>JAFCMP010000001.1:0-2451431 GCA_017506865.1 Tribonema minus
GGATGTCGGTGCGCGCCTCGACGAAGTGAGTGCACAGCACGGACGGGACCCCCAGCAGATGCGACATGGCCGCGAGGAGAGGACTTGCGCGTCTCATTATTAGAAACTTAAAGCCCGAAAGCTGTGAAGTTGGCTCGCACACCATGAATGTTGTACTGTATCCGCATCGCCGCTAGGCTAGCCCTCTTCCGTGTCGCTGTCCTCGTCTTTGTCGGCGACGGCTGCCGCCGGCGCCCCCCTCCTCGAGAACCCAGGGACGACGTGGAGGATGTCGCGGCACGCGCACACCCCGCGCAGCGCGATCGTCACCTCCGCGCCGTTGTCCCTGTCGAACACGCTCAGGCCGGCCGCGACCAGCGGGCAGTCGGCAGGGGTAGATGTGCACTCCCTGGTTCTGTAGCCCGGTCCCGATCTCGTCCTCTCCCCGCACCCCGGGCAGCGGCAGGAGGACCCCGACTCGGGGGTCATCCCCACCACCGCCCGGCACGCCAGCACCCTCACCAGCTTCTTGCGGGGGCAGGACGCGTGCCCCTTCCGCGGCTTGAAGCTGGCCGCCCCGAAGAACACGATCCGCCGTCTGCCGGACGCCGCCACGCGGGGACAGAGCCTCTCCGCGACGTGCTCCACCGCGCTCTGCACCGCCGAGTAGCGGTGGAACGCGAGCTTGAGTCGGCGCGCGTCCAGCAGCTCCCTCCACACCTCCTCCTCCCGCAGCGCCCACTCCGCGCAGAACGCGACGAGCTCCGCGGAGCTGCTCGTGCGCTTCCTGAGCCGCCGCAGCGCCTCCACCGCCATCCCGTACGCCGCGTTCGTGCGGCGCCGGACGGTCTCCCTGTCCTGCCCCTCCTTCCTCAGGCAGCGCGCTCCCCGGTATAGACGACGCGCTCCGCCCGCGTGAGCAGGCTCGCGACGTTGTCCACGCGGAACTCCGATCCCGGCGCTCGCACGGCGTCGACCACGTGCACCTGGCCGGGATCGACGCCGACGACGTCCAGCTCCGCGAACATCTCCTCCGTCCCCCCCCGCAGGTGCTTGAGCTGAAAGACCCCCGCGCCCGCCCCGAGCGCCTCCGCCAGCTGCACGTCGCGGGTGCTCACGCCGCTGTAGCCGGCCTCGTGAAGCCGGTCGAGACCCGCCGGCGCCGGACGGGTCCTCCTGGAGGTGACGAGCTGGAGCTTGATCTGCCTCCCGTCCGTCTGGAACGAGGCCGCCACCAGCCACGGGCAGCGCGCCTTGGGGTTACTCGCCGCCGCGATGGCCTGGAACATGCCCTTCTCGCTGCGGGAGTAGCGGTTGCACGCGTTCTGGCGGAGCGTGGTGATGTCCGCAGATCTCGAGAAGGGGTTTATGACCGCGCGGTAGCCCCACGGACCCTGCAGCTTCTCCCCGGAGAGCCGGGAATAACTGCTTGAGGCACGTGCTGTCGAAGCGGACGAACGTCGCTCCCGGGGAGCAGTGCGGGAGCGGCGAGCAGATCTTGGGGGGGCCCTTCCCGTACGCCCATGCCGCCGACAGCGCCTTCCCGCGCTCCTTCTCGAGGCCGTCGCCCGGCAGCTCCCCCAGGATGCCCCCCCAGAGCGCGTCGTACGACCGCCTGTCCTCCTCGACGAACGCCGCCTGCAGGTCGGCGAGATGCCTCCGCTTGACGGGCAGGGGTGAGCGGGCGGGGAGAGACGTCGCGGCCGCCCGCAGCCTCTCCGCGTCGTCCGCGACGTCCCGCAAGTCCGCCGCGACGAGCTGCTCCCTGAGCGCCCGAGCGTCGGAGCCGACTGCCCGGTCGTGAGCCTCCCCAGCAGCAGCTTGAGGGCGTCTCCCCTAGGGATGGTGGGGCGGGCGTCGAGGACCAGCTTGCGGAGCCTCCAGCTGGCGATGGACCTCACCCTTCCGGCGTAGTGGAGATCCGTCAGGTTCTGCGCCGCTACCGCCATCTCCTTGGCCTGGTACATCATCACCTGATTGATGCTGGCCGTCCCGCCCTCGACCTCCGTCAGGTCCGAAGCCCCCTTGAGGTCCTCCCAGCGATCCCGCACCTCCTCCTGCCCTCCGCCCCCTCCGCGGACGCAGGTCAGGCAGGCCATTAAGAACTTGGCGTCCGCGTCCGGGAACGGCGCCCCTTCCTCCCAGAGCTTGAGGTGGATATAGTTGGCGAGGAGGGACGCTAGGACGCGGCAGCGGGACACGACGGCCACAACGCCCTTTAGCGCGTCGCCCACGGCCTTCCCGTTGCTCTTCAGGAGGACCTTGTCGAGCCGCGCGGTGACGACTCTGGAGCGCGTGTACTCGCCTTGGCCGGGCGGGGAGCCCCTGCGCCGCTCGAACGCGCGGATCAGCATCTCCTGCTGTACCTGCTTCTCGCTCGGCAGCTGCCCGTCCTTCTTCAAGACTACTCCGGCACCGAACTCGCGGATGAGGCGGTTGCGGAGGTTGTCCGCGTCCAGGTCGTCCTTGAGAGCGCGTTGGCGCGCCTGAACCTGAGTGAGGGGCCGCGACGGCGCGGGGCCGGGGTCCGGACCGTCGTCGTCCTTCTTCCTCTTCCTGGTCATGTCCGGGGAGTGAGAGAGTGAGGGAGTGAGCGGCGGGAGCGAGGTCTCTGACCGGTCCGCCCGGGGTCTACCCGTTCACCGAAGCGGTCAACGGAAGGCGGTCCAGTACCCGCCCCCCAACCGCCCCGCGCTAACCCTAACTTAACCCCAACCGTAACCCAACGACACGGAAGAGGGCTAGCCTAGCGGCGATGCGGACACAACATTCATGGTGTGCGAGCCAATTTCACAGCCTTCGGGCTTAAAGCTTTTAATAATGACTGACTCTCGCCGATGGAACGCGTCCGGCCTCTCGAACTCGTCTTTGCCGATGCAGGCCGCGACGCTGTTGCTCGTGAACGAGCATTACCCGTCCCCCAGCCGTCCGCACCACTTCGCCGCGGCCTCGAAGTCGTCCTTGCCGATGCGGGCCGCGACGCTGTTGCTCATGAACGAGCAGAACTGATTCCTCACCTCGACCCACCATCGCTCCAGATCCGCGTCACGGGCGGGCAGGTCAATCCCGCTCAGCAGCACCGCCCTGACCGTCGCGTCTCCTCTGCTCTTCCACTTGCCCAGCAGCGCGCGGATCTCGGGGAGGTACGCTCTGACGTTCCGCTGGCGCGCATACGCAGTACAGAGGTACACAGGATAGGGGGCGATGAGAGGGAGAGACAACGCGCGGAGCGGCGGCGCGCGAATGTGAATACGAGATTGCATTTCATTCATTCGCTGTTTCATTCATCGTCGAGACAACATCAGAAGTTGATGACCCAGCGGCGGGAGGCGTCGGGCCTGGAGTCCGCGGTGCCGTCGCGGATCCAGCTCAGGATCTCTCGCACGGCCTCCGCCGTCTCGGCGACCACCTCCTCCCCCTGGCGCGTCAGCTCGAAGTACGAATGCGAGCCCTTCGTCCTGCGCGCGCACACCGCCTTGGCGGGCTCGTCGTGGTGCGCCTGCACCCTGACGACGAACACCCGGGAGGGGTCCACCCCCGCGGCGTCCGCGACGTCGGCGAGCCTGCCCTCCCCCTTCTCGTGCTTGACGCCCTCGTCGTACTCGAGGTGAATCGCCCACTCGCTCTCCCCGTCGGCGATGTATTGGAACGCGTCCGGCCTCCCGTCCCCCGTGCCCTTGATCTTGCCCGCCGCCGCCCGGACGCTCGCGTCCAGCACCCGCGTCGTCAGCCTCAGCTCGGGGGCCTCCTTCGTCAGGGCGTGGTAGAAGGCGTGCTCCCCCCTCATGACGAGGAGCTTCTTGAAGCGGAAGCGCCTCATGAGGGCGACCCTCTCCTCGTCGGAAGGGGCGCACTGGACGAGGTACCGCGCCGCGAAGGCGCACATGCGGCGGCCGTCGTCCGGGTGCGCGTGCGGCGCGTGAGAGGGCTCCAGTCCCTCCACGCCGCGGCAGCAGGACATGGCGCACCGGTGCCCCCCGCCGTGGCCGCAGCACCGGGGAGGGGCGCCCGTCCGGCGCCCGCCGCTCTGGGCCGCCTTGCCGCACCCCTCGACAGAGCACCTCAGGCCGCCGCCGTGCCCCCTGCAGAACCGCCCGCCGCCGGGGGCGCCCCCCGAGACGGCGGCCTTCGGGCACCCGTCGACGTCGCAGCGCCTGCCGCCGCCGTGCCTCCCGCAGAGCGCCTCCCCCCCTACCCCCCCGGAGACGGCGGACGACTCGCACCCCGCCACCTCGCACCTCCTCCCCCCCGCGTGGGCCACGCACCTGCCGGGCCTGCCGTCGGCGGCCTGCTCCGCGGACGAGGGGCAGCCCGGCACCACGCAGCGGGGCCCCCCCGCCGTGGTAGCGGCACAGCCCCCCGCTCTTGGCGACGCGCCCGCAGCCGTCGGGGTGCGCGCAGCGGGGGGCGCGGGGGCGCGAGGCGGCGGCGGTCTCGCGGTCTCCCGCCCCGTCGCCTCCGTCCCCGACGTCGTCCTCGCCGTCCGCTTCGGCCCTCTCGGGCGCCGCCGCCGCAGGTGGCGCGGCGCGACTCCCCCGCCCCCGGTCCCTTCCGGTGCGGGGAGCGGAGTGGAGAGGGGGTCCCTCCGCCGCCCCGTCCCCTCCATCGGCCCTCGCACCGACCGTCGCATCGGGGACTCGCTCCGTGGCCTCCTCCGCGCCCTCCCGGCTTCCCGCCTCGCCCCCTGCGGCCGCCGCTGCCGCGCTGCCCTTTCGATCTTGGCCCCGGCGACGGGCGGCAGCCGCCGCCGCCGCCGCCGCCACGTCCTCGGCGGCGTCCGGCGGCGGCGCCCCCCCTCTCCCTCCCCCCCCTCCGCCGCCGCCTTGGAAGACCTCCTGGTCCTCATGCCGCGAAAAGGGAAGCGAGCCGCAGAGCGTGGACCGGGGGCGGCGCAGGAGGCAGTGGCATCGGGCGCGCGCGCGCGCGAGCGACTCATCGGCGTAACCCCGGACGCGAGCACGGCATCAGAGGCGAGCGCGGGGGCGTCATATCCGCCGCGACTCGTCTGCCGCGCGCGCAGTCGCGCGCGCAGGCGCGCGCGCAGGCGCGCGGTTGTTGGGTCCGGCCGCGCGGCCGCACGGCGGCGCCTCGCTCCGCGGCGTACACCCCCTGCGACCGGGCGCTGCGGGTTCTCTTCGCTGCCGGTCGTTCGTGAGGGCGCCAGGCGCAACCCTAGTTGACTCAACCCTAACCCCCTGAAAACCCCCGTAACCCTAGGCCTAGGGTGAATTAAGCGTTGATCAATGATCAACGCGCAACGCGCACCGCAGGAGGCAGGACGCGATCCGCAGCGCCACAGGACACGAGTGAGGGAGCGAAGCGTCCGGTGGGGGGCAGCAGAAGTCGCCGCATCCCTCCAGCGGGTCTCAGCCTCGCCATGGCCAGGTGGGCCAGGCAGTGGCCCAGCCCGGAGGCGAAGAGGCAGCACAGGGCGGCGCTGGCGAGGGCGAGGTGCAGGACCCACGTGGCCAGGCTGAGGGCGAACCACGACCTGCTGAGGAGTAGGAGAGAGCGGCACCTGGCCGCTCAGAAGAGGTGGCTGGCCAAGCAGAGGGGCGGCGCCGGAGGAGAAGGCGGTGACCGGTCGACCGGGGGTCCGGAGCCCCCTTACCCCCCGGAACAGCAGGCGGGGGAGGACGGAGGGACGGGAACGAAGGAGGAGGAATTCCTCTCCGTCCCGGATGAGGCTCGGCGGCCGTCTTCGCCTCCCTCCGTCCCGGAATCCCCTCGCTCGGAACGTGTGGACGCGGGGGAGGCGGGGGCCGACGTCCCCCCCCGGGGGGAAGGGGACGAGGCCGCGGAGCCCGCCCCCGCGGAGCCCGCCGCCGCGGAAGGGGAGTGGTGGGAGGAGGAGCGGGGCCCGTCCTCCCCCCCTCCCTACCTCAAGGACGGCTACTGCCCCTTCCGGGGGCTCCGCGCCTCCCCCCCCTGCGCCCGCTACTACGTCGACGACCCCGTCTACGAGCGTCTGAGGCTGGCCCTCGAGAGGCTGGTGCCCGGCTACGAGCTGCTCGCGGCCTCCAGCTGCTCGTCCGACCTGCTGGGGCTCGTGCACCAGTGGGCGACGTGTTTCGGGGGGGAGACCGCGGGGGCGTGCCTGGACCTGGCGAGCGCAGGGGGGCGGGGGCTGCCGGGGCGCACGTGCGCGGCGCGTCCGCGCGTCGACCGCGAGGCGGAGGGTCTGCGACCCAAGGAGCAGGTGCTGCGCCTGCTGGGGGAGGAGGGACGGAAGAGCGGGTCGGCGTCGTTCGTCGACGCGTGGCGCAGCGGCGCGGTGCAGACGGCGTTCGTCGAGCACGTCCGGCGGCGCCTCGTCGAGGACTCCCCCAAGCCCACGATCCTGTTCCTGGAGACCGCCCCGGTCTACTACGACGCCTGCCTGACGGGGGGGACGCTGAGGGCGCTGGCGTCGCTGTGCGCGCGGCAGGGCGTCGCCCTCGTGACGGACGAGGTCATGCTGAGCGTCCGCTGCGGCAGGCCCCTGTCGTCGGACTACGCGCGGTCCTTCCGCCCCGACGCCGCGGTGCTGGGCAGCAAAGCCCTGGGGTCCGCGTTCGTCGTCGTCCGCAGGCTGAGCCCGTTGAAGCACGCCTTCCGGAGCCAGCCCATGATGGTGGGGCAGGAGATATCCGCGGAAGCCGCGGAGGCGGCGGTACGCGCGATCGACTACATACTGAGGGAAGACCTGATGGGCTACATAGCGGGGGAGGGGGAGGCACGCAGGAGGGCGGCGGGGGCGAGCGGGGCGGGGTACCTCTGGCACGACGCGCCGAGGGAGGTCGCCTCGGCCTTCCGGCGTACGCCAGGGGGAGCAGGGTGCTGCTGCCGCTGGACTACAGATTCCCCCCCGATGGAGGCGAGGGGGCCGCCGAGGAGACCGTCGCGGACCGGCCGCCGCCGCCGCCTACGGCGGACGAGGGGCGCGCGGCGCGGTCTCGGCGGTCCCCGCTCCCGTCTTCCCCCCTGGCCCCCCTCGCGAGCGAGCGTAAATGAAACCTGTTCTCTCGTGCCTTCTCTCCGCGTCGTGTCGCGAGTCTTGATGCTCCACAGCCAGTAGGGACGCGGTCCTCGAACCAGGCCCGCAGCCAGAACACGATAACGCGTAACAAAACACCAAACGCAAAAGAGGGGACGGCTGGCCGAACCATCTGACCAACTCCGAGACTCTCGAGTCCCGGGGGTCCCCCCGAAGACGTCTCCCCTGACCTCAGTGAATCCAGCACCAGGGGGGGCTTTGCGTTCTGGAAGAGAAAATCTCCTTAACAGTCCGTCAGCTAGTAGGGACGCGGTCCTCGAACCAGGCCCGCAGCCAGACGACGATAACGTGTACCAAAAAATCAAACGCAAAGAGAGGGCGGCGGGATGAACCATCTGACAAACTCTGAGAGACTCAAGTCCCTGGGGTCCCCCCTCAGACGTCTCCGCTGACCTCAGTGAATCCATCACCAGGGGGGGCTTGGGTTGTGGAAGTGAGTACCTCATAGATTACGGTCGGAGGGCGCTCCTCCAGAAGGCGAATGCGCCGCTCCTCCGGCACGGGCGCGCTTTCACTCCCGGCTGGCCGGACATGAGCCGCCCCGTCAACGCGCGGAGGTTCTCCTTTCGAGTCCGGGATACCCACGGCAGGCTGGACGCCCCGGGATTCGCGCGGCGCGCTCTGGGCCTCAAGATCGGGAACCCACGTCGCCCGTCCGAACCCGTCTCCGAGGTGAGGTACTGCGAGGAGGGGGAGGGATGGGCCTTCTCGGTCCGCTGCCACCCCGGCAGCGCCAATGTCAGGCGTCACCTCGTGGAGTGTCTGCCGGCGCCGTTCCGCGAGGGGTGGGACCTGCAGACCGAAGATCCCAACTTGGGCACGTCGCCGGATGGCAGGGAGGTCTTCGTGGAGCGCTGGGCGGGGCGTGCGACCGTCTCCTCCGAGCTCGGGACAGAGGAGCGCAGGTCTCGGAAGCGAAAAGGTACCCGTGGACGCGGGAGTGCGCTGTCGGCGGCGTACGACAGGCAGACGAGGGACCTGGAGCGATCCGCCAGGATGCACGAAGCGGTGCTGCATCGCTACGAGAGGGACGACGTCTGCAGAGCCGCGATGCGCGCGCGAACATCTCGCCCGCCCGCGCCCGCGCCGCGCCGACCGCGGAAACGTCGGGGCCCGCGGCGTCGGCAGTCGCTTCCGTGACAGTCCCCGCGCTCGCGCCCGCTCCGGCTGCGGAGGGAAGTGAAGGGGAAGAGAGGCGAGCGGGATGCTGCGGCGGCGAGAGAGGCCTTGGTGCGGAGGAGGGCGGAACGCTCGTTGGCGCTGCCGGAGTGCGGGCAGTGAGACAGGCGGGACCTGGAGGAGGCGGAGTCCGACGACGACGACCAGGACTGCATCTGACGACGCGTGGGAGGGAAACGTCTTCCCTTGAGAAGGCGAAGGTGCGGGCGCGGGCGCGGGCTCTCCCGGGCGGACGACGCGCTCTCACCCCCCCGCCCGGACATGAGCCGTTCCGACCCCGAACTCAGCTGGACGGAGGGGACGAAGGTGGTCCTCGATGCGGAGGCGCTGAAGGCCCTCGAGGCGAAAGAGAAGCCCTCGGCGTGGGAGTGCGGCGTCATGTCGGCGGCGTACGACACACAGACCCGGGACGTGGAGCGATCCGCGATGGCGTACGAGGCGAAACTGCGGCGGTACGAGAGAGACGACGTCTGCAGAGCCGCGATGCGCGCCGCGAACATCTCGCCATTCCCGGTCCGCGTCGCGGCGGCGCCGGCGGTCAGAGCGGCAGCGGGCTCCTGTCCGAGGCCGCCCGTCTCGGAGCCCGGCGGCGCGGACAGCTGCGGCACGAGGTGACGAGGACCCGACGCGCTCCCCGACGGCGGACGCGCGGGCGCGCCGCCACCCCCCGCTGCGATCCCCACGTGCGCCTACGTGCTGAGGGTGACCGCGGAGGCTTCGCATCCCGTGACGGTGACGATCGCCCCGGCGCCGGGCGACGCAGCCGCAACGGACCCGGCGCCGGCCGCGCGTTCCGAGGAGGCGGCGTGCGCACCGGCGCCGGCAGAGCGCGCGAGGAAGAGGAAGGGGGACTCGATCGCGAAAGACACGAGCTCGCGGCTGTAAAAGCCGCTTTCGTACCGTTAATGTCGCATTTTTGCGCAGCCCCGCTACTGCGGCGGGCCCGAGGGCGCGGACGACGCGGACGCCGCCGACGCGGCCGCCGTCTGCGCAAGCGCCGCCGCCGTCTGCGCGAGCGCCGCCGCCGTGTCCCGCGCGGACATGTCCCTGCACGACGCCACCGCGGACAGGGCCGTCAGCGCGGACGCCCCCGCCGCCGCCAGCACGACCAGCTTGAGTACGGCGACGGAGCGGGTGATGGCCCCTATCCGGGGGGCGAAGAGGGCGGGATCGCCCGCCGCGAGGCGCCCGCGCGCGATCGCCAACAGCAGCGACCCCCCCAGCGACAGCGCCGTGGCCGCGGCGGCTGAGCCCCGGAAGCTCACGACCGCGTCCCGGATGCGCTCCCGCCTCCGGCAGCCCGCGACGGCCTCGTCGCCCGCGTCCAGCAGGGGGCGCTGACGAAGGTCATGGCCATCAGGGACACGGCGGAGAGCAGGGTGACGGACCTCTCCAGCACCATGCCGGGGGGGAGTTCGCGGCCCGCAGGCAGTCCGCCATGGTCATGCCGCCGGCGGAGGTCGAAGTCGATTACATTATGGGGGACGGGGCGGGGGGTTGATGAGGGGGTGTCAAAAAAGGGGAAGACGGGGCCGCTCATTCACTTCAGATGACGGGGGGAAGAGGCGAGCGAGAGCGACGGCCACAACCGCCTCACCTCTCGAGCGATACCGGACACCCATGCTGAGCGCCCTCCTCCGCGTCGACAACTCGCGCCGCGAGGCACACAGTAGACAAGAACAGCACCCGAGTGGAAACTTTCCCTGCCGCTGGACTACAGGTTCCCGGAGGGTTGCGAGGGGGCGGCGGCTGAGGCCGCAGCGGCAGGCACCCCCGTCGCGGAGTCGCCGCCGCCGCCGACCGCGGACGAGGGGCGCGGACGCGGTCGCGGTCGCGGCGCTCCCCGCAACCGGCCACCCCTCGAGGGCGTCAAAAGAGCTCATTCAGTCATGCCCGCTCTGGGGTACACAGATTTTTGCCGTCCGCGCACCCCATGATGTCATGTGTGAAAATTCGCAAACGCAGAAGGGGGTCTGTAGGCCAGCCCGTCTAACATTTTCAAGTCTCGGCGCTCAAATGCCAGCACTCTCCCTTGGAGTCCCCCTCTCTGAGTTCTTTGAGTGAAGGGCGAACGTGTCTGTTCGCGAGGGTCCCCGAGTAGGTCGTGGCCCGCGCGAGGGACGCGGCGACCACGCTCAGGTGTCCTGTGCGGATCACGTCATGGGTCACTTGCACAGCTGCGGCTCATCGCAAGTAATAAGCATGATCGCGATTCGAGCGTGTGAACATAAAGAGATGAGCGACATGGTCACTTGCGAATGCCTCGTGCATTTCCAAGTGCAGTTGGTGGAAATTGATCTAACGCTGAGCTCCGCAGAAACAAACAAATGCAAGATCGACAGAAGAGTAGAACGTTTAACAAGAGTCATGTTCACGTGGTCATCTGCGTACTGATTGGTGTTTATTGTTTGCGCGACTCACGTCGTGGGGCACTTGCACGTCTGCGGCTCATCGGCATTGCTCTTCACGGCAGTAAATACGACCATACCTACGAGGACGCAAAATAGCAAGGACGCACCATCAAAAACTGTCTGCCCGTTCTGCAAAAGTTTAACTTCGTCAGGGGTAACGGGGGGCTGACGCTGCACCGCCGAGGTCGATGGAGGCATATCGTCAAGAACCTTCATATACTCCAGCGCCACCGCCTTCGCCGCAGTCCCAGATACCTTGAGATAGGACTTCACGAACTCATCATCAAGCTTGATGATGAACTCAAGCACGAGGGCATCAATGACCGGATCTAGTGGGCTCGGTGTCACAAATAGCAGCCACAGGTTGATGAGGTACACTGCCTGCTCATATGTCGTGTTCATGAAATCATCAACAGGAGCTGTCCTGTAGAAGAAACTAGTGTGGGTGAGAGCAACCCACTGGCGCTGAAAAACAAGTGAATATACCGAACAGAGCTGCGGGTCTAATGGCGGCAACGAAGTGCTAGTGACAGCCTCGATCAACTCCTTGATGCGAATGCGATTCATCCAGCGCAGAACAGTACCCCTCGCTGTGTAAACGGCTCCAATCATGACCGTAGTGAGCTGTGCAGTCCAAGATGCTTTCTCTTCGTGAGAGGCGATTATGAACTTGCCAACGCTTAGCCCCAGGATGATGATCGGAATCACGAGCTGCGCAAGTAGGAGCAGCGCAGCGCAAATGATGACGGCAGTGAGATACCATTTACTGGTGGCCTCACACCGCTCCTGTAAGTCTCCCTAACCCTAACCCTAAAACCTAACCTAACCCTAATCCTAACCCTAACCCTAAGTTTCCGGCATATATACCTGCATATACGAGGTCCTAACCCTAACCCTAACCCTAACCCTAACCCTAGGCCTAACCGTAAACCGATAAGTCCCTAGCCTAGCCCTAGCCCTAGCCCTAAGCTAGCCCTAGTCCTATGCCACTGTCCAAGGCCTTAACCCTAAGCCCTAGCCCTAGCCCTAGCCCTAGCCATTGCCCTAGGCCCTGACTAGGTCCTGGGCCCCTGAGGTCCGATGGATGGATGGATGGATGCATCGCGGACGATCGAGAGCAGCAGCTGCAGAAGCGGAAGGGGAGAGAGGGAGAGAGAGAGAGAAAGAGTGTGTGTGTGTATTTGTGTGTGCGCTTGCGCGTGGGCGCGTGGGCGCGTGGGCGGACTTCAGGTCACTGATCGACGCGCGGACGCGACGCGCCGACGGGCGCCCGCTGGCGCCTCCGGACGCGGCGCGAGTCTCGCCCGGGGACGCCGCGGGCGCGCTTGCCCGTCGCCTCCGGAGCCGGAGCGGGAGCCGAGTCCGACGCGGACGCGGACGCCGACGCCGCGAGGGCGATCAGCGCGGTCGTCGCGTCCGCGAGCGCCGGCCTCGGGTCGGCCGCCGGCGGCCCCGGCAGCGGCGCGAGGGCGAACGCGAGGCGGTTCAGCGCCGCGGCCGCGTTGCCCCTGGGCCCCCCCGCCCCCCTCCGCAGCAGCTCGTCGACGCACGCCCGGAGGGCCGCCGCGAGCTCCTCGCCGCCGGGGCGAGCGCGGAGGCAGGCCAGAGCGCGCAGCGCGGGCGCGTCGTCGGCGGCGGCGTCGGCCGCCGCCCGCGCCGGGATCCGGAGGGCCTCCGCGATCGACGCCGCCGCCGTCGCGGCGGTCCCTCCACCGTCGCGTTCGCCGTCGCGTTCGCCGTCGCGTTCGCTGTAGCGTCCGCCGTCGCGTTCGCCGTCGTCGCCGGCGCCCGCGGTCTCGGCGACCCGGGCCTCGAGGTCGGGCGCCACCTCCGTCTCCGCCTCCGGCTCCCTCGCCCCCCGAGGCTCCGTCGCACCGCCCTCGGCGCCGGAGCCGGCCCGCGACTGCGACTGCGACGGCGCGGGCTCGGGCGCGGCCTCGGGCTCGGGCGCGGGCTCGGGCTCGGGCTCGGGCGCGGGCTCGGGCTCGACGGAAGGGCGGCCCCGTCCCGTCGACGCCGAATCTTCGGGCGCCCGCCGCCGCGACGACGTGGGTCGCCTCGCGAGTCGCCTCAGCGCGCGGGGGGACGGAGGCGGCGGCAGGGCGGGGGCGAGGCCCCGCGCCGCGTCGGTCTCCGCCCTCCGCCTCCCCCCCACGAAGCCGCAGTCGCCTCCGACGTACGCCCGCCAGGCGTCCCAGTCCTCCTCCGGAGGCTCGTCCGCGACGGAGAGGCAGGAGTAGCGCGCCAGCTTGGCGCACGGAGCGCAGCGTCCCGTCGCCGCCCTCGAGGTGACGGGCACGCCGCAGCAGGCGCAGGGCGCCGTGTTCGCCGCCCCCCTGCGCTCCGCCGCGGCCGTCGCCTCGCTCAGCCGTCCGACGAGGGAGGTGGCGTCGCCGAACACGGCCCCGCACCCCCTGCACCACCCCACGCGCCCCCCCCGCGCCAGGGCGACCAGGGACGGCGGGCCCCACTCCGAGTCCTCCCCGTAGAAGTCCCCCCAGGCGGCCTGCTGGACCGCCGCGGCGGCCTGTGCGTCCGTCCTGTAGCGGCCGCACCCGTCGACGACGGCGCGCCTCAGCTCCCCCGTGTGAGGGCAGGTCCACGCCAGTCCCCCCCGCACCGCGTGACCTCGCCCCCCGTCGAGTAGCTGAGGGCGCCGGCCGCGGCTCTCACGGCCTTGACTGGGAACGGCGCCTTGGTCGCCCCCCCGGCCGCCTCGCCCCAGCGCGGACGGGCCCGGGGTCGCCTGCAGAAGGACCGGGCGACGTCGTCCGAGGGTCTGCGGCGGTCGTCGCGGCGAGCGCAGCTGCGCTCGCCTCCGCGATCGCAGCGGTCGCCGCGGCGGTCGCTGCGATAGCCGCAGCGGTCGCCGGGGGCGCGGTCGTCGCGGCAGCTGTCGTGGCGGCGGCGTTCGTCTCGCGCCATCGCCGCGGTTTGCGAGGTAGTGAGCTCAGGGGCCCGCCTTCCGGGGGGGAGGGGGGCGGAACGCGGGGGGAGGGTGCGCGGGGGACGAGGGACGGGGGACGCGGACGGACGGCTCTCCCCCCCGGCGTCCCTCGCCGTCGTCACTGGCGAAAATATGTACGACGGCCGGCATAGCGCGCCCGGAGGAGGCATGGACCCCCGCGAGCGAGCCGCACCGGGTCTGGCGAGGCCCCCGTCCACCTCCTCTCTGCCCCCCGAGATGCTGGAGAGCATCTCCAACAGGAACGCCATCAGGGAGGAGGGGGAGGGGGAGGGGGGGTCGCGCGACGCGGAGCCCCGTCGCCGCTCGTCGACGCCGACGTTCGTCAGGGAGCAGTTCGCCCCCGGCGCCGGAGTCCCCGCGGGCGGAGCGGGAGACCCCGAGGGTCCCGACCTCGGTTTCGGAGACCTGGTCGACGGCGGAGAGTTCGAGGAGGAGGGCGAGTTCGACGACGGCGAGGAGGAGGAGGGGGGGGAGGAGGAGGAGGAGGAGGACGACGACGACGGCGAGGACCTCGACGGCCTCGGAGACGACGACGGAGGAGGTTCGTTCGAGGAGGCGCCCGGGAGGGGGCCGCCGCGAGGAGGGGACGGCGGGTACCGTCGCCGAGAGCGTCACGCGGCTCCGGCCGGGCGGCGCGAGCAGGACGGCCGCGCCGAGGCGCGTCGCGGGCCGAGTCGCGGCGACGAGCCGCGCCGGGGGGGCAGGGAGCGGGGGGGTTCGCCCCCCGCGGGGTATCGGCGGCGCGACGACGACCGCGAACGCGAACGCGACCGCGACGCCCGCCGGCGCAGGCGCGACGGAGGCGGCCGCCGAGACGGAGGAGACCGACGCGGACGCGACTGCGGACGCGACGGCGGGCGCGACGGCGGCTCGGACCGCCGCAGGCGGCGCGACGAGAGCGCGGACGACCGATCCGAGCGCGAATACGGCAAGCGGCCCTCGAGGCGCCGCGGCGACGACGACGGTCGCCGCCGCCGGCGCGATCGCGGTTCGTCCGCGGGGGGGTCGTCCTCGAGGGGATCCGTCTACGGCGGCCGCCGCGGCCGGCGCGACCGCGACTACGACGAGGACGACCGCGGCTACGGGCGGTCCGTGTACGGCGACGGGGATCCGGAGGAGGGGGGGGACGGCGTGGACGACGCGGCGGGCCCCTACGCCCACGCCGACCCCGCCCGCGCCGGGCATGAGGCCGACATCAGGAGGGCCGTCGACAGCTACCACGCGTTCGCGGAGCAGACGCGGCGCGAGACGGACGAGATCGAGAGGACGGAGATCCTGTACAGGTTGAGGCAGCTGGAGAAGGACGGGTTCCCGCCGTCCAAGAGGGTGACCGCGACGACGCCGATCGACGCGATCCGCTAGGAGCTCTACAGGCAGACCCGCGAGGCCGACAGGGAGAGGGGGCTCAAGTGGCTCAGGCAGCTGCTGGTGACGGGGGCGAGGTTCCTGGAGCTGGGCAACGCCCGCTTCAACCCGTTCGACCTCAACCTGAGGGGCTACAGCCGGTCCGTGGCCCTGTCCGTGGGGGACTTCGACGGCCCCCGGCTGGCCCTGCACTCGCACTACTCCGGGAGGGGGGCGGGCATGCACCCGGTGGCGCAGATCGCCCTGGCCGTCGCGGGCAGCGCCGTCTTCCACTGCGCCAGCCAGGTCGCGGAGGACGAGACGCGCACGCCGACGCGGGCGGGCCAGGTGCTGGGCGCCATGGCCCAGAGGGCAAGGGCGTCGAACCCGTTCAAGGCCATGGGGGCGGCCGCGGCGGCCGCGGCCGCGGCGGGGGGCGGGGGCGGACAGGCGCGGGTGCAGTCGGGGGGGGTCGGCGCGGGGTCCGCCGTCGCGGCGAACGGCGCGGGCGCGCCCCGCCGGCGCATGACGGGACCGCCCCCCAGCGACGACGAGGAGTCCGACTGAGATTCGCGACTAACACAGTAAGGCCCTCTTCGTCTCGCGCCTGACGGAGGAGTACGACGGGGCGGGGAGGCGTCCGGCGTCCGCGGGGTCGGGGGGAGGCCGCGTCGCCCCCCAGCGCCTCGTCAGCCTGGCGGACGCCTCGCGCAGGGACCCCTCGGACCCCAGCTCCGCGGCCCCGCCCACGCCCACGAAGGCGTCCGCGACCTCGGCCATGACCTGCGCGAGGTCGGCGGTCCGCGCGAGGGGGTCGGAGTGGACGCCTCCGTCTACAAGAGGGGCTCCTCCCTGAGGATGGTGCACTCCTTCAAGTTCAGGGAGTGCAAAGGGTGCAGCAGGGAGAGGAACAGGGAGCTGGCGGCGGCGGAGAAGAAGGCCAGGGCCGAGGCCGCGAGGGCCCTGGGGCTGGGGTCGGAGGAGTCCCGGTCCGCCCTGGCGGTGCTGCGGGGGGCCCGGAATCTGGCGCACAGGGAGCCCAAGTCGACGGGGGGGCCCCTCCGGCGCTACCTCGCCCTCGTCGCGGAGAAGCGGTCCTGCCCCTCCTGCCTGGGCAAGGGCAGGGTGCCCGACCTGGAGGCCGGGTTCTACTCGGTGAGGAGCGTCAGCGGGGCGGGGGGGGAGGTCCGCGAGGGCCCCCTCGCGAGGGCCCGCGAGGACCCCGCCGTCGCCGTCTACCTGAGCTCCGTGCGGAGGTACCTGGGGGAGCCGTCGACGCCCCTGTCGTGGCCCGAGGGGGCCCCCGCGGCGGAGCCCGTGGAGATCGAGGACGTGCCGCTGACGCCCGAGGAGGAGGCCGCGGGGCACCCCCCCCGCAGCCGCGCGAGGAGGCTCGAGTACGCCCCCCCTCCCCTCAAGGGCAAGGGGGCGAGGCTGCGGAAGGAGCCCGCGTGCGCTCCCGGGGCGGGAGGGGGGGCGCACCTCGAGGAGGCCTGCAGGCGCATGCTGGCGGGGGGCTTCGCGGGGGAGGCCTACAGGGAGTGCGACGTGCAGCAGGTGTACAGGCTGGTGGGGGCGGCCGTCGAGAAGCCGCGGGTCGAGGACAGGCACGCCGACGGGTCCCCCCCCTACGCCGTGGTGATCGCGACGACGGGGTTCGGCAGTCAGTACTGCCAGGCGGCGAGGAGGCACCACGGGGCCAACAGGGTGTACTTCGGGCTGCGCTCCGACGGCACGGGGGTGCAGAGGTGCCACTCGAGGAAGGACGCGAGGTGCGCGAGGCCGTGCGCCCCGCCCTTCAAGGTCCCCGTGCAGGTGTTCGTGAGGGCCTTCCCCTTCAGCCCCCGGGCCATGGCGGTGCCGGAGGAGGAGGTGGCGCTGTGGGAGACGCGCAAGCTGGGGGCGGACTACCTGCAGAGGTACAGGAGGCCGGGGACGCCCAGGCTGCCGGCGGGGATCCTGGAGAGCGAGGGCGGGGGCAGGATGTCGGGCGTCATGTTCCGGGACTTCGTCAAGGCGGGGCGGGAGAGGATGGCGAGGGCGGCGGCGGCGGCGAGGGCGAGGTCCGCGTCCGGGGCGGCGTCGTCCGCGGGCAAGCGCCCCCGCGACGACGAGGCCGGGGGGGACGCCGCGGCGGGGACCGGACGGTGCTGTCCGAGGCCGCGTCCGGGCGCCGCCGACGGCGGCGCGCCCCCGGCCCCCTGCGAGGACGAGTTCGAGGACGAGTTCGAGGACTGCACGTAATGCGACGTTCGATTTAGACTCCTCGCATCCCGCATCCCCGCTCCCCGCGCGTCGCCGCGCTTTTTCTCTGTCGCCCCCGCCGTCTGCCGCGCGCCGCACTCGCCGCGCCGCGCCCTCATGTCGTCGTCGTCCGCGGCCGCGTCCGCGTCAGCGCCCGCCGACGACGCCTTCGCGGACCAGGTGCAGAGGTACCTCGCCCTGGACGAGGCCCTGAGGGAGCTGGGGCAGAGGTCGCTGGCCCTGAAGCGCGAGCAGAAGGCCCTGTCGGGTCTGATCCTGACCGCCATGACGGCGCGGGGCTACAAGCAGTGCGAGACCGACACGGTCAACCTGAGGGTCAGCACGACCCGGGCCCAGGCGGCGCTCAGCATGAAGCTGGTGGAGGAGGCCCTCGCGGAGGCCTTCGGGGGGCGGCGCGAGTTCGTCGACAGGGCCGTGCAGAGGATCAAGGACAAGAGGGCGGAGGGGGCGGGGGACAGGACGAGGCTGAAGCGCGTCGCCCGCAGGGGAGGCGCGGGCGCGGCGTAGCGACCGACGGACGGAGAGGGGAGCCGGCGTCGGCGTGAATATTATGTGGCGAGGGCCCCAGACCGGACCGACTCCGCGCCCGCGCGCCGCTCTCCCCCCGCCGCCATGGGGGGGGGGGGGTTAGGGTTAGGGGTAGGGGGGGGTTACCACGGCGGGGGCGCCGCCCGCGGGAGCGGCGGCGGCGGCGGCGGCGGGTGGCGGCGCGGGGGCCGGGGCGGCGGCGGCACGCGCGCTCGAGGGGGAGGCCATGGCGAGCTGCGGCGGTGGCGGGGGGGCTCACAATAACCGAAGGGCGGCGGGCGCCGTCGCCCCTCGCCGCCGCGCCGAGACCCGCCCCGCGCGAGCGGAAGGCTCCCTCCCGCGCCGTCGCCGCCCCGCCGCCCGCGCTCATCGTCCGTGGGCCGCCGCGGGCGCGCGCGTGCCCGTGCGGCTGCGTGTGTGCGCGTGCGGCTGTGTGTGGGTGTGGTGGCGGTGTGTGGGTGCGGGTGTGTGTGGGTGCGGGTGTGTGTGGGTGCGGGTGTGTGTGGGTGCGGGTGTGTGTGGGTGCGGGTGTGTGTGGGTGCGGGTATGTGTGGGTGCGGGTGTGTGTGCGGCCGCGGGTGTGCGGCTGTGTGTGGTGTGCGGCGAGATGTGAGAGGACGCGCGCTCGTGCTCAGCCAACCCTGCTTATCTCTACCTAACCCTAGTTGGGACACCTCCGGGCAACCCAGACCATCTGGCAAAACTCGGGAGACCCACACCCATGGGTGAGGGCCTAAGACATCCCCTCGATTTCACTGAATCAGCCCCCGATGTCCCGACTAGGGTTAGGTGGTCGGTCAGGAAGTAGGTCAAGGGAGGGTAGGCAGGTATACATCAAATTTCTAAACCCTTCTAATGACCGCCTAACCCTAGTCGGGACACCTCCGGGCAACCCAGACCATCTGGCAAAACTCGGGAGACCCACACCCATGGGTGAGGGCCTAAGACATCCCCTCGATTTCACTGAATCAGCCCCCGATGTCCCGACTAGGGTTAGGTGGGTGGTCAGGAAGTAGGTCAATGGAGCGTAGGTAGCTATATATTCAGGTGAGGTAGATGTCCCTGGCTGGCTGGCTGAAGCCATTGCTCCACACCTCACCGTCGCCGCTATGCGGTCCACGCGGGCGGGGCAGGTGGCGACCGACCCGGATCCGGCCTTCGACTAGAGCGCCACGTCCGCGGGCTTCGCGAACTTCGCGGCCGATCCGCGCCGTGACGGAGGCGGACAGGGGTCATAACGTGCAGGAACGCTTCCACGCCCCTTCAGGCGAACGACGCCGATCTCGGGGCTCACCGCACGGCGGGTACTCGCGCCGCTGGCGCGTCCTCGTCGAGGTCGACGGGGGCGCCGCGCTGCATTCCAGCTTCTTCGATGTGGCGAATCAGTGAGGCCGCTAAGACGGGGGGCACGGAGTTGGCGATCATCCGGCGCGCCACGCCTTTCTTCAGGGTCGCGAGGGGGAAGTAGGCGGCGTCGAACGTCTGCAGCTCGCACACGACGCGGTTGGGAAGCGTCACGAGTCTCTCGGAGCGCAGCAACGAGGGGTAGCAGCTCGTGACCGTGCGGCTGACGGCGTCTAATGAAGCTCGCTGATAGACCGGAGGTCTGGTAGGCTTTCTCGCGGTGCCCTTGCCCTTCCTGCCCTTCCTCACCGTGCCGTTCGTCTGCATGTCGCCCGTTGTGACCGCGCATCCGCATCGCGACAGCACCTCGCGGAGCGGGATCTCGTCCAGGATCGGCAGCTCGGGCGCGTCTCCGAAGATCACGCGCGTACGGATCTGCGGGACGCCGTGCTCGCTCATGTCGTAGACGCGGTGAGGCAGGTGAGAGTAGGCCCTCAGGAGGACGGGAGACGCGACCTGCTCCACGGTCACCGTGACCGATCCCAGGGCCTCGGCCACGCGGAAAGACCACTCCACGAGTCGCATCCCCTCGTCCTCGCTGCGTCTCCGGTTCGCGCCGCAGAGGTTCTGGCACGGGGGCGATGCGTGCAGGTGCACTCGCCCTCCGGGAGGCGCCTTGTCGGCGATGACCCGCCGGAGGCGGTCGGCGAACTCCCTCGGGTCCTCTCCCAGCTCCTCGAGCCAGTGCTCCACGTCGGGGTGGTTCAGGGCGTGCACGTCGAGGGCCATCTGCCAGCAGTCGACGGCCAGGATGACGGTAGCTCCGGCTCGGCGCGCGCCTTCGCTGAAGCCTCCGGCGCCGCAGAAGAGGTCGATCACGTAGAGCATGGGGACGGCGCGGGTGCGCGTCCGCCACATATTATCGAACGCGGTCCCGTCCGTCGTTCGGCGCTGCCCCCGAGCGCGGCGCGCACGCCCGTAGCAGGTAGGTATACGCGAAAAGGCTTAAGTTTAATAACACCTAACCCTAGTCGGGACGCCTCCCGTCAACCCGGACCATCTGGCAAAACTCGGGAGACCCACACCCACGGGTGAGGGCCTAAGACATCCCCTCGATTTCGATGAATCAGCCCCCGATGTCCCGACTAGGGTTAAGGTGTGACGATGAGCAGGTCAAGGGGGGGTAGGTAGGTAGTAATCAATACATCTGAACCCTACTTAAGCGCCTAACCCTAGTCGGGACACCTCCGGGCAACCCAGACCATCTGGCAAAACTCGGGAGACCCACACCCATGGGTGGGGGCCTAAGCCATCCCCTCGATCTGAGGGAAATCGCCCCCGATGTCCCGACTAGGGTTTGAGTTCGAATGGAAGGAAGTAGGGTATGGGTTGTTCTGCAGATGGTGTTCCGGGGCAAGCACGCATGCACGCGCACACACGCACGAATACGTACGCACACGAGCACTGTCGGTCGCATCGGTTCTCATTGATCCCGCGTCGCCGCGCCTCGCGTCTAGGGCTCCTCCGCATCTGCCACCCGGTCGGCGATGTAGAAGCACTCCGGACCCGGCACGTCGTGTCTGCCCCACTCCCTCACGTCCACCTCAGCTCCAGACATGTCCGCCACGAGGTCCCTCACGCTGCAGAGGCGCGCGCGATGCCTCGGAAAGCGCAGGTGCACCGTCACGTCGCCGCCGGGTCCCCGCCCCAGGGCGACGTAGCGCAGACCCCTGAATCTGCTCTGGAGAGCGCGGAACAGCGCTTCCGGCTCCGGCGTCCATGCGTGGGGGGGGTGCACGTCCAGCCTGACCGTCTTGCGCGCGCGAGCGAGGTCCGCCATGCCGCCCAGAGTGGCCGGAGCGATTCCGAATACGGTCCGGCGACGGTGGGTAGGTAGGTATGCGGGATGGGCGCGAGCGCAAAGCGGCGCGAGTAGTCATTCGCGGAGGCGGCGGAGGCGGCGGAGGCGGCGGAGGCGGCGGAGGCGGCGGAGGCGGCGGCTCGACGCCCCCCCGCGTCGCTCACCGCCTCGAGAGCACCACCGTCTCCGTCTTCCCCCCCGCGCGCGACAGCCCCCCCGTCCCCGATGACTTCTTCCCCCCGCCGTCCCTCCGCAGCGCCTCCTGCTGCCTCTGGTATCTCTGCTGAGGGCTCTCGTAGACGCTGTGGTGGTAGCGCCACAGGCAGGGGGGGCCGTAGCGGTACTGGAGCCCCGCGTCCGCCTTGTAGTGGTGCACGATGTCCTCGGGGTTCGAGCTGGTGCACCTCGAGTTGACGACGAAGGTCTCGTAGTCGGCGGTGGCGTCGTTGAACAGCTGCTCGAACACGTGGTAGTTGGGCAGGAACCCGCACGTCTCCTTGTAGATCTTCTCGCGGTTCATCCTGTTGAGCTCCTGCGGGCGGGCGGGCGGACGCGGTGAGGGAGAGGGGGTCAGAGGGGGGGTCCGGAGACGCGCGGACGGCCGCGCGTCATCGCGTCACGGACGAGTCAGAGTCGCGGATGAGTCAGAGTGGGAATTGAACTTGGAGGGGCTCACCTTCAGGAAGAAGTAGATGTCCACGTTCGACCGCATCGCCACGTTCAGGTCGATCAGGTACTGCAGCGTCACGATACACGTCAGGGGTAGGGGTTAGGGTTAGGGTTAGGGTTAAAAAAAAATTTTGTGGTAGTGCCTGCCGTTTAACGCGACCTCTTTCAATGTTGAACTTTGCATGACCTTGCGGTTGAAGGCGCAGTCATCTAGTACGAGGACGAGGGAGGTGTTGGTGGAGGCCGGCAGACCCCCGGCGGCCTTCTTGAGGACCAGCTCCTTCTGCCTCTCCCAGACGGAGTGCAGCGTGTCTTGGTCCATTGGATGGACGAAGACGCCGGGGACGAACTCCGAGAAGTAGCTGTTGGCGCCCTCCGTGCCGGAGAAGACGACGCACCGGGGCGCCCCGGCCTCGTTGATGTGGTAGAGGATGTCCTTCAGGAGGACGGACTTGCCGGTGCCGCGCATGCCCACGATGGCGATGCACACGGGCCTCTTGGAGATCTCGCGGGGATCGAAGCGCGAGAAGTTGAAGCTCATGGGCGTTACGGACGAGCGATGGACGCGTGCGTACCGCGCGCGCGTGGACGCGCCTTTGAAGTGACTCGCACAAAATAGCGACTCTCTGAGAGGGGGTTTCGGGGGAAACGGCTGAGCACTGCGACAAAGGCGCATCGGAAGTCAGCCGCTCACAACCCGAGTCCCCGCGACGGCGAGATGGCCCTCACGCAGCACCAGGTCGACGGCTACCTGGGACAGTTGGTAGCCGCCCGCGGCCTGCCCCTGAACGGCACGACGCCCTCCGATCCCGCGGGCTCGATCCACGCGCCGGGAGTCATGGGCGTGCCGGCGTCCGCGGACCTCGCCTCCGTTCCGGACGCTCGCGCCGACGGCACATCGCCTGCGCCGGGGAATCCCTCGTCGCCGCACTCGCCGTCTCCGGGCCGCGCCAAGAGGTCGCGCGAGGACGACGGCGAGGGCGGCAGGCACGGCGCCGCGTTCCCCCCCTTCGCGTTGCGCCGCACTTTACAGAAGAAAAAGCAGAAGAAGGAGAAACCGAGGCTGCCGTGCTCGTGCCCGGGGTGTCCATCGGACAGGGCGCACCGCAGAAAGCACTGCGAGGGCCACCAGGCGTCGAAGCGGTGCAGGCGAGACGGCTGCGAGCGGTGGAGCGCGTACGCGGAGTGCGCGGGGGCGGGCGCGCAGTGGTGTAACGAGCACGTACCTGACGGAGGGGTGCGAGCGAAGGGCTTGGCGCGCATGTGCAAGGGAGGATGCGGCAAGCAGGGCAGCTTCGAGCGGCCGGGGGACCCGAAGGGCACGATATGGTGCTCGACGTGCGGCGGCCCCGATGCCGTCGACGTCAAGAACCGCAAGTGCGCTGGCGGGTGCGGCAAGCAGCCGAATTACGAGAGGCCGAACGAGCCCGGCATCCTCTACTGCGGCGGCTGCGGCGGCGAGGACGCCGTGAACATCCACTGTCGCAAGTGCGCGGGCGGGTGCGGCAAGCAGCCGAATTACGAGAGGCCGAACGAGCCCGGCATCCTCTACTGCGGCGGCTGCGGCGGCGAGGACGCCGTGAACATCCACTGTCGCAAGTGCGCGGGCGGGTGCGGCAAGCAGCCGCACTACGAGCGGCCGGACGAGCCCGGCATCCTTTACTGCAGTGCTTGCGGTGGAGAAGACGCCGTGAACAACTTCGTCCGCAGGTGCGCGGGAGGGTGCGGCAAGGTGGCATTCTTCGCGAGGCCGGGCGAGCAGGACGCGCTATGGTGCGTCACCTGCGGAGGCGAAGGAGCAGTGGACGTCAAGAGCCGCAAGTGCGCGGGAGGGTGCGGTCGGCACGCGAGCTTCGAGAGGCCGGACGAGCCGGGCGTGCGCTGGTGCAGCGGATGCGGCGGCGACGACGCCGTCAGCGTCAAGGGCCTGTGCGCTGGCGGCTGCGGAAAGTTCCCGAGCTTTGAGAAGCCGGACCTGCCCGGCGTCCTCTGGTGCGCTGTCTGCGGAGGAGACGACGTCGTCAACGTCAAGCACCGCAAGTGCGCCGGAGGGTGCGGCACGGTGGCGGTCTTCGAGAGGCCGGACGAGCCCGGCACCTTATGGTGTGCAGCCTGCGGAGGCGACTACGCCGTCGACGTGAAGAATCGCAGGTGCGCGGGTGGGTGCGGCAAGCACGCGTACTTCCAGAGACCCGATCAGCCCGGAGTATGGTTGTGCAGCGCCTGCGGAGGCGCCGACGCCGTCAACGTAGTGAGCCGCAAGTGCGCGGGCGGGTGCGGCAAACACCCGGCATTCGAGAGGCCGGACCTGCCGGGCGTGCTGTGGTGCGTCACATGCGGCGGCACCGACGTCGTCGATGTCGTCAGCCCCAGATGTGCAGGCGGGTGCGGCAAGCGTCCATATTTCGAGAGGCCGAACCTGCCAGGCGTGCTGTGGTGCAGGGCCTGCGGAGGCAGTGACGCCGTCGACGTCTTGAACGCCCGGTGCGAGCACGGCGGATTCCTTCAGCACTGCCGCGGGGTGCTGTGCGGTACCGTGCTCCACGGCCACAGCGACGTCGAGCTAGTGTGCACGGCGGCGGCGTTCCTGGTCTGGCTCGGGGAGGCGCGGGGGCCTCCGCCCGAGGACGACGAGTCGCTGCTGGCGGAGTACGTGTCCGGCCTCGAGCACCGTCACGACCGCGGCGGCGAGGTCGTCTGTCCGGACTTCATCTGCCGCCGCACGTCGCGCGTCGTCGAGTTCGACGGGAGGTACTTCCACGCGGACAAGCTGGAGAGCGACGCGCGGAAGACGGCGGAGCTGGCGCGACACGGAATCAAGTCCGTCCGCATCCGCGACGGCGACCTGCCGGACGTGCCCGGAGCCGCCCTCAACGTCCGCGTGGACTCCGTCGCGCTCAAGCACGCGGGCACGGCGGAGGCAGTCGCGCGGGCGCTGGGTTGCCCCGACGACGAGGCGGGGGCTCTGGTGCGCCGGGCGAAGGGACTCGCGGAGCGCGCGTACCTGACCCTCCTCAACAGGAGGGCGAGGACGAAGCAGACGTTCCTGACGGCCCACGGATTCGGGAGGGAGGGAAGCGAGGGGGCGACGGATGCGGAGGATGACGGATCGGGCGGAGAGCCCGCGGGGTCGGCCGTCCTCGGCGGCGCGTGACAACTAATGAAAGCCACTTCGTGCGGACCGCCCCTCCCTTCGCGTCTCCCGTCGCGCTGCTACCTGTGACCGTCGTGCTGCCGGCGCGTCGGGACCGCGAGACCCACACCCGCCGGGTGGACCGCGGGCGGTCAGTAACTAGGGTTTGTCACTCTAGCCCTAGTCGGGACACCTCCGGGCAACCCAGACCATCTGGCAAAAGTCGGGAGACCCACACCCATGGGTGGGGGCCTAAGACATCCCCTCGATTTCACTGAATCAGCCCCCGGTGTCCCGACTAGGGTTCGAGGGCCTCTGTAAGAACTAGGGCTTATCCCCCTAACCCTAGTCGGGACACCCCCGGGCAACCCAGACCATCTGGCAACAGTCGGGAGACCCACACCCATGGGTGGGGGCCTAAGACATCCCCTCGATTTCACTGAATCAGCCCCCGGTGTCCCGACTAGGGTTCGAGGGCCTCTGTAAGAACTAGGGTTTATCCCCCTAACCCTAGTCGGGACACCCCCGGGCAACCCAGACCATCTGGCCAAAGTCGGGAGACCCACACCCATGGGTGGGGGCCTAAGACATCCCCTCGATCCGAGGGAAATCGCCCCCGGTGTCCCGACTAGGGTTCTAGGGGGTCTGTAAGTAACTAGGGTTTACCCCCCTAACCCTAGTCGGGACACCTCCGGGCAACCCAGACCATCTGGCAAAACTCGGGAGACCCACACCCATGGGTGGGGGTCTAAGACATCCCCCGGATTTCAGTGAATCGGCCCCCGATGTCCCGACTAGGGTTCGAGGGGGCCTGTAAGAACTAGGGTTTTGTAGGTAGGTATGCCGCGTACTCGTACTCGGCTTTCGCGCCGCGCGCGTCCGCCGTGTCACCTCACTCCACTACACCGCGGCCTCCCTCCACGTCGCCATGCCCGCCCCTTCTCAGCCGATTTCGCACATGGCTCCGTCTCAGGCGGGGACCGCCGCCCGGGACGAGCTGTCTCGCTCGGCGCGGCGGGGGGACTCCGAGGCCTTCGCCGCCGCTCCCGCCGGAGAGGACTTCATGCCGGACGAGGTCCTGACGTGCGGGGGCCTCGAGCGCGTCAGCGACGCCAGGGCCGCGGAGCTCAGGGGGGAGGTCCCCCCCGAGCCTGCTGATCCCCAACCCCTCCCGCTTCGTGGTCTTCCCCATCCAGCACGACGACGTCTGGGACATGTACAAGCGGGCGCAGGCCTCCCTCTGGACCGCCGAGGAGATGGACCTCGCGCACGACCCCAAGGACTTCGACGGCAGGCTGAACGACGACGAGAGGCACTTCCTGCTGTGGGTGCTGGCGTTCTTCGCGGCGAGCGACGGCATCGTCACCGAGAACCTGGCCATGAACTTCTGCTCGGAGGTGCAGATCCCCGAGGCCCGGTGCTTCTACGCGTTCCAGATAGCCATCGAGGCCCTGCACGGCGAGGTCTACTCCCTGATGATCGACGCCCTGGTGAGGGACCCCGCGGAGAAGGCGGACCTGTTCGACGCGGTCCGCACGGTGCCCTGCGTCGCGCGCAAGGCGGGGTGGGCGCTGCGGTGGTTCGACGCGGACAGGGCGTCCTTCGCGGAGCGCCTTGTGGCGTTCGCCGCGGTCGAGGGCATCTTCTTCAGCGCCAGCTTCTGCGCCATCTTCTGGGTCAAGAAGAGGGGGCTCATGCCCGGGCTCTGCTTCAGCAACGAGCTCATCTCGCGGGACGAGGGACTGCACACGGACTTCGCGTGCCTTCTGTACGGCAAGCTGCTGACCCCGCTGCCCTCGTCGAGGGTGGCGGAGATCATCTCGTCGGCCGTCGAGGTCGAGGAGGAGTTCGTCCGGGACGCCCTCCGCGTCGAGGTCATCGGCATGAACGGGGACCTCATGATGCAGTACGTGCGGTGCGTCGCGGACAGGCTGGCGCTGGCCCTGGGCGCGAACAAGGTGAGCGAACGAGGGTCGGGTCGTGCGTCCGCGTCCGCGTCCGCGTCCGAGTCCGCATCCGCGCTCGTCGCGCCGTCTCGCTCACCGCCCCCTCCCCCCCCTCTCCCCCCGCAGATCTAGGGCGACGCCAACCCCTTCGACTGGATGGACATGATCTCCCTGCAGGGAAAGACATCGTTCTTCGAGCGACGCGTGGGAGAGTACGCCAAGAGCGGCGTGGGGCAGGACGCGGGCGAGCGGGCGTTCGCCACGGACGCGGACTTCTGAGGGCCCGGCGCCGCGCCCGCGCCCGGGCAGCGCCTCGAAGCGGCCCGTCGCACGCCCGACCCGCCTGTAAATGTACTTCGTCGTATCTCTCTCCAGCTCTCGCTCCCCGTGTGTGTCTGTCTCTCGCCGTTCCTCTTACGCGCACACACGCACACGCGCACACACGCACACACGGCGAATGACGCGCTCGCGGCATGACGCGGGGCACTGCACGCAGACGAGAAAGCGAGACCGGCGTTCGGCGCCGAGAGAAATGCTCTATTGAAGGCGCGGGCGGTCTACGTCGACGGCGAGGAGGGCGCTCGCGCGGCGTCCGTGCGACTCGGGCTACTCGGGGTCATCCCTGCAGGAACCTCGCCAGGGCCCCCGCGAGCCCCGGCCTGCGGTCGACGAGCAGCAGGGCGTTGGCCCTCGCGGCGTCGGGGGGGAGGTCGTCCATCCACTCCGCCGCGGCCTCGACGGCCTCGGCCCCCCAGGCGCCCACGTCGAGGTCCAAGAAGGCCTCGAGGTCGCCCGAGGGGCCCGCCGCGAACTTGGGCAGGCACTCGTCCGCCAGCTCGTCCGCGTCCCCCTCGTAGGCCTCCAGCACCCACTCCCCCCGCTCCGTCCCCCCCACCGAGACGGCGGAGTAGAGGGCGCCGTACCAGTCGAAGCAGCACTGGCAGACGGACGTGACGTGCCACCACCAGGCCCTCCTGTCCCCCCTGACGACGGCGGAGAGGGCCCTCTCGCAGTGCCGCCAGTCGAAGCCGTCGCCGGCGCGGTCCGAGCACCAGCGCGCGGAAGCGTAGGCCCCGGCCCTGAGGGCGAGCGTCAGCAGCTCCGCGTAGACCAGGGACCGCCCCGTCTTGACCTCGAGGAAGGTCAGCAGGGCGGGGCGGTCGCTGAGGGCGACCCCCGACGACAGCCAGAAGAGGCCGTCGGGGACGGCGGCGGCGCGGGCGGCGTACCTCCTGACGTCCGCGGGGGCGCCGTAGCGGCCCAGGGCCTCGCACGTGTTGCCGCAGCGGTGCAGGCGCCAGACCCAGTCGAGCCTCTTCGGGTGCCGCACGGTCTCGCGGATGCAGGTGACGGGGGGGCGGCGGGGGCGAGGGTGGCCGCGGCTGCTGCCCCTCCCGCCGCGGGCGCGCTTCCCGTCGTCGCCGGACGCTCGGGCGACGGCGGCCGCCCAGGACCGCGACACGCACGCGTAGAAGCCCGCCTGCGTGGCGACGCCCGCCCAGGCGAGGACGGCGTCGTGCAGGTCGGGGACGTCGAAGGGGCCGCGGGCGCGGCGCCTCTCGCGCGCCTCGACGAGCCTGGCGGACCTCCTGAGGAGGGAGGGGGGGGAGGCGGACTCGGCGGCGGCGGCGCCGGACCCGAGGCTCCGGCGGCGGCGCGCCTCGCCGCCCTCGGCCTTCGCGGCTTCCCGTAGTGTGGCGACGGCCGTCATGCGTGCTCCGGCTGCGTTCCGGTCCGAGTGCGAGGGTTGTGATGGAGAGGAGTTGGCCGAGTACGTGACCGGGACTCGTCCCTTCGGACGACTCACGAGGCGAGTAGTGACCGCGGAACGGCGCGCGGTTTTGTTGACGACCGCGCTCCGCGTGGTTTTGTTGACCCGCGCTGAGCGCGGTTCTGCGCAGAGCGCGTGCAAAACCGCGCGGAGCGCGGGTCGATGAATCAAGAAACGTCGGCGAGGAAGCCGAGGGCGATGCCTCCGATGTTGGCCAGGGCCACCAGCCTGTCGTCCCCGGACCAGGCCGTCCTGCGGGCGGCGACGACAGAGCCCGTCGCGAACACCGCCGTGGCGGCGATCAGGGAGGCGCTGAGCCAGGCGTCCGGGATCTTGATGACGTTGGCCTGGGCGCGGGAGAGGACGGCGTCGATGGCGTCGGAGGCCGCGTAGGCCGCCGCGAGGGCCAGGGCAAGGGCGGGCAGAACGTGCATGGTGGGAAGGGTGACTGGGAGGGGAGAGAGGTGCGCGCTTTCGGGAACGGCTAACATTTATCTCAGGAGCTCGTGCGGTCGTCGTAGCGAACGGGAGGTGCGCGGTCCAGTGCGGGCGTGTCACATGGAATCCAGGAGCTCGCGCGGGTCGCCGTACGGGTACGCGGGGCGGAAGAGCCGCGCCGCGGCGTCCTCCTCCGTCCGTCGCTGTCGCGCCGTCGTCGCGGACGGCGCCTCTTGCGGCCTGGCTCAGCTCGCGGGCGCTCGGTCGGGAAGCGGCGGCGGGGCCGGCAGCGGGGACGGATGGGGTCGGCGGGCCGGCAGCGGCGGGCGGTCCGGCTGGTGCGGAGGGCGCCGGTCCGGGACTGAGGGGCGCCGACCCGGAAGCGGAGGGCGCCAGCCCTCTGCCTCGCCGTCGACCCCTCCCTCCTCGTCGGCGGCGGTCCAGCGCCGGCGCTCCGGGTCCGGGTCGCCGCAGGAGGCGCTCTCCGTCAGCAGCGTGGAGACCGAGTGGCGCGGCAGGGGGTGGGGCGATTCCTTCACGAAGGGCAGCCTCGCGGAGGAGACGCAGATGGCCGCGGTGCAGACGGCCGCGACGGCCAGGTTGATCCACGCCAAGGCGTAGGCCGCGCCGCTGTACACGGACGTGTACGCCACCGTCATGACCCCCACGACCTGGTAGTAGCCGCCCCCGGAGGCGTCTCCGCTGAACCAGGACGCGGCCGCGCTGCCGGGCCCTCCGTCCGGGTTGCTGGCCCTCGCGCCCTCCTCCGCGATGATGATGGTCGCCGGGTAGGTGACAAGGGCGAAGGCCGTGACGCAGATGGCCGCCGCCTTGGCCGCCGTCACTCCCAGATTCGCCTTGGCGAAGAACCGCACCAGCTCCTTTCTGCCCAGGTACCCCGCGATCAGGGACACGGCGGTCAGGGAGAAGGCTATCAGGGCCCCCGCGACGGTCAGGGTGTAGTCCGCGGTCGACAGCTGGGCGTCGACGGCGTGCTGCAGCTCCGTCGCCGCCGTCAGGGTCACCGTGTCGACGCCCGCTCGCAGCGCGGACACTATGACGCACCCGAAGCCGCCGAAACCCGCTCCGTCACAGGGCGGGGCGAAGCCCGGTCCCCTGTCGTCGGTGACGTTCGTCCAGCTGGGGCGCGTCACCGAGAACAGGTCGAGCCCCGTCTTGGCCGGCATGGGCCTCTGCGGCGCTCCCGGGCTGCCCCCCCCCATCATCTTCCACAGCCGGTCGCAGTCGTAGACCGGGAAGGGGCCTCTGCCGTCCGGGGTCCGCGCGAAGGCGTATTGCCAGAAGAAGTGCGTCGACCTCGAGCTCGACAGACTGGCGCCGCTGCTCTGAGCGCTCACCTCCATGGTGCTGGTGTCGCACCACGGCAGGGGCTCCCGCATGGCCCCCATCACCGCGAGGTGCATGAGACGGTGCACGTTGGCGACGGGGTCGATCCAGGCCGCCCCCATCCACCGTGTCTGCGAGTCGTCGTACGCCCCCGTGCTCCTGCGCGAGGGCGGACGAGAGGGACGCGCGCGGCGAAGGAGAGCGCCGGGGTCAGGGTTCGGGCGCTACTCGGGGGGAGGGCGGAGGGGACGGAACGGGGATACCCGTCGCCCGCTCACTCACCAGGCTTTCGCGAACAGGGCGGAGCCGTCGGGCATGCGCTCCGGCGGCTTCCACTCGGTCGCGTTCAGAGCGAGGACCACCGCGGCGCCGATCTGAATCACCACGGCGCCGGACGGGTTGGCGGCCCCGGGCAAGTCCTTGCCGGGACCGTCCTTGCCGAGACCGGGGAGCTGCGAGGGCGGAGGCGCGGACGGACAGGGGCGGGAGGCGCGTGAGCGGCAAGTGGAGTGGGGGCGGCACGTGTCAGGCGGGCTGCATCGAGGTTCGCCGCCGAACCGTCGCGGCGTCACCGCCCGTCGAGGCGGAGGGCGGTGACTCACGTCGGGATTGGCCGAGCAGGCGGCGCCGCCGGCCGCGCTTCCGACGGAGTTGTAGAAGAGGGCCGACGCGCAGAAGAGGTCCCGCTCCATAACCAGAGCCTGGTCCGCCCACGTGGCGTCCCTCCATCCGTACGGAGACACTCTCGAAAGCGGCAGCGCGCGGTACACCGCGGCCTGCTGCTGCCAGAGGAGCGACGACGACGACGAAGACGACGACGACGGCGACGGCGGAGACCAGCGGGGGTGCAAGCCCGCCGGGGGCGCTGCCCCCACTAAGGGGGGCACCACCGGGCTCCCCCGTCCAGCCGTGGGCTTCGCCGTTGACGGAGGCGACGTAGACGGCGCAGGCGTCCACGGCGAGTCACCGAGGGGCACGCTGACGCCAGCCCCGGTCGCCGTCTCGTATCCGTCGAGATCCAGATACGCCTGCGCGAGGAGGAGAGGGAGGTCGACGATGGGCGACGCCGGAGGCGACGGAGTCATGCGAACGCGCCCGAAGCGTCGCGCGCCCACGCCATGCGATGCAATGCTACGCGATGCGATGCGGCGCGGCGCGGTGCGATGCGCGCGCTGTCGGCGCAGCCGCCGCGCCGCGCCTCGCCGAGCCCGCCTACTCACCGCCACGAAGAACGTCTGGAAGATGTGGGTCTCGGTGCTCTCGCAGTCCTCCGCGGTCCCCCACCCGAGGGCGTCGAACCAGGGGTGCGCGGGCGTCAGCAGCGTCACGCACACGCCCCTGCTGTCCACGTAGTTGCCCGCCCGGACGCGACTCCAGTCTAGATTGCCGTCGACGGAGAGGGTCCTGGCCAGCGCTCCGAGCCCGAGCAGGGACGGCGTGTTGTCGATCCACTCGGGGGAGTCGACGACCCAGCCCGCGGACCTCGCCGTCACTCGGTCACCTCCAGGCGCGCTTTCGACGGGGGGCGGAAGGAGGACGGCGCGCACCGTCCCGGGGTCGACGTACCGCGACGGGATCGCCAGAAGCCCGTGCGGGATCCGCTGGTACCCGAACCCCAGCGTCGCCGGCCCGCCGGGGTCGGAGGCCGGCACCACGCGAGCGAGATCCGCGACCGTATTGCAGGCCTCGTCGCCGCACATGAAGAGGTCCACCTGGGCCTTCGCCGATACCCTCTTGCGCGCGTCCAGCCTGGCCGTCTCCGACGTGAAGTCAAGCACCAGGTCCGCCATGACGCCCCCGAAGTTGGGGTCCGTGGACCACGCCGTGCCGTTCCCTGCGAAGTCCGCGAAGCGGGAGGCCATGAACAGATCCGCGGCGCTGCCCTGGGGGAACCCGTCGATGGGCGTGCACATGCCGGATGGCACCCCGGTTTCGACTCCGACCACGCACAGCGGGCCCGCGGCCCCGTTCATGTTCACTAGCATCAGGGGGGGGCCGGCCTCGGGATCCGGATTCCTGGATGCGAATGCCGTCGCCGCGAGCGCGGCGAGCCTCGCCAGTCTTGGGTTCGTCACCATCCTCTCAGCGGGACGGGAGCTCCGGCCCGCGGTGCTCGCGCCGGAAACTCTCACCACCGCAGCGCCCGCCAGCACTGCCGGGGTGCTCTCAACTCGCTCCAGAGCGCTGGTGCCATGAAGCGGGAGCTCGGGGCCCCCCTGACATGCGCTGCGATGGCCTCTCAGAGGCGGTCGCCCGTCCACCTCTCAGGATATGCAGTTCGCAAACCGGCGCGTGAAGAGTCCTGAAGGAAACTTCGAGAAAGTTATGAGAGTACGCAGGCGTACGTTCAGTATCCCCCGAACTGTGGTGAACCGCAGTTCGGGGGATACAGACGGACTCGCGAGCGACGGCACAGAGACGAGAGGAGAGAGGGCGAGATTTCGAGCGTCCCGCGGCATATCATGAAATCACGCGCTCAGCGCCGTGCCGTCCGCCCTGAGGCGCGGCGCCGGTGGCCTTCTCGACGATTTTATCGCCCCGTGACCGCGCGGAGCGCGGTTTCGTCTATCCGCGCGGAGTGCGTTTCGTCCATTCGGAGCGCGGTGCGGTGCGGTTCGTACCGCGCTCTGAGCGCGGTTCGTACCGCGCTCTGCGCGGGCCGCCAAAACCGCGCGGAGCGCGGGTCGATGAATCAAGACACGTCGGCGAGGAAGCCGAGGGCGATGCCCCCGATGTTGGCCAGGGCCACCAGCCTGTCGTCCCCGGACCAGGCCGTCCTGCGGGCGGCGACGACGGAGCCCGTCGCGAACACCGCCGTGGCGGCGATCAGGGAGGCGCTCAGTCAGGCGTCCGGGATCTTGATGACGTTGACCTGCGTCCTGGAGAGGACGGCGTCGGGGCGTCGGAGGCCGCGTAGGTCGCCCGCCGCCGGGACCAGGGCGAGCGCTGGCAGGACGTGCATGGCACAGGCAGCGGACGGAGTGGGGTCGCGGGAGGGGCGCGGTAGCGGAGGCGCTGATTATTGTTCCACGAGCGCGAGGCGCGGGTCGTCGGTAGGGTACGCGGGGCGTGAGAGCCGCGGCGTGCTGCGGCGTCGGTCGCTCTGGCGTTGTCATCGCGGACGGCGGCTGCGCGGCTCCGCTCAGTTCGCGGGCGCGCGGTCGGGGAGCGGCGGCGGGGGCGGCAGCGGGGACGGATCGGGTCGCCGGGACGGTAGAGGCGGGTCGCCCCGCTGGGACGCAGGGCGCCTATCGGGGACCGACGGGCGCCGGCCCGGCAGCGGGGCGCGCCAGAAGACCGTCCGCTCGCCGCTCTCCCCGCCCTCGTCTGCGGGCGCCTCAGTTCGCCGCATGAAGCGCTCTCCGTCAGCAGCGTCGACACCGAGTAGCGCGCCAGGGGCCGGTGCGACTCTTTGACGACGGGCAGCCTCGCGGCGGAGATGCAGATGGCAGTCGTGCAGATCACCGCGACGACGAAGTTCACCCACGCCAGCGCGTACGCGGGGGCGCTGTAGACGGACGCGTAAGCCACGGTCATGACCCCGACGACCTTGTAATAGCCGCCCCCGGAGGCGTCGCCCGTGAACCAGAAGACCGCCGCGCTGCCGGGCCTGCCGTCAGGGTTGCTGGCCCTGGCGCCCTCCTCGGCGATGATGACGGTCGCCGGGTAAGTGATGAGCGCGAATGCCGTGACGCACACGGCCGCGCCCCTGGCCGCGGTGAACCCCAGCCTGCATTTGGCGAAGAACCGCACCAGTTCCCGCCCCCGCGATCAGCGACACGGTCGTGAGAGAGAAGGCTATCAGGGCCCCCGCCACTGTCAGAGTGTAGTCCGCAGTGGCCAGCTGGGCATCGACGGAGGCTTCCAGCTCCGTCGCTGCGGTCAGCGCGATCGTTTCTATGCCGGCCCGCACCGCGGAGGCAATGACGCAGGGAAACCCGCCGAACCCCGTGCCCTCGCACGGCGGGCCACTGAGCGAGTTGTTGTCAGTGACGTTGGCCCAGCTGCGAGGTAGGAGCGAGAAGACGTCGATTCCCGTCTGCGCTGGCACGGGTCGTCTCGGCGTGCCCGGCTCGCCCCAGCCCAGCTTCGTCCAGAGGCCGTCGCAGTCGTACATGGGGCGGACCTCGCCGTCCGGAGTCCGGACGAAGACGTACTGTTGGTACAAGTAGTCGCTGGTGCTCGAGTACGTGGTGGCGGAGAGGGTGTCCAGCACTGCCATGTTGGTGGTGTCGCACCACGGCAGGGGCTGCTCCCTCCTGGCCCCCAGCACCGCGACGGGCATGAGAAACTGAGCGTTGTAAACGCAGTCGATCCACGCCATCCCCTGCCCCCGAGACTGAGTGGTGTCCACGAGGTCCGTGCTCCTGCGCGGGCACGGCGGCGAAAGGGTGACTTGGGGACGGACGGCCGCTAGCTGCGATGCGGAATCTCACGAGCGAACGGCAGCGACTCACCAAACGGAGGGGAAACGTAGGGACCCGTCCCAGTCGAACGAGGGCGCGGGCCACTCCGTCGCATTGCGTGCGAGAATCACGGCGCCGCCGATTTTCAGGACGGCGGCGCTCCTGTCACGAAGGCTCGGATCGGCGAAAACGGGTTTGGAGTACAGCTGGTACTGCGGATGCGGAGCGAGGGGCGCGGACAGGGAATCGCGGTCAGGGCGAGAGCGGGCGTCATCGGTCGCGCGCCCCGCGAGGCCCGCCTCGCCCGACTCACCTCGGCACCGGGCGAGCATGCAGCCGCGGCGTCCGCCTCGCTGCCGACCTGGTTGTACCAGGCGGCGTTCGTACAGTACAGGGTTCGCCCCATCAGGACCGTCTCGTTAGCCGCGTTCATCTCGCTCCAGCCGTAGGGCGACACTCTCGAGGGCGGGAGGACGTCGTACACGACCGCGTGCTCCTGCCACGGCGCCGACTTCGACTGCGACGGCGACGATACGCTCGAGGGAACGCGCACCCCGGCGTCGTCGGCCCTCTCAGGGCGGTCGAGGTTCAGATACGCCTGAGGGGGGCGAGACCGGGGGGGCGCGCGGCGGGGGGGGGTCAAAGAGTCTCGGACGGCCGCCGAGAGCGCGCGAGCGCTCGATACACGGGCCGTGACCGCACGCCCGGCGTCCGCCCACCTGGGGGAAGAACGTCTCGAAGACGTAGGTCTCGGTGCTCGGGCAGTCCTCCGCGGTCCCCCATCCGCGCTCGTCGAACCACGGGTGCTCCGGCGTGAAGAGCGTCACGCAGACACCCCTGCTGTCGACGTAGTTACCCGCTCGCACTAGGCTCCAGTCCAAGTTGCCGTCGACGGCGAGGGTCCTCGCCAGGGTCCCGAATCCAATCAGCGACGGGTAGTGGCCCACCCAGACGGGGGACGGGACGACCCAGCCGACCGTTCGCGCGCTCGTCGAGGCGGCGCCTCTCTCGGCGGCCAGCAGGACGCTGCTGGTGTCGCCGGGGTCGACGTACCGGGTCGGCAGCCCCAGCAGTCCGTGCGGCAGGCGCCGGTAGCCGAATGCGAGGGTCGCGGGACCTCCTGGGTCGGACGCGGGCACCACGTAGGCGAGGTCGGCCACCGTGTTGCAGGGCTCGTCGCCGCACAGGAAGAGGTCCACCTGGGACGTCGCCGCCACCCTCTTGCGCGCGTCCAACCTCGCGGTCTCCGACGTGAAGTCCAGGACCAGGTCCGCCACGACGCCCGCGAAGTTGGGGTCCGTGGACCACGCCGTGCCGTTGCCGGTGAAATCCGTAAAACGGGAGGCCATGAACAGGTCCGCGGCGCTGCCCTGCGGGAACCCGGTGATGAGGGTGCACATGCCGGACGGCACTCCGGTGTCCACCCCGACCACGCACAGGGGACCAGCGGTCTCATTCGTGTTCACTAGCGCCAAGAGGGGGGCGGCTTCAGGCTCCGCCTCGGAGACGACGAGTGCCGCCGCCATCACCGCAGCGAGTCTCCACGGCCTCAAGCCTAGCATCAGCCTCGCACGGGGACGGGCGCTGCCAACCGCGGTACCGACACAGAACCACCGCGACGCCGACCAGCTCGGCCGAGATGCTGACGAAGTGCGCTCTGACGCTTGCGCTGTGCAGTTCAGGGGGAATGCGGGCTCCCCGGACGTGCGATCCGACGACTCTCCGACCCCACGCCCGTTTCCTACACTAAATTTGCATCTCGCAATCCAGCGCATGAAAAGGACTGGGAGAAAGTTCCGGAAAATTCTCGAAGTTCGCCGGCGAACGCTCAGTACCCTCACGAACTATGAACCGCCGTCCAGAGGCACGGACGGACGGAAGCGCGCGCACGGACGCGAGGGAAGAGACGGGACGACGGTCAGCGACATGTCATTGAATCACGCGCGGCAGGCCGCGGCGGGGCGGGCATCATCTCTGCGGCGCGGCGCCGACGGCCTTCTCGACGTCCTCCGCGCCGTAGCCGCGCGGAGCGCGGTTTCGTCCATCCGCGCTCAGCGCGGGTCGCCGAAACCGCGCGGAGCGCGTGTCGGCCTAGCGAACGTCAGCGAGGAAGCCGAGGGCGATGCCCCCGATGTTGGCCAGGGCCACCAGCCTGTCGTCCCCGGACCAGGCCGTCCTGCGGGCGGCGACGATCGAGCCCGTCGCGAACACCGCCGTGGCGGCGATCAGGGAGGCGCTGAGCCAGGCGTCCGGGATCTTGATGACGTTGGCCTGCGCCCGGGAGAGGACGGCGTCGATGCCGTCGGAGGCCGCGTAGGCCGCCGCGAGGACCAGGGCGAGCGCGGGCGGGACGTGCATGGAGGGCGCTTTCGGGAACGGCTAACATTTATTCGGGTGCGCGGAGTCGAGACGGATCGGGCGGCCCGCGTGCGGGCACGCCGTCTCGATGGGTGAAGGCGTCAGCTCTGCGGCGCGGCGCCGGCGGCCTTCTCTACGTCCTCCGAGCCGGCGGCCTTCTCGACGTCCTCCGCGCCGGCGGCCGCGCCGGCGGGCGCCGGCGCCCGGGCGACGTAGACGTCCCCGCCGCCTCCCGCGTCGCACTCCGCCAGCTGCATCGACACCGCGCCCCGGGGCAGCGGCCATCGCGACTCCTTCACGTACGGGAGCCTGGCGGCGGACACGCAGATGGCCGTCGTGCAGACGGCCGCCACGGCGAGGTTGACCCACGCCAGGACGTAGGCCGCGGTGCTGTAGACGGACGCGTACGCCACGGTCATGACCCCTACGACCTTGTAGTATCCCCCTCCTGAGGCGTCGCCCGTGACCCACGACGCCGCCGCGCTGCCGGCGCCGCCGTCCGGGTTGCTCGCCCTCGCCCCCTCCTCCGCGATGATGATCGTCGCCGGGTAAGTCATGAGGGCGAAGGCCGTCACGAACACCGTCGCGGCCTTCGCGACAGTCACCCCCAGCCTGGCCCTCGCGAAGAACCGGACCAGCTCGCGCCTGCCCAGGTAGCCCGCGATCAGCGACACCGTCGTGAGGGAGAAGGCGATCAGGGCCCCCGCCACGGTCAGGGTGAAGTCCGCGGTGACCACCTGCGCCTCGACGGAGTCCTGCAGCCTCCTCGCCGCAGTCGACGCCGCGGTGCTGATCCCCGACCGCACCGCGGACGCGACGATGCAATTGTGTCCGGCGAAACCCGTACCGTCGCAGGATTGCGAGAACGTGTCGCTGTCGGTCGAGAGGTCCGCCCAGCTTCGTTTCGTCAGCGAAAAGAGGTCCGGCCCCGACCTGGCCGGCACGGGCCGCTTCGGCGTCGCGGGGCTGCCCCATCCCATCTTGGGCCACAGAACATCGCAATCGTACATGGGGTAGATCTCCTCGTCGTCGGGTGTCGTGACGAAGGCGTACTGAATGTTGAAGGCGGTCGACACCGAGATCGTCGTGCTGGAGGTCTGCACATCTGTCATGTCCATGTTTGTGATGTCGCACCACGGCAGGGCCTCTCTGCGGGGCGCCGTCGACGCGAGGTACGAGAGATGCAGCAGATGTCTGATGCGACGGACGGACGCAGAGTTGGACGATCCTTGCCACCGCGTCTGATCGTCGCCTTGCTGGGCGGCACTCCTGGGGGGGTTGGGGGAGGCAGAAAGGGCGAAGGTGAAAGCATGTCGTGACGACTGACCGGCTTCGCGTGAGGTGACCTCCTCGCGAGGCGCGAGGCACTAGAGGGGAGGGTGACTCCGGGCGCCCAGGTTACGGAGGGCTCGGCGAGACGCGCGCGCGTGCTCACCGAGGGCTGGGGAATCACACGGCGCCGTTGGGAAGGCGTACCGGCGGGTACGCCTCAGCTGCGGAGATCGCGAGGACGACGGCGGACCCGAACTTCAGCACTGCGAGCACGCCTCCCGCCGCTGCATCGAGGAGCTCTTGACGGTAGTACTCTTTGCCCTGCGGCGCGGCGGACGAGGGGCCGGACGAAACGCGAGGCGAGGCGCGGCGCGGAGGTGAGGTCCAGGAGGAGATTCGCGAAGGCGGCGCTGACAGCCGCATCAGCCATGAGCCGCAGCTCCGGACTCGCCTGATACCTCGGCACACAGGAGGTGTCGTTGGCCGCGCTCTGGACGGCGTTATCGAAGGCCTTGCAGTGCAGGGTGCGCCCCATGAGGATGACCTGGTCGGCCCACTTGGCGTCCTGCCATCTGTACGGCGTCACCTCCGAGGGCGGCAGAGCGTCGTATACCGCCGCGTGCCTGTGCCAGGACGACGTCGAGAATGACGACGGCGCGAAGCCGGCTGGCAAGTTCGCGCCCGCGTCGTCGGCCGTCTCGAAGTGGCTGAGATCCAGGTACGCCTGCGCCGCGGGAAAGAGAGAGCGGGGTGGTGAGCCTCAAGAGGGGGAGGCCGCCCGGCACTCGCGAACGCCGAGGTGCGGCGTCGTCCGCCGCGCCCGCGGAATCTCAGTCGCCTGCGGGAAGAACGTCTCGAGGATATACGTCTCGGTGCTGACGCAGTCTTCCGCAGTTCCCCACGCCAGATCATCGAACCAGGGGTGCACGGGCGTAAAGAGGGTGACGCACACGCCCCTGCTGTCGACGTAATTGCCCGCGGGAACGAGGCTCCAGTCGACGTTGCCACCGACGGAGAGGGCTCTGACCAGGGCCCCGAAAGGCATGAGCGACGGATAGTTCGAGATCCACTCGGGAGAGTCTACGACCCATCCCACTGTCCTCGACCACGCCGCTCCCGCTCCCGCCGTGCCCGCTGTCGCGGGGCCGAGGACGCTGCTCATGTTGCCGGGGTCGCCGATGTACCGCGTCGGTATCGCCAGTAGTCCTTGGGGCAGGCGCTGGTAGCCGAAGGCGAGCGTCGGCGGCGCGCCGGGATCAGCGGTCGACGCGACGTGGACGAGGTCCGCGACGGTGTTGCAGGCCTCGTCGCCGCACAGGAACAGGTCCACCTGGGCCGTCGCCGTGACCCTCTTGCGCGCGTCGAGCCTCGCGGTCTCCGCGGCGAAGTCCATAACCAGGTCCGCCATGACGCCCCCGAAGTTGGGGTCCGTCGACCACGTGGTGCCGTTTCCGTCGAAGTCGGCGAACCTGGAGGCCATCCACAGGTCCGCGGCGCTGCCCTGCGGGAACCCGTCGATCAGCGTACACATGCCGGACGGGACTCCCGTGTCCACCCCGACCACGCACAGAGGCCCCGCGGTCTCATCGGCATTGACTTTGACGAGTTGAGGACCCGCGGGTGGGGCGGAGGCGGGCGCCGCCGTCGCGGCTCGCCACAGCAGCCCCAGGGGCAGCAGCAGCGTCAGCCACGCCCTCTGGCACCCACTGCAGCTGCTGCAGCCGAGGTGCCCGAGGGCCACATCAGCGACACCCTCAGGGGCAAGTACAAGGAGGTCTTCCCCATCGCTGGAGCGAGTAGCACCATCGTGCAATACGCAGTGGATGTCCAGGACATGCGCACCAACGGAGACAACGGAGGCGCCCTCAAGTACACGCTTGTGGGCGTCAAGGTCATGTGAGCGACGACGCGCGGAGCGAGGGACGCGTGGATGAGAGGACTGAACCCCCGGGGAGGAACGGAAAAGAACGAATGGACTTGAAATCGATGCTCGCCTTTACAACTCGAGTGGTGTTTGCGTCTCGTGTCCTGCTCTGCTGCTCTGCGCTGTGAATATTCCAGCCCAGGGAACGTTCTCGGCGCCGCCGGGATTCGGGTTCAGCCGATCGCCCTTGTCGGCGGCGACAGCCGATCAGAACCGATCGGACTCGGCTGCCTCCTCCTTCGCACTTTCGCTCGCTCACTCTCCCGCATCGATTCGAAAAATGACCAAGAGTCACTCATGTTCGAAGATGGCGTCGTTTAACACAGCTGGCGGCGGTCCGAAGTACTGTGGCGCGCACAAGCTGGCGGGCATGATCTACGTCAAAGCCCGCAATCGTTGCGGCGACCCCGACTGTCTCAAGAAGCCGAGCTTCGGCATGCGCGGCGGAAAGGCGCGGTACTGCGCGGCTCACAAGCTCGCCGACATGGTGAACGTCGTGGCCAGCAGGTGCGCCGACCCCGATTGTCTCAAGCATCCCTGCTTCGGCACGCGCGGCGGGAAGGCGCGGTACTGCGCGGCTCACAAGCTCGCCGGGATGGTGAACGTGAGGTGCAAGACGTGCGCTGATCCCGACTGTCGCAAGCGCGCCACCTTCGGCGTCGACGGGGGCGAGTTGGAGTGGTGCGCGGCGCACAAGCTCGCGGGCATGGTGAACGTCAGGAACGCGAGCTGCGCCCACCCGGACTGCCGCAAGGAGCCGTCTTTCGGCATGCGCGGCGGGAGGCCGAAGTACTGCGCGGACCACAAGCTCGAGGGCATGATGAACGTCAGGAACGCGAACTGCGACCACCCGGGCTGCCGCAAGGTGCCGTCGTTCGCGCCGGAGGGTGAGAAGGCGCGGTACTGCGCGGCTCACAAGCTCGCCGGGATGGTGAACGTGAGGTGCAAGACGTGCGCTGATCCCGACTGTCGCGAGCGCGCCACCTTCGGCGTTGACGGGGGCGAGCCGGAGTGGTGCGCGGCGCACAAGCTCGACGCCATGGTGAACGTCAGGAACGCGAGCTGCGCCCACCCCGCGTGCGGCAAGAGTCCCACCTTCGGGGTCCAGGGGCGCACACCCGAGTTCTGCGCGGCTCACAGGCTCGAGGGGATGGTGAGCCTCCGCGGCAAGAAGTGCTCCCGCCCCGGGTGCGGCAAGCACGCTTCCTTCGGCGTCGCCGGAGGGCCCCACGAGTACTGCGAGGAGCACAAGCGGGAGGGGATGGTGGACGTCCACAGCAGGATGTGCGCGCACCCCGGCTGCGGCAAGCACGCCACCTTTGCACTCGAGGGGAGCAGACCGCAGCGGTGCGGCGACCACAGGCTCGACGGCATGGTGGACGTCCACAGCCCGAGGTGCTTCGTGTGCGCGTACGGCGAGCACGCGAAGCTGGGGAAATGCCGGACCCCGGACGGCCCCATGTGCCTGGCCCACTTCCTCTGGAGCCCCCACTGCTCGCCGTCGCAGCGCTCGCGGATCTCGCTGGAGATGCACTTCATCGCGGCGCTGGAGCTGGCGTGCCTGGGGCGGGAAGGAGGATGGAGATGGGCGGAGCCGACGTCGTGGGACTGCCCGGTTCTGCCCGGGCTCGCGTACAGGCCGGACCTCCTGTGGGCCTTCGACCGCGACGGCAACGTGTTCGAGACGGCCGGGACCTGCAAGCTAAACGCCGGAGAGGTGGCGAGGATCATCATCCTCGAGGTCTTGGAGGTCGGGGTGCGGCAGCACTCGGACGCGAGGAGCGTCGCGGACGGACACAGGGAGGCGGACATCAGGAGATCGCTCGCGGGGACCCGCGTGGACGTGATCTACGTCGTCGTCGCCGCGTACAACCACCCGGCGGCGCACCCCGACGACAAGTTCTTCAGCCGGGGGTGCGCGTCGGACCCGTTTCCCCTCGAAGCCGAGAGGGACCCGGAGTACCGCGTCCCGAAGTCGAGGGAGCCGGCCTGTAGGGCGAGGGTGGCGGCGGCGGCGGACGCGCTGGACGCCGCGTTCGCGGGCGATGCGGCGGACGAGGGGACGACGGTGACCATCGGCCACTGATCGACGGGCGTCGCCAGCGGGCGCGGAGACGGAGTGCGGAGAACCGGAGACGCGCGCACGCATATGCACAAGCACCAGCACGAGCACGGACACACTTCCTAATTGAGATTACAGACTTCACGATGGATGTTGCGCGTACATCACGTCTGCATTTCTGCTCGCGGCGTCTCGCTACGCGCCCGCCCGGCCGCCGCCCAGGGGTGCGCGAGGAACTGCTCGAGGGAGGGGCGCGCCGCCGGCAGCTTGGACAGGCCCCAACCCAGCAGGTGGAGCAGGTTGGCCCTCTCGTGCGCGTCGCGGAGGCCTCCGCCTCGTCCGCCTCGGTCGGGTGCGCCGTCGCGGCTCTCCTCTCGGTCCCCCCAGTCGTCGTGGTCGCGGTCCCCCCACTCGTCATCGTCGCCGTCGTCATACCTCGGCGACCCGTACATGATCCTCTCCGCGAGGGCCCCCTCCCCCCCGTCGCAGGCGAACGGCAGCCTGCCGAAGACCAGCGCGGACAGGGTCGCGGTCAGGGACCAGACGTCGCTGGCCTCCGTCCCCCCCCTCCCCGAGCAGGCCTCGGGGGACATGAAGGCGGGGGTGCCGTGGGCGGCGGCCGGCGGCGCGGCGCAGGACGCCGGGGAGCCCGGCAGGCGCGTCGCGGACCCGAAGTCCCCCAGCTTGACCGACCCGCTCCGCGTCCTCATGAGGTTGCCCGGCTTGACGTCGTTGTGGGCGTAGCCGGAGGCGTGGACGGCCAGCAGGGCGGAGGCGACCTGGCCGCCGCGGCCGCGCGTCGGGGGTCCAGCCTCACCCCCGACAGGGACCCCCCCTCCGCGAGCTCGAGGACGAGGGCGGAGGGGGAGCCCGGGGGGCCCGCGAAGGCGGCCTCCAGGGCCAGCACCGCGGTCGCCCCGGCCCTCCCGGAGAGGGCCCGCAGGGACACGAGCTCGGCGCGGAAGGCCCCCGACCGGCTGGCTCGGACGAGCTTGAGGGCGAGGTAGGGGGAGGGGACGGGGGCGGAGGCGCACGGCCCCCCGCGGGGTCGCCTCCTCCGCGACCGGGACCGGGACCTCGACGGAGAGCTGCGCCAGCCGGCGCCGACGGCGTCGCCGTCTCGCCCGGCGCCGGCGGCGGCGCCGCCCTCGTCGTCCTCGCCCTCGTCCTCGTCCTCGTCCTCGTCCTCGTCCTCCTCGTCCTCGTCCTCGTCCTCGTCCTCCTCCTCCAGGTCGTCGCCCTCCTCGGGCGGGGCGTCGGCGAGCCTCGGGGCCTGGTCGTCCGAGCCGGGGGGGCGGGCGCACCTGTAGACCGTCCCGGTGTCCCCCCCTCCCAGCCTCCGCAGCAGCTCGTAGCCGTTGACGAAGCGGCGGGCGCCGACGCGGGTGCGCCGGAGGCGGGGCAGGGGCAGCGCGAGAGGGGGGGAGCGGAGGGCCAATGCGGGGACGCGGACGCGGGCGCTGGCGGGGCCGCTGCTGCGGCCTCCGCCGCCGCCGCCGCCGCCGCCGCCTCGCACGCCCTCCTGATCCCTATCTTCCTCACCTCGAGGGCGACGCCCGGGGAGGCGACCATCAGGGCCGCGAACGCGGAGGCGGGCAGGGACGCGACGCCGGCGCCGGAGGCCAGCGCCTCCGCCCCCGCGGGGTCGGCGTCCGGGTCCCCCCCGCACGCCATCTCGGGGCCCCCCAGCAGGTGGCCCGGGAAGAGGAGGAGGCCCCCCGTCGAGGGCGCGGAGCGGAGGGCCCCGTGGGTCACCTGGAGGACCCTCCCGGCCCCCCACGGGGCCCCCCCGGGGGGTATCCAGTCGTGGGAGAACGGCAGCGCCGCGAGGGCCTCCGCCCCCCCCTCCCCCAGGACCGGGTACCTGGAGCGCAGCATCCTGCCCCGGGCCCTCGCCCAGGCGCGGGGGAGGGGTCGGGCGTCCGCGCGGCCCCCCGCCGCTCCCCCTCCCCCCCCTCCCCGCCTCAGGGAGGCCACCCAGCAGGGGCGCGGACCCGCCAGCAGGGTGAAGGGGGGGGACTCGGAGCCGAACAGCAGGCTCTCCTCCCTGAGCGCGGTGCCGTGGCCGAACCACTCCCCGGAGGCGTCGGAGAAGCACGCGGCACCGTCGGAGAGGACGAGGGTGAGGCCCGAGTCCGCGGGGTCCCCCCGCCTGAAGACGGCGCGACCGGGGGGGACCTCCCTCAGCCTGAGGGCCGCCCTGAGGGCCCCCGTCTCCCCCGCGTCGCAGCGCCAGTAGCCCAGGCCCCGCAGGGAGGCGAGGGCGGAGTCGACGGCGTCCCTGTCGTCGCGCGCGGAGGCGGCGGCGGCGCCCGACGAGCGCGAGGAGGACGAGGCGGACGCGGAGGCGGACGCGGAGGGGGACGGGGAAGCGGCGGCGCCGCCGCGGCGTCGCGGGGAGGGGAGGGGTACCGCGACGGCCCCCCCGGGAGCGCTCCCGGGATCCTGCGGCGGACGTCCGTCCGCTCCGGACGCCGCCGCGGCGCGTCCGCGGGAGTCGGATCCGCCCCTGCGCGGGGGCGGACAGGACGCGCTCTGGGCCCTCCGCCTGCCCCGGGTGGCCCCCCGGCAGCGCGACACGGTCCTGCGCCCCTCCGGCGGGGTCAGGTCGAGGTCGGCGTCGGCGCCGAGGGCGTCGCCGGCGTCGGCCCCGCCCCCCGGCCCCGTCCCAGTCCCTGCGCGGGAGGTGCGGGAGGCCCGCCTCCTGCCGGTCCTCCCGCGGGCGGGGGGGTCGGCGGCGTCGGCGTCGGCGTCGGCGTCGGCGCCTCCGCCCCCCGTGTCGCGGCCTCCGCCTCCCGCGCCGTAGCCGTAGCCGCCGGGCCCGGCGCCTCCGCCGCCCCCTCCGCTGGAACCCCCGGGCGACCTGACCTCCTCCGCCGAGGCGGCGTCGAAGTCCTCCGCGGACGCCGAGTCGGACGTGCTCGCGGAGCGGGGTATGGGGATCGTCGTGGACGGGCGGACGCGCGCGGCCCTCCGCCCCGCGCGCGCTCACACGATACGCACGGATCGTGCGATTATTATCTCCGCCCGCGTCCATACGCCGCGACCTCCGCGTCCCCCCCGCGCCGCACCGAGCCATGCCGAACGCGCAGGCAGTCAAGCAGCCCCCCGCGGCCAAGCGCCACAGGAAGAAGGTCGTAGACAAAATGAAAGCCGCCAGGACCAAGCCGGGGGTCCGCAGGCTCTGCCGGAGGGGGGGCGTCAAGCGCATCAGCGGCCTGGTCTACGAGGAGGCGCGGATCGTCTACAGGAAGTTCCTCGGCGACGTACTGAAGGACACGGCGACCATGGTGGAGTTCGGCAAGCGGAAGACCGCGACCCCGATGGACGTCGTCTACGCCCTCAAGCGGCAGGGCCGCACCCTGCACGGGTTCGGAGGCTAGAGCGGGGCGGAGCGGAGCGAGGCGGAGAGAGGAAAGAAGACGACGCCGGCGAGCGACTAAAAATCCTACTTCCGTCTCCGAGCCCGCGCGCGCCGCCGTCGCCTCCCGCCTGCCGCCTCCCGCCTGCCGCCTCCCGCCTCCCGCCCGCCCGGTTTTTTGTCTGCGCTCCCCCGCAGAGATGGCGCACCGCAATGGACGATCCCTCCGGCGGCGCGAGGGCGGACGGGTCGGCGACCACGACCGCGACCGCGCCGTCGGCGATCGGTCCCGCGGCCTCCGCCGCCCTCCTCAAGGCCCACGGGGACCTGGCCGAGCTGCTGTACGCTTCGGGCTTCCCCGCCGTGCGGGGCTTCATGGAGTGCGCCCTCAGGGAGGTCAGGAGGCTGCACGACAACGACAGGGACAGGGGGGCGGCCCTGAGGAGGCTGCTCTCCGGGGTGCCCTCGTGGAACGCCATGCAGGTGCGCGAGGTGGCGTCCACCTGGGCGGACACCCCCGTCGCGAGGTGCGTGCCCGTGGCGCGGGCGATGCTGAAGGTGGACGCGAGGATGATGAGGGAGGCGGGGGTGGCCCCTCCCGGGGACCGTCGCCGCGGGGAGCGTCGCCTCCGCCGCCGCCGCCGCCGCCGCCGCCGCCGCGACGTCCCCCGTCCCGACTTCCCCCAGGTCCTGCACGCGCTGCTGAGCTGCTCCGCGGTGGCTCTGGCGGACCGGCCCGACCTGGTGGGCGTCCCGGACGCCGCCGCCGCGACGGAGGCGGCGCTGAGATCCGACAGGGCGTTCGAGAGGGCTGTGGCGAGGCTGGGGGCGGCGCGGGAGGGGGGGGCCGGCGCCCCGCCGCTGTCGTCGTCGTCGTCGTCGTCGGAGTCGTCGGAGTCGTCGGAGTCGTCGTCCGACGAGGGAGACGGCCGCTACCGGCGCGAGGGACGGCGCGAGCGCGACGCCGCGTCCTCCTCCGACGACGGCGGAGGGATCGGAGGCGGCGGCAGGTTCCACTCGTCGCGTCATCGCGCGGCGGCGGAGGCGGGGCCGCGGAGCCGCGGCCCCCGCTCGCCTCCCTCGCCGGACCGATCTCACCTCCCCCAGAGGACCTTCGCCCCCCCCTCGGGCTGGTACTCCGCCGACGACGACGGCGACGACGACGGCGACGACGGTGGCCGCGGCTGGGGGCACTCGAAGCCCGCGAGGGGACCGGGACCGCAGGCGGGGGCGGGGGCGGGCAGGACGCGTTTTTTGTGAGCCCCGCCGGCACAGATACATGGCGTCCGAGCCGGCGGCGGCGACGACGGGCGACGGGGAGGCGGCTCGCGGGGGGTCCCGCGGCCGCGCTCCCCTCCTCCGACCCCCCCCGCCCTCGGGCAGGGACTTCGAGGGGTGCGCGAGGGCCCTGATGCGCGCCCTGGCGCACCTGAGGGAGCTCTCCGAAGCCGCGGGCGGGGCGGAGGCGTGGAGGCGGCGCGCGCTGGCCTCCGAGGACGCCCTCGCGGCGGCCGAGTCGTCGCTCGTGAGGAGGGAGGACGACGCCGAGGCGGCCGAGGAGGACCTCGCGTCCGCGCGGGAGGAGCTCGAGGGGGAGAGGGCGGCTCGCGAGAGGCTGGCGGCCGAGCTGGACGCCGAGCGGGCGAGATCCGCAGCGCTCGAGGCGCGGGCCGAGGCCGCGGAGGCCGCGGCGGAGGCCGCAGCGGCGGCAGCGCGGACCGACGCCGCAGCCGCCGCGTCCGCCCTGGCCGACGCGGCCGCCGCCCTCGAGGAGGCGACGCAGGAGAGGGACGAGGCCCTCGCGTCCGCGAGGCGGCACGCGGCGGACAGCAGGGCCGCGAGCGCTCAGTCGGAGGTCCTGAGGGCGGCGGTGGACGCCGCGGGGGTCAGGGCCCGGCAGCTCGGGAGGCCGGCGACGACGCCCCCCCCTCGCGGGGCGCCGCCGTCGTCGAAGCGCGCAAGGCGGTAGCGAGGGGGGTACGCGCGCGCGCTCGGGAGAGAGAGAACGAACGAAAGAGAGAGAGAGAGAGAGAGAGCGAGAGAGAGAATGGACGAGAGGAACAGAGTCGCGCGCGCGTGCCGCCGTCTCCTTCGTCGTCTCGTCTATTTCCTAAGCCTCACCGTCACGTGCTTGCCCCCTATCATCAGCTCGTCCCCCTCCCCGTACCTGACGCCGTCCACGACGACGCAGTCCTCTTCCGCCCTGACCACGGCGTCGCCGATGCGCGCCGCCGCCCCCTCGCTCAGAACGACCTCCCCGCCTTCGTCGGCGGGGACCTCGACGCGCTCCGCCCTCGGGGCTCCCACGGCGATGGCGGCGCGTCTGCGGACGGAGGTCACCACGCCGCCGGACGCGAGGGAGGACCTGGCGGGCGCGACCTCCGGCTCGGGCTCGAGCGCGGGCTCGGGCTGCGGCTCGGGTTGCGGCTCGGGGGCGGGTTCCGTCGCGGGCTCGGACGAGGGCGCCGCGGGTGACGCCGCGAACACTCTGGGGGGGGCGGACGGGTCGGATCCGTAGGCGGAGACCGTCGCGAGCCCCGAAGACGGGTCGAAGGCCACCGAGTAGCGCACGTCCCCGGGGGCCGCGGGCCAGTGGGCCTCGAACGGCGGGCGCGCGGGGGGCCCCGCCGCCCGCGTCCCCGCGGCCTCCGCCGTCGCCGCCGAGGGCTTCGCGGCGGCGGGCTTCGTCCTCTTGCCTCTCGCCATCGCGGGGGGTGTCGTGAGAACGTGACCCCGAGGATCATTTTAACGCCACCAGCGCGGCCGCGGCGGCCCCGACGTACACGCGCGGCGCGCGGGAGCCCGGGAAGAGCACCGCGACGAACAGCGCGGCGCTGAGGCCGAGCGGCGGCCGCGCGAGGGCGACGACGGAGCCCGCGAGGCCCGTCGCGGGGTCTCGCACGACGGCCCCGACCGGCGGGACCGCCGGCGGCGTTGCGAGCTCGGACGGGACCGGGCGCGGGAGCGAGCGCGGGAGCGGGAGCAGGGGAGGACGTCCGAGCTGGAGGAGGGCCGGCGCGCCCGCGGGGACGCCTCGCGGCGGACATCGGGACGGGGGGGGACGGAGACGCGACAGGCGGACGGGCGAGGCGGGGGAAATTAACGCGCCGTCCTCATCTATTCGCCGCGGCGGCCGCGCTCGCCGCCTGCCGCCGCGCCGGCGGCCCCGCAGGCGGCGGCGGCGCCGGCGCCTCGTCCTCGCACTGCGCCACCACCAGCCTCACCACCGTCGTCTGCATGGTGTACCTCAGGACGAGGGGGTAGTCCCTCTTGAGGAAGATCTCGACGATGGAGTCGAGGGGCCTGGAGAACCTCTCCAGGTACTTGGAGAGGAAGACGCCGTCGATGCCGGGGTCCTCGACGGCGGCGGGGGGGGAGGCGCCGTCCGCGGACGCGGCGGAAGGCTCGGGCGCGTCGTCGGCGGCCGACGGCGGAGGCGGCGGAGGCGGCGGCTCGATGAACTGCCAGTGCATGCCGCTCGCGGTGGGCCGTATCTCGATCTCCGTCAAGCCGGCGACGCCCGTCGCGCTCAGGGTCAGCCTGTCCCGCGAGGACCTCACCCGGATCCTGTTGGAGACCCCGCTGAGCTCGCGGACGTACCTCTGGAAGTCCGCGCTGGGGATGGAGAGGACCCTCTGGAAGACCGCCGGAGGGATGGTGATGATCTCCTCGGGCAGCCTCAGGAGCTTGAGGCTGTGGCAGGTGCGCACCCTCTTCTCCCCGTTGGAGACGACGACGGACATCCTGTCGGGGGTCGACTCGTGGATGGAGAGCTCCAGGATGTAGCCCCCCGTGGTCAGGTTGCGCAGCATCCTGTAGAGGGCGGCCACGTTCAGGCCCACCATGAGCCACTCGCGGGCGCAGTGGTAGAACTACGACTTGATCTCGACGCAGATGAGGGCGATCATGCCGGGGTCCATGGAGACGAGCTTGAGGCCGTCCGCGCCGAAGGTCACGGGGCACTCCGGGACGAGGTCCTTGAGGGCGTCGGCGAGGGTCCTCCACTGCTGGGAGTGGCTGGTGCGGAGGAGGACGAGGGTGCCGAGGGGGACATCCTCGTCGCCCGCGGCGGGGGGAGAGGAGGCCGCGGCGGGCGCGGCGGCGGCGCCGGCGGGAGCCGCCGCCGCCTCGACATCCGCGGCGGTCGAGGCGGCGGGGTCGACGGCGGCCCCGGGCGCGGGGGGGGCGGCGGCGGCGGGAGCGGACTTCCTGGGCCTCTTGGCGGGCCGAGCGCGGGCGGGGCGGGCGGGCGTCGGCGCCGCAGCTGCGGCGGCCGGCGGCGGCGACTCGTTCTCGACGGGCTCGGGGCGCTCCATGGAGGCGAAGGCGGAGGCGGCGGCGGTGTGTGAGGGGGAGCGGGCGGCGGGGCCGGAGCCGCCCCCGCCTTCCGCATTCTCGAATGTGTTCTACGGCCGGCGGCGCGCCGCGACACAAACCCTAGAAGTGCTAACCCTAGTCGGGACACCTCCCGTCAACCCAGACCATCTGGCAAAACTCGGGAGACCCACACCCATGGGTGGGGGCCTAAGACATCCCCTCGATTTCACTGAATCAGCCCCCGGTGTCCCGACTAGGGTTTGGGAGGATCTAAGGAAGTAGGGTTTAGGGGGGAGGGTAGGTAGGTATACACCCATGGCTAATCCCTAGAACTGACCATCAAACCCTAGTCGGGACACCTCCCGTCAACCCAGACCATCTGGCAAAACTCGGGAGACCCACCCATGGGTGGGGGCCTAAGACATCCCCTCGATCTCACTGAATCAGCCCCCGGTGTCCCGACTAGGGTTTGGGAGGATCTAAGGAAGTAGGGTTTAGGGGGTAGGGTAGGTAGGTATACACCCATGGCTATGCCCTAGAACTGACCATCAAACCCTAGTCGGGACACCTCCCGTCAACCCAGACCATCTGGCAAAACTCGGGAGACCCACACCCATGGGTGGGGGCCTAAGACATCCCCTCGATTTCACTGAATCAGCCCCCGATGTCCCGACTAGGGTTCGCCTTAGGGTTGAGTAGGGTACGCTTGGGTACGTAGGTATACATCCATGGCTATGTCCTAGGAACTGACCATCAAACCCTTGTCGAGACACCTCCCCCCAACCCAGACCATCTGGCAAAACTCGGGAGACCCACACCCATGGGTGGGGGCCTAAGACATCCCCTCGGTTTCAGTGGATGAGCCCCCGATGTCCCGACTAGGGTTTGGCGCTGAGCATTTTTGGGTACTGTGAGCCACAACACACAGGCGCGCTATCGCACGCACACACACAGACACGCGCACACACAGACACGCGATCGCACACATACACACGCACACACACATGCCAGCACGAGCGAGAGCGGTCGGCCGCATCCGCACGGGCCGGGTCGCGCGACGCGCGGGCACGCCGCGCCCCCGCCGCTCGGCCGACGGGCGCGGCGCGGAGCTCCCGGGGCCGGGGACCGCCTTCTCGTCTTCGAGAACGCGCGACCCGCCCACGGACGCGGCCGTCGCGTGGAGCGGCACTGACCGACGCGAGATGACGGCGGAGGCACCGCGCGACGGCCGCGAAGCGTCCGACGAGCGGGGGGCGAGGACTCCGTCTTCTGCGGAGCGGGACGCCGCAGCCGCCGACGCGGGAGCGGGGCCGGACGCTGACCCGTCGCCCGCCCCCCGACGGCGCCGCGCGTCCAAGCGCAAGAGGACGCCGGATGGAGGGCTCGTCGAGGGCAGGTCGCTCATGCGGCCGCCGGGGACGTAGCTCCCCCCCGCGTCCCCCCTCTCCGCGGCGGAGAGGGCGCTGATGGGGGAGCTGTGCGGCCGCAGGAGGCTGGCGGTGTGCTACTACGAGGGGGCCCTGGCTCTGTGGATGAGGGTCAAGGCGGAGTACGCGGGGCGCGGGGGGGGCGGGGACGGGGCGGGCGGCGCGGACGGCGGCGCAGCGGCGCCCCTCCTGCAGCACCTGATCGTGGCCCTGGGGCTGTGCGTCAAGTACACGGGGCCCGCGGCTGTGGCCTACGAGGCCGTCGGCGTCAGGTCCGCGGAGGCCGACGGGTGGGAGGGGGTGACGGCGGCGGAGCTGCTGTCGCGGGAGCTGGAGATGTGCACGAGGCTCGACTGGCTGTTCTTCAGGACGGACGCGCCGGCGCCGACTCCCGGGGACGGCGTCGACGGCGGCGTCGCCGACGCGGACGCGGACGAGGACGAGGACGCGGACGCGGACGCGGACGTGGACGCGGACGGGGCCCCGGCCTCGCTCGAGGGAGGGGAGACGGATCAGGGGCGGAAGCGGAAGGCGCGGGAAGGCGAGGCCGTGTCCCCGCGGAGGGGCGCCGTGCCTCATTCTCTCTCGCCTCCCTTCAGCCCCGCCTCGTCGTCGCCCCCATCGTCGTCGTCATGGACCACGTCAGCATCGAGGACGTCGACGCCCGCTCCGGAGACGCCCGCCGCCCCGTCCCCGACAGGCTGCGGGATCCTCGCCAGCGGTTCTGCGTGCTGACCGTCGTGGCCCCCCGGGGCACGGGCCAGAGGTGCAAGGACATGCTCATCAGGATCCACGGCTGCAAGGAGACCGCCGAGGAGGCCAGCGCCTGGGCCCGCTCCCTGCGCGACAGCAACGACTTCTACGACGTCTACGTCGCCAGCACCAACGAGTGGGTGCCCCTGCCCCCCGACGTCTCGACCGTCGAGGAGGTCGGCTTCACCGACAGGAGGGTGCAGGACATCCACGACAACTTCACGGCCTTCCTCAAGGGGGAGAAGGCGGAGATGGCGGAGAGGCTGGACCTGGCGCACAGGGAGAAGCAGGCGCGCCGCCTGAAGGAGGAGGCGGAGCCCGCCGAGGAGGTCGAGCCCGCCGAGGAGGTCGAGCCCGCCGAGGACGCGGAGCCCGACGAGGGCGCCGGCGCCAGCGCCGAGGAGAGCAAGGCGCGGTGGCCGTCGTCGCCGATGAAACATCTTACATGCACGCGCGCGCACAGCCACACGACCGCACTCGCGCACGTCTCTTGCCGGCTCCCTCCCTGCCCCGCGCGCGTACTCGAACACACTTGCGCGCGCGCGCGCACACACACACACACACACACACACACACACACACACACACACACACACTCGCGCGCGCGCACACGCACGCACAGAACGTGCATTGAGGGTCGAAGGGCTCGGAGGAGCTGTGCTGCGGGTCAGGCGCCGACCCGCGCCGCGGCGCTTCTCGGTTGGAAGGGCGCCAGGGGGAGGCGGGGCAGGCCGTCCACGCCCTCTGCGGGAGGGCACCCGGCCGTCTTCACCAGCCACGCGGGCGCGCGGCCCTCGCGGTTGGCCACCTCGCCGCCGTCCTCCCGCACGAAGTGGTGGGTGTAGCAGACGACGTGTCCCTCCGCCTCGAACAGGGACAGGACGTGAGCCATCGTCTCCACGGGGAGGGGCTGCCCCGCGAGGAGCTCGAACGTGAGTACGCGCGGGTCGTTCGCAGCTCGCGCGACGCTGACCTCCGCGCCGCATGCGGCGGAGATCGTCCACGGCCCGTCGGAGTTCCGCGGGGACAGGGCGCACCGGTCGCTGCTCCCGAGGGCCCTCTCCAGAGCCGCCGCGGACCACGAGCCCGTCCCGGACCCCACCGCCCACCGCGCGTACCGCAGGGGCCTCGAGTCAGTCTCCCGTCGCCTGCCCTCGTCCGCGGCCGCTCTGCGGCTGCGCGCCTCCCGGCGGGCCCGCTCGTCCTCCTCCCCCCCCGCGTCCCGCCGCGCTCCTTCCTCTTCGCGCCACAGCCGCTCCATCTCGCGCCTCCCCCGCCGAGCGTCCTCTGCGCGCTGCGCCTCCGCCCGCAGAGCGTCCTCCGCCCGCTGCGCCTCAGCCCGCCGAGCGTCCTCCGCCCGCTGCGCCTCCGCCCGCCGCTCTCGGCACTGCCTCTCGCCGTACTCCACGCGGCAGGACAGGCAGTACGCCTCGTCCTCCATGTCGCTCGTCGCGCAGGCGTCGGAGAACCCCCTGCAGGTCTCCCGCAGTCCTCGCAGAGCGCGTCCTCGTTCATGTCGGGGATGACCCCGCCCGTCTCCTCCCACGCCAGCACGTCGCTCGCGCGGACCTCGAAGACGTTGTGCTCCCCGAACTCCGCGCGCAGGGCGGCAAGCTTCTCGAGGGAGCAGCGGTGAGTCACGTACACCTCGACGACGAAAGTCCTGCCGCCGACGTCCACGCGGTACACGCTCCCCGAAGCCGTCACCTGCAGCTCGACGAAGGGCGGGTCGGCGACGGCGTCGAATCGCGCCTCGCACACCCGGCGGCGGCACTTCCCGTTGCGGCACAGCCTGACGAACGTCATCCGGCTCAGGAGCCTCTCCAGCACGGCCTTGGCCTCCAGGTGCTGATGCGACTCCGGGCTTCCCCCTCCGCCGGCCGCCATGGAGCATCTCGACCCGGGCGCGTGCGCGAAGTGACGCGCCCTGATGCCGCTGCCGCATTTCGAGGCACGTGCAGCCCTCGAGCCCGGGACGCGGGCTCACTACTCTCCGGTCTCGGTCCCTGGCCAGCCGCATGACGACGGCGCCGGAGGTGGTCGGGGGCGCGGCGGCAGCTGGATGTGAGCGGTCCGCGCGCGGACGGAATGCTCGGAAGGCGCCGGAATGCGCGTCCGGCGTCATCGCCCGCGGCCCGATCCCTTCGCGCGGACGCACCGGGTCCTCACTCGGAGCACGGCCATGGCGCTCAAGCGCAGCACCGCGGAGGAGATGCTCCCCGTCAAGCGCATGCGGAGTTGCCTGGACGAGTCTAAGCCGTCGGACCGGAGGCGCCCGACGAGTGCGGCAATCTGAGAGCGCTGTGCGGGGGCGGCCTGCCGGACGTGCCGGCCCTGTGCGCGATGCTGGCCTCTCCGGAGGGCTGGGGAGACGACGGGCTCGGACTCTTGCGCCGCCACGCCGTCGCCAGCGTCCTCTCGGCGTTCCTGAGGGAGTCCGACGCGAAGATGATCTACCTGATCCGGGCGTACCGGGCTGTCCCCCCGGGATGCCGCGGGCCCCTTCACGTGTGGGTGTTCGCTCACCGCGGGCACTGGCTCCAGGGAGCTCTGAACGATGCGGCGCTGAAGGTCGACGACGACCGAAACTCCACGTGGGGTATCTGGTACCGCCACCACGACGCGGTGCACGAGGACGTCGACGCGGCGGTGCGAAGCCTGCTGCCGTATCACCGGCCGCAGCAGCTGGACGGAGACTGCGCGGCCGTCCACTACAACAATGCCGCCCGCAAGAGGCCCGCGTCGCGCCACGAGCTGCGACCGGAGCCGTCGCTGCACGCCGTCGCCGGCGAGTACTCCGGGCTGCTGGACGACATGGAGAGCGTCATCGGCGTGATGGAGGGCCTCGTCAGGACGGATCTCACATCGTCTACCCCGACCAGGATCGCCCGCGATCTGAAGGGCCTGCGCGCAGACATCGCCGGGAAACGAGAGGCCCTGGAGCCCCACCTGGGCGTACCCGCGCTGGCCGCCATGGCCCGCGCCGCGATGCCGCCGTGGCAGCACGCGCACTCCGGCAGCTGGTGGTGAGGGCGTAGATGAAGAAGCGAGGAAACGGCGAGACGTCAGTCGGGGCAGCAATCGCGGCGGCGAGCCTGGAGCGAGAGAGGGACGGGGCGAGCGAAAATGGCGTCCGTTCTCATTCACTGTTCGCGTGTGAGTCCGCGCGCGTGCGTCCGTACTCGCCCTCGACGCCGCATCCGCTCCCCCCCGCTTCCGTCGTCCTCGGCCGCCCCTTCTCCTGCTCTGACCCTGTCAGACCGTGAAGCCGCAGCGCCCGCCCCCGCTCCCGCTCCCGCTCCTCCGCCGCCCTGCCCTCGTCGGCTCGCAGCGCGGCCTCGCGTGCGCGACGCCTGGCGGCCGCCATCGCGCGCACCGCCACAGCCCTGGTCTCCCTCGCCCTCAGGTAGCTCAGGTGAGCGGCCAGGGCGCTCTGCTCGACCGCAGCGCACTCCTGCGCTGCGATGAGGGCGTCCCACTCCTGCGCGGACCGCGCCGGCGCCGGTCCCTCGCCGTCGTCCCCCTCGATGACGAAGGCGCCGCGATCGCGATCGGCTCCGTCCATCTCTCTCGCCGCTCTGCACTACAGTGCGAGGGCGAGTACGAGGGCGAGTACCAGGTTGCCCGGGGGTGTCCCAACTATGAGATCGTATACCTACCTACCCACCTCATGCCCTAGATCCGGCACTCCGAACTAAACCCTAGTTGGGACGCCGGGGGCTGTTTCCCTGAAATCGAGGGGATGTCTTAGGCCCCAACCCATGGGTGTGGGTCTCCCGACTTTTGCCAGATGGTCTGGGTTGACAGGAGGTGTCCCGACTAGGGTTCGCAGTAACTAGGTGAAGGGATGGGTCGTACACCTACCTACCCAACTCACACCCTAGATCCTGCATCCGGCAAGAAACCCTAGTCGGGACACCGGGGCTGTTTCCCTGAAATCGAGGGGATGTCTAAGGCCCCCACCCATGGGTGTGGGTCTCCCGACTTTTGCCAGGTGGTCTGGGTTGAAAGGAGGTGTCCCGACTAGGGTTCGCAGTAACTAGGTCTAAAGGGATGGGTTGTATACCTACCTACCCCCCCGACGAACCCTAGATTCTGCATCCGGCAAGAAACCCTAGTCGGGACACCCGGGGGCTGATTCAGTGAAATCGAGGGGATGTCTTAGTCCCCCACCCATGGGTGTGGGTCTCCCGACTTTTGCCAGATGGCCTGGGTTGACAGGAGGTGTCCCGACTAGGGCTTGTGTATCGAACTAGGGCTAGAGCGACTCGTACTCGGTCACACACGCGCGCTCACGCCAGCACAGCACTCCCACACGCGCACGCGCAGGCAGAGCCGCACCCTCGCCACCGCTCACGCCGAAGGGCGCACGAACGCGCGGGGGGCAACACGCACACGCACACGCACACACACACACACACACACACACACACACACGCGCGAACACGAGAGCGCGAGTGGGGAAGAGGCGAGGAGTTCATTCGTCCGGCGCGTACGGCGGCGGCGGCGGCACCCGCCCGCCCTCCCGCCCCGCGTTTTTCTAGAGCGCCCCTGAGCGAAGATCGGAGGGCATCGAGACGATGGAGTCCGTCATCGCCAGGGCCGCCGCCGCCCCCTCGTCCGCCGCCGACCTGGACCCCGCCGGGTTCTCGGCTTACTCCGCGCTCTTCGACACCAAGCTCGGCCTCGCGGCGGTGACGTCCGCGGCCTGCTTCCTCGTGGGGGTCGCCGTCGAGCCCCCCTTCCTGCTCGAGAGGACCGACGACCCCATGAAAGAGCCCAAGGTGTCCTTCCTGTACGCCGGGGTGACGGCGGTCGCCGCGGGGCTCGCGGTGCTGGCCTTCCCCGCGGGCGCGGCGGCGACGGCGCTGGTGCGGCGTGGCCCGCCCGGCTCGGGCGCGGCGGCGGCGGCCGGTCCCGTCCCCGCCGTCGCCTCCTCGCCGCAGCCGGCGTTCCCCTTCCCCGCGAGCCCCGCCCCCGGGGCCTCCTTCTAGACGCGCCTCAGCTCGACGATCTTGTCCGGTTTGGCGGTCGCCCACGACTCGATGCGCGCGGCGGCGGCGGCGGCTTCCTGATCGGCGGCGGGTGCGGGAGCGGCAGCGGCGGCGGCCGAGGGAGCGGGGGCGGGCGTCGGAGGCGCCGCCGCCGTCGCCGGCGCCGCGCCGTCGCCCGCCCCGCCCTCCCCTCCTTCGCCGTCGCCCTCGTCCACGCCCTCCTCGTCGCCCTCGCCCTCGTCCTCGTCTACGTCCTCGTCGCCGTCCTCGCCGTCGTCGCGGTCCTCCTCCTCCTCCTCGGGATCTCCTCCGCCGCCCCCCTCCGACACCACCTCGATCAGGTACGCCGAGAACAGAGCCAGGGCCGCCAGGGCCCGCGCCCTGTCGGGGTCGCCCGTCATCTCGCAGCCGAACGCGGACCACAGCGCGGTCTCCCCGTCCGCCGCGGCGCCGGCGCCGGGCCCGCCGGACCCGCCGTACACGCGCGAGGCCACCGTCGACCAGACGTCCAGGTTCTCGGGGTCGAACGCGGACTCGAAGGGGCGCGTCCCCGTCGCGGCGGCGGCGTCCAGGGCGAGGGCCGCGGCCTCCGCCCTCAGCTCCCTCTCCGACCGCTGACCGGTCAGGAAGCCCAGGACCCTCGCGTTGCCCCCCCCCGGGGCCGCCTCGGCCCTCTCCCTCATCGTGCGCAGCGCGTCCGACGAGCAGAAGCTGCGCGCCGAGTAGCGGGGGGCGTCGCTGCCCGAGGGCGAGAAGCACTGGCGGAAGAGGGCCCCCGCGAAGACCCTCCCGGGGGCGTCCCCGGGCCTCCACGACGACAGCGAGCAGGCCAGGCAGTCCAGCATGCGCCTCGAGGGGGCGAGGTGGTCGAGGGCCGCCGCGCGGCGGGCGGCGGCGCAGTAGCGGAGGACCCCTCGCTCGGCGGCCCGGGCGTCGTCTCCCCCCGCCGCCCCGGCGTCGCAGATCCGCGCGACGGCGCGGACGGAGTCCGCCAGCGCCAGCGCCGCGTGGGAAGAGCCGGACCCCTCGAGGACGCGGACGGCGGCTTCGACGGCGCCGGGGACGTCGGGTCCGTCGTCCGCGGCGGCGGCGGCGGCGGCGCCTCCCCCGTCGGACGCTCCCGCGGCGCTCCTCAGCAGCCGCCCCAGGGGGGGCGCCCTCCCTCTGCCTACGCGACCCGGCATGGAGCTCTCGTGGCATGGGGGGAGAGAGAAAACGGACGGGGGGGGGGGCGGTCACGACGCCGCCGCCGCGGGCTCCGCCTCCACCAGCAGCCCCAGGACGACGCCCGCGACCAGCGAGCCCGCCGCCATGTTCCACCCGGGGTCCTCCCTGCCCCTCCTGAGGCTCCTGACGCGGGCCATGCAGAACATCATCCCCCCTATCCCCCAGAGCAGGGCCTCCAGGTCGCGGTCGAAGGGGATCTCGAGCCTCGCGCGGAGGTCCGAGGCGTGCGCCAGGGCGACGGCGGCCGCGGACGACGACGCGCGCCTCGCGGCGGGGACAGCGATCAGGGCGGCGGCCGCGGCGAGCGCCAGCGCGTCGAAGGGAGAGAACGACGACGACGACGACGACGACGACGACGACGACATGGAGCGCGGCGGAGAGCGAGGCGATACGCGAAACTGAAATATATTTACGGCTCCGGGCCCCCCCTCCGTCGCCCCCACTCCGTCGCGTCGCGCCTGCCTCTATCCGGCGCCGGGAGGGGACGGGGGAGGGGGCAGAGGCCTCCTCAGCTCGTCGCAGTCCGTGACGGTCCCACCCATCCCCCGCATGATCCGCCTGCGCTTGGCGTGCATGCCCTCGAACAGCGGGACCCCGTCGACGAGGTCGACCACCAGCGGGGGCATGCCCCCGGTGCGGAAGAGCCTGCCGACGACCTGCGTGATGACCGCCTCCCCGCTCCTCGGGGTCAGCAGCAGCACCGTGTCGAGGCTGGGGACGTCCAGCCCCTCCGCCGCGCACCCGTAGCTCGCGAGGATGACGTCCCTGCCCTCCGCGGCCTTCCTGTCCGCGGGCTTGGCGGAGCCCGTGAGGAACCCCCAGGTGTAGTCCCCCAGCCGCGTCGACAGGTCGCTCAGCAGGGCGACGCGGTCGCTCAGCACCAGGACCTTGCGGCCCTTGCCGACGCAGAGCCTGATCCACGCGCCGGCCAGCTCCTGACGGCGGACCGCCCGGGGCTCCGAGAAGTCGCACGTCAGGGAGGTCATGGCCGAGATGTTGTCGACCCTGCGGCCGCCCTTGGAGATGCTGATGGTGCGCACGGGGCCGGGGTCGAGCCTGACGGCGATGGCCCTCAGGTCCCTCCGCGACTCCCTCCGCGTCTCGTGCACGACGGGGCCTATGCACCACCCCAGGAAGACGTGCAGGCCGTCCGCCCTGACGGGCGTCGCGCTGAGACCCACCCTGTAGCGGCAGCCTATCCTGGCGACGGCCGCGCTCAGGGCGGGGGCGGCCACCCTGTGGCGCTCGTCCGCGATCATCAGACCGCACCCGTGGGGGGGGTACTCCCTGAAGGCGACGGACTGGAGGGAGGCGATGACGTGGGTGCGGCCCTCGACGTCGAAGGCGTCCGCCCGTATCTCCCCGACGCTGGCGTCCGGGACGTACTGCGCGATGGCTGCCTTCCACTGGGCGGCGAGCACGGAGGTGTGGACGACGATCGCGGCGCGCACCCCCATCCTCCTGCACAGCTCCAGGGCGGCGACGGTCTTGCCGAAGCCGCACGGCAGGACGACGACCCCGCCTCCCCCGAGGGGGGACGAGCGGAGGCGGGACTCGAGGGCGGCCAGGGCCTCCGTCTGGTGGGGTCTCAGCGCGCGCAGACGCAGGGGAGGGGTGGAGGCGGCGGCGCACGGGGGCTGGGCGTCGACCACGGCCTCCGCCCCCGCCCCCGCCCCCGCCCTCGCCCCCGCCCCCCCGGGGCCGGCGAGCCTCTCCAGCCCCCACGCCTTGGGCACCTCCATCCATCCCGGATCCCCGTCCCCGCAGGGGGACCACGCCCTCAGGGTCTGGGGCTCGCTCAGGGGGCTGAGGGGCTTCGCCAGGACGGTGAGGGCGGCTTCCGCCGCGGGGTCTCGGGGTATCCTGAGGGTCTGCGCGAGGCGGAGGGGGGCGGGGGCGGACGGCGGCGATGCGGAGGGGGAGGGGAGCGGGGATTGAGCCCCCGGCGCCCCCCTTCCGGCCCCCGTCGCCGAACCCCGCGGGGCCGGCGGAGATCGCGGCGCGGTGGTCATCTCGCTGCCGCGCGGGCGAGGTTTTTTGTGTCCGGCGACGAGCGACGCGCGGCGAGTGAGGATGGAAGAGCTCCGGCGCCTGTTCGCTCCGACCGGCTGCCGGGATGCCCCTCCCGACCGGTTCAGGGCTGCGGCGGCGGCGGCGGTGGCGGCGGGCGCCGTGCTGGCGCTGACCCCCTTGAGGTACGCGCTGCCGGCGGCGATCGGGCTGGCGCTGGGGTACGGCCTCAGCGCCGCCGCTCCGCCCCCGGCGCCTCGGGCGCTGTCGCAGCGGTCGCCGCCCCTCGCGGGGGTGGGGCCGAAGGAATCCAAACGCGGGCCCCCGGCGAGGGCGGCCGGAGTGGCGTTCCCGCCGAAGAGCCCGCCGCTCGCGTCACGGCCGACGCGCGCGATCGCGATCGCGTCCGCGTCACCGCAGGCGCGCGAACCCGACGGCGCGGACGCGTTCGCGCCCCCCCCCCCGTACGGGGGGGCCGCCCCCGCGCCCTCCCCGGCGGCCGCGGCCGTCGACCTGCCGCCCCTGCACGGCCTGAGCTCCGCCGTGTTCGACGCGACGCTGGCGTCGTCGTCGTCGCGGGGGGCGGGGAGGAGGCGTCCGGCGGTGGTGGCCGCGCTCGACGCCGCCGGCGCCGCAGGCGGCGGGACGCCGTCCGACTACGCCCTCGCCCGCAACGCGCAGTCGACGTCCCTCTGGGGCGACCCTAAGCCCAGGGAGGCGCCCGGGCTGGAGACCCTCAGGGCCATGGCGACGGCGTAGCGCGACCGGCGCCGGCCACCGCCTCCCCGGCGCCGAAAATATGTGTGCCGCCCGCGGACTACGACGACGCCCTCGCTCGAGCGCCCGCCTCCCGCAGCCTCTGCCATGGCGTACAGGGGGATCATCGACTACTTCAGGGGACGGGGGGCAACGCCTACGGGGCGCCGCCGTCGGACCCCCACAGGACGCAGCAGTTCGCCCCCGCGGAGGCCCCCAAGGTGCCCCTGGGCGCCGTCGCGGACGAGGCCATCGCCATGCACATCTTCAGGCAGCCCGAGGCCGCCGCGCGACTGGGAGGGAGAGGCATCCCGCAGGGGTCCTCGCACAAGGGGTACGCGGACGCGGGGGTCATCTCCCGCGAGGGCGCCGTCGCTCGCCAGGGCTCCGTCGCCAGCCAGAGGGGCTCCGTCTGGATGGAGCCGAGGTGCCTGCTGACCCTGCAGCCCGCGACGACGGGCCTCACGACGGAGTACCGCTTCAAGTGAAACGGATCGAGCTCTACGCGAGCGCCACGTCGATCACACTCCCCTCGTCCTGCTCCCCCGTCTCTCGATCGCCGCCCCCGCCCCCTCGTCGCTGTCCCTCCCTCCCTTCGTCGCCTCCCCCCGCCCGCCGGGAGGCGCGCGGGCGGTCGCGGCTTTCTTCTTCCCCGGGGCCGCGAGGACCGCCGGGGCCTCCTGCGCCGCTTCGCGTGCCGAATCGGCGGCGGGCGCCGGTCGGGTGGCCGGGCGCGGGGCCGCAGCGTGAGCCGGGGCCGCCGCCGGGGCCGCCGCGGCGGACGCGGCGGGCGTCGACGGCCTCCACGGCCTCCTGTGCTCCTCCCTCAGGTCCTCGGCGTGGATGCAGGTGTAGTGCAGGCTGTTGGCCAGCGCGGCGTGCCCCAGGACCTTGGACACCCACAGGTTGAGGGACCAGCAGTGCGGCAGCGCGAGGTGGTAGCCGCAGACCGCGTAGGCCTCCCTGAGGTCGTGGAACTTGCGGCCGTCCCCGAGCCACCGCCTCGCGGCGGCGTTGCAGGAGCCCGACCACTTGAGGTTGACCTCCGCGTTCGTCAGGTCGGCCGCCGGCTTGGACGCCCGCAGCCTCGCGACCCCCGCCCTCAGGTCCTTCAGCGGGCACAGCAGGGGGATGTCGTAGCGCTCCCCCCCGGGGGCGGCGGCGGCGGTCCCGGGCTCCCCGCCCGTCCCGCGCCGCTTCACCTGTCCCCCGAACGAGCAGGCGTGAGGCCCCAGCGACCTCGGGGCCGGAGCGAAGTCGCCGGTGCGGAACACCTCCACCATGCGGCGCCCGCTGCAGAGGGCGATCGCGCAGGCGAGGTCGAACGGACCCGCGGAGGGGTCCGCCAGGGCCCCCCTGGCCCTCTCGATGAGGTCCCCCGCCCGGATGACCCAGGACTTGGCGGACTTGTCCGCGAGGGCGCGGGAGGCCCTGAGCCTGGCGTCGTCCCTGTCCTTGGACGGCAGGCGGAGGCCGTCGATGAACTCGGGCAGCAGCGGCAGGGACGCGAGGGTCCCGTCGAGGCCCGCGTCGCCGGTGTAGGCGCGCGTCCTCATCGCCCTGCGCTCTGCGTTCTGCTCCGCCAGCGTCATGGCTCCGAATCTCCGGAAGAGATCCAGCGCGGGGTCGCCGCTCTCGCGCTCCGCCTCGACCGCCGCGAGGGCCTTCGCGTACGCCGCCTCGAACTCCGGGTGGCGCCTCTCGAGGCTCAGCCAGATGCGCTTGACGGCGGAGGTGTAGGTGGCGAGGGACCTGGGCCATCGCTGTCGGATGTAGGCGACGACGCCCTCGGCGTCCCCCGTGTCGGCGAGGTACGCCGCCAGCACCGCGGGGGTGGTGCCTCCCGACCCCGACGCCATGAGGGTCGAGCTCGTCGTCGGTCGCCCCCCGGCTCACAGAATAAGTGGCTGGCGTGCGGGCGGCGGGGCGGGGCGGATCGCGCAGGGCAAGGAAGGCGCCGTGCGAGGAGGAGGGATGATCAATTTCTGAGTGAGAACCGCCGTCGACGCCGCGCCCTCACGCATCTATCTCCGCGTCCTGCTGCCCTCCCCCTGCCCCCCCTGCGCTCGCGCATCTCTCTGCGCGTGCGTCTCCGCGCGCCCCTCGAGACCTAGCGCAGCTCCTCGACGTCCAGGGAGGTCCACGCCAGTCCGCTGCTCATCAGGCAGACGACGTTCAGGGTGTAGATCTCGGGGAGTCCCGCGATGTCGGAGGTGAGGGGGGGGACGTCCTCCCCCTTGAGCGACACGTCGTAGGTGACCCCGGGGCTGGCGAACCCGCTGGTGACGACGGCGCCCCCCGACACGGCCGTCGCGGACACATCGTACTCCGCGGAGGCGCCGGAGGGGGGGGGCACCCACGCCGCCCCCTCCAGCTCCCCCCCCCGCACCAGCTCGTAGTACGCCGCCGACGTGCAGGTCAGGTGCAGCGCGGACAGCCTGCAGGTGGCCCTGGCCCCGGAGGCCGAGAGCCTCGCGCTGAGGGCGGGGCAGGAGGTCATGGAGATGGACACGTCGCGGGCGGCGGCGCGCCCCCCCAGGGACCTCCGCACGCCCGTGGGGGGCCCCCCCGAGCTCGACACCGACGCGGAGGCGGCGTCCGCCTCCGCGGCCCCCCCTCCCCCCCCCTCGAGGCACTCCAGCTCGAACCGCACGGGCAGGGAGGCCGTGCGGGCGGCGGACCCGTCGAACCTGTGGACGTAGGTCACGGAGCCCCTCGCGAGGACCCCCATCTTGACGGAGGCCGCCCCCCCCGCGACCTGCTCCTGGACGATCAGGAAGGCGTTGACGGCGGAGGCGTCGAAGGTCAGCCCCGACAGCCCCCCCCCGTCGAGCCTGTCGAGGTTCCACGAGGACTGGGGGACGCGGACGTCGGTCCCCCTCCCCCCGTCCGCGGAGGACCTCTCGACGACGTAGTTGAGGCCGTCGCACCTCTCGAACATGTAGCCGTCCCCGCGGGGGTCGTCGAGCCTGTCGTCGGCGCAGTCGAAGGCTCCCGCCCGGGATCTGATGCCGGGTCCGCCGGCCCCCAGTCTGCCGACGACGGTGGCGATGCGGGTGCAGCCCGCCGCCGCCGCGACGAAGCGGCGGCTCTGGAACACGGCCCTGTCCCCCGGGGCGTGGACGCGGAGGGGGACCGCCTCCTCCCCCCGCTCCGTTTCCGTCTACGGCGCCGACGGTGCCCCCTCCGGAGGTGACGGAGGCGAAGGCGGCGCCGCCGGCGCCCCCGCCCTCCGCGAAGCTGACGTCGAACAGGGGGCTCAGCACCCCTATCTGGGGCGCCGTGGCCATGGAGTTGAGGAAGTTGACGGACCCATTGGCCCCGGACAGGACGATGTTGCCGGTGGAGATGGTGCCGAGGCCGGACATGGCGGCGACGAGAAGCGGGCTACAGAGCGGGAAGGGTCGAGCGGCGAGGCAGAGCTGCGGGAGAGAGCGGTCTCCGGCTCTCGGGGGCGGTCCGGCTCTCCTCCGCGTTCCGTCCGGCGCCGGTGTGCCCCCCCGTCGACATTCTTGCGCTCGCCGCTCGCCCGCGCGCGCGGTCGCCCGCGAGACGGGACGCCCCGGGTCCGGGGGAGGGGGGAGCCTCCCGGCTTCGGGATCGACGGACGCGAGACGAGGGGGATCGAGAGCGACGATTCGGGGACCGCCCGACTCCGGCCGCGCGCCGGCTCGATAATGTCTCGCCCGGCGAGGAGAGCACGACGCACGCGGCCGCGGTCGCGTACGGTGGCGGAGCGGGGACGACGGTCGACGACGTCGAGGGAGATCGCGGGCGCGGCGCCTCGGGGGGGCGGTTCAGGCGCAGTCTGAGTCTCGTCTCTCTCAGCACGCGAGCCGCCGCTCGGGCCGGCAGGGCGACGGCCCTCCGCGTCGCGGCGGGCGTGTTCCAGTACCCGCTGCAGGTCACCGACAGGGCCATCGCCGCCGCCAAGCTGTTCCTGGCGTACGAGAGCCTGAGGGTGGCGTCGGAGGCGTTCCAGGACCTGATGCGGACGGTCCGGTCCGCGGCGGACGCGGGGGCGGACTCCGTCAGGTCGGCGTCCGACGGCGTGCGGCACGCGGTCGTGGGCCACGTCGCCGGCCAGGCCGCTCAGGGGTTCGCGGCCACCGTGGCGGGGATGCTGGGCAGGGGGGCGGGGGCGCTGATGGGGATCGGCGGGGGGTGACGCCCGGGGGTATGTATGTATGTACGGGTCCTCCGGTTACGCCTCGCGCTCACCCTCCTACACGCGCTCGGGGAGTTGGCGGCGGCGGCGGCATCCCCCGAGCGACCCCTCCCTCATGGCTCGAAAGAAGTCGAAGTCGTTCCGATTCGGAGGCCCGGGAGGCAGGGCGCCGGTCCGGCAGCGGAGGTGAGGAAGAACGCGGGGACCCCACAGAGACCGGCCACGGGCGGCCCGCGCCGCCTCGCGCCGGCCTCCCGCCCTGCGGTCATCATCTCTCTGACCCAGCTCGTCCCCCTCCTCGCTGTCGTCCCCGAGCAGAGGGCCTCCGCCCGCCAGGAGACATAAGCCGGGAGAGAGAGCCCTGAAGGAGATCAGAGCCTACCAGCGCAGCACGGAGCTGCTGATCAGGAAGCGGGCGTTCAGCAGGCTGGTGAGTCGTGAGCCGGCGGAGGCGTCGGCGGCGGCGTCGGCTGAGGCGGCGGAGGCGACCGCCCTCTACCCCGCCTCGCCTCGCCTCGCATCCTCTCTCCTCGCCTCTACGTTGACTCAGATCGGGACTCGGACTCTCTCCTTTCCGCAGGTCCGGGAGGTCCAGGGGGATTTCACTCCGAGAGGCGTCGAGTACCGCTGGACGGCGGACGCGATTCTCGCGCTGCAGGAAGCGGCGGAGGCGCACCTGATCGGGCTCCTGGCGGACGCCAACCTGGCGGCCATACACCGCAAGTGCGTGACCATCGGCCCCAAGGACATGCAGCTGGCGCGGCGGATCCGGGGGAGGCACCGCGAGTAGAATGGGGGGGGGAGAGAGGCAGAGGGACGCCAGGACAGAGGGATGGCGTCCGTTCGCGCGGGCCGCGTGCCGATTACAGAATGGAACACGTCCGCATCCTTCGCGTCTCTTCCTCTCTCCGCTGCCTCTCCCCGCTCCGCGCGTCCCTCGCTCACGACGTCAGGTCCTCGAAGTTGCGCAGGCCGGACACGAACGCGTCTACCTCGGCCTGGCTGTGCAGCCCCCACGACCTGAACTTGGGAAGCGTTCGCTTCGGCGTCCCGACTAGGGTTTGGACAAGAAAGTAGGGTTGCAGAGCACTGTCACTGACAGAATCTGACCCACAGACCATCACTACCTTTGGCGGCAGCACCACTAGCTCACGTCTTGCTCCCGCCGACGCTACCGATGGACAGCGATACGGGCGCTGCGCAGTCTGTGCGGCGGCCGTACGACGGAGGCGCTGCGAAGAAGCCCAGAATTGACCCGTCCGTTCTCGCCAAACAGCTGAGGTGCGCGCCCCGGGGTGGCGCCTCCCTGCACCTCCCCGACCCCGTTGCGGGCGCCCCGCTGGTGGTGCTGGGCCTCTATCCCGGGCCCCGCGCAGCCTCGGAAGTCAGCGCCACGGAGCGGGAGATGAAGAAGCTCTGCCCCGTGGACATCGCGTGGGTCGACTTCTGCGTCTTCAGCGCCGACCGCGTGAACGCCGCCATCGACCAGGCGGAGATCGCCAGGTGGGTCGCCGACGACGAGCTCGTCCGCGACTACCACGCGCGCTTCGTCGCTCAGCTGCGCGCCGGGACCGACGGCGGGACGCCCTGCGTCTACGTCGCGGGGAGGACGTGCCAGGATGCGTTCGCGCGGATGGCGGAGCTCGGGCTCGTCGTGCGCGCGCTCGAGCTGTCGCCACTGGGGGTCAACCTCTGCGAGACGGCGGCATTCCGGTTCGCATCCCTTGAGGGCCGCCCGCACCCCTCCTGGCACCTCGTGAGGGGAGGAGAGTCGAGGGCGCGGGATCTGTTCGTGGAGACGATGCGCATGATCGACGGCCTCACGCGGTGCTGCCTCGGGTCGGAGGAGCTGACGCCGGAGTCGGCTGCCGAGCACCTGGCGGCGGCGATGCGGGTGGACCCCGCGGAGCTGGCCGCGAGGGAGGGCGGCAGGAGGTTCCTGACGCGGCTGCTCTACGGGCGCGACGACGGCTGGTTCCCCGCCCGTCACGCGCGCCTACGCAACGTCAGGGCGGACCTTCCCCAGATACGAGCTCTGCTGGTCTAGTGGAAAGGAAGGGGAGACGCAGCGGTCAGGGCGGTGCTGCTGAGCGGGACCCTCTACCTGGATCTGGCCGCCAGCGACGGAGACCTGGAGCGGTGGTGGGGGCTCCTCAGGTCCCGGTTTCCCTCTTCCATGTCCGACAGCGTGGCGGTCCGCCTCGGCACGGAAGCGTTCGAGGCCGCCGCGGGCCGCTGGCATGCGCTCCTGGGGGACCGGTTCCCCTCGTTCATGTCGGGCAGCGTGGCGGTCCGCATCGGCACGGAGCCGTTCGAGGCCGCCGCGGGCCGCTGGCATGCGCTCCTGGGGGACCGGTTCCCCTCGTTCATGTCGGGCAGCGTGGCGGTCCGCATCGGCACGGAGCCGTTCGAGACCGCCGCGGAGCGCTGGCGTGCGCTCCTGGGTGGCCGCTTCCCGTCGTTCATGTGCGACAGCGTGGCGGTCTGCATCGGCGACGCCGGCTTCGAGGAGGCCGCGACGAAGTGGCGAGGACTGCTGGGCGACCGTTTCATCGGGTTCATGTCCGACGGCGTCGCGTGCCGCATCGGAACGGAGGCGTTCGAGGAGGCCGCGACGAAGTGGCGAGGACTGCTGGGCGACCGTTTCATCGGGTTCATAGCCGGCGGCGTCGCGTGCCGCATCGGAACGGAGGCGTTCGAGGCCGCCGCGCAGCGCTGGCGGGGCGTTCTTGGACACCGCTTCCATGAGTTCATGTCCGGATGCGTGGCGGCGCGCATCGGCATGGACGCGTTCGAGGCTGCCGCTGGGCGCTGGCTGGAGCGCCTGGGGGAACGCTTCTCCGCTTTCATGTGCGGCAGCGCGGCGGTTCGCATCGGCACGGAGGCTTTCGATGCCGCCGCGGAGCGCTGGCGCCAGCGTCTGGGGGACCGCTTCCCGTCGTTCATGTCCAACGGTGCGGCTGTCCGCATCGGCACGGAGGCGTTCGAGGTCGCCGCTGAGCGCTGGCGAGCGCTTATGGGGGATCGCTTTCCGGCGTTCATGTCTTGGCAGCGTCGCCTGCCGCATCGGCACGGACCCATTCGAAACCGCCGTGGCGCGCTGGCGTCGGCTTTTGGGGGATCGCTTCGCGGCGTTCATGTGCGACGGCGTCGCGGCGCGCATCGGCGTAGACGAGGCGTTCGAGGCCGCCGCGGCGCGCTGGCGGGAGCGTCTGGGTGACCGATTCCCGGATTTCATGCGCGACGGCGTCGCGGCGCGCATCGGCACGGAGCCGTTCGAGGCCGCTGCGGAGCGCTGGCGCGAGCGCATGCGGGACCGCTTCCCGACGTTCGTGACCGGTAGCGTGGCTGCTCGCATCGGCACGGAGCCATTCGAGACCGCCGCGGAGCGCTGGCGAGGGCTTTTGGGGGATCGTTTCCCGGTGTTCATGTCCGACGGCGTGGCGGTCCGCGTCGGCACGGAGGCGTTCGAGGCAGCCGCGGCGCGCTGGAGGGCGGCGTTGGGGGAGCGCTTTCCCGCGATCATGTCCAGGAGCAGTGTGGCGGCGCGCATCGGCACGCAGCCGTTCGAGGCCGCCGCAGAGCGCTGGCGGGAGGAGCTGCGGGAGCGGTTTCCCGCGTTCATCACCGACAGCGTGGCGGTTCGCCTGGGCATGAATGCGTTTGATGGAGCCGCGGATAGCTGGAAGCGATCCCTGGGGGAGCACTTCTGCAGGTTTATGTCCAGTAGTAGTGTGGCGTGTCGAATCGGTACGGAGACATTCGAGTGTGCCGTCGGGCAGTGTTTGGCCGCGCTGGGGCCGCGAGACACGGCGCGGCTGTTCTCGATCGTCGGATTTGCGAGCCGTATCGTGGACGAGGCTTTCGAAGCCCGCGTCCTCGTTGCTCACTCTCGCATGGGAGCCGACGGGGACCGCCTCTATAGCTTCTTGAGGCAGAATAGGGGGAAGAAGCTGGACCTAATATGACGATTGTATACAGGCATACATCGTGTGGTCACCTGACAGCGCTGTCCGCCCCGCCCCGCTGCTGCTCGCTGAACCCGAGTGTGTCCACCGTCGCGTTCGCAGGGAACTTGGAAAGCGCGAGCACACGCACTCAGAGAAAGAGAAATAGCGAGATAGCATAGAGTTGGAGTCATTCATTGCGTCCTCGCGCACATGTATCGCGGCTGCCTTCAGGACGTCCCCGCGGGACATCCCCTCTTTGCACCTCCTCCGGTCTGCTCCGCGGGGTCTTCCGCCCCGAGCTCCCCTCACGACGTTAGGTCCTCGAAGTGCGCATGCCGGACACGAACGCGTCGATCTCGGCCCGGCTGTGCAGCCCCCACGACCTCGTCGGAGCCGGGCTCTTGTCTTCGAGAAACCAGTTCACGTACTTGACGCGGGGGAAGTCCAGGGCCAGGGACCTCCAGGCCTCGCGGATCCACGCCGGCCTGTCCGGCACGCTCACCGTCACGGACATCTCCCCTATGAAGACGGGCTTGCCGAACCACAGGAGCTGCGCGTAGACGTTGTCGTTCAGCTTCTCCTTGAGGGAGGGCATGCGCTTGGCGGCGTTGACGTAGACGTCGACGCCCACCTGGTGGAAGTAGTCCTGGCCCGGGTTGAATGCGGAGAAGGGGGTCCTGTCCTTGTCCCCCCCCGGGTTCTTGGCCATGAAGGCCAGCTGGAACTTGACGGGGGCCCTCTCCTCCCTGTAGACGGAGACGACGCGGCGCCAGGCCCTCTTGAAGGTCGCCAGCTTCTCCCGGGTGTAGGGGTACAGGCTCCAGGGGTAGGTCTTCTCGCCGTTGAACTCGTGCATCATGCGGATCCAGACGGTCTCGCCCTTGGCGGCGATGTCCCGGGCCAGCTTCCGGACGGCGTCGTCGCACGCCCCGTCGGCGATGGCGTCGACCCCCTTACCCAGCTCCGTCACCAGCTGCAGGGTCTTGCCCCCGGTCCTGATGTACTCGTAGCCCACGTCGTCGATGGGCCTGTAGACGGTGATGAGGTCGAACTGCACGCCGTAGTCGGCCTCGGCGGCGAAGACGGCCTCGTGCCCCCCCTCGAACCAGGCCCCCGTCTTGGTGGCCCGCTTCACGGGTCCCTTGGTCCTGTGCCGCAGCAGGCTCTCGTCGCGGGGGGCGGAGGCGGAGGCGGGGGCCGAGGCGGGGGCGAAGCGGCGCGAGGCCGGCGCCGGCGACGGCGAGCCGGGGGGGAACGGCGGGGACGCGAGCGCGAGCGCCGACGCGGCGACGGCGGAGTCGGGCGCGGACGCGGAAGAGGAGCACGCCGAGTCGGAGGACGTCGACGTGCCGGAGTCGGTGCCCGAGGGGGCCGAGGCGGGCGCGGTCGCGGAGGAGGACGAGGACGAGGAGGACGCCGACGACGCCGCCGACGACGACGACGATCCGTCCGTCGACGACGAGGGGGGGGCGGGAGGCTGGCCGAACGCGACGTCCACACCCGCGGCCATCGAGAGCGCGATGGCGGCGAGCAGCAGCAGCGGGCGACCGAAGACCATGTGTGCGGAGGCGTGCGGGTCGGATGCGGGCTTTGGGTCAGGCCCACACATTATTCGCGGCTCCGCGGGCGCCGCGTCCGGTCGCGTCACGCCTCGTCCCGGCGGACGGCTCCCGCCCCCCCCTCCCTCCAGCTCCGCCAGAACACCCGCGCCTCGTCGTCGTCGACCCCCCTCGCCCTCATGTCCCTGAGGCGGCTCTGGAGGGGGCCCCGGGAGTCTCCCCACCAGCCGGCGCCGTCGCCTCCTCCGTAGGAGGCGTACCGGTAGACGTCGCGGCCGTCCGCCTCGTCGGAGGGGTCCGTCGACCCGTCCAAGTGGGCGTACGCGTCGGGCTCGTAGTCCTCCCCCTCCCCGAACCCGGGGTCCGCGAGGTCGGGGCGGTCGTCGGCGTCCGAGTCGTCCCCGTCCGAGCCCCCCCCCAGCAGCACCACCGCCGCGGAGTGGGTGTTGCCGTAGACCCTGACGCCCCCGAGGTCGATGGGCACGTCCCTGAAGTCCGAGGGGGGGCACCGGAAACGCACCGTCTTCTTAGGGCCGGAGTCGGAGCCGGAGCCGGAGCCGGAGCCGGAGCCGGAGCCGGAGCCGGAGCCGGAGCCGGTATCGGTCGCCCCCTCGCCTTCCGCAGCCGCGACCCGCAGGATGCCCATTGGGAGCTCGCGCCTTCCGCCCGTCGACCCGATGTGTCACGGCGTCACATAAAACGGCCCCGGCGGAGCGACGCCGTCCCCCCATCCTACGGCGCACCCCGGACGTCGGCACTCATGAACTCGGAGCACGCGCGGCCGCGCCGGGACGTCGCAGGGAGCGGATACGGAAGGGAGGGCGGTCGCGCCTCGTCGTCCGGCTCCGGCCCCGGCGCCGCTTCGGCGTCGACGTCCTCGCCGCCGTCCGAATCCGCAGCCGCGGCCCCCGTGCCCGTCGCCGTCGCGGTGTCGGTCTCCGCGAGGCCGCGGTCCGTCGCGGCGCCGACGCCCCGCCGAGCCCCCGCGGCTCTCGCCGCCGGTCCCGAGTCCGGTCCCGTCTCCGCGTCTTCTTCCGCGTCCGCTCCCGCCCCGTCGACGTCCCCGTCCGACGACCCCGGGGCGGCGGCGGACGGCTGCGCCCCGGGGTCGTCGGACGGCTGCTGCATCTGCCTCTCCGGCACCCCCCCCGACGGAGCCCCGGGGCTCGTCCGCACCTCCTGCGCCCACGCCTACCACCTCGGATGCCTGCTGGGGTGGACCCAGGCCCAGAGCGGCAGGGGGGAGCGCCCCCGCTGCCCGATCTGCAGGGCGGGCCTGGTGCCCGCGACGGCGACCGCGCCGGAGGCGCCGGCGCCGGCGACGGGGGGAGATCCGTCTCCCTCGGACCTCTTCCCGCCTCCCCCCCCTTCCTCCCTGACCCCACCCTCCGCGACGACCGTCGCGGCCGCGCTAGAGCGGACCGCCCGTCTCGCCCGGGCGCTCGACGAGCGGTTCTACGCCCCCGCCGCCGCCGGCGCCGCCGGCGTCTCCGCCGGCGTCTCCGCCGAGGTCGTCGCGCACCCGTACCCGTACCCGGCGTACCTCGCGGGAGGAGGTGAGGCCTCCGGCGCTCCTCCCCCGTCGTCCCCCCGGTCGCCGCGGAGGCGCGTTCGCGTCTCACGGGCGGTTCGCGTCCCGTCCCCCTCCCCCCCTCCTCCCCCCCGGGCTCCCTTCTGCGACTTCGAGACCCTCGCCTCCTACGTCAGGAGGGGCGACCTCGCGGCGCTCGAGGGCGCCCTGACCGCGGACCCCCTGGCCGCCCGCCTCAGGGGAGCCGACGGCGCGACTCTGCTCCACCTGGCCGCGGTGACGGGGGACCCCGACGTCGTCAGGCGGCTGGCCGCGAAGGGCTGCGGCGTCAGGGCCCGCACCCGCTGGGGGTGCTCCCCCCTGCACGCGGCGGCGAGGTCGGGGGCGTCCGCCGCCGCGGCGTCCCTGCTGAGGCTGGGGGCGTCCCCGGACGACGCCGACCTCACGGGGGAGACCCCCCTGTTCGCGGCCGTGCGGAGGCAGGACCTCGCGACGGCGTCGCTGCTGCTGAGCGCCGGCGCGGACCCGGAGGCCGTCAACGCCGCCGGGACGACGGTCGTCCACGCCGCGGCGGGGAGGTGCAGGTGCCCCGCGCTGCTGGGGCGGCTCTCGGAGGGGTGGCCCGCCCTGGACCGCGTCGACTCCTCGGGGGAGACCGCCCTGCACGTCGCCTGCAGGGCGGGCAACGCCCCCTTCGTGTGGGCGCTGGGACACCGGTGTGCGATGCCCGTGAGGCGGACAAGTACTGGACAGCACTGTAGTCGCTCTTGTTTCCGTGCAATCGATACTTTTCGGTGTGCGATGCCCGTGCTGTGTCGACTCTCATACGTGTTTGCCTGCTGCCTCTGGTGCTCGCTCGTTGTGCGTGCTCGCTGGCATCTGGCAGATTGTGCTCGTGCACGCTTGGTCGTCTGCATCTGCCAGATCGTGCGTGCATGCTCGATTGTCTGCTGACTCGGTGGTTTGCGCGTGCGTGCATGCTCGTCTGCGGACCTGCCTCGGTTCTTGTGGCGCACTGCATGCTGCCGTCGCCTCGCTCGCGTGCCATTGTGTCGGTGTGTCGGAAGGAGGTCCGGTCACGTCACAGTGACTGCGGTGGGTCGGCCGTGGGGGAACCTTGCCCCCGCTGTGCCCCTGCGACGCGCCCGCCGCGACCCCTCGGCGGTTCGACGGCGGGCGCGTCGCTCCCCAAATTGTGTGGCGCCTCGGGCACACCACGCCTCTCCCGCGCCCCATGACCACCCCCCGCCCCCCCCGCGTCGACGCGCGGACGGGCCTCGTCAGCGCCTACGACGTGCTGCGCCTGGCCAAACCCGGCCTGCGGTGCCACCCGAAGAAATGCCTCGACGCCCTGAGGCTGAGGTGCCCGGGGCTCGGGGCCGCGTGCTCGGATGTCCGCCTCGACGGCGGGGGCAACGTCACCCCCGCGGTCGACCTCGCGACGGCGGCGGACCTGATCCTGCTGGCGCCCCGCGCGAGCGATTCGGAGAGAGACGCCGCCGCGAGGGCCCTGTGCGACGCCTACGGGGCCCCGGAGGGGCTGGCGAAGGAGCTGATGCGGAGGCGCCGCGAGCGCAGGAGGGCGGGACCCGCCGCCGCCGCGGCGGCGGCGGTGGCGACGGCCGCGGCCGACTCGGAGAGCGCGGACGCGGATGCGGATGCGGAACCCTCTGTCGCAGTCGTCGCCGTCGCCGCCGCGGGCCCGACGCCCGACGCGGAGGCCGCTCGAGCCCGCGAGTCGGCCGTCCGCGCCGCAGCCGCCGCCTCCCTCGCGGACCACCTGAGGGAGCTGGCCACGGCCGCTCACTTCGCGGACATGAGCGCCCTCGAGGAAAGGCGCCGCGAGGAGAGGGCCCGGGCCAGGACGGAGAGGCTGCTGCTGGAGGAGAGGCTGGCGGCGGAGAGGAGGCGCGGGGGCTTGGGCCCCGCGGACGCCCCGGACGCCGAGGGCGACTCCGACGCCGCCGCGGCCGCCCCGGGCCCGCGGGACTTCCGCGACGAGATACGCGCCGCCGCCTCCCGGCTGCACGTCCTTCGATAGTACGGAGATGTCAAAGTCGCTCGCGCGCCCGAGTGTCTCGTCGTCTGCCCGCTCACTATGTCCCCGGCGTCGCCACGGTCGGGGTCCACGCCACAGCAGAACCAGCGGTACCGGAAGGTGCCGACCGGCGATATCATCAGCGATTATATGAACAGCACTACCAGCAGCAACACACACCTATAGCAGCGCCGATGGTAACAGGAGCACCAGCAGATAAGCAGCATCAGCAGCACCAGTAGCACCAGCAGCATCAGCAGCATCATCTGCATCAGCAGCATCATCAATGGTCACAGCAGTACTATGAGCAGCAGCAGTACCAATACTAACAGCAGTATCAGCAGCACCAATTACCAGCAGTATCAGCGGCACCAATGCTAACAGCAGTACCATCAGCAATCAGCAGCACCAATGGCACCACCCAGTACCAGCAGCACCAGTGCTAACAGGAGTACCACCAGCATCAGCAACGGCACCACCCAGTACCAGCAGCATCAGCAGCACCAATGCTAACAGCAGTACCATCAGCATCAGCAGCAGACCAATGCTAACAGCAGTACCACCAGCATCCGCAGCACCAATGGCACCACCCAGTACCAGCAGCACCAATGCTAACAGCAGTACCAACAGCACCAATGCTAACAGCAGTACCAGCAGCACCAATGCATACAGCAGTACCATCAGCATCCGCAGCACCAATGGCACCACCCAGTAACAGCAGCACCTATGCTAACAGCAGTACCAGCAGCACCAATGCTAACAGCAGTACCAGCAGCACCAATGCTAACAGCAGTACCAGCAGCACCAATGCTAACAGCAGTACCGGCAGCACCAATGCTAACAGCAGTACCGGCAGCACCAATGCTAACAGCAGTACCGGCAGCACCAATGCTAACAGCAGTACCGGCAGCACCAATGCTAACAGCAGTACCGGCAGCACCAATGCTAACAGCAGTATCGGCAGCACCAATGCTAACAGCAGTACCAGCAGCATCAGCAGAACCAATGGCACCACCCAGTACCAGCAGCACCAATGCTAACAGCAGTACCAGCAGCACCAATGCTAACAGCAGTACCAGCAGCACCAATGCTAACAGCAGTACCGGCAGCACCAATGCTAACAGCAGTACCGGCAGCACCAATGCTAACAGCAGTACCGGCAGCACCAATGCTAACAGCAGTACCGGCAGCACCAATGCTAACAGCAGTACCAGCAGCACCAATGCTAACAGCAGTACCGGCAGCACCAATGCTAACAGCAGTACCAGCAGCATCAGCAGAACCAATGGCACCACCCAGTACCAGCAGCACCAATGCTAACAGCAGTACCAGCAGCACAATGCTAACAGCAGTACCAGCAGCACCAATGCTAACAGCAGTGCCAGCAGCACCAATGCTAACAGCAGTACCAGCAGCACCAATGCTAACAGCAGTACCAGCAGAATCAACACCACCCAGTACCAGCATAACAGCAGCGGGCTGGGCTGGCCTTCTGGCCTGGCCTGCACTGCAGCTGGTACCGGGTGGTGCTGATACTGGTGGTACTGGGTGGTGCTGATACTGCTGGTACTGGGTTGCTGATACTGCTGGTACTGGGTGGTGCTGATACTGCTGGTACTGGGTGGTGCTGATACTGCTGGTACTGGGTGGTGCTGATACTGCTGGTACTGGGTGGGTGGTGCTGATACTGCTGGTACTGGGTGGTGATACTGCTGGTACTGGGTGGTGCTGATACTGCTGGTACTGGGTGGGTGGTGCTGATACTGCTGGTACTGGGTGGTGATACTGCTGGTACTGGGTGGTGCTGATACTGCTGGTACTGGGTGGGTGGTGCTGATACTGCTGGTACTGGGTGGGTGGTGCAGTTGGTGCCCCTGATGCTGCTCTGCAGCATCAGAGGCACCAATGGCACCTCCCATTACCAGCAGTACCAGCAGCACCAATGGCACCACCCAATACCAGCGGTACCAGCAACACCAATGGTACCGCCCATTACGTACCAGCAGCACCAATGGCACCACCCAGTACCAGCAGTACCAGCAGCACCAAAGGCACCACCAAGGACCAGCAGTATCAGCACCACCCAGTTCCAGCAGTTTCAGCAGTATCAGCACCACCCAGTACCACCAGTATCAGCACCACCCGGTACCAGCAGTACCATACCAATACATACCATACCATAACCAGGGGCATTGGTGCCGCTGATACTGCTGGTAATTGGTGCTGCTGATACTGCTGTTAGTATTGGTACTGCTGCTGCTCATAGTACTGCTGTGACCATTGATGATGCTGCTGATGCAGATGATGCTGCTGATGCTGCTGGTGCTACTGGTGCTGCTGATGCTGCTTATCTGCTGGTGCTCCTGTTACCATCGGCGCTGCTATAGGTGTGTGTTGCTGCTGGTAGTGCTGTTCATATAATCGCTGATGATATCGCCGGTCGGCACCTTCCGGTACCGCTGGTTCTGCTGTGGCGTGGACCCCGACCGTGGCGACGCCGGGGACATAGTGAGCGGGCAGACGACGAGACACTCGGGCGCGCGAGCGACTTTGACATCTCCGTACTATCGAAGGACGTGCAGCCGGGAGGCGGCGGCGCGTATCTCGTCGCGGAAGTCCCGCGGGCCCGGGGCGGCCGCGGCGGCGTCGGAGTCGCCCTCGGCGTCCGGGGCGTCCGCGGGGCCCAAGCCCCCGCGCCTCCTCTCCGCCGCCAGCCTCTCCTCCAGCAGCAGCCTCTCCGTCCTGGCCCGGGCCCTCTCCTCGCGGCGCCTTTCCTCGAGGGCGCTCATGTCCGCGAAGTGAGCGGCCGTGGCCAGCTCCCTCAGGTGGTCCGCGAGGGAGGCGGCGGCTGCGGCGCGGACGGCCGACTCGCGGGCTCGAGCGGCCTCCGCGTCGGGCGTCGGGCCCGCGGCGGCGACGGCGACGACTGCGACAGAGGGTTCCGCATCCGCATCCGCGTCCGCGCTCTCCGAGTCGGCCGCGGCCGTCGCCACCGCCGCCGCCGCGGCGGCGGCGGGTCCCGCCCTCCTGCGCTCGCGGCGCCTCCGCATCAGCTCCTTCGCCAGCCCCTCCGGGGCCCCGTAGGCGTCGCACAGGGCCCTCGCGGCGGCGTCTCTCTCCGAATCGCTCGCGCGGGGCGCCAGCAGGATCAGGTCCGCCGCCGTCGCGAGGTCGACCGCGGGGGTGACGTTGCCCCCGCCGTCGAGGCGGACATCCGAGCACGCGGCCCCGAGCCCCGGGCACCTCAGCCTCAGGGCGTCGAGGCATTTCTTCGGGTGGCACCGCAGGCCGGGTTTGGCCAGGCGCAGCACGTCGTAGGCGCTGACGAGGCCCGTCCGCGCGTCGACGCGGGGGGGGCGGGGGGTGGTCATGGGGCGCGGGAGAGGCGTGGTGTGCCCGAGGCGCCACACAATTTGGGGAGCGACGCGCCCGCCGTCGAACCGCCGAGGGGTCGCGGCGGGCGCGTCGCAGGGGCACAGCGGGGGCAAGGTTCCCCCACGGCCGACCCACCGCAAACACTGTGACGTGACCGGACCTCCTTCCGACACACCGACACAATGGCACGCGAGCGAGGCGACGGCAGCATGCAGTGCGCCACAAGAACCGAGGCAGGTCCGCAGACGAGCATGCACGCACGCGCAAACCACCGAGTCAGCAGACAATCGAGCATGCACGCACGATCTGGCAGATGCAGACGACCAAGCGTGCACGAGCACAATCTGCCAGATGCCAGCGAGCACGCACAACGAGCGAGCACCAGAGGCAGCAGGCAAACACGTATGAGAGTCGACAAGCACGGGCATCGCACACCGAAAAGTATCGATTGCACGGAAACAAGAGCGACTACAGTGCTGTCCAGTACTTGTCCGCCTCACGGGCATCGCACACCGGCAAGAATCGATTGCGAGGAAACAAGAGCGACTACAGTGCCGTCCAGTACTTGTCCGCCTCACGGGCACCGCACACCGGCAAGAATCGACTGCGAGGAAACAAGAGCGACTTCTGAGCGCTGTCCAGTACTTGTCCGCAGCACGGGCGTGGCACACCGAAAAGCATCGAGTGCACGAAAACAACAGCGACTTCTAAGAACTGTTCAGTACTTGTCCGGGTCGGCGAAGACTAACCACAGTGACGCCGCCATGCCGACCGCGCACGCTGCGGCCGTCGCCAACACGACCAGCCACATGGACACGGAGGTCAAGCCGGAGCAGATGTATGCAACCAGGATCGCCGCGATGGAAACGGTGAGGGCCCCTATGGCCATGCCCAGCATAACCCGCTTTCTGTCGCCCCCCCTCCTGAGCATCTTCTCCGCATCGGAGTTGAAGTGGACGGCCAGGAGGCACTACACGATCGACCAGATAGAGCTGTAGAATGACACCTGCGACGAGACGAAGTAGAGCGCGAGCAAGGCCACGGGCGCGTCGCCGTGGTTCTGCAATGAGTCCGGGGTACTCACAGTGTCATCCGAGTCGGTGGGGTTGGCGAGGGACGAGTACCCCAGCGTCGCCAGCAGAGCCGCGGCCACGAGGACGGCGTTCAGCGTGTTGTTCACGTTGTCCGCTAGAGCCTCGCCGATTTTGTCGCAACCGGACACGTCGCCGTCGACGGTAGCCTTCACACTCACACGGGGCACGGCGCGGAGCTGGCCGCAATCTCGCAGTCGAAGAAGCCGCAGCGGACATGGACGCAGGTCGGGGACGATGTCCAGCTCCTCGCAGCCCGACAGATCCATTACGATCAGATTCTTGAATGTGACGAGAGCCCGCGATAGACGAGTAAGGCTGCAACAGCCACTTATATCTAGCACTCGCAGCTCCGTGCAACCCCACAAACGGAGCGATGTCAGCCCTGCCGCTCTGGCAGTCCTAACAGAAGCGACCTCCGTGCTGGTGCGATAGTCCTGCACGAACTGCCAATCGTCAACAGCGTCGTCGGGCTGCCTATCTTCATGCGACCACCAATGACCGTTGGAGAAACGGCGTGGACGTAATTCGCGTGGCCAGAGGTGTGTGGTCAACACTTGAAGATTCTTGCACGCCTCCAAGTTTAGCGACGTCAGTGACCGCAGGCCATCGGTGCACATGCACGTCAGAAACATGCAGCATGACAGGTTGAGTGAGGTCAACGACGTCAGCCTGCCGAACGACCCGGGCAGACTCACGAGTGACCTGCACCCCTCCATATTGAGTGAGGTCAACGCTGTCAGGTCGCCGAATGAATATGGCAGAGTGCTCAGCAGCTCGCAATTTTGCAAGTCTAGGAAAGTCACCGCTGTCAGGGTGCCGAAGGACTCGGGCAGACTCCGGAGTGACGTGCACCGAGACAAGTCTAGGAAAGTCACCGCTGTCAGGGTGCCGAAGGACTCGGGCAGACTCCGGAGTGACTCGCACCCGAGACAAGTCGAGTGAAGTCAACGCTGTCAGGTTGCCGAATGACTCCGGCAGACAGGTCAGTGACCCACCCAAGTTGAGCGAACGCTTGGCCAGCCATTCCTCTGCCGTCGCCGTCGTTCCTACGAGCTCATTGAGCTCGAGCGCCTCCTCCTCTGAGAGGGCCGCCGCTCGCCCTGCCGCCGCGGCGCCCTGTGCACCGAGCGGAGGCAGCTGCCCCCCTTCGGCAGGAGCCTTCTGCGCGCCGCCAGTCATGTCGCTGTCCGATGATCGGCCTCGAGTGCCTCGGCGGAGCTGGTAGAGGCGACCAGGTCACGTAGTGGCGCAGGGAATGCAGATGTCAGGGCGCCACCGCGGCGGTCGCTCGTCGTGAAAGCGGAGGAGAAGGGCGATGCGCTATTCACCTCCGGCGTGAGCGGCGCATCGCTTCTGTCTCTGCGTTCGCCCGAGTGTTGGGACGCACGCTCCTACTGCGATCGACTGCACGTGCACGAATGACCTGATCTCCGATCAGCATGCGGCGAGCCTCTGGCCTAGTGCTGCAGGGGGGGATGCGATGGCTGCTCACCTTCGCGATCGAATTCGCTCCTCAGCCGCGGAGTCCGGGCTCGGATGCCTCCGCGCGCCCGCCGCCCTCTCGCCCTGCCGCACCGAGTCCCTGCCTCCCGGTCTCCGGGGGTCCCTCTCACCCCGCTCGCCCTCCTCCGTTTCGTGAAAGCGCCCTATCGATCGCGCGTGAGCAGATCCGCTCTGAAGCAATGTCTCTCCGCCGCCTCCTCCCCGCACGCGCCGCTGCGCCTGAAAGAAAACATGCGCGCTTCGCCAATTAAGGATATTGTGTCTTCTAGAACCGTTACTACAGATTCCGCCTCAAATAAACGCATTCTCCTTCTCGAAACGTTGTCGGGACACCGGGGGCGATTCTCCTCAGATCGAGGGGAGAGCTAAGACCCCCACCCATGGGTGGGGGTCTCCCGACTTTTGCCAGATGGTCTGGGTTGGCCGGAGGTGTCCCGACTACGATCCACGAACCCTAGTTACTTACACACGCACCCTAACCCTAGTCGGGACATCGGGGGCTGATTCAGTGAAATCGAGGGGAGAGCTAAGACCCCCACCCATGGGTGTGGGTCTCCCGACTTTTGCCAAACGGTCTGGGTTGGCCGGAGGTGTCCCGACTACGATAAAGTCTAGTTACACACACACCCCCAAACCCTAGTCGGGACACCGGGGGGTGATTCAGTGAAATCGAGGGGAGAGCTAAGGCCCCCACCCATGGGTGGGGGTCTCCCGACTGTTGCCAGATGGTCTGGGTCGGCCTGAGGCGTCCCGACTAGGACCAGTGTTAATAAAGGGTTTCTCTCTTCGGGACGTGGGGTAGAGCAGAGACGGCTGCGTGCATGTATGCGTGCACGTGTGCGTGCATGTGTATTAGGGAGTGCGCGCGTTCGCGCGTCCGCGCCGCGCCCTGCGTCGCGGCTCACGCCGCCGCGGCGCACGGGGGGATGCGGGGATCGACCCTCCAGGCCGCCACGGCGACCTTGCGCACGTTGAAGAGGAACTGGTAGACGGCGCCGAGGAACTCCTCGTCGTCGTCTTCGGCGCCGTCGCCGCCGTCGCGGCCCGTCTCGTAGTTCCTGTCGTAGTCCACGCCGTAGTGGGCCAGCAGCTCCTCCCCCGCGGCGATCGGGCGGGTGGTGATGAAGCAGCCGGCGGCCACGGGCGCGCCGCGCTCGATGGCGTCCGCGTAGACGGCCTCCGTCGCGGCGAGGTTGGCGAACAGGACGCAGTTCGGGGAGGCGCCCCGGAGGGGCTCGTTGACGCGGGAGGCGAAGGACCAGGGCTCCCCCGCGGCCGCCGCGACGAGGCCCGGGTTCCCGTCGACCTCGATGCTGACCCTGTCCGCGCCCCTGCGGATGACGACGGGGTCCAGGTCGCCCACCTCGTTGAGGCGGACCGCGGAGAGGCCGTAGACGTGGGGCTTGGTGCCCTCGGCGCAGGGCAGGCCCACGTAGGGCACGGCCGTCAGGCGGTCGAGGGGCCTGCGCGCGAACAGCCCGACGCCGGCCCCGGGGACGGTCGAGGGGAGGACCTCGAAGTCGGCCTCCAGCCGCGCGGCGTCGGCCTCGTACTCCGCGGCGCGGATGACGGACTGGCGGGCGGAGCGCCTGCGCTCGGGGTCCCGATCCGTTGTGGGGAGGGGGGTCTCCCGGCCCGATCGACGACGGCGCGAGCGCGCGCTCCCGTCGACGTACGCGCCGTCGCTGCCGCCGTCGCTGTCGTCCGCCGCCGCGTCCGCCACCGCGTCCCCGTCGCGCGCCGCCGCGACGGCCGCCGAGGTCCCCGTCGCGGCCCCGTCGCCGCGAGGGCGCCGCGAGGGACCCGCGGCCTCGTCCGCCGGCGACGCGACGACGGCCGCCGCGGCCGCGCGGCGTCGTCGACGAGCCTGAGCCGACGACACCGGCGGGCGGGAAGAGCGGCGGCGGAGTGAGCCCCCGCCGTCCCGCCTCGCGGGCACAGGCGCCGCCGCGCCACGAGACGAACGCGCGCGACGTGCGGCACGGGACGAGCGGACGCGAGGCGATACGAGACGAGCGCACGCCGACGACGCAGGCGAGCGCGCGAGACGGAGCGACGCGCGAGACCGAGACGCGACATGCAGAGGGCACCGGGCTCGTGATATTGACGACACGACGGCGGTCGACTCGACGACGGGAGCGCACCCCCCGCCGACCCCGCCCTTACCGAACCGACACGAACCTAGAGAGACCCCCGCGCGCGGCGCTCTCCGCGCCGCGCCATCCGAACTGCGAAGCACGAACCGCGACCTATGAAATGCGACGCCCGCGCTCTCAGCGCTACGTACGTACACTGCGCTACTGCCCCGGCGCTGCGCTGCGCTGCGCCGCGGCCACTACTCTCTCGATCCCCGCCTGCCTGCGTCGGTCTCTGCGAGTCCCTACTGCTGCTGCTGCTGCTGCTTCTGCTGCTGCTGCTGCTGCGCTCGCGCTACCCCACCTTGTGTCCGCCGCCGCCGCCGCTGGCCGCGCTCCTCCTGGCGCTCTTCTTGACTCCGTCGTAGGGATGATCGGGAGTGAAGACGTACGCGTCGGGCAGGCCGGCGGGGGCCGCGTTCCCCTCGATCATGGCCAGGACGCACGCCGCCGCCCCCTCCGTCAGGACGACGGGGGAGGCCTCCGGCCCCTGCCTGTGGGTTCCCGCCCTCCGCACCGCGCCGTCCAGCAGCAGGAACCCCCCGGGCGGCACGTCGACGCGGTAGGGCTTGTCGTCCCAGGGCTCCACGGCCCACGAGTACGACCCGCTGAGCGCGACCAGAAGGCACAGGCCCTCGGTCGCCTCCCCCCTGACGAAGTCGTCCCTGTAGAAGGGCTGCGCGGTCAGCGCCCTCTCGAGCTGGGCCCTGAGCCTGAAGCCCGCGCGCCAGGTGGCCCGGAGCGAGAGGGGCCCGCAGGCGGCGGCCAGCGCGGCCTTCCAGGGCTCGAGGGCGCCGTCCGGGGCCGGGGCGATGTGCCTGCCGGGTTTCCACGGCTCATTCCGCTTGGTGCTGCCGGAGAAGTGCATCTCCTCGCCCGCGAGGGGGCCGCGGGCCGCCTCCTCCAGGGTGGCGAAGACGGGGGGCGGCAGGTGGCCCGCCACGACGCCCGCCGCGAGCAGCTTCGCGGGGGATGACTCCCGGACGACGTCGTCGAAGTCCCTGGCCCTCGTGACGGAGTGGGCGGTGACGGATCTGCCGCCACCACCGCCGGCGTAGCCCGGGGAGGCCGGGGCGGGGCGACCGGACAAGGACGAGGAGGGCGACGCAGCGACGCCCCCCGTGCAGCCTCCCGCGGAGGGGCGCGTCGCGGCCCCCCCCGTCTCCGGCAGCTCCGCCCACAGGTGGTCGTCTCGGACCGTAGGGTTGGCGTCGGCGATGGCGGCGCCGATCGATTGGAACGCGTCGTGCGGATACAGCGCCGGCGGCGGCGGCAGCGACGGAGGCAGCGCCTCGCGACCGCTCAGCAGGGACCCGATGCCCAACACGTCCTCCTCCAGCTCCTCGTGCTCCGACCGAGCTCGGGCCGCCGCCGGCGCTGCCGGCGCGGCGTCGGCGTCGGCGTCGGCGGCGACGGCCGCGGCGCCGCCGCCGAAGCCCTCGTCGCCCTCCGACGACGCCGAGAACGCCTCTCCGTCCGCGCTCTCCGTGCTCAGCGGCGGGGGGACGCGGAGCGATCCCCCGTCGGCCGCGAGGGGGGCGAGAGGAGGGAGGACGACGGCGGACGCCGACCGGGGCCTCGCCGCCTCGAATGCGGCGCCGGCGGCTCGCGGGGGCGGAGGCGGCATGCCGCCTCCCCCGGAAACGGGCGCGGCGGGCTTCCGAGGGAGGGACCCGGCCTGCTGCTGCTGAGGGAGGCCGTGCTGTCCGGGGAGGAGGCCCTGCTGCTGCTGCTGCTGAGGGGGGGGCACGCCCTGCTGCTGCTGCTGCTGCTGAGGGGGGGGCACGCCCTGCTGCTGCTGCTGCTGCTGAGGGGGGGGCACGCCCTGCTGCTGCTGCTGCTGCTGCTGCTGAGGGGGGGGCACGCCCTGCTGCTGCTGCTGCTGCTGAGGGGGGGGCACGCCCTGCTGTCGCACGGGTACATCGGGACCCGTCGACGCCGGCGCGGGCGTCGGGTCGGGCTCCATGCGGGGCGCGGGAGGGGGCAGCGGCGTCTCGCCCGTACCCGCCTCTCCCGCGGTCTGGGCTCGCAGCTTCGACGACGGCACGCCTGGACCGGGGGAGTTCTGGACGGGGCGGGACGAGGGCGCCGGGGGAGAGGCTGCCGCCGCGGACGCCGGGGGAGCGGCTGCGGCCGCGGAAGCGGCGTCGACGGCGGCGGGCGTGGCTCCCTGAGCCGGCGTCGTCGCCTCGGAGGTCGCCGCCGCCGTGCGCTCGGGAGACGAGATCGCCGCAGCAGCCGCCGCGGCGGCGGCAGCAGTCGCCGCGGCGGCCGCGGCGGCGACCGCCCGCTCCTCCGCGCCGCTCTCGACGCCCCGCCCCTCGACGGCCTGTCTCTTGTCGCGATGCCGGGAGACCTCCTCCGGCCACGCCGGCGCCGGCGCCGCCTCCGCCGCCCGCTTCATCCCCTCATCGAATCGACGGACCAAGGCTTTGTCGGCCGCTTCCTCCGCCATCAAAGCATCCCTCATCGCGACCTTGAGGCGAGCGACCTCAATCTTCTTCGCCGCAAACTCCCTCCTCTCGTCCGCCAGGGACGCGACCTGAATGGACTCCAACCTGTCCGAGAGCTCGGACTCGGTGCGGATGTCGGCCACCTTGGCCCGCAGCGCGGCTTGAGCGGCCTGCTGGTTGGCTTGAGCGGCCTGCAGCTTGGCTTGCGCGTCCTGCAGCGCGGCTTCCGCGGCCTGCACCTCGGCTCGCGCGTCCTGCAGCGCGGGTTCCGCGGCGTCCCGCTCCGCCTTCAATTTCGCCACGGCTGCGGACTGCTGGGCCATCTCGAGCTCCTTCGCCTTCTTCAGGTTCGTAAGATCCTGCTGCGCCGCGGTCATCCTTCCGTAGACGGAGTTGCGCTCCGCCCTCAGCGCGGCCAACTTGCGGTGTATGTCGAGTACGACGGCCCCGCCTGCGCCGCCGCCCTCGTCTCCGACGACCTCCATCTGCTGGCGATGGGGCGAGGCGGACGTGCGGGTGAGGATGCGACGGAGTGGCAGTAGGCGAGGTGGAGATGATGCGTACGTGCGTGCGCGGGTGTGAGCGCGCGGGCGCGTGTGCGCGGGTTCTGCGACACCCGCAGCGAGAGGCAGACGGAGATGTGTTGATACACGACCGAATGGATTCACGGACGGCCTGGCTGGATAGGCACGCCCCTCCCCCGCCTCCCGTTCCGCCCCTCCCCCCCTCCTTCCTTCAGGCAGGAGGTGCGGGACGGAGCGCTCGGATCGCCGGGCGGCGAGATAGACAGGCGGCTCCAGGCTCTCGTGGCTCACCTCTCGTGATTCCTTGGACTCGCTCGCCATCGCCCCCGCCGTTGCCGCTCCTCTCCTGCCAGTGGCTCCCGATGTGCGCCGGTCCCTCCTTTTCGCCACTTGAGTGATCTGGACACGGCCCGCCGGGCCGCCCCCCGCATCCGCCGGGACCGAGGGGGTGCTGTGCGGCCCCGCCTCGGCCCCGAATAGGTCCCGAGCCCGCCCCCGGCGCCCGGAGTCAGACCGCGCGCTCCCGCACGGCGCACCGCCGCCTCCAGCGCGCGCTGAGGGGCGGGGGGAGCCGCGCCTCTCTGGCGGTCAGGGTCGGACGAGCGAAAGCGAACGGTTCGGTCCAACTCTGAACGTACTCGCTTCGACGCGATTTGAGGCGTTCGGAATCGACCCCAGGCGCTGCGCGCCCGAATCCGGATGCGTGCGGCGAGATCCGGACATGGCAGAGCATGGCAGGGGGCGAAGCCCGACTCGCAGAGGCGGACGGGGGCAGACGGGGGGCGCGGCGCTCCTGGCTCGCGTGTATGTGTTTTGAAATTGACGGGCGACGTGAAGGGTACGCTACACGCGGGCGACGTGAAGGGTACGCTACGCGCGGGAGGCGGGTACGGGCGCCGTACGCATCCGCGCGGGGGGAGTCGCGCCCTCTGCGATGCCGATGACTGCGGTCAGGGTCATTATTAAACTCTTAAGGCCGAAGGCCGTGAAGTTGGCTTCCACACCATGAATGTTGTACTGTGTCCGCATCGCCGCTAGGCTAGCCCTCTTCCGTGTCGCTGTCCTCCTCTTCTTCGGCTACGGCTGCTGCCTCCGCCCCCCTCCTCGAGAACCCCGGGACGACGTGGCGGGTGTCGCGGCACGCGCACACTCCGCGCAGCGCGATCGTCACCTCCGCGCGGTTGTCCCGGTCGAACACGCTCAGGCCGGCCGCGACCAGCGGGCAGTCGGCAGGGGTAGATGTGCACTCCCTGGTTCTGTAGCCCGGTCCCGATATCGTCCTCTCCCCGCACCCCGGGCAGCGGCAGGAGGACCCCGACTCGGGGTCATCCCCACCACCGCCCTGCACGCCAGCACCCTCACCAGCTTCTTGCGGGGGCAGGACGCGTGCCCCTTCCGCGGCTTGAAGCTGGCCGCCCCGAAGAACACGATCCGCCGCCTGCCGGACGCCGCGCCGCGGGGACAGAGCCTCTCCGCGACGTGCTCCACCGCGCTCTGCACCGCCGAGTAGCGGTGGAACGCGAGCTTGAGTCGGCGCGCGTCCAGCAGCTCCCTCAACACCTCCTCCCCCCGCAGCGCCCACTCCGCGCAGAACACCAGCTCCGCGGAGCTGCTCGTGCGCTTCCTGAGCCGCCGCAGCGCCTCCACCGCCCTCCCAAACGCCGCGTTCGTGCGGCGCCGGACGGTCTCCCTGTCCTGCCCCTCCGTCCTGAGGCAGCGCGAGCTGAACTCCTCCCCGGTGTAGACGACGCGCTCAGCCCGCGTGAGCAGGTTCGCGACGTTGTCCGCGCGGAACTCCGATCCCGGCGCTCGCACGGCGTCGACCACGTGCACCTGGCCGGGGTCGACGCCGACGACATCCAGCTCCGCGAACATCTCCTCCGTCCCCCCCCGCAGGTGCTTCAGCTGAAAGACCCCCGCGCCCCGCCCCGAGCGCCTCCGCCAGCTGCACGTCGCGGGTGCTCACGCCGCTGTAGCTGGCCTCGTGAAGCCGGTCGAGACCCGCCGGCGCCGGGCGGGTCCTCCTGGAGGTGACAAGCTGCAGCTTGATCTGCCTCCCGTCCGTCTGGAACGAGGCCGCCACCAGCCACGGGCAGCGCGCCTTGGGGTTCCCCGCCGCCGCAATGGCCCGGAACATGCTTTTCTCGCTGCGGGAGTAGCGGTTGCACGTGTTCTGGCGGAGCGTGGTGATGTCGGCGGACCTCGAGAAGGGGTTGATGACCGCGCGGTACCCCCACGGCCCCTGCAGCTTCTCCCGGAGGTCCGGGAACAGCTGCTGAAGCGCCTTGCCGTCGAAGCGGACGAACGTCGCTCCCGGGGAGCAGTGCGGGAGCGGCGAGCAGATCTTGGGGGGGCCCTTCCCGTACGCCCAGGCGGCGGACAGCGCCTTGCCGCGCTCCTTCTCGGCGCCGCCGCCCGGTAGCCCCTCGATGATGCCCCCCCACAGCGCGTCGAACGCCCGCCTGTCCTCCTCGACGAACGCCGCCTGCAGGTCGGCGAGGTGCCTGCGCTTGACGGGCGGGGACGCGCGCGCGGGGAGAGATGCGGCGGCCGCCCGCAGCCGCTCCGCGTCGTCCGCGATGTCCTCCAGGTCCGCCGCGACGAGCTGCTGCCTGAGCGCCCGAGCGTCGGCGCCGACGGCCCCGGTCGTGAGCCTCCCCAGCAGCAGCTTGAGGGCGTCTCCGCGAGGGATCGCGGGGCGGGCGTCCAGGATCAGCTTGCGGAGCCTCCAGCTGACGATCGACCTCACCCTGCCCTCGTAGTGGAGCTCCGTCAGGTTCCCCGCCGCCACCGCCATCTCCTTGGCCTGCTACGACATCGCCTCATTCAGACCGGCCCTCCCGCCCTCGACCTCCGTCAGGTCCGAAGCCTCCTTGAGGTCCTCCCAGCGCCGCCGCACCTCCTCCCGCCCTCCGCCCCCTCCGCGGACGCAGGTCAGGCACGCCTCTGAAGAACTTGTCGTCCGCATCCGGGAACGGCGCGCCCTCCTCCCAGAGCTTGATGTGGATGTAGTTGGCGAGGAGGGACGCCAGGACGCGGCAGCGGGAGACGACGGAGACGACCTCCCTCAGCGCCGCGCCGATCCGCCGGCCGTTGCTCTTCAGCAGAACCTTGTCGAGCCTCGCGGTGACGACTCTGGTGCGCGTGTACTCGCCTTGGCCGGGCGGGGAACCCCTGCGCCGCTCGAACGCGCGGATCAGCATCTCGTGCTGTTTTTGGGCTTCGCTCGGCAGCCCCCCGTCCTTCTTGGCGACGGCGGCGGCGCCGAACTCGCGGATGAGGCGGTTGCGGAGGTTGTCAGCGTCAAGGTCGTCCTTGCGAGCGCGGCGGCGCGCCTGCACCTGAGTGAGGGGCCGCGGCGGCGCGGCGCCGGGGTCCGGACCGTCCTCGTCCTTCTTCCTCTTCCTGGTCATGCCCGGGAGTGAGGGAGTGAGCTGGATGGAGAGAGGTTCCTTGACCCTTCCACCGGGGGTCCACCCGTCCCCCGAATGGGTCAAAGGAAGGCGGTCCAGTACCCGTCCTCCGACCCCCGCCCCTCGGGGACCCCCGTCGAGATATTTTCTCCTAAAAGTTCCCGATTTGCTAAGTTTGCGCCAACTCACGGTCAGGGTCGGGCGAACGAAAGCGAACGGTTCGGTCCAACTCTGAACGTACTCGCTTCGACGCGATTCGAGGCGTTCGGAACCGATCACAGGCGCTGCGCGCGCGAATCCGGATGCGTGCGGCGAGATCCGGACATCGACGGTCAGGCGCGGCAGAGCATGGCAGGGGGGCGAAGCCCGACTCGCAGGGGCGGACGGGGGCAGACGGGGGGCGCGGCGCTCCTGGCTCGCGTGTATGTGTATTGAAATCGACGGGCGACGTGAAGGGTACACTATGCGCGGGCGACGTGAAGGGTACGCGCGATTCGAGTGAGCGACGCGTCCCGCAGGCGTTCGCCGCTAAGCGCGCCTGACGACTTCGTTGTGCTTGTTGTACGGGGGCCTGTACCAGGTGACGGGGGGGGAGGCCGGCAGGGGGCCTCCCTCGACGGCGGCGACGACGCAGATCGCCGCCGCGCCGTCCGCCTCCTCCCCGCCCGCGCCCCCCGCCAGCAGCGTCCCCCCCTCGACCAGCAGGAACTGCCCCGCCGGGATCACCAGCTTGACCGGCGCGTCCTCGGCGCTCCTCCTGACGATCCAGCTGCACTCCTTACGGCAGGCGACGAACAGGGTCAGCCCCTCCCCGGGCCCCCTGAAGTTGCGGTGGAAGGGCTGCGCCGGGCAGTCCGCGCCGGAGGGGCGCGTCTTCAGGTAGAAGCGGTCCAGCGCCCTGACCCCCGCCGCGACGCCGGCCCGGTCGCAGCACCAGTCCAGGAGGGCCCGCGAGGTGGCCCGCGAGCGCTCGTCGTCGGTGACGCGGAAGATGAAGCGCCCCCCCGCCCTGCACTTGTCGCCGTTGAACAGCATGACGTCGGCGGCGACGGCCGCCGCCTTGTCGGGGGGTTCCTCGAACGACGAAGACGGCAGGGCCTCCTCCGCGGCGCTCAGCACGTCGGCGTCGACCTCCCCCACGAACGCGCCGTCGCGGGCGAGGGTCAGGGCCTTCGTGACCGGGTCCTCCGGGCCCCGCGCCGTCAGCGAGCCCTGCCTGTCCAGCCTCGGCGCGTCCACCTCGGGGCGGAACCTCCTCGGGTGAGGCGTTGGTGATGCGGGGGGACGCGACGCGGCGGAGGCGGCCGCGGCTGCGGCGGCGGCGGCGGGCTCGCTCTGCCTGCGCCTCTTCTTGGGCGGGCCCTTCGATTCGGAGAGGGAGCCCGAGCCGCCCCCCCCCGCCGTCGCGCGGCGCTTCTCGCCGACGGCGGACGGGCGGGGGAGGCGCGCCCGGGGCGTGGACGGCGCTCGGCGGGTCCGCGAATCCGCGTCCGCATCCGCGTCCGCGTCCGACTCCCACCCCCCCTCTCCCTCGTCCTCGGTCGCCTCCTCGTCCTCCATCTCGACGTTGACCCCATGCGCCTCCTCCTCGTCCGCCTCGGTGTCGTCGCCGTCGCCCGCGTCGCTCGCGCCGGGGACCTCGTCTCCGGGCATCTTGTCGGGCGGCAGGAGGCGCTTCTTCGGTGCCGTCGCCGTCGCCTCCCGCGCCTCCGCCTCTTGCGCCGCTGCATCCGCCTCTTGAGCCGCTGCATCCGCCGCAGCCGAGGCCGCCGCCTGCGCCCCCGCGTCGTCGCCGGCCGCGTTCGCGCTCGCTTCCGATGCCGCGCTCTCGCCGGCGCGGCTCTTGAACGCCTCCTCGTACGCTCTCACGATGTCGTCCTCGCGCAGAGCCCGATCCTCCCGCGACATCTCCTCTCCGCGCTCGCGCCAGGTCTGTATGTTCTGCTGGGCGGTCCGCACCGCCTCTTCCGCCCTCCGGAGTCGGTCTTCGAAGGTGCGCGACAGGTCCCGCAGGGCCACCAGGTCTCGCAGCTTCGCCTTCGCGGCTGCGAGATGCGCCTCGCACTCGCGGACGGCGTCCTGCGCCGTATCGACCTGAGCGTCCAGGGTCTCGCGCGACTCCCTCGTCCCGCGGAGGCCGGCGGCGAGCTGCGCCGCCTCGGCCTCCGCCACGGCCTCCTCATACTCCTGCACGGCAGCCTTACGTTCCGCTCGGAAAGCCCGACCGGCCTCCACCCACCTATCGTGCCTGGCGTCGTCGTCGTCGTCGTCGTTCGGGCGGGGGGTGCGATCGCGCTTGGGGGCGTCGCCTCCGGGCCCGTCTCCCGCGTCCCGCGCCGCGGCCTTCGCCTGCGGCGGCCGGGGGCGGGGTGAGACGGAGAGTCGGGGACGGGGCGAGACGAGACGCGCGCGCGCACGCACGCGCGCGCGCACAGAGAACGCGGAGAGAGAGGTAGGGAGGGAGGCAGAGCGATGCGGGGGCGTACGGGCGCCATCATGAATAGGATGAGTGAGGGGACGGATGCAGAGGCGGGAGGGGGCTGAGGCCGGGCGATCTCCCTGCCCTTCCGTCTCCTGCCGCGCCGCTCTCACCTTGGTCCTCGCCATGAGTTCGCCGCGGAGGAGTGGACGGGGACTGACCGGGGGCTGTCTGGCGTGCGAGGTGACTCTCATGCGCTCCGCTACGCCCGAGGGGGTGGGGGGGTTGTGCGGGGGGCGCGGTAGCACCACGGTGTGGCGGCGCCCATGTGGCGGCTGGTGACGGACGTCTCCTTTGAATTCTGACCTTTCGCTGTCCCCCGTACCCCCCGAGTCGCCGGTGATGACGCGATGACACCCGGCGCCGGGTGGCCGTTCCGATGCGACAACTTCGCGGGCGGCGGACGCGCCGGCGATCTCGGGCAGGGGATGCGGTGTGGCCGCGCGCGCGCGCGCTGCGTCGAGCGCGCGCGGCGGGGGGGGAGGGGGGGGGGAGGAGCTCCCGCCCCGTCCCCGCCCCCCCTGCGGGCACGCCGGCGTCGAGTGCCCTGCGGCACAGCCGGAGCGAGGCCGGCAGCAGGAGCGAGTGCGGAGACGACGACTGCGACACGAGAGACGGGGGGACGGCGCTCTCTGCTCGCTCGCAATGTATTGATCGTTTCGCGCGCCGGCCGCCATCCGCCGAGACGGCGGGGGTAACGGGCGTTCGCCGCTAAGCGCGCCTGATGACGTCGTTGTGCTTGTGGTAGGGGGGCGTGTACCAGGTGACGGAGGGGGAGGGGGGGAGGGGGCCTCCCTCGACGGCGGCGACGACGCAGAGCGCCTCCGCGCCGTCCGCCTCCTCCCCGCCCGCGCCCCCCGCCAGCAGCGTCCCCTGCTCGACCAGCAGGAAGTGCCCCGCCGGGATCACCAGCTTGACCGGCGCGTCCTCGGCGCTCCTCCTGACGATCCAGCTGCACTCCTTGCGGCGGGCGACGAACAGGGTCAGCCCCTCCCCGGGCCCCCTGAAGTTGCGGTGGAAGGGCTGCGCCGGGCAGTCCGCGCCGGAGGGGCGCGTCTTCAGCAGGAAGCGGTCCAGCGCCCTGACCCCCGCCGCGACGCCCGCCCGGGCGCAGCACCACTCCAGGAGGGCCCGGGAGGTGGCCCGCGAGTAATCGTCGTCGGTGACGCGCAAGATGAAGCGCCCCCCCGCCCTGCACTTGTCGCCGTTAAACAGCATGACGTCGGCGGCGACGGCCGCCGCCTTGTCGGGGGGTTCCTCGAACGACGAAGACGGCAGGGGTTCCGACGCGGCCCTCAGCAGGTCGGCGTCGACCCGGCCGACGAACGCGCCGTCGCGGGCGAGGGTCAGGGCCTTCGCGAGCGGGTCCTCCGGGCCCCGCGCCGTCAGCGAGCCCCGCCTGTCCAGCCTCGGCGCGTCCTCCTCGGGGCGGAACCTCCTCGGGTGAGGCATCGGGGGGGATGCGGGGGGATGCGACGCGGCGGAGGCGGAGGCGGAGGCGGGGGCGGCGACCGTCGCCGTAGCGGTCGCGGCGGCCGTCCAGGGGATCGCGGTCGGGGCGGTCGCCGCCGCGGCGGCAGCGGCGGCCGTCGAGGCGATCAGGGCGGCCGTCGAGGCGGCCGCCGGGGCGGCGTCGCGCGGGTCACCCGGCGACCGCGTCGCCGGATCGGTCCTGCTCTTCTTCGACGGCGGGCCGTCCCGGCCGTCGCCGTCGCGTTCGTCGCCCCCCCCGTCGGAGTCCGCGGACGTCTCCCGCCGCGGCGCCTTGCGCCCGTCGGCGCCTGCCGGGGCTGGACCGGTCGCGTCGCCGTCGGCGCGGGGCGGGTCCGCGCGGATCCGGCGGGGAGCCGCCGGCGCCGTCTCGCCGGATCCGACGACGCATCCGATTCCCGGCGCGTCCTCGGGGGCGACTTGCCCCGGCGCCGCGGCCGCCCTCTCCGCCGGACGCGCGCGCAGCTCCGCCGCAGCTCTCTCGAGGTACCTCTGCGCCTCCTCGACCCGACGGACTACATCGCGTTCTCGCGCCGCCGCCGCGTCGCGCGCGAGCCGCGCGGCGCCCTCCGCCGCTACGACGTCCTCCTCCGACTCCCGCAGCAGACCCCTGAGCCCGTCCCTCTTCCGGATGGCGGAGGCGACGACGCCGTCCGCGGCCAGGACCCCCGCGGCCGCGGGGTCGTCCCCCGATCTCAGCGTCGCCGCGATCTCCGCCGCCGTCGCCGCCACGGCCGTCAGAAGGCTGGACGTCACATCCGCGCTCCAGCCGAGGCGTCCGCGTCGCCGCGGCTCCCGCCTCCCGCTTGTCCGCCGCGCGCATATGGGCGGCGCGAGGGCTGGCGGGGGGGGACCGGCGCAGCGCCCGTGAAGCAGGGGGATCGCGGGGCGAGGGCGAGGGCGGGCGCGCGAGCTCCGGCTCCCGAGGGGGGCCGGGACCGGGAGACGCGGCGGCGGCGGCGGCGGCGGCCTCGCTCGCCTCGCCCCCTCCGGGGGCGGCGCCGCCCTCCCTCACGTCGCCGGATTCGGCAGCCATCGCACGCGCAGTCGCTCCTGCACCCAGGAGCCACGCCCACATGGCTTTGACTCACCTGCCTGCCTGTGCGTGCGGGACCGAGTACGCTTAACCCTAGTAAGCTCACACTCATACACAAACCCTAGTCGGGACGCCGGGGGCTGATTCAGTGAAATCGAGGGGATGTCTTAGACCCCCACCCATGGGTGTGGGTCTCCCGACATTTGCCAGATGGTCTGGGTTGGTCTGAGGTGTCCCGACTAGGGTTCGTCATAACGAGGGCTATCGAAAGGATCACATACCTACCTACCCCCCCATGCCCTAGATCCTTACACTCTCCCGCAAACCCTAGTCGGGGAACCGGGGGCTGATTCACTGAAATGGAGGGGATGTCTTAGACCCCCACCCATGGGTGTGGGTCTCCCGACTTTTGCCAGATGGTCTGGGTTGGCCTGAGGCGTCCCGACTAGGGTTCGTCATAACGAGGGCTATCGAAAGGATCACATACCTACCTACCCCCCCGTGCCCTAGATCCTTACACTCTCCCCCAAACCCTAGTCGGGACACCGGGGGCTGATTTCTGAAATGGAGGGGATGTCTTAGACCCCCACCCATGGGTGTGGGTCTCCCGACTTTTGCCAGATGGTCTGGGTTGGCCTGAGGTGTCCCGACTAGGGTTTGTGACAACCAAAGTTTTGGAAAGTACCGTATACCTACCTACCCCGCTCGAACCCTAGTTGCTACATACACATCCAAACCCTAGTCGGCACACCGGGGGCTGATTCACTGAAATCGAGGGGACAGCTAAGGCCCCCACCCATGGGTGTGGGTCTCCCGACTTTTGCCAGATGGTCTGGGTTTTCCCAGTCGCCCCCCCCGGCCCCCCTCGGGGTCTGACCCCGACCGAGACCCCCGCCGCCAGTAATAGTGGTACCCCCGCCGCCAGTAATAGTGGTAGTAGTAGTAGTAGTACAAACAGCGTCCCAAGCTCGTTAACGCCGAAAGGCGTGGCAGCGAATGCGGCTGGTTTGGTGGGTGGGCTGGGCTGCAGGGCTTGCAGGAGCTAGCACCAGCGGCCCTCAGGTGATGCCAGCGTGCGTAGCCCCTTCGAGAGAACTTCAAACATGTGGTGGTGTCTCGGAAGCCCTGGCTGGCGTGCGGAGGAGGGACAGGCAGCGGCTTGGCGTGCTTGGAGAGCAAGCGGAGTCGGCTGCACGCCACGGCACCAACCACAAGTTACTCGCAGCGGTAAATGGCAATATCTTGTCAGGCTTGCAGCCTGCGGTGAGCCGTGACCTCGCTCATCAAGGAGGCGATGCTTTACTTAGTTATATAGCCTTTTTCTCTAGCGTCAGCGCCTGGCGCCCAGTGACTCCCTCTGCTTATCTCTATGATATCGGGGTTCACGTAGATCGCCACAATCTCCAGTTAAGGGCCCATCATGGTGACCTTGGCCTGCATGAAAACTTTGAGATGGAGTCTGCGTGGAGCTGGGTGGCCCTTAGAAGGGTCTGTCTGTGGGGGGAGAGTCTTGCAGCTTTCTTTGGTATCCCTGCTAGTGTGTGGGGGACAGTCGCTTGCGGATGCTTTGTTGGGGGTGATATGGGAGGCCCGGTGAACCACCGTCCCGCTCATCAAGGAGGCGATGCTTTGCTTAGTTATATAGCCTTTCTTTCTAGCGTCAGCGCCTGGCGCCCAGTGACTCCCTCTGCTTATCTTTATGATATCGGGGTTCACGTAGATAGCCACAATCTCCAGTTCAGGGCCCATTATGGTGACCTTGGCCTGCATGAAAACTTTGAGATGGAATCTGCGTGGAGCTGGGTGGCCCTAAGACGGGTCTGTCTGTGGGGGGAGAGTCTTGTAGCTTTGTTTGGTATCCCTGCTAGTATGTGGGGGACAGTCGCTTGCGGGTGCTTTGTTGGGGGTGATGTGGGGGGCGGGGTGTGGCGTGCAAGCTTTGCATGCTACATCCAAGAGTGAGAACAAGGCGACACACCTACAACATGGCATTTCCACAGCCACAAGTGGAATATAATAAAAGTACTACTACTAGTAGTAGTAGTAGTAGTAGTAGTAGTAGTAAGAGTAGTAGTAGTAGTAGTTGTAGTAGTAGTAGTAGAACAGTAGTAGTAGTAGTAGTAGTAGTAGTAGTGGTGGTGGTGGTGGTGGTGGTGGTGGCGAAGCCGCGAACCAGGGCGTACGCGAGATGTCGATAACGCGTAACAAACAACAAAACGCAAAAAGAGAGTGCTGTCCGAGGTCTTGTCTGTGCGCGTGTATACATAGAAGGCCTTCGCTAGGGGCTGTGACCCAAACATCTCTATATACTGCTGAGGACGTTCGCCAGCTCTTCGACGACGTGGTTGCAGCAGGAGGCCATGATCATGCCGCCGCACACCTCCTCCGCTCCCTCCCCCCCAGCAGCTCCTCCCGCACCTGCTCCGCGGCCTCCCGGCAGTGCCGCCTCTCGAACCTCGTCAGGCGAAAACGGGGCTCGCCGTGCACGTCAAAACTGGCGAGGACGACGCCCTCCTCCTCGTCGTCGTCGTCTGCGCTGTCGCCTCCGTCGGTGCTGCCGCCTCCGTCGGTGCTGCCGCCTCCGTCGCCGCCGCCGCCTCGGATGGACTCGAACCCCGACGCGGGGCTCCAGGTGATCAGCCGCGTCTCGTCGCCCTTGTCCGCGAACGCCTCCGTCAGCTTCCTAGCGGGCCTTAGGATTAGGTTAGGGTTAGGGTTAGCCCTAAACCTAACCCTAACCCCAACCCTAACCCCTACCCCTAACCCTACCCCTAAGCCGTCGACGACTTCACCCTCTTCTTCCCCCGCTCCATCAACTTCGCCCACATCACCCCCACCGCCTCCCTCGGGGGGTGGGCATCTCCTGGAAGGCGGGGGTGCTGAGCCTGACGGCCGGACCCTCGGAGGGCTCCACCGCCCGCATCGAGGGCTTCCTGCCCGTCTACCTGAACCAGGAGCCCAGGGTCAGGGTCTCCATCAACGCGGCCTTCGCGGACCCCCTGCCCGGCCTGCGACAGGCCGTCGGCGTCGGGGACTCCGCGGAGGGCATGTTCATAGGCTTCGACGGCGCGCGGTTCGGCATCATGAACAGGAAGGGCGGGGAGCGGCAGCAGTGGAGCCTGATCGTGACGGGGGGGGCCTCCCCCTCGTTCCCCTCCGGACTCGGCGCCGCGACGGTCGCCCTGACCCTCGCGGGCCAGACCTACGCCGTCCCCGTGCCCGCGGGGGCGGGACCGGTGGGTGTCATGACCGCCGTCATGGCATTCCCCGCCCTCGCGGACGGCCGCGTGCGCTGCTCATCGAGCCTCGACAGGGTCGTCCTGACGGCGGACGCGGCGGCGGACCCCCCCGCCCCCGGGGACGCCCCCCCCGACGGCGTCGAGTGGGGCGACACCGGCGGAGGGGACCCTCGTCTGCACCGTCCCCGGGCGCTCCGCCTCCGAGACCTGGGTCTACAGGGAGGACTTCGACCAGGTCACGCGCTACGCCGTCGCGGACCTCGACCCCGCGACCTGAACGTCTACGAGTTCCTCTTCAGCAGGTGGTCGACGGGCTCCGTCCTGTTCTCCATGCTGAACACCCGGAACGGGGACGTCACGCCCCTGCACAGGTGGTCCGGGGGGTTCAACACCAGCATCCCCCACACCCCCCTCCTGTACGTCCGCAACGCGACGGGGGCCCCGGACTGCCCCGGGGGGACCGTCAGGGCCTCCATGGCCACCCTCTCCTCCGGCACACCCCACACCGCCACCAACAACACCTGGTTCTCCACCACCTTCGTCGCCTCGGGGCTGACGGCGACGCGCGACGAGGCCTCCGCGATCGGCTTCATGACCGTCCCCCGCACGGGGGCGACGGGACGCAACCACATTCTGGCCAGCGTGTCGGAGATCAAGATCAACTGCGACACGCCCCGGGACATCAGGGTCAGGGTCGTCGTCAACGGGACCCCCGGCGTCCCCACAACGGAGGCCCACCTGCCGTGGTCCTGCGTGCGCAGGGCGAGCCGCCGCAGCCCTGCGCCGTGACCGGGGGGCTGCAGGTGGCCAGCTTCTACGTCCGGGAGACCTCCGGGGAGAGGGTCTTCTCCCCCTCGCAGCTGTGGCTCCCCCCGGGCAACACCCTGGTCATCGCCGTCAGCGCCGTAGGGGACCCCGTCACCTGCTCCCTGGACGTGGACGTGGCGTGGATCGAGGTCTAGGCGGGCAGGGGTGGGGGGCAGAGCGAAGTAGCGGGGAGAGAGACAGCGGGGAGAGAGACAGCGGGGAGAGAGACAGCGGCGAGAGAGACAGAGAGCGAGCGAGCTCGAAAGTCCATCGTGAAAATGCACTTCTCATCGACCACCAACTAGTCCTCTCGTCCGCGTGTCTGCACTCCGGAGCGGCCCGAGCGTCTCGGAAACTCTCGCCGCGCGGGAAGCGCGCGAAGGCCGCGGCGAGGTGCGCGCGCGCAGGCCTCTCAGTTCTCGACTCGAGCGAGTCCTCGCGTCACACGGTCTCCACCGTGGACGCGGGGGCGCGACGACGGTCCGGCACCGCGGGGCGCGGAGGGCGCCGTGCCGCCCGATCGCCGTCGGCCTCGTCCGCCGCCGGCGCGTCGTACTCCGCGGCGGCCCACGGGGGGCGCTCCTTCGGCTCGCCGCACGAGACGGCCTCCGTCAGCAGCGCCGACCCCGACCGCCGCGGCAGGGGCCCCTGCGCCTCCGTCACGAACGGAAGCCTGGCGGCGGACACGCAGATGGCCGTCGCGCAGATGACCGCCACCGCCAAGTTGATCCAGGCCAGGGCGTACGCCGTTCTGCTGTAGACGGACGCGTACGCCACCGTCATAACCCCGACGACCTTGTAGTAGCCCCCCCCGGAGGCGTCTCCGGCGAACCAGAACGTACCCGCGCTGCCCGCTCCGCCGTCGGGGTTGCTGGCCCGGGCCCCCTCCTCGGCGATGATGATCGTCGCCGGGTAGGTGACGAGGGCGAACATGGTGACCGCGACGGCCATGGCCTTGGCCGCCGTCACCCCCAGTCTGCACTTGGCGAAGAACCGCACCAGCTCGCGCCGCCCCAGGTACCCCGCGATCAGCGACACGGTCGTGAGGGAGAACGCTATCAGGGCCCCCGCCACGGTGAGCGAGAAGTCCGCGGTCGCCAGCTGCCCCTGCACGGAGCTCTGCAGCGCCGTCTGGGCGGTCAAGGTGATGGCGTCGATGCCCGACTGCACCGCGGAGACGACGACGCAGTCGTAACCGCCGAACCCCGTGCCGTCGCAGGGATTCGTGTACCTCCCACTGTCGGCTGTGACGTTCGCCCATGAGGGTTTCGTGACGGAGGAGAGAGAGAGAGAGAGAGAGAGAGAGAGAGAGAGGGTTTCGTGACGGAGGAGAGAGAGAGAGAGAGAGAGAGAGAGAGAGAGAGAGAGAGAGAGAGAGAGAGAGAGAGAGAGGGAGCGCGTGTGCGCGCGTGTGTGTGTGTGTGTGTGTGTGTGTGTGTGTGTGTGTGTGTGTGTGTGTGTGTGCGTTGCCGTACATGATGCGAGGGCGAACAGCCGGTGGAGTTTGCGGATGCGCCGACGGCGTTGAACAGGTTGCTGGTCGTGCAGTACAGGTCCGTCACCATGAAGCGCGCCTGGTCCCCCCACGTCGCGCCTCTCCACCCGTATGGAGACACGTCCTCGAGCGGCACAGCGTCGTACAGGACCGCGTACCGCTGCCACAACGTCAACGATGATGACGACGTAATTGTGCTGGACAGGACAAGTCCCGCGTCGTCGGCGGTCTCGAAGTGGTCCATGTCGAGGTATGCCTGCAAGCGCAAGGGGAGCGAAGCGAGCGCAGCGGTGACGTGAGGCGGGGGGCCGGATCGACACCGCCGGACGCGTGGCGGCAGCTGCCGACATTCGGGATGATTCCGCGCGGACGCACGCACCGGTGCGAAGAAGGTGAAGAAGATGTACGTCTGGCTGCTCTCGCAGTCCTCCGCGGTCCCCCACCCGCGTTCGTCGAACCAGGGGTGCGCGGGCGTGAGGACCGTCACGCAGACCCCCCTGCTGTCGATGTAGTTACCGGCCCGGACGCGACCCCAGTCGAGGTTCCCCTCGACGACGAGGGTCCTCGCCAGGGGGCCGAACGCGAGCAGGGACGGCACGTTGTCCACCCACTCGGGAAATTCGACCACTCGGCCCACGCTCCGGGGCCCCTTCGAGTCGCCGTCGGTTGCGGGGAGGAGGACGGTGCGCGTCGCGGCGGGGTCGAGATACCTCGTGGCCACCCCCAGCAGTCCGTGGGGCAGTCGCTGGTAGCCGAAGGCCAGAGTGGCTTGCCCCTCCGGGTCGGACGCCGACAGCACGTAGGCGAGGTCCGCGACCGTGTTGCAGGGCTCGTCCCCGCACAGAAAAAGGTCCACCTGCGCCGTGCCGCTCAGCCTCTTGCGCGCGTCCAGCCTCGCGGTCTCCGCCGCGAAGTCCATCACCAGGTCCGCCGCGACTCCCGCGAAGTTCGGGTCCGTCGACCAGGCCGTGCCGTTCCCCGTAAAGTCCGTGAATCGCGACGCCATCCACATGTCCGCGGCGCTGCCCTCAGGGAACCCCTCCACGAGGGTGCACATGCCGGAGCCCGCCCCCGTCTCCACTCCGACCACGCACAGGGGGCCCGCCGTCTCCCTCGACGCGACGCGCACCAGGGGGGGTCCGGCCTCGGGGACCCCCCCCCAGCACGCGGGGACGCCTAGAGCGAGCGCCAGCAGGCGGAGCGCCGCCTGCCCGTGCGATCGCCGAATCTCCGCGCCCCCCCTCCTCGTCTTTACAGTAGCATCCGCGCCAGCCGCAACGACAGCCGCCCCAGGCCAGTCAATGACATCGCAGGGAAAACACCCTTCTCTCATAGCGCCGCCAGTCGGGAGAGCCGCGCAATCGCCTGGCGCGGGCTTCCATCTGCATCTTCCGTCCCCCGACTAGTCCCGGGAACGCTTTCGGGAGCATTCAGGACTGCTCTTTCCGAGCCGACCCTTCGAGTTAGGGTCAGGCCCGGTTGGGGCCCGCGCGGGGGCGATCTGCCCCCGACGCGGGGGTAGGCAGCCCCGCCGCCCCCCGGCGCCCCCTGCTGTCGGGCCTCCCGGCCTACGAAATGCCGAGGAGGACGTGACGGGGCTTGAGTCACCGCGTTCGGCGGTGCGAGGCGTCATGCGCAGGGCCCTCTCGCCGAAAACGCGGTCACGCGGCAGAAGTCGCAGTGAGGAGGCCCGCGGTGACGGAATTTCCGTGCCCTGCGACGGGATTTGCGAATCTGCGACGATCTGCGCCTCTCGCCAGCCGCGCGCGACCGCGCGTGCCCGCGCCAGGCGGCCCCCTCCATCACGCCCGCTCGGCGACCGCCGCAGCCGACCGCCCCGACCACCTCGTGACCTCGCCGGGGCTGGCCGCCGAGCTCGGAAGGAGGGGGGAGGGGGAGCGCTCCGGAGCTCCACGCCGCCGCAGAAATCATTCGCGGCTGAAATCCGCAGCTTCAACATCGCGCGTGCGCTCGCCCTTCCTCCTCACTCCCCCTCCGCCCGGACATCCCGGTCGCCGTCATGCGCGCTCAGGTGGGCTCTGCTCGGACCGCTGCCGCGATCTTCGCGCTGGCGGCTGCGGCTCCGGCGCTGGTACGCGCGAACCCCTCTGTCGCCCCCACCTCAGCCCCCGCCTCGCCCGTCACCCCGGCACTCTTGCAAGCCGCGGAGGCCGTCGACGTCTGCGCCGGGGATCCGGGAACCCCGGGGGGAGATTGCGCGCGCGACGTCGCGGGCGCGCTGGGCGGCTTCTACGACAACAAGCAGGGTGAGGCCGGCCGAAGCCGCTCCCGAATCTTCGACTTCGCTGTCCCTTGGCGCATGCGCCTGCCCCCATGCTCAAATGTCGCTACCCGGCTTGCGCGAATCGCGACGCCTCCGACCTCCGCCGTCCTCGCCGCTGCCCCGTCTCACGTCGACAGTCTCGCAGGCCGAGCGCGGCGTCCTGGACTGCGCACCCCTCTGGGCGGCCAAGGACACCGGCGAGCTGGACATCACTCTCAACGGAGCGCGCTACCTCGCGCACCAGGACTATGCGGCGGAGGTGAACGTCACCCTCGACGACGGCTCCGTCTCGACCGGGCAGTACTGGTCCGGCACCCTGCAGGAGAACGGCGGCTCGGAACCCGGCGGCTCCGTGTACGTGGTCTGGGACGCGGCGTGCTCCTCGTCCGACCTGTTCTCCTTCAACGCATACGTGCCGGACCAGGGCGCGCGCCGCAGCCGCAGCCTCAGCACGCTGCGCGACCTGTGGTCCGAGGAGCAGGTGACGCCGCGGCGGTGCGTCCGGTCCGCTGAAGTCGTTCCCGTGCCAGGGCGATTGCACGGATCCGCTCTGCGCGTGGCTCGTGGACGTGCTGTACGACGCCCTGGTCCAGCATGACCTTCCGAACACCATCCCCCCCGTGACGACCCCGACTGTCACCCCCACCACCGAGGACGACGACTTCGACACCCTCGAGAAGCTGGTGGCGGGGGATCAGACGGCCCTCGCTGCGTTCGAGGCAGCGGGGGGCACATGGGACAGGGACACGGGCGTGGTCACCTTCCCCTCCAGCCGCGCATTCGACGACGCCTCCAGGCTGAAGGTGCTGTACGTGTACAGCACCCAGGCGTCGGCTCTGTTCCCGGGCGCCAACGGCCCCGTCACCCACACCCGGGTTCTCGCCGGCAGCGGACAGCAGGTGCTCCACAACAGCGGCATACCCATGACGATTGTGCCCAGTGTCATGACCATGCCCCCTGCGTTCCAGGAGCCCGCCGAATCCGATGTGGGAGACATACTTGATATGTTCAACAAGCAGGCTGACGCGCCTCCCACCGGCGTAGCCGTCGCCGTCGACCCGAGCTTCAAAGCCGTATTGGACGAACGCGACGGCACCAACAGCGACCTGGTCCAGTTCATCCTCGTCACCGGAGGCACCGGGTGAGTGCATCGTCGCCTTTGCGTTTCACCCCGCTCGGAGACCCCAGCCGGCGCAGGTCTCGCAGGGCCCTACGCTGCGACCTCGGGGAGTCGCTGACCCCTCCGCGCTGGTGCCATTGCCTGTCGCACCTGCAGCATCAGCAACTTGCTCCGGGCCGGCGACGACCCCGCCGACGCATATCCCATCAACAACTTCGCCTACCTGAGCGACCACCCCTTCACGGTCATCTCAACGGACGTCATAGCGACTCTCACCAGGCTCGATTCCATCCACGAGATCGGCCACAACATGGGTGCCCAGCACTACGAGTGAGTGCTGCTCCATATCAGGTCTGTCATGCCGCCGCCGCATGCACGTTCTCGCACTCATCGTCACGCGTCCTCGCCTCCTCGGTGCTCTGTCCTCAGCGAAACGGGGCCGTTGGCCTACAAGGCAACGGCGGCCGATGAGGCGGCAGGGACGGACTGGGACGAAGCACGGGGCTTACCCACCGAGTTCATCGAGGCCCAAGCGTGGAAGATGTGCGGGCCCACTGATGCAGAATCGTACCGCACCGTCATGGCCTACCGGCTGACCTGCTTCCCCCTTAACGACCCCCTTCCAGTTTTCTCCACGCCCACGCCCGACGCCGGATTTGTCGCGCCGGGCATCGTCGGAGACGACACCCACGACAACGCCGCCGTTCTGATGACGACCAGGCTGGCGACGACAAACAACCGCAAGGGGGTCTGAGGGCGCTCGCGGACGCACGCGCGCCCGGTTCAACATTGTGTAGATACAACCAGGCCGCAGGGGGGAAAGCGTCCCACGGACGCGCGCGATAGCAACAGGATCGGCCTGCTCTGACTTATCTTTCAGCCAGTGACGGGAGCGGGCCCGAGGCACGCTTCTATTTTCTTGCAGTGTGTGATACTAACAGTCGGCGGTAGGCCCGGGTCTTCGGTCCGACGGCGAGCTCACCGAGCGAGGGTCAGGGTCAGTAGGGTCAGAGTCGTGACCGCGTTGCGTGTCCTAGCCAGCAGGACGCCTGCGCACCGCCTGCTTGATATCTATATTAGCCATTAAGGGTGCGGGTTCGATTTTCTTTGGGGCCGTGACAGTCACAGTCGGCGGTAGGCCCATGTCTTAAATACGACGGCGAGCTCACCGAGCGAGGTGAGGGTTAGCAGTAGGGTCAGGGTCAGGGCAGCGTGCATGTCTGAGCCGGCACGACGCCCACGCACCGCGTCATTGATATCTCTCTCAGCCAGTGAACTTTGCGGGCCCGAGGCCCGCTTCAATTCTAACTACTTTTGGTAGGCCTGTCTGAGGTCCGACCTGCATGAACGACCCCCCCACAGTGATCGACCACGTGTGCGTCTGTTCGTTTGCGTCATCTTCCGTCAACTGCCCGCCTGCCGCGTGCCCTCGTCGCCTGTTCGCACATCGCGTGCCCACGTCGCCTGTCCGCCTGTCGCACGCGCGCAACAGTCGAGCGCACACGCACGCGCGCGCGCACACACACACACACACACACACACACACACACACACACACACACACACACACGAGCGCACTCAGAGAAGGAGCATCGAAGCGCACGTCGTCTCGTCAAACGCACGCCTCCCCGCTGGCCTGGACGTGAACGTGGCGTGGATCGAGGTCTAGGCGGCCAGGGACTGGAGAGAGAGAGAGAGAGAGAGAGAGAGCCAGAGAGAGAGCCAGAGAGAGCTCGAGTCCATCGTGATAATTAACGACTCTCGTGCCGTCGCACTCCTCCGCACGAGTATCGTCACACGAGTTCCGGCTCCCCTCTCAGCTCGCGAGGCGGCGACGAGCGCCGCCGCAGCTCGCGTCGCGCGGACGCGATGCGGGCGATGCGGGCGGCGCCTAACCCAAACCTAACCCTAACCCTAACCTAACCCTTAACCCTAACCCTTAACCCTAACCCTAAGGGACGTTCAAGTTGTTGTGTACTTGTCTTGGCGCCACAACCTATAGACTGGGGGGGCGGCCTTTGCTTTGGCAGGTTGGGACCCCTGTGCGTACGCGTGGTGCTGTTGCTTTTGCGATGGGTTCATTCTACGCCCATGCAGCAGCACTCAGTAGATTTTCGAACGCATGTGTTCCTGTGCGGGCCTGTCATTACTACTATAGTATGGCCCGCTTTTGCTGGTGTGGGGCAAATTGAATGCACAGGTGTTGTTGTGGCCTCCTTTGCTACTCTAGTGCAATGCAGAACTCTGCTGGGGTGTTACGTGCTTGCAGTGCATGGTTAGGGTTAGGGTTATAAGGGTACCCTTGAGATATGTGCGGTCCTTGCATTGAGTCAACAGCGCCTTGCACGTGATTATTTGTGCCGCTTCTGGGTTCAAAAGCTCAAGGGTGTTGTGCGGTCATGCCTGTCTTAGCCAGTGGCATGCGCATACATATGGTAAAACTCACAAGGTTAGGGCTGGGTATGCTTAAAAATTGTGCGTGAGCATGATGCAGCTAATGCACATATGTAGGATGCACTGCGGCGACTGCCAGTGGTCCCGCTATGCTGTGGTCAGCTGCCCTGCTGCTGAAACAATTGCATACATACGCATTGTAGTATGCTGCTGCTCAAATCGGTTGGTGATGTAAACTGAGTGCTCAACAGCCTAGGCGCGTGTGTTGTGTGTCAACATGCTTTAGGTCTGCACTCGGATGTGCATGTTGAAAAAGGCTTATAGTTGTATGCTGGGCGGCCTTGCACCTAAAGATTCAATCCTCGTGGCACACCGCACAGGGGCCGTTTGTGTACACGCAGGCAATGCAGTCAAGACCACAAACAATGCCGCAGAGCGCGCAGTGCAGGCATACAGGCAATGACAAGCATATGCGAACGCCTGGTGTATGTACGGCGACAGTAGAATGTACTTAGATATATATGTATCAGTTCGATACATCTATTTATTGATGAAATGTCGCCACTGCAGAAATGATTGGAGATTCCGAATGAGTTGATACAATATAAGCATACAACAGACCTACTAAAGTAGAAGTCATGGTGAGCGGTTGTGGCACATTAAGTGACCAACCAACATTCGCTCTCGTGAACCTCCCCCATCCCCCCACCCAGCCCCCGTGCATTGCAACGTCAGCGTCAGCGCCTCGTATCACCCCCTGCTGCGGCGTCAGCATCGGTGACTTGTAAACAAACAGCTCCAGCACACTGTCAGCACCAGATAAGCAGCTGCGACTCCTGTCCAGCTCCACTCCAGCAGGTGGTGCTCCAGATACCTCATGTCAAGGCTGTGCAGCGCCTGCACGTATTGGACTAGAAGGGGGCATGAATATCAGAAATCACAAAGCAGTACCACTACTGCAGCACACCATTCCCATCTGTTGTAGACAGAACTCCTTTGGACCTTGAGTTCATTCTACAATGGTGGTGTGAACATTAGGCGTTGGTGGAGTCAGCAATTGAAGCGCAGTTGACAAAACTTTATGTCATGCAAACCAACAAAGATTGTATGATGTGGAAGGCTCTGGTCGCTGTAGCAGTGTAAAATGTGTATATAATAGGGTCTGCGCCCCACGTCAAAACTGAAATGGAGCAGGGTGGTAATGTAGCTTCTTGCCAGGCTTGTTGCTCGGCATACATACGCCGCCAAGAACAAAGGTAATATTATAACGATGCTCGTCCTGACTGCAAGAAACTTGAAGTTGCTGGTGGACGCCAGCCGGAATCACAGTACAATACTAAAAAAAAATCTATTTAGCCCTACAGTCTTGCTGCTACTAGTAGTACCTAATGCAACCCGTCTGCAGTGCTGCCCTGCACACCCAAGCGAGCCGCAATCATGGCCTCAAGACATTCTTTCAACGCTGTGAAACTGGTATACGATCACATTTAGAAGCAGCGATGAACTTGGTCACTTGCTATTTTCCATGACTGTTGAGCACCAGAGGTTCAACTCAGTTGCTGACTCTCCGTGACATGATCGAAACACTCCCCAAGCACGTGGGATAGGCAACACTTCAGAAGTACTTCACAGAACGAAGAAACACTCATGAACTGCTGTGTATATACCGTTGAGGCATAAAATAGATATGATCGTGGCAGGAAAGCATCACTGTGGCATGGTATCAGTAGTAGTTGGAGGTTTTCCGGCCCGGGATGTGTATGACGGGAGGTCAGGCCCCATGGTGCAGGTGTCTGTAGTCGCTGGGACCGTAGGTAGTGAGCATAGCATCGTTGACCCGCTACGGGTGGCATCGTGTTCAGCGCTACAAGCATGTCACTGCACTGATCGCTCACACTAAGCAGCCAAGAGTGTTGTCAAGCTACAACATCGTATAATATAGCATCCACACACTTGCCCGATATCTCGTACAGTCCTGCTACAATTTTTCATGAAGCCTCTTTGTGAAACCAAAAAGGAATCATGCCTACCATGTGAAACATTAGATCAGTGATTGTGTATGTACCTCAAGCCGCGGTCCACAGTCACTGTGGGTGTGGGAGGGCTGGACCACTGATAAGTCACTTTGCACAAGTGACACGGCAAAGACTTCTTCATTCACTAATTGGCAAGCCAAAATAAGTGCATTGAAAAAGTGCATTGAACCTTGTGTTGGGCAACTTGGTATGATATATTGCCATCATGTAACAATTTGATAATCACACGACACAGAAAAAGTGGCCATGACATGACAAGCCTGCTCTTCACTGGCATGCCACCCACAAAAATTGACACATCATCAACTCTGTCTCAGCGTGCAGACCACTCAGTCTGTCCAGCGCACTGGAATTACAGCGGCATATTATAACAACAGGCGTGTCAGCTGCAGCAGGGGGTCAAACTTGCTCACTTTACAGCGCACTCTGATGGCGACCTGTTGTTTATGTCTCAGCTTGATACCTCAGCTTGACTCATGTGAGCGCTGATACCCTGCATGCACAGTCACTAATGGTATTTCATTCAAGAATTTGCGGCATTGATTGACACAGCAGGCCACATTGATACCAAATGTCTTGCATGGATAGGTCAGCTCAGCACCTCACAGTTTTATTTGGGCATCACGTTCCAGTGACAGACATCAACAATCAACTTGAAAGCCTACACACCTGGGATTGGCACGCCATGATGCTGCCGAAAGGCCGACTGTACTGCTGGCGTAGCTGCGGAAGAGACCAACGAGAAGAGAAATGTCAATCTTATGTAAGAAACAGTTTCAAGAACGTGACAACAGGAAACGCGCAAGTCCCAACAAAAGCTGGGCGCCGCTAGTAGGCACTTGGGCATTTCGACGACGTTGGTTTATTTTGAAGGGCATCAAGAACTCTTTGCCAATGATTGAAGACCGCTCGGCGCACGCACCAATTACATGCCTCGACAAGTCACTCGCCAGGTCCACCTCGGACTCTGGGCCCACATAGTTTGGGTCGACATCACATGCCAACCCTGAAATGAACGCCCCGTGCGCAGCTCTCACGTATACGGGACTGAACACGAGATGCCACTTCCATGGCAACATGTAACAGACATGATGTGTCCGAACTATGTTTACGCCTGCAGCTGCTGCTACTGCTGCTGCCACCGACCACTTGAGCTACCTACCATGCATTTTGCTCTGAACGACTTGTACCTGCATGGGGGGGGGCTCAGGCTGCAATGCACCCAAGCATGCTGTCCATGTTCTGACACACAAGCGAACCTTAATAAGCACATGAAAGGATCTGCACAACATTCTCGTTTGCATGACATTTAAATTTTGTCTGCACTGGTATAATCATAATTGTCAGGTACATCATTCCCAAGGTAGTACTTGAACAGTACCGTCTTGTCCAAATTTACAAACACTGTCCGACAAAAGCAGTGTGGCAGTAAAAAGGGGGGGGTGATCGCCAATAGTGACCTGTATTTGCGATATAGGCTCAAAACGCATTGCCAGAAGCTTCTAAGCGCGACCGAGCAACTTCTTCAATTTCAAATAAAATGCCGAGGATGTGCGCGTTGGTACCTCAAGCGAAGCTTGTCCCCTGGGACTCTCCCTCTACATACCCCCCTATAAGGGTCAGATAGGGGGGAAGGGGAGGGGCCCAGGGACAAAAGCGAAGCATAAGGTGCCACAAGGCCAAGGCGGCTGCCAAAGCTGCTGTTTCTGCTGACGAGCAACGTAAGATCAGCTTCTTCTGCACACGTCTAGCTGCTGCAGCAAACGTGTAGCGTCGTAGAGTCAAGAGTAGGCAGCAGTGGGGTAGTGCCGGCGGTGGCGAGGGCGATTGTCGTAAATGACGCTGACTAGGGCCCTCCACTTTGTCATCAACGCACAGCAACGGCAACGCTAAAAGAGAGCCTGCGGCAATCCTGCCCCTCGCAAAGATCACAATCCAGCACTGGCCCAACAGTCGCCAGAAGGAGGTTTTACTCGGCGGAGCAGAAGGCTCATGTGCTGAAAGTGTTTGCTGCTTGCGCAACACACTTTGTACTTCCATACAGTCTCTGAGGCGATATGCGGCGAAGTGTATGCACCTCAAATCCCCCCCTAACCTGATATGCGGCGAAGTGTATGTACCTCAAATCCCCCCCCTAACCTGACCAACAATTTGGGATGGCCAGTTGAAAAAGAGTGACCTATAATTTGGGTGACTTAGTTGAAACTGATGCATTAGTTGGACAGTGTCCCTAAATTCGAACAAGACGAAACTCATCTGCACCAGTATCCATTTCCAATCGGTAGGTACATCATACTTGCACAATACTCATAACGGTGTACTGGTCTCATCCCAACTGTGTGATACTCCGCCATGTATTATTAGAATATTATAATGCATTGTCATTGTAGAGGAAACGTCATGCGGCTGACGTTTAAAGGCTCAGCAGGGTTATTGTACACTGTGGACATGCGTGAAAACCAGGGAGCTGGAGTTACCGAATCATCACTTGATTGACCAGGAGATCAGGGTGTCGCTGCCTACTCTCTCAAGCGCAACTCCAGTACTTCAGGTAGATAGATTTGCCGAGGCCGGGGGGTCTTGTCAACACGAGGCTTAGAAGGATGCTAAGACAGGGGGAACTCCGTACAAGAGGGGCTGTGTTGCGTAGTACCCCCCGTCTTGCCAACAAGGGCCTGAAACAGCAAGACGGGGGTATTAGATCCGTTTCCTATGGTACCTGGTTATTTGCTAGCAGCTTGTCATCTTTTCTGCTCCTCATTTTGCTCGAACTTGATAACCGCACCCACAAATCATTCCACACCTTTGGTTTCTACACCTGAAGAAGGGTTAGGGTTTGGGCAACCAACACGCACCCTTTATATACTCGCAACAGAAATTCATTACAACTCACTATAACGGAGCCATCAAAGGCCACGAATTGCTATGACGCGTTCACGAATCTTCGTCGAGCTTGCATAGTGCCTGCAGCGGTAAAAGCATTTTAGACGAAGGATGACGCTCCTCAGGTATTTGCAACTGAAGAACAATATATCTGACCAGCAAACATAATAAAAGCACATGATGCCTGCTGCTGTTCACAAGTGAACCCAGCATCCTGCGCCAGAGACCGCTAGTAATGCTCTAACGCACTTCCCCCCAGGTGAAGTGAGATTTGTAACAGCCACGGAAAAATAGCCTTGCCATGGACAGGTGATGGCCTCTACATGAAAGATGAAGATTACACAAGAAGCAGGACGAAATGCATAGAGTAAGTTGCACTGCACATGTCATCTATGATATGTCACATACCTTCATTGCGGCAGGCGGTCTTGCGAGCACCCGCCACACCCGGTGTGAAGCCCGTGATGATTAACTGGTCAAACGTCAAGCGCTGAATGGCCTTGAAGTAATACAGGTCTCTGGCCGCCAGATCACTGCGCACGGTCTCACTGGACAGCAGCTCGACGTCGTCTAGGTATAATCGTGCGCTGGCTGCATCCAACAGATCGTTGACTTTCCGTCGCTTGCTCGCAAAGTCCATGACTGCAGCAGCCAAAGGAGAGACGACGTTCAAATTTTGACAGGAACAGCATCACCAAACAATGTTGTGTAGGCGCAAGCGACTTTCACCTATGCTCTACAAAGCGGAGGCGGAGAGAGTGGCCACGTGAAACTTGCAGCAGGACACATCGTCACAACAAGAGGTCCGCAGTTGAGCTCATCTTTAGTTCTATTAAGGGTATTGCACACTCCACCTCCGGAGGAGGCAGAGCTCAATAGCAGAGACCGCGTCAGCGCCTACACTGGTTATAGCTGCTGCGAGGTCAATGTCCGGTTGAGTAACGGGCCCCCATAGGGATCAAGGGTAGGCAACGCACATGCGACACAGGGCGTTGCCCGCAGACGCTGCATGCCTCGCGCCCCGATGCCGCACACTGTTTGCCGTCCCCCCGTGGCAATTGGTGTAATGGAAAGACACGCTGTGTGTTGTGTGTGTGAAGTACTGCTGATGATGATGATGGTTCCGCTGCCGCTGCTGCCGCTGCTGCTGCTGGTGCTACTGGGTACATGCAACCGAAGTGAGGGCTGTGAGGCTGCATCCTCAGGCTACTCACCAGGCTACCCCCCCCCCCCCACCACCCCACCCCCACCCCACCCCACCCCACCCCCCCACCCCTCGTGCGGTCACACATGCTGCTACCCCCCCACCTCCCAGCACACACATGTGTACTAGACTGCCTAGGTAAAAGTTAACGTCATAAACGTGGCCTTGACCTTGTCGATCTGCCCTTGAATAAGGGTCAACGTGCATGTAAATGTGGTTGTCTGCTGCAGCGTTACCCTTCAAGTTCAACAGTGGTGCCAGCCTGTTTGTGTGCGACTCTTGTGCCTCTGCTACTGCAACACTATCATGCTGAGCACTCTGTGCAACAAGCTGTTGCAGGAGGTGTGTCTGCTTCTCCTGCTGCAATAATAATCGTCTGCGTTAGTCATTCTCAATAACCTTGCTATTCAAAAACCATTTACTGCTTTTTTGCGAGGTGCCTGTACCTGACGATTGCCTGCTGTGCGAAGGCTCTGGCGCTTTATTTTCTTTAGGTGTCTGCTGTGCAGCTGCTGCATCAGCACCTGCGGAGGCACTGACACTATTATATGAGCGCTCACTGCTGACACCAGAAACTGTGGCAATACTTGCGGAAGTCTCAGACTCTGACTCAAGGTACCTACCGCTGGCAGCACTGTCACGGCCATTGCCGTGACGCCAGGCAGGGATTCGTGATCAGGGGGGGGGGGGGATCCTTCAGCAAGCAGAGTATGCTGGACAGACATAGAGCAAGCTTGTTATGCTTCCAGTGAAAACCAGCAGGAAGGGACAATGCCTTGGTGCTGTCAAAATGGTGCACGTAGTCCACTTGCACGAACTGTCAAGTGGTTTGGTAGAGATGCGGCACGGATGTGGGAACGCTACCATAGGAAACGGATTGTAACCACCCCCCCTCCTTCAATGAGACACCCCTCCCCCCCCCCCGCCCGTATCAGACTCCCCCGTCTTATTGTTTTGTGCCTCTCATTGCTAAAATAGGGGCCAGTTCATAAAAGACACCCCTTCTTGTATGCTGATGCAAGATGACCGAAGATCAGAGTGTTGGTGTGTGCTTTCGGTTTTGGTCTCCTCCTGGCGCCCTTTTGTTGTGGGCTGTGTGTTCACGCTCTATGCCAATACTTGCATAGGCTCCCTGCGCAGTTAACCCTGAGCAGCGCGCAGGTCTGGCATAGGTATGCTACGCGCTTGCTGCGTAAAGCATATGTGGCTCGGCCAGGCGAGCTAGAAAAAGAAGAAAAAAATGGTCAGCGGAGTGCAGATATGTGCTGCACGATGCTGTAGACACACGTGAAAACGAGGGAGCTGCTGTCTCCATCAAAACCATCACTAATGGACCAGGAGCTCAGGCTGTTACTGCCTGCTCTCTCGAGCGCAACTTCAGTACTTCAAGTCGACAAATTTGGCGAGGACGGGGTCTTGTCGACACGAGGCTTGAAGGATGCTAAGACAGGGGGAACTCTGTACAAGAGGGGCCCTGTTGCAAAGTGCCCCCCCGTCTCACCAATAAGGGCATGAACCAGCAAGGCGCGGGTATTATAATCCGTTTCCTATGGTACCTGGCTATTTGCTAGCAGCTCGCCATCTTTTCCGCACCTCATTTTGAGAACTTGACAACCGCACCCGCGAATTATTGCACAACTTTGGTTTTTACACCTGCCCAAGAGTTTTGGGCGAACAACACACACTCCTCAGATACTCGCAACAGGAAAACATTGCAACTCACTTGTCACCGAGCCATCAAGGGGCTCCGAACTGCTACGACGCGTTGACGCATCTTTGCCGAGTTTAGTCCCTAGAGCGTTAAAAGCGTTACGGACGAGGGATGGCGCTCCTCAGGTATTAGCAGAATCTTACATCTGACCTGCAACCATAACAAAAGCGCATGATGTCAGCTGCTGTTCACAAGTGAACCCAGCACCCTGCGTCAGGGACCGCTAGGAATGCCTGGACCTTGTGAACTTCAAGCGAGGTCAGGTGCGATTTTGAACAGCCATGGTGACATATCCTTGCCATGGACGGTCAGTTGCCTTGACGAGGAAGATGAAGATTATAGAAAACCAGGACAAAATGCATATGTAGACTAAGTTGCACTGCACATGGCATTCATGATCTGTCACGTACCTTCATTGCGGAAGACAGTCTTGAGAGCACCCGCCACACCCGCCGTGAAGCCCGCGTTGAGTAACTGGTCCAATGTCAAGCGTTGAATAGCCTTGAGGTAATACAGGTCTCTGGCCGCCATATTACTGCGCACGGTCTCACTGGACAGCAGCTCGACGTCTTCTGGGTCCAAGCGCGTGCTGACTGCATCCAACAGATCGTTGACTTTCTGTTGCTTGCTGGCATGGTCCATGACTGCGGCAGCCAAAGGAGAGACGACGCTCAAGTTTTAACAGGAACGGCATCACCAAATCAAGCTGTGTAGGTGCAAGCAGCATTCACCCATGTTCTACATGGAGGCTCGTACATGATATTAGAACCGGAGACATCGCAATGAGCATTGCAACAGGCAGACTGAAAGCAGCTGGCACGTTTTTTACTTTCCAATCCACCAAGTTTGCGATAAGTGTCACACGCCGGCTCACCTGATGCCTGCCACGACGCCAGAGGAGACCTTGCTTTACGTCAAGGCGTCTCCCTTCAAGATACAGTGCTGTAGGTTCTGCTGCTGCCGCTGCGTTCTGCTGGCTGCGCTGCGTGTTTATTCTGGCTTCAGGTCAGACTTCAAGATGACATTGAAGTAACTTCTTTCGCGTTGTCAGTCTTGCAGGAAATGTCACATGATGAGGCAGTGGAGCACCGCAGCACGGCGTCCACCTGGTTCGCCATGGCGTACGATATGCTCGAGGCCTCAGTCTCTGACGATAGCTTGATCGAACTAGCTGGAGCCGGCGATCACTCACGGGCATGCGGACGCTATCCCATTAGTACACCGCTTCCAGTAGTTTGGGCAGACTCTACAGCAGACGAGTTTGCTGACTATCGCAGCTTCGTACGGACCATGAGGGAGACGGGCGACACTCGAAAGAAGGAGGCATATCATGCAGATCTGATCAGTGAAGCTCATAGGCTAGCAGTCGCCACACAAGCAGCGACAGCAGCACTGACAAAGCTAAAACCGTCATTGTCCATATTAGGCAAGGCAGGACAGGCAGCAGGGAGCTCAACGTCTGCGGGGACTGAACTGGCAATGCCAGCCTCAACAGCAGCGCAGGGGATGCCCCTCGACGGTGGTGACAGCGGCACTGAGTCAGATGCAGAAAGTCTACTCAATAGTTGCAGTGGAGCAGGAATGCGTCTGCTGCCATCGCAACTGGGCTTCAGTCAAATTGACAACGGAGAGACAGCGGCATCATTGCGCGAAGTAAGCATAACGCTTTGCCGCACAGGCCTGCATGCCTGCTCATGTACTGCATTGCTGGTCAATGGTAGCGATTCTTTCAGCTTTTGCAAGTGTTATCATTGGAATGGGAGTGATGCTTTATCACACGAAGAGAGCTTGCAAATGACAGTTGGTCGCAGCCGACATGCAGTAGTCCAGAGTGAACCGCTGGTAAGCGTGCTCACTAGCATGCATTGGAGTGCGGTTCTGGCATGTAAATCTTGCTGTACATCAGGCTGCCCACCATCATCTTCTTTGAGGAACCAATTTGAATTATGGCAAAGAGCACACTCTGTTGTCACAGTTATCGGATGCCCGGGCACAAAGGCAAAAGCGTGCCCTCAAGGTGTTCACTGCATCCATGCCAAACGTCGTCATGGAAGGCGATTGATGCACTGCGCTTGCGAAGCAGAACACCATATTGCCACTCATTGCAGTTGTGCTGATAATACTGCAGTCGCTGGCACGCGGCTTTCTGAGCGTGCATGGAGGCAACAGTCCTTTTGAAGCTGCTGTCACAATACAATGCTTGCACCGCCGCACTACTTGAAGATGATGTAACGCTCTGCTTCTCCGGGGCGGCTAAATTTACATGATACTGCACTGTCTCCCACCACTTGCAGAGTGGCCCTGTTCTTCTGTCAGAAGCACCGTACACGCAAGCCCTGGGACATCAGACGCAGCATCACCTGCCTCAGGGCAGCAGAGCAGCAGCTGGAGGCACCAGTGCAGTCATGCAGCAGCCGTTTGATCCTGATGAGCTGTGCAGTGACTGCGCCATGGAGATTGCTGCCGTGTTTGGTGCAGCTGGACAAAGGCAAAATGGGCCTCAACTCGAGCATCACGCTGTTCCACAGGTGACATCAGCAGTGTGTCTGTCGTGCACCAGCGTGTCCGGTTGCACAATCATGTAGTATACACACAGCAAAATTGGTTTGTGTGCGTCTTCCTCTGGCATATACATAGTGAGCAGTGAAGTCAAGAGGGACTGCCAGGACACTCTTGTGAACCTCAGCGCGCATGCATTAGCATCATCAGCCCCTGTCTGTGCCATGAAAGCAGTAACAAATACTTGCAAATTTCATTTCGCTCCGTGCGCAGTCAGCCATATGCCCGCGCTTATTGATGTTGTGGTTCTGCATTAGCTGACAGCGTGTGTTACAGCCACTTCTTGAGAACAGCGGCATGACGTGTCACAACACACTGAACATTAAGCTGCGCCGACTCGCATGTGTACAACTGCCATCATAATGTTGTATAGGCGGTGGCAATGGATGTAAATGCGGCTACGCGGGAGAATACATTGGCCAAGCTTAGCAGCATGGCAAAGGCGCACAAGGGGTCAGCGCTGGCTTGGCAGGCACAAGTGGCGTTGCTGGTGCTGAGCAACGCTGCAAGACCTCAAGTAAGTTGTTCTGTCCTCACCGATGATCATCGCATTTTAATGATGTACTGGCAGAGGAAGTTCCTATTCAGTATGCATTATGGGTAATAACAGTAGCAGGAAAGTCTTAGTCTTTCGACTTCTGATCTGTCATGTGCCTGGTTAAGAGCATTAGCAACTGGCACCCGCTGTGTGCAGCCGCAGTGTCAGCGCTCACCTATTGCAAGCAATCAGAAACCTTCTACACCAATGCGTACAATGCCCAATGTACCTAGGTCATTGAGTAACTGTCGGTACCTCGGGGCTAAGCACAACTGCATGTGCCTTGTCGACCACATGTTTGTACTTGAAAGTACCTGGTAAGTGTTTCAGTCTTGTGCTCTGCCATTATTCATAGCAGCCTCGACATGCAAGCGGCACTGTCACTGTAGCGCTACTCAGGCGCACCCACTCTGTCTGCAAATTAAGCACCTCCTATCGATCAGCAGCAGGCTGCTGGATTTGTAGTATCAACTGTCTTGACGCCCACAAACTGGCGCAGCGCGCATCTGTATGCATTGCATCTCATGTCCCTTCATACTTCAAACACCTGGCCTCAGGGGTACAGTCATACCCCGTTTTAAGGGAATTCGCGCTTCTTTTTGCAAAAGCCGCCATCTTCACAGCAATGGCTTATCCCTTCATAAGCACACCCGTCATGGCAGTGGCGTTAATGCGCCAATCAGCCATCTGGCACAGTACAGCTAATCCTTGACTGTCTCTTTGCAGTGTTTAACTTCCTCTCCCTCAAACTTCACAGTGAGTCAAACTGGGGACCGAATTGAGTGCAACAGTGCAGCTCTTGGCCGTCCACAGATGTTGACTCAGCCAGCGCGCTCAACTTTTTTCCTTGGTGAAGGCCCAGTCTCAAGCTTGACCCTTGCTCACAGCCACTCCTACTCCATCATGACTTTCTCTGAAGTGATGAACTGACAAGAACTTCAAGTCAGGCATATGGACGGCGAGCATGGACTGTGTCTCATGTGGCAAGCTTCAAGCGGAGCACACCACTGGTCAATTGGGATGCTTGCAGTACATGCCGCAGTCCGCAGCTGGATGGGGAACGCCAGCTGAAAACTGCCGGATGTGCGAATGAGAATTGATGAACATCCATGTTGAGAATTGCCAGGCCATGTACCGTGTATTTTACACCACCTCACATGCACTTGCATGCTGCTCGCAGGACATGCTGGTGGGAGACATGGGACCTGGTGGTGGTGCTATTAGTCACCCCGGCATTGCCGACAGCTGCTGTGACCTGCTGGCAGACCATGTTCCTGGGCACCGCTGCCCAAACTCAGTCGGGCGCCACTGCAACGAATAACCCACCAAATATGTACCAAGTACCAATGGCCTTGCAGTGTCCATCCAGGCTGGCGCAAATGGGATTACTGGCAGGATTTGAGGCTAGGGTCAGGGGACGATGTTGTAAAGTGGCGTCATGCATGGAACCACCATGCAGACTTGAAATATATCAGGGCATTTTGCAGACTTGCCTTGACCTGCCATTCTGCACGTTGCAGCCAGCACAGCATCTCATGTACAGGAAACCTTTTTGTTGCGTCTCATATAGCGTGACACGGCCTTCCGTGGCTTAGCCTTCCTACATGAGTGTATATATACACATGGGACTGCATGACCTGCATGGCTCGCAGACTTGAAGGATTCAGGGCATATGCAGATTTGCCTGACCTGCCATTTTGCATTTTTTTGTTTTTGTTTTGTTTTAGTTTTTTCAGTGATGGCAGCATTATTAAGGGCATTGCACACTCCACCTCCGGAGGAGGCAGAGCTCAATAGCAGAGACCGCGTCAGCGCCTACACTGGTTATAGCTGCTGCGAGGTCCAAGTCCGGCCGAGTACCGGGCCCCCATAGGGATCAAGGTTAGGCAACGCACATGCGACACCGGGCGTTGCCCGCAGACGCTGCACGCCGCGCGCCGCGATGCCGCACACTACGCGCCGTCCCCCCGTGGCAGGGTGTCATGAAAGACACGCCGTTTTGTTGTGTGTGCGTGTGAGGAGTACCGCTGCTGGTGCTGATGGTTCCATTATGGCGAGCCATGCAGGTCATGCAGTCCCATGTGTATATATACACTCATGTAGGAAGGCTAAGCCACGGAAGGCCGTGTCACGCTACTAGTAGATGAGGCACAAACCGATTTTGTGCGTCAGACGCTTGAATCACTAAAGATGCAGTGGCATCAGAGATGTTAATGTGAGAGTTTTCAATAATCATTGCAGTAGCAACATGCTACTCTTCTGCAATGAGCAGGTCTGTGCTGTCTGCAAGGTTGAAGCGTGCATTTTGCAAGTGGAGTTGGCTGCAAAGATGCGTGCAACGGCTCATTTGAAAAAGCATGTGTTCATTCATGAATCATGGCCATAATATGTAAATGCTTGGGCAGATGCCCTATACAATTGTCATGACTTATGAAGCGGATAGCACACGCAATTGTTTCACCTCAGGGCAAAAAGCAATGGAACCTGAAGGTGTGTGTGTGTGCCCAGGAGTTGGCGATGCAACGCATCTCGTACAGATACCCGCGCAGAGATGCGTTTGCATCAACAACACCTTGGCGCACAGGTGGCAAACGCAATGTGGTAAATGTAGGTGCAGGCACGTGTGATGGTGCAGGCACGTGTGATGCACTCGCACAAATGTATATTGCAGCCCTTTGGAGAGAGCGCTCAGCACGCTGGGACTACAAGGCGTCATCCTATTTGTGCACCTGGAGTGTGTGGCATGGTGTGTATGTACGGCTGAGAATGTCCAAGTACTTCGGAAGCGGAAGCGCCAATAGCAATGCGCTCCTTCGCCAATATCTTTTCTCACCTGATGATTTGCAACGGACTGATAGGCCAAGACCTCTAGGCTTTTGACCAAGCCATGGTCCCTGGCCAGGCACTTGCGGGCTGTTACAGTGGGGGTTTACTTCCAAGCACCGCTCCTGCGTTTTATGCCTGCACGATGAAAAGCTTAACTAGCGACGCGGCTGAAGCGATGCCCTTGCTTCAACGCAGGCATGGCACTGCGTTCCATGGCATGCACAAAGTCATTCAGTGGCAGCACATTCAACTTCAACGCACTGCAGACCAGATACCGTGTCAAGGCTTGTGAGCATGGCACGGAATCACGCTTGAAACACTGAGGCAAAGGTAAGATTCAAGTGTTTACTGCGGACTATTATTACGGTGCTGGCTTCGCTTGCAAGTCATCATGACTAGTTGATGGCGCTGGTGTTCCGTTTGCACTTAAAACCACAGGTGGGCTACTGTCGCCTTGACTTGAGCCTGCAGCAGCCGTTGTCGACACGGCTGTCGCCGCTGCCGCCTGGTGCATCTTGCGCCGCTCGCCCTCCAGTACCTGTGAGACAAATGTGAGAAACGTGTTGTGAACTTTTCAGCTGCCGTCTTGTGTCTGCCTGGATCAGCAACATCAGGAATAGATGCGGGCAAACGCAGCACCCGCACGCTCAAAGACTATCACGCCGAAAAATTGCGACATGAATAGGGCACGTTTGGGTTGGCTATCCCGATATGCACCGTGAGCTATCCGCAGCTCACAATTGGTATGGCGCTGTTGCCGCTGCTGTTGCTTTTCCACAAGTGTTGTCAAGTTGCAGTTCTTGGCAGATAAGCACGCCCCGACACAACTGCTACAGAATCTATGCCCCAACACACATAGTGAGGAGGCCAGGCTGGCTGCTGATAAAGCCTGAGCCAGCCCCCAGCATGAGCAGAATGACAGTCCATCAGCACGGACCAGTACGGACGATCGCAAGTGTGCCGCCGACCGTAATGCCAGCAGTCAATGTCATGCGCAGTGCAGCCAAGCAGATGTTGATCACTGATCACATCGAGTAACACTTGGCACAGTACCGAATGGTTTTTCTCTCATGTCCGCAGGACTCAAAACAGCGCTCAGCCATCATGGTCAGCCAGAGGTGGTGGCTCAGGCAGCAGATGCGTCAGTTACGAGCGTGCATGCAGCAGTCAACTCACCTTTTGGATGCGCTCCAATGCAGCTGGTGGGCATCCGGGCAGCATCTTGCAGTCATTGGCCGTATAAGGCGGATCAACGCGCACTTGGTCAAATACAATAAGCGAAACATTGTCCCACTCGCAATCCATGGTTTTGGAAAGTGCAAAACAAAGCGCTTGCCCCTCCAATGTGGCACGGGCATTTAGCTGAGCCATGGCTCGCTCAGCCTCCCGCAGCGCCTTTTCCTCCTTCTTATGAAGCTCCTTGGGAGTGACCGTTGGCAATTTGGCGACGCTGAAGGTAGCTGCATCGTCACCCGTCCAATCCCAGGCTTGTGCCTGGACCACCAGCAGAGCGATTATGTGCTCCCGGCTGAGCATCCGCATGCTGCACGTAGCGGCTGCTCCTGCACCAGAAGCGGCCGCGCCAGAACATTGCAGTACCAGCATGTTCGTCATCCTGTCCTCTGTGTATACCAATCCCTCGATGATCTCCCCACTCGACAGGGTCACTTTCACCCTGTCGCCAACTTTGGCCGCCGCAATCGCAACCATGGCCTCCTGGTCTCTGCAGGCAGCTCCACAGGGCCTCGTTACGCTTTGTGGACAACCAAGGGGTGGAGGTCTGTTTAGTGGATTCGAGACGCCATCATCCTACTCCTCAGCACACTTAGCACTCTGTTGCAGCAGGTGCGTCAACCCGGAACTAAAAGTTGAAGAACGAGACCTCGGGAGAGAGCAAAGAGACCATGAGGAATGTGTTGGGCGTTGTGAGAGCGGCGCGTGCGTCGGGATCACAAAGGCGGCGCCTTCAGCCTGCAGTATGGGCCTCTTGTTGCAGATGCTTCGATCTGCAGCGCAGATGGCAGGTTCAGAAGATCCCGGCTGCGGAGGACTCGAGCAAGCAGCCTGTGTCTCCCGCTCTTCCCAAGCAGCAACATTTGATGCTGCGGTTGCTGGGCACCAGATTTGCGCCTTATGGCCGCCTGGCTCGTGTCGACAAGCCAATAGGGACTATGCTGCTGCTGTGGCCATGCTGGTGGAGTACAGCCTTGGCGGCGCCTGCTGGAGCCTTACCAGACTTTAAACTGCTGGCTCTGTTTGGCACTGGTGCATTCGTCATGCGATCGGCTGGGTGCATCATCAACGATCTTTGGGACAAGGTGAGCTTTCGGAGCATGCAGTCCGTATTGAAAGCTCTTGCAGAGACCATACTGAAGCTCTTGCAGACAAGTGATACATTCAGAACTGATACATACAGATATAGCAAGCAAGCAGGGCTGGGCATGTGATAGACGGTGTAAATGTGAACTCAAGCTCTAGCAACCGATCTTCGAATCCACGGTGGCATGTCAAATTCAGAAACGCACTAATGCTAGTATGCATCGATGAATTGGAAAATGCGCTATCGTGCATCTGCAGCTACCTCATTGTTGGTGTTGGCCATCTCAACAAGTGCCAAGGTTGACTCAGCTCCGAAGTGATTTGTGGGGAGATCCTTCAGACAATCTTCATGTGCACTTCTTACCTGCACTGGCGTCACGGCATTGTGGTGTGCATGTTGCTGGCAACGGGCTGCTGCAGCTATCCGCCAATGCACCACTGTACCCAACTACTGCCCACTGGCCAGTTGCCATACTGGAACAGTTCCGAATGTGCTGTTGCAACCCATGTCAATGTGCCGTGCATACTGTCCCGTGACGCAGGACTTTGACAAATCAGTGGAACGGACCAAGGACAGGCCACTTGCCTCGGGCGAGCTGTCCACGCGTGATGCTTTTGTGCTATTAGGCGGCAGCCTCACAGCAGGACTCGGCGTGCTGCTGTCATTGAACACCGAGTGCTGGAAGCTAGGGTACGTATCGACTTGAGAGTTCTGATGCCATGCGCTTGTCGGTGATGAGATAATGAGGCGAGCATCCGGGTCTGTTGGCACCTCGTTTTGTCGCTGGCAGCTTTGCAGGTCATGGTGCGGTAGAGTTTCAGGCATTGTAATGTGCCAGCTGACCTGGCGCCAAGTGCAGACATTACTGTATGCAACCTGGTGCACACCAGGCCAAATGGTACTACAAGCAATGCTGGCTACCTAGTTGCCAGCACAAATGGTGCACAGTGCCGTGTGTATACCAACATGTGTGTGGTGCACTGTTGCTTCTTCTATCAAGAGCTTCGCACTGTATAAACGCTCGTGCAAACAAGCTACACTGGTCACATGAAACAGTGCTAATGCAATGCTTCTGTTGCAATCACAGGTTTGCAGCAATGCCACTGGTGATCAGCTACCCGCTTACGAAGCGAGTGACATGGTGGCCCCAGGCTGTACTAGGTATGGCTGTAGGACGTATGACCTTGACAATTGGCACGGTAGCGCAACAGCTGGTAGTGCTTCATCTCCGTCCACAGTGCTGCCGATAATTCTCCCATGGTCTACTTAGAACACATTGTTCATGCATATTTACTCTGATTGTTCAAAAACTGATGCAGTCACGCCCCATTGAGACATGTGAAATGATGCGAAGCGGACTGTTTCAGATGGGTAGGTATGAGATGACACATAACCTTTTGCAGCTGGGAATAGCAGTTTGAAGCTGCTAGTGACATGTCTAACACCTGCAAGCGCACCTCTAAGCAACGTATTTGGCTTCTGTGCTCTGCTTACAGGCCTAGCTATGAATTGGGGTGCACTGGTGGGTTGGACTGCAGTTCATGGCTATACAGACTGGGGGCTGGTGCTGCCGCTGTACTCTGCTGGAGTGTGCTGGACTATGGTGTATGACACACTCTATGGACACCAGGACAAGCGCGACGATCAAAAGCTTGGCCTCAAGTCCACCAGCCTGCTATTCGGCGAACGGTAAGCATTCCTCGCTGCTTAGGTCAGATAGCGCCACATCATGGGCAGGTGTACATGATGGCGTTAGGGCACGAAAAGGCAGCATATACAAGGCTTTCATTGGCCAGCATTTGCACTGCCAGCAAATGCGTCATCAGCAACGAAAACAACTGAGTGTCACTTTTCAGCACAGCACAGTCATGAAAGCAGCTCAAGCTGGCGCCACAAGTGCCATTGCATGCCGCAGCAAGGACTCAGCAGGCTTGAAATGCCTGTGCCATACGCATTACGCTGGTGATCATGCCAGCGATCATACGCAGGTCGCAGTTCCAGGTGGGGTCAATGCTTTGCTCCCCTTCCATAGAGCCATTGACATGCGTGTCATCCATACCACCACAACTGCTGCAAAACAGACGGAGGGAGCGGCGCACTCTTGTTCTGGTGGGATGGATACCACACCTCGTATGTACATCTTGAATTCCCTCAAGAGTTGTGTTAGGTACAAAATGGATGCTGTCACATGCAGCCACATCTTTAGGGAGCTTGATTTTGCACGTGTGTACCCAAAAGTGTGCACAACACAATGTGCTCACAATGTCTGCAATGAAGGTCCTCCACAAGCTCATGCAACTCCACTCATGCTGTGTCCATCTGCGTTCGTATTGCCTCGAGCAGGACAAAGCCAGTGCTGGGGGGGTTCACGGCAGTATGCATCAGTTCACTGGTGTACACGGGCTATGCTGCTCATCTAGGGCTGCCTTTCTATGTTGGCACTGCGGCAGCGGCGGCGCATCTGGCCAGACAGGTGATGAAGTCATGACTCACCTGTGCGTTCTACGTGATGTATTGTGTCACAGCGCATGAAGTCACGTGTAGTGTACTTCTATCAGACGGCAATGTTCATGTCATAAGGGACGCGGGCTGCACTCCTAAAATCATGCCGCATGTACTTCAGCTTTAGCTGAGTTCCCTCATTGTTTTAACATGCAATCGTTCTCTTCATTTTACTGCAGGTCCAAGCTCATCGTTGTGGCTCAGTATTGCCTATGACCATCTGACAAGCTCTGATGCCGTACAATACATCATTGCGTCATATATGCCCTTCGGAGGTACTTCAAAGTATCATATTGCTGGTGACGCCACAACAGTGTCTGTGCCGATCGAGGTTCACTGCTGTCATCAGTGCTGCAAGCCCTTAACGTCTTGCAGTGCCCAACAGTCTCGCTACATATGCCCAACAGTCACTCTGTCGAGGCAAGCATTTGGTGTTTGATAACTGATGACAATCCACGCTTCTTGCATTTGTGCTCATGCTGTCGTCAATGCGCTGTGTGCTGCTTTGTTGCTCTGCTCTTGCGTCATGTTGATTGCAGGTATACACCGCTGATCTGGAGAATCCGGAGCAGCTGTTTTCGCTTTTCCGCTCCAACCAGTATGTTGGTGCAATACTCATGGGGAGCATTGTTACAGGCAACCTGTGGCACTTGTGATAGACGCCAGCCACATGATGTTTAGTAACGCTGTCCACATAGTGCTCAGTCAGCCTGTGCCGACCAGGGAATGAATGGATGCTTGACAACAGTCTGTTTGCCATGCCAATTGGGGCGTCACATTCATGTGTGTTTGCGATTCCTTGACTTGCGCTGCAGAGTTCAGCGCACAGTGTCACATGTCATTGGTGCGTGCATTTCTTGTGACACATGCATACACTCTGCCGGCCACCAATGGTTGAGTGTGTGGGATTTGCATACTTCTATTCTACACTTGCAAGTTGACATCGATCTTGCATTGATAGCCCCCATTTCAGCTGTGTCGTCAAGACTGCTGGTGGCACCTGCAGGCTACGTTTGGGAGCAGGGCGGGGCGGACACAGTGGTGCGTCTGAGGCACGCTCGATCTCGTGCGTGCCTGCCAATTTCATGTACTTCGGAGTCCACTGCAGTATATACTGATAATCTAACTTGAATTGTGATGTGCTTGTTGGTTTCCAGTTGCTTGTTGCAACTGGTGCCTGTGAAGAAACTGAACAAATTTGGGTCAACACTCTTGTATTGTCTGGGCGCGCCTGCTCATACTACTCAAAAACACTCGGACCAACAGCGTCATTACATACTGTGATGTCAGGGGACACTACTTCAAACGTGAAGTTCAAAGTTTGTAACGGACGGGTTTCGTGGGGTCCCCCGCGAAGAAGCGCTACCAGTAAGTCCTCTTCGCTCACCATGAGCATGCCTAAAGGCGACAAAGATGCGGAGGGGCCGCACTTGCAGGACACTCTTGATACAGTGGAGCAATATGAGACGTACGAGGACTATTTGGACTCTCAGGTCACAGCGACAGACATGTACTATTTGGAGGACGAGGATCTGGCTCGTCAGCTGGTCGAGCTTGGCTACAGAGGCAGCGGTGACACACTCCAGCGAGATGAGTTTTATGCTCGCAAAAAGTCTTTGAGAGACAGGGCGACACAAAAGTCGAATGCCCCCAAGCAGCTGGCGAGCGCCGGCAAAAACGTGGACTCGTCGCCATTCCTGCACGCCCTGGCGAACAGAGAGGAGCTGGTGCGCAACGGGAAGCTGACCTCCATAATTTTCATCAGGGACAAGAACAGTAAAGGACAGGAGGTTAGCGGGTACATCGACTTCGCACAACGTCTGAAGACGGAAAACTTTGAGCCGTACTTCGACAAAAAGAAAAAGGTGCGCTTCATTCATACCTTCACACCCTTGCGTGCCTTCACAAGCAGACCTGAATGATGCAAAGTCTTACAACACATTTATATTCCGTCATTGTACGTTTGTACCGGGCATGGCCTGTTCAGGTCTTATTTTGCATACAGTAATGATTGTTCGTCAAGCTGGTGTACTCCACCAACGGAAGGGCACAGCATCTTGTTCCACTGACTTGGCATACAGCAAAGATCTGGCATACCGTCATGACAATTATGCATCAGTGGTGAACCTGTGATGCTGTTTGATGACATTTAAATAGTGCCAGCTCATATGGCAACAGTGTGCAGCAAGCGCAAGCGACCATTTCCGATCATCACTGTGGTGCTGGTGCTGAACATTGCGATATCGATCGTGATTGCAATTCGGTTGTGTTGGAGCATATGGCAGTTACATGCTCATTGGCGTTTGTATACTTGACGGTTACGGCAGTTACACTGGCCGGTATACAGTCTTCAACATATTTACTTCTAGCAGCACACGACTGGCGTTGGTCTTACGTTGCAGTGATCACCTTGATGTCTACCTCTGACGGTGTGGAGCAACAGGGTAGTGAGCAACAGCTCTCCACGTTGCATGATTGCGATGGAGATTCTGGTTGACATGTTGACATTGATGCATTGTAGTCTTGCTGACGTCCGCTGCAGCTGATGCCCAAGCCATCTGACCTCAGCTACTACAACTGGGAGACACAAACTACAACATCCACGTCAACACCCAACTTTCAGGCAAGACAAAAGTCATGCTGTCATGACCCTGTCATCACAACTGTTGTATTGACAACTGTCAACTGCTCAGAATTGCCGGCAGATGGCACGTGAGAGCAAGCACAACTTGTTTACAAGGCAGTGCACAGGACAGGCAAAACTTGCTGAGGGTCACAAGGTCTCTGCCGTGAGCGCAAGCACAAACAAGTGGTTCGTGGTTTAGGCTGCCAGCACATGCATAAGTTCAATGCGTGCATGGCATGTCAAAATGTATCATTCATTGTGCAATCCGCAGTACATAAATTTACGCAGATAGCCAAGAATCTATGGCACTTTCCAACAAGTATCATGCAGATGCCAGCAGGTTCTGCAAAGGAAATGACCAGAAACGTTGAGACTCCAAGCTTGTGCCAACTTGGTTGCCTTGTGTTGATTGGCATGCGAACGAGTGCTCACTTCGTTGTGCTCTTGCGAATGGCGCAGGTCATTGCGGACAGTGAAGCAGGCTTACTATTCAAGAACAAGCGCGACCGGAAAGTGATCAACGTGGACCCAAAGGTGCCTCCTGGCGACAACACCACTCGCATAGAGGTCAAGTCGCTAGAGTACATGCAGGTGGTCATATACGACCACATGACACGACGAAAGGGCTAGCACAGCTGGACACTGACACCTGCTAATAATTTCTGATGAAGTTGCGATGTTGTATGAACAGGTTGGCATTATGTTTTCCTTTCCGTCATTTCTTGAGGCTGCTGCTGCTGCTGCTGCTGCCGCTGCCAGAGCGCTATAGGGCCGTGATGGTACCGGTTACTCTTGCATATGATGTGGAAATGAGAATGCTTGAACTTTCTGAAGTGTACACTCCTTTGGGGGTCAATGAAGTATGATGCATCAAGTGATGCTTCAAGCGATGCATTATCGGCACCTATGGCATGACCTGATAATAAGAGTTGACCTGATTGTAAGAGTAATGAATACAAATGCCAACCATAGACTTTGATAGCTGAAAACATCAGACTACAGAAAGCACTGCAGTTGAGGTGCTCTCTTGCGGAATGACACCTGTGTTGGTGGCAATTTTAAGCTCGCATTGGACTGTCATTGACCTAGACTGCTGAGTCAAGTCTGCTCCTTACATAGGTTGTCGACATCAGGAGATGACCAACACAGCAATGTGAGCCAGATTCGAAAACTCCGATTGCAAGGGTTCGCAGACAAAATGGCATGCAGAATTCCCATGCGCAAGTGTTTCACCTTGTCACCAAGGCAGACAAATGATTGTTGCTCCATGTAAACCGTGATCACCAGACCTACAGGTATTCATTCACTAACCTGGCATCATGCCAGACCATGTTGCTTCATCTATATGCTTCGTGAGGCTGGCACGCAACAAGCAGTGATGCTCATGCTTTGAAGTAGAAGTATGTGCCAACAGCCCACCATGCAGCCTTGCCAAGAATCAAAGTATGTTTCAGGGATTGCACATGCAAGCCAGAGGCCTACATGAGTCTGAACACACAGCTCAGCTGTCATGGCTGTGCTCATGATATACATGCCCATGCCGCAGCATGCCTGGAGCATACAGGATGCCTCATTGCTGTTTCGGGTGTGCACTTCAGGTACACCGCAACTCGGTCTGGAACAATCTCAACGGTAAACTTTCAATGTCGGAATCGGCCATGCATCTGGGATAGCAGTGACGCAAGATCATGGTGCTAACGTAAAGAATGATTGCAAGTGTGAACATGTCTGCCAATGTCTGCCACGTGCATGCACAATGAGCACAGGTGAAGGAGAGCACAACATGTAATATACCAATTGCCATGCCCTCCATGATCACAGTAGGTGCCAAACACCACAGCATGACACAAGGTCAGCAGTAGAAAACATCCCAATGCCCAAGCAAGACACTTCTACAAGTATAGGTGCTGTACACATTAGCGATCTAACTGCTAAAACTGTTTTCAGGTGCGGCTGTACACGGTGTCTGTCTGACAGTGCGCAGTGGGTATACCATGCCACGCTAGAGCTACCTCTGTGAGAGCCTTGCTGGATACCCCACACAGGGCACAAAAGGGAACGCAAATGCACACATGATCAGACATCGGGGGGGGGGGGCTACTGGACTCCTGGCAGTGCCGCTGCTTTGCTACTGCCGCTGCCGCTGCTGCTGCTGCGGCTGCGGCGGCGGCTGCTGCAGAACAGTCGCCTTGCGCGCCGTCATAGCCAAGGGACACAAGTACTGTGCATACTTGTGCAGCACGTGCTCCTTCACCTCCCCCTCGCTGCCGTACGGATTCCGCAAGATCCACTCAATCTGGTCGTCCAGGATCTCCTTGAAGACGGGGCCCTTGGGCAGCCCCGGCAGCAGCTTCCCAATACCTACCCCGTCGATCGCGGGCTTCAACTCCCACACAGGCGACTCTCCCACGAGGCCCATGCCCTCCAGCGCACGCCCCATGCTCGCGTACGCGCAGATGATGGCCTCGTCCGCCTCCTTATCCGCGCGGTCGCGCACCGCGCTGTCCAGTATGTGCTGCGTGCCCAGGTCGCCTGTGAGCGCCAGCAGCAGCGCCATGCGCCACAGCTCGCCCACGCGCCGCAGCACGAGGCCCGCCTCCACCCTGTCGGGCGCCACCGCCGCGCAGTTGGCGTCTGTGATGGGCGCGCCCACGGTGCGCCGCAGCAGCAGCTGGAACTCGAGCGCGGAGAGGTGCAGGCGGTGCACCTGCTCCGCATCGCGCGCGCGCAGCTTGAGCGCGTCGCTGATGATGTAGCGCGTCACCGGGTGCGGCTTGCTGACCTCGCGGTCGCGCCCCCGCTCCCAGTAGTGCGTCGCCGCCAGCGGCAGCAGGAAGGCGCCGTACAGCGCGAGCCGGCGCTCCTGCACGGCCGTTTCGCCGTCGCCGGAGAGCGCGATGCCCGCGGCCGCCAGGACAGCATCGCCTAGCAGGTGGTGCATGTTCTTCAGGTACACAAGCGACTGGGAGAAGATGGAGGCGGTGTCCAGCTGCAGTGGCGCACTGGGGTCGCAGCAGTCCAGGCCGCAGCCTGCGGCGCAGCCCAGGAGGTCCGTGGGCGGCACGGCAAAGACGATGGGGGCCAGGCCCAGGTCGCAGATGAGTGTGAAGGCGCGCAGGGGCTGGTGCGATCGCACCATCTGGTCCACCTCCACGCCAATGCGCTCGTAGCTGACCTGCGGTGAGGCACATGATGAGTGGGGGTTAGACATGATTAGTGGGGGCGTGGACGCTGGGGCCATGTAGGCGGGCGCAGCTCAGAGAAGTATGTGGGCACTGTATACTGGTACTGTGTACTGAACTTCGGTGTTAGCGTTGACGCAAGGGACGCCGTATACACGTCAGGCGTGCCGTCCAAGCCTGCACCTGCATGCAAGTGTACTAGGCTTAACTGCAGTGGCAGTTGCAGTTGCAGGGGCACACAGCGAGAGCTCAAAGCTGAACTGCGGAGGCAGCGGTAGTTGCGGGCACACAGCTTACACGCCAATGACAGACTTGGTTGTGCCACCGGTGTATACAGAGGGCTGCATTGCCTGCAGAGGTATGTACATGGCAGCTCAGAGAAGTATGTGGGCACTGTATACTGGTACTGTGTACTGAACTTCGGTGTTAGCGTTGACGCAAGGGACGCCGTATACACGTCAGGCGTGCCGTCCAAGCCTGCACCTGCATGCAAGTGTACTAGGCTTAACTGCAGTGGCAGTTGCAGTTGCAGGGGCACACAGCGAGAGCTCAAAGCTGAACTGCGGAGGCAGCGGTAGTTGCGGGCACACAGCTTACACGCCAATGACAGACTTGGTTGTGCCACCGGTGTATACAGAGGGCTGCATTGCCTGCAGAGGTATGTACATGGTCACATGCATTGTCACAATACAAGCTTCAACAGCTGATAGTAGGTCTGATACAGACCGCCAGCCGCATCGCTCGTTTTTCTTGATTTACTTTTACGATGTTCCGCGCACCTTCTGCGCCAGCGCGACGTGCACCTCCGGGTCCTTGCACGCCATGAGCAGGTCCTGCGACATGTTGAAGTTGAACCTGCTGGCAAAGCGTATGCTGCGCAGCACGCGCAATGGGTCATCCAGGAGCGTGTCCACGGCCGGCAACGGCGTGCTAATGACACCCGCTGCTAGGTCAGTCAGCCCCCTGCCGGTGAAGTCCTCCACCAGTCCGGTGTTGATATTGTAGAAGAGGGCATTGATGGTCAAGTCCCTGTGATCATCAAAGGGGAGTGCATAGAGGGTGGTGAAGCGCGGCACTGCGGTTGACATGGTCAACAAAATGGTCAACAAGTGTCGCTGGAGTGTGCCCAATGTGCCTCAAGGGTATGTAGACGCCTATCGACATGACTACTTCAAGTACAACTCTCATGGTCACACAAGTCACTTTATCAGCATCAAATGTCTGCACCAGCAAGCCAGGTTCTCTGAACATGAACGACGGCGTAGTGTTGTGACAGTACCAACTATCAGAGCACAAGGGCAACGTACGTACCAACAGTAACCGGCCAACACAGTAAGTGCTGCCAATCGTCATTAATACCTTTCTGCCTGTAAACACACGCATGTGACTAAGAAGATGCGTGAGCAGGTCAAACTGAATACACAATTTGACGTCACACCCTTAACGTGTCATACTACATTTTACAGCTTAGTGGGACAAACTGTAAGCGTTGAAGTTAACTTGGGCGTGCACTACTTAGGGTCAGCTTACCGCTACTTAGGGTTAGCTTACCTTCGGTATGCATCATCCTCGGGTGTGCCAATGCCCATGTTGGGTATCCTGCTGTCGCTTGTGTACGACTCTGTTCGCAAGTTGACAAAGTCAATTGAGAACCCGAGCAGGTGCATGGTGGCTGTCTCCAGGTGTTTTGACTTTTCCGGGTTCTTGGAGACAATGCCCACAGCTGCTGACTTCATGCCCTTCTTTGCCAAATGCCTGCAGCAGCCAAGAGCAGGCAGCAGGTGGTGTAGACTGTCAGATTGTCCACGCTGCTGATATCAGTGACACCCAAGTTGGCGCCGCATAATAAATGCAACACATGCAGTGGTGCAAGAACTACCAGAATGTGATGACGGCTTTGCGGCAGCTGTGAGAATTCTAAGAATTGTCTTGCAGGTCAGGCAGTACATGTGTTCAAGCTGATCAGACGAGTTGTACCACAGCAGCCACCTGCTTGAATTGATTATCGGAATGCACCACCATCTGTTGCAGAATGTAAGCATCATATCCGCACAGCATGATAGCTGGCAAAGTAGTTCATGTACAGTTTCTGGGTGGAAGCGCAACAAAGAACAACCTGTGACCATCACAAACCGGCTCGAGCGTGTGTCATGTATGCTCACAGTCATGTATGTGTACAGTAACACTGACACAACCTTCATCCTCGCACAGCATTGTGCCGCGCTGACTGCAAAATCACCCACTGGAAAGTTGTTTTCGGCAGGTAACATCATGCAGACACCACAAGAACTCACCACGATGTATACTTCAGTACATGGAGAAAATCATAAGAAATGGTTGCACTACCTTTTTACAGTTGATCCCAGACTTGGACGGCCCTAGACAACAGTATTTTCTGCACTAGACTTGGTAGCAGAACAGTCATTTTGGTGTTTGCGAGTCAAGGCTGATGCCACGGTCCTGTGTGAGCTTACAACACTTTGCACTTAGCAGTGGCAGATGCCTTGCACATGCGCTGCAGTTGTAGTAATCTCTCATTTGACAGTTATGGCATTGAAGTTGAAGTTGTTCACTCCTCGTGCGCGGCTTTGCCAGCGAGTCATCACCACCAGTGGCGTGTAGTTGCCACCAGACCGCCAGCACCGGCTGCAAGTTGCTCCTTTACGTGTACAGCTATGATCAAGACGAGCCCACAACAGTCCCGGTCATAAGCACGACCTGCCTGCAACGCTTTCTGGGCACATATAAGACGCTTGGATGCAGCATCACAGGTGGCTGCAGCGCATAACATATCACTGCCCTGACCGGCTGCTTTGCGTGAGCATTGTGACTGTTCCCGACAGCTCCATGTGAGCACTAGCTTTGGGTTCTGCATATCATATCAGCTCCAAGTGAGCACCAGGTCTGGGTTGGCATGTGCTGTAATGCCTACAATGTGACGCAGGTCACAACACAGGAGCATAGAGTGAGTATCGACCTTCACTGCAAAATCGTCTTGGTCTCATGCCAATCACTAAATCAGCAATCTCAACAGAGTCTGGCCAAGCTGGCCAGGCCCACCAGATAAATGATGTTGCTGATGACCGTTACATTTTGTGATGAATGGATGTTACCAGCCAAACGTTGTGAATAAGCCGGCGGTGGGGGGAGCTGACCAGCGAGGAAATGGGTCTTCAGGCTTCAGCTCCAAGCAGGGCACCGGACCCTAGGACTAAGGTCATGTTGTGCTCCTTGGCAACGAGTGAAGGATGCAATGGGTTTTGCACCACATCTTGGCTCCCTACAACCAGATCTCGCTGATAATATTCTCAAATCAGTGATGCAGTGCTGCAGTGACATGTGCCACGCGCTCACCTGTTGACGGTTTCCGCAAAGCCCTTGCCGAGGCAGTTGTCCAGCGCAATGTCAACGTCCATCTTGTTGTCCACACCAACCATATGTTCGCCCCCACACCTCGCTGCCCCCAACAGCTTATCCCGCACCCACCCCCCTGCCACCCTGAGCGTTGTGCCCATGGCTTCCTCCTCAACCACGCCCAAAAGCAGCCGAAACAGGGCGCGCTCTCCCTCCGTGAGCTTTACAGTTGGCATTGGAGCGTGCAAGCGGCCATTTTCGTGGCTGCTACTGGCCAGCGGTAACCTGTCAAAAGCTGGGCTTGGCGAAGTTGCTTCCGGCGCGCTGCAAACAAGCACAGGAAGAAAATGGTGTCGATTTGAGAGTTTTCGAGAGTTGACTGCGGGCTCGGCAAATGATTACCAGTAGCAGATGGGGCCTGATGATTCTCGCAGTCCCGCGCTGCAGCAGATGTTTACAAAATCCATGTACAGACCAGCAGCCAGCATCACATCAATCGGAAGCATCACATCACTTTGCCAGGCTCGATGCCGAAAATGAACTTACCCAATGTAGGACCTTCTCCGACTGGCCGTAGTTGCCATGAGTGTTGGTGAGGTGGGCCCCGAGAATCGCACTGCCCGTCTCAGTGATCGGTGCGCGGGATATGTCTTCGGCAGCGAATGCGAGAACGCCAGCTTTCTCCTCTGATCCGACACGCAAGCTCCGCTGAGATGCAAAAAGCGGCGTGTGTGAGTAGTGGGCATGCAAGCGTGTTTTGGCAAAGCACTTGCTTAGTGTGGCACGACAGTATTGTGAAGACACTCACCAGCTATTCCTTTTCCTTGGCAGGCCTCTCGCTCCGACAGATCTGGTACCGCCTGCTGAACATACCTCTGTGCATGTCAAGCTCAACAGCAGTGCCGCCAGCGCTTGTACTCGTAGTCGCCAGGAGAGTTTTGATACTTTTGCCATCAGGCGATGCTGGATGAATGTGTTGCTGCCTTCGCTCCAGCCCTCGTCCTCGCCGGCACTTTCACTTTGCGCAATGGCTTCAACTCTGCCTCAGCGTTGGTCATACCTACGGTGTGGGCAGATTTTTGGTGATGATCAGCTGGGACTTTCAGGGGTATGCAGGTGAGGTTCGTGCGTCAGACGTGGACCCTGCTGAGTACGTATGGCAGCATTAGGCGAGCATAAAAAGCTGTGTGCTCTTTTGTCAATTGGTTGGGTCAATGTGTAGTTCCCAAAAACGATGCCATAAAGCGCACAACTTGCAATTTCATGTCATGCACAGCAACATGCGCATGTGACTTCCAAACGCAAATATACTGACGCAATGCCGACTCATGTGGGGCTCAGCTGTTGAAAGCTTAGAAGGCCTCAGGGCACTTTGACGCTGGTGTACAAGTTGCGTTGACATGCACAACGTCACAAGTGCGCCAACACCCGCAACATGACATAACCATTACAGACAGCAAAATGCCCGGCATGACCAATAACTCCTGAGAGACATGCACACACGCACACACAAACGCATGCACGATCATTAGATACATTGCAGCAAGTTTCAATTCTTGCATTGAGCCGCTGTACCTCCGATACCATATCCCCAACAGCTACATGTACTTGCCGTGCATTGGCAGTGTGGCATGCCTGACGCAACACAAGCATTGCTGCAGACTAGCAGGTCTGCTTGGCTTTGAGACATAAAGTGGGGAAAGGCTGGCTTGGCTTCGAGGTACTGGGAGTGCGGGGAGACAAACAAGCATAGGAGGAGTGACTGGCCGCTGTCCAGTCTCTGGCACTGCCGCCAACAACATGCGATGCAATCATTGACACAGCAAGGTCGCTGCTGCTGGACTTATGTACGCGCATGCAATGGGCGCCACTGTGCTCGACACTGGATTACGAGTGCACACAGCATTGCTGCCACCTGTATGCAAGAACACATGTACGCGCATTGACAGCAGCGCTTCATCAATAGCTTGATAGCAGGCAGGCCGTTCCTTGAACAGCGCCAGTGCTTGCCGCGTGCACACAGCTCTGGGCACATAGCGGGACACTTGCTGCCGACTTTGCACAAACACAACCTGTGCACACCAGCATCGTCCTGCAGCAAATCGAAGGATGCACACGGGATGCCCTTGCTGAGCAGTCAGCTGCAATCCCCCCCCCCCCCCCCCCCCCCCCCCTAGCCCCCTTCCGAGCCCCGTCAACTTCAGCTTGCACTCCTGGCGCACACCCAAGCGCAACGGCTCATGTAGTACTCTGCTCCTCCTTGGCGTAATTTGAGCGGGCTACTTTGAAGAAGTGTCGCGCAATGAGGATGCGCAGCAGGCGTCTGTCGGCCCTGAAGCTCTGCATCTCGCCCCCACCCCCTCCGCCGCTGGGCTCGTCCGCTTCGGCACCCTGGTTGCCATCTGCAATGGCCACGTAATGAAGACATGGCGAAGTGTTAATTCTTTACGCATTTTATGAAGTTGATGATGATATGTGAGATGTGTGGTTCACACTGCCCCACGCATGCTGGAGAGGCCCTGTGCGGGCATAATGGCGGTGTGCATTGATTATACGTCCACTGCAAAGCCGTTGGGGACACTGACAAGGCTACATGTCGCAAACGCGAATAGCTGTCCTGCTTCCAGTGAGAGCAGCACACGTGTCGCATAAGCCGAGATGTCATTCAAAGAAGAATATAAATTGTTGTTTGAAATGCAGCCCTTCCTTGGTCTCTATGCTAAGCCAGTCACTGACAAGTGTCGATGAACAGTGGCAGCATGGCTTCTACACTATAGCAGCCAGTGCCGCGACAAGAGCATCGCCAACACACGCTCAGTCTGGCTGCACTGCTGCGTTCAACCTCCTAAGAAATTGCTGCTGTGTCCCGACGCGTGATGTGGCATGTATGGAGCTACCGCAGTGTTGACATTGTCGCTCCTTAACATGCCGCATCTTGAAGTGAAAAAACCTCTGACAAGTGACCTCCTTGCAATATGTCATCGACTCTCGGCAAAACATGCAAAATTGGCGACAGCATGGCTCAGCTCTTCAGCTCACCTGTGTCTGTCTGCCCCTCATCATCAGCTTCGTGCACTGTGCGCCCAGCCGCTCTGGGCAGCAGCTTCTCTGCTTTGCCCAGGTACGCACAGAGGTCTGTGAAGCCCGACTCCTGCAGAAATGACTCTGCAACGGCGTAAGCGCCGCGTTTGAACTGCAGTTGCAAGGCGAATACACAGCAGGGTCAGAGTGCATGAGTAACGGTACTGCTAGCTGTACTGCAGTGACAGTGGTGGCTGTAATTTCTCATACAGTGTTGCTTGCTGCAGCTACAGAGGTGGCTGTGCTGGCTCGCGCGCTATTGGGGGTGATTCAGCGGTGCCTGCTCATACGGCATGCCCACCAGCAGGTTCAAGTGCGGCCTTTACATTGCATTATGCAATGCGTGACGCAAAACCAGCACGGAATGGTCGCGTGGCACAGGCCAACACAAAATTTAAACAGCAGGGTAGCAGGTCTTCACGTCATCACCTCATGCAAGTACTGTATAGACAGAGAAGGTTGCACACATGCATGGGAGATGGCAGGTGTCGTGCTGGCATGGTCTACATGCTATAGACGCATATGTACCTGCAGAGCTTCCTCAAACTTCATCTCCGCCTCCGCGCGGCTGTCGCACTTCATCCCCGTAACGGCAAAGTTCTTGACCTGCTCATTCACCGCGCACAGCACCGTCATGTAGGCCGTCCGCATGTTGTACTGGTGCTGCAGCATGTCCATCACGTCGTCGCTCGGAAGCGATGTCATGCGGCGTTTGCGCTCTGCGCGGCAGCGCAACAGCAGTGCCAGTTGCGTGAGTGCACGTTGGCGGTCAGAGCCGACAAGGTAATACACGTGACGTGCACGCAGTGATTCACTAGTGGCGCTGCTGCATAGCGCTCGACATGCTTGTTCAAAACGAGGAAAGGAACTGTGACTCTCTGCAAGTAAATCCACAGGACTGTGTCTTTTTGAGGGCATGCAGATGCATGTACTTGTAGCTCAATTTCTGCTTTGCAATCAAATGGCGGGGACATGACGTGCATGACATACCTATTGTCAGTCCTTGCCACCAGGCTGTGAATGGCACACCCATTGAAGTCCACCAGCGCTGGTACTCAGCCATCTCTCCTTTCAGTTGCTGTGAGCCGCATAGAAAGCAATGTTGTAAAATACTTGCAGGGACTTGGCTGGCATCGACGCTAGCAAAGGTGCAAGGCATCTCAACAATTGTCAAATTTGAAAGCAATCAGGTGAGTCGTGAAACACCGGCGCCACACCTTGATGCAATCAAGCCAGTGCAGACAAGAAGAACTTGATTTACCACCAGACGCACCTTCCTGAGCTTGACACGGTCGGCCCAAACCTCGGCAGCCATGAACGCCTGCGATGAAATAGCATCATGGCATTAGGTATGACGAAATCCTGTGCGCAACAGACGATGGAGCATATGACGCGGCATTCAGAAGCTTACCGGCCATGGCGACTGTCTTTCCCTTCTTCCATCGTCTGTTTCTATGTCGCTGCAGCTGTAAAAAACGAAACACGCGGAACAAAATGGCCGACGAAAGAACAGGGTGAGCGCGCCGTCATACGACAAAGTGTGTTGAAACACAGTGGGAAAATTGCAGGAGCTGTTGGCGAACCTGTGCATTAGGGACCCTATGTCCATCATGGCATGGGAAGCGCCGCAGCAGCTGCACGAGCCCTGGTTGATGTATTCGAACAAGGTGCGATCCACGACCCACGCATCGGTGAACCTGCCATCGCAGGCAGCCATGGCGGCCATTGTGTTGATGCCACAATCAGGTGTTATGGGCCCACCAGCACAAGAGGCGCGCTCGATTTCCAAGGAAACTTCAAGGGTCGTTTCGAAACACACACGAGTTTGAAGTTGGAGGAAGGGGGAAAAGGGACAACTACAGTATGTACGAGCCTTCTAATGAATTGCGCGTGAAAAGCGGAATGTATGTAAAAGGAATGCTCGCCGTCTGAGGCGGAGTTGCATGTCAAGTTAAACCTGGCGGAAGCTTCAGTGTGAAAGATTATGATGCAGGGGCTGCAAAGACACTTCTTGAGTCTCGGCTGTGTCTTTTTCGTGTCCAGCTGGCTATGTAGTCTGTGAAGCTATTATAGGGCTCTAAAGGTATTATAATGTATGTTCTCTGGTATGTAGAACGTGTCGGCAGCTGCCCATCGTGTTAGAACCGGGAACAAGCTAGCATTCTGCGCTCATGTCTCGACAGGCCATCCTGTACAAACCTCCTGCTCGAATGCCGTGATCTGATGCTTGCATGACATGCAGCGTTACAATGAGATTCGCGATATGATTTATGACAACAACAAAAGCACACCTGTTGACTTCCTGAACACGAACAGTCGCATTTGCACATTACGCTCATCAGACATGATTTGCATATACCACCAGCTTGAAGCAGCAATGAGCAGAAAACACCAAGTCGAGAGTCCGCACAAGCCACTTGTAACATTGACAGCCGCCCCAGAATGGGCGTCACGACACCTCTCACATATACAGCCTCACAATTCAAAGGTAGAATGCCGCACGACGTGCGTGGCGGCTAGCCAGTGGGGCCCCAGCCTGTGGCAACCTTGCGCTTGATGGGCGGCATGGTCCTGTTCTGCCTGTTGGCCATCTGCATAGAGTGGCATGGTCAAGTCAAGGCGCACAACATGTTGGTGAAGACACGCAAATGCAAACGGACTCATTGTGCCTTCCTGTGCAGCTGCGTGCATGGCGCGCCAATGGGACAGGCATAAGCTGATGGCGTTTGCGTTGTGTACATTCTGAGCAACAAAAATAAAATGCTGGTGTTGAAAGGGTGGAGCTGCTCTGCTTTATGTTGTTACGCTGCATGGATGATCCTATCCCCTCCCTGCTACCAATCTGGCCACTGAAAGTGCAGCACCTGACTGTCAAGAAAGGAGTAGGAGCTGGACATCGTACAAATGCTGGCATCTACTTGAAAGTAGCAACAGGCTTCAGAGTTCAATCGCATGTTTACAAACATAAACATAAGTATATACGACGAGTGTCCTGCACAGCTCTGCCTGACCTGCACAGAGTTTGTGTGTGGGCTTGTGTCTGATATGCATGGGGTCACTGCAAGTGCAATTGTCACTAGCAAATCTTGATTTTCAAAGTTTGACCGTGCAACTCCTGAAGCACTGTCCAAAGGTATGTGGGTACCTACAAACACTGCTGCATAATGAGTGCCCGCATTGACATACTCCGCGGCAGACGCACAGCTTTGCAAATGCAGCCCCTCAAGTCTAATTTCACAGCTACAGTAGCATAGACGCAGAGAAGGACACTGTCACTGTTGCGCCCGTCATGCTGCAGCAGACTGCAATGCGCCATGGCGTCATCGGCATACATGGTGTGGGTCGGCCACAAAAACCAGTTTGGCCACAGTACACCTTGGCCCCTTACAGGCCTGCAAATGGTACAAACCTACCGCAAACACGGCCACACCACAGACAAGACCACACAACCCACCCTGGCATTACTGCTGGCAAAACCAGGGGTCCTCATGAAAGCCGGCGGCTTGTCCCCCATCCCGTGCTTGTTGACTCCCAAAGGCACATGACTGGCAATGTCAGCACCAGCAACTGGCAGGATGTTCTCCTTGTCTTCTATGGCAAAAGCTGGCGCAATGATTGAAGTGTTCAGCACGTCTTCTATGCCTGCAGCTGGCGTCCCTGCGAGCGATGGGGCGGATTTATGGCGTTATGGTTGATTGACAAATGTGCATACGAACACGAGTACCTGTTGGCGGATACTCGATGATTGACAGTATCGACATAACCTCAGTCTGGCAAGGCTAAAGTGCTCGGTAGTTGCGGCCACTGCAGGTGTTAGCGCTAGGGCTGAGGTTAGTGGATACATGCATGTGTGCTGCAAAAAGTGCTCCTCGTCTGGTCATGTGTGTGTGTGTATGTGGGGACACCACACATTGCTATCATAACCCTGTCCCTACATCGCACAACCCACATGAGTATCACACATGTTCCAGATCTAGCCTGGACTTCTCTGTTGTTGCAAGCAACACAGCTCCGAGCAAAAGACTCCGTCAGCAAAGCCTGCACAGCCTGTTGTCTTGATGTATGCACTGTAGGAGTCCATGCAGGGGCGGTGCATCACGCTCTACTGAGGAATAGGTACATGCATCCACACACATGTATATATGAACACACCAACTGGTCATGCATACACACCTGCTGCAGCCCCCGCAGCCCCCCTCCTCTTCTTGGAGTCTTCCTCCATCTTCCTCAGAATGAGCGCTTCCTGGCGTCTGATCTTGTCTTTGAGCGCCTCGTTCTCAGACGTCACCTGCTTCGCGTTTGCTACCTCGCGACGGCACTTCAGTGCCTCCTGCCTCAGCTGCTGTATCTCCGACTCCATCCTGTCCATGACCTTCTTGTGGCTGCTCACTTGCACGTCCAAGTTGCGCTGCAGATCGGCCACCTTGCTCAGCTGCTCCTTGTGCTTCCTGCTGAGCTGCAGGCACTGTGAAAACAGCACATGCGCCGCAATGATCTGTCAGTCATTATGAGACACGCACTGTGGAAGCAGCACACGCGTTGCAATGATCTGTCAGTCATTATGAGACAAGCACTGTGAAAGCAGCACATGCGCCGCAATGACCTGTCAGTCATTTCGAGACAAAATTGAGACAGTCCATGATTGTCTGCCTTTGATCGTAAGCCTAGCTCCAGACACTGCCAAGAATGACAGGGGGCAGCGCGCAATTTAATACAAACTGATGTGAGGCAAGCAATTTACTGCCAAGCACAGTGCAAGCATGGCCTCAGTGTGGCCTGCACATCATGACGGTAGCAGCAGTGATGAAGTATGTGGCAACTTCAACTTCAAGTTGCAATGTATCCCAACTACAAGATGCATTACAGGGTTCAAAGCACATGGGCAGCGTCGGTGTTGGCGCTCTAAAACATGCAAGTGTGCTGCTGCCTCATCTGCAGGCTTGAACAACGGAAGTTGTGTGGGCACTGAAGTTGCACACATACCTCCTGCTGTGTTACTGCAAGCTTGGCTTGGCAAGCATCCAGGTCTGCCTTGAGAACATCTGTCATGGCATCAGACATCTTCTCCATCTCACGCATCTGCAGCAGCAGCAGGAGCAGCAGCAATCACAGATAAGTTCAGTGAGGCGCGGTGTGGCGGTGCAGTGTTACGGGACAAAATGGTGCCATTCGATCGCTGCGATGAGCACAACAGACATGCCGTTCTCCGCAAAAGAAACATGCACATCGTGCATCATGTGCAGCAGCACCCAAGTACACAACGCCATACATCATCATCGGGCAACACTGTCATTCTGCTTGCGACGACTGCTGTTGCTGTTACCTCGCCACTACATGAGAACCTAGCAGCCTTGTACCACAGCATGCAGCAATCTGGACTTCAGGGAGGATTCATAATAGAAACGGCTTGGGCACCTGTTTCAACACATCCTCCAGCTCCGCTTTCTGCTGATGCCGCTGCTTCTCTATGCGAGCCCGCAGCACTGTGGCCTCCTGCTGCGCCGCTGCAGCCGCCGCCGCCGCTGCCGCTGTTGCCACCTCCAGCTTCCCAGCAAGATCTGGGGCCGGCCACAGCAGACAGCAAGACTTCACTATAAGCAATGATACTCAACAAGCTTGTAAGCTCCAAATATTGTGCATGCATGCAGCATGTCAGCCTAGTGGCGAAAGCCAAAGTCCCGTCAACAATGTCAGCAATGGTGATGCCATGCGTGGTGCTCATATTGGCTTTCACAGCTGTGAGTTCGTTTCAGGTAAAGGAAAGAGGGAAGAGCCTAGCACGTGAACTCGCGAGACATGAAAACTAGTTTGCAAAATGTAACTGCTTACTAACTGGTGTAACTGTAATGTAGCATGGCAGGTGTACCGCATCCGAGCAGTCAATCGTACGAGTCAGACCCGCTGCCGTTGTGCTGGCATCAAACAGGGTTCAACAAGCAAGAACATGTGCGATGATGAACGCAAGATGAGCACATCTGCTCGCAAAATTGATGCTGGCCTACCTCCTTTTTTTATCTCTACATAGGGCACAGTGCATTGCGACCATGTGCACGACATGTCATGACGGTTTGTCACCAAACATGTGTGACCAAAGTTGAAGCAGTTACAGCAGCATGTCAATGTCACCCACATCACCCAAAAATTGAACAGTGCCACATAGTCGCATGGCTCAAAGCAGTCACGCAGCTGTTGACCTAACATCATAATATGTACGCCTGATAAGTATACATACCTGCTGCCTCTTGTTGAGCGCTTTCTCTCTGGTGCTGACACGCTGCCAGCGCTGCTTGCTCCGCGGCAAGGTGCTTGCTGAGCCGCGCACACGCACTCTCAGACTGCGCTACCTTCTCCTCTAGTGTCGCCTTGGCTTCAGACAGCACTGCATTGTCGGCTGTCATAGCTTGCGCGAGCGCGGTTTGTTGCTCCAGCTGCAAGGACGCAGGAGCGCGCAGCGAGTCGGTAGGTGCACACATGCAAAACGGCGACAGCAGGGTAAAGACCAGGCAGCACGTGTCTGATATGCGACACACGGCGGCACAACTAGCCCTCTTACTGTAGCAGTAGGAGTCAGGCACCGCTGTCGCTATCGCAAAACCAAAGGTATAGATGAAGCAGTCTGCTCGCAAGGTGCAGCTGCCTTTGCGATAAATGAGGCACTTCATTCATGCGCATGCAAAGTAGTCCAGTGTACGTACCTCGAATCACGTGTCTGCCATGTGCACTGCCATAATGGTCACAAGATTCGACTTGAAGCATCGGCCGTAACATCGATTGTGTGCGTTAACAACAACGTCTTGATTGCATGCTTGCCCTCACCGGCACTCCGACACAGGGTGTTGCATGCACAATGCCAGATAGCGGTGACACTACAACACACACAACATGACAACGGTAGGGCAGGGTCACAACGACACCAACCTCCGCCTGCAGCCGGTCCCCGCGCGTCTGCGCCGCCTCCAACTCCGCCACAAGTCTCACGCCCCTCTCCTTCTCCTCGCCAAGGCTCTTCTCCAGCTCCTGCTTGATGCCGCGCGCGCGCGCCGCGAGGTCGCTGCGCCGTGTCTCCAGCGCCTCCACCTCGCCCTTCTTGGCATCCACCAGCTCGCGCAGCTGCGCCTCGCGCTGCCCCCCCTCCTCCAGCTTGCGGCGCTGCGTCTCGACGACGGCGCGCATGTCGCTTGCCTCCGCGTGCGCCGCGGCGAGCTCGGCGTCCGTGCGTTGCTGTGATATGTCACATGTGCGCGACCAGGCCGACGCGCGGTGAGGGCGGTGCCGGCACGTTGCAGCACCAGCATGCGCTGCGACTCGCGCAGAGGAGCACTGCAAGATGGAACAGTGTGCCTGGTCGCACCGCTTAACCCCTATTCAAAGGGCCTGACCCACAGTTGCGGTGGCATCCCGCTTAGCGGCTTGGGACATGCTGCTCGCCTTCCTGTCAACCCGTACGCTGCTCCAAAAGCTAATTTGTTGTCCGGGGCAGTGTGCTGACTACCTAGTCTGGGATAATTGACGACTTTTTCAGCAGGGCGGTCTGCATGGGCACTACGCACATGGCCGCTTTGAGCGCGTCCCTGCTGTTGCGCTATTGATACCGCTGCTCGCAGCACCTCCGCCGAGTCACCTATTCCATCCCTGATGCTGAGTGCGTCCACAACACCGCCCTGCTCAGTAGTTGGCGAGTGTCGGTACGCACACTACCATGTGCTGTCATCCAGCACTTGCATGCTTCGAGGCATGCAGCACAATCGCCATGTTGTGCAAGCTTAAGCTGGAAACATGTCATGAGCACAGTTGAAACTACACTTACGACTGTTGTTGCATTATCTCTCACCTGCAGCCGCAACTGATCGCCTTGAAGTTGAGCAATGGTCGCATCCTTCTCTGCGCCCTCTGCCTCCAGGGTCGCACATGTGGCGCGCAGCGAGTCTGTCACCCCAAACTGAGAATTCAACGCTGTCTCAAATCCAAGCGCACGCTGCTCCTGTGCCTCAAATGCTTTCCGCAGCTTCTCTCTCTGCAGGAGCACGAGCACACGAAACCGTCAGTTTGTTACATCACGTCAGCTATGGCACAGTCGTCGTGCAGCCGCTTCGCCAGCTCACCTTTGTATCGCCCTTTTTCAGCGACTCAACTAGCTGCGTTATTTGCTGATCCTGCTCCACCAGCCTCTCATTCTGCGGCACAGCAGAAGACGTGTGTTAGCAGAGGAGTGCCAATAAACAGCGCAGAGGAAGCGACTGCGTCAGCGCCTCACCAGAGTCCTTATCTCGCTCTCCTTCTCCATGATGATACCAGTCAACTCGGCGCCATTGGTGGTGCCCGTGAGGAAGTTAAGCTTTTCTCTCATGTTCCGATTCTCCATCTTGAGTTGAAACACTGTTTCGTCTTTGACTGGCGAGGCGAAGGAGGGAGGATCACTGGCATCCAGAGCAATGGTGCCCAGCGACATTTCATGGTCGCCTGGGTCCAACAGTGCGTCCAATGCGCTAGGCATGGCCGCTCGTGCTGCCTCTCTCTTATGTTCAACTGTCACATTCGCACTTCAACTACTGCTTGAAGTAGAGACGAGTGACGAGCCGCGGCCGCGATCCTCGGCGTGAGCACAGGTGTGTAGCTGCCATGTGGCCACTGGCGCTGCTGCTGGCGCTGGCAAACCTGCTGCAGCCATGTCAGGGGCTCTTGACAGCGTCAGTGACGATGCAACAAAGTGGTAGCGGCACTCAGATACGCTCTCTCAAGCAGCTGCTGGTGCGATCGCTCGTGGGGTTGGACAGGGGAATCCGGGGGAGCCCTGCTGCTTGCAAGGCTGTGCTTGGCATAGTGGAGGAGTTGGAACAGCTGAATCCAACGCCGGCGCCGTGTGCGGGCTTCGACACACGGACGTCCAAGGTGGCGGGGGCATGGTCGCTGCTGTTCTCTGATGCGCCGGATGTTACGCTGCTAGGAGCATTGCCTGGCGTCGAAATAGGCACAGTAAGTATCATTGTCAGACAGTGAGTTTATGCGTATGTAAAGTCTCTGGGCATCATGTCAACTGCTGTGTGGGCTCAACACCGTCCCTAACTGCTGCCTCTGTCCCCAATGCTTTCATTTATGGTGCTGTGCCATTGACTGCATCGCGCTTTGACGCAAAATCCCTTCACTACGCACGTCATTGTGCCAGATCCGCCAACTGATCAGTGAGGATGCCTCGGAGATCGTGAACACCATAGAGCTCAAGCCGGCGCTGACACCCTTCCTGAGGTGAGATGTTCACCAACTTCGTCTGCAGACACTGATGATATATCATGCACTTCGATACATGCAAAGCTATCGTGCCTGTGCCTGTTCTGCTGGCTCAGTGTGTTGCTGCAGCTAGTGCGCCAGAGTGCACACTCTCGCCTCATAGCTTCTCACACTCGCGCCATGACCAGTGCCAGTCTCTGTTGCTGTCTCCACACCTCCGCGACAGCCCATTTGCCAAAACAGCATCGGAGGCGAGGATAAGCTTGGAGGGGAGTGTCGTAGGGGACAACAGGATTGCACGAACGGTGAGCATTGCGCTGAGACGCTGAGTGGAATGCCACAAGCCACTGCAGGTGTGGAACCTGGTGGCAAGCGCTGGAAATAAAGTAGGCGCGCATTGCTTGTTGTCAGGTTCCTGACATCCACCAGCCTGCACATAAGGTAAGTGTCACGTGTTGGCACAAACTGACTTGTCTCGTCCTGAAACTCGTAGCTGCTGGTTGAAGTGCACCCCATCACCAAAGTTCACCTGTGCTAAGTCTAAAGTAGGGCTGCGGTGGTGGCACTCCGCTAAGTGGCCCCATTACCGGCAAAAAAGAGCATGCCATGTGGAGCCCAGCAGATTAAACCTTGGCTGCTCATGAAGCAACAAAATCCGCATATCACAAGTCAGGCAAGTAACGAGCAGCACTCCTCACTGTTGTCGCTTTTGTCCCTTTGTGCTTGTGATGTGCACGTACGTGTCTGGGTTGTTGTCTGGGCTGTGTTGCTGTTATCCCCATGTTCTGATGATGTGCACTTGTCCGGGCGCGTCTCAGGTGAAATCGGTGCAGCTGCGGCCCATGCAGCTTGCGGGCTTGGACATGTCCTTTGCACCAGCGCTGCGGGCAGCCTTTCCTACATTTGCGCAACGCACTGGCTGGTTCGACACTCTTTACGTGGTGAGAAGTGGCTCTTGACCATTTTCGAAAGCCATTAGGCGGCACCTTGTGTGGATCTCTGAGCCGCAAGTGCACGTGCTCAAACCATCAAGCTACCACTGCAAATGATGCGCCATTGCATGGGTGTGCTGTTGGCTTGTACCTGTATGTAAGCCTGGAAGCTGCGCCATTGCACGGGCGTGTTGTTGGCATGAAGTCTACCTTTTTTTTCTTGCAAGTTTGTTTTTTACCAGCTGCAAACAGGTTTGCATTTTGTAGGTGGCCCTACCATCAAGAGCTGCCTCAGCTCATTGACTGTAGTGTGGGCTGAAATTGCTGCGACCACACTTCGTGAGCATATGCTGGTCGATGATCTGGGGTCGCAACCTTTCCGCGCACCTGTTGTACTTGCGTGAGCATACTGATGAGGACTGCTGTGGATGTGCAGTGCGGCACCCAATACTTCTTTGCGTGCGGACACTGTGGTTGCTCACTGAGGCGCATCAGGCGTGGTACAACTCTCTTTGCCACTGCAAGCAAGTGTGGACCGCCAACTTGACCTACATTGTTACTGAGCGACATGGACAGCTACCCAAGTATTCTGAATGGGCAGATGAGGCTGCTTGATATGCAAGTGTGATGACTTGTCACCAAGGACTTGCTATCATTACCTGCCTTCCATGCGGAGGTGTTGACAACTTGCTGATGGTGTTCTTGCTTCTCTTTCTGCTGCCACCATGCAGGACGATGACCTGTGGATAATTATGGCCAGCGATGGGAGCAAGTACGTATCATCAAGAGACCCATAAGTGCGGCCTGTACAAACTGCTTGATGGCTTACGCAATAGCTATAATCACAACTTCTGGAATCAATACTGCTATATATATACATGCAGCACCTGCTGATCAAGGTGCTTGAAGGGTAATCAGATCAGCAGGGTCCATGCAAAACCGCGTGCTCACATTGGTGTGTACCAAAATGCAGCCTTGAAAGTTTTTACAACATTGTGCGAAGAGGAGGTTATGTGGTGTTTCATTGTACCAAGCGCGTGCTGTTGCCAACATTTGTGCAGGTTTGCCAAAAGAGCATGATCATCCTTGCTTTCGTGTCATGTTTGGGTAATGTCAGTGCAAGCAGACAGCATGTCCGCCGCAGTCAGTTCGCATGACATGCGTTTGTGTCAGTGACGACATATGTCGGATCATGGTAAACAGCATGCACGTTGTGCCTACATGGCCTGTTCGAGCTTGTCGTACTCCTCAAATCTCCTCAATGATCGCACGAACAGAGCTTGTTTGCTTGTAAGTGCGTGCGGCAACGACTCACACAAGTAATTGCCAAGTATCAGCTTGATTACGCAACTCTGCGCCCTCGACCCAAGGCCATTGAATTCTAAATCATTCCCCAGGTTTATGGCTCGATAGGGGATGCAGAAATGGCTAGCGTGCATAACATTAGTGGTAATTTAGTGCAGCTGCTTATGCCCATGGCTTTTATGCTATGCTATGCACGTGGCGTTTACTGTTTTATGGGGGATTGCACACATGGCGGAGTCGAGAGGGACACGGCTTTAGCCAAGGGGTGGGGCACGATCTGAAGATGACATGTAATGTTGTCACGTTTTTGTATGGCATTTATTCTTATCTCATGACAAGACAACGTACCTTTAATGTTCGTTTTGTATGTGAACACAAAAAGTGCCATCGGTCTCTGGAACCCCTCTGGAGTCAGTTGCAGCACCAAGTATACTTTCCACAAGTGAACAGTGTGCACATTTTGTGCGCTAGGCGCTTCTTTGATTAAAAAGTGTTTCGCACTCATGATTCTTCATGTGTTTTTGGCCTTGAAATGTGAAGGTCGCGACTTGTGTGCGGTGAATATTGTGGCATATGTAGAGCTGACGCTGCAAGAGGAGCAGGAAAGGCACTGGTTCTGTCATTACCGCACTGAACTAAGTTGCTGTGTATGTATTTACGTATGCTCGAACTTGTATTCATGAAGGCCCATTGTATGTACACTGAACCTCGGACTGGCAGATGATACCATACGTACCGTATATGTTGATTTGCCCCTTCACGCCGCCTGCGCACGTAAGGCGCAGAACAATTTTATGACGTGCCCACGGAAGGATAATGATGACCCCTTCTGTGCGACACACGTCAGACGTCAGTGTAGTGAAGAGGTCATTCCTCAAAAAGCGTCTGCCTCCACTCACACGCTACGACAACGTACGCAACAGCGACATACATGCCTATGGGCGCCATGAAACATACTTCGCCAGGTGCTAGCAGCAGTAGCACCACCACCAGCACACGCCGCGAGTACATGCCTTCCAGGCAGCAGCGATGCGCCAACTTGGGAGGGGCAGTGGCGCTTAGCTCTCGGGAGGATGCCTTTGCCGTTGTGCACGGTGGCGACGGCGTCCGCAAGCGCACTCTGGGTCAGGCGCCTATTCAAGTTGCTAAACTCAACGACTGTAGCCGTTGTGACTGCAAAGCGATGACATCAAGCACAGCATCTGCAGCTCCAGTCCCGCCACCTGGGCTGCATCGGTGACGGAGCTGGTGCTGCCCAGGTTGTTGCAGTGCAAAAGGACTGACGGTGCTGCTGCCGGCGGCGGCGTTTGCTCCTGTCACTGCTGCAGCCGCGGTAGGGCCGCTGGCAGCTCTGGCAGATGTTCCAGCTGGTCACTAGTTGCTGCACGCAGGGACGCTGCGGCTGTGGCGACCATCTGCATGCAGGCAAGTGCGCCACCTCTACTCGTAATGCCACTACGCCTTGAAGCATTGCTGGAGCGGAACACGAGCACGTGCTGCTTCCGAAGAGTCTGCAGGCACTGGAGCAGCGGCTGCACCGCCACGGCCTGCCGCCGATGCTGCTGGTGCTGCTGGTGCACCGCCGAAGCAGTTGTGGCGTGCCACTGGCACAGTGGCCACTGCCATTGCCGTTGCCGTTGCCGCTACCAGCTGCGGTGCCGCCTGCTGTCGCTGTCCCTGTTGCAACAGCAGCAGCAGTCCCTGGAGCAGCAGTACTGCCTGCACCCGCAACAGCTTCGGCAGCGGTTGATGCTGCTGGAGCAGCTGCGCCATGCGTCGCCGCTGCTGCTGCTGCTGTTGCTGCGGCAGCTGCAGCTGCTGCCGCCGGAGGAGTTAGGCTGTGCTGCCGCTGCTGGTAGTGCAGCTTAGGCTGCCCGGACCGCTGCTGCCGCGGGTGCACCGGCAAGTGCAGCTCGGCCGTGTGCAGGCAGTCTGATACATAATGGCTGCACCATCATGATCGTTGGCCGGCAATGAAGCGGCTGCGCCGCCTGCAGCCATTGCTGCTGGACCAGGTCCTGTAGCGCTTCCTGCCACTGGGGCGGCTGCGCGGCCTGCCGCTGCTGCCACTGTTGCAGCTAACACTGCCAGAGCAGCTGCGCCTCTCACCCCCACTGCCGCTGTTGCCGCAGCGGCTGCTGGGGCTGCATCTGCAGCACCACTGCCATTGGCTTGAGGCCGTAGGGTCGCCTGCTTCAGCACCCCTGCCTCCTAAATAGTGCTGGCTGCAGCGCGTGCAGCGTGCCCGCCACTTACGCAGCATCAGAGATGTCGCAGGCGCTGTTGATGCCAAGGCCGCCATGCCGTGTGAGAAGCCGAGTCTGTTGTAGAGCTTGGCCATTTGCTGCCAGATGAAGAGGCACCGCTTTGCTGAAACTGCCGCTAGCTGGGTCAGGTCCAACGGCTGTAGACCGTTGATCACTCGAGTGTTCGAGCACCCACTGCACGACCCGGTCCCACTGGCACTCCATGGCTGCTGGCTTTGTCTACGAAGTTGGAATAGTGCACAGGCAGTACGTGCGAGGCACTATGCACGAACGCAATAGCCTGAACAAAGCCCTCTGTGGTGATACCCGCGCAACGCTCTGCACAATGAGCCTGTGCCCCGTCTGCACCTGCTCTCCTGCGCAGCCATGCCTGCACAAAGCTGCTGTGGCCCCCTGGCACAGCGAGCAATATGGCACCGCAGTCACCGGTTCTGTGTTTCCTCCATGTCCCCGACGTCACAAGTTGAATACTGAGCTGCTGCAGTTGCTCGTCGCCTGTCAATGTGGTGACCACATGCCTCTGCCAGCGCGTGTGACTTGGTAAGGTTCAGCTCCGACCCGACCTCCGCAAAGTGCTGTTTGAACAATGCCACTGCTTCCTGCTTCTACTTCCTCCTGAGTCAGCGTGCATGCAGGCACCTCAAAGGGGTCAGGGTTTCAGCACACACAGCTCATGCGACACAACACTCACCCACAATAATTTCAGAAGTTGATTGCGTAGCAGAAGTGGTGCTGCGGCATGTATAATGACTTACACAGGAAAGAGCCAGAGTGCCTTTGTTGTGAACATGCGCTGATATTTATATAGACAATAGTTTTTTTGTCACAAGTTCAACTTCAAGCCGTAACGGTTTTTTGAACTACTACGAAGGTGCCTACCGGGACTACTAAACGACTTCTTGTAATTGTGGCAAGCTTATCAGCGTGTATACTCGGAATGCGTGCGTGCTACTACTGATAGCCTAGGCTGCCACAAACAGCTTCAGTGCTCGCCCAGTCGCTCACGTGACTAGACTATAACGTCGAGGCCTCGCATGCACGTGCGCAGGACGGGCTGCAGGTGGGAAAAGTAGATGGCGGCGTGGATGTACACCTGCAGATGTACACTGTGAAAACAAATGTTGTACTTCGAAGTATACGCCGCAATCTACATGTACGGACTTCCGCGGCTTTCGCGGTCTGATGTGCTTGCGCACCGTACGGACTTCCGCGGCTTTCGCGGTCCGATGTGCTTGCGCACCAGCTCCTCGCCGCAAACAAGGGTCGCTGTGTTTAGCTGTACCATCGTCCTGCTCATGTTGCTCTGCATGCAAGTGGCGTCATATGCCCCGCACGATGTTATTGCCAGAAGGCATCCGGCTGTTGGGCCGGCTCCCACATGGTGCCTCAAGCCACCGTGTAATGACGTCGGCGAACCCATGCGCATGCCGCCCAAGCCTGTACGGCAGCGCATCCTGCAGGTGGCGGTAGTGCAGCCCCGACGGGCCTGCTCCGCTGTACAGGCTTGCTCGCTGGATGAGCTTGCCAACAGTATCTGCCTCGTGATCAATGGCCTCCCCTGTAGCTGGCTTCGTTCTGCTGGCACTGCATGTCTGCTGTTCTTGCCATGAGCTGCTTCAGTATGTTGGAGAGCTCAAGTTCCGTGCACTGGCGCAACAGTCGGGCGTCTGGGCTGCATGGCGGCAAAGAAAACGTCGTCAGGTACCGCTACCGTTTTGGGGCTCAGGCTGCAGGACTTGTGCTGCTTGCTGCAGCCGCTCCCGTGTTCCAATGCACTGTACTGCGATGTAGGTGTTGGTCCCTGCCTCCGTTTGCTGGCGCGCGCGCGCCAGTGCCGGTGCGCACGCGCGTGCGCCAGGAGCGCTGGCACCAAACGTCGAGCTTACCGCGTGCATTTTTGATTCTGTTGGAGCGACTGCTGCCAATTGATTGAGTGAACCATCGGTGGATGTGATGAGCGATGGCATAAGGTGGTGCGGAATCCTGGCTCGATGAAGTCGCTGCACCCGCCCTGCAGAGTCTGATTCACGAGCTGCATTGACAAACATGGCACACCTTGGACAACAGTCCGTCGCGACGGCGTCGTCTAGACGACAGGTACTTACCCCAGCCTGTCGCGACGGTGTCGTCTAGACGACAGTACTATGCGCCAGTCTGTCGCGACGGTGTCGTCTAGACGACAGGACCTTGCGCCAGCCTGTCGCGACGGCGTCGTCTAGACGACAAAAAGTTTTGGACAGATCAAACAGAAGTCAAAGTGCGATTGCGAGCAGAAGTTGAAGTGCGGTTGCGAAACGACAGCGCCAAGAATGGTGTTAGAGCTTGTGCTATGCTTCGTCAGCTATCCTTATGCCTCTTAAGCCTTGCTGTCGACCCTGTAGCAGTTCTATGTGCGTCCTGCAACACACGACAGGACACGACAGTAAAAGTGGTTCCATTGCACGACGGCGTCGTCTAGACGACAGGAGGTCAGCGAGACCCGTCGCGGCGGCGTCGTCTAGACGACAGGAAGGTGGCAAATGAGTCTGTCGGGCCGTCGCGACAGGACTCTTGGCTGTCGTTGCACGACAGTCCGTCGCGACCCTGTCGTGAACGCGACCTTGTCGTCTAAGGTGTGAAACATTGTCAACGTGCTTGCCAATGGATGTGTTGCCGCGTTCTCCAGTGCAGCTCCCACATAGCGACGGTTGCGTGATCTGGCAAGATTTTTGGGTGCTGCGAACTGTAGCTTGCACAGCTCCTCAAGGCTGATGCTGTCAAGCACTGCTGCGACCACGAAAGTGAAGTTCATGGTATGTCAAAAGCCCACCTGCCCCAACTGCTGCACCTGCTGGCAATGTTGCCAATGCGCCAACAACGTACTTTTTTGTTGAATGTTCGCTGTGTATGTGAACACACAAAAGTGCCATCAGTCTCTGGAACCCCTCCAGAGTCGGTTGCAGCACCAAGTATACTTTCCACAAGTGAACACAGTGTGCACATTTTGTGCGCTAGGCGCTTCTTTGATTAAAAGTGTTGCGCACTCATGATTCTTCGTGTGTTTTTGGCCTTGAAATGAGAAGGTCGCGACTTGTGTGCAGTGAATGTTGTGGCATATGTAGAGCTGACGCTGCAAGAGGAGCAGGAAAGGCACTGGTTCTGTCATTACGCACTGAACTAAGTTGCTGTGTATGTATTTACGTATGCTCGGACTTGTATTCATGAAGGCCCATTGTATGAACAAGGCGACACACCTACAACATGGCATTTCCACAGCCACAAGTGGAATATAATAAAAATCCAAGAGTGAGAACAAGGCGACACACCTACAACATGGCATTTCCACAGCCACAAGTGGAATATAATAAAAGTACACTGATGGCATTTCCACAGCCACAAGTGGAATATAATAAAAGTACACTGAAAAGTACACAATATAATAAAAGTACACAATTGGTTGAGTACAGCCTGCACGAGATGCGGATAGGTATGTAGCTGTAGCATGTAGCACCATGGCGTAGCAGAGATCATGAAAAGAATATCATGGCGGCGGCGGGAGGCCCGTATTGCCAACTCTGAATCAGCGCAGAAATGCAAGGAATCCGATCTAGCATGCGCACAAGCGCAGGATATTAGCACCAGTGCTGCAGATGGCAATGGCGCTTGTCAACAGGACGATGGCACGAGTGGCAGCAGCAGAGCAACTGGAGACGGACGCGCAGCGCACAAACGCAAGAGGGTACAGAATGACGGTTCGTCAATTTCCGATCAAACAGGCGAAGGGGAGCACACGGGCGGGCAAAGTGCAGTCAAGCGCTCTAGAACAGGTCATAACAGTCTGGAACAGCAACGTCTGATGCTAGACGACGAAGCTGGAGGTGGAGGCAGTGCGGACCCGGAGTACAAGTGCAACTTATGCGACCTCGTGGTGAAGAAGGGCATGTCGCTGCTCTCGTTACAGCAGAGGTTAAACGCCCACATCGCGGCGAAGCACCAGCGCGAACACCACAGTGGGACAGCAACAACGTTCCTGGAGCGCTCCGACCTCAGCACCTCGCACTTGCAAACCATCTACACCGAGTGTGCCTTGTGCAAAAACCTGTTTCATGCCAACAAGACATTCAGAGTGGACAGCACCGATGCCAGCGCGGGCAAGCACTGCCGCAACTGCAGGCCTATCACTTCACCCGCTGCAGTGGCGGCAACATTGTCAACAACAGCATCAGCAGCACCGCTAGCACCTGATGCATCGACGGCAACAGCTACCACGTCGCTGCCACAGCAGCAACCGGCGTGCACACCCATCGGCAACCCCTACGCAAAGGGACCAGCGCACGCGCAGCAGGCACCTGCTGCTCAGGCTGGTGGCAGCAGCTCCTCCTGCAGCTCAAAGAGGCCGGAACGCGGGGGCAGCAGTGCTACACAAGGGGGTCGGGGTCGCAGTGGAGGGCGCGGACGTGGCAATGGAGGACGCGTTCGCAGCGGCAGCAATGATGCAGACATCAGCAGTAGCAGAGCGACTAGCGGCAGCAGAACCGGAGGCGGCAGCAGCAGCGGTGCCGGCGGCGGCAGTGCAGCCGGTACTAAGGACAGCGGCGCTGGCAAAGGCCGCAGCAGTGATGCCAGCAGCCGCAGCGGCGGTGCTAGCAACAGCGGCAGTGGCGCGCGAACTCAAAACGGCCGCGGTGGCCGTGGCAGCGATCGCAGCAGCGACAGCGGCGGACGAGGCTGTGGTCGTGGCGGCCGCGGCGGCAGCGGAGGGGGCCCCAGAGCGGCAGGTGCGGCGACAGCAGCGGCAGCGCCAGGCCCTGCAGGCGCAGCAGGTGGGGCAGGTGGGCTTTTCACGTGGACCATCTCAACCCCCGCAGTCGCAGCAGTGCTTGACAGCATCAGCCTCGATGAGCTGTGCAAGCTGCAGTTCGCGACAACTAGAAGCCTTGCTAGACCACGCAATCGTCGCTATGTGGGAGCTGCACTGGATAACGCAGCAACACATCTGTTGGCACACACAATGACGATGTTCGTCAATGCGGCGCGGGAGCCAGATTCCGCAGGGCGGGTGCAGCGACTGCAAAGATCCACGATTCTAAACCACCTCATGCCATCACTCATCACCTCCACCGATGGCGCACCTGGCATCACTCGCTCCGACAGAATCAGAATGTTGGCACGCGGTGAGCTTGACCGGTTGGTGCCAGCGCTCCTCGCACACGCGCGTGCGCACCGGCGCTGGCGCGCGCGCCAGCAAACGGAGGCAGCGATCAACGCCTACGTCCTACAGTGCATGGGCACACGGGGGGGGCTACAGCAGGCAGCGCGTTTCCTTCAGCCCAAAACGGTGGCGATACCTGATGATGACTGCTTTGCCGCCATGCAGCCCAAACACCCCCCCGCTGCGCCAGGGGAACAACTCCATGAGCTATCCGGCATGGTTGATCAGCTTGTGCCGAAAGCAGCCGACATGCCAGCAGAACTCAGCCTGTTACAGGGGGAGGGAATTGAGCCAGAGACGGTTGCCAAGCTCATCTAGCGAGCAAGCCCTTACAGTGGAGCAGGCCCATCGGGGCTGCGCTACAGCCACCTGCAGGATGTGCTACGCACAAGCTGGGGACGGCATGAGTTTGCTGCTGTCCTCACACGGTGGCTTCAGACCGCTATGCGGGAGGCTGCGCGGCTGCCGGATGCCTTCTGGCAGTTGCATGGCGCGGGGCGCCTGACGCCACTTGCAGAACAACAGGAAGATGGTACAGCTAAGCAGCGGCCCATCGTTTGCGGCGAGGTGCTGCAGCAACTATGCACTTCGGTGTACGTGGCAGACCGCAAAGACTTCCTGGCGGAGCTCCTTGAGCCAGACGGGCAGTATGGGGTAGCCGTCTCAGCAGGAGCGGAGAAAGCGGCCATGGCCGGCAAACTCGCGTATGAGCTCGGTCACTGGCAGTTCATGCTGGACCTCAAGAATGCCATCAACATGGTGTTCGTCCTGGCGGCAGCGGAATGGGTAGCAGCACAGCTGCCGGACTTCCTCGACTACTTCATCGGCACATACGTTCGCGCTCGGCCACGCCTGCTGTTCCAGCACGTCGACGGCTCCACGCGCATCATCGTGTCTCAGCGCAGGTTTAAGCAGGGGGACCCCGCGGCACCGATGCTCTTCTGCGGCGCCATTGCTCAGTGCTTGAAACGGTTCAATGAGGCGGCGGCCGCGCAGCGCGCGCGGAGGCGGATGGGCGCCTACATGGACGATGCCAACGTCCGAACAGGCACTTGCACGCTGACTCAGGATGACATACAGGAGGCGGCGCAGCTCAAACAACACTTTGCGGAGGTGGGGCTGGAGCTAAACCTCACCAAGTCACGCGCGCTGCCTGGCAGGGGGCATGTGGTGACAGACCACGAGCGGCAACTGCTGCAGCAGCTGGGCGTTCAGCTAGTGGGGGATACGGATGAAAATCAGAACCGTGGAGCTGTGTTGCTGGGGGTGCCGGTGGGCCACAGCAGCTTTGTGGACGCATGGCTGCGCAGGGAAGCGGGTGCAGGCGGGGCAGGGGCTCGATTTGCAGAGCGATGCGCGCGCCTGACATCTCCGAGGGCTATGTTCAGGTTACTGCGCTACTGCGTGGTGCCTCGCATGACGTACTACCTGCGCACCATTCCCACTGCGCAGACAGCGCCAGCCGCCAAGGAGTGGGATCGGGTCACGCAGTGGGTGCTTGAGCACTCAATGGGCCTGCAGCCACCAGGCCAGACCTGGCGCCAGTTTGAGCAAAGTGGGGCCCACTTCCATCTGGCAGCGCACGGCCCAGCCTTACAGCAAGCGCGACTCCCAACACGGCATGGCGGCCTTGGCATTACCAGCGCCTGCGACATCGCTGATGCTGCGTATGTGGCGGGCACGTTGCAAGCGCTGCAACTAGCACTCTCTGGATGGGCGGGGGTGCTGCAGCAGGCGGCTCCTCAAGCGGCTGCAGACAACGCTGCTGAGGATGCGGCAACACAAGCGGCACCGGCAGCAGCGGCAGCAGCACCAGCACCAGCAGCATCAGCAGCGGCAACTGTCACAGCGGCAGCGGCGGTTGCCAGTGGAGGCGCGACCGCTCCGGCAGCGGCAACTGCATCAGCGGCTGGCCGCGCTTATGGCGCAGCCATTCCGGCAACACACGACGCAGCTGCCGCTGGATCCGGGGCCGCGGCGGCAGCACAGGCGGCACCAGCGGCAGCAGCAGCAGCGGCGGCGCACGGCGCAACTACTCCGGCGGCAGCAGCAGCGGCGGCAGCAGCAGCTGCTCCAGCATCAGAGGCTGCTGCAGCAGCGGCAGCACATGTTGCACCTCCAGTGGCCTTGGCGGCATCACTAACTGCAGCATAAACAGCAGCGGCTGCGGGCATAGGCAACACAGCTGCTACAGGCCCTACTAGCCTAAGGGCTGCAGCAGCACCTGCAACAGGAGCATTGTCGGCAGGCGGCGCCGCAACCGTGCCGGCTGCGACAGCGGCAATGGCGGTGGCAGCGGCCAATGCGGCAGGTGCTGCACCAACACCTGCGGCAGCAGCAACACCACTGGCAGCAGCAGCAACGGCAGGCGGCGCAGCTGCAGCACCAGCGCACGCAGCAGCGGCAGCCGTCAATGCAGGCGCTGCGCGTTCCACACCAGCAATGCTACAAGGCGCAGCAGCAGCAGAGGTGGCGCGCCTGCCCCTCATGCGGACGATCGCCACAGCTGCCACATCTCTACGTGCAGCAACAGGTGACAAGCTGGAACATATACTGCCACCAGCGCTAACGCCACTGCAGCAGCAACCACCTACGCAGCAGCCGCCGCTGCGGCCGACAGCAGGTGGTGGCACTGGTGCGGATGCTGCTTGCGTACTTGACGCCAGTGCTCTGCAGTTGCAGTGTAGCCTGAAGCGCCCCAATCAGAGTGCGCTTGCAGATGCCGTCGCTACCGAGCTTGCAGATAAGGTGGAGGCGGACCTGCAACAGCTGCCGCAGGGCACGCAACGCACGCAAGCACTTGCTCGATTCCGGTCGCAGCGCCACATGCACTCGATCAGCATGGCATTCCTCAACGAGCCCATGTACTCCACAACGGCTTCGTTCGATGGCCTATCCTGGCAGCTGGCCGTCAAACGCGCCATCGGAGTAGAGGAGCAGACGGCAGGCTGCAAGCTGTGCGGGAAGTCGCCGGGCGGCACCCTGCATGCACGGCTGTGTCAAGCGCCACGCGTCAAGGCGCACGACACCATTGTCCACAATAGCGTCAAGAGGGCCACGCAGCGCCTCCTGCGGCAATACCTCAAAACGGGACTGGTGGACGAGGACTACACGCCGTTTCTGGGGTCCGCCGGGCCACCGGGGAGTCGCAGGATGGACATCGTGCTGCCTGCGGACGCCTTCCCGGTGACCGGCTACGACGACCCGGCACGCCACCTACCGCTCATGGTGGACGTTACCTGCTTCGAGGCACAGGTGGCGTCGCGGGCGGCGAAGACTGCAGCAGACCGCGAGCGATGCTGCCGCGACCAAGAGGCCGCCAAGACTACCCACTATTCTGGTCATTATGATCAGAATTGCTACAAACTTGCCACTTTGGCAATAGGGTCATTTGGCAGCATCGGGGAGCAGGGGCGGAAGCTGCTGGAGGCTGTGGCGACGGAGTATGCCAGCAGGATGTCAGTGCCCGGAGGAGCGCGCCCTAAAGCTCTCAAGGGCATCGCCCTGGCGCGCTTACGCTCGGCACTGTCGGCAGCGCTCCACATGGCGTACTCTGGCCGTGTCATGACACACATGGCAGAATCCAGGGGGGGGGGGCACATGGAGGAGGACGTAGGGGAGGACCCCGAGATGCCATTTGGCGGCGGCGGCGTTTGAGTGGTTGTCGTTGCGACACTTTCAGACTGTCATACGACATGTAGATTCCTTACAGCTAGATGCCAATCATCTGGGCTTTTTCGCGCCCTGAGCGAGAATTGACAAAAAGTACACTGAACCTCGGACTGGCAAATGATACCATACGTACCGTATATGTTGATTTGCCCTTTCACGCCGCCTGCGCACGTGAAGCGCAGAACAATTTTATGACGTGCCCACGGAAGGATAATGATGACCCTTCTGTGCGACACACGTCAGACGTCAGTGTAGTGAAGAGGTCATTCCTCAAAAAGCGTCTGCCTCCACTCACACTACGACAACGCACGCAACAGCGACATACATGCCTATGGGCGCCATGAAACATACTTCGCCAGGTGCTAGCAGCAGTAGCACCACCGCCAGCACACGCCACGAGTACATGCCCCAACGCAAAGCTTCCAGGCAGCAGCGATGCGCCGACTTGGGAGGGGCAGTGGGGCTTAGCTCTCAGGAGGACGCCTTTGCCGTAGTGCTGGGCTTTCTCGGAACCCCTGAGGCCATGCGCCTGGCCGCTACCTGCAGACACCTGTGCAGGGTGGTGCCGGCAGCTGTGTCCTCCATCTGCGTCTGCAATCTGACAACCTTCAGAGGTGCGCCAGCCTGGCGCAGGCTGGTCAACGTCAGGACTCTCACAGCTTCCGCGGGTCGCACCTCAGCAGCAGCAGCAGCACACAACGACACAGGTCACAATGCAGCACTGGGGCAGCTACTCCTCTCTCTTCCCTCCCTGGAGGAAGTGCACATCACCAACGACAGCATCGACGGAACCTTGTGGGCGCTGCACGAAGCCCTCGTCACCGATCAGGTCAAGGTGCTGAGCCTTTCGACCGCCTCGGGAGCGCCCTCATCCCTATGCTCGTATGAGCAGCGAAGGGCATGGGCTGGCCAGCTGCTGGCCCTCTTCTCGTCGCGGCCGTGGACATCCCTCACCAGCTTACAGCTCCAGGGCGACTGGTTCGACCAGCTCTGCCTGCAGGACCTGATCCACCTACTGGCGGTCACCGGCGTGCTGCGCAACCTCGAAACGCTCACCCTGTGCCTGCCCCCTCAGACTGCAGCCGGGCTAGGCGAGGCGGGCACTATGGAGGGTGTGGACCTGGCCGGTGCCCTCGGCGCTGCCCTGTCCACATCGGGCAACGGCGCGCGCCTCAGGCAGCTCTCCGTCGCCAACCTGTGCCTCGCCACGGACAGCGCCGCGCAGCTCTTTGCCGCGCTCAACAAGCTGCACACGCCGCTGCTGACGGACCTCGCCCTGGAGAACTGCCCCCTGGGGGCGGCCGCCGCCAGCGCGCTCGCCGCCGTCATCGCGCGCACGCCGCGCATGCGCCGCATCGAGGCGTGCCTCGGCGGCCTCGGCGCCGGCGCCAGCGACACCTGCAGCCTGCTGGACCTCGCAGCAGCGCTCAGGGCGGGGCCCCACCTCGCCTCCCTCGAGACCCTTGCCCTCACCAACGGCCACAGCGCGGCCCCCGAGGCGACGCTGGCGCTGGCGGCGGCGCTCGCGGCGGCGCCGCTGCCGCGCCTCGCGCGCCTGACCATCGCGTCCACGCTGCTCGCTGCCGACGCCGCGCACCAGGTGTCGCTGATCGTCGCGCACGCGCCGGCGCTGCGCCAGCTGGACCTCCCGCACTGCGCGCTGGGCGACCGCGCGGCGCTGTACGTCGCGGCGGCGGCATGGCACCGCTGCCCGCGCCTCGCGCGCCTGCGCGTCGGCGGCAACCGCATAACGGAACTCGGCGCCATGGGCGTCGTCGGCCTGCTGCGCCGCTGCCGCCAGCGCCTCGTGGTGGACTTCACCAGCGGCGCGGCGGCGCCGCTCGGCGGCAGCGGCGGCGGCGGCGGCGGCGCGGCGCTGTTCCCCTCCCCCCCCTGCGTGCGCTCCATAGTGGAGCTCGTGCGCAGCGGCAACAACCCCAATTTTTTTGTGCTCCTGAGCCGCGCGGCTGTCGCCGGCGCCACCGGATCCATAGTCATGAGTAGCACTGGGCAAGTAGCCCTGGAGTACTGCATCCCGCGCAAGCTGGCTGCCGCTAACCGGCTTGTTTCGCCGGGTTTGGCGGATGCCGTGCCTTGCGTAGCGGCGCCACTGGCGGGCATTGGCGGCGGTACCAGCGGCTGCAGCGGCGGCGGCGGTGCTTTTCCATCGCTGTCGGAGCAGCAGGTGCAGTGCGGTAGCAGGTGCGCGGACGTTGCATCGTTATCGGTAGGGCGTAGCGCGTGTGTACAGCAACAGCGACAGCAGCGGTGCAGCCCTGCCACCGTGCCGGAAGTAGGCAACGGCGTGGTTAGCATGACGTGGTACCTGTGAAAAGCAGTCGAGGTAGCACCAGGCGTGGGGCGCGCGCGCACTGCTTGTTGCAGTTGCAGTTGCAGGCAATGACCGCGACGCCCCCCCTTTCATCATCATTTGTTTGTTTCAGTCATATAACCACCACTTCTACACGCTCATACCAAGGGTTGGCAATACAGACATCACAGCAGGCAATGCCTCTGTCCTTGATTGGTTGATGCACTTTTTTTTCCTGTCCCTGATCATGTCTGCGCTGCTCGCCTGTGATGTGGCTGGTGTGCTCAGTGCTCGGTAGTATGAGATGCGGCGTGCCAGGGGCGACGCGTAGCCTGGCTTTGTCTGAGCAGAAGCGTGTGTTGCTGCTACATGAGCTTGGCCCGCTTTTTGCAGATTGTATGCAAGCAGTTTTAGTATTATGTTCGCATGACATGAGCAGCTTCTCTTTGTTGCCGCTGCCAGCGTACTCCAGTGTCTCTCCTGTACCGACAAGCCCCATCACAGATGCTCGCATGCTGCGTTGTTGTCTGCAAACTGCTGTGTACCGCCACTTTGGTTCACGCATATTGATTGCATTGCATCTCAACACGCCCATTCAGGTGTGTATAGTACAGTAGGCGCACTGCAGTGGTGGTGCAAAAGCAAGCAGAGCGCATTGCAATGTACAAAATGGACCAGGGTCTACACCGCTCATCATGCGGTGCGTTCAAGTACCACATGGTGCTACATACATTTACTTGTCATGCGCGATGTGGATAGCAGGGTACCACCTCACTGGATGTGTGGACCATGTGAAGATGCACTCAGATACAAATCATTGGCAAAGGTGATGGAGGACGGCATTGCGACAAAGAGAATCAGGGTGATTGAGATGGTGTGTCCTGTAATTGAGAGGGAAGTGGGATGTTCTTGGTGTATACTTGTAGTCGACCCGCCTCATGAGCACACCACACCTTGTTCCACGCACACGGGCCTCTGCTGCTACGATTCACTACCGCAACGTATACAAATCTGGCAGCAAGCTGCTTGGTACAGGCTCCCCTTGAAGTCGGCGTTTCAAAAACACACACACGGCGTGCACACACAAATCTCAGTAGTGACCTCGGCTGCTGTGCAAGTGGTGCGCCGTAGCCTCCAGTGTCGCCAGCAAGTAGCCCGCCTCGCCCAGCCTCTCGGACTCCGCACAAAACGCCGACATGACCTCCACGATATCCGACAGCGCCGCGTCGCGGTCGACGCTCGTGCCATCGCCAACTTCAACTTGAACATGCGCGCAGCGCCGCTCGCTCCTCGCCACTACATACATGAATATCGGCAAGAACGCGTCCGCGCCCAGGGGGGCGGGGTCCTCGGGGTGCTCCTGTGCGTATACGGTAGGTATCAAGCGCGACGCGGCCTCCAGCGCGGCGATCTTGTCGCACGGCAGCGCGCGCCGCCGCGTGCGCGCCATGACCTCCGCCGCGCGCTGCCACGCCGAGGGCGACACGTGCGCGCGCCACACGCCCATGGCCTCCTGCTGCGCGGCGTCGGCGTCGCCGCCAGCGGTGCCGTCGGCGCCTGCGACCGCGCCCGCCGCCGCCGCCGCCGCCGTGTCGCCGCCGTCGCCGCTGCTGCTGTCGAGTGCTGCCTCATCGCGGGATTTATCGGTGCCAGGCGCGAGTAGAAAGCGGGACAGGGGTAGGTATATCTCGGCCTCCAGCTGGCGCCGTATCGCGGCGGTTGCTGCGGTTGCCATCTCCTCTGGGCTGAGCGTTGCTGCTGAGATGCGGCAGCGCTCGCAGCAGTCCATGGTCACTGCTTCTGGTGCGTCGGCAGTGAGGTTCTGCAGCGCAGCGGCGCCTTCGCACAGGGGGTCGTGGCAGGCCGTCTCTAGCAGCCGCTGCAGCTGAGATATGAAGGCGCACACGCTCTGGAGCAGGGCACTGACATGCGCAGAAGCAGCAAACACAGGTAATACGGGGGGTGAGCGGATCGGCGGATATGATAATGTCAAGTCGGCACGTACGACTGTAGTGGCACTGCTGTGTGCGCGTGTGCACCTTCACATGCATTGATAGCCACACTAGCTGCAGCTCAGCGGCGAGACATTGACACGCGCGTTGAGTGCGTGGTGCATCATGAAGTTGCACACGCCAAGCGTAACTGTAGGACAAAGCACTGAGACACCATGTTCTTATCACCATGGAGCATCACCACCCAATGTAGCTGGCAGTTTCTGCAAAGGCAACTGAGCATCACTGCACGCATCGGAGCACACACTGAAGTGGCAGTTGAAGTGCCCCCCCCTCGTCTCACCTCTTGTCCGGCGCGTTTGGCTGCAAAGCCACGGCGGCTGTCTTGCCTATGAATGTCTGGATACTGTGCGCGGGCAGGCACATGGCATACAGACAGGCAGAGAGCCATCATACATCAGTATCGCAGGTTCCTAACGGTACGGTAGACGGCACTCATCGCTTGTTGCAATGCTATTGCAATGCAAGTTTGTTGAGCGCGTGTTTCCAAGGCTCCAATGTGCATACACGAAGCACCATACACGCAGTTTGGTACAAGGACTTGAAGTGCGACCTCGCTTGGCCTGCTGACCCCGTGCAAACAGGCATTCCATAGCACCAGCCTGTCTACACAGTTGCATAGCAGACCTGCAGTCATACAGCCTGCCTCCAATGCAGGTTCAAGCTTGCAGATACAGCGATCAGGCAGCGCATACTTCGCCACCGCCAGCAGCAGCACAGCTGCACGACACGGCTCAACGCCTCAATGCGACGATGTGACGATAGCCGTCTGAGCACTGACCTGTGACTCAGCGGCTCCACCGTCAGAACGCGCCACACGTGCACCTCCATCCAGCGCTGCACGCGCATCCTGCTCTTGTCACAGGACGAGTCTGCCAATTCATCGCACAGCACCTGCTGCTGCTGCTGCTGCTGCTGCAGAGTGCGCCCCACGCCCAGAAAGCTCTGCAGCAGCAGCAGCGCGCCGGCCGCAGCGCTGTTCAGCTGCGCGGTCAGCAGCTGAGCACTGAGGCCGCGAAGGAAAGACCATGCCACCGTGCACGCTGCTGTGCCGTCTCCGTCAGGTGGTTGCGCGCGCAGCGGGTCATTGGGCGATGGCAGCGGCAGCAGCCGGCCCCAGGACTCCTGCAAAGCGATTGATGGATTGTTGAAGTAGGCACACGAGCTGATGGTGATATGACTTCGTCCCCATTGTCAAACTATGAAGCTGCAGTAAGTGCAGGGCGAAGCGGAGCAGTTGGCGGCCGCTGAGTGTATGCGCAACGCTTGTGGTGAAAGTCCTGCGCATACGTACATACGTATATGCCCCCTTGCATGTACAGCCCAATGGACCCGGTGCACACCTTGCGTGCTCGTCGCTTCTCATAAGCGTATGCAATGGACGCGCACAAAATTGTCTCACAGAGTAGGCTTGTTGTGGCATCACACTGACAGTGTTATGCCCATGTTTAATCCAGAGGAGGCTTTTGTTCTTGCTGGACGTCGCAACTTCAACTTCTGAGCAAGCGAAATGTTTGCTTGAAATGGCAAATGGCACTGGCACAACAGCTTTGCCTCTGTTTGCTTGGCGAACAGATATTCATCGAGCAATGTTCATTGAAACCTGCGTATGGCAAATCCACATGTATGATAGCTGCCAGCGGCATGCACTCGCCATGTGGCCGCAATGCAATCATAGGGTATGTGATATGCACGACCAGTATTGCCTGTAGTCTCAGTGCAGTCCAATGATGTGACCAGCAGCATGCTGTCATCAGTAAAATGATTGATCAGTGACAAAGTGGCACTTTGTGCTTTGCTTGCCTGTAGGGCACACAGCTCCGCCCATGTGCGCCGTGTCTCCCACTCGGCACCACTTTCCTGCAGCATGAGCAAGAGACATAGGAGAAACCATGGTGTAAGTGTAGGCAGCAACATACAGAGAATGTGCAACAATGCAGAAGCGGCTTGGGAATCAGGGTTGTGGTGCAACTTCAAGCTGGCATTAGTTGCGGCTTTTCCACACACAACGGCAGTTTGGCTCTGAACGTGTTTCAACTTCCACTGCCTTCAACCCCATGCACCTCATCAAGTTCTAACAACGCCAGTATGCAGCAATGTTAAGCCATGACCATGACCATGTTAGTCATGTTAGAACCGCCATGACTCAAGGCAATCCTACGTTGGCCTACTTGCTTGCACTGCTCACTCAATGTCATGTTCTGACTCGATGTGTTGTTATGGGTGTGTGCTGCGTCAAGCTCACATCGACGTGTATTATCCAAACTGCACTGAAACAGGACAGAAAGAGGAGGTTGTTGGTGCGACAGGTGCACATATGAAAGCAGGTGAAATGTGCTACTTCACGACTTTTGTAGGGTTAGGGTTAGGGTTAGGGTTAGGGCTAACCCTAAGCATGCATGCCCCTGTACGCAAAACCTGTGCCATCACCACCAGAAAGCATCACCTCTCAGTGCGAACTCATGTATCGCCGGCCGGCCAATGCCAATGGTCATGAGAGTGGGGCGCAGAAGCTAACCTTAACTCTAAGCCTAAGCTGCCGAAAACAGCGACAAAGGGCTTTGCACGCGAAGCATTGGTTCCTGGGTCAGCCAGGCCTTTGATGTTGTAGGACATGGCACGGGCTCAAGCTCGTTATCAGACTCTGTCCACAGCACAGTACATGAAAGGTCATTATGATGATTGATGCAGTATCAATCATCGTCAAGACCCGAGTCACTTTGTGATCAACTGAACCTTTTCGTGTGCTTCTACTTTGAAGCCGACGTGATCAATCAACACGAGCGGTGAGCAAGCATACCAGCATGTCAAGCACACGGCAGATGCGCATCACCACGTACCACGTCAAGCACTGCCATGACCAGTGTGTAACTGTTGTAACTGCTATCGCTGCCCCAGTGCTCCACATGCGTCACCGCCACCACCAGTCCTTTCCTCAGGCCCTTCAAATCCACATGTGTGCTGACGTATGGCGCTTGTGCGGATCCCTCGGTAGTGGCGGGGAATGCGTGATCGCCTGGCTCATGGGCCTGATGATGATGATCAGCATCATTGACACATGCACAGCAGACGTCAGTGCTCAGAGGGTCGGTTGCTGCAAGTCGCTCAGGTGGAGGTGCTTGACTGACACATACAATGTGTGGATGCACACTGTACTAAGCAAAAGCAGTCAAGAAACGATCTCGTTCTAGCCTACTCTTGCAGCTACATCCAGCCTCACCAGCAACAAGGAGTATGATATGATGTGTATGTCAATCTCACTTGCACGGCAACTGAATGCAACTGAAGCGCAAAGTGAGGCCTAGCTTTACAGTGATACTGGCGAGCGTGGCTCACAAAGGATGCTTCGCCGTTGAGAGCGCGTTGATCGCCTGATACTTGAACTTCTGCACTTGAGCTTATGTAGGAACGAAGAACATGAGTACAAACCGCGTCGCAGCATTGCAACACCATGCCTCAGCAGGACATGGTGGCCGTCAACAATATCTCTCCCAGAGGAGTGGAAGAAGCCTTACGAAAGCGGCCACACGAAAGAAGCATTGAGCACTGCCACACATCTTGAACCCTGCTATGCCTGAAGCTGCAAAGGTGGCCGCACAATTTGGTACTTCAAGTGGCAGAAGAATAGGTACCGCAGGTATGCTGCACAATCACAGCGCACATACAACAGTCAAATAATTACACAGTACGCTGCACATGAGCACCAGAACATACCTGCTGAGCACTATCACCCCCCTCACCCCCCTCGCCACCGCGGTGCTCCCCTCCATGAAACCACGCACGCCCCTCCCCCTCGCCCTCCTGCTCTGCGATCGACGGTTGAGCGCTGCTATGCTGCTGCTGCTGCTGCTGCTGGCGCTGCACGTTCGGCCGCGGCGAGCTTACTGGCGTGGTTGCGCCGGGGACGTAGCGCGGCAGCATGACGGGCGCTGCCTGCAGCAGTTCTGCGACAACATCACAGAGATATGCACAGGCACATGTGATGCATACCTATATGACGCTAGACACATTTCAGACAGATGATGCACAACTATCCAGCAGTGGATGCCCTGGCAGCTATTGACTATGTTTGCTCATGCTAGTTCTTGGCAACTACAGCATTGTGTGGGAATTTGAATGCTATCAAGCATGAAGGCCCTGCAGATATTTAGAGTTGTGCTCTTCCACATTTGTGCATCCGTCCAGACTGCAACCTCCAGGACGATTCACTCACCAGTAAATGATGTTTGGCGCCATGACGCAATGTCGTGTGCAATATCGTCAGACTCCACGCTGCGCACGCCCTGTGTGGTACCAATGCGCCCCCCACTACCACTGGCAACGCTTGTGCCACTGCAACTGCTGGTGCTGCTGCTGCTGCTGGCATGCGGGCTGTTGGCACCCCGCTTCTCCCCAATGTGCTGGTGGCTGGACGCTGCTCCGGCTTCCCCTGCTCCATCACTGTGGCCTTTGCGGCAGACTTCAACTTCAACTCCTTCATGTTGCCGCCCCTCCGTTTTCCGGTCATCACCACCATCACCAAATGCAGCAGCCTCATGGCAGCTGCAGCTGTGCAAGGCTTTGGCGGAGCAAGGCGGGGGGCTCTGGGGGGGATCTGTCAGGCAGCCAGCGCCGCCGTCCCACTGCGCGCTGCGCACGTGTATCTGGTGCAGCAGCAGCCGCGCCGCCTGTGCCTCGTACGACAGCTTGGTCGACACGTGCCCATGCCGCACTAGCGCCTCCACCATTTGAGGAAACACCGGCGTGCACGGCCACCATGGCGGTGCACGTGGCGACCTGGCAGGGCTGCTGCTGCTGCCGCGCACGGCGCTGCTGCTGCCGCCGCCGCCACTCCTGCTGGAGGTTCTGGCACGGCGCCTTGTGTCGGCGGCGGCAGACACGTCCGTGTTTGCAGCGCGCCCGCGTTGAGGCGCCGGCAACGCAGTGTGCCCGCCGCGCAGCAGCGTCAGCTGCACTGCGTTGTCGGCCACGATCATGTCCCTGAAGTAGGTGACCAGCTGCAGCAGCGTCCACGGATCGCTGGGGTCACACAGATCCAGTTCCTGGACGGCAATCAGCACGTCGCCTGGCTGCACGCCCGCTGACTCCGCGCGTCCGGGCTCTCCGTTGCGCGTGCGCGGCAGAGCGAAGACCACAAACCTGGGACAGACGCGCATGCCGCGGGGAGGGTACAGGAACTCGCCGCCATGCAGCTGCAGGTCATCGATCTCGGCAACAGTAATGCCGATGCCGGCGCCAGCGCTGGGTTGCAGAGTGATGCGGTAGACTGTTCCAGGCGCGTAGGAGGCCACTTGACCTGCATGTGAAGAGCGTGGCGGCAACGCCATTAAAGACAGCGGTACAACAGCACACGAAGCAAGCAAACATGGAATTCGCACGAGTAGGCAAGATGCGCCGACAGGTTGATCAATGGCACATATCGATCCTAAAGGAGAAACTTGCTACTGTCACGCCACTGTAGGCAAGCATGCGACACGGTCGCCATGAGTTCTGAAACACACCTGGGGATGACGCGCGGCCGGGCGACCCAAAAGCGCTTCGTCCGATCAATCTGCTCAAAAGAGATCGTTGCGGGCCCACCGTGGTTTGTCGGGCAGGGGATAAGCGAGAAACCTCTTGAGACATTTGCGGCACCTTCCTGGTACATGTAACACAACACACGAACCATACCTCAACTTAAACTTCATCCCTTTGATGTGAAGTTCGGGAACTTGGCGCCCAAAATCTTGGCAAGCCCGGTGAGGCCGTGCCGGGTTGTTGAGGAATGCATGGACTTCTCACCTTCAGACAGTGAATGCAGCGCTTCAAACCTCGACCAACTGCTCAAGAGGCCCCCTGCTCACCTGCAACGAGATTTACAATCTAAGCTCGCTCAGGCAGCAGGGTTGCCGAGTAGTAGTGATGGCGATGATGACGAGGAAGAGGATGATTATTGTTCAGGAGAATATGATGATTCAGTAGCGGACTATTGCCCGCCGGACACGAACTCTCCCGCAGAACTGCAGCGGCAATTGGAGGCAAGACTCAAAGACGCATCGCCAGGTATCGACCCCACAGCTCCGCATATAAAGGATGTGACTGCGCAAAGATCGCCTGCAACACTCCAGCGGCATTTCCAAAGAAAGCTGTCGAAGGCGGCGCCACCAGGTGAAGGTGCCATAGTCAGTCTGGCTTCTGTTGCCGTGCCGCAACAAGTGCCCTCACCACTGCAACGGCAGCAATCACCACTGTCTGCACAACCAGCGGCAGAGGACGACACTGCGTCACTATCAGCGCCTGCTGCAACGGCGGCTCGGCCAGCACCAGCTGCCGTCATGTCGGATCGGCAAAGCGAGCAGGAGGAGGAGGTGGACGAGGCTGCGGCAGTCGCGCCTCTCGCCTGGGACACGGCAGTTCATCCTGCGCACGCACTCCATACCGACAGCGTTGGTATGGTACAAGACCATTTTGTGGCGCCGCTGGCAAATGGTGGGCGCGGCACCAAACGCCAGCGCGAACCCTCCCCTGCCACTGGATCCACGTCGCCGCTGCCAGAGCAGCAGCAGCAGCAGCAGCCGCCGCACGTTGCCAGCATTGACTCAGAGGCGGCGCAGGCCCAGGCGATTGCTGATGCCAATGCGGCGGCTATCCGTGCAGCGCTCAACTTCATGCATGTGCCGCAAACAGCGGCGAGCATGGGGCTGCTGACGCCGATGGCTGTGGCGCCGCAGCAGCAGCATGTGATGCGCATGCCTGTCCCGCGGCAGCCTCAGGCCCAGGCGCTGATGCCAATGCAGCAGGTGAGCCGCAAGGAGCCATGGCATCAGGTTGTTGCTTGGTGTACCCATGCGTATGTCGCGGTTCCATAACCGTCGCTGACTTCTCTGCTGGGCGCAAGCAGAGCCTCTCAGAGCGCTTGCACGTGCACAAACAGTCGCTGTGGTGCATTTTTGAGCCAGGTGATTGGCTGAATCAGCCTTGCCTCTCTTAGTGCAAGCAACCGATACAGCGTGTTACTGATGATCCTACATTGCAGCAGATGCAAGCACCATTATCTGTATGTGTACGGCGGGCGCGCTGCTCCTAATTCAAGGCACAGCGCATTTGCTATGCGCTTCCTGCTGCCGCTCATGCATTTCATGTTCTACCGCCACCATTTCCCACAAACATTTTTGCGCCGCGCCCAATCTACCACCGTCCCTCCATCATCACCGTCGCTAAACATCGCACTCTCCATACCCACTTCTGACTCACATCACTTATACCTACATGCTCGTGTGCAGGGCGAGGGCAATGTGGAAGCGGGGCCCGCGCCCGCAGCACGGCGCAGTAGCAGGAGCAGCGACAACAGCTCTCCCCTGCACCTCCACTCGCCCTTGTTTGAGGTGCCGGAGCTGGAGGACAGGCGCGCCGGTACCAAGCGCGCGCGCTACACAGTAGACTTCAAGCTCAAGGCCATCATGTATGTGGACGAGAAGGATCCAAGGGGGAGGGGCCCGGGGGGGGCGGTGGGGCTCAAGTATGCCTCCAAGCGGCTGGGGGTGACGGCCAAGATGCTCAGGTGAGGTCCCCAGGGGCACCGGTGCCGGATCAGTAGGCAGCCCTAGGTTCAGGGCTAGCAAGAAGGGCAGTATGTAGGCTCAACATGCCTTGTGAGTCCATGTTGTCTAGAGCAGCAGCAGTGGCAGCTGCTGCTTGAAGTGCTTGCGCTTGACGGCCTGTGTTGTCTCTAGCTCACGGCACGCCCGCACCCTACGACAACGCTGGTGCGTTTGACAACACTGAGGTGAGCCGCGCAGCAGGTGAACTTCAACAAGCAACTTCAAGTTAACCAAGTTTATCTTCAGATTACGCTGATGTGAGCGGCGCCGTTCTTGAATGTCAACTTTTAAAAATTTCAAGGAGCCGCACAGCTCTTGAACTTCAAGTTGAATTGCAAGTTGAACAAAGGCGTTGCGCATGCGGAGCACCGGAGGCGCTGGTAGCGCCAGGCGAGTGATGGCGTACGCCACTTGAACGTGAGCGATAGGTGTGCGCCACACATTCTCCGGCGAATCGGCTTGTCATGATGTTGAAACTGCCCAATACCCTGATGCTGCCCTCAGTGACGCTGGTGCGCGCAGGGCGCCGTAATGGAGCGTGCATACCATGCGACCTTTAGTGTGGGTTCGTGCATATGCGCACTGCATCAATGAGCCTATGGCCTGCGTGCATTGCTTCATCATTGTTGTGCGCTGATGTGCACCTGATTGATCAAAGCGCACCAGTCCCATTAGCACTCAGAAACGGCAGTGGTTTTTCCATTCACGGCATGTAAACAGATTAGTAGCACTTGAAGTTGCAGCTGCCTGCTGCTGCAGCAGCTCGGGCCAGAATGCGCTTATTACCATACCTGCGATTGCAGTCAGCGGTGCGATGGGTGTACATGATGCAGGGAAAAAGAAGCACAGTCAGGCCCTGCTGCCTGCTGCTGTAGTCATTAGTTACTCTGCCTCTTGCTTCTCAAAGTATACTTTTAGTGGTTCGCAAAGGGATCGCAGCCACCTGCTGCCGGTGTACCTACTGTAGCAGGCGCACATGAATGGTTCCACGCCAGCACAGCCCATCAAGCACTGTGCAATTCATCAACGCTCATCATAAAACTCAACCCTGCCTATGCTCGCACACGTGCTGCAGGGAGTGGAAGCGCAGTCAGCCCCTGCTGCGCGCCGCGGCATCCCAGGGCATACAACACATCGGCCCCACCACGCGCCGTAACGCCAACTTCAACCTTGAAGTCGACAACAACGAGCAAGCCGAACAGGCCCCCCCAGTGCCCGCCCCCGCGGCCTCATCTCAGCCCATCTCGGCGGACATTGAGCCGGAGCTGGTGGCGTGGATCGCGCGCATGTGCGACGCGGTGGCGCAGCAGCACGGCGCCGCTGCTGCTGCGCCGCCGCGCGCGCGGCTGACCTCGCGCATGGTCAAGGACAGGGCGCTGGAGCTGCGGCCGGGCCTGTTTGGCGAGAGGCCGCCGCCGGAGGACTGCGTCGCGCACGCCGCGTGGCAGCACAAGGTCGCGTCGTGGTACGAGCGCTTCATGCGCCGCCACCGCCTGTGCCTGCCCTCCGGGAAGAAGGCCGCCGCCGCCGCCGATGCCGCGCAGGCGCAGCAGCAGCAGCAGCAAGAGCAGGCAGCGTCGGGGCCGGAGGCAGTGCCGCTGCCACTTCCCATGGCAGCTATGCTTGGGGATGAGCCGATGGAGCACGCGCCGCCTATGCCTGTGCCCGCGCAAGCGCGACGTGGCTTGGACATATTGGCGCCGGTCACAGGTGATGCAGCGTAGGCACCAGTACCTGCCTACCTTTTCCGTCTTTACCTCTAAGGTGCTTGCACCGGGTGTCAGTGTTGGTATAGCTATGGGCGCACCTGCGGTCGATCCTGCAGTTGCATTTGCACGGCTGCCGTTGGCGCACAGCCCGCATTGCCCGTGTACAGCGTTGTTGAGTGCAGCGCGGTGCGGTGCCAGCTGCTGCCAGTGCTGCTGCGGGCACGCGTGAGAGCACTGCGTCACTTCACGGCAGTGGCACTTACTATGAATGGCACACAGGATGGCGGATAGGCAGAGACTGAGCGGTCGGAGGATTTTCGCCTTTTGAGCTTTAATGCTACAAGCTACGCTATGGCATTGGGGGGGGGGGGGGGGGGGGCACTTGGCACAGTGTGGGCGTGTGCAGCCACTGGTGATGCCCCTCGGCTTTCCTGCCGCAGCGAGCACAAGGAGCTGCTGCTGCACTGGTGGGCGCTGCTTTGCTGCTGCTGCTGCTGCACCCCATAGCCTGCGCTGCGATGCTCAAGCTGGTCAATGCAGAATGCTGGCTGGTGGCTGCATGAAACATCAGCTGCTGCATCCAGCAAGAGCAGCGGCAGCGGAGGTGTTTAAAGCCCATTACAGATTCTGCAACTGGCCGTAGTAGGGGCCCGGCAGTGGTGCAGTTAAGTCCCCGGCACAGTATGGCGGCGTAAAGCAAATACTTTGAAGTATGCACGCCAAATCTCTTCTGCGAAGCAACGACTACAAGAGCAGAGCAAGACATCAGGCGCGGGAGAGTGACATTGGTCAAAGAGTACAAAGGTTTTGAGCACACACACGCAGCGGCTTCAGCATACACAAGCATGAACAGGGGGCGTCCCAGAAGCTTCGCACAACATGGCTCGCTCACAGAGCTTGTCAGCCGTCACAATATCAATGGACAGTTTATTGTTACTGATCAGCATGCTCGTGTTGTGTCATTGATGCCGCTGCAGCATACTGCACAGTGAGCCAGTACAAGCGCACTGCTGCTTGCATGTCCTCAGCATCTGTGCTTTCTTCGGCGGCACGTGCACAAAACAGTTTGAAGGTACCCATGCAGCTGCACACATTGCCACAAAGAGTTCCGGCACATGGTCAACAATGTTGCAATTCAGGTCCGTCATTTTGCATGGTCCCTGACATGTGCAGCTAGCTGCCTTTGCTTGCAGCGCTGTCAATGAGTCGTGTGCACTTGCGTGCTGATGCAGTGGCTTTTGCTATGTCATCGTGCCAGTGCCAGTTATTGTCCCAGGTCATGATGCACGGTGCACATGAAGTGGATGAAGGCAACGGCTTTTTGATCTGAGAACGACGAAGAATAACACCATCCATTGGAGCTGAGTTACCCGCAGTTTCAGGGTGCGGCACATGGCTTTTGAGGCCTCTATCACAAATGCTGGCCACAGATTCCCCCGAATCACATCATAACTTGGCTCAACACCAACCAAATCGCATCTTGTACATAGCTCTTAGTCTGTGCCTACCCTAATCCTGAACCTAGTCCTACCCCCAAGTAGGGTTAGGAAGTTGATTAGTTGCATCAAGTTGCAAGCATGTGACACTCCACTTGTTCCAGTTTTGTGTTGCAGTTTAGCAGCAGCACCACCAGCACCAGCAGCACCCTCCTCGGCAGCTTCCGCCGGACATCATGCGCAGACTGCTTCTGGTAGCCTATGTTTGCGCTGCCGCGAGTGCGTTCCAGCACTGCCCGCTTTCTGGCGTTTATTCGCGAACTGGGACCATCCGTCCTGCGTCTCCACCGACAGCAATAGCAGCGCTGCTGGCAGACAGGAACGCGCTTCGGCGCGCCTACGGACTCGAATCGGCTTTTGCAACCGCTGTTCGCGGCTCGCGCCTGCGTGCGACTGACGACTCGGATCTAATCGATGTGGAACCAATTTTGATGCTGTTGCTGGCGTTACTGACGCCTGCAGCACTACTGGGGCTAGTCATCAGACTCTCGCTCTCCAGAAATATTCTGGTGAGTGATTATTGTGATGTAGTACCACGAGGTGGATGACCGTGGCAGTTTTGAAAGCGGTTGCAGTGTTCCATCAGCCGGGGAAATGTACCATCGCTCGATGTGTGCGCCCAGGTGTTGTCAATGCAACGCATCTCAATGTCGTACAGGTACCGAGATGCGTTGCATCGACAACACCTGGGCGCACAGATGCTGGATTTTGAGCTGAAGTGCTAGAGCTTGCGGGATACTCCCCAAGTGCTTCTGCCATATATGCCTCGACCGCTCATGCTTGTTGATGCGCAGTCTCTTCTGCTGAACAGTAGGCTCAGGTGTATTTTGGCAAGCGCTTGTGCAGCGTGACTTGCAACTTAATGGCGTAAGCTGCTCTGATTCGTGGCTCTGGCTCAAGTGCAAGTGAGGCTGCTGCTGCACAGTCCGACACTCATTTGCAGGTGTAATCACAGCCTTCATTTCAAATTATGACAGACATTGATATGTATTCAGACTTCACCATCCTGCAAGTCATGTCGCATGTGTCATCGACTTACACTCGTCACTGCCATTTGCAGTGCTAGCATCTTGTTGTAGTTTACCTGCGGTGTCATTGTCGGCTGAGCCTACACAGATGTCGGCTGCCAAGTTCTCGTGACACACATTTGCTGTCAATAACCAGATGCCACCCGCAACCCGTTTTGTTGCAGAGTTGGATTTTGGCCGACAAGCTCCTTACAGCTGGGTTGCTGCACCTCACCCACAAACCCTTCCACAGGGCCGTCCCCGCAGGGTTAAACGGGTGTTAAAGGGGCTGCTATCCTCGTCTCCCCCCCCCCTTGAGGATTCGGCAAGGGGCGTTTTTCTCATCAACAGGGATCGTGTATGTGACGCCATCAATCCACCGGGCTTTCGGAAGGAGCCAGGCCCAGCAGTCACGCTGATCAGTGGCGCATGTGCTGCGGGCAAGTCAGCAGTATCCCGCCTTGCTTTCATGGGGGAGAAAGGGGTCATGTACGTTGAGCTGCCAGCCGGAGGTGAGGACATTGAGTCACTCTGGCTCACGAAGGTCTATGCCGCATGCGGTGTGCAGGCTCAGGCGGGTGAGGACCTGTCCGAGTCGCTTGTGCTGCAGACAGCGCTGCTGCAGCTGAAGCGGGCGCGAGAGCAGCGGCAGCACAAGCATGCGCAGCTGCTGCCTGGCGCAGAGCGTGCCGTGGGCGACGACCCCTCCGACATGATGCCCGTATTTGTCACGGACCTCACTAGCCGCACTGGCTTGGATCAGCTGTATCAGCTGCTGCTGCTCTTCAAACGTCTGGGGCCAGACTCTTCATTGGCGCGTTTCGTTGTAGTGGTGTCTGCTGCCCATACTGCAGCTGGCGTGGCTACCCCTCTAGCCCGGCTTCGCGTTCAGGTGATTGAGGTGGGGGACTTGGAGGAAGACGAGGGCAGGAGTTACGTTGGCAAAGCGCTACATTCGTGGCTGTCGCTTCGGCCCAATGTCAGCCTGACACCGGATGAGAAAACTGACATAATCACTTACACTGTTGCCAAGTGTGGCACTCTAGTAGGTCGCCTCAAACAAATCTGCCAGACTGGATGGGGTAGGTGCAGCTCGGTAGAGGAGTTGAAGTCCACTGTAAATTACTATGTGGCCAAGGAGCTGCTCCTGGCAGACGGTGGATTACGGTCGTTGCTGTCTTCACTGTCAGCCGACGGGGCTAGCGCAACGCAGCTGAGCAGGTTTTTGCGCCTGTTTGTGCTTCCCAAAGCAGAAATGTCAGCTCGTGCCAGTAGTTCAACGGCTCAGGCTGCCATTCCTACTGTTGGGCAAGAGGGCATGATGGTGGCTGATGCAGTGAGTGCAGCCCCTTCTTTGAAAGCTGCAGCTAATGTACTCGGCGTGGCGCCAGAGCGCGTCCTCAGCGGTAATTTAGGTACTGGAAGGTATGCTCATCCCCTACTCACAAGTACAGAGACAGAGGAAGTGCGCGCCGCTTCTATATTTGTGGAGACATCGATGCGGGAGCATATCTTGATTTTGGAGAGAAGTGTCGACGGGCTGCAGGAGGGCATCCATGCACTGTAGAATTGGAAGGGAAGCTAGGGATGGTGCTGGATGGCGTTTAGATGTCGACACTTCAACACTTTGCGTGTATGCACGTTGCTGAATGTGTATTCTGTGCACAATTACTGCCCCTGTAACTCTGCCAGTAGATGTGCATATATTGCAAGTGTTCACAACACATGTGCTGGCCATGGTCTATCTCTGCTTGCTACCCTTCAAGTTGTTGTGCATTGCTTGCACACTTCTATGCATGAGAAATGGTGTTTGCAATTGCATGAGGAATGTTGTTTGAGCATGGGCAGTACGTATCTAGTTTGCTGAACGCCAGCAGTTGCATACTGAAGCTGGCACAGCAACAATGATGCAAGCTTGCTCCTGATATTATCGAAGCATTTGTACGGTCAGCGGTTGGGGTGATTTTGGTAGGTAAGTCACCATGAGCTTTTCATCTTGTATGCTGGCACATTTTAGAAACTGTGCACCGTCATGATCTAGGAAGGTGTATGCATATACCCCCCGAGATCATCAAGTTGTCCCCCTCCTCTCTGTTGTGAGTCGTCCACGACAACAAATCCAAATTGAAATAAGCTGCAGATGCCATCATGGAAGGTGATGCTGATCTTGTCGAAGGTAGCACGTTGCACATTCACAAGTCAACTTGGGTTACCCTGAACGAACCACAAACAACTTAGGGTTAAGCCCCAGATTGAACTTCAACTACAAAACTTCAAACTTAACTTGAAGAATTCGTACCCGAAGGCGCCGGCTGTGTTAGGAGCTGCATCGGCAGCGCTGCAGCATGGAAGTGGAAAGCGAACAAGCGCCAAAGCTCAGCCTGAGGATTCACGAGACTATAAAGGAGAAGCAGAGTGCGAACGGCCTAAGGCATGGCGACTACCTTCAGTACAGGCACTACTGCAGCAGGCGGCTTAGACGCGTGCGAACCAACAAGCAGGTCAAGTTTACCTTCGGCAAGGGCAAACAGTTCACCAAGAAGACGCTGACGTTGGACATGGCGAAGAAGTGAGTACTGACATGGCTGATCGTCGTTGTCCAACCTACGGATTGCATGCTGCCAATGCGGGATGTATGCCATGCGTTGATCTCTTGAATCTGCTTCTGTATTCCCCTGCTGCAGCGCTGCGTTTCTGGAAATACCACTGATGTTTGCGGAGCGATCATGGGCCTTCGCCATGCAACTGAAGCAGGTGCGTACCGAGCAGAGTGCAAGTGATCAAGTGCCCTCATTTTGTTTTGCATAAGTTTGCCACTGTGTTCCTTGATGCGTGCACATGCACAGCAGCAGCAGGTTGCATTTAGGATCAGCATTACGATAGCAGCAGTTCATAGTTATCGGTGTGCAGTCAAATTCGGCAATGACATGGCATTTCGCGAATGCTCAGCGTGATCGTCACAGCACTGGGTCACATCAGACAAAGTGCACCAAACTGTTACCATGTACATCATGAACTTCCTTTATGACCCTGCCATTGTCTAAGCAGCGCAGGCCTGTAGCACCGTCCCTCACACACGCCCCGTCTGGCATCTCAAATGCAACTGCATTCCTCAGCGCGAATTCTGCGCCGAGCTGTGGCGAAGGACAAGATGGTGCTCTCCCAGACATTCTACTCAAACTCATCCACACCTCGTTCAATTTCATGTGTCGCGCAGGACCTGGGCAGCTCAAGTTCAACTTCAAGTGCGGAGCGTCACCACCTGATGCGCCGCCTCAGCAAAGCGGCCAAGTGGGCGAGCGACCTCGAGACGCTGTGCGCGGCCGCGGGCGACGAACGCACCGCGCTGGAGGCGTGCGCGTACGCGGCGTTCATGTGCGGAAATGTGCTGCTGGAGAAGGAGAGCTGGGGGGGGGCGCTGGAGAAGCTCACCACGGTGCACAGGGTGTGTCGCGAGCTGGGGCAGGTCGGGGATCTGGCGGACCAGGACCTGTTTTCGGCGCGCGCGGAGGAGATAGAGCCCAGGTGCGCGTCGAGCCTGCTGCGCACTGGCGCGACGGCTTGCCAGATATGTGCGTGGCTTCATTCTTGAAGAAGGAGACAGCAGCAGCTGCGCAGTGCAAGTGCCGCCGCTGCGTGCGAGAACTGTGCTCGTTGGTTGCGCGTGTTGCAGGCGTATGTCAGGCTACCTTCACGTTTCAGTTGACATTTATCTGATGGCATTGATGACACAAATCCAAACGTTTGTGATGTCAACAGTGCAGCTCATCGGCAGTAAAACAAGTTATGCTCTGTTGGGTGCCACCACGCCAGCTTCCTGTTGGTCTTTGCTCGCAAATGGCAACAGGACGTCTGTGTCCAGCACTACACGTATCTCCTGAACAAGGATAACATCATTACAGGAGCAGCGAGGTCATAACTTCCGGCCGTGTTAGTGTCAAGGACAGCACATCTGAACAGATGCCATGCTACTGTTGAGCATGCCTTAGCCACTCAGCCTCACCTAAGTCTGCAGTGCAGCAGCAGTGCCCGGCGATACCCATGATCATCGGCATTCACGGGATTGGTGGCGCTGCTGCTGTTGTCGGCGCACCACTCCCATCGCCCGCTACCGCAACCGCAGCGTGCGCTACTGCAAGTACAACCTTAGCAAGGCCGGCGGCGCCACCACCGCCACGGAGTCGTTCAGCCTGGACCAGCAGAACGACGGCGGCGGCGGCGGCGGCCTGCTCGCCGCCAAGCTGGCCAGCGTTGTGTCTGAGGCGCGGCTGCAGCAGGCCAAGGCGCTGGCGCACGTTGACTGGCAGGCGCGCCGCATACCGGTGCGCGGGCAGGGGCTGAGCGTGGCGCTGATCGCGGCGCGCGAGGCCAGCAGGGGGCTGGAGGCAGCGCTCAGGACGGGGGGGGGCGTGGGGGGGCGCAACGACGCGCTCAGCGTGCGCGTGCTCAACGGCTGGGATGATGTGGCGGGGGAGGCGGCGAAAGAGACGGCGGCGCTGCAGGGCAAGGTGCGTGCATGGGTGTGCATTAATGCGCACTTTGTGTGTGACTAGCAGTTGGCGTGGGTGTGAAAGGGCAGGCAGACCACCAGAGTTGAAGTTGAGGAGTGTGCGCCTAGGGTTGGGATTAGCATTTAGGGTAAAGAGAGTGGCAGGTGCACAGAGTCGACGCGCTGCTTGTGAATGCAGGTGTGGAAGGTGATGGATGAGCGCAGATTACGACAGTTGCGCGCAACTGCCCGTCGCTTCGCCTCCTGCCTATGCAACAAAGCATGGTCGTGGACTGTTTGTCGGTACTTGTGATTTAGGAGTGCTTGTGAGTGTATGACAGTGTCAATATGCAATGCAGTACCATTGTACACATCCTGGCCTCTGTTTCATGTCACTTACTTCAATTGAAATAAATGTGGCCTGATGGATTGCTGCCGCCCTGCGAGTGAGTGCAGGTGCCGATGGAGCAACATATTTGGTACTTTGGGTTAGGGCTAGGGTTAGGGTCAGGTCTAGGGTTACTGTATGGTTAAGGTTAGGTTTGGGTAAGAAACGGAAGGCAGCAAACCGCTGAGCCTGTCAAAAGCATCATGCATTTATGAGAGTTTTTTGCGAGACGGCGTAGTAATGTTATGCCAAATTGCTGAAATTTGCTACCTACCCATGTGTGCTTGCCCCTGTCAACTTGGCAGGGGGGTGGTGCGAGGGTGGAGGGGCAGCGAATGGAGCTGGCACTGCTGTCCGCCTACGCCAAGCACAGCAAACTGAGGCTCATGGTGAAGAGGAATGAGGCGCTGGTGGAGGGTCTCAAACAGGTCAGCACGGCGTGGCGCTGTTGCTGCGATGATGCTCAACATGAAGTACCGTAACATCATATTTGAAGTACGATACAGATGTGCTAGCTTGCGAGAGTGTGTGTTGCGCCTTTTCATTGATTCTCGTTTTGGGCGCGAAAGAGCCCAGATGATTGATGCAATGCTTGGTACCAGAGTCTACATGAAATCTTGTGAGAAACAACAAGTACTGATGCTCATCGATGATTACTCTAATTAACATTGCCAAACGGCACCCCCCCCCCCAACTACGCCTTCGCCCATCTGTCCGCCCCCTCTGGACTCCACCATGTGTGTCTTGTACTTCAGTGGTAGTAGTAGTACTTCGAAGTATGGTGATCGTCGAGGCCGGTACGTTGGAGTATAGAAGCATGTATGCTGAGGGTATGTATGCCGGTTTGTATACAGGCAACATGTTACATCGCAACTCTTTCACTCGTGTCAGCGCACCTGAAGTGCGTCTGCAGCTCTCACATTGGCGATGCCATGTGTGACGTCACGTGCGCCCGCCTTGCATGGCAAACAGACTTGCTACATGGCAAGTAAGGACCATTGCGTTTTTTTCGAGCGGCTTTGTCACACGTCACCTTGCGGCACAGGCAGCATTAGGCACAACATGCTGTACACTGATGTGCTTGTGTGAATGTTCACATCATTGCATGCTCGGCATATATTGCTTCTAGTACCAGTAGGGACACAACAAGACACCGTCCACTGCCATGGGGCACCACGGCCGTCCATCATTCTACTGACTTGATCATCATGATCACTGCTGTCACCGGTTCAGGTGCCCCATCTCTGTTGCATGACGCACCAGCACATGAAGATCAACGCCATTGCCCTCACCGTTTCTGCTGCCTGTGCACCGCTGTGTACCTTTACACACACACCGTGCCATGCGGTCGTGATGACTCTGATTCTGACCCTGACTCTCGCATTCTTCCCATCAAACCCGACACATGGCAACAGGCCAGCACTGGGGGCTCTGAGCCGCGCAACGCCGACATTGTGCACCTGTACAAGGCGCTCATGCAGAATGTGCGCGAGATGAAGGACTGCCTGAGCGTTGCTGCCGCTGCTACGGACCTGGCCAGCAGCGAGTCTGCGGACATGGACGTTGACGTTGATGACGAACACGAGGCCGCGCTGGCGGAGGTGGAGGCTGACGAGGCATGGTGAGATGAGCATCATCACTCATGAGTTTTGATGAAACGATGAAGGAATGCTTCAGTGCTGGTGGAGGTGCAGGCTGACGAGGCATGTCGAGATGAGCATCATCGCCATGACAAGCAGCGAATGCCACTTGAAGGTGCGCTGCGCCAACCTCTTAGTAGCCCCTGGTTCTGTGCGGTTCTTGTCAAAATGCATCAGGTGGTTCTACTGTGCAAGTGCTTGCGTAAAAGCACCCTGAAAATGCATGATGAGAGCCCACTGCCCATACATACCCCCCCCCCCCCTCCCCCTCTTAATTGAAGCCTAGTCATTGACCCCTTGTCGCTTTGCAACACCGCAGGTACCGTGCCTGCCGCTGCTTCTACCTGTCAGAGGCCTACGCAGAGCAGGGCAAGTGGCAAGAGGCAAGCGCGCTGCTGGAGTCTCATGCGCCGTCGCTGTGCGATGAGGCACTGGACAAGGCAGAGGACCTCGCAGACGTGCAGCGGGAGGGCGCAAAGACTCAGACTTTGACTCGCACGGACAGAATCAAGGAACTCGCCAGGTGCGTGTGACTACTTGCGGCCTCTCTGCGTTGAGCACTGTTGGCTTCTGAAAAGCATGTTGGAATGACCGACAGTCGCCTGAGCATGATCTAGTGTTTCCAAAATGTATGCATGTATTGTTGCATGCTCGCAGTGTTTCATCGTGAGTTGAGGTGTCTGTGACAATTAATCAGACTGTTTGAAGTATGACCTTAGGACAACGCAACCATGCTGGCTCAACATTAATTATCGCAATGCAGGCAGGTGGTCAGCCAGTCGGCTTCTTGGATGCATGACCTACGTAACTGTGCTGTCGCGGTACCTTGCGCCAGTGGGGAAGGGGCTGAGCACTTGGTGCTGTGGTGGCAATTGTGCACTGAACACTGAACACAGATTCCCCAACGAGAATATTGCATGTGCGCATAAATCATCAACACTGCATGTTGACTCGTGGCGGCAACATGGCACCATGTGCGCATAGATTATCGACACAACATATTGACACGCTATGTCGACATTACGTTGAATTGTGGTGCAGTATGGTGGAGGGTGGCCGCCTGCGCGCAGCTGCCAGCCTGTACTTGGCACCACACACGGAGCCCAAGGAACAGGTGGACCAAGATGCCAACGAGGAGGTACGTGCGCGTGTGCTTCGTGCATGCAGTATGTTTGTATGCAGATGATAATCACAAGCCTCTGCGGCTGGGAGCTTGCTCACATGCAGAGTGCATTGCTACGGTGTTGAGGTGCGTACATACACATACGTCGTATACTTCCACATATAAACATACAACACACCATACTTACCTGCTCTGAGGCACTAGGTATGTAGCTGTGGTGTCTTACTCTAACTAAATGTACGTATGATGTCTGCCCCTGGGGGTAGGTCCATCACTTAGGTAATGGTTCGGGGTTAGTGGCCAGCTGCTACCTGCATGATGTCAATGATGATGCGTATGCAATTGCAATTATTCATAGATTGTGGCCGAGGTGTGTGGAGTTGACTTTGGTCAGCTGTGACTGTGACTGTGGGGGTAGACACTTTGACATGCAATGATGCCAAATTGTCTACGATACCAGAGGAGTGGCAGTTCTCCTACAAGTGGTTGATGTTACACGCAATGCTCAGGACGTGTGCAGGGCATGTCATGAAATTGCGTCGCTCTCCGCATCAAGCGCCATATGCATTTTACGTTTTGACAACAAAAGGGCAGCAATGAAAGCACCGCTCACACACCGCTGACAAACTGATTGAGTGTGGTCGAGCTGTGTGTAGATGCCATGTTACACGGTGTGGCAATCCGCTGACAAGCATGACACCGCGTTTGGTGCTGCCAGGGTGATGAGCACGAGGACAGCGGCACGTCACCAGCATCAGAAGCATTGCCGGATAGAACGCTGTTGGAGCGCTTGTACGACTTTGATGATGGCGCAGACTCAACGCCAGCACCAGCAGATGGGTCGCCTGCCGAACCGACCACTTTTCGGTGAGCATGCGGCAGTGTGATGTTGCTTTTTGGCTGTACATGTACATATGCCGATGTTGTGCTGTATTATTACTACGCTAAGGGGAAGGCAGCAGATTGGCACACAAAACTCATGCATAAACTTAGCAATGATGTATTGTCGTTGCGCTGGTATGGAGGAAGGGGTCGAAGCCGCTGACAGTGTCAGCACCTGGGGGAACCCCAGCATCTCCCTAAATTGACCCCCCCCCCCTCTGTGATCACCTGACCCTACCCCCTCAAAGCAACGAGGGGCAGGGTGGGTGGGCTTTCTATGCTAACCTACCAGCTAGTACTCTGCTGCAGCTACGTGCCTACACTTGCTGAGCGGTACCCGTCAAGAATTGCTGCACGTGCTGCTTCCCCCCCCCGGACGCTTCGCAAACAGTACACATAGGGCTCTAAGGGCCCGTCCGATTTTAGTTTTTTGCAATCTTATCCAACGCATCAAGCCCACCTTGGGGCTGCTATAAATACATAAGATCATAAGTACACATGGCCTGTTCCCCTTATGTCAGCTTTGTCCACAAACGCCATTTCAAATGGCGGCATCACAAAGTGCGGTTGTTACTGCAATGAAGCATGCGCTTGGTGCAGAGATGATGTCGAGTTTAAACTATTGGAATAGGCAACTTTTTTACTAATGCACTGCTTCAACGTGCCGTTGCATTGTACGCGCTGTGGGTGCAGCATCACACGCACTGCGCCCATGGACTGACTCACATGTGCTATATTCCAACTAAATTTACTCATGTGCTTCTGTGCAGAATCGAGGCCATCCCTCCACGCCTGGCACCCATCCCTGCCAAGCCCCTTTTGCTGGATGGCGCCTTCAACTTACACTTGCAGTTCCCAGACCTGTCGGCAAGAGCGGGAGCGCCAGAGGCAGCTGCCACCGCTGCCAACACACGCGGCAGCCTCACGGGTCTGGTGCGCTGGGCATTTGGGCGAGGATGAGCTGCTAACATGCGCAGCCAAACACAGCATAATGCACACTTTCATTGCGCGCTTCATTGGCAGGGCGCTTGTGTTTTTTGGCTGGTTGCTTCTTGCTCGCAGCAACATTTGCTATGCTGCTCCTTCACCGCAACACTTTTGTACACCATAGCATGCTTTGTGAGAAGAAAAGCGGAAGGCACGCTACACCTCATTCTGAACTACCAGCCAAGGTAGCAAGCTTGACATCGACCAGCCAGGTCATTTCGTGCCAGAAGCGAGAATCGACAATAATTGCATGACCACTGCCACATCACGAAGACACATAGGTACACCAAAAGGCAATGAAACACAACGCTTATAAATACACAGGGACAGCCTGGCAGCAGGACTACAATGTAGGTGCTGTGGTTCGCCTGCCAAAAATGCTGTAGGCAGTGGAGGCGCTGCTGTCGGACAAGCAGGCAGTAATGGTAGCATCAGACAGCAAGAGACAGCAAGAGAGGGACGGCACACTGCTAAACAACCATGTAGTTTTTTGCTTTTTGGCAATCTGCGGCACAGGCCCTACAGGCAGATGTGCTGTTGACGCCCTGTGCGTGTGTAGTGTAGTGACAAATGTATGCAACGCCAGTAGCGCAAATCTACTAAAGCCCAATTCACTGTGGTCCCGCGCAATGCCCCCAGCCTCAGAGGTTCATGTACTACATTCACAGTGTGGCGTTCCTGTCGTATCCTAATTGTGAGTGGGCGTTCATGAAATCTCAATGCGCGGTTGTAATGGCCGTAAACGTGGCCCTCTCTGCCCAGAGCTGACTTCTTGCCAGTTGCTGGTACGCCATGATGCCTGACACGCGAAGTGCAGCACGCAGATGCAGCAGTGAAAGTGACACCATAATCAGCAATGTGCAAAATTGGCTTGACATGCATTTCAGAGTGCTGTCCACATGGCATTTGTCAAGTGCCCTCATGCCCCCTTTCATCATGCAGGAGGTGATTGGTGAGAAGATGCAAACTCCCTGCACATAACACAGGGTAGATTTTCTTGACAGCACGTCCCCTCACTGCGAACGTCATGGCAAGCAGCGGCTGTACAAGCGCCTCGCCGCCCCCCTTCCAGAGGCGTACATACTGCAACCTGGCTTTTGCGTCAAGCCCTGCAACCTCTTGGCAGCAAATGGCACTTACTTGAGATCTTGCGTGTAGGTGGAGTCAGAGTCAGAGTCAGGGAGTCTCAGTCCAGCTGGAGCGTCCTCAGGATCTCTTCAAAGTTGAGCTTTGCCGCGGCGATGCTCTTCTTGGCGGCCTTGATGAAGTTGGTGCCCTTGAGCTGACCGCCGCCAGAGAAGTCGGCAAAGTTGGCCGAGTACAGGTCGTTCTCCGCATCTGATAAGTCTGTGAGTACTGCTTGGTAGGCCTCCACAAAGTCCGCAAGGTCAATTTCCTCCTGCGTATATATACATGCGTACAGGGGGCAGCGCGGCACCAAGGTCGGCATCACGTCTGCCCGTGAATAACAGCCATCGTCCAGGCACATCTGTACATGATTTTACATATTCTCTAAAGTACACAAGCACATTTCGACAACTGGTGCTGTCGCTGTCATGGTTTGCAACAGTCCGTAGCAAAAATACATTGATCTAGCATTGCATACAGATGTGCGGCGGCAGTGCCGCATCAGGCACCCACGCTGTTGTGCAATGGTGGCGGGGGGGCAGCAGGCATCAACTAGCCCGCTCAATGAATATTTCTGTTTCCACTGTGCTTCGACCCAGCTCACTGCATACGTTGCAGTAGTAGTTGCAGTTTCACACGCAGGTTGTGCAGGACGTGTGCGCGTGCTGAAGCTTGCAAACTCACTGCGCAATGTCACATGCTGAAGACAGCACCAGGTAAGCTAAGCTGCGGCACAACAACGTGTCAGTGCTTACCACCAGGTGATGGCTGCCGTAGCCCTGTTGAACTACCTACCTCGCCGCAAACAAAGGCGTGTGCTTACGCCGACAGTGCGTCCTCATAGGGCAATGGAACTGTCCCCGGAACTGCACCATCACCGGCAGGAACTTGATGCGCCTGTCGAAGCACTTCCTACTTCATGTGTGTGGGTTTCAGCTCCAGCAGTTCAATAGCAGGATTCAGGCGTGTTTCACAACATGTGCGCTACATGGCGGTTATGTCCACAGATGGCACTTACAGTTCTACCGTGTGTATTTTGGTAACGCCACCCACAAAAGAACAGCGTTTGTTGAGGTTCCTACTTGAGGACCAAAGATACGCAGTTAGACGTGACAGCAGCAGTGCTCACCGCCACATCTTCGCTATCGCGGATCGCCGAGAACGTCTTCTTCACAGCGGACAGAGGCGAACTCACGCCCACGGTGCCTATTTTGCGCCGCACAGCATCGCCATCGGTGCTGCCCGCAGGTGCCACCGCATCCCAATTTGCCAGCAAGTCTTTCAGGGCTGCATACTGTAGCTTGAGCAGGGGGAACCAAGACGCCGCCACCTTGGGGTCGCCCTGGTGATGAGGGGGTGGCACAAGGGGGCAAGCTGAGGTGGGGCACATGAGGTGTGTTGAAGTATGTGTGCATGGAGATAGACACTGCTTTTTACCTGGGCATCATGCTGACACGCAATAGATTGGAGGGGGGTCAGCAAGGAGGGGTGTGTGGCTAGCGGCAGTGCGATTTGCCAGGGATACTTGCACAGCTTTTGCATGCATCTGGTGCGTACAACGCAATGACAGTTCACTGGTGTAGTATACTGTGTGAAAGCTAGCCTCATGGCGCAGCGCCTTAAGGTTAGGGTTAGCCGGCCTTGCCACCTGCAGCACCATCAGATGAGACCCTATGTTCAACACAGCAGCTGCCTGCTGGCAGTCACACCCAACTGTAATGCGCATGCAATGCTTTCTAGCGCCATACCTACCCACGTGTCTGTGATGCCTGTTGTTGTTGCTGCAGTTGCTCCATACTGATAGGCGGTCCGCAGGTGGTTGATTCTATCTACACATACGTTATGCATCATTGAAAACGCAAAGAATTGTAAGGGCAGTAAGGGCCCTCATCAAGCTTATGTACACGAATGGCACCAAATGCCACACTCAGTGGCATGCTACGCCACAACATGCATTGTAGTATGTGGGCAATGACTTCGATTGAGCACACCCTTGTCAGACCTAGCAGGTGGCGGATAATGCCAATCCTCAAAAGTACAGAGTACAGATATTCGGCCACGGCAACGCTTAGCGATAAGTACACTACAATAAAGCTACAATAGAGCTATACTTCTATATAAATGTCTTCTAGATCGTGGTGAATGCCTACATCAGGTGATCCCATGTCCCGCGATAGACTCAAATGACCAGTTTGTACTACGAATTGAATCTTGTGCCGAAAATCAATAAGCATCCGTTCAGTTGTTCATACAAGAGATGCAAGACGTGGTGCATCTGACGCTATGTGCTCACCGTCGGGCCCCACGCAGCATCATTCGCCCACGCACTTGAGCCCCATGGCATGGCAATTAGAGCAGCCGCTGCGCCTGTCGCCAGGCCAAAATCCCTTCTCGTGCATGACTCTGCAACTCTGCCGCTGATGCCGGCCTTGAGCTCCGCGCTAGCAGTGACAGTCCTACGCGAGCATCGTCGTATCACGGATCCTCGCGGTCTCTGTCGGGCGAGGCCATTAAAGGCATCTGCTGAGCTGCAGGTCGCGAGCACAACTCCGCAGAACAGCCCCCGCTTCATGATCGCTCCTGTCCAGGACTGATTGCACTTCAACATCTACTTCAACATCACCAATTCTCAGATCCCTAGCACGGTTGGGGAGAGGGGCATTCACTGCACTATAAGATTGCCGGTGTGCAGTTTCACTTAAGGGCCAAAACGCAGCAATGTGGTGCTGCGTTACCACTCCACTGCTTCAGTGATGGACATGCTTGTACGGGTGGTAAGTTACATTGAATGCATGTAGTATGTACAGTGGTACCCAAGCTCGTTAACGCCGAAAGGCGTGGCAGCGAATGCGGCTGGTTTGGTGGGTGGGCTGGGCTGCAGGGCTTGCAGGAGCTAGCACCAGCGGCCCCCAGGTGATGCCAGCGTGCGTAGCCCCTTCGAGAGAACTTCAAACGTGTGGTGGTGTCTCGGAAGCCCTGGCTGGCGTGCGGAGGAGGGACAGGGAGCGGCTTGGCGTGCTTGGAGAGCAAGCGGAGTCGGCTGCACGCCACGGCACCAACCACAAGTTACTAGCAGCGGTAAATGGCAATATCTTGTCAGGCTTGCAGCCTGCGGTGAGCCGTGACCTCGCTCATCAAGGAGGCGATGCTTTACTTAGTTATATAGCCTTTCTCTCTAGCGTCAGCGCCTGGCGCCCAGTGACTCCCTCTGCTTATCTCTATGATATCGGGGTTCACGTAGATAGCCACAATCTCCAGTTCAGGGCCCATCATGGTGACCTTGGCCTGCATGAAAACTTTGAGATGGAGTCTGCGTGGAGCTGGGTGGCCCTTAGAAGGGTCTGTCTGTGGGGGGAGAGTCTTGCAGCTTTGTTTGGTATCCCTGCTAGTGTGTGGGGGACAGTCGCTTGCGGATGCTTTGTTGGGGGTGATATGGGAGGCCCGGTGAACCACCGTCCCGCTCATCAAGGAGGCGATGCTTTGCTTAGTTATATAGCCTTTCTTTCTAGCGTCAGCGCCTGGCGCCCAGTGACTCCCTCTGCTTATCTTTATGATATCGGGGTTCACGTAGATAGCCACAATCTCCAGTTCAGGGCCCATTATGGTGACCTTGGCCTGCATGAAAACTTTGAGATGGAGTCTGCGTGGAGCTGGGTGGCCCTAAGACGGGTCTGTCTGTGGGGGGAGAGTCTTGCAGCTTTGTTTGGTATCCCTGCTAGTATGTGGGGGACAGTCGCTTGCGGGTGCTTTGTTGGGGGTGATGTGGGGGGCGGGGTGTGGCGTGCAAGCTTTGCATGCTACATCCAAGAGTGAGAACAAGGCGACACACCTACAACATGGCATTTCCACAGCCACAAGTGGAATATAATAAAAGTACAATGGTACACATGCATGTACTTTTTATTAATTCTCGCTCAGGGCGCGAAAAAGCCCAGATGATTGGCATCTAGCTGTAAGGAATCTACATGTCGTATGACAGTCTGAAAGTGTCGCAACGACAACCACTCAAACGCCGCCGCCGCCAAATGGCATCTCGGGGTCCTCCCCTACGTCCTCCTCCATGTGCCCCCCCCCCCTGGATTCTGCCATGTGTGTCATGACACGGCCAGAGTACGCCATGTGGAGCGCTGCCGACAGTGCCGAGCGTAAGCGCGCCAGGGCGATGCCCTTGAGAGCTTTAGGGCGCGCTCCTCCGGGCACTGACATCCTGCTGGCATACTCCGTCGCCACAGCCTCCAGCAGCTTCCGCCCCTGCTCCCCGATGCTGCCAAATGACCCTATTGCCAAAGTGGCAAGTTTGTAGCAATTCTGATCATAATGACCAGAATAGTGGGTAGTCTTGGCGGCCTCTTGGTCGCGGCAGCATCGCTCGGGGTCTGCTGCAGTCTTCGCCGCCCGCGACGCCACCTGTGCCTCGAAGCAGGCAACGTCCACCATGAGCGGTAGGTGGCGTGTCGGGTCGTCGTAGCCGGTCACCGGGAAGGCGTCGGCAGGCAGCACGATGTCCATCCTGCGACTCCCCGGCGGCCCGGCATGTACACTGTACTGCAAATCAGAATACATGCATGGGCCACATGACAACAGCAATGCCAACACTGGCCGAACAGGGACAGAAACTAACTGCCTCTATCTCTACCTGCAGCAGGCGCAGAACCGTCACTTGTCACAGCACAAGACGGGGCGCATCTTGTGAACACCAACTTCAGTTTGATGAAAACAGTGCTGGAGTACGAGCCTGTGCTAACTTGCAGCAGCCTATGCCAGCGCTGCATCCACCAGGATAATTGCATCACACAGGGGATCACGTCATCATCTTTGCAGCCAGAAGAACCTTATGGGAAGCATTCTCACTGCCGCAATAGACGTGACATCAGACAGACAACATGCCACCATGCTGCCAAGCCCAAGCTGAGACAATTGTCAGTACTAAAGCGTCAATTAATGTTGCAAAACAGCTTCATTATTAGCCAGCGACGCGTATGGTCCACATCACGTGTGCATGTACCTACAACATGCTATCGACTCTGCGACATGGCTGTTGTGGCAGTAGTCAAGCCGCTGTGGTGGTGATCCCGGTGGCTGCGAGCAGTCGCAATGCTGAACTTGTTGATGCTATCCGCATATGCATTCCGCTGGGCAACGATGCAGCGCGCCGCCTTCTCAGCAGCGCTCATCTCTCTGAAGCGCTGCTGCCGCATGGCCATCTCGCGCTTGTACGCCGCCGCTGCGCGCGCTTTCTCCCGCGCCGTGTCCGCCTGCTTCTCGGCCTTGCTGCGCATGCGCTGCTTACACGTGAGCAGCTTGTTGGCGTGGGTCTGACGCTCTTCCTTGGCTGCCGCCATTGCTGTTGCGGGAGACAAGAATGGCGGTGGGGATCGGCTTGGTTTTGCAGGTGTGACTTCAAGTCGCAATGCAGAGCACATCCCCTGGCCTTTACAATACTCTGCATTTTGCACCATCTGCCATACTGTGTGGTGCTGCCAGTGTCCATGTGTGCCTTGGCAGACACTCTTTTCCCTGCGACCTCATGATAGTCTCGTCACTACAGTAGCGCTGTGCACAATACACAGATGCCAGCGTGCAAATGCGGACATTCTCAAGGGCAAAATGCTCACGCATTGCTGCCACCCTCAAAAAGACGATTTCAGTTCACAACGCGACGCAGACTGAATATTTGTGCACCCCTGGAACCCACATCATTGGCCCTCAACGCCTCTCCCGCATCCGTATCAGCACATGGCCTTTAGACCCCCCGCATGCACAGCCTAGTCTGCAGCAGCGCTCTTTTCCTTTGTTCAGAATGTCATAGTATACATGCATAATGATGCATTGTTAGTCACATACCTGCTGCTTGCGCCTCCGCTGCGGCCAGCGCTTGTCGGTTGCGCTCAGCCCTTTCTGCGCCTTTAAGCAGGTCTTGCATAGCCCTAGCACTGGATCCCGCTGCCGCTGCGCCGAGGTACAGCGCCGCCTTCTGTCGCTCTGCCTCCTGCTGCTCGAGTGACTGGAGCTCAGCTTGACGGCGGTCTCGCTTTGCCTCAAGGGTCTCCAGTAACTGCCAAGGCAATTGCAAAGAACATTTGACAGATGACTCATCTTAAGCTTGTGTAAATGAAACTTCACATTGCACAAAGTGTGGGCGTGGAAGCTTGATGTATACGTTTATGTTATTAACTGCTTCTATGTAATGCCAAGCATAGCTGTGCAACATCAATTTCAATCCAGGATCAGGTGGCCCATGGTCAAGGTACAATGACAGCTGTGGTGTCAATGATGTCGCCTTCATGCGTGCAGACTAGCATACTCAATATATACACGTGATTCTGCAGTACGCATGGCATGTACGCCAAAGTCTACTGAAAGCAACCCATGCCAACAAGCGCAACGACACACACTGTGAGACAGAAATGCTGATGGCATCTCATGCGCGTCACATGCCAGCATGTATATCTATGTCATCATACGTACATACCCATATATGTCGCGATACGTACATACCTCAGCACTCTTTGCTTGGAGTGGCAACTTCTGCCTCTGCTCTGCTGCCTCGGCTGCAGCACTAGCCTTTGCCCGTGCGGCAGCCTTGGCGGCAGCCGCGGCCTCTCTGGCCTCTGAGATGCTGGCAATTGCCTTCTGGAGATCTGCCTGTTTGGCAGCTTTGTCCGCCAGAATCTGGCGTCTGCGTTCCGCCTCCTCTTGCCGCTCGCGCATCTTGTTCATCTGGACACCACAGCAGAAGCGAAACGATGGAGGGCAGCATGTGAGACTCGCTCCTCAATGTCTTGACCATTATTTCGGAGTTGATTTGTGGTCCTTGCACAGCAAGTCATTTCATGGCAAACGCAAGTCGTTCATAGAACCGCAAATCATACGCCATACATGCACATAGCATGAATGAGCACAAGTTGGTAGTGTGGAGCAGTGAGGGCCAACGCTGGCGGCTCAACAAACGCATATATAAGCTCTTGATTTGACGCAATGCCGGCATGCGACTGCTGTGTGGCCCCTTTGCGCCCTCCCTCCTCCGTGACCTCCAGTGCACCACAAATTACCTGCCGCCTGCCTGATGCAACATCATCATGGATACTTCGAAGTGCATATATCTGATGACCTGCCCTGCAACTGATGCGCTTCGTAAGGTTGACGTGACGTGCCTTGGTACACGTTTGATCTGTTTTGTTGCTGCAGTGTGCTGGCTGCCTGCACATCGCGTTCATTGGCTCTGCCCGGCCAGACTGTGACTCATGGTCCCCGCGACTGCGACTCAGAGTCTCGCGTGCACTCACCGCGAGTCTCTCGCGCGTCTCGGCGAGGCTCATCTCATTGAGCAGCATGAGCCCGGAGCTCTCCGTGGGGTTGAAGACCTTGACGCGCACGCTGTGAACCTCGTCCTGCCGCAGCCGCAGCACCCGCTCCTGAACCTCTTTGAATTCTGCGGAGGCCTCCCACTGGCGCCGCCGTCGCCCCTCCTCCAGCTGAGCCGTGAGGTGCTCTTTAGCCTGGCGGCGCTGCTGCAGCGTGCGCGCGACGGCTTCCTTGGGCGCCGTGCCGCGGACCTGTGTTTTGGGGATATGATGGGGGTGATGCAACAGTGTGTTAGCTGAGAGGCTTGTCTACAGGGCAAATCTCAGTAGGTCAATGTGATTTGGTGAGGTTCATGGGTTTCCTTGATGCATATTTGACTCTGTAGCGGTCCCGCATGTGTAATAGACTTCCTGTCCATCGCAGCCACAACATTCTGAAGTAGATCATTGTGAAGGTTCTATCACGCTTCAAAGGCTCGGTCATACACACATATCATATTCATACGCACATATCATATACCTTCAAGTTGAAATTATTTGCTATACTAACGTGCAGGAATATTTTAACGCTCATGGTTGCAGCACAGGGTTTGGGAAGAAGAAATCACTGCGTGAAATCTGCCTTCCTGAGTCAGAGTAAATGAGTAAGATGCCGATATGCACGTACCTCGGTGACCTGCTTGACCACCTGCTTGTTGATCATCAGCTTGAGCTCTTCCTCTGCCTGTGACTCACACGCAGACATGCACAGACAGGTCACATGAGGCCACGAATACGCGAGTACCATATATCAGTATGACTACGCTGCTCAAATCATGACTGAAATGAGGTCTCCTGCTTCCTGCAAGTGCACCTAATGGCGGGAAACATGCAAAATCGGATGCCATCATTGCCACAATTTGTTGAGCTATTAGATGCATACTTGCAAATGTGGATGCCATCATTGCCACTGCTTGAGTAAGCGGCTGTGCTCACATCACCAAGGTGTGCATCACCACATGACAAACATTGCGTCAAGTGTGCCAATGGAATGGGGGGCGCTCCTGTGTGACTGCAATGCGAGCATTCCATCTGAACCTCACCACTAATCCTTTCTGAACCACACCAAGAGAAACCCTCACAAAATGGGCGGCTGCAGCTCAATTCTGGCATGCAATAGATGCCTACCCTGCGCTGCTGAGCCATGACGGCCTTCTCCGCCTTAATGCACTGCGCCAGCTCGTGATTGGCCGCATCCTGACCAATCAGAGCTGCCCGCGCCGCCGCCTGGCTGGCCTTGGCCTGCTGTCTCTTCCGCTCGGTCTGCTCCAGCTTGAGCTGAGCGTCCTTTTCACGCATGCTTGTCTGCCACCGAATGTACTCGGTCGAGTCGCGCAGTTCTGACTCGTAGGCCTTGATCAGGCTGGCGCAGCAGCACGCGGTAAAGCACATGGCGCAGCAGTGAGCAACACTGGAGAGGGAATGAGGGTTGATTGTACGCTTCCCAAGTGATTGCCATATACACTGACACTCTGGATAACATGGACAGATGCATGTTGAAATTGTCCTGCCAGCAAAGCGCTTGCAGGAGCATGGCAGCAGGCCCAACAGTCAGGCTGAATGGCAGCAGAGTGCATGCGCTGAAAAATGCCAAAGGTTCAAGGATACACAGCGGACCTGCATTCCGCTGCACCAGCGCTTCTTAGCCCTGCGGGGCGCTTGTCATATTGACAGCACCATGGCGGAGGTGATCTTGTGACGTCTGTGAACGAGGGCAGTGACCAGCATACAATACCTACTCCCGCAACCAGGCCTTGGCAACTACATTGAATTTGGAGTCAGCTGAACACACGTTATGTGTGCCAGTCCTGACTGTACAATCAATGGCCCTGAATGTGAGGGTGAAGCCAACTACAAGAAGTGTTGGTGCAACCTCAAGGCTATGACTTTGACATTAACTGCATCGGCAATTGATCTGGCCAGATGCACAACAACACTGATGTTTTAAGTAGCGCAATGTTCTAGGACAGCATCATGTGACAGTGACACTGCACCACGGCCTAATGTCTGGCACTGCTCCGCGCCTCTGCAGTAACTTCAAAATATAACTTCAACCAGATCATGAGCGTCACCTGGCATCTTCTGCCTGTTTCTTCTTCAGCAGCGCGTCCTCACGCAGTATGGCGCCCAAGTTGAGGCGCACTTCTGCAGCGGTGTCCGAGAACTGGGGTGGCGGCTTGGCGGGGCGCCGCGAAAACTGCAGCTCTGCCGCACGCTGCGCCTCAATCTCCTTCCGTTTTGCGTCCACTGTGTTGCGCGTTTCATGCTGTTGTGTGCAGGCAAAGCACCAATGATGAGAGGGGCACTCTTGTTCCACGTCACGGTAAGCCTCCTTGCACCACTAGCAACTTCACAACCTTTGACATGGCAGTATGCACCAGTCGCAGTGCACTCACACTCAGCGCATATATGGTGATGCATCACCACGCCCCATATCCATGAAGCATAATGTGATTACCCTTTCCATCCTCACAGCGCTTGTAGGCTTCAAAGCTCAATACTATGTTGGTGGTGCGAGTGCAGCGAAAATGCGCACTCTTTGCTCAACTTTAACCCTCAGATTGCTTGTGACCAGATCATGTCTTGCATCCGCGTGACATCCTAATAACCTAGCACACGCATACACGTAGGGTTAGGGTTTGTGGTGACTGCGTGCAGTGCTACGGTAGCTGTCGGTGAGCATCACTTGGTTTAATCTGCCAGGTGCTGCAAATGCGACACAGACATGTACTGGTGTCGAGCACTGTCTCAGTGTGTCTCCACGGCCTCCACAAAATTATTGGCACCAGTCGCACAACTGACATCACTGCCGTGTTCTGGGCCTTTCAGCCATCAAAGGCGCCTCCACTCCAAACGTCCCCTCCAATGTTACTTATTAAACACATGTTCAACATGTCCGTTGTGACTCTCCCCTCTTGCTGCACTTTTATCTACTTCCGCTTGAGGGGCGGAAACCCCCATGAATGCAAGATATGTAACTCTTGTGCTCATGTCAAGCGTGAACTCATACGCACTTGTGACCGCAATCGATCACATGCGCTATCAACAACGACCACTGCCTCACCAACTTGAACTCCCCCAGCCCCTGGGCCTCCGCCTCCTCATATTTCTTGGCGGTGGCCGCCTTTGTCTGTGCCAGCCTCTCAGCATTCTCCTCCGCAATTGCCTGCAGGTCCTTTGCCCTATCCAGATAGCGTGGGTCGGGGCCCGTTTTGAACACCGCCTCTATCTTCATGGGTTCTGGCACCTGCAGCGTGTGTAGTGTGCAAAGGGTCGACAAGACATGGCAGTGAAATACCGTTATGTGAAGGCAATGCAATGAAGCTGTGTTGAGGTGGTTGACGCATGGCTGCAGACGGCACTTTTGTGGTGACAGCAATGCTTGATGAAAAGCAAGCATTTCTGTGCGCAGGGCGCTATCCGGCTTGTAATACCGGCTTGACGGTACAACAACTACTAGTACTCGTGAGGCGGGGTACACACGTGTCTCTCTGCCTGTGTGAAGCCAATACATCCGAAAAGCAGTAGTGCATGGTGGCCTCTGTGCGTCTCACCGCATGTCACACATCTCCTGTTTTCGTAAGTCACTCCTCTTACTGGATCTACCAATTGCAACCTGAACTTTGCCATGACCTCGCTCCCATTACAATCACATCGAGGACACACATGCACCGCCGCACACTTCGCGCTCTCACCCTTCGTGGATTGGGCCGTGTGAGGTTGAACGGTTGAGCGATGGTGGCAGGTCTCGCAGGCACCGACCGTAGCGCCTCCGCTGTTGCGTCCGTACTGGTGCTACGCCGGCGCTGCTTCCCATACGTTTTGACTTGCAGCAGCGCGCAGTGCTCAGCAATGGCATCAGAGGACCGCTCCAGCGCGCCCAGCATGACGTCATTGATGTACTTCAAGTCAAAGACGGTGAGCCAGTCTTGCGTGATGGGCCCCTGCATGCGCTTCCTGTCCGTGACGTACTGCAGGAGGGCGCATATCTTCAACGGGTCCTGTGCAGTGAGAAAGGATAGGGGGAATTCTCGTTGTTGCAATGTTACTCAGCACAGAACGCCGCAGACAGACTTCGCATGTTCGGAATGATGCCGAGGTCTGCAAATCATGCAAGCAAGATTTGGGGGACGCATGTGGACAGTCATGCATGGTCAACACACATGGCTGGGTGGCGCTCACCTCATGGTGCGTGATGGCTCTGAATTTATCAAAGCCGAGCTCATCCAGCCTAAATAACAGCAGGTAGCCAAGTACCATGTACAAAGTGTAATCGGCGCGCTCTATGGAGGCAGCCAGATCGCTGAACATGTGCGCCAGAAATATCTTGAGGGGCTCCTTGCATCTGACGCAGCCGTACAACACTTGTCGCAGAAAGACGGCATCCGAGGGTGCGTGCTCATCGCCCTCCCTCCAGTGCAAGTTGTCATCTGCGAAGGCTGACACCGTCTGCCTGATGGGGTTGAAGCTGCACAGCAGTTCCACCGCTCTATCTACTACCTGCGGTTTCTGCTGCTGCTGCTGCTTCTTGACGCTTTCACGCTTCGGCGCGGTCATGGCGGGTCTCGTCAACTCGCATGCAGCGAAGCTGAAGACTGGAAAAACGGTTACGCCCGGGAACGCGCTCGGGGAACACGACACTTTATTCGTTGTAAACATAGCGAAGACGTCGGGCCCACAAAGCAAGCGCCTCACACACACCCTCCGCACCTATCCCGCAACAATGGCTGGGCTTTTGCTTAAATACAGCATGCTTCTCAGAATCACGTTCGGTGCGGAGATCTGGGCAAAACGGGTGCTGTTCAACTGTCCTGAAGACGCTATATTGAACAAGGTCAAGGACGCCATCATTGAGACCATCCCGGCACTGCGTGAGCGCGAAGCGAGTGTATTGCAGATCACCTACAACATCAACCCAGCCACCAATGTAATTGTCAGTGACGGCGCAACGCTGACAGAGATTTTTCGCAGGGAAATGCTCAAGGTCGACGCGAACAAGCTTGCAGCCGACCAAGCAGGAAAAGGCCTGCACACATGGACCTATGCCTACGAGCTCCCATTGAACGCGTGCCTCGTGAGGATGTCTGCCAGCAGCAACGCTGGGAGTCAGCCCTCGATCCTGCCCACTGCTGGTACGTACTGCTTAAGGGCACGAGAGCCCGGTGTTTCTTCCGAAGGTAGTACTTCCGTGCAAGCTTTGCGTGCTACATCCAAGAGTGAAAACAAGGCGACACACCTACAATATGGCATTTCCACAGCCACAAGTGGCATATAATAAAAGTACTTCCTAGTTGATTTACCTTGTGCTCGTTTCAAGCTTCCGACAACCAGCAAAATGTACGCAACTCGAGAACGCACTTTAGCATTCTGGGGCTTTGTGAGTGAAAACGGTTGCCAGCATGCAAAACGTGGAGCTTTTATGCAGTTGCGCAAAATGTGCTAGTGGTACAGTAGTACTTTGCCTGGACATGCCGCCTGGCTACTTCAATGAGGTTACAGGTGTCACAGCCTCCATGATGTTGCAGTTGCCTCAGCCTTTGTGATGTGAATGGCCAGGTGCAGATGACTCTTCGCCCTTCTGCCCTATCAGTGATACATGGCATTGAAAGCAGGTGACAGAAATTGTTCGTGGCCCAATTGGATAATCATGCATCGGTGGCCACAATGGTCCTGCTTGCGCCAGCTAGCGCGGATTGAGTGTCGTGCTCAGGTTGCAGTACGCTATACACATACATGTACATGAAGTGTGATATCCAATAGTCATGGGTGACTGTAGAGGTGAGTGCTGGCTCCCAACACATGTGTGTCGCATGAAATACTTACTGCGATTTCTTTGATTCGATTGCCTGTCACCTACTTACTAATGAAGCTGTTCCTGTCCTGCACATATGTGCTCGCACTGCAATGATGCATCACTGCATCCAATCAATCCGTATTGTTATTTACAGCAGATGAGAACCAGGCCGTTTTCAATGCTGCTTGTTCACAATGGGTCTCAGACACGGACACGGCAGTGCTGCCTTTTTCTGATCTCTTGCCCACCTTTTGACAATCTCCTGTTACAGGACCTACTGAAGCTGGTGCTGCTGCTACCAGTGAGACCGGCCGCCAGCCTGCTGAGACTTCAAACACCAGGAGCCATGACAACGGCGCTGGAGGTTTTGTACTGGTGTATGGTGCTATGGACGGTATTGCTGACGCCAAAGCTGACGCTGCTGACGTCTAAATGACGTTCATGTGGTGGCAGCAGTGCTCAGTTTCTCAAGGGGGTTGAGTAGTGCAGTTGCAATTGTCAGTGGAGTCAGGATCCCGGCAGCTCATGCACGCCATTGCAGGATAACAAGATAGTGCTGTGCAACTAGGCAAAGATAAGCACAGAGGTGGGTGTTGGGAAGCAGCTGTGCGCGTCCACATTCTGCACATTTCTTGGGAAGGGGGGCGGGGCGGACGGGGCAGTGTGTGTCTAGACCAGTAAGCACGCATTAGTTTCGTGTATGTAATGGTCAATATAGCCGTGATTCTGACGCATGCTCCCGTTGTTGACTTTTCTGACTGCAACCTTAATATGGGTTGATTTCTGAGAAATCTCAAAGAGCCCCACTAGCTCTTGTCATGTCGGTTGACTTTATAATACTTGGCAAGCAAACGAGTGCGCGCACCACCACATATGCACACGCCTCATCAGCACACACACGTACGCAGGCGGGGGCAAGGCAGCACGCAACAGAAACAGAGCAGTCGCCCAAACCTTGTGGAAGGCTGACAGCAGAAGGCGCAACGTAACAGTGGCTCCCTGCAAAGTGTGACTGAACATCAATTGCAGGGCATGACTGAAAACACTTCAGGGCATGGGATCAAATGTTGCATTTAGCCTACTACGCGGCACCGCACCGGCGATCTGTTGTGAAGCCTACTTCAAACAATCAGAAAATCGTTTTTGGGGTGTACTTTGACGCACTGAGCCTCCTCGTTCTTGGAGGCAACTTGAACCTGCGGCAGAATAAACGTGGTTAAAATGGCCCACAAGTCTTAAAGCAGAAGCAGCACACAGAAGCACACAGAACCACAGCATGGCGCAGTGGTGGTGCTACATGCTTCTTAAGGTAGAGTACCGTGGGACCGTCTGGGCGAAGCGCATAGATTTCACGCCCTGTGCGGAGGCCGAAGTGCTCTACAAAACTAAGGAGGCAGTGCGCGACCTCATTCCGAACCTGAGGAGGTGCGCCCTGAAGGACCTGCAGATCTCTTACCATGACGACGAGCTCGCAGCTAAAGTCAACATCTGCGACGGTGCGACGTTCACCGAAATCTACCGCAGGGCTGTGGTGGAAGTGGACACCGTCAAGTTGAGGGCACAAGTGGTGGGCAAAGGGTTGGATACGTGGGTCTACAGCTACGACCTGCCGCTGCACGTGGCCGTCGTGCGGGAGGCCGCGAGTAATAGCGCAGAGGCTTACGCAACATCGGCTGATGCAGGTGCGTGACGTGATCACATTTATTCTGATCCAGCTGTGGCTGGTGGTGTTGTTGTCAAGCCTTGTGCTCGCGAGTGCTGCTCTAAGAGGTACTCGTGCTTACGCGTGTCCCACTCTATCTGTTTGCACACCCGCATGGTGGAAGGCCATCGCCGCAAGACTGTTGAGTGTGGTGTGTACGTGACTTCTGCATTCCTTGCTGCAGGCTATGCAACTTCCATGCAGGTGGACAGTGCGGATGTGGAACCACATTTCAGCAAGGAGGAGCAGCAGCAAGATGGTAGCGAAACTGGGAGCGCCAGCAGCTTTGAGGTCGTCAACAGTGCATAAGTGGGGCTTGTACAGCTGCGTGTGATGTCGGCCCATCGAAGGATAAATGGCAGCGGAAGGCTTTTGGCCCAGGACGATGTGAATATCTGAGCATACTGCAGTGCAGAGCGTGCTGAAGACTACACACGACAAACTTCAATTTGCATGCGCAGGTGACCTTGAGCACTGCAACCAATGCTGCATGTTACTTGCAATACCTGCGCGTATGAGTGCGGCAAAGAGATGATAATAAAAACAGCATCAGCTTTGCTGCATCCATCAGAAAGATTACCTCAGACATGCTTGCCTGCTTGCCGTGATGAGTAGCTAGCGCGGCCAGGTGCAATGCATGACGCATTACCTGTTGCATAATCTGTGGCAGACTGCCACACCAAATGTGCTGCTGCAGTACTCAATCAGCAGGAGAGCCACACCCATGCACCCACGCCTCGGATAACAATTGAGTGTGTGGCTACACATAGGCGACAGTGAGAGGGGAGCGCCAGCTCAAAAGGAGGCGGCGCATTCAACCTCCTGCTGTCGTCGCGCGACTGGTCATGCTAGTTCCTCTAGTTTGGGTGGCTTGGATGGCATCGGAGGTGATGAGCATCGCAATCCTTACAATGGAATCGTCAACGATTTCGTTGCGCTGATGCTGTACAAATAGAGCATGTATGTGTCTCATGGCAGAAAAGCTTCTGCTACATGCAGCCTGCCTGCAGCAACAGAGCTGATCCACGCATGCTCTTGAAGGTCATCCCTAATGCTAGCGGCGATGATCTCTAGCTGCAGCACACATGTGCATCTGAAACTGCTTAGTACAGTTTGCCCACATCAGGCAGTCAGCTCGCTGCGCTGGGCAATGCACAACATATGCAAGTGCAAACCGCCAACACTTTCATGTTCAGCCAAAGCTGTATGGCAGCCGTTAAGCAATTGTGCACGCAGGGGCTGACAGGCCCCATACCCTTGTTGAACTCCAGTGCTAACAGCAAAGCAGAATTGGCGTCAGTATGACTCGGTCTTAAACCATGGTCATAAACCACAAGGTTCACTATGAACACAAAGACAAATTGGTAGTGGCGACCCCAACACGATGGCCTCATGAATAGCACTTTAGCGCAGGTTGACCTGTGCCATTTCATGTCATGTCACAGCAGCACATGCAAGCATGCAGATGACCTTTCAGATGTGCCATGCAATGTAACGTAATGTGGCAACGCAAGTGCAAGCATGCTGATATAATCATGCAACGCCCAGTGGAGGACTCATTGGCTGTAGAGCGGCAGACACCGCTGCACACACCTCACTTCAGGCACCCTTTCGATTGACGCAGTGGAGAGTAGGAAGCAGCACACCACATGTGCACATGCCAGACTCCGGACCACAGATGTCTTTGCTACCTGATGGAGCAGAACCCACAGGCACAAGACGCCCCCCCGTTGCGTCTGTGCCGTGATGCTCATGTCCACAGTAAAACGCGCTTTGGCGCAGCTGTGTGGAGGTAAGCCGTGCCGCAGCTGCTGCGCTGCCTTGGCCACAGTCTCTGTTGACCTTGAAGCGATCAAGTGCCTGCTGAGCGCAGGATGAGCAGTGCTGCAGCAGCAGGCGCTGCTGTGTACCGCCGCTGCATTTGCTGTGTGGCTGCTGCTGCTGCTGCTGCTGCTACTGTTGCTGGTGGTGCTGGTGCATGCGCTGCTGCGCTACAGCTCGAGTGAGTCCCAGAAGGACTTGTCCGCGAGAGGAGATGTGGTCATGCGCTGCAGGAAAGTGGCGTTGATTCGGATGCCCTCCAGCACCTGAGAAATCTGTCAGCGGAGAAAACATGCGCCAGAGACAAACACACCAGGGGTCACGACCCAGGCAGTCAATTGTGCATGGGGACTGCGATGCAGCACGTGAGGGAAGTACTTGCTTGCTTGCAGTTCATGTGAGCTTGCATACCTACTTGCTGCTTCAAAAATTGTGCAGGAAATGTGTTGCTTCCAAGCATCAAACTTAATTCCAAAGTCTCTCTGAGTAAAGCAAATGAAGTGCTGTACTCTACGTATTTGTTGATGTGCAGCAATACCTTAACAGGTGCGTACACACACCTATACAGCCTTGCACACCTTAAGCATGCTGCGGTGGTGTCAGACTTTACCAGCATTGAACAAGTTTGAAGCACAGAACTGGCAGGTGCGCACCACTTTGCATGAGACAAGGGACCATGTGGCAGCTAACTGACTCTACCATGTGCAGGCCAAGCTTATGGTGGTCTTGGTGGCCGACTCTGTGGGCAGAGAGCAACGTGTGTGATTTATTCGCTGTATATATGGGCACATGCTCAGCTATAAAAGTGGCCGCTTCCCCTACGCTATTTGCACATTGCAGTTAAGAGGCAGCACGAACCTAAAGTGCTCTTGCGTGTTTGCACTTGAGCCCAGCTCCCCATCACGCGTGACACCCCTCAGAGGGAGGCGCCGTTGGGAGGTGATTACACGAACCTCACGTCCTCTTGCACGTCATGCACATGGAGCCCCACGTGCACCTGCGTAGGCACTTCGTCCACTGACCTTGCGCGCGTTGCTGGGCAGGGGGTGGTCCTTGAAGAACTGCTCCACCTCCGCCGCCTTGTCGTGGTCGCAGAACCCCCCGCTGCTGTACAGAATCACTGCGTCCATGAGCGAGGGGCTGGCCTTGCCCAGCATGCCGCGCAGACGCTCAAAGTTGTCTTTGAAGAAGGCCCACGCGAGGTCCTGGCCCAGCTTGCCGCTGCCGGCGACGGAGTTGATGGGGTAGAAGAAGTCCTGCAGCTTGACCTGCGGCGGCGCACAGCAGCAGATGTAACAGATGTAACAGTCGTAACAGTTATGTGTTGCCGTACTGAAACTGGAGTTGCATTTGTCAGGTGTTGTAGTCAGCACGCCGCGCAAGCCCTTGAAGCACGAAACGCGCATGCAATGACCCCCAGCATCGAGATGCAGTGGCAACATAGCACACAATGCATAGATTCGGCGACGCCAGCTCTACTCTGAGCAACACATAATTGTGAGGGCTCGAGGTGGAGCGGACCGAGCCGGTTGCAATCATCTCAGAGACTGCTGCAGGTGGTACATAGTATGTTCCTCTTAGTGCACAGCGCAAATGGTCTGCATAACATGCCATGACACGTGCATGCCACAAGGCCGAGGCCTATACCCTGTTCGCACACACCACAATTTGCAATGTCACGCCGTTCAGTATGGGTGATTGTGGCTGACCAGTGTAAGACTCAATGCGTACCTCAGTCACAGCCCATTCCATGACGCGCTTCTTAAGCTCCGCAGAGTTGGCAGCGCCGATTGCTGCGTACACCTGTAATGCAGTGCAACATACACACACCCCATTACTCATGCATCTTTACAGCAGAGCTAGTCATTGGCTTTGATCAAGATGAATTATTTGGCTGTATCATTTCTTTTCTGACCCTAATGCCGTCCTTTCAGCACCAGAATTGACTGCATCCGAGAGCGCTGGTGGAATGGAGGTAGCCGAAGTCGTGACGATGCAGCAGTTTTGTAGCAACATGGTATAGAGACGTGAAAGCAGTAACAATGAGTGTCCCGATCAGCTTGAGTGTCCTGATCATTCCGCTCAACAACCTGCAAAAAAAAAACATTTGAACCACAAACCTCGACAGTGGATACGAGCTTTTCGGATGCGCTGCAGGGTCAAAGAAGACCGGGCAACCATTTCGAATCGAAGTGCAACAAAGCACAAAACCCACGACAGAGTCCAACTTTCAGAGCTCGCAGATGCTCCTACAAAGTGTGGCGGTGTCTAGTCTGATACTTCCGCATCAACATGCTTCCAAGTAAAGACAAACTGACAGCATACGAGCGCATCCTACACTGGGTTGGGAACAGGAGACAGTCCAAAGTAGCAGTCATGTCCAGCACCAGCTGTGACATAGCAGATACTGCACGTGTTTCAAATGCACTGTTGTTGGCGTGCATCTGTGGGGGAACAGCAACAGACATCAAGGCAGGGTAGGTATGGTATTGTGCGTACTTCAAGTACATGCAGTGACTCGCCTGCTTCTTCTGCGCAATGTCGTCCGTCCTGTTGAGGATGGCCATGACCTGATCAAACTCTGCTGTCCCGCCGGACTTGAGGATGATCTGAGAGGCAAGTAGCAGTGGTAAAACTCAAAGGCATCAGGAATCCGCTCCTCAGGTGCAGTGGCAACAGATGCAAGCAACCAATACTTGCTGACGACCTGTACTTCTAGTAGGAAGTGGATTTCGGACATAGAAAAGAACAACAAGGTGCTGCACATGTACGGATCAACGACGGTGCGTCACACAATCATTTGAAGTACTCGTCCCGTTCCCGCATCACTGTCCCTTCACAGTTGGAAAAGGGGAGTCAGCTCCAGATCACACACAGCGTGATGGAAGGCCGGACAGAAGGAGTATGTTTGGAGGGCAGCATGCATTAGGGTTTTCTCAGTGCACACTTTGTGTGTCCAAATATACTGAGGCTCACGATTGTGTCTATGTGCGAGCATACTCGGGACGTGCAGCCACCACAAGATGCCAGTACCGTCCTGCTTGAAAAATGCATGCAGCGACCACATCTGGTGCACAAGGAGCGGCACTTCATGGAGCCAACCGATCAACCTTGACAACCATCATGAAGCCTCATGTGTCCTTTGATGCTGGACCTCATGACTCCCAGCCAACAACTCCTTCTCATGGGTCCCGTCTCACTAGCATCATCAAGTAAAACAGCATCACTGAACTGCACAACCTTACACACGCGACGACCACGAACCTGGTACACGGGGGCGGCGTACTCAGAGGGCAGCGAACCGGCCTCAGGGTCCTCGCAGTGCCCCGTGAACCGCCGCTTGGCCTCCTCCTGAACTGCAGGTGTATCCCACGCAAACCTGCCCAGCAGGCGGATCATGGTGCCCCTGAGCAGTTTGCTCAGGTGTCCATCATCCGGCTTGGGGTCCCAGCCGATGGAGGCTGCGCAGGGCGCGATGAGCTTTGCTGCCATGGCCTTGAAGGGCTGCTGCAGCGCTGCGTTGTCCTGGAGGACCTTGTCCAGGCCCACCAGAATCATTTCCAGGGACTCCCACCTGTGGATTGAACGAATGGGTGGATGAATGAATGGATGAATGAATGAACGAATCAATGAACGCCTCGCGAGTTGTCCAGGCCGACCACAATCATTTCCAGCGACTCTTACCTGTGAATGGAACAAATGAACGATTGAATGGGTGAATGAATGAACGCCTCTTACCATCTTGATTTAGAAGAATACGGCAGCAGTACCAGTGCCATCAGTGATAGCAAGGGGGGTAGAGTGCAGGTTGCGTGGTGCATGCCCCATTCAGTCCGTAGCGCTGACTGCTGCGTCATCCTGAAATCCCCAGCACCCCATGGAGTGCTTTGACGCGCCAAGTATGCTCATACTGTTCATATACTGTTCATGCTCATACTGCATGACCAATGTTGAAATAGTACACTGTAGTAGAAGTATACTGTGCTTGCGCATGACACCTTGACCAGCTACAACTGGCGCCTGTACAACACAAGCACCACGCAGCAATGCTCTAGCACCATCTGCATCGCCTCATGCATGTCTGCCACCGCCTACGTGGCCTACGCACACAACGGCTCATCAAGGCAATACTCATAGTGCAGTTCAGGGCGTCTCTCTTCATCCACTCGTGCATTGCTTGAGAGCACCCTGTCGGTGGCGACACATTCGCTATGTCACCGACTTGCAGCATAAGCGCAGTACTCACACTGTGGTGTTGTCCTCCTGGCTGTATGCGGGCAGCAGTGCTACCAACTGCTCCACACCCATCTTGCCGGCCTTAGTGAGAGCATATGCATCGCTCATCATTCCTACCCTGTCCTCCGCTGGTAGCGCCTGCATCACGATCGCAAAAAAGTCAGGGTTGAGGAGAGACAAAAAGAACGTGTCTTGTGCTAAACACAGATTCAACACCGCAATGATCATTGAGCAATGCAGCAAAGGTAAGTGTAGTGCCGTGCTCTTACTTTAACATTGAGGTAATGCTCTGGCACAAGCGCATGCATCATGCTGTGATGCCTGCCTGGTTAGAAGGTGGCGAATGCATCATTGCGACGATAAGCATGCGCACAGCAACCGCAAGAGTGGAGTGTCGCAATGGCCATCAACGACGATGGCAGTTTTTGGGAGGCAACAGCATTCGCGTGCTGCCGCATGCATGAAGACACTCGGCATCTGAGATACAGTGGCCACTTCAATCACTTGTGATTGCATGTTTGGTGTTGTCAGCGGAGAGCACCTGCACTGTGATCGCAGCATCAAGTTGCTCACTTGTGCGTCGCACACAAAATGTAGTTGCTGCATGGTCAACAATACCTCAAGACACGCTCCCTTGTGCTCTGCTAGTTGGCGGTTTATGGTGTGTGGCCAAATGATACCTCGGGACAACGACAGGCTTGCCAACATGCACAAATACGCACAAACACGCGACTAGCGGCATTGAGTGCGTACGCATATACTTGTGAATTCACACTTGAATTCACACATCCGCACTGGTGCTGTACCGCTCTTGTTGCAAGGTGACGCACCTAATATCTGAGGGTTAGTAGGGTTAGGGTTAGGGTTAGCCACCTTTGATTTGATGGCCTTGGTCAGTGCGCTGAGCATGCCATCCGTGTAGGCCACGCGCATGAGGGTGTGCTGCCCGGCGTTCAGCTTGACCCACTCGCTGCAGCAGCGGCACACAACGCACACACCCACGCAACGCAAACACACCAAGGCAGGAAGATAATCGTTTTTACAGGGGTGCTGTAACGCCAATGGGAATGCAGATTGCCAAGTGCGGTACCAGCCCGTTGCTATCACCACCGAGAGGTGCTGTTCACCACTTCGTTGGCTGAAGCCTGTGCATTATGAATGCAACAGTCAGCCAAGCTGATGAGACGTCCAGAACACACGCGCCACGCAGAGCATACGATAAGCACGTAATGGCGTGGCAGGCTGAAAAAGTCTACAATGCCAAGCCTTGTATGCAAAGGTCATGGGCGTCAAAGATGCTGCACTGGTGCGTCTCCCGTGCTGTGGCGGCGCTGCCTTGTCGACAAACTTCAACAGTTTCTTGAAGTACATGCATGCGACGCCTGAGCATCTCTCTCTATGCAGTGCTGCACAGCCAGCAGGTGCGCTTTTCCAACTTGAACTGCAGATCTCGTAAACACACATACACACACATTTTCTCAGCATCAGCGCAGTTCCTCACGCACCTTTCGGAGTCGAGTGGCACCTTGAGCGTGTGCGTCTTGCCCTCCATGAGCTCCACCTCCGAGGCCTTCACGCCCTTGGTGCTGTACACCAACGGTATGGTCCACAGCTTGGCCTCATCACCGGCGTCGCTGCCGTCGGCCAAGAACCACGACTGCTCTAGCGTGAGTGCCAGGGACTTGTCGGCGGCGCTGTAGGTGGCCTCGGTGACCTTGACAACGGGGTGTCCCATCTGCTCTGTCCATGACGACATGATTTTGCCCACGGGCTTGCCGCTGACCTCCTCCCATGCGCTCCTGCGCGATCATGAATTGATGTGAAAGTGTGAATGCCGTGCGCTAGAGCACAGATGTCAGTGTGCACGGTTGCGTCAAGATTTGTGACCTTGACCTCGGAATTGACCAAAGCGTCACATCTGCTCAGTTGTCGAGCATGACCTTGACCACGTGAATGCAGCATGAACTTGCATTGTTACAAAAGCGATTGAAGCTCTGCATTGCGACTTTTGACCACTGAGTAAACTTGTCAGCTTCATCATTGGCTCATTTCTGAGGATGGTCAGCACATGTACTTCAACAACCACAACAACCTCTAAACTTGTGTGCAGAGATATTGACAGCAGCATTTTGACACAAGCACAAGCGTCTACTTTTGTGCTTTACTCGGCTTGCTCAAATCAATCCCCCTGTACACGTATGGAGGTTGCTGTCCTGGAAGAGGCACTTCCTTGACAGTTACAACCTTGGCAAGGCAGGAATGCCCAATTTACAAACAACAAAGTGACCCTTCATCCATGCATCAAGTACTGTTGAGTTATTGCTGCATTGCCATCAGTTGCACGAAGGATGCACTGCACGTGATCGCAACCAGTGAAAGTGCACACGCACGCTACAGCATATGCCATTGGCAAGATCAGCAAGTGTACGTCGTTGGCTTGACACAAGCAACCAGCGCATGCACTCGCATAAATGTCTTCAGTGACACGTTCACTCAGTCAGCAGAAGCGTACATTCCACAACAGTTTTGCAGGCAAACCCCATTAAATGTATGCTAACACACCTATATACCTGCTTCTTTGGCACTCACCACAGGTGAAACGTCTCCGTGTTGGCATACTTGTGCCTGTTCATGTAGACCTGCAGGCCCTCTTTGAACTTGTCGGCGCCAATGACAGAGTGCAGCATGCGCACCACGCACGCGCCCTTGCAGTAGCTGATGGCGTCAAACACCTGCGTTGTCCCAGAAAGAGCACGTGCATCAGGCATGCATCAAGTTAATTCAGGATATTATACTATCACCGTCCATGCTGGGGGCCTTGTCACGGCAAGCGGTGGCATGTACTTGCAGTGAAGCATGTCTGTTCATGTCAATCTGCTATGTTATGCTAACTGAGCCACAGGGCTTGACTGTGAGAATTGCATTAGGCGACGGAGCACACACGCACCACCAGCACTTGATGGCATCACATATCTGAGCAAGCAACAGAGCGCTGTGGTATACATTATCAGAAAGTATCGTCCGCTCACCAGTCCTGGCCCTGGAGCACCCGTTATGCATTGAGCTGCAAGGGGCGACAGTACTCTGCTGCATAGAGCCCCAGTGGGTACTGATTGACGTTAAGAGCACAGGCTAACGCTGGCCTGCATTTGCACTTTGCGAGTTTGTCACGGCAATGCCAGCTGACTCGCTACGCATAAGCGGCACTTTTATCGGAGATGATGTTGGTGCTACCTCCACACAAAGCCTGATCATCAGAGTACTGGTGGACTCCGTGTTCTTCGCTTGCGCTTGAGCACGCCCCTCCTCATCCGCAAGCCATGTTTTGATGGATCCTTGAGCAACGATACGCGCATACAACAGCATACAGTTGTTTGAAACTTGACTGCAGCAATCTGAATGCGATCTTGACTGCTGGACTGCGCATGTACTTCTAGAAAGTCACCAACTCAAGCTCCTGTTTCAACTTCTCCGCGTGTGAGATGGTATGAGAGCCCATAGGTGACCACGTGAGCGTATCTGCACTGAATGCAATGGCCTGACCCAACCAGCTGGTGCTACTCCCAACAGCACTGATCATGATTAGAAACTATGAAATTTCCGTGACAGCAACCACTCAAGACAATTGGTGCTACAAAAGTATCATCAAGAACTATGAACAATTGGTGCTACAACAATAAAGCTCATCAAGAACTATGACCAAGACAATTGGTGCTACAACAATGACGCTCATCAAGAACTATGAACTTTCAGAGCGATCAGTCAAGAACATCAAGCGCACACCCCATGCGCAATGTACCTGCTCGACCTCCTCCGCATGCGCGATGGGCACTTGTATGGGGTGCGAGGTCTTGAGGGAGTCCAGGCGCAATGCTGCGGCCTGGTCATCCGTAGTGAACTGCTCCCACATGGCCCATGAGGGGAATAGCGCATCCGCCGCAAAGGTCTGGGTCCAGCTGGCAAAACCTGGAGTCATGGATGGGAAAAAGGCACCGAGATTACTAGGAGCACGGAGTGGGGTGGGGAGGGGGAGGTGTGTTGCAACCGTCGCGTTACGGGTTCAAACAGGCCAGTGCCAGGCAAAACCGCGTAGGTGTATGTATACCTGCAGCACTGCCGGTCTCGTTCACTCTCAAGCAACGTGCAAACACTTGCCAATCAAAACAAAGCTTGTGGCATGTGCACCTGACACGTTGTTGGACGTGGCAAATGGTAGTACAACGTTGCATGTCATCAGAAAAAAAAAGTGTGACTAAGAGCTGGCCAGCGCTGAAGCTTCGGCGCAGCTTTGAGGCGCAGCTTTGAGGCGGGCAGAAAAGCTGCGCATGTCTTCCTGCATTCAGGTTCCAAGGCCTGCATTTAATCTCTAACCCTCAGGGCATGATCATGGTGCACTCTGCATGCATGCTCCTGTGGAATAAAAAGGTCAGCAGGACACAAGATGGCCAAAGCCATGACAAGCAGTCCTAGTCTAGCCCATCGGGCCGGTATTCACAATCAGGTCAATCCCTGACATATGCAAGATTGATGCGACTGGCGATAGCGTCTGTGGGCCATTGCACTCACACTCTATGAATGAAAAACCCCAAGGTCTGTGTGCAGCTGGCGGTAAAATCATTCACCACACACCACGCACCTTCATTGAGCCACAGGTCGTCCCACCAGTTCATGGTCACCAGGTTGCCTGCGCATGCAAGGACAATCGGGCAGCTGAGGCATGATATTTCTGGCATGAGGTGACTGAGTCAAGCCCAGTTGTATTGCCTATGCAGCTGACCATCTCAATAGCAGGTTCAAGAGCAACCAGAGGCAAAGAGCGCTTAGCGAGTTGCCGTACCCACTGGCATCACCAAATGACATGGCACCATAGGGCATGGATCTATTCAATGATTGGAACTTAGTTAACGGTGCTGTCCAGGCATTGGCGGAAGGCTGCCGCTGTCAGTGCGGGTATCAATCACGCACTGCACAGCGGCGGTCTCAGAGGCAAGCACTAGTGCAGCGGTGGCGGCAGGCGCGCACTGGTGAGGTACCAGCAACTGCTGCAGCTGCGCAATTGGACGCACAACTGCCAGCCTCCGTGTCACAGGTTGTAAATGAATGCGATCAAGGACTACGGACAAGCACCAACTGGCGTGAGGTCACTAACCCTAACCCTAACCCCTAACACTGGCAGCACAGGCCAGTCGTGCGCGGCATTCACCGGCCTGGTACTGGTGCTGCTGTGGTGCTGCGCTGCTGGCGATCTGCTGAGGATGTCTGGAGCAGTATGCTTGCCTGGAGCGAGTTGCGGTCACAGACAATGAAAGCTGAGAGCTCAAGCCGGCATCCCCACCGTACTGTATTGTCGCAAATCAATGACCCTCCCCCCTCCCCTTCTTTTCGTCCCCACAGTCGCAATTGAGTAGCCCTTCCCCCTCCCCTTGTGTTGAACGCACTTCGGAGAGCAGCGTCTGCTGCGCCTGCGCAGTTGGACGCACAGCTGCCAGCCTTTTATGTCGCATATGATATGATTAAGGACTGTGGACAAGCACCGACTGGCGTCACAAACCCTAAGCCTCGCCCTAACCCTGGCAGCGCAAGCCAGTCTTGCGCAGCGTTCACCGGCCTGGTGCTGCTGCGGTGGTGCGCTGGCGATCGGTTGAGCATGTCTGGAGCAGTATGCCTGGAGTAATTGCATTGTGCTTCACAGGCAGTTGCGGACTTGAAGCCCCTGCCTGCACCCCCACCGTACTGTTGCAACCCAATGACCCCCCCCCCCCCCCCCCCTCCCCTTCAAGTCGCCACCACGATAGTGCCGCAACCAGATGGCCCCTCCCCCCACCCTTCTATTGAACGCACTTCGATCACTGTACATGGCGGGTAACTGAGGGCAAACATAGATTCCATTACTTCACCGCATCAGCTCCGCCTTCCGGCAGCGCCAATGCGCACGCCCTGCCAGTCAAACCCCCTAACCCGTTTACTGTAGCCCGCTGCTTGCTGCGTCAACTACTGAGCTCTGCTTGGACGTAACCGCCAATTCACGGCAGTGCTCAGCAGCTCACGAAGCACATCTCATGGCAAGTTGAAGTAACTGGTGCACCAGCATGCGCAGCAGCTGATCTGCCGTGTGCGCATGTGTTGGTGACTGAAATTGCGGTTTGAAAGGCATCCTGAGCCGTTGAACGAATAATAGCGTTTGCACAAATAATATCAGGGTTGAGGGGCTCACCGAACCACTGGTGTGCGAGCTCGTGCGTGATGACACTGCACACGCGCTGGCGCTGCTGGCTGGACGCCTGCAACAGTTTCAAACAAATCAACAAGGCGCAAGCCATGCATTAAGGAACCGTGTGTTGCAGAGTAATCGGGCAACCAAGGAATGTATCACTTTGCGCAGGTTGTGTTCAGGTACTTGATTCGCTTTGCAAAGAAGCAAGCGATCCAGCGCCCTGTGCAGCAACAAATGCCTGCCAGTCTCATCTGCCTGACTTCAAGTATAACAAAGCTACAACTTGAGCAAGTGCTTGACAAGGCACGCCTCATGGTGACCGCTTGGTGATTGCCTGCACAGGCGATGAGAAGCAGAGCTGACATTTCTGCAAGTGGGAAGTACATGCAGCAGCATGGCAATCACTAGTAGAGCAAACGCTTTGAAGTCCACCAGCCTGAACAATTGGCATTGCGGCAAGATAGGCCGGTAACAAGCTGCTTGGAGCTGAACATGAACCCACATTGGCCCCAACGCAAACTGTATGTGTGGGCATAAACAACGTAGCCATATACTTCGAAGTAAGTGCATTTGTCGTGACTCAAGACAACACTTGCATTTGTTTTCATCCACGCGTTCGTACAGGAACAAATTCCTCGTGTGCTCACGCGCGCTTTCTGACATGTCGACACCTGCTTTAGATTTCAACCAACATAAATCTGGGGAGAAACACGTCAACATCTCAAAATGTCTCTGACAAAAAAAACCCGCGCGTGTGAACACATGCTTTTTTAACAATGAACTGCAGCACAATCAACTGCGTTCATGCAGCACCTTCAATAGCGAAGCACAAACTAAATATGCTAATCACCTTGTTGTCGTCGATGAGGAGATCCACCTCTCTGTAGGTCACCAGCCCCCTGAAGCAGTCAAGACACAAAACAACACATAAGCCGCCGCAAATATGTCATACAAGTGAAGTGCATGCAAGGCTGTCGGCCGTGACAAACAGATGTCATTGTCTGTGCATCGAGTGCAGCAGTGCCTTCACATGATGCTTCACAATACAGGAAGAGTCAACGTATTTATGGAGACCTCAGGCGCCCTGAATGTCACTAGTGACAAGGTGGCAAATCCACACAACACACACTTGACCGGCTCACAGCCATGTATGATCACCCGACGATATCCCAATTGTGAGTGTCTCACCACATGCACAAAGTAACTTCAGCAGTGATGCAGAACGGAAACATCCCACTGTTTTGATGCTTGCTTACAACATATGCTTCATCATGTTGCAGAGGCTGAAAAATCTCGCAGACCCGCATTGCCAGTTGTGCGGATGCTCAATTGTGAGTGTCTCACCACATGCACAAAGTAACTTCAGCAGTGATGCAGAACGGAAACATCCCACTTTATTTGATGCTTGCTTACAACATATGCTTCATCATGTTGCAGAGACTGAAAAATCTCGCAAACCCGCATTGCCAGTTGTGCGGATGCTTGAAATCAGCATTTTGAGTCAGCAATCAACAATCAAAGCCTGCTCCTCTCAGGGCTGTCTCACAATAGAAATAGGGCGTGAGGAATGCGCAGAGATGCCTGAGCCAATGTTGATGAGATGTATATGGATATGGTGGTGCTGTTTGACTCGTGGCCGAATGCCGCAGCAGCGGCGACCACAGTTATTGGTGGAAGGCATTCGATTTGACGGCCAACCACACCTTGTCACCTAGAGCTCTTCGATCTGTTGATTCCATTCCGTCGATACTGACAGGTACTTCTGGAACATGATCTACCACAGTCTCAGAACAAAGTGACATCACAACTTCCTCTAGAGTTTTGTTCACTGGCTTTGTTTTAAAAAAACGATCGCCCTGAACACCCACACTGCCGTGCGATCAGCCTGCTGCCCCCGCCCTGACCCTGACACTAACCATCATCAGACTGCGAGCGTCGTTGTTGTTTTTCTTGCGTTCTGCAAGTAGGCTGTATACAACAAAGCTGCATGCAGTCAAACTTACAACTCACTAGCGCCGCTTGCCTTGGCTCATATTCGCACTTGCACGTTCCTCACTGGGCATGTTTGCAATGCGCATGGATAAACCTCACCTTGGTACAACGTACTTTGCTAAAGTGCATTGCTAGTCAGCAAATTATGCGCATGCAGCTCTGTAATGCAAGCCATACACATGCAGCTCTGAAACGCAAGCCATACACACAACTGAAGTGCAGCGCTCGACTTCAAGAACCAGCACACGTAGTGAAATACATGTAGTAACTCGCAAGTAGTTCAGAGACACTCTCAAGTGAACAATCAGCACTGGCGTATTCATCTCACCAGTTCTCCATGGCACCTGCAGCGTCACGTGGCAATGAAGGCAGGCAGCAAAGGCCGTATCAGTTTGCTGCAATAGGTGCTGCGGGGAAGTGAGTGGACATGCCAAGTAAGCAACTCTGTATTGAGTGGTGCATGTCTCAACAGCACAGACCGCAAAACCGTGTTCTGTGCTAGCTGATGCATCAGGGAGCCAAATAACATCAGGTAACGCACATTTTGCCAAGACTTGACTGCGGAAAGAATGTGCCACAGCCAAAACCGCTGTAGTGCAGGCCGAAGCCCACAGTCACAGTGCGTTTTATAGCCCTAACCCTAACCCTAACCCTAACCCTCCCTTGCCTCGACACAGCAAGTACTCGCTCATAAGACCACAGTGATTGTGGGGGCTGTGGTGGAGGAGACCTGGATTTACTGATCACCCTTCTTCAGTGCGTAGAAGTGCAGTGCAGACTCCATGGCTGATTACTCCAAAACCAGTACGCAGGCCTCAGAAACACAGGAAAGGAGTGTGTTTGGAGTCATCTATTTGCAGTGCTTTCTCACAGCGTGCTTTTAAAAGCTTTCACTGACCGCTCTAGTGGCAAGTTAGCCCCTATGCAGTCGGTCGAGCAATGCAGATGGCATTGGTCAGAGTTACTTTCGTGAGTGGTTCTTGCGAAACGTAATACAAGGGATTTGCATGCTTAACCACAACCATCAACTTACCACCATCAAAGTCTGGTTAATGAGGAACGTCCCGCCAAGCCACATTGCGCAGCAGAGACGGCAGAACAACACATGCTTCGCATTCAAACTGCTTCTGCCCCTCTGTGTGATAAGTTTGCACTACTTTAGAGATGAAGAACTGCCAACTCATGGCATGCCGCAAAGCGAAATCTGACAGGAGTGGTGTTGCATTTGAAATTGAGGTCACAGTTTCACGGCGTACAAGGCAACTCTGCAGGTGCCGAAATCATTTTGCGACGGCATCAGCAAAAAAGCATCTGAGACAGCGCCCGCCAAGAGTTCATTGAGCATAATAAGCTGTACAACTGGAGAATGAGGGGTACAGGTCAGAAGGATTGAAGTAGAAGTAAAAAAGAATTCGTTGATCTCGTGTGAGTTTACCTTGCTAATATGCTTGAAGTGATTGATACCAGTTTGGCAATGGATGGATATAGCCACGCCAACTTACGATTATTGGCCACCCTTGATCCTGCCTTTGTCATAATTATAAGGGAGCGACTTATATAGCAAGGCAGAGTGCCCACTCTCCGCTTTAGACGTCCCTGCAAGACAGGTCCTGGAATGCTGTCGACAAGCAACAAGCCTTGCACAGTTGCTTTGCCACTTGCACCATCGTCCCCACAGTGCGCTTGCAGAATCAGAGTGGCTGGATTAGCAGCAATCTCAAGGAGGGCATGATGAAGACACAAATGCTTCAGTTATGTGATGACAGACTGCACAGTCTGAATGTGCCTTGGTGATGGCTTCTTGAGATGCCAGTATGCCAGTTACACGTGAGCACAAGGAAAGCGGGGACAACAGATATTCTAAGAGAAGGTTACACAGCGCAGCGCATGAAGCTTCGATGGCGATGCAAGCACTATGGATAGGCAGGTGCTTGCTTACCCATGGCGAAATCTGGGATGGCAATCATGTCCAGCTTGGGCAGCGGGTAGGGCACCTGGAAGAAGTCATCGTACAGGTCCTGCAGAGAGACACATTAAGGACAGACGCACCATGTCACCAGATTCGTCGCACTCATGGAAACGAATCAAGAGATTGCAGAGCTCTAGACAAGGAGTGGTTAGCCGCAAGTGCCTTCCACCAATAAACGTGGTCGCCGCTGCTGCAGTCTTTGCTACAAGTACTTTTTTCAATCACGTCGAGGTATATACCTCTGGATCACATATGCTGTAAGATGCATTGTCTGGAAATCAGCGCCATGCAGCTTGATGAGGCAGTTCATTGTCCATTGTCGTCATCTTCGTTATGAGTGCGCTGACATTGTGCTCGAAGCAGCCTGACACGGGCAGCTACACTAGCAGGATTTTGCCGTTTTACCAAGTGTCAGCGCGCGCGGGACCTGCAACCGGAAGTCCTACCAGGTGCTTCACGTTTCGATGCATGATTTCACTGCCTGCTGCCTGTACGTGCTCTGCAAACCCCTTCACCAGCAGAAGGGCTTTGACATTTTCCACACGTAGCCCACTTCGAGTTGACTTTTGTGCGGTGGTGAGCCAGGCAGCCGCCTGGTGCAGAGAAGTCAGCATTCACCTCAAAAGCCGCATTCATTGGATTCGCTATGATCAAGTGGTGCTGAGGTGCTCATTATGGGTTGGCGCATGCAACAGCTGCGTTACCAAACATGTCTGCACAACCGTGACGTTGGATTTGAGCAGCGGCCAGAACCGCCGATGCGCGCTGTATCGTATGCATGACATCCATGGTGTGAGACTGCAGCAAAAATTCAATGTCCATGAGAGCCCCATGCTGTCCAGAGCGCGATCTCACGCATGTGGCAAGTGCGACTCAAATGACTACGACCAAAGCAAGATCAATTTCAAAGCAGGTAAATAACAAATGCCATTCGGCTACTGTAAACTGTTGAGATAAAAGTCTCACCAGCGTGTCGAGCGCGACCTGCAGCGCGAACCGCCCCAGGTTCTTCTTCCCCGGCGGCGTGTAGACGCGGATGCTCACGCCGTGCTTGGTGACCCCCTGCAGGAAGTCAAACTCCCCCACGCAGAACGCCAGCAGGTACGAGGACATGAGCGGCGAGGGCATGTAGCGGATCTCCGTCTTGCCGCCGGGGAGGAGAGTCACCTCCGCTTCGGGCATGTTGCTCAGCGCGGCGCGGTTGGTGGGTATGACCATGGTCACCTGGGGGGTGTGGGGAATAGGAAGGGAAAGGGGGGGGGCATGGGTCGGCGTTGGTGCATCGCAGGTGCATAGCATTGTCGAGAGAACAAGGAGCTATGATGATGATGCACAGTACGCAGTGGGTGCACAGCAGTTCAGGGTGTACTTCAATTCCGCCCTTGCAGCCAGCAACCGGTCCAGGCATGGACAGTGCGCTCACATGCGTATTGAACATTTGGGAAAGTTGCAGTTCGATGCAAATCCCACCACAGGCTGGGGCGTCACTGCTTAAACATGACTCTGCACAGCGCTCGCTCGTCCTGGTTCATGAGGCCCATCATGAAAACACCAGGCTGCGCATTGCATTTCAAACCAAAAACAGCTTAATATGCCCTGCTTAACAAAACTTGCCCATGCTTCAGGAGTGATCAGTATTTCTTGAGGATGTTATTACCTTGAAAAGCGCTGCTTCTGCCACTAAGCGTGCTATCTGTCACTGCCGCACGCCTGCACTGAGTACCTCAAACACTGCCTCGAATGCCGGCGTGCCCCCCCAGCACAGCGCCACAGACCAGCTGAACGAAAGCACTCACACCAACCAACCAACTATGCCAGAAACGAACGAGAGCCAATCGACCAGTGCACACAATTCAGGACTGCCTCCTCAGGGTACAATTTCAACACTTCAAATACATGGCCTCCCCCATGCTCCCGCGCGCACGCCGATACCTGCGCACCTAGAACACAGCCTTGCGCGCCAGCTGGGAAGCAGCCGATACCTACGTACCTCAAACACGGCCTTGCGCGCTGACTCGTCCCAGCACTCATGGACTCTGCAGGGCTGGAGCCGGTGACTCTCGTGGTGTCACTACATAGCTGTTAACGCCACTTGTAAGAACAACAACTACGTACCTCGAACACGGCCTTGCGCGCCGGCTCGTCCCAGCACAGGAAGCAGCGCTCAAACTGCGTCGACATCATGCGCTTCAATACCTACGTACCTCAAACACGGCCTTGCGCGCCGGCTCGTCCCAGCACGGGAAGCAGCGGCGCGCATCCAGCGCCTCAAACTGCGTAGACGCCATCATGCGCTTCTCCCCGTCCGCGGCCGTGTAGCCCGACCTGTAGAACCCCGCCATCTGGTTGTTGAGGGTCCCCGTGAACCTGATCTCCAGGGTCCCCGGCCCCGCGGGCAGGTCGGTGGGGAAGGTCATGCTGAGCGTTGTGAGCTTGAGGTCGAAGGCCAGCGCTATGGCGGCGATGGGCGCGGAGCCCTGCTGGCCGGGCGTGAAGGAGACCTCGTGCACCGCAATATCCTTGGAGTGCACGGTGATTGTGTTGGTGGAGGTCACCTGAAAAGAGGAGTTGACGGGTGGGCGCGCATTGAAGCACAAGGTAGTGAAGAGGTATCAATCGTGGGGAGCACCCAGTGCATGACGTAAGCAATCAGCGCTGAGCAATGAGTACTGAGCGCTGCTGATGGTGGTGATCACAGCGCCCAGCCGCAGTCTACACACACATAGAGCTCAACATTGCAGCTGACGTGCAGGAAGCATGTTTGGCATTATGGCTGCTGGGGGGTGCAAGGGTGTTGTTGAGCGCTAGTGCGGTGGTGTGACTGTCCTTTTGCACACTGCTTTCTGGAATTGCAGATTCGTGTTGTAGCATACAGAATGAAGTAGCACACCCAGCCAGACACTCAAAGAGCACCCAATAGTTGTGCTGACGTCTGCAATAAAGAGCTGTTCCTGACGTGCAACGGATGCACACAAGCATGACTACTGCCGCCTGATGCTTCTGGGTGGCAATGGGAGATTGATGCGCGCATATGCGCGTTACTGTTATCAGTAAATCAGCAAAAGAGCCGATTCTGGTGAATTGGAACACACGGGTATGGTGGCTGAGCGACCACTAAAATCCCCAAGCACAAACTAAGATAGGCAGTGTAAAACGTATACCTCGACTACAAAAGCACCTTCCTGAGACTGATGATGTGAATATGATGCAATATATTAGTATCAAATGTGCTAGTTGCAGAGGCAAACACGCCCAGGCGCCACACCGACCGAATTACACGTTATTTTTGGGCAAGCAGTTCCAGCAGCAAAAACAGTCTTAGTTGAACAGCAACCTTGTATGTTGCCCCCAAGGTGCCCTCGCCCACAAGCAGTTGTGAAGTGTGGGATGAGCGAAAGGCGCAGCACAGCACACAAGCACTGCTTCTCGACGTGCACAAGGTGACTTATCTCAAAGCACGCAGCAAGGCTCATGATGCATGATCTGTGAGTGTCGGTCATCTTCAATTGCTTCAGCTTCAGTTTCACAGGCAGAGTGAGGTACGCAGTATCGCAACCATCAAGGTTTGCGCAAGTGCCAGGGGGTGTGCCGACATTGTCACAGGTGTACGTGGCGAAGCGGCCGACACTCAACAGCACTCGAGGAGAGGTGCGCGTAAGAGGGGCACTGCATTTAGGCATGATACCGGACTAATGTACTTGTGCAGCATCATACGCACTGCGCAACGTCGCTGGCTCAATTGCTGCGGGTTCAGATACAGGATATCTCAACTTTTGTTCTCACCACTTCGACGTCAACCTTGACGAGACCTTCATAGCTGAACCTCTCCAGATCCGGCTCCAGCCTCAAGTTGTACTTGCGAGGCTCCACATGCGGTGGCAACAGCACGCGCCCCGCCGCCTTGTCGGAGCCCATGTCGTATACTGCGTTGCAGATCTTGATCTTTCTTAGAAGAGCGAGGGCTAGGACTTCAAGTTAAAGTTGAGGATTAAAAAAAGGCGCGCTATCGGTGTTGTGTGTGGGCTGGATTGCAACGCTGGCCTGCTTGAGGAGAAGAACTGCCTATGGAGTGGCACCACTGAATCTATTTGCGTGCGCACGCGCACTTGACAAGCCAAGCGACAGTCTCAGCCGAGTTCAAACACATCGCTGCCAACTCGGATCCTATGGCGACAGAGATGAACGACTGCTCAGCAGATGCAGATGCTGAAGGCAAGCGCAAACGGGCACCTGCCAAGCGGAAACAAACCCGAGGAAAAGCCGCGGACGCCGCCTCAGTATCGCTCAAAGTGCAGGATCTTGCTGCAGCTGGGGACGAAGGCGATGACCGAGGCACGGGAGAGGCGAAGGGGAAAAAGCGGCAGCGTGCAGCCGCTGGCGATGCAACGCTGCCGCTGCCGCCCAAGTTTGAGCAGCTGGTGGACTTCTTCGACGCGATCGACAGGATATACGCGTTCCTGGTCCGGAGCAAGATCGCAAGGAAGCTCACAAATGTCACGGTACGTGCTGTCATGCGTTTGATATGCGGTTCATGCACGCTGCCTGCTCGGTCACTGATATTGCAACAGGCACCACACGTGTTGGCATCACATCAGCTGCTAGTAGAAGATCGCCTGGATCTCATATTTCTTGCAGGACGTTGTGACATAAAGCAGCCAGTTGTAATACCCGAGGAAGGCTTCACATTTCTCAATGCATTCCCCTCACTGTCTCGCACTCATGCCTTTGCACAGAGCATGGTGCCGAATTTGTGCGGCACAAAGTATGGCGATGCAGCAGCGGCGACAGTGCTGCTGCGGAGGCTGGTGGCAGTGAGCAACGGTGTGATTGCGCTGGAGTATCTGCCGGACCCGGAGCTGGGCAGCATGGTGCTGCACATGGTGTACCCGCAGCTGCCGGGCATTGGGAAGTTGCAGACGACCAAGGTGACTGCACTACTGACTGGCATGTGTGTATGGGTGCTTTGCGGTGCTAGCAATAATGCTTTAGGTCAATGCTTGATGACTAGCTTGAACAAGTGCAGAAGTACCCACAGATCAAAGCACGTCAAATGCATGCCTCGATATGCAAAATGATACTTCTATAGTATTCTGCAGTGACTATCTGCGCAATATATGCACTGTATCATCATCTGAGAACCTGCGAAGTGATGTCTTGGCAGTAGTCTAGATTATATATCAATCCAGCAGCGATTGTCACATCAGCACAGGCTACATTGCCTTCTGCTCCAGTTTCGCTACTGCTGAACTCTTGACCAATCACAGACATTTCACTGGCATGACCCAGCGCAGGCACGCGCTTCTGCTGTCCATGGTCCGCTACCACATGCCCACCTACGGAACCACATCCCTCCCTCTACAATGTGGACAGCAGAGCCGTCAGCTCACACAGAGGTCTGCTCCCCACCGCTCATTGCTCTTCTCACGCAGCGCTCCAAGCTCGTGCGCGCCGCCATCACTCAGCACCTCTGCAGCCTGCAGACGGCGCACCTCACTGTCACCTTTGCCAACCGGCCTGCGCCCAAGCTGACCAAGGGGCAGTGGCACGAGACGTTCAACGTGGAAAAGGTGCAGCTCCCAGAGCCCGCAGCCCTGCCTGCTGCTCCTTCTGCCATTGGCGCCGCTGCCGGCGAAGGGATTGACGCGGAGGCGTTGAGCATGGCAGGGGGTATCACCGGTCGGGCGCTGTCGCCTGTTGCCGATGCAGGTAAGCTTGAAACTTGATTAACAGCGAGTCAAACAGGGTGTTGATGTGGCAGTACCCCTGCAAGATGTTGTAGAAGCCGCGTACAGGTGGGAGTGTTGCCAGTGTAGTCGCATCTGCGTGGGATCATAACCTTCTGCAAGATGGTATGCGGTATGGAGGGATACAATGATATTGTGAGTGACACATTCATTGTCTACATGAGCAGCCTCTAGTTGGCAGAGTTTCTTTGGGCTGCGGGAATGATGCCTGCATGCACTACACAGTACTTCATTGAGAAGCGTCTCAGCCAGGCAGTATTCCAGTACATCTTTGCATGCCAAAATTGCCCTCCGCCACAAGATTCACACATCGACAATCGTGTCGCTCACGTATACACTGTTCTGCTGCTCTGCGTGATTGAGCACAGTGGCTGCGGAGCCAGGTCAGAGCGCTGCCACAGCCTCTGCCGCCGCCGCCGCCGCTGTGCCGCACCGCTTTGTCTCTCCGAAGAAGAAACGAAGGGTGTGTGGCGTCAAACGAGAGGCGGTGGAGGGTACAGAAGGGGGAGAAGAGGGGAGTGACGGCGGAGAGGAGGCCGGGGGAGAGGGGGGGGGAGAGGAAATGGGGGGCAGCGTGCTGGGCACTGCCTTTGATCCCAGTAAGCTGCTGGCGCACCTCAAGGCACTGCCCTTTTACAAGGTACTGACTGATGTGCATTAGTAGTCAATAAAGTCATTGCCTCCATGCACCTGGATGGTCATGTCATGATGGTAGATTCGCATTGTGCAGGATCAGCTGCACAGACTGCACATACATGAGCTCATGGATAATCTTGCTTTCTGTCCACGTCAGTTGTGTATACTGGATGTGTTGATAAGGTGGATATTGGAGCTGTTGTAAGATCATTGTAGAGTTGAATACATATTTCAATGCTTCTGTGTGCAGACTCTTAAGGTCTACAGACTCTAAGGTTCAAAGTTGTGTGCAGTTGAGTGTGTGCAATGCTCCTGTGCCTTCAGCCGCTTCTTTTCCCATCTGCACAACAGCTTATGACACGCTCACGTTGGCGTGCGTGTTGGTATATGACAACACACAAGTTGAGCGTGTTTTGCCAATAGACGCTCCAGTAGACACATGCCTCTACTCATAGCCTGTGGTAACAGTTTCTTCTGTCTTTTCATCTGCACTTTGAATGATCGAACCCCCGTGTTGTAGGGCACTGTGTGCTCACATTGAGGATGCAATGACCCATATGCAGACAACAGCGATTGGCGAAGGGCGTTTTGTGCCCGTAATTATTTTTCAGCAAGTTCAGATTATATTCAAGTAAAATGTCACTTCCACTTTCAATATTAAGGGTAAATATGGGTGCTCTTTGCACGTCAGCATTGTTTCATGAACAATCAGCATTGTTTATCTCGTAAAACTCACCACATCCCTGCTTTACTGCAGTTATGCAATGTGAGTGTATGGTGCGCACACGGCGCATGTTGCGTTGCAGGCCTTGTTCGCAACCCCTCAGGGTCTGTTTGCCCAGCTATAGCCAAGAGAGGGTCAAGAGGCCCACTTGCTCGTGCAATCATCACCGTCCTTGAGTTCAATTACAACTGCGTACTTCAAGAAGTCATTGACACAGCAATGCCCACTTGTGACCGTGACTGCCTATTCGCCGTAGGACCAAGTGGTCCACACGCAGACGATAGAGGGCCAGGAGGGGCTCTTTGCGCCCCTCGACTTTGAACTTGCCCCCCCCATACGCGCCGCCCTGGCGCGCACGCGCGGCGCGCACTTCCGCTTCTACAAGCACCAGGCCGTGGGCATCAACGCCGTGGTTGCGGGGCAGCACCTGGCCATCTCCACCGCGACCAGCAGCGGCAAGAGCGTGGTGTTCACGGTGCCCGTGCTGCAGGCGCTGCTGACGGGCGAGCCGAACGCGGTGGCGCTGTTTGTGTTCCCCACCAAGGCGCTGGCGCAGGACCAGGTGCGTGCGCGCGTCCGTGCGCCGACTGCAATATGCGGAACCCGACGATTGTGTGATTGGCGCAAGCGCTTGCTGACGTGCGGCATCGCAGAGTTGGCAGAGCGGTTACACCTCAACACTGGCATCGCCTCCAACTGCGTGAACGGCAACGCGCCAGTTGCTTCCCACTGCTGTTACCGCTCTTTGTTGACGAATCTCAGTGTTGCAGCAGCGCCACTAAGCTCTTCGCTCCTGCTGTACGTCACCCCATGCATACATACCTCCCGCACGTGCAGCTGCGCTCAATGCGCGCGCTGCTGGCGGCGGACGACCACCTCAACGCTGCCATCACCTGCGGCTGCCTGGACGGCGACACGCCCTTTGCTGAGCGCTGCAACATCGCGGAGACCGCAGACATCATACTCACCAACCCCGACATGCTGCACGCGTCGGTGCTGCCGGCGCACAAGCGCTGGGCGCGCCTGCTGGGGCGGCTGCGCTTTGTGGTGCTGGATGAGGCCCACGTGTACAGGTGACTGCTCATGTGAACTGCTTCCGTGTACAGGTGACTGTTCACATGAGCTGCTCCCGTGTACAGGTGACTGTTCACTGTTCACACGCACTGCTCCCGTGTTCAGGTGACTGTTCACATGAACTGCTCACGTGGACAGGTGATTGTCCACGTGTACTGCTCCCGTGTACAGGTGACTGTTCACTTGTACTGCTGCTCACGAGTACAGGTGACTGTTCACATGTGCTGCTCCCGTGTACTGGTGACTGTTCACATGAACTGCTTCCGTGTACAGGTGACTACAGATGCACATGTTGCTTGTCCGGCTTGATCAAGGGATAGTGCTGAGAACCTACTTGGCGCAAGTGTGGTAGTTTGAGGGGTTGAAGCGATGGGCAGGTATTAGATTCAACCGCGCCGACCGGTTCGCTGCTGCAGCGGTATGTATACCCCATGCCATCTCGTGATAGGGCAAGGATGTCGTATAAGCACAGCAAGTTACACTGGCATACTTCCATGCCCTACAAACGCCTGTCGTCCATCCGCCCAGCCTGCTCATCAATCTCTCTGATCACCCCTCCTGCCAGGGGCGTCTTCGACGCGCACGTGTCCATGGTGATGCTTCACCCTTTTTTACATGCAATCTACATCTCAGTATATATACTTGAATGCTTCTATACCTTACAGACCGCCTGTCGCCCCTCCATTCACCCTGCTGGTCGATATCTCTCCAATCACTGCTGCTTCTGCCAGGGGCGTGTTTGGCGCGCACGTGTCCATGGTGATGCGGCGCCTGCTGCGCGTGTGCACGCTGTATGGCGACGGCGTGTCGCACGCCGCCAAGCGCCAGCGCGCACGCCTGCCGCAGTTCATAACCTGCAGCGCCACCATGGCCAGCCCCAGGGAGCACTTCGGAGCGCTGCTGCCTTTGGAGAAGTGCCTCGGGGGCAGCACTCGGCTGTGCTGCGTGACGCAGGACACGTCACCGCAGGGCAGCAAGACGTGAGTGTCATATGTATAGCTGAAGCGCGCCTCATGTGTGTACGGGTAGACGTGACTCATGAGTATGGCTGCGCCACACACGCGCCTGATTCTCTGCATACTGAAGTATGTAAGGCCAACCCTGTCTGTGGCCTAGCGCTAGTGGCGCAAGCGGTGACGTGCGACCCTCGTCATGTATAGTTGCTGCACGCAAATTTCAGCGCCTCAGCTGTACAGTGCTTTAATTATGGCAGACAGTGTGCATTGCCGCATCTCACTCTTGTGGCACATGTTGACATAGGCTACCTTTGTATATCGATCAACATGGCTCATGTGAGGTTGTGTGGGGTGTGCACGTGACACGCCCACTGTGTTGTGTGTCCCGTGCTGCTCAGATTAGTGATGTGCACTGTGCCCCTATTGCTGTGTTCACTGCATGATGAACTTCAGACATCAAGCATCGACACAACACAAGGGACAACAAGCATCTGGCAAGGCACTCATGCGATCCGTGGTACGCTTCAACTTTGAGACGACACCGCTTCTCTGTTTGAAACGCTTGTGTCCAGGTTTGTCATATGGAACCCACCGATGTCGCTGCGTGCATTTGGCGGCGGCCCCGTAGACCTTGACCAGCTGCAGCAGCAGCAGAAGCTGGCAATACGCAAAGCCGTAGGAAGGAAGCGAAGGGGGGGCGGAGGCGGTGGGAGTTGGAGGGGAAGGTCTAGCAGCGCCAGCAACGGTGCGGCGGCGGCGGCCGGGGAGGGGCAGGCGGTGTCGGCGGCAGATGCGGCGGTTGCACGAAGGCCGGCGCGCCCCATAAACGCTAAGGACAATGTCTACAACAGGTGAGTGCGTGTACAAATATGGCCGGCGATGTTACAACTACAACTGTGACGTGTGTGTGTCTGTACAAAAGGATGCCATACGTTACACATACAACTCGGCATTGCCATGTTTGACAACGATTCGTCCATCAATGCATGCGGCAAAAGTCACAGGGCAACGCACATGCCAATCAAACGCTTCTGTTTGCCTTGTATGCACAGGCCTTTCTTGTTACAACTTCGTAGATGTGATCTGGGCTTGAAAGCAACTGCTGACATCAGTTCGCACCAGTATACCCACTGGTGCATGCCGTTGAAACGTGCACGTGCATGATTCAAAGGCGCAACACATATATATGCAGCTTCAATGTGTCAAGGAGCCGGCAAGAGACAGGGGCTGGGTCATGGTCATCACGCGCCAACACAACTGCCCCCTCTCTCGCAGGGAGTACAAGCGCTTGCTGGGCGGCTTTGATGAGCCGGAGGGCAGCGGCGACGGCGCCGCGCACGAGTGGGACACGCCGCTGCGCAGCTGCAGCAGCGCCAGCACACGGCGCAGCAGCAGCAGCACCAGCAGCAGCGCTCAGCACAGCAGCGCCGAGCGTGCCACCAGGGCTGCCGCCGCCATGTCGGACAGCGATATTGATGAGCGTCAGGAGCCAGCTGTGGCATCTGAGCCGCTGGCTATGACGGCAGCGGCGGCAGCGCTGACGGCGGATGTGGCAGCCGCGGCGGCCGCTGCATGCACAAGTCCCAGTGTAGTGGCGGCGTCACCTGATGGAGTGGATGATGGCGCTGCGGTCAGCGTTGCAGTTGATGACTCTTTTGCGGCACCGACAGAGTACACTGCGGGAGCCAGCGACGTCGCACAGCTGCAGGCCACCACGGCAGCGCTACTGGCCACTGGGATGGCGGCAGTCGAGCAGACCGCCCAAGCACAAGCCACGGCGGCGCCCGATGGCGTGGCCAATGGAACGACGCCAGCCAATCTCAGCGCCCAATCACAAGCCCCAGCCGCTGCTGCTGCCTCGGCCAATCCAACGGCGTCAGCGCAGCGCAGCGGCCAATCGCAAGCCACCGCCGCGGCAGCGACGGCCAATCAGACGGCTCCGGCAGTGGCGGACGAGGAGGAGCAGGAGCTGCGCCGGCGCAGCTCCATTGTGGAGACAGCGCGCGTGCTGAGCGCGCTGGTGAAGCAGCACGTGCGCACGCTGGCGTTCTGCCGCACGCGCAAGCTCACGGAGCTCGTGCTCAAGTACTGCACGGAGGACCTGGAGTGCAGCGCGCCGCACCTGGTGGAGGCCGTCAAGGGGTACAGGGGGGGGTACACCAAGGTCGGTGATGTTTTTCATGAGTTGTTGCAACTCGTTTGTTGAGAGGTGCATTGTGTACGGAAAGCCTGCGTGCATCAGTTGAAGAACTAGATGCGTACGTCAAGGTCAGCGTCGGCGGTGTTGTTTATTGCTTTTTTATGAGTTGTTGAAGCGTGTCAGTTGAGAGGTGCCTGTACGCGGAAAGCCTGCGTGCATCAGTTGAAAAAGTAGCAGCATAGGTATCGTCACCCGACTGGGAGATGCTGTGCACCTGGACGAGAACCATCACGGCTGTCATGCCTCACCTTTGACACATCTGAGTTGGTGAACTTCAAATTCACTGTGAACATCATACCATGAGTGCCTTGAAGCATTTTGACCGGGCGCATCAGTTGCAGAAGCAGTGACATGCTGGACTCTACTAGTAGTAGCAGGACTTGCTTGGCACCTGGCCGAGAGCCGCCGGTGTGCAGGGAATATAACGCCGTTCTCGCAACACTCCTGAATGAGAGCCCTTCAATGTCGCTGTGACTTCCACGCCATGATTGTGCCTCAAACACCACTGCATTCAAGGCGATGGGTGCGAGCAAGTCAGCCAAGCTTCAGGCGCCTGCATTGCAGCATTGCACGTGACCCCACTTCTCTCAAGTAGTCCTTCTCCTCTCACCCCGCCCACTTTGGCAGGGGGATCGGCGAGAGATTGAGGGCAAGCTCTTCAGCGGCAAGCTGCTGGGCGTAACTGCCACCAGCGCACTTGAGCTTGGCATCGATCTCGGCGATCTGGACGTCACAATCCATCTCGGTAAGTTGTGCGCGCCTGCGCGTGACGCAGAAGTGGTTGAGGCATGGTCATACTTGGAAGTATGACTTACATATCGTGCCCCACCATCACAACGCATGCGAATGCGCCTTTTCCTAGCGGTTCTTTCGTCAATGCGCCACCAACAGTCTGTAAGTTTCTACACAGACTATGAGTGTGTACCGTGCTTGGCCCTCATGGCTTTTCTAGAAAGTGAAACGCGCACGTTACTTCAGCTCTTCACTGGCCATGAGCGTAATGCTATCTGACTGTGGCAGTGACAGCCTCAGAACATGAGCACCCAAAGCGCCTTTGTGAAGTTTATTTTCAAGGCAGGTGTGTACGGCCCTCTGCACTGAACTGCAGGATTGCTCTGCAATTAGTTACTGGTACGCTCCGTGTTTGCTTGCATGTCGCAGCGCATTGAGGTTGAATCATCTGTGACTTTGCATCATTCCTTGAAGTTCCAGGGTGCTTTTTTGATGAGCGGCTTGCGTATGCAACTGGACTGCGTTAGACATGACAGCCCCCTTTTTGTGCATTCACGACGATCTGCACTGACTTCGCGTGTGTGCTCTGGTCATGTGCGCCCCCTGTGCTGCTCACACGCAGCATCATTGTCAATATCACTACGTACACTTCCTGAGGCAACATTGCAACATTGCGCCGGTCATCGGCTCTGTAAGCAAGCTGTGGCAGCAGCCGATTCGACTGCCGCTTATCATGTATCATCTTCCCAGGCTGAGTCCACACATGCACTCTATGCCACCAATGTTCCCGCTTAGCATACATACCAGCCCTGAGTGAGGGTTAGGGTTAGGGTTAGGGTTAGGGTTAGGGTTAGGGTTAGAGTACACACGCTCTCGCTGCTGCCCGATGCTGTCCATGTACCGCAAAACATGTACCTGAAACACCCGAAAAGAATATGTACCTGAAAAACATGTCAAGTACCTGAGAAACTTGTACCCGAAAACATGCACCTGAAAAACATGTCAAGTACCTGAAAAACCTGTACTCGAAAACCATGTATCTGAACAACATGTACCTCAAAAACCAGGCTATCCGGGATCGGTGAGCAGCCTGTGGCAGCAAGCGGGGCGCGCTGGCCGCGGCGGCCGCAACTCTCTGGCCATTCTCATCATGTTTGACTCGCCGCTCGATCAGTACCACGCCGCGCGGCCCGAGACGCTGCTGAAGCGTCCGCCAGAGGCAGCAGTGCTCGACGTGTCCAACGAGGTGGTCCTGCGGTCGCACCTGCTGTGCGCCGCCGCGGAGTGCCCCCTGGGCATACCCCAGGTGCGCAAGGGACTGTATTCTTGACAATTGGTCAGTGCTGGAGCGCACCAAAGAGGTTGTTGTCAAGCGTATGTACCACTAGCGAAGCAGGTCATGAGCAGCATCTGGAGTCGACCAAACTGCATTGCACGACCAGAGTGCACTGCACCCTGCCTTGTGGTTGACCTCCATTTGGCGCAGCGGCCACTCAGATGCAGGCACTGACCCTCCCGCTTGCTGTGCATACCGTTGCAGTGGCCACTCAACAGAGGCACTCACCCTTTGCTTTTCACGCATCTTGTCAGCATGCTCTCCCATGTAACTGTCATGTAGCAACGCCCTGTCAGTTGGTATGTGAGAGCACATCGAGTCAGCTCAGGTGCTGGGCGATGCCACATATGCCACCTGGTTGAGCATCATCCATACGCTTATCCTTGCCCTCACACAAAGACCCTTTGCTTCGCTCTGTGCTTGTTTGGCTGTGTGTGGATGCGCCCCCTGACAGCTGGGCGACACTGTGAATGATGCCAACTTATTTGGCGGCATGGCTGCCGTGCAGGCCCTCATCTGCGACATGGCTCAGGTGTGTCAGGTGTTTGAGCATCATCATCACGATCATACCCGTGCTGCAGCATTGCTGCAGTGTGTGCCCTTGATCATGCCATGACATTCATCGTCGTGTCCGCCCATATAGCTTCAAGGAATGGATGCAATGCTGTTGGGTACATGTTGCAGGTTTCAGGTTGTATAGATATGTGCGCCCGTGTAGCTCGACCACTAGGCAATACAGATACTAGTAGATGTGAAGATTTGAGGTGAACTGTTGCTTACACTATTGAATCGCATGATGACGACGCTGTTGGGTTCTGTGCCGGTGTCATCGATAGATGCTCAACCTTGGCTCAGCGTTGGGAACACATAGAAGTATGGGTATTGCAGTGAACAGTTCACCAAAGTGGAAAGGTTGTTGTCTGCCATTCACAATTTTGCTCCTGCCCGGAGACACACACGTGGTGGCTTCGTAATCATTCATGCAGCCGTAGACTGCAAACATCAGCCTAAATGCATGTGCTCCCCTCTGCCCCCCCTCACAACCACGGTCAGGGGGACAGTCCGCAACTTTTGAAAGACACCAGTGGCAAGGGCTGGGTTGCCAACCTGGGCATCACGCGCAAGCCCTGGCAGAGCGTGAGTCTGCGCATGATCGACCCCATCGCGTTCAAGGTGGTGGACACCAGCCGCGACATGCAAGTCATCGACCAGATCGAGTACTCCAGGGCCTTCTTTGAGCTGTTTGCAGGTATGTGCTGCGAGTGTAAGCGCATGTTAAGGGCTGTCGGCATTGAGTTCATTGGTGCTGTTTGTGGTGCGTCAGCATACCATTGTATTTGTATGAGGTGCGAAATGCGGCTGCCTGAGTGTCATGTGCAATCGCTTCCATAACCGCTTCTGTATGAACGTCCCGTCATGGCAAAGCACCCTGGGACCTGTAGCTCTTTGCAGTACTCTTGTTCTGTGAAAGCGCCGACAAAGCTCCTGCATGCATGATGCCACTTTGGCTGCATCATAGCCAGCAGGCTAGATACCATGTTGTTCATCTATAGTGGTATCAGAAGTCAGATTTGGTACGGGTGAGAATTGGTTGAACTCTCAAGAGGTCTCTTTGCATGCTGCTGTGTATGCATTTGCTACCATTGCCCCGTGACGTTTTGACCTGATTTGACTGGTCACACCTCGCTGACTCCTCACCTGTGCTGGCGCTTCATTGCTGCGTTGCGGCCGCTGTTGTCTTGCTGTGCAGGTGCAATCTACCTGCACCAGGTGAGCTTCTATGCGCACTTGAATGTATGTCTTGACTGGGGCTAGCAAGGTCAAGGGAGGGAGTAGGGCTACAGTCCGGCTTTGACTTGAGGTTATCGTGAAGCTCGTGCCGGCGGTGAACTTTGCGCTGACGCATGCAGCCCTCAGGTTGATCAGCATGCATGCGGCGGCGAATGGAATCTGCTCATGCTAGCTTTGCTGTCGCAGCTAGGTACGCCATTGAAAATAAGCAGGAAGCCACTGCAATAATTCTGAAGTGTCCACCTGCAGGCCCTGGCTTCCGTACTGCTTCAAGAAGTAGGTTCCAGCTGCAGGCTGAGGCACTACTTACTTCATGCGCATTGCAAGTAGCACAACACTTCAAGGTAGTGTTATCTCAGAAAAATCTGTACCTGACTCGCATGTGCAAGTGCAGTGACAGCAGTTTGTGATGACAAACCAGCAGCTTTGTGCCTCGCTGCCTCGTCAACTGCTCTGACCATCATCGGCGGGCTGAACTTCTGCCCATGCTGTTGCCGCTCTCATGTGGTGCACTCACTCCTCCTCATCTTGCTTGTTTGACAACAGGCGCAGCAATACCTGATCACAAAGATGGATCTGCAGGCCCACATAGCCCATGCGCGACCAACCAAAGTCAACTACTTCACCTCCGGCCGCAACAGGACCGATATCAATGTCACCAAGGCAAGCAATAGCCCCTTACATGTAGTGTGAGGCGTGTCTGCATGGGAGGTGGACAATTTATGAAGATCCATGTGAATGGAATGCACAAGGTCTGCACTCTGCACTGGTGTATTCGTGTCCACTAATGCGGTGTGCTGGATACTCACAAGCAATTCCGTCGGCTAGGGTCTTCTTATGTGACCGAACCATATCCTGTTCGAACCGCATCCTGTTCAGCTGCAGCTAGATCTCCATGGCACTTCAAGTCGCGTTCATCCACACGTGTCTGAACCAGGTGTGCGTTGCCGTTACCGTGATATAAACTCTTACATAGCTTCTCAAATGGTGAAGTCGCACTGCACTGGCGCCAAACATCATTAGCTGCAGCTGCCACCATCAAACACGGCTCATGTTTGAGGCTGCTTTTGGATACATGTAGGTAATTTGGACAGGCTCTTCTGTTTTTGAGGCCTGGCTAAGACCTGTGAGGAAAGGCCTCAGCAGAGCATGAATTAGTAGCAAGCACTTAAAGATTGCACGCAGCCGCGCCAACGTGCTCTGCCGATAGTTCTCACTTAAGTCCCATAAATCAATTGCAAGCATCCCAGTATATGATGCAGCTCAAATGCCAGCTTTCGCCTTCATTCCATAGATTACACACGAATGCGAGTCATGACTTGTGAGTGCTCTGCTCTCTGTCCGCGTGAAATACAGGTCATTGAAATGTCCACCATCAACAGCGGCAACGGCAACTGCAACAACAATAGCAGCAGCAGCGGGGACGCCAGCGACTCTTATGTAACTGCCATCTGCACAGGTTGTGCAGACGTGGTTCACACCGTGTATGGCTACATCAAGCAGTGGCTTGGCAATGGCAGGGTGAGTGCAATGCAATGCTTCATGAATGAAAACGAATGAAAGGATAGTAGAGCTATTTTTCGATCCGTCATGTAGTGATCGGCTGGAATGACTCGACTTTACGTCTGTGGTCGCCGCAGCTGATGACATTGGAGCTTGAAGGTGTGCACAAAACGTGCTGCAACAGTTAAATGTACTGAGACTGACACCGGCAGAGCATGCTGTCTCATGATATCACAGTTTGTCAGTCCTGTTCACACCAGTAAGCATCAACTTGACACCCTGTAGCCTCTTGCTGTCTGACTCCCAGAGATGAGCCACAGCTAGAGGCAGAGCTTGCGACTTGCGATTTGCAACTGAATACTTGCAGAGAAGCCGCCTTTATTCAAGGTTGCGTAGAAACATAGCCGCTGCAGAGCCAGCGAGCTCCATGATGTGGATCATCATGCCTAAATCCTAACCCTAACCCTAACCCTAACCCTATGTGGATCGTCATGCTTCATCAATGCACATGAAGGCCGCACACTTTTGCTCATGCCGTTGTTTTCTTGGGACTGTGCAAGCAGGCGTTTTGAAGCGTGCTCCTTGTGATCGCGAGTTCAATGCTGACTGCGTGGCTGATGTTGTCTGAGGTCTTGCAAAGCCCAATGGACCACCTGCTTGAGTGGATGGCCGCACAGGACTGTGATCGCACTGCTCAAGTTGATGTCGATCTCAAATGCAGGCGTTTGAAGTTGGCGAGTGCACGCTACCCCCTCTGGAGTACTCCACGCGCGCGTTCTGGATAGATGTGTGCCCCGCCCTGAAGCGCAAGCTGCAGGATGCTGGTCTGGACATCCAGGGCGGCATACACGCGGCAAACCACGCAGTAATGGTAAGCGTGACAGCACCTTTCCGGCTGCGGTTGAGTGAGTTGAGCTGAAGCTCATGGCAGCGTTAAAAAAAGCAGGATTGACCAAGCACCAAAAACTTACAACTCAGTAGTGTCTTCAGCAGTGTGTAGTCCCTGCATGGTCCCGTGCTGCCCTGCTCACACTGCAGCAGAAGGTTTCAAGTCGCTTGCATTCAGGGTCGCCAGTGCATGTCGAAGGAGAAACGAGCAAAAGAAATGATGCACCTGTGTGGACACAATTAGGAACAGTGTCGCTGATGTTCACGTCTGCCTTCTGCTACGTACATTGGCGTGTCTCAAATGCAAGCCATTTGCAGTTGAGCACTTGCACTTACACAAGCAGGCACGTCACTTAAAGCAGTGCAGTAAATTGCGGTTCCAGCCACTTCGTTGCTCCTGCACACCTGACAGGAGTGCAGGTTAACGCTGCTACTGCACTTGCTGAACAAATGTCGCTTGTCTGTGTGCCGGTTCTGTGTGCAGGCGGTGCTTCCTCTCTTCCTGCTCTTCGATGCAGGTAAAGTCCACCTGTGCATCAATGTATCAGTTCACAAGCACTGCTGAAGTGGCCGAGTAGCAAATATGTGCGTTACGTTGCGTAGTTGCTCATCATGCCAGCGAAATCACCACATGTTGCATGGCGCATGCCTCAAACACAGCCTGGGAGCACGTTTTTTTTGCCTCAATCGCTGGTCCAGGGCTTGACAATGTGTGTAATGCTTAGAAAAACAGTATGCGCTGATAGGCCCTTTTCATGCTCATGTATGAAGTTTTCCGACCTGAGATGAAAGAAGTAAGACTTTACGACGCTACAAACCATCATCTGCTGGCCAGCTTGCAAGTTCACTTCTACAAGCACATAGGCAGCGCATGCTTTGGAGTTCTCATGGCACGGTAAGAGTTACTTATTGCTGATGCACCCACTCCGTGCAGTGTCACATGCGACACTGATGCAGAGCACTCATACGCCATGCAGATCCACTCTTGCAGCACATGCCGCATGATGCTGCCTTACCAAAGCTAGCAACACACATGTTTCGTGTTCCGAGCCAGAGTTAGGGTTTGGTGATCGCCACTCGCTGACGCATCCACTCCACCCTCCACCGCAGGCGACATTGACGTGGAGCACACGTACACAACGCAGATCCGGCCGCGCCCCGCGCGCCTCATGGTCTTCGACAAGCGCCCCGGTGGCGTGGGCGCGTGCGACGCCATCTACGCGCAGCGCGCCGCGATACTGAGCGCTGCCCTGGCGCTGCTGCGCGACTGCGCGTGCACGCGCGGCTGCCCCGCGTGCATCCACTCGTTCGGCTGCTCCAACTACAACGCGCTGCTGGACAAGACGGCGGCGCTGGTGCTGCTCGAGGGCATCGTGCAGGGGGTGCGGCGGGGGGAGGCCGGCGTGCTAGAGGCGGGGGGGGGGGCGAAGGGGGGGGAGGAGGAGTGGTTGGAGCAGCAGCGGCGCCATAACCTGGCGGTTGCCAGGGGCATGGACAGAGCCAGGGGGAATGACCTGGTGGTTAGGGGGAAGTGGGCGAGCTGCCAGCACCGCCATGAGCCCGACTCATGATTGCTGTTCGTGCCATGAACAAATGTTATGTTGCCAATGTTCAGGATCGCTACACAAGACGGCGAGCATGCGGTATGGCATTGCGCCATGCAGCAGGTGCAGTGCGCCGACGGGCAAAACCGCTGCCAACGGTACATACGGGACAGTGCCCCCCCCAAGAGGCTACGCCCATGTGTCAAGCTTCAAACACACACAACAGCATAATGGCATCAGGCCAGTTGCGAGTCTCGTACAGCAAACCGCATACAGAATGACACCACAAAGCTGAGGCACTCTGGTATGCCAGAAGTGTGCCACATGTACTTGGACACCTGGCTGTGGATACAGCCGCTGGTTACAACTGCGCACAGCCAATCAAAAGTGGCGGGAGGTGCTCGCTGGTCCATTCTTGACAGCGCATCGTGTCATGTGTATAATCCAAATAGCGTGTCAGCACATACAACGCGCACGTGCTGCACGCTTTGCATGTTCGCTTTGAACTTTGAAGCTACTGCTGGAGGCATCCAAGTTGCACAGTGTCTGCTGCAGCAAGGGGTGCAGCTGTTTGTCTTCTGGTCGCGTATGCATAGATTGTTGATGGCACCTCATGTCAGGCTTTGGCTTTGCTAGTATTATAGGCTTTGTAATCCTTGTGCCTACTGAAGCACGTGGGCCTGAACTTCAAAAGTGAGGGTGCATTGACAGAAGTGATGCATGTTTTTCTGGCCGTATGTGTACCGCCCTCTCTTCCAAGTACAATGCATGTATTGAGGGTTAGTTGGCGCCAATGTCAAGGTTGACGCCTCAGGCGTCGAGACTTTGGCGACCTGGCACCCATTGTTCAAAACTGTGTGATGTGTGCACAGTTGCTTGTTGTGGCTTGAAGTTCAGATGCTCAAGGTGGCATCGCTAACAAAGGGCACAGTCATACACACTCCTGGCCTATGCAACGCATAGTATGCATGGCACATTCCAGAATCTCACACGTCATGGAGTGTACACACACCTACTGGATGCAATTCGCATGCTTTGACCTCTGCAAGGCCAACACCGTTGTGGTGACATGACAAATCCTTCATTGACACGACCATAGGATGGAGCAAGCGCATCATCACTAGATGAAGCGTATCGCTATATACACTTGTACATGCCCATGGACACAGGCTCACTCTTGCGACATCAAGTGCTGCATACTGTGAAGGCCACAAATACACCGAAGTAGTAGTACACACCAGATGTGCTCAGTGCGCCAATGCCATGGTCCCAGCACAGCATTAACACTGCATGGAACGGATTACTATGCATCAACTCCAATGCATATGCATGGTACAGCCAGCAAGCAACACAACACAACGACACCATAATCCAGTGATATCAACATCACATTAGTCTTTTGCGCCACTATTCCTATGCCAGGTCAGCCCCGCCTGATCCATCGCCTGCTCTGCAGCAGCAACGGCTGCGTCATCGCAGGCGGCCGGCGTTTCCACCACCATGACGTACGCACACAGCTCTGGCTCTGTGACATCCAACACCTGCGTCCTCTCGCCGCACCTCACGTGCACTTCAGCGCTGCGCCGCGTGCCGCGGCCCGCACACGCGGCGCCATTTTCGTACAGCATGCTGGTGCGATCGTTGCTCCACTTCGACCAGCGACCAATCAAGGTCGAGCCTTGTTTGACGTCCTTGTACAGGCAGAGCTTGTAGTGGTAGCCGACTTGGTCTGCCTCCAGGCACGTGTTTTCGAGCATGGCAAACGCAATGTCGGGGCCCCAGTCGGTGTTGAGAGACTTTTCTGCATCCGCTTTGGCTCTGCGCGCCTTGTCTTGCGCGTCTTTGGCGCACGCGTTGAGCGCTGCCTCTGTTTTTGTGAGGCCCTTGCGCAGCAGCTTTGCCGCTGGCAGCTGTGAGATGGGCATGAATCGCAGGAGGAAAGCATAGCATTAACTTGATGGGCCAGCAAGCTCACTGAAATAAAAGTGCTCATGTCAACAACAGTGAGCCCCCCCCAAAAGTGGCGCCACGAAAATATTGTAAGTTGCGTGATTGCCACCGCTCATATATCAAGTACATGACCCGTATGTTAGAGTATGTGAATGAACAGTCTGCCAGCACAAAGGTGTCTGGCCACAGCGCGAGAGCCAGGCATTTGTACCAATGCAGCGAGAGGGGCGCTGGCGTCAGCAATAGCCGCAATGGCGGCAGTCATGCTAGGGCGGTGCGGTGGTTTTCGTGCAGGTGGAGATAGCAGCAGCGGCAGAGCGTAGGATGCTATTGCAGCAACTTTCTTCCTGGCTCTCGCCTGAAATCGACAGTAGGGCTAAAATTTTAAAGGGCAAGGCTGAGGTTGCAGTGAGCATGCATGATGCATGGCCAATTTATATTGGGCTGATGCATGTCACCGTATGGTTATGAACAACATACATGCAGCTCGCTGTAGAGCAGCAGGTTGAAAATGCGAAGGCCAAGTAACGCACCACGGAATATGCTCCTTCCACAGCAAATTGCATAATATCAGCAAGTACACATTTTGCTCTTCTGCATGCAAGCATTCAGCAGCCGCTTCTCCTGACAGCAATGAGGGTGACCGGTACCACCTCGCTCAGCCTACATCTGGATACGATAGGATCCTGGCGTCCTGGCAGGGTCGTCACACATGCGTGAGTGTGTGCAGCGTCTTCATGGAGCAGCTGGCATAACGTTTTTTGGACGGTGTGCTGGGCGACATGAGGGGGGCTTGTTGCAAAGTGGGTGCCAACATTGGGGACTCTTAAATGTTTTCAATTTTTTTCAATTTGACTGCGCGGCAACTCGTTGAACAGATGGCCCACTGCAAACAGCAGCTGTAAGGAGGTGTCGCCCGCGCACGGAAGGCTCTGCAGACAGTGCAGCACCGCAATGTGGATACTTTTGCCGCTTGTGTCAATAGAGCAACCCACCCAACCATGCCAGAGGGCGGAGCACATGCATTAGTCTTCATCGAGTGCATCACAGCAGTGGCAATCCACTGTGACTCACGACTCAATGCAGCTCTGCAGCAGGCTGTGGGAGCTGTTGCGGCACGTGTTCAGAGCAGATTTGGCAGGCGCCACCCTACCAACCTGCTTCACGTACAAGAGTGAGGCGTTGGGGCTTTGTCCCAGCACGTGCATGGCAGTTACCTTCTGTTGTTCGTCGTGTACATACACGAGCACGACCATGTGGCACCTGCTTGCAACGCACGGCGCAAGTACATGTTGCACTTGGACAACGTGAACTTCGCCGAGCCAGGCATAATGATTGACGCCCATGTATCAGGAAAAGGTGAGGTCATGCCTCCGGTATGCACAGGCCTCTGGCTTTCAGGCGGCGCACATATGGAGCTGTCCCCCCTCGAAAGGCGACGATTACATCCTGCGTTTCCACCCGGAGGCCCAGAGGCACAACAAGCCTGACCCAAGAGGCTGGCTGCGTGGTATGCGGCAGTGATCAGCTCTAATGAGGCCAAAGAGTTCACTGAGAGCATCAGTGACATGTGGGTGTCATGCTTCGAGGGGTTGGAGCAGACACTGCAGGCACAAGGAGCGGCTGCCAGCGAACTGTCCACATGTCACTGATGCTCTCAGTGAACTCTTCGGCCTCATTAGAGCTGATCACTGCCGCATACCACGCAGCCAGCCTCTTGGGTCAGGCTTGTTGTGCCTCTGGGCCTCCGGGTGGAAACGCAGGATGTAATCGTCGCCTTTCGAGGGGGGACAGCTCCATATGTGCGCCGCCTGAAAGCCAGAGGCCTGTGCATACCGGAGGCATGACCTCACCTTTTCCTGATACATGGGCGTCAATCATTATGCCTGGCTCGGCGAAGTTCACGTTGTCCAAGTGCAACATGTACTTGCGCCGTGCGTTGCAAGCATGTGCCACATGGTCGTGCTCGTGTAAGTACACGACACACAACAGGAGGTCTTCGCAGTGCATGTGCTGAAACAGGGGGCCTCAACGCCCTGCTCTTGTACGTGAAGCAGGTGGGTAGGGTGGCGCCTGCCACATCTGCTCTGAGCAGGTGCTGCAAAAGCTGCAACAGCTTGACCAGCGTCTCTGCCGCTTCAAATCTCTTTGCAATTGTTACTGGCCATGTGAAGCCTCTGTTCGCTACCAATGGCATGCACCTGTGTCGCATGATTTGCAGAAGTTCCTGCCATTGACCACCAACTACATGATGACTTGTGCAGGATGGGATACAAGTGCCAGGACAGCTACGCACAAGCACTAATTAGGTCGCCTCGTCTTAACTGAGAGAGTTGAGCAAGTGCTTTGTTTGCCTCTCGTATTTGCATGTTCGTCTACAGATACCTACATGCCACGCACCTCATAGGACATGTCGAGAGCTGGGAAGAAGTATTGATACAGCCGCACGGGAGCATCCCAAAGAGCCTGAAATGCCCAAGTGTACCCATCAGTCATGTCGTTAAACTGCATGGCCGCGCTGCGCAGAGGGGGATAACGCCTGCACACGCATGAGAGCACAGGATGGTCACCGATGCCAGTTGTCGGGTAAAACATTGGAGCTCGCTGCTGATCAAGGTGGTCGCACTGATCACTGTGACGACCTACTGTGTGTGCATTGTGTGCGTGTGTGTGTGTGTGTGTGTGTGTGTGTGTGTGTGTGTGTGCGCGCGCGCGCGCGCGTCACGCGCTGTTTACCTGACGCTATGACTGTCTATAGTTGCAAGGAACATCCAGTGCAGTGGTGTCAATGAGAAGGGACCATGAGTTTCGTCAAAGCTACCCAATCACTACCATAAAACCATCTACTCACATGCATCATGAAAATATGCTGAGCTGTGTGTGGTGTCAAGTTCAACTCATGCAATAAGTGCCCTCACTACTTCAAGTCCTGATTCATACTGTCAACTCAGTGTGCATACCTGTAATCAAGAACCGGCAGTGCTTCCGCAAGCCCGTCAGCTTGCCACGTCTTGCCAATGGCTGCAGCCTCTGTATAGCCCCTCTGCTGCGCCTGCACCACAGCCGCACTCAATACATGCCTACCCCCCCACTTGAGTGCCTCCCATGCACCCCGCAAAGGCGACAGCAGCAACCCCAATGCTCCCAACATGAGCTCCCCAGGGGACCTTGCTCCCAGCAGTGTTGTGTCTTGCAGATTTCTTTTGCGAGTTTCTGGTGTGGGTTTCACTGCAGCCGGTGTCCTCTGCAATTCGAGATAGTCGCCCAGATTAAGTGTTCTGCGTGCAGAGTGCCAGGTTAGGGTTGGGGGTGAGGGTTATCCATTGCGGGCAGCAATGTACACGAATATTACACATGCTACTGTAGTTGTTGCGAACGCTGGTAGCAGCAAGCGTACATGGTGCAGGCAGTGAATACTTCACTGTGGGCTGCTGGTATCACACAGTCACCTGACAGATACCTTCTATTCCCATTGTGAGCAACAGCACATGGCATGAGTGCTGTGCAGACCTTTGTTATGCAACATGAGCACGCTGCTTAACATACTCGCTACTTTAGTAGTAGTACTTTGCATCACATACGCATGCGCAACAGGTGGCTTGGACATTGGTGCCATCTGAGGGCATGCCTGCAACACATCCGCTTGCTTGCTCTCTGCCATTGCGTTACAACCGACACTGCAGTGGCTGTTCCCTGTCTACCTGACTGTGATGAGAGATGTCATGTCTACATTCTGACCACACATCTGTATCAAGGCTTAGACAAACCAAGATGTGCTTTGCAAGCAGCATATGCTCATATTGCAGTTGATGCTGGACATCAGCATGCGCTGGCAGTGTTACACACCTGCAACTCTACTCCAGCATCACATCAAACGCACCTTTCTGATCTCTCATCCCAGACTGACAATGCCTTTATCTGCTCAAGGGCACTGCCGCCCTGCTGCCCCCCAACCCCCCGCCCCCCCCCTCCAGAGTGGGAGTGGCACTCCGGAGCACTGCCATCGCCAGATGCTGCACACGCGGAGGCACGCCGCGCGCGCTCCGCCCTCTCCTCTGCCTGAGCCGACTGCAGCAGCACCTTGAGCTGGTACAGGAGCTGCTGCAGCTGGGGCGTCTCGTCGCTTGCCGCCTCCGCTCTGCATGGCAGAGTTGGTCAAGGGGGGGCGAAGATGTTGGATCAGCGTTGGGCGCGCATTGTGGTGCTCAAAAGCGGTGATGTTAAGTTGATCCGAGGAAAGGTCTAAAGTGAGTGGCACTCCTCAACCATTATGCAAGTCAATATGTACTCTGTCCTGCTGCACTGCAGCAGAGGTGCTTAGCGGATCTACTGTTTGAGGCAAGCGGAGACACTTTGAACAATGTGGATCATTCAGGCTTCTCGTCCACTCCGAACGACCTTCATATAAGCGTGCATGGAGTTTCAGTACAAGTGCCAGCAAGCTCACCGTGCTAGGATAGTGGCCTTGCCTCTCCTTATCAGCACATTATTTGCCAATGCATGCGTGCTATACGCAAGCCAAGATACTGCCGGCATGCGGTTGGAAAGTCAACGGCAGTTATCCTGCAGTCTAAGAAGTGCATCCCCAACAAACGCAGATATCAACCGTTTGCCAGTTCACCTTGCCTGCGCCTCCCACTGCCGGCGCTTCTTTATGGCCGCATCCCGCATGCCCTTGCGCTGCCTGCTGCCATTCATCACTGCCAGGTATGAAGCCGTGACTTGCTTCTGATGCGACGCCAGGTCCTCAGCGCAACTATTAGGGCAACGGTCACTGGGAAGTTCATCAGCTCCATCACAGCAGTCACACACGCCATCGCGCACCCGTGACAAGGGTATTTGGGTTTTCAGTGGATGACCTCCAGAGCAGGTGAAGCGCCTGTTGCAGCGGGCAATGAAAATGGATTGACACATTATAGCTGGTGTTCACAAGACATAGAGTGCTTCACAGTGAGCATAACTGATGCTTTGCAGTGAGCATAGTTATGCGTTAACCAGCACATATGGCAGTATGACCAGGCTTCTACAGGCCGCATCGAGAGCCCAGAGCTACTCACCAACACGCCTGCAAATGCATCACGTTTTGCAACACACAGAGCACGCTTCAGGAATCAGCGAGGAAAGCATGTCAAGCAGCAGATTCGCTCACCCTGAGCCAGCATGAGAGCAGGCCGAGGTCAGCGGCTCATCCGATCCATCGTGACAATCGCAGAAGTCGTCATTGACCCAGCCGACAGGCAGCTGCTTTCCATCATCACAGCTGAATGTTGCAGGCATCGCTGCCCTTGACGCACACACAGCTAGACTTTGCAATGTCAGCAGCAGCATCAGGCTGTTGCTGTCGGATCTTACATGCATAGCCATGTCTCGGGCCGTCTACGAGGCTTTCCTTTTTCTTTTCCCTTCAACAGACGCTCGATTTGAAGAAGTTGACTCTCCACTATGTGAAGTTGTGTGTTGGAGACAGAACACGGTGTACTTTAGCGCAAGGCGTGTGCCTCGTGTGCCCGCTGCAATGGAGTGTCGCTCGAGGCGTGGCGGCCTATCTTGTTGAAATGCGTGTTACTTGCGTAATAATTCACATAAGGGTCGACCTTCTAGTCGCAAGAATAAATGTGCCGATTAACTGTTTTTTTTCTCACTTTTGGCTGACGACAGCAGTAAAGCTACGCAGTCGTTCGATCGCACCGACTATTGAGCCTACAGAGTATGGGGCAGGTGTTGCGCAAGCTGACCTGCTGTGCAGGGGGGGCGCTCCGAGAGTGCGCCATCTGCACTCGCAAAGGCGATTGGGTAGAGCTTGAACACAGTGTCCATGACGGAGGCGAAGTCAGGGTCTTCTACTTCATCATTGACGGCGCGGCGATGGAGGACACCATTGCAATTGCTGAGTACCGCCACGCTCTTGCAAAGGCAAGGTCTGGTCGTGTGATCGCATCGGCTGCACCCAGCGTGCCTCCAGGTACTGCTGCAGAGGCAGAGACTGCCACTCCAAGCACATCGGCCGAGACGCAGGTTCCACCATCGCCAACACACCAATTCTTCAGGAAAATCAAAGCTGCAATGGCGAAGGACAAGGATCAAGGTGTGCTACTTCATCGAGCTCAAGACGACCACCCCGGAGCTCAACACGACCGCCCTGGTCTGCCACAACTGCTTTCAGCTTTGGGCCCATGGAAAAGTGGAGCTGCCTGGCGTTCTTGTTCCCTCGGACGAGAAATGTAGCATTGCGGCAGAGGTCAATCGCCTCATGCAGAAGTATAACATATGCAACAATGTGTCCGATTCGAAGGCTCCTTGGGCGGTGGACAAGTTGGTGTGGGGACATGCCGCTGCCTCTGTGGAGCCTGCTGTGTGATTGCGGGTCGAGGGAGCAGCTTTGGATGACGGGAGCGAAGGGCAGCAGGAGGCTGGCCCTCATGTACTTCAGGCAAGCCGACCATGTTTACACTGTTGTCTGGTACATGAAAGACCTTCAACTCTCATGCCTTCAAGGGCCTTGCAGTCGTGCTGCTGTTGCTGCTGCTGCTGCTGTTGCTGGTGCTGCTGCTGCCGCTGCAGAAAGTAGGGCAAGACCACTCTTGGCTGCAATGCCAGTGCTTCCGGTCGATGCAACACAAATTTAGCCAGTCACATTTACCTGTGGGTCGTGTTGGGCTTGAGAAGGCAAGTTTTACAATGACGCAACAAGCGCACGGTTGGATGCCCTGTTGCATAGCGAATTTTCCTGTTTCAAAGTTTGGGGACCTGCAGTCAGAGTGTGGCAGTGGCACTGGACAGGAAAAGTGAGTACGGCGTCGATTCGTAGCCGGCGGCTATGAACATGGCCGGCGATCCTCTGCGTTCACGTGGTGCCGTGTCGAGGCGCCACGTCTTAATACCAAGCCAGTCACAATCAGCGCATCACAGCCAGGCTTTTGATGAAAAGAGGGGAGTATCTGCTGGTTTCTTTGCTAGGGGGACGTCCGCTGATCTGCCTGACCTCAAGATATACACTGTCGCATGCATGTCTCTTCATTCTCACTATGAGTCACTAAGCACGCGAGCATTGCTGAGGGGTGCATCCCTGATTGGTGCTGGAGGCGGTCATGATGCACGTCATGAATATGCCCGAATATGGGGCAGCACTAAGCAAGGGCGATGCGTTGAACGGATCTGGGTATACAAGTTCATCAGTGGGTCATCTGCAAAGCATTCAATCGAAGTTCAAGCACTTGCTTCAGGGCGGGCGGTTTACTTGCACAATGGTATATGCTCCATGATCATTTCCTCATACATTGTCACGGTGCAAACAAGGGTGCAGCAGAGGTGCGTGCAATCGACTTGTGTCAGTTTCAGGCACTGCAATCTTCACGTATATGCCAAAATGCAAACAGCAACAAGCAAAATCACACAAGACTTGGTAACCACTGCTATCATCACATCCTCCATGATATTGTCATATGAGCTCGATGCTGCCATCAAGCACAAAGTCTCTGATTGGTCGATATCGCATCACGTACTCATCACCCGCTCGCAATTCTATTTGCGAGTTCTGTTCTGCGGAGATCTCAACAACGCCCACGTCTTCAACCACTCTGCACACAACAAATACGTCTAGGTCCGGTTCGGCTATGATCTGCAAAGACAGAGATGCATACACAGCAGACAGACATTGTTGACGAGCCTTCCGTCAGCAAAAGTTTGCTGCAAAACGTATGGGCATGTTTGACACATTTGAAGTGTGCGCACTACTTCAATGTGAGGTTGGAGTTCAAAGTCGTGAATGATATCTCAGTTGTACACAATGAATTTTCATAGGCGAAGTACTTTCCAGTGTGGAGCTGAGGCGATCACACGCCAGCATACCTGCATCTATAAACTGCTGAGCGCAGGAAGTGAGGTGCATGCACCAAGCACATTCGATGGTGAGCAAGCTGCCTCAAAGGATGGGCACGCGGCATTCTGCGCAAGCATGTTCTTTGCGACATTTGGTGCAAAATGGCTATGCGGTCGGCGGCTGGTAATCAAAGAGAGCAATGGGCTTGATATGAATCACATCATATGATGCTGAGCAACTGAGGGGTAGGGTGAGATCGAGCTAAGTGAGGTGTCTCACAGGCGTGCAATCATTGCTTGGCACAAACGCCGAGGAAAAATAATATGTTTGCTGTAGATGTGCAGTCCACCAGCTTTGTATGGTATCTGTCAAGCAGCAGGCACGAGTTAACCTTTTGCTGAATGAGCGCACGCACCCAAGTTCAATGTATGTCAGCCTGTATACTGCTTCCATTCAGTCCTTTCATTATCCAGAACAGCGCAAGTTCAGGCAGAGTACTCAAAGAGACGGTAAGGTTGTCACGTCACAAAGTATTTCACAGAATTCAAAGAGCCGGCAAGGTTGTCACATAACGTCGGCGCATGAGGGCGCCCTCTGCGTGCGACAACAGCACACTGAGGTATCACCTGCGCAAGTACCCATTGTGGAGTGGCTCATTCTCAGGCTAACTACTCAGAGATGAGTGCACAACGCACGTTGCTGCTGCACGAGGCGCACTCGGGTATGTATGTATTCACGTACCTGAGCGCCTCCTGCCTGTGATCGTATGTCGGCGTAGGCGTCGGGGAGGTGGTCCAGCACAGTCGACTGCAAGTGCCCGTGAAGCAGATCGCAGTACACCTTGGCATACGTCAGCTCCCTGCAGTGACACGTGGCGCAGCCGCAGGCAGTGGAATGAGCTAGTGAGTGCGCAGCAGCGGCGGCCGTGGCTGCGTCCGCAAGGCGATGCACTAGTGACATTAATGGCAAATACGTCAGTACACTCGGTGCAACGCAGAGCACGACAATTGCAGTCACAGAAAGTATCGCGTGACTGGGCACAATCGTCGGCGCTATGACACAGCAATGCCATGCAGCGCAGCCAGGCACCCTACCATTGATGACTTGTGTGACATCAGACCTGATGAATGTGACAGGTGTCAGCTATATCTTGCCTTCCTCAGCCAGGGGCACCTGCCGATCAAGACATGCGGACGGCGTCCTGGTTTGCATTTTGTCTAGCTATCATGCGGTGCGTTGAAGCTAAGGCAAACAAGGCCTCATACCTCACCTTCAACAATATACCAGCGGGACTCCAATAATGTTGGGCCCAAAGTCGCTTCTGCTTACCTGGCTATGTAGCTGCACCAAATGCAAATAACTTCACCTGCCCGCAATGCCCGTGAGGACTGCCTCTGTTCAGTGCAGTACCGCTGCTGGGCCAAGATTACGACATGGTGGCAGTATAGACGAGAGCTGAGGAATCAGATTGGATAGAGTGGCTACCAACCCCAGAGCACTAGGCACAGGCTCGCAGAGAAGCAAAATTGTAACCGGCCGCTTCTCACCCATGCAACCGTGAACGAGCGCTTGTGAGCTTGTCTTTCGCAATGATCGCGATGACGACAGTGATATGTGGTTCGCGCACGCAAAAAAAAGGGCGAACTGAAAAAGTGTGCCAACATCAGCGCGCTCATTATCTACATGCATGCGCTTACGGCAAACCGTACATGTCCCTGTCAAGGCTGGTCACCCATTTTCCCCCTCCAATCAACACTCACTGGTCTGACAGCCGGCCGCTGCTGAGCATCTCCTTGGTGTTGGAGAGAATGTAGAAGACGTCGCGCTCAATCTTGTGCACGCGCGTGCGCAGGTACTTGGTGACGCCAAAGCGTATGCGGTTCAGCTCCATCTGGTACAGGCTCGCTGTGTACATTTCATCGGGCCCTGATGACCTGCAGTGAGAGCGCAGCAGTAGCATTTTGAGGGGCGCTTTCATGTATGCGCAAACGCCAATGTGGTGTGTGCCATTAAAGGCGGGCCCCGGTAGTCCGCAATGGCACCTGCACTGCAAAAAAACAGGTCTATTGTGTGACGCTGGGCTTCTTGGAGGCCCGCAAAATTGGTTTGCTGATTCCACCCATGTGTGCGCACCAATTGGCCTAGCACCTGTACACGTGCCTGCATCTGGTCAGGCAAAACCTTACAGCAATGAACTCAGCTGGTGTTGCGCTTCGTGATGGAAAATAAGGCTGCCATGCAATCAGGGCGATGACTCTGATCCAGCAAGGTCGAGTACCAAAGCACTGCAGTGGCATCGCAGCATTGAACTGCAGATCACTGCAACACGACAGCGCTGCCCAGTAGAATTGACACGTCACCGCACGGACAACAGCGCTCAGCTTGAGAGTCAACCAGCACTTGCGACGCCGGCGCCAGCGCTAGTGGCTGTGGCTGTAAGCCGTCCCGTGATGGCTCAGCATATGATGGTCAAGTGCTGCGCTATGTATGTGTGTGTGTATCCACAACAGTCAATCCCTCATTGTTCACGTCAGAAGTGGTATCGTTTAGCTGCACATGCTCCTTGAAAACGCAAGACGCCAACTGCATTTGTGGATGACAACATTTGCCCGTGTTGATGCACGCTTGGTGTGTTGATGCACGCTTGTGCAACAAGATTTGTGCTTTCAATGACAAGTATATCTGAGAAAGAACTTGTAGCGTGTAATTGCCAGTTTCTACTCAGGCTTACTCCAATGCATTATTACAATTGCAAGGTGATCAATGACTAGCCGGTCTTCATGCCTGCAGTTGCTCTCCTCCATACCCGCCGTAAGCGAATGCATAGCCTGCAGCATCCATATGCTCAACAGGCGTGGTAGCGTGCTTCATGCGGCAGACAGGGTACAGCTATGTACTAGTAGATGACGATGATATCAGGGGGCATCAGACCATCGCTGAGATTGCGTGGCATTGCTGATAACAGAGAGTGATCACTGATGAGTGTGTGGATTTCGGCAGGCTTGCACTCAACGTAGTTGTCAACGACGAAGCAGCCGAGGCACTTGAGCTTCTATAACTTGATGCATCTTGCTGCGCTGCGTCACACTGATGCACTGCTGACGTAGAGGCGCGCGTTAGCAGCATCTGATACTCTGAGGGAATAAAAGCCCATAGGAAGGTTGCAACACACTATGTAGTGCAGAGCAGCTTGTGTCACAGCAGTTGACGCATGGTAGAACTTTGGTGAGCCGGCACGCGTGAGGAGTGACACGAGCGGTGACAAGGTGTTCTGCCTCAAATATTGCTTGAAAAGCACTTCTCGATACTAGTCAGAAAAGAAATATCATTTCAGAATCCAGAAATGATAAAAAGAACTGAAGCTGCACAGCATCAGGTCCAACTCACTTGTAATCATCCAGGATAGCCTGCACTGAGGTCAGCTGCTCCAGCATCTTGTCTATGATCTCATCCCTGTACACCAGCAGCTCAGGTGCGCACACCTCGCCGACCCAGGCGTTTTGTAACTCCACGACAGCATCGGGCAGCGCCTGACGCTGCACTGGTGGTGCTGTCTCCTCCTCCTGCTCGTCCTCGCTGCGGATAGGTGAGCCAGGAGGTGACAGGTGCTCGTCCAGATAGCCCTGATCCTCGAAGTCAGACATGCGAGACTTGCTGCTTCACGAACTGCTATACTGGGAGACTACTGCCTGCTGCAGCTCCCGCTTTGTTCGCTTTCTCCAGCGAACAACTTCAACTTGAAAACTTGACAGCGCGCGAAATCGGTTTGAAAATCTGGAATGTAGTTGTTTGCAATAACGTCGAGAGGTCGACGTGTAGCATGTTGTGAACGCAAGTCCTCCAGGAATACTCAGAAGCTTGGAAGGTTCGAAGGATTTGGAGGCTGCACTGAGAACTCACAGAAGTATGCTGCAGTTCTGCAGTCCAACCCATATAAGTATGCTGCATTGCTGGTCTGCAGTCGTGTACATGTTAGTATCAACAGCTAGGTAAACATTCCTGCACGCAATCAGCAGGCTGCTTCTGTGCATCGCATGCTCAACAGCCCATAGGTCGCATTACCATGAGTTTGCATGTTTGAACGCGCAAGCTTCAGTGCAGCACTCCAGTGTCTGACACCCAAGGTCACAGCAACAGCAGCAGCGCAGCAGCAGAACACATAGCACACAACAAAGGCAACAGAACTTGTACACTGTCAGAAACGGCTACATTGCAGGAATAAATGGTGTGTAAATTAATGGTGTGCCTGATTCAGCAGCAGTGCTGCTAGGATGTGTTTGCATGGTCCACACAGGTCCTTAGGGTTAGCACCACCAGTGCCTTCGCAGTGGCATACCAGCGGTACGCCATTTGTTGAATATGTGACTCAGTGACAATGAGGTCTCAAAAACTTCGTGGTGATTTCGGCGCGCTAATGGGGTGCCAGATGGACCATGCTGTGCAGCGGTGACTCCGCTCTTACACATGTCCTCGACACCCTCTTTCTGCATGCGACTGGAATACCTTCGCACATGTTGACGCAAACGGTTCGATCCACGGTGTCTTTTTACTTCGAATCTCTACTTCATCCATCGTCAACCGCATGTAGTCCGTTGTTTCAGCGGTGCCTGCTGTGTCAACGCCATTTACAAAGTGAGGACCGCCGCCGCGACCGCCGCCAGCGCCAGCGCTGCCGCGCTGCACGCCGCGTGCGCCCCCGCCCCATCCTCCTGGGCAGCGTCCGGGCTGGTGCTGCCGCCGCCACCGCACGCCTGCGCCGCAGGTCCCAAGGCAAAGGCGGAGCACGCCTTGGTGGTGCCTGCGCGTATGTCTGCGACGGCGGAGAAGGCGTCGGCGCAGGTGCTGGTGGCGGCGGCAGCGTCTGCGTCGTCGCCGTCGTAGTACTGGCAGCCGCGGATGCGGCACAGGCCCTGCTCCAGCTCCTTGCTGAGCGCGACGTTGTTCCACAGCGTTTGGCCGACCTTGCGACGAGGAGAGGGTGCACGAGAGGACAGGCGCTACTGGGTCGGTGACGTTCGCTGCTGCTACTGGCCTCTGCGAAGTCAGTGCGTGACGTTAAGCAGCGCTGGTCACGATGGCATGCGCGGTGTTGTTGCCATAGCGTCCAGGATGTATGCGTGCAATGCACAACTGATTGCATGCATCAGCAACTGTAACAAACTGGCTGGCGCACAAGTTCTACCTGCGCAAGTGCAGCAGAGGCATACGCTCTACTAGTAGCGGTACCGTCTTGTCTATGATTACGGACACTGGACGGGCTTTTGTTGGTTTTAATGCCAAAACGAAAACATAGGACACCCTGTTAATAGCTGCACCTCATGCTGCTTTGAGGGCGGAGGTGTGCATAAGTGCCATCGCTGGGATCAATTTTTAACAGCCTATTTGAAGTTTGCGCAGTCATTTACTAATGCCTTGCTCACCTGTGCCATCTCCGTACTACCTTGTGTGGTTTTCAGGTATGTGGTGAGCTGCGAATAGCAGCCAGACTCGTTCGTCGTGCAGTCCACCCCCCCCACTGTTTCTCGCAATATTACCTTGCCAGCCACGTCCGGATCCTCCATGAAAAAGGTAGGGAAGCCTGCGCGCAGCGACATGGCAACACTGGAGCCATCGAATCGGAGGTAGTTCACCAGTCCAGAGGCTGACCCACCGGTGCCATCTGGATTGGGAAACAGGGTCGCCAGCAGATCAGGGTCGATCGCTTCCCGTTTGATGTTCAGATCATCCAGGCAGTCTTGAGAGCAGGCAGTGTACGCTCTGAGGACGCCATCGCCAAGCTGCCCTATCGCACTGCAATTCGCTGCATCCTTGCCCTTGAACTGGCAGACATCTGATCCACATGGGTCCACTGCAGCGCCTACAAGTGCGGCGCCGCACACGAACAATAGTGCTGTGCTTTTCATCGCAGACCAGGGCCGCAGTGCACGATTTGGTTTGCCTTAGTAGGTGCTGTCAGGCCAACAGCAACAATTGGTAGAGCTCTGTGCTGCATCTGCTTGCTCTCTCTTTGCCTGCTCGCGGTAATTGACAGCGAGGAGACCGGAGTGCATCACTGCGCACCATCGGGACCTTTACAATTGATGTACTCAGCGAATGTTGGACCATGGAAATTGTGTTACTGCCCGCTCTGTGAGCTTGGTGAGCGAGTGGCTTCACTAGCTGCCAAGCAAAACATGGGAACACGGAAGTTCTTTCGCGGTGACTCGCCTTTCTTCTGGAAGTGACTTGCCAACGTGGATGTTGGTGGTGATACGATCTTGGCTCCTGGTTCATCTGCAGTCAGTTCGATGATCTTAGTGATGGCTGTCGGACTGGCATATGCAAACATGCAAACACCGCATATTTCCACAGTCGAGCGATGAAGTGGCTGACAGCGACGTTTAGCACAGCTCAGCGCAAACACACGTCCCCACCGAAAAAGCTACATCAAGGCAGCGCGTCTGTGATTATTGCAAGGTGGCAGAGCAAGTTGCTCCATGCAGATGTGATCTCTACGCAGTATGTACAATTTCTGTACCAGTGCAGTGCCCCCCCCCCCCCCCCCGTCTGTCTAGAAGTATTTGTTGACTCTTCCACTTTGTGTAGATTCCTGGCTGTGATTGTGATCGACGGTGGCTGCTGAGCCAAGATCTTGAACCACTGTCACCGTCACCGCAGCATCATCTACATCTACCTTCACATCGCTGACCATGCTACCTTTACCCCCCACATCGACGGGAGGTTGCCTGAAAGGCGGTACCCGTGGGAGGCCTCTGGACACCGGGTCCGCCGCTTTATCAAAAGCGCTGTTGACGCTTTCAGAGAAGCGCGTGAATGCCGACCGCGCCGCCTGCGTGGCAGTGATGGCTGCCTCCTGCAGCGGCACCACGATGGTGCTGCGGTGCGGGTTGGCGCCCGCCGCCGCCGCCGCGCTGCGCATCGGTCTCGGGCGCACCCCCTGCCGCCTCTGCTGCCCCAGCGAGTGCTCGAACGTCGCGAGCGTCTCGTTGATGGAGCGCTGCGTGTCCTCGAGCGCCGCGCGCAGCACGCTGACCGCCTCGCTCTCCGCGACCAGCGCCGTGTACGTGGCGGCCTGCGCGAGCTTCTCGGTGCTGTTGAGCCCGCCGACCAGCGCCTCCAGGGTCACGCCGCCGTACGCCGCCGCGGCGGCGTCGCCGCCGCCACCGCCGCCCTGCGCGTGCGCTGCCTGCACGACGCTCGCCGTCGCGTTGGCCAGCGACAGCAGCCGCACGCCGTCGAGTAGCGCCTGCGGCACGGCGTAGCTGCCGGTGACCGCACCGTACACGTCCTGCACGCTCAGCGCGCCGAGGCCCTGCGTGTCGAGCTTGCGCGTGACGGCCTCCAGCGCGCGCACGCGGCGCACGACCTCCGGCGGCAGGAGGTCTCGGATCATGAGGTACGTGGTGTCGATGTTGTTGCTGAGGCTGCTGAGCCGTGCGAGGCCCTCCGCGCTCGTGCTCCACTCCTGCAGGATGCGCTCCACCTGCGTAAGGGCGGCTTGCGGTGTGTGGAGCCGCGTTGCGTATGTGGTGGCGGTACTTTTCGTGACATGCTGTATAGCTTGGCAGTGGCCAACCCAGGTTTGTAGTTGATCACTTTGCTCTGTATCTGAGCACATATTGCGTCATCGCTCTGCACCTCGGCTGCGCCTCACCTCACAAGAGGTCAAGGTTTCGGCTGAAATAGCTCAATCAGATCTGCCGAGGTCAACGAGCATGGACGAGAAGGCTCTTGCAGCCGTTGCGTCTACTGTGTCGTGTGCTGCTGGCTATGCGTAAGCGGTTACGTCAGCGTACTGTTGACAAGCCATGTGGTGCGCACCCCCTCACAACTGATCGATGGCTGGAGCAACCAGTTGACATGAGATAAAGATACCGTCTGGCATCTGATAATAACAACTGCCAGCAATTGGTGTAATCACACTTGCACCATTTGCAAAGCCATCACTGTCTCACTCATGAGCTGACATGACATGCATGCATGATCCAAGCAAGGAAGATGTCCGATCGAGCACCCTGCAATCGTGATACCTGCACCCAGTGAACACCCTCTCATTACTGCCCTCTGATGACGCTACCAGAGAAAAACCCTGTGCCATCCTATGCAACGAAAAAAATACCTGTGCCATCACAAGCCATACGGTATGTACCTGCAGTTGCACCATGTCCAGCAGAAACACCTCAAGCTCGCTGTTCCCCACGCCTCGCTTCATCCACTGCTGCACCTCACGCGTCACCAGCGGCACCACGTCCCAGCCCGACTCCACCAGCTCAGATGCCTGTGAGGGAGGGCAAGCAAGCGAGGATGGCACTCCGCCGTCACATGCAGCCGTGACACCATAGTTCTCTGTACCACGACGACAAATGCCACTTGCTGGATTACTGCCATACATGAATACCAATATATCCTTGCCGTTCCTCATCAAGTCCCCTACAACATTGCCAGCGCCCATGGTAACGCTCACCTTCTCGCCCAGCGTAACGTACGTCTGGTTGAGCAGCACGCGCGCCTTTGGCTGCACCTCCGCAGGCAGCGCGTCCACCTGCGCCGACACCTCACGCTTCAGCACCTCCACCGCGCTGATGCCGGCAACCGCCAGCAGCCACTCCTTGGGCAGCCGCGGTATGACCTGCTTGGTGACGCTGTCCTGCAGGCGCCCCCACGGTACCCGCGCCAGGATCTGCCTGTTGGCCGTGAGCGCGAAGGTGGAGGAGGTACCGAGGCGGCAGCAACAGCGTTCACATCTGACCGTCAGGATGGTTCACCAAGATTGTAGCTGTGGTCTGCTGCAAGTGGAACCAGTCGCTGTTGCCTCTCACGGCACCAGCGTTGCTCATCAGTGGTGGTGGCTCACTGCACAGGAGAACCTGGCCCTCTCAACGGGCAGATGAGGTTTGCGCTTGGGAGCGAGGCGACCACAGCTGTGCCGCGTGAGACGAGCAGCTATACTGGCAGCCATGTGCCAGCGTCCAGCAGGCTGTGATGCAATACCAGCCAAATATTGGACAAACAAACATTGAAGTTCTGATGCCAAATCTGCAAGTGATCTGTTGCTCACCGCGCGAGGCGCTCCTTGATGCCTTCCACAACAGGTTCGCCGGTTGCTGGCAGCGGTGGGCGTGGCGTGGATAGCGACCACGCTCCGCAGCTGAAGTCCAGTTTTGGCAGCTGCTGCTGCGCTGATGCAATGTCCCTGTCGTGCTGCAGGGAGTCAGGTGCGCCAGCAGCATCCAATGCCTCTGCTGCTGCTACCAGCTCAAGCGTGGCACGCGCCTCTGCTACATCTAAATGGGCAGCAGTGTGAGGGCGTGTCTCATCCTGAGATCGTGCTGGTCGTTGCCGTGCCTTGTCAGTGTATTTAAACACCAGCTGCAGTAATGCTTTCGAGCGTGATTGTGTGTATAGTGGGTCGGCATCGCTGGGAACTCCGGTCACTCTGGTCGCAGGGCGAACATCCTGGCATCCTGCATTTCTGAGGCGTGGCTGCAGATTATGTCGCCATGGGGCTACCGCAGGCCCTGGTACAAAGGCAAGAGGTGCAATAGCCACCGAAAGGAGAAAGATTATGAATACCTGTAACCTGGTGCTCATTTCCAACCTTTGTGCACTGCAAACACAGTTGCAAGCTGTTGCCAATGCATACCCCTTGTACTGCTCGGTCACAGCAATGACGCTCAATTTGATCTACACTTCTCGTCCTGTCAGCTCCAGCTCGCTCGTTGTTTTCTCTCCTTCAAGTTCTGCTTCAACTTCAAGCTCAGCCCTGAAGCAGTCTTCGGGCCTGATGGCGCCCAACGCACTCCTCTGGAGCATTGCTCACATGCGGAGGATGGAGCTAGGGCATTCAGCGCGCTGCTTGTGGAATTGCCAGCGCCAGCAGCGCCAGACGGAGCTGGAGATTGGATGGTGCTTGTGGAGTCGTTGGGAGCAGCAGCAGCAGCTGCGCCAGCAACAGCAGCTCTTCCGCACCTGCATGCAGAGGCACTAACTTGGAGCCTGGTTGGCGCCCATGATTGCTACAACCACTCCTCTGGAGTGGGCACTGTTGTGGGGCCCGCAATTGCTTCAACCACTTCGCCGGGAGTATCGCCCGCGAGCTGGGGACGGACATGTGTGCGTTAGAGCTTGAGGGCAGTCAGGCAGCTGCAGCAGGCAGCTGCTGGGGGAGTTCCGCAACAGCCGGAGGACTCAGAGGGTAGTAATACCACCAGTGGTAGAAGTATTAGCAGCAGTAGAGGTAGGGGTAGCTGTACTTGGACAGGAATGGGATGCGCTTAGGTGCACCCTTGTGGTGCGCTGGGCGCTATTTGCTGACGGTATGGTGTCTATACTGCACAAACTTTGCATGCCACACAGGGTTCTTCGCCCCTGAAAGCGAAATAAATTAAAAGTGTTCATTAGGGCACGCCCTGTCTGCAGTGGGCATACCACTGGCAACCGCGGTGGTTCCGCTCACCAAATCACTCTACTGCATGCTGCGACAATGTTCCAGCATGGAATCACGTCGTTGTCGTGTGCTATAGATGGATGCCGCCTATTGCACCGAGTGACTGAGTCACAGCAAACTGCAGTGCCGCAGTAACAGCTGGCACATAATATAACAACACGACTGGTGGTGTTGCACCTGCAGGTGTCAGTGAGGACGATTGTGGCCTTGGCGGCAAGTACTGCATCTGCCCAGGGGATGCGCCTGGCATGTACGTTGACCAAAAACAAGTGCTGCGTTGCATCAAACACCAGTGTACGAGAACAGCCCGGCCGGCCCATGCATTGACAATACTTCCTCACTACCCCGCAATGCACACGGGCGTACCAAAGCACAGCACTGCGGTATCACATGAGACATCATCGCTAGCAGCAGTAGATTCTGCCTCGATGGATATCTGAGAACAAGCCCTGGACATACGACATGCACACTCGATACCTCTGACATATTCAAAGCATCAGCACGCAAGCACATGCCCTCTGCTGCGCTGAACGCTGAGCGCTGCCACTTGTGCCTTGCAGGCGCATGCAGGGCGGTTCTGGTGTGCCGCTGCGACGTGGGCGAACGCTTCGTGACGCTGCGCGTGCTGGACGACGCCCATCGATGGCCGCAGCAGTGGCAGCGGCGGCGGCGGCGGCAGCGCAGCCGCCAGTCACTTCGCTTCACGGTCGTGGTCGCCACCAACCGCATCGCGTACACTTATGCTATCGCATGCGGCGGCACCAGCTGGCGCGGACACGGAGATTTCATGTCAACATGCTGCCATACGAGAGTACTAGTAGGTGCGCACAGTCTCTGTGCATTCCTAGCTGTTGATAGTTGTGTTGAAAGGCAAATTAGCTCCATGTATACAGAGATCAAGCTGGGGCAAGAAGATGACAATGAATATGCTTGGATGCATTGATCGAATACCAGCGTGGGTGGCGCATGAAGCTCACCAAGGGGCTGAGATATACATGAGCGACAAGAGGACCAACAGACCACAAATTGCGGCTGGCGCGCGTGTTGCAAGAAAATATCACTGGAAAGCAACACGTCAGACTTGCACGACCTTCAACAGACACTCAGGAAAACCTCAACATCCTGACAGGTGGCGATGAAATGGCGACACTTGATTCAGAGTCCGAATAGCGAAATGATCACTGCAGTCTTTTTTAACAATTTGAAAGAATAAATCTCAGACGTCGACGAAACATTATGCAGCTAAATGAGCGCCACTGACGGCAGCGACACATGCTCAGCGCTGTCAGACAGCGCAGCACTACTGTAAGCACCTAAATTGTGCGCCCACATACCATCGTGAAGCTGCTTGTAAGATGTGGACACGTGGCAAACTGCAGGGCTTCTCGGCACTGCTACTGCTGGCGGGCACTTTGTGCGTTTGGAAACCAGATGTTGGAGTGTTGTAGAGTTGTGTGGGGAAGGGGCATGAGCGGCAATCACTCATGCATAGACGAGTGTTGCAGTACTGCTCAACACACGCGTGGACCGGTAACAAGCGTGTACGTCTGTGGGATGAGACCGTGACCGCAGTCTAACCCTGAATCTAATTTTGAACCCTCAACCCACCGTGGCAACACACCACGCACTACGCTCATCAGCGCCTCACGGCAAACACGGTGGCTCTCTCTGAGTGAGCGCTGCTGCCTGCTGCGTCCCCTTGCAGCTGCTCGTCTTCAGGCAGCTCCGGCGCCACCTTGCCACTGGAGCGCAGCGCCACGGATGGCGACTGCTGCTGCGACAGGGCGGCGGTGGCGACGCCGGCGCCAGTGCTGGTGGCCAACGTGTCATCCTGCGCAGTGCGCAGGCTTGCTGAGAGCGGCTGTGCCGCTTGCTGGTGCCGCAGGCTAGCACAAGACCCTGCATCTGGGGGAACAAAAGGGGGGCCTGCGGCCTCCGACGCCTGCAGCGGATAGAGGTGCTGCAAGGCGGCGCTGAGGTCTGCATCGAACAAGCCCCCAGTGTCGATTGCGGCCTGCGTGAACACGCTCTGCGGGTGCTGCTGCTGCTGTGGCTGGTGCTGCTGCTGCTGTGGCTGGTGCTGCTGCTGGAGGTGGTGGTGCTGCTGCACCATTGGGTTCAGCGCATTGTCCATGAAACACGCATCGGCCATATCCAACAGCGATTCGTCGTCGAGCCGCCAGTTGCGCCAGCAACTCCTCGTCCACAGGTGCGTCCTGAAGTTTGGCAGCGTCGTAAAGGTCGTCTGCATCAGGATCAAAGCTGGCGGCGCGTCCACTGCTGCCCAAGCCAGCAGCAAAATGGGCGCCCACAGCAGTGTCCGGCACACCGCGCCAGTGGCTAGCATCAAATCTAAGCCCAGGAGCCTCTGCATCAGCGGCACGCTTCGGGATGCCGTCCTCAGAAAGGTAATCATCGGAGCCGTAGAGGGTATCCTGTGCCACGTCAGCCGGCAGCGGCGGGCGCACGGGCCGTGGCATCGGCAGTCGCAGCGCACCGGCGCGATGCTCCGGCGCGTCGTCAACATCTGCGGCAGCCATTGTGCCCGCAGGTGCCAGCGTATATGAGCCCTGGTTCCCAATTTGATTGGTGACGTCGCCGCCGCTGTTGCCGTGGTCGTCTTCGTTGCTGCTGGCTGCGGAAGACACGCGCGTGGCGGCAGCGGCGTCGTACGCGTCTGCCGGGTACGATGCGTTGCGCGGCGGTGCCTCCTGTGCAGTCTCCTCCTCTGGGGTGACACGCTCCCACAGCTTGGTATTTGGAGCGCGCCCGCACCAAGTGATGTACATCGCGGAGGGCTGCGTGGCAAGGTCGATCGCCGCCACCTCACCGGGGTGGAGGTCTAGCTGCGTGCAGTGCGTGAAGATGCGTGCTGCGCCGTGCGCATTCATGTCTGCCACGATGCGATGGACAGCGGCGCACCGGAACTCGCTGCGATTTCCGAACACGCGGCAGCACAATCACAGGAGTGGGGGAGCGGAATGGAATGGGGGTGAGCAAGTCATTTTGTGGGGCATTTACATGAAGCAGTTGCGCAAGCATATGTACATGGCTAGGGCATGTGATTGCAAACCCGTTTTTTGCGCTGACTTGCTTGTCAACAGCTGTAAAACCCAGTGTCATGGCCATCAGCATTTTGCTCGCAAGAGATGATTGGTGAAAATTGTAGAAAAAGGCATAGTGTGATATCGACTTTGGCCTGAGCTGGACCTCTCTGGGACTGTAGATGTTATTACGCTCAAAAGCAACTGCCATGCGGTGGTCATGCTTTACGCCTTCTCGGCAGATAATTGTAGACACAATAAGATGTTAGCTGCAGCGCATGTGTGTGTGCGTGCGCCTACGGCAGCACAGCTAACACGCGATGCAACTCTAAGACAAGTCACTGGTGGTATGTCTGCTGCCTTCATGTAGCAACAGGCATGTAGTCGTAAACGCATCTACCTGTGGTCTCACAAGGATAACTGTCAACGGGGGCCGCCGCAGAGTTGCGCATCGACTTGCAAGCACCTTGTAACACCCAACGCGCACGGACAGCCCTACATGGGGTCAGGATCACAGGGTAGAAATCAGAGGTTGGGATTGGGTTGAGCTTCAACGCCGCTGCGCACCTGCAGAGGCAGAGGCGCGCCTTGCCCTCCTCGTGCACCGGTAGCATGTCGCGGCCTTGTGCCAGGCCCATGGCGTTGACGGCGTGCGTCAGGGCGTCGTGCTCCGCGCGCAGCCCCGCATTTAGCAGCAGAGTCGCCACCCAGTGGGTCTGCATGGGGGGGAAGCCAGGGAGGGGGCGGGGCTGTGGTTCACCCGGGGTTGAGAGCCTGAGCAATGGTAACGTATATGACGTATGCCATTAAGCCCCCCACACTTTGGTTAGGGCATGATGATTGAAAGAGGGCTAAATATACCATGTCATGGGCAAGCAGCAGGATCAACCGCTCAGACAGGGGTACACGGAATAAGGCCCCCCTCTCAATGTGTTGCTGCACAAATTGTGCCTATACTTCTGCAAGTCACGTTTTGAGGCCACATTTCAGCCTTTTGAAGCGAACTTGAGCCTGCGCAGACCATACTTTTAGTGATGAATCTTGCATCCCATTACGTGATCCACTACTAGGTCAATTGACACAAGAACTGCCAGAATTAATAAACCTGTCTTGAAGTTAGATGTTCAGAGTGGGCAGCGGCCTGAATCACAGGCACGGAAGGCGACGACAGCGCTGCTGTGTATGATGGACGTGGACTTTGTGCACTCCTTGCCAATGGGTAGGTGTCATCTACAGTAACTCCTTTACGCCGTGCACTCAGGAACGTGAATGGCACATCAGTTCTTGAACTGCACGGCGCAAGAGTTTATCACCTATTGATGCTGGCAGGTCAAACTTCAATCATGCTGGCGGCACCTGGTGTCCGAGGCGGCGGATCACCCATGCCTCGACGAAGCAGTGGGTAAGAGCACCTTGCCCACATAGCTGGGCACTGAATTCGTGTTGATGCTTCATTGCTGTTATATTGCAGTTCCTGTGGATTGCAGCTTATGCCACATGCATACAACGCTGGGTTGTGTTGCTGAACGCCCATAATGATATGCACTCCGCTTGGCTTTATTGAGTGCATGCAGTGCGTGCACGGTCCAATCACGCTGTGAGCTGGTGCCCGAACTTGCCTTGTAGTTGCTCTGTGATAAATTAATAAGCACCATGTGTGCCTCTTGCTTTAGCATCACTAATGGCAGTGACGGCAGGAGCTCATGATACTGATTTGCGGGAATACGCGTGCAGATAAGTTGCTGTTGCAGAAGTCGACTGTTTGAAAGCTCATAAAGGAGTTGAGCTGAGCATTGAAATTTTGACACGAGCCTGGACCCAATTCCTGTGTGTGCTCAGCAGTATTATCCCTGATGGCATGCTTGTTAGGCAGTATTGTACGCGTAAGCGAGTCTAAAATTTCTTATGGGATGGAGGAAGTATGCGGTATACATACGTATAGAATATACAGATCTGACCGTACGTACGACTCATTTTCTTCAACTTCAACTTGAAGTTTAAGAACCTGAAACGGCCGCAACGGGATGTAACGGGATGTTACATCATGTGAATCATTGTATATGATTCGCCTATGCAGGGGAACACATATCAGTGCCCTACATAATCAATAAGTCGAAGAAAATAAGCTGTTACGCACCACATACGTTGCTTTTTAAATTATTGCTGACGGACAACCCGAGACGGAGCGAAAACTGGGTAAATGGAACTAGAGCAAGAGGTTCACACCTCTAGCGCGGCGAAGCTAGGGGACCAGACAAGGCTCCTGACACGCGCTCCGCTGCTACGCTACTGCTCGTAGGTGAGGAAAGGAGAACGCTACGGATAGCTCGTGCTAAACAACCTGGAGCCTTCCATGTCGCCGCATGGATTGGTTCAAAACCCGCGTCATCACCTTCTACACTACGCGCATTCAAGAGCGCTGTCACTAGCTGCTGAACCTCTGTGTTGGGCTGCCGGCTGGAGCTGGCCTACCGAACACGTGAGACCCATACTGAACACTCATGCCTCGAACGCTACAAGCTTGCACACAAAGTCTTTTGACTGGTGGATACGGTGATACTGTTTGACTCGTGGCCAATTGCTGCAGCAGCGGCGACCACGGTTATTGGTGGAAGGCACTTGCGGCTAACCATCCTTGTCACCTAGAGCTCTACGATCTTTTGATTCGTTTTCATACAGGCCGTCATCAATGTATGTACTTCGAAGTATGTACATCACAGGAATATTGCATTGAGTGCACATCCAAAGAGAGGGCTTTTCGCGCCCCTTGCGAAGCGAAATCAATAAAAGTACATCACAGATACTGCTGAGGCGCAGCCCTTTGACGTGAGCGTGGACGTTAAAAGCAGATGGAGCCGCTTATCTAGACTGCTGTGTTTTGAATGATGACCTTGTTGTGCGTCATAACTCTCAAAGTTTTGCACCGCCATCTGATGACGATGTACATGCCCTGAAAGGCCCCCATCTCTCTACCGAGGGACAGAACTCTGATCGTGTGTTTGGGTGAGCCAACGTGTCATGAGCACGCCTTTCTCATGACTTTATCTACAGTTTGAATTGTATTTGTATTGTGGCATAGTCAAGCAATTGAGGCCTGTGGCCCACGCAACTTATGGCGCAACCCTTGTTGTAACTCTGACCATTTGTCTCACATTGTGTCCCGTGCAAGCACACAACACCCACACCCTATCCTTTGACTGACATTGTGGCGTAGGATAGCAAAGCGGTTGAGGCCCGGCGCACGCACGCAAACCCAATTGTGACGCTAAGCTTCTACTCACATTGTGTCGCAGACGGGTGAAGCGGAGCAGGCCCGCGGCGCTCGTGAGCATGTGCGCTGTTCTGCGGAGCGCCTGCAGGCAGCCCTCCTGTGTGTGGCGGTGGTGGACGCAACGCCGCAAGAGAGATTCATGTGAGCGCACTACACACGTGGGCAGGGGAAGCAGGTGTGCACGTAGCAGATGCAAATGCTTGACTCTGTTGTACTTCGAAGTTTTGATGTATGTAGAGGGGGGGGGAGGGGCAGGGGGCATTGCCGTAGTTGATAGCCGCCAGGAGTCACTGTGGTGTCTTGCGCGTGCATGACAAGACAAGCCAATGACCACATGTGACACCAGTTGCAGGCCACCAAAGGCACCAGCCTGCACAGATGTCCAGCTGCGCAGGATCGTGGCAGCGCGACACGACACGCTGTCATCGCACTTTCAACATACCGCACTTTCAACATACCTCGTCGCCGGCCAGCAGGCGCAGGAAAATGATTCCCCAGGCCACCGCCATGTGAACCAAGCCCGGCCTTGCGAGGAAGGACTCGTTGGCGATTGCCGTGACGAGACGCTCCAGAATGCGCTGCAGCCGCGCCCCGGCCTCACGGGCAGCAGTAAAGTCCATGCCCCTCGGCGTGGCGTTGATCATCATCATCACCTGCAGCAGCGATCAGGTGGATGTTGTCATCAATGGCAGCAGCATTGCACTGCAGCAGGCATGCAGGCAGGCAGGCAGGCGGCAAGGCTTGCCGTTGAAGGCCATCAATGCCGGCGACGTCAAACTTTTAATAACATCAATTACCATCAGTCACTCCAGCAAGCGCCTGCCAGCTGCAACAGCCAGAGCTAATAATTATTGTCGAGGGACAGCAGCGGCAAGGCAGGTGTGGCGCTGATCATCATCGTCGTCAATGGCAGTGGCTGGGCTGGCGGCAGCAGCAGCACTGAAGGCGCCACTTCATGACTGGATTTTCTGGGTACATGTGCGGCTGCAGAGGGGGTGTATGAAGAAGGGAGAACAGCACGACACATGCAGGCCTAGGTGCGCAGCGCCCAATGGTTGCCATTCATCAGTACTCAGCATGCAGCAGCAGTCTGGTACATTCGCTGCATGTCCTCAACAGCACAGCACAGACGAGTGCAGTGCTAATGCAAACCACTTCCATCGTCAACACCACAGAGCGGCAAGGCCTCTCTCTTCTCTGGTTTGTCCGAGTCGCTCAGATGCATCACAGTCGGTGTCAGACAAAGCTGGCTGTGCGTGCAGCTGTTGCACGCATGCTGAGCAATGACGTGCACCAATAGTGCTCCGCGCTGAACCGACTTCTATGTGGTGCATTCGCCACAAGACTAGCGTGGGATGCGAACCAATTCCATCAAGGCCGGGGTGTGCCACCTGCCGTGCTGCATCAAGTTAGCTCACCTGCGCTACTCTCATGTCGAGCCCAAACACTACGGGGACCAGGCGCGTGTGCCCCCTTGAAGCGGTGGCCACCAGTTCCCCCTCCTGCTCACGCTTGACTTCTGGCTGCGCCAAGTGCATCATCGAGGTCACCACCACAGTGTGGCTCGGCAACTGCCTCTGGGCTCAGAAAGGAGGAGGAGAAATGAGATCAGGCTTGCTCACACCAGCAATCACTTGTGAAGCAGCGTTGCAAGTATGCACACTGCTGCTCAAGAATGTAATGTGTTATGCACTGCTCAAACGTGGGTGTGGTAACGCTCATGCGCAGCAGCACTAAGCTGTTTCACGCTCACCCGCGGTCACATGAGCAGCCTGCGCAAGAGACAGCTGCCGCAGCGCGTGAATAAACGGTTGCATCAGAGTATACTGCTTGAAAGGAAGGCAATGAGGACTGGGGGGGCGGGCATCACAGCAACACAGACTCGCATCCTTGTTGTGTACGCATATCACGCATAGGGTACCCTCACACATCATTTGCTTGAAAATTCATATAGTGTGCCTTATGCTGCAGTCGGTACCCAACATGTTAGCATACTCACTAAACTCATTCAGCCAAAACGCTGGCAAAGTGTACGTATTTCTGTATGTGTATCCAGACCCCTTCTAGTGCAAGGTTCTCCATGCAGAAGCACATACCGAGGTTCCCACAAAAAAAACAATTGCAGTTGACGCGTGGGTGTCGCTGCCTTTTTGCCTTCATACCTGCATGGCCATCATGGGAGCCATGATGGCGGCTCTGTCCTCCTCCCTGACTTTGCTCAGTGGGTCGGGGAACCCTTCGACGGGCGGCGAATAGAAGATGAACATGCTGCCTGGCACCAGGTGGTGACCGGGCATGTTACTCATGACATCCTGCAGAACCAGTCCACGTCTGCAGGGCAGGGCAGCGCATACAGCACTAGCTGAAATCACTTTTTCGTGAGGAAGAGCTAGTCAAGAAAACATACTTTAAAGAACGCAACAAAAGGTTTTCAAAACAGAAACGCACAAAAGATGTTTTGGCAAGTTTAACTTAACAAAAAAGACGTTTTTTTGTAATAATTTGGGAAGAAAATCAAGTACTTGAAAATATTTGGTCCGCATCAGTACATACACTCTTGGTAGTGTTTATGTTGTTTCAACTCTGAAGAGGGACAGTGTGCCTGATGCAGACAGTCCACTGACACCAGAGTGTGCCAACTGAGCTGCATGTGTGGGCGTGACTGAGATGATTGCATTTGCTTGAGACCATCTACAGCTGCAAGCATAGCCACTGTGGACATGGACAAATCTGTGCATATTGTTCCAGTCGCCGTATGAGTGAGGATCGCGTTGGTAAAGGGCCCTGACTGCTATGTTGCAAGCAGCAGCATCATAGGAGTCAGGTGGGGGCGGGTGGAAAAGTACCGTGTAAAACAGTTTTGAGCTTCTTCAACATGATAACATGATGAAATGCAGTTGAAGCAGGAGTTCGAGTGCTGAGCAGTTGCTCAGCGGGGCTCAATGCTGCGTGCATGTGCGCTCACCGTCCAAAGTGGTAGACGAGCCGGTGCTGCACGGCTGCCTTCCAAGCGGGTTCGCCCTCGAGGTATGCTACGGCGTAGGCCTTGACTACTCGCATTGCCTGCAGCGCGCAGCGCGGCCACACAACAAGAAAGGCAGAGCTGAAGTATCAAGGGGCAACACCAACGCTGGGTTTGTGCTTCATGAGGAGTGTAATGCAGCTGCGCATCAGTGGGGGCCCTGAGGTTGTACCGCTTGTGGCATACTTGACATCCAATGTTAAAGCGCTAGTAGACCGATCCGCCCCGCTGAGTGTCAGCAGGTTTTCTAACCTCAAGCCTAGGCGTTGATGCTCTCAGAGCAACGCCGCTCAGACGGCACAGCATGTGCATTGCACACAGGAGCGGCTGGTTGTGACAGCATGCGCAAGGTCTAGGTGGCATGACGCAAGAATGGGACCATGGTCATCAAGCGTGCATTGCAAATGTGCTGGCCTGTGCATATTTGCGCATGATGACGTGCCCTGAGTGTTGGGGTCATAGTCAGGGCATACATACATGCAGCCTGTGCAGCACTCGCATTAAGGTAAGCTCTGTAAGACAGTTATGCGCGTCGATGCCGTCGCAGGCGTGCGACGTAATAGTATACTCGAAGCACAAAGTTCCACACAAGGCCGGTGTACTGCCACCGCACACATGTACAAGCACTTGTAGAACTGACTGTATGTATGTATGAATGCACCTCAAACAAAATCCACGCTTCTTCGTCTATCTTGGTGGCAGGGTCCAACTCGCGACCGGTACTGGCAGCGTCTGCCTGAGCGCGCAGTATGGCGGCCCCCACATCAGCGGCGGACTGGGAGTACGCAAAGAACCTGGTTGGCACCAGCATGCAGGCAGCAAGGTGGAGGGTGCGGTTTGCAACAGACGTGGCATTGGGCCACGGCAAGAATAATCTGCGCATCAACGGGCGGGTCTTGCCGTGTACGGTGCACTAGCAGACCGACCCTGGCACATGTGCACTATCTCTCTGCTGTGCTGTGAGTAAACACCTCAAGCCGATTTGATACTTCTATGCCAGACAGCAGGCGCATCGTACACAAGAATTCATGACCAGTGGCCGAGGTGCGTGTGAGCCTGCAGGCCGCATTCAGGGATGTAAAATGAGCGCTGACCCTGCGGCTTGTGCTATGGGGCGTTGACCTTACCAGCTGCATACCACTGTGTCTGACCGTCACCCTCACTGTTAGAGGCTGGGCCATAACCCCCACCCTGACTGTACACCAGCAAGCACCTTAAGGCCAGCACATCGTCAAGTCACAGCGGTGGTGCTGCTAATGATGGCACATGTCTTACAAGTAATGCCGCTCATGTCTCATTACTTGCGCCACTGTTTGTCATCTGCAACAACAGTCAGAATCACTGAGTTCAAAGCCAGCAGGGATGTGCTGCATCATTTATGACTCACGGCCTGCGTCAGAGTCAGCAGCGGTACGGCCCCAGAGCAGTCGAGCTGCGCGCTGCCTCACCCTGCATCGTCCCCGCTGGCAATGTGTTTAACATGAACTGCCTGCAACAGTCTCTGTGCTTCCAGATCAAAGCCGAACGCTGCTCACCGGGCGTTACAGTAGTGCCTGCACATCGACGTGCTCAACATGTACTGCATAATTTATGAATCACGACTTGTGTCACACTCAACGGTATTACAGCCGAGCTGAGCGCAGCCTCACCCTGCGTAGTCCTCGATCACCACATGTATGAAGGTCAGGTTCAGGTACGCGAGCATGAGGGAAAGCACGGGCGACTCGCCGCAATGGCTGACCAGCGCGCGTGCGCAGTCAATGTAGGGCTGCGCCTCATTCACGCGGGAAGCGCTGCACAGGACCTTGCCGCCGGCGATGCAGGAAAGCAGCAGGGACTCGTTAGCGGCTGCGGTTACAGCGTGCCATCTGCTGGCGCCCGGATCGGGGGTCATGGCTCCGCTGAGGCCGTCTTTGCCCTGCGTGAGCAGGCGCATGGCTGTGCGCTGCACCTCCTGCTCGCGAACAAAGCCTGCAAGGGAAGCGAGAGCGTGTGCATGAAGCTACATTATATCAGTGTTCAGAGCTGCTAGGAGGGGCGCCGGATTCAAGTTTTTAGAATCAAGAGCCGGTTAAGTGCCAGTGACAAGAGTGGGTACATGTGCGATGCACTGTCGTGGTGCCACGTCGGTTCGCACGCTTCTGTGGTGATTGGAGCAGTGCATCAACAATGCCGCCCTTCAGCAGACCTTGCAGTGGCTAGCAAGCAACGCATTCGCAATCATCATGTAACTGCCAAGATGCGTGTGACGACAAGGCTGCTGAGCACTGCAGCTTGTTTCACTGTAAATACCCCAGTTTGCTATCGGCACATTAGAAGGAAAATGTTCATGTGTACTGCACGTGTGTTTCAGCACCAAAATCGCTGCAACACATGCCATGCCACTGCCAAAACGATGGCATCATTTGAGGTGATTGATCATACTTGGTCTTATGGAAACAAGTCAAAAGATCGTAGAGCACTACTTGACAAAGTGTGGTAAGCCGCCATCATACTTCGTGAAGTGCCCTAAATGCCGAGTAAACGCCGCCCCCCCCCCCCCCCCCCCTATGCAAACGCCCTTGGGCGTGCCTGCCAGGGCAAAGTGGGCAACGTCGCGCCCCCAACTTGTGAAGAAAACCCTAGCAGCCAAATCTGGCTGCACGTCGGCCCAACTGCCCTGGCAGATTTCATCAAATCAAGCCAGACTTCAATCAATCATTTCCTGAGTGCACTACAACTGCCGCCGGATGGTTACACAGGCAGACATGCTCGCTTGACAGGAGTTGCTGCAGCTACTGCAGCCTCGCCAGCACCGCCACCGCCGTTATCAGAGTGCCCGCCATCGCCACCTCACAATTGTGCAGCACCGTGTATACCCCCCGCCCCCCCTCGCGAACGCCCCCTTCCTCAGGCTCTTGTAAACGACCCCCCCCACCTTGATGCTAGCAATTCAAAATGGAGCAGCTAAGCACCCCCCCCCGGGTTCAGGCCCCCTACCCTGTGTGAAGGCCCATGGGCGTGCTGTGCACAGGTCCAAATCCGCTGGCCCTGGGGGGCATTTACTTGGGCATTGACGGTACTGAGCCTCAACTGAATCTGGCATGCTTTACATTTCATAACATGTGGCAGAGAGGCTGAGATCAGCAACCATCTTCACTGTCTGATGCATGTATGACTACGGAACGCCAGGTCATGTATCATGATGCAGGCAGCGAGCAAAGGGTTTTTGTGTAACTCTTGAGGCGGCTACAGCACTTGCTTCTACGTGGTCTATGCAAGGCAGAAGTGGATTGGTTCACGAGAGACAAGAACCCGTAGACACGCTTGCTCAACAGCAACATCACGCAGCTGACGTTGTGGTAAGAATTAGGGCTCAATGTGAGGTTAGAGCTAGGGGGATTCAGCGTACCTATGCCCATGTAGGCCATCAGGTACATCTCCAGGTACTTGCGCTCTTCTTGACCCAGGAGCTGCCCAGTGTGGAGTGACGGGTGAGCAGGCAGCATGGCTTGCATTTGCCTCTGCTGCTGAGCATTGCTCACAGCGTGTATGCCACGATCACCGGTCAACTGCCCACTGCTCAAATGCTTCCTGGGCTTGGGCCCTCTCCTTCGAGGCTTACCGCAGAGAGAGGATTGGGGGAGACAGCAATATGACGGGGCATTGGCAAACTCCGCATAACATATGCATGTTTGTGCTGCCTGCCAGTGATGGAGTTGCAGCTCATGAATCATTGAGGAAGTGCACGTGTACATTGTTTCTGTTAAGTTGCTGCTGCAAGTTGGCAAAGACCTGGAGCATTGCAACCCATCAAACTTCACACCGGTGCTCTTAACTGATGGCAGGATTTCCATTGCGACACTCCTGGTGTGCACGAACCGATGATATTGCTCTTAACAACTAACAAGATCAAGGTGCCACCATATATCATGCTCTACCAGCCCCCCCCCCCCCAGGGCACTACATTCACACACTTAGTTGCGTCAGCCACAAGCAGCACGCACTGCTGCTTATAAGCAATGTTCTTTGAATGCTGCTGCAGCAGCTGGTGCTGCTCTAACAGGTGTATGTTGCAATGTAGCCACTTGGATTTGCGCAGGGAATGGCAAGGGCATACAACAGTATCGTGTGGCAACAAGCTGCTGCCGCATCAAAAAACATAAGTTCTAAGAAAGCGTGTCACTCATTGGCGTGATGATGTTCCACAAAAGAACTGTCCGCACAGTGATGGTAGTGCCGCTCAACTCTGGTTGTGCACTTGACTCAGAGAAAGAGCTGTTCAAATCAGCTGGCACTGCGACGGACGGCGGCTAGTCATAAGCAGCTGGGTGCACAATTGCACTATTCGAAGCAAATAAGCATCAGGTGCGAAACACAGCTACACAAATGTCATGAAACTCCAAAAAGCACAAGTGCACGCAGACAAGTAAAAAATGGTGCACTGCAGTGCAACCATTATGACACCACGGACAGCGGAAGCATGCTCGCTACTAGCGTAGTTTTAGTTGCAAACAATCAACCTCACCTACTTGAAAACTTTAGATGAGCATGGACATTACTCTTAGACTACATGATTGAATGAATATGATGGCCTCAGTTCTGCAGATCACATGCAGCAGTGTAGGTCACCGATGCAAGCCCCACTGTAACAGGGCAAGACCTCAACTCATAAATCCACTTTTGTATTACCTGACTGAAAACGCACTGCAGGTTGTTCTTGAGACACAGCTGGCAAGGCGCCGGCAAGCCTGAACAGCGGCGCTTGCGCTTTGTGCACATATTGCATGAACGCCTGGAAGTGCGCTGAGCCTCTGTGGCCTCATTAGCAGGTGCCACAGCGATTTCATCAGCTTGCGTAGACATGGCCCACGCTGCTGGATGCCTGCTGTTCTTCGCATCAAAGTGGACAGGCAAAAAACAAGGGTAATGCAGAGCAGTCAATTTGAAAGTTAGAAAGAAGACCATGCATGATGGTCCACTGTGAAGGCACTGCTGCAGCCTGAGCGTCATCATCGTCTGATAACCGTTGCGGTAGTATAGGCAGTTCAGAGCGCATCCAGCAAGGCTGTAAATTACCTCATTGATGAATGCAATACTTCCCTCAGCATTCAATTCAGTCATTGCAACAAAGTGTGATGGACCAGTCTGAGATCTCGAGCTTCACCTCAAATCATTGACTCACGTTCATCTTCCACTTTCTGGCATCATAATCATTCGCTCGCCGCTGCTCAAGATGGATGGAGAACTGGCATGCTAACGCGACGGCAATTTTCATGTGAGAGCATGGACGGTCACTGCAGAGTCATGAGCAGACTTCCAGTTGTCGGACGACCGCGCGACCCATCGTAATACTACTCTCAAAACTCCGCAAAACAAACACGACGTCCCGCGCACCACTGACGTTCCGCGCACCACTGACATCGGATAAGCTGCCGGCGTCTAAATGGCGAATTTAGACGCGAATCTTAGCAAGCCATCACATATCCCGCGTGCTTCACGGATTCCCGCCACACACAACTTTGCATCAGCACGTGCATGGGGGCGCAGCTGAGGCAGCTTGGGCCATAATTGCAGGTCCACATTAACTCAGATATTGCTGTGCGGCTGGCGGTCACTTCAGTCTCACCTGCGCCTTTGCCCAGAGGTGGGTCCCGGATCTAGGTGCCATGCAGTGCCGCGCACTAGTAATAGTAATAACCCCTGCACACTTTTTCCACACCGGCGATCCTTTGGTGGCAGCAAAGAGCGATGTGGCACTCAAAGCAAATGGCTTACTGCACAGCCAGCTGGGATACTCCCTCCCGTCATGATCCGGCGATTGCAAAGGCTTTTAGAAAAAAAAAGTCATGGCTTTTGAAGAGTTGAAGTTGCTCTCCAATCGTGCGAAGGGCCTGCAAGCCTCGGAGGACCCTTCTTATTCTCCGCGGGGGGGGTACCGTGCACAAGTCAGTATGGTTCAAATATGAGAGAAGCACTATCACCATGAAGCATACATTGACAGCACGAATGGACAGTTGCCAATCGTGATCACGAAGTTCAAGCAAGAAATTCTTTTGAACCTTGGACCAGTTTTGAACCTTGATTCCAATAATCACGACTTCAATTTTTGAACCTTCCAGACTGGAGCAAAACGCTGCAGGGATCATCAATGATTGCGTCGTACATGCAGTGCACATATTTGACGATAATCATGGCGAGGATCACGGGAGATGAGATCACAAACCATGACGACACTCTACACACTCTCTGCAATGCAACATCAGACCGTCCGATCTTGGGTTCCTAGTGGTATGGCGTTATTAAGGGTCGTGGAGGATAACAGGTTGCTGCTGCGCAAAGTTTGCCGACAAAAACTCCAAATTGTGTTTGTTGTACACAGCTGGCGCCATCGGAGTACTACTAGTAGAGGAGCAGACGACAGGCTGCTTAGGGTTAGGGTTAGGGCAAGCTGTCACAGTGTGCGGGAAGTCGCCGGGCGGCACTCTGCATGCGCGGCTGTGTCAAGCGCCACGCGTCAACTTGAAGGCGCACGACACCATCGTCCACAATAACGTCAAGAGGGCCACCGTGACGCAGCGCAATGCCATCATGATCCTGCGGCAATACCTCAAAATGGGACCAGCTGGTGGATGAGGACTACTCGTGTACGCCGTTTCTGGGATCCGCCGGGCCGCCGGGAAGTCGCAGCATGGACATCGTCCTGCCTGCCGACGCCTTCCCGGTGACTGGCTACGATGACCCGACACGTCAACTACCGCTCATGGTGGACGTTACCTGCTTCGAGGCACAGGTGGCGTCGCGGGCGCAGAAGACTGACTCGAGACGCATGAGGCCGCGGCTCTCAAGCTGCGAAGGCGTCCGTATTTGCCCCAAAACGCTGATCAGCGTCATGCATGGTGTCTGCGCACGCTGTGTAGGAGAGCAACTAGCCTAAGGGGGTTCAACTAAGTTAGGGTCAGGGTTGAGAAACCGCGGAGGCCGCCAACAGTGCCGAAAGTCCTCGCAGGTTGCTACATGCATGTCCACGGTCCACAAGCAGCTCCAGGATGCGTGTGGCGCTCAACTTAGGTGCTTACAGTCATAATATTATGATAGTTGTTCACTTTTCGACTCCGTGGCGCCGTCGGGCACCCCATGCCACTGGCAAGCATCGGATCCAAGCTCAGAGGCACCTGCACCTGGTCCAGTGGCACCCTTAGGAGTGGTGTCCTCCAAAAGATAATCATTGATGCCGCAGGTGTCCTGTGCCATGTCGGCCGGCAGTGGCGGGCGCACGGGCCGTGGCATCGGCAGTTGGTGCGCACCGGTGCGTGGCTCCAATGCGTCGTCAAAGTCTGTGGCAGCCATCGCGCCCGCAGGTGCCAGCGGATATGAGCGACGCTCCCCACTGTGATTGGTGACGCCACCGTCGGTGCTGCCACCATCGGTGTCGATGCCGCCGACCGCCGAGACGCGGCTGCTGGCGGTGGAGGACACGCGCGTGGCTGTGGCGACGGCGGCGGTGGCGGCGAAAGTGTCTGCCGGGTACGCTGCGTTGTGCTGCAGTGCCTCCTGTGCAAAGCTCTCAAAGTCCTCTGGGGTGACACGCTCCCACAGCTTGGTATTGGGAGCGCGTCCGCACCAAGTGATGTACAGCGCGGAGGGCTGTGTGGCGAGGTCAATCGCCGCCACCTCACTCGGGTGGAGGTCGAGCTGCGTGCAGTGCGTGAAGATGCGTGCTGCGCCGCGCGCATTCATGTCCGCCACAATGCGGTGGACGGCAGGGCAGCGGAGCTCGCTGCAGTTTCCGAATGCGCAGCGCAGGCACACAGGCGGGGGCGCGGGGGTGCTGGGTGAGCATGCGCGTTCTGCTGGTTACTAAGTGAAGCAGTTCCACATGCACACACGGCTCAGGCGTGGGTTGACAAACCTGTTTCTGCGGTGATCTGGCAGCAGCAGTTTCATCACGAGGCGATGACGGAAAAATCAAACTGATGCTACTAGTAGGACGCAAAGTGTTAACCTGAGCTGGTACTTCTCGAGGACGATGAATATAAACACTCAAGAGCAACTGCCATTTGGTGGTCATGCTTTGCGCCTCTCAGCAGAGATCTCAAGTCAAATCAAGATATTGTGCACGCCTGCCCCAGCACTGTGACAGCTTAAACGCGATGCGTCAGTAGTCACAGCTGCTACCGTCATGCTGCAACATACCATATTATTTAGAAAGTATGATTTCAAAGCCCATGGGGCGAGTTTTTTTTATGAGAGCGAAAAAAGGTGGGTGGGGCGCCATTAACATATGGAGAAAAAAAGGGCGGGGCGCATTTAGGTTTGGGCCATTTTAGCTCATCTATCACCATCATGAGGTGCCAGCATGCTTCTACGCCGCTTCTGAAACCGGTTCAACTTTTGGAAAGCCAGCTGCTGCTTCTGAAAGCCTTCTTGTGAGATTGGCTAGTCTACATTGTTGGCTGTCTTTCTGTCTGCTCTGCACGTTACTGACAGTGCATGCATGTGTACACACAATCATGTGATGTAGCATGAGTCACTGAGTGTACAGAGTACACGTACGCAGAGGATACATGCTGCGAATGCATGTGAGAAAAGAGGGGGGGGGCATATTTTATGAGCGGAAAACAAGGGTGGGGCGTCATTTTGTGAGGGCTCGGAACCCCATAAAAAATTCGCCCCATGGGCTTTTAAGAATATAAATACTATTAGATAATAAGATACACGTACCTCCTCATGCACCTGTGCTTTCAGAAAAAGTTTGAAAAGCTCTCTGAAGGTGGGCGGATTGCGCACCGACTTGCAAGCACACTGTGACTCCGATGCAGCACTCGGTAACTCCATATGCGTGCGGACGGCTCTACATAGGTCAGGACTAAACTCAGAGTAAAAGACAGACTCTGGGGTGGGGTTGGGGTTCAACGCCACAGCGCACCTGCAGAGGCAGAGGCGCGCCTTGCCCTCCTCATGCACCGGTAGCATGTCGCGGCCGCGTGCCAGCCCCATGGCATTGATGGCGTGCGTCAGGGCGTCGTGCTCCGCGCGCAGCCCCGCATTAAGCAACAGAGTCGCCACCCAGTGGGTTTGCGTGGGGGGCAAGGCAGGGAGGGGGGGCACTGTCGTTCAACCGGGATTGAGAGCCTGAGCATTGGTTTGCATATGTGTGCATGCATGCATTCATGTATGTACATGCAGGTCATGCCAAGCTGCTGCGCAGGCCTTAGCATGAGAGCTGACGCACAAATCCCTGTGCTGTGAATGATGACATCGTAGTACGTCATGGTTCCCTATTTTGCACCGCCATCTGATGATATGTACCTGCCCTGGAAGCCCCTCCTCGTTTTTGAGGGGCAAAACTCTGCTTGACAATGTGTTCGGTGAGAGACAATGTCTAACCCGAACGCCAGGATCATGACAGGACATTCGACTGACATTGTGGCGCGGAATAGGGAAGAGCAGTTGAGACCCCAAGCACAAGTCACCCTGAATATAACCCTAATCCTGTTTGTCTCATTGTGGGTCCCGTGCACATACGAACAACCCCAAACACCTATCAGTTACTCTTTGGCTGCCATTGTGCTGCAGGATGGGAAAGTGGTGCAGGCCCGGCGTGCGCAGGTAATCCCAGTCCTTGCCGTACCCTACTGCTTGGACTCACATTGTGCCGAAATATGGGAAAGCGGAGCAGGCCCGGGGCGAACGCTAGCATGTGCGCTGTTCTCCGGAGCGCCTGCAGGCAGCCCTCCTGTGTGGCGGTGGTGGACGCAACGTGGCAAAGGAGATTCACGTGAGCGCACTACACATGTGAGCGAAGGCATCATGTGGGCATGTCGGCACGGAAGTGTCATCCAATTGTAGTACCGATGTGGCAAACGTGAACGTTCAATAAATATTTCTTCCATTTCTTCCAGTTTTACCTTTACTTAATCCTCAAGTACATGTGTGGAGCGCGCCAAGATGTCAACACGCCGCAGAAAGGCATGCGACCTAGAGCGATAGGGGTTACCATTGCAGTATGGATGTTCTTCAAAGTACATGGTTTTGACTCTGATGCAATGCCCTGGGAAGCGGGAAGAGGGGAGGGAGCTGATCTGCATGTGAGCACTGAGCCAATGCGCCCGTACAGTGCTACCAGTCTGTCCAACATATATGAGCAACACACACAAATTTGCCACAAGTCACGGCCTGTACTACAGGCAGAACGACCAACCACTGCCCTCGGCATGTTTGCGTCACTGCTTCCCTGCACTGTGGGCACGCAGACCACACACAGCTCAGGCGACGCAAAAGCAATTGCTGGCAATGTCTACCACATGTGCCATGGCCGCCAGGAACTAGACAAGCAAACAGCCATCTAACACACCATTTGCAAGCCACTAACAGCACCAGCTCGCACAGATGTGAAGCTGCGCAGGCCTGTGGCAGCATGAGCTGCTGCCACATGAGCTGCTGCCACATCAACTTTAGTTGAACATCACTGTACCTCGTCGCCGGCCAGCAGTCGCAGGAAAATGATCTCCCACGCCACCGCTATGTGAACCATGCCCGGCTTCGCGAGGAAGGACTCGTTGGCGATTGCCGCAACGAGACGTTCTGTGATGCGCTGCAGACGAGCACCAGCCTCGCGGGCATCAGCAAAGTCCATGCCCCTCGGCGTGGCGTTGATCATCAGCAGCAGCGAACAGCAGGTGCGGATGCCACGATGATCACTGTCAATTTCATCACAGCAGAATTAAGGCTTGCCGTTCATCAAACGTGCTATTGCACTGCATGCAACCTGATTTGTTGAAGCAACACCAACCATTACCATCAGCCACTCCAGCAAGGCTTAGTGCCTGCCAGCTGCACCAGCCAGAGGTGATAATTATTGTCAAGGGGCTGCAGCGCCAAGGCACGTGTAGCGCTGATCATTGTCATCGTCAATGACAGTGGCCGGCGGCTGCGACAGAAGCTCAGGGAGGTGCTTCAAGTCTGGCCAGGACCTGGTGCCCTGCAGATGACACCGCAGATGATTCAGAGGAAGGGAGGACAACAGAATCTGCAGGCCCTGCGTGGATAGGGCTATAGTTGGGCGCACGATCGGTATCATTCATCGGCGCTCAGCATGCAGCACTTCCCGGACCGGCAAATGCAGTCATCAATAAAATATGAACATATGCACCACATCTCCACAACAGCACCGCACAGGCTCTTACGACGGGTGCAGTGCTGATGCGAACCACCTGCATTGTCAACACCACAGAGCGGCAAATCCTGTGATTTGGTGTTGTCGGTCAAATGTATCACAGTCTGTGTCGGACAAAGCTGGCTGTAAGTGCAGCTGCGGTATACATGCTGAGCGATGACGTGCACGGAAGCAGTGCTCAGCACTCTTACGACCTCCAAGCGCTTTACCACATAACTGATTAGTTGGCCATGAGTCCATTGACGCCATGCTTTGCCACTGCCTTGCTGCTAAGCTCACCTGCACCACTTTTATGTCGATCCCGAACACCAAGGGCAACAGGCGTGTATGCCCCCTCGAAGCGGTGGCCACCAGCTCCTGCTCGCGCTGGACTTCTGGTTGCGCCAGTTGCTTCATCGAGGTCACCACTACAGTGTGGCTCGGCAGCTGATTCTGAGCTCAGGAACGAGGAGGAGAACATGAGGTCAGGCCTGCTCGCACCAGCACTGACTTTGTGCAGCAGTAATTTAAGTATGCGCGCTGCCGCTGAACAATGCGATGCACTGTGCACTGCTCAAAGGTGAGTGTGGTGACGTGCAGGCAAAGCAGCAGTGCCGCAGCACCAAGCTGTTTTGCGGTCACATAAACAGCCTGCGCACGAGACAGCTTCGGCAGCGCACGAATGATGGGAGCACTGCTTGCGCGGGAGACGCATTGACAACTAATTTTCATGGACATTGCAGTGTCTTGTTTGTGCTCAGAATTTCCGTACATCAACCAAAGCCATCTGTTTGTCCCCCTTTTTTCTCAGGACATTTGCTGATTGCATGTATTTGAGGTGTAAGTTGACGCCTCTTGTCGGCTATAGCGTCAAGGAAGGCTAAACCGGCTCACTTCACCGGCTTAGCAGATACCGGGTGTATGATGTGACTTTCTACCAGCTTTAGGCCAGCTTGAGGACTCCTCAGAGGTTGGCCAGCTTTTGAACGGCGCCAGATATCGTTTGATCGCTTCCATAAATGTTCAAGCCGTTGTGGGAACGAAGCAAAAAAAAGTAGTCTAAGAGCTCTGTGTCATGTACTCCCATGCGTTGTCATCAGCGTCAGCTCTGCGCATCTCCGCTTGATGTATTTTGTGGGCCACAAGCTGGTCAATCGGGTTAGGCAGCGCCGGTGGTGATTCAGATGCTGCGTGTTCTATTGCCATGTAGGAGTCAGTCATACATCTTGCTGGATGTCTACAGGTACTCCGCAGCAGCAGCTCCTGTTGATGATGATTGATGATGATTATTTCGTTACTTTCTGGGGGGCAATTCGGGAGAGCATTAGCATTGTTAACAAACAAAATCAATAATTATTTAATGCATACTTTATGCGGATTGATTTCCCATTGGACATTTTGGACTGCCGCACATTTAAGTGTAATCTTATAAAAGATTCATCCATTCTTGTTACTAGTGACATAATACCTGCATAGTTTACGTGAATTAATTTTCGATTGGAGTGTTGGACTGCCGCACAAATAAGTGTAATGTTATAAACATAACATTATTGTTACTGAAGCCAGGGTATGATCAGCGCAGTTGACTGGCAATACCGGCTAGCCGAAGCCGATCAATTTGACCGTAGTCAGCTCACAACTCTAACATACCCTGTGTCCTAAGTGCGTCGGTGCGTGTCCACTCTCCTTCTGTTGCAAGCTTTCCGTGCAGAAGCATGATATTGTTCCAAGACTCCACAGAACGTTCACTTCAAGCTGGTGTGTAGGTGCCACTGCCTTACCTGCATAGCCACCATAATAGCCCTGATGGCGGCTCTGTCCTCCTCCCTGACATTGCTCATTGGGTCAGGGAACCCTTCGACTGGCGGCGAATAGCACATGAACATGCTGCCTGGCGCAAGATGGTGACCCGGCATGTTACTCATGACATCCTGCAGAACCAGTCCATGCCCGCAGGGCAGCGCACACAGCAATATCACATTGAAACTGACATCTCTCTTCCACGAGGAAGAGCTGCGGGGAGGGATAGCGTGCCAGATGCAGTTCACTGACATCAGAGTGTGCCAGCTGAACCAAATGTGTGGGTGTGACTGAGATGATTGCATTTGCGTCTGACAATCAACAGCTGCAAGCATGCCGCCATGTATGTGTGTGCCACTGCAGACAGCAGACGAGAGAGGAGTGCATTGATGAAAGGCCCTGACTAATAGGTTGCACGTTGTAGCGTGATAGGGACTAGCTTGGGGCAGGTGGAGAGTACCCTTTGACAGGTTTGATCCTGAGCGTCTTCCATGATGTTGACATGAAATTGAGCCAGGAGTTCCACTGCTCAGCAGGTGATAAGTTCGGCCTGATGCTGCGCGCATGTGCACTCACCGTCCACAGTGGTAGACGAGCCTGTGCTGCATGGCTGCCTTCCGAGCGGGTTCGCTGTCGAGGTATGCCATAATTAAGGCCTCGAACACTCTCAATCCCTGCAGCGCGCAAACGCAGCCACACGACAAAGAGGCAGAGCTGAGTTGACAGTAAGGGGGACAACGATGTGTTTATGCTCTGTTGAGGCGTTGACAAAGCTGTGCAGCAGTGGAGGCCTGAGGCTTCAGGACTTGGCCATTCATGCTCACGCGCCAACGTGCCACTTTGGGTTAGCAATTGCTATGGTGTTGATGCTCTCAGAGCAATCTCGACCGGGTGACACAGCATGTGCCTCGCAGACACAAGCGGCTGGTTGTGACAGCATATCAAAAGTCTAGGTGGCATGAGGCAAGGATGGGACTGTGGTGATGAAGCATGCAATGCAAAGCTGCTGGCATTAATCCTCAATCAACACTCAAGTCTCCATGATGTGCCGTGAAGGTTGGGGTCAGAGTTAGAGCTCTAGATAGGGCCATATATATATGCAGCCTATTGCAGCACTCTCGTGAAGCTAAGTTTAGTACGACAGGCGTTGGCGTCAAGGTCATTGCAGACATGCAGCCCAACAATATACCAAGTCTAACACATTGTCAAGCAGGATGCAAAATTTTTAATTCGGCGTTCTTCTGAAATACTGCCACCACAAATCTGCATACATATTTGTGAACTGACCATATGGATGTACACATCTCAAAGAAAATCCACGCTTCTTCATCTGTCCTGGAGACAGGGTCCACCGCGTGACCGGCAATGGCGGCTTCTGCCTGAGTGCGCAGTATGGCAGCTCCCACATTGGCGGCAGAGTGGCAGTATGCAAAAAACCTGGTCAACACCGGTGATCAGGCAGCAGGGTGGAAGGTGAAGTTTCAAGGTGAAGTTCCCGCGCTTGTGGCAGGCGTGGCGTCGGGCACGGTGAACGAACGTCTGCACATCCACAGGCGACTTCAAGCACCGTGACACAATCTATGGTACCGAGATGGCAGTTTTGGCGACAAGTAGCGCTTGCAACCACACAGCACACGTATTTGACGCGCTGCATGAAGAGAAGAAGAAAAGGTTATAGCACTTGAAGTATACTTCTACGTAATGGGAAGTATCTAAGAAAAGCACAGCGCTCAAAATTGCATGCGCTGGACACGTCACACTTTGAACACAATATATATCACGCAGGCAGGGAACACAGGGGTCAGCAGCATTGCATCATGATGCACGGCGCCCGGTCAAGCCAGCAAGCATGTAAACCCTTGTGTCATGAACACCGAAATACCGGCCCCAACACACTGCACCGTCTCCCTGTTGATCTTGCATGCCCATCAGCCACCTCAAGCCAAACAGGCTCGCCGGACTGTGTGGGTGTTCTACACTCAAAAGTATGGCTGGCGCATGCTTCGGCATGCCATGCTCAGCATTGCACATGCCCTCAGGCTGAGGCTTGTGCCAAGCGGCGATGACCTTTGAGGTTGCATGCGACTGCATCGGACCCTAATTCCGATTGTAAACTCCAAACCCTAACCTCGATGCTATTCACAAGCCAAAAAGCAGCTCAAAGGCCGGCACGAGTGGGTGCTGCTCATGACTCATGACTGTCTACTGGCACTGCTCATAAGATCATATGACACATGTCTGATGACTTGTGAGAGGTGTTGCCCACAACTCATGACTTGTGCCACTGCCTGCCATGTGCAGAACAGTCAAACTGCACGTCGACACTGAGTTCTGCTCCCCAGCACAGGTTGTGCTGCATGATTCAGGACTCACGGCTGATATCACAGTAAACCGTTCCTTCGGTTCCAGATCAGAGGTGAGCGCTGCTCACGTGGCATAGTCCTTGACGCCAGCATGCACAGCATGTATGTACTGCATGATTCGTGACTCACGAATAGTGTGTCATACTTCAAATATTCTACAGTATCATCAGCTGCGCTGAGTGCGCAGACACCTCTGTACGAGATGTAGTGAGTTCCAGCCGCCTTACTGTTTGTATGTGGTCAGTGATAGCGGGACAGGCCGCAGCAGAAGCCAACCTGCGGTCGCCAATGAGGATTTGAAAAAGGCTTTGCCTAGGCACTCAATGATTCGTGGAAAGTCGGGCGCCTTCGACATGTAACGTCTGCTCCCTCACCCTGCGTAGTCCTCGACGGCAACAAGCATGAAGGCCAGGTTCAGGTACGCGAGCATGAGGGAAAGCACAGGCGCCTCGCCGCAATGGCTGACCAGCGCGCGTGCGCAGTCAATGTAAGGCTGCGCCTCATTCACGTGGGAAGCATCGCACAGGACCTTGCCGCCGGCGACGCAGGAGAGGAGCAGGGACTCATTAGCGGCCGCGATTACAGCGTGCCACCTGCTGGCGCCCTGGTCGGGTGTCATGGCTCTGCTGAGGCCATTTTTGCCGTGCGTGAGCAGGCGCATGGCTGTGCGCTGCACCTCCTGCTCGCGCACAAAGCCTGCAGAGAAGGGGGAGCGTGTTCATGAATTCATAAGCTACATTGTACCAGTGCTCAGAGCTGCCAGGAGGGGCGCTGCATATAAAACTAAGAGCCAGTCGTGTGCCAGCGGCAAGAGGGTGCATGTGCAATGCACTGTCACAGGTGCCGTGCCGCTCACATCAGCTTCCAGCCTGTGTGGTGATTTGAGCACTGCATCAACAGTGCTACCCTGCAGCGGACCTCACAGTGCGACGCTGACGCATTCACAATCATCATGCAAGTGCCAACATGCGCGTGTGACAAAAAGGCTGCTCAGCGCTGCAGCTCGTGCCCATGAGACTCACCGACATTGCCGGTAGCTAAGCCTCAGCTGAATCTGGTATCTTCTACGTTTCATCACATGCAGAGAGGCTGAGATCGGCATCCAGAATTGCTGTCTGACGCATGTACTACTAGTAGAACGCCAGGGCATGTATCATAATGCAGCCAGCAAGAAAAGGGTTTCTGTACTTTAAAGTACCTTTTAGGCGGTTACTGTAACAGCACTTGATTCTACTTGGTTCATGCAAGGCAGATGTGATATCCGTCTCTGAGGCCAAGAATCTGTATACACACTGTGGCACTTGCTTAACAGCGGCATCGCACAGCTGACGCTGTAATCAGGATTAGGGCTAGAGGTAGGGTTGGGGATACTAGGGGTATAATTACGTGCTTAGCATACCTACGCCCATGTAGGCCAGCAGGTGGATCTCCAGGTACTTGCGCTCTTCTTGACCCAGGAGCTGTCCAGTGTGGAGTGATGGGTGAGCAGGCAACATGGCTTGCATTTGCCGCTGCTGCCTAGCATTGCTCACAGCGTGTATGCCACGGTCACCGGACAACTGCACAGTGCCCGCGTGCTTCTTGGGCTTGGGTCCCCTCCTTCGAAACTGATCGCAGAGAGATGATGGGGGGGGGACAGTGAGATGAAGGGGAATGGGCACACCCCGCATGACGTGCATGACATGCTTGTGCTGCCTGCCAGTGAGGGAGTTGCAGCGCATGATTACATTGAGATGGTGACCGTGCGCGTTGTTTTTGTTGCGGTGCAGCTTCAATTTCGCGAAGATTTGGAGCAACGCAACCCAGCAAACTGCAAACCGGTGCTCTTGACTGATGGCAGCAATTCCATTGCAAGACATCCCTGTGTGCAACGAACGATTCTATTGCGCGCAACACAGAACAACATGAAGATCAAGGTGCCACCACTATACTCTACCAGGACCCCGGCGCCCCCCATCCCAGGGTACTACATTCACACCCTTAAATGCTGCAGCCACATTAAGCCCGCATTGCTGCTAACAATGTCGTTTGATGGCTGCTGCTGCTGCTGCTGCTGCTGCTGCTGCTACTGCTGCTGCTGTAATAGTGCCACAGTGTGTATTGTGATGTCGCCACTCAGATTTGCGCACGGGAATGGCAAGCGCATACAACAGTGCCATGTGGCAACAAGCTGCTGCCTGCATCAGAAAACATAATTTTTCCGAAAGCACGTCATTGATTGGCGTGATTATGTTCATAAAAGAACTGCCCGCACACTGATGGCAGAGTCACACAACTCTGATTGTGCATTTGACCCAAGAAATAGCTGTTCAACTCAGCTGGCACTGCGTCAGACGGCGGCTAGTCATACGCAGCTGGGCGCGCAATGACACTTTTTATTTCATAAAAGCATAATGGACAAAACACAGCTACACAAGTCATAAGACTCCGAAAAGCACATGTGCAGATAGATGCGTTGGGTATGGTGCACTGCAGCCATGCCAATTACAGCAACGACAGCACAAGCATACTTGCTACTGGCGAAGTATTGAATGCAATTAACTTTTCTAAAATTGAGTCTCAGACTAGCTCAGAAAATATTTAAAATTATTGGAATCGTTGTGAATAATGGCCTCAATCTCAAAGACTCAGTTTGCAGATCACATGCACTCGTGTAGGTCACCGAGGTGCGAGATGTACCACTGTGACTGCAAGGCACCACCTCTCAGAGTCTACCCGGTTGAGCCACTTCACCTGACTGAAAACGCATGTCACATTGTTCTTGAGACACAGCTGGCAAGGCGCCGGCAAGCCTGAACAGCGGCGCTTGCGCTTCGTGCACAGATCGCATGAACGCCTGGCAGTACGCTGAGCCTCGGTGGCATCACCAGCAGGTGCCACAACGTTTTCATCACTTTGCGTAGGCATGGCCAGGCTGCTCGATGCCTGCTGTTCTTCGCAACAAAAAGGAAAGTCCAAAAACCAAGGGCAACGCAGTCTGAGAGCAGATTGCGTAAATTTTGAAAGTCGGAAAGAAGGCCATGCATGATGGTCCACTGTGAATGCAGCCTGAACATTGTCAGTGTCTGGTGACAGTAGTTGCCGCAGTTAAGAGCGCATTCAGCTGAGCTGCAAATTGAGCTCAATGATCTTTTGATTCGTTTCTCATTTCATTGATGAGAGGGACACATATCCTCAGAATAATATATACTTCAAACTCAACAAAAAACAAACCTAGGTGCTCTGTCAGTGAGAACTTCACCTCACTAGTCGCGTTCAAGTCCCGCTTTCTGGGAGCCAAATTTTTTTGGTCACCACTGCCATAGATGGATGGGAGAACTGGTGTGTTAATGCGATGGCAACTCAGTGTGAGAAATGACGGTTACTGCGACATCATGAGCAGACTTCCATTTACGACAAGAAGGTGGCGGTCACCCAAGGTATCTCAAAACACCACAAACACGATATGCGGCGCACCACTGATTTGGGGGGCAGAGCTGCCAGCTGCAGCTTCTGAAGGAATTTCGTGGTTTTTGGCGAATCTTAGCAATCTCAATGCCGACACCCTCGGTATGACGAAGGCCCGACATAAACAACTTTTGTTGCACCAATCCAGTTTTGACGCCGATGCACCTGCATGGGCGCAGCTGGGGCCGCTTGGCGATGTTTGCAAGTCCACTTGGACAGAGGCATTGCTGCGCAGCTGATGTTCACTTCAGTCACCTGCGCCTTGCACTGCCTCGCCCGGTTGTCACTCCATCATGTTCACTTCCTTCTACACCGGCGAATCAGGAACAGGCACCGGGGGTGCTCGCGTGATAGTGGGCTTGCATTCCTCAAGACGCTTTACAAGCTGTTAGTAAGAGCCTCAAGGACTTCACACAAAAAAGTAGAACTTCAATAACTTTATTCCGGCGCGCCGTCTTCCGTCGTGTGTGGTGGTGTGCGTGCGTGCCTGGTGCTCGGGCGCAGATTCAAATACCGTGCGCTTCAACGATCTGCGTGCACAGCGGCGCAAGGTGTGATAGTAAAGAAACATCGGGGGACAATTCATTGAGAGAGGTGACGAGGACGACATGCTGGTCGCCGCGCTTTCGCTGCTGGTTTGGACATGCTCATTCTGGCCCAGCGCGGCCTTCGTGGCACCTCCTTCCTCGTCTCATCCGCGTGGGCATCAGGTTGCCTTGAGCAGCAGTGGTGGAACACGGCGGCCGTCGCCCGCGAGCAAGGAGCAGTCGCCGCCAGCCTGTGAGTTCTCGGATTTGCGAAGTAATAGTTTCTGGGCCAGCTCTTGGATCTGCATGTGTGTGTTCTCTCTCTCGTGTGTCATTTCAAATTGTCTGCCCCGCAACACAAATTTGGAAACGACGAGCCGACACCCAGGCTTCGACCTGCGCAGACCTTGCACATTGTCGCTTCCTGCTGTGGCTTGGGTGCAGACATTGTACTGCCATGCTTGCTCCTTCATACTTGTTTGCCCCAATCGTTCGCAATCTCCTTGCCAGCTCTCCTTACCAGCTCTGATTCTCTACCATCATACCTCAAAAGATCTCTTGCCCTCATACATGCAGCGGAGTTTGAGCCAGAATGCTCAGAAATGGAGTGGCTCAGGAAGGAAGCGGACTGGATCGAGAGCCGCCAACATGTCAACCCCTACTGGTTGGCGAGGAAGGAGGCTTCATTTGAGAAGAAAATGGACGACAAGTTCGAGAACTTGAAGGAATACATCAAGAAAGCCCAGTTGATGACGTTGGCACTCCAAGTGCTCATCCTGACTTTGTACACAAGTTGCCCTTGGGTAGAATTATTTGCACTCCCTATGATGATTGAGGCAGTGCTACTCTTAAGTAAGAGTCTCAAGGCGTCGTTGCGTCCCTTGCTGCTTGGTGAGTCGTGTCAAACCTCGTTTACACGTGCATCAGTGAATGAATGTGCTGCCCTGATGGTGCCGCTGTGTATAGAATGCTCACCTACTCGTCACTCTGCCGATGCTTTTGATGGTATGCATTCTGCTGAAACCATGTGCAAGCCAGACTGCAAGCCAATGCGGACGCAATGTTTCATGAAAAATTTGAGCATTGTCCGCAGCACTTGAACACCATCCATTGCAACTGCTCTTGATTGCAGCTTCTTCTCCGTTGCTGGCTTTGAGCTTTTCACAAGCGCATGTATGGAAGCCTTTCAAGTGGCCTTGAGGCAGTCAAAGCCATATTGGGTCCGTCACACGCACTTTTTGAAACATCGCGCACTTAAGTTGAAGTGACTCGTTCACCAATCTCGAGGCGCTGGCATTTTCAAGCGCACCGCCGAAGGCATGCGTAGCTAGCTGAGCAGCGCACAAGCTAGCCAAAGCAGCACAAACTTGCAAGTTGACCTCAAGCGCTACGCTGAGATGGCGATCAGGCGACGACCGTTGGCGACTCGAGCTGTGCCCGTTGGGTCGCCGATCACAAATTCCATTGGGTAGCCTGCTGAGGGCATCGCTCGATGAGCTTGAATACGCATGCCCTCAAGAATGCACATGACGTGTTGCCGCTCCACGTCGCGCGTGGAGCCTCCTATCATGCAGTGGAACACCCACATGATAGCGAATACATCACATAACATGCATGTGTGGAGTGAATTGCTCTGTACTGCGACTGTTCGACAATCTATTGTAAGCAAGGGCAGTGGGTGGTAGACACGCAGCTGTTGCTGTCGTGTGCCAGTTGAGAGGTAGTCACAGGTACGTGTTTGCATGTTATGACGCACGTGGCGGAGCGTAAGGGGGGGCAGATGGACGAGGACTTCGAGGGGGGCGAGATGCCATATGGCGATGTCGTTAGAAGCGATCGGCAATGCGCATTGAGACACTTTCAAGTAGTTCACAAAGACACACGTAGATTCTGGCTGCAAGTCCATGGACATCCACCATCTGGGCTTTTCGCGCCCTGAGTGAGAATATATCAAAATCTCAAACCGACGTTCAGTCCACGTGTTTCACCAAATCTGAACACATGTGCCAGATGCGGTCTGTGATGTTCCGTTTCAAGTCAAACATTGTATCATATACTTTAAGTTGTAATGTAAGATTGTGTGCACACACTGTGCCACACAGTGCACAAATCTGTGACTGCGCAGGCTGCAGGTGTGTGCTGCCGCCGCGCAGGTCAAAGTCACTGTGACATATGGTTGGCGCGCGTGTCTCGAAAGTTGGGGAGGAGAAGAAATGGTACATCTGGCGACAGGCCAAGCGACATTGCATGCTTCCCAGCCACATGCCACAGCCGTGTGCGCCTGCAGCACTTGTACAATTGTGTGACTGCACTGATGGACACTTTCAACCAGCAGGTTTAACGCCAGAGGCCCATTATTTGCAGCATGTCGCTCAGCTGAGTCATGCTGGTCATCTCATCTGCACTGTGCTCCGCCATTGGCAATTGTACAAGTTGCACAATGCTTGTGGTGCGATGTGTCATCGGTTCACGCAGCGGCGGTCCGAAGTCAGCAAATGGGCTTTTTTGCGCGTGAGCGGGAATTGATGAATAGTACAAGTACCTGTTGGATGTGCGTCTGGCATCACCAATGTACAACGTCGTGAGTCCAGTCACTGGCACCTACCCACTGCTCAAACTGAGAGCCAATATGCCTCAGGCCAAACAGTCAGACTGGCGGCGCTGCCCGAAATGCCCCTTAAGAAAGCTCGACATTTGTAGTATGCACAACACGAGGTTTTCGCATAAAGCACGTGCTGCTACATGCACCGCCTTGTGAGAATGAAGCTGCTCAGATCCGCCTGCCGCTGCGCAAAGGAAATTTGATTGCATGGCCACAGATGACAAGCAAGCATTTCAAAATTTCACGTGTCACAAGACAAGACAAGATGCACACCCACAATATGTGTTTGCAGCAAGCTGACCGCAGCACTTTGACTTGCGCGACCACTTAAATGCTTCAAACAAACGAGGCCTGCGGCTGGGACACACAGCAGTGCCTGCAGGATGCAAGGCTGGGCGACAGTGAGCGCTGTCGGGCTTGGACAGGCACTTCCACAACATACACATGCAACGGGACAGCTGTCACTCCTACAAATGGGGACCAGCGTCAGTCAGGCTGCTACTGAGGGTTAGATGGGGGCCTGCCTCATCACTGTTCGTACCTGAGTTTTCCAACCTAGCTCCATTCTCCCAGCTCCGGCAGCTCCCATCATCCCGCCACGCGGCAACAGCCTGCAATAACAGGTGTCGCAACAATGGCTACAAACACATGCCAACACCACAACCGATTAACATAATAATCATTGAATGATTGCATTGACAGCAGAGTGATGCGATTGCAGCAAACACCTTGAGAGGCTGCTCCGCTGCTGCTATGATCCCTTTAATATGGAGCTACGGACTCATCCAGACCATCGTCGTCATCTTTTTCGTCCTCATCTAATTCATCCGCTACATCGTAGTCATCGTACTCAAAGTCCCCCTCGTCGTCGAAATCGAATCCGCCCACCATGCCCGACTCTGTCGTGCTACCGGAATTGACTTTGCCTATCAGGTGCATGACGTCGACAGCGGCCCCTATGTCCGTCTGCTGGAAAGTGAGCTCTGGCACACCCTTCATGTCCTTGAGTCGCTGGGACAGCGCAAAGCGAATGCCCCCCGTGTTGCGCACACACCACCCGTAGGCCTCTCTTTTCTCCAGTCTGTCTCCGTACACAGACACGAATATGCGTGCGTTGCGTAGGTCCGGCGACACATTGACGTCCACGATGCTAATTTTGGACCGCAGCTCGTCGCTGAGAGCCTTGGAGCCTTTGACGTGATGCCCAAGCCTGATGATGCTGGCGAGTTCGGCTGTGAGAAGTTGGCTGATACGAGCCTGCCTCTTGGACTCCGGCCTGGCGGCCTTAAACCTGTTGGCCCTCCCCATGCGAAGCTGCGTCCTCGACGCTCGACATGTGTGTGTCGCAGATGCTGTTTGTGTGGGCGCCAGGCAGGTTGTAGTTGCTGCTGGTCTAGCACTGGCTGGTGCGAGGAATGCCACCGCTGCAGGCGCACCGGCGAGAAGAGCAGCGCACACTGCGAACGCTTGCATCCTCTCCGCAGAACCGTGTCCTCAGCTAGTTACGTTGGAGACTTCAACTTTTGGGGAGACTTCAACTTTGTGAGCTGTTGAAGTTGGTGAAAAAACGAGTTAAGAGACCACAGCACCATGCCTGAAGGTGACGATGCTGCAGCGATGGCCGTAGAGCCACCGCCACCAGTAGCAGCAGCAGACGATGAAAAACCTGCTGCTGGTTCAATGAAGGTTGCCTCCCGTAAGGAGCGGCCAAGTGCCTTGGCGGCGGTACTGAAGCACCACCGGACAGTGCTGACCTCTCAGATCGACGCGCTCAGCAGCTTGCTGAAAGTTCAGCAAGAACTGCAGTCCAGTATGCCCGACACCCCAAACCAGGTGCTTAGCCCGAATGGGTCGAAGCCTGCAAGTTCTCGCCAACATACACTTGTTTAAGCCGTGAGCCATTGCGGGCTCTGCTGACCTTATAGGGCTTGGTCACATCAGCATGACTGTCATCACTTCTGGCTTTGCATGCTCCTGCTTTGAGGAGAACTCACAGCAGATCGTCAGACCGGACTTGGTGCTGGCTACAGCTCGTGTGTGCGGTTCTAGTCAAGGCAGCCAAATCTTTCAGGGAAGGCGTCGATGTACCTGCAAGAAATGACGCCCGTTCTGATGCGCCCATTACAGAGGCAGCTGCTGCCGCTGCGGCCGAGTGCCCAAACGCGCAGAACAGTGCTTGCCTCCCTTTATGCGCTGGATAGTAGTAGACTTTCAACTTGCACTGAGCCAACACTGCCTGACACCAATGCAGGCGAGCCGAACTAGGCTATTCTCTCAGCGGAGGCGTGCGTTGGCGCACCTGAAGGGCGGCAGTGGCGCAGGAAAGCAGCCTGGAGGCATCAACGAGGACCTGATGGATGTGGAGCGATGCGTTTTGGCGTGCATTGACAACAAGGTCAGTGAAGCACAGGGTCTTGAAGCGTCAGCCTGCTGTGAGGCGCAGCAGTCTTATGCAGCGCCAGTTGCGAGGGCACCGGCAGGTGCTTGGCCACTCGCCGCTTGCCCATTTTTGCACCAGGTTCGACAAGGTGGCACTGGGCGTGCCGGCGCAGCGCAGAGGTCAGTGCATGGCGCCCTTGAGCTGATTCAAATATAGCACCAAACACTTCAGCGATACACATTCGTGGATCACAAAAAGACGGCAACATCAGCTCAGTGGTGTCTGCCAAGTTGTGCTGATGATTGATCGCTTTTCGGCGGCGGCGTTAGTGATGAGTGATGCGTGGCAGTTACGTCTGCGTTGAGGCATCCAGCCCAGCGAACGTGTCATTCGACATTCGAGCACAGACACCCATCGCGCGCCTTTGTGCGTTAAGCAGGTCGCTGTGTCGCATAACGGTGGAGCACTGACACAATATTAGCGCACTGCCGCAGAGCTGACGTGTGCGACATGTCTCGCCGACAAGGTTGCACGCCCTCAGTCTCTGAACTACAGTAGTGGAGTGTACTCGTTGTCCTGCTGAGCTGCGCAATGGCGCGTAGCTCGCAGGGGCACGTTCTTGGTGCATGTGTCGTCGCCAGCATGGCGTTGGGTTTGTGCCTCCATAACGTCGCTGCGCTTGTCAGGCAAGCTCTGAGCTGCTGCTGTGACAGTTCCCACCCTGGACACTGTGAACCCGCCAGAAAATATGTTGGGCACACGTCGTCCAATCCTTGCTCCTGCTGCACCTGAAGTGAAGTTGATTGACAGACGGATGATTTCAGCTACCGCCAGCTATTTGCTCACCAGTAGAAGAAATATAGTGCTGACCTCGGCAGATGCGCCGGTGATGTCTGCCTGATGTGCAGGGGAGACTGACGTCACCGCCAGTTGTGGAGGTGTTCCTGCAGGCCATGATGCAAGCCACATCGGTGAGTCACCACTTGAACATTGCACTTCAACATCAGCATCACACGAATGCTGTGCAAGCAAACTGGCCATGCGGCGTTGCAACACGCCATGCCCTCGTCTGACTCTGACTCCAGCGCAGCTGCAGAGTGTGCTATTTGGCAGCATTCTTTGTTGGGTTTTTTTACGTGCACTGGTGTGGATATGTTGTTTCGCTTACAATAGTCCTCGTTCGCTACAGAGGAGAGCGCGGGCAAGTGAATTCCCCACCTCTGTGCCGACTAGTGCACACCAAGGCCCAAGCTTGTGAACTGCCATCGTTCTACGTTGATTCACATGTAATCGGCCACACAACATGTGCAAGGGTCCACATGAGTAGATTCCATCACTCCATGGCTGCGCAACGCACAGGGACAGGGCAGTGTGGTTCTGCTTCTGTTTCCATCCGGTTCTCTCAGCGCTCTTTGCAGCCAACTGCTAACGGCCCGTGTACCCTGCTCTGCACACGTCTCATACTCATGACCCACATGACACCATCGGCTTCTTTTTGTTGGTTCTATGTGCCGACAAACATGCAGCTGGAGGACAGGTCGCTGCTCCTGTCCGTGCTGCAGATCTCCAGAAAGCAGACGGCGTGCCTGGCCGCCTTTGTCGAGTATGGGGGCCTGCGTGTGCTGCGCCACTGGGTACGTGAGCTTCGCTGGAACAGAAGTGTCCAAAGTTCTGGGTCTCTAAATTTGCAGCCTTTGAGAACCTCTGCTGGCAAAGTGTGAGCACCAAGTAACCAGACAAGTGCTCTGCTTTGCTCTTATCTCTGCAGCCCAATGGATTCGCTCTGATGCAGCAGCAGCTGCGTAAGCTTTCAATGGTCACGAATCACGTAGATGCAGACGTCAGCAACTTGTTGCAGTTTGTGCCTGTGAAACTGAGGCGCTCGATAAACAAGAAAACCTTGTGCCGGAATATGACGAAGAGGCACTTGTCATGAGTGAGGCGCTTGATAGGGCTAGGATTAGTTTTAGGGTTAGGGTTAGGTATTGGGCGCTGACATAAAACCTGAATCAATCAGGCACTTTTACTCCAATAGGGGGGGGGGGGGGGGGCATTTGCAGTGCAGAAGTCAACCAGTAGGGGGGGGGGGCATTACCTGGTACAGAGTGTGCTGATTGCACAGCTACATGATAGTGCCAGGGCGCAGGTCAAGTGTTAGGTCACAATCACAAGCGGTGCAAAGGCACCATCACATGTTTTACGACCCATGTATCTTGACGCATGCGAGTATGCACGCGGTACGCTGATGAATGTCGTCATACCTGCCACACGCACGCGTCTTGACTGTTGACGGGAGTTCCTTGCAGCAAGCCCTCTTTGTTGACTGTGCTGGGGTGCATTGTGTTTGGCAACTTCAACATCAAGCTCATGCTCCACCGCAGGAATTTAACTCTGATGTTGCCTCGGAACGCCTGCCTTGTGTTTTGGGTACCTACAGCGTGTTTTGGCAGATGGGTTTGCTGTGCCGTCGTGCAGCTGCTCAATCCCCTGGTGCACACACTGTCACGCGATTGGCGTCAGCTTCCGGTTGAACCTTCTGACCATCTTCAACGGTGACGCCCCACGCCCCCCTTCCCCGCGCCGCAGGTGTTCAGCTGGTTTAACAAAAAGGACCTGGACAAGACCGCCAAGGCGTACCTCACCGAGCTACTGCTGCAAGTGTGCACACGGCTGCCTGTTAACTTCACCGCCCTGCTGCAGTCGCGTGTGTCCACCATCTTCAAGCTCATCTCCAACGAGTCCTACCTCGGTGAGCGTTGCTGCGGACAGCTGCGCTTGCAGTTGCGCTTGCAGTTTCGCTTGTTGATGTTCACAACGCGTGATGCGAGCAGCAAAAAGCGGCTTGCGGCAGATTACGCCTGTCTGAGCGGCAGACCGGCTCAAAGTTCTTGTGCTTTTCGTCCGTTTTGACATGGCCATGCTACTGACAGCTATCAAAGTTGTAGTCACAGGTGTTTTGTGAAGTGGCGCAGCTACCCGACGCCGACCTCATGACCATTCACAGCACTTTGGAAGCAGTTGCAACGCGTTGCACCTTCATAGATGCATGCTGTCGTGCCATCGTGCATGCTGTCGTGCCTCAGTGCTGCGACGCTGCCCAAGTTGTTTGAAAGACAGGGCTAATGCATCGTCTTTCATTGATGTCGTCACCGCACGGCATGCATGATTCATGTCAAGACACCTGTCACGACTCTTGGCACGACTCCTGTCACACCTCATGTCATGTCACGATGCTTATCAACTGGTGTGACATTGATGGGTGATTTGCGAGGGCAAGCACAGGAAGGCATTAGCAATCACATTAATGTAGCCCTATCGGGCAGCGCACGTGGTGTAGGCAGAGTGCTTACACAATGCCGGGAGCCCTTGTGTAGACATGTACCACATATATGTATGCTATACACCACTTGATCATGGCTGATGTCGCCAATGCGTTCATGTCAGCATGCACATGTACGCACTACCCTAAATGCTGAAAATGTTGGAGTGGAGGTCGACACTCTACTTCTACGATATGCTGGCAAGGTGTGCTGTCAGCTCAGCAGCCCGCATTGCACATGTGCTCACCGCTGGCTCTTCAAACCCCCATGTGCCCATGGGCCGTGCTGCGGTGGTGCGGTGCAGGCAGCGACAATATCAAGGCGCTGTGCAAAGAGCTCAAGAAAGAGTGGAAGACGAGCGGGGCCAGGACGGAGCCTCAGCACGCGGCTCAGTACATGCAGATCAAGGCATACCTGGACACCAAGGCCCGGCTGAGAGACGAGGCTGCCAAGCAGGTGCGGTTTGCAGTTGAAGTTGGAGCATATGGCCCATTATACGCAGGTCAAGACGAACCTGGACACCAATGCACGGCTGAGATATGACTGCCGGTGCGCTTGGCTGTTGAAGTCATTGTTGAAGTTTTGCAGTTGAAATGGGAGCCTCAGCACATGGCCCAGTACACGCAGATCAAGGAGCACATCAAATAGCAGCAGACAGCTAAGCCGGTAACTTCAAGGATTGAGGTACTGGTTGAACTCGTTACACTTCAAGAGCACCGCAGACGGCTACGCAGATGAGTTCTATCACTGAGGTTGTTGTTGTGGTTTCAGCGGTGAAGTTATGACATGCCTCAGCACGCTGAGCTGTGTATGGACTGAGCAGCGCATGCGTTTCAGAGCTGCCATCTTAGAGCCTCATGAGTTGCAGGGCAGAAGGAGACCGTAGAGTGGACCGAATGATTGAAATTGCATAGTTGATGTTCATTGAAAGATGTGCAGCATCTCGTGGCATGCAGTTCGGCTCACTCGTCGTGCTCCTGGTGTCACGACTGACTGAAGTATCACTTCTGCGCACACGGCACAAAGGCAGATGTCTGCATGCGGCACGGCACCTGAGCGCCACTGCACCTGCCGCACGTCGCTGCGCACTCCTCTCAACACCGTTGTCGAAACCGCTCTCGCAGGAGGCGGAGGAGGCGGCGGCGGCGACCGCAGCAGCCGAGAAGGAGGCCGCGGCAGCGCTCCCCCCTCCCGCCCTCAAGCGCGCCCCCTCGCTCACCATTGCCGCGCCCAGTGCCAACGCGAAGGCGGAGGAGCGCAGCGCCAAATCAACTTCAACTTTAAAGTCGTCTGGCGGGGACACTCCCGGCGCGTCCGCCGCCGCCGCCGCTGGGGCAGCGCGCCCCGGCTTCAAGCGCCAGCTCTCCGACTCCAGCAAGCTGCTGGTGAGGGGGCGTGGTTGGCATCTTGATGAGCGCTGCTGTCAGTGTGTGCGCCGCGCATGAGAATGCTGGCGGCATTTTCAACATGCAGTCACGGCATCATAGAAGTGGGAATGAAGTTACAGATCGTAGAGGTGCTGTCGATGTCGGAAGGTCGGTTGTCAGATAAGATGTGATGGGCCTGACGCAGCATGTCTCAGCCTTCGGTTGCTTGCGGCGGTTCTTCCACACCAGCAAATTGCTGGCAGGCAATATTTCGTTGGCATTGTTGCCATTGCCACATTAGATGAGCACGTGCACGCTGCTGAGCACTGCACTGTTGCGGGGGCAGGTGCTCTTTGAGTGTTTGTCTAGTCTGTGGAGTGATCCCAGTTTTTCCAAGCAACACTAATTTCTCTCATCCAAATGCTGACAATTGGTGCAGTGCAATGTCTTGTTGCGCATGACGCACCGGTCACCGCATGTGTGCGGTCCACATCAGTGCTCAGCAAATGACAACAGATGCAGCATCAGATGCACACGAGTATACACGTGCTATTGAGATGTATCTGCATGCATACCTACACATGTCATTGAGTTGAGTGCAAGATGCCATCTGGACTGACAGGAACGCGGGGCCGCTGCAGACGTACATGAATGCAAAAACACACACAGCCATGTGTACTCGTGACGATGACAATCAACGCTCTCTCCACAATGACAGGACGTCGGGCCGCTGCAGCCTGGAGGCGTGGCACGGCCGCGCAAGCAGAACAAGATACAGCTGATCGATGCCACACAGGTGCGTGCCTTCATGACAAAACCAGCTCAAAACAGGCGTTGATGATCATCTACAGCGAGGGTAAAAGTACAGTAGTGCAGGCTTTGGGGCTAGACTTGTGGTCTCCTTGCGTGCGTGCCTGAGTGACGGGATCTTCATTTTCAGGGCATCTGGATGGATAGTAAATATGTTTGTATACGCACGTGGCGTGATCCGGTTGCCGTTCCGACCTTTGCAAGATAGCAGTGTCCATCAGCTTCCCTCCCTCACCATGCTCGTTTGCCCTGTTTACATTTGTACTTTCCTTGGCACATGCTGTGACAGACTTGTCCAAGTCGTCAACACTTTGATGGTCTACTACTGCCTACCTTCTGAATTCCTAGTCGCTGAATCGCCTCCGATCATCCCATGAATCAGCCATCTGAACGCCACGAATAGTCGATCACCTCAAGCCTGTCTGACTCTTTGGGCTCCATGATGAGTGAATCCGCGACTGACAGTTGAAGTTTACAGTTGAAGTTCTGACAGAGCGCCGCGCCATGCACGCCGCCGCTGCAGGTCAAAGCCAAGCAGCAGGGCGGCGTCGTCACGGGCGAGGCCTCCGTCAAGCGCGCCCCCGACGCAGACGCGGACGCCGACGCCGAGATGGCGGACGCGCAGGCGGTTACGCGCGGCGAAACCGCCGCCGCGGAGCCCGGCAAGAAGAAGTCAATCCTCAAGGTGCCCAAGAAGGAGGAGGCGGTGGCCGCCGCACCCGCGGTCTCCGTCATCACCGGCAAGGCGCCGAAGCCCATCACGAGCAAGGTGTCGCTGGCGGTGATGGGCGCGGTGGCGGCGGCAGCGAGCGGCGGCGGCGGCGGCGCGGGCGGGCCGCCGCGTATGCTCGCGTTTGGCGACGACAAGAAGCGCGCCGGCAAGGCGCACGTGTTCACGGTGCGTGCTGTGAGCGCGCTGCTGCCGCCGCTTCAATGTTGAAGTTGAAGTTGATGCTTGCGGTGGCGCGCCTCTCACAGCTACTGGACGGCTTCACGGAGCAGGTGCATCCAAGCAAGACCTGTGTGGTGCGCGCGTGTAGCCCTGACCCTAACTCTAAGTGCAGTCCGCCTGGCCCTCTCTGGGCTCTTGCGCCCCAACCCTCACCCCGAGTGCGGACCGCCACCCCCCCGCCCGGGCTCCTGCGCCGCCTTTCGTGTTCGGCGGCGCAGGCGCGTCACCCTCTCATGCTGGTGTGATACTCGAAGTACGAGATAGCGAGGTCATGTTGGAGTGTGCGCGCAGTCAGCGGTGTCGGGGCGTCACCGTGCGTGTCAGGGTCATGAACGTTGTTGATGTAGACAGCGCCGCGGATGGGCAGGCTGTGGTGCTTACGGTTGGCTGGTGGTTCCGTTTGTCCCTTGCTCATCTTGAAGCGCTACCTCGCCGTTATTAGTGTATTTGACAGCGATGAGAAACGCAATTTAACGCGCACGTCTTCACTGCGCACAGCAGGGCTAATGTAGCCAGCGTTTTCTTCTTTGCCCCTGCGCTCAGGTCGTGATTGATATGATCATGGTACCCAATACCGATGTTTTTCATGTATGTGTATACCCGGAAAGCCTACATTGTGGATTGTTGCTGACGTGTCGTTCATCTACCGTGCGTTGACGGGCGTTGTGCTGACAGATCAAGTGGGCCGACCAGGTGCAGAAGTCGTTGCGTGAGGTCAAGGAGTTCAAGATGGACGACGAAAGCATGAAGGCAAGTACTTCAACATCGCCTTGGTCATATGTGACAAGTACTTTAACACTACATGGCAAGTACCTCAACATTGCCATGATCATACTGCGATGCTCCTGGAGGCTTGACTGGGCAGTCAGCACCTGGCAGTGGCAGCGGCTGCACATGCACTGGTTAGCGTTCACAATGGTGCATGAATTAATCCCTTAATTGGCATGAAGTCATGCAACATGATGCTGCTGCAATGAACATGAAGCATTGATTTGGTGGGCACTCTGAGATGTGTCGATATTTTGTGATAATTGAAGCATGTCTACAAAGTGGAAGTAGAAGTATCCTTTATGCCTCAGATAGTCTGTCTGTGTGTGCTTATCCTTGAGCACTGAGGAGGCAGGGTGCAACTGCGTTATTGCGAGCCTAACTCATGGCACAACACAATTACCCCCAATGCAAACACCACAAATACTACAAACATGTACTTGAGAAGTACAATACTGCGCTGCAGCGCGAGCAGATGCGCCACTTTTATTGACGGCATGTCCCCAATTGATGTCCAAACATGTGCACGCATGTAAGTTCTTTGAGCACATGGTGCAGACCGCAATGGCGCACGAGGAACACGGCCACGATATACAATGCCAGATACAACTCGAACACTACTCGTATCGCGCCAATCAGAGCAACGGCAATGCCAGTCACAGCATGCACGTCCCCCTCATCACCTGATATTTACACGTGTTAACTCATAACTTAATAGGGTGATGCATACCGCGACGGCGCACCAGCTGCACTGCCGCGGGCCCCATCCATGGCGGGACATGATGATGACTCCCAAGAACAGGCTGTGAAGTACTGCTTCAGCGTAGGCGCAGAGCGCGGTGCTCATGACAGCAGTCCCCCCCCCTGCTCACGACCCTCTTTAGACCTGCCTGTGACCCTGAGATGTGCGCGCATGCGTTTTGTGTTGAGCAGGTGATGCAGATGGCAACGGCGCACGAGCTAAACCATTAGGCGCAGAGCGTGGTGCTCATGACTGCACCCCCCCCCCCCTGCTCATGACCCCCTTAATATCTGCGTATGACCCTCCTAACATCTGCCTATGACCCTGGAATTGTGCACGCATGCGTGTCGGTTGAGCAGGTGATGCAGACTGCGACGGCGCACGAGCTGCACCACCACGAGCCGCGCGCGTGGCGCGACATGGTCAAGAAGGAGCGCCTGAACGAGAGGGAGAGCCTGCAGCAGAGCCGCCTCAAGCCCGTGGATGCGGAGGCCGCGTGAGTGCGCCATACATACATACCCTGTACAAACACACGCGCAATGGGTACTCTGAAGTGCATGCGCGCATGTGCATGTTTGCATGTGACATTAATGCGGCGGCTCTGCTGTCTGGCTTGCGAGTCTGGAGGGTACGTTTGCCATCAGTCAATACCGGCCCCCTTTTTTCACGTCAGATATTGTTGAAACGCCCAGGCACAACTGCGCAATGCCAGCACTAGTACACCACACCACACACCACCAGATCCCGCATGTGCAACCTGCGAGAGCGTCATCAACACGCTCTTGAAAACACGCTATTGAAGTAGTTGTTGAAGTACCACTCGAAGCCAATCGCGCGCGGCGTTCACTTGACCTCACTGACGCCTGCATCTCAACCCGCGCGCGCGCAGCAGCGAAGGCAAGGAGAACGCCGTCATGACGCCGCAGATCCCGTGGGCGACGCCGCGGCCCCTACCTAAGCGGCTGAACGCTGATGGCGTGGAGGCTGACGACACTATCGAGAGCACAGAGCTGGAGGCGCAGCAGTTGCGCTGCAGGGGGGTCATGGTGAGTGTGCGTCCTCTGTTGAACTTCATTTCCTCTGCGAGTCGTGCAGTGCGGAGTGGGAGGCTTGGCAGTTGCCGTGAAGGGCAGTTTATGGCTGTGACTCTCCACTCTCTGATGCATCGTGCAGCTTGTGCGCTGTCGTGTCTCGCACGCTGCGGCACGCCGTAGGTGACATGACACTATCAGTTGAAGTTGTCAGTGGGGGAGGTGCCCTGACTGCCTTGCCAGTAAACGATCGAAGCCTCAGCAGACGCAGTGCGAAGACTGCCGGGCTGAGCGTGCCAGTGGCGGTGCCGGACCCGATGGGCGCTCAGCACTTGTACCGAGATCTTCTGCTACCCAACATGGCCACCATGGTGGCACACTGGCTGTCCGACTGCAAGCAGCGCTCAGCGGAGGAGCTGCTGGTGCGGCCCGCAGCCGCGCTCGACGTGTTTAAGCACATGCTGGAACAAGCCGGAGGCGAAGGACCTGAGAGCGCAGATGGTACTGGCAGGGATCGGCAGCTGCCTCCCCTTCCAACTGCTCGCCTCTGCGGCAGCAGCAGCGGCGGTTGGCGCGTGCGGCGGCATGGGTGTCGGCGCCCGCAAGCGGCACTGTGGCCGCAGCAGCGGCGCACAGGGCGCATTGTGCGGAGCCCGCCCTTGCGGCGCGCCGCTGCCACCGCCAGCGCCGCTGCCGCATGTGCCGCGCCGCTGCCGCTGCCGCCGCGGGGGGTAGCGGATGGGACTCCTTGAAGGCGAGGCAGCTGCGGACCCCCCGCCAGCGCCATCGCGCTCAGGTCCCCTGCCCCCCGCTTGTTCCAGCCTTTCATGCGCTCGAGCCTGTTGAGCACATCAAGAAGACGCGCCAGCAGCTCCTCCGCGCAGCGCCGCTCGCAGGGACCCCAGCGTGCCAATTTGGTGACCATGTGATGGGCACTGCAGCAGCAGATTTCGGTAGAAGGGCTGAGCGCCTGCCAGGTCCGGCACCGGTGCGCTGGTGTTCTCGAGCGCCACCTGGCGCGCTGCGACGGGGGGGCGATGAACGGCACGGCTTTGCCGAGAAACACAACCAGCGGGGCCTTCCTGCGCTGCCTGAAGGCGCTCGTGGTGGTGGTGGCCGAAGACGATGGCGATGGCGGCCAGCGACTAGCCCAGCCACAGGTACAACTTTGCAGGGGGGGGGGGCACATGGACGAGGACGTAGGGGGGGATCTTGAGATGCCATTTGGCGGCGTCGTCGTTTGAGTGGCTGTCATCGAGACACTTTCAGACTGTCACACGACATGTAAGTAGATTATTCCGTACAGCAAGCTTCAAGTTAGATACCATTCATCTGGGCTTTTTCATGCCCTGAGCGAGAATTATAAAAAGTACAGCTTTGCCTGCATTGAGATGTTGACAGTCTGTCACCCCCTTGCCCCTTCCCCCCATCCAACGTCAACAGGAAGTGTTCTACATCTCGGCGGCGGACATTCCGGACACGCCCTCGGAGGTCGGCACGGTGATCGTCCCCTTCAACCCCAACAAGCCGCTCAAGCAGATCCAGTGGCTCGCGGAGGACGAGCGCGACAGTAACATAGACCTCGCGCAGCAGGCCGGCGCGCCAGAGGCGCCCATCGCCCCGCCTGCACTGGTGCGTGAGCATAGGTTATGTTCATGCATGATGTGTAGTCAAAGACTCTGGATTGCTGGAGTTGGCGTGCGCTTAGCCAGAGGCGCCCGTTGCCCCGCCCGCGCTGGTGCGTGAGCATAATTCATGCTTGATGCGTAGTCAGAGAGTCCGGATGGCTGGAGGACGCAGCGTCGGCGTGCACTTGTAGTACATGTACTCTTGCGCGGGGGTGCATAGTAAATTTTCATGAATCTGAAGCACGTACTTGACGAATACTCTTGCAGTACTGTGAAAGTGAATTTCATGTTGCCGTTTGTTCAGCTTGAAGTGTGGGGATGCAAGTGATGAGTGGATGACGCTCCAGAGCTAACGCGTAGAGCCAAACGGGGCTTTGCCTGTGCAGATGCCACTTTGCAGATGTGAGAGATTCACTGAAGAGAAGCAGCAGCATGCAGACGCGGCTGCATCAATGCTCATCATTAATGTCCTCCATATCGCACCCATGTTCCACACCAGAACCTCAAGTACAGCGGCTGCACAGCGCCTCTGCATGCCGCACGACAGCCGAACCTGCATTTACAATTAACATCAACTGGTTTCAGATTCCGTGCCAGCTGAGCACTGCTACAACTTCAATGGCGCATGCGCACGATGCAGTGCCGCTCTAACATCTCAAACATCGCAACGCGCGCGCCTGCCGCTGCCGCTGCCGCAACAGCAGCAGCGCCCCGACGCCTTTGGCGGCCCAGCGGCCTACCCGCCGCAGCACCCGCCGGCGCCCATGTACGGCCACCAGGACCCTCACGCGCCGCAGCAGCAGCGCTATGGAGAGGCGCCTTTCGGCGACCAGCAGCCGCCGCCTTTCGGCGCCCCGCCGCAGTTCCCGCCGTACGGTCAGCAGGGGCCGCCGCCGTTTGGCGATGCGCGCGGGGGGCCCGGGGGGCCCCGCCCTGGCGGTTTCGAGGGACCCCCTCCTGGCAGACAGGTACGCGCATGTATATTTGAAATGTAGTTTAGGGCGTCGGGAGGGGGCGTTTAGAGTCTTCAAACGCTGTGGAGAGGGTGGATTTGTACTTCTCATCAATTCTCGCTTGGGTCGCAAAAAATTTGCCTGGCAGCTGGATTTGTAACTTTTGAGGGAGATGCACCAGAACGCAGGGCGGCCGTGTTTGGCGCACTAGAGAAGGCCGTGTGCACATCAGGACAACACAATGAGCACCGTCATCCTCCACTGCATCATCGGCACTACTTGCTCTCATGCACACTTCAGCAGGAGAGCGTGCACCCAAGCCAGCGCCGTGTGTGTGCGCCACAACACAAACAGTGCTACTACGGTGTGGATGGTCACTCGCAGGTTTTAGCCCTGACCCTAACCCAGCAGCAACAGCTACTCGCTCAACGCCTCTTGCCTCAACGGTCGCTGCGATGCGCTTCTGACTTCACATGTAATCTCCCGTACTCACCATCACTCCAATTATCATGCGCGCATGTGCGTGTCCCACAGGCGCCGCCCTTCAGGCACGGCGGCGGTGTAGAAGGCGGCGCCGCCGCAGCCATGGCTGGCGGCGGCGGCGGCGGCGGCGGCGGCGGCGCCGGCGCCGGCGCCGGCGCCGGTGTTGGCGGCGGCGCTGGCGGCGGCGCTGGTGGCCTCGCTGGCGGCCCTATACACCCCACCCACGCACGCGAGGGGGCGCCGCCGTGCGCTTTCTGGGGCCACAACGTGCGCACGTGCCGCAAGGGCGAGATCTGCGACTTTGTGCACGATGACAACAACACCAACCTTACCGTCCCCGGCGGCGGGCGCGGCAGGGGCAGGGGCAGGGGGGACATGGGCAGGGGCAGGGGGGAGTTTGGGCGCGGGGGGGTGCGCGGGGGCAGGGGGGGGTTCAGCAGCAGGGGGGGCCGCGCCACCAGGGGGGGGAGGGGCGGCAGCGTGTGAATGAATTGTGCGCTGTGTGTGCCGGTCAATGTCAAATGCCGTGGTGCCAAACAAAAATGTTGAGTCATTGCACTTCCCGTTTTTCTGTGACTACTAGTATTACTACTACTAGTAGCTGGTCTACATCCCTCTATATCTTGTGGTCAGATGAGCCGCCCCGACAGACCATGAGGAAATAAAAAGGGGGGGCGCAGACCTTGCGGCTCGTGCTACATTGCTGAGCACCGACGCCATCACCTACAACAGCAGCACAGACCCATGCTTTTACATGCGCTTGCAAAGCCATCGAGAACCACCAAGCCCTGGAATCCTGGATAGGTTCGCCTGTGAGGTTTACTCGCTTCAGTGGACCACAACACTGAGCCGGAACTGAGGGCGTGCGATGCGGTGGATAATTAACTCCAATTGGCAGCACTCGAGTAGGCCGCCACTAGAGTTTGCCATGGCTGAGCTAGAAATCAAACACTATTAGAACTGGTCTGGATTCTGGATTCCGGGGAACAGAGTTTATTCTTGCCGGTGGCGTGAACGCTGTTTTGCGGCGGATGCGAGAGCTTGAAAGACACCGAGTTGCAGCAGACGAGTTGCACCGCCACTAGAGCTCGCACGCTGCAGAGCAAAAACTCGGAGTTTCATACGCACACGCACACATCAACACATTCAACAGCAGCACATGGCGCCTGTAGCTGTTATAAGTGCGCCACCGTCACCGCACAGCATCTTGGAGGAATACCGTAAGCAGCAGCTTACCGAGCGTATCAAGGACTTGGTGACGCCCAGTACAGGCTTGAACGAAGATGGCGAGCCCTGCGCCAAGTTCAACGGGTTCGTCTACTTAGGAGGTGGACGGAAGGCGGATGGCAACTACGTGCTTTCCGTCGCACACGCCCTTGACTCAGCAGCGGTGGCGTATCGCGCTGTCGTTAAGGGCAAGACCGTGGACTTGATCGAGATCAAAAGGAGCCCTCATGTGGATGCTGTCGTTTTCCGCTGCCAGCAGCCCCTGCCCGCCCTGACGGCGCCGATTCCTTATAGTGGAGGGCAGGTTGGGAATCATGCTTTCATGCTCACTCGCCGAGGCGATGCCGAGCACGAGCGTCAGCTCATCAGGGGTGTGATCACTTCCCTCAAGAGCCACGGCACTGCAGCGATGGTCACGGACGCCCGTGACGCCGGAGCTCCGATATTCACACCAAACGGCTACTTCATTGGGTTGATGCTGGGCAGGAGCTGTGTCGACAACGGAGATGCAGCATTTGTGCCGGCAGAGGACCTCTACGCATTCCTCTGGATGGCGGAGTCCGTGCCGCAGCTTCCCATGTTAAAGGTGAGAGACAGTATCTGAAGCACTTTGCGCGCTTTCCTTTCCTGTGCACCGTGTCACTCAACGCGGGATTTGCGTACGGGCAGAGCTGTGCTTACTGTGCTGTTGTATACACTGAAAACAACAGCCGCCTTTACCAAGGAAACGGGTTATAAATATTACCCCCCCGACTTGCAATTCCAGACCCTTGTTGCTGAGACTGGGGGGGGGGGGCTATACAAAGTAGCCCCTGTTTACAGAGTTCCCCCTGTACTAGCATCCTTCCCAGCCTTGTTTTTACAAGACCCCCCGTTTTTGGCAAATTTATCTTCTCAATTTGGCTCGAGAGCAGGCAGCGATAGCCTCGTCTGCTGGTCAATCAAGCGATGGTGCTGGTGGGAACACCAGCTCACTGATGTTAAGTGTATGTGCAGCATCATACGACACATGCAGCACATTCGCGGCATTCAGCTCACCAAAATGTACTCACGTTCAAGTCGATAACTGAGCCACAGTAGGCTGTACGCAGCAAGTGCATAGCATACGTACCGTCTTGTGCCTAATTAGGCCGACCGGACCAACATTTGGAGCGTTCCAGGCAGCGATCCTAATTACGCCCGGTGTTTTTTCCTGGCATTCTCAATTAGGCCTGGTGGCACATCCGCCGTGTTGACCTACTCCTATTGTGTGCTCGCACGGTCAAGTAAATGCACCGGAACGCCATAGCAGGCAAGTAGATGGCGAGTGCCATGCTCACGAGTGTCGTGATATTGATGTGCAGTCTGTTTGCAGCCGCACGATGATGGCCTTCACACCCCCGTTCACTACCGTTTCTCGAGTTCGCAAACCAACTTCACCTGGAAGTTGAATTTTCTGCCGAAACTGTTGCAGAAGACGGGCATCGCGCTCATGGATCGTCATTGTGTGCTCGTTTGTGGTGTTCCTGATGCTCTGTCCTAATTAGGCCTGGTGCTTTTTTCGCATGATCCTTATCCAGTGTCCGAGTGCTTTTTTCAACGATGCTTAATGTTGGTCCGGTCGGCCTAATCAGGCACAAGATGGTATGCCATAGCTGCGCGCGCGCGTTACTCAGAGTTCACTGCGCAGGGAGCGCATGCAACTTGAACTTCGAAGTATCGGCACGCCACTAAGGGCCCCATGAACTTCAACGAAAAAGTGCGAGGTTCAAGCTTGAGTGGCTGCTGATGACATTCATCTGGGGCTTTCCTGCTGTGTTGTTGAGCGCTGGCACAGCACTGATTGATTCTGTATTTGCTTGTCAGCAACAGTTGGTTTTAATGGCCTTGTTTGTGCCGCTTTGCTGTCCATGCAGACGTGATGAGAGCACAAATCAAGGGGCTGTGGCAGGAACAAAAGGGGTTGTGCGCAAGCAGGAGCACCTGCAGGATGAGGAGTAAATGCTGGTGGCACAAGATGACCTTTGGTTTTACGCTGTGCATGCTTTGCTGAGGCTACTGTACACATTTTATAGCTATGCGTTTTCTTCGCACTGCAAAATGTGGAAATGGGACACTGCAGATGTATGCCATGCGTAGTTGTGCATTTCTAAATGAAAGTTCAACGCCGTAGCACTGGCATGCCCCTCCAAAGCCACAGGCACCTCAGGTCGAGGCAGGTGCCACTGCTGCCTCACATCAGCAAAGGCTGTGTGTGCTGTCAGTGAGCACTGCTGTTGAATGAAGAGTGCGCAGCAGCAGCAGCAGCATCGTGCTGGTGTCAGCATAATGTTTGAGAACCAGCATGCTCTGAAAATGTCAGTCTAATGGTCGAAATTGGCGTCCATCATTGCATAAATGCGACGGAATCAGCCTCACTGCTCGCCTGTGTTGACTGCCAATCTACGGCTGCCAAACCTTTACTGCAGTGTTTTGTTACAGTCTGACGTCGTATGCAATACGCCGGCAACCAACACACACTCATCATTTACTGCTGCAGAGTGCTCTTGCAAAGAAGACAATTGCCGTTTCGCACACGTGGTAACAACACACATGCGTCACACTAGTCTGCACTATGATGCCTACTGCTGTAGAGTGTGTTGGAGGCAGCATCGAGTCCTGTGTGTATTCAAAAAGAGGGAAAGTCGGCAAATTTTCCAGCAGTGATGACAGGTTCTCCACCAATATTTTTTGACTTTGATGGAGGGTACAATAGCAACGCCAAATCCAAGCAACGAAAGCGCTGGTGTTGGCGGCGGCGCTGGCGACTGCGGCAGCGGCACTATTCGCCCCACACACACATGCGTACGCGAGGGGGCGTTGCTGTGTGCTTTCAACGTGCGCACATGCCGCAAGGACGAGATTTGCGACTTTGTGCGAGATGACAACAATACCAACCTGACGGTCCCTGGCGGCGGGCGCGGGAGGGCAGGGGCAGGGGGGACATGGGCAGGGGGGAGTTTGGGCTTGGGGGTGCGCGGGGGCAGGGGGGCCCCCAGGGTTCAGCAGGGGGGGGCGCGCCACCAGGGGGGGGAGGGGTGGCAGGGTGTGAATGAATCATGCGCTGTGTGTGCTGGTGAATGTCAAATGCGGTGGTGACAAAGGATTGTTCTGAGTACTTGCGCTTTCCGTTTCCGAGAGTCTGTGCTGGCCCGATCTAAATCTCTCTGACATTATCGGATGCTACCTTTGTTGGCTTGTATGAGGGCAAGGCGAGGGAGAAACAGAAGGGGGACGCACACCTCACAACTCGCGTCACATTGCTGAGCACCGACGCCATCACCTACAACAGCAGCACAGACCCATGCTTTGCATGCTCTAAAGCCATCAAGAAGCACCAAAACCCTGGAATGGAATCCTGGATAGGTTCGCCTGTAAGCTTTACTCGCTTCGGTGGACCGCAATACCGAGCCGGAATCGAAGGCGTGCGATGCGGCGGATAATTAACTCAAGCTGGCACACACTCGAGTTGGCCGCCACAAGAGCTGGCTGAGCTCGAGCACTATTAGGGCTAGTCTGGATTCCGGAGGGAACAGAGTTTATTCTTGCCGGTGGCGTAAAAGCTGTTTTGCGGCGGATGCGAGAGCTTGAAAGACATCTAGTTGCAGCAGACGAGTTGCACCGCCACTAGAGCTCGCACGCTGCAGAGCAAAAAGTCGGAGTTTCATACGCACACGCACGCATCAACACATTTCAACAGCAGCACACAATGGAGCCCGTAGCTGTTACAAGTGCGCCACCGTCACCGCATGGCAACTTGGAGGAATACCGTAAGCAGCAGCTTACCGAGCGTATCAAGGACTTGGTGACGCCCAGTACAGGCTTGAACAAAGATGGCGAGCCCTGCGCCAAGTTCAACGGGTTCGTCTACTTGGGAGGTGGACAGAAGGCGGATGGCAACGTGCTTTCCGTCGCACACGCCCTTGACTCAGCAGCGGTGGCGTATCGCGCTGTCGTCAAGGGCAAGACCGTGGACTTGATCGAGATCAAAAGGAGCCCTCGTGCGGATGCTGTCCTTTTCCGCTGCAAGGAGCCCCTGCCCGCCCTGACGGCGCCGATTCCTCCTAGCGAAGGAATAGTTGGGAGGCTTGCTTTCATGCTCACTCGCCGGGGCGATGCCGAGCACGAGCACGAGCTCATCGAGGGCACGATCACTTCCCTTAAGCGCCATGGCACCACCTTGATGGTCACGGACGCCCGTGACGCCGGAGCTCCGATATTCACACCAAACGGCTACTTCATTGGGTTGATGCTGGGCAGAAGCTGTGTCGACAACGGAGATGCAGCATTTGTGCCGGCAGAGGACCTCTACGCATTCCTCTGGATGGCGGAGTCCGTGCCGCAGCTTCCAGAGTCAAAGGTGAGAGACACAAACTGAAGCACTTTGCGCGCTTTCCTTTTCTGTGCACCGTACGTGTGACTCAACACGGGATTTGAATACGGACAGAGCTGTGTATACTTCAAGTGTTTATTGTTCAACTTGTACACTGAAAACAATAGCCACATTTGTTTACGAAGGGTACATGGTTGTAATACATTGTGAAGACCACAGGTATCGGCAGTGACCTATATATAGTTCACCCATCAAATCTCATCTCTTCCGATTCCTGCGCAGTCATTCCCCTGTGCAGTCAAGCAGAAGGCACTCTCTGCGGCGCTTTTGGACGCCAATATTCACTAGCATCTGACAGTGAAGCAGCGCCTTGTTGATTGCTGCAACTACTCGCCGCGATAGCCATGATGCGAGCTCGACAGCAAGTTGCAATACATCCTGTTGCTTGCTCACACCTCTATCGTGAATTGACCGTGACTACATGCTGCACAAGCTGCATCATTGCTGTTTAGGAGGTGGCGTGAAAGTTGTGACGCGCGCTGAGGTAAATGTAAATGCAAGGAAGGTTAACGCAGGGTTTGCTGCATCCATTTTGGCAGCAGAGGCGCAGCATTCAGTCAGGTGCTTCATCTCCCAAACTCACACCCATGATTGATGACGCATTGCAACGCTGCGGTCGACACAGCACGTTTCTGGGTTACGCATTGGAAGTTGGAGCTGAAATGCTTGCAATACATGCATTCTTACCCCCAAGACTCATTTCGACTTTGACACTGAAACGACTCTTCGCGGTTGAAGACATCTTGAAACGGCAGCCTATCACCTCAGCGATCTCCCTTCAAGCACGTAGTGTGCGTGTGCTTGTCCAGGTATCGAGCTCTTTGTAGGCTAAGACCAAGAGCCTTGCAAGCAGGCCCATGTTGGAGTATGCCTATGCTCACTTCCAGCACTCCACCGTCACGCGTACACACATGCTTGGCATTGCCAAATGTTTTGGTGCAGCTCAATTTCTGCGTATAGTATGTAATACGACTTCCCTCTCTGGGTCCCTTTTGACCTACATCCCATTTAGCGGAACGTGTCCATGCTGACTACCCATATCTTGCCGCCACCAGTGCGCCGCTGCTGAGGTGCGCGTTTGATCATCAAATCAGCCCGTGAGCCGACATTTACTTTATGTTGCTTCATTGCCTCTCAAATACTCATCTAGGGCTTTCGTACTGTGTCATTGGACACTTGCACAGCATAGTTTTACTCTGTATTTTCTTGTCAGCAACAGTTGGGTTCAATGGCTCTATTTGTGCCACCTTGCTCACAGCAGCAGCAGCAGCAGCAGCAGCAGCAGCAACTTCAACCGCAGCACACAGGAGCCATGGAGCCTGTAGCTGTCATAAGTGCGCCACCGTCATCGCACGGCAACTTGGAGGAGTTCCATCAGCAGCAGCTTACCGAGCGTATCAAGGACTTGGTGACGCCCATCACAGGCTACGACAAAGATGGCAAGCCCTGCGCCAAGTTCAACGGGTTCCTTTACTTAGGAGGTGGACAGAAGGCGGATGGCAACTACGTGCTTTCCGTCGCACACGCCCTTGACTCAGCAGCGGTTGCGTATCGCGCTGTCGTCAAGGGCAAGACCGTGGACTTGATCGAGATCAAAAGGAGCCCTCGTGCGGATGCTGTCGTTTTCCGCTGCAAGGAGCCCCTGCCCGCCCTGACGGCGCCGATTCCTCCTAGCGAAGGAAAAGTTGGGAGGCTTGCTTTCATGCTCACTCGCCGGGGCGATGCCGAGCACGAGCACGAGCTCATCAAGGGCACGATCACTTCCCTTAAGCGCCATGGCACCACCTTGATGGTCACGGACGCCCGTGACGCCGGAGCTCCGATATTCACACCAAACTGCTACTTCATTGGGTTGATGCTGGGCAGAAGCTGTGTCGACAACGGAGATGCAGAATTTGTGACGGCAGGGCCCCTCTGCGCATTTCTCTGGATGGCAGAGTCCGTGCCGCAGCTTCCAGAGTCAAAGGTGAGAGACACAAACTGAAGCACTTGTGCGCGCTTTCCTTTTCTGTGCATTGGGTGACTCAACGCGGGATTTGCATACGGGCAGAGCTGTGCGTACTGTGCTATAGCCGCTTGTACCGTAGAAATGGATTATAACACCTCCCCGGGGTGCCATCCTTCCCAGTTTTGACAAGACCCGGCGGCAAATTGATCTTCTCAATTTGGCTCGAGAGCAGACAGCAATAGCCTCGTCTGCTGGTCAATCAAGCGATGGTGCTGGTGGGAACACCTGGTCCAGCTCACTGATGTCGAGTATGTGTGCAGCATCGTGCAGCACATTTGCGGCATTCAGCTCACCAAATGTACTCAATTTCAAATTGTTGCCTACCTAGCTGAGCCACCATAGGCCGTACACAGCAAGCGCATAGCATACCTATGCCATAGCTGCGCATTACTCAGAGCTCACTGCGCTGGGAGCGCATGCAAGTATCGGCACAGGCGGCACTAAGTTGACAGTGCCCCATAAACTTCAACAAAAAAGTACAACATCAAGTTCAAGTTTGTATACCGGAGTCTCCTGAGGCTTGCACTTTCTGTCATCAAACCAGCCCGTGAGCCGACGTTTACTTGATGTTGCTTCGTTGCATCTCACACACTCATCTGGGGCTTTTCTGCTGTGTTGTTGGACGCTGGCACAGCACTGATTGATTGTGTATTGGCTGATCAGCAACATTTCGTTTTAATGGCCTATTTGTGCCGCTTCGCTGTCCATGCAGACGTGATCAGAGCACAAATCAAGGGGCTGCAGCAGGAACGAAACGGGTTGTGCACCAGGAAGGAGCACTTGCAGGAAGTGGAGTCGATGCTGGTGGCACGGGGGAGGACTTTCGGTTGTACGCTGTGCATGCTTTGCTGAGGCTACGCATTGTATAGCGATGCGTATTGTTCGCCTCCAAAAAGTGGAAAGGGAACACTGCAGATGCATTCTATGCGTGGATGTGCAGTTCTACATGTCGAAACGTAGTGGCACTGGCATGCCCATTCAAGCCACATGCACCTCTGGTAGAGCCGGGTGCCACTGCCCCACATCAGCAAAGGGTTTTGTGTGTGCTGAGCACTGCTGTTGAATGAGGTGGCAGTGCTCAACAATGCTCAGCTCTTGCTCTGAAATTGCACGCAATCCGGCGGTGGCTGAAAGCAGCAAGCAACGGACTTGCAAGCACATCGCCAAAAAACATCATGTGACAAGGGATTTGTGAGTCATAAATGTGCACTTCGCGTTTCTGCTGTGCTGTCTCTGCGTTAATGAGGTGGTTGCTTGCACATGAGTCCGCGCAGCGGATTGCTATGCTGATGCTGACTGGTACATTGCCCCGAGATGCCATTTGGCGGCGGCGGCGTTTGAGTGGCTGTCGTTGCGACCCTTTCAGACTGTCATACGACATGTAGATTCCTTGCAGCTAGATGCCAATCATCTGGGCTTTTTCGCGCCCTGAGCGAGAATTAATAACAAGTACATTGCACTATGCACTATGCACTATGCACTATGTACTTTTTATTAATTCTCGCTCAGGGCGCGAAAAAGCCCAGATGATTGGCATCTAGCTGTAAGAAATCTACATGTCGTATGACAGTCTGAAAGTGTCGCAACGACAACCACTCAAACGCCGCCGCCGCCAAATGGCATCTCGCGGTCCTCCCCTACGTCCTCCTCCATGTGCCCCCCCCCCTGGATTCTGCCATGTGTGTCATGACACGGCCAGAGTACGCCATGTGGAGCGCTGCCAACAGTGCCGAGCGTAAGCGCGCCAGGGCGATGCCCTTGAGAGCTTTAGGGCGCGCTCCTCCGGGCACTGACATCCTGCTGGCATACTCCGTCGCCACAGCCACCAGCAGCTTCCGCCCCTGCTCCCCGATGCTGCCAAATGACCCTATTGCCAAAGTGGCAAGTTTGTAGCAATTCTGATCATAATGACCAGAATAGTGGGTTGTCTTGGCGGCCTCTTGGTCGTGGCAGCATTGCTCGGGGTCTGCTGCAGTCTTCGCCGCCCGCGACGCCACCTGTGCCTCGAAGCAGGTAACGTCCACCATGAGCGGTAGGTGGCGTGTCGGGTCGTCGTAGCCGGTCACCGGGAAGGCGTCGGCAGGCAGCACGATGTCCATCCTGCGACTCCCCGGCGGCCCGGCGGACCCCAGAAACGGCGTGTAGTCCTCGTCCACCAGTCCCGTTTTGAGGTATTGCCGCAGGATGCGCTGCGTGGCCCTCTTGACGCTATTGTGGACGATGGTGTCGTGCGCCTTGACGCGTGGCGCTTGACACAGCCGTGCATGCAGGGTGCCGCCCGGCGACTTCCCGCACAGCTTGCAGCCTGCCGTCTGCTCCTCTACTCCAATGGCGCGTTTGACGGCCAGCTGCCAGGAGAGGCCATCGAACGAAGCCGTTGTGGAGTACATGGGCTCGTTGAGGAATGCCATGCCGATCGAGTGCATGTGGCGCTGCGACCGGAATCGAGCAAGTGCTTGCGTGCGTTGCGTGCCCTGCGGCAGCTGTTGCAGGTCCGCCTCCACCTTATCTGCAAGCTCGGTAGCGACGGCATCTGCAAGCGCACTCTGATTGGGGCGCTTCAGGCTACACTGCAACTGCAGAGCACTGGCGTCAAGTACGCAAGCAGCATCCGCACCAGTGCCACCACCTGCTGTCGGCCGCAGCGGCGGCTGCTGCGTAGGTGGTTGCTGCTGCAGTGGCGTTAGCGCTGGTGGCAGTATATGTTCCAGCTTGTCACCTGTTGCTGCACGTAGAGATGTGGCAGCTGTGGCGATCGTCCGCATGAGGGGCAGGCGCGCCACCTCTGCTGCTGCTGCGCCTTGTAGCATTGCTGGTGTGGAACGCGCAGCGCTGCATTGACGGCTGCCGCTGCTGCGTGCGCTGGTGCTGCAGCTGCGCCGCCTGCCGTTGCTGCTGCTGCCAGTGGTGTTGCTGCTGCCGCAGGTGTTGGTGCAGCACCTGCTGCATTGGCCGCTGCCACCGCCATTGCCGCTGTCGCAGCCGGCACGGTTGCGGCGCCGCCTGCCGACGCTGCTCCTGTTGCAGGTGCTGCAGCAGCCCTTAGGCTAGTAGGGCCTGTAGCAGCTGTGTTGCCTATGCCCGCAGCCGCTGCTGTTGATGCTGCAGTTAGTGATGCCGCCGAGGCCACTTGAGGTGCAACATGTGCTGCCGCTGCTACAGCAGCCTCTGATGCTGGAGCAGCTGCTGCTGCCGCCGCTGCTGCTGCCGCCGGAGTAGTTGCGCCGTGCGCCGCCGCTGCTGCTGCTGCCGCTGGTGCCGCCTGTGCTGCCGCCGCGGCCCCGGATCCAGCGGCAGCTGCATCGTGTGTTGCCGGAATGGCTGCGCCATAAGCGCGGCCAGCCGCTGATGCAGTTGCCGCTGCCGGAGCGGTCGCGCCTCCACTGGCAACCGCCGCTGCCGCTGTAACAGTTGCCGCTGCTGATGCTGCTGGTGCGGGTGCTGCTGCCGCTGCTGCCGGTGCCGCTTGTGTTGCCGCATCCTCAGCAGCGTTGTCTGCAGCCGCTTGAGCCTGAGAGGAGCCGCCTGCTGCAGCACCCCCGCCCATCCAGAGAGTGCTGGTTGCAGCGCTTGCAACGTGCCCGCCACATACGCAGCATCAGCGATGTCGCAGGCGCTGGTAATGCCAAGGCCGCCATGCCGTGTTGGGAGTCGCGCTTGCTGTAAGGCTGGGCCGTGCGCTGCCAGATGGAAGTGGGCCCCACTTTGCTCAAACTGGCGCCAGGTCTGGCCTGGTGGCTGCAGGCCCATTGAGTGCTCAAGCACCCACTGCGTGACCCGATCCCACTCCTTGGCGGCTGGCGCTGTCTGCGGAGTGGGAATGGTGCGCAGGCAGTACGTCATGCGAGGCACCATGCAGTAGCGCAGTAACCTGAACATAGCCCTAGGAGATGTCAGGCGCGCGCATCGCTCTGCAAATCGAGCCCCTGCCCCGCCTGCACCCGCTTCCCTGCGCAGCCATGCGTCCACAAAGCTGCTGTGGCCCACCGGCACCCCCAGCAACACAGCTCCACGGTTCTGATTTTCATCCGTATCCCCCACTAGCTGAACGCCCAGCTGCTGCAGCAGTTGCCGCTCGTGGTCTGTCACCACATGCCCCCTGCCAGGCAGCGCGCGTGACTTGGTGAGGTTTAGCTCCAGCCCCACCTCTGCAAAGTGTTGTTTGAGCTGCGCCACCGCCTGTATGTCATCCTGAGTCAGCGTGCAAGCGCCTGTTCGGACGTTGGCATCGTCCATGTAGGCGCCCATCCGCCTCCGCGCGCGCTGCGCGGCCGCCGCCTCATTGAACCGTTTCAAGCACTGAGCAATGGCGCCGCAGAAGAGCATCGGTGCCGCGGGGTCCCCCTGCCTAAACCCGCGCTGAGACATGATGATGCGCGTGGAGCTGGAACAGCAGGCGTGGCCGAGTGCGAACGTATGTGCCGATGAAGTAGTCGAGGAAGTCCGGCAGCTGTGCTGCTACCCATTCCGCTGCCGCCAGGACGAACTCCATGTTGAAGGCATTCTTGAGGTCCAGCATGAACTGCCAGTGACCAAGCTCATACGCGAGTTTGCCGGCCATGGCCGCTTTCTCCGCTCCTGCTGAGACGGCTACCCCATACTGCCCGTCTGGCTCAAGGAGCTCCGCCAGGAAGTCTTTGCGGTCTGCCACGTACACCGAATTGCATAGTCGCTGCAGCACCTCGCCGCAAACGATGGGCCGCTGCTTAGCTGTACCATCTTCCTGTTGTTCTGCAAGTGGCGTCAGGCGCCCCGCGCCATGCAACTGCCAGAAGGCATCCGGCAGCCGCGCAGCCTCCCGCATAACGGTCTGAAGCCACCGTGTGAGGACAGCAGCAAACTCATGCCGTCCCCAGCTTGTGCGTAGCGCATCCTGCAGGTGGCTGTAGCGCAGCCCCGATGGGCCTGCTCCACTGTAAGGGCTTGCTCGCTGGATGAGCTTGGCAACCGTCTCTGGCTCAATTCCCTCCCCCTGTAACAGGCTGAGTTCTGCTGGCATGTCGGCTGCTTTCGCCACAAGCTGATCAACCATGCCGGATAGCTCATGGAGTTGTTCCCCTGGCGCAGCGGGGGGGTGTTTGGACTGCATGGCGGCAAAGCAGTCATCATCAGGTATCGCCACCGTTTTGGGCGGAAGGAAACGCGCTGCCTGCTGTAGCCCCCCCCGTGTGCCCATGCACTGTAGGACGTAGGCGTTGATCGCTGCCTCCGTTTGCTGGCGCGCGCGCCAGCGCCGGTGCGCACGCGCGTGTGCGAGGAGCGCTGGCACCAACCGGTCAAGCTCACCGCGTGCCAACATTCTGATTCTGTCGGAGCGAGTGATGCCAGGTGCGCCATCGGTGGAGGTGATGAGTGATGGCATGAGGTGGTGTAGAATCGTGGATCTTTGCAGTCGCTGCACCCGCCCTGCGGAATCTGGCTCCCGCGCCGCATTGACGAACATCGTCATTGTGTGTGCCACCAGATGTGTTGCTGCGTTCTCCAGTGCAGCTCCCACATAGCGACGATTGCGTGGTCTAGCAAGGCTTCTAGTTGTCGCGAACTGCAGCTTGCACAGCTCATCGAGGCTGATGCTGTCAAGCACTGCTGCGACTGCGGGGGTTGAGATGGTCCACGTGAAAAGCCCACCTGCCCCACCTGCTGCGCCTGCAGGGCCTGGCGCTGCCGCTGCTGTCGCTGCACCTGCCGCTCTGGGGCCCCCTCCGCCGCCGCCGCGGCCGCCACGACCACAGCCTCGTCCGCCGCTGTCGCTGCTGCGACCGCTGCCACGGCCACCGCGGCCGTTTTGAGTTCGCGCGCCACTGCCGCTGTTGCTAGCACCGCCGCTGCGGCTGCTGGCATCACTGCTGCGGCCGTTGCCAGCGCCGCTGTCCTTAGTACTGGCTGCACTGCTGCCGCCGGCACCGCTGCTGCTGCCGCCTCCGGTTCTGCTGCCGCTAGTCGCTCTGCTACTGCTGATGTCTGCATCATTGCTGCCGCTGCGAACGCGTCCTCCATTGCCACGTCCGCGCCCTCCACTGCGACCCCGACCCCCTCGTGTAGCACTGCTGCCCCCGCATTCCGGCCTCTTTGAGCTGCCGGAGGAGCTGCTGCCACCAGCCTGAGCAGCAGGTGCCTGCTGCGCGTGCGCTGGTCCCTTTGCGTAGGGGTTGCCGATGGGTGTGCACGCCGGTTGCTGCTGTGGCAGCGACGTGGTAGCTGTTGCCGTCGATGCATCAGGTGCTAGCGGTGCTGCTGATGCTGTTGTTGACAATGTTGCCGCCACTGCAGCGGGTGAAGTGATAGGCCTGCAGTTGCGGCAGTGCTTGCCCGCGCTGGCATCGCTGCTGTCCACTCTGAATGTCTTGTTGGCATGAAACAGGTTTTTGCACAAGGCACACTCGGTGTAGATGGTTTGCAAGTGCGAGGTGCTGAGGTCGGAGCGCTCCAGGAACGTTGTTGCTGTCCCACTGTGGTGTTCGCGCTGGTGCTTCGCCGCAATGTGGGCGTTTAACCTCTGCTGTAACGAGAGCAGCGACATGCCCTTCTTCACCACGAGGTCGCATAAGTTGCACTTGTACTCCGGGTCCGCACTGCCTCCACCTCCAGCTTCGTCGTCTAGCATCAGACGTTGCTGTTCCAGACTGTTATGACCTGTTCTAGAGCGCTTGACTGCACTTTGCCCGCCCGTGTGCTCCCCTTCGCCTGTTTGATCGGAAATTGACCAACCGTCATTCTGTACCCTCTTGCGTTTGTGCGCTGCGCGTCCGTCTCCAGTTGCTCTGCTGCTGCCACTCGTGCCATCGTCCTGTTGACAAGCGCCATTGCCATCTGCAGCACTGTGCTAATATCCTGCGCTTGTGCGCACGCTAGATCGGATTCCTTGCATTTCTGCGCTGATTCAGAGTTGGCAATACGGGCCTCCCGCCGCCGCCATGATATTCTTTGCATGATCTCTGCTACGCCATGGTGCTACATGCTACAATGCTACAGCTACATACCTATCCGCATCTCGTGCATACTGTACTACTGTTAACTGTATGCCAATGTCCTTTTTATTAATTCTCGCTCAGGGCGCGAAAAAGCCCAGATGATTGGCATCTAGCTGTAAGGAATCTACATGTCGTATGACAGTCTGAAAGTGTCGCAACGACAACCACTCAAACGCCGCCGCCGCCAAATGGCATCTCGGGGTCCTCCCCTACGTCCTCCTCCATGTGCCCCCCCCCCCTGGATTCTGCCATGTGTGTCATGACACGGCCAGAGTACGCCATGTGGAGCGCTGCCGACAGTGCCGAGCGTAAGCGCGCCAGGGCGATGCCCTTGAGAGCTTTAGGGCGCGCTCCTCCGGGCACTGACATCCTGCTGGCATACTCCGTCGCCACAGCCTCCAGCAGCTTCCGCCCCTGCTCCCCGATGCTGCCAAATGACCCTATTGCCAAAGTGGCAAGTTTGTAGCAATTCTGATCATAATGACCAGAATAGTGGGTAGTCTTGGCGGCCTCTTGGTCGCGGCAGCATCGCTCGGGGTCTGCTGCAGTCTTCGCCGCCCGCGACGCCACCTGTGCCTCGAAGCAGGTAACGTCCACCATGAGCGGTAGGTGGCGTGTCGGGTCGTCGTAGCCGGTCACCGGGAAGGCGTCGGCAGGCAGCACGATGTCCATCCTGCGACTCCCCGGCGGCCCGGCGGACCCCAGAAACGGCGTGTAGTCCTCGTCCACCAGTCCCGTTTTGAGGTATTGCCGCAGGATGCGCTGCACTTTTTATTAATTCTCGCTCAGGGCGCGAAAAAGCCCAGATGATCGGCATCTAGCTAGTGCATAGTGCATCTAGCTATAGTGCATAGTGCACCTAGCTAGTGCATAGTGCATAGTGCAATGTACTTTTTATTAATTCTCGCTCAGGGCGCGAAAAAGCCCAGATGATTGGCATCTAGCTGCACTACTGTACTTTTTATTAATTCTCGCTCAGGGCACGAAAAAGCCCAGATGATTGGCATCTAGCTGTAAGGAATCTACATGTCGTATGACAGTCTGAAAGTGTCGCAACGACAACCACTCAAACGCCGCTGCCGCCAAGTTCATTGTACCAGGATCTTTCGAACCAGCCACTTGACGTCCGTCTGTACCGTAGGTTCAGGTATAGCTATGCTCTGAACTTCTAGTGAAGTTTGGAGATCCAGGTAGATCACACTACAGCGCGAGCTACGATGAAGGGGGCGATTGCGCTGGTGTGCTTGCTGGCGGGCAGCGCGGCAGGTGCGTGATATCAGCACAGCTGTTGTCCTTTTTTTATGAGGTGGCTTCAACCCATTTCTCAGATCTTTCACACAATGCATGTTGAAATTGCCTTGCTGCAGCGGCCAGCCGCAATGCTTGGGTCCCCAAGCCCGATGCGCTGCTTAGCAGGCACCCCGCTCTTGCTCTGCGGGGAGGAGAGGTGATGCCTCCTGCAGCGCTGTACGCCAACGCGGTGGCGATAGGTGAGCCATTGCCACTTTTGCTGCCGCCACCGCATGCGTAGCAGGACTCGGAGAACAAGACTTTGTGAGCACGTGTGGCGGTCTCATAAGCTTCTCAGTCGCCTTTTTCCACATGCAGCGACGATCTGCTCCACTTGCCCGCCGGTGGCTCGAATTTGCATGCTTCGTAACTGTCATATCTGTCGGCTTCACGGTAACGGTGACACCTTTGCTAGTAGAAACCAGCCTTGTAGTCACAGCACGCGCAGTAATGACTTCGCACGGCAACATTGCAAGGGCCCTTGCGTTAGATTTGGTTTCCCTGTTTATAAGGTGTCAGCGGGGCCGACCCCTGCTTCAACCTTGCAGTATCTCGCGGCGCCACCACTTACTCAGATCATTATCCTCCATTGCCATACCCATGTAGCATCACACCACATGAAAAAGCACCTTGGCATCACTTGCATTCTGCATTCCTGAGCTCACTGGCAACGCATTTGTGTTGAAACAGGCGAGAAGAAGGCAGCGGCTGCACCTGCCACCATCTTCAAGCTGTCGGTGGTGTCGGGAGCTCACATTGCGTTCGGAGCGCTGCTGGCGCTGGTGGTTGGAGCCAATGTAGGCAAGTCACATGTGCGCAGTGCCGATGCGTACTTGAACTAAGCCAAATGCGTGTTGCTTGACCAGCGATGCGTGCAGCTTGAAGGTGCAATGTCGCCCGACGCTTCTCGAGGTGATGCTACGCAGCGGCAGTATGAGCCTCTCAACTTTGCAATTGACTCGGCGGCCATCTGCGCTTAAACATAGCAGTCCATACCGTAGCTTACCAATGCTTGCCACCAGCTCCTGTGCAATGATACATTGTGACCGGTCACTCTGTCACGATTCAATGAGTGTATTTTGTGGTTGCGGGCACGGTTGCGCTTTGTTGATGATGCCCATTTAATTCACTAGAGGTCTAGCGTTTGTAGAAGGCAATAGACAATAGACGATCAATGACGTGACAAGTGAATGCCATGCGTACTTGGTGTCGTGGCACACTTTGTCATGTTCAAGAGCGATGGAGACTGTAATGGTATATGGTGGCTGCCCCCTGACACTCATGAATATTGACATCATATCATGCAACTTATTGGAGCGCCGAATAACATTCTTTCCTACAAAGAAGACAGAAGCTCCTTGTCACAAGCACAGAACTCACACAGTTTGGCTGCAGCCAGGTAGCAATGTACCATGTGGTCACAGATGCCATCACCCAAATAACACTCTTTGTGCAATGTTCACATGCATAGGCTGATGTGCTGCCCAGACCATTTCCATTGCGTTGAGAGCACCAACACTGTGACAGCGGCGCGCGGTTTTCTTAGCGCATCGCTCACTGCCTTCGAAACACTGAATGCTGAATCTGTAGTTTTGTGTCATGAGTCATCACATGTAGGTCAAGGATCACCTCCTAGTTACCTGATCTGATGATTGTGTTCGTGTTTCAGCTGGTACTGATCTCCTTTTGTTTCAATGACCGTACTTTGCTGCATGTGTGCGCTGTGCCACAGCCAACATGAAGACGCTCAACCCCGGTCTGCAGAAGCTGTTCTTTGGCGCATTTGGCCTGTGAGTGCCACCAAAGTTGAAGTGTGATTGAGAGCTACTGGCAGTGCTTGGGTTGTGCACAGCAGGCCTATGAGCGCAGCAGTTCTATGAAGGCCGCGATGTGAAGCCAGCTGCAAGCAACTGTACATCGCATTGCATTGCATTGCTCAACACGCCAGCGACTCTGCAGGTGCCTACTGTATTACCCTCAGGACAGTACTAGGCTTCGTCACAAGTGCTTGGCACAGAAGTGTTTTTTTGAGGCTTGAAGGGCAAGCCCGCACTGCACAGGCAGCGTCGCCTTACACGATGATGGTGATTCATGGGGCGCGCCTGCTGTCTCGCTGATGAGTGTCGCATGGTACACTCGTGTGTTGTCCGCAGGCCATTTGGACTGTTCATGGTGCTGGTCGCTGGCGGGGAGCTGTTCACAGGTGCGGTCATGCTTACACAGCAACCTTTGAAGATGAGAAATCACTCCTCCTCAATAATATAAAATCATCATGTTGAACGCCCATCAACCTCAAGTAGTTGTGTGTTGCACAGTGCCTATTGATGCCATTAACAGTTGTCACACGAATAGCATGGCCTTGATAGCTACCACAGGTCTTGCACGTGATCATGTGATAAAACCATACTGCAGCGTGCAGGTTCTTTGCACGCTCTCCATGGCAAGTCACTGCTTGAACTTCATTCACCTTGCAGGCAATGTGGCAATGGTGAGCGCTGCGTTTTTTGAGGGCAAAGCATCGCTGGAGGGGCTGCTCAAGAGCTGGTCCATCTCATTTATTGGGAACTTCATCGGGACGATACTGGTGTGCAAGGTGAGCTGTTGAAGTTGGGAGGCGACTGCAGTGGCCTCAGTAAGAGAAGGCCGTGTTTTTGTGCCTATTCTGTCAAGTACCGTAAATGCCCGAGTAAACGCCCCCCCCCTTGTACAGCCCCCCCCCCCTCGTAAACGCCCATGGGCGTGCTTGCCAGGGCAAAGTGGGCAACAACGCCCACCCCCCCCTTGTAAACGCCCCCTAGCAACCAAAATGGTTGCAGGTTGGCACGCGTGCGCACGCGGCCTCGCAAAAACACCCCCCCGAAAGCCGAATTTAGCCGAACTTCAAGCCGAACTTGAACTCATTGTCGCTTCGAGTACTTCTCTACTGCCGACGATGGTCACACAAGGGAATGATCTTCGACGTCGGGCGTCATACCATGAAAAACCCTAATCCAAGTAGGGCAAGCTATGGTGAATGCGGCGATGGTGTTGGGTGTGTATGGCGATGGTGTTGGGTGTATATGTCAGTAGGTCATAACCTACAGTCAATTAAGCAGGAATTGATGTAGGTTTTGCATCACCAGTGCCAAATCAGCAGGCATGCAACACCCAGGACATCGCAGTCAAGCACAGGCAGTGCAGCATTGTGGTTTGTTGTGAAGGATACGGGCAATTTGAGAGCGTATGGCACAGCATGCTGCAGTGAGCAGGCCACGGCGGCACAGTGCAAAGCGTCACAAGGCACACATTCATGTATGCAAAATCATTATGGTGGGGCAGAGACTGGGCCATCTGTTGCACTGCATTCAACATGGGCAAATGTAAGCATACGCATACTATGTAGGTAGTAGTTGTTCCAAATATGTGAGCTCGGACAGTTCAGGGGGACATGGTTCAAGGACCATATGATTCTGAACGCTGAAGACTGTTGGCATAACAGCACTCGATGTGCGCAGTCGGTAGGCTTTGTATGGACCTATGCATTCGCTACGGATGAAAACTGCAGGACAAACGAAAGGAGCATTGCTGTGCATAGCTTGCTGACACTCGTCATAGGTCTCCTGTGGCCAAGCTCCATGACACACACGGCAAGACTTGACTTGCCAATGGTAGGAATACAAACGGTTATAGAACTCCTTTGTCAACCCTAGAACATGAGGACTCTTGAGCAAATCTGCATGTAGTGGCAGCCCATCCGGTGATCCTCCTGTAGCTGGTTGCCCGTGTCGCAATTGCACATGCGCAATTTGAGGGCCCGCACGTGATAAATCACCAGGACTGAATGAGTCCTCGGGTGAGACATTCACCGATGAATTCATGTCAGTTGTGCGCGTTTGCCCAAAAAGTATTGTTCACTCTACGAGAAGCCACTCTGGCACTATCTGCAACACGTCGCTGCTCACGTTGCTGCGGTATCTGTCGCGCATGAACATCAGACTGCCTAGCACGACGCGCAGAGACGTTGCTCACGTTGCTCTGGTGTTTCTCGCACAGACCGCCTAGCACGGTCAACAGCAGACCGTTGCTGACGTTGCGCTGTTGTTCCTCACATTGGCCGGGCCGCCTAGCACGGTCCACAGCAACCCCTGTTGCTCACGCTGCTCTATCGCGGTGGACACGACTAGCCACTCTTTGCACCTCTTCGCTTGCGACCTTGCTGCTCTGATGCGACGGCCAATGAAGTGTTACTGCTGCACATTGCGGCTGCTGTTACTGCTGCTGCCACTGTCGCCGACACTGCGCCTTGCTCTTGGTGTCTTTGCTTCGACTCAGTGGTTTCGGTTTCGAAGTTCAACTTTTTTATGAGGACAGCACACAGACTTGAACTTTAAACACCATCCCTTAGGCCTCGCACGAAGTAGAAGGCGTGCGCACGGCGCGCGCTCGCTTGCGCTCGCTCGCGGACCGTTGACGCCCGCCGACAATGCTCGCTTGACAAGAGCTGTCGTAGCTGCAGCGGCTTCGCCAGCACCGCCATTGCTGTCACCAGAGATGTCCGCTATCGCCACCACACAATTTTGTGCTCGCACCCTAGTAAACGCCCCCTCCGGGCCCTAGTAAACGCCCTCTCCCCCTTGTAAACGCCCCCTCTGCTAGCTGGCATTTCAAAATGGAGCAGCTAAGCCCCCCCCCCCTTGTACAGGCCCCTCCCCCCTGTATACGCCCATGGGCGTGCTTGCCAGAGTCCCAGATCCGCACGCCCGGGGGGGCGTTTACTCGGGCATTCACGGTAGTGCGCTCACGTGGTTGTGCTATGTACAATCAAAGTTCCGCTTGATGCAGCTGAATGTTGCGTTCACTGGAAACGCTGAGCACTGTTGTCGCCTGCACCTGCGTCAGTTACAAACAGTTACAGCTCGACACTGCAGCGGCGGGACCTCTTAGTGTGTTGCGTCCTCTGACGGCGATAATGCAAAACAACGTGTGCTCTGCTGATGCAAAGTGCGAGCATTACCACAACGACAGACACATGCGATTAGCAGCCCACCAATGCCCTCTTAGGGTTAGGGTTAGGGTTAGGGTTAGAAGGCAACCTGCACTTCACTGCACGCATTGTTCTTACAAACTGTGCGCATCATCAGGGCGCGCATCTCGGTCAGCTGCGACTCATAGCCACCTGCACGCGGACTGCTTGACCGTTACACGCAGTGATTGACATGGCGCACAGTCCACTTTTTCAACAGCAATGCCATCATGCACTAGTGCCAGGTAGCATGCGCGCCGCTGACGCTGTGATTATGATTGCCGCGTCAGGGAGCGGAAACTGGCAACACCACGTGCAATCAGCAGATGACGGAGTGGTACATGCATCTAGACGAAGAAGATGAACTGGCAGGCGTACAAATTCGTATGCAAAAGATGCGCAATTTACTTCAATGACGATCCTCGCTGTTGCCCTACCTCATGGCAGTGCTCTATCCTCCCATGCAACGCTGCTGCTCTTTCCGCTGCCGCAGCTTATAGTTGCCGCAGGGATGCTCACCGTGCCCGCCATTGCCACTGAGATTGCCGTCGCCAAGGTGGCCAAGGTGAGAGCCTGACTCTGACTCACCACTTGTCGCGAACTTTTATTATTCAAAAATGTTTCAAAGGGTAGGGACCCTTTCAGGGTGCACACCGCACCCAGAGCTGCCAACTTCCGTAGCACCAGCGGCGCGTGCCAGCTTTGGTTATCGTGCAAGTATCGGAAGTGCTGACGTGAACATGACATTGGCCTGAGCCATGCTGCACGGCATTGCTGTCCCCGCCAGCATCTCGCGCAACTAGCAGTTCCACATTGCACCGACACAAAACACTGGTGCCAGTGTCGCTGCGGGGCGCGTTCTGTCAGCACTTGAGACGCACATTTGAGTGTCTTCACTGGTGAAGCTATTTAAATGGTGCCTTGCCATCGGATCACAAAGTAGTCTACATCACGCAAAGCAAAGTGGAGCGTACCTTTTTGTGTGTGTGTTCATAATTGGTTTTGCGATCCACCCGTCAGTTCACTCTTTACCGCCGTGCGTAGGCTGCGCATGTTTATAAGCGCGCCTTGCAACCTCTGTGTTGATCACAGCCTAACTAGCTTCGCGCCTGTGCTCTCCCTCTTGCTGCCGCCGCCGCCGCTGCTGCTGCTGCTGTTGCTGTTGCTGTTGGTGACACATAATCCGACAGCCGTTCCTGACGACTTTCCTGCGTGGTATTGTGTGCAACTGGATGGTCTGTATGGTAAGCGCACTTGTCTGCACTCTATACGCATACCTTTCGCGTGAATGGCAGCCCTGCTCACAATCTCAGTGCATACCCAGAGAAGTCGGCGAAGGCGGCGCTGTCGCATGTGGTGGTACGTTGTGCTCGCCACAAATCCAGCTGGCGATGACTTCCATGAGGGCAGCGCTCGACCCATGTTGGATGTCACAGGTTGCAGTTGCTCCAAAAACACCCATATCATGTGCGCATCACGTGTTTTCAGCTGGCTGGAGTTGCCCAACCACCGCATTTACGCGGACACGAAAGTGGGCCTGCAAGCCAACGTAGTGCAGATGCTACAAAGGCTGGGCACAAGGCACAGCAATTGAGAATGTATCTGAATCATACCCCATCAATGACTTTGTGCATATGTGCTGTGTGCTGAAGCTCTTCACAACATCAAGCACTTCACGGCCAGCTTCTTGTGCAAACGCGTGCGCTCATTGAGTCATGGAGTCACTTGCGTTGAGATCATCATGCGCCGCTGTCATGTGCTTTTCACGTTCTTGCTAGGAAGTGATCTTGTTGCAAGTGCCGTCCTCTCACACGGTCTCATCTACGCACACTCTCTGCGACCTTTATGACAGGCTGTGTGGGTCGCCAGTGGATGTTCCACTCTTGGCGAGAAGTACCTGGCAATGGTACGTGTGCATGGACTTCATTGTATTTATGTATTCGTTTCAGGTTGTACTCAAAGGCGCTGTTGCGGTCAATAATTTTGTGAACCAGAACAGTATTCCGCCAGAGCGCGCTGTGTGCATGGCACTGGTAATGCTGCGCAGTGCTCGATTTGTTATGCACCACCAGGCTGAGTTGTTCAGGTGACCTCGTGCCAAAACCTGTGGTTCTGAATCAATGTTGGCCGTGTTTGGCATTCTGTTCGGTCATCTGTTTGAGGTGCGCCCAAAAACACCGCTGATTCCAGCATGAACCGCAGCGGAACTCTTGGTGAACTCTTGGTGTTGGATGCTGGCAGCAAATTGCAGAGTGACGATCGTCAGAGATGCAGTACCTGAGCCGATAAGTGGCAGTTGATGAATCAATATCTGCTCAGTGGGCCTTCGCTGTGCACGCGCTCCTCCTTCATGCGGCAGCAAATGACATGTGCTTTATGTATCAGTACTTCACATACTTCGAAGTAGTATGCTCAATCAACACGTAGGCGAGACCTGACCTCAGCAGCATGCACTGAGTCTATCTGTCACTCCCCTGGCTCACTGTTGTCAAAACAGGTTCTGCCGGTCTCCGCGTTTGTGGCGTTTGGTGCTGAGCACTCCATTGCCAACATGGCGCTCATCCCCCTCGGGTAAGCAATGTGCAATGTGTCTGCGCAGCGCTGTACCTGACTCATGTCTTCCATAGGAAGACATGTGCATGGCTGTTGAACTCACCCTCTCTCGATGGAGACGGGTATCTTGACAAATGCTGTGAAGCGCATTGGTTGTGGAGTGTTGCATATTTAAACGCTTCAAATACTGCGCGGCACCGGGTGGACTTTTGTAATAATGTGAGCGGGTGTGAGCAGTTCAGCTGAGGAAACAACAACTCAAGTACATGTATTCCTGCGCGCATGACGAGTTGGTGCGTGCAGCAACTTGCGCTCGTTGCACTTAGACCCACTTGGCGACGACACATCACCCTGTGGGTCACAGCAATCTTGCACTCCAGTGCTGAGCAGTATGCAAAGGCATCAGCTGCGTCATCTATGCGGCAACGTCGGCACTACATACATATTTGCACTGTCTCATACATGCATCAACTGCACATTGTGACTCGCGCCAAGGGTATATGTGCAGTTCGTGCCGCCGACTGCTCCGCGTGCACACGACGACTGTCGGCTGCGCTGCGCACGCGTGTGCATGATGTTTGGCACTTTGCCGCTCGCCCTTGAATCTCATGCACTTGGAGCAGCCTTTTCGGTGGTGGCGCCAAGGCCGTTGTGGCAGATCACCTCGCTAGGTACTGTTTTTAGTAAGACTATGTACGCCATGATGCTCCTGTAGTGGAGGCTGGGGGTTGAGCCATACATGGCCCACACACCATGATGATCGTTATAGCATCCAATGTAGTTGCACCTGCAAAGTATGAGTTCTCACACGCCCTGTGCAAGAATTTATGCTTTAGGTGTCATCACAGTCCAAGCAGTTGTGCTATGTGATTGCTTCGATGGTGGAACTGGACCAAGTGTGTGTTGATAATATTCCCGCTTTGAACCGCGCATGCAGACTGCTCACTGCTCAGTGTCCTTAAGGTGCTGAAACGCCAGCTCTTGCGACTCTCTCGTGCAGCTGCTTTGAGTTACTTGGCCACTTTCAGGCCAGTGCAAGCTAAAATTGCTTGCATGTACTCATTGTACTCTCCTCAAGCACCTGCGCACTGTTGTTGCTTGGCAGTGATGACAAGAGTCTTTGAACTAAAAGTCGTCGCTTTTTCTACACAAAGTTGCACTAGCGCTGCTGCTGCAGATTTCGAACAGTCATTGTCATACGCGTTCCCATGCCGCTTTGCCTAGAGCGCACACACTATACGCATGTGTCGCTGCGCAAACCGATAGCGAATTGTCTGTGCTCATTTTTTAGTCTGTCAAAATGGAGAAGTTTATTCTCGATGCTCACAAACCGCTGAGTTCACATGCAATGTGCTCAACGCGCTTTTGCCTGCGGCAACCTCAACTTTTTGCAGCATGGCCGGCGGCGCCAAGGTGAAGTGGATCGACTTCCTGACCAAGAACCTCCTGCCTGTGACACTAGGCAACATTGTCGGCGGCGCCCTCTGCCAGGCCGCACCATACGGCTCTGTCTACGGAACGCTCGGCAAGAAGCGGTAGAATTCCCCGTGTCCGCCGTGTGTTTTTGTGGCATAGCCCCCAAATGACTGAGGACATCACGGCGGCAGCAGAAGTGAATGGCCTTTATAGATGAAGCAACGCGTGCTGCTGCCTGCGCAGCAGTCACCTCGCTGGAATGATGCTAATAGACGATGGTGCTCAGCTGAAAGCAGCATTTTGGCTCGATGTGGAATGTCCAGTTATGGCAGAATGGCTTTACGGCTCCTGCTGCAAAATGTACAACAGCGTTCATGTTTTTTGTGGGGTTGCGGTGTGTCTGACGTTTGCATGATGTTACTGTTGTGGCTGCCGTGCACACTGCAACGTGGCCGTAGGCATGAAACTGTGATGAAACGCAAGAGTGCTGAGATGTGCTGCGCAGAATGCATCTTCAAAAGTATCGTCACATTTTTAAAACGTCCTGGCGCGCTATCTACAGAGCGTGCCTTGTGCACACATGACAGGCTAATGATGCTGGAGCGTGACAGAAACGCCACGAAAACCACGTGGTACAGCTGGCCTCAATTATGCGAATGGCTTGGCAACGACTCGTGCAACACGTCAAATGAGGTTTGCAATAGTGACATGCGTGTTTCTTCACAGCACCCCAGAGCATGCATGCAAGTGACAAAGGTTTCCATTGCAGGATCTGCTGCCAAGCAACACAAGCAGGCGGCGGCGATGCATTGACATATGTCGAAGGCGCTGACCAAGTTGACAATCACTTCTTCAGGTATTTACAAAGTCTTGCAGCCTTGTTGTCTATCGGCAGCGGTGCCAAGGGCTGCTAGCTTCACTGCACGCTACGCAGATGTGTCTCAGCACTTCAAGTGGGCTGATCTACCTGATTGCCATTTTGGTACAATTGCGCTGCTTACTGTTGCAGTTGAAGTTGAGAGCCCATCGCGCCGCTCTCCCACCCCCTCCTGCGGTAGACGATCAGCTCGTCATGGAGCCCCTGCCACTGCGGTATGTGCAGCCTGTCCACCTGCTCCCACTACTCAAGGTCCACCTCATCAAAGAACATGGTGCACCCCCCGCCCCGGTCCCCATATATATCGGGCCCCCCGATGAAGATGACGATGGGGCCCCGGTACTCGCGCAGGTAGCTGTGGCCGTCGTCGCCGAACTGCCAGCACAGAAAGAGCGCGCGGTCCTCGCAGCCGCCGTGCGCGCGCAGGTACTCGACTCCGTTCCGAGCCACCGTGTCCGGAAAGTGCCGCCCCATGGTTTTATAATACTCTTCCACGGCGACCACGTCAGCGCCGTACTTCTGCAGCAGGCTGGCCCAGTAGCCCGTGCCCGATCCGATCTCCGCGATTCTGGGCCTGGTGGCGTCGCCGCTGACGACCGACGCCCACTTGACTATCAGCTCCAGGGCCGCGTGCGAGGGGATGGCCCATGCGTAGTCCGAGACCGCGCGGTCTCTGACCGAGCACCAGTGCTTGCCGTCTCGTGAGAGGGTGTACTCGCCGTTGACGCCCGAGCTGAAGGCCGCTGGGTTGCGCTTGTACTTCAGCCAAAGCTCCAGGTAGGGATTGGCGACCCTGCAATAGCAGACAGCGGCATCGGCACGCAGGCTGTGGGATGGGAACAGGTCGCAACGATAAGCCGCCTGCGCATAACGCATTCACACAACGGCCGATTAAAGCTCTCCGAGCATCTGGTGCAATGCGGTCTCGCTCTCTGTGCAATGCGGTATCGCGATGACCACGCTGCCAGTCAACGCATTATGGCCAAAGTTCAGACTGCTGAAACACGAACTATATGCTGAACTTGTCTCTAGAACCCTCGGTTATGGCAGCGTCGACATCGCCTCGAGATCTCACAACTTAAACGTGTCAGATACAATCCTGCAGGGCTCGTTGCAAGCTTCGAACGGTGGGCGATCGGCGGCTTGCGGCATCATCAGTGGTGTTAGAATTTCAAAGAAAGCGTCGAGGCTGGCCTTCATCTCCGCTTTCTCGTCCATGGAACTCGTGTCGCTACTGGGAACGCTGGACCGTGGCATCATCACCGCGCTTGAAGGCCTTCGGATCGGGACCAGCCCCCTCACGTTGCCGACCAGTGCATAAGCCAGTGACCGCATGCACAGAAGACCGGCGATTCCTGCCTTCAGCTTCATTGTGGACAGCTACCTAGGTATGTAGCGATTGTTGATTGATTTTTTGGCGTGTTTCATTCTCTCGGCCCAAAGTTCAACTGCAACCTTCTCACGCCCCAAGTTCAAACTAGGTTCCTGCACGTCGAGGTTCCTGCACCACGTCGACGATCGCTGCACGTCGACGATACCATCCGCCTCCTGAGCCGCGTTGTATTTGGCACCCAGAAACAGCTTTCAGAGCCTTGTGTGAGTGCATGCATTTGCAACCAGCAACGGAGCAACTGGCACCATGTGATACGAAAAAGCGCGGTGTTAGCATCGTGATGATGTGTGAAGTGGATGAGTGAGATGCTATGTTGAAGCTGACTCTTGGTGGGCAGTTGGGAAACAAAGAGAGATAGAAAGAGAGAGTGCACAGAGACAAGCAGGGATCACCTGCGTTATTGTAGATGGTCCTCACAGCTAGCTGCACAGTCCAATGCTTGGGTGGGGGGCTTCCCTCAGTCTTGCTCCAGCGAGTTCCAGGAAGAGAAGTGTAACACTCTAATCTCTGGCCACTAGGGCCTAGGGTTGGAACTAAATTGTGGAGGTGCATACAAACACCTAGAGAGACTAGGAAGCCCTTGGTACCTGGAACTAAGATGCACATCCGTAACACATGGCAAGAGTCCTACATGAAGAAAACGGCATGGATTCAAACTGTCAGGAATTCCTGATGAATGCAACGAGCTTCAATTACAAACATCTGCCACCAACTATGATTCGTCGAAACATGAGCTGTCATCGACCCTCATGCATTTTTAAAAGTGCACTGTAATTGTTCGCAAGCATCAAACCAAAACTCTCATTGAAAGTTAGTACTTTTTATTAATTCTCGCTCAGGGTGCGAAAAAGCCCAGATGATAGTTACTTCTATACCAAGTACAGCCAATGAAAGACTGAAGCATGCATTGTGACCTGTCATTTTCGCAAGGGCGCTTGTCAACGTGATATGCCCAAAGCCGATGTGGAGTGCATGCGTGCCGCCAAGGCTATCATGTCAGGCTCTTTCAAATTTAACAGCACTTCAGCATTTGAACAGGATGCCATGTCCAATTTTGGCAAGGCAGTGGATCTATGGCACATGATGCATGAATAATCATGCTCATGCTTGTGCGGCAACACACCCTGATGCATATATACAAAAGAAAACACCTCACCATGCCCCTCACTACTTGACAAGTTGTGGTATTTGCACAGATGCCGCTAATGGGAGCCAGTGTCCCAATGTAATGAGTCAAAACATGCCCCCCCGTCTCCCTGTATGTAGACACAAGGCTGCAAAGAAAAAGGATCTGTTATCGATCAAAGTGGCTCTGGCTCAGGTAGCATACCACCTCATCTCAGCTGCCTCATCATCATCTGTATCCACCCCCAACCTCAACTGTAACCCTGGTGTCAAGCGAGTACGCCCGCAGCACACACACGGGGTCCATGTCTGCGCCGAGCACTCTTGCGCGTCAGCGCCTGCTGCGTGCAGCCAGCACCGCTAAACAATACATACCCCATACATGAGCCATCATGCTGAGCCAGTCTGTGCTGAGCAGCGCTCAACCTGAGGCATGCCACCACTGAAGCGCTTCTGACGAGGGCGCGGACACACGCAGCGCCTGGTTCTCACACACGCGCGCTTGACCATCACGATAGTCTCTGTTTTTTCACACGCGCTTGACCGCAACGGTGTTGACCATCACAGTGGTTCCCATCTCTCAAACGCGCTCGACCACAACGATGGAGCCCCTGTTGCCACGCGTAACACGCAGCGCATCGTCCAGGTAGAGGATGTCCAGGTAGCCCTCCGGCGGGCGGTTCATCGTGTACCTGAGGGCAGTACACGGTAGTACATCACAGCCGAGGAGAAGTGATGAGGTTAAGCGTGGTGCCGGTGAGGATGCTCCGCGTGTTGCTGCAGGTGATGCTCAGGCAGCGAGAACACGCTCTTTCTGCTGGACTTTAGCAGGACGCGCTTATGGCAAGCTCGCGTGGCTTTACCATTATCAGGTGAAACGCACACCATGGGTGTTTCAGTCGTCAAGGCACCTCTTTTCCTTCTGAGATTCATGAGGGTGCATCCTGATGACAGGCGTGCAGCACTCCGGCAACTGAGACAGCAGACAGGCCTGCTGGAAACTCTCGCAGTCAGTGGAGTCCTGCGTCAATGACAGTACTGTAACCCAAACCCTAACCCCTAAGCCTAACCTAACCCTCACCCTAACCCCTACCCTAACCCTTCATATCCTCGTCAATGCCTTTAGCGCCGCGCTGGGCTGCTGTTGGTTGTGGTGAAATAACCGGATTTGATCAAGCACCAGTAGTCGAAGTCAACATTTCAGCACGCAGCCCTTCCTGTAGAATGAACTTGCGAAATTCACCGCACTGCCCATGCTGCCAATCCCTAACACCCTCGTTGGTATCACAAGTACAAACAGTCTAGGCGACAACACCTGGTGAAGGCTGGCATTTTCCTATGGCGTCTGCCGTTGTCCAAATGGGTGTATGCGGCACCGACCACACACTTTGCACCCTACCGCCATTGCACACATGCACGTACCGCTACGGGATAGAAAGAAGCTGCTCTGACAGCACCGCTGAGAGCTTTGCACCAACACTGTAGGATGGGACATCAAGAAAGCGGGTGAAGCATTTCCAGGAGCATATAACACCTGTGTCCTCCATCCAATGCGCCGCTGAATGTAACAACAACGCTTGGGCTTCTAGATGCTAGCCACTACAATGCAAGACATCACGGAACAAGCAATGGCCAGGGATTGCACATTTCTCAGCAGCGCTTCAGATGTTGTCTCAGTAGCAGCTGCGCAATGCTGCTATCCCCCAGAGGGGGTCTCACCTCTGTACCCCCTGGCCGGCGTCCGCAGGGGGCTGGAAGCCCATGAACAACTTCAACATGAGGTTGGTGAGCTTCTTGCCCAGGGGGACACGCGGCTTCTCCTTGCCTTCGCGTGGCTTGAAGACGGCCTCCCACTCAGCAAGGTCCTGTAAACAAGCACAAGCATCATGTATGGAGGTATGGGTGCATGGTGACTGGCTTGTGGCAGTTGGGGTGAGTGCTTTCTGCGCTGCAGGCATGGCAAACTCTGCACGTGTAGCACCAGATACTGCTATGAAGTGCAACAGTGGCTTGCTTGGGCTTGGTGCGCGTCAATGTTGCCTGTGCCTCACACAGCTGCACACAGGATGTTGTGAGCGTTGCGGTGTGCATGTCAGCGCATGGATCAATCACGCGCCGAAAGTGACCAAAGCCCGGAGCGGTGACATCTGTTTAGGGTTAGCGTTAGGGTTAGTTAGGGTTAGGTCTCTTTGGAGTGCATACACTTGCTGGCATGTCCAGATCGCCAGCGCTCTGCTCCACCGCGCAGCGGCTAAGCATCACATTGCAATTTCTTGCAGCACGGCTTCGCTGAAAGGTTCAACCACAAGCACTGTCTTTGCTGTCTGCCCTGCTCTTTTAGTTCGCTTATCTCGTATTGCGCTTCTTGACGGTGTGCTGTACGTGTGCGCTTACAGACATGCCACTCTGAAGATAATAGGAGGTGTCAGTTCAACCAGCTGACCACTATCAAGGAACTCTTCAGCACCGACAGTGCCACCGGTGCCAGCCGATGTGTGGCGGGCGACCAAGTCAAAATCTATGTGACAATCATGGAGTGTGACGACAACACGCAACGTGCCAGCAAGCCCAACCCACTTGCCGGTGTGCTGTGCACGCGCACCTACAGACATGCCACCTTTCAGAAGGTAATCGTCACAATCTATGATCGTCACATGGACCTTGACACTGTCACCCGCCACCCATCGGCTGGCACCGGTGGCGCTGTCGGAGCTGAAGAGTTCCTCGATAGTGGTCAGCTGGTTGAACTGACACCTCCTATTGTTTGTTGCGAGTAATCAAACAAACGTGCCCCATGCAAATTCACATGTTTGCTAGAATGCTTGGTTTCACTGCAGTGCTGCAAGCTACGATGCTGATGCCGAAGCTGAACGACCATGAGCGGAAGCATCGCACTTTCAAATCCTGACAGGTGTGTGTGTGATGCACAGGCCAAGGTTGCGGTGTGTCAGTGCACACCAATCACCTTGACGCCAATGTCTCCACACATATCAAGTGAATGCGCCCCATGAAGCACATCTACATGACTGCTGCAAGGGGTGACTTGGGTAGCTTGTTCAGCGCACGCCTGCCTGGCCTTGCCGCTTGCAGCAAATGTGGTCTTGCATCGAATGCCTACACCCCGCACAGAGTATGTAGCGTAGTAACCTCGCAAACTTCAACTGCCTGTGCAGCACTGCTCAGCAGATGAAGGTACCCGCCTGCCCCTATGCAGGTGACAGTTGGGGCAATTACCCGATGAGCTGAAAATAATTAGACTACAGAGTCAGAAGTAGCTATGGGTAGATGCTCAACGAGGTGCAAGTACGTACCTGCCCCTGAGCAGGCCTGAGCTCGAGGTAGGTATGGATAGATGCTCAACGAAGCGTCAGTACGTACCTGCCCCTGAGCAGGCCTGAGCTAGAGGTAGGTATAGGTAAATGCTCTACGAATTGTCAGTACGTACCTGCCCCTGAGCAGGCCTGAGCTCGCCCGCCCCAAAGGCGACGCGCAGCCGATTGGCGTCCTTGCTGTCCGGCCAGCACACACCTGACACTGCCACCTGCAGAAGCGCAACAAGGCAAAAGCCGTGTTGAGCTCACTCCTGAGCTATGCAATAACTCAACAGCCCCAATGCTCGGCAACAGAGCTCAACGGCATACAGTACAGTCGCTGTGTATGAAAAGAGCTCAGCACTGGTGCAATCCTCGTCCCAGGTACTGTCAAGTGGTCAGCAGTGAAACAGCCACTGTTGTGTCACACATACATATGTACATACCTCGAGAAAGTGCGCACTGCAAGTAGTTGATAGGTTTGCGGTAATACAAGTCTTACATGGAGGTTTCTTGTCAACAAGCCTTGTTTGAGGAGGAGGTGGCCCTACGTTGGATGATGCAGAAACACCATCAAAACAAAGCTGTGCCTTATGTGCCTGACTCTCATCTACGCTGCGGGAAGAAGCTAAAGAGGCACGACAAACCCACGCGTCTAAGTTGGGGTTCTCTGCCTGAGACGAGTTATCATTGTATGAGGTATGCATGTATGTATCACACAGCACCGCTCAGCAGACCTCTGGCATTTGACGCTTCACACAATCAAGCATGTGGTGGCCTGTGCGCTGTCCAGCAAGCATGCTTCATAACTAGCCTCTGTGGCTGTCAGTGACTCTGACCCGCATGCGCAGATGACTCACTAGTCTTTCGCTCAAGAGGGCACTCTGCTTCTGAGTCGTGCATTTGAGTGACTCAGTCCAATGTGAGTCATTGACTCACCTCCCCACGCAGCTCCACGCCAGACTCCGGAGAGCGCGCCACAAAGGAGTTGACCAGGTCGTACGTCAACTCCCCGGGGCGATCTGCAAGCAGGTGAAGTTCCCAGCAGCTAAAGTTGAAGTGGGACAGAAGGCTTCAAGTGGGGTGCAGGTACAAATGAGCCCTGGCAGTAGTGTTTGATTTGTGAGCAGCTAGGATGCATGAACGTCGGCGGCGCTCCCCATGACTGCGATGTCCGCTAGCATGTCTGCCGACAAAAGTTGTCATCGTACTCAAGTGAAAACTTTGAGAAGCGTGTGCGTTCGCAGCACACGCACCATTCAACGGAGCAAAGTGCGCGCACACGCAAGCCATCAGCTGCATCACTGGCAGGGCTGGGGCTGGCAACAACAGTACGGCAAAGCTTTTCAGAGAGTGCATCACGCTGAAGTACTTCTGAAGAGGGGGAATGCGGGAGCATCCTCAGCATGTGCAAGCCGCCAGCAGATCCTGGTGAGTGGGCGCGTACGCAGCTACCTGTCCTGCATTTGCACGTTGAGGACTCAAAACCACTTTCCAGATCAGCACTAATAGCACTGACACATCGTTGTCTGAGCACTGACCTCCTTGTCTCTCAGCAGGCACATCCTCAAGCGTATTGACGATGTGGGTGATGGACACCGGCAGCTTTGTGGGTTCAAAGAGGTTGAACGCCAACCGGCCCAGCGTGCACTCCCACCCCAACGGACCGCGCTTGCCATCTGGGAAACTGCAAGCGCAGGTCGCAAGAGCGAGCAGGTTGTGAACGAGAAAGGCACGGCATCAGCTTGAAGTAGCGGGAGGACGACATTGACAGCTAGCACTCTGCACTGCTAATGACAATGAAAAACACACACGTCCTGTTTCTCAGAAGTACGCTGATGCCACTGGTTGCTGCATGCACATGTTGATGCTGCTATCGACACCACTGGACAGCACCACATGGTGAATTCGTGACCATGGCATCGGCCGGCTAAAGTAACTCTGCACCCGGCACATCATGAACCAACGAGAGCAGCATGATCATGTGCGTATTTCGTGATGAATAGAAGAGCGAGTCTTATGTGGTGTCGACGAGTACAGCTACAGCATAGCGCATGAAAACCGGGCAATATTTATTCCGACTGGAAAATAACTCGTGCTTGGTCATGCCTACATGAACAGATCAGTGCTGCACTGCAACTGACTTGAAGCCAGTGGTGGCGAATGCGCCCTTCAGCAGCTCTCGCTGCAAAGCTCCATCTGTTGTGGGATTGGTCTTTGAGAGTGCGTCTACAGCCACCGCAACAGCATCATTCTTGGTGTCGCCCTCATTCGCTTGAAGCTGCTTCGCCAGCTCCTCCTTTGCATCTCTGGCGGTGACAGCAGACATGCAGAGAACGGACCCCCGGCTGGTGGACGCTGCTGCGAAAGCACTCCGCGCGGGGAGCCGAACGCCAGGGCTCTGACTGTGTACGTGAAATGCCAGACCTGGCGTCGCCAGAAGGGTAGCTGTCGCTGCTAGCACTAGTACACTGAATCGGCACATGCTGCGCTACTGCAGAGGGGAACAAGTATTGAGGGAAAGAGGGGCGCTAGCTGTCGCTCACACTGCAGGACAATGGCATGGCGTGTCACTATCACTCTTTAACTTCATATTTTGCCAATTTTAGCGGGTCCCTTACGAAGGGAAACAGCGGCTGCTGCGAGGCGAAAAACTAGCCGGTGTCTGGCGCTAAGACGCGCTCGCCAAAAGGCCGCACCTTCCTTGCCCCTTCCGCAGGCTAGTCCCCGTCGCCACGCTGGTGCCTGTGACCCTGGCTCGGTTGAGGCCCCTGAGGGCGACAGTCCTGCACGCAGTTGTCGTGGTCCAGCTTCTGCGCAGCAGCGGCGGCAGCAGCGACTGGACAGCAGGTGGCAGCAGTAGCACCAGTCGGGGAGCCCACCTTGCAGGCGAGCGGGCGCCTGGCACGTGCATCTGGCCATCCATGGGATGCACGCAGGTTCGGTCGAAACACAATTAGTACCACTCGTCGTAATCAGCAGCACTATCATCCGCTAGTCTTAAGCGCCTGCAAGAATTTACCCCTTTCAGGCCTGCCGTAACGTGCTGCACAGAGCTCAGGTCAGCCGGACCCCTCCGCCGTATCTTGGAATGGCCGAGACCCTCTTGATTGCAATGCACAGCCCGAGGCCCGCCAGTTCCACTGCAGGGCCCAAACTTATTCGCATCGCTGGTGTGTGAATCACAACTTGGCAAGCCTTTTGTGCTGCTTGGGCTCGCATGACAACAATTCACGATCTTTGTGTCCCTGCGCATGTTTTCGTGTTGTGTGCGTGAATGGCAACTTATCTGCCATCGAACTTTGCGGTCGTGTACCGAGTACGTGCTGTCCATGCCGTCCCTTCATTACCTCCACTGCTTGCCCTGGTGTCGACATGTGCAGGCGAAACCGGGTCACTTCCTGGACTCGCCAGTCACGAAGCAGCAGGACGCGCCCCCGGTCACCCCCCCCGACCTGCAGTCATCGGATGATGCTGCAGCCATCGCAGCAGCTCAGTCGTTGGCTGCCGCCATAGGCACCACCTCCACATCAGCGGGCCCGATACCAGACACCGTCTACCGCACCACCATCAACACGCCTTACGACTTGCAGTCGTCGGACGAAGCAGCTGCGAAGGCAGCGGAGGATGTCGTTAGGCTGCTGGCGGGTGTGAGCAGCCCTGCGGAGGCGGTGGAGGACAGCGTGCCGTCGCCCAGCAGCACGCGCGCGCGCGCGGCCGTGCTCGCGAGCTTCGTGGCGGACGCGGCGACCACCGGCGTGCACTGGATCTATGAGCAGGACAAGGTGAGAAGAGCACCAGCTGCTGCAGGATGCATCTGCAGCAGGCTCAGTAGCTCATATGCGACAAAGGCCGGGTCAGATAGTAGCCATTTTACTCTTTTGTTGGACAGGCCAGCCTCACCCGGCAGCACGCACACTCACACGTCGGCGCGGGCGGCATGCTGGATGCACACCCGCTGTGACAACAGGTGGCGATTTCCGGCGTCGAAACATTGGAGAGTGCTGGGAAGATAACGCGCGGTCGACACAGGCCAATGAGCTGACTTTGGTTATGCGTGGTGCTACATCTGTTGTGGAGGATGGTCCGGTGTGAGAGCGCGTGTGGCCGAGCCATGTGGGGGGGACGACAACATCGGTGCAAGCATTTAGATCTGGTGGTTTCGGCCGGGCCGCGCGACGTCTAGCGAGCTAGTGAGACCGTGTTGTGTGTATCACAGCCGTCGTGGCTGCCGGCTGGCGCTGTTTTCAGATTCCCATGGTCTTTGCGTTGGGTCAGGGTAAGCAAAGTCTTGAGCCGCACAATTTTGCCATTGGCGCAGGTGTGGCGCCTGCTCACAGGTGAAATGTCTACTTCGGAGTATTCAAAACTGCTCACTGTTACAGCTCCCTGCACTCAGCGGCCTTGAAATTTGTGACTGGATTACGGACTGCACCGAAACTCTGCTGCGCGCAACACCACCTGCTCAATCCCACATGGCCTGGGACATGCCTGCAGCGGGAAAATCACATCTGGCTCAAGTATTCGATTGCGCTTTTCATGATTGACGAGACAGTCTCGACCACAAGCAGGGTTAGTAAGGGCAAAATGATATGGAGGGTGAGCACTGACGTGCGTGTCTGACGCGTGTCATGCTGCAGGTGGCGGAGCTGGCAGCGGCGGATGCTAGGCAGGGCAGATCCATCGCCTTCCACTGTGAGTGACTTGCAACAGCTGCCGCTCACGTAGGCATGCGAGCACGATTAATGATCAGTACGGCAGTGCTCGGTATTACACTGCCCGTCAGTGCAGTGCCGGGGCAACAAGCATGGAATACCTGTGCAGTTGAATGGCCTGCCTCAAGTTATTCCACTGCAACTGGTCATCGTACAAGGATGATTTGAGGATGCACGAAAAGGAGCTCGAAAAGGTCCTCCATGCATACTCTCAAGTATTTAAGAAGTGCTCCTCCAGAGTATATCTCATTGAGGTGCACGTCTAAGACATGTTCTTGAAGTTAAAGTTGGGTCAATTGGGTTCAACACCCACATCGGCGTGGCACATGTATTTCAGTCAACCAATGACCACGACCTGCTGTAGATGCGCCACTTCATGAACAGCACCTAAGCTATTGTATAGAAGTACTTGTGGAGGGTGCCAGCCTGCGGCCACGCTGCCAACTTTCGGCACTTGCCCGCCTTTCAAAGTTCACCCACTGATACCAAGTGCCAGCAGAAATAGCAGAGATGGCAGGTCTGTAATTGTTTGGTTTGTGATTCAGTAGTGCGTGCAAGAAATATTCAAGTTCATTCTTAATGCCAATATTCTTGCAGCTCAACTCCTGCTCATCCTCATCGTTGACTGATGCTGTTACAACACTGTTGATGCTCGCTGCTGCAGACCCCCCTGCATGCCCCTTTTACACCACCCAGGTGGGGGATGCATCCCCCTGGGCACACGAGCTGATCCCCCTGCTGAGAGTTGTGGCATCGACCAAAACCATGGACCCTGAGGTGTATGCGTCCGCGTGCCGCCATTACTTCAAAGGTGCACACACACTGTAGTTCAAGTTGTTGTGCATGCTGTCCGTGTGGCGCGCCATTTGCCAAGTGATGAAGAATCTGCTTCATGCCATGCAGTTTGCCAATAGCAGGCAGTAGTTGGGTTATCAGAGCTGGCAGCTGCTTGTTGACACATCCTGCGCTGTGTCCGGAGCTCTGGTGGTCGTGCACTGTTCCACTCTGCGCAACAAGGGGCCTCTGCTGTCCTTTCAATACCCAGCCTGCACGCAATTGCTCTAGTATAATTCTCAGTATATGAAAGCATGCCCAAACTGCATGCACCGATTGCTTTAGTGTGATTGAAATATGTGGAAGCATCTCAATACAAGTTGCTGACCCCCTTCACATGGCTGCAAACGTGTGGTGGTTGTTGTGCCTGTACTGCAGAGGAGTCTGCATTTATACCGTACACAAACAGCGCGCTGCGCAACGCGTTTGCCAACATGAACGCCGGCAAATCCTGGCGCGAGGCGGCTACCGACGACACGCAGGCACACGGCATGGGCAAGGTACGCAGGTGTAGTGTGGCCTATCCCTACCCCATGCATGGGAAACGGACGTGTGCATGTCATGGCATGGGCCAGCTATCATGTGCGCCTGAAACATGGCATGCGCAAGGTATGTACACAACTCTTTGACTTCAAAGTGTCATGTTTAATAAAGTGCTGTGAGCTCGTGCCATCCAAAATGCCATCCCCTGAGGGCCGCAGCACCGGTGTACCCACATGCGTCCCCCCCTTTCTGTTTGATGTCCACTGTCACCTGATGCGCTGATGGCGCTTAACATCTCATCATCTGTCCCCTGTAGCAGTGCCATGTGATTCATGCGTCTTTATCGACTGCCTCGTGCACGGTAGTCTCCTATCCTAGTGGCGCTCTACGACAGTCAGTCAGTAAATCCATTATCACGTGCCCGGGCCAATTCACAACACCGCATCAGCACAATGCTCTCAAGTAGCCAATCACGGTTGCACACTTCAACCTGAGTACTCGTCCTGCCGTCAATTAAAAGTTGCATCGCCTGTAACTGCCATATGCATGGTGCTGGCCGGCCTCTTAAACAGCACTGTTTTGTAGGGATATGGGCTAAGGTCACGGAGGGATATCGCAGAGTGTACCCACACGTAGAGTTCTACGATCTTTTGATTCGTTTTTACATAGAAAACCTAGTCAAAACCTCAGCGAGCGTCAATAGCGGCATTGATTATCTCCAGCGCCTGTTCAATTTATTCTGTTCCATTCATTCTGCGTGCGCGCACCAGGCTCCTATTCTGGTGGCGCTCTACCACGGTCAGCCGGAGCTGCTGGCGATCAAGGCGGAGGAGGCGTGCCTTGTCCATCAGAACAACCCCATGGCCGTCAACTTTGCTGTGGCCTCTGCACAGGTGCTGTACCTACTGACATTGCAATATAAATGTACCAAACATTGTCACCTAGAGCTTCACGATCACCCCCTGTGTCGTAGTGCTGCCGCCTTTGCTCATCGGTGGTGTGCTCTGACCCTGTCTTCGGGTGTCGTCACAGGTGACACCATTTCCGATACAGCACGCGGCTGGTTTGCTGTGTCTCATGCGCACCCGCTCACAGATGATGCCTGCTTCTGGCAGCCCCGTGTGGGACAGCCTGGATGCGCCCTCGTTTTGTTGAAGTGCTATGTTGAAGTAGATGTACAAGCATGCCCAACGGTGCACTGTCCCCGTCATTCTTGTAGTTTGATCACGCACAGAGCGCAATCACTCGCGTTCTTGCGCAGTGACTGTTGAGACATCAAGCCTATGCACAGCGCCAGGACAGCCACGCCCTCCATGATGCGCCATCCGCCATATCTCGCACCGAGCACTGTTTTGTCATCATATCCAACGCACTCCTGTCATCGAGATTGTGCTCACCGCTGCAGCACCATGTGCCTTAGTCCAAATGGAGTCCAAAGTGCATCCGCCTCGTGAGATGGCATGACGCAACCCAACCTCACGTTGCGGTTCCAGGTCAATAGGTGCGTCGATAGGTTCACATGGCTAGCTACGCACGCTCTAATCTGACTTTGCCTTTGTGCTCGCTGCAGATTCTGGACCGCATTGTGGAGGGCAGCACCATCAAGGACGCGCTGGAGTGGGCCGCAGCACCAGGCAACCTGCCGGTGAGCGGTGCTGTCGGATAACAGCTTCAACTTGAACTCATGAAAAGTGACAACCATGAGATTCTGCACTTAGGGGAAGAGCTAGGGATAGGAGTAGGGTTAGTGAGTTAAGTCAGGGGTAGGAATAGGGTAACGGCTGGGGGTTAATCATAAGGGTTAGGTCAGGTTTGGGGTCCGGGTTGACAGCCAGAGTACAAACTTCATCTGCTCGCCTCTGGAATGTCAAGCTGACACCATGAGCTTGTGTGAACGATGAATGACATTGTTGTATGAGAGATGTGCTCGAGTGGCAAGCAGCACCTGGCGACGACCTGCTGGTAACTGGCCCGATGTCCAAACAAAGCTCAAACATCTGTATTCGAAACAGTGAGGGGGGGTCAAGACGGCTGCGCCGCAGCGCTCACCAGACAACGACGACCCGTACCGTTGCCCTGCAGGAAACTGAGCACTGCGGTGCACTGGCAGACACTTCAACAAAATCATTCCATGCGGCTGGCGTCCTTTTGCTGGCAGGCTCATCAACACAACTTCAACTTTCCATACACGACCGATAATGGGTGCGGCTGTTGTGGTCTATGCCAGTAATGGGCACTGCCTGCTGCTCTCCAGTCAGAATACCTCATGTGTGAGGGTGAGCCTTCTGCCTCTGAACATGAAAGCTGCCCACATTACTTCAATTGTGACTTTAATGCAATTTTTGCATATAGCAGTTTGCTGATAAATGCCCCCCTGGGTGGTGTGCAGGCTGAGGCGACAGAGGCAGTGGCAGCAGCGCTCGCCAGGAAAGACCAGGGCTTCTCACAGGCCGTCAAGGAGATGGGGCTGAGGTAACTTGATGTTCAGTGTTCGACATTGCTTGCGTGACGTGAAGAAATGTGAAAGCGCTAGTGTCCCCTCCGCTGTTGGCTTTGCACGACTCGTCATTTGAGCAACTGCTGTCACCTCATGTCTGCCTGCGCAAGTGTGTATGTATGTATACTCACCGCTCTGCTCGCCACATATGTGTTCACCGCCACCGCACACTCGTCAAGTGGCGGTGCGCACACATCGCAATGTTGGTGTACAGCTGCATCGTGAAGCTCACCACAGGCACGCCACGGCTATCAGGCATTTCACCAGTTTCTGACGTCCAAATTGCGCTTTGATGCACCACAACAGTCACGGTTTGCATTACGATTGACGAGTGTGTGCGCACAGCTGCTCCTTTCAGCACTGAGTCACATCTGATTTGATCACAAACCCACACGTCACCAAATCACTTGCCGTCGTGCAATCCTGTGTGCGCTTCACAACATGTTGATGTGTAAATATGTATGACTCTACCGCTTGCCGTCACTTGCAGCTGCGCAGCTGTGCGCTTCACGATTAGGTTTATTTGCTCAAAGCTGTGTCTTGAGCATTTGCCAACTTCCGATATGTACATCTGCACGCCACCACAGCATCTGCCCATGTGTTCCATTGAAATCACCATTACCACATAACTTGCGGTCACGTGCAGCTGCGCTGCTTACCGTCGTGCGACCCTGGGGGCACTTGACAACATGTTGAAGTCTGAATCACGTACTTGAAGTTTGACGCTACCGCGTGCAGCTGCGCAGCTGTGCGCTTCACGGTTAGGTTTGTTTGCTCGAAGCTGTGCCTTGAGCATTCTTGAACCAACTTGTGGTGTGTACCAACTTTTGATGTACTGCACACCACCACACCATGTGTGCTCCATTGACATCATCATTACCACATGACTTGCCGTCACGTGCAGCTGCGCGCTTCCCGGCGTGTTCTCCGGCGCCGTTCTGGCGCTGGCCAAGGCAGCGGACGCCGGCGAGGCAGACTTCCAGGCTGTCATTGAGGTATGTACGCCTAGTAGAATCAGATGCATACCTAACTTTAAGTGTAGTGTGAATACTGTAGGTGGACTTTTAGGCTATGATTGAGGTATGCACGCAGAGCGGAATGAGAGACGTACCTGCCTTTGAATGAAGATATGAATACTGTTGGTGGAAATCCGGGCCATCATAGAGGTATGCACGCAGGTAGAATCAGATATATAACTGCCGTTGAATGAAGATTTGAGTCACTGCTCCTCTGTCTACTGTCCTGCGGCTCTCACAGTGGGACTGCCACGCTGCGTGTAGGTTGCAGCAACTGCTTGCGCGACGGATGCTCACACTGTGCATGCTCGCGGTGGGTTTATGCTCAGTTTCTTGTGTCCTTGCAGGCAACACATGTGCACAGATTGTGGCAGCTGCAGATGGTCATGCCGCCACGTGCTTGACAAAGAAACGTTGACGAAGGCCACGTGCTTGACAAAGAAACGTCGGCGAACCAAGTCACAGAACAACGCACTTATCCCTGTGCTGTCGTCAGCTTGTAGCTTCCACTATCCACCTAATTGCATTGCCCCCGAGCGCTGCCGCAGGCCAACATGCTGGCGGGCGGCGACAACTGCTCGCGCGCGGGCTTCATCGGCGCGTGCCTCGCCGCGGAGCAGGGCATTGAGTGCGTGCCGCAGGAGTGGATCGCACAGACCACCGTCTTCGAGGAGGCGGAGTCCCTGGTGGACAGGATCTTTGCCTGAGATGAACTTTTGTCCCACGCTGCGCAGCGCTCCGCGCCCCGTCTGCGGTCGAGCGCGCAGCCTTTTTTTCTATGAGCGGGATGCGCAAAAACACAAGGACGGTTTCTAGTAGGCGTCGTGAGCAGCAGGGTCATCGGTGCAGCAGCGCTCTGCGGGAGACGCCGGCAAAGCGCAGGCGACGCCGAGCCAGTTTTACATGTAGGCAACAGAGAGCGCTACGCGCCCAGAAGAAGGCGCTCCTACGCGACGTACTAGGTTTACTCATGGGAGCCTGACTGCAGGTGCACCTGAGGGCTCCGCCTTCCAGAGTCTATTTATTAAGCACACCGACGAGTGCGGGCGATGTGGGCGCGCGTTAATGTACGCCGGCTGCTCCCGCGAGCGCTGCCGTCAGCAGCAGCGCCTGTACCCATAGCCTACTCGCGATGATACTTACATGTACGGCAGATTGTGTGGGCGTGTGTAAGCGCACGGCACACCCAGCGGGTGCGGCACAGCAGCATCGACAAGCAAGCACACAGGGCGAGAGCATGGGCCCTTTGCCTGTGGCTTGTGACACACTGGCAGATTACTTGAGGAGCACCCTGTACAATACCCCCAGTCAATGCACACCGACCTCTGGGCCAGTGCTTTCGTGCCTCAGGCTGGGCCTTCTGTGTCTGCAACTGTGCATGTCTCGTTTACCACTGTACTGCATGAGATGTGCTGTCTGAGGTCACCATGATTGGTCGATTATGCTGATCATGCAAGCTCTCTGCCCCTCATGCATTCGCATGTAGCATCACAATGTGGCACATCACCTGCACCTTTCTGTGAAGAGATGCTGACCGGGGTTGAGACTTGCTGCTCAGCATGCGTCACGCTGATGACATTGCCAGCACTGAATGAAGTTGCAAGTGCCTGCTCAAGCGAGCATGCTAGTATTATGCTAAACTGCGCCACTGACGCTCCAACTGACCACGGCTCAGACCTGCTGCTCAGCATGCGCCATACTGATGACATTGTCAGCGGTGATGAAGTTGCAAGTGCCTGCTCGAGCGAGCATGCTAATAATTTTATGCTAAACTGCGCTACTGGAAGAGTTCCCAACCACGGTTCGTGATGTGGGGCTCTCGCATGCCCTACATAGGCATCTTCAAGTTCAAGTCCTAGTTGGAGTTACCTCCGCAAAGCCTCAACTCTGAATGTACTCAGTCCCTGTCACAGCGAGCACTGCTGTTGTGGCCCCACCACCACCAAATCAACCAGTGTCGGCCTTTCTGCTGCTCTGCTGTTCACCTGCGACCACCCCCATCCACATTACGGACAGTGTTGAAGTTGAAGTCCCGGGATTTCGGAAACAGATGAGTGTAGATTCTGAAGCTTGCATACTCTGCGTTTGACGATATTGAGCAGCGCTGCAAAAGCGTGTATGGCGTCTTTCGAGTCCTCAACAGTAGTCGGTCTGGTGGTGGCATTCGGAGCCGTGGCGGCTGTTGTTGTCAGCATGAAGTGCAATCGCTTCGAGTCCATGTCAGCAACCTTGCGGAACAGCATTATTGCGGCATCGACCGGATCAGACGGCCTGAGACATGACCGAGACATGCCTGATCTGCAGGCCCTCAAGGAACAATTGCCTCCAATCGTCTTCAAGTAAGTTGGGCCGCACTTTGTACCCGATGCTCCACAGTAGCCGTGTGCGCATTGTCTGCCACCGTAGCAGCCGCATAGATAGAGGCCGATGCTACATCTGCATGCTGGTACATCATCTGCAGGACTCAAAAATAGGATCTTTGAGTTGCTTAAACCGGGCTGCTGCAGGTACCTCACCATGACCCTGCAGAGGTCCAACGTCCGCGTCACGCGGGCCACCATCAAACAGACCGGCCTGTTCCTCATGAAGCCCGACAGCGCAGGCGCTGCTGATCCAGTGTCCTCTGCGTGGGCGCCCTTTAAAGCTGTGCAGCGCTTCAGTGTGCCGCCAGCTTCGCCCATTGGCATGCTTTGGGAGTCACGCATCGCCATGGGGCGGAAGTGGCCGCTGTCGCTGCTGTCCGTGCGCGTGGCAGATGGCTACGTCAATGGCAGGGGCAGCATGCGGGGGCGCATTGGCCCCTTCCCAATCATGAACATCGTGGGCACAAAGGAGATCACAGAGGGTTCGCTGAGCAGGTGCTTACTCCCTCGTGTACTTCACAGCATGTCAATGCGCACCAGATGATGTGTACTTTTATTAATTCTCGCTCAGGGCGCGAAAAAGCCGATGTGTACTTCTGGTGTATCGTACACGCATCTCCGGCTTTGCACAATCTGTGCTCGCAGAGGTTGTGTCGACCGTCCATGCTTTCTTTTGCTGAACGCTGTGGACCGCAGGTGCCAGGGCCAGGCATGCCTTCTTGCTGCTGCACAATCCTGGCTGTCCCTACGCTCCCCTTGTAGATGCAAGCAGCGCTTAGCCACGGCCGCAATCGATACAACCACGCTTCACCCTTGCCTGGTTGCGAAAACGCTACCTTTGCCTGTCACTTTCCACTCAATTGCGCTCCCCTTGCCGTGACGGTCACTGACTACATCAAACTGCGAACGCAATCCACCTCGCCGTACCTCTGAGAGCCTCCAGACAGCCTCCGCCTTCAATGCTGCGACAACAACGCAGGTACCTCGCGGAATCGCCCTGGTTCCCACACGCGCTCCTGCCCGATCCGCAGTACCTCACCTGGGCGCCTCTGCCAGACCGCGACGGCTGCCAGCGCGCGCGCGCAACGCTCAGCGACGGCGGCAGCAGCGTCAGCGCCGACTTCAGCTTTGCGGAGGACGGGGAGATGGTGAGGGGGGACGCGCAGCGCTGGAAACAGGTGGCCGGCGGGTTTGAGCTGCAGCCGTGGGTGGTGCGGTTTGGGGGGTATGAGGAGATTGAGGGGTGCAGGTCAGTGAGACTCGTATCTGTACCTGGTTGGAGGATGCAATGAACTACAGCGTGTGCTGTATATCTGCAGAATTGTGCAGCACATGGGTAGCAGCCTCAATTGAGTTTGCACCCACTTTGTTTATGTCTCACAGAGCGTCCTGTCCCTGTAAACAGCTCTCTACAGCAGGTCTGGTTGTCTGTCTGAGCACCTGCTGGTCACATCAAGTAATGATGTGCACAACGCAGAAAACATTCACCACTTGCCTACAAGCTGCACTGGCCACTTTCACCTCCACTATGCATACTTTCATATATACATCAACATGAACATTGCCTGCATCCTCTGAGTCATCTGCAGGATACCCACCACCGGCAGTGCGGGCTGGCTGCTGCCCGATGGCAGCGAGCAGCAGTACTGCATTCTCACCCTCAGCGACGTCAGCTACAGCTAACACCTGCCGCGGCAGCGTGCCCAAGTCTTCCAGGTGGCCCACTGAAAAGCACGACACTTGTGCCCAATCATACGGGGTGCCCTTGTGATTTATGAGGACAGGTCCCTGGAGGGTAAGAGCAGAGCTACAGCAGCACAGCGAAGGTGAAGGACACCATGGCTTCACAGGGAGCTGCCGCGCATGAGGATCGCACACACATGCCATGAAACGACTCTGGCGTCGAGGCTAGGGCACGAGTGTGCGATATGCATGCACAGTCTTGAGTGTCTTGCATCTGTGTCATTGGACAATTGGCAAACCGAAACAAGCGACCCCTAATGCCCTCCTTCAAGGATGGCACTCGTGTCAGTTAAAGGTGTCGCAAGTGCATGCGTCACAGATGTTGTAATGGGAAATTCCAGGACTGACAGCTGCTAGATTTGGCTTTGGCATGATAAACATGTTGTGCAGTCCAAACAGCAAGAGAAGCCAAGCCATGGGACGCAGTGTGCGCTGCTTCGTGCAGGGTTCACAGTAAAGCACGCAGCTCATTGTGCTGCCAATGGCTGGCTTGGGATCAATAACCATTAGTGCAACATGCAATGGTACGCGTACGTGTCGTGTGCGTTTGTTGCCACCTTGCTGAACTCTCCACAAAAGGACGCATACGTGCATCAGGCATATGCTATATCCCGGAGTACTTGACATGTGAACACGCCAACCAAACTTGATGTCAGCATCAACGGCTGCTGATCGCATGAGTGGTTGTGCAGATCTTCACACGCAAACGTTGTGCATCATTTGCTTCTACTGCATTGGCAAAACGTAGAAGACGAAGGGGGCCTGAAAAGAGGGAGACATAATTGACGCATGTACACTATACATTAAGGCGTGGTCCGCTGCTGTAGGGTCATTGCAGCAGCACCATCCAGCTGAGGAATGCGTAGAAGAAGAAGACGGGGTACACCGCCAGCACCTTGCGCTCCGGAGAGATGATCTGCTTGATGAATACCACCGACGCTGCAGGGACGGCAGTGGAAGGCAGTGCAAGGCTGTCAGTCATCAGTCTGGCTGTAATTGGTGGTGAATTCATGCTCTCTTTTGTGGCTATTGGCTATCTGTGCGTGCACTCACTCAGAGTCAATACATCTGGACTTGGCTTTGATCGTAGGCAGAAAAGTCACGGAAGCACAAAGATTCATGAACAGCAAGTCAGTGCATGTGTTACCCTGCGCCCTCCTTCTTGTCGACGTGTGAATACTAGGGGTGAAAAGCATGGCGGTAGAAACACATCACAATTGGACAGACGCAGGTCAGCGTCCTGCGGCTCTGCAGACATAGCGCATCTTCGACTGTGCTGTGCTGCTGCACATAGCCTAAAGTTGATGTACAGTACTTCAACATGGTGGCTGCCCTGAAGACAGTACCTCAACAATACAGTAAAACCGCACTACTTTCAGAGCTAGACCATTAGCCGACATGCCTACCACGTCAGCAAGCTTCCCACCAATGAGATCCTTGCTGCGAGATCGCCCTGATTCACAGCTGCTATGTACAGGCGTCTGATCTGTCCAAACATCCCCCACCATCACAAATTCAGAGCACCAGTCAGCCCCACACTCAAACACGCAAGATACACATGGAATCGCCAGACAGAGGAAATAGCTTTGCGAATGCATGGAAGCATGTCAGACTGGGGGCATTACACCCATCACTCCTGTGGATACTGCAACGGCTTGAAGCATAGCAAATGCTACAACACATGCTATTCGCTAACATCGCCTGCACTTGGCGGTGGAGCACGCCGAGTTGGCTCAGATGCCTGTCTCCAATGTCTACAATCTACCCCGGCTACAATCAATAGTTCATTCGCGCAGGTGACATGGCAAACGCCGCTATACTTCCCCACCGTGCTTGCATTGCAAACACCTACTTCATTGAAAGTCAGTTGAGAATTTCAACTTCAAGTAAAGATTCCACCTGGTGGGGGCGGGCCGGGGCGCCGCCGCCACCGGCACAGTTCAACTTCAAGTGAAGCTCTTAGATTCAAGTGAAGTTCTCACCTCGTGTGGACCACATGAAGCCCACGACCACGAGCAGCGCGCGTATGAAGAACAGCCCCGTGAGCGCCTTGGCAATGAGGCACGCCGCGCTCGCCAGCACCAGCGGGAACACGCAGTACCCCAGCACGCACACGCTCTGGAAGAAGGAGATGCCCCCGCCCAGCAGTTGCGCGTTTACAGTTACCATGGCCGCCCCGCACCACACGACGACAAACACCGACGCAAAGACGAGCGCGCCCTGGTTGGCGGGCGCCGTGGAGCTGAGCATGATAGAGAGGACCAGGCAGACCAGCAGAGGCCCCCAGAGGTCCCACTCCTTCAGCTGTCGAATAGAACGGGGGGGAGGCAAGTCAGAAGGATGAGCCATGTTTGATGCTAAAGGCAACTGCTGTGCAGGGGATATGAGCATGGCGTAAAGGATCAGGCACACCAACAGCGGCCCCAAGAGGTCCCACTCCTTCAGCTGTTGCCAGAAGGGGGGGGACGCAAGTCATAGTTGCGGAGGAGGATGAGCCATGTGTGGCGGACATGCTGGAGAGATCAGTGACATGCGGCTGCTGTGCAGGGGACACAAGCATGATGGAGAGGACCAGGCACACCAGCAGCGGCACCCAGTTGTTCCACTGTTGAGCACGAAGAGGGAGGCAAGTCACAAGTTGAGGAGTGTCACCCGTGTCAGCCTGTCAGGTCTGCTGAGAAGATAAGAAAATGGCGCTGCACTCGTTCAATTGTTGATTATGGGATAGGCAAGTCACCATTTGAGGAGAATCAGCCGCATTGTCTGATAAAGCTGAAGAGTTGAGGCATGGAGGCGGCTGTGCAGGGGAGCACCACGGATGCAGAGGATGACTGTGCCGCCCAAAATTTCCACATTTTACATAGCACCTGATGTTTGATCGAAGTTGAAGCGTTGCTGGTGTCATTAGAAAATCCGTCATATGCGATAAACGTGATAGCTTCAGCGTTAGAACTGCACCTGCAACCTCAACTGCATGTCACTACCACTGAGTTTGAGGCTTGAGTTTCCACTCTTCGCAACGCAGTTGCCACATGCGCAGTCGCAGCTGAAGCACTGGGAAGCTGATGGACTGGCGATGACTGTGCTGCTTTCGCAGATTTGATGTTCAACTATATGATGTTCAACTATATTAGGCCAACCTGCATAGCTCTGCAGTTCCAACACTGAAGTCCTTTGAACAATGTCATGCTACCGTTCTAAATTCGAGTCCAATGCCTTCTCTAGCATTGTTGCAGGTAGTCTATAGGTAGTAGCACACCAGCGCCTTGATGGCGATCCATCCTGTATCGCGTGTGCATGAGCCATGCCACATTGCGCAAGCGCACAAGACACGCAAGTATACCGTATGAAGACACCAAAGTTCTTCGTTGAGCGGACTGTCGCACCGGACTGACCTTTTTGAGCACTCCTTCCTGGTCGCCTTTGGGCATCAGCACTATTTTCAGCTTGCTGCCCACTTGCCTAAGGTCCCGCATAATGGTCTCGCTTACTGGCTCATCCAGAGTATTGTAGTACGCCATGTTACCGGGAGCTCCACCTGCAGAGAGAGCGGACACGGTTGTCAACACAAGCGACAGGTGTGCACTGTCGCAGCAAGTCGATCTCTTGCGCCAGAATCATTGACTTGAGTGAGACTTTCGAACGCCGCTAGATGCCGCAGCTACTGGCAGATACCAACGGCAGTCTGTCTGTCGTTTAGAGCGTCTCCACCGGTGCCTTTCTTATGCGGCTAGGCCAACGCTTGAAACTCAACAGTTGCTGTTGGGCGGCGTCGCCCCGCACCGGCAGCAATCTTAGGCGGCTAGAGGGGTGATGTCATACCTGCTCGACAATCTAGCCGTCCAAGATAGGAGGCGAGATTGGAGGCGACTATAGCTCGCATATGGGATGCGGCAGTCGATGACGCATGGTTTTTGCATATCACCGCCATGCATTGCACAACGAATACTACGCAACCTAGAGCTTGTGCGTACAGCTTCTCATAGCCATGCACATCATTCGATAGCAAAACAACAGCGTTGTCGCAGCACACATCGCGCGTGCGCGTTGGCAGCTGCAGTAGCTAGCACCATGAGTGTGCTTGCACCTGTTTTCACGCGAGCAACGTGCATGCTTCAAGACTTTATGGTGCGTGCGCTGCACGCAACAAAGCAGCTGCACAGCGCACGCACAGCGCAAGCACAACGACGCCAGCTGGTGGTGGATTTTACGAAAGGGTTGCAAATGAGCCAGGCTTGATGCTGCCGGTGTGGCGATACTCGGCCAGCAAGATTTTAGCTGGACACGTCAATTAAGTGGCTAGCCTTTGACTGCCACGAGCCGCTGTTGGACGGCCAAGAAGAAGGCACCGGTGGAGATGCTCTTACTCAGGTGCGAGCTTCTCTGAAACCGTAATTGTAGGGTAGTGTTGACGCACCCAATCGGCCATCATATATCGGAGATTCCGCCATGGCAAGCTATCTCCGCCAGACACCGGCAGCGAATGTCCTAGCTTCCCTCCTCCTGGGCGTCGAAAGCCTCTCTTCCTCCCCGCCGTTTCTGGTCCGAAACCTCAAGCTGGAGGTGAAGTTTGGAGCCGAAGTAGTCAAAACAGCGGTTGCATGTACCGCCTCCGACACCTTGCTCTGGTGGCAACAACAGCTCTTTGCTGCCCTGCTCTTGTGCAGCCGCTGCGGCCGGGCTCTGTCGTGAGCATGACTTCAGCTGGCAGACCAAAGATCATATTGGGCAGCAAGAGCGCCACCAGAAAACTCATCATCGAGGAAATGGGCTGGGAGGCTATCATCAGGTGAGATACGGTAGCACCTCAGCACTTGTAGTGACTCAATCATTTGTCTTAAGACAATCAGCAGTTTTCTCAGCACTCCTCGCTTCTTCTTTGCGCAGCAAGACGTTGCCTCTGAGAACGCTGCAATCGCGAAACGGGACAAGCGAGTTTATCGTCTTGTATGCCGTCACTTCCGTTTCTACGATTCTGAATGTGATCGAGCGGTACAGCAAAACGATATGTTAGCCTGGCAAAACAAGTGTTTGGGGAACCAAAAGTGGCAAATTCAGCTTGGGTCTTCAAGGAATCCATTATCAAAGGACTTGTCGGCCCACCAGAGGCTCTCTGGTGTTGTCTAGCAGAATAGGCAAGAACAAACAGCTAAGGCGATGGAGAGCAAGTAGAAGAAACGTGGCTAATGCTGGACACGCTGCGGCCAGTGCGTGCAGCGGTGCGTGCAGCGATGCCCGTGGCGGGCGGGCGGCGGCAGCGCTGGCGGCTGTGCGCCAGGGGGGGAAGCAGGTGGAAACGGGGCCGCTGCAAAGGCAGTAGCCTCCGCCCGGGGGCAGTAGTGTCGGCCCCGATAACTGACCTGGTATGCGAGTTGCCTATGCGCAGTCATGCCGCCTCCACGATGCACACAGGCTGGATGCGGCCACGGGTGGGCCCTGCTGCTTCGCCTTCACACCCAGGGGATGCGAGTATGCTCACACCTAGGAGGCAGGGCTCCACGGCCACATGGGCGGGGTGAGTCAGACATCTGGGCAGTGGGATGGCACCCAGGGGCCCAGAGGGGGGGGGGGGCTTTGGGAAGTCCAATACGGAGCAGCTGGCGCGGGGGGTGCCATCCCGCTCGTTGCTGTCTGCCCAGATGTCTGACCCTCGGCCATGTGGCCGTGGGGCGCTGCTTCCCAGGTGTGGGCGTACTTGCATCCCCGAGGCGTGAAGGCGACATAGCAGGGCGCAACCCTGACTGGCTTCAGAATGTGTGCACCGTGGTAGGGGCATGACTGCGCATTGGCACCCTGCGTACCGGTTCAGTTTTCGGGCTCGACACCACTGCGCCCGGCGCCGCTGCCGCAACGGCGGCGGTGGCGGTGGCGGTGGCGGCCACCTTTGCAGGTGGCCCTGCTTCCACCCGCCCCCCCCCTGGCGCGCTGCCGCCAGCGCCGCCATCGCCCGTGACGCCACGCTGGGGGCAACCGAGTTGGGCCAATTCGCGCTGCTCTGAAGGTTCAACACTTTATTGCTCTGAACAAAGTCAAGCTTCATGTTAAAGTCTTGCTCTAATGCGTTGTATGGCATGTTACAGCTACTCCACAGGTAGTAGCAGCACGCCGGCGGCTCAATGAGGATCCATCATAAACTCTGTGTGCATGAGCCATGCCACATCGAGCACGCGCATGCCACGCAAGTGGCACTATATGACGACATCAATTTCTTTGTTTGCGGACAGTCGCGTTGGAGTCACTTCGTTGAGCACTCTTTTCTGGTAGCTCTTAGATCACTTCTGTTGCTCGAACACTGATCACTTGCCGAGCGGTACAGCGAAACTGGGGTTCGTCCTAATCACGTTGCAATCGAGGTCTCCCACGGCACGTGGACTATGTGGCAACCATTGCACGCACTCTTACTATTGCAGCCCACTATATAACATTTTGTGGCTATGTACCTCATTCTAAAGACTCTCCTGTACTGTAACAATAACTGCAGGACCACCACCTGCGTGACCCTGGGACAGTATTGCATACACAGACACGGGCTGCTGATTGAATCCTGAAGCAGCGCACGACATGCCACCCGACGTGCGCCTCCGAAGCGCACGTAACTTAACCACCGCTCCATCCACCGCCATTGCCCAACTGACGTGCAGCGCATGGCCCTTGCCCGCAGGACAGCAGACATCGATGAGAAGGCCATAGGCGACCGCGCCAGCGACCCCGCGCAGCTGGTGCTGGAGATAGGCACCGCCAAGGCAGACGCGCTGCTGCCCTCCCTGGCTGACGCCGCAGCGCGCCATGGCGCGCGCCTGCTGCTCACTGGCGACCAGGTCGTGGTGCACGACGGCCGCGTGCTAGAGAAGCCCCACGACTACGCGGAAGTGCGAAGAAACATCGCCGCGTACGCGCTGAGCCCCTGCCGAACGGTGGGCTCCGCAGTGATTACGGAGCTGGGGGCGGGGGGGCGGCGCGTCAGCGGCGTGGACACGGCGTGCATATACTTCAGGCCGATCCCCGACAGCGTGGTGGATGAGCTGTGTAAGGAGGAGGAGATTCTGTGGTGCGCGGGGGGGCTCATGATAGAGCACCCGCTCGTGGAGCCGTACATTGAGAGGATCGAGGGGACGATCGACAGCGTGATGGGGCTGTCGAAGCCGCTGGTGCAGCGCTTGCTGGATGAGCTGGAGGGCGGCAAACAATGACAGTTACACTTGCAAGGACGTCTTCAGTGCCATTGAGGCGCCAAGATTACATGACATCGCATGATGTACTGAGGTTGATTTGTTGACGCTAGCGTGCCCCACTTCTCAGCTGTTTTGCAATGGTTGCACATACGCGTGCTTATCACGCGTACTTACTCCATGATGAGAGGTGCATTGACACGCCCAAATTATTTGCATATAAGAAAAACCTCTCTGTTTGGCATGTGATGACGACGCTGCCTCATTGTGTCGTTCCAACTTGATACGGTTCATTGTTTGTTTCCCCGACCATGTTTGAGATCCTTTGGCGAAGTTGGTAAAAAAACTTCAACCTCTCCTTTGCGTGTAGATTGAACCCGCCTGCTGGTCCTGCGATGTTCCCGCCGCCGGCGCGGCAGCGCGGCCTGCCGCTGGTGCAGTTGATGCCGCCTGCGCGGCTGCGCCTCCAACCGCGGCCACTGCCGCTGTTGCTGCGAGACGACTACTAATAGCTTCTTTGCTTGTTGCTCGCTATTGGCCGTGCTTCCGCAGCAGAACAACCCATCAGCTGCTTGCTCACCCCTTGCTTTGTGACCAGGTTTTTGAGTTGTTGAGCACTGCGGCTAAACACGCCCGTTGTTACCACAAGCGCGGCTTCAGAGATGTCGCATGCGCTGATTCTGCCGAGGCCGCCATGCCGTGTCGGCAGCAGAGTCCCCAGTGATACCATGTAGGTACATGTCTGGACAGATATGATCTTGATGCAGTGCCTGCACCAGTGACCAGGCTTTTGAGGGCGCGCACCCACTGATAACTGGTGCGCACCCACTGCTGATCACTGACGCGCACCCACCGATCGAACGAATGCTGCCTCACCGTCATACCTGGTTCTGAAAAGCCAATGCTTCAAGTATAGTTCAAGTCGTTCCAGCTGGTACTTTGCACAGCAGATTTGAACCCCCCATATGACCCCATGTGGCAACTGCATGCAATTTGAGACTCTGCACTTGATACATTACCGGGACTGAATGCGTTCTCCGGTGAGGCATTCACTGACACATTCGTGTCATACATGTTGCGATGACTTGCACTGGTTGCAGCTCTTTGATTCGATTGCCTCTAACGTTCAGCCGCCACCCTCTGTGCGCGTCGGTCCAGAGCGGCATCGTCAACGCTACGAGCAGCCGCTCAGGTGGCACGATCTGCAGCAGTCGCTGCTCACGGTGCTGTGGTGTGCTCTCTCTCGCGCACGAGCGTCAGACTGCCTGTCACAATGCGCAGCGAGTCGTTTGCTGCTGTTGCTATGGTGTCCCTCGCACAGCACGATCAACAGCAAGCCGTTGCTCACGTTGCTCTTGAATTTGCCGCACAGACCGCCTAGCACGATCGACAGCAAGCCGTTGGTTACTCTGGTCTCTCGCACGGCCGCGTACCACGGTCAACAGCAAGCCGTTGTTCACGCTGCTCTATCCACGACTAGCCCCCTCTTTGCGACTCTGCGCTTGCGCGACCTTGCTGCTCTGATGCGAATAGAACAGCTTCCGGATCCAGGGATGATGGGGTTCTTTTGTTCTTCTGAAGTTTAACTTTCAATTTACGACACAAACTTGAACTTCTTGTTCACATCCTCTGTCCCGAAGTACTAGTAGAAGGCGGCGTGCGCCCGGTTGCGCCTCGCTCGCTCGCTCGTGGACCGTGACGCCCGCCGACAAAGCGTTAGTTTCAGCAGCACCAAGCACGCGAGTACACCTATCGCCCTTCCGGAATAAACTCCTATTTGTACGCGCGAGTGCCCTGCGTCACTCAGTCAGTCATATAAATCGCCGCCAAGCCGAACGTGGTAGCGCACACAGCGCTGCTGCAAGCAGCACCAGGACGGAGCAAATTCGCCATTAACAACACCGCTTCCAGAAGAAGGAAACCGTCAAGAGAGCTCCTGAAGGGAGGTAAGTTGAGGTCGGTCATTTATTGCATTTAATGCACGACACCGCCATCACGACACACCAGTGTCACGGTGCCAAGTCTAGTTCATACGAAGTCTGACGAACCCGAACAACGTTTGGCCTCGGGAAGACTTCACACGGTTGTGTTGAGGACCAGACAGGGAGGAGAGACAGTCATCGCGCTGCCGCATCATATGGGATCAGCAGACGCCGGCCACAAACACACACACGCAGCAGGCGATTGTGCTACCCGCTGGCCGTCAGCAAGGCAACTCTTGCCGGTTTGTTTGCAACTTGAGCAGACTCAAGAGCTTGTAAGACGTAAGGCGTCATGGCGCAAACCCTTTTGAGTGCATCTCAGCACGCAGCTAGCTACTGCAGCAGTATCTGCACCACTCTTGAGCACTAGTGTTGCACATCAGCTCAGAGTACAGCAAGTTACAAATGCTCCCAAGAATCTGAAGCCACGAGTGTACTGCCTGAATACTGTGCTCACTGACACGCCGCTAACATGTAAATGTGTTGTTGCTATGTTGGTACTCAGCAAATGAGCTATAGCTACCCAGTAACACTTTTTCAAACCAGACTGGACGGCCCATCATTGTCAAACTTGTGCTCAGGGGAGGAGAATTCTGCATTGGGAACACAGAAATCATACAGCCAGGCGACACAGGATCCCTGAAGTCCGTTTATGCGATAGCTGACGTTTCCGTCAGCGAGGCTGTTGACGGTGAACTTCAGCCTGAGCACACTGTTCTGCGCAGGTATTTAGTCGAAGATGGTCAGAAATGTGTGGTCACAAGCAGGGAAGATAAATCATTCCATGTGGTCATTTGCTGGCAACCCACCTGGTTTCAGCGAGCCATTGCATATGCTGCAGATGTTCTTAAACCGCGTAGAAGCAGTTACCAAGAGCCCACTATCAACTCCGAGTCCCCGCAAGTCAGAGCCAAGGAAGCATAGTGGGAGCCCACAGCTTCAACTTGCAAGCTTGCAAATGAAACGGATGTTTGTTACTGGCCCCACAATCTCTTTACGACTACTCTGCTTGTCTCTTCAGAAGAAAGCGGAAGCATTAGGCAGAGGTTGTTCACTTGCCGCGCATTGCAGTACCTGAAGACAGGGTTTGCTTTCCACGTGTGAACCCCTTGCAGCAGTGTTCAATTTTTTTGTGGAAGCTTGTGCATCTGCCAAACATAATTGCTACTCTGCATGCTCTTTCACTTGTAGAATGTCAGCAGACCTCGTCAAAACCTTGTCTTTGGTTGTCTGGAGAGCACCATTCTTCTGTCTTGGGCAATTGTCGTCAACGGGGGATTTACGCACTTCATGCGTCTGATTGTTGAAGTTAGCCAAGGCCATCTACTCATCAATATATCCTCGTGACAGCCGTTGGTGCTTCTTACGGAAAATGAGGCTGCTGACGCTGACACACCGCATACAAAGCAATAAACTGGTTTGAAGGGCGCAATGGACTTGAAGGCAAATCCATGATGGCCTGGTGGATGAGGCTCACTGGATCTCAGCCTCAGGGCGCAAAGGAACAGCAACGACCTCTGTCTCCTCCTCTCATCGACAGGGTGTCGGCGGGCCACATAAGACTGCATCGTCACAGAGTTGAACGACCAATGGGAAGTCTTTCATGCACCCCTGCTGTGCCTACAAGGCATGTAAAACGGGGGATGCAAGCACATGGCAACTCAAATAACAGTGTTTCTTTCTTGTGGACTCCATGATGGGCTACGTAGGTTCTTGAGTTGGCCTCAGTGGTCTTCTGTGCTTCTCTCTCAAAGATCTTTGCCAAGCTGAGAGTGAATCTAAGCTGGGCCAGGTTAACAACGCCAGCTTTTAGGCCCTCTTAGATAGACTACGGGTTTCTGATACGGTGTAATAAGAAAGGAGGTATCTTGAACAGCAAACCTAGTACTTCGAAGTATCTTACATACTTGACACGGTGCATAAGAAACGGGCATGCGTCACAAACGGTGTTGGGGTCTTGAAGTTGAAAGATGAGAGCCCCGCCAGAATAAACTCGCAGCTTCCCTGGGGTGTCGACGGGACGCTGGAACTTAAAGCTGAACTGTTGTGGATGAACACGGCAAGGGGGGGGGTCTCCTTGGTCACACACTGGTTGCATGGCTGGTGAACGGGCGCAAGAGGAGGACGCTTCCGCCGGCAGGGCCAGGCGTGTAGGCCTGCGCATTGCACTTCAGGCCCACTACATACGCGTCTACAGCCGTATCGAGGAGCTTCAAAACCCCATACGCTGGTGCTGGTGGATGCTGCCACGCACAGAGAACGAGCTGGCTCTGCAAACGGCGCTGCTGAACACTTTGGTGCCGTATCACCTGGAAGTGACAGAGGAGCAACGACAGATGGCGGATAAATGTGAGCCTGGCTGCTTTCAATGTGCAGTGTGTCACGTGTATACGTTTTCTTTTCTCAAGGTTAGAAATTCTCGGGAGGCTCAGGATTCCGTATCCTGACTGACGTGCGCAGCATCGCCACTTGATTTCTTCCTACTGTTGGTGTAAAACCTGCGTTGTAAAATTGCTCGTACAGGAGCAGAGCACTCAGTGCACTCTTTCGACTTCTGGGCGTCGTTTAATTCCGTAGAGGCTGGTAGCGTCGCACACGCAGCACGCAGCAGCAGTCTAGGCATCAACAGACCGCCACGCACATGTGCGACGGTCACTGAGACACACACATGGTGTTGTGCTCCTGAAGCTCAAAATAACCGAACTATGAGCTGCTTTCGTCTCACATCCTTGGTCTCTGCTTGAAGACAGGCGCTGAACTTCGTTGTCATTTATTGCTCAAGAAAGGGGGAGCCCCTGACTCCGTCGATTTCTGAGGCTACAAGAAACAAACGATGCTGAAGCTGAAGCTGTTCTTGTAGTACATTGCCTCATATCAATAAAAGGAACAACATCTAGAGTGCACAGTTGCCATCGCACTTTCTCAGGCCGCACCACTTGTGGGTGGCATCAATGGCGAGTCTTGGCTGTTCAGCCAGCAGTGTGCATTGTCTCTACTTCCGCCCGTGAAAGCTCGGACGTGCACTGTTGCCGTCGCGCTCGCCTAGGGCGGCACCGTTTGTGTATGCGGCGTTATCGGCTGCTCAACAAGCTGTGTTCTGAACCCTGCTGATCATGACTTTTGCGCGGTAGTTTGAGTGGTTATCGACACCACGCACACAGGTGCAGGTGCGGTAGCATATACTATGCAAGGTGCATAATATCGACTCATTGCGCGTTTTAGAGGGTACGCTGCCTGCTTGGGTCTGCTTGCATGAGTGAGCGGTATCAGCAGCAATCGCTCGCCAACCCGCTGCGATTGGAAGGGTATGTTCATGTGCTTTATGAGGGCTGGCGTCAGTGCCACACCGATGGCAGTGAGCGTCGGCACTGGCGTGCTGCGTCAGCCATCTCATCAACTAGATGCCAGAAACAGCGCACGAGAGCATGCTTTTGCTTGTGTGCATTCACAACCACTGTGGACATTATTCAGCGTGTCTCCCCATGTGCTGCTGGCAGGTACATCGGTGCAGCTGACCAGAATTATGTGTACTTATACCGCTCAACCGCTCTCCGACAAGGAAACGTCCTTTTTGCAAATGCTGACCTTGCATCATGTCAATGCATTGGCACACTGCCTGCAGATTCGATACAGTTCATCGAGGTGCCGTGGATCTCTGAGGCTTTTGAGGCGCAACTTCGGGCGACACGACTCCCAGAGACTCTGCTAGTCTTTTTCGGCCTCATTCTGGGCAGCCATGACATCACCACATGCGGAGGCCCGGTCACTGTCACACGAGTCACTATGCTTCAAGGATATCCCTCGAAATTTGGTGGAGGAGCTGTTTGCAGCCATGGCGGAAGTAAAAAGGAAAGAAGCGCAGGAGAGAGGTGAGGCGCCAGTTCAACTCACAGTGGATTGATCTGCATGCATGCATGTGCGCGTCAAATGTACAGGTAGACACTGAAGGGCTCAGCGCAGCACCGTGACGCTGCGGCGGCAGCAGGCACACAAGTCAAAATTCAGTTTGAAAAGCGTGCTGCCAGTGTGTGTGGGGGAGGCATCCTCACCATTCCAGCAATGTTAACGTTGAGTGCCTTTTTCTTCATATGCCCGCATCAAATGGCAGCATACGCTGCGGTCTGCGCCCTCAGAAATTCGATGTTTGGAAAGAGACCACTGGTCTCCCTCCTGGCTGTGCTGGATGGGGGAAGGGGGGGTTTGGGGTTCTATGATGTGGCGGCCTTGAATGTGCTTATTTCCACCTTGGTGAGGTTCCGCCTTGAGGGCGTGAGGGCGGAATTTGGGCGGAATTTTTATCACTCAAGACGTGCTGCTGTTTGTGTGAGGGAGGCAGTGCTCCATTACGACATGGGAAACGCGCCACTTGAGCATCTTTACTTCGCACAACATGTCACAGCCATTCGCCTTTGCTTCACTGTTCCGAGAGTCTTTTGGCTTTTCTTGTTGCATACTTCTGTACAAGGTTCTGTGAACTGATGATGTGCTCCAACTCTGACGGGAGCATGCGTCAATTTCCATGGTGACTACAGGAGTGACTCTCAAGCACGCCTCCCCTGCACTAGTATTCTCCATCCTACTTGACAACTTTTGGCTGCGAGTCTGTTCAGCAGCCGACCGCAACAGCTGTGTGTACATGTCGGAACACAGCGGGTGCGGTTTCTACAGCGAATCACATTTGGCTAGTGCCACTTGTTACGCTCTTGTCGTCAATTTGTTTTAATTGTTTCCACCCTCCTTGTGTTCTCGTGGTCCGTTAGCCTGACGTGGCAGTGCTGGTGCCGTTGACCGGATCTTTGGGGTCACGTCACGTACACTGCACCTCGAGTTGAACCTGGGCTTGCGCCCCAGCAGCCAGCAGCAGCAAATCAGCAGCAATCAGCAGCAGCCCGCACAGCAGCCAGATATGGGTGTACCAGTGGGAGCAGCAGCGTGCCACTTAACAGCAGATGAAGCGAGTGGGTGATTCGTTACCGAAGCGGGCCTCAGCACCACAGCTCAATACCATGCCACAGCTCATTGGTCGCACATGGCCTGGTGGCTTCGCTGACGCAGCAAGCAGATGATCAGGCAGCAAGCAGCAACCACGTGACCTGCTGATATCGATTGTTACTTCTTCTGTTGTTGTTTGAAACTGCAGACTCGTTCATCACTGGCAGAATCCGGGATGCCTGGGAGCAGGTTCAGAGTCCAGTCGGCTGCTTCTGACTGCAACGAGGCCACACAACGACTGACCTGCTGCATGCAGGGCTTTTCTGGGCAGATGCGCGCTCTCACGGGGTGGTTGTGTTTGCTTGATTCTGGCGGGTGGGCACGCTCTCTGTAGTTGTTGCTGTGCATACATAGCCCACCGAGCCCTGCGAGCAGGTGCCAGAGCCCCCTGACTGCTTCTATCAAAAAGGCCGCTCTGCAGCCGACCTGCTGCATGCAGGGGCATGTCTGCACACGTGCAAGCTCTCACGGGCAGCTAGTGTATTTGATTACCATTCAAGCAACGGCTGCTGCTGTGCATGGCCCTTCAAGCCCTTGCAGCCTTGAAGACAGAAATGCTCTTAGCAGCAGTGCTGCTGCTATGCAACGATTTGCACGCGCCACTTCTAGCGGCTGAACAGACATGGCGCATTTGTGTCTTCAACACAGGGTTCTATGGGGCTTCTGAATACCGCCAGGCCACCTTCGAGTGCTGACACACCAATTCTCACAATGGCAGGCCGTCGCCGCCGCAGCAGCCGAGCCATCATCATCCGCAGTGTCGGCTTCTGCAGTAGCTGTGGACGCCTCTGCACAAACGGCAGCAGCGGATGTCATGACACTGAATGAACTGCACTTTCGGCGTTTTGCCGTCATTGTCACGTTGCTCCTGCCACACCCAAGCAGCAGAGCGACATTCTGTTCTGTAGCTGAGTTCAAAGTGTTTGTCGATGAGGGTTGGATAGATGTGCGCTCCTTTAGGAACAGATATGGAAACCTGTGCGGTTCATGCCAATGTACGCCTTGGTGATCAGCGTGCTTGACAAGGCCTTCATGCCAAGGTACGCCTTGGCGATCAGCGTGCTTAACAAGGCCTTGATCAGCGTGCTTAACAAGGCCTTCATGCCAAGGTACGCCTTGGTGATCAGCGTGCTTAAAAAGGCCTTGTCAACAAGGCCTTGCTAACTTGGTGATCAGCGTGCTTAACAAGGCCTTTGTTAACAAGGCCTTTGTTAACAAGGCCTTTGTTAACACATGCACTACGGTCCCAACTGCACCCTCGGGTGCGGGCGGGATGCCTTTATTAGATTGAAACCAATGCGGCGCAAGCCGGTGTTGTGGTGACTCATAATAACCTAGCGAATCGCATGCCCCTCGTGGGCGGCGATGTTTCATTCAAGTTTCTGCCCTATCAGCTTCATTAACTAGGCCTTGTTAACAAGGCCTTGTTAACAATGTTTTTAACAAGGCCTTGTTAACAATGTTTTTAACAAGGTTTTTAACAAGGCCTTGTTAACAAGGCCTTAGTTAACAAGGCCTTGTTAGCCTTGTTAACTAAGGCCTTGTAACTTGGTGATCAGCGTGCTCAACAAGGCCTTGCACGCTGATCACCAAGTTAACAAGGCCTTAGTTAACAAGGCCTGATCACCAAGTTAACAAGGCCTTAATTAACAAGGCCTTGTTAACTAAGGCCTTGTTAAGCGTGCTTAACAAGGCCTTCGTTAACCAAAGGCCTTGTTAACAGAAGGCCTTGTTAAGCACGCTGATCAGCAAGTTAACAAGGCCTTAGTTAACAAGGCCTTGTTAACCACGCTGATCACCAGGGCGTACCTTGGCATGAACCGCATGAGTCCTGATGCATTATGCCTCTTGATCTCATCGCACAGGTTATCTGCTCTATTAAAATAAAGGAGCGCACATCGATCCGACCGTCATCGAGTAACACTTTGACCTCAGCTACAGTACACAGAGTGTCCCTCTGCTGCTTGGGAGTGGCAGTGGCAAAAGATGGGCGGCTCACAGCTGGCTCACTCAGCGATAAAACTCCATCCAACTTCACTTCAACCCCTTGAACTTTCAGTTGAACTCCGGGAAGTTTGTGGAGCGGGGTGGTAAGCAACAAGGGCACCATGGTGAAGCGAAGAGTCCTATCGCCGATGCCTTTGCTGGACGAGGGATGCCTGCTGGAGCTGCTGCGCGAAGAGGGCATGAAGCCCATGCACGCCCACACAGTCTGGCACAATGCCATCGTACTAGCGCACAAGACCCGGCAGGATGGCGGCGACTACACGACGACTCGCCTGACGGAGGACATACCCAAAATTCCCGTACGCCTCAATGCACTGATTCAGGAGCGCTTTGCGGTGTTCACCAGCAAGGTCGTGCAGCTGCAGCAATCGGCGGATGGCACCACGAAGCTGCTGGTTGAACTTCAGGATGGACAGAGGGTGGAGAGCGTCATCATACCACACCTGACCGCTGATGGTCATGCCAGGAATACACTCTGCGTGAGCAGCCAGATCGGGTGCCAGATGGGGTGAGTTGGCGATGTTGGTGTGGCATTGTGAAGTCATTGTGTCAACAGAGGTGCACTTGAGAGGCTTCACGACAGTAGATCATTGATGCGCAAATCTTCGAGCATTTCAAACTACATTCAGCATAGCACATTTATGCGCAATAGCTACAGGTATTGGCGCTTCTTGCCAAGTGGGCTCATCGTTAAGCCGTTCGCTGCCAGCATGTGACATAAGCCGAATTAGGTATATTGCTGACTGCCGGCGCTTCTGAGTTCTGGGACAGTCGCTTGTGCAGAACCAGCAGCAGTTTATGGCTGGTATGTCAGCTTGTTGTAATTATGAACAACAACCCATTTTTGCCTCTCTGCTGATAGAACATCAACAAAATGCGGCTTTCGCTCTGAAATTGCTGGACTGGAGGTGTTGTGGCATACAGCCCGTTTGGTTCTGACACATGCTTGATGTCAGCCCAAAGACAGAAAGTTACTAGCAATCAGTGGGTGCGGAATCACTGCTGACAGCCCCGTCCCAAAAATTGCTCTCGTGGCAGGTGCACCTTTTGCGCGACAGGAACCATGGGGCTCAAGGGGGACTTGCTGGGGGGAGAAATACTGGAGCAGCTGCTGCACGCGTGCATGGTGGCGCCGATGCGCAACATTGTGAGTGCCCTGACTGCACACTGGAAAGTTCTCTGTCAGCGTCAAGTAAGCCCTCTGCCCTGTGCAACGTTGAGTGCCCTGAATGCACACCGTCAAGGCTCTCCGTCAGCGTCAAGAAAGCCCTCTCTGCCTGTGCAACATATGCTAACCCTGACCCTAACCCTAAACATCCCACGCGTCCGCAGCGCACTCGCACAGACCAACATGTCGCAATCAGCGTGTGGTAATGCGCCGCATCAATGCGCTGCTTCACCTGTGCAGGTGAAAGCACGCTCCGCTGCAGCGCTGGCAACGTCAAGCAGCTGCCTTGGGGTTCACCTCTGCTTGCTGTTGCCTGCTGTGGGTCATTACCGTCAGCACCATTTGTACACTTGGCTGCTTGGCGTTACATCACCTCTCCTTAGAGTCCACACAGTGAACTCCATGTGGTCCACATGTTGAACTCTCTATCTTCATGATATCTTATGAGAACGAATCAAAAGATCGTAGAGCTATTAGTAGCTCAACCTCAGCACCTGGCCAGACTCGCCCCTTCCCACCTAGAAGTGCTGCACTCCTCAGTGAGTGAATGAGAAGCACTTTGGATCTTCTCCAAGGCTTTGCGTGTGTCGGCCTGGCTGCTCTCTTGAACATTCTGTACCTAAGTGCAGGTTTAGAAACAGATGCCACGACCTTCTGTATGCATGAAAACGCCTGTCGCCAATGCTCCATGTGAGAGCAAATGCAGTGCACTACGCGCATCTCGCAGCGCTTTAGGAACTCATACATTTGTGGTGACCGCACATCGCGTACTCTTTCGTGCGCAGGTGTTCATGGGTATGGGAGAGCCGCTCAACAACTACGAGGTGAGGCGGAGCTGCATTACTCTTGATTGAGGGTTTGTACCACTGGCCATAAGGGTATGTATCACTCATACATTTGACTTACCTGCTGCAGCACTCAAGCACAGCTTCAGCCCCACAAAGTCAACATTTGCGGGCGTGGCGCAGAGCTCAACAGCGTCAAAGCACACGTCTGCCTGCCTTTGCATCTGCACAGCATCTTGCGCTGAACTATATGTCGCTTACGCGGTTGGCGCATGTTGCCCGTGTGAATGCGCAGGCTGTCATGAGCGCCATACGGGGCATGAACGACCCCAAACGCTTCTGCATCAGCCAGAGGCACATCACGCTGTCGACCGTCGGCGTGGTGCCGGCCATACGCAGGTACATGCTTATGTTATCGTGTATTCAATGTTGAGGTTGAGGTTGGCGTTAGAGGTCAGGCCTGATCTGAATGCTCGATGCGTACAGTCAACTGGCTGAACAAGTTGCGCCTACCTGTTGTATTTGCGCTGGCCTCCTGTGGCTGCAATACAGATCAACTGGTGCAGTCCTGCTTGCTCTTTCTGGCATGGCTGAGCCCTTCATCATCGTATTGCCAGTGTGACAGCGGCTGGCATCCAATTGCTACGCGGACGAATGAATGTTTGAATGAATGTCAAGGCGCTCCGGTGTTGCTTGCTGTCACTGTTGCCTGCAATGCAGCCCAAACGATGCAGAGGTGGTATGCCGCACCAGGCGTTGTGCGACCAGATTGGGGTTGAAGTTGTAGTGTTACTGCACTTCAACGTGGCGCGCCAAGGGGCAGCCTCGCCCAAATGAGAACCCCAACGCTCCTTACTCGGTAGGAGACTGGGGCATTCGCTTCGCTGCTCAACACATGATTCACTCATGGCGCTCATGAGTAGTGACATGCCGCGCCGCCGCTGCCGCGCAGGCTTACGCGCGACGCCCCCGACACGCAGCTGGCGCTGTCGCTGCACGCGCCCAACCAGGAGCTGCGCAACCAGATCGTGCCCTCGGCGTCCGCATTCAAGCTGCCGGCGCTCATGGCCGCGGTGGAGGCGCACATCGGCCACACGCCCGCTAAAGCGCAGGTGCGTCTTATTTCCTAACCCTGACCCTGACCCTAACCCCTTGCGCGTGCTAGCACGGTGTGCACGGGAGAACTGGGGTGGCCGCGGCGCTGGCCCTAAAAGTCGGCATGAGGGCAGGGTTGGGCTTAGGGTGAGGGTCAGGCCACATCCCACCGCACAAGCCTTGTCTCACCACCACAAGGCATACTGTGTAATCTGGCCTCTACAGTGCCTTGCGCGCCGTTTCTGGAGCCCTTGCTCGCCCTGAGTTCAGAAGTCAAGCCTGCAGAGGCAGCACCATTCACCACCGTGCCGCTCGTCTGCTACAGCTCAGGAGAGTGTCCCCCCTTACCCTCTCATGATATCTGCGCTGACTCGCGTGCTATCGCTGCAGCTGACACCTACCGTACCCGGGCGCCCATTGGTATGCATGAATGTAGTGTGGCTTGCCACATTTGTGACATGATGGTTGTGCTGCTCCCTCAAGCGACCCCACTCATGAACTTGAACGTGTGCTACGCAGGCATCCGCAGTCAACCACCGTGCCGCACGTCCACAGCGTAAAACTGCTCCTCTTGCCCTCTCGTGATATCTGCGCCGACTCGCGCGCTCTCGCTGCAGCTGATACCTACCATAGCCGGGCGCCCATTGGCATGTACAAATGTAGTGTGACATGCCACTATTGTGACATGGAAGTTGTGCTGCTCCCTCAAGCGACCCGGCTCGTGAACTTCAAACGTGTGCTGCGCAAGCATCCGCAGCAGAGCGCTCGCTGCAGCTGATATCTACCTACCGTATTCCGCCCCGCTCTGACGGGCGCCCATGGCATGTAGTGTAAACATGTTAGGACTACCATCGTTCTGTTCACTCAAGCGACCCCGATCGTGAACTGCAAACGTGTGCCGCGCAGGCGTCCGCAGCGGAGCGCGGCGCCGGTGACTCTCCGCCGCCGGGCATCACCCCCGATGACTTTGGCGGCGTGGCCAGCACCATCGGCGAGGTTCCCCCTGCCTCCACTGCCAGCAGCAGCGGCGGCGGCGGCGGCAGCGGCGGCGGCGGCGGCGGCAAGTTTGGCGGCGGCAGCGGCGTGACCAGCAGGATGTTCGGGCGCAAGCGCGCGCTGATAGAGTACGTGCTGCTCTCGGGCGTGAACGACACGCGCCGCTGTGCGCACGAGCTGGGCGCGCTGCTGCAGGGCAAGAGCATGGTCGTCAACCTCATTCCGTACAACGCGACGCTCGTGGAGGGCGACGCATTCAAGGAGCCCATCGAGGAGGACATTGTGGCGGTGAGTGAGCAGTGCTCAGTAGGTGGTGTGTTTCTCAGGGTTAGGGTTCGTGGAGGGCGACGCCTTCAAGGAACCCATCGAGGAGGACATTGTGGCGGTGAGCAGCGCTCAGTAGGTGGTGTTCTTAGGGTTAGGGTCAGGGTCAGTTTTAGGGTTCGCGGAGGGCAACGCCTTCAAGGAGCCCATCGAGGAGGACATTGTGGCGGTGAGTGAGCAGTGCTCAGCGCTTGAAGTAGGTTTGATCTTCAAGGAGCCCATCGAGGAGGACATTGTGGCGGTGAGCAGCGCTCAGTACTTGAAGTAGGTGGGGTTTGAATGTGTCACTACCTGATGAAGTTGCGGTGTGTGTGTGCCCTTGTCTCGCGGCACTCTGTTGGTGTGCACAGGTTTTTAAAGTTTGAGTGCTGCTGTCGCAGGGTCTCCTAACCCTAACCCTACTAGTAGTACCCGATCTTGTCAGCCACCACTGACCGGTTATGCAGCCCTAACCCTTGCAGCGGACTGAGGAGTCTCTCGGAGGTAGGTTTAGCCATAATAACTCTGGGTTTTGACGCATAAGTGTCTTCGTGCCTATGCACAAAACAGATCCCAGCGCTGTTGCAGTCAACATAATACCTGCTGAAGTAGACAAATAGATAGACAAAAAGAGGCAAATAGAGGCAAGCCTTTATGATAGCGGTAAGCATCTATTTGAGACCAAATCACGTTGACATCTTTGACACTGATCGCAGCACTTGTGTGCACTGCTCAAGCGGGAGCTGCCAGCATACCGGTTGTTTTGGTGCCAAACGCACAGCTCCAGCAGAGGTGCCCACCCTAACAGTGTGTAACCGTAGTTAGTTGAAAGTCTACAGCAATTGCCACCTATATCTGACAAGAGCTTCTGAAGTCAAGCTTGCTGTGCTGATTTTCACTTGCTGCCTGCATTCTTCAACCTTTTTTGCATGCAGTTCAAGGAAATCGTGATGACCTACGGCCTCTTTGTGACAGTCAGGTGAGTCCACAAGATGCGTTCAGTTATTCATTCGCAATCACTTTCCCTGTGACGCACTAGGGTATACTTGCTTGGTCCACTAATCATGGTGTAGCTCTTCAGTTACATCTGCTCGTCGCTCTAATCTCAGCTGTTGCAGCTGCTTTCCACGATGCCTACAGTAAGTTGTACGAACTCACCTGAGACGTTGCGCTAAATTTTACACTGTGAGCGTGCAGCTGTGCCTGTCAAATTGCACACACGGCATCGTAGTCAGCGCCCTCGCCGACCTCCGTCTTGTACGGCTCACCACCTGCCTAGTGTCAACTTCAACCCTCAACCTCACTGCAACGCTCCCCACGCGCGCAGGCGCCACCACGGCCGCGACATCGACGGCGCCTGCGGCCAGCTCGTGCTCAAGACGGAGGCGGAGAGAGCCGCGGGCCTCGCCAGCACCAGTGCTCAGCAGGGTGGTTGCGGCGGCACCGACATCGAGGACATTGGCAGGGCCAAGCCTCAGGCCGGCAAGCGGACAAAGCAGAGCACTGCTGCCAACGCCGGCGCGCCCACCAAGTCCAAGGGCCGTACCAAGGCGAAAAGCGCCGCCGCGGCCGCGCAGAATGGCGCCGACGCCGCCGCCGGCGGGAGCGACGACGGCGACGGCAAGGGCGGCGGTGCCGCTGCTGCCGGCGATGGCGGCGCCGCTGCCGATGCTGCTGCTGCCGTTGCCACCGCGCCTCCTGCATCTGCAGACACTTCTGCCGCCGCGCCGCGCAGCCACGGCAGCAGCGGTGCGGGCGACGGCGGCGGTTTGAGCGGCATGACAATGGAGCGCGCGGTCAAGTATCTTCTCATCGGCGGGGCGGTGGCAGCGGGCGCGCTGGTTGTGTTCGGTGTGCGGTTACGGGCGCAGGGCGCGCGGCGGTGATGCCGCATGTGTGCGAGACAGTCGTGACGTGTTGCAGTGTACAGTATTTGAGCCAGGCAATACAGGTTTTCTCCTCCACGAGAGGATGTGCGTGGTCAGTGCATCTCTTGCTCGTGTCTTCCTTACTTGTGCACGCTTCTTGTGAAAACAGCACACAAGCCAAGTCAACGTACATGTCTGACCAGAACATGATGGCATCGCACTGCTGCACATGACAGCGCAGCACCTTGCCACTTTTACCTTCCAATCCTTCACGCCGTCAGAAAACCAAGCTGCCGTCTTGCCACATACACGTATGTTCACAGGTTTTTGCGCCGCTGCTAGTGTTGTCAAATGCTGGACACTGCACATCCAGGCATCTACTTCAAAGACATGTTGCACGCGCCTCAGAAAAGCCTATGCATGCTTCCCATGTATGCCTGCACATGATGGACAGCTAGCTGTAAGGCACAGCTGTGGCCATCGCCAGTCCCCCATTCAATGGCGCTCACATGAGGCTTGCTTGTACGCTAGCACAACCAAGAGGCACAACAACGCGTCTGTTTTGCCTGCCGATGTACTGCAGCCCCAAATGCTGTTGAGATGAAAGACATCACACTTTTTATCATCGTCACAGACACCTGCGCAAACATATATGTTTGGAGGCACACTCAAGGCTTCGGGCCAGCATGTGCAACGCTGACTCTATGTGTATGTGTGCTGCATAGCAGTGCCGGGTCGTGCATCAGTGACTGCAAGGGGCAGATCTTGAAAATGGGAGAGAAAATTTTGGCTTCGAGAACATGTATGTTCGACATGATCATTCATACATGTGCATCTTGGTCCACCTGCATGTGTCCAGTAATTTGCCCTCCGCAGCACATGCTTGCCTACCTTCAATGGTCGGCATCTTGACCGCACTTTGCTCACAATTGTCGCATTCTGCAAGACTTTCACGCATCTGCACTACTGAGGTTCTGCGGCGCTGCAGCCATGGCTCTGAATTGACGTCAGGAATCGCACCTGTTCATTGGCACACTCTCAAAAATGCTTTTTGGACTGCCACTGCCATGAAGGCTTGTGGCATCCCTCAAATGCACCGTCAAAGCACAATCTGTCGTTCATTGCTCTACTCAACAAAGCTCACGACATCCAAAATGCCAGCCCACTGTAGTTCCTTTGCATGCTTCCTATGCCTGTCAGCGAGCTGCAGCTGATTTGCCTCTTCTTGTGTAGTGCCTCTGGGCACACATTTCTCCAAGTGCTCTCGCTGTCCGTCTCATTCCTAGAAGCGACACGTCATTGTATACTGTCATGCCTGCCACTACTTGCTCAGTCCACTGAAGGCGCAATAGGTGCTGTGTCAGCCGCATCACCAGCGTAGTCGGCGCCAACGCGGTCGCAGCCGAGGCTGTTGCTGTCATTGCTGCTGTTTCCAGCGCCGCTGCTACCACCGTCACCACCGCTGCCGCCGCCGCCACCGCTGCTGAAGCCGCTGCCGCCTTCACCGCTGCTGACGCCTGCACCGCCGTTGCTGCCGTTGGCGCAGGCGCCGCCGCTGCTGCCTCCGCCGCCGCCGCCGCCGCCGCTGCCGTCGCCGTTGCTGCCGCTGGCACCCGCGACGACGCCGCTGGCGTTGATGCCGCTGGCGTTGCTGCCGCCGGCGTTGCTGCCGCCGGCGTTGCTGCCGATGGCTTTGCCGCCACCGCCGCCGCTGCCGCCGCCGCCGCCGCCGCCGCCGCCGCTGCTGCCGCTGGCACCCCTGCCATCAATGAACAGCGCGGTCAGCTTCTTGCACAGGGCCTTGTGGCACTTCTTCCAGTGTACACGCTGGCACTCACGGCTGCAGTATCCCACGAGCCCACAGCCGGAGCACAGCAGCAGCGTGCCGCCGCTGCCGCCGCCGCTGCCGCCGCTGCTGCCGCCGCCACCGCCGCTGCCGCCGCCGCCGCCGCTGCCTCCGCCGCCACCGCTGCAGCTGAGTTTGGCGCCCATGCACATCTGGCAGTGGAAGGGCTTGAAGCTCGCGCGGGGGGCCCCCAGTGGCACGCCGAAAGCGACAAATGCAGCTGTGACCGTGTCGTCACTCGGCCCACGCAATTGCCCCAGCAGCCGCACGTAGCGCGACAGGCGATAAACTGCTGCGCTGCTGCTGTGGCCACCGCTGCCGCCGTCGCCGCCGCCATCGCTGCCACTGCCGCCGCCATTGCCGCCGCCCCCGCCGCCACTCCCGCTGCCGCTGCCGCCACTACCGCCGCCGCTGCCGCCACTCCCGCCGCCGCTGCCGCCACTGTCGCCGCCGCTGCCGCCGCCGCTGCCGCCGCGGCGCTCACGCAGGAAAGCGGCGGGGTCCGGCACCGCCAGCACGTGCTCCACCGCCGCCAGCGCCAGGTTCAGATCGCCGGTGATGACGGGGTGCTCCGCTGAGCACTGCCCGCCGCGGCGCGCGCACCCCGCAGCCGCGCACTCCGCGAGCTCCAGCAGCTCCAGCGCGCCGTCGGCGATGTCGGCCTTCTGCTGCGCGCTGAGGGGCGCGAGCATCGCGGCGCCGCCGCGCAGCGCCTGCCGCGCGCGCAGCGCAAGCCGCGCCGCGTTGTGCGCGCCGCACAGCTCCGCGCGCGCGGCGGCGAGGAGGCGCTCCAGCTCGCGCGCCACGCGCGCGCCGCCGTCGCGCCGCCGCAGCGCCGCGATCAGCGTGGGGCTGTCCGTGAGCTCGCGCGCGCGCGCCTCCAGGCGCTGCGCTCGCGCCAGCTGCGCCGCGAGGCGCGCGGGGTCGGGCGCGCGTCGCAGCGCCACGCCGCCGCCTCCAGGCCCGGCACCTCGCGCGCCTCTGGCGGCGGCGGCGCAAATGTCGGCATGACGACGCCGTCGGCGCAGCGTGCGCACTTTACGCCGCGGGTGGCGTCCGGCGCGGAGCACTGCGGACAGGTGCATATGAAGTCTTTGGTGCGCGCGAGCTCGGTCCAGCGCTCCAGCGTCGGTGCCGCGCAGCCGCAGTCCGCGTAGGAGATGGTGATGAGGTCGCCCGCCGCGATGGAGTGCGCGGCGAAGTAAGAAATGGAGCCGTAGGGGTTCTGCGAGGTGTACATGCAGTTGGGGACGCACGAGTGCGCGGCCATGGAGGCCAGGGGGTAGAGGGCCGACGTGCTGATGGGCGGGCGCTGGTTTGGCGGAAGCTTGTCGAGCACGCCCTTGCGGATGCTTTCCTCCCACGCCGGCAGCAGCTTGAAGCTGTGGCTGTTGAACTTGAAGACGCTCATCAGCTCGAGCGCGGTCATGCACATGGCCCCTGGCGATCTGTCTGGCACGGGCAGGTTGTTGAGGAATGCCGCCGCTGGGTTGGTGTCGGCAGCGGTGGCGGCACGCTCCAAGGCGGCCTGCAGTCTGGCCGTTGTCATGCAGGCAGCTGCCAGCAGCTCCTGCATCTTTTGGTCGCAGCTGGCGAAGCGCGCGGGCTCACCAGCCTTCAGGTGGTGCAGATCAAAGATTTGCTGCCGCTGCTCGCTGGTCGTTGAATGGAACTTCATCATAAGATCGTCGACCACGCCATTGATAAAGCACGATGAGAGGGCGCTCTCGAAGCACCTCATCGCCCGGATTGAAGTCCCTGGTTGCCTGGAGGACGCGACCCATGCCCTCCCTTACGCTCACCTCCACACCTCCATTGTACTGCATGTCCTGCCTCGGCTGGCACAGCACCGTCCCGGAAAGATATGTTGACGTCGTTTTCGGGCTTCTTGCAGCAATGGCTGGTGCGAAAGGCGTTTGCAGGTTTCCGCACACACTGGCTGGCTCTTTGTTCGCGAGCGCTAGTGCCTGGTCATGATAAAAGAAGAAGTGGCGACGAACTGCAAGTAAGTTGGAGGCCGAATGAAGATTCGCCCACCACTTTTTTGTCCCTTGTGCTTTCCGTATGTGGAGGTGCTCATACTCGACAACAGCACTGCCGTCAAGCCAAAAGTCTTCATCAACCTTTTTGCCAACCTTACCGACTGATGTTGAAATGCGTCTAGCAAAGCACCTTTGGCGCGCAGGGTGCCAAGACAGGGCCAGCAAGTGTATGCACGCCACTTTGCAGCATCAAGGACGGCGCTCTGCTGGAATTCACCACTGGCAACGCGCAATAAGTGGGATTTTTCAAGGTGTAGATCCCATACGACGGCGGCAGCTCAAGCCTCCAACGGCAGCCTTCATGCCCCAGACAACACTGTCACATGGCGATTCCAGCAACAAGCCGGCACCTCATGGCATGCGCATGCACGTGCACGCGCTCAGACACCACACACACCCACGCGCGCGCACACATACACACACACACACAGCGCGCACACACACAAACACACACACACACACACCAGAAGCATCGGAACAAATACGGCATGCCATTAGCACGCGCGACACAACGGCTTCGGCGCTACCTACGCGCCACGACCCGAAAACCGCACGCCACCGCGCACGCGCCAGCGCATCACGCGACGCCCGCCCTGCCCATCTCCAGGTACGCGGCGTGCGTGAGTGCATACGGCACCAGACCCTCCACGGCGCTGCGGTCGACGGCGTCGCACTCCTCCACGAAACGGTCCAGGAACGCGAGCATCTCGGGGAAGCGCCACTCGCGGTACAGCGCGCGCGCGCCGAGCTTCATGCGCAGCAGCGTGAGCGCGGCGCAGTCGGCGTACGCGCGCAGCGCCGCGACGGCGGCGGCGTCGCCAGGCCCGAGCAGTGCTGCGAAGAGCGCCGTCATGGCTGGCACGGCCATGTGCTCGCCGCGCTCAAAGCCCTCGAGCGCGCTCACGAAGCGGCAGCACTTCCACGCGTCTGCCGCAAAGATCGCCGCGTACGCGTACGGCAGCAGCGGCCAGACGCCGGCGCCAGACTGCGCGCGGGTGGCGGCGGCGGCGTCGTAGCAGCGCGCACAGTCAGGCATCGTGCTTGATGGCGGATTGGGTGTCGTGACGAGGAGATATCAGGGGGTGACAAGCAATGCCCCAGGGAGACGCGGTGCAGAACGATATTGCAGGACGTGATATACACAAACACTGTCAAGCTTGGCTTTACGAGTGGCAAAGTATGACACACTGGTCGTCACAGCGTGGTGGCCATCCGAGAGTGTCAGACATGATGAAGTCTCCCAACCCGGAGCTTATCACCGTCACAAAGAGCGCTCGGCATCCGCCTGCAATTACTTCAACAGTGTTTTATGCACTTCAACTCCTACCTGCGCGGCTTCGCTGAGCGCGGTCTCCAGCCCAAAGTCGCCGGACGCGAGTGCGACGCCCAGGTCGCTGGCCAGCGAGACGAAGGCGCCGACGTCGCCGCACGGCGCGCCGTTGCCGGCGGCGATGCCCGCGTCGAGCATCGCTGCGGCGGCGGCCGCAGTCGCGTGCACCCCCGGCATGCTCTTGCTGCACACCTCCGAGAGAGCCTGGGCAAGGGTGGAGTGGCGGCACAGCTTGAGGTGAGGGTGGGGCGAGGGAAGGGAGGGGGGGTGGGGTGGCGCGTGCGCTGTGTGCTGTTCTTATGGATGCGAGATGGGTACTGATGTTGGGTGGCGTACTGCGCGTATAGAGGAGTGCTGTGGGGTTTGTCATACACACAGCCGACGAGCTTTCAGCAAAACGTGGTGAAAGGACAGGGGCACTGTGTGTGCATGCCCCTACACTGCATCAGACGCACTCTGCGCACCGCTTGAAGTATCAGAGTGGCAGTGGAGCCGCAGCACAATTCTGGCGCAGGTGCGCAGCACCAACTTGGTGCGCGTGCGTCAGGCTGCACGAGTCAATTATTGTCATGTACATTCGTCACCGCATCTGACCTCGCAACCCTCGCCGAAATGCATGCATCTCTCATAATACACATACGTCACGTTACAATTTAGCAGCCGCTCTCCGCACACGCGCAGCGCAGCACGCGCGCACCTCCCGCAGCAGCCGCCGCAGCGTGAGCGCCGTGCCAATGGCAATGCTGTGCTGCAGCAGCTTCTCCAGCGGCGCGAGGCTGCGCAGCGCCTCGTCCCAGCCCTGGCCGCCGCCCCTGTCGTGGGCGTCCTTGAAGCGACTGAGCGCTGGCGCCATGCTGCTGAGCAGCTGCTGGATCTCGCGCACGCGCCCGGAGACCAGGCCCAGCATCGCCTGCGCGCGTTGCGATGTCGTCGTGGTGGTGCATCGTGTGAGCGTGCACACATGGCGGCTACCATTGCAGAAAAGGCAAGTTTGAAGTGCCTGTTGTGCCGAAACCGGCTCCGGGTGAACACGGACGATGAAATGTCAAGCGCGGCTCTAGCAAGGTGCTGCTGGTGAAGTATCATGATCTGAGGTGGACATTGATGCTGTTGTCAACACATCATGCGCGTGCGATTCTTGCATGTGGGCATAGGCTCCATGCAGATCAAAGTGTGTATCAGCATGTATTGGCACGTCTAGATTCTTAAGTTGGCAGCAAAGCTCCGCAGGGTGCTGCAAGACTGCTTTGCATCTTCCCACACACAACTTTGACATCCACATCTTTGTCATTGCATTCAATTTACCGTAGTACACAACTGGCTTCCAGATGATTGGCGACAGCTGAAAACTACCAGTACGATGGACAGTATCACATTGCGCTCACCAACTCTACGTGAAAGGTGCGAGCACCGTTGCCACACATGCAGCACTGCCCTGCTGTGCGTGCAAGAACATGCGCATGCTGCAGATACTGTCACAAGTCAGAGTCATCGCACACGAGTCAAAGTCAGATTTACTGCACCCACCCGCACGTCTCTACACATTCGCCCTTTACATGCGCGGCTGTGGCCTGCAAGCGACCTCATGTAACGCGTACCTCGAGAACAACGTCGTGAGGAGCACTGACCTGTCCCAATGAGTCAGAGTCAGAATCATAGCACGCATCAGCACCCTTGCATACTCAGCGCGCTGTGATCGTGCTGAGCACTGACTGTTCTGACGCTCACCCCCCCACCACCTCAGGGTTACATAAGAGTTAAGGTCAGAAGTGCGCACTGACCTGGTCCAGCGTGCAGCCTGCGCAGGGTTGAGCACTGACCCCTCTCAGTGCACAGCCCCCCCTTGCTGCCTTGCGGCTACATTAGGGTTAGGGCTAGGCCTGAGCTGTACATCAGGGTTAGGGTTAGGGCTGAGCGCTGACCTGCTCCGGCGCGCAGCCGGCGCGCAAGGCTGAGCGCTGCCTTAGGCTTACATTTGGGGGTAGGGTCAGGGCTGATCGCCGACCTGCTCCAGCGCGCACGCGTAAGGCTTACAATAGGGTTAGGGTTAGGCCTGAGCTGTACAGTTAGGGTTAGGGTTAGGGCTGAGCACTGACCTGCTCCAGCGCGCGCGCGCCGCCGCCCCCGAACAGCGCGCAGAACGCCCTGAGCTCCTGCTTGTCCATGTAGAGGTCTATCGGCGCGGCGCTCTTGGGCGCGGAGGGCGTGCAGACAAAGCCCTCGCGCGCGGCCACGTACACCGCGCCCAGACCCAGGTCGCCTTCAGGGCTGCGGTCAAACGGCAGGCATTGGCATTGATGGAATGGGGTGCGTGGATGTCAGCGGCAGGAGTGCGGGCGACAGCTGACAGTGGTGCTGTTAGTTGGAAGGGAAAGAAGCCCTCGCGCGCAGCCACGTACACTGCGCCCAGACCCAGGTCACCTTCGGGGCTGCGGGGCGGGCAGCATTTTGATGGAAACGAATCAGAAGATTGTAGAGCTCTACAGTAGGTGACAAGGTGTGGTCAGCCGCAAATGCCTTCCACCAATGACCGTGGTCGCCGTTGCTGCGGCAATTGATATTGGCGTTGATGGAATGGGGTGCGTGGATGTCAGCGGCAGGAGTGCGGGCGCGAGCTGACAGTGTTCCTGTTTTTAAAATAAAGGGAGAGAAGGCATTGGCAACTGGCCAGAGTAGGGGTGGGTTTCAACAGCGGCGTGGGATCGTTGATCGGTCGCACTGTCGGGCGGAACAGCATTAACAACAACGCGGCGAGCGCGTTGAAGGCAGTGTGTGGGGTGCCAGAGTTCAGCGCAGGTTCAGCACGAATTTACCCACGCAACACAGCACAACAAGAGAACGCTTGAGCATGCAGACAGTAGGAAGGCGCGGTGCTGCAGCAACAGTTCACCACCAGTTCACTGAATCACGCATCTCATGCGCTTGAGGATGTAGACGGTAGGAAGGTGTGGTGCTGCAGGAGTTCACCACGAGTTCACCACCAGTCCACCGGATCATGTAGACATAGCACAGGACAAATCACGCACCTCATGCGCTTGAGCATGTAGACGTAATACAGGACAAACGAGTCGAGGACGGTGCGGTGCTGCGGCGCGGCGGGCGCGGCGGCGGCGTCGGCATCTGACGTGCGCGTCCACTGCGAGCACTCGTCCAGCAGCACGCGCCGCACCATGCCGTCCACATCCAAGCCGGCGCCTGCTAGCGCGGACTGCGTGAGCGTGAGGAAAACGACACTCATATCAGCGGAGCATCAAAAGATATCAAAAAACACTGCGAGGACTCGTACAGCAGCACGCGAAGCACCATGCCGTCCACATCCAGACCGGCGCCTGCCAGCGCGGACTGCGCAGCGTGTGCGCATGGCAGATGACATTGATATGAGCGGAGGATCAAGAAGCAGTCACGCGATACTTCAAGGTACATCAGCGCTCGGAACACCTCAGCAGTTCAGGCAGGCGTCTGCCAGCGCAGACTGCGTGTGCGCGCACAGCAGACGGCGGGTGGCAGCGCCAACCGTAATACTTCAAGTGTGATGCTTCAAAAGTACTTCAGCGCTCAAATCACCGCAGCAGAGCACATACAGGCCGGCACCTGCCAGCGCGGACTGCGTGCGTGCGCGGGAGTTGACATGCATATTAACGAGGCATATGGGAGCAATCACCGGCGGTTGTGCTACCCGGCCGTGCTGACTGTCAGCGCACGGATCGGAACTCGGAGGACAGGAGGGTGTGCATAGGACAGTCGCCGGTGCAGGCAAAGACTCTCGGCTGCCATACTTGCAGTTGAGTTCAAGTTGAGCGTGACGCCGCATCCAGCGCGACCAATGCCTGTTGAAAGGTTGTCATGCACGCCACCGCATGTCAAGGAACATGTTGTTGCAAGGACGTCACGCTTGATTCGGCACCAGACTTTCAACACCACAGCTGAGGTCGTAGCTGAGGCCGCTCTACAAGCGCACAGATGCACACCTGCATGATGGCGACGAAGTGCGTGACAGCATCCAGCACAATCGAAGGCCGCTTGATGCACGTCTCAAGACATGCACTGACTCGCGCACGCCACACACATACGGTTGAAGTTGAGGTTGAAGCCGGGGCTGCAATGCACACACACCTGCATGACGCCTACACAGCGCGTGACAGCATCCAGCGCGACGGACGGCCACTCTATGCACATCTCGATACACGCTTTGACTTGCGCACACCACACACATGCGCTTGAAGTTGAAATTGAACTTGAATCTGAAGCGACCCGCACCTGCATGACGCCGACGCAGCGCGTGACGGCGTCGAGCGCGATGGACGGCCGTTCGATGCACGTCTCAATACACGCTTTCATCTCTGACTCGCGCACGCCACACACAAACAGCTGAAATTGCAGTTGCGACAGATGGGGGGCAACACTGCCACTACCAAGCCGCGCGCACACATACACACCTGCATGACGCCGACGCAGCGCGTGACGGCGTCGAGCGCGACGGACGGCCGCTCGATGCACGTCTCGTACACCGTCGCGCGCCGCAGGTAGCCGCGGAAGAACGCCTCCACGCGGCGCCGCACGAACTCGCGCGGCACAATGAGGCGGTCGTACGCGAGAATACCCATGCTGAGAGGGCCGTCGCCGCGGTCGACGGACTCGAGGCCCTCCAGGATTGCTGCGAGGCTGCGCCGATAGGCGACCAGGCTCTGCACTTTGTCGTGCGCTGTGCCGCTGCGTGTTCGCGGCGGGGGGGGACGGGGGGGGGGGTTGAGTATGAGCAGGCGCATCTGGGCTGATTACGTGCGTGTGAATATGAGGTGGGTCCAATTGGGATAGGCCAATGCATCAGTGTATGTGGTTCTCAACGGCGTGTGACTGCAGTGATGGGAATGATCGCCAAGTGATGCGTGGGCACGCGGCGCGGGGGAAGGGGGGGGGGAGATCAACAGTGCGCTGCCAGCACGCTGCAGCAGGCGAAGCAGCCAGCGACGCGATCAAGCAGGAAAAGCCGCACAATGACACCGCGACAACGCACAGAGCTTTGTACCCTCATCAGCACTCAGGCCGCTGCGCAAGTCCTGATGCCACACAGAACCTCCAGGTTACGATGGGGTGCGCTTGGCGGCACTTCAGCAGCACGTGAACAGTAAGATCTCGAGACTTCGCGTCCAATAATGTGACTGATTTGTGGCAATAGCTGACCTGCTCTCGCTGCCGGGCAGAGGCTCCTCCACGGGCGCCACGGCCATGCCCTTGCGCGCCTTCGTCGCCGCCACCTGCAACCTCTCATACCTGCGCAGGGGCAGGCGAAAGCCGTCAGCCAGCACGCGGCAATTGCGGGAAAGCAGCGCTCAGCACTGTGTAGAAAAACTAGGTTCATCAGGGAAATGAGCATAGCCCGCACAAGCACCACTCGCTTCCCTCTAAACCTCGTCGACGTAGAACAGCAGCACAACGCGCAGCTGCCGACAGCAGCATGCAGCCCCCGACCGCAGCACACAAGGGCGCGCAAGAGTCTTCAAGTGGCAGAGGCGCCATGCACCCGCTGCTTCCACTCCGCCAGCGGTGCCCTCTACGCCAACACAGCTGCAACAGCTGGCCGCAGCGCGCGCGCCGCTGCATTCTCACACTGATGAGCACTGCTGCTGCACCGTTTTGCCGGTGCAGACGACCCATAAGCATCAGCGCTGAGCATCATCAGCCCAGCGTGTGCCGCCACGATCTCATGCTGCCAAGCACTACCTATAACCACCCTGCAGGGTGTCACCCTGCAGCACGCACACGAGCACAAGAGCGCGGTATGGCGCGCGACGCGGTCCGCACAGCCGTTGTGCAGCTGTACAGGTCCCACCTGACAAAGCGCCGCCGACTCGCCAACGCGCTCACGGTTGCGAATTCATAGCAGCTGCGCCAGCGCGTACCGACAGCGCAAGCCGGAGGCCGTCCGTTCCTCTTTTCGCATGCATACATACCTCGTAAAGGCCTCCGCGGGGCTCGCCCTCTGCTCCAGCGCCTGCGTCTCGCGCACCAGCAGCCCCAGCAGCTGCTCCACGCGCGCCGCCACTTCGTCCGCCATGCTCTCGCACTCCTGCGCGCTGCCGCCGCCGATGATGCTCAGCTCCTCCGGGCACTCCGGCACCGCGGAGCGCTGCGCAGCCGCCAGCGCGTAGAGGTAGGCCAGTGCATACCTACCCATGGAGGGGTCGCTGCCGTAGAGGCACTGTGGCAGGGGGGAGGGGGGGAGGGAGGGGGTGGTGGGGGGGTGTTGGGAGGTTGGAAGGGGGGTGCGCTGGTGTGTTGCGAGGCACCGAGAGGTACTTCGAAGTATTCAACATCGAAGCTGAGCAGGGCATGCTGCAGCAGTTATTTTTGCGGGAGCCTCAGCTCAGCAGATCAAACGTTGCCACCAGCCTGAACGTAAGAGCAGGTAAGCGGGACGACCACAGGGAAACCGTACTTGCAGCGACCGCTGACGCGCACCCGATACACGACGATGGCGACGACGACAGCATCGAGGCGCCAGCAGCAGCAGCGCGCGTCTAAACAACAATACCAGCAAGTGTGGGGACAGGGAAAGGGGGGCGACGGCGGCGGCAACAGCGTACGCACCGTAGAGAAGTCGTCCCTGACGGCGCCCAGGTGCCACCACGCGTCGCGCAGCTCCACGTGCAGCGAGAGCATGGACGGCAGCGCGTCGACGAGCTGCGAGTGCAGCCGCACAGTGCTCAGGCGCCGCAGCAGCGCCTCCACCTCGCCCGCGCGCAGGAGGTGCGCCGAGGGGTCCGCCAGCGCGCCCACCAGCCTGTCGCAGTCCCACCGGAACTCCTGTCGTGGGGGGGGGGGGGGGGGGGGGAGATGGAGGTGCAGGTCAGGGGGGGGGGGGAGGAAGAAGGGTGATGGATGTGGGCGGTGAGGCGGGGGGAGGGGCACCAGGAAAGAGGGTGATGCCCCACCAAAGGGATTGTGTGTGTGTGTACTGAGCAATGCCGTTGCCAGGTTACATGCAACATACGGCGGATGGGCTATCGCGCCTGCCAACAGGAATACCAGCAGCTCGTCGCAGCCAACTGCAACGTTGAAGGCGGTGACTGGGGTAATGGGCATCGATCACGTGCCGACACGCAGTCCTGCGGCGCGACTGAGCACTGCCGGACGCTAGCCCTGTGGCAGGGTTAGGTTAGCAACATACGGTCCTTACTTAGAAGACTCACTGGCTGCTCAGCATGAGCACTGCCGCCACCCGGTAAAAACGCCAGCGACGCGCCCGCAGCTAGGACCTGCTGCGTCCGATGCGCCCCCCAGAGAGTGACACCATCCTGCACACAGATGACCTTGCGAAACACTGCTGCTGCTGCTGCTGCTGCAGCGGCGGCGGCGACGCACCTGCAGTATGGGCTTCACCGCAGCGTCCCCCGCCACCGCCGTCACATCAAACTCAAAGTGCCGCAGCAGCCCCGCCAGCGTGGCCGTCATGCCCTGCCCGAGCTTCGCCGTCACGTCGGGGTTCGCGCACGCGGCGGCGATCAGCGGCGCCAGCGCGTGCGCGTGCGCGCCGCGCAGGTACTCTGCGTAGTAGCGCCGCACCGCCGCGGCGTGCTTGACCACGAGCCCGTGCACGGCGTCGGCGGCGCCGATGAGCGCTGACGCAAGGGCGTCGTCGAACTGCGACGCGTCCTTGTCCTTCTTGCTCGCCACCTGGCCGCGGTGCCTGGCCGTGGTCAATGGTGGTTGATATAGAGTGTGAGCGGCGGTGGGGCGGCGGTGCGCATTAGGGGGGGGGGAGAAGGCGAGTGCACGTCGTCTGGCCGCGGATGGTAGGTGGTTGAGATAGCGTGCGCGCGGCGGCGGGGGGCGACGGTGCGCATTAGAGAGGTGGGGGGGGGGGGGAGGGGGGAGTGCGCGTTGTCTGGCCGCGGATGGTACGTGGATGATACAGTGCGTGCGCGGCAGCGGGGCGGTAGGGCGCGGTTGACATTACGGGGGAGAGCGAGAGCGTGTTGTGTGAGGCGAAGGCTGAGGCGAAATTGGGGCGCGATGGAGTGGGGGGTCAGGCGGTGAGCACTGCCACAAGTTTGACATGCCGGTGGGACGCGCCATGTGTCTGTCGTGCTGGCACGTGGGCTGTACTGGGGTGTGGCAGACGTCGGGATGCACGTGCAGGAGACATCTTGAATGGGACAGCAAGCACTTCGTGGGATCTACGCTGATCATCATATCATTGGTCCTTGACTTTTGACAAAGCGCTGCGTGTTCCGCAAACTTGGCCCTCCACTTGCATACGCACACCTGTTTGGCGAGCGGATAATGCTGCTGTCACGGTCAGCGGCACATGCGAGGGCGTAAGAAGCCACTGTATTTTCTCGATCATACAAACTGATCATCACCACCAACTGCCACTGACAGCGCGCGCACGCCACAGCTCACCGCCAGTAGCACAGCGTCTCATCTCATCTTACAAACTGATGATGACCACCAACTGCAACTGACAGACAGAGCGCGTGCGCCGCAGCTCACCGCCAGTAGCACAGCATTCACCTCAACATACATACTGAGCATCACCACCAACTGCAAGTGACATACAGAGCTCGCGCACCGCAGCTCACCGCCAGTAGCACAGCGTCTCATCTCATCATACGCACTGATCATCACCACTAACTGCAACTGGTGCACGACGCGGCAGCTCACCGCCAGTAGCACAGCGTCTCCGCGCGCGCCATCGCGAGCGCGGCGAACACCACGGGGAACTTGGGCCCCAGCAGCCCCGGCGCGCGGCGCACCACCAGCTTCAACTCCTGAAGTTCGCCCGCCAGGTACACGCGCCGCCGCCGCTGCTGCACGCCGCTCGCCGCCGCCGCCGCCTTGCGCAGCTCCTTGACGTACTCCTTGAACTTCATCTTGCCGAGCAGCGGCAGCGCGGCGCCCTTGGGCGGGAACCACGCCGCGAGGCGCTCGAGCTCCGCGTGCACGGCGAGCGGCGCGGCGCCGCGCACTACGTCAACGACAAGCGCCTCCGACGCGACCGTCACAAACAGCTCCTGCGCCGGCGCGGAGTTGAAGACGGCGGCCGGCAGCGCGAGCCCGGTGTACAGGACCCACTCGGCGTACTGCGCGCCGCGCGCGATCGCAAAGTGCAGCGGCACCGTCGGCGCGCGCGGGCCCAGCGGCGCCGCCGCCGGCAGCGCGAGCGCCGCGGCGCCACCGGCGAGCGCGCTGAGCGCAGAGATGGCGCGCAGCCGCTCGGGGTCGAGGGCGAGCGCGACGGCGTCGGAGACCTCGCCGAGGCACGCGAGCGCGCACGCGTGCAGCGGCGCGTGCGCGGCGCCGCCGAGCGCTGCCGCGGCGGCGTGCACAGGGTCGTCGCTCGCGGCGACGAGCGCCGCGACGGCGGGCCACGCGGGCTCGGCGCGGCGGCGCGCGGCGGCGGCGGCGGCGAAGTAGAGGCCTAGCGCGGCCTTGCGCTCGTCTACGCGCGAGATGACGACGTGGAGCTTGGTGAAGGACGTCAGGAGGCCCATGAAGTTGCCCAGGAGGGTGGGGGTCAGGTCCATCTGGGGGCGGTATGGGGGGGGGGAGGGGAGTTAAAGAGGGTTGACCATAGTGGATCAGGTGCAGTGGATTGTTGCTTGTGACGTCTGGTGATGCATTGGTCACTTGGGTGCTTTGACCGCTGCACGAGGGGTGCAGTTGCTGGCACAAGCACTTTAAGTGTTGACGACATGTTCCGCTGAAACATCACTGAGTCCCTTGGTCGTTGGTGATGGCGTAGTGCCCACCATAGCAGCTGTCTCCTGACATAGCTCGTGTCTTGCACTTGCTAGCAGGCCCGGGCTGCAGGGCTGCTGGTGTCTGCGCTTTGGTGCGGCAAGGCCATTGCAACTGTCAGCACAACTTATTGTGCTTCAAAACCTGTGTGTTCACATACTGAGTGATTGCCAATACGTCTGTTCGAGTTGTATGTGGTATGTGGCATGGTTATGTTACACGCCCATCGACGACTTGCCACCCAAGTGCAGCACACAGCATGACTGCCAGTGCAGCGCACCAGTTGGCACAACTGCCATCTGAAGTCCATTGCCGCATGCAGTAGAAGGTTACCAAAGCAAGCACAATGAAAAGGCTGGGAATGGAATACAACCTGCCGCTAGCTCAATGCAGGTACAGAGTTGGCGTCTGATCTAAGCGTGCTCTGAGCACTGACGATACCCACGATGCTCTGGCACTTGCAAAACGCGGCCGATGCATGCACAGACGGCATGATGTGCAGGTATACTTGTGCAACCTGTAAATATGACTTGACTTTTGTGAAGATACTGGTAGAGCAGATGAGCGCTCCTACCATGTTCAGACCGCTCAGACCGAAAACTGCTGAATGCCATTCTGTTCATTTTATTGAATGTACCTTGATCGTCAATTAATCAACTGGTGGCTTTGCGCATGACATTGACATGGAAGTTGCGTGCATTGCACCTGAGCCAGCTACGCTGCACACTGCTCTGGCGCAGGTGAGGTGCTGTTGCTGGGTTGACCACTGCGCAAAGTGCTCTGCTGCAGATGGTGCAATAATTGAAGCCCGTCTGTCAGCGGACCGCATTGCAGTCTCTTTGCGCACTCTTCACTCCACCCATTCTACACACATGATACACGCATCGTACGATCCGTCAGTGCAAGCAAGTGTAATGGCAACGGCCAATAGGTTTGCATCTTCCACCTTGAGGTGAGGAGTCGCTCCATTCCGGCAACCAGACACGTCCCTGAGCGTCTCCAACATCCCCTCCCGCAGCTCCGCCACCTCCTCAAAGCAGTCGTAAATGTCCTGCAGCTGACCGATCATCTGGCCAGCAGTTATGTCGAACTGGGGATTCTTGCAAATGTCGGGGGCATCGGGGAACGACGACTCCAGCTTCTTCTTCATCTTGGAGGCATAGTCCGAGCTTTGCAGGCACAACGGGCGTTTGCACCCGTTGGGGGACAGGGCATTGGTATTGATGTAGAGTAGGCGGGCCATCATCCCGTCGCAGTAGCGGCGCAGGGTGCGGCATCTGCCCACCGTTTTGGCTGCCGCCTCCGCCTCCATGCTGCGAGTCCTGACTTGTCAAGATTGACAACGATGGGCCGCCAATTTTACAGTACTTGCCGATTTTCCAACAAGCTGGCCACCATAGGATCTCTCATCTGCTGCGAGAGCAGCAGCAGCAGCCGTCTTTCACTTTTTCTCGCAGGGATGATGTTGAAGTTGGAGTTGAACTCAAACTTCCACTTTGAAGTGTGAGAGTCCTGCCCGCGCCAACTTCAAAAGCGGCAAGTATAATAAATATAGCCTGTAAAACCCACTTCCTGCGTGGCTCATGGTTTCATTGTTACATTCACATTGTTTGCTAAGGCTGCTGACTCAGAGCCAGGGTTTGCATGATCGTCGCGACCTTTGTCCCCTGACACCCCCTCTACATACCCCCCCTTTCGAGGGAGACCAAAGGGGAAATGAGGGGCCGGGGGATGTCGAGCCGCAGTGGGAGAACCTGTCGCTGTGGTTTCATTACACTGACCATGCCTTTGAGCTGCTTGCATTCGGCCAGGGGCTGCAGCGATGTGGGTTGCTTCGGAATTTTAAGTGATACCAGAAGCCATTATGTAGCCCTTGAAGTGTCGAATGTGAGCAAATGAGTTGTGTGTGACATCTAATGTGGCGGACAGACAAAGACAAGCCATCTTTACGCGCTGCCACACATGTCGTCCGCAATATCATGACCGCATGACGCACACGCCTCTGCAGCGACATGACGTGATGTTCACTCCGCTGGAAGCAGGAGATGATGACATGCTGGACAGCACTTGTATGTGGGGGTACACACAAGGTGTCCACCTACCCGCTGACCAATAGATGCCATTACAGCCACCGTGCTCAACTAAGATGCCGAATTCAATGTTGTGGATGGCAGCCACATCTTCGACACATGACACAACAACAGCAGCAGCAGTCAGGTGCACGCATGAGGGATCACCATACACTCCACTCTCACGAGACAAAAGAACATCACTTGTCACAATTTTTCTTGCGCCGCAACAGGCGCGTCTGCCGCCGCCGCCGCTGCCGCCGACGCATCAGCAACACCGACATCTCCCCCCGACCCCTCTGCGGCCTTCCCCTCTGTCCGTTTCCGTCCGGCCGCATCGCTCGTGCCTCTGATGGCAAAGGTCAGAAACGCCGTGTGACCGCGCATGTTGGGCGCCGGCTTCGCCGTCAAAACGTGGCGCATCGGCACCACTTTCTTGCCGTCTTCGCCCACACCGTCACCGCCACCACCAGCCCTACTGCTAGGGTTCGGGCTGGCCCTAGGGTCCGGGCTGGCTCTAGCATCACTGGCATCTGGGCTACCTCTTGACGCTGGTCTACCACAGCCCTCTGCCCCCAACGTTTCCGCACCAGTGCCGTCATCTTCCCCCCCCTCCGGCCGGGGGCGCTTGACCCCTAGGCGCACAGGGGGGCTGGCAGTTTCGCTGGGCGCCTCGCAGGCTGCAGCGTCCGTACTGGCCTCTGACTCCACCGCCATGGCCTCTAGCACAGGCGCTGGTGCAGGGGCTGCGTCGGCGGCGGCAGCGGCAGCGGTGGCAGTGCTCGACCCCCAGTCTGGCAGGTCGAGGTCGGCCTCGTACAGCTGGTAGGGGCGGATGCGCAGCTCCACCGTGGCGAGGCTGCGGCAGTGAGCGAGGACGAAATAGAGCATGAATGAGCACATGGGAAATGGTACAGGAGCGCTGCCATGTACAAAATGTGTATCATTGGCAAAGCACTCAAAGCGGCTCCTGTGAATGACCCAGCCAGCTGTTGCAAAGTTGTGTGTTGCATGCCACCCTGCCTCAGGTGCTGCATACAACCAGTTGAAGCCGCTTCACGTCATGCTCAGTACGCCATTCATCATGTTGGCAAGTCCCCCGCGCCCCCCCTCACCTGTGGAACCCCCACTCCCTGAGCACTGTGCACGTCCTCTGCACCTGCTCCACGCACGGCGAGTAGCTGCAGACTTTCTTGTTGGGCTTGAGCGCGGCGTGCGCATGTGGCACCGCCAGCCACGGCTCAGGCAGATCCAGGAATATCTGCAGCACGGCGTGTCCAGTTGCGGTGCAGTCGTCGTCAGCGGTGTGCTGAGGGGCGTGATAACAGCCGTGGCATGATCAACATGAATGGGCGTGGCGCTTCAGTTTTTATGTATTTAATTTTTTTAATTGTATGTACACTCGGTCTGCAGGTGCATGGTGTGGGGCTCATGCGACCTGATGCAAGTGGCAGTGCTCCATATTTTGGCGTGTCGTCACGTGCGATGAGCCATATGTTTGCCTTAGGTTAAGACGTGACATGGCTCCTGGGACAACGAAAGCCTATCCTGCTGGGCAGGTGTGTCATCAGATCCCAACAAGCCCCGTACATGATCTTTTTCCTTGGTGCAGTGAGACCTCAAGTGGCTCCTGAGATCCAGATATGTTCACTGAAGCGGGACCTCGCATGGTTGCTGGCAAGACTGAGGCGCCTGATGCAGCATGATACAGCAAGCGTGGAGCTGTTCGCACAGATGCCTTGACGATGGCACAGAGAACATAATTGTGTTGTTACAAGCAGAGCGACCACGCAATGCCTCTGACAAATAGATGTTCGCACAAATGAACAAGTTGTCTAGACATCCCCACTGCTGGTGGTACAGCTTGTCACGGCGATGTCAGTGCTGTTTGAGGGCAGAGTCCGCAATCACTGGTTTGTGCGGACCTGAGTCGTTGAATGGCACGTATGTCGTGCAGCCTCTGGCACAACTGGCCCTGAGAGCACGGCATAGTGTGTACGGCCGCCTCTCCGATACAGCCGTACAACGCCCACATCATTTCCGCACGCCCCATACTACACTCTGTAGCAATGCTCACCGCATCTACACGGCTGTGCACTACAAGTCATGACTCGATGAAGTCATCTACAGTGCCATCTACAGATCACAACTCAAGTTATTAGAGCTCCACAATCTTTTGATTCGTTTCCATATACAGCAGTGCTCACCGCGTCCGCCTTGCCGTTGAGCTGGTCCCCGAAGCCCCCCTCCCCCTCGCGCCCGCACACGTCCCTGTGCTTCACTGTCACCAGCGACGCCAGGCCGTTCTTCACAAACTCCGCGCGCGCCCTGTCTGCGCGCGCCTCATTGAACTCGAACGTGTGCAGGTGCCCCGTGGGCGCGATCGCGCGCATGATGGCAGTGCTCATGGCGCCGCTGCCCGTGCCGCTCTCAATGACCGTGTCGCCGGGCTTCATGTCCAGTCTGAAGATGACAAAGCTCTGCGGCGCGCAGGGGGGAAGGGGGGCATGGCTCTGAGCAAATAATGCTCAATCAAGTGCGGCTGCAGTCGCCGTGTTGTGAAAGTGCGGTGCAAGCGGTATGTGCGCATGGTCGGTGGGCCACTGTAGATGGGGGCTGGGCAAGAGTGTCGGTGATCAAAGGTGATGGCAGGTGCGCCTGGGGAGACTCAAGGCGTACATCTGTACATACCTGGTCTGACGGTTGCACAATCTGTGTCCTGTTTGGCACCACCTGTGAAGACAAACGGTGATGGCAATGGCTCTCGGTGAAGTCTGGCTGCAGTGGCATGATACAACGTGGGCAAACTGAATCGTACCGCTGCAGAAATATGCTTGCATATGATCCGTTATGGCTGCGCAGCAGCTGCACATCACTCGCTGGGTTTCATACAAAAAGTGCGCTGCACCAGTAGCAACAGCGCGTGCATATATGAAAGCTTGTGGTGGTGCTCACCGTGGACCACAGCTCCGGCGTTGGTGAGAGGACGTAGATGAACCCCTTCGTTGACCTGCTGAAGACCTTGGAGCCATAGGGCTGCCCTATCTGTAGTACATCAGCGCCAGCACATGAGAGGGCGTTGTGTGTGGTTTAGAGCACTGCCATGCGTAGTCGACCCAATTGCATTTCTGCCCCGAACAGGGCAACCAAGCCACATACCATATCGGCGTGGTAGAAGTGTCCGAACTTATTGTCGTGTATGCCTTTGGGGGTGATGTAGGTGTAGCTGATCTCATCGTGGCCCACGTAGATGATGGCAAGATCGCCTTCGGCGACCAGCCGACCATTCGGGCCAGCTCCTGCGCAGGGAGCACAAACGAAGCAGCACCTTAGTTGAGGTTCTGTGCAACGGCCAGTAGGATATGGTGAACAAGCTGGCAATGTCGGCTGGGCTAACGAAAGGCCTGCAACCAAACATGGCTTCGTAGGCACCTGCTCGTTGCCTGGTCTTGACGAAATCCATTGGATGCGGGTGAACTTCTGTGCTTGTCTTCGTGCGCAGCGGGTACAGAGAATCGTGCGTTGACTGCGCCGTGCAGTCAGCTGCTTGGATGCGCTGCTGAAGCTACCGGCTTGCCTCGTCCTCAAGTCCTCAACAAATTCATAGAACCTCAAGATGAGATTGAAGTTGGAAATTACTTGAAGTTTGTTTGGATCTCTCCCGTCACACACCTCCATTCAGTGTTGGAACGGGGGCGCGCAATAGTATGAGCGCTATGGCGGAGACTGCGTCTACCTCAACGGCGGCAGCGGTGGTGTCGCAGATTGTGATGAACGAGGATCGCTTTCTCAGCATTCTGGAGAAGCTCATCGGCCAGGTGGCGACGCTGCAGGTGGGCCAGCTGCACGAGCTTCCGATTATGACTATCAGTACTGAAACACGATGACACAAACGCCCGCAATGCCACTCGTCGCGTTTCGAACCGCGCACTCCCGGTCGCCGCCAACTTCAACTGCGAAGTCATCGGGGAAGCACGGAACAAACTTGACCGTGAACAATAATGACTCATGGTTGGGCGACTATCTCCATTGCTACTCTTGCTGACGCACATGTCCCTTGGAAATTCATTGTGGTTGGCAGAACAACCCCTCGCAAGGGCTGGTACCGCGTGAGGACAACGCTGGCGATATCGTGCTGGAGGCTTTAAAGCCTTACACGGTGGAGAATGGAGGGCCTCTGCTGGTGGAGAGGGTTCACTTCACGGAGGGGAGAGGAAATATCCTCGTCAGGTCAGGATCTTCACGAAAATCACAATCAAAATCTCAAGTCATAGAGCATGCACGGGTTACCACTGCTCATGAATGCTGAATGCATGACATGAATCGTTTTCGGGCATTGCGTCATCAGATCTAAGCTATCGCAAGCATCGTTACATAACATACTGCTGCTGAGGGCGTCACTGCTTGAACTTGCGGTATCATGCACGATGTGCACGCAAATGCTGACCGTGCGCGTCTCCGCAGGTGTGATGTTGACATGGCACTGCTGCCGGCGACCAGAAGCTGCAGCAATTATCGCTCGCTGTGACCTGTATTACTGAAAACCATCACAAGAAGCTCTTCCTCGTGTGAATGGCTAGATCATAAAGTCCGAATGTATACCAGTTTTGTATACCAGTTTTGCAATGAACGGGAAAGCTGGAACAAGTTCATGCTGGAATATCCGAAAAACTAAGAAAATACACCACAAAAGGACCTTCAAGTGAAAGCGGGAATTTTCAACATATGTGCACCAGCGCCACGACTGTGTCCTTCCTGGACAGCCACCTGCCTGGAGACAAGGGGCGGTGGAACCCCTCGCAAAACCTGCATTATGCACAGATCTTTTGAGGACGCTACAGCTTCCACACTCACAAGTCGCAAATCATCAACAGTAGTGTGCGGTGGTGTCCTGGGTGTACCCTGGCGCCGGACACAAGACTGTGACCTTCCTGATGCCATAGTCCTTGCTTAAACCCATTTCGACGAGCATTCTAGAACACTCCGACATCACACACAATCCATACATGCATACCCCTGCGCAGGTACCCCGGCACCGGCGACAAGACGGTGAGCTTCCTGGGCAGCCACCTAGACACAAGACCGTGTCATTCCTGGACGCCCTTGCACACTTTAACACTTTATTATTTTCTCGACGAGTATTGTGGATCACTCTGATGTCGCGTACTGATGTCACGTGCGATACCTCTTGCATCACGTACAATACATCTTGCAGGTACCCCGGCACCGGCGACAAGACGGTGAGCTTCCTGGGCAGCCACCTGGACGTCGTGCCGGCCAACCCGGAGACATGGGAAGTGGACCCCTTTCACCTTTCGCGCGACGGGGACATGCTGTACGGGCGGGGTACGACCGACTGCCTGGGGCACGTGGCGCTGATTACGGACCTGTTCTGCAGTCTGGCGGAGGCGAAGCCGGCGCTCGCGCGGACGGTCGTGGGCGTGTTCATCGCCAACGAGGAGAACGGGGAGATTGAGGGTGAGTGCCGGTGGGTATTGTTGGGGATTGGAAGTTGCAGTTGCCGTTTGAACCATGCGTCAGGTTGGCGCGCTGTACTGGGTATGTAGGATATGATCAGTGAGCATATCACGCACGCTTGCCACTGCACTTGTGCGAGCACCAGCAAACAAGAAACAAAACAGAACACACAATCCAGGAAAACATGTGTGGTCATGATGTTGTGCCATTGTGGGGGGAGGGGGAGCCGACCTCAGGACCGACCCCTGGGCTGATAATGCCCAGAGCCTCCCCTGCACTTCCCCCCCCCTTCCCCCCCCCCTCTCATGACCAGGAAAAGGGAGAATGTGCGGGACATTGCTGCAAGACGACTACTAGAAGCCTCTTTGCTTGTTGCTCGCTGTTTGTTGTGCAGATTGACCCATCCGCTGCTTGCTCACCTCTTGTTTTGTGACAATGTTTGTTGAGCACTGCGGCTCATCATGCACATGCGCTGAGCACTGATGCAAACTGCACCTTGAAGCTGGAAAAGAAGGATCCGGCGTTTGGTTGATTCAACCCGTCTATGGAGTTTCGCTGTTAGCCGCCGATGGTGTGGAGGCGGAAGTGTTGAAGTTTGATCTTGATCCCGTACTTGATTTAGAGTGCACGAGGCATACACTGCTGTCCATGCACAGTGTATCATGGTCTGTCAGATGTGCTTTGCGCTGAAAATCTGCTCTTGGGGGCATGTGCTCCAGTGCAGCAGCGCTAATCTCATCACCCACCACGTGTGACAATATATGATGATGATGTATATACATGAGTAATCTCCGAAGCAGGCAGCATGCCCTCACTTAAACTCAGTCCGAACTTGTCCCTTCTGCATATGTGTGATAGACCATATCATGTCTGTATGCGTTGTGGTCACATTGCAGGCGTCGGCATCGATGGCCTCAACTCGAGCGGGAAGCTGGATGAGCTCAACCTCAAGAACGGTGAGCGGTGCTGCTGCATGTCAGCCGAGCGATGTCGTATATACTGCACTTTGACTGTGCACGTGACTTTTTGCGCTTCTGGCCTGCTTCCGCCCGCTGCTGCACTGTGCCGTATCTACTTTGAAGAACGTATAGTAATTACGGCTTGGGGCTGCATAAGCACCCTAGTCTGAGCTCTGCACACAGCATGTCGTTCTCATGAGTTGAAGTTCAAGGCTGCACTGTGCGTGATTGCGACCCCTCTCATGCGACTCATCACTCAAACTGATACTACAGAGAATCCCAGCCTGGCGGTTTTGTCAGTCGACGCATCGTCTCCTCACCTCCTGCGCACAACACATTATGCATAGAAGTACTGTGTATCCTGACAACGCCCACTTGCACCTCTTGTTTCCCCCCCCCCCCCCCCCCCCATATGCTTCAACCCCTCTCGCACAATACACTACAGTACCTCACATACATACGAAGAAGTGCGTGTGTGTCCTGACAACGGCCACCTGCACCTGCTGTTACCCCCCCCCCCCCCCCCGTCCCAACCCCCCTCAGGGCCTGTGATGTGGGTAGACAGCGCCGACTCCCAGCCCTGCATCGGCACCGCCGGCAACTTGCAGTGGAGCGTCAGGGCACATGGCAAGCTGTTTCACTCAGGCCTTCCCCACCAGGCCATCAACCCCCTGGAGCTGGCCATGGAGGCGGTGGCGGAGATCCAGAAGCGCTTCTACAGGGACTTTCCCCCGCACCCCGAGGAGGCGCGGTACAACTACAAGGTATGTGTGTGTGTCTGTGATCAGAAGGTGCCGCTGCTGCCGCCGCAAGGGGTTCATCGCTCACTCCGTTCATTCTTTCAAATGTGCTGCCGTTAAAGCATGCGCTTGAAGTGGCATCAGATGCCCTGGTAACGTCTGTTGAAGTGCCTTCAAAAGTGTTGATTATTTTTTGTAACTCTTGTACGCGCGCTCCGGGACATGCCGGGCTCAGCTTCGCTCTGCCCATGTGTGCTGGCTGCTTGGCTCAGACTCTGAGCACCATGAAGCCGATGCAGATGGAGTGCGCCACGGGCATGTATGCATGCACATTAAACTCCAAGACAGAGATTAACGTTTTTCTCAATGCAATTCTGTGCTGAGGTGCTCACTTTGCTCTGCACTTGATGCTGGCGTCGCCTAACCGTAATCCTAACCCCAACTCTCACCCTCCTCTCACAGACCCCCAGCACCATGGAGCCGACGCAGATGGAGTGCGCCAAGGGCATGCATGCATGCACATCTGAGCACCTTTTAGGAAGTAAAAGATTAAAGGTGTTTTGACGCGATCCCGTGCAGGCGTGCTCACGTTGCTCTGCTCTTGATGTTTGCGTCGCCTGCTCCTCTCGCAGACCCCCAGCACTATGAAGCTGACCCAGATGGAGTGCGCCAAGCGTATTCATGTACATTAGATTTTTGTTTAGTCACGGTTTTTTGAAGCACCTCTGTGCAGGCGTGCTCACTTTGCTCTGCACTTGATCTTATGTCATCTGCTCAAACTAGTGCACCTTAATCCTAATCCTCCTCTCGCAGACCCCCAGCACCATGAAGCCGACGCAGATGGAGTGCGCCAAGGGCAGCGTCAATCAGATACCGCCGCACGCCACCATCATGGGCGACTGCCGCGTCACACCCTTCTACAAGGTGAGGTCACAGAGAGCGTGTGAGGGTTTGGTTGCTTGTCACAATTACGTCACACCCTTCTACAAGGTAAGGTCAGAGAGCTTGTGAGGGTTTGGTAAGGGGCAAAATCAGGGTAAAATCAGGGTTACTGGGAGGCGGTGGGGTTTGTGGTCGTGCGCTGGATTGCCACTGCATTTGTGCGAGCACCAGCAAGGCAAGAAACAATCAGAACCCGCAAACCAGAAAGCATTCTTGGTCATGATGTTGGGCCATCATGTGGGAACACGCTGACGTGAACCAATACTGTACTGATGCATTGATGAGGTCGTTTTAGAAGTTGAACTTGACGTATGAGCACGTCACCGCAAGCACACTATGTTCATACCAGCTGTGTGATCATCACGTGGACACTCACCAGCAAACTTTACCGCATGCTACTGCCCCTGATCATGAAACCGCCTGCGTGTCCATGAGCGGACATCCTAGCTGCGGTGAAAACATCATGCAAAGTTCATCCATGGCACACACCGCCCGATTGTCATGAACTCTCTCCTCCACATGCTGTGCCGCGTCCGACTTGCCGCATGCAACTTCAATTTCATCACGCGAAACTTTCGTCGCCGCGCAGGTCGCAGACGTGCGCGCCGCCATCGAGGCTCGCATGATCAGCGCTTGCATCGCGCATGTCACTTGACGCACGAGCCGCATATCACCACAAGCACACCAATGTTATGTCAGCTGTGTATTCAACACTGTTCATGACGCGGGCACATAATCTTATGTCAGCTGTGTATTTAACACTTTCCATCACGTGGGCACATCACGTGGACACACACCAGCAGAATTTACTGCGTGCAACTGCCACTCATGTGAGAACCGCCTGCGTGTCGTTGAGCAAAACACTACCGCATGTGACTTCAACTTCAACATATACAACTTCCGCCGCGGCACAGGTCGCAGACGTGCGCGCCGCCATCGAGGCGTACGTGGCAGATCTCAACAACAACCTGGCTCAGCTGCCCACGCGCGGCCCCTGCTCCAAGTACGAGCTGCCCGATCGCAAGGGCAGGATAGAGCTCACCTGGATTTTCGACGGCGAAGACGGCATCGCGTGCTCGCTGGATAGCGAGGGCAACGCGGCGCTGGTGGGCGCGACGCGCGACGTGACCGGTGATGCTCAGCCGTACAGGTGACTCGCTTACTTGACTCTGTTACTTGACTTGGGTACTTGATGACTGAATCGTCACCACGTGGCGCTCGTGGGCGCGATGCGCGACGTCACCGGTGACGCTCAGCCGTACAGGTGACTCGGTGACTCAACTCTGTTACTTGACTTGGCTACTTGGCGATTGGCATGTCACTGGAGACGCTCAGCCGTACAGGTGACTCGGTTACTTGACTCTTTTACTTGACTTGGCTACGTGGCGAATTGGTATGTCACCGGTGACCCTCAACCGTACAGGTGACTTGGTCACTTGACTCTGTTACTTGACTTGACCACTTGGCAGTTGAAACGTGACCGGCGACGCTCGGCCGTACAGGTGACTTGGTTAATGAACTCCATTGCTTGCCTTGGTTGAGACGCCAAAGCTGACACTCGGCCACACACATGTACCTCGGCTCCTTTGATGTTTTTGCTTCAGCTGGCATTAAATCTCAATTGCACGGTGAATTTATTACTCGACCTCGTTTTCTTGGCGATCGAAATGTCACCGCTGATGCTCACGTGAATACATGACTTTGTTACTTACGGTGGTTACTTGGCGTTGAAATGTCACCAGTGCGGTCAACTGAACTCCCCCCCCCCCCCTCCCCCGCCCCCTCTCGCCCGTGCAGCATCTCGGGGTCCCTCCCCCTCGTCCGCTGGATGCAGGACAACGGCTTTGACGTGCAGATCTGCGGCTATGGCCTCTCCTCGCGCTACCACGCAGAGAACGAGTGCTGCTCGCTGTCCAAGATGAAGGAGGCCACGCGCATCCTCGCTGCGGTCATCGCGCGCCTCGAGGCCAGCGGCTGAGCCGTGCTGCCGAGCAGCAGCAGCAGCAGCAGCGCTCGGCGAGAAGCAGCAGCGCTCAATGGGAGCTGCTGTTGAGGCCAGTGGCTGAGCGATGCTGCCTGCTGCTGCGCGGCTGCAGCAGCTCTCAGGGAGGTGCTGAGCGGTGCTGTGGGTTGCGGAGCAGTGCTGCAGCTGGCCGAGTAGTGCCGCAGCTTGATGAGCAATGCTGCAGCTTGCTGAGCAGTGCTGCAGCTGGCTGCGCGGCGCCGCTCACTGAACAGTGCGGTGCTCTGCGAAGGAGGCTGGCAGTGCTGCGAGGCTGATGATTCGAAGTGATCACTGCTTGCCGACAGTGGCTACTTGCTGTACCAGTCACAGGCAGCGAGCTTGCGCTGTCCTTGCGACAGTTAAGCACTGCTGCTCTGCAGCACATTTCGAGCACAGCTCAACGCAGAGGCGCGTGTTACGCGCTTGGGAGGGAAGGGGGGGGGGGGGGGGGGTGCTCTGCTGCATGTGCCGTGGTGACGGAGGCTGCTCGCATGAACACGACCGCCACAGTTTTCTTGCGTGAGGCATTGCTCGTGCAATTTTGCACCAGCTGATTGTTCCGCGTCCAGCGCAGCGCAGCGCTACACATGTACAGCGGGATCAGTCATCACAAAGATGCTAATACCAATACTGCAAGTACTTTTATTAATTTCGGTTCGCAAGGGGGGCGCAAGTACTTTTTATTAATTCTCGCTCAGGGCGCGAAAAAGCCCAGATGATTGGCATCTAGCTGTAAGGAATCTACATGTCGTATGACAGTCTGAAAGTGTCGCAACGACAACCACTCAAACGCCGCCGCCGCCAAATGGCATCTCGGGGTCCTCCCCTACGTCCTCCTCCATGTGCCCCGCCCCCAAGTACTAGTAGTACACTCGCAACGGGCTTGATGAAGGAGTTGAGGTGCTGTTGTCAACGCCGCATGCCCTGCCTGCCTGCACTGAGAAAAGCTTGTGCGCAAGCGTGCCTTTTTCGCGTGCTGCTTCTTTTGTCTCACCGTGTACTTTTTATTAATTCTCGCTCATCAGGGCGCGAAAAAGCCCGGATGAATGGCATTTAACTTGAAGCTTGCTGTACGGAATCTACATGTCGTGTGACACTCTGAAAGTGTCTCAATGACAACCACTCAAACGCCGCCGCCTTTAAATGGCATCTCGGGATCCTCCCCTACGTCCTCCTCCATGTACATACATGCCTGGATGTCTCGCGCCAGCGTTGGGCGGCATGCATGTAAAACGCTTGCACATGAACGTACACATATCGTACACATTGTTTCAAAAATGGGGGAGCGAGGTCGTACCTGGTTGTATTCAATGAAACGCTATGCCAGTTCCTGAGCTGTCAACAGTCGCCAATGAAGGGGGGTCACCTCATGGCTCAGTACTGACTGTTGAAGTTGCCCTCACATCCCCAAAATGTATTTATTTACTTATTATTAATGCATAACAAGCACTTGACTCAAGCGGCTTGAGCCTTTTGGGCTCTCTCAACAATTATGTCTTCCAGACCTTCACTGACGTGTGCACGCACCCAATTGTGGCAATATAGGTATGCGCACACAACGAACACGGCCGCAAGTGATTTCTGAACTTGTGCACAACGACAAAACAACAACAGTAATGAGTATGTTTTTGAATCTGTTAGCAAAAATGAAACTTTGAGAATAATGAGATTTTGCTTAAAAAGGACAAAATTTCACTCAAGCCAGCACGTACACAGCAGGGGGCAAGAAAGAAGACCACCAGCCTGTTGTTGAGCCATGCTGCGCAGCGCAGGGTTGCAGCGTGTAATTTACGCAAAAAAAAATGTGATGCACTCGTGCTGTGTTTTCCCGGCTGTCTAGGTTGTGCACTGTGGGGGAGCCACGCTAATAGCTGCTGTGCTGGCTGCTGGGCTTGCTGAAGCCACCTCCCCCTCCCCTATCAAACAGACACTTTGATACATGGACACACCGCCGCCGCTGCTGCCGCGGCGGCTGAGAACGAGTGCTGCTGCTGCTGCTGCTGCATCTTTGCTCAACACCATAGAGCACTGCTGCGCTGCTGCTGCTGCATATGTAGCGCTGCTGCGGGTGAAAACACCGCATTCTCAGCATTTGTCAGAAGGGCCACCTAGCGCCCCATACGTTCCACCAACAGGGGACCCCGCAGCGCCGCCATATAATGCTTCCACTGCGACACTTTGCCCCTGCTCTCCGCTGACTTCCACGTCTTGAATGGCTGCGTAGCCGTGCTGCTGCGCCTGCGGCGGCGGCTGCTGCGGGCGCCGCCGCCGCGTGAACGGCGCTATGAGCGAGCCTGCGAGGTAGGCGGCGCTGACGAGGCCGAGCACTGACGCAGCTGCGAGCACCCATACGCGCCATTGCTCGGCCTCCTGTTGCCGCCGGGGGGGGGGGGGGGGGGGGGGGCACACGCGTCAGTAACCAACTTCAGCAGGGGCGGGGGAGGCACACGTGTCAGTAGGTAACCAACTTCAGCGGGGGGAAGGGGGGGGGAGGCACACGCGTCAGTAATCAACTTCGGAGGCACACGCATCAACAACGAGTGACACAAGCCTGGTGCTCAGCAGAGTCGAAGGGCTGTGTGCGCTGCTGTATCGTGGAGGCGTTGTACTGAGCACTGATGCCACCGCACCAATACAAAAGCGCAGGCAGGGTTCACGCACGGCAAGGTACTGCGACAGTCGAGCAAGTGTATAAATGACCAATTCCTGCCCCCCCGCAACAGAACCTTCCTGTGGCACATTCTTCACAGGGAGCCCCCTTGTCAAAGTTGTGGCCTCTTGCATGCTATCATCGTCATGAGGTGAGGGTTTCGTAGTTCAATTCCTGAAGTACCTCTAGGTGCAGCAGCCCCCCCTTCCCATACCATCTGCCCCCTGCTGGCGCGTGTTGTTGCAGGCAATCATCACATTGTCCACACCTACTGCATGGTTTCGTTGTGCTCAAAACCGACGATCAAGAGTTGAACTACCAATTGAAGTACCAGGTCACCTACCTCGGGGCTCCAGCAGCCCCCCCTTCCCATGCCACGTGCCCCCCTGGCACGTGTTGGTGTTGTTGTTGTTGCAGGCAATCATCATTGTCGACACAAACTGCAAGAATTGATCATGCTCAAACACCGGTACGCGCCTGTGGCGCACTCAAAAAGAGTTGAACTACCAAGTTGAACTACCAAGTTGAAGTACCAAGTCACCCACCTCGAGCTCCAGCAGCCCCCCCTTCCCGTGCCACGTGCCCCCCTGACACGTCCCCTCGCACGCGAACCCCACCCTCAGATTGTCCACGTCGAACACCGCGTAGTACGCCTGCAAGAACGTGTCGCCCAGGATCCAGTAGCTGCCGCCAAAGCTCGGCTGCAGCTTTACGAGGCACTGCCCCCACCCCGTGCATACGACGTAGTCCTCATTGCGCAGCGGGAAGACGTTGTCGGGGTAGATGGAGAAGACGAGGTCGGGGAAGTCGCTGGCCTTGGCGCCGATGCACTGCGTGCCGCGGCAGTTGAGGCCCTTGGTCACCTGCGCCACCAGGTCCCCGTAGATGACCTGTGTGTGTGTGTGGGGGGGGGGGGGATCAGGGTTAGCGTTTGTGGGAATATTGAAGATCGCATCGGGGTAAGAGCATGAATTCAGCACCGTTGCACCAAAGTTCATGCTCTGCTGTGCCTGACATCCGCGCATTGCAACACACAGCACAAGCATGAAACCCCAGATGAACCTCAAGTTGCTGTCCTGCACCACGTCGGTGCCCGACGTCCCCATGTCGGCAAGGAAAACCCTTGCACGGCAGTTCAAATCGACGCACTTGATGTGACCTCCCAGCACCACAACCCGCAACACACCCGTTCTCAACACCAATCAAACTTCAAGTTGCCGCACCTCCGGCACGGCGATGCCCGACGTCCCCGTGTCGACGATCGCGAGGCAGCCCCCCGGGCACTGCGACATGACGCGGCGCCCCCTGTCCTTCCCCCTCGTCCCCACGACCCCAACCCCCGTCACCTTGACGGTCCAGTAGCGCAGCTCGCCGTACGCCTGGCGCACCACCGGCGTGTAGTGCCACGTCGCGTTGGCGCTCACGATGTCCAGGTCGAAGCCACCGAAGGCGAGGTGTGAGGGGCGGCTGGCGTCGTGAGGATCTGTGGAGAGGTAGACGCTGAACAGCGCGGGGAGGTCGGCGTGCTGCTTGCGCAGGAGGTCGAGGAGCGTCGGGCGCGTGATGATGCTCAGGCCGCTGAAGCCGAGGCCCGCGATGCCGTCCATCATGAAGTTGCGGATCTGCTGGTCCTCGTACAGCACCTGCGCGCGCGCGCGCGCGACAGGCGACGATGGTGCGCATGCGGTGGTGGTGAGCTGAGAGGCATGTACACTAACTTGGTGAGCTTTTGCCGCTCGTGCAGCACCTGCGTGTGCGCGCCCGGGTGACAATGGTGCGCGCAGGCACATGCGGTGGCGAGCGGAGAGGTAGGCATGTAAAAAAGTTGGTTAATTGCTCATGTAGGCAGTATATGAAGATGCGAGTCTAGTGAGCTTTCGAGGCAGCACTTGATAGTGTGAATCTGCTGGTCCTCTTACAGCACTTGGCTGCCACTTGACACGCCTCGACGCTGATTGGGTGCATTCAGCGACCTGAGGTTGAGGTCTCCGGTATCAATGCCCTCATTCTGACCGTCTCTCCGCTGCGTGGCCCTACAGCCTCAAGCTGAAGACCAGTACCGTAAAGTCTATAATTAAGCCCATGGGGCGACTTTTTTATGAGTTTCCGAGCTCTCTTAAAATGATGCCCCACCCTTTCTATTTGCTCATGAAAATATGCCCCCCCCATTCTTTGCAGATGCATATGCAGCACAACGTGCCCTCTGCGCATGCGCATGCTGCAGGGATGATCAACTCAGTGACTCATGCTACATCACCACATTATTTGGGCACTTAGAACAACGCGAAGCAGCCATTGCCAGCAACGTGCAGACCAGTCAGAAAGGCAAAAATCACATGAACAGGCAGCAAATACACAGAAGCATCATCGCTGTCGCTTTGAGACTCTATCTGCACGACAACCTGCTGCGTAGCAGGGGGGGGGGGGGGAGGCTAAGCTGAGGCTGCTGCGGAGACCGAAATGGCCCGCTAGGCAATTGCGGAAGACGTCCAGCATGCTGCGTTGCTTGCCTTCCTGTACCTCACGCAAAGATTTGTTCATAGCTTGCTTGGCTTTAGCCGACCGCCATCTCCTGATCGGTCAGCCATCACGTGCATGTGAATTTTTGAACCGCCACTTCAAGTTCGAGTTGAACCGGAGGTTCGAACGCGCTGAAAACGGAAGGCTGGCGATGCCCGTCACTTCATGATGGTGTTAGATTAGCTGTAATGGCTCAACTATTAATCTGCCCCACCCTTTTTTCCTCCATATATTAATGACGCCCCACCCCCCTTCTGTCGCTCTCATAAAAAAGTCACCCCATGGGCTTAATTATAGACTTTACGGTACTGCCATCCGAGGCTACTTCTCCAACCAAAGCAGCTCCCACTCAACTCACCATGACACACGATACAGCCTTCAACAACAGATCAGACATACCACATTGCACATCCTCTCATTCTCACACATGAAAATCCCCTTCAACTTCCAAGTTCAAGCCCAAACTTCAAGACTGGGACGCACCTCGCCGAACGCCACGTCCTCCAGCACCAGCCCCCCCAGGCTGACCCTCTCCATGGCCTGCGTCCCGCGCACCGCGCCGCTGCCGTAGTCTATCTCAAACAGCCGCGGAGAGTCACCGGACATGAGCGGTCGGTACGTGAGGCTGCGCGTGCCGTCAAAGGTGGCGTGGTTGCCGCACAGCGTGCAGCCCCAGCCGGGGATCCAGAGGTCGCTGCTGCCGGTGTCGAGGACGACGGTGAGGTCCTGCGCGGGCAGGCCCACGCTGATGGTGCCCACGTACTGGTTGTTGAAGTAGTTGGCGAGGCTCAGCACGCCCAGCTGAGGGGGTGGTGGCCGGATTGGTGGAATTAAGGGGGAGGGGGGGAAGAGGGGGAAGTTAAGGTAGATTCGTGGGCATTGGTGAGATTGGGTGCTGCGGCGAGAGTCGTTGAGATAGCCAGCGCACATTCCAAATTGCGAAGTGACGGTGCTGCTGCCTCGCGCACACGGCGACATGTAGACAGGCGAAGGTCGACGCTGCAGCATGCGGACGCCGGCATGTGACATGCTGTGAATATGAGATTGGACTGCCTCCGCTTCTTGCACATGCAGCAGCACACGACCGTGCAGCGCGAAGAGAGTGGGCTAAGCAACGTTGGTGGACAAACACCGATGCGAATCTGAGACTTGACAGCAACACGTTGCGTATAAGTTTGAACTCGCTTATAGACGCGCATCTGAAAATTCTAAAGCAGTGAGGCTGGATAGTAGTAGTGCAATGCAATGTTTGTACCACATACCTGCTGCTCTTCTGAAGCCTCGTCCTCGGTGTCGAACACACTGCTGCTTTCGAAAGGCTCCACGGCATCCTTGTGCCGTAATCTGCGCCGCCGCACAATGCCATTCTCCCCAACTTCCACTCCATGATGCTGATCTTGCCGTTGATGCCGCTGTATTGCGCGCAGCGGCACGACAATGGGCCCTCTCGATACAGCTGCGACACCATTTGAAATGAGTCCAGACACCAGCGCTGCAGCTGCGCAGGCTGCTGGCCTGAGAGGTGACGTTCGGCGAACCATTGCTGTCTAACTAGGGCACACAGCAGCAGAGCGCGACTGGTACACACGGGCTGCTTTCCTGGGTTTTCAGTTGCCGCAGGTCCGACTCACTTGAAGATTTAGACTCTTCGCTTTACTCACCTGCCGCTGCGGATGGCTTCGAATTCCTTCTTCCTTGACGCCGTGCGGAGGATGCCACAAATTTGCAAAAACCCACGAACAGCGGCGACAGCACCTTAACATGACGGTGCAGCATTGCATGCAAGGCAACATCCTGTGAACTTTCAATGGCAGCACCAAGTTGGCAGCAAATCAGGGCACAACCCGAACCACTGTCAAGAAGCAAGAAATCCGGTTGATGATTGGATCATCAATCATCAAGTGCAGTGCATTTAGCTAGCCCGCCGCCTCGGATCCCTGGCAAGGCGTGGGTCACGGCGCCGCGGATCGCCGCTAGTGGCGGCCGCAGGAGCAGAGGCAGCGGGAGCAGCGGCAGCCGTTGCCGGCGGCGGCGCTGCAGCTGCGGCAGCCGCATGCGGCGGCGTCTGCTGCATGGACGTGGGCGCTTGTGGCGCCGCAGCCGCTTCTGCGGCCGCGGGCGCTTTTGCGTCCGCAGAGGTGGCTGCACCGTCAGCAGCAGCAGCAGCGGCAGCTGCCGCAGATGCGCTCGCACCACGGCCCCTGCCGGTTGACGCCACTCGCTCCAGCTTGGGTTTCTCACGAGCGCCGCCCGCTGCATCGGCGCCAGACGGGCTGGCCTTGCCCGCCGCTTGCGCCGCGGCAGCGCCGCCTTTGCTCGCAGCAGCAGCAGCGGCGATGGTGCGCTGGCGTTTGGGCCGCTTGACGCGCCACATATACGGCTCCAGCGGCTCCGCGGCGCGCGCGCGCTTGACGGCGTCCGCCACGGCCGCCGCGCGCGCCGCCGCCACCGCCGGCGTCCGCAGCGCCGAGCCCGCCGCCGCCACCAGCGGCGTGTCCACGAGCTCCACGCGCAGCGCCGCGGCGTCGTCGAGTTGCTGCTGCTCGCCGATCACCTCCGCCAGCTCCTCGCAGCCGAAGCAGCCGCCGCTCTCCATAAGTATGCGCCGCCCGGAGCGCGTCTCCTCCAGCACGCCGCCGGGCGCGCCGCCCTCCGCGACGAGCGGGCGCTGCGCGAACCACGCCTCCAGCGGCTGCGGCGCCGCCGCGTCCGCCGCGGCGGCGGCTGCGTCGAGCGCGGCGCGCACGTCCGCGCTCGAGCGCTGCCGCCGCGCGCCCTCGCAGGCGGCGTGCAGGTGCGCCACCGCGTCCTGCAGCACCGTAAGGTACTGCCGCGTGGACAGCAGCCGCAGCACGCTCGCCTCGGCCACCGCTGCCGCGGCGGCGCGCGCAGCCGCCGCCGCCGCCTCCGCCTTCTTGTCCTTGGTGGCCGCGGCGGCGGCAGCCGGGCGCTCCGCCAGCACCTGCGCCGCCAGCGCCTCCACCTGCGGCGCCACCACCACAAACTGCGCCACGAACGCCTCCGCCGCCGCCTTCAGCTTGGTCAGCGGCTCCGCGCCTGGCTGCGTGCCCGCGGGTATGAGCACTGCCGCGACCTCCGCCGCGTCCACGAGCCCCTCCGTCATTAGCGCGAGCGGCGCGAGGACCGCCCAGCACGCCGCGCGCGCCACCAGCAGCACGCGCGCATCAATGTCGTCGCCGCGCCGCGCGTCCGTGCCAGCGCTCCCGCCGCCGCCGCCGCCAGCGGAGGACCCCCCTCCCTCGCGCGCCGCTGCCGCCGCCGCTGCCAGTGCCGCACGCGCTCGGTACTTGAACTGCGCGTCCTCCAAGCCCTTGACGAGGCCCGAGTACAGGCGCGGCAGCAGCATGGTCGTCTTGCCCTCGCCGACGGCGGCGCCCGCCGCCTCCGCGCCGCGCGGCCGCAGCGCGCCGAGCACGTGTGCCGCGCACGACGGCACCGCCGCGAGCGCCGCCAGCAGCTGCGCGCCGTCCGCGTGCACGCGCAGGTCGACGCGGTGCCACTTGCCCATGACGTTGCGCGCCGCCGTCGCGACGACGCCGAACGACGTCGGCGGCGCGCCGTGGCGCCGCGCCTCCGCCGCGCGCCCGGAGCCGCTGCAGAACGGCCGCAGCGCGCACAGCGCCGCGCGGATTGGCTCCGGGCGCGGCAGGCCGAGGCACGGCAGCAGCGCCGCGAGCGCGCCCTGCAACAGCAGCGCGACGCGCGCGGCGCCGCCGTCTGCGTCCGCCAGCGCGTGCACCGCTTGGAGCGCGCGGCACACGGGCAGCCACGGTGCCGCGCCGCCGCCAGCATCGCTCTTCTCGCTGCTCGCCGCCGCCGCCGCCGCCGGACCCGCGAGGTACGTGTCCACGCAGCGCTGCAGGTCTGCCAGCAGCGCAGCGGTGACGCCGCGCGCGGTAGCGGCGCCGGCGCCCGCCGCGCGCGCCGCCACGTCTGCCGCCAGCGCGCGCACTTGAGGGGAGGAGCTGTGACACATGGCGGCGGTCAGCGCGCCGATGCTGCCGTCGCTAGAGGCGCGTGGCGCACCAGCGTCAGCCTCAGCGCCCTCAGCCGCAGCGTCGCCGTCAGCGGAAGCAGCTGCGACGGAGGCGGCGGCAGCCGCGGGCGTGAGCGCCAGGTCCCAGCAGTGCAGGTGCCACGCCATGTGACGCTCCACCTCGTCGAGCGCTGCCTCCCTGAGCCCGTCCTTGCGCTCCACGGCGGCGGCGAGCCGCACGCGCGCCGCGAGCTCGTCGCGCTCCGGCAGCGACGCCGGCAGGCGGTGCAGCGGCGGCGGCACCGCGGGCGGCAGCAGCGCGTGCAGCAGCCGCAGCGCGCCGAGGTGGTGCGCCGGCGCCGCCAGCGCATGCTTGTAGATGAGCTGCATGGTGCTGGCGGCTGTCACGGCGCTCGACTCGGCCTCATCCCCATCCGCATCTGCAACAGCGGCTTCAATGTGCTCGCCGTCCACGGCCATCGGCGATGCGCTGCCATCCTGATGGTGCGCTTCGGTGCTGCCACCACCGCCACCGCCGCCGCCGCCGCCGCCGCTGCTGTCGCTGGCGTCGCAGCAGTGCGGCGGCAGCCACAGGCGGCAGACGCCCACGATAAGCGACTCCGCTCTCAACGCGAGAACTGTGGTCGGCGTAGCAGTGCACCCCTCTGGCAGCGTCGTGTCGGCAGCGGCAGTCGCTAACGGCAGGCACGCAATCGCCGCCTGCCCGTCAAGTATCGCCGCCATCACTGCGTCGCGCAGTTGCGCGTCATCGTCGCCGCCGCGCGGCAGCACGCGCAGCAGCAGCCGCAGCAGCCGCAGGCACGCCACCAGGGCACCGAGCACCTGACGTGTGTGCCGCGCCGCCACTGCTTGGCGCTCTGCGGGCGACAGCGCTGGCGCCGCCCCCTTGCCGTCGCCCCACAGCGCCTCCTCCTCTGCGGCAGTTTCTGATGGCCCTGGCCACACCAGATCGGCGACGGCAGCGTCGCCGGACCACGAATCATGGGGGGGGGGTACCGGCACTTCATCGCTGCCGTCGTCGCCTGCATTGTGCTTGCCGTTCTGCTCTGTCGCCGAGTCCTCCACATCCATCGCAGCCGCCGCCGCCACCCCCGCCGCCTCTGCTGCGGCCTCCGCACCGGTGCTCTCGCTACTGTCGACAGACATGGGTTTAGGGCCATCAGCAGCGTCAGTCGCCGACGCCACCGCACGCTGCGCACGCAGCCGCCGCGCCAGCGGCGCATTCGTCTTGCGCGCCAGCGCATACGTCAGGGTGCCCGCGGCGCGCAGCAGCGCGGCGATGGCGCCCTCCGCCTGCAGGCTGTACGCCGCGCTGCGCGACGCGTCCGCGAGCGCGTGCAGCATGCGCGCCGCCAGCGCCAGCGTCAGCAGCGGCGCTGCCGCGCGCTGCATGCGCTCGAGCTCCGTGCACAGCAGCGGCATGCGCGCGCGCCCGTCCGCCGCCGCCGCCGCCCCCTTGCCATCGCCCCCCTCGCCGCCGTCGCTCGCCTTGTCGCCATCGATGTCCTTCCCGCTGGTATCCACTCCGGCTCCGTCAGTCGCGGACGCGAAAAGGTCACCGAGCTCTGTCGCAGTGCCGCGCAGCGACGCCAGCAGCCCCGCGGCCGTGACGCCGCCGGCGCTGATGCTGGCGAACGGCGCGCGAAGGTCCAGCAGCCGCGCCGCCAGCTCCCCCGTACCCCAGTCCGCAATCGGCTGCGGCGCGCGTGCGAGATAGGCGACCAGGTCCGACAACGCGCCCCAGTGCTGCAGCAGCGCGCGCCCCGACTGCACGCTGTCCACGCCGGCAATGGCGGTGGACACGAGCAGCGCGGTCGTCGCGGCGCCCGCGCCCGCGGCCTTGGCGCCCAGCAGCAGCGGCATCAGCGCGTGGTCGAGCGCCGCGCACGCGGCGCCGCGGCCCGCCTCTGACGCCGCCGCCACCTGCGCGAGGCGCCGCAGCGTCAGCGGCACGCGCTCCTCCCCCTTGGCCTCGCCCCCCGCGGCGGCGGCGGCGGCGGTGCTCTCCAGCGACGCCTCCGCGACGGCGGCGGCCTGCGCGGCGCGCGCCAGCAGGTGCGCGAGCGCGGACGGCGTCACCGCCGCCTGCGGCGCGCCGTCGGCGAGAGCTTCGAGCGGGAGCACGCCGCCGCGCGCGCCGCGTCGCAGCGCCGAGCCGTCGAGCGCCGCCACGAGCACCTCCGTGGCCTCCGGCGCCGCCGCGAACACGAGAGAGCCGATGAAGGCCTCGCCGCCGCCGCCCAGCAGGCGCAGCGCCAGCGCGCGGATCGCCGCCAGCAGCTCCGCCGCCGCCGCCGCCAGCGCCGCCGCGCCGCCGTGGCGGCAGTCCGCCACCGCCGCGCGCCCCACCGCCGCGGCGGCGACCGCCAGCGTGGCGACAATGCCGTGGCGCCGCAGCAGCCGCAAGAGCGCCGGCGAGAAGCCCCGGTGCGCGGCAGTGGCGCCCGAGTGCCCTTCCTGCAGCAGCTCGGCTGGCGCCGTGTTCGCTGCATGGAGGTTGATGTTAAAGTTGGCATGTGTGGCGCCGCGGATGGCGCTGCCGTCCAGCAGCGCCACTCCCGCCATCGGCAGGCACGGCCGCGCCAGCAGCACTTCCATCGCAAACAGCGCCTGCGCGAGTTCGAGCAGCGGCTTGGCGCCGAAGCTCGGCGCCAGCGCGGGCTTCCACTGCGGCAGCCGCTTCAGCGGCGGCGGCGCCGCCGCGTCCGCGCCCTCGGGCTCCGCCGCCTGCGCAGCGTCACTGACGGGCGGCAGCGGGTCCTTGCCCAGCAGCGCCCTACTGAGCGCTGCCAGCCTGCGCTCGCCGCCGCTCGCGCCCGGCGGCTCGCCGACGGCGGCGAGGCCCGCCTCCATGGCGCAGTCCTGCGCGGCGCGCACGCAGTCGAGCGCTGCCACGGCCGCCATCACCAGCTCCGCGCACGCGCGCAGCGCGCCGTGGCGCGCGCCGTAGCGCATCGCCGCCGCCACCGCCGCTTCGTACGCGGACTCGCCGCCGTCGTCCGGTGCCGCGGAGACCGCGTGCAGCAGCGACTCGTGCTGGCACGCCTGCGCGAGCGCGCCCATGGCGAGCGCCTTGAGCCCCGCGGGCACGCGGTGCGAGAGCAGCGCCGTGCGCAGGCACAGCAGGCCGCCCGCCGCGGCGAACGCGTACGCGAGCGACGGCGCGACGAGCATCGCCTCCAGCAGCTGCAGCGCGGCGCGCGCGGCGCGCACGCCGGCCTCGCCCTCCAGCCCCGTCTTCCTGCCGTCGCAGAACGCGCCGTCGCCGCCTGCGGGCCCGAACCCCTCATCCGTGCACCAGGCGAGCGCTGCCACCACCGCCTCCGCAAGGTCCTCCGCCACCGCGCCGGAAAATGCCTCGGCGCTGGACACTCTCCGCCCCTCGCCCCTGCGTGCGCCGCCGCCACCGCCGTGCGCGAAGCACTGCCGCAGCGCCGCCGCCGTCGCGCGCAGGGCGGCGGGCAGCTCCTGCGGCGGCGTGCTGCGCAGCCGCCGCGCCGCCGCCGCCGCCGCCTCCACCCCGCCCACCGGCAGCAGGTACTGCGGCGAGAACTCGTCGGCGGCGTCGAGCTGCTGCAGCAGGCGCGTCGGCGGCGGCAGCGCGCGCAGCTGCAGCGGCGCCGTGCTCAGCTGCGCGTCGACCTCGGTGATGGACCTCGCGTCTACGGACGTGCCCGGCGGCGCCGGGACGTTTCGAACGCGCGACGTGCGTACACACACCGGTAGCCGCGGCATTTGCGTTGGCTGCCACGGAATCGGCTTGTCTGCTTGCGCTGCCGCCACGGCGGCAGCTGGCGCTGGTGCTGCCGCTTCGGGTTTGAGAGAAGGTGCTACGGCAGATGGGCTTGAGCGGACGGGGGTGGCTGTCATTGCTGCCGCGATTGCGGGAGGTAGCACAGGAGGCGGCGATAATGCTGGTGGCGACAGTGACGTTACTGGTGCTGCAGCTGACAAAGGCTGTGATACTTGTGCTGCTGCTGCAGATGAGGACGCAACAGCAGCGGCGCCGTTCATCAGCGGCGCCGTAGCCGCAACGCTGGTGGGCAGGGGTGGTGGCTGCAGCACTGGCGGCAGCGCAGCACCCAGAAAAGGTGGTGGTGCTGGTGGTGCTGGCAGCACGTGACCGTAGATAACTAATGAAATGGTGGTGTAAGTGCCACGCACCACTAGGTGGTCGGTGCGCAATGGCACGTTGATATTTAGCACGCCGCCCCCCACCACTTGTGTAACTGGCAGCAAGCAGTCGAAGTGGGGCTTTCCTGTGGTTTGGCCCAGGTCCTTGGCAAAGGCCTGCAGCAGGCAGACGAAAACGCACGATGTAGCCATGGAGATATCAGAAAGAGCGAGCAGCCGCACAGTGGGTTGCGGCAGTGGTGTGCATGTAGACCTCCTTGTCGAGTCTTACAGTGGGCACTGCAGCACAGGAAGACAGAAATACAGCACCGGAAGGCTGCCACCCCAAAACGCAAGCTGCAGCTGCTGCCAGCTGCGAGGCAGAACTGCAGGTCCCAAAAGCGATGATAATCCAGAGTACAAGATCCACATGCTTACCTCTAATTGAAAGGCTGCGGACTGCGTCTTGCCAATGAACTGTGGCAGCAGCTTGGGGTGTCCTACAGCGCCCAAAGGAACCACTTGCACCATCCGGATCATCACTGGCTGCCTGAACAGTGCCTCATCGACTGCGCCACCCCGCCGACTGAAGTCTCCAGCGAAAAGCACCTGGGGAGCCGGCAGCATGGTCGTGTCGATGGGCGCCTGGCGCTGCATAGCGCTTCAGCCTGCTGTGCACGCTGAGGCGTCTTCGCTGTGTGCCTCCAGCGTCACCACCACACTCGCAGCTCCCTGGATCTTCAAGACTTGAACTTCTGAGGTCTTGTGGACAAGGTGTGTGTGTGTGCACCAGACGACATCGCGCTTATTGAAATGGAGCCTGCATTGGTCAAGTGCGTCGCGGCGCTTTGCGGAGTCGAATTGCCAGCAGCAGCTGCTACAGATGGCCTGACAGCTTTACGCCAACTGTGCAGCGAAGCTGGTCCAAAGGGAGCGACTCTGCTAGGCAGTAGCCCTCTGTTGAAAGCGCAAATCGACTCATGGCTGGACATTGTGGCATCGGGTCCGATTTCCGCTCACACTGCCAGCCTGGATGATCACCTATCCTTGCGCAGCTACCTTGTTGGTCCTGGGTTGACGCTGGCTGATGCAGCTGTCTATATAGCTATCGCACAAGGCCAGCTGGACTCAAAGCATACCAATGTCCTCAGGTGGGCACTGCACTGCCAATGCCTTATCAGCTCCGCCTGCAACGAGTGCCCACCACTGCAAGTTACGGCGTCACCACCCCGTGAGCCTGTGACTCTGCCGGTGCCCAAGGGCAAGCCAGCAGCAGCAGCGGGAGGTGCCACAGGTGCCAAGGCTGCGCCGGCAGATCAGAAAGCCAAGAGCGACGCGGCGAACGACGCAGGCGCAGCAGCTGCCGCTGGAGGTGCTGGCACGGGCGAGGGGAAGGCCAAACAGGGAGAGGAGGACGGAAAGGGCAAGAAAGGAGGGGAGGCTGCTGCAAAGAAAAAGAAAGAGAAGAAGCCAGCCGCAGGTGATGCAGCTGCCGCCGCTCCCGCACCAGCAACAGACGGCGCTGCCACAGGCAGTGACGAAGCGGACCCCACGAAGCTGGATATCCGCGTGGGTGTCATCACAAAGGTGTGGAAGCACCCGGATTCGGAGAAGCTATACTGCGAGGAGATAGATGTGGGCGAGGACAAACCGCGGCAGATCGCAAGCGGCCTGCAGGCGTTCTACGCTCTCGAGGAGATGGAGGTGAGCAACTGGCAATGAAATGTTGTCATCATGTTACAAGTCTGCAGTGCAGAGAGTATACACACAACCCAAGAAGCACTCTGGTGCTGGTGGTCGTGACAGCAACCCAGTGACCTGGTTGTCCCGATGTCAGGCTGATCATTCACGAAGCAGTGGTGCAACAAGACAGTATGTTTGAACATTTCTGACAGTATCTTGCACATCTTCTACAGCGGAATTGCTGCAATGAGCAGTTTGCACCTGCTCTCAGTCAGCAACCAAATCCACACAACGCACATTGTGCGTGTACTCTAGGCTGTTTCACCTGCTCTCACAAGGCACCAATGCCCCGCAACAGCTCTGCATTGGGCGTGGCAGCTGTTGTGTGGCTGCTGCAACCGGTCCTGTTGCCATCGCTGCTCAACTGTCAGTTGGCTGTGCATGCTCGTTCACTGTGCGCACTTCTGATGAGGCAGCATGACGTTGCTGCCGCTCAATGCATGCCTGCCATGACCACGTGTTGGCAGTTGAACTTTGTTGAAGAATACGTGCGTGCTGGCTGCAGGGCACTGCGTTCCCAATTCACTTAAAATGAGGTTCTGGGCTTATCAAGCATCAGGCGATGAGACCTGATGTGGTTCGCTGTTCGTAGTCAGACGCACACCAGGACCACAAGCATAGGCAAGGCACGCATCGAATCTGTCAGCACCTCAATTTGCCCAGAACACACATGCCACTAATTTGCCAAGACTACCTCTGTACTGTGCGCGTTTACAGAACCGCCGCGTACTGGTGCTCGCCAACCTCAAGCCGCGCCCGCTCGCGGGGTTCAAGTCTGAGGGGATGGTGCTGTGCGCGAGCAACGCCGACCACACCGTCGTCAAGTTTGTCAACCCCCCTGAGGGGGCGCCCGCGGGCGCGTGCATCACCTTTCCAGGGCGCGCAGGCGAACCTGCGACTCCCGCGCAAATTCAAAAGAAGAAGATCATGGAGAAGGTGATGCCGCTGATGAAGACGGACGATGCCGGCGTGCCGGGGTTTGATGGCTGCCCGTTTACGGTGGAGGACTTCGGCGCGTGTTCTTCTGAGGTGCCGGGCGCGGCGGTGGCGTGACGATCGGCACGCTGCGGACTGCTACGATTTGGACATTCGACGCACCATTGGCAGGACAAGCAGCACACACTGTGCAATGCAATCATTGGCATTTGAACACAGAGCAGTTGATGCTTGTGAAGCGTGTGCTGCTCCTGCTGCTGTTGGGATCTGTGTGGTATTTCATTTGTATTATGCTGCGCACCTTGTCAGACGAAGCAAGGCAGGCTCTTCATGTACTTTTCTAGCTCCTCCTCAAACATGGGAAGCTGCAAGGGCACCCCTGCCTTTGGCTCAAACATAGGATGTTTGACAACAAGGTCTACAAATATGTTGCCGTATATGTGCCGCAATATGGCGGTCAGATCCCCGGCTCTGTTGTCCGTGTTCAGCACGAAACGCAGCCCGCTGGCTGTTTCAAAAAAGTTGAGTGTGTAGGAATCGGTGGTGAATGATTGCAAGGCCCCTTTGCCATCGCCACCCCCCATTTTGCCCACCAGCTCCTGCAGGCTGTAGAGCATACCGAACATGAGCCGCTTCTCCTCTCCATCATCGTGCTGCAGCGTGTTTTGCGGCCGATTCCACTCCTTGTAGAACAGGCACTTGCCATTTCGGTTGAAGATGTAGAAGTTGAATATCATGGCCGGTCGCTGTGTTGTAGATTCCCTGCCTTTGTCGCAAGCAGCGCTCCGCCGTTCCGCTTTGATCCCAGCTGCTCTTGGCCTGTCCCAGCAGACGACTGTAGCTCCAGCTTACTCTCCTTGTTGCGGCCGAGCCGAGCGTCCTTCCTTTGCTCCACTGCCAGTTCCTTCTTGACCTATTGAGTTGCACTCTTGTTGCAAGCTTCTTCGAATCAGGCTCGATCACGCTCAGCAGTAGCCACTAGTCTGCAAGTGGTCTCTCTCGAGAGCTTCAGGCACAACTTCAAGCACGTTGGTGGCAACTTCAACACGTCTGGGGAAGTTGATCTCCAGGAGAGGTGCCCGCTCGCAGTCGAACCAGCCAGGCGTGTCCGCGGGCGAGTCTGCAGCCGGCGTGGAGCTTGTGGCGGAAGTTGGCGGCGGCTGTGGTGCGGCGACCTGCGATCAGCCCTTTGTCGGTGAGGGGCCGCATTTCATGTGTCAATCAGCAGTGGCCGTGTGGTGCTAACTGACTATCTTCACAATACAATCATGCCATTGCTTGATAGTGTATGAAACCTTGCGGCTCAGCAAGTTGCCTGCAAAAGTCTCGGAGGTGCCCTGTTATGCTGAATGCCACCGTAATCTGTCTGTCGATTTGGTTTACCACTGGTCACTTTGTGTGATGCACTGTCGTGGACGTCACTCGGCTTCAAACATGGTTTTCAATAGCTTGGCTCATATGATTTGGCATTTATCATTTAGCGTCAGCTCAAAAATCTGGGGCACAGCCGCAGCTGGAGAGTTCACTGAGACCAGGCAGACTTTGGTGCGACTTTGCGCGGTTGCGCATGGAACTGCTTCATGCGTCTTGTGAGGGCACAGGCAGGTTGCAACGACTACTTCACATACGCGAAATTCGCATGACCTTCAACCTGGCTGGTGACAGCATCGGAGTCTATTGAATGAGCAAGGAGAGTCTCACACGGCAGTGTCACCGGTGCGATGCGCGTGCGCCTTGCTGCTTCTGTGGCAGGGACGAGTGAGTTGCGATGGCGGCAGCGCGCTCTCCCCCGCAAATGAGCGGCTACCTGTACAAGAAGGCCAAGACCGGGAAATGGCAAAGGCGCTGGTTCGAGACGAATGCCCACTTTTTAACCTATTATAAGGCAAGATCTCCACCTCTGCTCATCTGATGCTAATTCATCCATGTGAAGGCATGCACACCAACGCATGCAGCGCGCCCAGTATACGCATTCCTGCTTACATGTCGTTTGCAATTGCAGCTGCTGATCCGCCTCTTTTTGCCTGCTGGGCGCCGGCGATGTCCTCATGCCGCCGTGCCGCAGCTCTCCCATTTTTTGTGTGCCTTTTTCTCAGGTGATTTTGTTTCATTCTTTGCATTGCTGGTCGTCAGCGCAACTGAACGCCATAGCATTGTTCAGAAGTTCATCTCTCACCGTACTGTTGTTGCTGCCTCATGTGTAGAAAGCCTCCCGCCCTACACCCCAGTATCATAGGTCACAAACTAAGCCGCACTTTTCCTCTCCAGCTCTGAAGCAGTGGAGCAGTCAGGCTTGTCAGCAGATCGTTGAGGTTGTGCTGTGAATCTAAAGCTCATTGCGGTTATTGTGGGCATTGACTTTGCTGCAAGTAAACATATCATTAGGCCGCCCCACTTACAGATACCAAGCATCTCACATACACAAATCCTGCCGCAGGACTGCTTCCTTAGTACGCAGCATCAGTACATCGCTGTAGTCCATGCTGCCGCATACATGCATCGAGCAGTCTCACCATTGCCCGGGTTGCCCAAAGACCTATGTCGCGCGGATCAACTTCAACTTCAACACTGCCGCGCTGAAGTGCACAAATCATCGTGCGCACGCACCGGCGCCCCCCCTATAATAGTACACTGTCCAATTATCTGTTGACTGCTGCAGACTCGCAAGGTGGAGAAGTTGCTGGCGGCCCTCAACCTTCCGCAAGTCGGCGAAATCAGGCTGATGGACGAGGACCCGAGCGACGAGGAGAACAACGGAGCGCTGTTTTCTATTGAGCTCAACACGAGGTGAGTGCTGTCTTCAATTGACATTAGCATATTGCGAGCATTGTTATCCTGCAGCAGCTGTGGCCGGTGCTTGTCGTCGTGTTCTGATTGGACTGCGGTGAGCTGGCAGCGCTGGCAGACCTGCGTTTGCGTCAGTGCGCTGCCGTGTGTTGCGTGTATGGCGTTGTGCGCGCATATGTTTGTGCGTGTGCGTGCGCATGCGCACGCGTCGTGTGAAGTTTGTGTGGGCCTACAACACTAAACTTCGGAACCTGTACTATCAATGTACTTTCCCAAAATCACTTCGAAAAAGCAGCTAGGCAGTCAACATGGGCCGGCGCATGGAGGGCAGGCGCATGCGTCTGAACGGGGCATAGATTGAGGTCAGGGTTGGGTTAGGGTTATGGTCAGGCATACATGCGTGCATGCATCGTGTGTATGCACGTGACACCATACTTCGGAATACATACCATTGATGTCCCATTACAAAGTCATTGCGATGCAGCAGAAAGCAGTGCAGGGCGGGCGGCGCATGGAGGGCAAGCGCATGCGTCTGTACGGGGCACAGGGTGGAGTAAACGTGAGGGTCAGGGCTAGTACACCTTGCCTCGCCTGCGCATCACTGTGCACGTGGACCGCTGACGCCGGCCGGCGATGCATGTCTGCTTACGAGGAGAGGAAACGCATGCAGACGGCGGCAACCCTTGAGGGGCTGTTGTTACAGCCGTTGGAAGTGGGCAGCGCTCGACATACCAGAGTCTGCTGGTGGGCACTAGTGGCAGCCCTGCTTACTGCAAGCCGAACACTATTCCGCGTGCGGCAGTGCTCAAAGCGCCAGAGCTCGGCAGGTTGAGGGGCGGTGCCCTGCAACAACCCGCCACCCCTCAAAGGCGCTTGCGGGCGCTCCCTGCAGATGAATCGTATTGTAGGTGCACGCGGTCGCCCGCGCGCATCGCTGCGCCAGCACCAGCACCGCCAACCATGGCATGTGCGCATGCGCCCTCTCACTTCTGCAGGATCTACGTGATTCACGCGGCGTCGCGCGAGGAGGCGGCGCGCTGGGTGGAGGTCCTGAAGGCATAGATTAGACTTGGGATTAGGGTAGGGTCAGGCACACACACGCCTCACCTGCGCACCACCGTCCACATCCGCGCGTGTGCAATGTTATCACCGGCGCCGCTCAGCACCGCCAGTGCGTGCGCACGCCACCTCTCCCTTGCGCAGGATCTACGTGATGCGGACGATTATAACGATTATACAGCACTGCCGACCATTCGCGCGCGCATGCGTCGTCTTCCTTCCGCAGGATCTACGTGATGCGGACGCTTGTACAGCACCGCTCAACAACGCTCACCATCGCGCGCGCGTGCGCCCCTCTTCTCTCTGCAGGATCTATGTGATGCGCGCGGCGTCGCGCGAGGAGGCGGCGCGCTGGGTGGAGGTCCTCAAGGCGCTGCAGGCGCTGGACGCGGAGGACTCGCGCGGCCACGAGTCGCCGCACGCTGCCATGGTGCGCGCGCCCGACGGCATCGGCAGCGGCGAGGGGTACTGGAAGAAGGACGACAAGTGCTTCGGGCTGTGCGGGTGCTTCCAGGCGAGCTGAGCCGTGCTTTCTGTGACCTACTAGGGTCAGGGTTCGGGGCGGGGACCAGGATGACGAGTGCTGCGGGCTGTGCGGGTGCTTCCAGGCCAGCTGAGCCGTGCTTTCTGTGACCTACTAGGGTTACGGTTTGGGGCGGGGAGAACGACGACAGTGCTGCGGGCTGTGCGGCTGCTTCCAGGCGACCTGAGCCACGCTCGCGCTGCGAGCTACTAGGGTTAGGGTTTGGGGCGGGGAGTCGTGCTGCAGGGGTGCCCTGGGGGAGGGGGGGGGGGAGGCTGACGTGCGCGTTGTTTAGCCCCGGGGGTTGGGGTTTGCGCGTCAGTGCCAGTTGCTGGGGGCCTGGCGGGGGGGGCTGCAACTGCTGCTGGCGACAGTCGCCGCATCAGGCATGGGGGAAGGGGGGGGGGGGCGTGGGACTGAGCACTGGTAAGGTTTTTCAAGAGTTGCTAGCAGAAGGCACACAGAGAGAGGGAGCGAGAGCAGATTCAGCTCTATCGGTACCGTCATCGTCGACTAGAGATGCCGACTAGCGGCACGTGCATCTGTTACATTACACATCGGCCAGTGGCGCAGCACGCCTCAGGCAGTGGGACTCACGGGCAATTTGTTTTATGTCGGGTGGGGGGGTGGCCTTGGCACAGTGGCCTTCGCACAGGCGCATTTTTTTACGAACGCGGTCGTTTTCATTTGGATCCCCTTGTGTGTGCCTCTCGTTGGATAATGCAAGACAACCGTCCAGATGTCGGTTGAGGCCAGCCATCGGTGCAGCCTGTGAATGCACTTGCTATGTGTCTTGTTGAATTGTTGCCACCAGTGTTGCACGTAACGGCAGTTTGTCTGGGTCATGCGACTGTACTGGCACGAAGGCACGCATCTCGCAACGGCCGTCGCATGGTCATACTTCTGCCATGCTTGCCTTCCCATGCGCAATTGCATGGATTGATGCCGTGCAAGCATTGCACACCTCCACATTCATGCATCCGCTCATGTGTGTCCTGGCTTTAGTCTGACTACGCCAGTACAAAGCATAATGAGCTTAGCCATCACATGTTTCAAATGCTGAGCAAGCATGTCACTCATGATGAACAATGGACCATTCGGCATCATACATGCACCATCTGGGCGTTTTTGTCAACTTCAATGACCTCAACCCCCCTTTCTTTCATCACCAATGCTGTCACACGGTTGTCACCTGTATCCACAATTGAGGTTGAGGCCAACGCAATCATGACATTACACTCTTTTGTCTTTGAGCGTACCTAAGGCAACTGGCATCTGGCATTACACACTGCAGCTACTGAATGATACTTCTACTAAGAAGGAGACCCAATAAGACAACAATACCCAGGGGTTATCACGACTCCACCCCCGGAGTTGGCCAACGACTCCGCTCCGACTCCGCTCCGGCCGGAGCGGAGTCGGACCGAGCGGAGTCGGAGTCGTTCGGGCCATCGCTTTGCTCCTCGGAGTCGGAGTCGTACAGCGATGGGTGCCAGCTCCCCGGAGCGGAGTCGGAGTCGTAGGCAAATGAGTCACAGCTCCGCGGAGCGCAGTCGGAGTCGTACAGATATCGAGGAGTCCTGATAACCCCTGACAATATCGAGAATATGATGGTTGTACCTGCTTGAGCACTCCTTCCACCTGCTTGCGCACCAGCCAGGCACTTCGGCTTCTCATTCACAGATGGGCACCTTGAGCAAGTTGCTAAGCACCCACCCTTGAACGACGAGCTTGCGCCACAAGCAGCAGACGTCGTGCCTGATTCGCAACACGGTTACTCGCCTATTGAGTCAACTACAACTGCTCAAGCCAGCAAGGCGTGTTCAGCACAACCAGCCTGCATGCAGCATGCACTGGGCATACGCATTTGGTTTGTTGGACTGTCGCTCACAGATCGTCCAAAATGGCATCATGGCGTCAGTGGAAACCGTTGCAGTTTGTGCGTTCTGCAAAATTGGTTGTCAGAGCTCAACAGGCCGGACATATGCATGCTACATGAGATCCAGGTGGTGCTGCTCCTGTGTGTGGTATGCACTTCAACAAAGTACTTCAAAGCACACAGCTGATGTACAATGTAGGTTCTTGTGCAGTGTTGCGCACTCAGCCACCATCCAATGCAAGCCAGCAGGGATATGCACACGCACAAGGTGGGGGGGCAAGCATGGCTGTGCTGCTATGACATGCCTGTGCCCTCTTCGAAGGTCAACATGAGCGATCCAACTGCGCCCAGAACACGAACCGCCGGTAGTGCGAGCAGTACTTTGTGCAGCCATGCAAGCACACACAAGGCAACACAGTCATTATTCCGGCAACTGCACTCTGGGCTGCATGTGCATTGGCACCATCTCAGCAAGCCCTTCCCCCACCCCCCGGCGGGGCCCCCCGGGGCCCCCGCCCCCTCCCGAAACAACCGCACTGCAGGCGCTGCTGCCACCCCCCATCACGCGTCTTTCTTGTCCTCCCCCTGCGCAATTCCCCCCTCTTCCTCCTCGACGTCTATAACCTTCCCGAGCTTCTTCTTAATAAGCACGGGGAGTAGCGCCACAAATTGCAGGCCAAACAGCACGGCCATCTGCCCCCACCGCGCCTCGGGCTGCACGGTGACGTTGCGCAGCGAGCGCCCCGTCTGCGCGTGTATGAAGTTGGCCGGCAGCAGCCCTGCGTGACATGCGGAGTTCAGAGACGATGCGTAAGGAGGTGAATGCAGCTTGGCCGGCAGCAGCCCTGCGTGACATGCAGAGTTGAGAGATGATGAGTAAGGAGGTGGAGGCGGCGGGTATCACTCCCCGGGGTGCGCCTCCCTGTGCAATGGGAGATGATCGCACAGCGCACGAATGTGGAGAGCCTGCAGGCACTCCAAACCACGACTAGACAAAGTTTGTGTCTTAGCTGAAGTAGACTCACAAAGATGTGCTCCCCCCACAAACTTCATCCTTATCTTCAAGTTGAAGTTCACCTTGCCCCAGCACTCACCTAGCATAGTGCCCATGAAGAAGATGTTGAAAGGTATTCCCACCATGGATGATGCCATGTTGACAAAGGCGTTGGGCACCAGTGGCGTGAGCCTCAGGAAGATCATGAAGAACATGAGGTGGTCCCGATTCCTGTCAATCTGCGAGGCAGCGGCAGCGCAAAACGCAGCAGCAGCGCTCAGAGAGCTGAAAGGTGGGACAGCATTGCTCAACGCGCATAGTAAAGAAGGATGTCATTCCCCTGGGCTGTCCCACAGGGCTACGATGGGTACAAAAGCCCGCTCTGACACTCCACAACTGCTTCATAACAGTATGTATGGTCTGGCAGTGCGCTGAATGACATGAGGCGGCGGCATGCAATGCGACAGTTTTGGCCTTGGCATGTGCAACATCTGCTCCCCAGTGCTCCTCCACCACTGACCACAGGTCCTCCAGCCATGACCGAGCGCACGGTCACTCCGAACATTCTCGTGCCTGAGCGCTGCTGCCAATACCCATACCCTACCTACCTTGTGCTTGAAGCTGGCCATGGCCTCCGGGAACTTGCGCTTGATGATGACGCGCCCAAACATAAAGCTCAGCAGATAGCACGTGGAGGACCCAATGGTGGCACAAAGGGCCACCAGCGCCTGCGCCTGCGCGAGCGGGTATAGCGCGCCTGCAGAGTTGCGCAGCGCGCGCGCACGGCAGCAGGGCTCAGCTGGGATAGGATATTATATTCTGAAGTACCTATCAATGTATGGGCTCGCAGTCCGTGCAGCGCTGCGCAGGCAGGTGTATGGGTCAATGTGTAGACTTCGGCAGAGCGCGCACAGACTGGGCGTGGCAAGGGCTCTGCTGGCACTGACAACTTGAAGGCGCGTGTACATGAAGGAACTGCTGCCAAAACCTGAATTGTGCGCACGACAAATGGCTAGTGCCCTAAGACATGTGCGGGGCGGTCAGCTGCAGAATGGAGCTGCTCGCTAGGCATCACTCAGACATTCCATCTGCGCACTGTGCGAGTTCATGGGACTAAGAAGCAATGTAGCAGCCCACGCGCACCTGACAGTATGCTGAGGATGATGGTCCCCGGTATCGCGAACGACTGCAGCGCAATGTACAGGCTCACGAACGCCGTCACCATGAACCCCGGGTTCTGCTCCCTGTACGCCTCTGCGCACAGCCACAGCTCCGCCACCATGTCGAGCTTGTTGTCGGCGCCACCGAGAAAGCCCGGTAGCGCCGCGCGCTTCACAAAGGAGCCATCCACGTGGCTGCACGCTGGCCTGTGCGGGCGCGGCAGTGTGGGATGTGCGTCATGATGATTGAGGCGTGTCGGGCGTGTGATGCGTGTGAGACAGCGGTGTGCGTGTGTTGTGTATGCGTGTGTGTGTGGTTGTATGTGTGTGCCGAGGGGGGGGGAGGGGGGGTGCACGCATGTGGTGTCGCGCAGTGTTGAGGTTACGTTGAGGTGAGGAGCAGACCAGATCAAAGGAATGCTTCGAAGTAGAATATTAACAACCCGGGGCTGCACACATTGTAGGCGGCGCCACCAGGACTTGGTGGCGCCTCACACTTCACGAGTGAGGCATCCACAGAGCGGCATGCCGCTTTGCGCAAGCGCCAACACCCATGTCACAGTGCACATAGGAGCGATGGTATGCCATGAACTCGTTTGCATCAGTGTGGGGGACAGCAGGCACAAGAGGACTGCTATGAGATTCCTTTGTTTCGTTGCGCGCGGAAGCACGTGTGCGGTGCATTGGTGTCCTGTCAGTGTTGTGGTGGTGGTCTTCCATTGGCACAGCAGGCTGTGCGCGCAACGTAAGCAATGTGGTCACCTATCAAGTGTGCTTTTCCAATGGCCATGGTTCACAGATGCCCTTCACGTACTGTTCTTCACAGTATTAGCCGGAGCGGCGTGTTTCTCGTACAGAGTGGTCATCGCCTCGGCACCCGGCTGCCGCCATGCATTGATGCCTTCTCATTGTGGGTGTTCTACATGTACAGGTTGTCGTATCGTGCGTGGCCAAGTCCAATACAGGGCATAAGGCGCAGGACAGGGCCTGCCTAAGCACATGGAGGTGTCCACGATTTACCTGCGCTACAGTGCTAATTGTAGCAAAACTGAGAGGAACGGTAGCGACGAAGCACCTTTGGTAAGCATAACAGCTCTATGACAATCTTGCAAAGAGCAAGCTGAAGCGCAGAAAGTCATAACACACAGCGCTCGGCACTTTGCAATAGCAAGAGCACTCACTGTGTCGGCTTGGGGGCGCTTGACAGAAGCACTCCAATCGCCAGTAGTACGCTGCTCAGGAAGGTGCCCAGTATGATGGAGTTGCGCCTGTACACTGCATCTTCATCGGTGCTGCTATTGCTCTTCATGAAGCATTAGGCGTGCAAACAGCTCCGATTCGTGCCCAGTTGCGTTTCCCGGAGCGAATTACTGCCTATACAATGACAGCGAGCAGTGGCAGCAGCGGCGTAGTAACAGCAGCGTTGCGAGTGCAGTATTCGCCGCCGATAAACCCACAATGCGCAGCAGAGCGCTGTTTTGATGGGAAGGTAGGTTGAAGATTCAATCCAGAACTTCAAGTACTTGTTGAAGTCTGCACGTGGGGTTGAAGTAAAGACGAACCGGTGCTCCGGAAGGTCTCGTGAGCTAACACCACAGACCGTCTATACTGCGTACCAACCCCGCACTGCACTGCAGGCGCTATTTTGTTCTGGAACCCGGAGCAGCCGTTGTGCCGCAGCCGTTGGCAAAGCCCCCTCACAAACGTGATGCCAACATTGCCCGCGGCGGCCACGACGAAAGCCACCACTGATGATGGCGTACGGGCCTGAAGCGCTTCTGCGGATCGCTTGCAAGCCTGCCCCGCTGATGACGCAGCTAACTCATTCAGGCACTCGGCCGGGGTTGTGCAAGGGGGCACACCATCCACATGTACGGAAATGCGGCCGCCACCACGAACGTTGAGCATTGTTGCAGGTGCACTTGTTCACAGCTGCGCCTTACATTCTCAAAAGTACGTCCTGACGCCGCCTCACCAAGAATTGACGAATAACACATCAGAAGGTGCGTTGGCTGGCAGGCATGTCAGGCATGTCACAACACAGGGGTTCGGTGCCACTAATGTCAGTGTCATTAGGCAGATGCACGCGGCGTGGGACAGCAGCCCTTAAGGGAGGTCCACCGCGTGTTTATTCGGGTCGGACGGCGCACGCGCGCAACAACAACCCAAGCTCTCAGCGCGCGCTCGGCGCAGCTCATCTCAGGCCGATCACGCCAAAGCCCCTGTCGGAGTCGCCCGCCAGCGCAGCAGACGTCGCCACCGCTGCGCCGTCCCCCTGCTCCTCGCCCCCCAGCCCCCCCAGGCCAGCGCCCGTGCCCCCCTCCCTGAGCATCTGGAACATGGACAGATTGGCGGGCGGCGCGGAGCGCTGCTGCTGCTGCGGCTGGCCAATGACCCCCTTGGCGCGCGCCGCCGCGTAGCCGGGCTGGCTGCCGACAGGGCCGGGGGCGGGGGAGCCGGAGCCCCTGAGAATGCCCCCCAGCGCGACGCCCTGGTGGTACCCCAGGAACGAGTCGACGGCGCTGCTGCCGCTGCCGCCGCCGCCGCTGCCGCCGCCGCCGCTGAGCAGGAGGTCCGACAGGCCCTGCGCGGGGTGGCCGGGGCTGCCATTGGGCACCATGGCGTGCGGCGAGTGGGCGCCGTGGAACTGCGCGAAGAACGGCAGCGATAACGACGACGATGCGGCGGGCATCGCCGCCGCTGCCGCCGCCGCGCCGTTGCTGCCGGCGGCTGCGGCGGGGCCGTCGCTCACGGCGCGGCCCGGCGCCAGTGCCGCCGCAGCGTGCAGCTCTGAAGCCTGCAGCAGCTGCCCCATGAGCTGGTGGTGGCCCATGAACTGAGCCGTGCTGCCGACATGTCCGCCCTGCGACGGCGGCACCGCGCCGAACGCCGCCGCGACAGCGGGCGGCGCGAGCACGGTGGCGGAGGCGGCGGGGGGCGGCGGCGGCGCTGCGAGCAGCCGCGCGCCGCAGAAAGCACAGAAGTTGGCGCCGCTCACAGGGATGCGCTGGCCGCACGACGTGCAGAACTTGGGCATGAGCACCATGCCGCCGCCGCTGACCGCAGCTGGGGGCGGAACTGACGGCGCTGCCGTGGCTGCAGCTGCTGCTGCCGCCATCGTCGTCATCGGCGGCGGCGCGGGCGCAGGTGGGACGGCTGCCGCACTGCTGGCGGGCTTTGGCATCACGGGCGCTGCTGCGGGGGCTGCTTTCTTGGGGTGCTGCACATGCCCACGCGGGCCCTTGCCACCCCCGCCGCCGCCACCGCCGCCGCCGCCATTGCCACCGGTCGCAGCAGCAGCAGCAGCGGGGGCTGCAGACGGCTTCTTGGTGGATTGTTGAGGTGCCGCTCGCATCTGCGCGCCGGCAACACCTGCGCTCTTGCTGCCCTTGGCGCCAGGCTGCTGCTGCTGCTGGCGCTGCTTCGCCGGAGGCGCCGGCGGCTTTGCAGCGGCAGCGGCAGCGGAGGCGGCGGCCGCAACTTTCTCTGCCGCCGCTTTCGCTGCCGCGGCTTTCGCTGCTGCCGCTGCTGCTGCCGCCTCCGCTGCCGCCGCCTCCGCCGCTGCCACCGCCTCCGCTGCTGCCGCTGCCTCCGCGGCCCGAGCCTCCTCCTCCTTCTGGCGCCTCTTCTCCTCTTTCTTAAGGCGTTTCTTCTCCGCTCGCACCGCTGCCGCCGCCGCAGCTGCCTCCTCCGCACGCTGCTGCTCCTGAAGAAGGGCCTGTGGTAGCCGGCGTCGGGAGCGCGGGTGTGAAGGGCGGTGGAGTGCAAGTGCGTGTGATGCTCGCTACGATTCAAGTTTGATACTGGAACTGCTCAGTGCAGCGGCAGTGCGCTTGCGCTGCCGTCACCACTGCGGCAGCTCACCTGCTGCACATGACGCCTTCTCACATGGGCGGACATGCAAGACGCGCCACTGCAGCGTCGTCCAAGCAGCACTGTCCAAGCAGCACTATCGTTGCCAAATTCCGCCACAAACTGAAAGTTCACCCCCTCCAGCCCCCTCTTCAGCTGCCTAAACCTTGAGTGTCAACCAGAGACAAACCCACGCCAGAATCTCCCACTCCCTGGTCTGATCCCACCTTCACCAACCGCTCATCACCAGCAGTTCTCCTGAGCGTGCTCCGCCTGCGCAGCGTTACTTGCTGCAGCGCTCAGCCTCAGCACGCTTCGTTTTCATGTCCGCTCTGCCAACGACAACGTTTCAAATCCCTTATGTACTTCAACCTCCGACGCACGACAGCATCGAATGCGCTAACTGTCCTGCCCGCACACAGCCGCTTGCTCAGCGCGGCGCATCATCCCCGCACCTCTGACATACTTCAAACCCGAGCACCAACTTCAAGGTCTCAATGACAAGCGGCGCAGCGGCTGCTCACGCCCGTGCCACTCCTCTGCGACGCGCTTCCATCTGCCGCCCCGTGCATGGTACGGCGCTCCGCTGACGAACCTCAAACCCTACCTGTATTACTTCAAGTGTACACCTCAAGCCCAACCGGCGCACCTGCTGCTCGCGCCAGCGACGCTCCTCCTCCGCGCGCTCCGCCTAGCGGCCTCGTGCTCGGCGCGGCGCTCCACGCATTCTACTTGGTACTATCAACTACACACTTCAAGCCCTAGCAACACACTTGCGCTACACACTTCAAGCCCTAGCGGCGCACCTGCTACTTGCGCCAGCAGCGCTCCTCCTCCGCACGCTAAGTCTGCGCGGCCTCGTGCTTGGCGCGGCGCTCTGCAAACCCTACTAACAGTACTTTTGAGTATATATAACTTCAAGCCCTATCGGTGCACCTGCTGCTCGCGCCAGCGGCGCTCCTCCTCCGCGCGCTCCGCCTGCGCCGCCTCGTGCTTGGCGCAGCGGTCCGCAAGCCCTACCATTTCTCATATGTACTTCAAGCCCTAGCGGCGCACCGCAAGCCCTACTTTTTCTCATATGTACTTCGAACCCTACCAACGCACCTGCTGCTCGCGCCAGCGGCGCTCCTCCTCCGCGCGCTCCGTCTGCGCCGCCTCGTGCTTGGCGCGGCGCTCTGCCTCGGCGCGCTCGCGCGCGGCGCGCTGGCGCTCGCGGTCCGCCTTCTCACGCGCCTCCGCCTCCTCCTGCGCCTTCTTGGCCAGCTCCAGCTTGCGCTGCTTGTCCTGGGGGGGGGGGAGGAGAGCGGGCGCCGCAGGGGGCAGGGAGGGGGGGGGGGGGGGGGGGGGGGGGCAGGGGGGTCAGCTGTTGAGCGGCGTGATCAACGCCCGGGGGAGCGCATTCGCCGAGTGTGCGTACGCAGGTGTCGCTGCACAAGAGAGGCTCGTGTTGTGGTAGTCTGGCCTGAGCACCCTCCGCCGAGCCTCGCCTTTCAAAGGGCCACGGCGCGCCACCGCTGCCATCCACATATGACGCCGGCGCAGGCCGTGCCTGCCTTCTGGTTGTTACGGTGCTGCGCTCCTTGCAGTTGCGCCCACGAGCACCAAGCTTTCACAATAAGCGACATGACACTTGTGCGGCAGCACACTACCACCAAATGAAATGTCCTCACAGTCAACCACCTCCTTGTTGAACTCAGTGCTCCGAGCACTGCCTCCTCGCAGCTGCCCGCGCCTCATCTGTCGCCCACGCACCACCACCACTCCACCTGCAATCAAGACACAACTCCTGCACCACCATCGACAAGCCGGCAGCGACACCGCGCCGGCGCCTTATGCGCACTCACCTTCTCCTTCTTCTTGCGGTTCTTGACGCGCTGCCCCTCCTTGCGGCTGCCCGCGGCCGCCTCCTCCGCCTCCAGGCTCGCCAGCAGCTCCGCGGCGCTGGCGCGCGCGCGCACGTCCGCGAGCCACGCGCGCGACAGCCGCGCCGCCACCATGTCGTGCAGCGAGCGCCCCAGCACCTGGCAGCCGTGCGTCACCTTCATCGTCGTCACAATGCTGCTGTGCTCGGAGTCAGCGCCGCCGCCGCCGCCGCCACCGCCGCCAGAGGGGGTGTCGGTGCTGCCGGCGCTGCTGCCGCCGCTGCCGGTGGCCGCTGCTGGGAGCAGGCGTTGGTTGAGAGAGTGAGGATTGGGTGCGTGTGAGTGGTGTGACAGCGGCACCCCGGTGTTAAGTGCTACGTACAGAGCGCCGCAGCGCACACCACTGCCACAGTGACGCCACCAACACCACTTGTGCTCATGTTCTGTGACGTCGCCCTCTACAGCGCGCACCGACTGACCAACTTTTGTACATACTTCTGTAAGAAACTTGAAGTATCTGACATCATCGGACGGAGTGCGGCGCTGCGCTCTCTAAGGTGATGGTACAGTGAACTCGCGCAGCGCCTGCGATGCTCAACGCGGACTCGACTGCAGTGGTGGCGCACCACACTGACCGCTGCCAAAGAGCAAGTCGCCGACGAATTGCTTGTTCTTCTCGTCCGCACCGTCCTCCTCCACGCTCGCCCCCAGCGTGCGGCTGATGGCGATCATGCCGTTGCTCTTGACGTCCAGATCCGCCAGCGTCATGTAGTCCTGGCACAGCGGTGTCATACGTAGGCAGGTGTTGCGGATGCTGTGAGGTGTTTTGGATCCAAAGAGTGCGGGCGCGCGTGCAGAGTGAGTGTGCCGTGCGGGTGCAGCTGTAGCGCTGGTGCAGAGTGCAGTGCTGCTGAGCAACTGCTGTCATGCTTAAAATCTGGCAACACAAGGACGAGTGCACACGATCACCTGTCACAGGCAATGACGCTGCCGCCGTTCAGGCGCTTGCTTTTGCAAGCACACAGACACAGTGGCCTTGTGCGGCATCAGTAAGTTTCAGCACCCAACAAACATGCAAGACTTTCAGCATGCACGCCATACTGCATATGGGCATAAGCGCTACTTCAAGCTTAGCAGAAGACCATGACGACAGCTTGCTGAAGTCTGCTACTGATACAGAGCCACGGACAGATAGCCAGCTACAGGCACTACAGCGCTGAAGCCGCCCCGGCACAACCGGAGTGTGATTCGCAGGCACACACGCACCTTCTCACGCGGCACTGGGCGCCCGCGGTACAGGAGCACCAGCTGAGCTGCGCTGTCCAGCCCTGCCTCCGCGGCCATCATTTCTCTCAGCGCACCCAGCAGCATGCTCCGATCCAGCAGAAGCCTGAACTTGCGCGCCGGCCGCGGGTACGTGAGGGTGTCTACAAACCTCACGTTCAGCTTGCCCTGGCAGTAGGGGCACGAGGGGGGGGGCGGGACGACAGCGGGCGCCTGCTGCGCCTTCAGCAGCAGCTGCTGTCCCACGCCGTTGCCCGCAGCAGCGGCGGACGTCTGCAGCGAGGCGCCAACCGCAGTGTCGATGCTGCTGATGGCGCGCTGCAGGTAGGCCCCCTGCAGCACCTGAAAGTGCCCAGAGGCTCCTCCCGCCGGTGGCGGAGCAGTGTAGTGCACGAAATCAAGAGCATTCGACTTGGAGCCGACGCCGGCGCTGAGGTCATCGCTCGCCGCAGGCTCCGATACGAACACGCCATCCTCCAGCAGCTTCAGCAGCATGGTGGTGGCGGGCAGAGTCACAAACCCTCCCGATTTCTTGGCCAGAGCGCGAGTGTCCTTCACGTAGCCTCGCGCCGAGGGAGGCGGGGGGGCATCATGACCGTGCGGCGATTTGCCCCACGCATCGTCGTCCAGGTTCTTGATGGCTGAGGCCAGCAGGTCCCTGCAGCCTGCGCAGTGCACGGTGTCAATGAGGGAGTCGCTGCCGATGGACAGCAGCGCCTCCCGCTGCGGGCGTTCCAGACAGTCCCAGAACTGCCTCAGTCCGCCTCCACCGCCGCCGCTGGGTGCCGCCACTGCTGGCGGCACCGTGACCAAGCTCATCCCCCTTCCTGTGGCTCTGCCCCTGAGTGTGCCTGCTCTAGCTAGTGTATCAGTCACCGCGAAGCTCTGTCTCCATCACTTGCTAGTTTGTGACGCGTCTCGGGCCGCGCTTAGGAGGTATCGCTTGCGCCAGCGCGCCTGCATTTAGCGCGCCTGCATTTAGCTGAGCATTTACCAAACCTGATCTATGTATCACGCAGGAAAGGGTAGGTATGTATCACGCCTCGTAACTGTAAGTGGAAAACTGAAAAGCGTTTACAAACAATCGACGAAAGTAGCAGCAGCAGCAGCACACAATGGGTGCTAAGAAGAAGGCAGCGGGAGATAAGGCGAAGGGAGGCGGCAAGGCCAAGAAGGAGAAAACCGAGGATGTGGTGCCTGTCAATGAGGTGGAGGAGGCTGAACGAAAGGTGCAAACTCAAGCGAATGCGAATATCGCTCCCCATGTAGCACGAGACGCTGCCTTCGAGATGGCGCTTCTCAAGTATACTGAAAAGGCTTTTGTTGCGTGCCTCGTAATCAAGATCTATCAACATGCGCCAAGAGCTCACAAGAAACGCGAGCGAACCGACATGAAACCCTCTCGAAAGCCAGGTGGAGCTTGAGCGTACACAGGTAGTGTATTGATGGCGTGGGTCTAGAATGATTGGGACCACAGTGCATCATGCCGGCAGCCCGATTGCTGCGACCATACACTGCGAACGCCAGGCTGCTGCTCAGAGCGCAGGGATTGCACCAGCTCGCTCGTCCCTTGCACGCCACGAGCGGCTGTGGCTATATATGATGCAGGTGAAACCTAGCTACTGAGCACTGAGCCAGAAATGCCACGCAGTAACTGGCTGCCCTCTTGTGCAGCATTTGAGCAAGCGCTCGCAAGTTGGAGCTCGTGTTGACGGTGGCACAGTCATGAACCATGTTTCCTTTCATGTTGCTGAAAGCATTGCGCTGTTCAACCCCTCTTCTGTGTCACAAATCACTGCGCCCAGCGCCAAGCTTAGGTCAGATGAAATATAGAATGGCGGCAACAGGGTTGGCAGAAGCTGTTGCTGTGCCTGCTGGAGCTGCAACTTTAACCTGTGGGCAACTACCTGCCCAACTGTCGACAATGGCAGCTTTGAGTTGACGCGCCTCCATGCATGCTTTTGCAGCATTGACGAGTGCAGCATTGATGATCTGACACCCCCACGCTGTTGCTTCGGCAATCGGTCAGAGATGCGCCAATATCCAGCTTGTTTATGCTGCGGGCATGCTCGCAGTGTCATTCAGAACACACACATGCGCATGTAGCCCGCGCACGTTGTCATCATAGCCATGCCTGTGCAAGTGACCGCCTCGTAGCACTACAACATGGAGTCCTCGTTGCAGGACAGGAGCTGTCTGTATTCACGGCCTGAGTTTGACCTGCGCAGGTGTGCTGGGGTCACGAGGGCACCAACACTACTCTCTAGAAAAGCACTTTATTTATGTATTCATTGTGTAGCTTGTGGCAGCACTGCTTCTTCCTTCCACCACGTGTTGTGCCAGGCACAGGGAGGACACTTCTGCCCGTGGCCTGCTCATGTTGCATTGGTGCCACGAATCTGCACTGCAGCTGAATGCTGACATGGAGTAAAAATGTCACGTATAGCAAGAAAGCCAGCCTGTTGTAGGAGTCTCAAGAGCAGCACGCCTCAGCAGTGGAGCCGCTACCACATGGCGGATGTCACGTCACGCTCTGAGACGCGGGAGCCTCACCCCGTGCGGTAGAGTCCACGCTATGGTCCTAGTGCAGGCAATGTGTGGGCTGAGCCCCCATGATGCGTGTGCCATGCTAACCCTAACCCCACTTCCGCTCTGCGCCGCGCGGCAGGCGCTGTGCCAGGAGGCGGACCGCATCTTCAAGCAGACGGTCAAGGAGGACCGCGACTTCAACGAGTTCCAGCAGCAGCGCGAGAAGCTCAACTACTTCTGGATCGTGGAGAAGAAGGGCGTGGAGGACCGCAAGGCGGAGCTGCGCAACAAGGAGCGCGAGGCGCAGGACCTGGAGGAGCGTCACGGCGTTGAAGTCAAGATCTACAAGCAGCGCGTCAAGCACCTCCTGTACGAGCACCAGGACGGCGTGACGCACGGGAAGACGGACGTTGAGGTTGCGCTGCGGCTCGCGCAGGAGGACCACGCCAGCGCGGAGCTGGAGCTCAAGGCCGATAGGTAGGTACATGCGGTCGTCGCCGACAGCGGATGCACTGAGCACAACTGCCAGCGTGTTTGCATGATGTGATTCGACGAGGAGCTTGCGTTGAATGTACTGTAGAGGCTGGCGCCAGGATTGCCGGCATAGTGAAGTTTGTGACGAACTCGGAGCTCCTGCAGTGTTTCATGCACGCAAGTGGCTGCTGCGGTCCATCGTCTCCGCTCTCTGACTTGTGTGATGACTTCAACTTTAACTTCAACTGGTGACGCACACAGGGCCGCGCTCAGCGCTCAGCTCAAGGAGATGGAGCTGAGCCACCAGCAGTGCCTGGTGTCTCTCAAGCACGGCCTCGACCGCAACGTCACGGACCTGCGCGCGGAGTTTGAGCGCAAGGCCAGCGAGGTCCACAAAAACTTTGAGCGGCGCATGAAGGTGCGTTGCCGCCGTCGCTGTCGCTTCTGCCGCAGCTGCCGCCGCCGCTGCTGCCGCCGCCGCCGCTGCTGCTGCCGCCGCTGCTGCTGCCGCAGCTGCCGTTGCTGCTGCTGCTGCTGCTGCTGCTGCCGCTGCCGCTGCTGCTGCCGCAGCTGCCGCTGCTGTTGCGCTTGCTTGCGGATGAGATGATTGCGTGTCGCACCGGGCGTCGTGCATCGGAATGGCAGGCTGCGTACGGGGCAGGAGATGAGTGCGCTGCAGCGCAGCGAGACTTGCCAGGAAAGGAGTTTGATCGGCCCGTGAAGCCGCGCAGCTGCTAATATTCATGGTTAATGTGTCTGCAATGGCTGTTTTGCCTTGTGTGTCCGAGCTGTAACTCACATGCATGGGGCTTCGTGGCGCTTGCACCCTGATTGTTCAGCCCCGCGGTGCCTCTGTCACGGACGCTCTGCGCCAAACTATCATTATCTAGGTCGTGGGCAAGCCGCTGCAGCCGCGCCGCAAGGCAGTGGCAGTTTTGGAATATAAACGCTGCCACTGCACGGCCCTGGAAGGCTGCTGCTCACTCCTGACATGCTTCTGTACGCCAAACACCTTACTACATAATCCAGGTCACGCTTGAGCATGCTGCAAGGCAGCGGCAATCATGAGCACAATGACCGACTCTGCCCCCCCCCCCCCCCCCCCCCCCCCCCCCATATCCCCCTGAGGGGCGGAAACTCCTGTATGGTATGGAGTAGGTACAGAACATACTGTGTGCACACACCACACTATTGCCTTCTGTACCCTGACGCGCACCCGCCGCTGAACTCGGTCATTCGCATCCACGAATTCACATTTGTGCATTCACATTCCTTCATTCCCATTCATAAAATTCACATGTGCGCCTGCCAGGTCGTGCGCGAGCGCCTCGAGGCGCGGCGCAAGGGCGAGACGGCGGCGATCGAGGAGCGCAAGAACGCGCACATCGAGCGCCTCATGAAGGCGCACGAGCGCGCTTTCGCGGACATCAAGGCGTACTACAACGACATCACGCACAACAACCTCGACCTCATCAAGAGCCTCAAGGAGGAGGTCGCGGAGATGCGGCGGCGCGAGCAGGCGGACGAGCGCCAGATGTTCGCCGTCGCGCAGGAGAACCGGCGCATGAGCGAGCCGCTGCGGCGCGCGCGCGGCGACGTTGACAGGTGAGCGCGGGTCTGTGCGTGCGCAAGCAGAGTGACTGCGAGTGCGAGCGCCAGATGTTCGCCGTCGCGCAGGAGAACAGGCGCATGAGCGAGCCGCTGCGGCGCGCGCGTGGCGACGTTGACAGGTGAGTGCGCGGGTTTGCGCGCGCGCAAGCGAGCAAGCGATCTGCGAGCGCGCATGACGGCAGCAATCATGCATGACTCGGTATCAGTCAGCTGCAGGAGCGAGCCGCTGCGGCGCGCGCGCGGCGACGTCGACAGGTGAGCGCGGGGCCTGCGCGCACGAGACTGCGACTGCAAGTGCGAGCGCGCCTTGTGGCGGTGGCGGCACGTATAACTTGGCATCGTTCAGCATGAGCGAGCCGCGGCGACGTCGACAGGTCAGCGCGGGGCGTGCGCGCGAGCGCAAGAGAGCGATCTGCGAGCGAGCGTGGCGGCGGCGGTCGCGTACAATGAGTCGGCAGTGAGCAGACCTGGCATTGAGCAGTATCACACCAGTGAATCCCAGTGACGTCGACAGGTGAGGGCGGGTCTGCGAGCGAGCGAGCGATAGCGAGCGTGCATGGCGGCGGCAGTCGGTGACAATCACTCGGCAGCGAGCAGTAGCAAGCGCTGGTGGAGCCCGACGTCAAGTGTGATCAGGTGGCCGCAATGGCAGCGGCGGCGACGCCGCCGCCGCGGAGCATCCGCTTTGTGGCGCTGGACAGAGCGCCTGCGTTTGTGTCTCCGCAGCCGCTGCCCCTGCGCATTTCATTACTTGGGCATGCGCCTGCTTGAGCACTGCCGCTGTCAACCCAAGAACGTGCCTCAAAGCGGAAGGCTACGTCAGCGGCAGCACTCAGCTTGCGCAGCACGAGCCGATACTTGCATACGTGTATACATGCTCTCTGAGCTGCATGCGGCACTTTCAACATATACTTGCACACCCTCCTCAAGTCTCGTACGGCAATGCGGAGCGCTTGAGCTCCTCGCTAGACGGACGCATAGCACGAGCAGACAGTGCGCAACAACATTCGTGCTCAGCTGATCACCAGCGCTGGCACCTACATCGTCAGCTGCAGCTTCTGTACCCATATGACCGCTCACGCGCCCCCGCTTTATATGGCCGCTCACGCCGCCCGTGCCACCGGCAGGCTGCGCCTGGAACTCACAGTGCTCAGCCAGCGCCCAGTTGCGATCCATCATCTGCGATTGTCAGCTCTGCTGCTTGCGCGCCATGTGGCAACTAAACCTCACGCCCGCCGGCGGCCGCGCACGACAGGCCGCGCCTGGAGCAGCCAGCGCTCAGCCAGCGTCACTCGCCATGAACTCACTATCGATGCACGAGTTGCCAGCTGCGACATGCATTATACCCCCATTTTACCCATTGCGCCCCCTCCACGCTCGCGCCCTAACCTTAACTCCAACCCCAATACTCCCTTTTCTGCGGCTGGACCCTAGCCTTGCTCTAAACCTAACGCTAACACTAACCCTGACCCTAACCCTGAAAGGCTGCGGCTGGAGCTGGAGCGCTACGCGGCGGAGCGCGAGGACCTGCGCCAGGCGAAGGCGCACCTCCTCGTGTGCGAGTCGCGCCTCACGGCGCTGCGGTGGGAGATGGAGGTGCTGACGCAGCGCTCAGCAGCAGCGGCAGAAGAACGCGATGAGCTGCGGGAACGGCTCAGCGGAACGGTCTGCGAGGCGCGGCGCCGCGCGGGCTTCCGGAACCTTCTGCTGGAGCGGAAGCTCGCCGCGCTGGGGGAGGAGGGGGAGCGGCGGGAGGCGTGCTTGGGGGAGGTGTGTGTTTTGCGAGAAAGTGGCTGGTTTTGTGAGGCGGGATGTGTGCAGTGGAAGTATGAAGTTATGCGGGGGGTGAAGCGCATGAGGTGTATATGAAGTCATGCGAACTGCAGGAAGTGTGCATGCAGACTGCAACAGAGTGGTGTGCCTACTCGGAAGCTCGGCCTGGTGTGCGGCTGTGCATATTGTCGCCCTGCATGTGCACATCGACGCAAGTGCGCGCGATGTCGCGTCCGACTGCGACCGATGGCAGCGCTCAGCCAAAAGCGTGCAAAAACACATGTACCCGCCACGTGCGCGTTCGCGCCACGACACCCCATGGTGTACACGCACTCAGGCGCTTGCACACACACACTGGACATCCACGCGGAAGGCACACCGCCATCCACACTCATCCTGAACCACTATAATCCATGTATCCAACCCCCCTATGCCCCATGTATCCAACCCCTTGCCCCGTGTGTCCACACCGCTCAGGTGCTGGCGCGCGCCGACGTGGACCCCGCCGCGGCGGCGCGCCTGCGCGGGCAGTTTGAGAACCTGCTCGCGACCAAGGCGCGCGCCGCCGCGGAGCTCGCCGCGGAGGTCGCCAGCGTCAAGAGCGCGCACGCGCAGTTCATACACGCCGTCGGCGAGAAGCTCAGGGAGTACGGCGTGCCGAAGGAGGAGCTGGGGTTTGTGCCCGCAGGACCGAGGCTGCGCGGCGGCGGGGTGGCGGTGACTGCGGCGTAGCTGCTGCACCACTGCTGGCCGGGCCGCTGTCGTAGCTGTTGAAGTGGAATGGCAATGTACTAGTTTCGCTCTCGTTCAATGGGTGTCGTTGTCTTGCGCGGGTGAGGTTCTGCTGCCGCTGACCGCTGGTTGTTGAGTGCGGTGTTGCATGCGCTGCTGATGCAATTAGACTCCTCTGATGTCAGGACGCAAGGAGCAATGCGATTGGTGAGGGTGACCAGTATGATACTTATCGTACTGGTCAGAAGGCAACGTGCGTTGAGCAATGCAGAACACCACTTTGAGGTGAGACCTTGTGCATGAAGTCTTGGTCACCCCTACAAATATATTACGGAGACCTCACAATGTACTGTGCATAACGACATGGCAAGAGCAAACTTGCCTTCCCCCTGGATATCCGAATATGCAGCCTACCCTGCTCTGACTCAACGCAGAGCTTCGGGCCGTGCGCCCAAAATATGCCCCATTTGCCCCTTTTCTTGCTCACATGCCCAGTGTTGAATCATTCAGCTGCTGCCTGCAAGAAGGCCGGGTGATTGTTAGGTATATCTTGGACAGCTCTAGCTTTCCTGCCCGGCACTATATGCCGTCGTCATGGGCAGCGGTGTGCGCTGAGAGCACGGCTGAACAACTGCCCGCGGCAGCGCAACGGCCGCTGTCTGTCAGGCGTGGTGCTGGTTGCAGTGTGTCGCCATCACAACACAAACATCCAGCATTCATCAACAGCGGTGCGCTCCATCTGCTTCGACACTCAACGGACAACGGCCAGAGGGTACAATAGGTGGCACGGACAAAAAATTCATTCAGGTGTGCATCTGATGGCCCATGGGGCGCGCTGCTGTAGCGCCGTCGACAGGCGCTGCGGCAGCTATCGTGACCAGCTGAGCGTATGCGGATCAGCGCAGGCGCCGTTGAAAAGTGCCCTGGCCAGTGAGGCACAGCTCATCTGCGGCAGCGGTGATATCCGTAGTAAAGCACGCGTTCATGGAGGTGTCAGGTTGTCACCTATGTCCTCTCAGGTGCCGCGGTATTTGATGTACCCTCGTGCCCTGTGCAAGGCGGGACAGAGCATCTAGCAAGGCGTGTACGCCGTGCACGCAGTGCAGTCCGCGCCGCTTATCGCCGTCGCGCCGGCGGCAGGTAGCCGTGGGGCATCTGGCGCGTACTTGCTTGAGGTTCGAGTGAAGGTCGGCGGCAGCACCATCAGCTGATAGCCAAGTACTTGCAAGTAAGCACTGATGGCCACGGAAGCCCTGGCCATGAATGCAGCTGCCCCGATCCAGCTTGAAGTGCAGGTTTCTTGAGCCAGGTTGCAACGCTGAAGCACTTGCGTCAGTTGCTCTCAGCGACGCCACATGCGGTGCTCTGGCTGGAGGATGGACTGCTGCTGTGCAGATGGCGGTGGGTCAACGGCAGTCGTCGCCATCCAAACTTCCAAGGCACCTCATCAGCCCGCATGCAGGCTTGGATCCAGATTGCTGCTGTGGAGTACGGCCACTTAAGTGCCATTTGAGCTATAACTTGAGCCTGAATGCGTGTCTATGAAATCTACTGCCCAAGCCGCCATGGCGGATGGCAAGGACTGCATGTGTGTCGGTCGGTGTCTGCCCAAAAGCATCGCCGCTTGTGGCGACACTTAGCCCGCTGGCCAGGTATGAAAGCCATCAGCCAATCAGTCCCCACACTATGTTGTCTCTGAACAGCAGCAGCAACGGGCATGCTGCCGCAGGCACGTCAAAGTTCTTGAGCTCTGCCAAGCGCAACGGCGGCGGCAGCTGACACGAGACCTGACCCTCCCCTGGGGGCATGCGTGCGTCGATTGTGCAGCGCCATGTTGCGAGAGGGAAGAATGCAGCGTTGCGGCAGCGGCGCAAGCAGACTGCCGCGGCAGAGGCGCCCCTCTCACCCGCAAAGATGTGCAGGGCGCCCTGTCGTCGTGCAAACTTTAAGCGATTTCGAGTCACACGAGTAAAAACTCGGTCAGCGTCATCGAGTAAACTGAGCAAGCTTGCTCCAGCACAAACAAAAGCGAACACCCCAACTTTCACGATGGCCTGAAACTTTAGGATACGGGCGGCCTTCGCCCGTTAAAACACTCTGGGGCTACGACGGATGGTGCAGCCAATGCCGCTGCGCCAGCGAGCCGACAGCAGTGAGGGTTGGACAGGTAATTTCAGATAACGTGCTTTTTTCAAAAAGAGATGACCAACGGCAAGGCTAGCCAGGAGATGAGGCTTTTTGAGAGCTCGTGTTACTGCATTGAGCCTGCGGAGCCATTGCTGCGCTTGACTTGCTGTTCACTTTCAGTCTCTTTTGGGCCAACATTCATGCTGCTTCTACAAACTGCATGATTGCGAATAATGCGCCAGCTGCCGCACCACATGGGTTCCAGCAGCATCTGAGTGCTGTCCTGGCTCCACCATCTATATGCAGCGGCGAATCGCGCCGGCAACAAGCAGCAGCGCAAGGCGAAGCGCGCCAACGATGCGAAGAAGATCCAAAAAAGGGAGTTGAGTCAAGACCTCTGGGGGAGGCAGCGGGGGGGAGGCAAGGGCCATTGGAAGAAGAAACTCCCTGGCAGGGGTGGGCACTACGGCAACGGCATCCGCAACCAGATCCATGATCAGATTCAGGCGATCACGGCTCTGGACGGCGCCAATGCTGACCTGGCCGAAACCACGGACCCTGCCTTGGAAACAGACGGCCCGCCCACGCCGCTCTCGGTGCCTGAATCCCCCTCGCAGCAGCGCCCCGCATGCGTCGCGTCCCCTCAGGTCGGCCACACCATCCGCTGGGGGTCCGCCGCAGCAGGCGTGGACGACTGGGCAACGCCGCGGCGCACTGCCGCGGTCTCCAGGCTCAACTACGGTGGCGCGGCGGCAGCGGCAGCAGCGACGGCGGCATCGCCTCCCCCCCCGCCAAGCCCTGCATCATCGGCGGTGTTTGGCGGCACGCTGCCATCGCTCACGCCCAAGACCAAGACCGGTCACAAGCGCATAGGGAGTGCCGCCGCGGCGCCGCCGCTGAGCCGCGACAGCATCGTGCACGCCATCTTCGAGGCGCTGTTTGGGCGCCGCCAGGTGCGCCGCGGGCCACGGGAGAGCTACGGCGGCGCGTGGGACGAGTCCGACGATGTGAGTCCTGGCTGCGCGATTTACTGCTGCATGTGATGGAAGAACTGTATGTTGAAAAAGTGGCGTAATATGCGGTCCCAGGGGTCGGTGTGTGCAGGCCCATCGACAGTGGCTCGTGCGCATCTGCGGAGATGAAGTGAAACAGGGCGTTAAAGTGCCCCTGCAAACTCACACAAGTTTCTCGTGGTTGCATGGTGCCAGTGTGCCTCGGCAGGGGCACCAACTGCCACCTGACATGCGTGTTTCTACATGTGACTGTGTGCTGCGCTGCACGCTTCCAGTTGAGAGAAGTTCTCCGTTGTGAGTTCAGCGCTACCCTGCTGTGTTGTGGCTGTGGCCTGTTGGCTGTTGGCGGCGATGATCAGGCTCTGACGACAGTTTGAGTCGTTGCAGTTCTTCAGGCGAATCCAATGCTTTCAGGTTCACAGAGCACTTTTGTGACGCCTGTACCGTAGTGGGGTGTCAACGGTTTGCACACTTTCCTGTTGTAGAGCGCTTTGGTAGCAGTGTACAGAAGCGTTTGTCACGCTCTGCAAGTGCTGCAAGCCTCCATCTACCTCATTGACACATGCAGCGCCTGCAGTTTCACAGCTCTGGTGGGCGCATACTCAACAGCACACGCCGAGTACACATCAAGTTGAAGTTTGTATTTCTGTGTGTTGTTTTGGCTGTCCCTCGACTACGCGTGTGGAGGCCTCACCTGCATCAAACAAGCCACCTCTCAGAATCTGATTTCATTTTGGCTGTTATGCCAGATATTGCCATCTTCTGCCCTGGCTGATAACATGGTGACAACACTCCCCACGGTGATATCATGTTAATGCTCAAAAGACCGCGTGCTTGTACCTCTCAAAATGTCATTGTGACATCGAGTGCGGCACTGATGTACTCACTCTAGGGCTGTCTCCGCAGCACTCTCGTGCCACTGATCAACAACGCGCTTGCGACGCTGCCCCCCGCACCAGCGTGACACACACCGCTCACCCAAACCCCATGACAACGCTCAGCTCACTCCACCCCCCCCACACTCACACGCGTTTGCTGAAAACGACGACAACGCTCACGGCAGCACCGCTCCCCCCCCCCCCCCCCCAAAACCCCCCTCAGGACGGCGACGACCCCGCGGCCGACGCCCCCGACGCCGTCGTGGACGAGTCCTGGATCAAGTCCTCCATGGACGTCTCCCTCTTCTCCTCCAAGGCGCTGCAGTTCGCGGTCTCCTCCGTGCGCGGCGCGGACCTGCTCTCGCGCTACGTCGACGCCGACGCCGTGTCGCGCCTGGTCGACGCGCTGCGCCGCGACGACCCGCGCGTCCCCTCGCCGCGCCTCGCCATCCTGCGCGCCGTGCACGAGCACTGCCGCCACCTGCGCCTGCCGATGCTGCGCGCGGCCGCGGCGGCGGCGCAGGAGAGGCTCGCGGCGGCGCGCGCGGCGGCGGCGCGTGCGCGCGACCTGGAGGTGGAGGCGGCGCCGGCAGCAGTGGGGGCGGGGGGGAAGGGGGCGGCGCGCGATCAGGGCCAGACGCTGCTGGAGCTGCTGCTGTACCTGCTCGAGCACATGCCGGAGCCGCAGGAGGTGGGGGCTGGCGGCGGCGGCGGCGGCGCGCTGCTGGCGCAGTTTGAGCAGGAGGCGGCGGCGGAGCTGCGGACGGCCGCACAGGCTGCTGCCGGAGACGGCGGCGCGCAATGTCGTGAGCCCGCCAAGGGTTACGCCGCGGTGGCGGCGGCGGCACGCGCGGCTCGGGAGGAGCGCGACGGCGAGTGGCCTGCCGGCGTGCGCGGGGACACGCTGCGCGAGTCGCTGCGGCTGCTGCTGTGCTCCGTGAAGTGCTACGGCACGGTGCCGACCAGCGGCGACGCCGGCGGCGGCAGCGGCGGCGCCGACGAGGACGAGCTCAACCTGCTGCAGCGCGCGGCAACGGCGCTGGTGACGCTCCACCCGCCCGCTGCTGAGCCGCTGATATCGCGCCTGTCCGCAGCGTGGCCCGCCGGCGACGGGCACAGGGAGGCGGGGTGCCTCGCGGTCGCGGGCGCGGCGCTGTCGGCGGCGACGGCGGCGCTGCGGCCGCTGCCGCCGCAGTCGCGCGCCGCGCGCGCGCTCATGCGGCGCGCGCTCGCCAGCGTGACGTCGCCCGGCACGCGCGTGGTGCAGGCGGCGGTGGCGCTGCTGCTGGCGCCGCCGGCGCTGCACGGGCTGCTCGCGCCGCGCCGCGAGAACCTGGTGGCGGCGACGGCGGCGCTGGCGGCGAACCGCGCGCACTGGAGCCCGCTCGTGCGCGACCTCAGCGAGCAGAGTTTCGACGCGCTGCTGGACTTCTACTAGGGGTCTGTAGGGGTATTGATGGGGGTGGGGGGGCACTGCGGAGGGGGGAGCGGCGCGCATGTATATTGTTTTCGGGGGATGGCGAAGCGAACATTCGGGCGGCAGGCGGGGGGGGCGGGAGGAAGGGGGATTGGGGCCGGGCACAATGGCCGCTTGGCCGTGTTGTGGCGAGGCGCACCGCGCCTGAGCTGGGTCCAGGCTGACAGCTTTGCCACGTACCAACAGCAGGAGTATCCAAAGCAGAACGGAACGCACCTAGAGTCAGCAGAACTCAAACCAGGACCCCCCAGGCCTGCGGCAAGGGGACACGCAGGGGGTTGCATTGAGGCCTTCTGAGCGGTGCTCTGCGGCACGGTGCCGGGGAAGTCACGCGTTTTGAGCGCCAGGACACGCGGGCAGAGTCATGTTTATATGTCGGTTTATCTGCACCGGTGGTAGGCCCGATTCTGGCTTTCTGCATAAGCTTTTTTGGCAGATGCCCGTCAGAGGGGGGGGGGGGAAGGGGGGTGTGGGGGCAGCCGGCGACTGAGGGTACACACACAAAGAGAGAAGAGAGCGCTAGTGTGGCATAGATGTATCTCCCTTGCCCCGCGGCCAGCCTCAGGGAAAACACAGGGGCTGCAGCTGAGAAGCGCGCGCGAGTACCCAATGCGACGCTCCCCAGGATACCCGGTCACCAAGTCAATGGGATGTGCGCTGTGGGCAGCTAGCTCCCATGGCCCCCGCCACACACCACAGCGCTGGAGCACGCAGCTGCAGCCTCCAGGGGCTCATTCACCACCAGTACATACATGCCTCTGGAGAGCGCCCGCGTACTATGCACAGCGCGGCAGCGCTCATCGCAGCAAGCCTGCTGTCCACACCATCAATGAATGCGCAATGACAATTGCGCTGCCCCTTGCCCGTGTGTGTTTCAACTCTGTCTATGTGTGTTGATGGACGTGCACATTGCAACACCGTGTCGCATGCGCCTGCTGCAGCTAAGATGCAGGATGTACATGTGGCGGCGGCGGCGGCTGAGTGGTTGTCGTTGCGACACTTTCAGACTGTCATACGACATGTAGATTCTTTACAGCTAGATGCCAATCATCTGGGCTTTTTCGCGCCCTGAGCGAGAATTAATACAAAGTACATGCGAGAATTAATAAAAAGTACATGCGGCGCATCCTGCGGCAATACCTCAAAACGGGACTGGTGGACGAGGACTACACGCCGTTTCTGGGGTCCGCCGGGCCGCCGGGGAGTCGCAGCATGGACATCGTGCTGCCTGCCGATGCCTTCCCGGTGACCGGCTACGACGACCCGACACGCCACCTACCGCTCATGGTGGACGTTACCTGCTTCGAGGCACAGGTGGCGTCGCGGGCGGCGAAGACTGCAGTAGACCCCGAGCGATGCTGCCGCGACCAAGAGGCCGCCAAGACTACCCACTATTCTGGTCATTATGATCAGAATTGCTACAAACTTGCCACTTTGGCAATAGGGTCATTTGGCAGCATCGGGGAGCAGGGGCGGAAGCTGCTGGAGGCTGTGGCGACGGAGTATGCCAGCAGGATGTCAGTGCCCGGAGGAGCGCGCCCTAAAGCTCTCAAGGGCATCGCCCTGGCGCGCTTACGCTCGGCACTGTTGGCAGCGCTCCACATGGCGTACTCTGGCCGTGTCATGACACACATGGCAGAATCCAGGGGGGGGGGGCACATGGAGGAGGACGTAGGGGAGGGCCCCGAGATGCCATTTGGCGGCGGCGGCGTTTGAGTGGTTGTCGTTGCGACACTTTCACACTGTCATACGACATGTAGATTCCTTACAGCTAGATGCCAATCATCTGGGCTTTTTCGCGCCCTGAGCGAGAATTAATAAAAAGTACAGGAGGACGTAGGGGAGGACCCCGAGATGCCATTTGGCGGCGGCGGCGTTTGAGTGGTTGTCGTTGCGACACTTTCAGACTGTCATACGACATGTAGATTCCTTACAGCTAGATGCCAATCATCTGGGCTTTTTCGCGCCCTGATGAGCGAGAATTAATAAAAAGTACATGCGGCTCTGTGTGCGTAGGGGTAGGGGTAGGGTCAGCAGCGCATCACGCATCGCATTCGCGGGCTTGACAGCTGTGGCGGAGGCAAGAAGGGGAGTGCACTCTGTCACATGTGTTCACTGCACAGCACAGTGCAGATGCCGTTCACCGTAAACAGTGCAGTACTGCTAGAACATTACTATAGTCAAAGTAGCCATCGTGTGTTGTTCTGAGCCTGAACGACATCTATGATCAGTACATGTGATCACTTTGGACATGTGGCAACATTGGTGACAGAGGCAGCAGAAGCCGCCTGAAAATAGTCTGCCTGAACCTGAATTAGCCACGCCTCTGGGCAAGGAGGTGAGCACCGGTACCCAATGCGCTCCGCCCTTCATGCAACGTTCAATGTCAAGAGCCGCTCGCCATGACGCACACATGGCGGAAGGCATGGACAAGTGGATGAGCTTCACACAAGTGAGAAGCTGTAAGTATGGAGACGACATCTTTCTTTCGTTACTCAGCAGTTCGCAGCGTCATTTGATGGCACAGACCACAGGCTGAGTCAGTCTCTCTGAGGTACAATGGATCATGTGGTTTTGTGGGCGGTCTTACAGTGTGACAGGAGCAAGAAGTAGTAGAAGCACATGGAGGAGGACGTAGGGGAGGACCCCGAGATGCCATTTGGCGGCGGCGGCGTTTGAGTGGTTGTCGTTGCGACACTTTCAGACTGTCATACGACATGTAGATTCCTTACAGCTAGATGCCAATCATCTGGGCTTTTTCGCGCCCTGAGCGAGAATTAATAAGAAGTAGTAGAAGACCATGTGAAGAAGCGCTTTTGTGGGCGCCCCACAAAATTTTGTAGAAAAACATGTGAAGAAGCACATCTTCACATGTTGAAGGTCAACATCCTGCTTCTGAGGGTTAGGCATCGCGCTGCTGCGCCGCTCAGGCTATGGGCGCGATGAGCATACGGGAGGCACGATGAGCTGCCAGTAGATACGAGAGTTTACGGCAGTACTCCACTCACGCCAGGCGCAATCTGCGGCGCGTGGTTTCACGACCCCTGCAGACCGTTCAGCAGCCTCCGCTCAACTCTTCGCACACAGCAGCTGTCTCTGTGGAGAGCACCAGTGCAGGGCTGCGTCAACCGCGCGACTTACACAACGGTCATGACAAGGTCCATCCGTGTTTTGCTAAGATCCAAGGTGCCTTCAGAACGCGCGAGCGCATCATCAAGATGCTCTTGATGCACTTGCTGTTCTAAAAGCTGCGCAGGCACCCTCACCAGCGAGCCTCCTTGAGCTTTTTTGTTTTTTAAGAAGTTGCAAAACTTCAACATTGCGTGATGATGAGCAACGAGAGTTTCGCAGTCAAATCGAACTTCAACAAAACATACAACTTCAAATCGCGTGATGATGAGCAGAGAGTCAGTTTCTGTCGTTCTTCGCCGCCGGCCTCTACAGCAGCGTGAAGTGGCGACGAGGCAGCTTAAAAGCAACGCGACCACCTTTTAAGCTTTAGGCACAACTAAAAGCCGGTTTCCCAGCCCCTGGCACTCAAGCCGAGCCGCTCTCTTAAACCCCGCAGAGGGCGGGAAGCCACAGTTCAGAAGGCTGAGTCGTGATGCGAGGTTCTTTGCAGTAGATTCAGCTGCGCAGAGGCAGCCAAGGCCTGCTTGGAGCCCAAGCGGCCTCACGGGCGCACAGCACCGGCAGACAGAGGCTTAACGCCATGTCGTCGCGCACCAGACGCAACAAGGCTGAATGCCCCGTCTGTGGTATCTCGTTCTCAATGTCCTCGCTGGCAGAGCATGCCGACAACTGCGCTGCTCGCCAGGCCAGAGCCGAGGCGGCCGCAGCGGCCAGACTGCGACGAGAACAGCGTGCTGCTGAGGCGGCCGCCAAGAGCAACCAGAGCAAAAGTGCTCACCAGAGCGCAAACGCTGGTAAAAGCAACAACGCCTCGCCGCCGGAGCAGCCATCCAAGTGGCTTGCCGTGCAGCCAGTGCATCCTAAACGCAAAACTGGTCATGGGCCATCGAAGAAAGCCAGCAGCGCCAGCAAGAGGCTGAAGGTGGACGAAACCGTCGAGGAGTGGAGCTCCGACGAAGTGGATGGCCTCATCATCTACAGCAGGGCGTCAAGTGCCGCGCCAACGCATGACAGCCATGTCGCCAGTGCTGCCGCAGCTTTGCCACCATTAGCAGTCATCAGTGCCATCAAGGCTGAACTCGCTGCTGCTGAACGCCTGCGCGCTGGCAGCGGCGGTGCCGGCAGCGTAGCGCATGTCGCCGCAGGTGTGGCATTGTCAAAACACACAGATCCTGCCACTGGCGTCAAAGCCGAGCATCAACTGTCTGCCGCCGCTGTGGCGGCAGCTCCCTGGCGCGGTGCTGCTGCTGCGCAGCCTGAGGCCGCCCCGCACATTGCTGCGGCCGCAGTTGCCTCCACCGCCGCCACCAACAGTGGCAGCAGCAGCAGCAGCAAAGCAGCAGTGGCAGCACATACACCGGACAGGCCGGAGCCACAGAAGGCCACATACAAGTCATCGCGGCGGCGCAAGCCCAAAGCGCGTGACTCGGACGAGGAGGACTTCCTGCGCCAGGTGCACGAGGCGATGGAGCGCAGCTTGGAGGATGCTGCGCAGGCGCCGCAAGCGTCAGGCGCTTGGCATGATGCGGCGGCAGCTGGCGCCAGCAAAGGTGTTGGCGGCGGCGGCGGCGGCGGCGGCGGCGGCGGCGGCGGCGGCGGCGGCGGCGGGGGGGGATCGCGTCAGGATTGCCCATCAGGCGATGTGATGCGGGGCCTCAACAAGGGGGGGGGCAGCAGCGGCGGCGGCCGCAGCAGCGGCAATGGCGACGGCGCGGACATCGCAGGGGGAGAGGAGGCAGCGCATGCAGATGCTGGCGCTGGCAAGGGACCAAGCCAAGGTCCTGATCAGCTGCAGGCAAGTGGCGAGGTACAGTCAAACAGCAAGTGCCACAACAGCGGCGAAGGCGTCGACAGCAATGTTCGTGCCGATGCTGTCAGCAGCTCTGGCGGCAATGTCTACGTGCTGGACTGGTGCTCTCCAGCAAAAGAGCAGCACCACGGTAGTGCCTGTGGCAGCAGCAGCATCAAAGCTGGTGGAATCGCACTTCAGCGGAGCAATGGCCACAGCAGCAGCTGCGACAGCATCGAGCTGTTGAACGACTGGCAGCAGACAGGCGGCGGCGGCGGCAGAGGCATCGGCAGCAGCAGCAGCAGCCCCAGTGCCATCTCGTTAGGCAGTCCGTTGCACCAGCAGGAAGATGCCGATGGCAGCTGCAGTGATGGCGAAGCAGCAGCCGGGGTCGGCAGCGAAGGCAACCAGCGCCACAGCAGCGATGCCAGCGAGCACACCCTCACGGACAGCAAGGCAGAGCTGGCAGCAGTGCAGCAGCACACTGGGCATCAGCAACACCAGCAGCAGCCGCACTCCGGAGCCGCACACATCAAAGCCTACACAGCGCCACGTAGCGCAGTCGCCGCCACTGCTGCCGCTGCCGCCACCGCCGCTGCCTCCCCCGCCGCTGCCTCCCCAGGCGCGGCGCGCGCCGCCGCCGTGCTGTCGCCACCGACGCCGTGGGAGCTGCTGTCACCCGCCCGCGTCAGCGCTCCACCGAGTCCCCCCAGGACGCTGCTGAGCTTTGCGTACGGCGCAGATGCGGACGTCCCTGTCCCCAAGGTGCGCCAGCACAGCAGCATTGGCAGCAGCCACAGCCTGCTCACCGACACGGAGGATCAGGATTTGCCCCCCCCGGGCAAGGAGGCTGCGTGCGGGGGCAGCGGCGGCGGCGGCGGCGGTGGCGACATCGTGAAGCCGCCGTGGGCGCAGTCGCCGCTGCAAGATCGCACGCACACCATCTGTCAGTAGTCTTGTCAGAAGGCGAGCGCTCAACACAGAGGGCGGCGAACGGAAGCGAGTGTCTGTTCTGATGCCTTGCAGTCGCTCCGCAGCATGGCCCCCAGACAGGGGGCTAGCAGAATAGCGGCGCGGCGGATCGGATAGGTAGGGGTGGTGGCTTGCAGCAGCGCGGCGGTCCATGCGCTGCCGAGCGTTGCCATTCATGTCAATGTGCAGTGCGTGTGTTGTATGAGCAAATCGACGCTTCCTTGTGCTCTGTTCATGTTGTGCGCTTGGTTCCCACCATCGCCCATTGCCATGCGTTTTTTTGTGCATCGCCGCTCGCATGTTTGACATCTGGCAGTCATGCACACAATCTGCTGAGAGGAGCACCTAGCCACATGCACACGCGTGTCTTTGCACATTCATCGAGCTGATGTCTCCTGACATTTGAGTTGTCACCATAGCTGCATTATGAGGCCTGGCCCTTGGAGCCTCATAATGGGCTCTGGTATACCCTACAGGCGAATTTTTCATGTAGCAGGGCAGAATGTTTGGGAACTAATTAAGAAGGGGGAAAAGGAAGGGAGAAAGGACAAGGAAAGCGAGAGGGAGAAGGAGGCCTAAAGAGGGCAACAAATGAGCTGCAGGCGCAAAGGGCATGCATTTTCTTGCAGTGGTACACAAGCAGCTTGCAGTGGCTGTCGGAGCAGGCATGAACACTTGGCTTATCAGTTGCTACAGCACCGCAATGTTGCACTTTTTTTGGCAGTTGCAGCATGGAGCAAAGCAGACATGGCATGTCAGACACCCAAACATCACACAAAAACCCTGCAATTATGCCATAGGATTTTCAACTTGTTCATTATCAGTAATGTGGTGTGTGTGCCAACAAAAAAGCGGCTTCACTCTCATGTAAAGAGACTGTCCGTGCCAAGTAAGGAGCTATCAAGCAAGTTCTAAGACCTTTATAAAAAAAGTGCCTGATACGCACACATAAGCAACTTGAACAGAGGGGCTTGTGATCAGCTGATGCTGGCTGATTCAAGTGCTGGTAACCTCCTGCGAGTGCACTGCGCATGCTCCGTCGTGGCATGCCTGCTAATTGGCTGCGAGGCCCAGCCACACTATGACAGCAGGCGTGCCAGAACATCCGCTGCTGAGCGCACAAGCCGCGCTTCTGGTTTTTGCGCTGATCAGCTGACCATCAACGCACCGCGGTGGGATTCAGTTAGCTCCGCTGATGCAGCGCGCGCTCATCCAGCAACGCCCTGTACAGCAATGCTGATCGTAGTTCATTCACAACCTGCGATCAGGGACGACCGCCAGCACTACCAGCAATGGTGGTGGCGGCGGCTGCGGCGGCAGCAGCAGCAGCAGCAGCAGCAGCAGCTTGCACAGCACATGCGGCGCAGCAGCATCAACAAGACTACACTGCTGCTTGAGCCTGTGTTCAGTGTGAGCGGTAATGCACATATATACTTGTGAAGGTACACCTCTTGTATGCTACTTGTAGGTACTGGAGCTTGTGTCTACTTGAGGGCAATCTGCGAATTGCTCATCTTCAATTTATGCTAACGCCTGGCCATGGTGACTGATCGCCACACGTCGTGATCACGCTGGCAGCACGCTGTACAATGGCGGGCTGATGCAGTCGATGAAGCACAACTGAGTGAAACAACAAGTGCTTGCACCTGCACACAATATTCCGCAGTACATCGCATGACAAAGGTGGCATATCAGGCTGTACTTGTACGCAGCAAAGTGACGGTTGTGCTCTGGCAGTGGCATTTGACAAGTGCCCAGGCCATTCTTTTAAAATTTAATACAATCCATCCTTCAACGAGCACATAAATGTGACTGCACTGTTGACGTAGTGGTCCACACTTGCTTCTCGCAGTCACACGCGATCGGTTGAGACCAGCGCCTTTCACTGAAAAATTGGCTGTAGCCTCAGGGCCGCAAGCACCTCTTGTCAACAGCAGACGAAGCAGATCTGCAGAAACCCCATCAGTTCTTGCAGTTTCCTGAACGTAACATATAATCAAGAGATTATGTCCACATGCATTCTGACACCCTTTGCTAAGGCACTGCAAATCAACTTCTGTGCTCAACAAGTGGCTTCTTAAAACGCTGCATTCAGTGCAATACTGCGAGAACATCATAAAACAATGATTTAACGTCGTGCTGCACGTGCATCAACGGCGCAGCCTGCATGGCAGGCTGCAATGGCATAACAGCCTTATTCAATACAAAGCGTCGCAGTCGACGCCGATCGGTGCCCTGCGATGACAACATTACGGAAATGCTCGCTCGGCATCAGCAAAGTGCTTTTGCTGCAGTTTTCGCACTCTTCCTCAACACCAGCTCTTATATATAATACTGCTGATTACCTTGAGAATTGGTGCGGTCTGGCCAGGTTTGCCACGAGCAACGCGCCCACGGCAGCTCCGCCTCTGCTTCAGCTTTCGTACTCTCCTCACCACCAGCAGCGTTCCCCCAGTAAATTTTCGCAAAGCCCCATCAACCACACCAGCAGCAAACACGTCCTGCGATCACTGTACACGTACAGCTGCGCCAGAGAGCCGCCAAAGTCCAGTGATTCCTCAAGGTGGCGCAGCAGCTTTTGTGTGGTTCACTCCATGCCCGGAGCGCCCAAGAGCTGCAGCAATGATGCAATACTCACTAGCATCGACGCCAAGCGCACAACACGTGCCAAGCGCTTGTGCATCGCCATGGTGGTGGTGCTGCTGCGAGCAGCTTGCCAGACCCAGGACTTGGAAGACCCAGGAGGCTTGTTGCAGAGCAAGCGATCTGATTGGATGGCCTTGTCGTAGGGCACACAAAGGAGGGCTTTAAACCACTTAATCACATCGTGAGCTGCCCTGTCACCATATACTCGCTGCGGACCCATCAAGATCTAGTTGGAGTGTCACCTCCACAACCTCAACTTTAATGGTCCTCCCAGGCCTGCAGGCTTCGAGCTCTAGCCCAAGGGTGCAGGTGTACACAAGCAGCGTGATGTCGTTGAGAGCACTTGGCCCTGTTGTGTGCGGATGTTGCGCTCGTCTCAGAGCCTTGCATCAGCCCAGATGCACTGCAGCGCGACTAAAGGCCTTGTCCTGGCAGGTGCACCGCCATCATGTGCTGTCAGCAGCTTTCAGCAGCAATGCCAGCGCCAGCGAAACAGGATCCGTCAACAATTTCATGCACGATTGCGAGGCGGTTCAGGCCAGCGTTGATGACATCGCAACCCGCATGGATGCAGGCAGGTACCTGATCCGCTTGCATCGATGCAGCAGCAAGCAGCACTGCCAGTGTGTGATTGCTAGGGAATCACTGCCAACATCAGGAAGCACTCAGGATTGCCCGCTCGCTGGCTGTGGCGTGTCACGAAAGCTGATTGTGCTGTACAAGTGTGCATGCTTCAACATCACATTATCACAAGCACGTCTCATTCCATGAATGCAGACTGAAGAAACGACTGCAACAGCTCACGGCTCAGGCGGCCAGCCCCGACCTCTACCAGGACCCCACCGCCGCTACGGCGATACTGCAGGATAAGGCCGCCATCGAGTCGCAGCTCTCAGCGGTGTCGCGACTCACAGCGGAGCTGGCAACGTGGCGCGAGCTGCATGAGCTGGCGCAGCAGGACGGCGAGGAGGCGCTGCTGCGGGAGTGCGCAGGGCGCGTGGCCGCGCTGCGCGCCGAGGCGCACGCGCTGCGCCTGGAGGCGCTGCTCAGCAGCGCAGGTGAGCGCTGCTGCTGCTCCAGCTGCTGCTCCTGCTGCTGCTGCTGCTGCTGCTGCTGCTGCTGCTGCTGGCGCTGCTGCGTATTGTTGAACACTGCTGCCCCGCTGTTCACCTTGTCCATCGCGCTCCTCCATGCTGCGGGCATTACGCACTGGCCTGTCGTGGCACAGCCTGAGCAGTGCATTCCTGTGTGCGGCGACCTTGTGAGGCTTTACGATGTCGTCAGCACAGCCTTGACAACCCATCGGTTACAACGAAGCCATGCTGACAAGGAAGCAGATGGTCACCTGGCTGTCGTCGCCTGCATCACTCGTAGCCAGTGGTCAGTCACTGCAGTGTCCGGCACCCTAAACCTGACTCTGATCTCGATGCTTGCGCACTAGCACAGCGCATCTACAGCAGTCACTCACGCACCAGCAAGCGCAGAGCAGTCACTATGCACCAACGAACGCTCTGCGCGCAGGCGAGGCATCGCACGCTGGAGCATACGTGGAGCTCGCCGCGGGCGCCGGCGGCGCGGAGGCGGCGGAGTGGTCGGGCATGCTGCTGACCATGTACGAGCGGTGGGCCAAGCGCCGGCACTTCAGGGCGCAGGTCATCGCGGGTGCGTCGCTGCTTGCAGCTGGAGATGTTGCAGTAGGTGAAGGTTGGGCGCTGTTGCTGCGGTGCGTTGTCAGAGGCCGTCCGGCTGCGGTAGCTGGTGATGGGGGTGGCGTCAGTTGGCTGTAGGTAGCTCTGTCCATCAGTGTCGGTGTATGTGTGCTGGCATGCCGGCGGTGTCCATGCAGTTGAATGTCAAGCGCGAAACCATGCACTGTTGAAATGCTGGTGCCAGTGGTAATGAGCGCGGAGCAGAGGCACAGGCGCAGAGTCGCATTCTTGACAACCAACCCCTCCCTTAGGGTTAAGGTCTGGGCTACCGCTGAACGCCCATGCGCAGCGTTGAAAACCACCGCTTGCGGCCCCGCAATCCTTACCGTTCTCGCCATTTCGTTGGCACCGCTGCGTGCACGCAGCGGCGCGCAGCGGCGAGGGCGTGCGCAGCGCGACGCTGCTGGTGGACGGCCACTGCGCGTACGGGTGGCTGAGCCGTGAGGCAGGCGTGCACAGAATGGTCAGCTCGCAGTCCGGCAAGCGGCACACCAGCTTCTGCCAGGTGAGGCGGTGCTGCTGCCGAGCGCTGCTGTGACCGCACTGCTGGCAATATACACAGGTACTTCGCTGCCGTGACTGCACTGCAGGTATGCATGTAGGTCACATCTACGACCTTGACCTGTATGTTTCGTCAGCGCGCGGTGCGCTGAGCGCCGCACCAGCTTCTATCCGGTGCGAGAACGCTGCGGTGTTGAGCGCTGCTGCAACATAGTTGTTGTTGAGTGCTGCTGGTATGTATGCACTGCTGAAGTGTATGTGTCGTCAGCCCGCAGTTCGACAAGCGGCACGCCACTCTTCAGCTGCAGCGAAGTAGTTGATTAATGAGCACTGTGGCGATGCTCACCGGTGCTCAAATGTATTCGATGTCGGGGCCACGACTACCGACATGCTACTGTAAAGTGTCCTGTGCTGACTGTGCGTAGGGTTAGGGTAAGGCACAATGACCACAACCCCAGGGCTTGTGGGCCGCATCAGATGCGCCGCTGGTGCTTTTGTGGCGACTATCGCCTTTCTACCAGTTGTGAGTAATGACGCATGCCGAGGAACGTCTTACCGCATGTTGCATAGTATGAAGGTGGCCCCGTGCAGCAGGTGACACTGGGGGATGAGCTTTTCTCAGCCCTCACTGCCCTGTGTTGACGCGTGTGAATACACACACACACACACACACACACACGCACTTACCCCCCCCCCCCCCAACGACACACACACACACACACAAATCTTGTGCAGGTGCAGGTATATCCCTGCTTGGAGGACGCGGACGGCGCGGCGGGCGGCGCGCGCGACTTACCCCCAGGCGACCTGAGGGTGGAGACGATGCGCTCGCAGGGGGCAGGGGGGCAGCACGTCAACACCACGGACAGCGCCGTGCGGCTGACGCACCTGCCCACAGGTGCGACGTAACCCTAACCCGAAGTCTAACCCTAATCCTAACCCTAAGCGCTTGACGCACCTGCCCACAGGTGCGGTACAGGCGTTGTGCTCATGTGCTTGCGGGGGGGCTTGACTCGCTCGGGCCAGTCAGCGGGGCTCGTTGGCACCCCCCTCGATTATGTGGCGAGCAAAACGGAGACGCAAGGGGAAAGGTGTACGCGCGGGGAGAGGGGGGGGGGGGGTCAGCGCTGTGGACAGCGCCGTGTGGCGGACACACCCGCTGACAGGCGCGACGTGTGCCGGCAGCGCAACTGTGCCTAAAGGCGCTGACAAGCGGAAGGCTCGTGTGGGTGCGTCCACGTGCTTCGACAAGGCCGCAACCGGCACCTTCTGCGTCTGCGTCGTGCTGCTGCCGTGGCGGATGTCCATGTGGCTTGCGACACTGCGCTTCACACTGCGCTCTCTCTGTCTAACTGTGACAATTTCAGCACATTGTAAGCTCATTGATTTCAGTGGCCTGGCACGATTGCGCATGTATATCAGAGTGTCGCATACTGCACCAGGCTCTGTGCAATCGCAGCTGAACTCTCGGCAGCCTCGCATTATCTGGCACAGCGTACCACAGCGCAACAGTCGCGCACCCTCACACACGTGGATACCCCGCTCTCGTGCACCGCCGCACCGCACCGCGCAGGCATCACCGTCATGTGCCAGAGCGACCGCTCGCAGCACCGCAACCACGAGTCGGCGCTGCGGCAGCTGCGCGGCAAGCTGCTCGCGCGCGAGGAGGCGGAGCGCGCAGCGGCGCGGGCGCAGCAGCGCGCGAGCCTCGGGGCCAACGCGTGGGGGAGCCAGATACGCAGCTACGTGTTCGCGCCGTATCAGATGGTGAAGGACCATCGGACGGGGCACAAGACGGCGGACGTCGCCGGCGTTATGGACGGGGACATTGACGGTTTTGTCGAGAGCGCGCTGCTCCAACACTTGTGATGCGGCGCTGCGCGCGCGCTGTGGTTGAAGCGCACGGCACTGGGGAGCACGTGACACGCAGCTGCGGGGGCAGGGCACAATAAACGCAAGCAATCAATCTCTCCTTCTTGTTGATCGCATCGGTGCATTGCGAGGTGTGTAGGCCCCCTTCGTACATCTGTCTCTTTTCTGCACCTCATTGACTCTTGATTGACAGGATTGACATGTTTCCTCAGTAAATGCAGCACTGGAGGGCATTGCATGCGACAATCAAGTCTCAGCCTGCTGGTGAGTTTCAGGCATCAGGCCGGCTCAGCTGGCAATGCCGACCATGATGACCATGCCGATTATATGGCATTCACCACAGCGACAGCTTATGTTGGTACGCGGGTCTTGTGATTGCTGACCAAAGACTTCTTCAAAAAAGCACGCTTGAAAAGCGTGCTGAGCAATGTACAGCTGAGGAAGAAGTGTCATGACAGTTACTGTACCGTTACCGCCGAAAAGGTGCTGAAATTTTGATCCCCGGTGGATTTACAGGATGCCGCTTTCGCAGCACGTCATCCTTGTAAGCCAGCTCCTGTGAAGCCATCAATAACGAGAGTTAGAGCTAAGTGCTGCAGAGCCTGCACCAGCAACGACCGCCACCACGCTGTTCCGTCTCGGAGTTTGAGTCTTAACTCCGTGGTGCGTGTGTCACCACGCACGAAATGGTGTGCGCCATGCAGCAGACCATGAGCAAGTCAGTGCAGGTACACGACCAGCACAGCGCCTCAGTGGACAAGCAACGAAGGCTCGACATCCTTACCGAAATGTAAGTGTCTTGCGTGGTCGCAGCAGCAGCTGCTAGTGGTTCAACTGCAACGTGTGCAGTGTTGACGGAGTTCACGCTGACCGCTGCACCACCTTACACTGCCATCCTCACCTGTCTCTCAGAGCCCGCCACATACAGCGAAAGCGACCTGACTGGGCAAGAAACCGCGTGCTGATCAGAGCCTCGGAACTCGAGGAGTACCTGTACAGCCACAGCGCGCCTGCCGACTACGCGGATTTGCCAACGCTCGGCGCCAGAGTAGACCAAGCTTGTTACACGCTGCTGATGGCCAAGAAAGCCAAGTGTTTAAGTCCCGCCCTCAATCAACAACAGCTGCAGCATACGGCTGTACACAACGCCATGGCGTTCAGCAGCTGCGACGCTAATGCCGCCGCGGGCCCAGAGTTGTCTCGGTCTTTCGGCGGCACGGCAGCCACATCGAGGTGCGCTGCACAAGCAGCGTACCCCCAGCTCATACGCAGTAATCCTTATTCGTGCGCGGCGGCATTCCAGGCCGCGCAGCGACCCGGTGCCTCGCTCGGCGCCGGCCTTCTGCACGATCCCCTGAGCCAGCCCGCCCTGGCCCCAGCCGCAGCGGACGACACGCCGCAGTCGCCGCCGCCGTGCGGCACGACCCCCCCTCTCAACGCCTCCGCCCTCTACCGCAGGGGCATCAGCTTCGACGACGGCGTGCTGCTGCAGGGGCGGCTGCTGCTGCTCATGCACGCGCGCGCATGCGCGGTGCCGCGCTGCGCGCTGCTGCCCAAGTGCGCGCACGCCAAGGCGCTGCTCGCGCACCTCGCGCGCTGCCGCGGCGGCGCCGGCTGCGCCGTCCCGCAGTGTGCGCCCGCGCGCTGCCTGCTGGAGCACCACGCGGCGTGCCACAACTCGGGCTGCGCGCTGTGTGCGCCGGCGCGCGCGACGCTCGCCGCGCTTGCTGCGCGCCCCCACGCCCTGCAGCACCTGGTGAGTTGTGCTAGTGTGTTCGGCTGCAGTGACGCACTGCGCTGCGAGGCGGCTTTGCCTCTGCACTTGCAAGTGTGGCTGCTAAACACACTGCTTTGCTCCCATGATTTTAGCATGACGTCTTGTGCGTTGCTTCGATGTTGCCGTTGCGGGGGCAGTGGCGCTTGGTACCATTGTGAACAACACGTGTTCTGCAGCTGCCGCTTGTGGCACCGTTGAACAGCAATTGCAGCCACCGCTTGTGGCGCTGTTGTACAGTAATGCTTTCTTAGCACCAACAGCTCTGAAGCTTGCATAATGTCGCGTTCATATGCAGTGCTGCGCTCCCGAGTACAGCATCTGGTCTTCGCAGCTGCACCACATAGGACGCAGAGAGACAGTGACGTCAGCAGCATGTATGCAGGTGGCAGTCGCTTTGTGCGCTCATGTCGAACTGTGACCCCCCCTCCCCATTGCTGTGGCCCTCTCCGTCCCGTGCGCCATGGGCAAAGCGTTGAGCGCAGTGACAACAACACTGACTGCGTTGTCTCTCTCCAAACGACTGCGGCTGCAGGCGCAACTTCAAGAGGAGCGCAAGCGCAAGCGCGCCATCTCCGACGTCGGGCCGGGCATCCCTGCCCCAGCTCACCCCCGCAACGCCGCCGCCACCAGCAGCACCACCATCACGGAGGATCAGCCCTCTCATTCACCCCCTTCAGCTCCCCCTGCCGCCGCCACCGCCGCCGGTGGTGGCTGCACCGGTGCGACAGTGGCGATGGACACCGCGTCGGACAGCGCACAGAACCAGAGCACTGCTGCCGCTGCCGCGGAGGCTGGTGCGTCATTGCCGCCCGGCCTCTGCTTCGTGCGCAGCCTGAGCGACAGCACCTCCTGCGGCGGCCTCGCCGAGCGCTGCGATGGCAGCAGCGCTCAGGACGCAGCGCCGGAGCGCGCCGCGTGCAGCTTCAGCGACGCCACGTCGTGCGGCGGCGTCGCCGCGGGCGGCGACGGCTGCGAGGCCGCCGCCGCTGCTGCCGGCGCCGCCGCCGCTGCTGCTGCGGCACCCACCAAAGCTGTCGAGCACGGCGACGCGACGCCGCATGGCGACGGCGCCGTCCTGGGCAGCAGCGGCGGCGAGATGGGCGCAGCGGCACACGCGCGCGCGTCGCCGCCGCCGTTGCAGGACGACCCCATGCAGGGCGTGCAGCCGCTCAGCGAGCGCGCCGTCGCCGCCGCCACCGCAGCGAGCGACGTTTCACCGACATTGCCGCTGCAGGCAAATCCGTTCGCGCAGGGCGCCGGCGCAGAGCCGCAGCAGCGCTCATCCTGCGCCGCCAGCGCCGCCGCCGCCGCCACCGCCACCGTGGCGTCAGCAACGGGCCTGCCTCAGTAAGCCGGGCGGGTTGCAAAACTTCTCCGCCCCCGCACCTCTTTTTCACCTGTCTCTAGTCCTTTTTGGGGTTGCATTCGAGCGCATGTACCCCATAGCATCGCCTCTTGCGCTCAGAGCGGCGGCGGTGGCGGCGGCGTGGATGGCAGCGGCAAAACAGCCGCGCCGGCACGCGCCGCCAGCACGCCATGCATGTGTTTTGTAGCTTGTGGCGCGCGGCGCAGCGGCGCTGCGTCCGCGCGCCCTGTGTATGTTGGTGGCCATGAATGCCTGTGCTGATTGGGTGTGCTTTTGACGTCCGCACGAAGAGGGCAGTTGTCTGACAGGCAAGGGGGGGTTTCATTGTGTGAGCGCTGCTGCAGCAGAGGGCGTGTTGGCCGGGGGTGCTGGTAGGCACCGCGGCCGCGCATCCGCAGCGGCGCCAGAGTCTCTGCGCGCACTACAGCGCTCAGCAGCAGCCCCCCACTTCACAATTGAAGTTGAAGTGTTTTCCCCCCGTCGCAAGCAGCTTCCCCGCATGCGGCAAGAGAGCGAGAGCGCCATACATACATACGCCAGCGGACGCGAGTGGCACGCCAATCATCGGTCGCACATATAGAGGACCGCCCCGCGAGTGCAGTAATACATTGTCCTTGCATGGATGTCAGAGAGCTATGTAGTGCGTCCTCCGCATGCGTGTGCTTGCTTCTGCTATGAGAGCAGTGGTTCGCTCCTGCTGCGAGCACTTAGGTACACGCTCTATCGCCTGTTCAAATTGCAGCGACTCTGGGCTCACTTGCCGTTGTGCATGATGTGCCACACGTCTCGCATGCGCCGTCCACCGACTCTGGGTTTGACGCATGTTACGAGTACACCAGCGAATGCCACATAAATTACCCGTCTACTGTGGCACAATAAGGTCATCATGATCTCGAAAACCATTATTGAATTGACGCGATGACAACTAGTGCACAGCTAGAGTGATGGGCCACATACTTCGTATGCTTTCAAAGGATGGTACTACGTATTAGTACTGGCATCTTACGGTGCAGTCATGGAAAGGCACAAGCGGTCTCGACCTGCTTCTACAAGTGCGCTGTCAGTCAATAAACTTCAATCATGTACTTCAACCATCAAGTTGAACTTCCTCAGAGAGTTGAACTCCTGGTTCACCTGCTTCACGCGTTTTAGCCTCTACAGTGTTGCATTGCCGGACATAGAGAGCCTGCTACCGCAATCAATATGAGGGCAGTTCGAAGCTGCGTGGTGGCGTGCATGGCATGTCTGCTGCTCGCGCTCTCGCAGCCAACTGGTGCTTCGTCCGTCAGCAAGCCTGCTGCCATCAGCAAGCCAGCTGCTGGCGCCAGCAGCGGCCTCGTATTGCGCGTAAGGCTTCCAGATGGCAGCGTCAAGAGAGTTGATGCAAGTCCCTCCGATAGCGTCGCAGATGTGTGCGAGAAGGTGAGAGGTGGATGACGGTGAAGTTGAACATGTGTTGCACGCATGATGCGATGCCGTCCTTCCCCACAAACCATCACCATCGGGTGGTGGTGCTTCCTTGATGAAACTCAGTTCAGCTCCGTCCACGTATGGTCGCGTGTCAGGGTGCCTTCGCGCGCCTGCCTCGGCGCACGAGTTGACACGTGTCCGCAGATGACTGCTTGTGCGCCGTACGCAACACCATGTGGGAAGTTGATGCCATGCAGTTGAATCAGCGTGTAATTTCCTAGTTTGGCCCGTCTGCTTCCCCACGAAGATCGACTGCGACTACGAGCACGGCGTGGCGACGGACGCGGACTTTGCCAACTGCGTCGAGGGCACCTCCTCCGTCAAGGAGCTGAAGCTCGCGAATGGCGCGTGGCTGTACTTGCGGCGAGACCCCGCGGAGGCAGGTCGCAGCAATGCAGAGGCGATCATGCGCATGAAAAAGCGGCGGGAACGAGAGCTCAAGGTGAGCGCGGGAAGCTCTCCCAGAGCCTGCCATTTGTGACCCTGCCATTTAGTGACATTAATCTCGGCATTTTGGTGGTGAACACATCGTCGAAGAAATTTCCAGAGCCTGCCATTTTTGGCATTGATCTCGGCATTTTGGTGGTGATCACATTGGTGAAGAGAATGCCAGGCAGTTCATGTGCAGTGGAGAGCCACGACTTGAAGGAAGCAATTGGGCACGGCTCTGAACATGAAGTGCGCTTGGACCAGTGCTGGCGAAGACGTGTCAGAGCCTGTGTGCAGTGGACTGCGTGGCTCGCAGCATTCATTATAGCACAAAGGACACGATGATACGCATCATTCAACATCACACACTCTTCAGCATCCAATGTCATTGATGTTGGGCCCTGCTATGCAAGAAGTATGTTTGCTGGCAGCAGCATCACTGCCAGTCAACGCATTCAGATCCGCTTGCCACCAAGCCCTGATTATCCACCGGCTGCCGCATAACCGCATGTCATCATTCTGGTATAGCTTAAGCAACTTTGCACACAACAGCACGCAGGGCGACCGCGTCTGTTACTCATGCCCTGCAACGTGACAGTGCTGTTCACATTCAGGCCGTAAGTGCGCATTCCCATGCTCGCGAGCGTGTAGTGTAACGCAGCTGACCTTTTCTGCTGTGCACTGCCATCTTGCCAGGGCGGTGGCGTAGTGGAGTGCTTGACCGTGGCCAAGCTGGATCAGGAGATAAAGGAGGCGGGGAACATGCTGGTGGTGGTGGATTTCTTTGCAGACTGTGAGTGTGTATGTACATGTATGCTGGCGCTCATGCTTCAAGTTGCACATCCGCTTGATACGTTAAAGGCATCAAGCAGCATGCCAGTGACACGCTGCTGGTGTCCTGCATCCCAGAGGTGCTGTGTGCCTGCTCAGTGCAGTCGAGATTGTGCGGCATGCTGTACGGGGGGGGGGGGGGGGGGGGCAACGGTGGCAGGCGCAAGACAACCTACCCTAATTACTGGTGGTCACGGTGAGGATTAGGGTTATGCTGCCTCTCATTTCACCAGTGAGAGGCACAGCTTTGACTACAGCACAACAATATTCAGTGGCTCGTAGTTGCATCCCACTTGTACGCATCACACGTCGTGGTGCACCGTCGTCAGCAGGCTGTAATGCTCCGAAGGCTGCTTACATGCCGAACCCATTTGTGGGCGAGGGACCCTTAGGGTTAGGGTTAGGGTTAGGGTTAGGGTTAGGGCGCGAGCCTTCTTAAGTCATGGCGCGCGAAGTCTCCGCACTACTGATGCATCTGGGCGTGCTGATTTTTACGAGCCGGGTACGCGTACGTGCGTACCACTACAACTGCTCACCAATCAGCGCATTGTGGCCGTGGCCAGCTTGCACATCTTGTCATGCCTGCCTCGTTACCTCATGTTCTACATGCTCCTACATGAAGCATGCATATCATTAGCTGATGCTCTACATAAATATGTAAAGCGTGCAAACATTGTGCCGACGTGCCTGACCCCCGCTCCCTGTCGCCTGGCATGCTCTGTGTATCAGGGTGTGGGCCTATCATTAGTCTACCCGATGCTCTATCTGTCCATCCGCTGCTTTGCCGCGTCGCCGTGCAGCTGCCGAGCAACGACATCTTCCACTCAGGAGGAGCGTCGTACGTGCTCAACGTGGCAGCGCTCGATGCGCTTGTGTCCAACCATATGAAGCGTGCATACATTGCATAGGCATGTCTGACCCCCGCTCCCTGTTCTCTGGCATGCTCTGTACACGTGTATCAGGGTGTGGGCCCTGCAAGGCCATCGCGCCCAAGTACAAGGCCATGGCAGAGGAGTTCCCCAAGGCAGTGCTCCTCAAGGTCAACGTCGACAAGAACAAGTGAGTCCCGCACTGCGCCTCCAGCTTGATAGCAATGTCATGGCCGCCTTGACAGTACGGTCCTGATTCCAGGTCATGAGCTGGCTGAAGCGTCTCGTGATATCCTTTGTCTCAGGGTCAGGGTGAGGGTGAGGGTCAGAGTTACTTGTGGAGCGAGAAGACGTGATACCTTTTTCATTTGCCCTGGTGAGAGGGTCTGTGGTCTGGCAATGATCCAGCCCGATATGTGCACTACGGTATAGGCAGGTGGATACACTTTGTACTTGTCGTCCTGTCACGGTGACTGCGGAATCGGTCGTGTCTGTATTGCTCAAGCCTCAACTCACAGCAAGCAGGTGTAATCAGTCAGGGTCCGCACCATCACATTTGCCCACGTCCATTTGCTCGTGCAAAGATGCCAGTCAGGCTCTGCCATCCTTGCGCTGGGCAATTGCAGTGCATATGCACATTATGTATGTATCACCTAGAGCTCTACGATCTTTTGATTCGTTTCCATGTATGTAGCAATGTGTAATCGCTCCTGTCCACATCGAGCACACACGGCTGTGACTCACATGTCTAGTCTATGTAGTGCACTCTACGACACATATTGTGCGCTGCGCAATGGTAGTACTGCTCATGTGCCTCATCCGTGCAACAGTCGTGAGGGTCACTTGCTTCGCGCGCAGTTGGACCTGATCTTGTACTGTAATTTAGCCACACGTGCAAGCACTTACACTGTGCGCTTGCTGGACACTTTGCGCTTGTTCGTCCCAATCTCACCACTAGCACCACTCCAAGCACCTCTCGCTCAGTTTGAATTCGTGTACAACGCTCTTGTGCATACATATGTGCATAGGTACATCAAGAGTATTGAAACATATCGCACTTGTGCATACATGTGTGCATACGCATAAAACACGAAGTATTGAAAACATGCTGATGCTGATGCTACATACCTGGTGGCGCGCGCAGGGCCGCGTCGGAACGGTACAGCGTGAGCAGCATGCGTGCATGTGTGAATACCTATACTTCTATATATAAAAGCAGTGTTGATCTATATTGATGCATACATACCCCTGCTGCTGCGCGCAGGGCCGCGTCGGAACGGTACAGCGTGAGCAGCATGCCCACGTTCGTCTTCCTCAAGGGCGGCAGGGTGGTAGACACGCTCAAGGGGGCGGACGAGGGGACGCTGCGCACCAAGATCAAGTCGTACATGTGATGCAGCTTACCGCTGCACATGATCCTGTAGTACCAAGATGCAGTCGTACATGTGATGCAGTGCTCAGCGCTGCTCACTGGTACAGTATTAACTTCAACACATACAAGGGCGCATACACCTTGCCTGCTTGCAATACACAGGCTGAGGCAACAGAGTGGTGGTGGTGGTCGCTGTGTGTGCTTTCTCGCTGGGCGGCTTGCTCACAGGTCATTGCCACACAGCCTGCTGCCTGCTCTGGATTAAATAGATTTGAGGCGTGTGTACAGCTGTTCGCTCTTCTTTTTCGATGCATTTGCGTATGTATGATATCACGCAGCAGAGGCATGGCAGGCACCTGCATGTGGAAAGGGCGCATGATTGTCATGGGAACTGCCTTGAATGCAAGTAAAACAACTGCTCTGCGGAAGTGACAATGACTTGAAGGTTTCGTCAGCCTTAGGATGGTGAAGACAGGGCGCGTCTGAGCTGCAACATGGTGCTTGCCAATCAGGTACAGGATTATGCGCTCACTTGCAGCATTCTTGAATGCGACATGGCCTACATGCCGCTCTGTGAGACTACTAAGTACCAGTTGTACATATGTAGCGGACATGCACTGAGGCGCTGTGGCACCTGTTTGCACATTTATACACTTCGTGTATACATCGGTGAAAAGCATCTGCATCTAATTTGATACATCTTCAGGTGTACTGGTCTGCCTGATCATGTTTTTCATGACATCAACTCTGCAGATTACTCTTTGTCACAAGTCGTCAACACTCTACTTGCTGAGTCTCTGGAAGCTCCTGAGCTGTTCCCCTCGATGCTGTATCAGCTCATCCACAAAGATACGGGCATGAGCGTGGCGCAAAACCGCAAAGCTGCCGCTGTCATCGTCCAAGGCCCTCATGTATACCTCTCGCTCCTTGCATCGCGCTGGCTCTACGATCTCGAGCAATTGCCCGCCGCACCAGGCGGACGCTCGTTTTTCGCTCCCCGCCACAGGCCGCATGTAGCTGCACGCATACTTGACCAGCAGTGGCGTTGACCTGAAGGCCTCGCGGCGTGCCCGGCAGCAGGTTGCACCGGACGGTGGTCGTGAGCTGCAGCCATGCAGGCATCGAATTTCGCGGAGTCTGTCGCCTTCAACTGACTGGGCGGCGCTGGAGCGGTGTAGCACGATGCCTGCGCCAGCAACAACCACGCGCAACCGGCAGTGATGGTCCACCTCATCAAAATCAGTGTGGGGAATTTGGCGACGGCTTGGAGTGTGCGCGTGTGAGTGCTCTACAGTGCAGTGAAAGCCAGCTCCCGAACGCCAGCTTCAACTTGGGCGCGAGGATTCGAAAAGGGGTCACCAAGCCAATCACGTTGATGCAGATGCAGGGGTGGGCAAGCGGTGGCTGATGGGGTGCCGGCCGAATGTTGCATCAGCAACTGCAGTTTGCCTGACGTTAAGCCTCAGCAGCCAGTACTGCAAACTTCCAGTACACCACCAGTGTGCTGATGCTCTCATTCCCACTGAGCTTGACGGGGTGATGATTGTACCAGGAACGCCAATTTGCGACGTCTGCTTCAGATAGCGCGCCAAATTTACTTCCTCAGAGTTGACTCGCAATGCCACATTGGTGATGTGCCCGCCCGAGGTGGTTCGACAGTGACTGTCGCAAGAGGCCTAGAACGTCAGTGACTGTCAGCCAGCGAGAGTGAGCATGCTAGCATAGCATGCGTGCAGTGGGTACAGCAATGTTGCGGGTTGTAATCATGACTATGTGCAACACGGTGTGCATAGCCACTGCTGCCTCTGCTCAATTCACGTGTGTCCTATTGCACATTGCAGTCGTGCCTCATATCACCTGCCAGTGCTTCAATGCAACGTGATGTGATTCGGACTGTCTTGTTACTAACAATTGCCCAATGGATAATGTGACAATGTGTGCACCAGCCTGTGTTTCCTTTTCATGCATGCATGTCATGCGCTGCACGCTTGTTGTGTGCGTAGGCCTGGGTTGCCTATTGCATGTGCGTGTGTGTGTGCACTGACAGTTTCCTGCTGGTCTGCAGTCATACATTGATAGATGGATTGGCTATTCTGAATGATCAATGTACACATGAATTGCACTGCGCTCTGATACTCGCATTTGATGGTGGGCTGGTGATGCCTGTACTAACTAGCAGGCTGGATCAAGCGCGAAAAACAAATTTCTTGCTAGGAAAAATACAAAAGCCAAAAATGGCATTCCTGGCCTGGAGCCCCTAAAAATTTCGGATCCCTTCTAAATTGTTCTGCCCTCGTGCTGATTCGCTTTGCGGTGGCAACTCTCAAAATTTGCGAATCGATCGCGATACACACACCGTACGGAGGACAACAACAGAGGAAGAGACAATAATCCGAAATGACGGAGAAGAGAAAATTTACTGACGGACCGCACCGCAATCGCTCGCATCTCTTCGAAAATCGTATGCATGCACGTGCACACATTAACAAAAGAGGTGAATCCGCGTGCAGTGCCACAGCTACAGAGTGTGCGCGCCGCTGTTAGGCAACTGCCGCTCTATTGTGCCGCGAAGGGGCGTGATGGTGACCATCACGCCCCTTTTGCCACCACCACCGCCATCACAATTACAGCCTCCGCCACTGCTCCCGTTTACAGTCACCGTTGCCCACCAACTTGAACGCCGCCAGCAACTTGAAGCATGGCGCTCAGTTGCAGGCCGTGAAGAACTTGCTCAACTGCCAGCTGTAGCCGTTGCAGCAGTAGTTGCACGTCGTGCCAGCGCCGCAGACCGTGCCGGCTCCCCAGCAGTTGCCGCCGCACCTGGCGACGCAGCGACACCGTGAAGGTTGGTTTGTCAGTCTCTGTCAGCGGGGGTCGTGGTCCACAAGAGCACGCCCCCCTCCCTCAATTGATATCTCTTTTCACCAACAGGAGACAAGCTTATCAAGTAGGCTTTTGCAAGCAACGGGTTCTGATACTGGCGCAAAGCAAACTTGAACATTTGAAAATGCTGCTCACTCACTTTGTTCCAAGCGCGTCGCGGGCAGTATTGCAGCACTGGGAGCAGGTCGTGCCTGCAAGGCAGACGGTGCCATCCGGCCAACACGGCTCCACCCCGCAATGGTGGGTGGCGTCGGCCCAGAAGGTCGCTGCCTTGCAGCAGTGAATGCACGATGGCGTGACTGGGATGGAACCCCCAGGCACCAGTGGTCCCGTGGGGATCTTGACGTCACAGACGGCCCCGTCTTGAAGGCAGGGGCCGTTGTAAGGAAAACCAGTGTCGATGGGGCGGGGGGACTCTTGCATGCTGCTTGCTGAGGGGCAGCACGGCCGTATGCGGAGCGCCCGCACGAACACATCACACAGCGCCAACGGGTGCAGACATTGTCAGTGCAAAAACGGTTACTTCAGGTGATTGCAGCAGTAATCGCAGCAGCAATTGCAGCATAACAGGGTTTGGGCGCGCACGCGGCGGGTGTCGGCTGCGCCACTGATCTCAAGTCTCAGAGCCGCACCGTGTCACTGACCTGTGGCGATGCAGTCGCAGTTGTCGTCGCACTGGCAGGAGTTGCACTGATCACACTTATTGCTGCCGCTGCTGGTTGTCATCGTCGCAGTGCCGCTGCCGCTGCCAGTTGTGGTCGCAGTGCCGCTGCTGCCGGTAGCCGTGGTCGCAGTGCCGCCGCTGCCGCTGCCGGTTGCCGTCGTCGCAGCGCTGCCGCTGCCGCTGCCAGTTGCCGTCGTCGCAGTGCCGCTGCTGCCGGTAGCCGTGGTCGCAGTGCTGCCGCTGCTGCTGCCGGTTGCCGTCGTCGCAGCGCTGCCGCTGCCAGAGCTCTGGAGCAGGCGGACCAGGGAGCGCTGCTTCTCCCTGGGCTGCCCTGCCGAAGCCGCAGCTGCGCTGAGGCAGATCAGTAAGAGGAATGCCATCCACCTCATCAGTGAGCCGCTGAGAGGGAATGGGTCGGGGGTTGCTGTCCGGGTGTCTGGGGGCGTGTCTGTGCGTGAGTTAGGGCGTTCCGTGAGGGGCGCGTGTTCTTGGAAAGTTGCGGAATTTTGTTGATGTCCCTAGCAAATGTAATAAAAATCGGGGCGCGATTTCCAAAAACTTAGGTTACGTAGTGATGGCGTGCCCGGCAGCAGCTTGCATCGGGCCGTGGTCGTGAGCTGCAGCCACGCAGGCATCGGATTTCGCGGAGTCTGTGTGTCGCCTTCCGTTGACTGGGCAGCGCTGGAGCGGTGTAGCACGATGCTTGCGCCAGAAGCGACGCACACAACCGGCAGTGATGGCCCGCCTCAGTAAATCCAGTAGTTTGGAAACTGGCGGCGGCTTGGAGTGTGCGCGTGTGAGTGCCCAAAGGGAGTGAGAGCCATCTTACACCTTCACGCGCCAGCTTCAACTTAGGCGCGAGGATTGTCCTGGCCTGTGAAGTCCAGCTCCAGCTCTGCGTCTCTCAAATTTTGCAGGAGTAGCAGTGCGTAGTACTGCATTGCGGTTCACGGCGCGGCGTGTTGGTGGTGCCCCTTCCACACAAGATGCATAGTGAACAGCGACATGAGCCATTTACGATTGCAATTTGCCAGCGAAGTATATATATATATTGGGGGGGGGCACATGGAGGAGGACGTAGGGGAGGATCCCGAGATGCCATTTGGCGGCGGCAGCGTTTGAGTGGTTGTCGTTACGACACTTTCAGACTGTCATACGACATGTAGATTCCGTACAGCTAGTTGCCGATCATCTGGGCTTTTTCGCGCCCTGAGCGAGAATTAATAAAAAGTACATATCATACAAAGCAATTTTGTTTGCCCATGCACACAGGACGCACAAGTGCGTGTACATGTGCATGTAGTATATATACTTTCAATGTAGTATATATACTTTCAAAGTACAAGTGTGACACGCCTGCCATCAGCAGAGTTGGCAGGCCCAACGTGAGGTCAACAAGTTGATGACAAGGATGCATGACAATGATGAAAAGCAAGCCTGTCAGATGTACGCATGTATTACAATGTGCTTCTTGTGGGAAGGGCCTCCGCCCACTGCCACATTGTGCGCCACGTGTGAGGTGCCCAGGAAGTATGTGTACAGCGCCGAAATGCGCGTGACACCAGCTACTGGGAAAGAAAAGAAATCTACCCCTGCGTGCTTCTTGTAGGAGGGCCGCCGCCCGCTGCCGCATTGTGAGCCACCTCACAACTCAGGAAATATGTGTACAACGCATGTGCCGCACCAAAGTTGCGCACGACACTGGCTGGAGGGGGGGGGGGCGGGTACCTCAAGCGCACTGAAGTGGACCACAGTGTGCCAATTCGAAACATCAAAACTACCTGAAGTCTCTGTTCTCGCAGTGCACCAAACAACAACGTCTATGCCAAGCACTTCGCGAGAACAACGCTGCCAGGACTGCAATACCCACTGGTAGGGAATACCAGCTGCGCAAGAGGAGGGTGCTGGCCTATGCGGCCTCAGAAAAGGCCTAGACTCTCGGAGGTGCGCAGCACTTGGGGATCTTACTTCAAGTTGGGTACAGGAGAGTCACTGTGCTCAGGCACTCAAAGCGTTGCAACCGCAACGAAGCCAGCGCATGTAGGACCCTCGCAGTTCGGGTTCTTCTTGACCTGTGAATGCCGCAGCGGGAGAAAGCAGGACAAACGTGCCGAGGTTTGAGTGTATCTCCAAGCGATTCACACGCACACAGGGCCATGGTGCAATGGTTGACTCTAATCTGTGAGTACCGTGATGGTGATGACGTGGCTCGAGTTAACGCACTTCAGGCATACTTGAGTATATGAGCTCTGCAGTTGGAGGACATGATACCATCCTGGCAATGGAGTCTATGGGAGGGAGCACAGTTTGTGTCAGCCGGCTTGCCTGTTGCCTTTAAGCTGATGACTACAGTGGCTGCGGCGCTAGCTCCATTGACAATTTCGAAGCCGCACTTTGCTGCTCTCGAGTGGCGATCTGCCCAAGGATACTGCGCTAACAAGCCATCACCACAACCGTGGCTCATTCAATTTGGCATGTTTAAAAAATGTGCATCAGACCATTGCGGCGCTACGGCAAATCTCAAAACGTGTCAGTGAAAGTAGCAACAGGCGACGACATTCATGACTGTGGACTCGTGCATGCACACCCTGCCTGGGCGCAGCGGGACAGCCTCTCGTAGATCAGTTACGCAGATCCTCTCACCAGCTCCATTGCCTCAAAATGTGACGCTACATACGCGCGACTGCGTGCACTATGTGCATTAACATGAAACAGCCCTGACCGTGCCCACTGCGTCGCCAGTGCAGCACGCTCTGCCTGTCCTTCACTTCGCCAATTCATCAGTCCGCCAATTCATCACGTTCCGCCAATCCATCACCACTCACCCCGATGGTGTACTTGCCGGGGCCCAGCGGCGGCGTCACCTCAAACGCCTCGGGCGCGCCGGCCACCAGCTGCCGCAGCTGCAGGCGGTGCCACTTCCCATCGGCGTCGACGCTGAACACCTGAAAGGCCGCCGCCGCCGCGGGCCCGTACACGCGCGGCGGCGGCTGCGCGAACGTGTTGCAGTTGCTGATGAAGACGCGCCCGGTGGCCATGCTAACTTCAACTTTGGCCCGCGCGGCGGCGCTGGTGAACTTCATGCACGAGCGGTAGGCGAGGGTGCCCACGTCGTCTTCGATGATGTCCACGGCGTCGATGAGTACGGGCGCGTGGCCGTTGTCCCTGCCGCTCTCGCGCACGATGGCGCAGTCGAAGCGCGCCTGCGCAGCGTCGAAGGGGGGGGGGGGGGGGGTGGGGGGGTCGCGCGGGGGCCCCCGTCAGGTTTGAGCCGGTTGTGTGCCCGCATCATGCTGCCCTGTACAGATCGTAGTACAAACCCTAAACTCAGTGGGCACTTGCTTTCAGATGCTAGTACAAATATGGGTTACGCTTGTTTTCAGCTGAGCTTGCAGATGCGGCTGTGAGCGCTGAGCACTGTGCATCGCACAAGCGTGAGAGTTGCATATCTTGCATGTGTCATGGGATTGCCGGTGTTGCGCCCCTTAAGCAAAGGTGAATGATGTATGAACCTGCTCTTCGAGCCTCAATGTAGCAACAGCGCCTGCGCTGCTCTGCTCAGTGCTGGCGGTGCCGTCAGGCCGCGTTCGTTAACCCTAACCCTAACCCTAACCCTAACCCTAAGCAGCGCGGCGTGACATGGCGGCTCAGGCTCTTGACATCCGCGGGCACAGCCGTGCAACCATCAGCCTATGACACATGCTACTGCTGCTAAATGACTGGTCTTCAAGCAGGGTGGCATCATTTAGCACATGCCACCAAGTGCATGAACATCACTGTACCGCATCGGCGTGCTTGTCAAGCAGACCGATATCAAAGTTATCGGTTGACTAGTGCTGAACTTCACGACTTGCGATGAACTCCAATGTGTTGAGCAGCTATGCGTCAGGGCATGTAGGTGCACACTGCCACATGACACCTCAAAGTGCACGTGCCAAAGGTTCAGTGATTTGCCATGTAGGAGCGGTGCGGCTCAGTGTTGCCTGCGGGCACTGACTGCACCTCATACAGGCATGCGTGACTTGCAGTGCTGCCCTTAGGGTTCCGTTAGCCCGGCCAGCTGGATAACGAATCCGCATGTTCAGCACCGCTCTGCGTGACCAACTACTGCTTCCGAAACCGAGCACTCAAGTCACTATCACACTTCAAACTGTCAGCGCTGGCAGGTTGCACAGGGCTGCATTTGCTCGATAACTTGCATCATGCCTCAATGTCTCTGGATGCTTCCTCGAGTCCGGGTAGAATACATGTGCACAACTGCAAAGGGCTTGACGACGTTTACTGCACGCTGACATGCAAGGATGTCCGAGGAAAGGAGCATTTCAGGACGCAGCCAGCTCACCTTATTCAGTTTGTAGCCCGCGAGGATGTCCTTGTTCGCTGCACTGGGGGCAGGCAGCGGCACCCTGTCCTTGCCGTCCGTGGTGCTCGCAGTCCCGTCTATGGCGCCGTCGACCCACTTGACAAACTTCAAGTTGATGTAGAAAAACAGCAGGTCCGCGGTGAGCTGCTCCACCGCGAGCGACGGGTGCAGGCCGTCCAGCGTGCACTCCTGCTTGGTGGCGAAGGGCTCGCGCTGACTCTTGTAGTACGGCCAGATGGCGTCGCGAATAGAGATGGCCGTCAGGTCGTACGCCTCCGAGAGTGCGACGAGCGCCGCCTGCGGCGACTTGAACTCGAAGCGGCTGCCCCAGAAGTGCAGCGTGAGCAGCGCGGGCGGGTGGTCGAAGGCGGACAGGAGCGTGCGCAGCATGAGCTCGTACGGCAGCGAGTCGAAGGCGCCGCCGATGTCGTACTTGATGCCGTCGTTGAGGGTGAACTCGGCGACGGCGAGGTCGAGGCGCGTGGGGCTGCCCATGGCGTCCTCCGCGCACATGCCTGCGGCGCTGGCCGGCCGGGCGGCGTGCGCAGTGAGTGGGGTCGTCAGTGCGGCGAGTTCATCATCTACAGTTACAAAAGTGGCACCGAGCATCGTGTTTGGAACACGGCGCCGAAGCAAAGAAGTACCGTTGGATTCCACGGACGGAGTTGGCCGGCGGCGTGCGCATCGGGGGCATCGGTCAGTGCTGCGCTTTTTTCAAAGTTGAACATCCAAGAGTGGCGCTGAGCAGCCGTGTTTGGAACACAGCGCTGCAGCAGAGAAGAGCCATTGGATCCCATGGGCCTTGACTTTCCACCACGCCTGCCTGGCGCGAAAGCCACATTATTGATCACTATGTCACATGTGGTCAAATGCACACTTGGGGCTTGGGATTAGGGCTTGGCTCAGGGTCAGATTGATGTGGACTGGCCCAGGTCCTGCATTTGCCTACTGTATCATTCAGAATCGAACTAGTAGCACGACACTCTGACCAATCGCCTCGACAGCTGCATGAATAGCTTTTGCACTTTGAGTATGCGGGCTCCCTGTTGAGGCCTGCAGCACTGCAGAGCACGTCTATCAATACTGTGCCCCTGTTGAGCCTGCACACACTGAGACATATGCAAATCATGCCAAGGGAACTTGGGCAACTGCTTCAAACTTGAAGTCGCCTGCCACGCTTTGTGGTGCGTGTAGTGCATGAGCAGCGGATGCCTACTGCAACTTGCGATGGAATATGTGCACATAAAACCCTCCTTGTTTCAAAAAGTGCAGATATACGGCACATGTGATTCGGCCTGATTGCGACAAGGGTGTGCTAGACCTTGCAGCATCAAAGGGCATAAATCACAACGCCAATGCACGGCATCATAATCCCTTCGCAATGCAGCTATGGTTGTCGCCGCAACGCGCGCATTGCTCACTCAGAGACTGCTGCAGGTCATGATGCCGGCGGCTGTCACGATGCTGCAAGCAGACTCCCAAGCACACCAGCTGAAGTTCTGGTGAAGTGCATGCTGGGCTAGATATGTCCGATAGGTCGGCTTGTGATGATGCTTGCATCATTGCCTGTACACAAAGATGAGTCATCAATGAACAGTGTGCCGATGGCAAATGGCGCAGGGTTTCTTCTTGTTTTTGTCGCATATGGCCTACAATGCTGATAATGCGCACCTGCTGCCAGCACACTGCCAGGTTCTAGAGGTACCTCAAGTTGCTTCAACATCATCCAGCCTTGCCCATACACTGCCAGGCCCTACTTATGTTATCATCGCCATTGACAAATTGTATATGCTGTACCTAGTGTCAGCGAGCCCGTGCCCGCGCGCGCGCCATTGAAGACCTTCACATTGGCACTAGGGCACATCTCCGTGATGTACTTCACCAGCTGCACGTAGTAGCTCTCCGGCCGGATGGAGATGCTGCCGCCCAAGATGCCGATGCTGATGGTCGTCCCCGGGCTGACGCACTTGCGGAAGAGGTTCTGCAGCTGCGCGTCCGTCAGGCCGCCGCGCGTCTTGAGGCTCTTCTGGAGGCGCAGGTCGGGGGGGTAAGTGTCCTTCATCCTGGCGATGAACGCCTTCGAGTACTTCTTGGCCGCCACCGCGGCATCCTTGTTGATCGCCTGGGAAAAACCATTTGTTTGTATGTTGGATATGGCGCATGTAAGACGCTTTCACACACGAGTAGCATCGAGCGCGGCAGTGAGTGTGATCTGACGCAATGATTACTGGAGCGTCGACGCATGCGCGCATGCCGCGTTGAATGCCGCAGCGTGCAATCCGAAGCTCACATTGGCTGCTATTGCCGGTCATAAGCAGAGAAAGCAACTGGCAACTGAAGCCGCATTCCACTCATGTGTGACAGGCATTGCCTCATCGGACTTAGTAGTTTTGATAAGAGTCGATGGTTCACTTGCTGATCATGCCGACAGTTTCAGGCTGGGAGTCACACCCATCTGAAAAGCTATCAACAGCGGTGTTGACAAGTGGGTTGTGAACCATAGGTGATGAAAACGGCTACTAGTGCTGCCAGTGCCTTCACAAGCTGCTGAGCACTGTGGATGCACAGACAAGTACTTGAAGGGCTGCAGACACAATCACTCGTCATACTGAAGCACCTCACCCCGGGTCGCAATCGGTACGTCTGTCAAGACTCTTGAAGACTACCACGCTCAACAACGACACTGCTGATCACCATGGCCAAATGGAACACCTTGACAGCCCTCCAATGCAGCCTCATAATATTGTTACATTCATGGACGGACACACTGTGCCCCCCCCCCCCCCCCCCTCCAATTTTGAAGGGGCCGAGGGGGGGGCGGATGAGGCAACCTTGTCATCGACCTTGCGTGCCGCCGATTCTCACGTTTGAGCCGCTCCGATATGGCGTCATGCAATCAACGCACCTCCGCTCTGACAGCGAGACGATGTCAATGCCTACAAGTCTCAAGACCTACTAGTAGTAGTTCAGCCAAGCTGTGCTTTGGCAAATTGCGTCTGTTGCCAGGCCAAAACGTCAATGGCATGAGGGCACACACTATCATAATAGTATCATGCCACAACCTGAGACTACACGCAGTGCATGCTTGCCAACAGTGTATGCGGGTGTGCTACTCCATATCCGTTACTCATTGACAAGTTGATGAGGCCTAGCGTGGAAGCATAGCAAGGTTCAGCTGGTGGTTTCCACAACCAACTTTGTGCGTGGTAAGGTTACCCCATATCCGCTACTCAACTTGAAGTTGATGAGGCCGAGTGTGAAAGCAAAGCAAGTTTCAGCTGGTGGTGTCCACAACCAACACTTCAACTTTGTGCATGTTGAAGTTACAGCAGCCACCAGCCTGAGCCTTGACCTCAAACATTGCTACCCCTAGAGCTAGCTCTGTCGCTCGCACATTGTAAAGGAGCAGGGTCAACTTCTACTATGATAGCCTCATTGATAGGCCAAAACTCAAGGTGATGGCGGCAAGTTTCAAAGAGAAACTGAAGTGACTGACCCGTCATGCAAACATTTCTCAATCACAACCCATTGCCAAGCTGCCACCGTGGCCACAACACATCTTCCGATCCGATACAGGTCGCCCACCAGCTGTGCCAGAGGACACTGAGGCAGACATTGTGTGACACTCCTGCAGGCTGTTGCAGCAGTGACCCGACCGCTTTCAGGAGTAGTACAAACTTTGAACAATGTCGCACGTCAATCATTATGAGAGTCTTCAGAGTTTCTGAACTTGCAGTTGAGCGCCTACACATGGCTCAAGCTGCCACAGTGAGTGTGACAGTCACGGTGTCACTGAACTTCTGCCAGAGGATGGCAGCGGAAAGCAACTTGAACTTCAAAAACTTCGTTGAACTGAATGCCGACACGCCGCGCCGCGGCCCCATCCGATGATCACCATGATGACCTTACGGCAGTCTGCAGCAGCTACGCGACTGCAGTGCCCGCTGGCGGCGGTCACCGGCACTGCATGTGTGCCCCCAATCACCGTAGGATGGGCGCCTTAATGACAGTGCCACGGTGGCATGCAGCGTCAGCTGCCAGTCAGCCACTGGCAGTGAACCAGATGCAGTACAATGGCATGCCAACATTGCACAGCCACGCCGTATGACTCTCCAGGTCAGAGTCTGAGTCACTGACTGACACTCTCAGAACGCCTGCTGCAGCGCGCAAGAACCTCATTTCAAACTTCAAGTTGTTGAGCTTGAAGTTCCTGAAGACTGACTACTAGCCTGAGGCTAGCCTAAGCTACTAGGATCCTCGACAGTCATGGTTCCATGCAAGAAGCTGAGCGGAGTGCGTGCACAACAACTTAGTTGAATTTACTATTAGTAAGTTCAACAAGACGAATTTTGTTGAACTTGGTAAGTGTTAGGCAACTTCAAGAGTCCGAGTCCTCAGAGCCCTTAGGCTAGGTTGAACTCTCAGAACTTCGGAATGCCTGACTCAACGGTATCGTTGCCTATCAGTGATGGTCAACCCCGTAGGTAGTGGTGTACTGTCGGACTTATTGGATCTAGGCTACTAGTACTATCATAATGATGATCTGGGTTGTTCTTCGCGCCCTCGCGGAGAATGAACAAAAAGTACTACTAGTATAATACTACTGGTAGTACTTTAACTTGTCAACTTCCGTAAAGTTTGTCTAGCCTACCGGTAGTCATACGTGTTGTCTACTGTAACCGTTGTGACAATACTACTTGTATTAGTATCTTGAACTTCTTCTAGAAGGTGCGGAATAGGGTCACAGCTTTCCGCCCGCGGGCCTCAACTTGAAGCGGAAGTAAATTATTTGAGAATCAAACTGAAGTATACTTATAACTACTAGTATAGTCTTACTAGTAGACTAGTAGTCACTGGTAGTCACGGTGGCCGGCTTATGAGTTCAAGTTTTTGCTCGTAGTTTCAGTGCCAGTGGACAGTCACTGTGTTCGAAATAGTTCGGAAATATCGTGTCCAACTCCAAGTTGAAGAACCGATCGGTCATCACGTGCTAAGCCTTATGTGCCGTAGTACGCTGTCACTACCACATGATCATGCCATCAGTGATGAGAATGACTCAGTCAGACAGTCACTTAGTCAGATCAATCACTGTCTATGTACGAACAGTTTTAAAATCAAGATATATGCATCACATGTCCCGTTCCATCAAAGATGCTGCTACGTGCTGTCCTACATAAGCAACTGGAGCTTGAAGTTCTCGTCAGCATGCGCGAGGGGAAGCCGCGGCAACCTCCAAATGCGTTTGATAAAAGTGCAAGCAGTTGACGCGAGAGAAGCCCATCACTTAGAGCACCTACCTCAGCTTGAGCCGCGTTGGTGACGCTCGTCAGCAGCGCGAACGACAGCAGCAGCAGCCGTTGCAGATCCACGCCAGTTGCGCGCATTGCCCTGAAGCCACGAGAGGCACGTCGAATGAAAAAAATCAATGCCCGCTCGTCGGTGTATACTAAGGCGAGGGTTGTTTACAAGTAGGTCACAATGGTCATCATCAAGGGTAGAGTCACTGTAGGAGTTCATGACTAGGCTATCTTTGCCCTAAAGACAGAGTTGGGACATTCCAGGCACCTGAGGAGTCACAGACATTGACTGTTAAATGCACTACTGTAGTGCATCTCGCATCTGACAAGCGGTGTACACCTTCCTGGCACCATATGGCAGCTGGTGACTGTTGTGGCGGCAGATTGTACCAAAGCTGAAATTGTGCGTTTTTTTAACTTAAAAGCACAAGTCGGACCAAAAACATGTAATCTCAGCATTGGCAAAATTAAGAGTCCAGGTTTCGAGCCAGACGCAACTGCTATCAGGGTGTGTCATGCTCTGAAATGTTCATGAATGAACAAAGGCACGTCATGCTTGCACAAGGGCCAGGGGATAGGGCTACGGTCACCAACCCTAGGTCTGAAGCAAGACTCGTGAGTAAACTCGCGAATCCACAAAAGCGAGTTCAGTTTAGGCGTTTCTGTGTCTACAGGTTGTGAAGTGCTGTAGTATGCATGTTTCATACACCTGAAGCAGTTTGATTACTAGTAGTTGCAATCGTGTGTCAAGTGATGTCGAATATTGCCATGATGTTGCAAACCTCTGCAGCTATTCATAAAGAACACATGGGTTCACCAAGCCTGATGAAAAACAGCTGCAGCGCATTGGCAGCACAGATGTAAGCTGCAAGAGTGCTGAATAAGCAAGCCCCCAAGCGGCATCGTATCCATTATGGGCAGAGCAAACAAGATGTTGCATTTACAAGCGAAATACTTACAGAAATGGCAAGCTGCACCAGGTCGGCAGTCTGCGCACAGGGGGTGTACAGATTCACATGTGTAACTTCAACTTCAATGACACACATAGCTTCGAGGCAGTCGAATGTATGCACGCCGCCTCTCTCCTAGTCCGCTCTGCCTGTACACGGTTATTTCAGTTCCTGACGCAATGATGTGCATTGCCCGCCGAGCAGCTCATACAAGCGACTTCAACCAGCGCCTTAACATTGCGCTGCGTCAGAGCCCCGCGCCGCCGTGCCTAACCTGGCTAAATCTTACCAGCGCTCTGTACACATGAGGAGCGTCGCGCAACTCGCAGTAATTCCTGTCGTGTGCGACCATTCGGGCACCGCCCCTGGCGCCGTGCGGAAGGGATTGCTTAAATGTCAGCGGCGGCACTCGCTGGCCATCAGGAGCTCGCTCTGCGGTGGCCGAATTTGAGAATCACGCCTCCCACTGATGAAGCAGTCGAGGCCGCCAGAGAGGCACTGCGGCCTCAACGCCCCGCTGTCGCCCCTTTGGCCGGTCAGCTCGGCGAGGCATGTGCTGAGCATAGCTGCAGAACGGATTGTCGCTGCGTCAGCACCAGTGGGCGTATGTGCGCTGGCGAGCGCACTGCCGCATGACGCATGTTCGCCGTTGCAGGCGTCGCGGTGCACCACCGCAGCACGCAAGCAGAAGCTTGGAGGCATGTGGCTTGGACACATGCGCTCTGCCGTCACGTGGTGCTGGCAGTGTGCCGGGCAGGGAGGCAGCTGCGCGGAGTACGCGGGCCTGAGGCTGAGCACCGCTGCATGCGCGTCCGTGGTGAGCAACGCTGCACCCGCGTTCATGAGCTGTCACTTTGTTGACTCTTGCTGGCGCCTGGGGTGGCGCGTCATGTACTATGTAGAGCAGGCACGACTGCCGTGCACCAACGCAGGCTTGCGCTGCGCCTCCGCCTGGTGCCGCCAGCGACCAGCGGCACGCGCGACGCGCAGCGGCACGCGCAGACTTGGCGGGCCCCATACTTGGCTGGCTCTGAGCAGTCTGTACGGTCAGGCACTGGAGCGCCGGCAACTGCTCTGCACAGCGTCCCTGCGCCAGGGCCTGCGCCAGCAGCCGGTGCGCATGCGCGCCCGCAACTGCAGCGCCCGCGCCGGCTCCCGCCGCCTGCGCGCTGCCCCCATGTGGAGCCCCTGGCGCCCCCCTCCCCGCGCCCACATACCTCAAGGGGCTGAGAGGTGAACAAGGGACGCTGCTACATATCACACGGACGCGCGCTGTCGCGCCTCGGCCTGGTGCTCCGCGAGCAGGCGGCGCACGCGCGCCTGCAGCTGCAGCACCTGCGCCTCCAGCTCGTCCTCCATGCGCTGGCTGTCGCCGTCGGGGAAGGGGCTGCGGCGCACGTCCTCGCGCAGCTGCTGCTGGCGCTCGCGCAGGTGGACGAGCTGGCGCGAGAGCTGCGGCAGCGAGCAGCGCGCGACGCAGAGTGATGTCGAGAGTAGGACTACGTGTGTGAGGGGGCACTGCCTTGCAGACAAGAGGGCTGCGCAGAGAGCAGCGTGACGCAAAGTGACCTCGCGGGGCAAGGCGACTGTGAGCGAGTGCTGCCTTGCAGGCGAGCGCTGTGAGGCAGAGTGGCCTGGAGCAAGGCTACTGTGAGGGAGCGCTGCCTGGAGGCGAGTAATGGGAGGCAACGAGCAGCGACGCAGCTACCAGGTTGCGTGATACCTGCGAGTCCGCTGTCTGCAGGCGAGCGCGGCATGGCACAGCGGAGCACCTAGGACAGGCGTTGCACTGGCTCGCACTGGCGGGGAGAGGCTGCACCCATGAGATCATCGCACGGTTGCTGCTGGCGCCGGCACAGGTGCATATGCGGCCGCGAGAGCAGCGGCGAGCGAGGCAGATGCCCACTGCTGCACAACTAACAGTTACAGGCACGTCATCTTCAGGTTTCAATGTGAGCAGGCTACTTCAACAGTGAGCGTGACCATGCGCTAATGTGTGTAGACACGAAAGCAGCGCAGGCCTGAGGACGGCGAACACACCTGCTTGATGACGCTCGGGCGGTCATACGTCTCCGCCTTAACGGCAGCAGCAGCAGCCGTCGTCGCCATCACCGCGCCCGCCTTCCCTCCCCCCTCCCGCGCCCCCTCCCCCGCCCCCTCCCCCCGCCCCCCAACCCCCACACTCGGGGGGCGCACATCCCCCACCTCCCCCCTCTCCCCTTCATCGTCGCTGGCGATGTCGGAGGCGGCGCTGCGCTCGCTGCCTGTCGCGCTGCCGCTGCCGGCGGCGGACGCGGCGGCGCCGCCGTGGTTGCCACAGCGGCGGAGTTCCGCGACGAGGACGCGGCGCTCGGCGCGCAGGCGCTGCAGCTTGGCCTCGCAGATGGCGAGCTGTGCGCGGCCGGGGGCGCCCTCGCCCTCCAGCTGCATGCACGCGCGTGGAAATACACAGTGCCGTGCGGCGGGGGGGGGGGCGCAAACGCGTGTGTTATAGAGTTAGGGTTTAGAGTAAGGGTTAAACCTTGATGTGTATGCTTGTGTGAAACTGGGCCCTGAGCACGGCGAACAGCGGCTGCTGCGATGTCGGCGCCCTCGCCCTCCAGCTGCACGCGCGCGCTTAACAACGGAGCCGCGGTTGGGGTGTGTTGTATGGTGAGGGTGAGGGTTAGGGGTCAATTGTAACGTTCATGCTGATGCGGGGAGCAGTGCTAACAGTGGATGTTGCAAGGTCGGTGCCACCGCTGGCAAGCAGATGCATGCGTCAATTGTGAGGTTCGTACGGGGAGATGCAGGGATGTACAGCATGGCCCGATACCGCCATGGCCGGTGATTTGCAGGCGGTGGTGTTGCAGTTTCTGCCTTGCACATATGCATGTGCCACACCCTACATCCGTCTCATGGCAAAAACAGGGGGTCAAGATAGCGAATTTGAAAGGTGAGGGGGACAACTCAAAGGTGAGGGGGACAACTCAGTTTGTAAGAACTGTCAGGGTGCTAGTCTACAACCTTTGCAAGCGATGTGTCCAGCATCACAGCGCATTTCAACTGAAGTGCAAGTAAATGTTGAACTACGCAGCGCACCTTCTTCAGGCGCGTCTCCGCGGCCCGTTGCATCATGCGCGCCTCCTCCGCCTCCGCTTGCACAGCACTCAGCTGCAAACAAACGACGCAGACACAGAGCGTGCAGACAAAGGAACCGTTAACTTGTCAACATCCAAATCCGCATCACTATCAATGTGGCCACGGCTGGCAGCTCAAACACACAGGCGTTTTACGCACTGCGCTTGCGCTGCACAAAGGTACTTGTGTTGAAGTTGGATGGGCACAATTGATCCAGCGCGTAACGCTGACTGTGAAGTAGATGCAGCTGCAATAAGCGAGCACGGCATGGGAACAGTACAGACGCAGCTGCGCAACATGGGCGCACACGGCTGGCCAGAAAGAGCTGCGGACGGCATTGCATACGGCCCCACAGGGAGAGTCACATACGCAGGGAGAGTCACACCACGTAGTTGGCACAAATAACCCTCACCTCAACCCTAGCCCAACTAACCTCAACTGTGATGCTCCAACCAACGGCATGCTTGTGCACCATGATCGTGCAGTGCAGTGCAATCTGCGCTGCGCGCGGCCTTTGCATCGCACTTCAAACTTCAATAGCGCCAGCGCCCATTCGCGCTGCCGCACCACCGCATTGCGCCGCGGCGGCCCACCTGATCCAGAAACGCCTTCTTCTGCTGCCGCAACTCCACCACCAGAAGCCGCTTCTGCGCTGACAGTTTTGCCGTTTCCGCCTCCACTTCCGCCAGCGCCACGCGGACGTCCTCCGATTCTGCCCGCGCCGCCGCCGCCTCCTGCGATGGGGCGGCGAGCGAGTAGTGCATTTGAGATGACGCGGAGCGGTAGCGTCGTGATGGGGGTTGCGTTGTTGTTCTGAATGTATTGATGCAATTCTGCAATTGAAGTCGTGGCCTGACAACACCGTGCACAGTATGTGAAACTCTGGTTTGTATGCCAGGCCTCGCCCGACCCCGACCCTAATCCCAGCCCTAACACTGACCCCAATGCCAGCCCTAATTCCATAATAACCTTGACCCCTCACTTCGACTCACATGTAAAGCCCCATACCCTGTACTGATCTGAGTGCGCTGGTGCACATCAGTTTGGATTAGGACACGAGTTGCCGTCACACGTGCCTTGATCTCTTGGCACATGAGACAAGGATACAGGAACATGCTCGGAAGACTGCACAGTCACAAACTGCCAGGTGTTGGTCATCAGCACAGGAGTTTTTTGGCTCATGCGCCCTTGGCTGTTGATGTTCATCACACGCACGGGCAAGAGCCGTACCGACACTTGCATGATATTATCAGATGCGTTCTCAGCGCAGTGGTGCCTGTGAAAGGGCGAAAAAAGGGTTTTCGCCAGCACGATTAAACTGGTATTTCATGGTGAGCAGCTCATCAGTTCTGCCATCCGCAAAACGTCTCTAATGAAATATACAGTACTTACTTGGAAGTATTTATCTAACCTCGAACCTAATCCTAACCCTAACCCTAATTCAGGGTCGTGCAACCAAGCACAGTGCTCAGCACACGCGCCGCGCGCACCTCTTTGAGCCGCTCCTGCGCCTCCCTGTCGCCCGCTGCGGCCACGCGCTCTGCCAGGCGCTGGCGCTCCGCCTCCAGACGCTCCACGGCGGTCTGGCAGCACAAGGAGCATGTGCGTAAACAGCAGTAGGTTAGGGGGCATGTGTAACAGCAGTACTTGGGGGGCACGCACAACAGCAGTACAGGGCAGCACAACAGCAGTACTTGAGGTGCCTGTTCAAGTTCAGCACATAGCTTGCAGATGCCGACAGCACATCATGCCATAAGCTGCGCACCAGCAGTTTGGCGCAGTTCACGTTAGGGTCAGTACCATCAGCTGTGCCAGTGTCAATAGCTCAACATCAATCAGCGACAGGATATGTGCCACCAGAGGCTCCGCCGGCCGCTGGCGCACCGCTCTGCGCAGAGCAGCCTGCTGAGCGCGCGCACCTGCGACTGCTTGAGACTTAGGGTTGAGGTCAGGGGTCGTGTCAGAGTGAGGGTAAAGGGGAGCACACCCCGCCATGCCACCGGCTTCAACTTCAAGTCAGTGCTTCCGACTCTTTTGCGCCCGCCACCGCCACCGTCATCGCGATACTGCGCGCCTGCGAGCGCCCTGAGCGCGGGGCGCGCGTGCGGTGCTGAGCAGCGCTGCATCAGGCTGCGCAGCCGAGCGCTGGGCGCTCTGTTCGCGCTCGGCGGCCGTTGGCGCGCGCCCTCTGCTGAGGCGCACCCTGTTGAGCAATGCTGTACGAGACCCTGATGCTGCGCGCTGATGATCTGCCTCTCTGTTCGCCGCTATGCGCGCGCCTCCGGCTGCACTCAAGCACCCGCGCCGCCCGCCTCAACTTCAACTCAGTTCTCAAACTCAAGTCAGTGCTGCAAGGTCAACCCTTGAGCGCCTGCCGCCATTACCGTCATCGCGGCACTGCGCGCCTGTGAGCGCTGCACGTGCATCGCGCGGTGCTGGGTAGCCGCAGTATCGGGCCACCCCGCCATCACCATCATCGCGGCACCGCCCGCCTGCGAGCGCCCGAGAGCTCCGTGAGGACCGCCCGCACACTGAGGCACGCGATGCTGAACAATGCTGTAATAAACCCTAATGTTGAGCACTGACCTGCAAGCGCTTGAGCGCTGCGCGCGCGTCCTCATGGACGTGCGTCTCCGTCTCTCGAGCGCAAAGGCATCGTCACTTTAAAGGGGGCTGAGCAACAAGGAAAACATGACCTTGGACAAAACAGAACAGCACGGGGGCTCCCTACGTGGTCGCCCACCGTAGTACTAGCTCCGCTCAGGGGTGCTTTTGACTTCAACATCGACGATCGGACGACTGCGCACCTGCGAGCGCTTGAGCGCTGCGCGCGCGTCCTCACGGGCGTACTTCTCCTGCGCACTGAGGCGCGCGGTACTGAGCAATGCTGTACGAGACTGTACCGCTGAGCACTGACCTGAGAGCGCTTGAGCGCTGCGCGCGCGTCCTCGTGGGCGTGCTTCTCCGTCTCCAGTGCGCCCACGGCGCGCGCGAGCTCGCTCTGGATGCCGCTGCGCGCGACCTGCCACACGCTGCGCTCCGCCTGCAGCAGCTCGCACTCGCGCCGCGCAGCCAGCAGCCTGCGAGGCGCAGGGGATATGGGAGAATTCCATGTAAATCAGTGCGACGCCGAACGTGAATGCAGTAGGTAGATGAGGGAGGAGGTGAAGTTGAGAAAGTGCCGCTCGTGCTCCTGCCGTGCAAGCCGTCGGCAGCGCGGACGAGCGCCTCGTTAACGCATGAGATGACTGCCTTGTCGCGGCGCGCGGCCAGCAGCCTGCGAGGCGCGGGGGAGATGGAGATTCCATGTGATTCAGTGCGATGACGCTGAGCATAATTGCACTACGAGGACGAGGGAGGAGGTGAAGTTGAGGGAGTGCCGCGCGCGCTGTCGCCGCGCAGAGTGCCGTTGGAGCCAAGATGAGTTCGTACGCGCATAGATAAAAAACTCCAGAGCGTTTTGTTGACACAACAAACTTATTCGAAGCATGTACTTGTGCGCTTGCTGGCGCGGCTCGACTCCACACAAGTGCTTCGTGCATATGGTTCAAGTAGTATCTTCCAAAGCACTTTGAGGCATGTGCTTCAAGCGCTGGGCACTGCTGCGTCGGGCACACATCTGCAAAGCGCAGCAAGATAACCAAGCGCGCACGTCTCATCCGCCTGCAGCTGCGCCCTCTCTACGCCGTGCGGAATACCAAGATGAGATGGAGCAATCAGCCAAGAACCAATGTGCTAGCTGCTGCGGCCGCGGTCACACACCTCTCCTCCGCCTGCAGCTGCGCCCTCTCTATGCCGTGGGGAATGCAAGCGCAAGTCGTCGTCACCCGGATGAAGTGAACCAATCAACCAAGAACCCATGCGCTGGCTGCTGCAGCCGCTCTACGGTCTCTCGATTCGTTTCCACGCAAGCTAACAACGCACGCGCACCTCTCCTCTGCCTGCAGCTGCGCCCTTTCCGCGCTGTGCGCCTCCTGCAGCGCCTCCTCCCTCTCCAGCGCCATGTCATCCGCGCGCCGCGTCATCTCGCACAGCTCCGCCCGTGTGCCCTGCCAGCCCTCCTGCGCGCTCGCGACGTCCGCCTTCGCGCGCTGCAGCTGCGCCAGCAGCACCTGCACTCAACACCGCGCACCGCAACACGCGTTGAGGCTCGGCTACAATGGAGCGGTGCAGTGTCAGCAGCACCTGCCCGCAGCGCCGCGCGCCGCAACACGCATCGAGGCTCAGTTACATAGAGCGGTGCTCTGCGTTCGCGGCTAGACGGAGTGAGCAACGCCCCAGAGTACTCGACTAGCACCTGCACTAATTGAAATCAAGCATTAACATGAGTGTAGAGTACTACTACTACTACTTCGCATGCAGTGTGTCAACAAAGCAGTCTTACCTGCCCGCCGCGCTGCGCACCGCAACACGCATCGAGGCTCATTTACAGAGAAGCGGTATATAGGAGCGGTGCACTGCGCCCTCAGCTAGACGGAGTGAGCAATGCCCAGAGTTTGCGCATGTCGCCACCTGGCCTCTCATCCATGATGCCTATGAGCACTGCTCTGAAAGAAGACATGCGGCTGTCGTCTTCGTCTGCGCTTCAAAGCGCCCAAAATGCGGTGCGCCCGCAGCTAGAGCGAGCGGCAAGTGTCCCGAAATGCTTACATCACGTCAGTGCACATCCTGACAGGCTCTCCTGTATGCTGCCTGCTGCATTAACCCAGTGAGCACTGCCAGAAAAAGAACTGCAATGCTCACCTTCGTCTGCACTGCAAAGCACACATGATGCGGTGCGCCAACGGCTAGAGCCAGTGGCAAGTGTCCCGAAATGCTTGCATAATGTTGATGTCTACATGCTGTCAGGGCCTGCGACCTGCTGTGGTGCCTAAAAACAAAACGACACACTAGGCGCTGCACTATGAAGCACCAGCGCTCACCTTCGTCTGGGCTTCCGCTTGCGCCCGCCGTGCGCTCATGCCCGCCAGCTCGTCCTCCAGCCTCTGTAGCACGCCTCAGCACACAACATCACAGGCAGCAACAATCAGCGCGGCGGACGGGAGGCCGAAACTGTCAGGAAACAGGGACTTGTCGCCACGCGCGGGTGGTGGTGCTGAAGCAGGGCTCCACTGTCGGTGGCGGGGGAGCGGTCTCGTTGCTGCAACAGGTGACGCTCCCTGCTGCAGTCGCCACCTTCCGCGCTGGCTGCATGGGACTCTAAAACCGTCAGAAAACACATGCTTGTGACTGAACTCCACGTACGATTGGATGTGCAAAAGACTTGCTCTGCGGCCTGGTTGTGAGGAAGCAGTTTCATTGCTATCGGCGGCACAGGTGACACGCCCTGCTGTAGTAGCGGTCGTGCCGCCCAATCCAGCCAGGAGGCATTTGGAGCGATTTTTGCAGTGCTATGGCTGCTCAGTCGCTGCCAGAGATGCACCTGCGGGCCGTCAAATTCGCGCAGAATTTTCAGGTAGATAACCGAAGCCCCGGTGAACGGCGGCCGTAACTATAACGGAATGCCTACGTTGGTTCAAATCTAACCCGGCCCAATAAAAAATCATAAAATTGATATTTTAAATTATATTAGTCATTGTTTATGGTAGGGGTAGAGGGAATTTCCAGTGGAGCCTCAAAAAATGCCAATGAACAATAAAAAAAAATAAAATATGTGGGGCATTTTTTCTGATTTATTTCTTTTTGTTTATGGGCTTGTTTGACCAAAACCACCAACATAGCGAGGCTACATTGCCTGCGCAGACGCGCGCGGTCTCGGCTTGGCGACGGTCTTAGTGGCACGCTGTACGTAGGTCATGTCTAACCCTAGGTCATGTGCTAGCCCCAACCCTAAGCATATGGCACATGAGGCATCCGTTCGACAAAAGCACGGCACGCAAGGGCAATCGTGCTTTCGTCAGGGACCGCGACATCGATGGCATGCACTTCAACACCTACTTCAACTCCAAGTACCACATCGCCAACCGCAAGTACGCACCTCGTAGTTGACCAGGAGCGTGGCGACGCGCTCCTCGTACTCCGACAGCCCCCCCCCCTCCCTCCCGCCCCCGCCCCCCTCCCCCGCGGCGGGGGGCAGCGCCGCTCGCCCCCCCCCCGCCCCCCCCTGCCCCCCCCCCGCCCCCAGCCCGTAGTACGGCGACAGCCTCAGCACGTTCCACACGAGGTTATAAGCGGAGCGCGTGAGGCTAAAGCGGCCGGCAGGGGGGTCGCCCCCCCCTGGGGACAGCGTGGCATCGCTCGTCGCCGCGTCCGAGGGCGCCGCGGACGCGCGGAGCGCTGCAACGTCGACGCTGACGGCAGCGCCGGGCGTGATGCGCTGCTGCGCGGAGCCGCCGCGCGCCGCCTGCAAGAGGGGGGTATGCGGCAGCGGAGGAGGAGAGTTCGTTGACGGCGGTTCAAAAGGGGCTCTGCATGAGCGCTGCGCGGGCGCTGCTGCGTGGCAAGGGCAGCGGCGGCAGTTGAAGGGGGGGCGCAGCAATGACAGTCGCACGCTGCAATTTGATGGCCTGGTTATGAGCGGGGCATAACCCCAGCCCGACTTTGACAATCTCCCCCTATATCACGCAACGCCATAGGACAGAAGACATCACAGGTCTGCACACCACCTTCGTGTACGTCTCATTGTGGCCTTCCGAGGGTAAGGATTAGCTTAGATTGCTGCGTGCGCATGTCCGGAACGCCCTCCCTCTGTCGTTTCCAGCCCCCCACCCCCCCCTCCCCCTGCTGCATGAACGCGCACACACAGCGCATGTGCATGCCCCATGCCGCCGCCGCGTTACCCCCTGCCACCCACCCACCACAGTTCATCCGGCAATCACCACACTGTCCCCGCTCACCGAAGCCTTGAAGGCGCAGGCGTCTGCGGCCTGAACGGCGGCGCGCATCGCAGCAGCGTCCACCGCCTCCGCGACAAAGTACAGGCGCTTGCCGCGCAGGCGCGAGTGGCCGTTGCCCCAGCGCAGCGCGCACAGGCCGTCCGCGGCGGACGTGCAGCTGCCCTGCACGCGCGCGCCGCCGGGGTAGCGCGTGCGCCGGTGCACGAGGACGCTGCGCGGGGCCTGCGGCAGTGGCGCAATGGGATGAACACATGGTGAATTGTGTGAATTGTGGTTGCAGGTGATCTAAGGAACGCTTCGTGTGCACGGTGTTGTGAGTACAAATCTGCCCGGCACGCGCGCGCCGCCGGGGTAGCGCGTGCGCCTGTGCACGAGGACGCTGCGTGGAAACTGCGGCGGTGGAGCGATGAGACACACGGTCAATTGTGTGCATTGTCATTTTTCATACGTGTAGGGGCGAACACGTGGTGGATTGTGTGAATTGTGGTTGCAGGTGATCTACGGAACGCTTCGTGTGCACGGTGTTGTGAGTGCATAGCTGTGCTGCACGCGCGCGCCGCCGGGGTAGCGCTTGCGCCGATGCACGAGCACGCTGCGCGGGGCCTGCGGCGGGGAAGGGAGGGGGTAAACACGTCATCGCAAATAATGATACATGAAAGGTTTGGGTGAATCAAAGGGACCGGTGGAGTGCATGTCTCGGCAAACTGGTGAGTTGTGGTCCAATGACACGCTCCGTGTGCACAGTATCGTGAGCGCAATTCTTGCGGGCGCTGCCAGGGTAGCGCGTGCGCCGGAGCACGAGCACGCTGCGCGCGGCCTGCGGCAGTGGCGCGATGAAGCGAAGACATGGTGAATTGTGTAAGTTGTCGTCGTTGGTGATCTGCAACACACTTCGTGCAACACGCTCTGTGTCTACGGCTATGTGAGTGCATAGCTGCGCTGCACGCGCACGCCGGCGGCGCAGCGCGTTCGCCGCTGCATGAGGACACTGCGTAGGGTATGTGTATGTGTGACACTGCGTAGGGTATGTGTGTGTGGGGGGGGGGTGCTCGCGTCACACATGGTAATCGTCTAGGTTGAACTTGCATTGAGCTACTCCTTAGTGATAGAAATAAAGAAAGGCATAGGGTTGCTAACCCTAAGTGCGCACTCGCATGCACAATGCTCGCATTGCGATGCTGGAAGGGATGGCCATTTGCGTGCGCCGGTGCAAAGCGCGTAGAGTGCATGAGCGTCGGGCTGAGGCATGAAAGGCGCAGCTGCTTGCACGTGCGGAGCGTGGCACCATGCACACAAACAAACGGAATGAACTCTGTCAGACCAAAACACGGTCTGTTCACTAGCTGGAGCAGGGATGCGCAACCGCATCGGCGGCGTTGCCGCGCAGCTTGAAGCTCATGTCCCGCAGAGCATAACCGTGGCGTTGGCAGCGTCAGCATCATGACATCATAACCTACGCATCACCAGGACGAGAGCGCCGCCACTGAAGCATCAACAGCATCCTGTTTCGCTAGAGACATTTGTGCATTGCACTGTTTTGGGCTGTGCTTGAAGCAACAGCAGTGCAATAATCAAATTCCTGGATTAACCTCAACTTCAACTCACCCCTTCCACGCCGTCCCCAGTACAACCCCCCGCCCCCTCCGATGCGGGGCTCACGTACCCCAGCCAGCCGCGCTGCCGCCGCCCCTCGCCGGACACGAGCGCTGAGCGCTGGTGCACTTCACACGGCGTAAATTCAACTGTGAAGTCGATGTCCAGCCCGCAGTCCACGTCGAACCGCCACGCGACGCTTTCGCCCTGGGGCAGCGTATGAAGTTTTGTGTTTGTTGAACGTGGTCAGTATCATGACTCGTTGCATTGCTGAGCTCATAATCGTGCGGGTAGCGCTGATGCACACTGCACGTGAGCGCAAGTATTAAATGTGAAATCCAGTGACCGGTGCTTGCAGCGTCCGCGTCACAGCGCCGAGCAGCGTCCTCATTTCAAACTGCAACAGTAGCAGGCATATCACAGGCTCGTTGCACGGCTCAGCTGATCACCAGTGCAGCGGCATACAGTGTATTCATATATATACGCCCATGCGCTCACCTTCAGTATCACCAGCTCCCGCGAGTACTCCTGCCGCCGCGGCACGTACACGCAGTGCGGCGCGAAGGGCTGTAACAGGAACCCTATCGCCGTCTGCGGCTCCCCGCGCCCCCCCGCCTCGCCCCCCTCCCCCTCCCCGCCCCCCGCGCTCCCCCCCTCAGGCGGCGACCCCCCGTCGCCCCCCAGAAACCCGCTGAACTTGGCGCTCGCCAGCACCGCGGGGACCGCCAGCAGGCGCTGCATGTAGGAGTTGAGCGCTGCCGCGGTGGCGTCGGCGTCGCCGGGCGCGAGCGTGGGGAGCGGCGGCAGCAGCGCTTTCACGGCGTCGTCGCAGCCGAATTCGTCCGTCAGGAGGAGGTAGTGCAGGCGCTGGAAGTCGCTCCACGCCTTCCTCAGGCACGCGTGCTTTGCCGGGGGCGGCGGCGGCGGCGGCGTGCCTGGCTGTTGAGGGTCTGGTGAGGCGGCGAGGTGGATGATGACCTCGAACCAGGGCTCCTGCGCGTGCAGCATTTACGCAGTCATCAAAACTTGCGTCATGCTTGTGTCAATGGGGGCGCAATGGTGAGAGACAACAGAAACAGGACGGGGCGCGTGACACGTGTAAGTCGCAGAACCCCCCCGGTCCTAAGTGCATATAGCTGCTAAAAGCTGCTAGGCGGCACTGATGCTTGCGACCAAAACGCTTGGGAAGAAAAACAGGCTTGCTGCATGGCTTAAGATGTGAAAGACGTGGTGTTTCAAAGTAACGAACCATCTTCAAGTTCAAATTATATCACCTGGTCGTCGATCTGGTCTATGATGCTGCTCTCCAGCTCGCTTGCCTCCATTTCCCTGACATAGTTCACTATTCCAGCGAGCTCTTCCTCCGTGACAGTCGCCGTGGTGGCCGCTCCTTTTGCCACATCGCTGTCCTCGTCCTTGTCACGTTGTGTCTCCTCTTGCTCCTGCTCCATGCCTGTCCCAACTGGCAGTGTCAAACAAACCTGGAAGGCGCCAGCGGTTGCGGCAGGATGCAGCGCTCCTCTCTGAGGCTTCGTTTCCGGCTCCGACACACGTTTTTTTTTAAAAAGAGAGAGAGTTCAAGTTGCATTTGAAGTTGTGAGTTGAGGGGGGGTGCTGTGTTTGTGTGAGGCCCCAATGCCGGCAGCGCTTTCGCTGGCTGATGCAGGCTGGCTCTGGGCCCTGCTGCCATTGGGCCTGGCCGCGGCGGCGGCGGCAGCAACGACTGGACGCCGCCGCCGAAGGCAAGTAACATGCCATCTGCAACTGGTACTACTTCTGGCGGTGGTGCTGCCTCATTGCATCGATGCTTTCGTGCATGCTCCTGCTGCTCCGACTAATGCGATACAATTCGGCTGGGGGGGCCGTCAAACGGCGCTGATGACCATAGATACGATATCAAGGTAGGAGAAAGCACTGGCATGTTGCCCCAAGATGTACGCGTTTTGCTGCAGACAGTCATAATGCGTCATACCCCACCTGCTGCTGCTGTGCAGCGCAACGAGGGTAAAATGCCATGAGCCCACACGTGAGCGCTCCAATGTATGAAAAATCCCGTCTGCACTCAGGCTGCTGACGATGTGACTGCTGCCTTCTCTGCCCCTCCCCGACTACAGCCCTACGGCGCATCTGAAAGCCAGGGTAGTGTGGGTGACAGGTGCGTCTTCAGGACTGGGCGAGCAGCTGGCCATACAGGCAGCGGCGGGGGCGCCCAAACTCCTCATCATCAGCGGTCGCAACGAAGACGCTCTGCGCCGGGTAGCGGAGGCCTGCGCAGCCGCTGCAAGCCCCGCTGCCACCGACTCCAGGGTGCTGGTGGTGCCGTTCGACGTGAGCGACGCGGGCGCGCGCGAGAGAGCGGCCAAGGAGGTGCTGGAAGCGGCGGGGGGGGCGGTGGACGTGCTGGTGAACTGCGCAGGAGTTAGCGTGCGCGCCGCCGTGGAGAGCACTAGCATGGAGGTCGATAGGATGGTGAGCGCGCGTGAGCGTCAGTCCGAGGTGTGGCCACAGTGGTGCTGCGTCAGTGACGTAAGCACCACCTTTGATATACTTCAGGTTTACGCATGCGATCCGCTGCCCCAGCCAGGGCGATGTGCACCGCCCAAAAGCGATGCATCCAGCGCACATGGGACGTGCGGAGATGTGAGCGCGGCCTATGCTGCTACCACGTTGTGTTGACAGGCACACACCTTGTGAAATGTCGAATGGGAGTGGCTGAACGAGGCCATGATATGAGTGCGCGACCTCTGATGCTGCCACATTGTGTTGCAAGGCGCACACCTTGTGCAATGCCGAATGGGAATGACTAAATGATGCTATGATGATTGCACGCGCGCCAAGCGCAACGCCAAACGGTGCTACAGCTGGCTGGCCAGCCAGCGTATACTTCTGATGTTCACTTTTGTGAAAGATTGAAAGTGGTTAGTGGCAAGTCAGAACATGCTCCGCGGTATGCAGCAACAGTACTGAAGAGTCAGCATAGTGCGCCGTTCAAATAATGACCCGCGTCTTCAGCAAACTGCTCATGCCGGAACGCCACCGTTGCTGCGCCCTCTGTTGTGCCCCGCAGCTCATGGAGACCAACTTCTACAGCGCGGTGGACCTGACAAAGGCGGTTCTGCCAGGCATGGTCAACCAGAAGTCGGGCAGCATCATCGCCATCAACAGGTGATGTGCCAATCCATTCACCACCAGCATTGCACTGTATGCACTGTAGAGCACTGCCGTTAACTTGGAGCGGGACGGCCCATTCGAACCATTCTGATGTGTGCATGACATCACAACTAGTAGGTGACGTGTCAACCCATTCAAACATGCACTGCAGGGCGTGGCGAACAGTACAGAGGTAGGGCAGTGGCCCTTGCAACAGATGTGGGGCGGGGGGGGGCGCAGGCTCATGTGCACTATGCATCCGACAACGACAAGCAGTCGGCTTACAACAGCAGATACGCCAGCATCATCCCCTCACCCCCCGCCCCCCCTCCGCTCCCCCCCCCTAACCCTAACAGCGTGCAGGGCAAGCTCGGCCTCGCGTACCGCGCGGGCTACAGCGCGTCCAAGCACGCGCTCTCCGGCTACTGCGACGCGCTGCGCGCGGAGGTCGCGCCACACGGCGTGCGCGTCCTGAGCGCCTGCCCCGGCTACGTGCGCACGGCGCTCTGTCTCAACGCGCTGCGCGGCGACGGGTCGCGCCACGCGCGCATGGACGCGAGCACTGCTGCCGGCGCGGATCCCGCCGATGTGGCAGCGAGCATCTGGAGGGGGGACGCCGAGGGGCGCGGGGAACTGGTGCTGGCGCCGCTGTACGTGCGCGTGGCGTGCGTGCTGCGCGCGCTCGCGCCGTGGGTCGTGTTCCGCGCAGCGGCGCGGCGTGCGGAGAGGGAGGCTGCTGACTTGTAGCGGCGCGTTGGCTGCGGCGGTTCATTGGGGGGGTGGGGGGGGGGGGGCGCAGGAGGGGAGGAAGGGGGGGCACAGGGGGCGGTGCCGCTGCTGGGTGTCGCCCCCAACAGGTGGCTCTGGAGTGGTGCTTGTGAGTACGCAAGCGACAGCGGCGCCACGGCGCTACGTGCTGAGGCGGAACCTCCGCCTCTGCCTGCTGCTCAGCTTGCGTGTGCCCCCGGTTCTCGAGTTAACGCTCATGCGGCGGCTGCCGACTTGAGCGGCTCGATCGCGCACGGCATTGCTCAGCGCGCACACTGCACACATGCTGCTGGTTGAAGTTGCCGCTGTCAGCACTGGCATATCGCCATTGTCTGCAGTGGTTGCTGACGCGCCGCACAGGACCTTTTGCGTCGAGGTCACCTCCGCGTCATTAGAAAGCGCGCCCAAACAGTGGCTGACTTGAACTGATGCTCAGCGTCTAGCAGATTATGGCGCCAGCCGAGCATAGAGCGCTTGGCCAATTGGGGGGGGCTGGTGTAATGTGTAGGCGAGGGGGAGCAGCCGCACCCTGCCTCCAGGGGTGTCGTCACGGACTAGCCCTGACCCCAACCCTAGCCCTAACCCTTCCAGCCACGGGCAGGCGGTGTTGCTGACATGCCAATGGCTGGCGGCCATTGGCGGTGCAGAAGCTGTTGTGTGACCACGCGTTGCAGCCACCGCAGCGTTGGACTGCGGCATGAGCGCTTGTGCAAGTTCAAGTTCAACAACGTGTGGAACGGACACGCAGTCCATGGCGCTGATATATGCGCCATTGCTAAAATCTGGCAGCCAGATCAGGCGGACGGTCTGATGGTCGCACAGTGCGACTGGATATCGATGCGCGCTAAACCTGAACCCTTCACCTTAACCTGCATCGCCGGCCGCAAGTGCTATCGCCTGAATACAAAACAACATGTCCTGACCGGCGTGGATGCAACTCTGCCATCTTTTTGCTGCACTCAATTGCGCCTCTGTCAGACTGTCGTAAACGTTTGTGGAATCTGCATTGCAGCGTCCACATTCTTGATGCGTCATTGTGCATGCCGTGCATTATGTTTTCATTGAGCGCAAGTGAAGATTGGCCACATTAGTATAGTCTGCAGTGCTGGGACATGCACCTAACCCTAACCCTACAGTAGGTGGCCAATGTGACAGTGGATTGATATGTGCACGCCCCTCGCATTGGCACGCAGGTCAACTACGTCACCCTTCAACAGCAAACATCGAGTTGCGCCAATGAAGCAGCCTTCTTGTCAGAATTTCACAACGAAGCCTCGAGCACACGAGAGCACAGCAGTGTGCAAGGCACGCGACGGCGAGGCCCGTGCAGAGCAGTAAGTTGCGCCAAGTCCATCTTTCATGTATGGAAATTGCATTCTGCAAGTGTGCACACCATGTGCCCTGTGTGGTCGGTGCTGTGTTACCAGTAATCTTTCAAGTACAGAAACTCACTGCACGGAACAAGATGCCAACCATTAGCTTTATACACTATGCGTCGCTGCCTGTGCTCATGTGGGTGCATCCATGAAATCGATCGTACTACTGCATTATATTGCACAGTGTCAGGCTGTGTTATCGCGACTTTTGCCAGCACAGCACAGTGTAACAACGCAAACACAACTCTGCTGAGCTCTTGCACTCATGCACAACAACTGACCCCCCCAACACATGCCGTCACCGCACCTTAAGTATGCTCTCTCCCTCCCATCGACCGTAATCATCTCACTCCCAAGTAGGTACCAGCTATGCATGACTGGACGCCCTCGCACACAGCAGAGCGCTGATTCTGCACCACTTCGCAGGTACCTGCGCTGTGTGCCCCTAGCTTACCCCCTGCAAAACGCCACCTCCGCTGACAAGCTGATACGCCACGGGCTGCGCGCGGTGGTGGCGATACCCCTCGCGCTGCGGCGCGCGCAGCATCGCCTCGTACTTCTTGAGCTGCTGCCGCGTGGCAGCGTCGTCGCCGCCGTCCTCTATCGCCGCGCGCCGCAGCGCCGCGCAGCGCGCTTTCTGCGCCGCATACGGGTGTTGCGCATCGGCATACGCAGCGCCCCAGCTGACGCTGCTGCTGCCGGTGCCGCTGCCGAGCTGCACACTGCCGCCGCCGCCGCTGCGGTCCGCAACCTCGCTGTCACAGCTGCTGCTGCCGCCGCCGCTGCTGCTGCCGCCGCTGCTGCTGCCGCCGCTGCTGCTGCTGCTGCCGCCGCTGCTGCTGCCGCTGCCGCCGCCCGCGAGCGCGCCGCTGCTGCCGCCGTCAGGCGCGGCCGGCGCCGCGCGCCGCGCCAGCAGCGCGGCGAGGCGGCCGTGCACGTCGCGCAGCTGCGCGTGCGTCAGCGTGCACGCGCCATCTGGGGGCGGGGGCACCGCGATGCCGCACAGGTAGTCCAGCGGCTGCGTCGGCTGCCACGCGAACCACCGGGTCCTGGGCGGCGGCGCGCTGGCGACGCTGCCGGCGGCGGCGGCGGCGGCGGCGGCTGCGTGCACTGCTGCAGTATCCGCAGCACCAGCTGCGACCGCGCGTGCTGCAGCACTGGAGGCATCAGCGGCGGCGCAGGAGGTACCAGCAGGCATGGCAGACCATGTGCGGGCTGCGCCCGTCGTTGCAGCTGCCTGCGCCGCTGAGCTGATTTCTGGCACACGTTGCTCTGCAGCGGGCACTACCGCCGCTGCCGCCAATGCGGACGCAGCTGCGACTGGCTCTGATTCTGCCGCTGCTGCCGCCGCATCCACTGCGCACGCTGGCAGCTGGGCTGGTTGCGGCTGTTGAAAGCGAGTACGGCAGCGCCCGACCAGGCTACTGCGGCCGTGCACGCGCGCCGCGCTCTCGTCCTCACTGTCGCTGCCGGTCGCGCGGCAGGCGGACTTGCGCGGCGGCGCTGCGGCAGCGACCGAGTGCGTGTGCGCTGGCGCATCTGCTGCTGCTGCCGCTGCTGCTGCCGCTGCTGCTGCGGCGCCTGTGCTCTGTGCTGCTGCCTCGTCTTCGGCCTCAGAGGCAGCGCTCCGCAGGCGCTCCATGGTGCGGCCGACGAGTGCGGCGCCCAGAGACTGGCGCGGGTTGTGCGAGCGCTGCCGCTTTGAGCACTGCTGCTGCTGCTGCTGCTGCTGCTGGAAGTCCTGCTGGCGCTGCCACTCCAGAGCGCGCGCCACCACGACTATGGCCTGGGCAGCGGCAGTGCAAGGCTTGGGTAAGAGTTGCAGCCGCCGTGTGTGCGCAGCGTTTCAAATCATGTTAATGCTATAATACCCAGGCAATGGATGCTGTTGCTCATACCTAGATGCACATCAGGTACTTTCGAACACACCATAGTACTGCAAGTGCCTGAATGCTGCCGTACAGGCACACGCCAGGCCATGTTTTGTGGGTGGTTTGTGTTCACCTTCAGCAGCAGTCAAGTAGCATTGCTGGTGTGTTTTGTGAGCTAGCCTACTTGCACGCGCGCTGAGCTCCGTCATGCACAGGTCAGTCATTGGCATGGAGATGATAGGAGCTCTTAGCGCGTTGGTTTGCCATGCGCGTTGTTGCCAACCTCCAGGTTACTGGTCCATCGCAATTTCATGAACATTATACACAAGTTTGCTTATTGAAAGAGAAAATTGACGCATTCAGCGCACTGCGGGATGGCATGCAGTGCGCACACGCCAGGTACTCTGTGCTGGCCGCAAGCAACGCAACGGTTACTGCCATGCTGTCGCCACACAAGCGCGCTACCCTCAGTACCCTGCGGTCCCTTAGGGTTAGGGCTAGACATGAGCGCAGGCGCCCACCCTAGTAATCGAGCGGCACTTGCAGCAGTTACAGCGCGCGAAACCGCCACCGCGCGACTCACTCACTCACCGGCATGCTCTGCCGCCTGCAGTGCCGCCCGCGCGCCGCCTCGCGCGCCGCCGCCGCCAGCATGATGTCCGCCGCAGCCGCGTCCTCTGCGTCTAGCTCAGCCCCTCCAAATGGCCGGCGCGTGCCTGCGCCGTCCGCTGCTTCCGCCGCAGCCTCCGCGACGACGGCGTCGTGCTCCTGCGCAGCAGCGCCGCCGTCACCGCCGAGTACGGCATCGAAAGCGCCCATTGCGGGGCCGGAACCGCCCAGCAGCGGACGGGCGGCGGCCACACGCTGCTGAGCATCGGCGCCGTTGCTGGTCGTGGCTGCAGTCGCTCCGTCGGCGGCGTCGCTGGCCGCCGCTGCCGCCGCGCTGTGCGCGCGCTGCTGCGGAGCAAGCGTCGTGACGAGCGCCACTGCTGCTGCTGCTGCGGCGCGTGACAAACGAGCATCCGCAGTGTCTCTCGCATCCGCGCTGACCGCTGATGACTGCTGAGCATGTGCCTCACCGCCGTATGCGTCCGCATCTTGCTCACCGGTCACCGCGTCAGCGTCGGCCGTGCCGCCGTCCGCAGCCGCGGCTGCTGCCTCGGTGCTGCTCGGCTGCGTTGCTGTCTCAACTGCATCGCACCCCGCTGCTGCAGCGGGCGCTGCGCCGATTGGAACAGCAGCGGCAGTGGTGACAGTCCACTGCTGAGGATCTGCAGCATCACACGTGGCTAGCGCCTCCGCCGCTGCTGCTGTAGCTGCCGCAGTTGCGGTGTCCGTTGCAGCAGCCGGCGGCTCTGCTGCCGCCACGGACGCTGCGTCTGCTTGCCATGACACTGCTGATTGCTCTGCGGCACTTGTCGGTGCCACCTTGCACGGCGCTGCCACCGCCGCTGACGCCGCAGACTCCATATGCGCATCTACGTGCGCGGTGTCACGCTGATACTGTCGCAGCAGCGACGGCGGCGGCAGCAGCGCTGGGGCCCCGTCGGCCACCGCCGCTGCCTCCGGTGCTGCCGCTGCCGGTGTCATCGGTGTGTGTGATGAGCGCTGCCTCGGTGGCCACGGCGGGGAGTGCTGCTGCCTCGATGACGATTGAGGCGAGCGTCTCTGCGGCACGGCCGGCGCGGCGCCCGCGTCGGTCATCGCCGCTGCCGCCGCCGCCGCTGCTCCCGCTTCCGCTGCCAGCGCGCTGTCCGCGGCGCACCGCTGCCGCGGCGGCGACGCGGACGAGCGCTGCCGCGGCGGCGACGGCGACGGCGACGGAGTGGGCGTCGCCCTGGCGTTGATCTTCTGGCTGAGCTGGCGCACCAGGCCCGAGCCCTGCAGCCTGTCCAGGCTCTGCCGCGGCGGCTTCTCGGCGCTGCTGCTGCTGCTGCATCTGCCGCCGCCACGTCCGTCGCCGTCGCCTCCAGCAGCCCCGCCGCTGCTGCTGCGACCACCACTGCTGATGCGGGTGCTGCCGCCGCCGCCGCCGCTGGGGGTACCGCCGCCGGTGCTGCTGCGGGGCCGACCATGCGGCGAGCGCGGCGAGTTCGACTTGCGTGCGGCGCCGCCCTCTCCTGCTGCTGCTGCAGCGCAGCCCGCGATGGCAGTACTCAGCGTGAGGCTCGAGCGGCGGCGCGCCGGCAGCGGCGGCATCGCATTGGCAGCGGGGAGTACGAGCGGCGGAGGCATGCTCACAACGCCAGAAGCTTGAGCGGCAGCGCTGCTGGTCTGCATCTGTCGCCGCGGCGGCAGCGGCGGGGGCGGCGATGCAGATGGCGACAGAGGCTGCGGCGGCGGCGGTCGCGCATCGGCGGCGTGCGGCGGCAGCGGCAGCGCCACAGAGTGGGGGCGTCGGGGCGGCAGCAGCGGCGGCGGATAGACGATTGTCACGGCACCGTGCGTGTGTTGCGCAGCCGATGGGGCGCCGCCATGCACTGCGCAGGTCGATGGCGGCAGCGGCGGCAGCGGCCTTGCTGGGCATGACATTGGGCGCACCGCGTGCTGCGCAGCAGGCGGCGCCGCAACGGCGGCGGTATGCTGCTCGCTGCACACTTGCGCTCCCTGTGCCGCGCCGCCGCTGCCGTAGCTTTGAGATGCAGTGCCGCGCCCTCCAGCGAGCGCAGCACACTCTGCAGCAGCACCAGCGCTCAGCCAGCCGCCAGCAGCACCGGCGCCATCGGCCGCAACGCTGCTGCCAGCACGACCGTCGCCGTCATCGCCGCAGGCGCTGCCGTCGTCCGCAGAGGAGAAGCTGAGCGCTGCCGCAGCGCGCGGCGACCCCGCGCAGCTGCCGCCGCCGCCGCCGCCGCCGCTGGGCGCCACCGAGAACCGGCATGCGCTGCGGAAGAAGAGGCTGGCGCGGTCGGGGTTGGAGAGGCGCGACGGCGACGCGGTAGCGCTGGAGCACAGCGAGCCGCGCCCGCCGCCGCCGCCGCTGCTGCTGCTGCTGCTGCTGAGCGGCGACATGGTCCCCACCCCCTCCACGAGGTCGAGCGGCGTGGCGAAGGCGCATTCGCCGAGCGCCAGCTCCTGCTCGAGCGGTGAGCCGTTGTCGCTTGCGTCGGGGGCGGGCGGGGGCTGCGCGAAGCAGCCCCTGCTGCCGCTGCGCGGCGGCGTCAGCGGCGGCGTCGCGCTGAAGTGGCTCGTGGCGCTGCCAGCGGCGGAGCTGGGGCGCTGCTTGAGGCAGTGCTCTGAAAGCGGCGGCGGCGTGCGCGGATGTTTTCTGCTGGCCTCGCAGTCGGCTGCCGCTGCTGTCGTCGCGGCTGCTGCTGCTGAGACACAGACGCTGAGGCAGGTGCCATCGCTGCCGCTGCCGCTGCTGCCGCCCCTGCCGCTGCTGCCGCCGCTGCCGCTGCTGCCGCCGCGCGCCGCAGCTGCCAAGGGTGGCTGAGGACACGGCTCGTGGCACGCCTCAGCAGCGTCCTTCGCGCCATCCTTCGTTGCCGGCACCCACCCCCTGAAGCAGTCCAGAAACCCCACGGGCTCCTCCCCAGGCGTCACGACGAGGGGCTCCGCACCCACCGCCGCGGCGTACGTCGCGAGAACGCGCGCAGCCACGCGCCCGCGCCGTTCCTCGCAGCGTGGACCGTTCCACAGGAAGACGGCGCCGTGCCCGGCGTCGAGCACGTAGGCACCGGGCGGCGCGAGGTGGCGCTGCGCGAAGGTGCACGCCGCGCCGACCTCCGCGACGCGCAGCGCGCGCGGCGGCGGCGGCGGCGGCGCAGCAGCAGCAACAGTGGCTGCAGCGCTTGACGCCAGCGGGCCCGCCGGCTGCGCGCTCAGCGCGACGGAGAAGAGGCGCGGGGGGCGCAGACGGGGGGGGGGGGGAGGCAGCGCGCGGGGCGCAGGGCCGGACGCCAAGCGCTGCTGCTGCTGCTTGGACGGCGAGGATGGGGGGCAGCTGGCGGGGGCTGGCTTGGGGGTCAGGGGCAGAGGCAGTGCGCGAGATGTGTGGAGCTCATTTGAGTTGCGGATCGTTTCCAGGCACCTGAGAGGGGTGTGGAGGGGCGTGGAGAAGGGGGGGAGCGGGGACGCGCAATCAGGGGTCGCGTTACACGGGGGGGGGGGGGGCGGGGGGGGGAGCAGCGTGGTTGATTCTGGAAGAGCTCCACCGGACGAAATCGTGCAGCTGATTGCTTGGCACCAGTGCATCAGCAGTGACAGCGGAGCAGGGATATGTGTGTGTGTGATAGAGGTGGTCGATGCGCGAGTGTCAGACCTGATCTCTACAATACTGCATAGGGTGAGTGTTGGGATCAGAGGGTGATGAATAGACTCTTCACAACACTACATGCACCAGTTCATGCTAGCCACTGCGGATACTTTTGCCTTCATTGTGTGACACAGCATGGCAGCTTAGGGTCAGGGTTAGGGCCCGCATGCAGTGCACTCAATGCAAAAATCTGCAGCATACAACATCCCCTCAGCATCTGTACATCGTCACGCTGTGGCCATTGTGCGCCAGTGGCTGACATGAGCCGTGATGCCGCGCTCATCATACGGCATCCATCAACTTGCAAGTAAGATTTAGATGAACAGCATCGTTGCCACTGCCCTCTGTTGTATCGATGTCGCTCAGCACACTGCTTTGCGTGCGGCTATGGCCCAACTTAAGGTTAGATAACCCTATCCCTACCCCTGACCAGGTGACCAGCGCACCCTCACCTGTGGCAGGTATTTGTACATGGGCTAGCAGCCACTGCCTATCCATTCATCAGATGGTCGTGCGGCGCCAGCAATCTTACCAACCCCAACGCTAACCCTACCTCATTGCACCCGCCTACAGTGAGCTGAGCAGACTGTCCGGCACTGCAGCATAGCCTGCCCGCTGCTACCGCGTCATCATCAGCACCGTGCTGCAAGTCAACACACATCAGCACCGTGCTGCAAGCCAACACACACCACGCACCTCAGGAACACCGCCGCAGACGCGCGCCCCGCGTGCGTGTGCACCACCACCGCCCGCATCAGCCCCGCCGCCCCCCCCTGCCGCTGCTGCCGCCGCCGCCGCCGCGGCGCAAACAGCCGCGTCACCTCCGTGCACAGCAGGTCGCACAGCGCCGCCGCCGCCGCCGATTCTCCTGAGCCGTGCCACACATACGCCGTGTCCACCGTGCGCGCGGCGCCGTCCGCGCCGGCCAGCAGTATGTAGCTCTTGCTCGGGTGCGGCCCCGCCGCGGCGAGCACCGCCGCGCAGCCCTCCGCCGCCGCGACCGCGCCTGCACCGGGCGCCGCCGCTGCGCACTCGCACACCTCGATCACGCGGTCCCTGACCCTGGGCCAGCGCGCGGGGGGGGGCGGCGGGCCCCACAGGCTGACTAGACCCCCCCCGCGCCCGCCCGCCGCGGCAGCAGCGGCGAGCACGACCAGCAGCTCTGCGGGCTCGCCGCCCTGGTGCGCGGCGACGTGCTGGCGCGTCTGCGGCAGGCGCAGGACGCGCGCGCACAGCGCCAGGCACAGGCGGTCAGCGGTCGCGTGCGCGTAGCCACTGGTATCACGCCCCAGCCACAGGAACAGCAGCCGCGGCGGCAGGTCGGCGCCGCCGCCGCCGCCGCTGCTGCCGCTACTGCTGCCGCCGCCGCCGCCGCCGCTGCTGCCGCTGCTACTGCGGGCCGCCGCTGCGGGCTCGAAGTAGACGACGTAGGCGTTGTTGGAGCAGAAGGGCTGCGCGCCCGGCCGCCGCACCTCATGCAGCGCAAACGGCTCAGTGCCGGTCATGCGCCACACGCGCAGCGTCGCACGGGGGTCCGCTGCGGCCGCGCCAAGACGCCGCAGCCGCTGCATCTGGCGATCGGCGGCAGACTGCGGCGGCCGCGGCTGCAGAACGCGCTGTACCGCCGCTGTGATGGACGCATCGTCAATGTCATGCTGCAGCGGCGGCAGCGGCGGCGGCGGCAGCAGCAGCGGCGGTGGCAGGTTGCCAGCCACAGCATGAGGCTGCTGCTGCGGCGTCGCGGTCGCTTCGCTGCTGCGAGCATCGCCGCTGCTGCTGCCCCAGCTGCTGGTAGAGTGGTGAGACTCGCTGATGCCAGGCAGGTTCGGCTGCCACGGTCGCCAGTCACGGAACCGCCGCTTGAACACCACCGGCTCCTCTCCGGCCTCAAACACGCTGATGTGCAGGCCGCCGTGGCCGTCGGCGTGGCGCCTCTCCTGTTCCTCCCTGGCGAAGGCTGCCGCGGCTGCCTTGGCCCAGTCCTCCACTGCGTTGCCCACGTACACGAAGGCCTCGTACTCTTGGGAGTGGATCTCAAGGACGTACACGCCGCCGGGCTGCAGAGTTTCACAGTCGAACAGCGCTGCTGCGCCGCTGTCGCTGTGGTTGTCGACATTGCGCTCTGCAACTGGGACCAGGCTGGCCTCCACGTGGGCCTCCAAGCCCGCCACCTGCTCGAAGTGCAGCTGCAGCAGCAGCGACGTGTGGTTGGGCTCTGGCTCGCCCGATGTCTTTGAGATCATGCAAGAGAATGAGGCAGGGCTGCTGAACGCGGCAGCTCTGTGTGTGTCAGGTCGGGTGCCAAGGTGCCTGTAGAAGGCTGCCTCGGTCTGCCGCTGTTGATAGCTGACCGTGCCACCGCTCTTGCCGCAGCTATCTCTGATGACAGTGGGCGAAGCATCAGTTCTGTACAGGTCTTGTCGCAGTATAGCGGTGGCAGCCTGCACTGCTGCCGCCTGGTCCTCCTCTGTAGCTCTGCTTCCCACCCAAGCAAACACCTCTCGACAGAGGTTGTCCAACAGGACGAAACAGCATCGATCGTGCAGGCTCGACCCTGCTAACGGAACCCGCTCGAGCGCTCCATGCAGCACTCGATACAGAGCTGCCTCCATTTTGCGAGCACTGCTGCTGCCGCCGCGACTGGTGTAAGCGCCATACATCCGCAGCGAGGTCAAACTGCGCATATCATGCATGATATGCGCAGCTGCAATGCGCACGCGTTGCGGTAGATTGTGTACAGCATAAGATTGCGCAGCATCTGCTCCAGCAGTATCCATTCCTCGCGCACCGTCGCTGAGACTGGCTCAGCGCACACACCGCCGCCCGTTTTGCGTAATCTGAGCACCCAATATCAAGTTACATTTTACCGTTGTTTCTGACCGAAGTTGAAGTTCGGAAAAAATTCTTGGCCGCAAGCCTCCCTCTCCTCGTTATGTCCCTGGACGAGCGATTAGTTATTGAGCCTACCGAGAAGTACTCGGTAATCTCAGTACAGGGTAGCACTGATGAAGGCGGCGACGTCAGCTATGTGGCATTGGACGTGCTGTGCCCCTACACAGCATCGCTGGTTCACAAGGCCTTTGCAAGGAGACGAAAACGCTGGCGCGTAACAAATGACAGGTGAGCAAGCTAGTGCAATGTAGCAGCAGCAGCAGCAGCAGCAGCAGTAGCGGCAGCAGTAGCAGCAGTTGCTGCAGTGGGAGCAGGATGCACGGGCGCTGACCTCTGTGTGAAGGCTCGCTGCCACGAGGCGTTGACGACCGCAATTACAAATGGGGGGGTCGTTCAACACGCCTTCAATGGAGTCCTGGTCTGCGAAGAAGCAACCGCTTTCTATTGTCTGTATGAACCAGCAAGTTGTTCCAAATGAAGTACTTCAAATATATGTACATCTCTCAGTGAGAGCTCCTCAAGGCAGCGCCGCTTTCCATCTTGACTGAGAGGTACCCACAAGAATGCAACAGCGGAAAGCAATGCGAACACAGACTGCCCAACCTCCCTGCAAGCGGGCAACTGTGCGCTGAAGCACGCATGGGCATCAGTACCAGCGCACAAACTCTCGTTTTACGGTGACCGTCCTCATGAGCATCATCTAAATTGTGTGATATCGTCGCAGCTCCAAGGCGCAGCTGCACTGGGGCGACTACGAGTGCCTGAACTGGGATGAGATAGTGTCGGGGCGGGTGTGCGGCAGCTCCTACTGCACGCGCAAGGGCCTCAGCCGCAAGGCTCAGCTCTCCATGTACACCAACAAGTACCTGTCCAAGGTGCCGACTTCACCTTTGAAGAAGGCCATGGTGAGTCGCTGTTGTCAAGCAGGAACTGACGCATTTGTGGAGGTGTAGTGCATGCTGGCGCTGCATGTTCGTCTTCCTGCTGCAGCACCTCTCGAGATGACCACATGGCCCTGCGGCACCCAGCGCTGCAGTTTCTGAGGCAATGCAATGTGCCAGAAGTGTTGTAAATGACCAGCGTGCGGAGCCTGTGACAGCGGTGCCTCTGTTGACGAAATAGTACATCTACATTAACTCCTCTGCCATCATCAGCATGCGCTGCCCAGGCCCAACCCAAATTTGTCTTGAATATACTTCAACTTGAAGGTAACATGGCGGTGATCAGTTACATGTGTACAGTTGCATCCCGCCACCACCCCACCCACCTCAGCCCCGCACCATCATCGTGGACATCTGGGAGGCGTTCGACGACAAGATGACCTTCAATCTGGGCGGTGACATAGCGTCCTTTGGCGACGACGCGGGCGTGCGCCAGTGCATGAGCCTCAGCGACAGGATAGACTGGGCACTGGAGGCGGTGCGCGACGCCATGGCGGCGGCGGAGGCGCGCGGGGGGTGGATCCTGAAGGCATCAACGCTCAACAAGGTGAGTGCGGTTGTTGGAACCGATGTTTGTCGCTTGAGCGCGCTCCTGTCGTCGTTTGATTGGACCTGTCACGGCATGGCGTACGAAGCATGCGGCGAGTGCAGGGTTAGAGTTAGGGTGTGTACACCGCTGTGGGAACTGGCAGCATTGGTGTCGTGATGGGCCACACGGCACCACGCGGTCGGCTGCTGTAGGATGCTGAGGCAGGTGCAACAGGCTTGCTGAAAGTGCGCACGGCAGCTACTATCAGACTTGCACAAGATGTGCACATCAATAAAAAGTGATTGATGCTTCCGTGCAAACACAGACATGCCGTACGGCGCACGCTTCTGCACCCGCCGCCTGTGTTTCTGATGATCTGTCGGCGCCCTAACTTCAACTTGAACAGGGTGCCGGCGTCCACCTGGTGACGGACTTCAACGACTTGCGAGACGTGGTGCACGCCAACCATGACATACGGGAGTGGGTGCTGCAGGAGTACATTGAGAGACCGCTGCTGGTGCACGGGCGCAAGTTCCATCTCAGGGCGTACGTGCTCGCCGGTGAGTGCGCGCCGCGGAGGGCCGGAACCTACAGTTACTGGGCAGTTACACGGAACACACTTACCAGTACACTTACACGGGGCGGTTGCGTGGACCGCACTGCAGTTGAAGGGCAGTCGCGTGTGCATGTGTTGCGTCTGGCAGTCGGGATGACGGCACTTCTCGCAGAGGCCGAGGAACAGATGTGCTGAACGTGCAGCAGGGTGTGGTGGGCACCCGCCATCCGGTGATCAGACTAAAGAGAGACAGAGAGTGCGCGTACAGCATGGTCGCTGAGGAGCTGAATAAGTGCCTGAGCGCTGCCGCTTGCACTTAGGGCTAGCGTCAGTGTTGAAGTCAGGTTTTCTGCCCTGTTTTGCGTGCATGAACCACGTGCAACAACACATGCCTTCCTTGCAGCCCTGGCTGGGATTGATGCCGGAATAACGGCACTTCCCATAACCTCACCCGCAGCCTCGTGCGCGATGCTGAACGTGCCCCCCCCCCCCCCCCCCCCCCCCCGCAGTCGGCTGCCTGTCCGTCTACCTGTTCGACCGCGTGCTGCTGCTGTCCGCGCACGCGCCATACGCTGCCGGCGACTTCTCCGACCCGCTGGCGCACATCACCAACACGGCGCGGCAGTGCGAAACTGCCGCGTTCGACGAGGCCGCCAGCGTGGGCCTGCTATCTGACCTAGCAACGCACCTGACGCGCGACGGCGGTATGGCGGACGGCGACGCGGAGGCGGCGGTTACGGGGATCGTAACTGCCATGCGCGCCATCACGGCGGAGCTGTTCCGCGCCTTCAAGGGCGAGTTTGCTGTCTTCGCGCCGCTGCCGCACTGCTTTGAGCACTTCGGTCTGGACTTCATGGTCGACGAGGCCCTGAACGTGTGGCTGCTGGAGGTGGGCAGAGCGGGCGTGTTACAGTGCGTGATGATGCGGTAGCTCGTGCGCGGCAGCTGCGCGCCGATGGTGTCGCCGATTGCCGTCACTATGCCGATTGCTAGTGGTACTGATGAAACCATCACCTTCACTGTGGCGACCGCTATTGGTGCTGATAAAAACACCATTGCCTTTACTGTGAATCCTTTGCCTTCACTGTGCCGACCGCTAATAGTGCTGATGAAACCTTGCCCCAGATGTACAAGGTGGCGTGAAGGTGGACATTTCAAAAGGATGGCATCAGGTGGAACGTAGTCTTGTGAGTCACGTACACTTCACTGCAAGTCAGAACCTCGAGCATGAATTTACACTCATGACTCTTGACGCCCTGCCAACACTCTGCAAAGATCTCAGCGAGCGTAGGCAAACTCTACCCCAGCAGCTCATACAGCCCAATAGGCGACTTCAGCGCACACAACCATGTGCATTTTCATCAAGGCTGTCCCCCCCCCCTCCCCCCCCCTCCCCCTCGACCCGCTGCGCAGGCAAACCCCGGACCGGACTTCAAGCAGACCGGCGCGCGCTTGAAACCCGTCATAGAGCAGCTCATGGAGGACACCGCGCGCGTGTGCGTGGACGGCGAGCAGTGCTTAGCGGTGGGCCAGGCGGTGGGCGGGCTGGTCCTGGTGTATGAGGAGCAGTGGTCGGGGAGCAAGGGCACGCCGACAATGAGAATGATTTGAGCGTTCGCTTGCTTGTCATCGTTATGATATGGCACGCGTTGTCAAGGCCGTACACATAGAGTGTGTTTTTGCACGTGCTTGTGTCAGGCTGCATTGACATTCACATGTGTGCATCGTGGTGTGCTCCGGGCGGTGGCGATCGGGGAGCAAGGGCACGCCGACAATGAGAATGATCTGAGCCGCCGTCGCTTCTCGTTCAATCTGGCACATATGGTTAAAGATGCTCCTCATTTGTGTCATGCTTGCTTGATGAGAATGATCTGAGCATCCGCTTGCTTGTCATTGTCAAGATGTGACACACGTTGTCAAGGGGGCGTACACAAGGGGTGCGTTGTGGTGCGTGCCTGTTTCGTGCTGCGTTGACTTGTGTGCATCATGCTGTGATCCGAGCGGTGGTGGTGACCGAGGAGCAGCGCCACGCCGCGCTGACCATATCAGATGGTATGATGTGTGTGCTATGTGTGTATATGAGTGACCTCATTGGCAGAAATGACTTGCTTGCCATGTTGAATGTGCCTGCTACCACAGCGGGGATGTCATGCCCTGTTCGGTCACGAAATTGTTTCTGTGTATGAGCTGGTTGTGGCAACCCATGATAAGCCTTGCGGAGTGTGTCACGAGCATGATAGAGCACACCAAAAGCGCATGCCGGGTGGTGAATGCAGCACTGCTCAGGGTTTTTGGCTGTTGGCCAACTTTTTGAAAAGTAACTTCAACGCGTTAACTTCCACGTCACGCGCTGAGCTGAGCCTGTGTGTGGAGCGTCAAGCCAAATGTAGAACCATGCTGGCCGGCTTTGTGCTGCTGCTCTGGTTGAGCGTGCAGCTGGCCAAAGCCTTCGTCATCTGCCCACCTCTGACTGCAAGCAGGCGATGTGCGCTACATCGTGTGTTCGACAGCTCGCAGTCGACATTGCCGGACAGGTGCGCGACGTGTGGCTTAACACGTGTTGTGGGACTGACGCATTCAATGGCTTACAGTTGCGTGAGATGATTCTTAGCTCAAGAGTCGCAATTGGCGTGTCCGTGTTTGGTCACAAGCCGAAAATCGAGCTCTGCTCTCGATTTTCTGCTCCCTCCGATTTCAAGCGCTTGCGTCTTCTCCTTGGTTGGTGGGCTAATAAGACTGGCCCGCCATAAAGCAGACCTCTCTGTCGTGCAGCGCATTGGGCTGCATGCTGATCTGCCTCTCTGCCATTGCTGGTCGGTGACACATTTGTTGATCGGTGCTTGCACAGACGGGCAAGGAAGAAGGAGCTGCCGGACTTTTACAAGGCCTTAGGCGTAGCCACGAATGCGAGTGGGGATGCCGTGAAGGCGGCGTACCGGACGCGCGTCAAGGAGTGCCACCCGGATGCCATGTACCGCAAAGGCGACACGTCGGATGCTGCTCTGGATGAGTTCTACCTGCTGGAGGAGGCTTACAGCGTGCTGAGCGATCCTGGCAAGAGGTCGACGTACGATCAGGGGCGGGCGATGAAGAGAATGGTGGCGTGGCTGGACAAAGGCGACTGGGGCTCGGCCATGGCGGCGGTGGGGAAAGTGGGGAGGGCGGTGGCGGTGGACATTGCGGTGCCGTTGGCCAAGGGGTAAGTAGGTATCATGCGTGTACTGACAATCATGCATTGATGTTGATTGGGCCCTGCGCCGCGTAGCCATGCGCTGACATGCACATCAGCAAGCCTCTGCCTGTTTTGAGTGCCACTCCCCCCCCCGCCCCCCTCCACGCACACAAACACTCTCGTCCATATCGCTGCGGCAATACTCACTTTGCTCCCCGCAACCACCTGCGCCGAGCAGCGTGGCGACACTTACAGCGGTGGGTTTGAAGCAGATGGCGGAGTCGGCCGCGTCAGCGACGCTCAGCGGTCCCGCGCTGCGTGGCAGCAGCGGCGGCGGCGGCAGCGGCGGAGGGGCCTTGCTGTCGCTGCAGGCGGCGCAGGGAGTCGCGCGCGACAGGCTGGGCGACGCGCAGGCGGCGCACGAGAAGGTGCCGTAACCGCTGTGTAACTGCCTTGTAACCATAGACGCTCAGTGACGCGGGTCGGAAGGTGGCGCATGACAGGGTAAGCTATGCTGAATGCGAAGTGTGCTCTTGGTATCAGCCACAGACGCTGTAACTGTAAAGTGGCCGTTGACAATGGCAGGGCGACACGTGCGACGGTCTGGGAAATATGTTGCAGTTGTGCACGCCTAGGTGAGCATCAACTCAAATGTCCACTCCGCCAGAACTTGACTAGAAGAGGACGCCGCATGTGCATGAACAGCACAGCGCGTGCAACAAATGAAACTGGCTGAGCTCAGGAGCGCAGTCAAGAGGCGCCAAGTGCGGCGCCAGTCACGCTCAGCAACGCGCGAGCGGCGCACAAGAGATTGAAAGCGACACGCTGCAGGCTGTGATGCAGAAGTTGACACTGAGGCAGGCGGATGTAAGGAGCCTTCGGCTCAGCGCTTCACAAGCAGCAACTTGTGAGGAGGTGATGCGCGTGCCGTCAAGGGGTGTCGCATGCATGTCCTCATCGGAGCGCTGCTGCTTTCGCGCCGCCGGCAGGCCATTGAGCTGGAGGGCCTCGCCGCGGCGGCAGAAGCGGAGGCCAGGGGGTATGCTGCGCAGGAGCAGGCGTGGAACGCGACGTTCACCATGGTCAGGGAGGAGGTCAAAAGGCAAGTGCTCCAGGTGGTGTGCTGGAAAACCAGCCGTAGAGCAAAAGGCGATTGCATTGCCGGGCTGCACTGCGCGGCAGACTCAGCAGCGCGGTGCCCTAACCCTAACCCCTACCTTTTGAGGACGTTGAATCGCAAGCACATGTGGGGTACGCTGCGCTGCATCCCTTTCGGCTCCCCAACACCATCACCATATGCCCTACCCAACAACCTTGGTGGCCATGTCGATTACTCTGCAAGACCATGCAATCGCTGCCTGCTGCGTCACACAGTCCCCTTCTCCGCCCCACGCCGTTTCGCTGCCGCGCCGCACCCGCCGCGCCTCCCGCAACCGCCTCATAGCACGTCACTAACCCATCGCCCCTGCGACACCGCCGCCGCCGCTCGCGCCCACAGCGCTCAGGCCGTCGCGCAGCAGGCACGGCAGCAGCTGGTGGCGCTGCAGGCGCAGCTCAGTGTGTGCCAGCGCGACGCCGCCGCCACCGCCGCCTCCGCCGCCGCCGCCGCCGCGGCATCCGCCGCGCAGCGCGCCGCCGCCGCCGCCGCGCTCGCCGCCGCCGACGCCGATGTGGCCCTCGCGGAGGCCGCGTTGGAGGCTGCGAGACGGCGGCGGGATGAGCTGCGTGCCCAGGCCGCGGGCGCGGGAGCTGTTGGAGAGGATGCCAGCCCCGGGGGCGGGATTGGGGGGTGGGGGGGAGGGGGGGGGGAAGGGGGGTGGGGGGTCGCGGCGCTCGCAGCGCAGTGCGACGCGCTGGAGCAGAGCGTGGCGGTGGCGGAGCGCGGTCTTGGCGCCAAGGTGAGGGGCAGTGCTCAGCGGATTGTCGCGCGCCATCACATGTGTGTTCTTTGTGGAAGGCTTTGCAAAGTTCAGCTGATTGGCATGATGCCGAAGTACACCTTTAGGTCACTTGTAGCAGAGTGGAACACTCGTTGCTGGGTGCATGGTAGCTGTGAATCGCCGCTTGCAGACAGCGCGCAAATGTCCTCAAGGTCAGGGCTGGATCCAGATTCTCAACTGTAGCACCCACGGCTGCTTCAGGAGCCATGATTCACGGCAAGCGATAGCTGCACGTGTAGTGGATTTGGGTGGCACATGTGCGCAGCTGTGACGGTAGCTGAGCATCACCGCAACTACGTGTGCCATGCCCGTGCCCGCGCGTGCAGGTCGCAATGGAGACGCTCGCGAGCGAACGCCTGCAGCTGATTGGGCAGCGGCGCATGAAGGCGCTCAAGCAGTACGAGCTGCTCCTCTCCAAGGCGCAGACATTTGCGGCCACGGCGGAGACTTTGACTCGTGAGTCACTTGACGCAGGCTCGCGCGCCGCGCAAGCAAACGGCGTCACTATCGCCGATGCCGCCGCCACCGCTTTGGAGGCTGCAGCAGGCGGAGGTAATGAGATCGCTGTCCCCGAAGCAGGACCTGTCGCGCCCGCTGTCGTTGTAGAAGCTGGTGCTGCTGCAGCTGCACCTCCTGCTGCTGCTGCACCTCCTGCTGCAGCTGCGGCTGCTGCTGCTGCTGTTGCAGCTGCACCTCCTGCTGCTGCTGCAGCTGCTGCTGCTGCTGTTGCCAGCGGTGTCAACGGTAGCACCGCATCAACACCTCCCGCCAACGCTGACGCCGTGGTGCCTATAATGCCAGCGGCGGCGGCGCCGCCGCAGCCCACGGCAGAAGAAGCGCCTGTGACTGCCGACGCTGAAGCTGCCACTGCTGCGGCCGCTGAGCCTGCAGTGCTCACACCGGACAGCAGCGTGCCGCCAGGCAGCGCCGTGGTGCTAGATTCCGATGTTGCCAACGACAGCAGCAGCGGCGGCGGCAGCAGCGGCGGCGGCAGCAGCGATCCGGCGGAAGCGCCCAGGCGCGCGCGCTTCTTCTCGCGCTTCCGCACGCAGCTGGAGCGCGACGACGATGCCGCTGCGGCGCCGCCAGAAAGCGCTGCGGGAGCTGTGATGCCGTCCGCACAGCAGCCGCCAGAACACAGGGCAGCTGCCGATATGGCAGATGGGCCTTCGCCATTGGCGGCAGCGGCGGCAGCGGCGACAGCACCGCCGGAAGCGGCGGCTCAGCTGCTGCCGCCGGAGCGCACCTCTACAGCGGCGGAGGCGGCAGCGCGGCTGAAGGCGGCGACCGAGCGGAGGGCGCGGCGGCGCGGCAGCGGCACCATCACCTGGGGTGCCGGCGCTAGCAGCGGCGGCGACAGTGGCGGCGGCAGCGGCAGCGGCGGCGGCAGCGATGGCAGCAGCAGTGCGCCAGCGATGTACACGGCAGGGCAGGGGTTTGCCACCAAAGCTGCGCCAGCAGCGAGAGGCGGCGCCGGCGCCGGCAGCAGCAGCGGCGGCAGCGCTCAGAGGGCAGCGCTCAACAGCAGCGATGCAGATGGTGGGGGGCCTGCCCTGGAGCTGGCGCAGGGTTGGGTGGCGGGGGTGGTGCGGCGGGGGACGGGGGGCGATGCCACAGATGACAATGACGACGATGCGAGCAGCGCGGGCGCTGAGGCGGGCGGCAGCATGAGCGCTGATACGCCTCAGCCGCGCGAGCCCGTTGACTTTGTCTAGGGCAGCGCGGCCCACGGGTCGCATGCCGCATGAGTTGCCTGCGCTGCACGATGGTTATGTACATTCCACGCGAAGTGCGCATCATAGAACGCTCACTGTGGGCGGCGAGCGAGGGGGTTTGAAGGGAGGGAGGAGGCTCCTTTTGATGCTAAACGCATTTATTTTGCGGCTTCAGGTGGCGGTTGAAATAGTAGCACGGGTTGTGGCGCATGATCACAGTTTTGTTCAAGACCCAAGACAGCACAGCGCCATCAAACACACATCACATAATGTACTTGCACCGTTGTACTTGGTCTCACATTGAGTGATCTGTAATGTCACGGAAGCACTGTGCAGCGCTCCTGGCGGTTGTCACTTCTGTTGTCCTATCATTTTCTATGTAGCAGTCAAGGGGAGGCTGGTCCTGCGTTGTCGCCACGCACCTATCTCGTGCATGCAATCACTCAATGCGACATCAAAGCTTTCATCTGCTATCCCGTCAACGAAAGTCACGGATGAGAAGCAATGGTCAATTGACCAAGTCGACTCTGATTGTTGAACTTTCAGCTGTTGAAGTTCAAAAGTGGCAGTTGCCGAAATCTCAAGTCGATCGATACGCATGCACGTGTGGCAGGTACTGCGCGATGGTGGATGCAGCAAGTGCAATAGTGAGTGCTGACAGCCAGCCTGGCGTCCGTCAGCTCGCACGGCATTTGTATCTATACTCAGTGAGAATCGGGTCAACCTTCAACCTGTATGTCGAGTACTGCGCAGCTGCTGCGTGTGTAGTCATTACACTGGACTTCAGTCGCAGCGACAACATTGTCATCGAAGGAGCCGATTGCAAGGAAACTGCAGCCCACAGCCTGCAAGCCACAGCGACTGCTTACCCTTTCACTCGCACATTGGTTGCGAGGCTTCGTGTTGACGATAGGCACAGGCCAGCTGTGCTGAGGAACGAGTGCAGCTGGGAGCTGCAGCCGCTGCGAAATTCAGAGGCACTCACGGCCGCTGCGGTGGAGCGGGAGGACGCGGCTGCAGCGCTTCTGGCACGCACGACGCAGCTGCTGCGCCAGCATGACTTTAGCGCTTCTACCAGCCCCGCAGACGCCCTCGTACAAGCCTGCACAACGCACGGCATTCACTTCATAGACCACGCCTTCCCGCCCACCAGCTCATCGCTCGGCAGCGGCTTCGATGGCGTGCCCATCGTGTGGCGGCGCGCGTCGGACCTCGTGCCGCCCGGCAGCAACAACAACTGCAGCAGCGCTCATTCACTCCCGCCGATCCTGCCGGCGGACCTTCGTCCCAGCGACCTGCGCGCGGCGACGGCGCTGGAGAATGCTGAGCCGGACTTTGCGTGCGCGCTGCGGGCGCTCGCGGAGAAGCCGCAGCTCGTGGCAGCGCTCCTCGCCAACCAGCCGCGCGGGGGTCGCCGCGCTGGCGTTTATTCCGTAGTCACCTATCAGGGCGGCATCCGACGAGCGCTGCTGCTGGATGACTTCTTCCCGTGTCACGCGGGGGTGGCGGGGGGGCCGTGCGTGACGCGCTGCCATGGCGACGCGCTGTGGCCGCTGCTGCTGGAGAAGGCCCTGGCGAAGCTGGCCGGCGGTTACACGCGGGCGCTGAGCCGCGGATACAGCACCTCGGCGTCCACACAGGTGCTCCGGATGAGACTGAAAGTGTGCAGTCCGTGGTGTGCTATGGGGGACTGTGCACGAATGTCGCAGGCTTTAGCCTCCAGTACATGTAGGTGCCAGTGTGTCACAGGGGCTTGTGAGTGAGCAAGTGCATGTGGGCATGTCGCATCAACGCTGAACTTAGATTTGAAGCACAACTGATGCAAGATCATACGTGGGGAGCGTCCGCATGTGGTCATCAGGCAGCTGCGACAGTTCTAACATACTTTTGCTGTGACTGTGCTGCTTGGACGCAGATGCTGCATGCACTCGTAGACCTGACGGGCGCACCCTACCACCGCATCCGACTGGACGGCGACGCCTGGCAGCCTACGGACGTGTGGCGCAGCCTCTGCGACTGGCAGTCGAGCGGCTGGCTCATCGTTGCCTGCACGCACAGCACCAGCAGCAGCAGCAATGCCGTCAGCAGCAGTGGCGGCGGCGGCGGCAGCCCCACGGTTGGCGGCAGCGGCAAACGCGGCGGCGAAAGTCGGGCTGGAGGGCTGCTGCTGGACTATGCGTACACAGTGCTGGGGTGTAGAGATTTGGGCGGCGATAGAGTTGTCAAGCTGCGCGGGCCGCTGCAGTTGGGGGCTTGGGAGGGGATCACGCCCGCGGAGAGCGTGGCGGGCGGCTTGGACGCGGAGCAGCGGACCGCAGGCGATGAGGTGAGGCAGGCTTTGTCGCTCATTTGTCGTGTGTGCGTGTGTAAGGCGCAGCTGCTTTGTGCATGGGGGTCGCAACAGGAAGATGCACTTGTCAGCACACAGGCCACAAACATTCACCTCATGTGGAACGAGGTGCCGTAATACCAACAGTGGGATGACCGCTTCAGAGAGCGGCCCTGTGTCGGCAACAAAGTGCCTCCATCGCACCGGCACCTACAACGCTCACTTTTCCAGGAGAACCAAAATGGTCACGGTTTGGAATGCGCATCACTAATGCAGCTCTGTGCTGCTTACATGCTCTGCTCTCTGGCCAGGACTGCACCGATGCCTTCTACGTCCCCCTGTCACACCTGCCACGCCATTTCGGCACACTTGCCGTCATCATGGCGCGCGCCGCCGGCGGCAGCGGCGGCAACGACAACAGCAGTGCGCCATGGTTTGAGCAGCGGCGACGCATCACATTCACCCCGACCGCTGCTGCCGCTGCCGCGGCGCGCGCCGCTGCCGCTGCTGCGGACGCCGCCGCCACCGCGCCGGGCGAAGCTAACATCGTGCCAAACGCGGCGGCGGCGTCAGCAGCAGCAGCGCCAACAGCAGCAGCGGCAGCAGCAGCTTGCGGCGCGGCGGCGCAGGTGTGGGCGCTGTCGGTGTGCCAGCTGAGCCAGGTATACATTTCGGTGCACCAGGGGGACGCGCGCGCGGCGGCGGCGGGGGGGGGCGGGGCAGCAGCAGCGGGAGGGTACATGGACATGGGCGTCACGGTGCTGCGTGTGCGCCCCGACTTTGCGCTAGAGGCGGTGGCGTGCAGCGGCGACGTGGTGGCGCGGCAAGTGCAGGTGATGCGCTACTGCACATTGGTGATGCGCTGCAGCACTTCAAGAAGGAGCGTGAAGAAGGACAATCGTAACTTAGCCCCTCCTCTAGGTTGGTGTTCCCGTGCTGCTGTGTTACTGGTGTTGACTCCGACAGCAGGTTCGTGTACGGGGATCAACGGTTTTCAGAAAGCGGTCATGTGCTCTCGGCTTGTCTGATGCTTTGCGCTGACGCAGCGGCACAGTCATGGCAGATAAGAGTGAATGTGGGCTCAGGACGATAGTTTCTGAGGTCTCTCCAGCCACCCGTCATGCGAGCCAGTGTTTTGGGGTCAGTAGCACGCAAGTTCGCCTGAGCTCCTCTGCGCCGTCGCATGCCAGGCTGGCGATTCCCACTGCTGGCTCGCAGCCATTACCCAAAAGCTGACGCGCGTGCGCCGGCACGTGCAACGTTCAAGCGCCCTGCTAGAAACGGCGCTGACAACACGACTCTGCAACGCTGCGCGCGTCAGATCGGCGCAGTGCTCTCGCCCGGCAGCTACCTGGTCGTCCCCACGTCGACCGGCCACCACCTTCTGCAGCAGTGTCGCAGCACCGCTCAGCAGCAGCAGCGCTCAGCAGCAGCGGTGCCGCCAGCGCCGCTGCTGACGCAGGACGGCAAGGCCTTCTCGCCGCAGCTCGAGGCAGCGCTCAGCGCGGTCTTTGAGGACCTGGACGCGGACTGCGACGGCGTGCTGAGCCGTGAGGAGCTGGCGGGGTTTCTGGCGGCGACGGAGGGCGCGGCGCTGGAGGACGGCGCGCACGCATGGCTGCTGTCGCACTTCGACAGGTGCGTGTGCGCGACGCTGTATATGTATTGTCACATGGCACTCCCAAGTGAGTTTATCCTAGCTACAGCAGGGCAAGGCGCCACGTGAGCGTCACCCTCAGAAGTTGTGTTTTCTTTGCAGCGGGCACTTGCGGCAGTGCTCACAGCGACCTTGCCGGGGCAGTGCGCTGGTGCTGGTCCTTGCGGGCAAGCGGAGAGAGCCACAAACTTGAACCTACTGCATTCATGAATAGCTGCTTGTGAAATGATGATTGGGCCGACATTGTTGCGCCCTTACAGCGCCACGACTGGTGCAGGTTTCGAGCGCCAAAGCCATACACGACATGCAGGCGCCCACATCGACCTTGACGCATCGCCAGCGCCGCTGCTTCGTTGCCACTCGATGTGCCTCTACACTGAGCCCAGTGGGGCCCGGGGTGTCGCTGACTGTAGCATTGCTTCTGGATCTTTATGTGGTGCTCCTGCAACTGGACACATGCATACATGCCCTCACACCGAGCGCGCTCGCGCACTCGCGCCAACACATGCCGTCTCTACCGCCATCACCCCCACACGCTATCCGCCCGCTCTCACTCTCTCTCGCGCGCCTTCGCAGCCGCGACGGCGGCCTCACGCGCGCGGGCCTGCTGCAGGCGTACCGCTTCATGTGGCAGGACGCAGGGCGCGACGCGCGCGTCCTCACGCGCGACCTGCGGCGCTTCGGCTTCGACGCGCGCGCGCTGAGCCGCGCTGCCGCTCCGCGGAGCGCTGCCGCGGCGCTGGTGGTGCACGCCTCGGCGCCGTTTGCGCTCGCGCCGCACGCTGCAGCGCGCGACGCGCAGCGCCTGCTCGACGCCGCGTGGCGGCTGCCAATGACAGCGCTCGGCAAGTGTGAGGAGGTAGTGGCGCAGGAGGGGGGGCGGCGCGCGCGGGTGTGGTGGCTGGAGGCTCAGGGCGGCAGGGGGTTGAGCGTTGCGGTGGAGAATTGTTGTTGTGAAAGGGGGGGGGAGGGGGGAGGGGGGGGGGCACTGCGCGCTGTGGTGGACTGCTCTGGCAGTGTGAATGTTGTGAGTAGCGCGGGGGCGGTGGCGGCGGAGGCGGTGGTGAGGCCGGGCGAGATGGCGCTTATACATAGGCTTGTCGCGGTGGATCAAGGGGGAGGCGATGTGCACATAGAGTGGACGCACAGCATTCAGTGGCTGTGATGCATGATCACGTAACCGTATGTTCATACAGGAGTGCTTCATGTTGAGTGCATTGCCGTGAATAAGTATGTACTTGAAGTACTGCGTTGAGCAAATGTAAACATCGCATGAAGTCCAGCCGTGGGCGGGGGCAATAGGCACTATCATGCAGTTGCTGTCATTTTCAAGGCCTACTTCGTGTCCATGGGCACTCGCCTGTGTGTCTGGTCGTGAACTTATTGCAACTGCTCGCTGCACTTGATCGCTTGTCACGACGAACGCAGTGCCTGCGCATCACCGCTCTTGCGCTTTGTTGGCAATGCAACTTGACATGATCACGTGGTTGCTTCAGCTTTTCTGCGGTCAAATCCTTCACTGGTGCACATCCTAAAAGCAAGCCTGACAGTGCCTACAACTGCATGCATATCCAATGTCATGCCATGTCCATCACGCTGGTAGTGTGCCTTAGTCAGCACATCACCTCACCATGGAATTCAAAGAGCCCGCCTATAGGATACATGCACAGAGTGATGACATGAGCTACATACACTGCTATGAAGGCAGCGCTACAGCACAGCGGCGTCTGCCAACCCTACCAGCATGCAGGACAATGTGCATCATCCACGCGATGTTGACGCAGGTGGGGTCGTTGAGCAACGTTGTTGATGGCTGACTTGATGAGCGCTTGCAGCAAAAACAGTGTACTGCCAATGCATCCGGAAGGCCATTTGCAATCCGGGCGCGGAACACCATAAGCTCAATTGCGAACCAACCTCACACAGCTTACATATGACCAGTCACTTGACCGGAATTTAACACCATAACATCTGACATGTGCTCTGAGATGGCATATAAACAGCGGTAGCAAAGCAGCTGCAGCTGCCATCTTGAAAGGTCCCGTCATTGAGGTTTCATGCGTGCATTTAGGCAGTGTCACGATTCCTCCTTGGCTTGTTGTGCCATGTACTTGCTCCTGTTCTCCTCTATTTGGCTCAGCCTCTGCCTCATGACCATGGTGAGTGTTTCGAATGCCTTGCGTTTCATTTCGATCACCTCCCTCAAACTGGCGAGGTTCGCCTCCACCATTCCCGCTTTTCGGGTCAAGAACTCCTCTGTTTCTCTTTGGCTCTTCTCTGCGTAATACCCTGTCCCGATATCTACAAGAAACTTATCTCCCTCGATCACCTTGCCGGGCACGTAGAGGCTCTGCGTCAGTGGCACCAGTATCTCCCGCCCTTCTGCCTTGCGTCCCATGGCTTCCACGGCTGACTTCGCCTCCTGATACCGCGCCAATCCATCTCTCAATGCTGCGTAGTTGGCTGTTAGCGTTTGAACTTCCTCCTGATGCTGCGTCTTGAGTTGATTGAGTTGCTCCAAGCTCAGGCTGGATAGATCCACCTCTCTTTGTCCTACCACCGACGCCATCGCTCCTAAGGCTCGCTCGTCGCAGGTTTTCTGCAGTAGAAAAGATCAAGATCTGTTGGCCTTTTCAAGTGGCTTCTTGAACACTGTCTTGCAGAATAGCGCTACTTACGACACGACGGTTGCACCATGCTGAGGCCTGTAACAATGTAGGCTGAAATGCAGTAAGTTACACATGCAGAAGAGGAGGCTTCATGCATGGGCCTTACAGAACACTTGGCAGCCACTCATGGGGCATTTGCATTTGATGCCTTGTTTGCGACGGCCATGCCCTGTCTTTTCGGAGGTGATGAAATGCACCAGGTTGGCGCCACCATCCTACTTTTTGAATTTGCTGATTCTCGCACAGAGCGCAAAAAGCCCCAGATGACTGGTGTCAAGCTTGCCGAACTAGCGTCTTGATGGCGATCACTGAAAACGACATGGTCGAACGCCGTGTGCCCCCTCACTTCATCCTTGTCCATCTGCCTGCCCCCTTTGGACCCCACCATGTGTGTTGTCACATGAAATATTACGCCAGGAGGCGAGTTGCCGAGAGAGCAGAGCGTTTGCAAGCCAGTGCTATGCCTTCAAATGCTAGCCGGTGTTGTCGATACAACGCATCTCGGTACATACCTGTGCGTTGTATCGACAACACTTGGCCGCACATAACCTGGGTGGAGGGACTGGCTAGTCCGGGCACCGACATCCTGCTCGCATATTCCACGGCGACGAAATACCAGCAGGGTCCGCCCCTGCGCCACGATATTGCCAATCAACCAAACTGTCAAAAGGCCGCACGGTCACAATACCTGCTATGGTACCGTTTCCACTGTTCGTACCAAGTGCAAGATTGCTTCCGAATGCGATAGTGCCACTTGCTGCAAAGAGGGACAGAGTAAGTCGGATCTTCTTGTGGGTATAAGCTTGAGTAGCCATTTGTGGTAGACGCTACAACGTCACTGATGTTTAACATGGTCCGTGGTCTGCAAGATGCCTGTGGTTTATGCTTTTGAGGAACGCTGGTGGCAACTGCCAGGTTATGTGCTGATGTATCTGACGCATTTTGGGCCTGTACAACACAGCCTGGACTCACGGGAGCCACCTTGAGTCATTTTTGGTGTCAAGCGGCAGTCAAACCATTGTGGTGCACACACTAATGTGCTTCGAGGTGGGAGCGGAGCACTCATGTGGAGGGCGGGGCGCAGCCGTCTCGCGGTTTCTTACCAATCCTTCGTTGCCTGCTGCATATTGGGAAAGTACCTGGACCTTCGCGATTCACCTGCGCGCTCCTCTAGCTCTGGTCGCTCTCATGCCCTGTAGGCGCGTGATCCATGCAAATTGTATATTTCTGTCCTGTCCTGCTGCGTACCTTCAACAGCGCCACATGACGTCTCGATGCTGGAGCACAAGGTGCTGTTCAGCAATCGCCATTGATGGAGGCCAGCTGGCCTTGGTGCTGATTCACACGGTGCTGTTGAGCACCCGTCATTGATGGTGGCTGTGCCGTCAAGCAGATGTGAAATGCCGCTGGCACGAGCCTCGGCTGTCACCGTCATGGCCTCGCGGGCGTCAATCGCTACACCGTTGAGAGAGAGAGCTCATGTGGGATGGGCCATCTCTATGGCCCAGTTCCTGGACTCCATGCACACCCAGATGTGGTTGGCTTAAGAACTTCTACCCATCTCTCTGCTCGCATCATGATGTGGGCCAAGGCACACGTCATCATGACATTTGACGCAGGTAGACAGGGCAGGAATCCAAGAGCTAACCTCATCTGGACGAGCACGGAATCCAGAAACTCAGCCATATAGGCGGCCCCGGCCCAGTGAAGCTTCCTCGTCGCTGTCGCGAGGCCATGATGAAGGCGCAGCGGCAGGGCGGTCGACTCATCTAGGGGCTGGAAGCGATTTACGACTGCTGAAGGCATACTGGCCACTAGCACGGCCGCAGTCAGTCAGCGCAGAGCCCACATGCACCAGAGCAGGGCCCCGGCCCGGCCCCGGCCCCGGGTGAGTGTTTCTTGAGTGACTCCTGTGCTCCCGTGAGTTGAGTAAAGGCTCTAGCCTGACAGCTGACGGCGAGGGCACAAGCAATGACAGAGGCCGCTGCGGAGTGTTGTGTGGCCCTGTGGGACGCCGAACAATGCCAGCGATGGCTGAAGTCAAACGTGGCTCTGACAGGTCACATGCCTTCACTCCAGGCCTTGCTCGGCTCTACCTCGCTGTGTGGATCCTGGCTGCTCAGTTTGAACGCCGGCGACGTCGAACAGCTGCTGGCTGAAGACGAAACTCAGACACCGCTGCTGGGGCGCGCTCTGCTGGTGGCGCTGCAGCAGCTGCGCCACAAGCAGGAAACGAGCGATCTGGCTGCTGCAGTAGCTCTGCAGCTACAGGAGGTCCGCATCTTTGCGAGTGAGGTCGACGATTCCTCGCCGGAGAGGGCAGACGCCCACGCTCAGCACAGCCAGGCTGAAGCACTGGACGCTTTTAGGAGTGACCTGTGCCGCCTGGAGCAGACAGTAGGAGACGATCGCGCAGCGCGATCGCTCGATGGAACCGCCGTCATTCAAGACCACATGCGCGCCTGCGAGGTGCAGCGCGAGATGGATCGCACTGCCTCTCAGGAGCGCGCAGACTACGAGCTCACGTGCCGCCTGTCTGGCCAGAGGCCCACAGGTGCTGCTCCAGAGCCGCAGGCGCCCGATGGCGTGCCCCCGCTGGTAGCGACACTCGCCGAAGCAGTCGCTGACGCCACCGCTGCAGCAGCAGCAGCTGCGGCACCAGCAGTCGAGGACGATGGTGGGGTGGAGGAGTCCAAGGGCGGTGAGCCGGACCCAATGCCTCGGCCATACAGGCCGACTTTTCTGGACTTTTTGGACAGATTGGGCCTAAGATCGTTTGGGGTTGGAATGGGGAAGAGCATTCTTCAGGAGTCGAGCCAGGCAGCTGCGAAGGGCGCTGGCGTTCGGCTCACGCAGCGCATGGCCTGCTCCATGTGCCTGGAGGACAAAAAGAAGTGCGCCAAGTTCGCGTGCGACCATGCGGCGTGCCGCGAGTGCCTGCACCGCCTGTTCAGCACCGCGCTCGAGGATACGTCGCTGATACCCATCAGGTAAGGCGCATGCCTGCACGGGGGTACGCTATGCGCGTGCATGGTATTTGCAGAACATGTGCGTGCATTACAGAGGTGCTTGAATGGGCTCTTCAAGAGGTTTGCGGATTGCAAGTCTACTGGCCGTGCTGGCCGTTGGTTGACGTGCTTGTACGCAAACCAGCAGACGAGTTGCATGATGTCGTGCAATGTTTCTTTCACGCGTGGGTATTGTCAGGGCTATCGATCCAGGCAGCAGTCCGATGGTGATAGCCACCCTACATTTTTAGATTAATCACCGGCATAGGTACAAGTGTCTTTCCATAGGACAGGCCATCAGATGTCATCAACGTCGACCAGCTTAAGTTGACTTGCTGTGCTCAACAGCTCCAAACCCCTCTGAACCGTTCGCCTCAGGTGCTGCGCAGTCCCGGTGGACCCCAATCTGGCAACTGTTGCGCTGACCGGCGCCGCCCTGGCGCGCTTCAGGCAACTTGAAGTTGAAGCGTCCGTGACGCACAAGATGTACTGCCCCCGCCCCACCTGCTCCATGTTTATCAATCTGGACGCCGTCATGGCCGCTGGTCAGGGCAGCAGGCAGCTGCCTTGCCCGAGCTGCGGCGCGGCGGTGTGCACGCACTGCCGCGCGGAGGGGCACACAGGTATACAGACAGCTGACTAGGAGATGCATTTCACTATTGAACAATGTGCACCGTGGAGCAATGCATGCTCATCACGACCGCACCATCACATGTACACGCATGCTGGGCCAATTACAGTTCAGTGCAGGGCTTCAGGGTCAGAAAGATACAGGCCTCATGATATCCCCCGGTGCCTCTGCATGCCCACTTGCAAGCTGCAGCTTATATGCAAGCAAGCCTGCACGTGCGCTCCTGACACTTGGTGTGGCTTTGCAGCAGTTTTGTTTTTGTTTTGGTTGTCTTCAGCACCTCAGTGTCGCGATCTGCCCTACGACTTGATGGGCATGTGGCTGCTGCCGCTATTTACGCTTACAACGAAACAGATTCGCACAATGAGTGATGCATCAAGTGTCTACGTGTAGCCCAAAGCACTCTCCGAGTCACTGTGCGCGGTTGCCATGATGAAACATTCAGTCGATGCGCTGAGTGTAAGCGAATGTCAGTTGCCGCCGCTGCATGCATGACAACGCGACCTTGCGACGTTGACCACTCACAGGCTGGCAGCCCTGTGCCATGCTGGCTCTCATGCACACAAATTTACTGACATGAAGTAGTATGCTGACTCCTACATCTCACCGGCATCTACACTGCAGGCAGCTGCGAGGCGGCCGCTGCAGTACGCGAGGGCGACAACGAGGAGCTCACAGCGCTTGTTGCCCGCGAGGGCTGGCAGCGCTGCGGCGCCTGCGGCGTGCTGGTGGAGCTCGTCGCCGGATGCTACCACATGACGTGCCGCTGCCGCCACGAGTTCTGCTACGTGTGCGTGGCGCAGTGGAAGACGTGCACATGCCCAATTTGGGACGAGCGCCGCCTGCTGCGCCAGGCGCAGAACGACGTGCTCGAGCGGCAGCGCGTGTTGTTGCAGGTGACATTGCCGCTTTGGCAGCGCCGCTGCCAAGATCTGATGCGGTTCTGTATATGAGTGTCTTGCAGCGGTCACAAAATGCTCAAGTTCTGCAGTGCTGCCTGCATGCGGCGCCCGGCCGCAACAGCGGACGTGCATGCCCAATGCCGTATGATGCTGGTGGCCATAATGACCGCATGCATATACTAGAGTTGTTGCAGTGTGTGAAACGCGCATATCTCCAATACAGTGTCATGAGCACGCTTGCGCACAATCATAGTGCGCAGTGCGCAGCAATCCCACGTGCACACACCAGCGCTGGTGCTCGCGGCGCTGCGGCCGAGCGCCACTCACAAGCCCGCACTACACACAGGTTTGCTTGCTGCCCACACTCTACACCGAAGCCGCCGTAAGAAGCCATTGCACGTCACACTGAAACTGCGCCGCGCATACGCCCCTCTGCTGCGCGCGCCGCGCACCTGCCCCGGCAGCAAGGGCACGCGCGGCCGGCGCTGCGCGACACCGCCGCGGAGCGCCAGCGCATGGAGCGCCTCGTCGACAGGCGCCGCGCGCAGCTGCTCGCGCACGACGAGTGCGCACACGCGTGGGCGCGCCGCCAGCCGACGCTCGCGCGCGCCTGCCAGAACTGCGGCTACGACCTGTGGGTGTACTGCTTCGAGTGCACGGGGGGGTGCGGGTACCTGGTGTGCCAGACGTGCCGCTTCCACCGCCTGGGGCGGCAGCAGCGGCAGTGGTTCTGAGAGCGGCGTGCAGCTGCGTGTGCCGCTGGCGGCAAGGATGACGTGCGGCAGCGGCGCTGCGAAGAGCGCTGTCAATGGCAGCACCGGACGTGTGGCACAGGATAGTCCTGGGGAGGCATTGGCGGTACTGAGAGCAGTGCGGAAGTGCCAGACTGCTGAGAGCACGGCAAAACGTGCAGAGAAATGTGGCAGGAAGGAGTGCGAAGAGGGTTCCGCTACTCCTTTGTAGCACTTGTATTTGCTCTTTATAGGTCTGCATACATGTGCATTTGAATCGGAAGGGGGGGGGGGTAGGGGGGGGGGTAGGACAGAGGTTGTTTGTTTCATTCTATTGACTGTACTGCAGTTTGTGCTGCTATGTAAGCTCCACACCTCTATTTTGGCAGCACACAGGCGGTAGCAGGATTGCCGCCTATTTATGTGAGGCACGGGCCATTTCCGTTTTCGTACAGAGTTCGTTGGGATTGCATTAGCTCTGTAGCCCAGCGAGTTTCACAATGGTGCTGCTGTCGATGGCAGCGATGGGTTTGGATTCTGGATGATGGATGAGGCAGAAGTTGCGATACCATTTATGTGGCCAGCTGTTAGGCCAGGGATGAGATGGATCATTTTCATACTTTTCGCGCACTACCACTATGTGTGCACAAGGGTTAACCGTGTAAGAGGGGCTGCATTACAGATTGCAAGCCGCCATTAATCGTGGCGGTGCGGCTCTGCAACTTGTTGTATACGATGCATGAGGACTCGTGTCACAGCATTGCACATAAATTCATAAATGGATCAACACCAATCACTCACACACGTCTCTGGTCCAATCTGCACGTATGTAGTGCCCTGCCCGTTATGTGTCAACCTAACCTGTTGCTTTGGTGAAGCGTGAAAGCCAGACACATACTGCGCACTAGCGGTCCTTGCTGATGCATGTCAATGCTTCGTACGCCAGTGCATGTCTGGCAAGCCACTTCTTCCACAGGTCACCAAGTAAGCGTAAGCACAGCGTTGTGCTCTATGACTTTGCAGATGCACCCAGTGTCTGCCAGGCTGGCCAAAGGCAACTACAGCAATCATGATTACCATGCAATATCCACCTTTAGGCAAGTGCCGAGCACTTCAGCAATCACATTTCAGGCTGGCGTTGGGACCTTGCTGCATTTGAGCTATGTGTACATGGCATCACCATGTTTGCAGCACAAACTTCATGCAGCACACATGCAGCACACATGCATAAAGCGCGCTGAGCACCACTACGCATACTTCGAAGTATATGATCCTTGCTATACTATAACCGGCAGGCACCAGCAAGGCCATTTGTGACTGATGCATGCGCAGGCCATTCTATCGTTGTTTGATAGCACCGTGCCATTCAAATGCTCCCGGTCTAGCAGCTCACTCACGGGCACAGATAGCGGCGGTTTGGCGCAGTACCGCCAAGTTGTGCTGCAGGCCCGCTTATCACGCCGACACACAGTGACAACAAAGAGAGCGGCGCTTTGAAGGACACCGCAGCAGATGAGGGCGCACCACCATGCAGCGGCTGCTTGGTGAACACTGCAGCAAATGAGGCTGCATCATTGTGCAGCGGCCGCTGGGCAACAGCCTGAGCAGCAGCAGCAGCAGCAGCGGCGGCGGCAGCAGCAGCAGCCAATCACGGCAGCGCCTCACGCACACACACACCAGCGCCCCCCAGCCGCAGCGGTTCCGCAAGCGCGCCGCCGGCCGAATTGCAGCGCGCGGCAGCAGCAGCAGCGGCAGCAGCGCTCCCTCTATTCAACGTTCCGCAGCGCGCCGGCGGCAGCACCAGCGCTCAACATACCTACCAGGGCAGCTCCTTGCGCGCGCATGCCGCCACGCCCCGCAGGAAGTCCACCACGCCGATCTCACGCGGCGGGTCGAAGGCCTCTTTCTCGCGCCGCATGACCGCGATGAACTCGTCCCGGTTGAGGCGCCCGTTGCCGTCGCTGCACCAGGGTTAGGGTTAGAATCAGCAAAGGTGGGGTTTGAACGCGGCGCCGTCGGTGCTCCTTCTCGCATGGTGTTTAGTCATTTTGAGATTGGCCCATTGGGCCTTCACATTTGACTTGCCTTGTTCATAAATCCGGTTGACGCGTGTGTGTAAAGAGTCTACTAAAGACTCTATGATATTCCGTGATCAGAGGTCGGCTGGCTGTTCAGCGGCTGGCAGCGCTCATCCCTCTGTAGCAGTGCTCACTCCATCGCTTTGTCCTTGCACGACCCTAGCCTGGACCTTGCGCCTGTCAGCGGCTCCATGAAAGCAGTTGTACCACACAGTCCCTCACGCCCCACGTGCGCCGACGCGATCTCTTGCGTGCAGCAGGCACAATTGTGAGACCGAACAACGACCTCAGTGATACCTGATGCGCGCCCATAGAACATAGGCGAACAGTGCCTCCGCGACCGCCGCGCTACAATACCTAACCCCCACCAGCGAACTCGCGCCCACCAGTCGAACGTGGCAAACGGCGCCTCTGCCACCGCTGCGCTACAGTACCGCAAAACCCACAGCAACCTCGCGCGCACCTGCTGTGAACATGTACCGCAAATCAACAGCAGCAAACTCGCGCGCACCTGTCGAACATGGCAAACAGCGCCTCCGCGACCGCCGCGCTCACGCCCGCCCCCTCCTCGCCCCCATGCATGTGCCCCCCCATGGCAGCGCTCGTCGCACGCACGAACTCCGCCAGCGTCACCCCCTCCTCCGTCCCCGCCACCGCCATGGCGACCTCCAGCGCGTCGAGGCTCTCCAGCAGGCCGTGGAACGCGACGAAGTCCGCGAGCGCGATCGGCCGCGTCAGCGCGCGCACCGCGGGCGCGTCCGCGCGCGCCCGCAGCGCCGCGCGCAGCGACCGATCCGCGCTCACGCACGACGCCAAGAACTTTCCAAACTCGGCGCCGTCGAGCGTGCCTGAGGCGTCGGCGTCCCACGACGCGAACTGCAGCTCGAGCACGGCTTCGCGCAGGGCGCGCGCAAAGGCGAGGAAGTCGGGCAGCGAGAGCGCAGGGCGCCCGCGGAAGAGGGAGCGGTACGCGGAGAGCTCGTGGGCGGGGGGGCGCGCGCCGGGGGTCTCGAGGCGCCCCGCGCGCGTCTCGTGGCGCAGCACCTGGGGTTGGGGGGGAAGGGGCGGGGGGGGTGATGCGCTGAGGAGATGCGCTTGGGGCACTGATGATGAAAGATGAGCACAAACCAAAATTTGATGGTCCGTTTTTTTTGCAACGGAGAGACTTTGAACACGAAGGGAGCTCGTGGCGGGTTCGCGCGGTGCATGAAGGCAGCAAGCTTCGTGACATCAGCAGTGCCACCGCCAATGGCTCATCTACAAACACATCACAATCATTCACACTTCAATGTGTATACCTAAAGATTGAAACCTCAATCAAGTAGTCTGAGGCACTGCATGAAAGCGTCGAACTGCGCCGCCTCCACCGGCCCGCTGCCGTCGGCGTCGAACATGTGCAACGCGAGCACTACGTACCATGCACCTCAAATCACATCCACAGCCACGCCACGAGCATTCTTCACACTTCACACAGCCAGATAGTCTGGAGCACCTGCATGAAGGCGTCGAACTCCGCCGCCTCCACCGTCCCGCTGCCGTCGGCAGCAAACATGTGGAACGCGAGCGCGAGGCGCTGCATTTCAAAGAGTCATACAATACTTCAATAGTGAAGTTTGTTAGGCACCTGCATGAAGGCGTCGAACTCCGCCGCCTCCACCGTCCCGCTGCCGTCGGCGTCGAACATGTGGAACACGAGCGCGAGGCGCCGCGGCGGTATCGCCAGCAGCGTGTGAAACAGCATGTACTCCTCGTACGAGATGAGACCGTCGCCGTCGAGGTCCACCAGCTTGAAGAAGGCGCTGCGGTGTGACGCTCCGCAGCCCTCCAGGAGCGCCTCGAACGCGCCCGGCGTCACGTCGAGTCGGCGCAGCGCCTCGAGGTGCGAGGGCGCGTCGATGCTCAGCGACTCGCGCGCCGCAACGAGGCGCGCGCACTCCTCCTTGGTCACCTTCCTGCGCGCGCGGGCGTCGAGAGGGGAAAGGGGGGGGGTGGGAGGAAGGGGGGGGTGGGGGGGAAGGGGGGGGGGGGGGTTAGGTTCGGCTGATTAAAGTGGCGGAGGCAACGGTGCGCGCTGATGGCAGACACGGCAGCAGTGGGTGCATTTGAGGGTTGCATGCAGTGCGTCGAGTGATGCCGGCGGAGGCGGCAAGCGCTGACTGGGACGGACAGCAGAGAGGGATACGTGTCCGCATCAAGCCACTGGTTGCGCAGAGCGCTGTCTTGCTACTTTAGCTTTCGAAAACGGAGCTTGGGGATGGCTTGTGACGGGCAGCGATCCGGAACGGCGGAGGCTGAAGGCGGACACGGCAGCTGTGCGCAAGGCGCATCAGACGCTCAGCGGATTGCACGCCCACGACGAGGCGTGTGAGCGGAGCAGGGGTTTTCAATGCTATCAGGCTGCACTTGAAGTTATGAAGTTGATGTTGCTAGCTTTTGTGCGAGATCTGTTCGGGTCCCGTTCGAGGTCTTTTGCTTGGTCGACGCACCACTCCTGAGCTGGCATGCCCAGGCTTATTATGCATTAATTACGTCCTTAATTACATCCTTGCCTGGCACAAGCAGTGTGTCGTCTTGCTGTCATAGCACAGCCTGAGGTTCCTCTGCAAAGTGATCCTCGAGACATTCATATTGCAACGGTGATAAGCCTCTAGCTTCAAGCGGCTGCACAGGGGCCTTTGCAGGTAACAGCAGCGCCCAGGCTCTAAGGTGATGCTGTGCAGCTCCTTCGTGCGATGCCAGCCCGCGCAGCGCATGAATCTCTCAGGTGCATTCATGCACCAATGAGCAAAGATCAACGAGCAAAAGCTGATGTGTAGCCCTCACATTATGAGGATGTTGTGCTACAATGTTGAGCGCTGCCAGCCCATCGCAGCGCACGAATTTCGAAATGAAATCAGTCAGCGCGGTCATTCAACGCATGTGTAAGACAGGCAGGCCACTCGCACTCGCCTGTCCGCCAGGACCTCCTGCAGCAGCGCCACATACTCATCCATCTGCTCCCGTTTCGGCGCAAGATAGCGCGCCTGAAAGTTGTACTTGAAGTTTTTGGATCCCAGGTCCTCCCCCGGCCGACCCTTGTAGTTGGTGATGGACCGAGCGAAGTCGTCGGGGGTCATGAACGTGCCGTGGGGGCCCGTCACGCTCGCAAAGAACTCAAATACACGATGTGGTGAACTGAAGTTCCTGACTCTGTCCTCGTAGCTCCCCTTCACACGCTCCGTGAAGGATGGTTCCGCGGCGACGTTGCTGCTGCCGCTTTCGGAGTGGGCGGCAGCGGGAACGCACGCCACTGCTGCCAGAGCCGCTGCTGCCGCAGCAGCGTGACATGTTGTGAACGTGCTCCGGCCTTGGTGGCCGGAAGCCACTGCTGCTACAACTGCAGTCGATGCTTGCGCCTCAGCAGCTTCTCGCCAAGTCAACAGGCGAGTGGTAGCGCCTGTGCAGGAAGTTGCTGTAGCGCGGCTGCTGGAGCAGCAGCAGCGCACGATGCGCTGCACACTGACATTCAAGCCTCGTGCAGAGCCCCTCATCGTCCACCGGTACTGCACCTTGTGTGTTTTTTCCAAGACTCTAGAAGTTCAACTGTTACTTCTGCGAATTGAAGTTGTCGTGAAGTGGTGTGTGTGGGGGGCTGGCAGTGAGCACATGAGCTATCTGGACTCAGAGCTGGTCAAGGCTGCGGCGCGCGATCGAGCGAGGAGCGAGCGAGGCGGCAGCGACAGCTCTTCCCGTAGCGCCACAAGCGCTCCTGTCTTGTTGAAAATCATCGTAATCGGCGCCAGTAACAGTGGCAAGACAAGCCTCATGAAGCGCTACTGCTTTAATGACTTCACTGGGCAAAGAAGACCTACTCTAGGTGAGTGCCGTCCAACAAGCTGGAGGCAACGTGTTGACAGTGTGAGCAATACCACCAAATATCGCTGATCACAAGCACAAGTCACTGCACATCAGCTGTAGTTGCATGCAGCTTGCTGACCAGCAATTGCACGCGTCATCATGCAAGCGCAACCTGATACATTGTGCTGCAACTCAGAAAGTTTGACCAGCGACACTGCATGCCTGTCGCCGTGATGTGCTGCGTGCCAGGTGCCGACTTCATGACCAAATCAGAGGAGCTGAGGGGAACGCCTCTGCTTTTGCAGATCTGGGACACGGCCGGGCAGGAGCGATTTCACGTGGGGGCGTTGGGCGCTGGTTTCTATAGAGGTGCGTCCTTGTCTTGGCGCTTTAAACTTTTATTGACGAGTTCTGTGCAGCATCAGCATATGCAAGTACAGGCATGGTACACCATCATGTCATGAGTAATGTCATGAGTAGTATAGGGTGCGTAATTGCTGGTCCTCTTGGCGGTGCTGGCATCTGACTTGCATGACACAGCACACGTCGTATTTCATCAGCACACTCGGGATGGTGGTCATGCACTCAAAAACGTGTTGACACCATTCGTCTCTTTGAGTGGTGCTGCTGCCAGGGAGCAGCAGCACTCACCAAGCAAAGCTGAACATCCCACACAGGAAAGAGTGATGAAGCGGCATTTTGTCATGGTACAAACTGCCAGTGTTCTGACCCCTGCCGTTTGCGTCCACGTGGCTCCTTAGGGTTAGGGTTAGGGTTAGGGGTGGGTCGGATAGTCCTGATAGCTGGCCTGCGAGTGTGTAATGCGTGCTGGCACAGCTTGAATCACGCGCCCTCCTAAGCGCAATCCTTTCACACCAACCGCTGTCTACGAGCGAGGTCACCGCCACAGCATTATATACGCTGGTGTGCACAAAGAATACCACCGCTGTCCAGGCTTGGCGGTAGGTAGCATGTGGGACCTGATGCAGAGACAAGCAGTTGCCATTTATGTACCGTGACCTTGCTTCGCCTCAGGGCATGTATGTATACCCAGTCTCTCGACGCTGTTTGTACATCTGTGTGCTGCATGGCAGCAGGCGACCACCGCTGAACCGTGTACGGCGCGACATCGCCTGAGGGTATGTACTTCGAAGTATACTTAGTGCCGGGGATGTATACTGAGTGCCCGTCACAGTATGTACGTGCGCCTGTTCGCTATGCGCGTCCGCGGCGCTGATGATGTACGCCTCAACACTATACCTATGTGCCCCTGTTTGCTAGGCGCGCCCGCGGCGCTGCTCGTGTACGACGTGACGTACGTATACTGAATGACCAACACTGTATGTATGCGCCCCTGTTCACTAGGCGCGTCAGCGGCGCTTATCGTGTACGACGTGACGTCGCCGGCGAGCGTCAAGCAGGTGGCCATGTGGCGCGACGAGCTGCTGGAGCGCCTGGACGAGGAGAGCCGCCAGCAGTTTCCCATCGTGGTACTCGCTAATAAGGTGCGTTTTCTGTGTGTTAGGGTTAGGCTATGAGGTGTGGCATTCTTCTTTGTTAGGGTGAGGTGGTGAGGCGTGGCGTCAGCAGTTTCCCATTGTGGTGCTCGCCAACGAGGTGCGCATAGTACCTGTTCGTTGTTAGGGCTAGGTCAAGAGGAGGGTCGCCAGCAGTTCCCCATTGTGGTATTCGCCAACAAGGTGCGCATGGCACTTCTTCTTTGTTCGGTTAGGTTATGAGGTGTGGCATGTGTCCTTTGTTGCGGTCAGGATGTCGTCAACGGTGCCCTGTTGTGGAGCTCGCCAGCAGTTGCCCAATGCGATGCTCGATAAGGTGCGCGCATGGCACGTCCTCTTTGTTAGGGTTAGGGTTCAGGTGTCGTCAGTGGTTCCCCGTTGCATGCATCATGCCGTTTGCATGCGACAACATTGCACCTCAGCCCTCAGCGGCACCGCACCTGGCCGGCTACTGTCCCGTGCAGGCGAATCTCGTCAAAGAGGGCAGCTGCGGCAGCCCCGTGGACCGTGCCAAATCGACAGTACACTTCGAGACTCCCCGGGTGTGCCAGTTGCAACTGACAGTACTGCCTCACTGCTCAACTGCGCCTCCTCGGCTGCCGCCGTTCGCCGCTGCGCAGGTGGACCTCGTGAAGGAGGGCAGCAGCAGCCCCGTAGACCGAGCCGAGGTGGCATAGCACGTTGAGATTTTGCCAGTTCACCGCTTGAAAGTGACAGTATTGACCCCTCATTGCCACTTGAAGGTGAATAGCCCCTCGTTGCGTTAGCATCACCGCATAGTACTGCTGCCATCTGCCGCTGCGCAGGTGGACCTCGTGAAGGAGGGCAGCAGCAGCCCCTTGGACCGCGCCGAGGTGGCACCACAATTGAGTTTTTGCCCGTTCAATACTTGAAAGTGACAATCTTGCCCCTCATTGCATCGATATCATGGCACCTGGCCGGCTGCTGGTGTCCTCTGCTGCCGTCTTCTGCTGTGCAGGTGGACCTCGTGAAGGAGGGCAGCAGCAGCCCCGTCGATCGCGCGGAGGTGGCGGCGTGGTGCGCGTCGCTGGGCATGGGGCACCTCGAAACGAGCGCCAAGGACGGCGTCGGCGTGCAGCCCGCCATGACCTGCGTGGCGATGCTCGCACTTGAGGAGAAGTTGAAGCAGCAGGTGATGCGCCGATTCGCATGAGGCTGGGGGTGCATTTCACGGGGGTGCTGTAGGGTTGAAAATAGCAGTATGATGAGGGCTAGGTTTGGCCACTATGTGCGTGGCGATGCTCGCCCTCGAAGAGAAGTTGAAGCAGCAGGTGAAGTTCGCTTGGGCGGGGTCGGGGAGGGGGGGGGTAGGGCCAAGGGTAGGTTTGGGTTTTAAGCCATGACCTGCGTGGCAATGCTCGCCCTCGAGGAGAAGTTGAAGCAGCAGATGACGCGCCCGATGTGCATAAGGCTGGGGGGGGGGGGGAGGGGGGGGGGGTTGAAAGCAGCAGTACGATGACGGTTAGGGTTGGCCATGACGTGCGTGGCGATGCTGGCCCTCGAGGAGAAGCTCAAGCAGCAGATAACAGGAAGTTCGCTTTGGCGATTTAGGCCATGACCTGCGTGGCGGTGCTCAACCTTCAAAGGAGAACCTGCAGCGGCAGGTGACGTGAACTGCGCTTGGACATGTGAGAGGGGGGGTAGGGCTAGGGGCAGAATTAAGATTTGGGCCATGACGTGGCGATGCTGGCCTCTGGGGAGAAGCTGAAGCACCAGGTGAGGGAGGTTACAAGGGGGGGCAGGGGAACTCCTGATCCGCAACATCGAAATGGACTCTCGATCCACACAACATCGAGCTGGACATGAGCCGATGACCGCCTCCGTGTCCTGCCCCATTGTGCGGGGGCACCGCACGGCGACCGCTGCTCATAGTCGGTGACGAACGTGTCTATGTTGGATGTGGCTGTGCCTAGGGCAGTAATGACAGGCAGATCCCCATCACCCTCCTCATGCCCCCTCCTGCAGCACACACAGCGCGCACTGATGCTGCTGCCTCACGAACACGCGATGCTCCCCCTCTAAAGTCTCTCTCGCCAGTGCACCATGAGACACTCGAGAAGTGTGCACCCTCATTCATGCATTCTGATTGCTTGTTGTTATCTTTTGTTGCGCTCTTTGTAAGGCGGCAGGCGCTGCAGCTCACTCATTACTAAGTTCTGATGACTCATTATTATTTTGTTGCGCCCTTTGTGCGGCGGCAGGCGCTGCAGCAGGCGCGCGGCCGCGACGCCGCCGACCCGCGCACCATACGGCTCAGCGCCACGTCGCCGCCGCACCGGGGCCAGGGCTGCTGCGCGTAATCGGCACGTCGCCTTCAACTTCAACAAGAGTTCAAGTTGAAACTACTGCACTGCACAATGCCGCGGCATCGCGCCAAAGGTGCATGGTGTCGGTCGTCTGCGGCACCAGAGGCATGGTTGCTGCAGCTCTGGCTGGCGCGAATGGAGGAGGCCTAAAAGCAGCGCTCAGAAGGGCCCCGACAGCAGTGCTCATCAAGCCGGCGGCTGCCACAAAGCACAACGGCAGAAAGCACGCGCTGCTGTGCCAGCCGGTCATCGCTTCGGCGCTCCCTCATGATCTGCATGGCCGAGCGCTGCGGTTGCCCCAACCCTGCTTAGCGCACCAGCCTTGCGTGCGACGCAAGCGCGCAGAATGCTGCAAGCTTGGGGTTAGGCTCAGGGCTAAGCCCTTGCCCGACCCCCGCAGCAATGCGCCCAGTCCAGTGCTGCCCCAGCTAGCGACAGGCCACACAAGTATTTAAGCACGAGGAACGCAGCAGCGCTTCCAGAAATATCGGCCACATCGCGCACTGCATGTATTGTGGCACTGCTCAGCTGCAGCCGGAAAACTAAAGTGCTATTTGCTGTAACTGCGGGAGGCAGGCACAGGAGGTCTTCAACGAACAGACTTTGGTTCTTCCTAAACAAAAAGGAATGGCTGGGAAAGGGGGGGCGGGGAGCTGCAGGCGCAGCATCTGTGAATGCAAAGGCCACTTGCTGCATGATCCCTGGACACTCAATGTGTTCCTTACGTTCATGCTTGTGTCAATGCGCACTTTCGTGATGCTGCATTCGTCCGCGAACGGAGCATGCATACATGTCGAGTTGAGGCATGCTGCAGCCCCACATGGCATGACCACTCACGGTTGCCCCATGGACAGGATGCCTCATGTGACAATGGAGCCTGCATTCCTGGTACGCTTTTGCTTGTTTTGCGATGATGTAACACTTCTGAGCTCGAGCAGTGTCTCAACCATTGGCCGCATGAGCACTACTGAAGCAGGCATGACAGCGCCTTGGCACATGAGCGCGGCAGCGTGATCCACAGCGCATGCCGTAATGCTGGCGGCAGCAATTCGTTCAGAAACACGCGACAAGCTCAGGCACAGCAGACGCAGCGCCTCGCAATGCTGCATGCAAAAACCTGAAAACTTGAGTCTTCATTCACAGGTGTGCAGTGCAACGCGCATGATCCAGTGGGTCATTCGACCCCTACAAGTGTTTAGTCTGTACACAAATAGGGCCCGTGTCGGTTTGCCACTTGCCGCCGCCGCTGCCGCAGCAGCCCCTGTGCCGCGGCTCTGTCTATCATGACAGCCACGCAGTGCTCAGCCTGTATCATGGCTGCCTTGTTGGTGTAAATCAGCATTGTGACGGCGACACCGCGCAGTCAAACAGCGGCTGCCGCTCCTGCTGCTGTGGCGCGCCCACAGCTGCCGCCGCTGCTGCGCGAATCGCGTGCCGATCCCTGCCTGCCCTGCGCCGTCCGCGGCAGCACCGCCGCTGCGCGCTGCCGCCGCAGCAGCAGCTGCACAGCCGCACCTCCACCGCGCGCGCACGCGTACCCCCACCGCCACCACCCGCACAGCAATAGCAATCACCATCAGAAGTCTACAGTGACGGCGGCCTCGCGGTCGGCGGCGTCGCGCTGCGCCTTGCGGATGGCAGCGCTCAGCGGCCGCAGGAACGACGCCTCAAAGCACTGGACATACTTGTGCAGGCTCGTCCTCTCTATGTCAGCGCCGCCGCTGTCGCCGCTGCCGGGGCTGCTCTGCGAAGCGGCATTGGCGTCGATCTCCGCGACGAGCTGGCCGAGCGTTGGCACCGAGAAGGGGTCAAACTCCTCCGCCCTGGCGCAGTTGATGGGGACGCAGACGCGGCCCGTCTTGGGGTGCGCCACGAAGGGGCTCTTGAGCAAGTGGTTCTGTTGTTGTTAGGAGGGGGGGGGGGGGGGGGTTCATGAGGTGTGTGGCCGCGTGTGTAAGAATGCAAATGGACAAGTACAGGTCTTAATAAAAGTACAGGTCTGTTGCTACCTCGTACTGTGTACTACGATCAGCCACACAGTGTCATGCATGGAATGTTTACAAGAACAACTATGCGACAGAGGTCCACCGGCCAAGTGAAGGCGACCTCCGGTCATCCGAAGCAATCATCAGGTCACCGTGCCGCTGCGGACAGAGGCAGAGCCTGTCGCCATCAGATACCCACCATATGCATGAACACAATCACATCCAGCCGCGGACACGCGTGTACGTACAACAGAAAAGGTCAAACCAGCGGTGTTCATGCGATCGCCCGACGACATCAACCACACGTTACCCTGCCACACCGATTAGAGAGGCAAGCGAGTGTAGAGACTGTCACCATCAGCCACCCACCATGTGCGTGGAGACGTTCACATCCAGGCGCGGGTACGCGTGCGTGAACACCGCCTCGTACTTCCACAGGTAGCCGCTGGTCGCAGTCCCCTTGCCCTCCTCCCCGCCGCCGCTGCCCCCGCTGCTTGCCGTCTTGCTCTTCTTATTGCGCTGGCGCTGCGCCTCCTTGTCAGCGCGCGCCATGACAGCGCTCACTGCTTCCTGCCAGCGCTGCTCAGGCGTCTGCGAGAATTGCGCAGCCTGCCACGACGCGTCGAGGTCGTCGGCGACGCCGTCGTAGGGGATGGTGCGCAGCAGCTGCAAAGGGGGGGGGGGGGGGGGGGAGAGTCCCGGTTGCTGCGGTCAAGTGCTTGCGTCGGAACTGGGTAGTGCACTGTGTTTGAAGAGCTGCAATTGTGGTCCATGACTGTCGCAGCGCTCTTTGTGAGTACACGGCACTGCTGACCCCGCTGTGTCGTAGGGGATGGTGCGCAGCAGCTGTTGGGGGGGGGGGCAAATGGCCAAGCAGTCGCAGTCATCGCCGTCAGATACTTGGGCCGACTGAGCACATTGGTTCGCAGCGCGTAGCGCAGAGCCATTTTGGTCTGGTGACGCAGCGTGTTCCGGTTGATGACACCTGCTCATCGTAGGGGATGGTGCGCAGCAGCTGCACGCAGGGGGTGGCAGAAGCAGCAGTCGCAGTTGCTGCGGTCAAGTGCTTGCATTGAGGGGGGGGGGGGGGGGCGCAGCAGTGTTGGACCTGCGGTCAAGTGCTTGCGCTAAAGCTGGAAAGTGCACTGTATTTGAAGTCGTAGGGGATGGTGCGCAGCAGCTGTAGGGTAGGGGGAAGGGGAGGAAGCAGCAGTCTGCGGTCAAGTGCTTGCGCTGGGACAGTCTCTGAGCCCTTCTCCACAGCTTGCATTCACTTCAATGCTGCGCCACGGAAGGAGGGGCAAAGCCGCCGAGCGGTGTGCATGTCAGCATCGATGCCTTTCCTGTCGAAGGGTGCACAGCAGGTGCAGGCCTACATGTTGCAAAGCGCTCTCCATTGTCAAACACCCCTTGGGGGTCAAGTTGAGCGTGATCGTCGGTGAGCAATAAGATGCTTTGCTACAGTGCACGCACTCTCTGGTCATGCTAGACATGAAATTTCTGGGCTTCATGCCCTCAGCAGGAGGTACAACCACTGGTGCTACATCCCGCCTGTGTCAGTCCACAAGAGGGTTTGCTCGTGCTGCTGGCAACGGTGCTCGGCAGGTGCACTGGTCGCGCGAGTGAGATGCTTTGCTACAGTGCACGCACTCTCTGGTCATGCTAAACATGAAATTTCTTGAAATTTCTTTACGCCCTAAGCAAGAACAAACAGGAGGTGCAACTACTGGCGCTACATCCCGCCTGTGACAGTCCACAAGAGGGTTTGCTCGTGGTGCTGGCGACGGTGCCGTGAAATGCAGTTCGACGGTGCGCGGCAGCTGCACTGAGCGCGAGCGGTGGAGGAGGTGCAGTCGCTAAGCCATGTGTCTTTGCTTCAACTTCAACCCCCATGTTTCTGCGTCACTGGTGCACACACGGGTGCATTATGGGCGCAAAGTGTGCCACAGTGCTGAGCAATGACCCTTACCCTAACCCCTTCACCCCCACAAACCCTACCCCTGAACCTGACGGCATAACGCGCTGTCTCTGCCAGTTCGCTGCGTCCGTCAGTGCTTGTGTGCACGCCGCAGCGATTATGCATACATAGTGCCACACGTCAATTGCATCGAAACATTTACTTGCTAACTTGAACTTGTCATTTTCATGTGTGATGCCGGTTTCCGCTGGTTTGTCTCACCTTGCGCCAGTTTTCAGGGTCTGCTAGCAGCCCCTGCCCATCCTCGCCAATGATATTTTCCCTGCAACCAAGTGGTGGCGCAACAAACACGTCGCAATTAGAAGCGCGAAGGACCGCGCCCGGGGGGTACCCTAAGGCCCACAGAGCCAGTCCTACAAGGGGCTCCTATGAATACAGCAGACGCACTTGAGTGGGCAAAATATCAGGCAGAATGCCGCATACTCCTGCATTCCCCCCCCCTTCCGCTGCTTCAATCGCACACAGGCTGCAATGCATCGTATGCATGCTGCGGAGCGTAGTGGCAGCAGCAGCCGGTGCGTCATATGTATGCACCAGAACATAGGTTTCACGGCGTCAATCGCGCACTGCTGGCGCGCCTGCGCAACGTTCCCACTTGGCATGCAACTTCAAGTGCCACTTCAAGTGTGACGCGCACCTGAGTATATGGGCTCAAGCGCGTGGTATGCGCGCGCTGGCGCAGCGGCCACGTGAAGTACCACTTCTTCAAGTTACCACTTTAAGTGTGACGCGCACCTGAACATGGGCTCCAGCGCGTCGTACGCGCGCTGCAGCGCGTGGTGCAGCGGCCACGTGAAGCAACACTTCTTCAAGTGAAGTACCACTTCTTCAACTACCACTGTAACGGGTGACGCACCTGAACATGGGCTCCAGCGCGTCGTACGCGCGCTGCAGCGCGTGGTGCAGCGGCCACGTGAGGCTCGCCACCTTCTTCCCCTTCCCCTCGCCCCCCGCCACAACGCTCAGGTACGCAGCCACCGCCGAGCGCGCGTCGTTTGGAAGTCGCCGCGCATTGTCGTCGCAGACCCAGCAGTGCACACCGCGGCGCCCGGAGAAGACCCAGAGGATGTGCTTGAAGCCAAAGTCGTCGCGCAGGGAGGCGTCCATAACTCTTGGGGGGGGGGTGGGGAGTCGGATGCCACGCGTAGGGGAGTCACAGGCTTGCAGATTGAGCTGAACTTGGAATTAGACTAAACAACAGTCAGAGCCGTGCATGGTGTTGGAGTCACAGACTTGGAGTTTGAGCTGAAGACAGAGAGATGTAATTTGACTCACGTGAACACCCAGGCCAGAGGATGCATTGGAAGTTGTAGTCAGGTAACCATAACCCTGGGCAGCGATCCGCGTAGCATGCGAGAGGTTCACCAGCTTGACGTTTTGGCCTACGACAGGCATGTACACGCGGCCAGCGCGAGACGACACACTTTCACACGCCGCCACATATCCCGTAGGGTAGCATCAGCCTTCACCCCAACCTCATTACTAGGGTGCTCGCTCACTTCATCGCCATGGCCATGTACCCCCACCACTGCCCGCAGACCTTGTGCACGCGGCAAGTGCCACATGACCCACTTTTGCATGCCATGACACGTATGAAAACGAATCAAAAGATCGCAGAGCTCTAGACAAGAAATGGTTAGCCGCAAGTGCCTTCCACCAATAACCGTGGTCGCCGCTGCTGCAGCAATTGGCCACGAGTCAAACAGTGCCACCATATCCCTCACTCACTTCATCGCCATGGCCACATACCCCCAGCACCGCCCGCAGACCTTGAACACGCGGCAAGCGCCAAAGAACCCGCTTTTGAATGCTATCACATGTATCCCTCACGCACCGCCCACAGACATTGCACATGCGGCAAGCGCCAAATGACCCACTGTTGAATGCCATCACACGTGTATCCCTCACTCTGAGTCACTCACTTCATCGCCATGGCCATATACCCCCAGCACCGCCCGCAGACCTTGGCGCCGCTGCAGCACGTGCGCACGTCGTCGTAGTCCGTAAGGTCAATGTCAAACACCAGCTCGCGCTCCACGGGCTTGAACGCGCCCGCCTTGACGGTGGCGTGGTCGCGCGGCGGCACGGAGAACACCGCGCCGATGTCCATCTTGTGCGGCTGCGGTGGCGATGCATTGTGAAGCAGCGGCACATTATACTTTGAAGTATGTGTTCATCAACAAGGGAAGCATCATATGAGATGGTCGCGCAAGTACGTGGGCAAAGCGAATGTGTAGTTGTATTTCCAAGTATGCGTTCATCAACGACAAAAGTATAATAATCTATTATTGGGTGGCAGCGCGGCGGCATCCAAGACACCGCGCCGATGCTTATCGGATGATGCTCATCCACAAAGTGAGGCAATAATAGTGTGGCAGCACCCATCACGACGCACGACGAGGAAATCATAGTCATGTGTTTGAAGCTCCTGTCTGCCGCAACTGCCATTGTTTGATGGAGCAGCGGCAGCGCTGTGTACATACCAGGCTGATGGATGCTGAGTCGGTGCGATCGCACAGCGGCGCACAACTGGAGCAGTGTATGGATGCTGCCGGATCATGTACTGCCGACGGACTTTGATTGCGGTGGCTGGGGGTCACCACCGTCTAGCATGCCAGAGTTCTGCGACCTGTGTATGGAGGTCATGACAAACGCACTTGAGGATCTCATGCAGCACAGGGTGCTGCGCCACGACAAGGACTGCTGCAAGCACCTGCTGCCAGCTTGTGGCTCAGATGTTTTTTGGGAATCACAGTGGCGCTGGCATCACTGTAAGAAATTTCTCCAACGTTCGAGCATCTCTATGCGAGTGTAGTGCACGTCTATGCGTTCGTATGTACCTGCATTTTTTGTATTTGAGCCACCATGTCGGCCTTGTCTTTGAAGCACTGATAGCGGATATAGATGTCATTGGCTATGGTAAAGCTCATTTCTCTCCGGTTGATGTAGGTCTTGTCCACCTGCCCGCTGCTGCTGAGTGGATCGTTGCCATAGCACAGCCATCGCCACATCTGCTCGGTGTATGGGAGCAGCAGGAACGATCATTACATTTGATAGAGCACATCAATTGGTGCTGCTGCGCGAAGGGTGGACTCAGCGGTGGGTTCACAACGAGGTCTGCGAAGCGCAGGCACGGCAAGGCAGCGCCACAATGGATACGCAGCTCGGTCAGCCAAAAAAAAGCGCGCGTGTGTTGTGGAAAGACCGACATTCCAGTCCCTGTACCACCAACTTGCCTGATCATAGGGAAATAAGCGCTGATAATATACGCGCAGCAGCTCCTCGCTGAACGAAGGTCCATCGTCGGCCGCCATGGTCTGCTGCCGGATTTGCACAGATCAGAGGGAACCTGGCACTGGCACTGGCAAGGGATTCAAATTTTGGAGGGAAGGACAAACTTGAACTTTCCAGCCTGAAACTGCAACCTTGATGTTTTGCACGCACCCGCCCGCTCGGATCCTAGAGCTGAGAGTTGCTGTGTGTTACATCATAGACACCGAAGTCGCTGCACTCTTCACATCATCGGCTTCCAAGCCTTCAGCGGCACGTGTCTATTTAACGCGCTGACTGACTGCCGACACGAAACACACCTCTCAACTTTCGAGATCATGATACAGCTTGGCAGCCCTGACGAGGAGAGGAGGGGCTCGGACAAAGCCTGCATAGAGCAGCTGGTCATGGATCAGCACAGCGCGTGGAACAAGGGCGACCTCAACGCCTATCTCGCAGGTAAGCGGGCATTGATGTCGGTTTTGTCCTGGCAGCGCTGGAAGCTCTACCGTTGCAGGTATTTTTATCATGATACCTAGTATCATGGCAGTAAAGTATACCTGCACAAAAGGAGAAGCGAAGCTGAGAAGTCATCAAAGGCAATGCAGAACACCATGGCGGTGACTCCATGTTGGAGATCTGTAAATTCCATGGACGTCGATATTGATGATGTCCATGTATGTCAACGAAGGAAAACTTTGGTTTTGCTGAACATACACACAGGCCTGATCAGCAGATTGCACATGAATTCTGCTGGTATTTGCGCTTGGTACTAGATTGTGCTCGCACTTTGCTTGGGATTCTCCAGAGTGCGTGCGCAGTGTGCATGCACTATAGTGAAGACGCGTGCCTTGAAGACGCATGCCTTACGGGGCATGGCAAAGGACCGTGCCGGCGTATGTGTCATGTTGCCACACTGTGTGTAGAGGCGTAGCTGGGCACTGGCGACTCAGCCGCGCGCTGTTGTAAGCACCGGCATCAACAGCCCTTGTGGTAGCAGGTTCAGATGTTGGCCTCCCCCGCTCAGCAACGCCCGCTGCGCAAGTGTGAACATCACTGGTGGTCCTGCGCGCCGCCCCACGGCCTGCCTGTCTTTGAGCGCCCATCAGCAACGGAGCACGAGCCGTTCAGCACGTGTTTTCAAACGGCCACCGCCCTGCACCTGTTACATGCATACCCGGCTCGGAGCCATGCGCATCAGACGCGAAACGCGCGCACGCACTCATGTACCGCATTAAGGTATCATTCGACGTCACGCACGCGCGTGACCCCGCTGCAGGCTACTCGCGCTCCAAGGACCTCACCTACACGGCCGGCGGCGCCGTGCACCGCGGCTTCGAGGCCACACAGCGCTGCCTCTACATGGAGGCCGGCAGACCCCTGCACTCGGACCAGAACCCCGCCGCCGCGCCCTCCATCGAAGCATCGCTCGGCGCCCTAGAACTCGCGGCGCCGCTGGAGATTGTTCTTCTGGGACTGGACTCCGCCTGGGTCCTGGGAACGGTCCGGCGCATTCCTAGCGGAGGCGGCGCCCCCGAGCTGACGACGTTCACGATGGTTTTGAGGCGCACCGCGGGGCATGGCACGCGCTGGGAGGGGTGGCGCGTGACGCACCAGCACGCGACGCGCCATGCGGCGGCGCCGGCAGCAGCGCTCGCCAACGGCCACGCGTAAGGGGGAAAGGGGGGGGTGTCGTCAGCTGAAGTGCGCAGCGCGGGACGCGGCAGCGTTCGGTCGCTACTTGCGCTCGTAAGGGGGCACTTCAAGTGCGGTTTCCGTCGCTGTGCGCATGGACGCGGTAGCTGCAGATCGACTGCTGTGGCGATGCGCGGGCAGAGGGAAAGCGGGGGAATGGAGGGAGTATTTGCGGACAACTGGAGGGAAGAGGGGGGGGGGGGGCAGTTTTTCATGGGGGAGGCGAAGGGCGGGGGGGAGGCGTCGTGCGCCGATGTGATCATTATGTATGTCAGAGGCTGCCACATGGGCTGCATGCAAATAAGCGGAACAGAGCACAATAGCAGGAACATGACAGCGAAGCGTCACGTGCCGCATACCTGTGCACCAAGGCAGCACACGCGGCACAGGGGCTGTGTGCAGCAGGCGAATCGTTCAGAAAGCGCATTCTGAGGAAATTAGCTTTTCTGTGAGAGGTCCCCACGTGGTGTGTTTGGTGTGACGTACCCTGAGTGCGTGAGCTACTGATAATGACAATATGGCTGTGCGTGTGCTTTCCGATGTTTCCAGCTGCTTATTGTGTGTGTGCCGTGACGCACTGCTTGCACGTGTCAAGCCGTCATTGCGCGCTGCTTATGCCTGGTCTGCAACGCGTCAACCTGCCATCAAAGTCCGCAAGTTGAAATTTGCATCTGCTGCACCGCTCAGGTGATACTGTTAGAAAGAGTGACAGCACAACAGTATATGCTGCCATGGCCTTCACAATGCATCAAGAACTGGATGATGCGGCGCCAGAAAACATGGTGGATTTGCCAAGCCGGGTGATGTGCGTCGATACTATGGCGCACCATCGCGGAGAGGCCATGGCATATGCACTGCAAAATGTGGCGCTGCATGAAGCTCATGCATGCTTGACGGCGAGAGACCCTTGTTGCCTCTTGCTGCCAAGCACCATTAGCCCCACATCAACCATGCCAGTGTGTCAAAGGCACACCAGGCTCGCGGCAGACTTAACCAGTGACAACAACGAAGCCGAATGGTGGTGTCCGGCATTATTTGCATAATGGCATCTGGTCTGCATTCTGCCGTCTAGGCCCTGGTCTGCTTCCCTTGCTGACAACTGGCCCTCGCAATGCAGCGTTGGCAGGGCGCGTCCTGTGCCCCTATTTTACTCTGTTCACGGGTGGCCTGACAGCATTGTCCAAGTCTGGGCTACTGGGGGCACAAGCCTGCCAAGATGCAACGCTCTAGTTGCTTGTCACTTTGCAAACACCACAGCACAGACGTGGTGTGTGCTGCACAACACACTCCAGGCACAATAATCTCCCAGGTGGACATGCCGCATGGGGGGACACTGCTGGCTCCTCGACGCACAAGAGTGAGCAGTATAATAAGCTTCTTGGATGAATGGCACAAACGACATGCAGAACAGGTGACACAGCAATGATTGGCTTGCACAGCGCCGATAACTCAAGGCTTGCGTTCAAGTTCAACTGTAAAGGGGGACATCCCGCCACGTGTTTTTCCAGAAGCGCACAAAAGGCAGCAAAGTGGTTTCCATAGTTTCGGATGCCATCTCATCTCAATCAACCAAGCTGTATTTCCTTTTTTCTATGGTCTTGGACTATTTACAGCGTATGCACACACGGTCACGCGAGAGGCGCAGTGCATATGGCTCTATATGCGGGCGCGCATGGCGCTGCAATCGTGCTCAGCGGCCCCCCTTCGCAGCACGTCTCAGCAGCATGAACACGACCATTGGCACTTGCGACGCGCTGTAAACGGCACATGTTCCGGCGTGGACGAGCTGCAGCCAGCGCCCACAACACATTTTCAAACGGCGACACACTGGCGCGTGTCAGATGGCGACGCGAGCGCTGCGCTCCATGGCTAATCCACCTGGCCGAGCAGCAGTTGTCGGCATCACAGCGCTCGGCAAACGGCACATACGCCGCCACCATCGCGCAAGTGCCCTCGTGTGACAAAGAGTTCCACCATGCGTTTCCAGACGCACTTGCAGGCGCACCGCGCGGCGCGACAGCACGACCCAGTCGCGCAGCTCCTGGTCAGGCGCGCGCAGCAACAGCGCCAGCTGCATGTCGGGGGGCGTCGCGCGTCAGCCTGCGACTATCATCACAGCACGCGGCAAACGATCCAAGGCGCGCGCGGCGCCCCGCAAGCGCACTGGAATGGCATGCTGACATGAGACTTCCGCGACGCACGGCAGACGCGCGTGCGGGCGCACTGCGCGGCGCGACAGCACGACCCAGTTGCGCAGCTCCTGGTCGGGCGCGCGCAGCGACAGCGCCAGCCGCGTGTCGGGGGCGTCGCGCGTCAGCCTGCGCACAAACCCTAGCCCTACCAGTGGGCAATCGTCATGTCCAGATGGCCATCCAGCCGTCCCTGTCGCAGCTGACGAGCTGCCCGCCGCGCGCGGGACTCCAGTCGCACGCGATCACCGCCGCGGTGTGCGTCTCGAGCTGAGCAACGAGGCGGCCGCCCGCGAGGTCCCACACGTACACGAGCCTGCGCGGTAGGAGGGGACGGAAAAGAAAAGGCGTGGAATGAGGGGGGGGTTGCGAGTGTTCGAACAGGTGGTGCACCGCCCATGTGGTGTCGTACGTATACTGTGATGCGTGCTGTCGCAGCAGGCGGGCGGTGTCAGCTGCGCGACGGGACGATCGCTCACGGGGTCCAACGCGCACGCGAGTGTGCATGGACCAGGCAGGGCATGAGAGACTCCGCACCAGAGCGAAATTGATCATTGGCGGGCGTCATACGCAAGGGGCACAATGGGTGTGTAACAAGGTGGCTGCTGGCCAGGTCTACAGTCAGCAACAGGCGTAATCCTAAGAGCCCAAGCTATCCCTAACCCTAACCCTGACCTTGAACCAAGGCATGAGGAGAAGGCGTCCTCACACGTGTGCACCCAGGTGTTGTTGATGCACAGCGCCGCAGGTCAGCATGTTTGTGCAACTTACGCGTCCCTGTAGCAGCCAGCTACTTTGCCTCACAAGAAGCGCTGCTCTTTCAGGGTCAGGGCATGCCACCCCGACTGTCGCCATAAACTGACGGGCCTCGCGAGCAGCGCTGCTCTTTCAGGGTCAGGGCATGCCACCCCGACTGTCGCCATACACTGACGGGCCTCGCGAGCAGCGCTGCTCTTTCAGGGTCAGGGCATGCCACCCCGACAGTCGCCATACACAGACGGGCCTCGCGGAGTCGCGCGTGCGAAGCACGTGCCGGCACGGGGTGTCCCATGCATACACACTGTGGACGATGCATGTGGGCACACATGATGTCTGCACAACGACAAGCTCGCGTGTCGCCAGAGCCAGCGGCGGCGCACAACGCATCAGCGCTCAGGCCCATGCAGCCAAAGTGCTAGGCAGCGCGCAGTTGGTTGTGCGCACACATAGCTGCGGACACAGAACTTCCTTCTACATACATGCATTACAGATGCCGATACTGCAAGCAGCTGACCTGTCGCCAGAGCCGGCGGCGGCATACGTCGCGTCGGGGCTCACGCACGCGCGGCCGACGTGTGCAGCAGCGCGCACCTCGACTTGCGTACGTAAAGCTGCGGGCAGAGCCGGCAGCAGTACCTACATAATATCGAGATGCAAATATTGGGAGGCGCGTACCTGTCGCCAGAGCCGGCAGCAGCGTAAGTGGCGTCGGGGCTCAGGCACGCGCGGCCGAAGTGCGCGGCGGCGCGGTAGTAGTCGTGCGACACGCACGCGGTGGTCTCGTACGAGCGCACGTCGAGGACCTTGAGCGTGTTGTCGCGCGACGCCGTCAGGACATTCATGCCGCTGCACTGCGCACGCGCATTACAGCGGAGGGGGCAGGGCGGGGGGGGGGGGGGGGGATTGTCAGGTGCACTGCGAGGGCGCATTACAGAGAGGGGAGAGGGGGGAGGGGGGAGTGGTCAGGATGCTCGTGCCGTTGCACTGCGACGGCATTCGGGGCAGGAGTAAGCATGAGGGGGGGGGGGGGGGGGGGTTGACGAGCCGTGTGCACGCTTTTGGCAGTGCTCATGCTGCGGCGCGGCGGTGCCTATGCAGCACTCCCACTATCGCCGAATTGAGACATGCAGGCGTGCAAAGCGTTCTGTATGTGTGATGAGCGATTGCTGCATGGCCGTGGCAACACACACTAGTGCAGAAGCCGATAGTGCCACCCTGCGCATCTGGATCGGGAGAAACAGGGCACAGCGCGCCTGATGCATTGCCGCTACAGTGAAGGGACCTTGATGGGCGGCAAGCACCTGGATGCTTGTAAACAAACGTTGGCATTTTTCCCTCCTTGCGCACATGCGCATTAGCGGAGGCAGCGTTGCGGAGCACCACTTCAAGTAGCGAAGGAGCAGGGGTACACGTGGTGAACTTGTAACGACGGGATCTGGTCGCTGTGCAGGCCCGTGATGTCAAGCACCACTTCAAGTAGCGTGGGACAGAGTACACGTGGTGAACTGTACCTGTACTGACGTGATCCGGTTAGCGTGCGGCCCTCTGATGCCAAGCACCACTTCAAGCAGCAAGGATATAGAGTACATGTCATGAACTGTACCTGTACTGACGTGATCTGGTCGCTGTGCAGCCCTGTGATGGTGTGCATCTTGGCCGCGGCGCGCGGATCCCAGAACCTCAGGCTGCCGTCAAAGTGGCCTGACACCCGCGAGAGAAGCAGCGATGCAAATGGAGTCAATGCCTAACGTTGGACGCAGTGCATACACTGACATGTGAATCCGCATTTACGGAGAGCCATACGTGATGACGCTTGAGGATGAGCTACACAGGACAGCAGTTCAGGGTCGCTGCCAACTGCGCCTCACAGCGCGGCAGGGGTTAGGTTTAGGGCTTTGGGATTAGGGTTTAGGGCCGAAGCATGGAAGCAGCCATGTGCCACAAGCAATGCGAAGAGTAGTAAGGATCGTGCAGGGCATCGCTGCCGGCGGTAGTGCCGCCGAGCTTCTGATTGAATCATTGCCGTAAGCGGTGACGTGCCGCCACCGTTGCGCCAGCACGTGCAGGAGGTCACCTACTGAGAGTTAGCGTGAACGCCCTCACCCACACCTCAATGCAAGCTTCAACAACACTACACTATCGTCTGATAAAGAGTCAAATGATCTGCTTTGAAGGGCGCCGTGTACACTTTAGATACCTTATAAGGTACTTCAAGCAAGTGCTGGCTTCCAAGTGCTTGGACCAGCAACTTCAAGACCCTTAGGGTTAGGGTTAGCGGTTTGCCGCGCACAAGGCCTGTACTCTATCCAGCTTCTGTATGCGTGACTTGGATGGGAGAAACGACTGTCTCCTCACTGCGGACTTCATTGCAAGGTCGCTTGATTCGTTGTACAGCGGTGACTCACTCGATCGGCTTTTGCCACTCATCGCCTGCCATTAGCAAGACGGTGCGCAAGGGGCAAGCAGCATCATACTCCGACCCAGACCCTGTTTTTCAACCCTCGCCTCAACCCTACCCTTGACCATAACCTTGCGCTGGCCTGAAACGTTCTGGCCCAAACTCCACTTCTCCCCCTAACCCTAACCTTACGGCTACGCATGCGGCAGCGCTCGCTCACCGGAGACGAGCGACGAATCGCCGCTGCCGCCCGCCCCCGCGTCGAGCGCATTGACCGTTGAGGGGGCGCGCATGAGCTGAGGCGTGCTGCTCCCGCTAACCCAAACCCTAACCTTAGGGTTAGGGTTATGTGTGCGGCAGCGTTCGCTAACCTTAAAAATAGGTATGCTCACCGGAGACGAGGGTCGAGTCGCCGCTGCCGCCCGCGCCCGAGTCGAGCGCGTTGACCTTGGAGGGTGCGCGCATGAGCTGAGGCGTGCTGCTCCACTGCCGCTCCAGGTCCCACACCTTGATGCTGCAGTCGTGGCTGCCCGTCGCGAGGTGGCGCCCGTCGCCCCACCACACGACGGCGCACACCTGGGCGAAGCAGATAGCGCAGGCAGTGTTGAAGTCAGCGCGCGTGCAGTAGCTTAGCATCGCACACCTGGCCCAGCGGATGACGCAAGCGTCTTTGACGTCATCGCACGCGTAGCTCAGCAGGCGTGAGCAAAACGCTGCACTGAGGTGGCGTGGCTGCCCGTCGCGAGGTGGCGCCCGTCGCCCCACCACACGACGGCGCACACCTGGGCGAGCGAAACACACAGACGTTGTGCGAGTCAGCGCACAAATGCTTCCCCACCCTCATGGTGACGCGCACCCAAAACAGCATGTGCGAGTCAGCACACGCCCCGTTCTGAATGTGCGCTGGGCGCCACAACTCCCCCCAAAAAACAACTCCTCAGTGTCCCGTGTGGGTAAACCAGCACGAAGATGAGCGCTGACCTTCTGCTGGTGGCCCGTGAGGTGCGCCACCTGGCGGCAGCTCTGGTGCGACCACACGCGCGCGCACGTGTCGCTGCAGCCCGCCGCCACGAGCTCGCCGTGCAGCGCGACGCTGACCATGCTGATGCCGGAGGCGGCGCTCACGCCCGCCGCGCTCAGCTTGGCGCGCTGCTGCCCGCTTGCCGTGTCCCACACCTGGTGGCGCAATCGCGTGCGCGCGTGAGCGACCATGATCATAACATGAATGGAAAAGAATCAAAAGATCGTAGCGCTCTACCAAGGTGACAAGGTGTGGTTAGCCGTCAAATGGAATGCCTTCCACCATTACTGTTGATTCCCAGCTCAAGCGGCAGAGAGTGGTTGTGCGCTTGTGAAGCGTGGCTGCTGTGTCGGGCGGAACGAGGTGTACCGCAGTTGAATAGCAGCTGTGCTGTTAAAGAGGTCGCAACTTCCGTTGCTCGCCGTTGTTCCCACGCCCGGCGGCGCAGTCGCGTGCGCGTGTGATCATGATTGTGAATGTGAATGTCCCAGCGCGTGCGTGATCACGATCATGACCATGAAAGTCAGAGTTCAGCTCACGCAGTAGAGTGTGGGTTGTGTGCTTGTAGGGCGTGGCTGCTTTCTGTCGGGCGGGATGCGATAAGTTGCGCTCTTGAATAGGGTGCAACTTCCGTGCCAGCCGTGTCCCACACCTGGCGGTGCAAGCGCGTGAGCGACCCAGAGGTGCAGGGCGGATGTGAATCTCCAGCGCGCGTATGTGAATCTTCAGCTGCAGCGTCGCACCACGTGACGGCGGCCCGGCGGTGAGGACATCCACATGCATCTTCTAGGGTTAGGGTTGGACCGATCGCATATTGCTGCTGCAGGCAGACGTCGAGTGGAGGCGGCGCTCACGCCCGCCGCGCTCAGCTTGGCGCGCTGCTGCCCGCTCGCCGTGTCCCACACCTGGCGGCGTGAGTGAGCGTGCGATCATGATCATGATCATGAACATGAATGTGAAGATCCCAGCTCAAGTGGTGGAGAGTGGTTGAGCTTGTGGTGGCTGCTTCGTTGGGTGGGACAAGGTGTATCGCAACAGGTTGCGCGGACGAATACGGTGCAACTTTGGTTGCTCGCCGTGTCTACACCTGGCGTCGCGAGTGCGCGCGCGATCATGATCATGATCGTGAATGTCAGTTCTCAGTTCAAGCGGTGGAGCGTGGTTGTGCTCTTGAAGCGTCGCTGCTTTGTTGGGGGAGGGGTGTACCGCAATCAAAATTAGTGTTGCTGTTGAGTAGATTGCAAGTTCCGTGCCAGCCGTGTCTCACCCCTGCTGGCGCGAGTGAGAGCGAGCGCGCGTGATCATGATCATGCATGTGAATGTCAGATTCCAGCTCACGGGGTGGAGAGTAGTGTAGTTGTGCTTGTGGGGCGTGGCTGCTTTGTTGGGCGGGGGTGCGAGGGTTAGGGTTAGGGTTAACCCTAAGCTGCAATAGGCTGCGCTGTTGAATACTTCAAAGTAGGTTGCAGCTCCGGTGGCCTGCCGCGTCTTACACCAGGCGTCGCCTGCGCGTGTGATCACGGTACATGAATGTGAATGTCAGGTACGAGCTCTCGAGTACAAGCGCGCGTGCATGGATGTTAAGAACGACCGCTTGCGCCCGCATTGCGCTGCGCGCCGTGACTGAATGCGCACTCACCTTGGCGCAGCCGTCGCCGCCGCCACTCGCTCAGATCATATAAGAGTGTTTGCTTGTGGCCAATTGCCGCAGCAGCAGCGACCACGGTTATTGGTGAAGGGCATTTGCGGCTCACCACACCTTGTCACCCCGAGCTCTGCGATCTTTTGATTTGTTTCCATGATATTGGCCCCTCGCACCTGCATTGCGCTGGTGCTGTGCGCTGTGACTGCATGCACGCTCACCTTGACACAGCCATCGTCGCCGCCGCTGGCAATGATGTATGGTGGAAGGCACTTGCGGCTCACCGCTCCTTGTCACCTAGAGCTCCACGATCTTTTGATTTGTTTCCGTGTATGTACGAAATGCCGCCGTAGCAGTGCGCTGTGTGCCACAACTGAATGCGCGCGCTCACCTTGACGCAGCCGTCGTCGCCGCCGCCGGCAACGAGATAACATCAGACAGACTGTCGCGCCTGCATTGCGTGCATCTATATGTCTTGGCATCAACGCCATGTTCATTGCAAGCCATGATGCTGGCTGGTCATGGGCTGTGCTGCAACCGAATGCGCACACTCACCTTGACGCAGCCGTCGTCGCCGCCGCTGGCAATGAGCGCGCCCGACTCGCTGAAGACGACGTCGTTGATGCCCGACGCGTGCGCGGGGAGGCGGTGGCGGCAGCGGCTAGGCACCGTGGCGCCGCTGACGCTGCCTGCACCGTGACAGAAGTGTAGGTCAAAGCAACTTATGGCAAGCTTTGATTGTTCCATTACAATGAAACATGCTGGCGGTGGCGGCAGCGGCTCAGCACCGTCGCGGCGCTGATGCTGCCTGCAGCACGATGACAACAGTGATAGTGTGCGATCATCATACTTTGGAGTACTTTGATCATACAAAATAACATTCCAAGGTTTTAAAAAACTGGCGGCGGTGGCAGCGGCCCGGCACCGTGGCGCCGCTGATGCTGCCTGCAGCGTAACAAGAATGTCGGTCACATCAATATTCAATGACTGCATTTGTGATGCTCTAAATATGACTTTATGAGGAAACATGGCGGCGGCGGCAGCGGCTCGGCACCGTGGCGCCGCTGACGCTGCCTGCAGCAGTTTGAAAACAGCGTGTGTCCATCATACTTTGATTATAACATTTCCTGGAAACAAGGCGAAGGCGACAGCGTCGCGCCGCTGTCGGTGCCGCTGGTTGCAGCACAACAAGAGCAGCACTCTCAATGTATGCGGACTGCATACTCCAAAGTACATTGTAGTTTCTCAAGTCTTGCTGCTTCAACAGCTGCAAAGGGAAGGCGAATGCTGCAGCGGCCCGGCACCGTTGCCAGCAGCTCGTTGCACGAGTGCTGAGCGCTCAACTGTCGGTCTTCGGCATCCACGAGCCATGCCACTTGCGTCAAGCTGCCAGTGTGTCAGCGGTACGTTTTGGCAGCAGCAGGTTTGGCGCGGTTACCGCCACGGGTTACGGTCAGCCTACGGTACACTAGGAATGGGCCTCGGGCCAGGAAATGTTTGATTGCATGATGTGGCCGTTGCAGCTGGCACTGCCGGTGGCACGGCGAGCACGGTCCGCGCCACCGTTGTTGCGACTTGCGTACGTTGTCTGTTGACTCGTGGCACCCGGCCTTGCAGTTGTGACACCCCCATCTGCCCTTGCAGACTTCCAGCATGCGATACATACGCCATTCCGAGATCTGTACATCCACATTTTGTCATGTCTGCCCGAACAGCGCTCATGCACGCGCGGCAACCCCGACACCGACACCTGAGCGTTGACACGCACACACACTCCAAGCACGCACCTCGCGCGCTGCTGCCGCTGCCGCTGCCGCGGCGGCCGTCGGCGGCGGCGGCGATGGCGCCGAGCGCGGGGTCCGTGTGCCTTCTGAGCGCTGCCGCACGCGACTCGCGCAGCGTCGCTAGCTCGTCGTTCATGCGGTTCACCTCCTCGAGCATGCGCTGCTTGTCTTCCAGGACGCGCGAGAGGAGGGACTGGGGGGGGGGAGGGGGGGGGGGGGGAGGCGGAGCGGAGCGAAAAATAGAGTAAGATGCTTGGCATTCGGCAAAGCAATGATATACATGTTCACACCTGTGTCACTTTGAAGTATTCATTACGAGGCACAAGATAGGCAATGTCCCCGCGAGCATGCGCTGCTCGTCCTCCAGGACGCGCGAGTGGAGGGACTGGGGGGGGAGGGTGCGTGGAGGGGGCAGGCGCAGCACAAATTAGGGTAAAGTGCTGGGCAAAGCATTGATATACATGTCCATGAATGTGTTACTTTCGCTTGCTGACAACAGGAGGCATACACTCTTCAAACACACGGCATTGCACCAGGCACTGGCAGCAGGATGGGAGCGTTTGCATCTGGGGTCATGTATGCATAAAGTGTATGTCATCGCGCATGCGTGGCGCCCACGAGCACTTCACTCCTACGCCTGAAACGTGACTGAAACATGACTGCCAGGGGGCAATGTGACGCATAGCCTGCTCTGCATGCCAGTGATGCTTGAACGGGTCGCACACACACCACGCTGGGGCGCAAGCGCAATGCGTGCGGCGCGCTCCGCAGCGGGCGCACACACCACCGATGTGGCATCGGGCAAGTCGCCATAGGGCACATAAGAGCGCGATTGACGGCGCACCTCCGACTCCGCCGCGGAGGCACACGCGGCGCTGACCTTATCCCTACCTTAACCCTGACCCAGCGGCACCCCACGTGTCACCAAGATCACGTCACCACACGCGCAGAGCGCAGGTACGCCACAGCGCGATGGTGCGGCGCGCCTCCGGCGCCGCCGCAGACGCGCGCGCGGAGCACATACCACCCATGTGACATCGCGCAAGTCGCCACAGGGCACGCAACAGTGCGATGAAACGGCGCATCTCTGACTCCGCCGCGGACGCGCGCGTGGCGCTGACCGTAACCCTAATCCTAACCCTAACCCAGCAGCACCCGCACAAGTCATCGAGATCAAGTCGCCACATGCGCGGCGCACCCTGCGTACCTCCGCCTCCGTTGTTGACGCGCGCGCGGCGCTGACCCTAACCCTAACCCTAACCCAGCAGCACCCCCGCAAGTCACCAATGTGACATCGGGCAAGTCGTCTCAGGGCACGCAACAGAGCGATGAATTGGCGCACCTCCGACTCCGCCGTGGACGTGCGCGCGGCGCTGACCCCAACCCTAACCCGAAGCCTAACCCTAACCCAGCAGCAGCGCCCCCACAAGTCGCCGACATCGCGTCACCACACGCGCTCTGCGCAGGCGCGCCTACATGCGCGCGATCGCACGGGGTACCTCCGATCAAGTCGCCAACTAATGAAGGAAGATTACATCACAGACACAAACAAAAGTCTCACTCATAGAACGGCGCACCTCCGACTCCGCCGTGGACGCGCGCGTGGCGCGCTCCGCGGCGTCCAGCAGCGCGCGCACGCTGGCGAGCTCCGCGCGCAGCGCCGCGCCGTCGGCGTCCGCCTCCGCCGCGCGCGCCTCCGCCTCCGCGCCGCGCGCCATGGTCTCACCATGCTCCACCTGCAGGCAAAGTTGACAAGTACGGTCGGTTCTACAGTCGGTTCTACAGCATGCGTTCGTGATAGAAGTATATGTATACCGCCCTGAGAAGCCAACACGTACGCAATACAGGTACGGTCGCTGCAAACTTCAACTTTAACTTCACATTCGTCTCGCCGTGCTCCACCTGCAGGCAAGGTTGACGAGTACGGTCGGTTCTACGTCCCACGTTCGTGATGTACGTGTACCGCCCTGAGAAGCCAACACATGCAACATGCGGTCGCCGCAAACTTCAACTTCAACTTCACATTCAAAACTGGTCTCGCTGCGCAGATACGGTCAGTTCTACGTCATACGTTCGTGACATGCATATACCGCCCTGAGAAGCCAACACATACGCAATATACGGTCGCTGCAAACTTCAACATCAACTTCACATTTCAACTTCATGTTTAACTTCTCATCGTCTCGCCGTGCCCCACCTGCAGGCGCTCTAGTGCGGACGCGCTCTGGCGCAGCGCCGCCTCCAGCTCCTGCACGCGCATGACGAGCCGCAGCTGCTCGCTGACGTACTCGGCCTGGCCGCGGTACTTGTCGCTGACCTGCGCGCGGGCGGCGGCAGTGGCGGCGGCGTGTGAACGCAGCGCAATTCAGGCGTGCTGCGGGGCCTCGCAGAGAGTGACGGCTTCCGGCATGGGGCATTTGCGCTGCTATTGGGATCATTGTGGCAGCACGCAGGCTGAGCATCGCTGGTGCAGTCCACATATATATATATGTTGCGGCGGCCTGGAGCGCAGCGCAATGCGGGCCTGTCACAGCGACGCATGTGCGCCTTGCCCTGCCACTAGCCCCTCTGCGGTGGTTTCCTTGCAAGAGGCGGCGAGACATTGGTCTGAATGGGAATTCTGGCATCTGGCACTGTGAAGCACCTTGCGGCGCGCGATGTACATGTGCCAGCTGCGACTTGACAACACCTTGAATGTCTTTCAATGATTGCATACCTGGTCACTCGCTTGCAGCAGCAAACATGATGTGACGTGCCTTCCATAGGTTGCCACTACAGCGGATGCTGTGCCGCTTGCGAGAGTGGCAAGGATGTTGCCTCCTGAAATCTGTGCATATAGCCGTACTCACGAGAGCAGCAGCAAGCTGACCGTAGCAGGTTCAAGACAGAGGAGGCTAACAAGATGTCATATCCTTGGCCAGATGCTGGAGAGACGAGAAGGTTTTGCAGTCCCATCGCAGCCACAAGGCAGTTTCCCGTGAGTGTACTATAACATGTATGTAGCGTCACCTGCTCGTGTAACCTAGAAAGTTCGCCCTGCATGGCCCGCATCGCCTCACTGTCCTGCCCGCCGCCACCCAGCCCCTCCGACACCTTGTGCCTCAGGATGATCAGCTCCCTGTCCGCTGCTATGCTGTGCTGCCGCAGGTCGGCGTTCTCGCGCCGCAGCATCTGCAGACCGCATGGCGTGTGATATAGAACGTCTGGTCATCAGATCATAGCATCAGCAGCCGATCAATGATGCCTGGGCTGTAGGCAATTATATTGGTTCAATAGCATCGGTATGCCCGAGCAGCGCTTCAGGTGACACGGTGGCCGAAGTAGCAGTTTGTTTCTTGCCCCTCCCCCCTCGCCAGAGTACTCGCCTGGCAAGCCTTGTATACGCCAACAAACGGATCTGTTTCTCTTGCATTACGCTGATTCAGAGCCTCCGCAAGCGCCTGCGCCAAGGCTAGTTCGCTCCTGTCCTGCGTGCCGTGATGTTGCAGCTGCGCCTCCTCCGGCTTCATCGCTGGTCACGGCGAATTGCTGTGGCGAAGGCAGCAGCGCCAGCGCACTCCTGCGAATGTATACTATGTCACTGGTAGGATGCAAGCATGTCGGAGGATGCTCGGGAAAAACATCAACTTGAGCTGCAAGAGTTGACGTTCCCTCGTGCCGCCCGCGAGGTACACAAAGAACCTCGCCAAGCAAACATCGTGAATATCATTGGAGGAGATTATTCGGAGCGTGAGAGCAGCAGCCACTGGATCTGAGCCGGATCGCATCGTATAACAGGTAAGGTCAGCAAGGCAACAGCTTTGCTCGATATTTGGCGGCTTAGCGGTGTGGGTCTGATGCCTATAGCACTAGCTGATGTTTCATGTATTGCGACACTCGAGTCAAGTCGCAACGACTCGAATTCTAGCTGTGCTCTGCGTATGCACCCTCGGCCAGAGACATTTTCTGAAATTGAGCTACTGAATCCCCAGCCGCACTAACAGTGCCATACACGCAGGCCAAATGGGGATCTGTTATTTACGGCATCTATCAGCATTGCAAGGTGTGGCCGATCGATTGGGTTCAACAAAAGCTTGCTTTGTCTGGCTCTTCTTACAGCAACGGGATTTTCCCACAGGCAGCACTATCAGAGCCTGCCGTACGTAGATCTGCCACCGCTTTCATGCGCTACCAGCCACCACCAGAACATCATGCTGACAACATGGTGTTGGCAACTGGCGCACAACTGATCAGGAGCCCTCGCGGTCTGCACCGATCTCACACGCTGCGGCACAATGAAGCCGTGATATATTCTGCCTGCTCCGCAGATGTCGGATGATGGAGATCATGCGGATGCGTACGACGCGTTTGCGGACGATGGGGACGAGGACATGCAGGAGGAGGTGGCGGATGAGGTCGGTCAGGCAGGGCAGCTAGAGCTCATGGAGGCGGACGAAACAGGAGGCGCAGGTGAGCCTTGCCAGAGGACTTCAATGATCCACTCATGAAGTAGTGACTTGAATTGATTGAGTCGTGATTTTGTGCCGTCAAGTTGGCATGAGGTCGGTCAGGCGGGGCAGCTTGAGCTCATGGAGGCAGACGAAACAGGAGGGGGAGCAGGTGAGCCTTGCCACAACTTCATGCTTCAAGTTGAAGTAGTGGCTTACATTGATGACGCCGCGATATTGTGCTGTCAAGGTCGCATGAGGTCGGTCAGGCGGGGCAGCTTGAGCTCACAGAGGCGGACGAAACGGGAGGCGCAGGTGAGCCTTGCCATAACTTCAACAGTTTGACATTGAAGTAGTGGCTGACATTGATGAAGCCGCAAGATTGTGCTGTCAAGTTGGCATGAGGTCGGCCAGGCGGGGCAGCTTGAGCTCATGGAGGCGGACGAAACGGTAGGCGCAATTTCAACAATTTTGATGTTGAAGTAGTGGCTTGCATTGATGAAGCCTCGATGGTGTGTTGTCAAGTTGGCATGAGGCCGGTCAGGCGGGGCAGATGAAGCTCATGCAGGCGGACGAAAGAGGAAGTGCAGGTGAGCCTTGCCGCAACTTCAACAGTTTTGACGTTGGAGTAGTGGCTTACATTGAGGAAGTTGCAAGTTTGTGCTGTTAAGCCGGCATGTTCGGCGGTGGACAAGCAGGAGCATCAGTCGCCAGTCAGTCAGGGCAACTTCAGGGCACGCGGAAGGGAGGTGCACGAATGCTCTCAGGCACTTGTGGCTTGGGATTCAACAACAACACGGTACGGCTGTGCTTATCGCGTACAACGCAGTGTCCGCAACGAAAGGCATAGAGCGGAACACAAGTGCTGACAAGCAAGGAGTTGAGGAGGTAAGGGTGTGAGAAGGGATTAACGTGTATGCATTGTCAGCTGAGTCGGCAGTTTGCACCAGCAACAAAGCGATCAGTCTTGGTGTTTCATCTGGTTTCAGTGCTGATTACCTTGTGAAACTTGGAATAAAGGGCTATCTTTTACGTTGACAGGGGCAATTCTGTTGCGAAGCACACAACTCGCAGCCAAGTGGTCAGCACATTCGTCCGTTGACCATGCTGCTGGATCAGCTCGGCGTTGTCTGTGAGGCGATTGCCGCATTTTACCCGTCACGATGCACGAGGCAGCGCGCCACGGCTTATTCACGGCCTGGCGACAGCGCGCTCAGAGCCTTCGCAGCCTGCCGCCTTTGAGCACTGCCGTGCTGGTGCCCTGTACAACAGCAGACCTGCACGCGCGCCGCGCTACGCGCTTGCAAGTGCTCATGCCGCTGGAGTCCGCGCTCTTGACCTCATCAAGACAAGTGCACGGCAATTCTTCACGCTGCCGTATTGGACGGAGGTGCCCTCACGCGCTCGCGCGGTACCCTTGCTCAAGCAACACCCCGCGCCCACCGCCACATGCCTCGTGCGCCGCGTACATGCGGTATGTAGCAGCAGTGAAGCCCGCGCGCGCATCCATCAAGCGCAGATTCACACTGAAAATGTGCTCCTGCGTCAGCTGCTGCATGTCCCCCCTATGCAAGCGACACCCCCGTCCCTGACCCGCCGCCACATCGCCTTGCGCCCTGCTCCTCCGCACGCCGCCGCGTACCATACATGCGGTACCTACACTGCAGCGCCGGGCGCGCCGCCCGTGAAGCCCGCGCAGGAGCGCATCACGAGCAAGTACATGACGAAGTACGAGAAGGCGCGCATCCTCGGCACGCGCGCGCTGCAAATATCCATGAACGCGCCGATCATGGTGGACCTGGAGAACATGACGGATCCGCTCAAGATCGCGGAGAAGGAGCTGCGCGAGCGCAAGATACCCATCAAGATCCGGCGCTACCTGCCTGACGGCAGCTACGAGGACTGGGCGCTCGAGGAGCTCATGATCACATGAATAAATGTACAAAATTTGAATCAAAAGCGTCTTTGGGCGTTTGCGTGCCTCACTGTGAGCGTTTGCGTGCCTCACTTGGGCGCTCGAGGAGCTCATCATCACATGCATGCAATGTATGACAACGTGAATCGAGGGCATGTGTGAGAGTTTGCTCTGTCGCCGTGTTGAGATTGCGTTGCCGGCTGCCGCGCGCGCGCCCTGTGTCGATTGTCTCAGCGGGGGTGTGGCGATGCTGTGGCCTGTGCTCTTGATATGTGTTGTGCTCACTGGCACCCGGCACGATGCGCTGTTTAGAATACAGGCGATCAAAGTGGCCTGCAACCAAGCACTGAGGCAATTGCGGACAAAGATTCACCAAGTGCCACCAAACCCTAGTGATGGGGTGCGGGTCTGCTTGTTGACATCCACAACAAGGTTCGAGTGTCAATCATGTCACCGATTGCTCGTGCGCTGATTGAAGGAAGGCTGATGATGGTAGCCCAGAGAAGTGATTTCAGATGCCAATGTGCACAAAGGACAGCATGCGTACAACACAATATTGGCTGCAAGGAGAGCGCGTGCAAACAGGTCTATTAGTAGTGGGATGTAGGACGGAAATCACAGACCTTCAGGAACATCAATCATGAGACACCTGCAAATGACTGTTGCCGCTGCACACATTCAATTTGATGATCACAAAACACTGCTGCTACGGACGAGCTTTTGCAGAGCGGCACTGGAGAGCACACATGCACACTGAGCACTGTGCCAGACTGTCGTACCGATACGGAGCGATGGAGAACAACACTCAATCTCTACACATAATCTTGAAGCTCCAATGCGGCCCCACTCTGAGACACTCTGTGGCCCCAGCATCGTAACATGCTTTACTGTGTGCACGCACGTACGCATAACGCCGGGCCGCCTACGCGCCGCCGCCTCGCGCCTCCCGCTCACGCGCCCCTGAAGGTGGCCGCGGAAGGCAACGGCGCCACGCACGCCCGCACCCACTCGAGCCCATTGCCGTCAGCTGCGAATTGAGCGCTGCTGCTCGCGGGCGCCGTCCGTCCCGCAGCAGCTGCGCGCAGCCAGTCGCTGCTGCCGCTGCCTTGCTCCGCCGCGCCCGTGGCGGCAGCCGACTTCATAGTTGAAGTTGTGGCACCGGCGCCCTCGCCTGCAGGTCCCGTGCCAGCGGCGGCAGCCGCGGCGATCCAGTCGGAAGTGCCGTTGTACGATGGCGTGTCTTTGCTGCAGCCGGCGACGGGCGCATGCGCCGCTGCTGCTGCGGCCACCCACTCGAGTCCGCCGGCAGGTGGCGCTGCGGCTCGGTCGCACGGCGGCATCGCGGCACGCCCGGCAGCAGCAGAGCTATCTGAGGCGGCAGCAGCGATTGAGGATGCCGACGCAGGTGCCGCTGCGGCGGCTGCCGCCACCCATGACAGGCCGCCAGCTGCCGCTGCCTCACTCATCACGTTGCGCGTTGGAGCGCTGCAGCTGGTGGTGGTGTGGGCGACAGCCCCTGACACAGTTAGTTGGTGGAGCGATGCGCCGCGGTGCGCGCTCGCCGCCGCCGACACGACCCAGTCCGGTCCTGCCGCCGCCTGCGCCGCAGTGCCAGACGGGGACGCTGGCGCTATGTGGAGCGCTGCTGCGCTGCCGGCGCCGCTGCCGCGAGCTGCAGCTTCCACCCAGGCCAGACCTGCGCGCTGCGGCGATAGCGCAGGCGCAGCGACCAGCTGCTGAACGCTGGGGACAGGCTTACGCCCGCGCGCCGCCGCGGTGACCCAGTCTAGCGATGCCGTTGCACTTGCTGCAGCGGGCACCGGCGCTGGTGGTGCTGCTGCTGAATGCGTGAATGCTGCTGCTCGGGCATCGCCAGATGCGGCAGCAGTCACCCAGTCCAGCTCTGCCAATGCGGGTCTTTGCGGCTGCGGCGGAGGCGATGCTGGTGGCTGCTGCTGCTGCTGCGGCTGCTGCTGCGCGTTGCTGCCAAGCCCGCCTGCAGCGCTGCTCAGCCACTGCAGACCGGCTGCTGCGGGCTGCGCCGGTGTGGCCTCTGCTGCACCTGCGGAGCGCTGCAACGGTGCGCCGCTGCCGCGTCCCGCCGCCGCTGCCACCCAACCGACGCCTGCTTCTGCAGTCACTGGCGCCTTGATTGACGTAGAGTTGCCGTGCTGCCGCGAGGCAAGGCTGCCGCCCGTTGCCGCCGCGCTGACCCACTCCAAGCCCGAGGGCTGCCACGGCGGAAGGGTTGGCGGCAGCAGCGCTGGCGCAGCGCCGCTGCGCGTCTGAGCGCTGCTGCTTGCGGACTTCGCTGCTGCTGCTGCGACCCAGTCCACACCCGCAGACTGCACTGGCACAGCATTCAGCGGCACCAGCAGCGTACTTCCGACACCGATGCGTGTATCGCCTGCCGCCGCCTGTATCCAGTCAGGTGCTGCAGTTGGCTGCGATGTCGCAGCTATGGGCGATGTCGCTGGCGGCGGCAGCGGCGCTATCCTTTGTGCAGCGCCGCCACCCTTGCCGGCTGCTGCGGCGGCCACCCAGCCCAGTCCCGGCGCCGCCGCCGCAGCCGCTGCATCTGCCGCTGGCGATGATCTGGACGCTGCTCGCGTCGTGCTGCCGCGGCCCGCTGCAGCAGCGGCAGCGACCCAATTCAGTACCTCCGCCTGCGGCGTTGCTGCTGCCGCTGTAGTGGGCGGCGGCGGCGGCACCGCGTTTGCCGGCGCACCACCGCCGCGGACTGCTGCTGCCGAGCTGATCCAGTCCAGACCTGAGTGCCGCGGCTGCGCTGGCGCGGGCGGTGGTGGCGCCTGAGCGTCTGCGCAGTGCTGCTGAGCAATGTGCTGTTGCACGCTGCTGCTGCTGCTGCTGCTGCCGCTGCCGCTGCTGCCGTCACTCGCTGCCGCCGTGACCCACGCCAGACCGCTTGGTGGCACTGGCGGCGCCAGCGGAGCTGCCGTCTGAGGAACTGCAAACTTCAAACCTGATGGTGACTTTCCGCCTGCAGCGGCGCTCACCCAGTCGAGTCCTGCTGCGCCTGCTGCTGCTGCCGGTGTTTCTTGCGGAAGTGATGGTTGCGCCAGAGAGACGCCTGCAGCGTGAGTGACCCAGTCCAGGCCAGAAGGCGCTGATGCCGCGTGCGCTGTGGGTGCTGCAGCGGTTGCGTGCGCTGCGTGCTGCTGCGGCGCGCCGCCTTGACCGCTAGCAGCAGCGGCGGCGGTCACCCAAGCCAGACCTCCATGCTTTGTTTGCTGAAGCTCCGGCGCCGGTGTGACCGAGTCACCCGAGGTCTGCGCGTGCGCGCTGTTGAAGCTCGCTGCGCATGGCTGCGCAGCCATCGCCGCTGGCCGAGCAGGTGCTTCTAACGCCGTCGAATGCGGCGGGGCGGCAGTTGATGTTGTGCCGTGGGCTGCAGCAGCACTCATCCACTCCAATTCGGCAGACTTTGGAGGTGTGACAAGCACGGGCTGCTGCTTGCCGTCGCGCTTGCTGCCTGCTGCTGCCGCTGTGATCCAGTTGAGCCCTTCTGACGGTGCCGCGACGGCGGCAGGTTCGCGTTGCGCCAACGCTAGTGCTTGCTCATGATGCTGAGCGCTGCCGCTGCCAGCAGCCGCAGCCACCCAGTCCAGCCCTGCGGACGGTAGCAGCGCTCCGGCCGTCGTCGGCGCCTGTGCATGCGGTGCTGGTCCTCGTGTACTGGCAGAGCGCTGCTGCACATGCGCAGCTGGCGTCGCGGCTGCTGCCGTCACCCAATCCAGTCCTGCAGCTGGTAAAGCTGCTACCAAGGCCGCCGACTCGGAAGCTGCGTCCTGATGCGCAGTGATGGCCTGCCCTGCAGCAGCGCTCGCCACCCAGTCCAGCCCTGCACCGCTCGTGGCTGCCGCACTGCGCACCGCGGAAGCGCTTGCAGGCTCTCCGGCGGTGCCGTGCGTTTGCGCGCTTGCCGCTGTGGCAATCCACTCGAGCCCAGCAGCAGCACTGGCAAGAGCAGCGGCGGCGCATGGCCGCCTGCTCAGCGGCGCCGCTGCTCTGCTGCTCGCGGGCCGCCCTGCCGCAGCGGAGGGGCGCACGGGCAGGCTGTACAAACCGGGGACGGCGCTCGGGCCAGCTGCCACGGACGATGACGCAGCGTCTGCGACACCGGTGCCGCACTGGGCTGCTGCGGCGCGGGGCTTCCGCTGGTACAATGCGGGCAGGCCATCGCTGTCACCGGCCGCTGCAGCCGCTGCCGCGCTGGCAGCGGTCGTGGGCTTCGGCTTCGCGCCTGACGCGCCCGGCAAGCTGTACAGGCCGGGCAAAGAAGCAGTGTCCTCGCCCTGTACGCTTGCTGCTGCCGGGTGCTGTACGAGTGGTCCTTGCGTAGTCGTTTTTGCTGTGTGCGCGGCGGCGTGCGGCGCCGTTGCTGCCGCCTGGATCGGCGCAAATGCAGCTGCACTGGCAAGTGAGTGCGCAGGGGGTGCCCACCATGCGGACGGCGGCGGCGTCGCATAGCTGCTTGAACAGTCAGAGGTGATGTGGGCCCTTGGTGCGCTCGGACTGCTCACCGCAGCCGTTTGCGCCACTGCTGCTGCTGCTGGCTCGCTTCTCGCCCACCATGCTTGCACCGAGCTCGTGCTGAGGGGCGCCGGGCTCGAGACGGCGGGAGCGATTGATCGAGGCTGAACGGCTATCACTTGTGGCCGTGTGGGTGTCGGCGTGGGTCTGACGGCCTCGGTTGCTGCGGCCACCAGCCAACTACCCGTAGCCGGCGCCGGAAGCCGATGCTGTCTGGCTGGAAGGGCAGGAGGACCCGCAGTCGCAGCGGTGGCGAGCCATGATTGCTGCTGCTTGTCGAGGCTTGTACCGGCAGGCGGCTCCGTAAACGAACGAGTTTCATATATGACTTGCTGATTGCTTGAGTGCTTGACCTCTGCTACGCTGCGTATCCAGTCCGGCGCCAGCGCTGTTTCGCCAGCTGATGGATGTTGCTCTTGCTGAATTTGCTCTTGTGGCTTCGATAGATACTGGCGTGTTTCAAAGACAGCAGCATCAGCAGCCCCGCCAGCAACACTTACTGGCGTAGCAGCCTTGGAGTTCGTACAGCCCATGGCTCGAGAGAGAGTACAAGGAACCACAGTTACACAGTTGGAGAAGTTACAGTTGAAGTTTTGGTGTGCAGAAAGTGGGGAGAGATATTCTAGAAAGTGGGAGGAGGAGCTATACTGGTTATTGTGCACCCATGGCGAGCGACAGCAGTAAAAGTATTCCCACGGGGCCGACCACAACAGCAGACCTGCCGCCACACAAGCTGGCCGCCAATCAGTTGCCAACACCTGCCAACGTGACCCTGTACGAGGCTGCTAAAGCGTGAGTCCCTGCTGTTCTTGTTGTTCGTCCATTATCATGTTGCACCAGCACGTCCTACAGCAGTATGATTGACCCGCAACTCTCACCGAGGCGCAGGTCTGCATCATGACCTTCATGCATCATCTGAGCGATCAGACCTTGGTTTTTCAGTTTGCAAAGCGCGATGAATTACACCTGCGCAGTCCATGGCCAGCCAGGTCAGTAGCACACGGAGCCGCTGAGCAACTGACATGATGCACCAGTCTACTGCACATTTCACATATGAGGTTGCGACCTCCAAACATCGCCATCAACACAGGGCAACAATTGAGCAGAGTGGCATAGTCTATGGGGTGCCCAGGGCGCAAGAAACGCCAGCATAGTCAGCACGTCAAACAGCTGCTCCGCAACACGTCGAATAGCTGCTCTGCAACAGATGCAGCAGCTCAATAGTCAAATGTATATACGCCTTGCTACCCGCCTGAGTGCTCAGCGATTCATAGCTTGCGCGATGCTCAGCGAACGCCACTTCACAGCGTCATCATTTAAACCGAAGGAGATTGCGAGTTCCATCTCATCGAGGTTGAGCGCCATGTAATGAGCTGATGTGCTTTTCATCACCTGCAGCGAAGGCCTCTTTTCTCCTATACTTCTCAGCATAGTGAGCCTCACAACAGTCCCTAAGAAACGAGCACGCCGCTTTGGCCTGGCGCAGACCTGCTTTAGCAGCGCCAGCGCTGACAAAGTGCAGATGCACGGACAGCTAGCGCTTGCTGCAGCGCTCCATCCCTGCATACATAAGTACAGTTGTAGCGCGGCAGCGTGCAGCCAAAAGCCGCACCTTCGGAGCATGAGCGTCAGCGACCGGAGGCACCCTAGGCCACGGTCACGTTTGCAGCGGCGGTCTTTTGAAGGGTTCGGGCTACATAGGGTTAGGGTTAGGGACACTGGCAAAGGCCTGTGGACTGTGCTCTCATGCATGTGTACCTGTGGATGCAACGAACAAGCGGATGACCAGAAGAATTGAACGGCGCGATCCTCCGCAACCCGGCGCGAAACCCCCCCCAAGTAGCATGGCGCTACACCGGAAACGCACTCGGCGCTTCATATACCTGTAATATTTTGTACGAGCTCAACAACACTTGACCGCAGGCATGTGGCACGGCCCGCGCACGCGCACATGGCGGCGACGCCGTGCTCACGCCGTAGACGCATCGTCAGCAGCGACGCACCAGCTGAGCCATGCCTCACAATGTGCCATCAGCAGCAGTGCTCAGCTCACCCCCCGCCCCCGCCCCCGCTCCGCCCCGCTCCACCCCGCCCCGCCCCGCCCTGCCCCGCCCCGCCCTGCTCCGTTCGCCGCAGCGGCAACCTGAGGCGCGTGCGCAGGTGCCTCGACAACGGCGCCTCGCCCAACTGGTTCCAGAACCCGGAGGAGGGCGCTACGGCCATGCACAAGGCCGCCGAGGGCGGCCACACCGACATACTCCAGCTCCTCATCGAGCGCGGCGGCGTCCTGGACGACGCGCTGCTGACGAACCGCAACACGCCGCTGCACATCGCGTGCGACGGCGGCCACCTGGAGGTGGCCAAGGTGCTCGTCGCCGCGGGCGCGCCCGTGGGCGCCGCCAACGCCTTCGGCAACACGCCGCTGCACGCCGCCCTCATGTCGTCGCGGCCGTTGGTGAGCGCCGCGCCGCGCCGCGCGCTGCCGCCGCCTCGACGCGTGCACATGCGTTGTGTAACTCTAACATGTGAAGCTGAAGTGTGCGTTGGTGTTCTGCGCCTGCGCGTGCGACTACCACGCCACCGACTGAGGAGTTCATGTATGCGCGCGTGCTTTGATCGCGCTGCGTGTTCGAGTTGGTGGCTGCGAGGGGGGTGGGGCGACTGCTGCAAGTGCGCTGCTGGGCGGGGGCGATGTTATCGCACCGGTGTGCTGCTGCGCAATGACGCCTGTGCTGCTGTGTAATGCCACCACGCCGCCGCTGCGGCCGACAGGATCGTGTTGTCTGGCAACTGAGAAAGCAGTGGCTGCGTGCACTGCGCCTTCACGAGTGCTGATCACCACCATTGCACTGAGGGCGCGCAAAGGCTCTAAAAGCTAAATCTGCAGCTGCGCGCTGCTGTCATCGGACAGCAGTTCTGAGCACCGCTATGGTGCAATTAAGCTCAGACGCGCCACACGCAGCATAGTACACGTACAATATTGCCAGCTGTGCCTGGACTGTGCTGACTTGTGCGACCGCCGCCGCCGCACTGCACGCCCGCACGCGCTCTCTCGCTGACAGATGGACCTTGTTAAGCTGCTGCTGTCCAACGGCGCGGACTTCCGGTACGCCAACCACCGACAGTCCACGCCGCTGCACTTCCTCGCGTACAGCAAGTTCTCGGGCGAGGAGAAGATGGCGCTGTGCGAAATACTGGACGATGTGAGGCAGCGCTTCCGCACGAACCCTGCAGTAACCCTACCTGATTACGAACTGAGTAAGTGGCAGATGGCGCCTCTGATGAGGGTACTCCTGGCCTCAAACCCTACTTTTGCTCTCAAACCCTATGTAAGCGTAATCGCGCTGCAGACCTTCAGTCTCGTGGTGGCTTGACTTCGAAGGAGGAGACATGGTGTGCGGCGTGATTGTATGGCCTGGAAACGGGGCCTTGAACAGGGTTTATCCCAGGCGCTTACTCAGTGTACATGGCCGCTGCAGCAGCCTGGACTGCTCCAGTGCACTCTCAAAGCTGCTGAGCATTGCCACATCAATTTCATCGTATACAATACATGGACATGTAAACAGAGTATTTCTAGCGCACTCACCGGTCGTGTACACAGAGTATTCTTTGCTGCCATTAGGAAGTTGGTAGTGCAGCAGCGCTCAGTCACCGGTCGTGCGAGATTTTTGATGCCGCAGCCTGGACTGCTCCAGGAGGTGCAGCGGCGCTCAGGTCTGCGGTGCGTTAGGGTTAGGGTCAGACTTAGGGTTAGGATTAGGGTTAGGTCTGCGGTGCGTGTGCGGGCAGGGCATGAACGGTTGGTGGTAGGGTTAGGGTTAGGGTTAGGGTTAGGGTTAACGGTTGGTGGTATGAGGTGATGCTCCGCACTCTTACCCTGACCCTCACCCTAGCCTTAACACTGACAGAGTGAGCTCGGAAGACCTCGCTCTCCAGCAGTCCACGCTTAAAAATAGGGCTTGGGTGAGGGTTAGTTTAGGGTAAGATAACCCCTACCCGTAACCAGATCCAGGTAATCCTGAGCATTGGTGCAGAGCTGTTTGAAAATGACATTATTGCGGATTGCAGCCGCAATGGGGCAGCAACGCTCGTCGCAGCGCCGCTCGCCACCCGCGCCCTGCCCATCACCGAAATCTGCGCCCTCATCTGTCGACTTAGTTCCTGCCGTCTCTCAGGCGGGCGCGGACGCTCTCGTGCAGCACGAACGGCACACCAATCGAAATTTGGAGTGCAGTCTGAACTGTTGCATCGTCAGCGCCCCCGTCTCGTGGCCACCAGCAGATCACCCCCCGACCACTCATCTGCCAATGTTTTCCGCCGCTTCGACACGCGCCTCAGGCGGGGGCGGACGTCTCCGCGCGGGACAACCTCGGCATGACGCCGCTGCACCTTTTACAAACTGGTCAGATTTGCAGCACAGTTCCGATTCTGGTGTACATAGTGAGCGCCCTCGTTTCACCGCCACCAGCTTAGGGGTCAGCCCAACCGCTCATCCTGCACCCCCCTCCGCCGATATTTTCAAGACACTCCTCTGGCGGGCGCGGACGTCTCCACGAAGGACGACCAGGGCATGACGCCGCTGCACCTTTGTTTGACAAACCAATGTGAACTCGGAACGCAGTCTGTGTTGTCAGTGCCCCCACTGGCAGCTTAGTGACAGCCCGACCGCTCATCACGCGCCCGTCTCCGTCGATGTCCTCCGCGTCTCTCGCAGGCGGGCCGGAGGTCTCCACGCGGGACGACCAGGGCATGACGCTGCTGCACCTTTCTGCAAACCGGTCACAATTTGCATCACAGTTTGGATTCTGGTGGTGTCGCCCCCTCGTCTCGCCGCCACCAGCTCATCACCCCCCAGCCACTGACAATTGTTCTCTGCTGTTTCATTTCAACGTACGCCTCAGGCGGGTGCGGACGTCGCCGCGAAGGACGACCAGGGCATGACGCCGCTGCACCTGGCGGCGCGCGACGGCCAGGCGGCGCTCGTCGCGGCGCTGCTCGACAGCGACGCCCCCCTCGAGGCCGTCGACGCGCAGGGGCACACGCCGCGCTACTACGCGGAGCACAAGGGGCACAGCCGCATCATCGGGCTGCTCGCCGAGGCGTAGCCCCCCCCCCCTTCCCCCCTGCAAATTCACGAGCGTAGTGATGTACAGTGCTGCGGCGAAGATGTTGCGTGCTGAGCGTGCGCCGCTGCGATGCGGCTGCGGCGGCGGTCGGGGCGAGCCACGCGCGGGCGGGCGAGCGCGCGGTTTGCCGCTGCTGCGCTGAACCTGCGCAGAGCTTCGCAGCGGCTGCTGGCGGCGGCGGCGGCGGCAGCGGCGCAGACGGTAGTGAAGACTACAGTCCTCATCGGTCTACCTCCGCAGCAGCATGCGGCAGCGGTTCGTCCTCTCGAGATCACCAGTGTCGTTGCTGCTACTCAGCCGGCGCCCGGAAGAGCAAACGGGCGGCCCTCGTGCAGCCCCAGGGATCTGAGGCGACCGCTGACCATATACATACTGATTTCAAACTGCGTGATTGACCCTGAGGCTCCGTTTGTTTGCTGTGCACACACGCGTCGCCTGTCTTGGATATGAGCCTCACTATGTACAAGCTGCTCAGTGTCAAACGGGCGGGACACAGCGATGAGAGGGGCTTGGATTGAGCAGGGTATGCCTACAGGATTTGCACATGCGCAATGCTGATTGTGCGGATTCTGGCAGTCGGCTACATGCATGCAATGCTGCAAGCGCGCATGAGTTCCTCCTACTGAATCACCAAATGCCACACTCGATGTGAGGTCAATGCAAGGTGCTTGCATATGATGGACTGACATTAGGTAGGCAGGCAGGTGTGCGCAGTGCTGCGTCAAGCGCCAACGGTGCTTGCAGCCTGCAGTGTGTAATTTTTGAAGGGCTGATCCTACCGTACGGAGACAGTAGGCATGCACATGGTCACAGACGCTAGCACATGGTGGCACACTGCTGGAGGTGCACCATTCTATTTCTAGCCCCCGTCTGCGGGGCTTTGCTCTTTTGCTCAGCGTCATCGGGGTCAACCCCCGCAGAAGAGGAAGGGTCCCCCTGGCACCAGCGAGGTCGACTTCACACGTGCTGCCGCAACGGCAGTGTGATTGACGATGACGGTTTCATGAGACGTGGTGGTAAAACCTCGTGTTGAGGCTGCTGATGTCAGCTAAACGCAATATATACACAGTAATTGCCACCCTGCAAGCACCAGTCTGCCCTGGGATATCATAGATGTACGCCCACTTAAACTGAAAGCCGCCACAAGCTCCAGCCTAGGCTGGGTCTGCTCGGATCTTCATTGCCACCTCCTCTTACAATGTCGTTGACAATACAGCGCATGCACGCCATCATGGCGATGATGAGCAGCAATGCTGCATCAGCACGCTGCTGCACTGTCGTGATGTAAGGTGTTCTGCTGATCGCTCTGGAATGTACGCCACTCGCGCATTGTGCATCGGTTGATGGATGCGAGGGGCCTATGATCAGCATATGCGCACAAATGATTTATTACAGCACCAAGGCGACAACGGGCGCCTTGTGGGCCTCATTCACCCAATGTCATGCAATCACTGCACAAGCACAAGTACTACCTGCAGAATCGGACCGGCCACCATATGATGGCTCCGGAATACATACGGTCATTGCCTGATGCCATATGATAGCTCCCGGACACATGCAGTCACTGCTTGATGCATGAGCACTGCAGCATCGGGCCGACCACCATATCGCGCTTTCACACTGCATTTGAGTATGTGGCACAAAAGCGTAGTTACGAAAAGAATGGTGACACATCAGTTGTTAGCATCACGAGGTGCAAGATGCATGCCAACGGTTCATGATGACGACAAATAACGCCAGCACACTGCACTGCAAGAGAGTCTGATGCTATGCTGGTGACCGAAAGCAGGCAGACCGCAAGTGCCCAGATGCAAACGCCAGTTTGCTTGTGAACACCAAAACAGAGGGCAGGGGATGGGACAGCGCCAATGCAGTGGATAAGAGATGTGATAGTGACAAATATACATTATTATACGTGACAGCTATGAACACAAGATTCAACTGGAACTTGAAACAACTCAGAGAGCACCTCTCGCGCACTCCGAAGCAACATGCACGCCCCTGAGGAGGGGAAGTGCTGGACTAGGGTGCCTAAAGGCACAAAAGAAGATATGATGGACTGTCACACAGCCCCGCAGGTCCGGAGAAAGCCGGGGGCTGCAGGGCATAGATGGGTGATGACGCTCAGTCATCGAGTTCAGGAACTGAGCACTGTGACATGTATCCCTTGAAGAAGAGGGTAAGGCGGGAGGGGGGGGGGGGGGGGGGGGGGGATGACAAGGGGCCTGCTAGCACAAAGCTACAGACACATAGAAAGCCCATGTAGGCCACTCAGATAAGTACAAGCTCACACCATATCAGGCTGCTGCAGCAGGTGCTGGTTGCAACACGCTACTCGGGAGAGGAGAGCAAAAGGGGAGTGTGTTTCTCGGCTGCTGGGTAACCGCCTCGGAAAGCAGTCCTCAAGGGGAGGGGAATGAGAAGGAGGGGGGACTGGCAGACAGGCAGGCAAAACGCCCTGAGAGCTGCCGACAGTTTTTGTGATGACGCGCCTGATGTGTTTGCTTCACAAAAAGCACGCAGCGTCGAGGCCCCATGTATGCGAATGTCCAGCCGGAGCCCTGACGCAAGTGGAGCGTCCACTTCAAGTTTGTGCTGATGATCAGTCCTTCACGCAGTTCATGCGCGTGCCGTTGAAGCCGCCGCTGGTGGTGTTGTCGCAGTACTCGTCGGCGGCGCAGCAGACGTTGTTGGGCGTGCCGTACGCGTAGTAGAGGTAGTAGTACAGGTTCGGGTCGTTGAAGATATTGAGGTCGTCCGTCGTGGCGCCGCACGGCTCGCGCCCCTTGGGGCAGGATATGGTCTTCTTGCACCTGTTGCGGAGGCACAGGTTGAAGTAGGGATATGTTGTTGAAGTTGAACTCCGGCAGCGCTGAAGGATACCCAGTGCAAGGCGCTCCAAGAGGTGCCATAGGAATCATCAACAGCCAGCAAAACCAACGCTGCAAGATGTTGTGATGACAGCGCACATGAGACAACAGACCTGTGATGTAGCAGGCCTGAAGTTCAGGTGCCAACAGAGAGGGCGCAGTGCAGCATCAACCGCTGCTGGCCATGCCAAGCTTGTGCACACAAATTCATTGCAGATGGCAACAGTCTTGCACCGCCTCCGCCAGCCTCGACTTGACCACGCAGCACTACTCAAGGCGAGATGCCTTTGCTACTGCAGCAGATTCCTCCGCCAGCCCGACCTGACCATGCAGCACTACTCAAGGTGAGGTGCCTTTGCTACTGCAGCACTTCACACGCACGCATGCGCGCGCCCCTCACAGCACCCACCTGCTGACATTGTCTTTGCCAAAGTCGCACTCCTCGTCCGCGGCGCAGCACACATTATCCGGCGTCTGCTCAAAGTAGTGGCCGTGCTTGTTGGTGAACATGGTGACCTTGCGCCCGCACGCCTGCCGCCCCTTGGCGCACGCCAGCTTGGTGCACTTGGTCGTGTGCGCGGCGCCGCTGTCGGGGTCCACAGTGCACTGCTCGTCCGCCGCGCAGCAAGTCGTCGAGTGAGTCGGGTAGTTGCCCGCGCGGCTGTGCCCGCATGGCTGCCGGTTGTCTCCGCAGTCGAGGCGCTTGGTGCACTTCTTGGGGGCGGCGGCGGTTGAGCCTCCGCCGCGGGTGGCCACGCAGGACTCTGCAAGCACGCATACACACACAGGTGCAAAACCTTGATCAGCAAAGGTCAAGTTGATGCTTCAATGGTCAGATGCAATGACCTAGGAGCTCTGGCATGTGCCAAATCATCTCTTGGGTGCAAAGGTGTATTGCCTTTAGACAGAATTGTTGGCGCACCAAGGCTTCTTGATGATGCATGCATGTTGTTTCAAAACATTTTGGAAAGTGACGTGTGACATCGCCCGGATCTTGTAGGTAGCATTCACTGTTGTCGTGCACGTGTACACGGTATCAGACATGATGCATCTCAGCTCACCTGCTTCCGTGCAGCAGTCTGCCTTGGCACCACATGGGGGGATGTAGTCGGGACACAAGCAGCTGCCCACATACTTGCTGTGTAGACTTGCGCCCCACACGTAGTCTCTGTCCTTGCAGACGCATTTGTTGGCCTTGGTGCACACAGCGTCGAGCGTGCTTGTATTCTCAACACACGTTTTGCCATTGGGGCACTTGGCAGTCAGGCGGTTCTTGTCACCTATAGTGGGAGGATCGTCCAAGCAGGCGGTAAGAGAGCACAGACATGAGTACAGTGGCATGTGAGGTGGTGTGTGGAAAGGTAGTGTTTATGTTGTATATGGCCAAGAAAATTGCAACGATTGCAACACTCGACGTATGGTGTGTGTGCAGAGCACCAAGGCACGCAGGCTCGACTTGTGTGGGCAGTGAAGGTGACAAGACAAACCTGAGGGGATAATTCTATGTAGAGTGCCTTTGGGCAAGGTCTGAGGCGCATAAGCAGTAGTGTGTTGTGAAGTTTCATGAAGGTTGGGGCCTTGCGAGACCATGAATTTAGGATAGTCTGCAAGCACAAGGACAGTGCACTGTACTAAAGGTACAGTGTGTCGCGTTCGTCATGCATTGCAATGCCACCAACTTCCTATTGCACCAACTCGTCATGCACCACAACCGTGCTGACTCTACTGCAGCAAGCAGTCGTACACATGTTGGCGCACTACATAGTTGGCACCTGCGGTACCTCTCACCTGCAGCATTGCTTGCCAGCAGCGGCACGCTCAGGAACGCGAAACACAGTGCGCTCAGCGAGACCATCCTGAAGTTCTTGTCGGTGTGAGGTCGAGGGCTTGCTAGGTCGCTGAGAGAGTGATCATGTTCCGCATTCTCCTTGCTTGCAGAGCATCGCCGCCATTGCACCGAGCCAGTTTTCTGATACCCACCACATGCAACTTCCGCTGGAAAGAGGTGACTCTCACCGTGGGCAAATTCCCTGCGGCAGGGAAATTTTCTCCTCGGTGTAAAATCCACAATGGAGGATCGACCTTTTAAAAAAGCTTTAAAGTGAAGAAAAAAAAGTGAAGCTCACTTGCGACTTGTACTACCGCCTATCTGCACACTCCGTCAACAGCAGCATGGTGTTTCTGAACGCGCTGTGCTTCGCGCTGCTGACTCTGCCCCTGGTGGCCAGCAAAGCTGCGGGTAAGTCAGAATGGTCATACCAAAAGGCTGCTGAGCTGCGTGTCGATGTCAAGCTCTGCACATGCTTCACTGTGCGGCAACGCACCGCCTGTTCTGCATCGATGGTCTGCGCCGAGCCCTACTTACGTTGCACCTCGCATGTATCCAAGCTCCTGTTCCGCCCGATACCAGCACATCACTATTCACCTAGGTGCATCCATGACAGCTCACAACTTGAAGCCTGGGATAGATTGTACTAATGCCTGTGCTCTCTTACCATCTGGTTGGACAAATCCTCCCTTTCTAGGTGACAAGGGCCGCCTGACTGCCAAGTGCCCCAATGGCAAAACGTGTGTCGAGAACACAAGTACGCTTGACGCCGTGTGCACCAAGGCCAACAAATGCGTCTGCAAGGACAGAGACTACGTGTGGGGCGCAAGTCTACACAGCAAGTATGTGGGCAGCTGCTTGTGTCCCGACTACATCCCCCCATGTGGTGCCAAGGCAGACTGCTGCACGGAAGCAGGTGAGCTGAGATGCATCGTGTCTGATACGATGTACATGTGACAATGTTGCATGCTGCAAGATCCTGGCAACGTCACATTTCACTCTAAATGCTTGATTCATCAACGAGCCTTGGTACGCCAACATTTTCCTGGGCGCTTGTGAGGCAGACCGTCTGCATGCAATACACCTGTGCACCCAAGAGATGGTTTGGCGCACGAGCGACGTCGTCGCGAGTGAACATCAAAGCATCCAACTCAACCTTGAAGCGCGCTAATCCAGTTGTGAACGTGTGTTGTGTGTACGCGCGTGCTTGCAGAGTCATGCGTGGCCACGCGTGGCGGAGGCTCAACCGCCGCCGCCCCCAAGAAGTGCACCAAGCGCCTCGACTGCGCAGGCAACCGGCAGCCATGCGGGCACAGCCGCGCGGGCAACTACCCGACTCACTCGACGACTTGCTGCGCGGCGGATGAGCAGTGCACTGTGGACCCCGACAGCGGCGCCGCGCACACGACCAAGTGCACCAAGCTGGCGTGCGCCAAGGGGCGGCAGGCGTGCGGGCACAAGGTCACCATGTTCACCAACAAGCACGGCCACTACTTCGAGCAGACCCCGGACAATGTGTGCTGCGCCGCGGACGAGGAGTGCCACATCGGCCACCGCGACGGCAACGTCAGCAAGTGAGTGCTGTGAGAGGCGCGCATGCGTGCGTGTGAAGTGCTGCAGTAGCATGGGCATGACGATGTGACACTCAGTTGGTAGTGCCGCGTGGTCAAGTCGGCGCTGGCGGAGGCGGTGCAACACGTGACAGACTGACAGTGTGCAATGTATGGATGATTGTTCGCACACTTAGCAATCATGGTAGTTTCAGCCCAGCAATGCAAGCAGATATGATTAAAAGTTTATAGATGGCATGGCACACTGCACGCAGGTAAACACGCCAGACAGACAGTTCGTGCTGGAGCGCAAGCAAAATTTCACCATATGCCCATCATGATTTCCTCAAGATCTGTAGCAATGCATTCTCCCAGCGTTTGACTATTACCGTATTGACCGTCCACTGGCACCTCGTGCTGCATACTTCTATGTAAAGTAGTAAAACAGTTCAGCTCTGACAGAGAACACATTTGCCCTTGTCAACGAATGCTAAAAGCTTGCACACAGAACCCTTTTGACTGCTGTGGATATGGTGGCACTGTTTGACTCGTGGCCAATGACCGCAACAGCGGCGACCACGATCATTGGCGGAAGGGCACTTGCGGCTGACCATCCCTTGTCACCTAGAGCTCTGCGATCTTTTGAGTCGTTTTCATTAACGCTGGTCCTCCTGCTGCCCGTGGCTCCTCAACAGGTGCAAGAAGTCGGTCTCCTGCCCCAAGGGGCGTGAACGTGTACAAGAGCCAACAGTTCAGCTCTGATAAAGAACAGCTTCTCCATTGTTAACATTGGTCATCTGCTGCTGCCCAATGACTCCTCGACAGGTGCAAGAAGACCATTTCCTGCCCCAAGGGGCGCGAGGCCTGCGGCGCCAACTTTGATGGTCTCCACATCTTCAACGACCCCAACCTGACCTACTACCTCTACCTGGTGTACAGCACGCCCAACAACGTCTGCTGCGCCACCGACGAGTCCTGCAACGACACCACCAGCGGCGGCTTCGACGGCTCGCGCATGCGCTGCGAGAAGTCTTAGGGCAGAAGAAGAAAGTGTGTTGGTGTGGTGGGCGCGCCGCGTGCGCTGCACGGGCTACAGCACGCATTGCAATGCCAAGTCTGCACCGCAAGCGCACGTAGCGCGCTCCGCACGGCAAGTTTGAGTTGATTGATAGAGGGGGCGGTCAGCGCAGCCAATTTGCTGACCCCCTGTTTTCATGTTCGGCCCCTGAGTCCCCTTTGACGCGGCTCCGGGCGCGCTAGAGCACACATCGACACTGTCCCTTTTGATTTTCAACGTCAATAGCCGGTGGTGAGTAATTGTGTTTAGTCTATGGTGTGAGCTGTCCAGTGGGTACCCCGCCGGCCGCCTGTATGTTGAGATTGTGTCAGCAGCCCTCTTACCTGTCCCCTTTCCTGAGTCCCTGCAGGACTTTGCACTGGGTGAACCCACCCAAAGTTTCCAACTTGCTCAGTTTCTTGGCGCTGCAGTGTGCCCCCCAACCTCGCCGGCCACTTCAGGCCGACCTGCAGTAGGGCTCTTGCGGCCTTTGAAGGCTGCCTCAGCTGCAGCTGAGAGTCCCTTGAAGACACAAGTTTGTGAAGTGCGCAAGAGATGCGCTCTGTTCCACCACAGGCAAATCAGACTGCGTGTTGTGTGATGAGCTTTTTTCAGCATAATACACCCCGCCATTTGTTTGTGCAGTATTACCGCAGATGCCGGGTTTGACTTGAACTGCTCTGCCTTGCGTAGGCTCACACATCGCTTTCCACTGCTCACTCTGACATGGTGCGTGAGATGCTCCTGACAATGATGCAGTCGCATGCGGCATGCAGCGTCCGTGTTTACTGATGGTGTGAAGCATCATTTGGGGCAACTTGCAATCAACCGCTGATCAGCATGTACGTCTGCATATGATGCTCATGAAGCAACTTGAAGCACAGATCACATTTCCATTCTGGTACTTCACAAAGTACTTTTTGAAAACCTCCAGCAAGCGCCTGCAGACTCTGAGCAGCCTCATTTGAATGCAGAGGCAGCGACTGCTTGCCTACCACCATGATAACGATAAGTTCATGGGCTGTCGGTATGTGTGTAGATATGTGGTCGTAACAGACGGTGTTTGCAATGGGCTCATTGCCCTGCTGCCTTGTCAAGACTTTCTGGTCAGAGAGTGCATGCACCCTGAAATTGCAAGTGGCTTAGGTCACCCAGGCTGCCTCTGGTTCAGTGCATACAGTCCTTAGCAGTCACGTTCACGCGCGTTTATGGACAAACGGCACACACATCACAACTCCAGAGACCGGCCACTGGCTTACACGAGAGCAGCATATTCAACAATAACTCAGAGTTTTGAGTTGGAGCGATGCTATTCTGTGCGGCACTCCTCCACCTTGCACAAGAGCATGGCGCAACTCACACAGCATGGCATGCTGGGGCCATGCGGCCAGGGTCCGATGTTGGCCATGAACGAGACTCATGTAGGAATCTCACTTGCCTGCCGCATTCATCGCGATGGCGGACATTGCGTATGATAGACAGAATGGCAACAGCAGCAATCACCGTGTAGATGTGCCTGGACGCTGGTGGCCAGGAGACCAGTGTCCTGATCAGGGTCAACTGACAGATTGACTCTGAATGGTTCTCACTCACTCACCTGCATTTACTTGTGTGGATGGCGTATGACGGGAGGGTGGCAATCTCTGACACAGCAAGCGATGCGAGCGACGCATACTTGATTGACGCACGACATCATCCATGTCACCTGGGCAGCCATTTGTTGTGAGTACGCTGTTGCGATCTAGCCGAGGGCGGATCACCCAGCCATTTTTTCACGTGTGGCAAAGTATGCTTCTATAGCATCCACTTGAGGCGACATGGCATGAGACTTCCTTGCCTCACATACCTGCAAGAACATCAGAAACATGAGAGAACCTGCCCTGGGCTCTTGCCAACGCACAGGCCTTGCGCAAATTGTGTGCACAACAAACGTTCAAGACACAATGGCTGATGACAAAAACAGGAATTATTAAACAGCTTCAATAAGCAGATACGCGTGCACCGCCCCGCCCGCCTGTTGTTCTAGCGGCAACGAGAAAGCGCCCACGGCGCCTGCAGACTATGGGCGGAAAGCCTATTCCTGCTCCCCCGGGCGAGTCAATATGTTTTCTGAGATGAGGCTCCATGCGGCTATCTCCGGGTGCTGCTCCTGCACCCTCTGCGTCCCCTTGAGCGCCTTGAGCTCAACGACGCAGGCAAACTCCACCACAACGCCCCCCTGACAGAAGGGGAGAACAGGGACACGAGAAGGGGGGGGGGGGGGGGTTGGGCTGAGAGGCAACGCGATCATGTGTAAGCGTGGTTTACTGTACAGGATTTGCTTTGCCGAGAGAGAATCTCACAAAGCAGGCGACGTGGTGCCTGCAGCCAGAGCAGCTGACTGATGCGCTGCGGCATGAGACATTCGTGCGCGCAGGCGTGCATCGCCAGGCACATCAGCCATTGCTGGCGAAACTCGATCGCCCCGCGTGACGACTGCCAGGCACCGCCAGGCACTGACTTGCTGCCAGCGCCTCCGAGTGTGACGCATGCCACCACTCACGTCGTGATCATTGATGATGGTCAATGAGGAGAGTTTCAATAGTGGACTCAACCTCTCTGTCGCTCCGCTTCCCCGGTCTGTGCGCGCGCTTCGGCGCCTGGCGGTTGCATGCTACTGCAGTGGATGCACAAGGGCGCCACGCGTGCGCGCCCAGTGCAATTGCCGTAGTACATTGTGCATACTTTGCAGTATAGGTTGTCTGAGAGTAACGCCGCCAGCACAAGCGCGGTGTGCCGTGGTCCAACGCCATGTGCTCTGCTTGTCTATCTCTTATTTCTCATTGTGCCATATATGTGGCAAGCAAATGATTCATATACAACATGTATGGCAAGACCTCTCCGGGTGTGCGCAGCTAGCAGGGGGGTTGGCATTGTGCAAATGCATGCATGCAGCCCCACTGGCCAGTGTCGCACAGAGCCCTGAGAGAATGAAATGGACTGGGACGCAGCCCATCTGGACACGCCGTGGCATGCCCGGAATAGCATTGCGTAGCATATGCCAGCTCGACTTCGAAATGACGATGCATACATGGTAGTGTCTGCCAGCGTGATGTACCGCTGGCAATCACATCGTGTCCGCGAGCGTGATGGTACCGATGACGATGCCAACCACATCAGTGACCAGCAGCGCCGGCAATGGCTGACTACACCGCCCACTGCTGCGCACCGAAGCAGCCAGTCAATGCCGTGAACTCCATTTGATGCACTTCGTGCCTTTCCGACAGCTTTGAATGGTCATCCAGCCTCGCCGAGTCTTTGACCAGCTCGGCCGCTGCCTGCATGGGCCCGCCATCAGCAAAGCCATCAGCGAATGACAGGCGTGCGCCGTTACACAGCCCATGTCTGTGAGAAACGCTGACCCTAGCAGCGCGTTCGACGCTGCCTGCCTGCAGTTCGTGCCCTTCCTCGACAGCGCATGCACAGTGACGGCCAGCCCTCACCTGGCCCTTGACCAGCTCCACCGCCGCCAGCATGGTCCCGCCGGTGGCGATGAGGTCGTCTATGAGCAGCACGCGCGTCCCCTGCTGCACCGCGCGCCGCTGTATGCACAGCTGGTCCTCCCCCTGCGCGTCGTCCCCCTTGTACTCCTTGCTGTAGCTGCCGCCCACGACGACGTCCGGCATCTTGCCCTTCTTGCGCAGCATGAAGAAGGGCTTTTTGAGCGCCAGCGCCAGCGGCGGCCCCAGCAGGAACCCCCGCGCGTCGAGGCCGCCAACACAGTCTATGTCCATGCCCGAGTAGCGGTGAGTGAGAATTTGGATGCAGAGCTGGAACATCTCCACATCCCCCACCAAGCCACCGACATCGTAAAAGCGGTCTATAGATTTGAACCTGTAGTAGGGAATCACGGCAGCGATCCTCTGGGCGTCCGGTCCATCGGGTACATATTCTGCTGGAGTTGACGACATTGGCAACGCTGTGTGCGGTCTGCAACTAGGGTCAGCCGTGAGTGCCGCGAGCACTTTCCAGATCCTGCTCACTCCCTTACTCACTCTCACTCCCTTTACTCGACTAAACCCCCACAACAACACAACTCACCTCTTGCAAACTTCACTTCTCAGGTTGAAGTTCGGGGATGTGGCTGGCCTTCCATCCTAATATATGGGCTTGCACACAGTAACACGGGCGTTTGGAACTGAGGTCTCAGGAATGCTGAGGTTTGTAGTTTTGTGGCAGTACATTACACACAGCAGTGAGGAAACTCATGCTGAATATGACAACGCATTGCGGCATTGACCACCTGGCGCACAGAGACATCAGCATCAAGTTGAAACGCTCAAGTGCTGGTGGCATTCAGACACAGCAACACACCGCAAACAGGTGTTTCATGTCGGAACGTGTGCATGGAAGCAATGGTCAAATTATGTATTATGTCGCTGCAGGCCCGGGACAAATGCATAACTCCATGCAGCACAATCCAACTTGACATCAAGACTTACAGCTGTGCGTTAGAGCGTTTGGCGGGGGGGTCAAGACACTGGTCCAGCTGACCCCGTTTCCCGCCACCAGCGCCGTCGCTGTCATCCCCTGATGCCAATGTGAAGGCAGCGTCCTGCCAGTCATCAGCATCAGGTTCTGCAAGCGAAGCCTCAGCACTGGCCAACAGCCGCTCAAACAACTTAGACGAGGACATTTCAGGGTGCCCACAGCGCTTGTCGCGCTCGTCGCGTACACTCTGGAGCAGGGCCTCCATGGTGGGTGTAAACCGAGATGGCCTGCCCCGTGGCTTCCTGGGGGACCACACTGGTTCTGCACCCCCCTTTTCCGCTTCCAAGAAATCCCATGAGGTGATATGCAACAAGACGATCAGCTTGGCGTCTCTGCATGTGCGACACGTACACGAAAGCATATCTGCGGCTGCTGTGCCAGCTGTGCACGCAGCGCTGTGATCTTCTACCCAGTGTTTGACTGCAAAGAAAACTGGCAGCCACCGGTGACGCGTGCGACGTGCTGTCCACGCATGGTAGCGCATCAGCATCGTTACAGCCCGCAGATCGAGTCGCTTTGCAGCTTTGACATGTGTGGTGGCGAGGGTATCTATGAAGCGGGCATTGTGCACATCAGACCCCCCAATCTTGAGCAACCATTCCATCACAACGTAGTTGCGAGCCAGCAGAGCTGCTGATAACACTGGCATCTGGTCCCCCCAAGGTACTAAGATCAGCAGATCCAAAAATATTCTGCCCACCTGAGGAATCTCAAGCAGCCCATGAGCGGTGGGCAAGCCCTTGCTCCCATGTGGCAAAATGAGCGATATCTTGAACATTTCCACAGCTTCTGCAGGGAGGCGCGCAAGGGCTCGTTGATGCCTTTCAAGGGCAGGTTTGGCTGACTCAGCCAGCGGTGGCTTCTGGAAATGGATTGCCCGATGGATGAATGCCAAGCAGCAGTCCGCACCTGACTCATTGGCACTGCACGCAAGCAACCAAGTGGGACGTCTGTAAAAAAGGGTGACCAGAATCAGTGTATGAGCCCATACACCAGTCAGTAACATATCCCACTTGAGGCACCTGCACATTAATGCACGAGTTCTCTCACCTATCTGTTGCAGACAAAGATGATTGCGCACTCTGTGAGTGGCCTCCAGAAGGTGGGTCACCATGCCATGTAACTGGAACAGTGCTGTTTGGAAGTAACTGGTCTCGCTCTTGCAGGAGGGTCGACCAGTGTTCTCTTGGCGCTCCGTGCATGACAGGGCTGCACAAAGAAGAGTGCAACAACAGAGGACACGCGCCTCTCAGTCAGTTAGTGCATGCGCGCATGGAGAGAGGAAGCGGGGAGAGGAAGCGGACAGCGCTTGCATCCATTGTCACTTGAATTTCGCTGCCTATCATCGAGAGGCATGGGTATTGCAGCACTTCAGGTGCGCATTGATACACCTTGCAAGTTTGTACTTGCCTGTTAAAGATTAACGTCCTGAATGTGCACCGTTCACAGCACCCGACCACCTGAGCGATGAGCTTCAGCAAGACTTTCCACTTGACCTGTTTGCTGAATCGCATCATCAGCACGCACAGTCCCTCGCCCTGCAAACGCACGACAGATATGCTAGCTTAGACACACGTTGTATAGCACCATGGCGTCAACAGCAGATTTTGTGCTCGATCAAGCCAACGCTCACCGTTACTGCCATAGCTGCCCTGTGGTCGCGGTACCAGGGTTGGGCACGTGCCTCATCCACGATCGTGTCAAGCTCTGAGAGCCCTATGGACACAGGGCAACCCTTGCACTGCGGTTCTGTTCTCGCAGGGCTGCCCGGGGGTTGACATCCATGGCGTTTGTGTATGACCAGTAAGTTCTTGCCCTTGTCCTCCTCGCCATCGGACAACTCTGAAGGTACGCGTAGTGCCCCATGACACGCCCCATCGATGGGGGCGCCTGGAGCAGGCTGGCACTCCTTCAGCAAGACAGACATCGGTGTCCTAGCAGGCGCAGCAGGAAGTGTGTGAGATGTTTGAATAGCTGCGCTGCGTAAAGATGTGCCGCCGTCAGCTCAGGCGAGCAGCAATGATTTTTCCACTAGTTGAAGGTGGAAGGTCACCGTCTCTGCCAAGTGAAGTGCCGCGCTTATATAGCGGTTCAAGTACGGGCACAGCATTGTGAGATCCTCGCAGTGACCAGAGACCATAGCAGCAGATAACTGTCGTCCTGGCTGCGAGCAGGCAGCGCGCGCTGGTGAGTGCGTGCTTTGCACAAAGACACGAGCCCGCAACAGACATTCGCATGGGTAAGACTGCCAGCACACCGTGCGCGTGAACGACAGAGCGGCTCTCCGCGTGCAATGCGGGCTGCAGCCTTATATCTCTCACGCTGCTGCTGCTGTCTGTGGTGCAGGTGAACGCACATGGCATCCGGCCGCTTCTCCTCAGCTTACCTGGTAGACTTTGACGACAGCAGCCAAGCGTTTGTGCCGGCTGGCAGCCTTAAGCCCCCTGCAGACGCCAAACAAGCACGCTGCATCCTCCAGTTCAAGCGTATCGACAGCCAGCCCACCGCGCACGACCGTGAGGGTGGTGGCTCGCTGGTACGGGACGTGAAGTCGCTCACGACATCGGGCCAGGCAGCGGACACTTGTCTGGTCGTTGTGCTGGCGATGCTGGCATACGTCGGCAACAGGAAGGAGCCCTTTCCCGCGCCCCTTCAGAGTTTGCGATTTGTGTCGCCAACCAAGCTGGAAGTCACCCTGGTTTGCGGGGATGACCAGCGGTACGACGAGGTGGAAGCCCAGTTCCAAGGCGTATTCAAGAGCCTTACATTGCTGCGCGGTCCCCAGCACCGCCTGCCTGTCAAAAACAACAGTCTTCCAACAGCGCAGCCAGCCGTAAACGCATCTCAGCGTGTTGTGTCCCCGGTGAATGGTGGCGCATTTCACAGCGGCGCGTCGCACAGTGCGACTGCACAGAAAGCAAAGAAAACGAAGAAGTGCCCAGACTGCAGCAGAAAGTTTGCTGACCACACAGCCCTCAAAAGCCACCAAGCCGCCATTCATTTCCACTGCCAAACATGCGGCGCGGCCTTTGAGACCAAAAGCCTTATGAAGAAGCACCACAAATCTGCCCACACCTAGGTATAGTGGTACCCACAGGCATTCAGTCATGCCTCACTTTTGTTTGAGTACGATACATTGTCTTTCTTGTCAGTGAGGCTTGCTGGCAAGCATGCACACACAACCTCTTTCATTACAGCTCTGGGGTGATATGCCCCCAGGATTCATCCAGTGGGGGAGCTGTATACACAAGGGAAAAATTTACACCGCTTTTGCACATACCCTTGTGTCAATGTTGTGTGCTACTAAGGGTAGACTCTTTGTTCTGCTTGTCTTACTCGTGTCAGAGGTGTCTGCACATGCAACAAACTTTAAATGCATTCAAGCATTGAATGCACCTCGCAAATCAGCTTGTGCGCCATTTTGATCTTCATATTCAATTGCTTTGTCATTGCGTACACTGCAAACAAAGGCCTGCACATCGGAATCCCTCAAGTTTCTGCCTTCATTAATTCAGCAGACAGTGCTGGTACTATATTTGACTTTTGGCATTTACCAACCAGAAACTGTTCAAGTGCAGTGCTGGGACTGTTGCAAGATGGCGCTGTTGCACAATTAGGATGCCCTAGTTGAGGTTTGCACTTGAGGTTGTAGTTGAAGTGCAGTTTTGTTCGCGAGCTGTTCGATATCAGCTCCAGATCATTGATGTAGGTGACTCAGCAAGCCTGAGCTGGCACGCGCAGGTTCGCTATTGATAGTATCACTTCCTTTCACTGGCTTCCTTTCCGGCAACACCACCGAGTGTGTGTGTCACCTTGCTGCCTCCGTTTGCCTTTGCGCTATGCATTGGTGCAGACTTCAAGTCATTGTTGAGAACCCTGCGCTCTCTTTCATGAGCTTGACGCTTTGCACAGAAGACACATTCCTGACAACATTTTTGTAAAACATACAAGAAAAAAACTCGTCAGTGTGAGTAGGATACACTTGACCAGAGATTGTAGCTGCCCTCACATTGGATTCAACAAAGCCACCATGTTGACACGAGCGCATATACGTATATAGTGATAATACAGCATGACAAGGCTCAAGATTCACCGGGTTCAATGGCAACAAGGGCAGTAATGTGGCAAACCTGAGAAATTTCTGCTTTAAGAACCTACCAGTACCACACACACAACCCTAGACTCACTCTGCATGTAACCATATGTCTCCTCCGTGCCCATCAAGGTGGTGGTGAGGGATGCATCGTGGGCTGCCACCATAGCATCTATTGAAAAGTTCAAGTGCATGTGAATCATATTTTTTGCCCTCGCGCTTCGCAATATTTAAGTTATATTTGGGCTGCTCTTCCTGCCCTGCGAGTGTGCCTCCAGGTGTTGTCGACACATGTGGCATGCATGTGTATCGTGAGATAACCGTGTAGCGTGAGATAACCTCACTGCTGTGTTGTTGTCTACCTGTTGAATCTATACACCTTGCCACTCCTGGGACCTCGATTCCATACGCCAACATGTGTGCAAACCCACATCAACTGAGAGCATAGCCAGCAGCCAAAGGCAGAGGAAAGAAGTCCTGTCAGGAAGTCATGGTGTTGGTTGTCTCACAAGCACAAAAGGCATGTCGTGAACCAGCGGTTGCGCAACCCTGCTTCGACAACAACTCTGCCTCACCTCACGCACCCCATGCATGGCTCATCTGCTCCGCAAGTGGGAAGCCATGCCACATGCGCCCCCGACATGTTGGCACTGCGCAATCAACGCAAGCAAGCACACCACCATTATACTTCTACATACTCCCCCGACTTGTTGGCACTGCAAACTTATCCCACCCAGCGTTTGTGCGCACCAAATGCGCAAAAGAAGTGCGCCTTGGGGCAAAATATTCTCTAGGGTGGGCGGACGGGTTTGTGCGTCCAGGTGTTGTCGACACATGTGGTCGACACATTTTGTGCACATGTCTCAATACCTGTACGATATCCCTGGCCCACTACACTGATCGTAAACCTAAGCCCTGTGGTGTCTGCGACATACAGGCTCAAAATTGGACCTGCGAAACGCCTGTCGCTTCATCTAACGTGCAATCGTGCCAAGCGCTGTCATGTGCAACTGACCAATGGGGTACCGAGCCTATCAGACAAGCTACTCAGGGTGTGCTTGTACGACACATGGCACAGAGAAGAGCTGCTGCCGTGTGTGTTCCACAAATATCAGCGCAATATGCCTATGAGATGTCTGATTGCGGCAGAGCGCCACAGCCGTGCCACAGCCGCGCTTGGTGTGCGCCGCTGTGGCACGTGCGCACTTGCTGCTGCCGAGTCTGGCGCAGCTGCCCGCCATCGCTGCAGCCGGCTTGCTGATGCGCCTCGCCTGGCGATTGCGATCCTCTGGGCGTCCGGCCCCCATCGGGCACGTATTCTGCTGGAGTTAACGACATTGGCAACGCTGTGTGCCGTCTGCAACTAGGGTCAGCCGTGAGTGCCGTGAGCACCTTCCAGGTCCTGCTCACGCTCTTACTCACTCTCACTCCCTGTACTCACTGCTCCCCCCAATAATCCACCTAGAACAGCAACTTCACTTCCCCAGCTTGAAGTTCGGATGGCGCCAAGGTAATTCTTGTTGAGTCTGCGGCGATCTAGGCCCTTGCCGAGCGCAAGAGCCGGGGCGGGCGCTTTGTCGACACCATGACAAGTATACACGGCAGCAGATGCCCCCTGTGGAAGCTCGGTGCAAAGTAAACACATTATACGTGCATCTCCTGTTCAAACTGACAAATATGGAGAGCAGCCATAGCGATTCAAACGTAGCGAATGGCGCCTCGACGGAGCACCTGCAGGAGCTCGTGGAGCTCGTCTCTGCATGTGCAGTCTCGCAGGCCACCGCCGCTCATATATGCAAGCCTCAGTGCAAGCTCTGTAGTGGGCACCAGGTTGAATACGCCTGGGTCACAGCCTTGTTGCAAGAACTGTCGACCAGTCTCGGCCTTTCGGGCGCAGACAAAGACGGCCTCACAGAACTGCTGATCACCCAGGTACGCGATCAAGTTCCAGTGGACGCTGGGGAAGCAGACGCTCCGTCAGCTAGTGCTACTGCAATAAAGGCGGCGGCAGACGAGGGCGGGGAGCCTGAGCATAGCGAATCCAGCAGCCAAAGCAGCAGCAGGAGCAGCGACGCCGGCAGCGACTTAGGAGACTGGGGAGCAGACAGCGCAGCACGTCAGCCCCTGGACGGCTCGGGCAGCTTTGTGGTGCTGGTGTCCCAGGGCGACGTGATCAAAGAGCTCGCGCCGCGCGTGGCGGCGGCCGCCTCGCACAGGCACGCCGTGGGCGCAGTGGTGGCAGCACTCGTTAAGGCGGGCAAGTACGACGCGCGCGCGCGCGCGACGCTCAAGTCTGCGGTGAGGCACATCGGCCGTGCTGGCGCGTGGGGGAGCCGCGAACTGGAGGGTGGTGCGGTGATTACGTGGGCGCACGTCGTGGCGATGGAGCGGGAGCTTGCGGATGCGTGGTCGGAGCCTCCGGCGAGCGCTGCAGCGGTGCGTGACGTGCTGCGTGCGATGGCGTCGCTGCTGCAGAAGCACGGTACATTGGCGCTTGGACGATCGAGGGCACTGTCGTTGTGAGCTGTCGGTGGACCGTGCGGCATTTGTTGGTTGCGCTTGTTCTGGTCCACAGCAGCGTTGTCGATGTACCTGGTTGTTCTATTAGTCAGTGGACGTTACAGTCATACAACTTCAAATGTCGCTGCCGCGTCGCTCAGTGAAAGGAGAGCTCAACACTGCAGCAGCGCACGGCAAGCTGTACAGACTTGATTTGCCTGTTGACGCCGACAACATACCCCAACTGTGTAGCACAGTCTCAGTCCATCGAGGGCGCGACTTTCAAAGCGGTTGCAGATTTGCAGCAGTTGTTCCTGCGCCAATGACTACAACATTGGACTGAGCAATGAGTTTGCAGCATCAGCAGTCCGGGCGCCATGACAACAGTCCAGGCAGCACATGGCAGGTGGACAGCGCATAACGCAAGTTTGCAAGCTCAATGTAGCATAGACGGCCAGCGATGGACCGTGTCTGGATGATCAGCATCAATGCGGTAGCTGCGGAGCTGCTCTTCCGCAAGCAGTCATGGATGCCATGATATTGTATTGGCGCATGTCAGTAGTAAAGTGCCTCCATGATGCTCATGAGGCCACTGTGTGGGCAGCCAGACACCGGTTCCACACTCAAGGCAATCTTGAAGTGTGTATGCAGTTGAAGTTGAGGTCACCGGAGTGACAAGTTCAAGCAGAAGTTGAACTGCCCAAAAATCTGCAGTCTGCGGCGGCACGCGGCTTTCTTCTGCCGAGCGACCATGGCAGCAAGATCGACGCAGCAGTCACCCAGAAGTTGAGCGCCGGTGCTCTGCGGCAGCAGCCGCGCAGCACGCACTGTGCGGCCCTCCGCCGCTCTCACAGCGTCACCCCCCGCTGCGCACTACCACGTTGAACTAACGCCCCACCGCACACGCGCTGCCGCGGCACGCCCCCCACGCCCCCCGCAGGCCAGCAGCGCGAAGCCCGCGCCGAACCGCGGCTGGAAGATCGGCGCGGCGGCGGCGGGCGGCGGCGCGCTGCTCTTCTACAGCGGCGGCCTCGCGGCGCCGGCCATCGCGGCCGCTGGAATCAGCGCGCTCGGCTCGGCGCTGGGGTACATGGCGCCGTCGCTGGCGACGTGGCTGTCGTCGGGCGCGGTCGCGGCGGCGGCGGCGGCGGCGGAGTCGTCCGCGTCGTGCACCGCCATCAGCTCCATCTTTGGCGCCACCGGCGCGAGGTGCGCCGCCGCTGCCGCTGCCGCCGCGATGCGCTTGGTCGCCGCCGGTGTTGTTCTGATCGTGCGGAGTTCGCGCTGCTTGCCGTCTCCCGCGCCGCCCGTGCTGTCACTGCGTGCTGCACCGCAAAAAGTGTACTATGTAGCACCGTGCGCATCGCTGTTGCGGACGCTGGGATGTGGCAATGGCGGTGCTGTCTCGAGACAGCCCTGACGCTACCTCTGCGAATGTCCGCTGCGCTTGCCGCGCCACAGCCTCGCGGGCTACAAGATGTCACGCCGCACCGCTGGCGTGCAGGAGTTCCGCTTCTTGCCCCTGCACCCGCCCCCGGATACCACCAGCGGCAGCGATGGCGGCGGCAGTGGCGGCGGCAGCTGCGACGGCGACGACGGCGGTGGCACTGGCAGCGGCTGCGAAAGCGGCGGCAGCGGCAGTGGCGGCAGCGGTGACTGCAGCAAAGGCGGCGGCGGCGGCGGCAGCGCCAGCCACACCAATTCTGGCGGACTCGCTGCATTCGTGTGCGTGTCCGGCTGGTTTGAGCGCGCGCACGACCCGCGCCTGGTCTGGGGCGGCGTCAGCCAGGGAGGCGGGTGGGGGGATGAAGAGGGGGGATCTCCGCTGAGCACTGCGGAGTCGTGGGAGTGCGGATTCGCGACTGGCGAGGGCGGCGATGGTGGGGCTGGCAGCACGGATGTGGGGCAACCCCGGGACAGTGAAGCGAGCGCTGCTACTGCTGCTGCTGCTGCGGATGTGGATGATGCTCAGCAGGGGGGGGGCGGTGGGGATGGTGGTGAACGGGGAGAGGAGCAGGGGTCGGATGGAGGGGACCGCTTCGGGGACGAGGGGGGGGCGCAGGGGGAGGACAGGCCGCTGAGGAGAGACGAGGTGCGCACAGCGACAGCGATGCTCGACATGCTTGCATTGTCTGTGTCACTGGGAAGTGTTTCCGTCGAAACCCTAGGCCCGGAAATGTTCATGCGGCAAGTCGTCCACTGTGGATAACCGTTTTCATCAGAAGCTCCATTCATGATTGATTGAGCCCGCTGCATATTGCTCCAGTCAGGCACGCCACGCTCGTTGCCAGGTGCTCTCTCTTGCCATCTGTCTCGGCACGCAAAGCCCGAGAGGTGCACAACGCCTGGTGTTGGGCCCCAGGAATGCTGCACTGGTCACTGCTGCAAGTGCTCACCCCACGCCACCTGTTGTGATACGAAGAGCTGGCCTCCCGACAGCAACGTATGCTCGCCACATCGCTCGTCACGACCATAGATACCTACCCTTGTTGTCTGCTACGGCGTGCAGAGCTGGGAGGTGTTCATCACGCCTGGCGATGAAGACATCCTGCTGCGTCGCACGCACGCACGGCTGCCGCCGCCGCCGCAGCAGCAGCAGCAGCACGGCGCTGGCACTGAGTTGGATGGGCAGGATGCTGCGGCGGCGCTCGCCCGCAGCAACACCACGGAAGACAGGCAGGGGCTGTCGTACACATGTCAAAGTGAAATTGGATTTCCGTGACACTTGTCAATTAGAAAGTTGGAGACTTCTGCGACGCTGCAGCAACGCTCACCCGCAGCAACGCCCCATAAAGCTGGTGGGTTCCGCAATGCTCATGAAGTTGAACTCAACTTCTGGATGGTGACACATGTTTTGGTTAAAGTCAAGCACTTGCCCACGGCGACAAGACGCAAGGTGCGTGAGGGCGCCTATGCGCATTGAAGTTGAAGTTGATGCCCCTAAACATCCAAGTTGTACCCCTTTCACGAGTTCGGTCCATCCACATGGCGCATGCAGCACGCCGGAAGCGGTCCGCTGACGATAATTCAGTGAGCCATTGCGCAAGACGATACGCTACAACGGCGCGCTGTCGCAAGCCTCAAGCGCGTCAGCAAGACGACGCGGCGCTCCGAGCTCTTTCTGTCACGACAGGCACGTTTGGTAACCCAAGACGGTATGCTCAAGTGTTCACTGAGCAGCGTCTCGGAGTGAGAAACACAAGTGTGCCCTTGCTCGACAAACGTCCGGAAGTTTGCTGAAGCGGCACTGAAGCATGCCGGCAGGATTGCGTGGTGTTGGTGCTTCCGCAGCCAGCGCTGAATGAGACAGGAGGGTCAGGAAACGCAGTCGGGCATTATCTTGTCCCACAGTCGCAGGAGCGGCTCGTCATCGCGCGCCCCTTCGGGTCCGTGCAGCTTGGAGGACCTCCCACACCAGGGCTGGTGGCGCGAGCATACGCGTGATGACGATGAGAGCAATTTCATGGTGTTGGTATACCTGTGGGAGCCAAGGGTTAAAGTTAAGTAGGTGCTATCGGATTAATCGTCTTCTCGGACCTAAGAGATGTTATCGCGCGGCAGCTCACATAGTAGTGCCGTGTGGCCTGCGTTCTGGTGCAGCTGGGAGGACCTCCCGCACCACGGCTGGTGGCGCGAGCACAAGCGTGATGACGATGATGATGATAACGATTTCATGTTTTCACTGGGCCTGTAGGAGCCAAGTGCCAGACTTAAAGTAAGGGGTTAGGTTTAGGTCCTATCGGACCCACCATGTTCTCAGATCGGAGATGGCATCGCGGAGCAGCTCACGTAGCAGCTCACATTGTGCCGCGTGGCCTGCGTTCTGGTGCATTTGCCGCACCAGGGCTGGTGGCGCATGCGCACGTGTGATGACCATAGGATGATGTCATATCTTCTTTGCGCCGGCCCTCAGACCCATGATCAATCATGTGCCTAGACATTAGCACTGCTAACCACGGAGTGGCTCATCATTGCGCTCCCCATTTGGCTCCGTGCAGCTGGGAGGACCTCCCGCACCAGGGCTGGTGGCGCGAGCACGCGCACGGCGGCGAGGAGCACGTCCTGGTGTGGGAGACAACAGCGCTCAGCGCATTTGTCGAGGCCGTCAGAGAGGTGAGTGGCCTGTGCTTACCTTGCATCACGATGTTCAGGTGTAGCTGAAAGTATTGAAATTACCCAGACTATTCGCAATGCTCAGTTGAAGTTGCACATGTTATAAATACAGACTTGGAGTCCTGGTGTCAGAGATGGCAGCACTCAGCGCATTCGTCGAGGCCGTCAGAGAGGTTGGTTGCCTACCTTGCATCGCAATGCGTTCAGTTGTTGCATCACAGCGTTCAATTGAAGTTCTTGATGTTTGAAGTCCTGGTGTGGGAGACGGCAGATTTCAGCGCATTCGTCGAGGCCGTGAAAGAGGTTGCCCACCTTGCATCACGGTGTTCTCCACTGATGTATCAGATTGTTCGATTCATGCGTCACGGCACTCCAATGAAAGACGCTCGACGTGCACAATTGAAGTCGCCACTTTTCAAGGTACGGCCTTGGAGTTGACATGCATGGGTGGCCTCCGGCGACTGTGAGGGCACGACACGGTGCAGATGACACATGCTCAAGTCCGACTTCGATTGCTTCATGCATCACAGTGGTCAGTTGAAGTTAGCAACATGAAAGTCATTCGACATGCACAATTGAAGTTGCCACTTTTGAAGTTATGGGCTTGAAGTTGACTTGCATAGATGGCCTCCGGCGGCTGTGAGGGCACGACACGGTGCAGATGACACGTGCTCAAGTCCGACTTCGTTTGATTCATGCATCACAGTGGTCAGTTGAAGTTAGCAACATGAAAGGTATTCGACATGCACAATCGAAGTTGCCACTTTTGAAGTTATGGGCTTGAAGTTGACTTGCATAGATGGCCTCCGGCGGCTGTGACGGCACGACACAGTGCAGATGACACGTGCTCAAGTCCGACTTTGTTTGCTTCATGCATCACAGTGGTCAGTTGAAGTTAGCAACACAAAAGTAATTCGACATGCACAATCGAAGTTGCCACTTTTGAAGTTATGGGCTTGAAGTTGACTTGCATAGATGGCCTCCGGCGGCTGCGAGGGCACGACACGGCGCAGAGGACACTACTCTGAAGCCTGCGTGCGGTATGGCCCCTTCACAATCACGAGGGATCCATGACTGGGACTCAACATGTGTGTCACAGGCTCAGAACGCACGACGATGCTCGACGCCAGTACATGAGAACAACGGACCACCATACACGCATCAAGTGTCTGGATGGCAGCGGCGTCAGCCTCCTCGCCCCCCACAGCTTGCAGCAGCAGCGCTCAACTGGGTGGAACTAGCTGTGTAACTGAGCCACGCTTACGCGCACATGCGCGCACATCATCCCCGCCCTTCACTACCCGCCCTCTCACGAGCACTACCCGCCCTCTTACGAGCTGCCGCCGCTGCCCATCAGCCTTGCCGTTCACTGCTCGTCATCTCACGAGCTGCTGCCCTCAATTCCCCCGCATTCTGCATGGCGCGCGCGCGTGCAGCTGGTGTGGCAGAGCGCCACGCGCAAGATCCTGGCGGAGTGCCTGCGGCACACGCAGCTGGGGCCCGTAGTGAGCGCTGCCTCGCTGCCGCTGGCGCTGCTCGACGCGGCGGCGGGGCTCGACAGCCCGTGGACGATCGCGCTGCAGCGCTCCAAGGTATATATACATATATATACATAGAAGTATATACTTAAAGTACATAGAATTGCATACAATACATGATACTTTAAGTATGTTTGCATCGTTATGAGTTCGGTGCATCACCCAGGCATCTGTCAGGGTACCATGCATATGGTGTGTTCATTAGGACATTCCATGCGGCGGCTGGGCTCGACAGCGCGTGGACGATCGCGCTGCAGCGCTCCAAGGTATCCGTATACTCCTGAAGAAGTACATGAGAGGTGATCGGCAGTGCACATGGTGACTTTCAGGGTGTTACACAAAGGCACATGTAGATGCTAGTTGCAAGTCCATGGATACCCACAATCTGGGCTGTTTCGCGGCGCCCTGAGCGAGAATCAATAAAGAGTGCATTTTTGCATATGAAGTACAGGATATATATGCAAACATCCACACCTTAGACGACGGTCCGTCGTGACGGAGTCGAGCAGCACGACGGCTGATCCGACAGAGGTGTGGTGACGGAGTCGTGCATAACGACGGACTCTGGTGTGGCCGTGTGCGACAGTGCTGACAACGGCAACAGTATTATCCAGCAGCAGCAGTCGACGGTGTCGTGAAGACACGACGGAGCCTCGAACCGGACAGTTGACGGAGTTGAAGTTATGTTTTGACAATCATATGAGCACCCACACGCACGCAAAGGCTGTGATACGGCTAAACGCTGCCAGCCCGCTATGCAACGATGCCGCAATCACTCAAATAAGCGTTATTTTTGGTTCGACGGAATGGAACGGAGCTGCGACAACCACGCAACAGACGTCGTGCAGACGACGGAAAGTGCACCATCCTTGTGCGACGGTGTCGTGCAGACGACAGCAAGTGGAGCACTCGTATGCGACTGTGTCACGACAGAGTTTTCATTAGCGCTGTCGCGACGGACCGTCGCGACTCCGTCGTACCGCCGCGACTCCGTCGTCTACGTTGCTCCGTCGTCTAAGGCGTGTAAACATCGGTGTGAACTCGGTGCATCCTTCATAATGGTGCAGGCAACGGTCAGGGCACGATGCTGCCTCAGCCTGCATAGGGTGTGTACGTTAAGATGTTTCATGTGGCGGCTGGACTCGCTGCAGGAGCGCGGGCAACTGCTAGCACACATGCTGCACGCTCGCGCCGCATCGCTGAAGCCCTGGTGGGTGCTGCGACTGTGCCACTACCGGAACTGCATAGGCTACCCTGACCACCTCTCTCCCCCTCGTCTCCCCCCCGCCCTGCCGTTCTTTCTGCCGCCATTACCGCCGCCGCTGCGCTGCAGGAGTGCGGGCAGCTGCTAGCACACATGCTGCACGCTCGCGCCGCATCACACAATGCCTGGTGTGTGCTGCCACTGTGCTGCCAGTTGACCTGAACTAGCGTACCCTGACCAACCCCTTCCCCCCCCCCCTTCCCCTCCTGCACACTCTGCCTCTCCTCCTTACTGTTGCGCTACAGGAGTGCGGGCAACTGCTGGCGGACGTGCTGCTTGCGCGTCCCGCTGGTGCGCGCCCCGTCACCCTCGTCGGCTATTCCATGGGCGCGCGCGTCATCTTTGCGTGCCTCGAGGCGCTCGCGGCGGCGGGCGAGCGGGGCCACGGCATTGTGGAGGCTGCGGTGCGTATGAGCATCGCGCGCTCTCTCAACGTTTGATTTCAAGTTTTGTAGTTGACCGCTTGCGCAACCGCCGCCCTCGTCTGTGTGCCCTCCCTGGTGTTTGCTGCTTGTCTTTCTGAGGCTCGCATGTACATCTCCCTGATGGTGGTGCCAAGGCGTCTCAAGGCCCCTAACCCTAGTTCTAATGCTAACCCTAACCCTGACCGAAGGAGATGACCCCCACGTGCCAGCGATTTTTGTGTATCTCTGTGTATCTGCAGCATCCATCTAGCGGTGCAGCATCAATCGGCTTCTCGTTCTTCATGCAGACGCCAGAAAATGCGACACTCCTGTTTGCAGCAAGTAAACGGGCCAGCATCATGTTCATTGCAGTCGGTAGCCTCTGGTGTGAAAGGCACACCACACATGACATACATCACCTCATTCGCGCCGTAGCTCTCGCAAGATGCGCAGGCAGCGGCAGCACCAGGTGTCACTTGCCAGCTGTCACGCACGGCATCCATCTCATTTGCGCTCTCAACCTACTTCAACAGGTCCTGATGGGCGCGCCGATAGGGAAGCGGCTCAAGCGGTGGCGGCGCGCGCGCAGCGTGGTCGCCGGGCGCCTCGTCAACTGCTACTCCACCAAGGACTTTGTCCTGGCGCTCGTGTACAGGTGCCAGTCGCTGCTATGCAATCTGCGCAGTGCATTGCTATTAAGAGCGGTTTGCGATGCGCTGGAGGCGCAGGTGCAGCGCACGTGCATGCATGTATGTATGTATACAGCATGTGCGGAGATGTGCTGCTCTCGGCCTCGATGGGGATGCAGCAACTCACGGCATCATGGTGCCCGGCAGCGCCCTCCGCATGCTGAGCACTGTGGTGCATGCGCACACTGGCCACGATCCTTCTGTGCTGTCAGCTGTATTGTCTGCCCGGAGATGCGCCTTTTTGGCAGCATCTATTCATTATGCTTTCTGCTTTGTGTCCACGGCGCATCTCAGCGATTGCCACAGCATAATCTCCTACGTCATGAGGCTTTGCTGTACATAACAGTGGCTTTTGCCCCGCCGACTGACGCCCACAATCAAGGTCTCCGCACCGCTCCAGCACCCGCGCTTCCAGACGTGCACGCCCAGTTCACATCCCATCTCACCCTGGCGCACTCAAGCCACTAAATAACAAAGGCCATCCGCGCACGCGCATTAAACTGACGCGAGCTCTGCGTACCCCGCTGTCGCAGGTCCAAGAGCTGGAAGGTGGGCGTCGCCGGCGTGTCCCCCGTGGAGGCCCCGGGGCTGTCGGTCGAGAACCTCGACCTCTCGCACCTCCTCGCGTGGCACCTCAACTACCCCAAGCTCTTGCCGCACGTCATGGCGGTGCTTAAACTGGAAGAGTGACGCTCCGTGGGGTGGTACCCCCCTCCCGCCCCCAGGGTGTCGCACACCGCACGGCGGCAGGGAGGGAGAGGGAGAGACGTTGCCTGCGGGCGGCGCCTCGGGAGGGCGTGTGCGCGCACGGGTTTATACTGAAGTACAAGATTTTCACGGTAGCGCATGTTGCTAGGGTGGAGGGTGCGCGTTGAGCACTGCTGTGTTAGCGATGCTCGCGCGCATAGAGGCGTACGCCGTGGGTTCGATCGCGGTGCGCGTGCGCCGGTGGAAGTTAGGAAAAGATGAGTGACGTAGGACTGCGCGCTTCTGCGCACAGTCGTGTCGTTGTGTATGTACGTATGTGCAGCAGCAGCGGTGGCGACGACGATGGCTACAATGGCAAAAGACTACTTACTGGTAATGGGAGAGGCAGCAGCGTTCTCACGCTTTGTGCTGTGCTGACATGGAAGCGCATGCCTGCACTGCAAAACATTGGCCCCTGTGCGTACACATGCAATACCGCGAGGTTGGAGCGACTTGGGAATGCTGCATCACTGCATGCGTGAACCTCGGCAGTGTCTCTTGCATTCAAACACAAATGTCTGTGCATGCGCATGTACTCACCAACATGGCCATGCTTACTCGTGTGCACAGAGAGGAAGCCCATCAAAGCATCACGATTACATTTTGCAAGATTGCCCAGAAATGTCTTGGTGGTACAGTTCAGTGCGCTCTATAGCCGTTGAAGAGCCTGCAGCACAGTGCGACACTCAAGTCTTTCCGGCAATGGCCTAATTGGTGGCATGCATACCTACACCAAGATCCCTCAGGGCTGCACCCACATGCACAGCGCGCACTCAGTACATCAATGAGCTACTCAAGTACCCAGCACAGTGCCTGCAGGCAGGTCGGTCTTGTCCGCAAGTCAGACCAATGGCTGGTGCTGCAATACTGGGAAGTTGGTGGCCACCTCACAGCAGTTCCACATTGCATTTGAACCAGCCAGGGCATCCCCCCAATGTACGGCCGCAGCCATGCACATGAGGCCATCAGAGTGGGGTGTGGCAGAAAGATTAGGCTTAGTGCTAGTAGCATTTCTAGCTCTAGCGTGATGATGCTGACCGAATATCTACTCCAAATGACGTTGATCCCCAAAAAATCAAAAACCTCAACTTGAAGATCACAGTTGAAGAAAATGTTGAAGTACCATCCAACTGTCAAATGGCGCTGCCCTCGCTGGAGCACTTCAGCTACAAGGACTACGACACCTTTTACGAGCCAAGCGATGACACCTATCTGCTGCTTGACGCCCTGGATGCGGACAGGCGCTTCCTCGCTGACACTGTGCAGCCCAGCGTCTGCCTCGAGATCGGGTAAGACGCGAAGCATTCAGCAATTGCCTGCTCAAACCCTCCGTACAAGGAGACATTTATTTTTGTAGGAGGACTGAAGTGGTCAATTTGTCAATGACCATATGGAAAGCGACACAATTACAGTGTGTGCAGCGCTGGCTTGTTCCAAGTGCCGAGGATGGCAGTCGCCAGGTCTGCTGCAGCACTCATTGAATGCCACTGCAACCGTGTCAAGGGTGCAGCATCAGCTGCTGCTGTAGTCTGCTCGCTGCTCACACCAGCGTTTGGCAACGTCGCTCTCCCCATCACGACCATGCAGGCCAGGCAGCGGCGCCATCACCACGGCGCTGGCCACGCTGCTCGCCGAGGAGCGCGGATTCAGCCTGATGCTGGCAGTCGACATCAACGCCTCCGCCGCGACAGCAACGGCCGCAACCGCCGCAGCCAACAGCGTCACTTTGCCTGTAGAAGTGGTCCAGGGCGACCTGGCGAATGCGCTGGAGCGAGGACTGTCAGGACGGGTGGACGTGCTCGTGTTCAACCCGCCCTATGTACCCACGCCGCCGGAGGAGGTCGGCACGCAGTGAGTCTGTGGCAGAAGTCGCTTAGCATCGTGCGTCGCGTGAGCCGTTGTCGCGAATACGCTGCGGCACCTCCTCCAGTCTCGCGGGGTTGCGCGTGCAGCCATGACACGTGTGTGCGTGGGCACTGATCTCGAGTCAGGTCGGTATGTGTGGCATGTTCAGGTGCCTGCCATGGGCATGCGCTGCACGTGCCCGGCCTGAGCATCCTGCCGCTAGGCAATGTCGGGAGAGCGCGTGATCGCACCATCTGCCCCCTGTAATGCACACCAGCTCGTGGATCACGTGCCGCCAATGCCGCCGCGCACATTTGGTAGGATGCATACCAGCCCCACAACGTCCAATCCATCGTCACCGCATCTCGCTCGCACGTGCGCGCTGCTGCGGCGCAGGGACATAGCTGCGGCGTGGGCAGGAGGGCGCCGCGGGCGCGAGGTGATAGACAGGGTGCTGCCGCAGGCTGCAGCGCTGCTCAGCAACAAGGGGGTGTTCTACCTGGTGGTGGTGCAGGAGAACAGGCCGCAGGAAATCATGAGTGTCATGAAGGGCCTTGGGCTTTCTGGTCAGGTGAGGGCCATCAAATGGGTGTTCAGCTCTCTTTGTATTCTTGTCTCAGGCGGTTTTGTCGTCTCAGTAAGTGTGTTAATTGCCGTTCAGAGGGCTATGGCGGGCCTGTCTATTGCAGCCTATGCTCTTGCAGCTCGCAGGTTGGCGCTGTGATCATCATTCTTCACGAATACGACAACACATGCCTTGCAATGAGAACCCTGTCAAAAGCCGTTGTTGAGCTCTCAGCGTCTCAGACTTCTAGCAAGCGCCACATGTTGCGCCGCGGATATGTTTCACTAGCATGCAAGCGCCCCATGGATCAGTTGATGTGTCAGAGCATGGAGAATTCAAATCTATGCATCAACGTGCCTCCTGGCCCCGCATGGCGCGTCGATTCAGCCGCGACGCCAATTTGGACGTGCTTGCGTCAGGGCATCATCAGCGCCTGCACCCACCCTCCCCGCCCCTCACTCGCCCACCCGCTTTTGCGCTGTGTTTGTCACAGACGGCGTGCACGCGACGCGCTAAGAACGAGCTCCTCAGCATCCTCAAGTTCACCAAGGCCCCGCCGTGAGAGATCGCGGGGGGGGGGGGGCTATTGTCTACAAGCGCAAATGCCAGGCGCATCAACCGTTTGGCGGTGCTCTGTTGCCTTTCAAAAGGGACTCTCTCTGCAGAGAAAGTGGCAGCGCTCGGCACTAGCGTTAGCGCGCAGCAGCCTCCGGACGGGGGGGTCGACCACAACAGCCGCCGTCTGCAGGTGTCCTGATCAGCGCGATACGAAGCAGGCAGCAGCGTCGTTTGCAGCACAAAGCTGCCTGCGCCGGCCACTGTGCAGCAGTCGCAGCTGCGTGTGCAGCTTCAGCATCTGCAGCGCCAGACATACTGCCTGACAACATGATGACCATGCACGCGCGTCAGGTCTGACTGGCGGCACAATCCTTGAAGCGCTTTCACCCATGGCAGAGACGCCGCATTGCGCAGGGCACAAAGAAGCATGAGGGCGGGCAGTTGAGGAGGGCAGGCGGTTGATTCGGCACTCATGTAATGAAACGGCCACATAGCTACCTCGCTACGAATCTTGCTGCTTCCGTGGGCGAAAGCATGCATGTGCTACACGTGCTCATTATTCACCATGCACGCGCTGCAGTGGTTGTCAACAGTGCTGAGCCAATAAACAAGAGCGCTGAGCATCTAGCTGAGCATCTGCATCAAGGCAAGTGCCACTGGAACTTAAACTTCCAGTTTATGAATTAACCTCAACTTCAACTTGAAATTGTGTACGACAGGAAATCTGCATGTAGTGAGGCGTTGGTGCGCTAACACCTTTCGGAATCCGTGCTGCTCGTTCTGCGGGATCTGGCGTGTGTCGGTGGTGCTGCATTTGCAGCAGCAAGGCCTCAAACGAGCCCAAACACCGACTTGTTCTGACTTGTTGGGATCTTTGCTGCGGCTGTGGCGCGGATGATGCCGACGTCCATGCGGATTGCTGGCGTACTGATGGCGCTAGCGCTTACTCGTGGACCGTGTCTAGCATTAGTAGGCCGACCGGACTTTAAACAACCTTTGCCAAGGTACCAAAGGACTCGATCCGCAGGTGCGCGGCCCCATTTGTGTTGGATGCGTTCACTGTTGTTTTGGATGCGTTCTCTGCTCCAGAACTAGCTGTGGCGACGAATTATGCATGTTTGACGTTCGTTGGCAAGCATAACAAGGACAGGGCACAAGGTGGAGCCATAGCTGATTTCTTCCATGCGTTAAAGCGCGGCCAGAGCTCTCTGTGCGCATCGGCCTTTTTGGGCGGCAATCTCAGCAAGCAATTGCATGATGCAGCACCTGGCGATCTTCAGTCTCGCATTTGTGCAATATTTGCTGTACAGCAGCAGCAGCAGCAGCTGGGCACCACATCTCAGCAGGCGCCCGATTCTGTTCTTCATCGCTTCAGCCAATCGCTTCAGCCAATACTCGAAGTCAACCATAATGTACATTTGGGATAGCAGACACTCCTGATGTGGTCATTTGGGAATTGCCAGCGCCACTTTTCAATGATCATGTAGCAGCCAAACTAAGTAGATGCCAACAATCACTTCTTCATCGACTCCCATGTACGTACTCATGGACTTTGTGAAGGCTTTTCAAAAGCAGTGCAATGTGTGTCAACGAGAGGTGTGCCTGCTCGTTGTTGTCAGCAGCTGCTGCTTGAGGCTGGTCAAGTGCGCCTTGCCTGTGATGGCATTGCCAGCCTACGCAAATAGCGCAGCAGCTGCAAACGCATCCTGCATTGGGTACATGAGTTGCCCATGTGCGGAGCGCGTATGCTGAGCTGTGTTGCAGCATCGGTGTCCAAGCTCTTCGAGCGCAGTGCACACTGTGGTGCGCCTGCGGACGGCATGAACCTGTAAAACACATCAAACATCCGGCCTCCGCTCGGTCCTTGATCAGTATAAGTCCGTGAGTGTATGTGGCAGAACTGCATTTTACTATTTCAACGGGTAGAAAAGCTGCGGCACACAATGTCTCAATGGAGGCCGCTCACGCCATAGCCATCTCATGTTGCGCCTGGTCACACAAACACATGCATGCCGAGCTTGCCGTTTCTAAGGCTGGGATGCCTGCCATGCACTCAACCGTGGCCCGCTGGCTTCGTTGAACCTTCAACACGTGCCACAGGCAATGCTGCTGTGAGACGCGCTGTGACCATGGTAGCGGAGCCTCCAGCCAAACCCGTCAAGCTCGACAAGATCAACATCCTCAAGTTGAACTCGCAGAATCTACGCGAGCCAGTGAAGTCGCAGATGGCCACGGAGGAGGTCTTCATCAGCCACGACGCGTACCAGATATTAAAGTTCCACGGCAGTTACATGCAGGACGACCGCGACAAGCGCAAGAAGGGTGCGGAAAAGGAGTACTCCTTCATGCTCAGGTACCGGGTGGTCTGGTGTGAGGATACTGCATGTCGATGACACTGAGCCACCTCTAGCAGTACGCACCTTGGCAACTTCACTGCGTCACCGCTAGCAGTATGCACGTTGGCAACTTCCTTGAGTCACTTCTAGCAGTACGCACATTGACAACTTCACTGAGTCGCCTCTAGCAGTATGCACTTTGGATATGTGCATGCCGTTGGAAGGCTTTGAACGGTCACGTGTACTGAATTGTTATTTCATGAGGATTGTGGAAGCTGGCAGGTTTCTACATAGGCGCGGCTGCATCATGCACTTTCGTCTAAACGATGTCCGTGGCCATGCATGCACCGCATGATGTCATTACGTGAGGCTCGTGTGCGTGTGGGGTTGTGTATGTGTGAGGCCAGTCACTCAATCTCTGTGGGTGCTGGAAGCAGGTCTTCATCACTGTCGACCTGTGAATGCCTGACGAGCACGCTCGCACACACCAGCACATGGCACTGATGCATTCGACCATTGCGTGCATACAACGACTAAATGACACCGGCATCCACCCCCCCCCCAAGCCCCCCTTCCCCTAGCCCCTCAACAAGCAACCCCGCAGCCTCTTCATGGCCGGTGACAAAAGCCTGCCGCCCCTGTACCACCACCTCGACCGCCTGAGCGGTGACTACAGCTGCTGAGCTGTGTCTACGGGGCACAGCAACCTGCGCTGACTGCAGTGACGCACCTGCGGCTGCTCGCCGCTGACGCACCCCACAATGCTTTCGCCGCCGCACCGCCACATTCACGCCGCCCTCACGCGCATTATTGGCCAGTACAGACCACAGCGCTTCAACTAGGGGGCGCACTGCATGCAGGAACATCAAGGTACTGCCTGTGACACCGACGAGCGCATCAATTTCGAAGTTGCAAGCCTGCAAACTCTGTGATGACCCACCGCCATACAATAAACGTGTGTGCGCGTGCGCGGTGCCGCCATCGCCGCAGGCTCAAGATGCCCGGCGGCGAGTGCCCGCCGGCGCTGTACCGCCTCCTGGCTACGGCTGCGGCAACCTGCACTGACGCACCTACGCTCGCCCCTCGCCCGCCGCTGATGCACCCCGTGCTTCTGCCACCGCGCGGCTACATTCCCACCGCCCCCATGCGCATTCCCACCGCTACTGTAACACAATAAATGCTCATGTCGCGGCAGGCTCAAGATGCCCGTCGGCGAGTGCCCGCCAGCGCTGTACCGCCTCCTGGACGACCTGAGCCGCGACCACGGCTGCGGCAACCTGCGCCTCTGCTGAGCGCTGATTGGCGTCGAGCGCTGACGCACCTTGCCCTTGACGTGCCTGTCCTGTGCGTGCGCGGCGCCGTTGACGCGGCAGGCTCAAGATGCCCGGCGGCGAGTGCCCGCCGGCGCTGTACCGCCTCCTGGACGACCTGAGCCGCGACTACGGCTGCGGCAATATGCGCCTCACCACGCGCCAGACGTTCCAGCTGCACGGCGTCGCCAAGTCGAACCTCAAGCACGTCATCAGGAGCATCATGGACGTAGGGTCGAGCACGGTGGGCGGCTGCGGCGACGTCAACCGGAACGTCATGGCGACGCCGGCGCCGTTCACCGATCGGCCCGCGTATGCGCACGTGCGCCACTATACCAAGGTGCGACGGAGTGTGTGGCTTGTGTGGAGCACTCTTTTTGTTTATGTGCAGCAAAGGCCAAAGCTTGCACGCAGGCTGAACATTTGGGCTTGACTGCAGTTTCCGTGCGCCGGCTCAGCTGCAGCCTGCCGTGGCCCGTGCGCCCCCTTCGCCTCGCCAAGTGGTGGTCTGAAAGTGCATGCATGCCGCAAGCGCGCCACACTGGCATCATCGTGACTTGCTTCATCACGCACGCCAACGCCGCAGCGACAATCTTAGCAGCGCCGCTGCCGCGGGCCGCTGCGAAACCCCTTGGTGACACCCTCCCCGCCCCGCATGTGCTGCGTGCCGCGCACTCCAAGGCTCAAGTTTGACAATTGTTGATCATGCCACGTGCCGCGCACTCCAAGGCTCAAGTTTGACAATCGTTGATCATGCCACGCATGTGCTCGTACACTCTGCAGCTCATCGCGAAGCTGCTAACATGCTTCAGCGCTCGCTAACACTACCGCAGCGCTTGCAACAGCTCGCGCCGCAGCACGTTCACCTCACGAAGACACTGCTTTCCCAACGGCTGCCAGTGCTGATGATCTTGTAGCCAAAACACAAGCCGTGCACGCTTTTCAGCGCGGCCGCGCACTCACATGCACCTCCCTCAAACGCGCCGCGCGCGCCCAATCCGCTCGCGCGTTCTGCAGCTCATCGCGGAGCTGCTGCGCCCCCTGTCCCCCGCCTTCGCGGAGCTCTGGCTCGACGGCGAGCGCACCGCCTCCATCGAGTACTGGCGCCGCGACCTGTTGAGCGCCGGGGAAGACCCGGACGCGGCGATGCTCCGCGACAACGGCCGCGGCGCCGTCCTCGCGCACCCCGTCGAGCCCCTGTACGGCGACCTATACCTACCCCGCAAGTTCAAGATCGGCGTCACGGTGCCCGGCGACAACTCGCTCGACGTCTACACCAATGACATTGGGCTGGTGGCGATTGCGGACGCGCGCACGGGCGCGCTCGAGGGGTTCAATGTCATGGCCGGCGGCGGGCTCGGGCGCACGCACGGGAAGGACACGACGTTCGCGCGCGCGGCGGACCACATCGGGTTTGTCCGCGCCGACCGCGCGCTTGAGTGCTGCAAGGCGATACTCGCGGCGCAGCGCGACCACGGTGAGGGCGGCGCGCGCGCACGTGTGCGTCGTGCATGCGTCAACTTCAACTTCAATTGTGACGCGCTTGTCATCGCGCAGGCGTGCACGAGCACGATCAAGACGCGCATGCGGCGCAGAGCACTCGTCAGGTCGTCCGTACGCCGCACTGGCCGCTGCTTTCTGTAGTCTTTCTGAATCCTGCACTGCGGCGTGAGGTAAGCGACAGCTTGCTCAACACTGCTCGACATCACGCAGCTGGCTGCTGACTCGTTCACGGAGAGGGCGGGCCTTACGCAGGCGCATGCGCGGACCACATGCATCATGGCGCGCCCTCGATGCCACGTACCTGCTGCCGCGATCATGATCACTGGTACTGGTCAGCGCAAAGCGACAATGGTGGCGTCACCGCATGCTTGTGCCAAGTGCATGCACTTCGCATGGCCCTGGGCGCCACGGACAGGTGCACAGCAAGCCGATGGCACATATAGCGCGCGGTGCGTACACCATGGCTACCTGCGTGATCCCCCCCCCCCCCCCCCTCCCCCGTGATGCCAGGGAACCGCGAAGTGCGCGCCAACGCACGCATGAAGTACCTGGTGCACACTCTCGGCGTCAGCGCCTTCCGCACGCTGGTGGAGTCGTACATGGGGGAGCCGTTTGAGCCGTGGCGCGCGCTGCCGCCCTGGAAGTACAGCGACTGGATGGGCTGGCACGAGCAGGGCGGCGGCAAGTGGTTCTATGGCTTCAACATTGAGCAGGTGACGTGCCCACTAGGTGGTTTATTCACTCAGTCTGACTCGGCTTCTGATTCAATGGCCTTGAGATAGGGATGGAAGGAGCGTGGTGTACAAGGGGGGGGGGGGGGGGGGGCAATTTGAGGTGGCGGGGGAAGCGGTTCTTCAGCTTCAGCATTGAGCACAAGCAGTGACATAACCAGTATTTTGCTCAGGTCATTGACTGTCTCTCAATGCAACTATGGCTTCAATATTGGGCAGGAGCGGTGACATGCTCACTCGCCAGGGGGCTCGCGCCTGAACTGCTAGTCACCTCCTCGCGCCTGAGCCGTTGCGCCAGTAAGTAACCTAACCCTTATCCTAATCCCAACCCTAAGGCGGCGTGGCAGGTGCGTCAACACTTGGCAGGTGTGGTTTGCATCCACTGGCAGCTGCACACTTCAGACTGTGCACTTTCGCCGTCCCCCATGGATGGCCACAACGCCGGGGTGATCAAGTACCTCATCATCCCCCCATCAATGTCCAAATGCCATGGTGATAAAGCACCCCACCAAATGAACAAACAAACGTTCGCGCGCGTGCGCACGCTGACCATCTTCACCGCCGCCGCCGCCACCGCCGCCGCCGCCGCCGCTGCCGCCGCCGCCGCCGCCACTGCCGCCGTCTCGCCACTGCAGGGGCGCATCGCCGACCGCGAGGGCGGGCCGCAGATCAAGACGGCACTGCGCGAGATAGTGGACACCTTCGGCTTCACCATGATCTGCACGCCCAACCAGTCGCTCATCCTGAGGGACGTGGACGCGCAGCAGCGCTCAGCCGTGGAGGCGGCGCTCCGGCGCCACGGGGTGCTGCCGATCGAGCAGGTGGTGCGGTCGCTGCGTAGTGTGATGCGTTTTGCGTGGGAGGGCGTACGAGTGCTGTGTGTGTGGTGTTGATGCAGCCGTGGTGAGATACCGAAGAAGAAAAACGTGTGTGTATGTGAGCATTTGGAGCGCCGGGAATGGTCACTCTGCAGCACGCGTTTGTGGCATGCCTGATGCGGTAGAGGCTGCATCGGCCGCATTCTCAGCGTCGTGATGCATGCGGCGCCGTGCTGCGCTGCTGAGCATTGAACAAACATCCATTTTTACTACCAGTTCTGAGTGTGGGCGAGCTCTAGGTGAGGAGTGCTGCAATTCTACCAGACTTGGTGCAAGTGCTGAAAGTATTCCGTGATACGAGAGGGACATCACACCTCGGGCTGGCCTCACTCCCCATCTTTGCACTTGCCATAGCTGCTTCCCCCCCCCCACACACGCTTCGTCATGCATGAAGGATGGCACAGATGGCACATTGCAAGGATTCGGGCAGCTCTCTTCCCACACATATCTTCTTTGCCCCAATGCTCACTGTAATGATAACCCTTACTGGCGGTGGCCCTAGACATTTTACATTAGTTTCAGCGTGATGTGCTACTGTAGGTAGGTGTCCTATCCGAGGCTCGCGCGTCTCCCTCACTGCAACCTGCACGGCCCTCCCCTTCTGCAACCCCCCTCTGCATGCTGGGCATCATCACGACCACATAGCTCGCCGGCCGCCCATTCACCAAGCGCACCAGGATACCGCCACGCCAGAGCTGTCGTGCCGCTGAGCCCTGTGGGCATCATCGCATCAGGGCTGTTTTATGTTTCTCACGTGCCTGCAGTATTGCATCATCTGCGACGTACACGTGCATGTGTGGGGCCCCTGAGGGGGTCACTGTCTCCCCTGTCTGTCACCCACCATGATCAAGATGATAATTGTAGAGGGCAGACCCCCCCGCCCCGCACCCCCTAGCCTCCATTAAATCAACAATGATTTACCCCCCCCCCCCCCCCCCCCAACCCCCCCTTCCCGCAGATCGACCCCCTCACGCGCCTCTCCATGGCGTGCGTCGCGCTCCCGACGTGCGGCCTCGCCATCACGGAGGCGGAGCGCCGCATGCCGAGCGTCATCGCCCGCATCCGCGCGCTGCTCGACGCCGAGTCCCTGGGCGCTGAGGAGATCATGGTGCGCGCGACGGGCTGCCCCAACGGCTGCGCGCGCCCTTACATGGCGGAGCTCGCCTTTGTGGGGGATGGGCCCGATACGTACCAGCTGTGGGTGGGAGGCGTGCCGTCGTGCGACCGCGTGGGGTTCCCCGTGGTGGAGAGGGTGAAGTTCGAGGGCTTTGAGGATGTGCTGCGGCCCTTCCTCAGGGCCTACAGGTGAAGGCGGTGCTGTCCGATTTGTAGGGAGGGAGTTTGACTCATTTGGACAGTGTGTGTCGAGTCGGCGAGGTGCTGCACGTCGGGTGCTTTGACTTGAAGAGGGCATTTAACGTTGAAGTTGAAGTGTGCACACGTTGTGTAAGGTCTCGGCGGCGCTGCTGGTTGCTTGTGTGTGTATCGCTGCTGACGACGTTTTCGTGCGCCTCAATAAGTGTGTGCATGTGTGCTTTGCTCACAAATGCCGTGCGTGAGTGTTCTGGTGTAGTATGCATAGTCTGCGCATCAAGCATGCCAGCACATCAGCTGATGTACACTCGCACACTTAATACAATGTTCTGTGTTGAAGCTGGTGTGCTTAAAGCAGTGCTCCATCATGAGCTCCAGCTTCACGGCTGCTGCACTGTTCTGACTGCGCACGCAACCTTTGCAGGGAGCAGCGCATCACCGTACCGGGCGCGCGCGGCCCCGAGTCGTTCGGCGAGTACTGCTCTCGGCTTGGCAAGGCGGGGCTGGAGGCTGCACTATCTACCGCTGGCAGCAAGTGGTGACGTGATTGGGGTAATCAGCCACACAGAAAAACAGGGATCATCAAAGCCAGTAAAACGGCATCAGCTTTTGCGACCACTTGTGAGGAAACGAGCAATAATGATGGAGGGAGCTGGGCAATCACCCGCACGGAACGCCAAGGGATCATCAAGCAGGCAGTAGCTGTTGTAATGTCTACTTCAAAGAAGCATGACTCTGCTGTGTGCGCTCATGAGGCTGCATGGCGCGCATGGTGTCCCGGTTTCAAAGTCAAAATTTCATGCAGATGCTCAGCAAGCTCATGATGCCGGCCGGCGCAGCAGAGCGACATCGCTTTTGTGGTGTATGGTAGCACAAGGCGCCTCAAACTGGCACGAGCGGGACATGTGTGATGTCAATGACCATTGACCGGGCAGCAGCAATCAGCATGCCAAGCCATCCAGTACCGCCAGAGCTGCTGCATGAGTACACTCTATACGAGATGTATGCTACTGCCACACCAGCGTTATGGTGAAAGCCGCTGCACGAGCGCACCACATACCATAGAAATACCACTACTTATTAAACCCTAATAGCTGCTGGCATTGCGCACATGTGGCGCGTACTGCGACCGTACTAAGAGTCCGGCTGATTGGTGAACGCTTTGTCGCGCATCTGGCGTATGTAAGGTATGTCTGTGCGCACTGCGCGAAGCCGGGCGGCTGCCATCCGCTCAGAAGCGGTAGCGCCACTTCTAAGGAGCAGTGTCCCATGGAAGTATGCTGCAGGTTCAATGCATTGCTTCTCAGTAGTGTTTGCTGCTTTACTCTGCGCTGCTTGCGCCTCTGCATGCAGTGTATAACCACGATGGTTCTTCTATGTAATACTGTCCTGCATGGCATGCTGTGACGCCCCCTGCCCCTTGTGAACGCATGAGCTTGAGCTGGAACATCCGATTGCGGATTACAAGGCTCGGTCCTGCTTGGGACACGCCACTCGGCGCTGCTGCTACCATGCATCTGGCAGGGCAGCTACGACGTGCGCTGCAGGTGACTGAGCACTGCCGCAAGTGAATTACACTAAGGTACGGCGGCTGTGCAAGCAACGTAGAAGTAAGAGTGGCAGCAACAGCAAGTTCAGTTGTAGCGCGACAAACTCTGATGTGTTACATCATGTACACTTAATTGTCAAGTTCACCCTAAGGCCTCTCTGCAACACGTGTCAGGATGCAAATACGGCAAGTCATATGTATGCACCTGTCTGTGCAAGTGGCATCATGCGCAGCCCCCCATGATCCAGGGACACTGACTTCAGTCACAGTAGGTGCATCAAAAGGAGGTACAGCAACAGCAGATGACCGCACTGCGAATCGCTGCATTCATCAGCATCAAGTTTGCACAAGGCGAACAGCACACGCTCCCAAGACACAAGCTACGGGGTCACCATGGCCTCTCAGATGTAACAATATGTATTGCCACAAAAACATGAAGACAAGTCCCGCAGTTGTATGCTGCTGCCCCCCCCCTTCCTACACACCGTGTAGGCCTACCGCCCCTACCACTCTCGGTCGTGTACAGGTGGCCTGCCCGCCCACCAAACCAAATGCGCAGGAATGGCGATGAAATGGCAGACATGACACCAATTTTTGCCATGTAGGCCACAAAGGCCCGTTTGCACGGCCACAAGGGCACAGCAACCAAAGCTCAGTGTGCTTGGTGTGCACAGCCCGCATGGCGCCATGGCCACCCTAACCTTACGCAGCTAATGACGCCACGGTGCAGAGTACGGCAGCAGCTGTCGCGTGGCAATCGGCAGTTGCGCCCATGCAAGCGAGGTCGCCTGCAGCCTCGCGACATGCCCCTCCCTTTCCCCCCTCACAATTCTCACTGCACAGGCCTTCAAGGTACAGAGGGGGCACAGGCTATGCCTCTCCTATCACTGCTGCTGTGACCGCAGATGATAGTTTTGAGACGTTCCAGCTCTGTTCCCACTACTGTAGAGCCCCAGCAGACCCCCCTCCGTGAGCCCCTCCCCCCCCACCGCCTACTTCCAGCATGTGGTACAGGCATACCCCCCCCCCCTGCCCCCTCCCCAAACTGCTGTTGCAGCCGCAGCTCCAACCCGACAGCTTGCCGGACACTGCACCCCCCCCTCACCACCACCACCACCACCTAATTCCAGATCTTGTGGTACAGGCACGCCCCCCCCCCCCCCCCCCCCCTTACTGCAGCCTTAGCGCCAGCGAGAGCTTGCCGGACACCCCCACCGGGTTGTCCTTGGCCTTGTCCTCAAGGGCAAAGTCCCCCTGCATCTCCTCGCCGCCCGCGAGCGATGTCAGCGGCACCTGCACAGTGCCGATTGTCAGGTCCTGCCCGAAGCCCGTCTTGTGGCACACGATGGCGACCACGCACGCGCCGGGGGCGACGTCGGACGCGCGCACGCGCAGCGATAGCTCCTCCCCCCACCTGGGCTCCGTGCTGTTGGGCTTGGTCCTGCGGCGGAAGGGGAGTATTGTGGGGGAGGGGGGGGGGGGGGGAGTGTTGAGAAGTAGAGAGGGGGGGGCGGCAAGAGAGTATCAGGTGCGTAGTGATGTCTAAACAAGCTGTTGCGGCTGCATGCTGTGGGCTTAGTGATGTGGTGACGTCATGGGCGAGGGGGGGGGGTTGGCAAGCCAAAACAGGGTGCTATCAAGCTTGGGTTTGTGACTTCTGAATGGCATGCTCCTGCCGGAACCATTGGAGGTTGCTTTAGATGATGCCAAGCCCTTCTGGCTTCCACACTACGGATGGCTTGTTAGCAAGGCAATCACGGCTATCGCACCTGCATTTACAAAGCAGTAGCTCAGCGTGACCAGCTTAAGGTGAAGAGCCAATGCTTCAGGCAAAGCTGTCGAGTAGATGTACAAGATCCGCCATACAATAATTTTGCAGCAACAGCAGAGGCAGCTTTTTGCAGCGTTGACATTTTAAACTTGGTTGCATGCAAGTCCATTTTACAAGCTCGCCGGCACTTGTTGAATGTTTCTTGAACCCAGGGAAGTCAACAGTTAAAGAGCACCTGATAGTCCACTCCTGCTTGAAGATGCCCTGATTCTGGGACACTTTCAAATTTAATGGACCCGGGTACGCATACCTGGTGCAGCTTCCCGCATCTCTGATCTGTCAAAACCGGCTCATAACGTCAAGAGCCCGGTGGTCGACACTACAACTGCCTCGCCAACTTCAGCTGTGTCATACGGACAGCAAACCTCACCTGCATTGCTTTCTTGCAGTGAGCAGTGGCACTATGTTATTGTTACCATAGTGAGTGAGTGGTTTACCAAAGTGAGTGAGTGGTGGCACTATGTGATTGTTACCATGGTGAGCTCATGACCTAGAGACGACATGACCTGGGCCGTATGCGCCCTGACTGATGTACAACCGCGCAAGTGCTTTTTTACATACTTCAAGCATAACTGTGAGGACCACACTTCAAGTGTGCACTTTGCTTCGTGGCATGCTTAACTCCATTTCAGACCATATGACAAGCAAGGCATGGCTTCCATCCTGCACTAACCATCAAGGCAGCGCCCTGATGCAGTTAACGCCCCGGAGGCTATTGCTGATGCCCTCGCTTCCACGTCGTTTTCGTGCGAATACGTCCATGACATGTCCACACGTACCACATTGAAATAACCGCCGCGGCACTGCGGGCTGTCGGATACTTCTGTTGACCATCGCACTGTCTCAAGCCCCTCACAGCACTTGCGAGCACTACACGAAGCACAAGCACGATACTTACTGTATACAGTGTTATACTTCTGTCTATGACACTTACTGTACGCCATGATGTACTTCGAAGTATACTTGCACAAACTTCCGAAGTAAGAGATATGTAGACTCGCTTTGTCTTGCACTTGTCGCTGACAGTCTTCCCGTCCGCGCCCATGACGCACAGCACTTGCTGCCCAATATACAGTGTTGTTGATGACACATACCTTTAGGAGCCGTGCACATACATAAGCTACTCATGAGTGTTTACATAAAGACTCACTTTGTCTTGCACTTGTCGCTGACGGTCTTCCCGTCCGCGCCCATGACGTACAGCAGCACGTACGCGTCCGTGGCGCCCGCCTCCATGAGCGGCAGCCCCGCAGCGCTCAGCACCCGCACGCTGACCTCCTGCTCCGCCGCCGCCGCCTGCGCATCCGCATCGTCCGGCTCCACGACCGACGCCGAGGCCGCGGAGCGGCTGGTGGTCGTTGTCTGCACGGTGTAGTGCAGGGGTGGCAGATGTGGTCATGACAATGGCACCATATGTAACTTGAAAGTTGCAAATAAACAGAGGCATCGTATCAGCCGCCTGAGCATCCGCATCGTCCGGCTCCACGACCGACGCGGAGGCGGCCGAGCGGCTGGTGGTCGTTGTCTGCACGGTGCAGTGTGACGGTGAGCAGATGTGGTCATGACAATGGCGCCATATGCGCAGTGCAGTGTGACGGTGAGCAGATGTGGTCATGACAATGGCGCGATATGCGCAGTGTAGTGTGACGGGTGAGCAGATGTGGTCGATGTGGTCATGACGATGACGCCATATGTATATATAAACTCGGAAGCAAACAGAGGCATCGTATCAGCCGCCTGAGCATCCGCATCGTCCGGCTTTGCCACAGACGCCGCCGCCGCCGCCGCCGCCGCCGAGCGGCTGGTGGTCGTGGACTGTGCAGCGTAGTGCAGGGGTGTGGCGGATGAGCAGCTGTGGCCATGACAATAACGCCATCTGTAGATTGAAGCTTGGAAGCCAACAGGTGCACACCATATGAGCCGCAGAGATGGCAAAACTTACGCCGTATGTGTAAAGTTGAACTGAAAAGCATATACATATACATAGACTTCCAGGTATATGTGTAATGTGTACTTCAAGTACAGCTGTATGAAGTATGGCACAGAGGTCATGCGCCCCTGCGCGTTTGACCTTGTGCTTAGCCAGCACGCTTCCTGAGGATTTACATCTGACCGGCTCCGCCACGTGCAAGCGTACCACTGCCATCTTGAGAGCTCGTTGCAAGTCAAAGGCATGCACGGACAGTTCCCGCACCAACAATCAGTTCTACAATGGCAGTCATGGTCTTGAAATTACGACAGCGGTGACGCACCTTTGTGGCGGCGCCGCCGCCGCCGCCGCCGACCACGCCAATCGCCGGCAGCACGTATGGGCGCAGGACCTGGCGGTAGATGGTGCTCGCGCCGCGCGTGCGCGGGTTGTAGCACCACACCAGGAACCCCATCTTGACGAACTGGTACAGGGGGATGACGTTGAGCAGCGGCCACGCGATAGGCTCCACGATGCCCACCGCGGCAAAGACGATCCAGTACGTGAGCCACGTCTCCGACTCGTGCGAGCTCGGCGTGTCGATGGTCTTGAAGGACGCGTACGCGGGGTAGACGAAGGCGACGAGCTTCGCGATGAACGGCACGCCGCCGAGGACCCACACCGCCATCGTGAGGAACGAGGCGACGCTGCAGAGGAGCCACGCGCGCGACCAGCCGGACTGCTTCTCCCAGTGCAGCAGGCTGTCTGTGCGCGCGCGCACGCGAGGAGGGGACGGGGAGAGAGCGGGGGGGGCGATTAGCTGTCATGCTGTGCGCGAGCCGGTGCAAAGTGCGATGGTGTGTTAATTTTTGACATAGATTGACGTGTAGGCCATGTGTACAGGCGGCTTGAAGCAGAGGTGAAAAACGGGATTTGCTCTCCGCTGCTGCAACAGCCAACTTCACCAGTTGACGAAATTGACATTACCAGGATGTGTACAAAGCTTAAACTCCAGCGACAGGCCACCAACACGGATCCAGAGGCACTGATGCGCCTGATTGCGATTGCTTCTTGTGAGTCGCAGAGTTGGGGTGAAACCCCTGTGAAAGTACTGATGGTGTATGTGCAGATGGTTCAACGAACCACGATGCGCAAGTCGCATGCTGAGGTGGGGCACGTGTCAACGGAAGAGTCAAACGCTACGCAAGGCGCTTGTGGGCAGACGGTGCTAGCTGTTTTGTCATTTGCACAGCCATTAGCCAGGCCATATAGCCGGCAAAAGAAGCCGCTAAGGCCGAGCAGTGTTACGTCCTTGGTGAGTTGGCATGTGACGTTAGTTGAAGTGAGGAGTTGAGTTGTGTTTGAACGTTCGACGCATGCATTCATGCTCCATCATGATGGCAACAACATTGCCAAAAACTGTAAAAACCCACCAGGTGGCATGCACAGCTTACAGGTGCTGTGTCGCATGTGTGCAATTCTCAAAATAGTTCTGGTTCATGTTGACATCAGCTTCGGGGGGGTCGTGCAAGTGTTGCATCTGCATGGCCGAAGCACTGATGCACACAAAAACGTTTCTGGGCCTGGATCAGCAGTACCAGCTTGCTGTCAAGTATCAGCTTTGCCGTCAAGCATTTCATGGCTTGAAGGATGTGAACATCCGAAAATACATGGCAGGATGTGCCAACGCGGTTTATTTCAGAGTGGCAGCACCAACACAGGTGGCTTGAAGCAACAACCAGCAGCACGCGAGCTACCAGAGTAGCAAACTCGAGACAGACAAATAGAATTGCAACGCCGTTATGCGGACGGCGGGCGCCGGCACTCATTGCGTGGGTAGTGGGAAGTGCACGTGGCAATCTGCACAAGCAGAACATCCCATTTCGACGCATCGCAGCGCGGCGAGCGCATCATGAGGTGTGGCGATGATCGCATACCAACATGGCGCGGAAAACATCACTTCCAGTTTCTGATATGGAAAGCACTCAGCCTAGAGCACGTGGTGCTGTGAAAAACAGTGTGGAATGCGGTCCGAGAAAGGCGTCTATGCTTGAAGGTGGGCTTTGCTTACCTCTGAAGGTCAGCAGCGGGTGCCTGTCCATAGCAGCCAGAATCTGCTTGTGCACCACATCGAGCTTCTCCTTGGCGGTATCCATTCTCCCTCTCTCTCTGAATTGCTGAGCGAGAAAAGCACTATATTATTCACCAGTTCCCGAATAGATACTCCCGAAGATAGATGCCAGAGTCACCACCTGCGAGCGCCTGCCGAGCTCTGAGCTGAAGTAAACAAGCGTGCTCCTTTCCGTGAGAGCAAGCGAACTGCGAACCTCCTGGCCAGCTCAAGCTTGTGCAGAGCTTGTTCTGATCAGAGAGTCCTTGTTTGGGGCCTTCGCGACCCCCGAATCGGCCAGAACTCCCCCCGCTCCTTCCATTGAAGTTGACGTCGGGAGTGTGTGTGCAGAGATCGAGGCCGCCGCCAAACTGCATATGACGATAGGGGGCGTGTACTGGAGGCAGCGTTGTACATGCTCTCAACAGAGCATGGGGAACGGACATGTTCTGCGGGCGCTGGAGGGGGGGGGACGGTGTGGCTGTCATTTGCACGCGGTCCAAGCTGCGGACGATACGGAGCAAACAGGATCTGCCAGCCGGCACATCCGTCAGGCGCATGGTGATTGCCATGCGCCTCATTGTGCAAGCGCTGCGCTCCGAGTTCCGGATCGGAACGGAGCTCACGTCAAACAGGATCGTGCCAGCCGGCCTACCCGTCAGGCGCATGGTGATTGCCAGCAATCACTACAACACCGTCACAGGGCAAGGGGGATTGATTCCCTCAATAGACGTCAAATGCTTGACGTTGTACTGGCGTAGGCTGTAACAACCCCTTGTGTACCTGACAATGTCAAAAGCATTCGACGTCTGCTGAGGGAGCGCTGCCCTGCCCTGTGACGGCTTTGTAGTGATTGCTGGCGACCCCCATGCGCCTGACGGGTGTGCCGACTGCCAGCTGGCATGATCCTGTTTGGCGTCAGCGCCGTATCGTCCGGAGCTTGGATTGCGTGAAATGACAGTCACGCCGTCCACCTCCTCCAGTGCCGTCTGAAACATGTCCGTCCCCCATGCTCGGTTGAATTGCATGTACCATGCCGCCTCCAGTACACGCCCCACATCGTCATTAGCACGTGGCGACCGCTCAATTTGGACTTGACCATGTGGCGCTCTGTAGGCAGCACGTGCCTGCCAAACGGGGAGTGCGTGCAGTGCATAAGTGAGTCAACCTGCAGTAAAACGCTTCTAGATCGGTCGAATGATTTCATTGCTAGCACTGCCACCTTGAGTTCGTATCATACACACGTCAACTCATACCCACCTAAGGTCAGGGTTCAGGAAGATGCGGGACTTCTGTGATACTGACGGTATGGTCGGGGTGGAACGGGACTGGTGAGTGCGCAGAGACACTCCAGGGGATGCATCAAGCTTCAATGATCAGAAGGCATGCAAATGTTCAAAGCCATGTGCAAGGCAGTGCAAGTGGGTGTGCCCCAACGCTCTACGAACCGAGGAGACTCGCCGTAAAGCTGCTGACATGGCGTCGCATACACACACACTGGCAGCCCAGCCGGTGGCACAGGCCGGCTTGGGCACTGTCAAGCAACTCACACAGATGTTGCCATGACATCGCAGCGTGGTCAACAGCTTGAGCAAACTTGCGCTTGCTCACACACCCACATCGACAACTTCAAGCATCACGTCACAAGCCAAGTCTTCCTAGGTCTTTCAAAGGCACGGAGTGATGAGCTGTAATGATGCACAAACCAGCACAAGCTCGCACCAGTTCCAGATGGCCAAAGTCCGCATGAGTGGTGAACAAGTGCGGGTGCGCTCGAACGTAGGCGTAGCTTGGCGCCCTGAACAGCTTCAGCACTTGCAGGCTGTCATCCTGACCGCAAGTACTGCGAAAGACAGCAGCAGCGCATGTGGTGATCAAATGAGTTGTTTAGAACAACAACAACCTTGCACAGACCGCCTTCTGCCTCCCGTTGGCGCAGACTCGTAAAAGGCATGATGTACTATGGTCACACCGCAGCAAACATGCATCTTCTCACACCCCGAAATCAGCCAGTTGGTCCCCGGATTGCCGTCGCCATTCTATTGGGTGAGCACAGCCAACGAGGCAAGGCAGATCCGACCAACTGACCATTATGTCGCAAGCCGCTCCAAGCAGCGCTGCGAGTGGAAGTGCTGGTGCCGCGCAAGGCCAGGGCGCTTCTGGTGAGCAAGATTGCGACAAACGCAGCGCGGACGCAAAACAAAACCGCTTTGAGGGGCAACACACACACTGTTGCGTTGTAGAGCCCATTGGCGTGTGCAGCTTTCATGAGTCGATGGAACAATTGCGGTGTCAAACGCATACGCCAAATGCCGCAGGCCTTGCTTGCCTAAGTTGCCTGAGAAATCCGTAGATTCACCTCTAACTGTCTCTTTCACACATTTGCAGCCGGCGCAACGGCGGGAGCAGAGGGGGAGGCGGTGGCGCTGCAGATCCATGTGCAGCAGCAATTCCAGGAGGAGCAAGCCAGGGTCGACAAGTTCTGGTCGCAGGCGCAGGCCGACATCAGCGGCATAGATCCGCACGCCTCGGACATCAAGTTCGGGGACCTGCCTCTGGCGCGGATCAAGAAGATCATGCGACTGGAGGACGAGATCAGGGTGAGCAGAGTGTTCACCGCGTATTACCTGTATGCCTTCTAGCAGTCGGTGGCGGCACACAGAGAGGGCAGCTGTCGACGCTTCTTGAATCAGTCGAAGGCCAAGTTCAATCTGCTGCAGATGGGCTCTCTCAGCATGCAACCCTCTGCGCGCGCAGCGTTGGCATTCGAATTCAGTACAGTATTGAGGCACTTCATTTCTCAGGTACACAACGCATGAATCCCTGTCACGCCTCAGCCGTGCCGCAGGCGGGGCTGCGGACTACTCAGTTTTGCACAAAAGCAAGATGACCGATGATGCAACAAGGCGTATTTGTTCCGACGCTGCCAGTGCGCACGGACCAGCGCGTGCACCATTGCAGCAGCTGGGTGGCACAATATCTGCGCAGCCCGCTTTGCAGCAGCACTCAGCGCTTGCTCACCCTTTCAGCCTGACTGCTGCTGTTGCTGCTGCTGCTGCTGCTGCTGCTGCTGCGCAGGACGAGAACTCCGGCGGGCGTTTCATGATCAGCAACGACGCGCCCGTTGTGCTGTCCATGGCGTGCGAGCTGTTCGTCAGGGAGCTGACGGTGCGGGCGGCGGGCTTTGCGGATGAGGTGAGGGCCGCTACTATTTCGAAATAGATGTATACACATACATACATACATGCACACCTCATTGCTTCGCAGCAACAGGGGGCTGCTTTGACTATCGGTGACGTGCCCCAAGGACTGCTGAGGAGGATGCGGCGCAAAGCGGTTTCTGGGGCTGGACTGCACATGACGGTCGTTGTGAACCAGAGCCGAGGGTTGATATTAGGGCTATGTCGGGCTAGGGTTTAGGGCGGCTTCCTCTCCACAGGAGGTGCTTAAGCCCACATACAAGGCCTGGCGGTCGCTCACCGTTGACCCTTGGGGCAGTTGTGCTGGCCGCGGCTTGACCTGTGGAAATTCTCTTCGCTCATGGCCTGGTTCAATCCCGAGGCGTGCTGCATGACATGCGTACTCTCGCGCCCGCCTCACCTGCGCCCTCACCCTCGCCCCGCCTCGCGCTGCTACTGTGACCACTGCTGTGCGCGCTGTGGCGGCGGCGCAGAACAAACGCCGGACGCTGCAGCGGCACGACCTCTCGCAGGCGCTCGCGCGCTCCGACATGTACGACTTCCTCATCGACATCGTGCCGCGCGACGACGCGCCGCCCGCCAAGGACCCCGACGCGCGCGGCGACGCCGCGCAGGCGGCGCAGCTCGTCATGCTGCAGCAGCAGGTGAGCGCGCGCGCGCTGGCGTGGGTAGGTAGGTACGCAATGCAGGCTGGAGTGTGCATAGAAGGGAGTCGAAGGGAAGCGAGTGGAGAGAGAGCGCGATGCGCACAGTGGCGGCATGCGGGTGCAGCATCGCGCGGGGTGCTGCGGCGGCAGTCGAAAGGCGCCCCGATTGACATGTCGATCGACATGTTGGACTATGGAATGGCTGTGCCAGGGTAGGCATCTGAAAAGGAATGGGCCTGGGGGGGGGAGGTGCTGCATGCATCACTGCTGCTGCATGAGAGCACATGCGTCATGCAGCTGTTGACAGCTGACTGGCTGCTCTGGCCGGCTTTGACAGGCAAGTGACTCTCCGCTGCTCCGCCCTGCTCATGCATGGCGGCGCTGCAAAGAGCTGCACTGCAGGTGCTAGCGCTGCCGGAGCATGGACTGGCTGCACCGCGGCATGCGCAGGGCACGCCTCATCAGAGTACACTAGTGTACAGTACGCTGCACGGGCACACCAGGCCAATGCGACATCTCTGCAACCACGCACACACGCGCGCGTGCGCACCCACATCGCTGCATCATAAATGAAACATACACATTACACATCCGGGCACCACGTTCGCGCTCGTGCGCCGCGCAGATGGCGCTGCAGATGGCGGCGCTGCAGGCGCAGCTGCAGGGGGCGGCGGCGGCGGCGGCGGCGCAGGGGGGCGAAGGAGGGCGGCGGCAGCGGCGGCGCCCGCCATGACGCAGGAGCAGCTGCAGGCGCTGCAGATGCAGCAGCTGCAGCTCATGCTCGCGATGACCGCGCAGAGCCCGGAGGCGGCGGCGCAGCTGCAGCAGGTGCAGGCGGCGTGGCAGCAGCAGGTGCGCGCGGGCGCTGGTGGCAGTGCCGCCGATCGCTCGAAGTGGCGCTGGCAGTGCTGCGTTGCTTGTTGTCGAGGTCTCATGGCGTGGTCTGGATCATGGGGGGTGGGGGAAAATGGGCCGCAAAACGGTTAGTGTACATGGGCGTGGAAGTGCAGAGGAAGGCACTGAGAGCAGCTTCCGTCAGCAGCAGCAGGGTTGTGCTGGTGCTGTGAATACATGCATGAAAAGCCAGTTTACTGGCAAACAGCAGGAACTGTTTACTGATGTCAACTAATTTGCAGATCATGCAACGACTTTGCAAGCAGGGTGTGGACTTTTTAAAATATGCCTTTGTTTTCTGGTATGCCAGGCGGGGTAGGTCTTAAGCTTACTGAAGGATACCTCTGAGCTAAAATTCCAGCATATTGTGGGCATTATTCGCTGATCTGCTGCAAAACAATGCATTCATTGAAGAAACAAGTACAGCTTCAAATTAACCACCACACATGTAGATGTGAAAACGTACTTACACAGCTGCTGGAGCATTCACCAGTGAGTGCACTTGACCATAGCCGGACTGCATTGATGCTGAAAGTGCAGCTCTTCTTATCGACGCAGGCATTGCAGATGCAGCAGGCGCTTCTTCAACAGCAGCAACAACAGCAGACTGAAGGCGCACAGCAGCAACAAGAGCAGCAGCAGCAGCAGCAGCAGCAGCGGCAACAGCAGCAGCAACAGCAGCAGCAGCAGCAGCAACGGCAACCACAGTATCGACAACCGCAGCAGCAGCAGCAGCAGGAGCAGTTTCTTGCGCTCCATGCGCCACCCGCCAATCTTCAACCGCAGCAGCAAGGGCAGCAGCGAGCGCAGCAGCCGCAGTTTTTGAGCGAAGCGCTGCAGCTCAACGACGCGCAGGTGGCGGCGCAGCAGCAGCAGCTGCAGCGGCAGCTGCAGCAGCAACAGCAGCACCAGCAGGCGCTGCACCAGCAGCACCAGCAGGACCTGCAGCTGCAGCACGCTCTGCAGCAGCAGCAGCAACAGCAGCAGCAGCGCGCCATGTACCAGCAGCAGATGCTCCAGCAGCAGCAACAGCAGCAGCAGCAGCAGCTGGCGCTCCTGCAGCAGCACGCGGAGCTGGAGCCGCTGCTGCCGCCGCCGCCGCCGATGCCGCAGCAGCAGCAGCAGCACGAGCTCCAGCAGCAGCACTTGCTGCAGCAGCAGCAGGCGCTGCAGCAGCAGCACAATGCGCAGCAGCAGTCCATCGCCCAGCAGGCCAACCTGCTCATGGGCCTTATGCATGCGAACGGCAGCGCGGGCGGCCAGCAGCAGGTGAGCGCTGACGCACCGCGCAGATACCTACCCATCTGCCACAGTACTGCCTTGGCACATGTCCGGGGTATCACATCTCCTGCGACGCTCCTCCATACTGTTTTGATGATCTTTGGGTAGCACAACAGCGCGCGTGCCTTGCACCTCTTGCCACAGTCACGCCGACACAGCGTGCGCGTAGTGGTTGTGACACAGCGGAGCGCTCCACCGCTGCTGCGCGCACCCACCCCCTGCTCGCGCTGCTCTTCGAGGCCCTGTGTGCCTGACGCCACCAATGCACACACAACCCTGTATACCTCGGGGCACCAAAGCACACCGTCCGCTGCTGCTTGTTTCTTCACCTTGGCTGTAGCTCCGCGCGCTGCTCGCTTAGGCCCTGTCTTGCGTACCTCACGGCACCAACGCACAACGCCTGCTGCTGTTTTCCCCTTCGCCTTTCCTGCAGGAAGCGGGCGCGTCGTTGGACGCCGGGATCGTCCCTGATGTCAGCAGCGCCATCTGATGGCCCGCCGACAGGGGCGGACCCTGGCGCGCGCTGCCTCGGACGTCAGCAGTGCAACCATCTGATGGCGCGTCGGCAGGCACGAACCCTGGCGCACTCTGCCGGCGCACGCCGTATGCCAAAGGCGCGCTAGCCTTGCGCTGACGCCGGCGCATGCCGTATGCGAAGAGCCGTAGTAGAAGCGCGCATTGCGCTGGCCCAGACAGACGATGCCGTCAATGAATGTCGAGTCTGCAAGCGACCCTAGTCCACCGCCGGTGGCCGAAGGTGTATGTTGCCGCGTTGATGCGCCTGCCCCTTGCGGCAGCGGCTCTGCATCAGAAGCGTGCGCTGACTTTTGTAGAAGGTGTGTATGGCAACACATCATCGACGCACACACATGGTACCAAAGTCATGGCGCAGCAGCCAGCTTCATGTGAAGCGGGTACAGTGTTGAGCAAGTAACCGCAGCAATATGGCTGCAACCATGCACAGCCTGGCATCAAGGCACACAGAGAGCGCAGCTCACGCGCGGCAGATAGCAGAGGTTTCGTGCAGGCGCTGCGCACTCCGCCCACAGCAGTGCTCCACATGGCCAGAGCGGCACAGTCAATGCAGCAGCGCTCAGAGCAACCAACCCGGATGTCATTACACAACGCCACTGACAGTTGACCAAAGTGAGGCGGGCTGCACAGTTGCGGTGGAGATATGCATGTCTGCACAGGAAGATGCTTTGATGTTGTCATTCATCATGGTGTTCTAGTCCGGCAGCGGCGATGCCGCACCGGCGGCAAATGATGGGACGCAATGCGGCCTCCGCTATCTCGAGACATACAAAGTCAGCAGTGGCAGCTGGCTCAAATGACGAATTGGAACCGTGCCGGAAGCACGTGCTTTGCAGTTGCGCGTTTGCATCTTGCTTTCTGTACCTGCAACGCATGATCATGCGCATCTTGACGTCTCTATCAATTGGGCGATGTGTGGCGCGCTCGTACACACGGTGCACATAGAATGCGCCTTGACTCGCCAGTGCGCTGGCGTCTCTCCTGCTACATAGGCACTCATGAGCTTGTACCTACCAGCGGCCTGCTGTGCAGCTGTCCATTGATGCTGTTGACATGCACTGCTGGTGCTGTGGAATCTGTGCATGCTTCCCTTGAAAGCTGTGGCTCACACTGTGTGCAGCGATGCATCACTGTGTTGTCTACCAAACCCCTTCGCTGGTGCCTGTGTGATGTGGACAACGCCCTCTGCACTGCGATTGCCAGCGTCGTTGCTGCCAGTGCGCGCTCGGGCAGGTACACGCGCCTGTACGGCACGCACCATGAGCTGTCTTGCATCGTTCTTTTTTAAAATCATGCCGGCGCCTGTCACAGCGCTGCTGCCGCTGAATCATCGCATTTTCAGCGCGAAGCTGCTGCAGAACACTGCTTTGACTTCGTGCGCGACCCGAGCCGCGCACCGCTGCAACCTCATGCAGCAGCAATCACCTCCACCAGGTGCGCGCACAGGGGCGCTTCCGGGCCCTGCCTCACCAGCCTGCGCACGCGAAGCGATGCGTCCCCCAGAACCCCCCCTGCGCCCCCCGCCGCCACGTACCCGCCGAACTCGTACAGCAGGTCCCCCGCCTGCGCAGCGGCGGCGGCGTACCGCTGCAGACTTGAGGCCGGTGCCAGCACCTCCAGCGCCGCGCTGGCACACGCAGGCGCTGCCGCCGTCGCGTCGCGCTGCAGCCACGTGGTGTCGCCGCCGTCGCCGATAGCGAGCGACTCCACATACGGCGCCGCCGCCACCGCCGCCGCAGCTGCAGCCTCCGCGTCCGCGGTGACGCCTCCGAGCGCCATGACGTGACTGTCGTCAGCGCTGGCAGCGAGAGTGTGGTAGGCGCGCGGCGAGGGCGCCCCGGTAGACAGATCAGCGGGCAGCGGCGCCAACTGCCGCCACGCGCCGCAGCTCTGGGGCCTCAGGTCGAGCAGCCACGCGTCGCGCAGCGCGCGCGGCGACGCCGCAGCGGCGCCGCCGGTGACCACGAGCGCGCCCAGCGAGGGCAGCAGCGCGGCGGCGGCGAACGCGCGCGGCGGCGGCGGCGGCGGCGGCGGCGGCGCGGCGCCGCGCGGCGACACGCTCCGCCACTGCAGCGTCGCGAGGTCGAGCGCGTGCACGTCATTGAGCAGGCGCGGCCGCGCAAGGCTCGGTGACAGCGCCGCGGCGGTGCCGGCGAAGACCCAGAGAGTGTTGGCGTGCAGCGCCGCTACATGTCCACCGCGCGGCGCCGGCGGCAGCCCCGTCGTCGCCACGGGCCCCGACCAACACATCTGCGACGCGTCCCATGCGTGGAGATCGTTGAGGTATGTGCCGTCAGTCGCTGCGCCGCCGAAGATCCATATGCGGTTGGCGGCGAGGTCGGGGGTGGCGCTGTGCTGGGAGCGCGGCGCGGGGGCCTCTGGGATGCCCCTCGCCGCCGCCATGGAGGTCTACGGTGTTTGGATCGCAAACGGTGCCGGGGTGAAGCGGGGGTGGGTCGGTGATGTCAGGTGTGGAGAGCAACAGTTCAAGAAGCTGTTGCGCATCGATCATCTGCACCAGAGTACAAATCGCTAGATTGTTGATGCCCTTGGGCGGCATGCAGAGTGTTTCTGAACAATCCGCACTCGATTACCACGGTTGCAGGATGAATCTATGTTTCTGCTCAAGCTGCATGCTATTTGGTGATGTTCAAATGACTGCCTCACCTGAACAACCATGCCAGTCTCGTCCACAAGCTGCCCCGCCAAGCAGCACCATGGCCTCACGATCGGGCCAGACCACACCCTTGCGCTGGCGTCCCAGATGTGTACGTCATTCGTTGTGTTGGCACCTGCCGTCTTGCCGCCGAATACGTAGAGCCTGCCATTGAGCCATGTAACGGAATGATGGGCACGAGATGCAGGAGGTGCAGCCGCAGTTTGAAAGATGTCCCAGATGTCCTCCTTGAAGGCGCCTGGGGGTGCCGCTCTGCACCAGGGTATTGGGCGTCCCCCGAGCACCAGAGCAGCTACCCCTGCAACAGCTCTAGGCAGGCGCATTATGCTGATATAGCGCAAAGAAGCGTGACCCCACAAGGACAGGCGTTGCATATGACTTCAACCACTCTCTTGAAGTTCTGGGACCTTCGAAGTGGAGTGTGTGTGAGTGCTGCTGCGCAGGCGTTATGAACCCAAACGTTGCAGAAGAGGCAAAACAACGAGGCGAGAGGGACATATGGCGGGATTCACTGTTGCGATATGCTGGGTATTCCAACGAGGTGGGAGAGAGCTTCCGCTATGTGGCGCCAAGGCTGGTGATCCCCAGGTATATTATGAGCGGTACAGCAATAGCTTTTTGTGCGCACACCGACAGCATATCAGAGGCTCATGGCCTGCCGCACAAATGCGATTTCCTCTATTGTGCTCTGTTGGTGTTGCACCTGCATCGCTGACCTCTTTTGTGTGATGTTGCTGCTCTGCAAATGTACGTGGCTGCACTCTTGACTGACATAGCTACGCTGCTGCAGTGGCCTACGGTGAGCGTCATCAAGCACTGTCAGAGCACTTCGACACGTGCGTGGTCGCCATCTTGAAGTTTGGCATCGCGTCGGCCATGGTTGCCCCCCCCTGCGCAAGCTGTCATTTGCTTGGCCACTCACTGCTACGCCATAAATGGTCGTCTCATCTGTTGCGGCGAAATGTCATCGGTAGAGTGTAACAGACAGCACATATGCCTGGTGGTATGGCCTTGAAGGCTCATGTTAACTGAAGCCGCAGAAACCATGAGCCTCTGTTGATTCAGCCGAGCTGCTCATCCGTCGGAGTGCCGGTGCTTGGTGTGTACATGTGATCACTGTCCAGCCACTCGACCGTAAGATGCCTTCACAGATGTTAAGGACAAATCTCAAGTTGATGTCGCGTGCTGATGCAGTGCTCGGAGACACGGCAGACAAGGCGTACAAGGCGCGCGAGCAGGGCAGGTCGCCTGTCTCCACAGCTGTGGATGTGGTGAGTCTTGTCATACCGCCATGCCACCATGCTTGGTCTGCTCAGCGTTGGCGTTAGGATGAGGGTCAGCTTAGCCATCAGTTGCACCAGTTGGCGGGCAGGCGCTTGCCAGTTGGGGTGTGAAAGCCCTGCTACATGACACGGCGACCTTCAGAGCCCCAAATGCTGCGTGTGGTGATGTTGCGTCGTTGGTTGCGAAATGCCCATGTGCTAACATGCAACAGAGATCACTGTATCGGTCTTCTTGGACCGACCGCTTGGCGTTATCTCAATGTGCTATTTGTAGTAACGCACATGCGGTTCATTGGCGCACACATGATACTGTGTGTTGACCCTGATAAGTGAACATGCAACAGGATTTGACCCTAATCAGTAAACATGAGACAGGCTGTTGACCCTCACCAACTCGCATGCGTGCGCTCCGTTGCGCGCAGCTGACGTGGCAGATGCTGGCGAGCGTTGCCATACCCGGAGCCACCATCAACGTCACTGTAAAGGTGCGTCTGCCTCCGTGTGCACTGACCATAGTGATGTCGACTTTGAGAGCACGCTATGGCTGGGGGGACCAGAAGGGTCATGATGCCGCCATCATGTTCTCACCATGATTGTGATGAACCTGAACGCAATGTGTATTGATGCACGGTTTAGTCGCAGGTAGACTTGACATCTTGCAATGCGGTGCTGTGTACACCAGCGTTGTCGCTGCGTAGATAGCCTCGGTGAGCTGCGGCGGGCGCATGGGCATGCAAGACTGCCGACGATGGTATGTCTCGAGCAACTGACATGGAGCGGCGGCCTTGTGGCCGACATTGTCAAAATGAGCGGCACACAAAGGACAGTTGCCGTCACCGCGTTCGTTCATATGACAACAGTCAACGACGACGCAAGGGCCAATTCGTCTGCACCCCCGCTGCGCTGCGTGAGCACACACACCGGTGACTCCGCCACTCATGACTCTACGACTCGACTCGCAGGCCGCCAAGGCGCTGCTGCAGCACAAGGCGCTGGCGCGCGCGCCGCTGGCAGTGCGCAAGTGGGCGCCTACCGCCGTCGGCCTGTGTGCAATACCCTTCATCATACACCCGATAGACAACGCTGTTGACTATGCGATGGACCGCACGCTGCGGGTGTGGATGGCTCCGAAAGGCGGGGTGCCGCGTGCGTCGACCAGTGACACTACTGGCACAAGCACAGACGGCGGCAGCTAGCGGCGCTGTTGAAGGATGCGTAGTTACCTGCACTGCCGGGGCTTTTACGAAGGTCGACTTGCATTATCTTACCGGTCTGGCCGTGGGGTGTCAACACATGGAGTGGCTCAGGAGCACAGTGCCCAACGCTTTTGTTGAATGCGCACCCGCCATGCTTCACAATTCAGGTGCTATATGTACATATTGATCTGTTTCTTTTCATATGGTCATGTCATGGTGTCTCTTTTGTGTTTTGTCTTTTTCTTTTTTTCCCCAAAGTTCCAAGTTTCTGAACTTCTACTTCAACATGTGTCAGAAGTGTGATTGCGCCGCCTCTGTGTATCCTGCTCTTTCTGTCGCGCAACTTGTATACCGCTTGTTGAAGGGCTGCAAGTGGAGGTACGTGTCGAAGACACTGATCGCGTAGCATGCGTGCGGCACCACCATGGCAGGCAAGCTGGAATGGACGATGTCATCGACAAACAAGCTGGAATGGACGATGCCATCCTCGGAGAGTCGCTGCAGCTGCAGCTGCAGACTTCGGCAGACTGCAAGTGAAGGCAAGTTGTCGGTATCGTCACCAGGCGGCGATCGGCTTTTGTCAGATGATGCGAAAGGCGTTTGATGCTCCGCAGCGAAGTGCTGAGCTTTGTCCTGCTCTACGGTGTAGGCACAGTGGATGCCATATGGTATTACTGTCGCAATTACAGAGTGTATCCGTCAGAAGCATGGCACTGCTTGTATGAGGGACGCTGATGCTCATCTCATGTTCGCAAGCATATCACCGTCCTTACTCAACATCAAGCAGACAGGATCCTCACGCAACTTCAAGTGCGTATATGGCGTTGGTCACCAGCCAGCTCGTGCAGTTTCAATGCCTGGGTCGCAGATGCCATAGATGCTACACATCTGCTGCTGGTGCTGCATAAGAGTTGCCCACCGCTTGTCTCTGGGGCTCAGCGCAAGCAGCGTGGACTGGAGCTTGGTCCAGTTGATAGCGACAGATTTGCGACTGCAAGGCACCGCTGCTGAAAGGCGTGTCACGCGCATGCCAAGTGATCTCAAAGCGCTGCACGCTCTCTCACCTTCAGGCATTCAAAACTTCAACTATACCGTACCTCAGGAGGAGAGTCATTGTCCAATCCAGTGAAGAAGCACTTGCGTGCAGTGCGCGCAACAGCAATCACGCGGCACAGGCTCACCTTCCCTGGTGCCATCGCGTCGCTCCTCGTCTTCAGGCCAGCCTCAAGCTGTTTGACCGGCGCACCGAGTGCGTGGAGTGGCACCCCTTGCTGCCGCAGTCGCTGGCGGTCGGCAGCCACGGCGGCGACATCTACCTGGTGAGGAACGCGCACCTGCGCATGCCGTTCGACAGGGCGCGCTGCGACCGCGACGTCGCGCGCGTGCGGGCGGGCAAGGGCAAGGGCGGCTGCATCCTCAGCCTCAGGTATCGAGCATCATACTGCCGACACAGTTTGTGTGTCATGTTGAAGTTGAAGTTGAGGCTCTCGACGCACGCACGCCACAACCACCGCGTCACTCCAGATGCGGTGATTGAAAAGTTCACTTTCATAAGTCACGTGTGCGCGGTGCGGCCTCGGCGTCGCTCGGGTGGAAATGGAAGGCTGACTGCATTCTGAGCCTCAGGTTGAACAGTGCTCAGAGTTGAACTTGAAGTTGAGGCACCAACTTCGACCAATTGCACCTGATACATCGAGTGGGTGTGACAGATGTACAGGAGCCCTGCCGCCAGCAGGGGCTGCCTAGCATCAACTGACTCGTCGCCTGCGAGTGACTGGCGTCTTCGACAGTAGGTAGAGGCGTTCGGTAGCCTTCGCCAGTTGGATGTGCACCATCTGCCGGTGTTGTCACACTGCTGCCACAGAGCGCAGCGCCTCCTCGTGCGCGACCGCCAGCTCACCGTTTTCCTGCCCATTGTCGAGTGGGACGTCACACTTCCAGGAGTGACATGTGCCATGTGGCGCTAACGGTGCACAACAAGTTGAGCAGGCGTACCAAAGCATACCTACCCTGTGTAGCGCCCTCACATGCAGTAGACCTAACTCTACCCCTAACCAGGTTGGAAACATCAAATCATGCTGAGCTCAAGCCCAGTGCTGCTCGCGCTGCGACTGCCCCTCATGTGCTTGTGCAGGTTCGATCCCTGCAACGAGGAACAGGTATTCATCACCAGCCACGACTCCACGCTGACTGTGGCCAATCTGCACACTGCGGCGGAGAAGGCGTTGCTCAACACTGGCGGTGCGTATCTCATATAATGGTAACTGTATCATGAACCTTTCATTGTGAACTTCTCATGCCTCTTCAAGTACCTCACAAGCTAAGGGGTTTTGAGCACTGACTCATGCAAGCGCTGCACATGCTCTGGTCCACTAACCACACATACACTTATCGAATCCACTGACGCGGCTTCACTGGAAATGAAAGGGCCTGGGAGGGAATGTGCAGTGTGCTTTGACTTGCCGCACATGGCTCGATCGCCAGTATGCAGGGCAACATGAGTTCTGCAGCTGTGGATGGCTCTGATGCTATGAGTGCCGCAGCAAAGCGGACAACAGTCATACTTTATTCTGCACACCGCTTCCTCCCAAGCTTCAACTACTTGAAGTTGGCAGTAGACATCAGCGCTCCGCTCAATCCACTCATACCTACCCCCTCAGAAGTATTCATCAATTCCAACAGTGAGCCTGTTTACAGCAAGTGCAATTGTTTCCTAGTGTAATCACAGAACCGCAAGGCCCCCCTTGCTCCGCCAGATCTCGCTGTCGCAATACATCTCCGAGAGTCAATCACGGCACTATAAAGCCCCCCTTACTCCGCCAGGTTCTCACCGTCGCACCACCCCCCTCCCCCCCATTTGGCGCCGCCCCAGACTTCAACCACTGGTACACGTCAGTGGACGTCAGCGCTCCGCGCAACCTCATCGCGGCCGTGGACAGCAAGGGCGCGCTCGGCACGCTGGACCTGCGCGCGCCGCACGCCGCGCGCGGCCTGGCGCGCTTCGACAGTTACGGAATGGTCTCGGCGACGGCGCTGCCCGTGCGCGCGCATCGCGGCAAGGCGAGCCACTGCGAGTTCAGCAAGGATGGCAACCTGCTGGCGACGTGCGGGAACGACAGGTGCGCAAGCGCGAGCGCGCGCGGGGAGAGTCACTTTCCTTGCGTTTCTGAAAGTTCAAGTCATGGAAGAGCAAGTACTGAGGCTGGGCGCACTTGACGGCAACTTGCTAGCGACGTGCGGGAATGACAGGTGCGCGGGCGCGAGCTCACGCGGGGAGAGTCGTCGCTTTCCTGCGGTGCGTGGGTGTTCAGTTCAATCCATGCAGGTTAAAGTATTGATCCACAGGCCGCGCTGGGCACTTAGTGTCAGGGAAGCCATTCTCTGTGATGGTGCTCCGCGCAAGAGACCGTCTCGCGTGCGCGAAGGCGAGCGCGCATGAGGCTCAGCATCTGCGACATTCGCTTTGACAGCACGTGTTTCGTTTCTTCTGGTACAAACTTTTTGGCTCGAAGAGACATGAGAATCAGACTCAGCCTCCTGCACCGTCTTTCAGCCTTCTGCCAGATGGCGCCATGGCACTCGTCACTGTCTGGCCATATTGCGCTTTAGCCTCACCCTCGTCATTTTCTCGCCATACTGCGCTTTGACCGCACTCTCTGCCGTTGCCGCCGCTGCACGCCATCACGTGCTGCGCAGGCTGGTGCGGCTCTGGGACATCCGCAAGGTGGATGACGGCACGTGCAGCCTGAGCGCTGCTGAGGTGAAGCGCGGCGAGGTCGGGCGCGGCTGCCTGGCCGAGTTCGAGCACACAGGTCAGCGCACCCTCTTACACCCCCTGCTCCAGTGCATGTACCGCCTTAATTTTTTGAATTGCGATAGGTGAAGTGCCTGGCGAGTACTGGTCGTGATGGGGGCTGCTCCACTACATGACCTCCTCCCCCCCCTTGGACCGTTGCACTTTAACAGTTGAAGTGCCTCCTGGTTGGGACGCGCGGCCAAGGGCTGGTGTCAGCGCAGCGTGGCATTGCGGTATCACGTAAGCTGCAGCCTCTTGCACTGCGGTTTGCGCGCCGCGTGCGCATCGCGTTTAATCACAACGCTATGGCGCGAGTCACTTTGTGGCCTGCTGCTGGCGCGTGTGGCCCCGTGCACTGCCCACTCAATGTGTTCCAACATGTGGTATGAGATCCCTAATCTGGGCAGCAAAGTATGCATCGGCTGCCTCTGCTGATGTGACATGTCCCGAGGATGGCGTCTGATCATGGCGGCACGGATTGTACTGTGCGGCAGCGCTCGCCTGAGCATCACAAATGCTGCTCGCTGATCTGAGTGTCAGCTCACATGTCCTCCCTGCATCATCATTCAACCTTTCAGCAGTGTCACTGATTCAGCGCAGGTCACATGTATTTCCTGCGTCTCCACTCAAACTCTGAGCAGTGTCAGCGCGCGTCGCGTCTGCCTCCGCCCGCCGCCTCACAGTCCGCTATCCCTTTGAAGCGAAGACAGCAGCGTCACCCTGTCACGCAATCACGCGCCCAACGCTGATGCCCCAGCCGCGCTCTGCGCGCAATGCCACCGCCCCTCTTCGCCGCCGCCAGCACAGCCATGCGCGCCGCCGCCGCTGCTGCTCACCTCAGATGCCCCCCCCCCCCCCCCCCTTCCCGTCCCCCCCCTGTCCCCCCCCCCCCTGCGCGCGCGCAGGCAACCTCACGTGCGCAGTCTTCTGCCCCATCACCGGCGCGCAGCTGCTGACGACGGCGCAGAACGACGAGCTGCGCGTGTACGACGTGTACGCGCCGTCGCGCTCGCCGCCGCGCGCGCGCGCCGCGCACCCGCACCGCTTCTACCAGCACCTCACCGTCATCCGCGCGGCGTGGCACCCCGTCGCCGCGGGCCTGGCCGTGGTAGGTAGGTATGACACGGTGCGCGGCGTCGACCTGCTCGACATGAACGCCGCCGCCGCCGCCGCCGCCGCTGGTGAAAGCGCCGGTCGCGCAGGCGAGCGCGGCGCTGGCGGCGACGATGACCACGGCGATGATGACGGGCAGCGGTCAGTTTCAGAAGGTGTAACTGACAATGGCAGTTGCGGCAGTGGCGCCGTGTTACTGAACCTCAACGCCCCCGCCATCAGCACCATCATGAGCGTCAATAGGCTGTCGCCGGATGGCTCCATGATGGCTTCCACTACTGGCCCTGGCATCGTGCTGTGGGATCAGCCGCAGCACTCACACGCCCCCAGACCCTCTCTCACTGTGAGATTAGGAGGTGGTGGTGGGGGGGGCGGCGGGGGCGGCAGCGGGGGCGGGGGGGGCAAGGGAGGAGGGGGAAAGGGGGGTGGGGGGAAGGGCGGCGGCGGACAGAGCAAGGGCTCTGCGGATGGCAAACGCAAGGCAGGGGGTAGTACGGGCGCGAATTTTGGGGGAGGCAGCAGTAGAGCGGCAAAGGCGGGCAAGAAGCTATAGACGACGGGCGACGCCACAGACGTGGCCGCCTTGCAGAAGCTGCACATGCTTACAGCTGGCGCTGCAAGGTGGCTTCTTTTGTGTAAACACACATGCTCAGACGGGGCGTCACGACCGCCCCGCGCGCATCACAGAGCTCACAACACTGAGCACATCCCATTTTTGATTATAGAGAGTTGGCTTGTGGCTCATGCGCAGGTACACGCATTTGAATGCACACTGTGATTGGATGGCGCCGTGCACTGTAGAATTTGTATGTGTATGTGTGATTTTTCCTTGCTGTTCAATGCACTTGCGATTTCGAGCTTTGTTGGCATGAAGTGTGAACTCTTGCACAATGACAAACAAGTCATTCCATGAATCGAGCGAGTGACAAAGCTGAATTTGATGGGACACAATGGGTTCAAAAGCATTGCCCCAGCATTTCACCATGCGATGGACAGAGTGAGCAGACATTGCCATTACCTCTGTGCAACACAAATGTCATACTAAGAAAACTATACCTGTCAACATACAGTTACATTATACGTTGTACATGCACGCTGCGGCGGTCATGTGGGGGATGGGGGCACAACGGCCTGTACCACCACCACAGAGGGGTCTAGATCAAGGGCTGAGGGCTCTTGCTCTTGTTGGCTGTCGCCTGGTTCCTGCAATCGCCAAGTACAAAGGTGGTGTCACCGTGTGAGAAAGGGTGGCATTCTGCGACGACACATGTATATGTGCATAGGTATGAGCTTGACGAATGTGCGCGAGCTAAGTGAGAGATTGCCAATGCAGTGCAAATTTGTGCAGTTAACGTTCAGGACTGGTGGGGCTGTGGAGATTAGGTCCTGTAGCTGCAGTGGGACGGCACTATGTACAAAGAATGAAGCAGGCAGACACCGCCCCCCCTGTCAGCTTAGCATATGTGGGCTGTTCTTGTTTGCCAGCGATCAACATGTTGGGCGGGGCAGTGGTTGTCGTCAGAGTCACAAAGAAGTCACATGCGAGTTCTTCGGTGTCTGCCACTTCAGGATGATGACGACGCCCACATGTACTGCACAGGTACGTCCTCAACACCCGAACCAAATCGGATGTACATGCTTCGATGGTGCACTAGCATTCGGCATGTGATGATTGCCAGCGAGGTGGCTGACAGAATCTGAGGACATGCAGCACCTAAACATATATCAGGCGCTGAGCAATAGCACATTTATCCTCCCCGATCCCCCCCCCAAACACACATGCACGCAAGTGGAGTGCCATCTACAAGGGCATCTTGTCGTCTCGCAAACATGTGCATCACAGTTGAGGGCACAGCACACAGGGTGCGCCAGTTCGGTGGCTGCCTACCTTGACGAGCACTGCCTCCAGCGCCTCCACGCTCCAGCTCCAGCCGTCAGCGCTTTCCAGCGACTCTCCCGCTTCAACTTCATCGGCGCCATTAGCTTCTGCAGATTCTGCATCCCCAATAGCAGCAGCAGCAGCAGCAGCGCTCCCCACGCTGCCAGCAGCGCTCAGCGACTGCCGCGCCGCCGACTCGCTGCGCGCACCATTTGCGGCAGTGCCAGCGCCCTCCGCGTGCGGCTGCTGCTGCTGCTGCTGCCGCACCCTGCCAGCGTCGCTCAACGACCCCCGCGCCGCCGACTCGCTGCGCGCACCATCCGCGGCAGCGGCCGCGACAGCGCCCTGCGCGTGCTGCAGATTGTCGCGGCGGTCATCATCGTCGTCGCCGTCGCCGTACGTGAAGCTGGCCTCCTCTGAGACCTCCTCATCCAGTACCTCCAGCTCCTCGATGACGTCGTCATCAGCGGCATCGAAACCGCCGCTCTGCTCGCGCAGGGTGCGGCTGAGCGCTGCCACTGCTGCTGCGGTGGCGGCGGCGGCGGCAGCATCGCCGCCGTCTTCGGCGGACGCCAGGCGGCGTACGGCGAGCAGGGTGGGGTCCGCGGCTTCCATCTGCAGCAGCGCGCAAGCCAGCGGCGGCTGCGTCAGGCGTAGTGGCGCGAGCTCGCGCATCAAATGAGGCTCGCAGTGCGCCTCAACCTACAGAGCTACAGATACTTCAAGTGTGAAGTTTGGTGTGATTGCTGCAGTTGCTGGCGACTGCATGAGCGGCAAGTCCGATGTCTGCGTAGTGTGCAACTTGATCATGGCTGTCGCTGATTCAATAGCAAGAGTGTTGCTGCTGCTGCGGTGGCTGCAGCAGCATGGTGCTGGTGATGCCGCTGTCGCTGCTGCCGCCGGTTGTCCGGCGCCGGATGCAGTTGACTCAAGTATCTTGACATGAACCAGCACGATGCAAGCATCCCAAACTGGGTCAACCTTGATGCTTGCCGTTAAAGCGCAATCTGTGCCGTCAGCTTCAATGCACATGGTCAGTGATGACATAGCTGGTATGCACATTGCATTAGTGGACATATGTATGTATGTGTGTGCACCGTTGCTGGCCCCTCCTGAAATAGCACCATGTGAAGTGCATACACTAGGCATTGACCTGGTCTTGAGAACCTTGGCAATCAGGCTTCCCAATGCACTAGTCATGATTTCCCCTTTGCGCAAGTGAGCAAGTCAGTATCTCAGCCTGCAAGTCAGACTGGCACTCAGCAAGTGAGACTCTTGGTGGTCAGCACCGACAATGCTTTACCGAGCGGTGCACACAAATAAACCCATGGTTTCCGATGACTCTTGGCAATGAGCCATACGACCTCATAATAGTGATACATTTCCGACAAGCCGTTTCAGCACAGCGTTCGTGACGTGGGCCGCACCTCTTTGAGCCGTGCCTCCAGGGCCATGAGCTCCCCTTCATCTGCGCCCCCCGCCTCCTCCCCCTCCCCGCTGTCATCATCCACAAAGCTCTGGTCGCTGTATTCCTCCACAGACCCCTCATCAGCATCCCCCACCGCCCCCGCATGGTCGTCACGACCTGACTCGCCCCGCCCTTCCGCCCCTACTACCTCTAGTTCCGAGTCCAGCGCTTCCTCCAAGTCGTCGCCGCCCCACGAGTCCAAGTCTGAGTCGCGATCGCCCGAGTCGCCGCCTCCGCCGCCAACCAACGCTCCCCCCAGGTCGCCACGCTCCTCACCGTCTACAGGTGCTGACGCGGCAGGCTCGCCGTCGCTGCCCTCGTGCTGAGGCGTGTCGCGCGGCAACATTGGAGCGCTGCCATCGCCGCCATCGCTGCCGCTGAGGGCGCCGCCATCCGCTGAGCCCGACGCACTGCCGCGCAGCGCCGGGACAACAGCAGTCACGCCGCTGGCGTCGGCGCCCGCGGAGCTGCCCTCTTCTGCGTCGCTCGTCGGTCGCTGCTCGCTGTCGTCGAACGCCGCCGGGCTGCTGCCGCCGTGGCTGCCGCCCGAGGGCTCCGTGGTGCTGAGCACTGATGCAGCAGTGGCTACGGCACCGCTGCCGCTGGGCCCAACGCCGCTGCTGCCGCCGCCGCCGCCGCCGTCGCCGTCCAGCGAGAAGCGGGGGCGCCCAAACAGATCTGAGAAGCGCGAGCGGGTGCCGTTGCCGCCACCGCCGCCGCCATCCAACTCATCCAAGCTTTCTATCAATGCGTCGCCGCCGTCATCGTCGTCGCCGTCGACTGAGAAGCGTGGAGTGCTGAAGCACGGGCTGCCAACCGTCGTTGGCTCCCTGCTGCAGCCGCCGCTGCCGTCGCCACCATCGCCACCGCCATCACCGCCGTCACCGGTGCCGCCGCCGCCGCCGCCACTGCTGCCGCCGGCTCTGCTGCTGGCGGCGCTGCCGGCACGCTCCAATGCTCCGACGTGTGCAGCAACATCACCGCTGTTTCTACGGCCGCTGCCACTGCCAGCCGCGTCCGTGTCGTCTACAGCGCCGGAGTGCACGGCTTCATCTTCAATATTGAAGTTGTGTGGCCCCATATCAGCGCTTCCGTCTGACTCATGCCGTGCGGCGTCAGGGCTCTGTGACGGCGTCACAAATGGGTTCGTTAGGATCGTGCCAGAGGCGCGATCCACAATGACCTGACACGCAGGGGGCACACGCGATGTTGGGGTTCCCATTCAACAAGTCTGATGAAGAAAATATCAGCACTGTTCAAGCGGAGTGCTGCGCCTGAAGAGCATGCGCGCATGGAGCGTAATGTGGGCGGACTTGAAATGCAAGTCAGGCAGCTTGAAGTGCATACGCTCATTGAACGACATCAAGGCAGCAGCATTTTACTGTGCAGTGGTTTGGAGCAATCAAGTGCTTTGCCAGCATGTACAGAACTTATTGCAGACTGATGATGAACAAATGGATGCGCTTGACAGTCAAGTACTGCTGCTGCGATGCAATGCAGACCCTCTCCCAGCACAAGCTTGATGATGGCAGTGGCCTTGGCGCCGGCAGGCAGCTTCTCAGCAGCACCGTGATAAGTAAGTCTAAGTAACACCAGAGCGTCGTGCATATGGCATCAGCACTATACCGTAACTGAAACCGTAACTGTCGTACATGACAGTGCTCAAACGTCATTGAAGCCTAGGACACGAAGACTCGTGCGGTTGTGCAGGTTTGGCAGCAGCCATCTTGAGCCGCCAGGCAGCGCTTCCAGATGGCCACAGCAACCCCACCCTCTGACGTGAGCTCACATCTCCCTTCAGTCAGCCGGCTGGCGCGGGACTCCAATACTATACCCGCAGCGGGCTGGTACTGCGGCCACTGCGCCTGCACGCTTCGCCGGCCTCCACTGCCAAAGCGCTGCTGTGCATCGGCAACAAACCGGCGGCAGAATGGGCAGCGCTGCTGCTGCACAAACACCGATGACGGCGTACATGCTAGCACCCACCTGTGCAGACCCGCTGCTGCGCCGCCCCAGCAATGGCAGCGCTCCTCCACCCTCCCCTCCAGTTCCCCCCTCCCCCGCCCCCTCCCCCGCCCCCGCCCCCGGCTCGCCCGCCGAGCCGCTGCGCGAGCGGCCGCGCTGCTGCTGCTGCTGCTGCCCCAGCGACAGCAGCGCTCCGCGGTCCTCCAGGCCGCCGCCGAACGACGAGCGCCGGCTGCTGCCCGCGCTCGCGAGGCTGCGCGGCGGCGAGTTGGCGGGCGACCCTGCGCCGCTGCGCCACGATGCGAACGCGTTCTGCTCGAGCGCCGGCACGGCTGCCGCGAAGGCGCCGCCGCTGCCGCCGCGCTGCTGCTGCGGCGGCGGCGGCGTGAGGCGGTCGTCGCCGCTCAGCGCGCGCAGGCTGCGCGCGGAGGACGGGCGCTGCTGCTGCGGCGTGCTGCCGGGCGTGTACGCTGCGCCGAGGCAGCGCTCGACGGCGAGCTCCAGCAGCGGCGGGGCGCCGGGGTCATGCGGGTAGTCGGGCGCACCCGCGAGCGCCTCCGCGACGCCTGCGGGGAGCGCTGCCGCGTCCTCTGCCGTCTGTGCGGTCGAGCGTTGTGGCAGTGCTGTGAGACTGTACGGCTATGTAGGTAGTTTGCGTTGCAGGCGTTACAGCTTTACGGCAGGGACGCCTGACTTGCTGGCATTCGCGTTGCAGGCGTTACGGCTTGACGGCAATGATACCGGTTTTGCGGGCGAGTGTCCGTGGTGCTTTGCAGGACAGGCGGCGACTCGCAACTGCCAGTACATGACAATGGGCAGCTCGCTTGCATCGTAGGCGTTGCGGGTTGCGACATGCGTCGATGGCTTGTCAATGATGGCAGCGAGGACACCTTTGTGCGGCAGCCGCCTGCTGCCTCTGGGCCGCGGCAGGCAGCGCTTTCATACTGCAACGATCTTATCCGTGTGTTCTCAACAAGAGGCAGCGTCCGCTGTCTTTGAGAAGCCTCCAGCCGCCACAACGCCGCGAGTCTTGAGCGCGCTCAATACGTATGGCATGCAGTCAACACACAAACACACACATATACATGAACACTGACGCAGGGGGCAACGTGCCACGGGCTAGCACAAATGTCTAGCGTCTATGCACCACCACAATCGCCTTTCCGCCCCCCCTTCCACAAGACCGCACTTACGGTCATCGCTAGACTACTCACCGCAGACCACCGCCCATGACGCGGCCCTACCATTCTCAAGTCTGCGACTGAAGTTACAATGATCCGCGAGTACTCACCAGCCCTGTTTCCAATTGCGAGCCCTTTCAAACTGCACCGATCCTCAAAATTTAAGTTGCGATACAATTAAACACTAGACTAGTACTCACCTGCGCGTTTGAGTCTCTCTTCGCAGAAGGATGTTGCATTGAGTGCACATCCAAAGAGGGGGCGTTTCGCGCCCCCAGCGACGCGAAATGGATAGAAGTACTCACCAGCCCCGTTTCGGCCCTGATGACCGACAGCGTCTGCTCCAGCTCGTAGTGCTCCAGGAAGCGCGCCACCAGCTGCAGCGTGAGCTTGCCTGCGCAGATAACGCAGCAGCGAGCCGCACGGGGTTAGGGCAAGCTTCAGCGCCGTTGCGCGCCGACCATGGCCCCTGTTGAAGATTCACAGTGCCCTCTCCGGTGCACACTAGCAAAGGCAGCAGAGGCGCAAATGCAGCAGCGCGCGCGCTGACTGATCGCTCGCGTCCCGGCGCCATTGTGGTCCGCCTCTCGTGGCCTGAACTTGTCTGAACCAGAACGGGTAGCCTGGCAGATTCCACAGTCACGCAGCCTCGGTTGTACATTCCGCTGCTCTTGTCACGAGCGGAACTTCGAGCAGCTACAGACACATGGGGGGTCGTGCAATTCAATCTCCTTAGACATGTTTGTGTTGGTCGAATTGGAAATGCAAGCAGATCCACCATGCGCAGACAGGGCCTGGTGAGGTGGTGAAAGGTTCAGGATCCTAGTTTGACTGCCATGCCCCCAAGGCTGACAGCGACAGCGGGCATCGTGTCTCGATGTACAAAACCTCTTGCCACGCAACCGCCACCGATGTCATGTGCAGACGTCATTTGTGCGATTTGCAGCAGGCGAACACCCACCGGTTTCGGACTTCAGCAGCGATAGAGTTTTCGGGTTGGTCACATAGATCCCTGCGCTCCTCTCGTAGTCGTCCACGCTGGTGAACACGGCCATCCTAAGCATGGCCCTGATCTGGCCCAGTACACCTTGAGATTCCAGCACATCAAAGAGAGCGTCTGCTGCTGGGTCTCCCATGGTGCCTCCGCGCGGCTAGGTTTCTTGCGACAATCAACTTCAACTGCCAACTGCCAGAAGGTTGCTTGTGTGAAGTATTGCAGTGCTACCACACCATAGGCGATTGAGGCCAACAGAGTCGACATGTCAATACCCTGGACTACGCGCTCGGACGTTGTCAATGCTAGCGATCCTCCCTGCACACAAGATTGTTCACCCATGGATCTTTTTTTGAAGAAAGGGCGAAGCAAGGCTGCACAGTGACATATGCCATTGCGGCGCCCACAGGACCCAGGCAAAACCACGTCGTGACAAGCATGAGACGTGCTGAGGCAACTTGAACTGGACACTCCAACAAGCAGGAGATGGTCTCCCAGCATTCACTCTGAGAGACCTAGATGCTGGCATTCAGTAGTGCAGAAACACAGTCAGTGCATGGTGGCAACAGTACATTGCCAGCGCCGTGCTGTCGCGGGAGGCCTGCTTGCAGCCAGCCTGTGTCGCACACCAGCACCTTTGATGCCGCAGAGGCAGCACGCATTGGCTTCAAGCTGCTGGCATGCCGCAAAAGCGCTCGTGAGGCATGCTCTGCTTGAAAAGCGGCCCCATGCTGCTTGAAGTTTTCTTGGCTTCATCCCCGGCTTCAGTGCTCGTGTTTGCTGCAGCCGTTCAGCATGCCGCACCCCAACAAACTCTTTGGAAATGTGACTAAGTGACTTCAGGTCCTGCCAACGCCTGTGCCAGCTTGCTGAGCAGCAGCAATACACTCAGGTGCAGGGCGCCGCTGAATGGTTCGCGAGCAGCGCAGCTGCAGCAACGCCGTCGAGCGGTGCAGTCACCACCACCATCGAGCCCTCTCGCAACTGCTGGCACACGCCTGCACAACTCGTAGCCCGCAGCACGTGTTTCCATCAACGGCGACGGCAGTGGGCGCAACGCCGCCCGAGGCGTCATCACGGCCAGCGGCACTGCGGCACGGTATCAGCTGAGCACTGTAGAATACATCATCTGCGGCCATGGGGGGGAAGGGGGGTATGGCCTGCGTCTACATGACGGCGCAGCAGCCGCGCCGCTTCTTCCGCTGCTGCAGCTCCTCCAGCTCGCTGGCCTTCGTCTTGGCGCGCGCCGCAGCGCGCTTCTCTTGCTCCTGGACAGACGGCGCGTCGGACAGCGGCGCAGGCGCAGGTCATGGACACAACGGGCGCAAGCGACGGTCACGGCGAAGTGGAGGCGTCAGCTCGGTGCGAGGGGCTGGCGGTGTGAGCGAGGCCGTTGGTGTTCGGGAGCGCGCCTTGACGCCACAGCGCACTTGCATTATTCTATGGCTCAGGAGCCATGACTTGTGGATGACGAGTCATGACTCATGAGGTCACTGGCACATCCAGCTCCACAAGTCAAGTGCCCCATTCTGCTCAGCGCTGCGACCACTGCCAGCAGACACATGTCATGCCAACTCTTGCATTGTTCAGACCACAATATCAGCGCAGCGCGCCTATGTTGTAATCAACTCAGGGCGTGCAGTCAAGGTATGATTCACATGGGTGCGCCACCGCGGGGGTACATGCGACTAGTACAGCGTGCCTACGGCGCTGCACAGGAATTGCACACTCGCAGCGCTGCCGCACAGCAAAAGGCGAAGTCGCCATCATCACCTTGGTCAAAGCGGCGGTGATCCGCTCACGCGCCGCGCCGTCGACCTTGGTGTTGAACTCGCCGCCTGGCAGGTGCCCATGGGCGTCAGGAATGGTCACGTCGGCGCCGGAGGCTAGGAGGTGCTCGACGACGTCAGCGTTGCCGAGCATCGCTGCCTTGAACAGTGGCGTCTCATGCTTGATGTCCTTGACGTTGGCGTCGGCCTTGCGCCTCAGCAGCTCCTGCGCCACGGCGAGCTGCGTGTGCGGGGCGAGGTTGCGTCGCAGCGGAGCGGGCGGTTGTGTGAACAAGTTCGCCGCATGAGCGAGGCAGCGCGCTTGCAGCAGCACCTACGTATCTTGGGACAAGGTTTTCCTATACGCAACACCAAGGCACAGGGAGTTTGCAAGGTGCAGTTTGATAAGATCGCACCAATCTGCTCATGCGTCACCCTCTGCGGCAGCGCAGCAGAGGTGAGGACGGAAATGGGCATCAGCCGGTGTGTCCTGCCAGTGCTATGCACACCGCGCACGAATGCAAACACAAACGCTCGGATGGTCGCTGTCAGCAGACATCCCAGAGAAAACTGCCACAACAACGCCAGCTAGGCTACAGTGCCTTCAGGTACATGCCTGGGGAGGAGATGCCATTTGGCAGTGTCGTTTAGAAGTGATCATCAATGCACATCATTGGAACACTGTCAAGGTGTTCACACAATGCATGTAGCTTCCGGCTGCAAGCTGGACATCCACCATGTGTTTTTTTCTCCCCTAAACGAGAATCGATAGCAAGTACAGGTATGCAATGGGCAATTGAGACACTCTTCGGGGGTTTCGTCATACAAAGTTTATACCTGGTTTGTGGACGCCGCGTAGTGCAGCGGCGTGCACTGGTCCCTGTCGCGCGCGTCAATCTGGGCGTACGCGCCCAGCAGCAGCTTCATGGCCTCCACGCGGCCGCTCCAGGCCGCCTGGTGCAGTGGCGTCCTCTCAAAGTTGTCGCGCTTGTCGACGAAGAGGCCCTCATCGAGCCAGCGCTGCGCGCACGGCGTGTGGTTGCGTGAGCTCTGGACAACAAGCGGGCATTGACTCTGTGCGTGCAGCTGTGATGTTTGTGGCGTACACAGCTATGAGGATAGTGAAGATGAGGTTGTGTGCTGCCTTCCATGTGTTGAATGTGTTGAATGGAGCAGTCAGGAGAGGCATGTTCGCTAGAAGAGGCTGTGCACACACCAGGAGCACCCATGTCGCTGCAGCAGACTGCATGCAATCAATGGACACACCAGCGGTACATGTTGGTGTGCAGCCTGTATCGAAGAAACTTGGCGGAGCAGCCACTCAGGCCACATGTGGAAGAAGGCGTGTGCAGTGTATCCTTTTGCTGAGCACACAATGTGAACATCCCCCCAGAAAACAGATGGCACCACCAGGGTTCCTCGCTCTGAACACCCAACAGAGACTGCGCAAGTTCTTGACTGTATCCGAATAGTCATCCCGAACAAGACGAAGCCTTGACGCAACCTGTGCACGTCACATGTCAACTCGACGCGGCGGTCCTATCGAGTTGAACGTTCCGCAAGCATGCTGACCTGGATGGCCACGACGTCTCCATCCATTGCTGCCAAGTGTATGTTGACATCTTTGATCGCCATGGCTCCAGCGCCAGCACGTCGGTCCTCGGCTGCTCCTGTGACTTTATCGGCAATCCCACCCCGCGAAAAAGTCAGTTACAGAAAGACCCCGGGCGACCGGTCATGCCAAAAAAAGAAGGAAGAAGCTGGGTGGGACACTGGGGGTGGGACACTGTTCTAAACTGCTGATACTGACTAGAACAGACTAATCTGCTAGGCATGTGCTGTTGGTCGTGCCCCTGAAGCTGAATTTTTTTTTAGTCAGTTACGAAAAGACCCCGGAGCGACCGGCCATCGCCAGGGGAGGGGCGAGGGGCTGGGCAAACCTTGCAATTGGCCAAGAACATGCCATTTGGCGGCGGTGGCGTTTGAATGGTTGTCGTTGCGACATTTTCAGACTGTCATACGACGTGTAGATTCCTTACAGCTAGATGCCAATCATCTGGGCTTTTTCGCGCCCTGAGCGAGAATTAATAAAAAGTACCAGGCTCAACTGGTACACGACGCAGCTGCCGCTGGATCAGGGGCCGCGGCGGCAGCACAGGCGGCACCAGCGGCAGCAGCAGCGGTGGCGCACGGCGCACCTACTCCGGCGGCAGCAGCGGCGGCGGCAGCAGCAGCTGCTCCAGCATCAGAAGCTGCTGCAGCAGCTGCAGCACATGTTGCACCTCAAGTGGCCTCGGCGGCATCACTAACTGCAGCATCAACAGCAGCTGCTGCGGGCATAGGCAACACAGCTGCTCCAGGCCCTACTAGCGCTGCTGCAGCACCTGTAACAGGAGCAGCGTCGGCAGGCGGCGCCGCAATCATGCCGGTTGCGACAGCGGCAATGGCGGCGGCAGCGGCCAATGCGGCAGGTGCTGCACCAACACCTGCGGCAGCAGCAACACCACTGGCAGCAGCAGCAACGCCAGGCGGCGCAGCTGCAGCACCAGCGCACGCACCAGCGGCAGCCGTCAATGCAGGCGCTGCGCGTTCCACACCAGCAATGCTACAAGGCGCAGCAGCAGCAGAGGTGGCGCGCCTGCCCCTCATGCGGACGATCGCCACAGCTGCCGCATCCCTACGTGCAGCAACAGGTGACAAGCTGGAACATACACTGCCACCAGCGCTAACGCCACTGCTGCAGCAACCACCTACGCAGCAGCCGCCGCTGCGGCCGACAGCAGGTGGTGGCACTGGTGCGGAGGCTGTTTGCGTACTTGACGCCAGTGCTCTGCAGTTGCAGTGTAGCCTGAAGCGCCCCAATCAGAGTGCGCTTGCAGATGCCGTCGCTACCGAGCTTGCAGATAAGGTGGAGGTGGACCTGCAACAGCTGCCGCAGGGCACGCAACGCACGCAAGCACTTGCTCGATTCCGGTCGCAGCGCCACATGCACTCGATCGGCATGGCATTCCTCAACGAGCCCATGTACTCCACAACGGCTTCGTTCGACGGCCTATCCTGGCAACTGGCCGTCAAACGCGCCATCGGAGTAGAGGAACAGACGACAGGCTGCAAGCTGTGCGGGAAGTCGCCGGGCGGCACCCTGCATGCACGGCTATGTCAAGCGCCACGCGTCAAGGCGCACGACACCATCGTCCATAATAGCGTCAAGAGGGCCACGCAGCGCATCCTGCGGCAATACCTCAAAACGGGACTGGTTGACGAGGACTACACGCCGTTTCTGGGGTCCGCCGGGCCGCCGGGGAGTCGCAGGATGGACATCGTGCTGCCTGCCGACGCCTTCCCGGTGACCGGCTACGACGACCCGACACGCCACCTACCGCTCATGGTGGACGTTACCTGCTTCGAGGCACAGGTGGCGTCGCGGGCGGCGAAGACTGCAGCAGACCCTGAGCGATGCTGCCGCGACCAGGAGGCCGCCAAGACTACCCACTATTCTGGTCATTATGATCAGAATTGCTACAAACTTGCCACTTTGGCAATAGGGTCATTTGGCAGCATCGGGGAGCAGGGGCGGAAGCTGCTGGAGGCTGTGGTGACGGAGTATGCCAGCAGGATGTCAGTGCCCGGAGGAGCGCGCTCTAAAGCTCTCAAGGGCATCGCCCTGGCGCGCTTACGCTCGGCACTGTCGGCAGCGCTCCACATGGCGTACTCTGGCCGTGTCATGACACACATGGCAGAATCCAGGGGGGGGGGGCACATGGAGGAGGACGTAGGGGAGGACCCCGAGATGCCATTTGGCGGCGGTGGCGTTTGAGTGGTTGTCGTTGCGACACTTTCAGACTGTCATACGGCATGTAGATTCCTTACAGCTAGATGCCAATCATCTGGGCTTTTTCGCGCCCTGAGCGAGAATGAATAAAAAGCACAATGTTGTGCCTTCAATATGATGTTGTGACTGTTTGTGGTATGAGCAGGCTGCTGCTTTTCCGATCCCCGGGCCCCTCTTCCCTGCACATGCCCAGGAAATGGGTGGGACCACTATGAAGCGACTGGTCGATTTGCTTGCCATTGGAAGTGACTTTGAAGCTAAAATGGTGCCCCGTCCTCCGCATGCTTGCTTTCATTGGGCTTGTGACAACTCCGTTGAGCCCCTTGCATCTCGGCCACATGCAGTGCTCAGCATACAACATCAGGGACCCCTCCAGGGTGACATTCTGTGCACTCGGCACTTCCAGCATGCGACATCACGCAGGTGCATGGCAGTGCAAGGCAGTGTAAGGCATCATTCCAGCAAGCATCTTCACACATGAATTGCGCCACACTCGTGGAGTCCATTGCGGTACCATCGAAGTGACTTGACTTACATGTACCAATTGCTGCAGCAGCGGCGACCACGGTTACTGGTGGAAGGCACTTGCGCTAACCATCCCTTGTCACCTAGAGCTCTACAATCTTTTGATTTGTTTTCATATACTTCTATACATGTTTTCAAACATGCACGGCATGCGTCACACGAGGCGCGGCGCTCAACCAAGCACCAGCGGCAATCACGACCACTCGTCGTCGTCGCTCCCCCCCGCCTCCCCCGGCGCGCAGCGCAGCCGCAGCTCCTTCTCCGCCATGACGTCCACCAGGTCGCTGAGCTCTGCCGCACGGAACACGCCGCGCAGCGCGCCGCGCCGCGCCGCGTCGAGCCACAGCGCGCGCGCCCCCGGGCACGCGTGGATCGCGCGGATGTGCAGGCGCTTGGCGCGCGCGTGGCAGCGCGCCGCGCGCTCGAACGCCATGTGCAGCCGCCACGGCAGCGCGAGGCGGCGCCCCGAGGCGTGCGCGGCGGCGCCCTCGAACGCGCGGCGCAGGCGCGACTGCTCCGCGGCGGACCAGTCCGGCGGCGCGCGCCACGCTGCTGCCGCTGCGGCGGCGGCGGCGGCGGCGGTGCTCGCGGCGGCGTGGGCGTCGGCGAGGTGGCCGGGCGCGGCGGCGCGCGCGCAGCTGCGCAGCTCGTAGCCGATCCACAGCAGCCACTCCAGGGGCAGCGCTCCCGTCTGCCAGTCCGCGCGGCGGCGGCAGTGCAGCGCCTGTCGGCAGCGGCGCAGGGGAGAGGGGGAAGCCTGCATCAACAGATGTGTGAGTGCATGTGTCAGCTTTGAGCAGGGATCCTGTTGAGGCAGAATCAGTGCACATGGTGCGGTGCAGCGAAAAAGCTGCAGCGTCAGCACACGGCACTGGCCCGTGTCAGAGCTGCACGAAGCGGAGGCAGATGGCCATGGCACTGACGCTCATGTGACGCACGACGTCAAACACCCGTGGCCAGCTGCCATGCCTTCGCGGTTCGTGAGCGCCCACCTCCATCATGTGATGACGCACGCGCCCGGCGGCCCGCGCGTGCTGCTCGCCGAGCGCGAACGCGCACAGCAGCGCCGGCGACGCGGGGAAAGACAGCAGGCCGCGCGCGACGGCGGCGCGCTCCGCGCGCGGCGCCGCCGCGTCGCCTGCCGCCGCCGCCGCCGCCAGCGCCTCGCACAGCGCGAGGTGGCAGCGCTCGGCGGCCACGGCGCGCGCGCCCGCGTCCGACGCGAGCTGCCACTCGTAGGGCCCGAGCCCCTGCACGTGAGGGGAGCGTGATGTTGGCGTTCGCGCGGCGGCGGCGGGCGCGTCCTGCGGCGCATTCGCCGGGGTCTGTCCGACGAGCAGCTGCAAGAGCGCGCTCTGCATGGCCGCGGCGGCGGCGAGCGCGCCGTCCGTCGCCAGCTGCAGCCACGTGAGCGCGGCGGCGTAGTAGAAGAAGGGCGGCGTGGCGTCGAGACCGGTCGCCGCAGCGCTGGAGGCGGCGGCGCTCCGCAGCGCCTCCGCCTCGCGCGTCAGGTGCTCCGCAAACAAGCGCCGTGCACGCACCAGACGCGCCGCCGTCACGACCGCTGCGCCGCCGGCAGCGGCGCCAGCGGCGTCCGCCTGCAACGCCGCCGCTGCCGCCACGGCAGGCGGTTTTTCATAGGACCCCTCCGCCATGCTGAGCAGCAGATGCAGCGCAGCATCGCGAGCCGCGCCGCTGCCCGTGGGCGAGCATAGCTCCGCAACGCACCCCCCCGACGCGTTGCTGCCGGCCGGCGCCTGCGGCGTCGCAGCAGCAGCAGCAGCAGCAGCGACGGCGGCGGCTGCAGACAGCGGCAGCCCCGCAGTGAGGCGGAACGCCGCCCAGAACAGAGCGGGCGCGTGGCGGCGCTGCGCCGGCGGCAGCGCTTCGACGCTGGCCAGCGCACGCCGCGCCGCGCGCAACGCCGTTGCCGGCGCCCCTAACGCATCCTCCAGCTCCACGTAGGCGCACCAGAGGCGCAGGTCTGTAGCGCTGGCCTCACTGGCCTGCAGCAGAGAGCGCGCTGCTCCGCGCACAGCCTCTGCTGCAGCAGCGTCACCGGCGGAGGGGGCGGCGGCGCCGACGCTGCCGCCGCCGCTGCGCCGTGCGCGCAGCAGCGCGCCCTCGAGCAGCAGCGTGCAGCACTGCAGGTCGACGCGGAGGTCGGGGTCCAGAGACAGGGACGGCGACACGAGGGAGTACAGCGCGTTGCGCACAAAGGTCTGGCGCGCGGCGTCATGCACGAGGCGCGGCTCCACCCACACCAGCTGCTGCTGCGCCGCGAGGACCGCCTGCAGCGGCAGCGACGGCGGCGCTGCCGCTGCCGCTGCGGTGCCGCCGATGACGCTGGCGTCCCAGCCGCTGCACGCCTCCGCCAGGCCCAGGCCGCCCGCCAGCAGGCACGCAGGGTAGTCGCTCAGCGCCTCGCAGCGCGCCGCGAGGGCGAGCGCCGCGGCGGCGTGCGACGGCGCCGCGCGCGGGCAGTGGACGCCCGCCGCCGCCAGGAAGCGCGCGAGCAGCGCGGCGCGCGCGGGCGCGGAGGCCGGCGGCGCGCGCAGCGCGAATGCCAGCGGCGCGATGTCCTCCCAGAAGACGACGCGGTCCGGCGCCGCCTCCGCCGCCGCCGGCGCCGCCGCCGCGCGCAGCGGCGCCCACTGCGCGGCCGCAAGGCGCTCCTCGCGCTGCGCCCACGCGGCGAACGCGTCGTCGTCCGCCACGGGCACGAGCGCCTGCGCCTCGCGCGCGAGCTCCTCCGCGCGCCGATCGCGGAAGCGCCGCCGCCGCCGCGCCGCCGCCGCGGCCAAGACGGCGGCGCCGGCGCCCTCGTCGTCGCTGCCGTCGTCGCCGCCGCCGCTGGCGTCGCCGCGCATGTGCGCGAGGATGCGGCGGTACTCGCGCGTCGTCTGTGCGGGCGCCCCCGCCCCCGCCGCCGCGGCGTCGCGCAGGCTGATCCTGTAGCCGTGCTCGAGGCTGTACGCCGTCTGGTCCTTCTCGTTGACAGAGATGAGGCCCTCCGCGTCGTAGCGCCGCCGCCGCGCCTCCTCGCTTTCCCTGCCGAACTCCGCCTCGTCCGCGGCCTTGGCCGCCTCCGCCGTCGCCGCCGCTGCTGCCGCCTCCGCTTCTGCGGCGGCGCTGTCGTCGGCATCGCTCCACTCCGCGACGATGAGGTCGGCGAGGGTGCGCTCGTCGCCTTCGTAGGCCTCGAGCGCTGCGGCGCGTGCTTCCTCGCGCTCACGGCGCTCCGCCAGCTGCGTCGCCTCCAGCGCCGACCTGCGGAGCGGTACGAGTGGACGCACGGAGTTTAATGACGCGCAGGCGGTGTGTGTGTGAGGCTGGGTGTGCGTGGCGTGTCACGCTTTGCTGGTGTTGAAAAGCGCCTGCTGCATCCTCTTGCGCACAGTGTGAGTGACCTGACGCAATGTCGCCGTCGGCAGCTGCACGAGCGTGCACACAGCATTGCGCACGGCGTCCGTGGTGTGAGCTGACGGCCAAGGCAGCATGTGCAGCAGCCTGAAGCACATCAGCACCTGCCAATAGCAGCCAACATCAAGCGGACGTGGGGCTCTGCCATGCTGTCGCGACGCAAACGGCCGTCAGAAGACGAGTGCACAGTGGCGCGGCACATGCAGCAGCTGCCCCTGAGGCAGCTACTGCAATATGCATGAGTGCACATGTCCTTCTGCAGCGGTCAAAACCGTTACAAGGACCCCCAACCCTATATGTGCCTACAAAACAGCAATGCTCAGCAGTGCTGGACAAAGCATGGAGGCACAGGACACGGTCGGCAATGCGATGCCCTCAGCAGCGCCGCTTCAACCCCTATGCCCACGCGTCTGCAACGTCGCAGCTCGCACATGCACACCGACCACTTGAACTCACCTATACGCGGCCTCCAAGTGCTGTGCGGCCTCGCTGGCCTTGACACCCCCCTCGTCCCCCCCTCCCCCCTCCGCAACACCCCCCGCCGCCACCTGCACAGCCTCGCTGCGCTCCCCCTGCAGCTCCGCGAAAAACGCAGCCGCGCGCTGGCGCCACCTGCTGCGCTGCCGCGGCGCCGCCACGCCCCCACCCGCCACGACAGCGCACGATTCCCCGCGCCGTTCCTGCAGCCACAGCGCCATGCCCGCGGCCGAAGGCGCGGCATCGCCGATGCGCGGCACCTCCGCGTCCCAAAAAGCCGCCAGGTCGCCGATCGTCGCCACTGCCTCCGCGCCGCCGCCGCCGCCGCCGCTGACGTTCAGCTCCACCGCCGCCTGCAGCGCGCCGAGCGCGCGCTCGCCGTAGCCCGCCGCGGCCTCCGCGAGGCACGCCTCGTACAGCGCATCGACCAGCGCGGCCTCGCGCGCGTCGGCGTCGGCGCCGCGGCCGCCGCCGGCGGCGGCGTCGCGCGCGTCCGCGTGCGCCTCGAGCGCCGCCGCGGCGAGCTCGCGCTGGTCCGCCACGGCGAACGCCGCAAAGCGCCCCGCGGAGAAGGCGACGAGCGCGCGCCACGCGCCCGGGTGGTCCGCGCAGCGCGCCACGGCGCGCCGGTACAGGCGCTCCAGCACCTCCGCGCTCGCGCCCGCCACCTCCGCCGCCGCCGCCTGCGCCAGCCGCAGCGCCAGCGCGCCCTCGTTGGCGCGCAGCGCGCGCTCCAGGACGCCGAGGCGCCGCTCCGCCGCCGCGCGCGCCGCCGCGGCGTCGCTGAAGCCGCCCAGCGCGCCGACGCGCCGCCACGCCGACGACGCGCCGCGCGCGGCCGCCGCCGCCGCCGCCGCCGCCGCGTCCTGGAAGTCCGCGTAGGCGAGCCAGAGGTCGACGTCGTGGGGGCGGGCGCGCGTGCGCTCGTTGAACTCTTTGGTGCGCTGCATGATCACGCGTTCGGCCGTGCCGGCGACGCCTGTCTCGTCGTCGCTGCCCGCCTCCGGCACCGCCTCCTCTGTTGGCGGCAGCGGGATGAACGCGCCGCCGCCGCTGCCAGCACTGCCGCCGGCGCCGCCGCCAGTGTCAGCACCGCTTGCTGCTCTCTGCACGTTTCGCCAGCGCCACAGGGGCACCAGGCCCTTCTTTGAAGCCTTGCGCGTGGCAGCGCGAACCTCCAGGCTGTAGTACCTGGCGGCCTTCGCCCTGTCGTCGTCGGCCTGCGTGGCGCGCCGCCGCCGCGAGGGCGCGACCATGCTGACGTACGCGGGCACGTCGCCCTTGTACACGCCGCCGTAGCGCAGCATGTCCTTGTCCCTCCTCTTGTCCACCGACCAGTCGGGCGCGGCAGCTGCAGCTGCAGGCCTGGGCCTTCGCTGCGTGAGCTCGCTGCCCCTCAGGAGCATCTGGCCGAGAGTGAGGTCGTCGTCCCTGCTGCTGGCGCTCAGGTCTGAGCGCGATGGCGACCTTTGTCTTTTGCGGCTCTCGCGGTTGAGCACGACAGCGCTGGCATTTCTGCCGTCGTGATCCCGCCTGCTTCTTTTCTTGCTCTTCTCCTTCTTGTGCTTGTGCCGATGCTTTTTTTCATGTTTGCCGTGCTTCGATCTCCCTCGACTGCTACTGCTGCTCCTGCTGCGGCTCTTCCTGCCTGCCACCAACAAGCGCTGTTCTTGTATGGCTTCAGACGCTGGAGGTGGCTTGTAGCTGGAGCCCACGTTCAGCCAATCCATAGGTCTGTCCTGCTGCTGCTTTCTCTGCCCAGTGTCGGTCACCAGAGCAAGCCTATTTGACATGAAAAGAGGATGGTTGACACTCCTGTCAGCTCCATCTCAGCTGCAGCGGTGTGAAACATGGAAGTTTGCACAGCAGGGGACTCTCCTACTTTTTTATTCTGGATCCTTGTGTGTATGATCCTGATGCTTGTATGTATGCTTGAAAACACCTTCACGAGGACACCATCGCAGGTCCCTGGTCGAGGCCAAGCTGGTCACATACCAACGAATTCTATTAGGGCGAGCACTGCAAACATCAGAAATGCGCTGGGACTCAATGTCGAAGTCGCCGCATGCTGGTTGACGTGGGCATCAATGACGTGCTGATGCAGGAGCCTGATCTCGCACTATGTTATGGTGCTTCTATGCTTACAGGCAACTCCCAGACGCGGCCTAGAGCAGCTGCAGAAGCCACTGATCAGCCACCAAGGTTGCAAACAATAGGCAACTGCAGTTTAGGATGTGGCTGAGCACGTGCGCACCATCAATCAGAGCAGCAAATGTTGAAGCATCAAACCGATACCAGATCATGCGATTGCTCAAGTACTATCCCGAATATGCATACGACTACTGGTGGGAGGTCTTGCAGTGTTGGGCCAGCACATCTTAACAGGCTGTCATCACATTGCCATCAACACATTGCCATCAAGTTGGGGGAAACAACAGAGGGAGAGACAGAAAGAAATACCTGTTTTGCTTGTGAAGTGTAGATGTAATTGAGGTGCAAGCACAGCAAAGTTGCGAAAACAGGAAGTATGCTGACCAGTGCTGGTAAGCATACCAGGAGTCAGCTCAAGGGTAGGAGAATGAGCCCCCTTTCCCCCTACAACAAACCACATGCACATTTACCCACATAGAAGGCGATTACTGCCCAAATATCCACCACTGTGGCTGGCATCGGATGCTCCCGCCTTCGTCATGGCCGTTTGTCTCCAGCCCCTAAATCATGGCAAACACAGGATAGCATTGAACCAAAGGGGGTCTAGTGCCCCTTGATTGAACACATGACTAACACTCAGCCGGCTCATGGCACTGCGGCTATCTATTGGCAGGCTGCGCACTGCATGCTGGCGGCGTGCCTGCAGTGGTAGAGTCAGAACGTGTTGGCAAGAGAAATGGTGGCGTTCGAGTTCTTCTTCTTGGCGCGCTGCTGCGCAGATGTCTGCAGAGCTGCCGTGCACGCATACACGTACACCGTCACTTGCTTCTGGGTCCTGAACAGAGACTCTGGGAGAGAGGTGAGCCCTGTGCAACCCCGAACCACCACGGTATCCAGCTCCGGCAGCTGGTCAAACTTGTCCGGAAGTGTCGTCAATTTTGTGCAATTCGACATATCCAGCATGCGTAGAACAGGGCACCCGAAAATTGAAATGGGGAGCTGTGTGAGCTTAGTGCATCGCTGGAGGCTCAGAGTTTTCAGGCCCGTCAGCGTGCTGAACGAGTCGGTCAAGGTGGGCAGCGTGGTTCCCAAAATGCTTATCGTGTGCAGTTGCTGAAGGTTGAAGAGGGCTATAGGCAGCTGCACCTCCTGTTGCGCGTGACTCCCCTGGAGCATAATCCAGCAGCCGTCCTGCTGCCACCACTCGCCCTTGTCGTTGCGCTGGGTGACACCAGCTTTCCAGGCAGCAACAAAGTTCTGCAGGTCATTGATTTCTTTAGGTTGGAGACGCGACGGGTTGGAGATCCTGCTCATGGTGTCCTGCACGGCAGTTGCGAAGCACATGGCACAACGGTGTGCGGCGTAACAGTGAGTGACTCGCACAAAGCCATGTAGCGCAGTGGGTGACTCGCTCAAAGCCATGTAGCGCAATTGAGCCGTTCATTGCCAAACGTCACGAGACGTGAAACATCAGCTGAGTTGAAAATTGGCCCCGCGCTCAAGCTTTGGAGTCTTGAGCAGCCTGGCAGCCATGGACTTCAAAGAAGACCATCAATGCTTCAATTGGCACAAATGCAAGCAGATGTTGCATATGTACGACAAATTGGTGAGGTCGGTGGGCTTACATTCTCGTGGCAGATACTAGTTTCGGAGTTGCGTTCAGTGCTTCATACGTTGTGCAGGTGATGTTGATGATAGCAAACCGCATATGCCTTCTGGAAGGTGCTGCGCATTCACCACAACCTGCTACAAGTGCACTCAGGCTGCAGTCATGGGACGCAGTTCACGCACAGTCAGATCTGGTGAGCCTGTGCCGTGAATCTGTTGCTTCTTGCATGTTCGGCAAACCATGTACTGAAATTAGATTCAACACATTCGTTTTGGATCGAAAAGGTCACTTATTTGCTGTCGTAGTTAGAGCCTTATCCAATGGCGTCATTCAAGCCTGTACAACCAACACATGCACTACGCCTGCATGGTGCTCTTTCGCCCCTGCAGGCATCTGTATCTGTGATGAATCACTGATTATTGTCACTCATGCCAGACGCTGATGCTTGAAGTTCAACTGTTTGAGAATCAAGTGGGCACAAAGGTTGTGGTGCTCGTTGCCGGGGCGCCAACATGAAAGGACGACTTATGGCATGCCAACCCTCAGGGGCCCTGGGCCAGCCGCTCTCAGGCTGGAGGAGAACACCCCCGCAGGTAACAGCTGTCCAGGCTTGGAGGAAGCTTACTGACGCCCGATGTAAGCGCGAGTGCTATCGGCATCGAGCCACGCCACCGAATGCATCGCATGGGTTGAGCATTACACTTGCAAAGCAAGAAAGCCGTATTGCGTGTGGATCATCTCTTATCATCACTGTTGTCACCATGACCGCATGTAGCAGCTGCAGCAGCAGCTGCGGAAGCCTCTGCTGGGTAATCAGTTGACGTTTACGTGCAGACAACAGCAAAGAGCAACCTAACTCAAGCTGGAATGCCTGGGTATCGGCAGTAAGGCTGTTTCACAGGGCTGGGTGTTTCCTCATGCATGCTGCCGACATCTCTGAGATGGATTTGTTGTGAGGTGCACGACCGTGAAGACCGAATGCTGCCCAGGGGGCCGCCATACAAGAGGTACTGGAGGTGCGCAAGATACAAGATACAAAGTGATTTTTCGCACAGGCGCGAGTAGCGTTTGTGCCAGATTACCTGGTCTAGTCGATGACTGCAGCAGCTGCCAGGCTGCCACAGGTATGCCCAACGCCACTGGCAGGGTCAGCTCAGAGTCGGGCTGGACACGATGGCAAGCAAGCAGGCAAGGGAGGGAGTGGAAAGTTCTCATGTAAGCAAAATTGTAGTGTATGAGCACGGAGCGCTGACACGACTCCATGCGTTACATTGCGTGCCGAGCGGCATTACGCTGGACGCTTTGCGATCCAGCACACTGTGGTACCTCACCTGGCAGGCTGTGTGTCATGGTTGCAGACAATCAGCGCAAAGGCAATCCTGGTTGCATGCTGTTGCTGACACCTACATGAGATCAGCTGCGAGGCAGACGTGTAGTTCTTTGCACGGCGAAAACCTCACCTGCAAGCGTAGAACAACTGCAGCACTCCTCCCCGCGGTCTCGGTCTCGTCTAGCTCTGTGTGGCTTGCTTCAAGATCCCCCACCTTGAGGAGGATTCTTCGGCGAAATTATTTTTTCTCCGCCGAGTGTTTTATTTATAAATAAATATTTTATCATCGCTGCCCTTCAAAAGGAGTGCCACATTGGCGCTTCATCCCAGATGAGCATGCAGCAATGCCTGCGAATGACGTCCACGTGAACGTTGTTGATAGCGATAGCATCAGATTCTTGTCTCTGTGCAATGCGAAACGGGAGGCCAAGCCACATGCTGCTGGCAGAGAGCTTTGTCATACAGCCTGAGACTGATGGTGCTGCTATGTCAAGACTTCAAACTCCACATTCTCACCTTTCACTCGGAGTTGGTGCCGGTGCGTCAACCATTTTGGCAAGTGCGCAGGGCGTTCATGCTTCAGGACAGCCCCATAGGCAGTCGCTCAGAGGCGCTGGCAGGTCGGTCTCTCGCCACCAGCAAGCCAGTGAGCAGCGGCATCGGTCTTCTATTCCGTTTGTCATTGGTGATGGCGTCGTTGGCCCGTCCCAGCGCCTCCGCTGCAAGTGTCTGATCAAGCCGATTAAGCTAGCTCTCTCAGACTGCCTTGGCGTTGGCAGCATCGAATCACAGCAGATAGCGTGCATTGCACTCTGATAGGACCACCATGATGATCGTTGATAAATGCAGATGGCTCCGCCAGCAGCCAGCATGCAGCGCATCTGCAGTGCCAAACAGGCATATATGCAGAAATGGCTCCACCAGCACAGACTGCAGTGGCTCACAGCTGCCACAGCAGCTGTGCCTCCATCTCGGCACCATCGGAGTGCTTGCGTGTAGTGGTCATGAGTGGTGCTGGCCGCTCGACTTTCATGTTATAGTGGTAAAAAGCAGGTTACGCACGGCACCTCGACCCCAGCGCAGTGAGAAATCTGAATTGGTTTACAGTGAGTGATAGCAGGCAACCTACACACTGTGGCAGGTAATTGGTCATCAAGTCAGAAAAATACTAAGACAGATGTTTGACGCACCTGCACAGGTGCAACGGATGTATCAGCGAACTGTTGATTTGGATCATCTCGGGAGTTTTAACGGGGGGCCGCAGCAGGCTTGTGCACCGCCTCACATCGACGGTAAAAGCAAGGTTGACAAGCGTCAAGAATCCAACCTCTGCGTTCCTGTCGGCAGAAGTGGTATAAGCCGGTAGCAGCTACATAGATCTCAGAATAGCAACGGTTTCGAAGTTCAACATCACTTGATGTTGAAAACCCGGAAGGCCTTGGTGGTGTGCATCCAGCAACAGGCGCCCCGCACACATTCAGAGCGCCCGTAACGCCTTCGACAATCAGCCTTGCAGAAGCGATGATCTACAGACCATCAAACTGCAAACGTGCAGCTGCTGCCGTCTGCCATGCGAGTGCATGTGCGGGCTCTCCTGCTGATTGCGGCGGGGCGGGGTGCAGCAGCGAGAAGTGCCACAGCAACACGGGTTGCAAACCCCCTATTCTACTACGAGTTCACCGACGCAGCCTGTGCGACCAAGGCAGTTCGCGACACTTCGGGGAACTCAAGCCCTACCTTTGGCTCGTTGAGCCTGGTGGGAAACCTGAACTGCACTGATGCCGTCGGCATTACTGGAACAGACACCAACCGCACTGACGTGCGTATGACGTCGCAATACATTTCAACCGGATTCATGAACCAGATGACCGGCAAAGCGGGCTTCACGCTGGAGATGTGGCTGTCGCACCCCAGCACATTCAGAGCCCCCGGGTTCCAAAACACGCTTCTCAGCATCGGCACTGCGACGAGCCCTTTCGTATCGGCGTACTCGGAGTGGAACTTAGCATGCGAGTATTGCTCCAATCTGGACCTGGCGTACAGCAGCAAGTATATGAGATACATGCTTTACTTCCGCCGGCACGAGACGCTCATTGGCACTGGCACCTGCGCCTTCAATTACTCCGCGTCCCACCAGTACAACGCCGGGCCGGGCGTGCCGCAGCACGTCGTCGTCACCGTCGACCTGAGCGCGGTGCAGCCGGAGACGGGCAACGACACCACCATCCCACTGTCCTGGTACTTGAACGGCGGCGACCTCAACGCGGCGAACAACGGCTCCACGTACAACCAGAGCTCCTACTACGCCACGTTCAACGGGTTCAATTCGGTGTGGGCGACGTCGTACAAGCTGCAGCTGTTTTCCGACTACCGGACGGCGGCGGACCAGAAGCACGTCGGCGCCAACGGGGAGGACGAGTGGTACGCGCCGTGGCCGGGGACGATATTCTCTACAGCGCTCTACCCCAGGTATGTAAGAGGGCAGTGCTCAGTTGAAATGCTCAGCGCCCAACATTGAAACGTCCCCAGGAAGCAGCTCCTGGCCGAAGAGCGGAAAAGCTCGGTTTATCATAACATGCGTGCTTTTTGGAGAGGTTGGCATGTTGTCATGGAGTGACACCGTACACACGGCTCGGCCATCATGTCGTCATCGCTGTTGACAGCCTGTGCTTCGACCGGCAGCAGCACGTCAGGCAGTGTTCCATCCACCATACGCGCAGCCGATTTTCCATACCCGGATCGCCCTCACTTGTGAGCGCGTGCATGTGACATCCTCTGCGGTTGAACCACGTGTCCTTGAGAAATCTGGCCCTTTTGAACAGAGCTACTGGGGTCTACCGCTTGGCCGCTTCCGCTGGCACTCCCCCTTCGAGCCTGTTGTCTGCGCTTCCTTTGCCATAAAAGCACTCGCCAAGTTGCGCTGCATGACTGCACGCGTCCAACTTGTGCCTATCCCCCCCAAGTTTGTGAAGTGCTCGCATCCCCAGTGGGTGAGCCGGCTGCGCTGCGCACAGTTACCAGCGAGTGCCAGAGAGAAGGCGCCGCCTCCTTGCGTCGCGCATTGACCGCATTTGAGCTGCGCACGTGGCCATGAGCTTGTAAGAGCAGGTCTGCAGCGCTCAGCTAATCTTGAAACTCCAAGTGCTCAACTGGCCGGTGTCACACTGCTGGTGCCAGTGCTCGGCGCCGTTCCGATGCAGCGTGAGCGGTGGCGCGCAGCTTGGCGCGCGCACTTGCACGGACACCGCGCATTGCAGTTGGATCCGATGACGCGCGACGCACTCACCACGTGTCACTGCTCAGCTTGCTTGTCACGACGCCTGCACGAGGGGCCTGCTTGCACCAGCCGACCGTCATCCACTCCTGCTTGCACCGATCTTTTCTGCGCTGTGTTAGAGGTGTGATACAGGTAGCCGATGAATGCTACGCAGCGCTTCTTGCGCCTGAACATGCACACACGCATCAGGGAGAGTGTTCTGGCTGTCGCGCTGCACGCCTTAGCTCAACATAGCTATGGGGTGCAGCTACGGGGGCGCAATAGTAGCAACTCAGAGGCGCTGATCTGACAGCTGACATGCAAACGCAATAGCCCAGTATTACAGACGTGAACATTTTTCGTGTTTGTGAGGCCCCTCTACCAAAGACATTGTCGCAATCATACCTACCCTGATGTATGCACCATGCATCTGCGTACCTGTTGATGGGCTATGTCAAATTCATGGGGCGCCAAATGTGCTCTTGAGAAGCAGATGTACAACCACAGGCAGCCGTGCAAGGGCCATGACAACAAGCATGATTATGTTAAATATGGCCTTGCGCTTGTCGGCACCTCACTTGGCTGCTGTATCGGCAACCTGGCGCCAAGCTCCCGCACCCAGCTCACCTGTACTCATTCTGGCGCACAGCAACAAGACGCTGAGTTTCAACAAGCATGTGCTTCGTGCCTGGCGCAGCAATGCAGGCAACCGCACTTGAGACAGTTACCGTGCAAACACTTCCTTAGCCGCTAAGCGTTGTGCCCATTTCACAGTACTCAGTTGCACCCCCTGCCTCTACCCTCCCCCCCCCCACACACTCTCTCCTATCCAGGGTTCTCAACGCGAAGGAGATCAAGGCCAACTACGACGCCTACATACCCAACGTGCCCCCCGTCCCCAAGGCCTTCAACGTGACGGTGCTCGAGGACGGCATGACCGCCGCGCGCTACGACACCCCCGCCTACTACCGCGCCGACGTGCCCGCGCTCGACCTCGCCACCATCGCCTTCCCCGCGCCCTACGACTACGAGAGCGACGCCGCCGCCAACGCGCTCTCCTACAGCGCCGCGAACCCGGCGCCGACGCTGTGGCTCGCGTCGCTGCCGTCGCGCGGCACGCTGTACACGCTCGCGGGCGCCGCGGTCACGAGCGCCGCGACGCAGATCGCCAACGCGACGCTGCGCTACCGCCCCGCGCGCGACCAGTTCAGCGCGGGCGGCGCCGCGTACGCGACCTTCAGGTATGTGGCGGCGGACGGCGTGACGGGCGCGCGGTCGGCGGAGGCGACGGTTACGATTTTTGTGACGGCGCAGGACGACCCGCCCGTCGTCGTCGCCAGGGCCGTCACCGTCGCCGCCGCCGTCGCCACCAAGGTGGGTGGGTACACTGAAGTGGGTGGGTATGCTGCGAGTGCGTTCGAGGGGGGCGTGGTGCGGGTTTGACAGCGCGCGGTACGCCAGGGTGGCAGTGACAGATTATGGTAGTTGAAGTTGAAGTTTGTGATGCTGCGTAGCCCGTCACAGGCGCTGTCGTCGCACGAGCGCGTCCTTGTGCGCACCATGCCAGTACATCGGTCACCATCGGTCACAGCCTAGGACCAGTGTCACAGCTGTATTTGTGCATCAAGGGCAATCCTTCCAAGTACGTGACTTGCATCCACCACAAAACCACATTCACCTATAACGTTAGCATCAGCATTCAAAGGCTTTCGCATGGGCAGCCCCGCTTGAGTGGCTTTGGCAGCGGCAACGCCGGCGGCACTGCGCCACAACTCTCATCACGTACAGCCATGTATGAGCGCCATAACGCTGCTCAGAGATGTTCCCAAGGTGCCACGGCTCCGCATTGAACCCCCCCCCCCCCCCCCCTTCTCCCTATGCGCCGACGCGACACCCCCGCGCAGATCTGCGGCAACGGCACCGACGTCGACGCCGGCGACTCCGTCCGCAACTACTACATCAGCACGGCGCCGTCCAGCGGCAAGCTCTACTACGTCGTCGACGGCGCCGTCACCATGACGGAGGCGAGCGCGGCAAGCAGCGCGGCGGCGTGGTTCGGCGCCGCGCAGGCGTGCATCGGCTACCGCTACACGGGCGCCGCGCGCCCCGACGCCGCCACGGGGCTCATCGGCTTCGACGGCTTCACGTACGCCGGCGCGGACAATGCGACGCGCGCGTCCGTGCCCGCGGCCGTCAACATAACGCTGGTCAGCCCGCTGCACTCCGGCGGTGAGTGGCGGCGGCGGCGGCGCGCGCGCGTCGGTGACAGCTCGGTGCTTCTGCCAGCAGCGGCAGCTTGCGTGCCGAATAGCTTTCGCGTGCGGCCCTTCGTGCAGCTGAATGAGTTGATTTCTGCGTTTTGAGCGTTGGAGCGACGACGCGTTGGTTGGAGCACTGCTGCATTGGCAGCCTGACGGCGCGCACCTGTCTGAGCCGTGGTGCAGCACGGTGCACGCCATGTGAAGACGCGACGCTGCGGCGAGGACACGCCTTCCGCACCAGTGCTCCGAGGCAGATACTGCTACGGCCACGACTGTGCCTTGCCCTCCCCCCCGCGCCCTCCCCTCATTCATACTTCGACACATGGAGCATGGCAAATGACTCCGGAGCAACTATGAAGCACCAACGCCGCGTACCTATGTGTAACGTCTGGCTGCATTCAAGGCCCATCCGGCCGCGGCAGCAGCAGCACCAGCACATCTCACCCACGCCTACACCCTCCTCCCCCCCCCCCCCCCCCCCCCTCCCTCATTCCCCCCCCCCCCGCAGACGGCACGGCCAACAAGACCTGGACCGTCCCGGAGGACGCGGAGTCGAGCCTGCGCCTGTACGGCACCGACACGAGCGACGCGCCGCGCGCGCTCGCCTTCCACATCACCGCCGTCCCCGCCGTCGGCGACCTCCTCGACGCCGCGACGGACCGGAAGCTGCGCGCCGGCGACAAGCTCACAGCGCTGCTCAGCGCGCCGTACGGCGCCGGCGTGGAGGTGAAGTATCGCCCCCCCGCGGACTTCTTCACGACCCCCACGGTGAACGCCAGTGGCGCAGAGCTCGCGGGCACCGGCGCCATGAACTTCAGCTACTACGTCGCGCTCGCGGGGGACGCGCTGTACCGCGCGCCGGAGGCGGCGGCGGTGCTGAGCGTTGTCAATGTGAACGACGCGACGGCGCTCGCGTGCCCCGACGCCGAGTTCTCCGTGGCCGCCGCGGGCAAGTACGCGTACGACACGGACTTTGAGACGCCCGTCGCGGACCGCGCGTTCCTGAGAGGTGCGTCAGCTTCTTGAAGAGGAGCGTCACAGGGGCGGCTACTTCAATATGTGTAGTGGGTGTTTGGTGGGGAAGCTACATACATGCCGCCGCCGACTGCGCGTTCTCGGCGAATGGTGAGCAATGTCACGGCCATGGCTATCATTCGTAGCTGTGCGCCAAAAGGTTTGCGAGTGGTCAAGGGCTTTTTCGACGCGCGTTGCAGGCTGTGAGTATTAGGCTGGTGGGTGCTTAAGACGCAATGGCGACATCTCCAGCTGAATCTTGAAGCACCCGCCTGCGGCCGTGCTAACTTCACGTGCGCTCGCACTGTGTGACCAATGTGCGCTCAGCAACCGTTTGCAATGTACGCCGCCGGCATGCAAACTTTGAGGGGCCTGCATGTTTATGACTCCATTGAAGCTGCGCGTGGCAGAGAGAGCGTCTTTGCTTCTATTGTGTTCCAGCAAGCCCGTGCACTTGCTGGTGAAAGTAGTCAGATCCCCAGCACTTCAAAGCATGCGTGCTGATTGCTGTGAAAGGCCTGTACCTGTGTTCAACCCTAGCAGCAGCGCCGGGCTGTTTTTTGTGCCTGGCGCCAAACCCTAACCCTAAGCCGCGCCATGAACTGGGGCAGCGTGCCGCAGTGCAGGCACCCCAACACACTGACAAACCAGGGTTGCTCTGACTCTCGTGTGATATTTGAACCCTAGCCCTAATACCTGCTGCGCGTCGCTGCGCCGTGCAGGTGGTGACTCATCACGACTTCTGTACCTCAACCCTTAAGTCAAACCCTAGAACCTGCCGTGCGCAACCCTAGACTCGAACCCTACTGTATACCTGACCCACGCCATGCCGTACTGTACCTTAACTTTAAGCTCAAACCCGAAGTAGCGCCTGTCGTGCACAACCTTAAACTCAAACCCTATCACCAAACCCTACCACCTGCCGCCGCGCTCCGCGCTGCACGCAGGCTTTGCGCTGGGCGACGCCGACGCCGGCGTGGACCTCATTCGCGTGACGGTCGCGGCCACGAAGGGCGTGGTCTCGCTGCAGCCGGACCAGCTCGGGAACCTCGACTTCACGAGCACCGCGCTGTGCTTCGGCGAGCGCGACTGGCGCTGCGCGGGCAACGGCATCAACGACGCGACCGTGACCTTCGTCGCGCCGCCCGCCGCCGCCGCCGCCGCGCTCGACGGCCTGCGCTACCAGAGCGACGCCGCCGGCGTGACGGACGCCGTAACCGTCACCGTGTACGACGGCTCCGGCGGCGCGCTGGGCGCGGACTGCATCGCGGACGCGCACTTCACCTCGAATTCGACGCGCGACGGCTGCCTGAGGAGCACGTGCGCCGTGACGGTGACGGTGGCGAAGGAGCCGGGGGGCGGCGGGGGGGGGCTGGGGGGGATCGCGTCGGCGAACGGCGGCGTGTTCTCGGCGATGCCGCTGCAGGTGGGGGGGCGGCGCGCAGGCGAACGCGTGGCAGTGCTCAGATGCTCGTGCGACAGCGCCGCTCCAAAAGCCAATTGTTTGGAAAGCAACACACCCTGTTAGGAGGCTCGCATGGCAGCGCTCAGGAGCGGCGCAATGCAGCGCTCAGAGCGGCATGTTGCTCAGAGCAATGTGGCAGCGCTCAAAGCAACATGTGACAATGCTCAGAGCAACATGTGGCACAGCTCAGAGCAACGGGCAGCAGCGAACAGCGTTATTTGTGCTGCGCGGCTGCTGCTGCTGCTGCTGCTGCTCTGCTGCTGGAGAGCAGAAGCCGCTGCGCCGTCGAATGACGCGTGATACCATCGCACCCCCCATCGCCGCCGCGCTGCGCTGCCGCCTGCAAGACACGGCCCCGCTTTGATCTCTCGCAAAGAAGCACAAGCTACTAGACGCGCCTGCCGCACCTCTAAACCCTGCTGTATGAACTGTGCCCGCTGCCCTCGCAGGCATGGATAGGAATTGCTGCAGGGGCGGTACTTGTGATTGGCGTCGGCGCCAAGCTCCTGTTCTTCAGCAAAGCCGCCGCCAGCGGCAGCGCCAACAGTGCCGACGGTTTCGCAGCGATGATGCAGCAGCCCGGGGCCCCGGATGGCGGCTACGGCGGGGGGGCGCCTCCCGACCCCTTTTCCCCTGTGCACGCTCACAAGCCGTGGATCGACATGGCGCAGGTGACGATCCGCAAATGTCAGGCCGCTCTTCTCTACGCTTTGAAGTACTGAGTCGTCTTCAAAATCCCGTTTCTCTAAAACCTTCATGCCGTTCCTGTGAGGCAGCGCTTGGTTACGGAGCGGTTCGCGCTGCTTCACCCTCAACTTCAATGCAACGGCAGCGCTCTGAGCATATTGTAGAAGCGCACCTGCCCCCAGCCCTGCTCTCAGGCAGCGCTGCATGCGCACGTGAACACCTGCTGAAGTCGTACGCTGACCTCCCCCACCCCCCCCTCCCAACCCCCCATCGACGCCCCCGTGACTACTTCTGCAGGTCGGGTTTTACGGCAACACGAGCGCACCGCACCCCTTCCACACACCACAGCCGTCGTCCCCGAGCCTGACCCCCGCGCAGTGGGGGCAGCTGCAGCAGGCACAGGCAGGCGGCATGTCGTCCCTCGCGTTCTTGCCGCAGTCCTCCATGCACGCGCGCATGCTGCCCGGCGGCGGCGGCGGCAGCGGCAGTCCGCACAGCCTGGCGCTGTCGCTGAGCACGCTGCAGCTGGGGATGCCGCACATGTCACCGGGCTTCCACAGCGGAGCGCTGTCACCGAGCCACCACGCCGGCGGCGGCGGCAGCGGCGGGGGTTTCATGGCGGGCGGGATGGGTGGCGGGTTCTCGCCGAGCGGTCACGGCAGCGTGCCGCCAGGGGGTCAGTTCTGGCGCTCCTGAGCGGTATGTAGTCGTCGAGTGCGGATGGAGGGCGGTATTTTGGGGCGTGTGAGGTGTGTGTGTGTCTTGGGTCATGGGGGGGATGCTGGGCCTGGCTCAGGCTGTCGCGGGGGCTGAGAGGCTATGGTGGTACAACTACCAGTGCAGCTGCCCATGCCTGCACGCGTGATTCAGCCTGGGTATAGGAACATACCAGTGGCGTCACTTCAAGGTCCAGTTTTAGTTGCCCTCGCTTGGTCCGCCTGGTCAATCAGCAGTTTGAAGCCCCCTCATTTCGACTCGGGGGTGGACTTTAGTTGAGTGCAAAGGGAGACACAACTTGAAGGCACCCTGACTCGGATCCAGAAATGTGGTCTGGTCAGGTCCAACACACCTCGTAGCAGTCTAGTTTGAAACTGCCAAGACAACCTAGGGCTGCTGAGGGCATCAGCACGGATATGTCATGGTTGAGCACTGCCAGCTCTTCAACTTCACTTCCCGCCACTGGCAGAGGTCATAGTTCAACCCCTGGTTGAAGTGTAAGAGTCACAGGGGTTGGAGTCGCTCACAAAGCTCCTGGTCTTGACGCTCAATGTTCCACATTCACTGAGCGGAGGATGGCATATCCCTCAAGATGAGCCGCAGCCGCCCCTCACATGGGTCTCAGCATGAGGGCGTTTGGGGACACGTTGCGACCGTCTGAGAACCTACATTTACCTCTGCAGGTTATAGTGTCAAACAAAAAAGGGCACATGGCAGTGTGCTAAGCCTCGGCCACCTTCACAACACGTCAGCTGTGGTGGCAGCAAGGTAGAGTCCTGCTAGGCCCAGGCCTGTCTATCGACGCAAGGGACAGAAGATGCCTCACGTCTGATCGTTCTTAGACCGCACAAGGGATATTGAACTGGCAATCAGCTCTGGAGCTCATGAGTGTAATCTGTCTCGGGAGCTTGTGATGTGCCATGGTGAGAGCAGACGTGGGGTCAATCCTTGAAACCACGCGCACACACTTGCGAGTGACTTGTTGAGCACTGTTGCTGCAGTGCTGTACCTTTTCAAAAAACAAGCTTCGCACCATAGCATCTGGGATATGTGTCTCTGTCTGCCTGCAGTGCTTGTGACACCATTGCAACAGCAGCTCAGGTGAGTCAAGTGCACCGGGCCCAAGAGTGCCTTATAGTCCCCTGTCACGCTGACATTTAGCCATAGAGCTTGTTTGCCTGTGGTGCTGTCCCTACTCGCTAGTTTGCTTGCATGACAGCGCCACACGCTCATATGATAGGGGCCAGGCTATTGCGCATATGGCAACCGAAGCAGCACCAACCGCGGTCGTACTGCTCTTTTCCACACATCTGCAGGCAGGTGCCTACACTTCTCATCTCCCGGCAGCGCAGCACTAACCTGTTGACTTAAGTAGCAATCATGATGGACAAGGCGCGTTGACTGCCTGCCGCTCCTGCAGTAGGTGTGCGCTGATTGCATGGCTGTGGCAGTTGATGCAAGTGTGGCCTCACTGTCAAACAAATCAGAAGTGATTGAATGCAACTTTCTAGTTGTGAATGTGCTGGCAGAGCTGAAAAGGCGTGGCGCAAACTGGGTCGCGCCTTGCACTCTTCGCTGAGCACTTGTGTAGGGTCAGGGGATTGCCAGCTTTACAACAGAAGGGGGTAAAATTCATTTCCGGAAAAGTGAAGGATCCTTGCCGTTTTCACCATACAGAATGCTCACGCTTGCATTGGCACTGGCACGGCACGTCTTGGATGAGAAATGAAGGTCACGACCTGCAATTAGGACTCTTCTAGATTCTGGATGCCAGAAGAGGCGTAATTACAGTCGTGATGTCATCCCACTTCAGAATCACTTTTTCCAGCTCGTTGCAACCAGGAGAGAAGCGGGTGAGAGGACTGCAAGTCAGCCAACGAAAGTTTGCATCTTTGCAATACCGTTCTGCTTGCTAGTGATGCACATCACGTCTTGATCCACCACTACTGCTGTCGATTGTACTCGTTTGTTCTCACACGCGTCCTGTTTCGTTGCTGACGCGCCGCGCAGGCGTCGTGAGCATGAGGGCCTCTCTTCTCTGCGCTGCCGCCGCAATGGCGGCCATGATTGGCGCAGACGCCTTCACCACGAGCTTGCCTCGCTCAGCCGCGGTCAACAGGCGCTCTCATCGCTCTGTCTGCCGCATGAGCTCCGGCGACAACGGCGACTTAAAGGTGTCCAGCAAGAACGCCATCGCAGCAGCAATGGCGGTTCTTGTCCTTGGCGGCAGCCCAGCACTCAACTCATTGCCACTCTTCAATGTGCCCGTGGCGGAAGCCGCCACCTCCACTGCCACCAAGGAAGCAGCAGCTGAGCTCAAGTCATTGCTTGGCGACACCAAGTACGAGGGCACAGCTGCGAGCAAGGAGGCACCCAAGGCCGCTGCTTCCGCTCCTGCAGTCCCTGCGAAGGTGGCAGCTCCGGCTGCGCCCAAGCCAGTAGCCCCTCCCAAGGCAGTGACGCCCGCAGCGCCGAAGCCCGCTGCACCGAAGCCGGCTGCACCCAAGCCGGTATTCAAGCCTGCACCGAAGAAGGACGCTGCGAAGGAAGCGGCCGCAGCAAAGGCGAAGGCTGCTCAGGCGGAGGCTCTCAAGAAGGCTGAGGAGGCAAAAAAGGCTGCAGAGGAGGCCAAGGCACTGGAGCTCAAAAAGCTGAAGGTGACGACCGAGTCCGAATGTGGCTATGTGTTATATGCATGATGCATTAAGCGCGTGCAATGCAGGCGGCTCCGCCTCATGAATACTCATGGTGTTCCATCATTTCTGGTAGCTATCGTTGGGTGCTGTCGGCCCCTGACAGTAGATGAGTGTAGCCAGCAACAGGCAAGTATGGGCAGCACGCACCTGCGGGACTGGACATTCCGCAAAGACAGTGGCTTTTGTGGTCTACTTGCCTCGAGGTGCCAAGATTCCGTTGCATGTGTGACAGCGTATTCATGATCAGGGTACCAGGCCATCACAACTGCAAGCAAGCGGCGAAACAAAATTATGTGATTCAATGTAGCAACACCAAGGCATAGTGTGCATAGCACTCGCAATTATGCCCGTATGTACGTACCACAGACTCAACATGGTACTTTTCAGTACAAACTGTCAATAAAACATTGGATTCGCTAATCATGCACGGGGTAAGTGACAGTATGGACGCAAGACTCGAGACAATATGCCGTCTCTCGTCGGCACCCGCATCCTGTTACCGCAGACAAGCACGGGCGACCGATGAGCCCTAGGCCGAGGGAGCCATGCTACGGTGCATGTCGGGTCAGGGTCAGGAATATGGTTATAGCACTACAACCTTAATGAGCCATGCCACCATAGCAGCGCTTCCAACGTGCATCGCGCCGCATGTCAATCACGGCAAAACCGCGAATGCGCGCTTGCACCGCATGCAGGACGACATCACGCGCGCGCGCACGAGCAACTTTGTCGTGCCCGCGCCCACCAAGACGGAGCTGTCGATGCGCAAGGCGGGCACCAAGGCGATCGTACGGACGAAGGAGGACGCGGAGCTGGACAAGGTGCGGACGTCCAAGACGCTCGCCGCGACGGGCGTGCGCGCGCTGGAGCGGGAGGTGAGCAACGCAGGGGGGTTTGGGGGGGTAGGGTAGGTACATGTGTGGAGCTGGAGAAGGTGGAGAAGGTGCGGACGTTTGAGTAGCTCGCCGTGACAGGTGTGCGCGCGCCAGAGAGGGAGCAACCCAGGGGGGTTTGGAGGTATCAGGTAGGTGTACCTGCAAAGCTGGACAAGTCGCAGGTGTCTAAGGGCGCATGACGCGCGCGCTGGAGAGGGCGGTGAGCAATCCAGGGGGTTTCCGGGGGTAGGGTAGGTACAGGTGCGGAGCGGAACGAGGCGCAGCTTCCAAGTCTCTCGCCGCGACGGCCGTGTTGTGAGGAGACTATGGGGGAGAGCAGGTGTGGTGTGGAGGTGATGGACACACTTGTTTGGGACCAAAACGTTTGCAGAAAGCTGTAGTGTGCAAACTTTTTTTTACTGCTTGTCTGTAGAAAGTTTGTGTGCATCTGTCGTGGCACAACCGTGCTTGCTGAGTCAGCAACGGCGTCAGTGCTTAGTGCCTACAACTCATGTGTATTGCATGACGCAACACTTTGGTCGGCCATCGCCCATTGCTCTGTGTTCAGTTGCCATCGTCCTGGAGCTTGTGCGAGCACGCAGAATAAACTCCTGCTAAGGGCAGGATGCAAACGAACCATTGCTTTGTTTGTTCCAGCATGTCGGTGGGACGAAAGAGTGCAGCACCCAGCTGTCGGTGGGACAAAGGAGTGCAGCACGGACTTGCTAGAGTACTTTTTAGTATGGTCAAGCACGTGCACAGTCATCTACAGGCATCTGTATCATTGTAATGCGCCTTCTCGCATTGACAAAGGTGGCGTGCACAATGTTAACACGCCAATGTGCCACCCTGCACTCCTTCCTTGCAGCAAGAGAGGCCGTCTTTTTAAGTTGAAACTTCAACTGCAATCTCTTGTTGAAGTACGGGCACCATTTGAAATTTATGCATGCTGACTTGTGCATGCAAGTGAGATGCGCTGTGAGATACTCTCTGGAGAAGCCCCCTGTCATCTCGCATCTGTTGATCACAGCAGCCCTGTCAGCGCTGCGTGTTATTCGCCCTGATGGGCACCGCCGAGTGGTCTCTGCTGAGCGTACGAGCCAAACCGTATCTACGCGCATTGTGCATACAGAAGGAGCTCTGACCCACCAATCTATCACATAATAAATGCTTCCCCCTCCCCCCCATTGAATGTTGCTTGGCCAGGTGGACGCCACAAAGAAGTCCCTGTCGAGCGTCGAGGCGTCCATCAAGTCCAACGAGGCATCGCTCACCGCCGTCACCAAGAAGCTCTCCAAGGCCAAGGCGCGCAGCGACGCGATAGACCTCGAGACGGAGCAGGCGGCGCTGCGCGCAAAGCTCGGGCAGGAGAAGGCGCAGCGCGCGACGCTGCAGAAGGCGCTCAAGTCGCGCGGCGACGCGCTGACTGCCAAGGGGAAGGAGTTGCGGGGGCTGGAGAAGGCGGAGGCGCAGGCGGCGAAGGCGGCGGGCGCGAAGCGCGCGGCCATCATTAAGGCGGACGCCGAGGCGCAGGCGAAGCGCGTCGCGCAGGCAAGTCACCGTTTGTTAACCTTTTTGTATGTGCATTTTTCACAAACAAGTTAACGTGTGGAGAGACGTCGGTTGCAGTCATGCGAGATTTTCCGCCTGAATTTCGCTGCGATCGTTACGGCGGACGCGGAGGCGCCGGCGGAAGCGAGTCGCGCAGGCACGCCACCGTTTGCGCATGGGGCGTCACCATGTGAAGCGTGCGGCGGAGTGTTGACGCTCAGGCGCAGGTGAAGCGCGCCATGCAGCGAGCTTTTGGCGCCAACGCACTTGAAATTGGTACTGCGTGCGGTACAAGCCCACGCGCCACCGGCCGGTAAAGGCCGCAACTGACCTGCCCTGAAGTGTGTGTTGGTTCTTCTGCGGTGCCCTTTGGTGCTCTTCAGTGGGCAATGAGGGAAGTACATTGCATAACGAGGGTTTTCCGCACTGCTGATCGGAGCTGTGGCGAATCCTGACCCTCACCATAACGGTGGTCTGAAATCAGTGCGGATGTAGTGCCAAGTGACCTGAGAGCGCATGGCGGATGATACTGGCAACAGCCGGCGCCGGGAGCGGTAGTAGCACACTCATGTTGCCAAACTGCGAGGTTGTAGCGAAGTGCGCACTCATCATTGCAATCAATGCTCATCACAGAGCAGTACAGTACCCACTGTGCAGTGCAGTTCATTTTGACGGCTTGTGAGCACAGAACAAGGTAGTCGATGGGCCAACATGAATTTCGACGGACGCATCATGTCTCAGGGCCCCAAATGACAGCGTGCATGTTATGCTCCCTGGCAAGTGCAGGAAAAGGCAGCAAAGGAGAAGGCCATGCAGCTCGCCAAGCAGAAGGTGGCCCGGCAGAAGGAGGCGCAGACCAAGGCGGCAGCGGAGAAGCTCAAGGAGGCGCAAAAGACCAAGCAGGTGGGATTGTATTGAAGCAGAAACGGGGGGGGGGGGGCTTGAAGCCCAATGTTCAACTTCAACTTCAAACTGCGTAGACTCCTAAAGCGCTTTGGACAAAGTTATGCCGTGGCTGCATGAAAACAGAGGTCATCAATAATGTGTTCTGAAAATTACACAGTGTGTTGTTGAGGGCGGCTGGAAGTTCAACTTCAGGTAAGGGCGGCAGCCTCAAGTTCACCTTCAAGTGGAAGCTTGGCGGCAGCAGCCTCTGCTGTAAAGGGGGTGAATGTGTACATGGTTTGTCACAACGCACACCTGGGCAGTCGCTTCTCATCACAACAGCTGGCGCTTTGATCAGGCACTGGCAGAGCGGCGCACTCGTGTTTCACAAACTACAGCAGAGCAACACGTGTGCGTCACCTCCTGAACGGGTCACGCTGCTACAGTTGCCCTTGCTTGCGTAGCACCAAACAGCTAAGCTAACACACCACATTCCACCTCTGTGAGAGTCGAGTTGATGCGAACCGCGTTGAGGCATGGTCACCCTGCATTGTACTTCGACAAGCAGTCACAGGACGGTGTGAGCGCGCTGGTTCTTGCGCGTCGCAAATGACGCTCACGCCCCGCTGCACTTTTGCCACCTGAGATGGAAACTGCATGGAGCCGTTCACCGCCTCTGAACCCCACACCACCCCTCCCCGTCGTCAACAAGGACCTCAGGGTCAAGCGCAGTTGCTGCATCTGCACACTCTATGGATGTAGGTATATTCAAACGTATGCTGCTGCTGCGAGGCACAGTCACACAGGGGAGTGAGCGAAGACACGAGGGGCGACGCAGGCAGTAGCGAATGCTCTCAACCGAAAACCTCAACGCAAGTTACAATACATCAATGCATCTGTATCAACATGCAAGTGTACTGTTCTGCCGCGGCAGGCCGTAGACAAGGAGCTCAAGGTCAAGCACGCCGCATCTGCACACTGTATTCATGTCTATGGATCATACCACAGTAAATCAATGCATATATGTACCGACACGCGCTCATGCTACAGTACATCAATGCATCTGTACCAACATGCGTATGCACTCCACTGCCGCGGCAGGCCGTGGATAAGGAGCTCAAGGTGAAGCAGGCGGCGGCGGAGAAGGCGCAGCGCGAGGCGGCGCAGCGCCTGGCGCGGGAGAAGGAGGAGCTGACACGCACAGAGGCGCGGCGCGTCGCGGGGGAGAAGGCAAAGGCGGAGGCGGAGGCCAAGCAGGCGGCGCTCAGGGCGGAGCTGCAGCAGGTGGAGGCCGCCAAGGCCAAGGTATGCATGCAGCGTAGGAAACTGCCTTGTGTTTGCCGCGACTTCAATTTCATATACATGTTTCACATTTTGTTAGCTCCTTGTATCAAGCGTACACGTATTCGCGCTGGTTCAGGCGGTATTGGGCAGGTTATGTGCGCGCATGTGTTCGTATCTGCGTTGCCTCCAGACGGTGTGGTGGGTGATTGGAGGCTGCAGAGGTCGTGGGCATGAGCTTGCCTCGATTACATCTCAGAGGTGTTGTTGAAGTTGGAGGGTGCGCCACTGCTTTTGCGTGGAGGCCGCCAGGGCCAAGGTACATGGAGTACACGTCATGGCGTACACACGCGCAGCGCAAGCGCCGGACTGTGTTGCAGCAACGGTGTCCAAGCTCTGAGGCGCAGTGCAGACTGAGTTCGCACATACTTTGAAGTACGATGTACATACCCCCAAAAATGCACTGGACACCCGGCCTCACCTTGAGGCTTGATAGATAGAAGTACAAGACTATGAGTACACTTTCAAGGATATGAACAAAGGTCGCATTGCTTTAGACGGCGTTGAGTGAGTGGAGCCACAGAGGCCAAGGAACGAGCATGCCTCAGTATACATCTCAGATGTTTTGTTGAAGTTGGGCGTTGGGGATTGCAAGCTTATCTGACATGTTGCCGTCTTGTTTGGAAGGTAAGGGGTATGCTTGGAGCGCTCGTAACAGCTGCAAGCACATGCTGTGTGAGAGGCTGGCTGCACGCAGTCATTGAAGCAAGCACCTTGTGAGGCAGGGTTGCTTAGGGTTAGGGCTAGTTAGGGGCTGCTGAGGAACCTGCTTTAGAGGCATGCGTGGGTCCCCCGCAGAGGCATGTGCACTTGTTATGCCTATGTCACATGTATGAGTAGTTAAGTACACATGGTGATTTGTCGCCGATACGAGTGTGCGCAATCTGTGCAAGGCAACATATGCAGCACTTGCTTTGAAAGCAAGTGCAGGCATAAGCTGCCAGCAGGCATAACTGCAACAAGCGGAGACCGCAACGGTGGCGCGCACAATTCTCAGGCCATTGTGTTGGCATACCTGTGGTAGTGGGTCTTGAAGAAAATGAGGACTGAAATACATGACCGCATCGATAACCTGGGTAGCCGTACTTGAAGTTTGAGAACTGGATCATGACCGCAGTAACCTCGAACCGTGGCTGTTTCCACTTCACCTACAACCACACATGCGCACACCAATGATTGCTCCTGTTTTGACGTGTTGTCGCAGCTTGACGCTCAGTCGGCGCAAGAGCTGGCGGCGGCGCAGGCGAAGGCGCGCGCGGCAGAAGCCGCCGCGAGCACAGCGGAGCAGCAGTTCAAGCGCGTCTCACGCAAATAATGCGGCAATGGCAGGGGGCGTGAGACGGGGTGCGGGAGGGCCGAACGGGGGGCGAGTGTGGAGGTAGAGGGGGAAGGGGGGTAGAGGGGTCGTTGCCTTTGACAGCAGCACTGGATGGGGGGGGGGGGGTCAACACAGCAGGCGATTTTGGAGGGGCTCGCAATGTGCGAGCATATGTCACACTGGATCACACAGGGGGGAGAGCAAAGAGCGTTGGGAGGGGAGAGGGGACCCAGGGGGAGGGGGGGGGGGGGGGGGCAGGGGCGAAGGCAGGCTTCCAGTTCATGGGTGAATTTTGTTCTGCGCCTTCCGCGGCACCGCTGACTGGCTGTGTTTTACGGCAGGATAGCGCGCATCCACTTGAAAACGTCATGTCTGGGCAGGGGGGCGGTGAGATGGATTGGGGATACTGCGCGGCTGTAGATCCCGTGGTCCCTTCAGGGGGGCTGGGGGAGGGGGGGGGATTTTGGATGTTTTGGGGTGCAAGTGCAGTATATTGGTGGGCGTAGCCTTGTGTTAGGGGATATAGAAACAGCCGGCAGCTACAGCACTGCCTATTGCGGTGGCGTCTGGGCCTCAGCGGCCCTACTACAGATATATGCAGCTTCTAGCACCGGGTTGCGCGGGCTGTCGGTGTTTCCACTTGCCTTTGTGCCGAGAGCCTGCACATTGTGTACTGTCTGGAACTTCAAATGCAAATGTGGGTAACCTCAAGAGCAACTTCGGTGCTGTCCCCTTGACTACTTTGAGGCTGCTCAGTCCGGCAGCGAAAGGAGGCGCTGCAGCCTGAGGGGAACTTGTGTTTCAGCTTCTTCAGAGAGCAAATCGGCTGACTTCTGTGACAATAAAGCACACTCCAAAGCTTCAGCATGATGCATGAGGCGGTGCAGGCCATGGGGCCCCATGCTTGCCACTGAAGTGCACTCCAATTTGCAGCTTTTCAGCAAACGTGTGTGATCTGCTACACCAATGTGCCAGCTTCGCTGGTCCACATCTGTCGTGATGGTCCTCAGTGCCATCTCGAGCTCGATATACGTTGCCAAGGAGCTCAAGTGCAGCAGTGTTGGCATAGGACAGGTTGTTATACTGGAGAACTTCGTGAACTTCTTTGCACGCTTGCCGCCGCAGCGTGCTCTTGGACGATGAATATTGGCCCGAGCGCTGACATTGAACGCGTGACTACACAAGGGCAACTCGAATTGCAGTTTGCACGCAAGTAGCGGCATGTAGCAGTACAGATGCGCAGTGGATCATGGTGAAGGCGCTACGCGGCATGCACATGATGAAGTCAAGGCATTTTGAAGTCTGCGTTTTGCCTCTGTATGTTATGTTGCACAGATGATTAGCAATGCGGCAACACGTTCCAGTCCGGCAAACATGAACAGCAGGCAGGCAGTTGCAAAAAGCCAAGGCGAGACCGTGGCGGTAAGGCACTGAGCTGGATATTGATACATCATCGGGGCATAGTGGTGTAGCAGTATAAGGGTTAATGCTGGAATCAGCGCTGACGAAGCAGCGGTTGTAGCGTGCCAAATCTTGGAAGAGGACGTGGGAGCAAGGAACAGCTGGATGTATCGAAACATCAACAACACTGAAGAATCACAAAGGAATAGCAACATACAGAACACCGAGTGGGTATAAGGCCCGTCGATACTACGCTACAGGACAGCCACTGATGCGCTCTGCTGGCCTGACTGCTGCCTGCTTAAGTTGCGCATGACACGACACGTGGGCGATGTCCTGTGTCTGCCTCGCTGTCCAGAGCGTCTGCATCAGCCGAGATCGCCGAGGGGGGCTCTGATCCTGAGCGTTCCAGCAGCTGGCATATTGCGTGGCAGCAGCGGCGTGACGTGCACGCACGGGGCTGATGATGGGAGCCAGGATGCGGCGAGGAATGGGCGCCAACACAGAAGTATGTTGCTGCTTGCGCTTGTGCTGGGTGGGCATTTGCACCGTGAACGCGGGCGTGCAAGCAAAGTGCTCGGGCGTCCAGCTCTGGTGGTGTCGGTCAGGAGGAGAGAGGCAGATGGGCAGCGTTCCGACTGCCGCTCGTGGTGATGGCATGCTTGTATTCTTGCTCTGGTGCTCGGTGTCCGTCGCCAGGGGAGGCAGTGGAAGTGCCTGCGGCAGCTGAAAGCAGGCAAGGGGGGTGTGGCATGAGAAAGGTGTGCGCGATCCGTGTGTCGCAGACAACTTGCAGCAATGGCAGTTGGAGGTGGCTCTCACCGTGAAGCGAACTCTCTTGCGTTGTCTCGTGCTTGCAGGTGCCTGCTTCAAGATGCTTCGGCACGGTGTAGAGCACGCAGGAGACGCCGGAGGCGCCAGGGTCGGCAGCAGAGGTGGCAGCTCGAGCATCATCGGTATCCAGGTGACAGTGAACTCCAGTGGGATGTTTTTGAAATTGTGCTCGAAAGCCAGCTTGCAGCAACTCAAAACTCACGGACAATCCGTTGCAAATGTGACCTCCCGGTGATTTGAAGGGTTCAAGATCGAGAAGTCCGTGCGCAACATGATGAGAGATGGCGAGGAGGACAGTGGACCACCACTACTACAGCAATATCCAGCCTATTGCCAACCCAGCACAGCGCGTCCACATTCACGCGCCATCGTCATCGTTTGAGGGTCGCTGCAACTCATGCATACGCCTCGGGCGTGCCCGTGGAGCGCAAGTGAAAGTGTAGCTTCCACAGTTCGTACATGATGTGCGGTGGTTGTTTCTGCATCTGGTTTGGGGGCATCGCGTGCCGTTGTTTGCCGTTCCGTCGCATCGCAGTTTCTTGTGAGGGGGGACTTTTTTGCCGTTTCTCCGGCCACCGAAGAGCCAGTTGAAGAGCCCCGTGTGTTTGTTTCGAGCCGAATTTCGATTTCAGCGTCAGGACTTGAAGTTGCTTTCAACTTCACGTGCTGGCAGCAGTCTCATGTTCATGAACTTCAAGCCTTCCCGATGGAAAAAGTGGCGACTGACTTCGTCTGAAGCAACAAAGCAAAAGCTAGAGTGAGTTGTAGACTATTTCTACACCCATTGATGGTGATCCCTCGTTAGCTACCAAGCTGCATGCTGGTCGACCGTTGGCATCCGCTGTCAGTGCACAACATGACACAATCAGCAGTTTGAGCTGACGTGTCACCCATAAAGTAGCAACACTCATCTCAGCTAAGAATACACCAGACATAAATCCACCGCCTCCCGCATGTGCACACTCCACAGCGGCACACATGCGAAACGGCATGCGCTCGCGCAGCGCAGCAACGCAGACGCAGGGACACGGGAAGGGGGGGAGGGGGCAAGCACCACGTGAGACGCACGCAAAAGCGGCAGCCGCAGAAAAACAAGCGTGACATTTGGTGCGGCGCCAGCACACACGTTCACGCCGCTGCAGCGCTTGCTCGCTCGTCTCGTCTCTCTCGTCGTGCCAGTGGTGTCCAGCGGCTCATGCGCACACAGGCGGGCAGCATTTTGGCGTATCCCCTCTCGGCTCTCGCTGTGCCCCAAAGCCGGGCGGCACGAGAGAGCAGGGGGAAAGCAGCGACGTCTATGTGTGAAAGGGGGGGGGGGGATGGCCCGAGCTGCGGTGCGCACGCCAGTGGCGCGCGGGGCCGGGCCTGCCAAAACACATGCACACCATCACACACTGCAACTGATCTCAGAAAGTCTACTAGAAAACAAGCGGGGGCAGGCCATCATGCCAAGAGGGGGGGGGGGGGGGGGCTGAACCGCTGACGTTGTACCGCCTGTGTCCCTCTGGCTTTGGGCAGTGCGTACGCAAGAATGACCTCATGTTGAGGCTCGTGGAACTCTTCCCAACCACCTGCGCCAACACATGCGCAAGAGCATGCTGCAGTGTCGGCGCCTGGGCAGATGAGTAGCATGCTGTCGTGTGAAATGCTGCTGCAGGTCGCACGTGGCAGGCCAGCAGCGCAGCAGCATATGCGCGCGCGCACTGTGTGCGCACGGCGACTTGCCCGTTCACAAGCTCAGCAGCTCGCTGCTCAGCTCATCAGCGCTCAGCGCATCAGCGCTCAGCGCCGCAGCGGCATTCGCCGCAGCTTCCGCCGCACCCTCCGCCGCCAGCGCTGTGCTTGGCAGGACGCCACTGGGCCCCTCCGCTGCCGCTGAAGCTGCCGGCTCCGGCTCCGGCTCCTGAAGCAGCTTTTGGTCACGCGTGGCGCCATCGCTGGCGCTGGCATCCCCTGTTGTGCTGCTGCCACCGAACATGCTGCCAGCGGGGACGATGTCGCCGCCACCGCTGCCGCCGTCGCTGATGCTGGCGCCGCCAGTGCTGTTGCCGCCAGAATTAAGGCTGTCTGCAGGGACGGCAGCGCTGCCGCTGCTGCCGCCGCTGCTGCTGCTGCTGCTACTGCTGCTGCTGCTGCTGCTGCTGCTGCTGCCAGCGCTGCTGCTGCTGGTGTCGCCTACGGTGCTGTCACCGTCAAAAATGCTGTCCGCATGGAGGGTATCGCTGCTGCCGCCAGCGTTGGCGCTGCCGCTGCTGCCGTCGCCAGTTGCGGCGCTGCCACCGCCAATCGTGCTGGTACTGCCGCTGTCGACAGTGGCGCGGCCACGGCCGTCACCATCCTTGCTGGCAGCAGGCTGCGCCGCCTGCTCCGATATCGCGCTCGCACGCAGCTGCGGCAGCATGTGTGCCCGCAAGCTCGCCAATGCGGGGCTGCCGGCGGCAGAAGCAGCAGGGGCACTGCTCGGGTGCGCCCCCACTGCCGCCGCCGCCTGCACTGCTGCCGCCTCCATCGCTGCCGCCTCCATCACACCGGCCGTGCCAGTGACGTTGACAGAACCCGCCGCACCGCCTGTCGCGGGCACCGCGGCGAGAGGTTGGACCGCAGCAGCAGCAACGGCTGCTGGAGACAGCGGCGCCGCAGCAGGGGCGGCACCAGCAGCGCCGGCGCGCAGCAGCTGCGGCGGCGCCGCCATGACCGGCCCGCTAGCGTCGGCAGGCGCCGCTGCGCTGAGAGCGGCGCCATCAGCAGCACCCGCGGCAGCAGCTGCGCCGCCCAGTGGCAGCAGCGGCAGCGAGAAGCTTGGGAATGCGGCGCCAAACGTGGGCGGCGCCGACGTGCTGCGCTTCACGCCAGCGCCGAGTGCCGCGGCCGACGTGGTGAACGCCGGCAACTGCGCCATCGCAGGCGCAGCCGCCAGCAGCGCCGCTGCCCGGGCCACCGCCGCCTCCGTGTCGCGCGCTGCGGCTGACGCCGGCGCCAAAGGAGCAGCGACGGCAGGCGGCATGTCGACGATACCACCCGCCGCACGCGACTCCACGATCGCCGCTGTGAACGCGTTGTCGACGATGCTCATAGCCATGGAAAACGGCGGCGGCTGCGCGCCGCCGCCGCCGCTGAAGAAGCCCCTGCCGCCTGCCGCCTGTGCGGCATTACAAGCGGGCAGTCCGAACGTGCTGGAGTTCGCTGCCGCCGCTGCCGCCGCCGCCCCTGTGGGGTTCCAGGCGAAGTCTGGGTAAGCGTAGGGGGAGACGTGGGGACCGCCGCTGCCGCCGCTGCGCGCTTCACTGCGGCCCATGGCCGAGGCATACGCAAACTCGTTGACGGCTGCCGCAGGCACTGGGGCTCGAGCAGTGTCGTGCCAGAAACGCTCACCGGCGGCGGACGCGTCCCGGCCATTGGCTGCGCCGGCGGCGGAAGGGCTAAGCAGGTGCTGAGGAGACATAGGCAGGTTGGCAGCGTGCCCGGTGCCGTACATGCGGTGGCGCATGTGCTGCTGCATCTGCTGCTGCTGCTGCATCTGCTGCTGCTGCAGCAGCTGATGGTGTTGTTGTTGGTGCCGCTGCAGCTGCAGCTGCTGCTGCTGGTGCTGGTGGTACTGCTGCTGACGCTGCTGCTGCTGTGGGTGCTGCTGCTGCTGCTGCTGCTGCTGCTGCTGCTGCTGCAGAAGTGATTGCTGATGCATATATGAGCCAACACCAACACCGCTGCCGTCGCTGCTCATGCTTGGCATTTGGTGCCCAAACCGCTGCTGCTGGAGGTGATGGCTAGGATGCTGCTGCTGGTGATGGTGCTGCTGCTGCAACTGCTGCTGCTGCTGCTGCTGGTGGTGGAAGTGTTGCTGCTGCAGCATCATGTACGGCGGCAACTGCACACCACCGCCGCCGCCACCGCCACCGCCAAAAGCGCCATAACCGCCGCCGCCGCCGCCGCCGCCCGCCTGCGCCGCATGCAACGCATACTCCGACGGCGGTTCCGCGTCCTCAAAAGGGCGCTTACCGCCAACGCCGCCAGTCATCCAGCCATTCCTGTTTGCTGCCGCCATCTGCTGCCACGCCGCCAGCTGCGCATCCGCCACGCCGCCAGCGCTGCCAGCGCGCAGACCGTCCCCCTCCCCCCCGTGCTGCTGCCACTGCTGCTGCTGCTGCTGCTGCTGCTGCTGCGCGTGGCCCGCCGCCGCCGCCGCCGCGGCCGCCGCGAAGAACGGCGACGGGCTCCCGGCCGGCCCCACGAAGGGCTCCGCGCCCGTGCGCCCCTTCTTCTTCTGCATGCCCTCCGTGTGGTGCTGCGCGCAGCTGCTCGCGCGCTCGCCCGGCAGCCCGTAGCACGCGACGAGCGTGCACTGCGCCCACATACACCTATGGTTGATAACGTCGACCATCATCAAGGACCGGTGGTCCAAGCACACCCGTGCCTTCTGCCCCGGCAGCGCAAAGACGGGGCGGCGGTTGCAGCCCTCCATCTCGCAGCGGCGGTTCACGAGGTCCACCATCTCCGGCGTCTGCGGCAGCGGCGGCGGCAGCGGGCGGCGGCGGCGGCGGGCGGAGGCAGCGAGATCAGTGACCAGAGCGCGGGGCGGCAGCCGCGGCGCAGTCGCCGAAGCAGTGAACAGTAGCAACCACGAGGTCGGCACACGCGCTTGTGGGGAGGAGTTGCGGCAGCGGTGGTGGCGTCAGATTGCGCAGCGCCGGGCCCCGCATCCCGGCGTGCGCCACGGCAGCAAAAATTGCGCCTCGGCTACAACTCAAATAAGGATATCAGCGGCCGTTTCAATCGCTGCCTTGTGATGCCTGCGCACGAGGTCGATTGTTAACGAAGGCAGTGGCAGCCGCGACATGCGCAGTTCAATACCTAGGCGATTACAGGAGCCAGTGCTTGCGGCGGGTGAAAGGTTCACCATCTCCTACATCTGTGCTTGCGCCGACTTGCAATGGCACATGCCTCGTAGTCCTGCGGTCTCCGCGGCAGCGGCAGGAGAGTGTGGCAGAGCCCCGCAACAAGTCATTCAGGAGGCGGCGGCTGCAGCGCTCCGCCTCGCCGCGCTGACTCACAAGCTTCGCTGATTCCAGTGCCCGCCGCAGCAGCGCCGCAGCAGACGCAGAAGCAACGCCAGGGCTCGAGACAGCTTGAATGCGTGCTAAGGTTGCAGACGTGCTTCGAGGTCGCACAGACACAAATCGCGCAGCGCAGCGCCGCGTGCTACTGCAAAGGCCACTGCTACCTAGTGTACAGGTTCGTACATCGGGGACGCGTGTCGCACCTTGTGCGCCAGGCAGAAGCGCGCCGCCCCCCCCTGCTTGCCGTAGCTCGACAGCTTCTCGCAGTCCGCCACGGCGCACTTGCGCCTCTTGAGATAGATCATGCCGTCGCGCCGGTGCAGGCTGCAGCACCTGCGCCGCCGGTCTGCTTCGTAGCCATATGAGGGCGTCTTCGTGCAGTTTTCGCCTGCCGCAGCAGCAGCAGAAGCAGCAGCACCAATTCAGGCGCCAATGCCTCAGGACAGGATTGGAGCTCAAGGCGACTTTGACTGCCATGTTGAGATGGTCATCTGCCACCGTGATGTGCTGATATGGTGTCCTGTATGCTTTCAATCATATGGCACTTAGACCAGCAAGCTTCCGAGCACGCTGAGGTAGAAGGGATCCGCTTTGCACTGGGGCGGAACTTGAATGCGGAAGTTCAGCGATAACCATATCGCATCAAAAGTCAGGAAGAGCCTAGCGCTTGTCCAGAACACCAGATCTGCTGGTCTGTATTCCTCTGGCACTGTGCTGATGTTTGGCTGCAGGATGTACGCGGTTGGAGACACTTGAGTCATGCTGGGGCTGCGCACTTGCACATACCTTGACACGTGATTTTTCGGGGTCCGCTGCCTTCTGCAGCACCGCTCTCCTCTGTTCCTGGAGGAGAGGGGTGCAGCGCGCCTGCAGCCTCCCCTGGCTGCGATGTTGATAGCATTGGCACCTCCAAAAGAGCGTCGTCCGATAAGCCGCCAATAGGCTCCGAAGTGCCGCCTCCGTCTAAGCTGCCGAGACCAGCGCCATTCTCGTACACCATGCCGTTTCCTGGCTAGGCGAACGCGCTCGCTGGGTCCGCGCTATCAGGCACAGGCGCGGTGTTGCTGTTCTTCTGATCTTTGCGGATCTCTGTGCGGAGCTTCGCGAATGGCACGCAGCTTCCCCCAAGGATGGCGCTCGGCCCTGCTGCCCTGCTGCCGTGCAGCAAGGCGCTAAGGACGCAGCTGCCACACCTCAAATGGCAGTTGGTCGTGCGCTCGCGCTTCAGCGCTTTGAGCCCATTGAGCTTTTTGCTGAGCTGCGCGAGGTCACTTTCGTGGACTCCGACGTGGAGAGGCACCACCACAGCTGGGCCTCTGGTGCGCGAGTTGTTATTGCGACAGCTCCATGGAGGTGGGAGGGGTCTGAAGGCAGGCGCGTGGGAGCACCGCGCGTGTCATGGCGCGTCATGTCACAAATTCTTGAGAGTAGCTCCGAGATGCGGATTCATGATGATGGCACACACGCCTGCAGGACGCTGCGATTGGCGAATGGCTATGGCTTGGCGGGATCATGCATGTGCATGCAGAACGCATGGTTTCACGGAGAAAGGCAGTGAACAGTTACTGTGGAATCTATGGACGCAGACATGCTAAATGCAGAAGCAAGTCTAGTCTAGTCTATGGCACCACCCTGTGGCACCTTAGCGTTTCCGCTGATAGACTTCGACTGAGCATCTGAAGCTTGGTGCACGGCAACCGCAAAGAGATGCTGGCACGCATATGTATCCCATCATGCTTCTCATTGAGGACTCGTGCGAGACTTCAGGGCCAGGCGAGGCAGCAGCAGCAGTCAGAATCACTTCCGCCCTTTCTTCGCTTACATGACGCTCCAACTGAGTGGAAAAGCATGAGCACGCAATAGATTGAGCAGATTGAGCAGCGCTGGAGTGCTGACTGCGCTTGTTAAGGGCAAAGGGGTGTGTTTGCTGCACGCAGCGCCCCCGTCCACAAGTACTACAGTGCACTTGCTGTCCGCCAGCAGCCGCGCCCGCTTTCTCACAGCACACAACCAGTGAATACATAAACAAAAGCGCGCCTGTCAGCCGCCGCACACACCAAGCCAAGCTACGAGAAGGCTTTTTTGAACCCCGCCCATGCCCCCCCACGCGGGCTCTTGGACCCCCCCTCCGGCGTCGCCTTCCCCTTGCTCTTGCTGCCGCTCGGCGTCGCCGCCGCTGACGCCGGCAGCTGCGGCTGCGGCGGCGCATACGTAGGGCTGTTGTCAAGCGAGCGCCGCGTCGTCACGATCGGCGAGATCGACCGCGCCGCAGCTGGCGCGGTGCCGCTGCTGCGCGATGCCTTGCCCGCTGCTGCTGCCCCGCCCCCTGCGGGCGGCGGCGGTATGGGGGGCTTTCCCAGCTCCGCGTTCCACTGCGCAAAGCGCGCAAGCAGCGACTCCGTGTCCGCCGCCTCCGCCGCCGTCACGGTGGCGGGCATCGTCTTCGGCGGCGCCGCCGCCGCTGCTGCGGACGGTCCCGCGGCGGCAGCAGCAGCGGCAGCGGCGGCGGTGGCGACGGCAGATGCGACGGCGGCGTCCGCCGCCGGGCTGTCCGCGATGATCACTGACGCAGGGCGGCTGATAGAGCGGCTGCGTGACGCTGTGCTACGCCGCTTGCACTCCAGCAGCGGCGGCGGGCCGCACGGCGCAAAGCCCGGCGGCGGCGGCGCGCCGCCGCGCTCGACGGTCACGCGCCACACGACGTGCGAGTTCTTGGGCACGTACGGCGGGAAGCCCGCCTCGCCTGCATGCGGCCGCAGCGGGATGGGACAACGGGGCAACAACGCTTCAGGCATCGCATGCTGTTGATGAATGAGTAAAAGGGCGCCGGTGTGCATGCTGAGCAAGCGCCGCGCGACCAACGATGCAGCAGAGCAGCAGGAAGACATGCTGCAGCGTGCAGATGACGCTCTAGAGGAGTGCGCGGCGCGCACCGCCGCGCGCCGAGCGCATCCCGCTTCGACTCCATGGGGGCAACAGCACGGTTGGGCACGACAGTGCGCACTGCATAGCACACGACGACAGACAGTACGCTCTGCATCGCACAAGTTGGCAGACGGCACGGGGCGCTCGCAACGTCTGGCAGTCACACACCCTGCGCGCGCTCTCACAACACTCTGCGCGCTCAACACGCGCCAGCACTACACTCTGCACTGTGACGGCAGTCCTCATGCGCTCACCGTACGCCTTTGCGGGCGTCCCGATGATGGCGGCGGAGTGCCCCGGGCTGAGGCGCTGTATGCCCTCGTCCAGCGCCTCCGTGACGTGCCCGGCGCCCAACTGAAAGGTGAGTAGGCTGGCGTCGTCGCCGCCCTTGGCGGTGCCGGCGTACCTGCGCAGAGACGGGCAGGGTGGCCGGGTGTTTGTGAGGCTCGCTGTGTCTGCGCGTACATTGTGAGTCAAGCTTACCGCAGGATGACGTGTGAGCAGGATTGGCAACTACAAGCAGGGCGGCGGCGCTTCGCAGAGGAGAGGCCCTCTAGCGCGGGGGTTGCAAGAGCATGAGCGATGGTGGCTGCCGCGTCGGCACTTCGTACCGGAACAGAAGGGCGCAATGCCACTGCTTGCTGTGCCAAAGAGGTCACACATATATTACCCAATACTGTACCTCCCGAGCACTTTGAGGCTTGGAGGCATGTGTGCGTGTGGTACACTGTCGTCAGAGCCGCATACAAGCTGAGCAGTGCTGCAACCCTCACCAAACTGGCGGTCGTCATGAATACATACTTCCTTCCCGCTCATGCACTCGCACGCACCGTACCATGTCTGTGGCCAACTGCAACGTGGTTGCTACGTGGTTTAAGCTCGCGTGCTCGTGCATGGTTTAAGCTCGCGTGCTCGTGCTCAGACTGCTATCGAGACTGACGAGCGCTTTGCGGTTGTCGTGCCACGTGTCTGACCATTGGTCACCAATGGCCCGGTCTACTGAGCGAGGATGCGTGCTCGACCCAGCAGCTCTGCCCTGTGGACCCTGAAACATCTCCCTCAAAGCTGAGGCAACGCTGACACCCTGACCATTAAACCACCGACACTGCAGCCCTGCGCGCAACAAGCGCCGCCGCCATCTGCCACAGACCATCGCGCCCCCTTACCAGCGCATGCAGTTGGACGCCCCGTCCCAGCTGAAGGCGTCGCAGCGCAGCGCGGCGATGGTGCCCGCGCGGCACGCGCCCGTCCCCTCCTTGGGCGCCGGCGCCGCCTCCTCCGCAGGGCCCCCCAGCATCTCCTGCGCGCGTGCGTGCGTGCGACGCGAGAGAGTGAACGAGCATATGCGTACGCGGTGCCGTTGAGCGCTGCCACATGCACGCGCTGGCGCTGTTCGCAGACGTTGTATCAGGCGTCCCTAGGGTGGGGACGTCGTGCGACTACTAGCAGGGGTCGAGCACGTAAGCGCAAGTGTGGCAGAGAGCGGCGGTTGCGCGGTCTGTCGCTGCGCAAGCTTACATGCGTGTGCGCATAATGCTACATACACACAACCAGGCGATCGTGCGCTGGCATGGTCGTGGAGGCCGGTGCAAAGCCGTGCAGCACATAGGCTGTCTGCCAGGCGGGGAGCGTGCAGCGCACATGCTGTGTGCCAAGCGGCAATCGAGCGGCCATCGCCGAACAGACAGCAGGATGTCTCTCTTGGGAGATGAGTTCTCTCTGAGAGTATGACTGACGACACAGGGTCACCCGAGCACATGCGGCGATGCTCAGCAACAGCCCCCCACCTATCAGCAAACTCCGCTGGCTTTGCGACCTAGGCCCCATTGTGTGCATCGCTCGCGCATGCATGCCAGCTCTCTGGAAAACCGCCGCTGCCCGCATGTGCGCTGGTCACATCACATCCCGCTGCCGACACTTCTGCAAAGTGCAACCGCAAATGATGACGCACCACTGCGACGCCAAAGTCCAGCAGGTCGTCAAACGCCTCCAGCGTGCGCAGCGCAAACGGCACCTCCGGCGCGGCCGCCGCCGCTGCCGCCGCGCTGCCATCGTCGTCGTCTCTGCTGCCGCTGCCGCTATCTGTCAGGTGACTCGTTAGGGACGCCACTCTGCTGCGCGGACGGGCAGATGTAGACGTCTGCAGCGGCGGCGGCGGCTGCAGCGATGCCCAGCGCGCGTCTGAGGCGGCAGTGGCCGCCGCCGCGGCAGCAGCTGCGCAGCAGAAGTGGACATGCAGCGTGGGTGAGTGGTTGCGCTGTGTGCGCCAGCTCTTGCAATCGCAGCGGTCATGGGCATTCAAGGTTGGTCGCAGAACAACGCGCGGCGTGCTCAGCGCCAACAAGTGATGTCGGCCATCAGCGGTCCCGGTTAATGTGCGCAAGTAGCAACGCTCCGCAAGTTTCCGGAGCAGCCTATTTGCTGTTGCCAAAGCTGCTTGCAGGGCGCGAGAAGGCAGGCAGCCTGCACAGGGCGGCAGTGATCAACTGCCTCTTGGCACGTGTGTGCCCGTGCGTGCTGTCGTGGAGTGTGTACACAGAGTGAGCTGTTGTGCCTTAATGCAAAATGGACCTTCCCGCGCCGCAAGCGGAACCCAGCAGCCCGCTGCAGCCGTCCGCGCCTACACCACCGCTGTGCATGCCGTTGCCAGGGACATGGCTCCCCTCAACAACCCCTAAGTCAAACCTACTTCACACTTCACATGACGTAATTCAACTGTGCTGCGTGGCGCCAGCGCGAGCTCACCCGCGGCGGCGGCGGAGCCCGGCAGCGGCGGCGCGGCGCCGCCGTCCTCCGCGGCGCTGCCGCTGCTGGCGGCGCTGTCGCCGCGGTGGTGCATCTCGTCGCCGCCCCACGACAGCAGCGAGCGGCGCATGGCCTTGGCGATCTTGTTGATGGGCGAGTCCGGCGGTGACGCGCTGCCGCCGCCGCCGCCGCCGCCGCCGCCGCCGGCGGTGGCAGCGCCGACGCTGGCGCTCCCTGCGCGCGGGCTGCCGGGGGAGCGCGAGCGCGATCGCGACCTGCCGCCGAGCGTTGTAGACAGGGGCAACGGATCGGTCAGAAAGGCGGTCTCGGCCGGAAAGGGGCAAGTTGATGCAAGGTTTGCGGTAGGCTGTCGGCGGTGGCTGCCGCTGGCAGCGCGGGGGGCAGGGCAGCGCACGCGCGCACGAGCCGGATGAATACAGTCATGAAGTCAGTCGGAAAGGGGCGATTAGAGCAGTGCGTTGAGCCACGCGCTGCTGCTTGTAGGCTCCTTGCTCGCCTCTACTTAGATGCTCTTCTGCGAGGTAGCAGCGCCACTCTCGGCCCTCCCGGTCATTTTCTGGGCTAGGGTACACAAGAGTAGCGCACATCCACAAGTTTGAGTGATCTTGCTGCAGTCATCGCCGACTGCGCTAGAGCACAGAGTACTTGATTGCTCAGTGAGGTCAATGCACAAGCACTTCTCCGCATCGCACCGCAATGACTGCCGCAGTCAGCCATGGGCATGTACAGCAGCACTCGCTGCTTGAAGTGAGCCGCTCGCATATTCCTTCAGCACCTGTCTCTCGACGCCCCCCTGCTGCGGCTGACGGAGTCCTTTCTCCGCTGCGACGGCAGCGCCGCTCCCGGCGGCAGCACGCGCTCCGGCGGCGGCGGCGGCGCCTCGCGCCGCTGCACGTAGTTGCACGGGAAGAAGCCCACGTCGCCGGTGGCCTGCATCAGCGCACCGCGGCAGCGCAGCAACGCTCAATCAAATGGTATTGGAGCGTGATTTCGCAGGCGGAGCGCTGCTGCCTTGGACGGCAACACAGCAACATTGAGTTGACCGGTGCAGAATGTACGCATGCAGTGAGCAAAGCGCTGCCACTGTGCTGTACAGGCAATGACCGCTTGCTTGAGCGGCACGTAGCGAGCTGTGATGCGCGCTTGTACCGCATGCGACAGCGGAACATCATGCTGGTGCATCATCATCAGCGAGGCTGCGGCGGCTTCGCAGTACTCTGAATGTACATGGCGTGATTGGCGGCGGCAGCGGAGGCCACGCATGCAGCTGTGAGCAGCGGCACAACCACGCACGCCAGCGTCGTCATCGATAAGGTGCGGCTATAGCCAGTCAGCTCTCACAACGCAATCAGTACGCATACGCATGCAAGACTATCTCAGCTGCACCACCGCCACGCTGCGCGTGGCGCCACCGCTTCCCCCGCGCCGCACAGCCGCTACCTGCCCCTGCAAACGCGGCCGGCGGCCGCACCGTGGCACTCAGGCATCTTCTCGCCGCCGTCCCTGCGCTGCCCAGATGCTTCAAGCGCCTGAGCCTTAAATATCCTCCGAAACACACCTGATTCTTCCCATACCACCAGCCATTGGCGTGCGCCGCGACCACCGTAACGCACTCCCCAGGCGCAAGCTCCAGGTCGTCCGCCGTCTCCGGCGCCCACGCGAACACCGCCTGGTACTCGCCGCACGCCCCCGCCCCCCCCGCCCCCCCCCCTCCCGCCGCCGCCGCCGCTGCCGCAGGGCTGCCGCCGCCGTGCGGCAGCGGCGCCGCGTCGCCGGGCGGCGTGTGCGCGCCAGAGGCCCTGCGGCTGCGGCGGCGTCGCTCCTCGCCGCGCGTCCTGTGCCCCTTGCCCCCCCCTGCTGCAGAGGCGCTCTGCGGGGAGCCGCAGCTCGAGGTGGGGGACGCGGGGGCAGGGGGGTCTACGGGGTACGCGGCCGCCGAGGGGAAGAGGGGTCCGAGGCCGAGCGCGTCGCCGGGGAAGAGCCACGCCGCGACGGCGCTGCGCGTGCGCGCGTGGTCGACCAGCGCCTGCAGGCGCGGGGGGGGGGGGAGGGGGGGGGGGGGGCATGGGAGGAGCGCAGCGTTGTGAGGGGGGGGGGGGCTGCCATTTGCGCGGATGGATGCTGCTTGAGTATTGTAGTGCGCCCTTGGAGGCGGAAGTTGGGGTGAGAGCTCTGCCCGAGGAGGGGTTCACCACTGCGATGGCGGGGTCTATGTGGGGATGCACACCTTAGGGTCGCGGTTCGGGTATGGGGGGGCTACTTAGGGTTAGGGTTAGGGGCCCCGCGGCCAGGGAAGGGACACAACGTGTTCTGCGGGGGAGGAAGTCGTCGCAAGCGTCACGTCCGGTGACACGCGCAACGCAACACATCATATCTTCTGCTGCGATCGTGCAGCGCGTCATGTGAGAAAGGCCGCGCCGCGGCGGCGCTGTGTGCGTGCAGTGCGCACGCATGCACTTCTGCAACACATCAGCACAAGTACATAACATCGTTGCAGACAATCTGAGCACCGACCTGCAGATAGTCGCCGAGCCGCTCGCCGCTGAGCTCCGCCGGCGCGCCGCCGCCGCCGCCGCCGCCGCCGCCTCCCCCGCTCGCATCAACCGCAGCGCCCTTGCCGCCGCCGTGTCCGCTGCCGCCGCCTGCACTGCCGCCGCCGCCGCCGCCGCCGCCGCCCAGCAGCTCGCGCGTCAGCCGCAGCACGTCCGGCGGCGCGCGATCGCCGAGCGCGGGCAGCGCGCTCGCCGCCACCGCCGCCGCGAGTGCGCGGAAGTCGCTGAGGCGCTTCTGCTTCGACTGGACCTGCGCGCGCGTGGTTTTGTGTGTGAAGTTGGTACTTGAAGTTGGAGTTTGATGAGGTGTAATGCGAGACTGTGTGTGATGAGGGGAGGTGCAAGCAGATTGCAGTTTCATTCATACCCGACCCACTCGCCATGAGCGCGACAGCATCAGCGGGTACCGCCTGCAACTTCAAGATTGAAGTTAATGGGGTGACTCCGCTGGTATGACAGCCCCCCCCTGCCACCAGGCGGCGTCCCTGGATCGCCAGCGCATTCCTCTCCACCTCCCCCTTCACCTCTCAGAGCAACAGATACTCCACCGTGCCGTCGAAAGCGCGCCTGCATCCAGGCGAGCACTGCCACGAGCACGCCTCAGTGGTGGGGCGCCTCTCAACTTCAAGCATGAAGTTCAGAGCGCAGGACCCCCCAGGCACAGGTTCAGTGACCTTAGTCCACCCACCTTCTCCGCCCCCTGTGCACTTATTTTGCCCACCTTCCACGCCCCTGCACTTCAACACGAAGCACGCCACTGCACGCACACCAGACCCCCCCCCTCCCCCCCCCCTCACCCACCTTTCCCCCGGGCAGGCCCACCAGCACCTCGAACGCGAGCGCGTCCGCCTCCACGCCCTCCCTGTCCGTCACCTCCACCAGCAAATACTCTATCACCTCGCCGGGCCCGTCGGGGCTCAGCGCGAGCGCCGCCGCGGGCGGCTCCACGACGGGCGCGACGCCGCCCGGCATGCGCAGCAGGAACGCCGCGGGGACGAAGCCGCTGCGGCCGCGCCGGTTGCGCGCCTCCCACCAGCGCGCGTGGCGCGTGCACACGATGGCGACGACCTCGCCGCGCGCGCACGGCAGGAACAGCGGCCCGCCGCCCGGGAAGTCCCAGCCGCACACCGCCGCGAACGGGCGCGCCGCCGCCGCCGCCGCCTGCTGAGCTGTGGACGCGGCGTTGGGCGATGCGCCGGCGGCGCCGCCGCCGCCGCCGCGCGCGGCGTCGTGTCTGGGGGAGGGGGTGGCGTCGCTGCCGCCGCCGCCGCCGGCGGCGGCGCCGCGCGTGCTGTGGCGGTCGCCTTTGCGCCGCGGCGACTTCTCGGACATGGCAGTGCTGGAGGCGCTGCGCAGGGCGCGCTGCTGCTGCTGCTGCTGCTGCTGCTGCTGCTGCTGCAGCAGATGCTGCTGCTGCTGCGTCAGCGGCCGCTGCTGGCATGAGAGGTGACCATGGCGGTGGCAGGTGTGGGCAAAGCAGCGAAGGCACTGGTGGTCAGGCAGTCAAGTCAGTTATCGGCACAAGGGCGGCGGCAGGGTGCATTTGCAGGCCAGAAGCGGGCAGCGATGTTGCCATGATGCAACGCTGGGTTGAGAGTCACAGCGGTGGTGAAAATGAACATTTGCGTGCTGCAGAGGCAACACTACTCGCACGTTTGCAGGGTTCTGTTCAGGAGTGCATAGGGTTGGTGACACACAGCCACAGTGGAGTCAGCTGTGCTGACAGGGGCCCATCTGTCGTAAGTCGGGAGCACTGGTTGCAATTGTTGTGGCTGACAGCATTGCCATTCAGGCTGGATACTGCACATTCATGCTGTGGTGCCCATGTCTACACCGAGCTTGAGGTCAGCACTGCAGCAGCTCCCATTCGGAGATGGCCCTGACACAAACTAAACTGATAATTGTAACACTGGCACTAGCGATTTGATCACAACAGCCATCAGAGGAAACACATGATTGTGGCAGCAGCAGCAGCAGGAGCAGCAGCAGCCGTGACCGCTTATGGCTGACGACTTCTGCAAGAGCTGTGTTTGTTTAATGTCAACCTGCACCATGTGCTCATTACCGCTTATGGCTGACGACTTCTGCAAGAGCTGTGTTTGTTTAATGTCAACCTGCACCATGTGCTCATTACCAACACAACCTGCACCATGTGCTCATTACCGCTTATGGCTGACGACTTCTGCAAGAGCTGTGTTTGTTTAATGTCAACCTGCACCATGTGCTCATTACCAACACTCGTTCATGGGTTGTAACAACTCACGTTAAAGCCGGCAAGGCGGAGAAGCCTGGTGATCGGCACCAGCACCAGCCAGCGCAATAGCAGCGCAGCAGATGCTGCTATTAGCCTCCTCCCTCGCGCAGCAGCACCACCGCCATCGTGAAAGCCTTGTTGATTCGTATCGCTCCGAGCGCCAACAACTCCCAAAGCTGCAGCTCCACAGATGTTGCGCGGACTCCGTCCTTGTCAGCACATCTGCACTAGCTCAAGATCATCGCAAGTTGATGCTCACCAGAGCAGCTGCACTGCAAGCAGTTGGCGAAAAAAAACTGTTACTGCGTTGTTGCGCATACATGCGGCAAAAACTCGAAGCTAACATAAGCAGTGCACTCTGGCACCCCTATGAATACTTTCGCTGACGGTGACTCTGTGACAACTCCATGCAATGAAAGCGAAATCCCAGCATCATACATTGCCACCGCAGCAACTTCACAAGCAGAAGAGCTAACCACACAAGAATGCAAAAACAAGAAGCACACACACACACCATTCCAGTGCAGCGGAATGATACCATAACGATTGCAAGTGCTATTTATCTGTTGCCAGCTGTGCGCACAAACCATTGCCACAGGAACACAAAGCGCACGCATCAGCATACCCAGCGGCTGCTGCTGCTGCCTGCATAGTATGTATTGCTGCGGAGCCGCTGATTCTGCTGCTGCTGCTGCTGCTGCTAGAGGCACCTGCTGCACACAAACAAAACTTCCGCTTCGCTGCCAGTGTGCGCGTCCACAAGTGGCGCATGCACGGACAATGGATACCGCAGCCGCCGTTGCGCGCCATGCACCACGTTTGGATTCTCCAGTGAGTCCAGCGGACTTCAACTTCAACATGGTGCGCCGCAGTGCATGATTCCATGTTGTGCTCGTGCATGGATGCTGGCAGGTTGCAGCGCAGCGCTGCGCCCATATGCTTTTGCTGCGCAGCAGCGCGCTCATAAGCTGCACATGGAGGGAAACCAAGAACACATTGCGAGTGAATGTGAGTTGCAGTAAGGGTGGGGATATCACATGTGGCATGTCGCGGTTGTAGTTGCGAAGGAATGGCACGTCACTGCTGAAGTTGCACTGCTGTTACACACAAAGTGGCTGCTACTGCGCTGGCACGGTCTGATGTAGTGGTGCATACTGCAACACCATGGCATGCCACTTGAGCGTCAAAACTCGAGCATCAGAACTAGCAACACGCAGCGAAAAAAGGACCAAACTACTGAGCGCGTGGCGCTGCGGCGCCCCGCCCTGATATGCCGGTACCCGTCGGAGACAGAGGCCCTCGGAACACACCCAGGAAGAGGTGTGGCACGAACACTGCAATGTAGAGCCACCGCATGCACTCAGGGCTTGCACGGCGACACAGTCTTGCCAGTTACAAAGCTGCGTGCGGCGCCAGACCGGAAGACGTTCGCCTACAGCACAGTTATTTGTGTAATTGCATGCTTGCGAACACAACCTCTGCTTGAAACAAAAGTGACACTCCAGAGCCAACCAAGCAGCTGTTGCACACGCGCGCTTTCACTCACAGCTCTATCATGAAAGGGGGGACCATGCTCAATGACGATGCAAGATGCGCAGTCAAACAAACATCACACGCGCCGCGCGCGCGCACGAGGCATGACTGCACCACGAAAGCATGGGCCTTGCTCAATGACGACGCGGGATGCACGCGCACAGTCACAGCATGAAACAGCCACACACGCGCGCGCGAGAGAGAGAGCGAGGGAGACTCACAAGTAGTCCGGCGCGGGCGACTTGGCGGGCACGCCGCGCGTGTCCTGCGGCGCGGCCTCGAAGATCTTGAACGCGCGCCCGAGGTGCTCGTCGAGCTCGAGGATCGCGGCGACGTTGCCGCAGCGGTAGCAGTAGTTGGGCGCGCTCCACACTGTCACGAGCGCGCCGCCGAACATGGAGCGGTGCCCCTCCATGACGAGCTGGTGCGCGCGCGCGATGAGCGTGAGGCCGTTCGCCTCGTTGAACTTCTGCACGACGTCGCCGCCGAAGAGGTAGCCCGCGCCGCGCGGCGACAGGCCCCAGCCGTCGATCTCCTCCGGGTCCGACCAGAGGAGGTCGCACATGGCGCCGTCGTGCGGGACCTCCTGCTTGCGGTCGAGGACGCGGACCTGGCGCATGCATACATGCATACGCGGGGGTTGTTGTTGGCATGCTGGATTGGGGAGTGATGTGTCTGGGACTTGTGCGCATCATGGGTATGGTGTGTGCGTACATGATGCGACCCAAAGTATGCAGTGTGCGTACGTCATTCGACCCAAAGAGGAGGTCGCACATGGCGCCGTTGTGCGGGACGTCCTGCTTGCGGTCGAGGACGCGCACCTGGCGCATGCGCATGCGCGATACGTACATACACAGGGGGGTGACGTTGGCACGCTGAACTGGAAAGTCATGCAGAAGAAGTGATGTACGCCACGTGTGTGTGCAATATGCGTACGCCATAACGGAGTCTGATTCAAAGAAGGAAGTCGCACATGGCGCCGTCGTGCGGCACCTCCTGCTTGAGGTCGAGGACGCGCACCTGGCGCGTGCGCATGCATACGTGCGGGGGGGGGGTGTCGTTGGCACGCTGAATTGGCGATTGATGTGTCTAAAAGTCATGCGCATCATGGGTATGCAGTGTATGTACTTCGAAGTACATCATTTGACACAGAGAGGTCGCACATGGCGCCGTCGTGCGGCACCTCCTGCTTGCGGTCGAGGACGCGCACCTGGCGCGTGCATGCATGCGTACGCGCGGGGGTGTGTTGTTGGCACGCGCGGGGGTGTGTTGTTGGCAGGCTGAAGCAGCATCGTGGAGTGATGCATTGGAAGGGCGTGCACATCATGGGTATGCAGTGTGCATACGCCATGACATGATCTGACCCAAAGAGGTCGCACGCGGAGCTGTTCGTCAATGCTACTTTTTATGCTGTTCACGGCGACGCTCTGTCGCGCACGCAAATGCCTGCGGTCTTCAACCTCTCAACTTTGAACTTCAAGTGTGTGCCTCTGAATTGATGCAGCGCTGCTCAGCAATATGCCGCTGTTACAGATGCGGTCATCAATCACAGACGTGCACTTGAAGTTACAGTTGAAGTTGCATTTGTCAACAGCTGCGCACCTGATCCAGCGTGTTGATGCTCGGCGACAGCCCCCCGTGGACGCACAGTATGCGGTCGTCAATGATGGCGCTGAGGCTCAGGTAGTCAAAAATCTCCGTGCAGTAGCGCCACACGTTGACGCTGCCGTACTTGCGCAGGCACTCGTCGTAGAACCCGTACACCTGCGTCGCGTGGGCAAAGCGCGTGTGACGTGCGCGCACGCGCTATCAGTACATTGGCGAGATTGTTGTGGTCGCCCAGGCCCGCAAGTCCTGAGCGCTGATGTAAAACAAGCGCTCAGCGCTGAAACCCGACGACAGGCATATTGCGTGAAGGGCTATGGGAGGCATGTGAGGATCAGGAATGCCAACCGGTGTAGCACGCGTGTGTACATATGCACAGTCACACCCTGAAGTGCATCTGTCCCAGCACTCGTGAGCCAGGATGTGCGTCAATGTGGTATTCACTCAACAAGGGCAGTTACACAGCGCGCTTGACGTACGCTGGTGCCAGCATTGTGCCATTGCTGTTGGCACAGTGTAAGAAGTGCAAGCACTGAGTAAAATTCAGCAAGCACATGGCAGGATACTGATGTATTCGTATACACGTCAAAGAAGCTGCAGACTAGACATCAAATGACGCTTGAAGTGTCGGCATGGTTGCGAAACTCAGACACTCCCTATTCCGACGGAACTGTACACATTGTGATTGAAACTGCGCATTGATGGCAGCGTTTCCGCTCATGCTCCGATGCCCGCACTCTCATAGCGCCTGCAGCGTTTGTACTACCTGTGTTGTTTGGCCATCCGTCGTACTTCAAAGTACAGTGTGTGATTAAAACTCTGTTCGTCATCATGATCACCCTCAGACGCTTCGTGTCCTCCTGGCGCGGCAGGTACTTCTGAACCGATCCATACAAAGAACGTGTCTGTGTCAGCATTTCACCTCACGGTCTAAACCCAGCACACTGATTGCGACTGCAGTGATTCTATCACCTGTGTTATTTGTCGTGACTCGTGGTTGCCGCGTATGAGTGTGATGCGGTCAGGATACCGGACCTGCGACAGAGGCAATGAGCATCAGTGATGGTGCACACACAATGAGTCAGCACCGGTACGTGCGATGAGTTGCCATGAAAGCAGCACAGAAGCGCCGCAGAGACAACCGCTTCAGAGGTGTGAGTCAGCACCAGTGCAAGCAAAACGCGGTGTGATGCCACGAAAGCAGCACAGTGGCGCCACAAACAACCGCATCAGCGGTGCTCGTAGTTGCCACTGTGTTTGCCAGTTGTGTGGCATGCAGCCTTGAGCCTCGACGCAGAACTGTTCCGAGTCAACGAGCTTTTGGCGCTTTGACATCTACGCCCATAAAATACATTATTAGGTAGCAGCATCATTGTGGCTGGCGCAGGCATGGACCATGTAAAACAGGATTGATTCCGTACATCTCTGAAGTGAAGGTGGCACAGAAAGCTTGGTGAGTTGTACCCAGGACCGAACCATCGTAAACTAAGTAACCCGCCCTCCAACCTGCCATGCCGTCACGGGCCAGCGTCATCCTGCACAACCGAAGTAGGCCACAGCACAGCCCAGCGGTCACTCATGTGCGGCGCTGCAAGTACGAAGTGCTTGTCCTGCGTGGCTGTCGCTTCTTGAAGTTTATCATGACAGCAACAGCCAAGTCACATTGGTCCATGCTCCTGTTCTGGCCGGCATCATCACTTGTGATTCTGAATGCCACCGATGGCCGATCTTGCTTCAGGCATAAAATCTATGTTGACCCAAGCTCTACACTGACCACGACCATGCTTGGCAAAGTTGTAGAGTATGTGAAAGTTTTAGCATGAGGAAGCCGCTAACCGACATGTCAACTTGCTGTTTACGAGTAAACAGCGGTGGTAGCGGAAGCGTCACATCTCAGCTTCAGACCGGTTGTGTTTTGAACAAGGCCTGAATTGCTGTGTACCCTACTGCAGCTGCAGAGCAGCACTGCGTGGTGTTGCTTGTGAAAGTTGCTATCCTGGTTTGCGTATCTTGAGCACCCACACTCCACCCAGAGTTAAAAGGCAAAAATACTAGTCAATTTGACCTGCGCATGACCCTGCACTCGCCAGACCATGTTCTGTTGCAACTTCAACTGTGCAACTTAAAAATATTGAGCACTCACTGCAAGAGGAAAAGGATGCGTGAGTTGCAGCCATCTAGACTAGGTCAAAAAATGACCTACAAACAAAACTTGAACATGGTGGTCACAACGGAGTTTGGTGCAGCAGATGCGCCAGGTAACGAGTCTGCCCAGTTAATACTTGACCGGGCGTCATGCACCCAGATAACAGGTGTAAACCACGCGTTGCCCATATCACAGGTGTTGTGCCAGTCTCACTTATTGATGATAAGGCTGAATATAACGCCATGTTTTGTGGGCTGCCTGTGCAGCTTGCAAGCACTTTGTTACAAACTGGCCTTGCTGTGTAAATTGTGGCCCCATCTTGATATGGCCCATCAACATGGGCCTAAGGTTGATATTGAAAGGCCCCATGTGTTGATGGTAAATATCAACATGGATCGTGAAAAGCTGCTAGCAATGCGTTCTCCGTACGTGCATGATGCCTATTCTCACGTGATGCAGATTGGTACCCCAGTCCACACACACTTCGCTGCACCTGCCAACACGCACGCTGCATGACGGCAGCCAACGGTCATGCTTCGTTGCAACAGCCGGCACTGTGTGGTGCATGGCGCAACAAAAGTCCAATTTCTACCAAGCGCAGTCGGAAGTGCAAGATGCTGAGGCATCACTGCATCTACGGCGGTACCAGATGACTGTGCGTCAGGGTCATCAATTCTATTGAAAATATCTGGGAACCAAAGCAACATATATACTACACAATATAACAGGTGTAAACCACGCGTTGCCCATATCACAGGTGTTGTGCCAGTCTCACTTATTGATGATAAGGCTGAATATAACGCCATGTTTTGTGGGCTGCCTGTGCAGCCTGCAAGCACTTTGTTGCAAACTGGCCTTGCTGTGTAAATTGTGGCCCCATCTTGATATGGCCCATCAACATGGGCCTAAGGTTGATATTGAAAGGCCCCATGTGTTGATGGTAAATATCAACATGGATCGTGAAAAGCTGCTAGCAATGCGTTCTCCGTACGTGCATGATGCCTATTCTCACGTGATGCAGTTGGTACCCCAGTCCACACACACTTCGCTGCACCTGCCAAAATGCACGCTGCATGACGGCAGCCAGCGGTCATGCTTCGTTGCAACAGCCGGCACTGTGTGGTGCATGGCGCAACAAAAGTCCAATTTCTACCAAGCGCAGTCGGAAGTGCAAGATGCTGAGGCATCACTGCATCTACGGCGGTACCAGATGACTGTGCGTCAGGGTCATCAATTCTATTGAAAATATCTGGGAACCAAAGCAACATATATACTACACAAGAAAACTTGCTGCGATGTCACTATTGCATCGGAACTGCATCATGAACACAACAGTACCTTCGCCGTCATGTTATCAATGTACTCACCATCGCCATGCAATTTGCAAGACACCAGTGCCATGCTCTGTGCGCCATTCTACTCTATGTAACTGTAACAGACTTTTGATTGCATGTCAGCACCTGATCAACTGAACCTTGCAGCAAAATCGGTGTGCCCCGAGAAGCGATCGGTGAAAGAGTGGGTATTGTCGACCAACGCTGAAGCCCAGCAGAAGGATGTAAAAGCAAAACCTGTACATCTTGATCAGTGTGTCTTGTTAGGTGGTACCTGCCCACTACCCGCCTAAAACTGCACACGGCGCTGCCAGAAGTGCAAGAAGCTGCCCTCGGAAGTTCCGCGATCCCAATGACATGTTGCTGACGGCACGCGACCATGTACAACATGGTACGAAGTAAAGAGTATGAGCCGCCAGATCTTGATGAAGAGTGTTGGACTACACGTACAAGCTGCCACATGTTCTGTTTTGATACGGTTTGAGAGTTGCGTACCTTGAGCGCCAGCAACAGCAAGAACGTCTCCACGGAGTAAAAGCCTCTGTCCACAAAGTCCCCAAGAAACAGGTAGTTCTTGTCCGGGCAGTCCCCCCCCACCTTGAACAGCTCCATCAAGTCATAGAACTGCCCGTGTATGTCGCCGCAGATGGTGACGGGAGCATCCACCCTCTGCACGTTGGACTCGTCCACCAGTATCTCCCGCGCCTTCTGGCACAGCTGCTTGACCTCGCTCTCCTTGAGGTAGTCGCACCTCTTGAGTCGCTCTATCTGCTCGTCCAGATCGCTGATGGTCGCCATGGTCCACTCCGCCTACCCCCCCCAACTTCCTCTGAAATCCGTTCTCTCCCCTCTCGTGCCCTCTCCTTTGGACTGCCTCCGGTTGCCGTGGTGGTGTGCCTAGCGCACGTTCATTGCTCAGGCGCGCACGCCACCCTGCTGATCTCCTGCTCCTGCCTGTCTGCCCCTCGTCGCTAGCCAACAGCGCTTTTTGGTCCGAGCTTTTTCTCTGCAGTCGCACATACATACCCCGTAGTCGAACGTGAAGTGCGTGAGATCAAGCGAGGATGGAGGAGTGTAGTGTATAGTGCTGGAAAGGCACCGTAGTACTGGACGCTGCGCGTCTGCCAAAGCGTCACCACGATCGCAGCAGGATGAGGCAAACGGTTGTGCCAAGCAACCATCATTCATCAGGGATCGCCGGAGCCCGTCGCTGTTGTCTGCTGCCGCTCTACGCATCATCGGAGCCAGCAGCACCTAGCTTGGAAGGCCACAGCAGCCGTAAACCGCGATCCGTGCGTCCCTGGCAGCCGCCAGACGCCAGCAGCAGCACTACCGCACGACAGCACGCACGTGAACGAGTTCAAAGCGACTGTCGCAACAGCACTGCGCCTGCTGCTGATGTTGGTGCCACCGCTTCCCCACCGCGTAAGCGTCATGCCAGCCTAAAAGGCAGAAGTGGGACCAAGACGGCACGCCGCATAGCGGACAACGTAAAACGCATTCAGGCTCTCACCGGCCCCGACGATTGGCGACAAATTGAGGCCACGCTGGCGGACATGAGAGCAGAGGGGCTTATCCGCGACGGACGCGTGTACACATCGGCAATACGTGCTCTAGGCTATGCGGGCCGATGGCGCATGGCCTGCGACCAGCTCGATGCCATGCGACGGGATGGACTGGCGCCGGGCCTGCACGCTTACGGCGCCGCCATCAACGCCGCCGCGCAGCCCGGGCAGTGGCAGGTGGTGGAGCAGCTGCTGGCGCAGCTGCGCGCGGAAGGTTTGCAGCCCAACGCAATCATCTGGCACGGCGTGGTGAGCGCGCACGCGCGTGGGCGGCACGTGGCGGGAGTTCTGGAGACCCTGAAGGACATGCGCGCGTGCGGCGCGCCTCTGGAAGCAACCATATTCTACCAGGCGCTCAGCGGCTGCGCGTGGGCGGGCGACGGACACACGGCGCTGGCGCTGCTCGCTGACATGCGGCGCCGCGGCCTGCCGCTGGGATCGCTCGTGTACACGCCCGCCATCCTCGCGACCGCTGCGACGCCGGCCCTGCTGCAGTCCAGTCTCGCGCTGCTGGCGGAGGCGCGCACTGGCGGTAGCAGCAGCGGCGGCGGCAGCGGCGTGCGCTTGAGCACCGCCTGCGTCAACGCCGTCATTAACGCGTGCGCGGCGAGCGCGGACACCGCCGCCGCGGCGTGGCCCACTGCGCTCGCGCTGCTCGACAGCATGCGCATGGCGGGCCCGCCGCCGGACGCCATCAGCTACAACTCCGCGCTCAAGTGCCTCGCGGCGGCGGGCCAGTGGGAGCGCGCGACGGCGCTGCTCGCCAACATGTGGCTGCACAGCAGCAGCGGCGGCGGCGGCGGCGTGCAGCCGGTGCGCCCGTCGCAGCGCGCGTACGCGGCCGCGATCCTCGCGTGCGCCAACGCCAAGCCCGTCGCGCGGTGGCGCGAGGCACTGGCGCTGCGCGCGGAGATGGCGACCGTGGGGCTCGGCGCGGACTGCCCGCACGCGCTGAGCGCCGCCATGAGCGCGTGCGCGCGCGCCGGGCGCTGGAAGCGCGCGCTGCAGCTGCTGCGCGCCGCCGGCAGCAGCGGCAGCCTGCAGCGCGCGGACGGCAGCGCTAACGGCGACGGCGGCGGCGCCGCGGCGGCGGCGGCTGCGCGGAACGCCAAGAACCCCGTGCTGTACGGCATCGCCATCGCGGCGTGCGCCGCGGAGCGCAAGGCGGACCTGGCGGAGCGGCTGCTGCGCGAGATGCGCGTGGCGGGCCTCGCGCCGTCGCTGGTGCACTACAACAGCTACCTCAAGGCGTGCCCGTACGCGCGCGCGCGCGCGGTGCTCGCGGAGATGGTCGCGGGCCCGGTGGACGCGGTGCCCCAGCCCGACGTCATCTCGTACAACACGGTCATCGCGGCGGCGGCGCAGGAGGGCCTGCTGAGCGATGCGCTGGCGCTGCTGCGCGAGCTGGACGCCGCCGCTGCCGCCGCCGCCAACAACTCTGCCGCTGCGGTGGAGAGCGGGGAGAGCGGCAGCGATGGGCTTGCGGTCACGAAGGCGTGCAGCGGCGCCGCTGCAGCGGTCCCCATTAAGCCCGATGTGTTCACGTACAACAGCTGCATCACCGCCGCCGCGGCGGCGGCGCGCCCGGACGCGGCGGCGGCGCTCATGGACGAGATGCGCGCGCGCGGCGTTGCGCCGGACCGCGTCTCGTACCGCGGCGCGCTGCGCGCGTGCGCGGCGGCGGGCGCGTGGCGGCGCGCCCTCGACCTGCTCACAGAGATTGAGGCGGCGGAGCTCGCGTGCGACGACGCGTGCGTGAGCCACGCGATCCGCGCGTGCTGCGCGGCGGCGCAGCGCGTGCCGGCGCGCGCGCTCGTCGACGCCGCGCGCGGCCAGGGGCGCCCGCTGACGATGGCGGCGTTCAAGGCGTTCACCAGGGCGTTCGGCAAGGACGCGCTGTACGAGCCGCTCGTGCTGGAGGGCGCATACGCGGCGGACGCTGCCGCGGCGGCGGCTGCAGCGGCAGGGGCACAGGCGGCGGCGGCAGCAGGGGCGGAGGAGGCGGAGGCTGACGGAGGTCGTGTAGCACAGGCGGAGCGAGAGATAGGGGGCGCGGCGGGTGCCGCTGCTTGTAGCGAAGCGGGAGTTGTTGAGGGAGCAGGTGCTGACAACGGAGCGTGTTTGGAGCGCAGCAGCTCTCACACCGGGGTCGGATAGGTACCGCTTGCGTTATGCGTTGCAAGTCCTGACGCAGATCGGGCACTTGACAGTTGCACTAATTGCGACGCCAATGCATTTTGTACATTCACGTGGTCTCACGCACATGATGATGCAACAGAACTTGTGCATCTGCTGGTTTTGACGGGCGCCATGTCTGTACTGCAGAATATCAGCAAATGCTCACATGTCTCATCTCATACTCATGGACTGTGGTGCACAGAGATGTGGATGAGTGTTTTCAGTGTGTTTCCAGTGTGAGCTTGCTTCTGGCAGAGGTGTCAGTGGCTTAAGGAAGGCATTGGCCGGCCAGCGTGCTGCTGAGGCGCATGCATCTTATCAACATGCTTGTTGCCGATACAAACCAGGTTGCTCAAGTGATTGTGCTTGATTCTTGTGATGCAGTACGCAAACAACAGACACCATAACCATAGCGCTGCACTACCAGGCGACTGCACATTGTGACTGCATTGCGGACTGCGCAATGCTCACCGCTGTTGTGCTGTCTGTGACACCACCATGCAGTGTCTAGCGCAGAGGCAACCACATGTGGTAGGTTGACGTGCTGCGAAGTGAGCTTTGCGGCCCACCAAATGTCATGTGCAATAATTGCGCAGTGACCTACCTGCATGCGTCACTTGTCCATTGACTCATTGAATTGACCCATCTATCCATCATGGCGTGCAGAGGTGCGACCGATTGCAACACAAGCGGGCAGCTAATGCACCTCCTGTGCTGGCATGTGTGCAGGCAACATGTGCACCAGCAGCAATGTGGTTGTGGCATTTGTGCAGGCGAGAGCATGATGATCTTCATGAGCAAAAACTTGACTCGTGTGGCAGAGGCATGTGCAACAACAGGTCCGAAGAACAAAAAGGCATTAGCCTGCATTGCATTTACATCGTGCGAGCACAGCATTTTAGCTTTATGACACTGTCCTGGCCCCCAAGGGGGCACCGTCGTGACCAAAAAACAAACTGAATCCGACGCCTGGAGGGTGATCCGATTTTACTTGCCAAAAATGTCCTGATGAGGTAGGCCCCATAAACCGCAAACAACGGCACTTAGGCCTGTCTGCTTCATACAAAACTGAATAACAATGATGCCAACATTTGCGCTCTTTGCGCTCTGTGTGTGTGTGTGTGTGTCTGTGTGTGTGCAGCGTCACATGTAACGACGATGTCGCGCTCACATTTCGCTCCAGGTGGTGGCCAAGGGCATCTCCATGCTATGCATAGCGGCTGCGGTGCTGGCTTCGGCATACCATATCTCTGATAGAGTGGTGCCGACCACTACTGCGGCCAGTATGCTCGATTGAAACCATATCTGGTTAGCTGGCCACACCAATTTCCTGGGATATGACGAGGAGGCTGTGAGAAGTGGCGCGATGGCATTAGTCGCAGCTCCGATGCCGGCCAGGACTCCCATCATGGCGCACATGTTCCAGTGGAACGACTTGAAAGCCTTGCCGAGCGGTTGAGGCGTGGTGGCGCTTGCAATGCTGGCGAGCATGATCTCTGTTGCCGTCGTTGCGAATGCCACCACAATCACCAAGCACACCTGAGCCCAGGCCTTGCCGCTCGATGACATGATTTGCAGACAGAGTACCACTCGCTCAAAGCTCTGCTGGTGCCGAAACGAAGTGCTTTGTACGAGACCAACAGCATGACACACGAGCTGCTGGCGGGCGGCGGCTGTCCTCAACCAGCACACCTCTCAACTTCAAGTGTGATCCGATTCGGCAACGGCGGGCCAATCAGGGTGCTGCTCAGGAAAAGCAAGGAGGTGCGCGCGGTCTAGTGTGATGCCGTGGACTACTCGCGCCGTAGACCTGAAGACACACAATACATCATTGATGCGGGCGATCATTGCCAGTCGGCACACGCCTCTGCAGGCCCAACACACATAGCACACACACGTTTCTGGAGGCATGTCGGCGGCGGAGGCACGGCTGCGACAGCGGCGGCTGCTGCTGAATAGGATAGCAAAAGCGGGCTTCCTGTTCACCATATTCATGTCCATCGTGATGGTGGCGGAGATTGCGGTATTGAGGAATTTCGCTGTTGGCACCTTCCAGTCTCAGGTATGCCTCACACAGCAAAATCGCAGTCAGGCGCATTTTATCCTTGCAATCGCAGCACAGCACATGATGAAGGCTGCAAGGCAACCCCTCCTACATATGCATCAGCAGCGACAAGATGAACAGCGATACAAAGCATTCAGCTCTCCTTTAGGGGCTGGCAGAACGAGTGCCTACGAACAGTACAATTTCGCTCTGCCCCTGCTACGGCCGATGCTCGGTGAGCCAGTGATTTACCGCTCGCTTAGGCTGGGTGGAATGTGTGCTTCTGGTGTCATCACTGATCAGCCACAGCAGCACATGCCTAGTGCTACCGCAACAGCAGCACTGCCCACTTGCTGCCCCAGTATGATGAGTGGAGGCCTTGCGGATCCTCGCTGGCCCACCTGCACCTGAAACATTGCTGCTGCGGTCCACAGCCCTGCTTTGCACTTGCAACTAATGCGCAGCGCGTGTTCGCCAGCGCGCAATGCCGCTGTGCCTCACCCAGTGAAAGGCATGACACGTTTGGCCGTTCTTGTCGTTGCGGCCCTCACACTGGATATACTCAAGCCCGACCGTCAGGCGAATTGAAATAGCCCCCCGGCCATTGTACTGAAATGTGAAAGTCAACGGGACAGGGCCCGCCCTCCCCTCACCGCCTTCTATATCAATTGGCAAAGCAAAAGCACAGTATCGGAGAGAGTTCTGCAACCTCTCGATCTCCGCTAGCTCGATGCACCCCGTATCACCGAGACGCTGCACGCACGCACGCATCCCTGCCGCCCTTCTATCCATGTGCGTGCGCCCATCTGACCGCCGCAAACGGCCGCTGTGTGCTGAGCGCCGCTGCACGCGCAGGAGGACCGCCTCGTGCGCATGTACAAGGAGGGCAGGTTCTTCACCAAGGTGCTGCGCGAGGCCGATGGCTCGGCGTTTGGCCTCAAGTACAAGAACTTCCCCGTTGCGCGGCTCTGCCACATGCTGCCCGGGCTGGTCTGGGCGATCCTCGGGCCCATCCAGTTCAGCGCCATCATACGGCGCAGGTATGTATGTAGACACCCAGGAGTGGTTGTCACTGCGCATTGAGACACTTTGTCACAAGGCAGACTGTATGTGGAGTGCTGGTAGCAAGCTTGACGCCAATCACCTGGGCTTTTTCGCGCTCTGAGCAAGAATCAGTGAAAAGCACATGCCGGATGGCACGCACGCTAGATGGCAAGTTGGGCGGCAACCATGTGGGCTTTTGCACTTTAAACAAGAATTCATCAAATGCACACACCCTTGCTGCCTTCACAATGTCTCGGTTGGCCTCGACATTTGTATGCATCATCCCATTTGTGCGCCCAGCGCTCCACGCTGCCGACAATGTGCAATGCCGGTCAGGTCACCTACGCGCGCAGCGCCTCTGCTCATTGCTGCAGTTCTCGGCGTCTCCTCCATGCATGCGCAATTTGCCCCCGTCGAGCCCTGCCGCTCCTGACACTAACCCTAACCCCAACCCTAACTCCCCTTGAACCCTGCCCGCACTGCAGGTACCGCCGCGTGCACCGCGTCTCGGGGCGCGTCTTCATGGCGTGCTCCGCGCTCATCGCCATCGGCCTGTGCTCCATCATCCGAAACAGGCTCACCTTCTACACGGCGGGGTTCTGGGACCTCGTCTTTCTCTCCGTGATGAACGCGTGGTTCGTGTTCTCCGGCGCGCGCGGCGTCGCGCTCGCGCGCCGCGGCGACATCCGCGGCCACCGCGTCTGGATGCTGCGCCACTGCGCGAGCGGCTACTTTGTCTTCCTGCAGCGCATCATCATGCTGCTGACGCGCGGCGCGCTCATGCGCGGCGGCTTCGACCTGACCGTCAGCATCAACGGTGCGTCACTTTGGGTGGCCGCCTTCTTCAAGTTCAGAGTATGTGGCATCTGTGGCGGCAGTGACGTGCCATCGCATTGCAATCTGCCAGGCTGCGGCACCACTGCATGCGTGCGCTTGTGTCTTCATCTTGCCACTACTTACAACTGCAGCGCATTCACAGCCTCCTCGAGCATGACCCCCATGAGTAATGCTCGTGTGCTGTTCACGGCGCGCCCATCATATTGTACCTTTTTGCAGACCGCCATGGCTCGTCACATGCGGTGGGGCCGTCGGCAGAACTGTCCCCAGAGATGGCCGGCGGTTATGCACGCGCCACCTCTGTGCCAGCGCTCAACCTGAAGATGTCCGCCACAGCATCCATCACTCAGTGAAGCCATATTTTGAGACACAATGTCACCGAACACAAGTGCTTTCTTTGCATGCGCTATCCGCTGCAGCCAAGGCGTGGTTCCACGTGTGCGCGCTCATCGCGGCGGCCATCAGCGTCACCGCCATTGAAGTCTGGCTCGCGGTGACGAGCGCCAGCGCTGCGGCAGTGCTCAGAGCCACCTCACCTGCGCCACAGGACGCCGTTATCAAAGCAGCGGCGCCTGTTAACAAGCGCGCGCTCGCGCTCGATCCGCGCCTGGACGCTCTGCGGACGCCGCTGCCGACGCCATCGCCAATGAGCGCTGCCGCCGCGGGCGAGACGTACGTCTTTTAGAAGCTGCTTCTTAAGGACATGACCGGGGGGGTTGGTTGCGGGGCGTTGCCATCTTTCTCCTGGAAGACTACTACTGCTGGCGCATGTGGTGTGGTCATTTACTGTGCGTCACACAGTATGTCTGCGTTTTGTCTCGGCGGTTAGGGAGCGGGGTGCGCTGGGTTCCTTGTTGAGCATTGTGGAGTTCTTTCTCAATTTTGATTCGTGAATCAAATGTGACGGTACTGAAATATAGTGCGCATTTGCCCTTGGGTCTGCTGCTTGGAGCGGATGCATCTATTTGGCCTTGGCTGCTGCGTAGTGCTGGCGCGTGACTGCCACTGGTGTTTAGCGTGCTTCGTCAATCCAAGCAGGTGACCGGCCCCGTCGGTGACCACCCTCATAATCCCAGTTGAACGCAGCATTGCTTGGCGAAAAGTGGCGGCAAGCGCCAGAGAGTCCCCGCCCATTATCATTGCTGCAGCACAAGTATACTGAGGCATGAACCCCCAACTTTGCATCTAATGTTGTTAAGACTTTTTTGGGTGTTGATGGTGTTCGATGCGCGATGGCACCTCACTTGCATCTGACGAGGCGCAATTCGGGCGTGTGGGGTGGTAGGGACAAAGCCCTGAGCCAATGGACCTCTACGATGTGGTCACGTTTTGTGGTCATGTTTTGTGCCCTTGGCGTGACAGGCCACTTTGCAGTCACAACCCTGATGCTACTGGCCGCTCTATACATACCCCAGCGTAGTGGTCAAGTCTCATATTGCCGCAATATATGTCGATACATTGTGGAAAGGTCAGGTGAAATCATCAAGGATCGGCACATTGGCATTAACGCAGGTCTTCTGCAGCGCCACACTCCCTTTTATGCCTGCCAACCTGTCGTGCCGCTTTCAGAACATGGTCTGGACTCTTCAACGACATGGTCTTGCTTGCACAAGTGGCCAAGAGCTTGTACATTCTGAGTTGCTGCCGTGTGTAGTGCCACACCGCTGCCTCCAGTCACGAGACACCTTCGTTGTCGCTATGGCACGTCGTTCACTGACAGTGATGGTGATCAGTTCATGTCCCAGAAGGCGGTCGAGCCTGAAGGTTTGCCACTCGCATGCGTGTGGCAAGATGCACTGGCAATCTAGGTGTTCTAAGGTCCGCACATGGCAGTATTGCAAGGAGAGAGTATGTAAATCTTTGAGACGAACAAATACACATGCACAGAAGTGCAACAGGCTTGTGTTGAGTGACCAATCAGTCTGGACAATGCATTTCAGTGCAGAAGAGCAGGGTGAGACACATGGTTTCAGTGAAGTCAATTAAGATTGTTTGTGAAAGGAAGTTTCATGGTGCAATGCACCCGCCATGCAACGCACTGGTCATCTGCATATACTGGTGCATTTCCGCAACTGCCGGGTCTGACAGAGAAACAAGATCAGTGATGCTTCGGACACTGGACTAGCTGTCACCGCTGCTCTGTGGCTTCTCTAAACATGGGGCCACTGCTACAAAAAGGCAGCCTGGTTTTCTGGAGACTGCCAGGCCAAACACCACATGCGCACCGACATTATTTGTGCACAGCGAAATGCTAAGCTGTGTGACGCTGCCGAGTCGCACAATGCCCAGGTGGTCGCTGGTCGTTCGACTACTCCATCTTGGTGCTGGCGGCTTCGCCCTTGGCGACCGCGCGCACGCCCGCCGTGTACTTCTTCATGCCAACCTGCAATGAGGAGCACAATGTGGCGCGGAGCATGCCATTAGTGAGCAACTGCCAAGTCATGCCTCGTACACAGAGGCATGTGTGTACATGTTCATGTTGGCCTGGCCTTGACAGGATGCATGTCCGCAAGGACGCTGTGAGTGGCTCGCCGAGTGCATCCCATTGCTGGTGATGACAGGGGCTCGCACAGTATATGCTGCACCCTTCAGACAGCTCGATGCTTGTGCCGTTATGGGGCAACGCCAATGCTAACAGCAGCAGACACCACTTAGCGGTCGCACAGCAGAAGTATGCACTGACCCTATGGGTGACCATGCCCCCTTCATGGGAAATGCCATTCAGTGATCTGCCTGCATACTTCTTGTTGTCATGCCACCAGAAAATATATATTTCGGAAGTATGTGACTGGCGATTGCGGTTGCGCCAGATGCGACAACAGCAGACCTGCCCGACATCGCACACACCTTGTACTGCTCCATGGTGCGCACGATGCGCGTCTGCGGGCCCACATCGCGCCGCAGCAGAAACCCAAACAGCCCCCCCCAGAAGGTCGTGTGGAACTGCAAGCCATTATGAAACTCGGGCGCCATCCTCCTCAGCTGCGGCAGCCGCGTCCAGGGTACCTTGGCAATGTCGTGGTGCTCGTTGTGGTAGCCCACGTTGAGGATGATGGGGTTCAGCCAGCCGTAGTAGGAGAAGGTCTCCTGGGGGTAGCCCTCCTTGTTGTGGGGGCCCAGCTTGCTCATGGGAACATGATCCTGCGCAACGGGGGAAAGAAGGGGGGGGGGGGGGGGGGGATCGGTCCGGTTGGGGGGGGGGTGGGGGATCGGTCCGGTTGGGGGGGGGGAGGATCGGTCCGGTTCAAGAACAGGTGAGACGTACTTCAGAAGGTCCATGGTAGAAACTTAACGCAGCGCCTGAATGTCGCACACGTGAACGCAGACAGACAGCTCAACGGCGTGTGTACGGTTGGATACGTCGTGTTTGAGCAGTGCCGGGAGTAGCACAGCAGCACGTTGTTGCATTTGATAAACTTGCAGTTCCAAGCTGCGAATCCTTCACCAGCCCTGACTGTAACATCAATCCTTACCCGAACCTGAAGCTCTGAGGTTGGGGAAAGATGCCTGGCAGTGTATTCTGCTGCAGCATCCTCATGCTCCAGCGTATTGGTATATAGCCAGGCCAGCAGCTACAAATCCGTTCAACAACGAGCAGGTACAACTATGTGTACAGATTTGATCCAGGTTGCCTGCGATTGGTGACAAATCATTTGGGTAGAAGAGTCAAGCTGAAGTTGGACTTGAACTATGGACGACTAGAGCGGCCCCCTCTCCGTCGCCGTAAGAAAGGTATCGCTAGACAAGCTTGCCGCCTCCTTGTAACCCTGAACTTAACATGCTTTGTACTTTGAAGCAATAGTACTTTAGGTACGCTTCTGTAAACAACTATAAATGACAAGACATCCGTAAGTTGTGTCTCCATTTTTGTTCTGCTTTGTCACATTGAACGGTGGCACATGACTAGCTAGTATCATACTAACACACGGGTGTACCAGCCAAAGTCGCTGTTTGCCACAGTCCAATAGCCCAACGTATGAATTGGACACTGCAGTCGTTCGCTGAGGTTGGTAGCAGTGCTTATACCCTGCATGCATACCTCGCCGCTGTCATTTTGAAGGTTCGCAGTGTTTGCAAGTGACGCACCTGTGAGAAGTGCGCAGCGCACGGGTGGAAGCCGAAGGAGAACACGGTGCACATGCACAGGTACGCGACGCTCTGCCAGCCGAATGCGCGGCCAAAAGCGACGCCGAATACCAGGTGGAAAACGACGTTGAACTTCTCCCACGCCGTCCTGGGCGCGTCCTGTGCGTTACACGAAACGCGTTGCGACATGTTTTATGAGAGCAGTGATCAGCTGATACAGCCTAGCTCAGCGTGTATGTGTTGCAGTCAAGCGTTGAATTTGAAGTCGAGGTTGAAGTAGCATTGCTCTGCGGGCTGTACATAGAGGGTGGCAATGACTTCAACGACAGCGCTCACGTTAAAGCGGTTGTATGCAATATGCACGGTGGAGATCAGCCTGGAGTGCAGAAGAGGATGGTGCAGCTGACGGTGCAGAACATCTTGAGGGCTACATGTATACGCAGTTGTACATTGCATGTGCATGTGGAGGCGGGTTCCTGCTTCATTGCCGTCTGATGTTACAGTGCTAGAAAGCTGGAGTTTTGTCAACATACACACCTGACGTTCTCATTGCCTGAAATCCCAAGGTGCATGCGCCATACAGCAGTAACGTGTAATTCTATAACACTACAGCATGTCTTGCGGGATACACTTAGCTTTTACAAAGCTGCATTTACTTAGAAGGAAAACCGTGATGCATACATATCCCTGGGATAGTAGTGCGACTGTATGCGGATGCACCATGCCAAGACGATAAACGTTACTGTAGAAGGTGTGTGTTGACAGCAAGCGCTTTATGCACATTATGCACATGCCATCCTGTGGCACTTGCCCTTGGGGTGTGTGGACACGCTGCATACCACTGCAACGTATGACAACTTGTCCTGAGGGCAAGAGTGCTTCATATGCTGCATGCGCATTCAAGACCAGCTTTCGCATGACCATCGGGGCACTTGAGCAAGGAAGCACTCGCATACTATTCCAGCACCATGAAGTTGCAGTTCGGCACCGCACATGCGTCAGCGCACACCCACCCTTCTCATGTCCCAGAAAGAGGGGGTGGGCCGCAGGCCGTACATGAGCAAGTAACCTGCCCGCCAGATGAGCTTCTTCAGCATGCTCCCGCCGACGAAGCCAATCTCAATGGGGGTGGGCACGTCTAGATCGCGACCCAGCACGCCGAGGTAGGAGTGGTGGTCGGGGTGGTACCTGAGGAAGCTGAGGCGGTCAATCACGCGGCAGGGGCAGAAGGGTTGTGGTTTCACACGGGGGTCAGCATTTTTGTGGTTCCGACAATGTGAATGTGACGGCGTCATTGAGAGGGTGTGGGGGGCATTCAGTCGTCATCGCAGCCTGTGCCAGCTGGTCATTCCCCACCTGCCCTAAGTACCTCACGCGCCTGACGCACCGCATTACATCTGCCGATGCTCAATTTGTTCATGATGCCTGCCATACATGTGCCGCGCCTCCCACGGCAGCAGTGTAGCTGCATGCCCGTGCGCGTGTTGCGCACCGCTGCGTACTATGTGCCCATCAGCAGGCGGCCTCTAAAGCTTCTGCAGTGCAATGAACAATGCTGAGACGTGACGCTTGCCTGTGCACTGCGGTGCGCTGTGCCGTGCTGCGCGCTGCACTGCGCGCAGACCGCTGGCGGAGCAGCACGTGCAAACAATTGAATGGATAACGAATCAAACTGATCGTATAGCGCTAGGTGACAAGGAGTGTTAGCCGCAAGTGCCTTCCACCAATGACCGTGGTCGCCGCTAATGCAGTCATTGGCCACGAGTAAATCAGTGCCATCATATCCACAGTAGTCGAAAGACTTCTGTGTGCAAGCTTTTTAGCGTTCGAGGGCATATTTAGAAGCATGCGAGACGTCTCACCTCTCGCCGCCCCACACGCCCAGCGGGACGTTGGCGAACGGCGCGACGGCGCGGTTGCCGGCCTTGGTCGCGGCGCACATGTACTGTACTGTACTCTACTGTACCGTACTGCACTGTGACTGTACTGTAACGAAACAGTCACATCATGTCCACTCACCTCTCGCCCCCCCACACGCCCAGCGGTACGTTGGCAAACAGCGCGACGGCGCGGTTGCCGGCCTTGGTCGCGGCGCACAGGTTGTGCGAGCACTCGTGGATCACCATGATGAGCGCGTGGTTGATGGGCGTGCCTATGAGATACGTGACGAGGAACGAGGCCCAGTAGGGGATCGCGGCCGAATGCAGGCCCACGCCGGCCGCTATGGCCAGGTTAGCGGCAACCAGGCCAACGGTCAGATACCTGAGAGGGGTCGGGGGGGGAGGCACATTGAGGTGAGGTGCTTCACGGTACAGAGGCCAAGAGGGCGGGGGGGGCTAGGCAGCGGGGAGCACGGAGGTGAATTGCTGCACATTAAGGGGTGGGGGGGGGGGGGGGGGGTGAGGTGCTGCCGCATGAAGGAGGGATGGCCGCTGTGATTGGCGTTATGTTGAGAGCGTCTGCCAAGCACGTATGAGCCCTTGCTTCGGCTTAATGAGTACAACAGGATGAAGTTTGCTGGAGTATGTTGCGCTGCATGTTCCGCTGCCGTGGCTCTTTGGATAGGCCGTGGCTGTGCTCATCGCCAGCTACGTCAAGGTGAGGGGCGCATGTGTGCAGAGATAGTTTCATGTGCACTCACAGTGCACTGCACCACACCAGCATGGCTAATCGCCTATACGCTGCGGAGGGCATGCCACACCTACTGTGAGTTTTATTGAATGACTTCTCTGCCTGCATCTCGAAGCTGGTGCCTCACCTCACCGGGAGCCCTCTAATGTGGAAATGAGGCGTGTCAAAACAGAGGGGCAGAAAGCACTGTCAAGCAGAACATGAAGCACTTGGTAGGCGTATCATCAAAACATTAGCCTTCGTTACCTCGAGTAATGATAATCGCAAGCTGCTGCAACGTGCTACAGAGCTACAAGGTTTAGGGCTGAAGCTGAGGCGTATGGTACTTGATGGTGCATGGTATATAGACTCCATGTATTGCCTAGAACTGAAATTTGGAGTGAAGGATGGGAGCACATGATACTGGAGGAGAGCATGCAAGAGTCGTTACTCAGGGCTGGATTTTTCATGTGTCCACAGTTGCAACGTTGTAGCAGAATATAGAGCTTTGCTAATACACTTCAGCAGCCACACAATCACTTGCTTTGTTTTCCATTCATAGCCAAAAAGCTGCTTGACTTCAGGGTGCGCCAGCAAGATATCCCGCTGGCGCAAGTGGTGTGCAGCCATGGTCTCTGTGGTGTTGTACGCGTATGGAACTGCGGACCCAGATGCCTGAATCACCATGGCATAGCAGCAGCGGCATTAGCACCAGCGATAGAGCAGCAGCAATACGACCAGCAGTAATGGCAGAGACACAAGCAGCAGGCAAGATGTTAAAGTGAGTGACCGCAAATCTCTGCCGCACAGCAAAATGACATTGCCTCACTGCAACGCTTCCTGATGGTTCATTTCAAATTTTGCGATGACCATTGCGACGTACTCCGCATGACGACTCCAAGTTCCTTAGAAAGTTGCAGCCTGCGTAGTGGGAATATATAAGAGACATTCATGATCATGGTTCCTGTCAAAGAAATGACCTCGGCGGGAAAAAGGCAGATGGAAGGCGGTACGCCAGCGCTCTCACCTGGGTGGCGATGGCAACGAGCACTGGCGGCACGGTCTCCTCTGTTAGGGTTTTCTCCTTGGGCGTGAGCGGCGGTGTCACCGCATCGGCAACGTGCCGCTGCTTCATGCTTTCAGCCTTTGCCATGTCGATCAACGCTCTGGCAGCACCAGCAGCTATACAAAGGCACCACCATCTCCTGCTGCAGCAGCAGGCCACGAGCAGACGGCAACCTTCAGCCGCGAGAACTTGAACACTCGTGAAGATCTTCAACTCTGATCCGATTCAGCAACGGCGGGCCAATCAGGGTGCTGGTGTGTTCAGGTCCGGGTGACGCGCCCCTCATCGCCTTCACAGAGCTACGTGTCTCTCTGGAAGCATGGTGGGAACATGGCTGCGACGGTGGCGGCTGCTGCTCAACTGGACTGCCAGAGCGGGCTTCTTGATCATCATCTTCATGTCCATCCTCTTGCTGGTGGAGATTGCTGTGCTCAGAAATCTCGCTGTTGCTGGCGCTCAACAAGTCAATCGCGTTGTGGTCACCTGCATCGGGAGCCGTAACTTAGTCGAAACGCAGCGATGCTGCAAAGGACTTGGCAGCCAGGGTTACGTCTGCGCTCCGTCCCACAGCCTTGCTCTACACATTTGTTTGGCGCGGAGTTCAAGCAGATCAGCAGCGCCCAGCACTTTCGCTGCCGTGGACGGCGTCTCCCTACACAAGGCATGACACTCTGGACAGCGCACAAAGCTGCAATATCCACCGCGCACTTCAAAGAGTATTCTGCCCAACCGTCAAGCGTCCTGGGGCCTGGTGAATGTTTCAAAACGGCACCAACTGGCGTCGCTCCTCACTGCCTGCATCAACTGCGAATTCACCTTTTTTTTTCAGTGCTGGCACCTTGAGCTCTATTCTGTTGACTCCTCTCACCTAGACACCGCATGCAGGCACGAACTCCTGCCACCCGTCGCTCCACTAGTGTGCATGCGCCTTTCTGATGGCTGCAACGGCTGCGGCTCACTGCTCCGACAGGAGGACCGCCTGGTGCGCATGTACAAGGAGGGCAGGTTCTTAACCAAGACGCTGCGCGAAGACGACGGCTCACCGTTTGGCCTCAAGTACAAGAACTTCCCTGTGGCACGGCTCTGTCACATGCTGCCGGCCCCAATCTGGGCGGTGCTTGCGCCCATCCAGTTGAGCGCCACTATACGGCAAAGGTGGTTTTACCCTTGATGTACACATGACATCAGAGGTCACACTATAGGTTTCACATGATGTCAGGTCTGCTGTCTCAACACAGCCTGGTGGTGCCCCAGCATTCCTACAAGGCACTTCATGCGGCGAATGTTTGTCGCATCAGCTTGTGCATTCAGACACTTGCGCATCGTCAAGGCGTGTGCTGTGCGCCTTTGTAACATTGAGGCACACTCAGTACTGCAGCCACCACCACGACTGACGCTGTGTTGATCCTCATCTGTGCAGGCGCTTCTCCCTGCGCACCATTGCATGGCCATGTGCCCACCATGTGGCCACGGCATGCACAGCGCTCAGCGCCAGTGATCCCCCGTGCGCGTTTTCATCACGCTCACAGATGCACGACTTGCCCCTTCACTACAGACCCCCACAGTTCATTCTCCAAAAACGCACTGTTCGAGCCCGCCGAGCCCCCGCGTTGCCTGACATGAACCGTAACCCCAACTCTAACCTACCCCCCCCTCCCCTACCCCCTTTAACCCTGTTCGCAGGTTTTGCCGCGTGCACCGCGTCTCCGGGCGCGTCTTCATGACGTGCTCCACGCTCATCGCCATCGGCCTGTGTTCCATCGGCCTGTGTTCCATAATCAAGAACAGGCTCACCTTCTACACGGCGGGTTTCTGGGACCTCGTCTTTCTGTCTGCCATGAATGCGTGGTTTGTGCTCACCGGCGCGTGCGGCGTCGCACGCGCGCGCCGCAGCGACATCCGTGGCCACCACGTCTGGATGCTGCGGCACTGCGCATGTGGCTATTTCGTGTTCCTGCAGCGTACAATGGTACTGCTGACGCGCGGCGCCCTCATGCGCGGCGGCTTTGACCTGACCGTCAGCAAAAACGGTATGTTGCAACGATTCCTGCTTCGATGTGAAGTATTGTCATCTTGTAGTGGTAGTGATATACCATTGCATTGAAGCGGCAGGGTTCTCAGATGTCCGCCAGACTGCGGCACCACTGCGCACGGGCGCTTGTGTTGTTACTTTGCCGACACGTGCACCTACTAGTAGTACACGTTGTTTGCAGGCTCCTCACGCCCCCCACGAGTGATGCTCGTGTGCTGTCCACAGCGCGCCCATTGTATCGTACTGTGCACTGGCGGCCATGGCTCGTGCGCGCTGTGGCCGTCGGCAAAACTGTCACCCGAAACATGGCTTGTGCTTATGCATGCGCCACCTTTGTGCCAGCGCTTGACGTGCAGATGTCCGCAAAAGCATCCATCACTCAATGAACCCATGTTTTGACCCATGTATTTATTGAATTCCAACTCTTTTTCCGCCTGCCCTCTTCGCCGCGCAGCCAAGGCGTGGTTCCACGTGTGCGCACTCGTCGCGGCGGCGATCAGCGTCACCGCCATTGAAGTCTGGCTCGCGGTGACGAGCGCCAGCGCCGCGACAGTGCTCAGGGCACCTTCATCTGCGCCGCAAGGCGTCGTTGTCAAAGCGGCTGCGCCTATTAACAAGCGCGCGCTCGCACTCGGTCCGCGCCTAGACGCGCTGCGCACGCCGCTGGCGACGCCGTCCCCGATGAGCGCTGCCGCCGCGGGCGAGATTTGAATCTTCTTGAAGCTGCTTGTTAAGGGCATGACCAGGTGGGATGGTGGCCAGCTTTGCTGGCTTGTTTGGAGACGGTAGATGCATGACACTGGGCACTGGCCTTCGCCAGCTGCCTGGTGGGCACTGTGACTTTTTGTACAGGACCCGGGGAAGAGAGATTGGCAGGATAGGACTGCTCTTGCCTTGAGTTTCATCATGGCAGGAACTGTGCATACGTGGTGGCGTCTGGAAGACATCAAAGCGATGCGACTCACAAGTGAAGCGATATGGAGAGATGTGGTCGAATGTTGGGTGGTCGATTACTGTGCATCGCACAGTTTGTTTGCGTTTTGTCCTGGCGGTGAGGGGGGGGGGTGCACTGGGGTACCTCGTTGAGCATTTTTGAAGTTCTTCCTCGTACCTGAATCGTGAATCAAATGTCACATTGCTGACCTATAGTGCGCGCTTGCCCCTTGCACATGCTGTTTGCTTGCTTGCTCAGCTTGCTTGGTGCTGATGTCTGCCTAGACAATATCTGCTGCTTGGTACTGGTGCGTGACTGCCAATGTTGCCTGGCGTGTTTGACCAGTCACATCAAGTGACCGGCCCATTGCCAACCATTGAAATGACATACAACCATTCGCCGCAGCAACTTTATCGGAGGGAGTGCCACGGTGAAGGGTTGAAGGGACCCCTCTCACTACCATCGCTGCAGCACTCGTGTATGCGGAAGCATGAAACTTTGAATACAGAATCCAAAAGCTTTTATGGGTACAAGTAGTGAATATCATGTGTGAACATCATTGTGTGGAAAACACGTTTCTTTCAAAAATACATACATAGATATACTGAAGTACTGCTTCGATGTCTCGTTGAAGGGGGCGAGTCACCAGTCACTTGGAATTTGGATCTTCGCAGGTATGCAAATCTGTCTGCGCTGAAGATGGTGTGCAACGTCTTGAGGCCATGACATTTTGCTGATAAATATGTGCAGCAGTGACAGTGACAGAGCACAAAGTGCTGGGCTGTGAGGGTTCGTTCCACATTCAAAAATAAAACATGTCGTCCGTGGACAGCATACAGCAGCTGCTGACGGAGCTGGACAAGCGAGTGTCGGAGAGCTACTGGACCTCTGAGGACGTGACTTCTGTGCTGGAGCAGCTGCACAAGCTCGCGCTGGAGGATGTGCTGTCGCCCCTGCTCATGGTGTCGGAGGCGGACAAAGCTCTCTGCAGGCAAGAGTGTCAGAAGGGTGTTCATGTGTGAAGAATACGTGGCATCATGTGATCCAAGTGTGCCAGTGAAGTTCTGCTTTTCGCAAGTTAGTCAAATCCCAAGGTCTGCACTTCACGTGCCGAACTGCTTACTTCAACTCCATGTATATGCCACTTGAAAACTCGCCCTGTCTCAAGCTACAGCAGGCAATGTTGTGCTGTCTCATGCAGCCATCAAAGCCCCAGTAGTAGCCCTCATCTGTGCAGCGGCGCCAGTTGGGCAGCGCTGCCTCAAGGGCGCGGGCCATGGAGCTGCATTGAGAGCCATGGTCAACAGTGGCTGCAGTTTCTGGTCCTGTCCACAAGCAGTCTGGCTGTGGTACAGCGCATCCTGCACTCCCAGCATGTACGAACACCGTGGTATGCCGTGCCTTGTGCGACGTGATATTCACAGCATCGTTAGGTGACATCAGACTGACAGTGGCGCAGCGCATCCTGCGCTCCCAGTATGTACCGACACCTTGTCATCCCATCCTGTCATGCCCTGTGTCACATGATCTACACAGCACCGTTAGGTAAGATCAGATGATGTGATGACACCGCGAAATTCGGTGATTTGCTCGTGATGACGACGTGAGCTTCTGCAGGCTGCTGCTGCAACCGCCGTGACATTCCAGTGATCACGTGGTGGACCGTGCTGTGTACTCAGTGCGTACACCCGCTCGACTGTCGTGAGGCCCCTTTGTTTCAACACACCACATTGGCAGCCGTTGCATCGTACACTTCATCTTACTTCCCACTTAAGACATACGCGGGGAGAAGTTTGTGTGCACGCGTGAGAGACGCCATGGTGATTCCGGACATGTACCTCTGTACGCTTCATCACAGAATATAACCTCGAACAAATGTAGCGTCCACGTTGCAGCTGCTGATTTCTTTAGTCGTGTCCAAGGTACTTCAGCTGACATGCTCCTGGTCAGCAGTGCTTGCAACATCCCTCGACTACCTAAGCATGTCGTTGCTGACAATTGGGGTGCCTGATAGAAGAAAGATTGAACATGGTCTGAAGCATTGGCAGTGCGGCAGCAAGGATTGTACTCAGATGCACGACAGAGGCAGTGCTCAGCCTTAGGTATGCAGCAACCAGACCGTTGATCGCAGCGGAGCCGCGCCATTGCGCACCAGCGCGCATCATCGTCTTGTGCGCTAGGACTGATCCGCTTGCGCTGATCCGCTTGCACGTTGCCACGCCTTCAGTGGATGCCCTTCAGGCATTTACATGCACATGCAGAGGCAGTCGTGTCATGCCGGTGCTGCTCGCCGGCTGCGCCGCTGAACCAGTTGCCTGCCTGTCAGCCTGCCATGTCGAGGTTGCTCGAGTCTGCGCCTCTCCGCTCTCTCTCACCCACTGGCACTCTACATACCTCTGCAGCACCGCAGGTTCACCTCTTCCGTCTCTGTGTCTTGCTTTGGTCCACCGCCTGCTGAAATGGTGTTTTATATACACCCCCCCGCTCACTCCCTCAACGCGCTTTCAAGCTCACAGTGGCACATGCCACCCCCTCCCAGTTTCCTCCTCCTCACCCCCCCTCTCCCGCCCCCTCCTCACATCCCCCCCCCCCCCCCCCAGCTCCCTCCTCCTCCACTCGGAGGCGCCACCGGACCTCCTCGAGTTCCTGCTGCGCACGGTCAACGCAGACGCACCGTCCACCAAGAAGGCGCGCCTCGCCGCCCTCAAGACGGTGACGTGCGTCGTCAAGGCGCTCGGCGCGGGGCCGCACCTCGAGCGCAATGCGCAGCGCGTCAAGGACGCCGCGTGGCGCGTGTTTGCGGCGGAGACGGCGTCCAACGAGGTGCGCGCCGCCGCGCTCAAGCCGCTGCGCGGCGTACTCAAGGCGCGCCCCGCGGCGCTCACGGAGCCGTCCGGCGCCGCGCGGTGAGCGCTGCTGTAACGGTCACATCACTGCCAAGCCTCACTCTGAGTGGTAGTGGAGATGCGTCGTAGTAGACGTCAGCAACAAGCCGTTGCGTGGCGTGCTCAAGGCGCGGCCCGCGGCGGTCACGGAGCCGTCCGGCGCCGCGCGGTGAGCGCTGCTGTAGCGGTCACGTCACTAGCCTCCTCTGAGCCGTCACCGTTGTAGACTTCCACAGCAGCACGATGTTTACCACAGGCGACAACGTCAAGTGGCCGCTGCGTGTGGTAAAGAGCGGGTACATATGCTGTGCCCGTGCTACAGCGCTCAGCGACCCGGCGCTGTCCACTACGTATCTATTCGGCGTGAAGAAGAATGGGAGCCGTCAAGTAGCCGCAGGCTGCCATGCCGCCTGGGGGCATGTGCTCAGTAGTTTTCTGTACATGCCGCTGCATGGCGTCGAAGCGCGTGCGGCAACGCTCAAGCCGCTGCGCGGCGTGCTCGAGGCGCGCCCCGCGGCGCTCACGGAGGCGTCCGGCGCCGCGCGGTGAGCGCTGCTGTAATGGTCGTGTCACTAGCCTCGCACTCTGAGCAATAATAGTGCTGATGCGTCGTTGTAGACGTCAGCAACGAGCCGCTGCGCGGCGCGCTCAAGGCGCGCCCCGCGGCGCTCACGGAGCCGTCCGGCGCCGCGCGGTGAGCGCTGCTGTAACGGTCACATCACTACCTAGCCTCAGCTCTAAGTAGTGGTAGTAGAGATTAATTGTTGTAGACTTCAACAACAAGCCTCTGCGCGGCTTGCTCAAGGCGCACTCCGCGGCGTTCACGGAGGCCTCCGGCGCCGCGCAGTGAGCGCTGCTGTAATGGTCGTCGCACTAGCTCCATGCTCTGATCTGGATGCTGAAAGTCCTGGAATGTTGGGCACACTGCAACGAGCGAGGCTCACTTACCCAGAGATTACATGTGCATGCTACTTACTTCCAGTAGCCCGTGTTGCACCACAAGCAGTCATGCATGCCGATTGTGTCCAACGGACCACTTTTGGAGTTTTTGAAACGCGTCGTCGTAGACGTCAGCAACAAGCGGCTGCGCGGCGTGCTCAAGGCGCGGCCCGCGGCACTCACGTCCGGCGCCGCGCGGTGAGCGCTGCTGTAACGGTCATACGTAGCACTAGCCTCGCTCTGAGCGATGACAGTGGAGGTGCATCGTTGTAGACGTCAACAACAGTGCTGGGTGGTGCGTGCGCCACCGCTGCTGCTGGTGATCTTGAAAACGCTCGGTCTGAGAGTAATGCTTTGTGCACAAGGCTGCTGAAGTCATTGAATGAGCGACCACAACGTGGACGAGGGCGGCGTGCGTTCCTCTGCGCTCAAGGAGCCGTCCGGCGCCGCGCGGTGCGTGCTACTGTAGCGGTCATATCACCAGCCTCACTTTGATAGTGGGCATGAATTATTGCAGACTTCAACCACAGCGCCGCGCGGTGAGTGCGCTGCCGCTGGTGGTGATCTTGACAGTCCTTCGTTTTTTGACGGGCGACGGTGCGACGTCGAGGCGCACAGCAGTGCTGCCGTCATTGCATGCGTGTGCCAGCACCGATCCGGTCGCGATGCCGCCACCCCGCCGCCAGCCACGCTGCCTCTGCATGTGTGCATGCTCGGCAGTCTTCCTCTGGCATGCAAGCCTCGCTTATCACATGAGCGCAGACCCAGAGGCGTGCGTGCCCTCGCCGCGCACGAATCGTTCGCCATCACAGTGACCAGTGCGTGCACGCTTCATTTCAAAAAGTACTGGAGTGCCGGAACCTCGCAGACAGAGCCTCGCAAGACGTACGCTGCACGCCAACACATCGCTGCAACACCGACGTGTACCTAACCCGAACCCTAATATCAAGCCTGCATCTCTGCGTGCGCGCTCTAGTACGCCACCTGCGGTGCACGGCAACGACCGTCGTGCTTCAACTGATCGTGCTTCAACTGCCCACCTTACCCTGACCGAAACCCCCGCTGCCCTCCCCGCAGCTTCGACGTCGCCGCCATGTACGCGTCGCTCTTTGCGGTGTACAAGAGCGCCAAGACATCGCAGACGGTGCGCGGCGAGATCCTCAAGGCGCTCGGCACGCTCGCCAGCGTGTACGGCGCGGCAACGCCTCAGCTGCAGGAGGCCGTGCCCATGCTCCTCTCCAAGTGAGTCCCGCTCTGAGTCTTGTGTACGCCGCGCATGTGGGACATGAGTCCCGCTCTGAATCCTTTGTATGGGGCGGTGATGCCCCAGCTGCAGGCGCCGTGCCCTGCTTCTCTCCAAGTGAGTCCCACTCTGAGTCTTGTGCACGTCGCCCACTTGGGATGTGAGTCCCACTCTGAGTCTCGTGTACGGCCCGGCGACGCACCAGCTGCAGGAAGCCGTGCCCGTGCTCTCCTCTACAAGTGAGTCCCACTCTGATTCTTGTGTATGCCGTGCACTCAATATCGACACAAGGCATGCTCTGGTTCCTGCGTATGGGCGGCGACGCCCGAACTGCAGGCAGTCGTGCCCTGGCTCTTCTCCAAGGGAGTTCCACTCTGAGTCTTGTAAACGCCAGGCACTTGGGATGTGAGTCCCACTCTGGGTCACGTGTACGGAGCGGCGGCGCCCCAGCTGCAGGAAGCCGTACCCGTGCTCCTCTACAAGCGAGTCCCACCCCCTGAGTCTCATGTGAGAACGGCAACGCTGCAGCTGGCGGCCGCCTTGCCGATCCTGCCGATGAAGCGAGCATCGCAATGAGTGTTGTGGGCCTAACGAAGGCCTGGGTGAAAACGACGGTTAGCGGTCGCACCAGCGCTACGCGCCAAGAGCGAATCCAGGGCGCTGGAAGGCTCTTAACAATCAGCGTGCTCCAGTACACTCGAAGCTCGGGCGAGGGCTACGGCCGTTGGTCATGCGCTTTGAAGTTGCAGTTGGGAATACAGGAAGGCTCATGGTGATGCTTCAGGTTGTGCACAGACGCTCTTTGATGTCTGTGTACAGGGGGGCTTGTGACAGCACCTCGAACAAATCCTATCTACATAGCCCCCCCGCCCCCCCCCTCCCCAGCTCACCTATTGCCTACCTGATGCCAAAGGCTATGCATGCGTGGAGCAGTGCTCACCGCCCACCTGCGGCCGCGCAGTGGCAAAACCACTGGTATCTCTCAGCTTAGCCCCTGATTGGACGGACTCGCGTCGGTCACCCTCAGTGCAAATATGAGTAAATACCTATTTGACTTTGACTCGCACACGACTTGCAAGGCGTCTCGAGCATCTACACGCATTTTACATACCCCCCTGCTCACCTACCCCAACCACCCACCAAATGACAAAACGCCGCGCAGGTGCGCGGCGGCGCTCTCCGCCACTGCGACCACACGCATTTGTCTTGACCCGCATGCTATATGCGTTTATCCACCTTGCCCTCTCGTGTACCTACACACCTACCTGCTTACCTTAACGGCAAAACGCCGCGCAGGTGCGAGGCGGCGCTGACCGCCAACTTGCAGCCGCGCCCCGGCGCGACGCGCGCGCCCGAGAAGCAGGTCGTCGCCGGCGCGCTCGCGTGCATCGACCTCTGCGCGGCGGCGCACTTCGAGGCGCGCTACGCAGCGCCGCAGCCGGGCGGCGCCGTCGCGGCCGCGGCGCTGTACGCTAACGTGCTGCGCGCCGTCGCCGACGTGCGGAGTGCCGACACGCGCCGCTACGAGGTCCCCGCCAAGGCGCTGCGGCTGCTGCGGCGCCACGCGGCGCTGTTCCGCGCGCAGCTCGCGCCGCTGGGCGCCGCCGCGGCGCTGCACGCGCTGCTGCGCGACGCCGCCGCGCACGCCGCGGCGCGCGTGCGCAAGCACGCCGCGCCGGCGCTCGCAGCGGTGATGGAGCAGGTCGCGGAGGCCGCCGCAGGTGCGTGTGTGCGTGTGTGGAGCGTCAACTTCATTGTGGCGGTGTGTCTCGCCGGCAGCAGGACAGCCGGATGCTGAGTGCTGCTACTTTTGTGTGGAATGTCGTCTTTTTATTACCGGTTTGGGTTCGCATGCGGCGCGACGATGAGAGAGATGCTGAGCTTCAGCGACGTGTGCAAGTGTTCCTCACAGAAAGTGTCGCTGCTGCAGTGCGATCAAGCGTTTGCCACGTCTGAGGTCCTCGGCGCAAGGAGTCAGCTGCTGCACGCATCATGCCAGGGCAGCACTTTTTTTGCGTCTTCATGATGAATCAGTGCGCCTCGGACCTGCATCTGCGAGGCCAAAACTGCCGTCGGTCAGGCAGTGCAAAACGATATACCATGAGGACTTAGTGCCTGGTGCTGTGCGAGTTGAGCTTTGGTTCCAGACGCTTGACAATCGTCATGCGTACTGGCTTGCCCCTGGAGGATGACTTGACGCACAGGTTAGGGTTAGGGTTAGGGTCAGGGTGACCTCGAATACCAAAAGTTTGACTGAAAAAAGAAAGCACCCAGTGTGGCGCCTGATTCGTTTTGCGTGGCGCACAATGCGCTTTGCGAGGCGCGTCTTCATGTACGCCGGCAACTAACCCTAACCCTAAGTGCTATCTCATTGTCCCCCTACTCTGCTATCTCATTGTCCCCCTACTCTAATCCTCCTGTCCGCGGCGACAGAGGGCGGCGACGGCGGCGGCGGGCGCGAGGTCATCGACCACTTTACGCGGCGGTGGCGCGACGCGCTGGCAGCACCCCTCCCCACAGGTGACATCACGACTTGTACGCCGTGTCATCATCTACAGTGGGGGCGCTTTACAGGCGTTTCTGGTCGACGCAACTGCATGAGAAACTGCCTCAGCTCTGCGACGTCGCTGCTGCGCCGCCAGTCGTGCGCCCGTTGGAACGGAGGCTACAGTATTCACGTTTGGGAAACCAACAATACTTCTGCCGAGTGATTATATAGACAATGAAACATCTCAGTACCATGTCACCAAAATAAGGAGGTCGCCCTTTTTTAACGGCTCGAGGGCGCCTCTGTCGGCGCGACTGTAGAAGAACTGTCTGAGCGCTGTGACATCGGGACAGGCCACGCTGCAGCGGTGGTCATGCGCCCGTCGGAGTGGAGGCCGCGTGGCCCTGCGACGACATGACCTGACCTGTTGTGCGTGGTCTAGCTGCACGTATATGCGAGTGCGTGTCTTGCCGCTTTAATCGGAGCAGGGAACAGCTCCTCGTGCACGTTCTAGTGCCCTACACGAGGGGACTGGAGTTGCAGTCAACGGCAGAGGCGCCCTTGCCCTGCACATACTGCCAGCCTCTGTCGATGGCTTAGGGTTAGGGTTAAGGTTCAAGCAGGAGTTAGGGATAGGGTTAGGGGTACGGTCCGCGTCATCGCGTGCTGCTACCCATAGTGCATCCTGTGCTTGCATGATCTGTTGTTCCCCCCAAATGCGCCTGTGCTACGCATACACAGAGTCGCACTTGTTCAGCGTTGCAGCGATCCGCGCGAGCCACCCCCGGAAGCGAAGCCACACCGCGCATGCAAGAGAAGACCGCAACTGAAGTTACCTTCACCATGGAACTCGTGCCTGTGGCGCTTCGGATCTCAATGTCTACGCATGCAATGCAGGCGCCGCGGCAAATGCTCACTATTGCCTGCTGCACATACGCAAATCCCCAGATGCCGCCGCAGCAGGCGCGGCGATGGCGCAAGCGGAGGAGGCCGTGGCGGGCCTGGCCGCCTTCGCCGCCGCGATGCGCGCGCTGTGGCCATCCTCTGAATGCCTGGCCGTCCTGCGCGAACTGCTCAGGTGAGCACGGGACGCCTCGGTGTCGAGCCGATGTGAGGGTTAGGGTTAGGGTTAGGGCTAGGGGTTAGGCCTCACTGGGAGCAGGTCAAGAGGCATATCAGAGGCGATGGGTGTGAAAGTTCTGGCCGCATTCGCCGGCGCGATGCGTGTGCTGTGGCCATCCTCGGAGTGCCTGGCCGTCCTGCGTGAACTGCTCAGGTGAGCACAGGCTTGCGCCTCGGTGTCAAGACGGCGCGAGTGTTAGGGTTAGATCTAGACCTTGCCAAGACTGAGTCGACGGGTGAGGGGTGAGTGTTCTGGCGGCGTTCGCCGGTGCAATGCGCGCGCTGCGGCCGTCGTTGGAGTGCCTGACCGTCCTGCGTGAGCTGCTCAGGTGAGCACACGGGCTGGTGTCCAGACGGCGCAATGGTTAAGGTCAGGATTACAGTAGGCCTCGCTGAGAGCGGGTCAATATGCGTATGAGAGGTTAATGTTCTGGCGGCGTGAGCATTCTGACGGCATTCGTCAGCGCAATGCGCGCGCTGTGGCCGCCGTCGGAGCGCCCGACCGTCCTGCGCGAGCTGCTCAGGTGAGCACGGGCTGGTGTCAGGACGGTACAAGGGTCAGGATTGGGGTTAGGCAGCACCAAAGTGGTTCGATGGGTGCAAGGTGGCGCACCTGGACATGGTGCACGTGCAGTTGCAGCTGAGCGCTGCCATTGCACAAGTGGCGTCGCCGGAGTGAAGCTGCGGTCCTGTGAGTGCCATTGGCAAAATACACGTAGGGTCGGGGTCAGGGGGGTTAGGGTTAGGGCGAGACTAGGTTTGTTTCTGCACGCACAAGAGTTGTGGCTAGCGTCGGGTTAGCGTTAGGGTCAGTAGATCACAGTCTGAACAGTGGCGATTGTGCACCGCGTCGGCAAAACATCACAAGCTTGCGATTTTCTGTCAGGAACACACAGCAGGGTTAGGGTTACGGGCTTGCGATTGTCTGTCGGGAGCACATAGTAAGGGTTTGGGCCGGAGTTAGGGTTGCAGCGCGCCTGCCATACATCGAACGTCCGCATAAATGCGTTGGCCCGATGCTCCTTCAGGAGCCCTTTGCAAGAAGTTGAGGTTGACGCACCACTGTTCACCTCTAAGGCAGGACGCGCCGCTGTTCATCTTCAAGCTGAGACGCACCGCTGTTCATCCTCCAGCAGGGACGCTCCGCTGTTCATCTTCCATCTGTGACGCTCCGCTTTTTGCCTGCTAGATGTGACGCACCGCTCTTCACCTTCCGACTGTGATGCACGACTATTCATCCTCCAGCTGTGACGCTCCGCTATTCACCTCAGCCATGATGCCCCGCTGCTCACAGGCACGCGCAGCAGCACCTCGGTCTGGCGACGCCGGCAGCGGCCGCCGCCGCAGGGGGGGGCGAGGAGGGCGCAGCGCTGCCCACGACCTCGGAAGACGCCAAAATGCAGCTGAGACGTGTGGAAGTTCTGAGGGCGGCGGGGCGCGTCGTTCAGACGGTGAGCGCTGCCAGTGCATGATTGTATCGCGCAACTGATGGTGGTGCACTCTGTGAGGCCAGAGTGCGCGCGTATTGACTTGCGTTTGTCTACGCATGCAGCTCAAGGTAGGCGTTGAGCAATGCAAATGTGCGTCCACAGCGCTCAGCTCGTGACGCTGCGAGTACAGAGTGCGTGCGGACGTTGCGACAGCCCGCAGCGTGCTGCTCCTCCATGTTGAATCGCGCGCGCGCTCTGCGACGCCTGGGCGCAGCTGGCCTCTCTACTGCAGATCACCTGCTGCGGCTCATGCCATAACCGCCGCTGCCACTACCGCCGCCGCAGGTCGGCTGGACCGCCGCCGAGGAGGCGCGCGACGCGGGCCTGCCGCTGGATCCGGAGGGCGCGCTGCCGCCGAGCGTCGTCGCGCAGCTCGAGGCGCTGGCGAGCGACGTCATTGTGGGGTACCCGTGGATCCAGCCGCGCGCGCGCGCTGCGCCGCAGGCCAGGTGCGGCGCGCAGACTGCGCGCGTTGTTGGCGTCGTCGTGTGCGCTGGCACTGCCGCTGCTGCTGCTGCTGCTGCTGCTGCTGCTGCTGCTGGTGGTGGTGCTGCTGTCGGCGTGTGGCGCTGGCGCAGCTGCTGGTGGTGGTGCTGCTGCTGCTGGCGCTGCTGCTGCTTCTGCTGGTGGTGGTGCTGCTGCTGCTGCCGCTGCTGCAGCTGCTGCTGCTGCTGCAGCTGTTGCTGCTGCGGCCGCTGCTGCTGCTGCTGCTGCTGCTGCTGCTGCTGGTGTTGCTGTCGGCGTGTGGCGCTGCGCTGCTGCTGCTGCCGCTGCTGCTGCTGCCGCGGCGTGTGGCGCTGCTGGCGGATTGTGGCTGCTGCGGACGCCACGGCAGTCGCGTCAAATGCAGCGTGGCTCCCTGTACAGATGCCGCTGTGCAGGGCCTTGGCCTGCCTACCTCTCTCACACCTGCACGCTTGCACTGCAGATGAGTGATGTGCGCAGTAGTCAGCAACTTTCTGAGCACTCCGGTGGTCAATGCACGAGTATCACACGCTGAAACGCAGCATGTTGACATCATCGTACGCAATGGTCAATGTGTGTGCAGCATCTGTCATTGCCAGTTGCTTGTGCTGTTTTCTGCCTTGCTCACCTGCCTTCCACGCCACCAACATCAGGGTCCCACCGCTTACACAGTGCAAACTGCCCCCCCCCCCCCCCTCTCACCCTCACCCCCCCTCCCACCGCCAGCCTGGCGCAACTTTACTTGGCGCTCGGGGGGCGCGGCATGGGGGATGCGCTGCAGCGCGTGCTGGGCGACACGGTGCTACTCAGCCTGGTGCGCGCGTGCGCGCGCGAGGCCGCGCAGCTGGGCGCCGACTGGCGCACGCGGCGCACCGTCGCGGCAGTGCAGGTACGTATGTATAAAGTACAAAGTTCGGGCTGTGGGTTGTTGTGTAGTGGTGTCGAGAGGGGGGTTCCTAGTTGCAGTTGAGCGGTCCATCGGAGGCTGCGCAGCTGGGCGTCGGCTGGCGCACGCGGCGCACCGTCGCTGCAGTGCAGGTATTTAGAGGTTACGTTGGACAGATCGCCCTTGACAGGAACCTTCGTCCTCGTCATCATCCCTCTCAGATGACATGACAGCAACACGAACATAAGCCCAAGATGTCCGTGCTGCCCGGAAACACGAGCGTGCATTTGTAAACCACCAGACAAACTTTGTTGTGATACAACTACTGTACATACAGGCTAGACACAACCCCATAGAGGCTACATACAAGCCCATACTCCAACAGTATATACTTGTTTTCTACGTACACGTATACACCGGTTTGTACTGAAGGTCTGAGAAAGCGGCATGTGATCTGTACGCCTCTTGCTGCAAGTGTGGTGTCTATGCTGTGTCGCAGGACTTGCACGCACAAAAATTTTCGGTGTACACCTGCTGACAGACCGTGCCTCCCATGTGGCCCCGTGCAGGGTGTGGGGGCGCGGTGACTGATTGGTGTTGCCCTGTTGATGTTGTTGTTGGGCGCCATTGGCATCATCGCGGTCCTGTCTTATTCGCAGCTGCCGCACGTTCGATGGACCGATGTGTCATGGCAGGAAGAGCACTGTCACAGACCCCATGCAACTGTGCCGCTCTCTCACCGCTGTGAGCCGCATGAAACCGACGCCGTGGATGCTTGACAGGGTTATTGCTGCGCCTCGTTGTCGGCCAACGTGCATGCGCACACGCTGCGTGTGCCCCTGTCTGGTTTTATCAGTCATGTTGTGTAACGCCTTGGGGTGCATAGATCTATGTGGTCACCTCACATCAAGCGCAACGCCCCCCCCCCCCCCCCCCCCCCCCCAGTGCGTGTGGCTCCACTTCGGGCAGTGCGGTGCAGTGCGTCACCGCGACACGCTTGAGGTGCGCATCATCAACTTCAACTTCATGTGATGACGCTCCTCCTGCGCCGCGTGCCCCCGCGCAGTACGACCCCGCGACGGGCCTGCCCGACACGCGCCTGTGCTTTGCGTACGCGCACCTCTGGCGCGGCGTGCTGCAGGCGGCGGCGCGCCCGGCGGCGGCGCTGCGCCCGCTGCCCGGCGCGCCGCCCGCCGCGGCGGCGCTCGGCGCGGCCGTCGGCGCGCTGCTGCGCGGCACGCTCGCGCTGATCCGGCGCCTCGACCTGTCGTACGCGCCCGCGCCCGCCGGCGGCGCGCTGCTGCCCGCGCAGCCCATGGACCAGGAGCTCTTTGTGAACCTGGTGACGTGGGCGGAGGGGACGTGGCCGCTCGCGGAGGCGGCGCCGGCGCTGCGCGCGCACGTGCTGGTGCTCGCCGCGGACCTCGTCGCGCTCAGCGCGCGCCACCCGCACGTGAGCGGCCTCTACAGCCTGCTCGCGCTCGTCCTGGACGCGCTGCCGGATGAGGTCATTCATGCTTCATCCGAGGGCGGCGGCGGCGACAGCGGCGGCGGCACTGGCGGCGGCGGGGACGAGGCGGCGGCGGACGCGCGCGCGTGCCGCCGCGCGCTGGCGCGCCACCTGTCGGCGTCCGCGCAGCACCTCGCGCGCTTCCGCGACGAGCTGCTCGCGGCGTGCCTGCGCATGCTGCTGCGCGCGCCGCTGCCGCTGCTGCTGCGCCCCGACGGCGGCGACGGCGGCGGTGGCGGCGGCGGCGGCGGCGCGGCGCACCTGGTCGAGGCGCTGCGCGTCGCGCTGCGCGTGGGCGTGTCGCACGCGCCGACGGCAGTGCTCGCCGTGGAGGCGCTTGAGCGCTGGCACGCGAGCGATGGCGCGTCGCTGGCGCCGCACCTCGCGGCCGTGCTGCCGAAGCTCGACCCGTACCTGCGCGGGGAGGCGAGCAAGGCGGCGGCGGCGGAGGCGGCGGCGGCGCGCCAGAGCCTGGTATGATGATGCGGCAGTTGGTGCTGTGTGTTGGTCGGCCTGTGTGTGAACGAGAGTGTGGTGTTTAGGAAGTATGGTGAGGGAGACAAATATGACTAGGGATTGGGTATGATGTAGGCTACTGTGCAGTTTTATACGGGAGTGCAGGTGCTTTGCAAGTCTCACTTATCATCATCATAGTACGCCTAATTGCTCAGATTATGAGGCTTTGTGGTGCGCAGGCTTGCTCATTGACATTCGTGAAACCCATGGCAGTGTGACAACACCACGCTCGTTCAAGCCAGTAGTGTGGCAAACCCGTACTTGAATTTCTTGGCATTGTGGCAAAACCGCAGCTGATGTTCCCGCCACCGTTGTGGACATGCTGCATCGACCAGCAATATCAAGTCTTTTTGCGGCCGTTGATGGCGTACATGCAACGCTGTCGCTGACATGAGCAAACAGGCAAAGCAAAGCATGCAACTCCAGTACGTGTACGAGTGCTGCCGGCAAACTTTTCTCGCCCCCCCCCCCCCTCCACCCCCCCCCCCCTTCCATCACACACACCAAGTATCTTGATCTTACCCGCTGCACAGTCTTCCTGCGATCACCATGCCAACCCCAGGAATCGCCAACCCCAACATGAACCAAGCATGGCGCTCTTGCGTGATCCTCCATGATGCTGGGGGGCGCGCAGGGAGGCTGCCATCGCAGCAGCTAACCGCGGCAGCGGTGACGCCAGCGCGCTGTGCCCTCTGTCCCGCGGCCATTGCTCATAGATGCGCTGCGCCGCCCTCTTCTTCTGCCTGCTGCTGATGATGATGATGCTGCTGCTGTCGGCGTGTGGAGATGCGGTTGTTCGCAGTGCTCAACCGGCACAGCTGAAGCGAGGCCCCCCGGGTCAGCAAAGCTGGAAGGGGCCCATTGACTCTTGCGCCGTAGATTGGCGCCTCGTGTGCGACACAAGTGCCATCTGCTGCCATCTGCTCGGCCCAAAGCGCCCGCCACGGGCCCGCGTGTGCTTCGCAGCACTCCGAACTTGATCTGCAGACCGACATCGTCCCGTGCGCATATTCTGCGGACGCCGTGTTCTGGCAGCAGCCATGCATTGCCCGCCCACCTCAACCCCCCCTCCCGCAGCCGTGCCGGCCTTCCGCTGTTTGCGTCAACTCATGGAGCTTACGGCCTTGCCGGACCATCAGCCTGAGCTCACAAAGCACGGCATCTCGCACGCTTGTTCTCTGCGCGGCGCACAGGCGGAGGGCGGCGCGCGGCGCTCCGCGACGCTCGCACGCAGGGCCGCCGCGGACGGCGACAGCGGCGGCGGCGGCGGCGCCGCCGAGCTGCAGCGCCGCATACTGCGGCTGCTGGGGTCGCTGGGCGGCGGCAGCCACAACTTGGTCGTCGATGCTGCGGAGGTGAGCAGCGTCGTTTGGAGCCTCCGCGCGCAGCTGCTGTGTCGTGCTGCCGGTGCTGTGGTTGCTCGCTGATGACAGTGATGTGCAACTCTGAAGTCGAGGTGACGGCGGTCGAGGCGGCGGCGAGGGGCTGCGGGGTCGCGACAGTATTGGTGCTCGATGGGCGGTGGCAGCCATACCCTCGGGGGGGGGGGGGGGCGAGGGGGGGAGGCAGAAGTGCTGCTGTGTGCTACTATCGCCACCGCAGTCGACATTCTTCGTGCCACGCCCATAGCAGCCGGATGTCAGAGCCCACCTGCCAAAGGGTGGTTTGAGCGGCGGTGTCCGCGGTGGAGGCTCTGACTGTCTGGGCCGGGTCTGCAGACGCCAAGCAAGCAACCGCGAATGGGCTTATATGTGCGACAGTTGCTGTTGTGGCTGTGCACCCGCTGCTGCAACACAATCACAATCGGTTCCTCAGCCCGCTCGATGGGTCCATGCATGAGTATGTGTGTGAATGAATGAGCGAATGAATGATTGTCGTCATCAATATGCTGCCGTCCCAGGATGCCCTTGTATCGGTGGGCTGGGTCTGCAGGCACCAGCAACCAGCCATGAATGCGGTTATACTCGTCTGACTGCTGCCGGCACGGCTATGCTCTTGCAAAACAATAACCGTAGGTTTCTCAGCCAGCTTAATTGAGTTATGCGCATGTATGTGTATGAATGAATGATTGAATGATCGCCGTCGTCTATATGCTGCTATCCCAGGATGCCCGTGTTTCGGTGTCCTCTTGATTTTAGTTGCCTTGCCCCCGCGCCATGATGACGGGCACTACTCTGCCCTGTCACTCTTACGGGCGCTGTACTTGTCAATTGCTGCATCAGCTGCCATGCGCCTTGCATCCTGCAAATGCCTCACTCCATGGAGTACACCATTGTATCCGGTATGTTGTGCCCTCGCGCCCATGGAGCAAGCACAGAACGCAAGCAGATTGCCATTGTGTATCTGGCAGTTGTCGCAGTCGCTGCTTGTCCTGTGCGCTGTGCAACGCTGTGTCCTGCAAGGCGTGACCGCATCTCCAAACATATGCTTGTGCAGTCTGTGCATCCGTACGCGCTCCGAAGTCAATTGGTGCATGCCAATATATCAACAGTTGCGATTCGCACGTCCCCTCCAGAAATCAACCAACCCCAACGATACCTCTGACGGAACCACACAGCAAGCATCATTTTGACTGAAACGCACAATACATATGCCGAACATACATACCCCCCCCCCCCCACACACACACAGGCCATCTCCGACAGCCTGGCGTGGGACACGGTGAAGCGCCTCCACGTGCGCGTGCCGTTCCTCAAGGACCCCGATGATCTGGTCGTGTACCTGGACGACCTGCTGCCGCGCATCGTCGAGGTATGTATGTAGCTGTCGCCTAGAAGCACTTCAACAAACACCTCACCCCCTGAACTGAGTGCTTCAAACGGATAGAACAGCCTCTTAAAGAAGCCTAGCCCTTGCCTTCGCATTGACTTGACATACTCCCATGCCCTGGTCTGTCGTTATACTTGTGCAACCAATGCAGAGCGCCGCTACGCTCTCGTGGCGCCGTTTGACATGCGGAATACCCGAAACCGGCCGCTGCGCGGAGATCACGCGCACTGCATTGCCACATGTACTGTCCATCGGGACGACTGCCGCTGCGCAATTGCTCTCCGGACATTGCACAGCGAGCTGCTTTGGCACGCATGTCTCAGCGCACATGCACTCGCGATGCTATCAAATGATAGAGTGACGCGCCTTAGCTCATGATCTGGTGTATGTCAATATGCAAGCACCGACCATATGATTTTCATCATCTGAAAGCACTTCAACGCGTACAACTTCAAACATACTTGCCCCATGCTGCGCCGCCGTCTTGCTTTGGCCACATGTGCAGCTGGTGGCAGGCAGTGCACCGCGCCCAAATGCGAAGCCGCGCTGCCTGCCGCCTGACTCAGACATGTCAAGAAAGTACGTTTTGCCAGACACGCCGAGTACATCAAAAACACTTTTAAATACCTTGCAAAGTATTCTTGCAAAGCGCGATGCTGGCGCGCACGACTAGGCACCCTCGACTGCCGCCCGCGCCGCCCTCCGGCTTCGACTTCTAACCCTAACGCCAACCCCAGCCCTGACTTTTAGCGCCTGCAATAGAAGACGGTCGAGAGTACTTGCCCACATGCGGCAGCGCTCAACTGAATGGCACATATCGTGTATCGCTTCCGCCGCCACAGCTCGCGACACAGCGCGGCGACAGGCAGACCAAGGCCCTCGCAGCGGAGTCCCTGCACGCGCTCGTTGTCTACATGGTAGGGCTTGCGGCGCGCGACCCTGATGCCGGGCGCGAGGGCGGAGCGGACGAGTTTGCCAAGTGAGTCGCAAGTCACGAATCCTCAGTCATGAGTCCCTCGCTGCACTTCTGTACACTAAGTGTCAGTGCTTGGTGCCATTTGCTCCTGGTGTTCTTGCGTGGTGAATCGACCCGCTTGTCGAGCGAAGCCTGCACGCTGCTCGTGACGGTACATGCTAGCGACCGCAGCAACGGCGACATGCGACTGGCTTCCCCCTCCCCTCCTCCCGGGATCCAGACTGCCCCGCACACGCAGCACCGCCAGAAAGCTGGCCTCGCCACTGTCCACCCCCCCCACCCTCCCGTGTGGTGGCCTCGTCACTAGGCCACTCCCCCCCCCCCCCCCCCCCCTTGCCCCCCCCCCCCCGGCCCCCCCCAGACTCTTCCGCAGGCTCTTCCCGGCGGTGCTGGAGCTCGCCGTGGACCTGGACCCCGTCGCGCGCGCGCTCTTCGAGGCGCTGGCGCTGCAGCTCGTGCGCTGGTACGCGGGCGCGCGCGCGCGCAGCGACGAGGCGCTCGCCGTGCTGGACGCCCTGTGCGAGGGCGCCGCGCACGCGGAGGGCGGCCCCGCGCGCGACCTGTGCGTGCGCGGCGCCGAGGACTTCCTGCGCTACGCGGTCAAGCAGGGGAGCAAGCGCGAGGTGGCGGCGGCGGCGGCGGCGCGCGGCACCGGCGCAGGTGCGTCGGAACCACGGACGTATCGACTTCAGTCATTCGGGGGCTGAGCACAGGTCCTTCTTCGCGCGACAGTTCGCGTTGACGCGCGGTGACATGCAGAGACGTGGGGTACTGCTGGCGCCTCGCGGCGCGGCGGCGCGCTCATTCGCGCCCCTTCGACATGCCGCACGCCGCCTCGGTGGACGACACAGGGCCCCTTGAGGTAGTTTATTGGTCGTCGGTGTCAGCGATGGACCGCGTGCACGTGCGCCTGACGACACACGCCGTGCTTGCCACACGGCGCTCCGCGCGTGCCGCGCAGACGCCGTCATCGCGTGCGTCTTCGGCATGGCGGCGCCCGTGCACCTAGACGGCGCAGGGCCCCTTGGAAGAGCCTCTTGAAGTAGCATTGCCACACAACGCGTGCACGTCGCCCGCCTGACGACGCACGCTCAAATGCGCGCTGCCGCCCGCGCTATGCAGGCGCCGTGATCGCGCGCGTCTTCGGCATGGCGGCGCACCCGTCGCGCGCGCGGCGCCTCGGCGGCTGCCTCCTCCTCTCGCGCCTGCTGCCGGTGCTGCGCGAGGAGACGGCGCTCGTCGCGCAGCACGCGCTGGCGGCGCTGGTGGCGGCGCTCAACGCGCTGCGCAGCGCCGCCGGCGACCCCGCCGCGGGCGGCACCGCGGAGGCTGCGGCGGAGGCGGCGGACCGCGCGCTGCGCGTCGTGTACAGGAGCATCGCAGACTTTAGCGACCGCGCGCGGCTGAAAGAGTGAGTGAGTCCGAGCGAGGAGTCGGATGAGTGAGTGAGTGAGTAAGGTGACTTGATGAGGAAGGGAGTCAATGATTGTAAGAGGGAGGGGTGTACAGAGCATGGCGGACTTTGGCGACCGCGCGCGGCTCAGAGAGTGAGTGAGTCTGAGAGAGGATTTAATTTAATGAGTGAGTGACTCAGTGAGTGGAGGAGTGAACGATCAGACGAGTGAGCTGTTTATGAAAAAGTCCGAATGAAACGAGTGAAAGTTGGTCGAGCCCATTTATGTGAGTGAGTGAGTGTCTCAGAGAGTGAACAAGCGAGTGAGTGTGAGTGAGTGGAAGAGTAAGCACTGGCAGTTGTCGGCTGCTGGCCGCATGTGGGGGCATTCCAGACTGCTGTACATTCTCTACGCCGAGAGATCACTTGGTGGTGAAACAGAGCGCAGCAACCCCAGTTCAACCCAACCCCTAGAGACATCCAAGTGAACGAGTACGATCGTGACTGCCATCAAACCACACTTCAAATTGCATTATGGCAAGAAGCCGTTGATTGCGCGCTGCACAGCAGCAGTCGCTTGAAGTGCACGCAAGGCTGTATGACTGAGCGTCGCCATCCCCCTCCTCATCAGCAGCTTAGTTCCTCCACACACACGACTCCCAGGCGCAAACGGCAGCCGCCCCCCCCTTCAGCCCCCCCCCCCCCCCCTCCCCCTCACCGCAACAGTGAGGACTCCAATTGTGCCTTCCCGACGAGCGCGGGCGCGGCCCCCCAATCACACACGACTCCCTGGCGCAAATAGCAGCCGCCCCACCCTTCAGCTCTACCCCCCCCCCCCCCCTTGCCCCCCCCCCTTCCCCCTCACCGCAACAGCGAGGACCCCAACGCGCCTTCCCGACGAGCGCCGCGGCGCTGCTGGACTGGCTCTGGGACCATCTGGGCGCCCCCGAGACGCGCTTCCGCAGGGCCTGCATGCGCTGCCTGGGCACGCTGGCGCCGCTGCTGCTGCCAAACGACGCCATGGACGTCGGCGGCGGCGGCGACGGCGGCGGCAGCCATGCGGCCGCGGCGGCATTTCAGGTACTGGCGCGCAATTGAAATGCATCTCAGGGTCTGCTCTGTTGCGAAGGATGGCCAGGGCTGAGGTCAGGGTCAGGGGAGGAGGGTTAAGCACACTCTAAGCTGTTGCGTGCATGTGTTCATGCCTTCGCTTGTCGTCTTGAAGCTGTTCTGTCTCAAATCGGCAAAGTGTGTTCGAGTACTATGCTGGAAGTACGTAGCGCCGCCGTGCTCGCTCTGTACCTGCCGCAGGTCATGGCTCCATGGCGCGGGTCGCAGTTCACTGCTCACGCATCATGGTTGCCGCAGCAGCTGATGCTCTTGTCGCTGCTCTTGATGTCTAACCCTCACCGTAGCCCTAACGCTCACCCCAAGTTGTCAAGTTGGATTGCGTGATAGGCCGGCCTCGCTCTCTCCACGTCGCTCCTTGCAAGGTGTGAGGTGCAACCAGTGCCCCAGACGCCGCGTCATTACCCAACTTCAAGCAAGGAATGTCTTGAAGTACGCATCAGCAAGTGACTCTCCGCTGCGCGCCGCTCGCCGCCAGGCGTGGGTCGCGGCGCGCGGCGTCACCGTCGCGGACATGGTGCAGACGTTCGAGGCAACGTACGTCGCGGCGCCGCCGCCGCCGCCGCTCGGCGGCAGCAGCGGCAGCGGCGGCAGCGGCGGCAGCGCTCAGCAGCTGCGCGGGTGGCTCACATACCTCGCCACGGCCTCCGACAGCTACCTCTTTGCGCTGGACACGGGCATACTGGCGTCGCAGGCGCTGCTGACGGAGCCGGGCGGCGCGGGCGGTGCCGCCGCTGCTGCTGCCGCAGGTGCGCCGCTGCGCTAGCTCAACGGTGCAGCCGCGCCGCGAGCGCACGACATTACTTTTATGCGCAGTTGTGCAGAGGTGCTTCATTGCTTGTTCAACCGCTCGCAATCGCGCACGTTCACGCGCTTGAGAGCGCGTGATTGAGTGGGCCTGTGGCTTGCCGGGAGGGACGCAGCTGTCAGCGGAGTGCCGCGCGGCGGCATCTTACGGCGCATTTCATGCGCTTGCGGGGCTCTTTTCATGGTGCCGCGCAAGTGCTCGCGGTGCCGATGCAGCATTCTGCAACGTCTCATCATGTGCACAGGCGATGCCGCAGTTCTGAAGAGTGGTCTCGGACCAAACGCTTCTTTAGCAACTGCATGCTCCGAACGTCCAGACACCCTGGCAGGCTGTGTAGCAGCGCCACGGCGCCAGTTTTGCCCACGGCAAATGCCCTTGTCGCACAGCTGTACGTGTTTGCTTGTACCGCCTTGTACGAGCGCTGCTGCTGCCCCTGCTGCCCCCTCCCTGCCCCCCCCCCCCCCCCCCCCCCCCCCCCCCCCCGACCACCGCGACATGACACCAGCCCCCCCCCCCCCCCCTCGAGATGCGGTGACACAACCTGCCAGGCCCCAACCCCGCGCTACACTCCTACATAGGGGCTCATACACACCCCTCAATGTGCATGTGCCGCTGCCGCAGCGCGCTCCGCCCACAAGCGCAGGGCGTCGGGCGCGCCGCGCGCCGCCGCGCCGGCGGCAGCGCCGCGCATCCTGAGCTCCCTTGCGGCCTTTGTGGCGCGCTACGGCGCCGCGACGACAAGCGGCGGTGGCAGCGGCGGCGGTGGCGGCGGCAGCGGCGGCGGCGGCGGCGGCAGCGGCGGCGGCGGCGGCGGCAGCGGCTCGTCGCTCTGGCAGTTTATGACGGCGGCGGGCGCCGATGCCGCGCTGCCGGATGACGAGGACGCCGACGCGGTGGAACGGGAGGAGCTGCAGCTGCTGCGCGCGCAGGCGCTGCGGCGCGCGTTCGCGCTCCTGGACAGGTGATGCCGCCGCCGGCGACATGCGAACGTGAGCGCGGTCGTGATCCCAAGTTTAGTGCGCCGGTGACTGCAAGCGCGCCCGCTGCGCTGCGCGCCGCAGCAACGCCTGGGGCAGCGCTGAGGCGCTGCGTTTGATGTTGCCACTCATAATTAGGGTTAGGTCGCTGCCGACCGGTGCGCGCTGGCGCTCGGGAGCCGCCACCGCGTTCAGCAAGAACGCCGCAACCCGCGGAAGCACCCGCCAAAGACGCCTGCTGTCGGCCTTCTCCTCTCCCGCTTCGCCTCTCCCGCTACGCGCTGCCTCTTGAACTTCGCATCTCAGGTTACTTGCGCTGGCGCTAACGATTGCGCTTTAGACCTCAGGAGCCGCCACCGTTGTCAGCACGAACGCCGCACCCCGCAGAATACGCAAGCGGACCCGCGAAACACATAGTTTGACCCTTTCCCCTCCTGCTAAGCACCGCCTACGATGTAGTGAAGTTTGCATTTCAAGTTGCTGGCGCTGGTGCTCAGGAGCTGCCACCGCTTCACCATCATTGCCGCACCCGGTAGGATACGCAAAAGCACCTGCAAAATATGTGAATCTTCTCGACCTTTTGCCGCACTGACCACCCCCTACTACTGAACTTCACATATCAGATTGCTGGCGCTGGCGCCGGACGGCGCGGCCGCTTTTAGCGACAACGTCGCACCCCACAGAACACGCAGAAGCGCCCGCACAACGCGTCTGCTGTCGGTCTCCTCTCCCTCTTGGCCTCACCCGCTGAGCGCTGCCTCATGAACTTCACAAGTTGCCTCTTGGACTTCACATTCCAGGCTGCTGGCGCTGGCGCCAGACGGCGCGGCTGCGGCGGCGCACCTGCGCAGCACCGGCGTGCTCGTGCCCAGCCTGCACGGCCTGGCGCTGCTGAGCCTGCTGCGCCCGTGGTACCGCGGCCTGCTGCCGCGCCCCGGCGACGCCGAGGAGGTATGTATGTACATGGCATGTCGCATACCTATACCTACCCTGTCGAGGAGGTAATATGTATATGGCGTGTCGCATACCTGTACTGACCCTGTCAAGGTCTATGTGCTTGTATATTGCGTACCTGCCCATGTCTTTGCACGCGCGGCGCACATGGAGCAGATTTCATGTACGGTAAGACTCACTCGCTGACTCGCATGTGCGCTGCGTTTTTTAAACTGACTGTGCTCGACCTCACCAGTTGATTAGGGGCCTGGTATGCACGAGAGCGGCCTTACCGCACATATTTCAATGTACTTCGAAGTACCGCATTGCCATTAACGAGGCTTAGGGCTACGTCTATCCCACCTTTCGCCTCACTCGCTGGTCCCCGTCGGCGTTTCCGAACAGGTGCTGAGCCTGCTGCCCGCGGCGGCGGAGCGGTTGCTGCGGCGCCTACGAGCGCTAGACGGCGCCGTGCTCGCGGCATGTGTGCGCACCGCCATTGCCGTCGACAGCGGCAGCAACGGCGGCGGCGGCGCGCCGCGCGACCTGGCGGCGTGGCTGGTCCGCCACTATGCTCAGCAGCGGCGCGGCGGCGCGGAGGCGCTGACCTCCGCGCGCGAGCGCGCTGCCGCGCGTGACACGGAGACGTGCGCGCAGGTGCTGCGCGCGTACGGCGCGCTGCGCCGCTCCGGCGCGCTGCGCGACGCCATCGGCGGCGGCGGCGGCAGGGGCGGCGGCGGCGGCGGCGGCGAGGCAACACTGGCGGCGCAGCTGGCGCGCACGCTGCTCGCGCTGCCGGCGGCTGTGCGGCCGGAGGCGCACGCGGTGTTTGGCGCCGCGCTGATGCTCTCCATCGGTCTCGGCCTGCCGATTGTGACTTTCGGTGGCGGCGGCGACGACGACGACGTGTCACTGCTGTGGTGAGTGGACCAATATCTTTCAGAATTCCAGCGAGGCAGAGCCAGAGGCAGCGCGCCCACGATCAGCCAAGCGCGCGGCGCGTCCCTCATCTCTTGCAGTAGCTCGTCACCACCCCCGCAGCGCCAACCCCCGTGTTGTAACAGCGCAGCTCATGCGCCATTGTCGAACGCTCGTGCATGCGTGCGGCAGGTGCTTGGTGGACCCCACGCCCGTGGCCCAGGACGAGGACGACGACATGGCCGACGGCAGCAGCGGCGGCAGCGGCGGCGCCGAGCTCACCCGCGGCGCCCTTTTCTACCAGCGCTTCCACGCCGAGGTGCACGCGGCGCTGTGCGCGGCGCCCGCGGACGGCGTGTGGGCGCGCGCCGCGCCGGCGCTCGTGGACGCGTGCCTCCGCTCGATCGCGCCCGCCGCCGCCGCCGCCGACGGCGCGCACGCGGATGACGCGATGGACGTTGACGATGTCGCCGGCAGCGGCGGCGGCGTGGAGGGCGCGGGCGCGCGGCACGCGTGGCGCGTCCTGGAAGGCGCGCTCGATTACGTCAGCCGCAGCGGCGGCGGCGGCGGCAGTGGCGGCATCGTCACCGCCGTCGCGCCCGCCGGCGACGTCCTCGGCGTGCTGCTGCCGCACCTGCGGCGCCTGTTTGCGGCCACGTGCGCCGACGGCGGCGGCGGCGCCGACGCCGACCTCCACGACAGCAGCGCTCAGGAAGAGGCGGCCGCGCGCTGCCTCGGCATCGCGGCGCGCGCGCTGCGGCTCGGCGCCGCGGTATGGGCGCGCGGCGGCGCCGCCGCCGCCGAGCGCTGGCGCGAGCTCGTGGCGTCGTGCGGCGCGCTCGTCGCGCGCGTGCTGCGCTCTGCCGCCGCCGCCGTCGCCACCAAGGCGGAGGCGCTGGCGCTGGTGCCGTACCTGGTGCCGGGGGCGGCGCGCGGCGCGGCGGCGTGCGGCCAGCGCCCGCCCGTGCACGCGGCGGAGGAGGAGGTCGCGGACGCCGTCAGCGACATGGCGGCGCGCCACTTCCCGCTGCGCAGGTGCGCGCTGCACGCAGTCGGGCGGGCAGGCAGCCTGTGCTGCAGACATCGCGCGCAGTCCTGCATGTATCGGATGACGCACCTGGCCCCCTGGTCACCATGTTCAGGCCGAACTTGTCACAGAGAGTCCGTTGTCATCTCATGTACGCGTTCATGCCGGCGTTGTCACGGGTTACACAGCGGCCACCGACGAGTGCAGCGACACCGCGTGTGATGCAGCGCAGCCCATCGCACGCCGCTCCGAGAGTCAGGGTGAGGGTTAGGCGAGCCCAACCCTACCCTGGCTGCCATGCAACGCTGCTGCTTGCTCTCACCGCTCCTGTCGCGCGCTCGCCCGCTGCATGACGCACCGCGCAGCCACGCACGCATGGGGACCCTCAGCGCCCACGCCGACACGCGCTTGCGCAGCGCATCACTCTGCTGCCCACCGTGTCCACCGCCCCAACACTCGCCTCTACTTAGTGCCATGCATCACACGTCGCCTTTCTGCAAGTGCAACGCAGTTAATCTCCCCCCGCCCCCCTCCCCCCTTCGCTCCGCGCCGGCAGCGGCGGCCTCGCAGGCAACGCGCCCGCGCAGCGCGACTACGCGACGCTCCTGCGCGCGCTGCTGCGCGCGCTCGCCCACGGCGGCGCGCTGCGCCTGCTGCCGGCGCTGTACGGCGAGCTGCGCGACGGCCGCGCCGCGCTGCACGCACGCCACGTCTCGCGCGCGCTGGCGGCGCTGGTGGACAACATCGCCGCTGCTGCCGACGGCGACAGCGGCGGCGGCGGCGGCGGCGGCGGCGCGGCGGCGGCGGACCCGCTGCCCGGCGCGCTGCGCTTCGTCCTCGCGGAGGTGCTGGCGCCGGCGACGCACGCCGTCGTGCGCGAGGGGCTGTGCGATAAGCTGGCGCTGCCGCTGCTGCGGCGCGGCGGCGCGGACGTGACGGCGCGCGTGCTGTGCGAGCCGCTGCGCGCTGGCGGCGGCGGCGGCGGCGGTGCCGATGCCGCGCCTGCGATCCGCCGGCTGGTCAGCGCGGCACAGGCGGCTGCTCAGGTGCTGCCACAACTCGGTGACTTGACTCATTGACTCGTTGCCGTCCCTGCTGGCGCTGACACACATGATGCGCAATGTGTCCAGCAAGCGGCTCTGCGGTGGCGCTGTGGCTCTCCTACTCGTCCGCTTGGTAGTGCGGGCCCAGGCCCTGACCCTCCCTCCCGCAGCGCAGAATCACACAAAGTCAATAAACATGAAGAAGCAGCCCACACAACATGCCCCTCGCGTGTCGCCGCCGCCGCCGCAGACGCCGCCCGGCGACGCCGCTGCCGCCGCCACGGCGCGCTGCGCGTTCCTGCTGCTGGAGCACACGCTGGATGTGTGCGCGCTGCCCGTCATCAAGGGGCGCCTCACGCAGGCGTACGCCGGCCAATCGGATCCGCCGGAAAAGGACCAGGTTCACAAGCCAATTCTCAAGGCCGCCAGCAAGGTGCTCGACGTCTGCGTCAGAGGCGGCGGCGGCGGCGGCGGCACGGAGGATGAAGAGGAGGGCGACACGCTGCTGCCGCTGCGCCGCGCCGCGTTCGCGTGCGTGTGCACGGCGGTCCGAGGTGAGTCCAGGGCTGTGGTTAGGGTTAGACGTAGTGTTTGTAAACATTCTCTGTGCCCTCCAATGCTGGTGTTGGGGTCAGCACCCAGTTGCTCCTCCGTGCCTTCCAACACTAGCATGAGCTAATTCCCAAGCACTTGGCATGCTCGTGCGGCATTGTCCCACTGCTTGTCCCCCGCTGCCAACGACAGTGTCGCAGAGAAAAGAGCTTGGTGACAAGGTGCTGCACGCACCTGGCATGCTCGCCTGAAGTGCGCCTGTGTAACGGGCTACAGGGAGAGAGGGGTTGTGGTATTGACAGCCTCACGTCATGCCCTGACCCTGCTCTCAAGCTCAGGCAGCGTCGTGCGCACGCATCGCATCATGCTCCGCCGATTGCAAATGGCGCAAGAATAGGGGGGGGGGAATGCCCAAACACCCGCGGTGACTGAGGGGTTCATCTGCATCTCTGGTGTGCCCGGAGCATCACAAGATGCCTGCAATGTAGGAGAAGTTTAACCCCCCCCCCTCTTGTGGTATACCCCCCCTGGTATATCACTCCTCCAGCAGTGTGTGAAGCTGCGTCCCCCCTCCCCTCCCCCCTCCCCTTCTCTGCAAATGCCCGCATCCCACCCCGCAGTCATCTTGGGGTTCATGCAAGCGTCTCAACAGAAACGTTAGAGTGACGCATTGAAATGAAGCGTGGCAAAAAGTCGCCCCCCACCCCCCCAATCCGTCGCCTCCACCGGCGGCTGTTGTTCCCCCCCCGTGACCCCTGCCTACACCGCCGCCCGCCCCCCCCCCCCCCCCCCCCGCAGTTACACAGAAGAAGGAGGACATCTTCGACAAGTACGTGTGGGCACGGCTCAGCACGGCAGCGGTCATCGACGCGCGCCCCGGCCGCCACAGGCCGGAGGTGTTGGAGGCACGCACGCGCATGGCGCCCATCTGCGACGCCGAGGGCGGAGCGCTGCCGACACCGCCGCGCGGCCGCGCTGCGGGCGCGCTGGGCTCCCAGGAAGGGTGAGCACGGGATCCGATCGAGATTGACGGAAAAGGGTCCGTTGACGGCGCATGGTTGAACTTGTAGGTCGTTGGTGTGGTATTGAGACGTGCGACTGGGTGCCTCGTGCTCCTGCGTATGCGTGTTGTCGCAGGGGGTCTGCTGCACGTGCTGCAGCAGGAGCTGAGCTGCGATGCCAGCGCTGACGTGCAGATGGTGATGATGCTCAGCATCATGCTCAGCGGCGCGCATGCCCGAGCTGGCGTGTCACTGGTGCTGATCTTGACCCCTCTGGCCAAGCTGTTGCCTGCCCGCCTCGCTGAGGACACCACTGCAGCCCACCCGGCATGATGCATACCTCACTGGGGCCTCAAAGCCACAGCGAGAAGAATGCACGACATGGCGCTCTGCACTGACCCTGACCACTGCGATGCGGATGTACGCGCCCCCCGCAGGCACCTGTCAACGGCGATGCTGTCGCTCAGCAGCCTCTCCGCGACGCTCGCTGCCGCGCCCGCCAACGGCGCCGCTGCCGCCGCTGCCCCCGCAAAACCTACAGAAGAAGAGCGCATTGAGGGGTCGTACGCCAGCCAGGTCCCCGCTCCCGACGAAGCTACAGTTACAGGTGTAACTGCCGGCGGCACGGCGGCGACGGGCGCGCCCGCGACGCTCGCCTCGCAGCTCCAGTCGCAAGCGGGCATGGGCTACTACGACGTGGACAGCGCCGCAGAGCTGGGACTTGAAGTTGACGCTCCGCCGCCGCCGGGCGTCGTCGCGCTGCTCGACACGTCGCTCAACAGGGAGCCCGCAATGGCGCCGCTCGTGCGCGTCGCGGCGCGCATGGCGGCGCTCTTCGGCGACGCATGGGACGCGCGCCGCGCCGCCGGCGACGCGGCGCCGCCGCCGTTCGCGCAGCGGCTCGTCGCGCTGCTCGAGGGCAGCGGCGACGATGACGACATCGGCGGCGGCGGCGGCGGCGGCGGCGGCGCGGCGCCGCTCGCGCTGCGCATGTTCGCGCTGCAGCTGCTGGTGAACGACGGCGTGCGCGCGCCGCTGGCGCCGTGGGCGCCGCGCCTCGCGCCGCCGCTGCTGCGCTTCTGCGGCGGGCCGCTGGCGCAGGCGGCGGCGGCGGCGGGGCGCGGCGGCGTCAACTGGCTCGCGCACGACGCGTGCGCCACGCTGATTGGGCCGTGGCGGCTGGAGCTGGACCTCGCGGCGCAGGCGGCACAAGACGCCGCGGGGCTGTTTGTCTCATCTGTCATCACGCAGGTGCGGGCGTGAAGTTGAAGTCGATCAAAACTCAAAGTGGAACCTGATGTCAAGTGCTGTGGCCAGATGAACATTTCATGTAATGCTGAGGTTGAAGTTTATCTTGCTTGCAATCGATTGTATGGAAGCTGATGCTGAGCATTGTGGCTGGACGAACCTATCATGTGCGCTTCGGCGAGACGGCTCTGCGCACCGGTGCGGCTAGCGCAGCAGTGCGCCATCAGCGTATGGCGCTTCGCGCACCTACCTATTCATGTGCTACTCTCTGTGCTTCACGTTCTATGCTTCAAGGCCTCGAGAGCGCAATGTGAGATACCTAAGCCACCTGCCACCCGCTGTTGATATCTGCATCAGTCTCAAGCACTTAACTTGCTCGCGCGCCTGCAAAGTCTGTCCTGCGGTCATCACTAGGGCTAGGGTCAGGGTTAAGGTTAAGGTTAAGGTTGCGGGTAGAAAGGGGGTCCGCCTCGCCCGCCACCTGACCGCTGCGCTCCCGCGCGCTGCGCCCGTCGCTCACCCCCCAACGCTGTCGCGCGCGTGCGCCGTGTCTCTCTGCAGGTGCCGCACGTGTCCGGCGGGAAGCCGGCGCTGCGGCGCGACCTGCAGATGCTCAACGAGCTGCTGCAGGTGCTCGCGGAGGCGCACGCCGCCGCGGCGCGCCTGCCGCTGCTCCTGGCGCCCATTGTAACGCTGCTCGGCGGACAGGAGGCCGCGAGCGGCGGCGCGCACGCCGCCAGGGGCTCGGTGAGCGCTCAACTTCATGTTTGTGGGAATCCATCAAAAGATCGTAGAGGCCTAGGTGACGAGGTGTGGTGAGCCGTCAAATAGAATGCCTTCCACCAATAACTGTGGACTATCTTTAATTCATGTCATCAGACTTTGCTGACAGCGCTCAACGGCAGCGTGCCAGGGCGGCGGCCGCTGCAGCCGGCTGCCAAATTCAAGCACCGTTTCGCGAGCAGGAGGCCGTGCGCGGCAGTGAGTGTTCTGTGCCCGCACGCAATGTTTCTGGGATGCACAGTCATCTGAGGGCAGCGCCCAACTGCAGCGGGCCAGCGTGGCCGACGTCCTATGCCGCTTGGTGAGCAACATGGTGCGCAGGCCGCTGGACCATGCGCAGTCAGCACATCAGTCCTTCAGTCAGGACCTGCGCGTGAGTGGTTGAATCTGACCGTAATGTCCCAGCCAAGCTCAGATCTGCCGCCGAAGCCGGTGCCCGCGCCGCCACGCTGCTCCAGCGCAGGTGCGGGGCAGCAAGCGGCAGAGCCCCTGCCGCCAGGGGATCGGCCAGTGCGCCTCTCGCTGCTGCCGTCAATGCGCAGCGCCGCGGCACGCTCTCATGCACGCCTCGCGCACCAACTTGCCGTTACTGCGAGGAACTCAGGGATAGAATTAAGGTTGAAGTTGAAGTCAAGTCTCCCGCCAACGTGCTCGTTGTTTCCGATGACCCCCGCGAACGCTGCAAGGGTGCCCTCTTCACAACCACTTGCCGCTGTACGAAGCCCAGCGTTTGCCTCATGCACCGGCAGGCTCCGCAGGCATTTCTTTAGGTGGGGGGGAGGATATCACACGCTCTCGCCAGTCCGCCATCCGAAAGCGTGAAGCGCGCCAGCGCCCCCCCAGCGGCGGCATCGCGCAACAGCAGCGCTCACACTCCCCCCCAAACCCATACCTGCATACCCCCCCCGCCCCCCCCCCCCCCCCAGGCGGGCACCACGTGGGAGCTCAAGACCCTCGCCGGCCTCAACCTCCTTGGCCTGCTGTGGGAGCGCGGCGTGCCGACGTTCGCGGCGGCGCGCGCCGACGCCGGAGCGCTGACGCGCGCGCTCGTGGCAGCGCTCGACACCAAGCGCCGCAACGTCTTCCGCTCCGCCGCGGAGGCGTGCGGGCTGGCGCTGCGGCACGTGGGGTGGCAGGGGGGGGGGGGGGAGGGGTACGCGGAGGGGGAGGGGGGAGCGTGCGAGGAGGTGGGGGGGGGGGGCGAGCGGCTGGCGGCGCGCGTGCGCGCCAAGGTGGCGGCGCTCAACAAGAGCAGGTGCGCGCGCGCTTCGCGTGGAGGTCCGCAGCGAATGATGCTGATCAGTTTGTCGGCGGGTTGCTACGTGCACTAGCAGCTAGCAGCGCCTTGGTGTACTCTCTGAGGTACCGTAACTCACACACGAGAATGCGGACCGCTTCTGTGCGTCTGCTTCAAAGCGTCTGCTTGTGGGGTACGATGACCCACTGTGTGCAAGCTTTCAAGGCACTTGTTGTCATCATCAGCCACTTGGTGCGAGCCACATGTTCGCAGTTAGCAGTGCTACTCAACCGCGTCTTGCTCGACGCGCAAGAGAGTCTTGTACCAGCAAACAATCTGCGCCTTACCGGCCCCGCAGACTGCTTCGACGCTTTGTCGAGGTGGCACACAACATCGCTGAGCGCGCGCTGAGCTCCATTTGAGCTGCATTATATCCAACTGGTTGGTGGCAATGGCACATACTTCGCTCCGGTCTACACCTCCGCAGTGCATCAATTTGAAGCGGCCACGCCCCGCAACCGCAGCTGCCGCCCCCCCCTGCAGCCCAATACTGGTGCTCATCATGGCCCAGCACGTGCCGCACGCGCTCGCCCGCAATCGGCCAACAACCTCGCCACCGCATAAAACCCATCTGGACCTCCTCTTCTCCAATTGTTCGGCACTCCGCTCCGAGCGCCCACAGCACGCTTCAATCCCCCTACCCCCCCCCCCCGCCCCCCCAATTCCCCCTCGCCCCCCCCCCGCTGCAGCCCCTCCGAGCGCTTCATCGAGGCGCTGCACGGCGTCGCGCAGCACGCGCCGCGCGTCCTCGACCGCGGCCTGCTGGTGCTTGCCATGGATGCCGCGCCGCGCCTGTCCACGCCGCGCGCCGCTGACCTGCTGGCGGCGCTGCTGGCGGCGGCGGCGGCGGAGGGCGGCGCCGCCGCGCTGCCGGAGCTGGACCCACCGCTGCCGCGGCAGCTGCTGCGCGCGGCGCCGGGGTGGCTGAGCAACGGCGAGGCGCAGTTCGTCGCCGCGGAGCGCCGCTGGGTGCCGCTCGTGCAGCTGCACGTGCTCAAGGTAGGACAGGGGGGCCAGGGGTTGTAGGATTGGGGTTAGGCTTAGGCTTAGGGTTCGGGTTCGGGTCGGGGTTCAGGCGTAGCTGCACGCTCTTAAGGTTGGATGGGCTCAAGGTTGGGTTGGAGTTAGGGTTGTAGGGTTGGGCTTAGGTTTCGGGTTGCAGGGTTGGGTTGAGGGTCAAGTTAGGTTTGGGTTAGGGTGGGGGCTCAAGGTTGGGTGGGGTCAGGTCAGGAGCTAGGGTTAGGTACTGTAGCTGCACATGCTCAAGGTGGGCTAGGGTTGGGTTTGTAGGGTTGGGCTCAGGCGTTCCTGCCGCTGCTGTGGTGGACACGGCCAGGGTCAGAGTAGGCTTAAGCGCAGGGCGAGGCTTAGGGCAAGACTAGCCCTGATCCTCACCCTGAACCTAGGTTTAGGGCGATCTTAGGGGTCAGGGTTAACCCTAGCGTCAAGGTTAGGATTTGTGCCACTGCTCGGCGAAGACGCGCCAACCTCATGATCGCACACCCACCCCCGTTTGCCAACTTCAACATTTGACAGCGACGCCAACTTCCACTTGAAGTGCTGCTGTCTTCCGCGCGCGACCGCCGCTCCGCTGCAGCTGCTGCGCGCCTTCCTGCCGCTGCTCTCGCCGGCGGAGCTCGCGCCGCTGCTGCGCGAGACGGACGCGCCGCACTCCATCGTCGTGCTGGCGCCGCCGCCGACGTTCGTGTTTTTCACAATTCAATGACCCGGTTACGAAATATGGTTCTTTTTTTTTTTACCGCCGCTCCGCCGCAGCTTCTGCGCGCCTTCCTGCCGCTGCTGTCGCCGGCGGAGCTCGCGCCGCTGCTGCGCGAGACCGACGCGCCGCACTCAATCGTCGCCCTGGCGGCGCCGCCGACGTTCGTGGACTGCCGCGAGGCCGCCATGAGCCTGCTGCTGGAGGCGTACGAGGGCGGCATCGGTGGTGAGCGCTGCTGCGTGCCGTACGTGTGTGTAGGGCATTGGCGCTGTAAATGCGAATGGCATGTATGTATGTGGGGTGTCGGCGGTGAGCGCTGCTGTGTGTCGTACGTGTCTGTAGGGCATTGGTGCTGAGCGCTGTTGTAATGTGAACGGCATGTATGTATATGGGTGAGCGCTGCCGTGTGTCGTACATGTCTGTAGGGCATTGGTGCTGAGCGCTGGCTGTAATGTGAACGGCATGTATGTATGTGGGGCGTGGGCGGTGAGCGCTGCCGTGCTGTTGTGTATGTGTGGGGCAACAGAGCTGAGCGCTGCTGTTGAGCGCTGCCAATGTGAACGGCATGTATATATGTGAGGCGCCGGCGGTGAGCGCTGCCGTGCTGTGTGTGTGTGTAGGGCTGCTGAAGCTGCCCCAGTATAAGGTGCAACACATTGCCATGTTGCTGGTTGATCTGCGTTTGCTGCTAGAGTAACTGTGACAGCTGCATCGTTTTTCTTGCAATGTTGTTACTGCTTGAGTGGGGCTTTGGCGCTGAGCGTTGCCGTACACTCTATGCTCATGGTTCTGTGTGCAAGCGGCGCCGCACACTTTTGCGGTGTAGGCGCCTATGTATGCCTGCAAGACATGTGGCGGCGACCGTCTCTGGACATCCTGGCGGCGTAGACGCACGTCATGCATGTATGCGTGTGTGTAGGGGCATTGGTGCTGAGCGCCGCTGCTGTACATGCTAACAATGTGAGCTGCATGAATGTACATGGGACGTTGTGTCGAGTGCCGCTGTGCATTCGGCGGCATGGACGCTTGGGTACATGCGTGCACGTTTAATCTAATGTATATGCTATAAAGCTTGCACACAGAAGTCTTTTGACTGCTGTGGATATGATGGCACTGTTTGACTCGTGGCCAATGACTGCAGCAGCGGCGACCACAGTTATTGGTGGAAGGCACTTGCGGCTAACCATCCCTTGTCACCTAGAGCTCTACGATGTTTTGATTTGTTTCCGTATATCTTCTGTAAAATCTTCATGATGTATGTGTAATTGCCTCTAATTGACTCCCTGGTCTCCGGCATTGGCGTTTGGCGCTGAGCAGGGCAGCAGGTGGAGGGGCCCGCGCGCGAGGCCATACCATATATGCATGTGTATAAATACACATACACATATACATGTATGCGTAATGACCATCTGGTCTCTGGCATTGCTATTGGCGTTTGGCGCTGAGCAGGGCAGCAGGTGGAGGGGCCCGCGCGCGAGGCCATACGCCGCGCGCTCCTCAAGGGCCTGGCCGACCCTGACGACGAGGGCATGGACGCCAAAGACAATGACAAAGATGCTGAAGGTATGTACGGTATGGGTATCAGAGCAACACGTTTTGATTCACACGCAGCAGAGACAGTTGTAGCGTAACAGCTCGCTCCTCAGGGGCCTCGCTGGCCCCGATGGCGAGGGTATGGACGCAAAGGACGGACGGTGACAAAGATGCTGACAGTACTTACGGTATGGACATTGCGCGGTCACAATGTCGAATTACTCGTCAGGCAACAGCTCGCTGATTAAGGTCTAGAATCACCGTTCACCGGCTTCTGTAACCGTCGGAGCCCAAGTCTGGTACTTGGACCACATGTGTTCTGTGCCATGATGTGTGCACATGTGGCGCTCGATGGAGGCATCACACATTAGCACCAGTCATGAACTCGATCTGCCAGGAAGACCAGGCCAGCGGGGGCTTCAACGCTTTGTGATGGCCCAGCAATTCTCACCCTTGCCTGACTGCAGTGGCCGCACTAGCACGTGCCGGACTACACTACACCGCACCAGTCCCGGCCCAATGCGATCCCATCGCATTGCGTCATCACTGCATCACGTCCGCCCATCGCATTGCATCACCGCTGCACCAACTCGGCACTATACGATCCCATCACATTGCATCACGTCACTGCCGCCGCCATTGCGCGCGCTGCCACTGCGCTGCGCACGCAGACGCCGCGGCAGCACCGCCGGCCGCGCGCAGGGGCATCCGCCGCCGCATGTACGACTACTGGGACGGCGGCGGTCGCCTTGGCAAAGCGCCCGCGCAGCGCATGGAGGCGCTCATGCGCGAGATGTACGACGCCGGCAACGCGGAGGCGTGGCTGGGGTGCGCGGTCTTCATGATGCTGCAGGTGCGCATGCATGGGCAGGGTGGTGCTGCGCGTGGGTAGGCATGTGTATGGGTACCATGGGACACGGCACTGTCTCGCATGCGATGCGGGGGCGTCATCCAGTTCGGAGGCGTGGCTGGGGTGCGCGGTCTTCGTGATGCTGCAGGTACGTATGCATAGATCGGGTGATGCTGCGGGTCAGTACGTAGTTCTGCACGGGTACCACGGGACGTGTGGCACCGTCGCGCAGGCCGCCCTTCTTTGAGCCTTGCTCATTGCCGCACCCAGAGATGACGGCGGTCCTGGGCTTCACTGTCGCCGGCAGCTACGCATACAAGGGCCACTGCGCGCGGAGCGTGAGCGTGCTGCGGCGCTGCAGAAGGACGCTGGCTTTGTCGAGTGCAACTGTTGAAGTTGAGCATCAGCCCTCTCAATGCTGGTCTTGACTCATGGCGCGCCTCCGGACCCGGGGCTGCTACTTTAGCACGGAGACACAACTTCCCCAGTAATCGCAGCTGCTGCAACATCGTGTTGCTCGCTGACCGTCTTGGGAGCGTGGAGTGTCACAACTTGACTCACAAGCTTGCAGTGTTCAGCATGGTCATGCCACATACACACACACACATGCCAGGCCCTCAAAGCACCAACCAGCCATTGATGCACCAGTCTGATCCACACCAGCCCGTGCCTCACGCCTGCCCTTCCTCTGCTGCCCCCCCCTCCCCTCCCCCCCTGGTCCCCCCCAACCCCGTCCGCCGCCCGCAGCTGACCAAGACAAGCCCCGAGTACCGCGCGCTGCTCTTCGACAAGCCGCTCAGCGCGTGCGAGCACACGGCGATGAGCATCGACACTTCCGGCGCCGGCGCCGGCATGTCGCTGCTCGCGCCCAGCCCCCTCTCCCCCATGTTCTCGCTCGCGTCGCAGGCGGCGTCGCAGCCCGCTGCGCTGAGCGCTGACGCGGCGACGCTCGCGTGGGGCACGCTCGCGCTCGACGTCGCGCGGCGCGAGCGCGGCCTGCTGCGCGCGACGCAGGGCCCACGCTGGACGCAGACGCAGGCCGGCGGTGGCGGCGGCGGCGGCGGCGGCGGCGGCGGCGGCGGCGGCGGCGGCGGCGGCGGCGATGCGCAGCTCGACTCGCGCCTCCTCTTCGGCACGCAGCTGGCGGAGCGCCACGCGATGGCGCCGCCGCCGCCGCTGCCAGCGCGCGGCGGCGGCGCCGCCGCCGGCGCCATGCCGCCGCCGCCGACTCCGCAGCAGCAGCAGCAGCAGCGTCGCGGCCGCGTGCGGGGGCCGCGGCCCGTGGTGCTGTACCGGCAGTACAGGCGCGGGGAGCTGCCGGACGTGCAGGTGCCGCTGGGCGACGTGCTGCGGCCGCTGCAGCACCTGGCGCTGCGCGACGCCGCCGCGGCCCGCCACGTCTTCAACGTGCTCTTTGCAGGTGCGCGGGCGGGCGTGGCGTCGGTGGGTGTGCCTGCGTTTGCGCGTGACCGCCTGCTGCGCACTGAATGGAGAGACAGCTCTGCATTAAAATACCTCATTTGTGCATGGAAAGCGATGAAGGCGATGTGCTGCGTGCCATTGCTGTGCGCGATGCTCGAAGCTGGGTCTGTGTAGAAGTTCAGATCGAAGGCTCAAGTTCGGTTCAAGTCGAGGTCAGGATGAGGGCTAGGCTTACGACTGGCACTGCGGTAGACTCAAACCTATACGGTGGCTGCTGCTGCCGCCATTGTCAGATGCGCTGCTGTCGTCACCAGCGGAGATGGCGCTGAACTTGGCGTACCCTGGCAGGACAGGTCGTGAGGCTAGGCTTAGCGTTTGCATCAACAATGCCGGGCTTCATGATATCGTGTGCGCAGGCTCTGTGACCGTCTGCTAATTTTTCGGCCGCAGACGTCGCGCGCTGCCGCAGGCTCGAGGAGCGTCTAGCGCCGCACAATCAGCCGCTCGCTCTGCCACTGCCGCTGCTGCGGCCGCCGACGCCACGTGCGCGCCGCAGACACGCCGCGCACCGCCACGAGCACGAGCGTTCACCACCACAACGCTCACGATCATGAAATGCATGCGCACGCGCATGCCGACAACTGATGCTCGCTGCCGCAGGTGTCGTGGGCGCACCGCGCACGGCCACGACCGCCGCCGCGCCGCCGCGCCCGGCGCCCGCCGCCGCCAAAGCGCTCAGCGGCGCCCTCACCGCCATGCTCGAGCGCGCGCCGCACGAGACGGACCTGGTGGCGGCGCTCCACGCCGCCGCCGCGGCGTGCGCGGACGCCGCCGCCGCCGCCGCCGCTGCTGCCGGCGGCGGCGGCGGCGGCGGCGGCGGCGGCGGCGTGGCGGTGCCGCCGGCGCTCGTCGGCGGCTCCGCGCTGCGCAGCCTCAACTGCCACAGCGGCATCCTGCTGCTGGAGCAAGGGCTCATGTTGAGTGCTGCTGCGGTGGCGCCGAGCGCACGCGGGGGGCGCGGGAGGGGGCGGAAGGGGGGCGGCGGCGGCGCCGCGCCAGCGGCGGGGGCGGGGGGAGACGACAACGCGGACTCGTGGCTGCAGTTGTCGCGGCTGTACTTTGAGCTGGGCGAGAGCGACGTGCTTGTGGGGCTGTCGGCGCGCACGAGCCGGCTGGCGCGCACGCGCGAGGCGCTGGAGGTACTCTTGAAGTAATCTTCACTCTTGAAGTAATTTTTACTCTTGAAGTAATCTTCAAGTCAGCGCTCATCACGCCTGCTCGATTGCAGGCCCCTCGGTGTCATGTAGGCAAGCCTTCTGGTTCAAGTTTTTGCAAGAGTCACCCGTGCTCACAGAACGTATTTGCGTCTCAGGCGAGCCCTCGCCATCAGCTTCAGTGTCGAAGTAGGTCGAGTGTCAATGTACAATCAGAGTCCAGCAGGGGAAGAAATACAGTTTTGACAAGCCGGCAGTGACCCGACCCCATGTTCATAGATGAATGACCTTATTGTGCGGACTCGCGCAGGCGGAGCTCGCGGGCGACATTGCGCGCGCCCTGGACCTCTACAACGCGCTCGCCAACGAGCACTACGAGGCGATCGAGAGAGGGGACGAGGGCAGCGGCGCCAGCGAAGCAGAGCTGGTGAGTCTAGTGTCAATCTTCAAATGCGAGTGTGCGAGTGGCCTGGTCAAGGGTTGCGGAAACATGGGCGGTCAGGGGGCGCACGTGCTGTACTCCATGTTGACCTCACATCGGGGAGCGCTGGCGACGCGACCGTCGCCATGACTGTTACTCGGTGCCTGTGACCACCTCCACGAGCAGCATCGGCTGCCTGCTCAGTGATGTGCGCGCTGGCGACGCCATCAAGCGACTTCGACAGCTGCGGCTTGCGACCTCACTGCCCGTCCCCTCGTCCCCCCCCTTGCCGCAGGCCACATGGGACATGCGCGTGCTGGAGTGCAACCTGCACCTCGGCCGCTGGTCCGACCTCCGCCAAGCAGCGCTCATTATGGCGGACGCCGACCCCGACGCCCCCCGCGCCTGGGAGGCCCTGTGGGGGACCCCCCCCCCAGCCCCCCCCGAGGGGGCACCAGCCCCTCCCCCCCCCGCCCCCCGCGAGGACCTGCTGCCGTACTTCGCGCGCGCGCTCGCGTGCGACGGGCGCGCGGACGCCGGCGCGGAGCTCAAGGCGGTGCTCGACGACGCGCTGAGCGCTGGCGCGACACGCGGCGCGTGGCTGCGCGAGCGCCTGCCGCTGGAGGCGGCGTGGGGGTGGGTGCGCGCAGTCGGCGGCGGCAGCGGCGGCGGCAGCGGCGGCGGCGACGCGCGCGGGCGCGCGCACCGCGCCGTCGGCGACGCCCTCGACGCGTTCCTCGCGCGCTGGGCGGGCGTGCACGCGTGCGCGACGGCGGCGCGCCGCGGGCTGCTGCGAGAGCTGCAGGTGCGTGCGCCAGCGCTCAGGCGTCGTTCGTCGAACGTTTGAATGAGAAGGTTGAGAGTTGCAACTGCTAAAGGGGGGGGGGGAGAGCCGCCGTCGGCGGCTCTTTGGTTGGGTGCGCTTGCACGATGACTTGGTGTGTGCACGCGTGCGCGACGGCGGCGTACCGCGCGCTGCTGCACGAGCTGCAGGTGCGCGGTAGCGCTCGGGGAGTGTCCTAGGACCTTGAGGCGCCCCGAGAGAGTCGAGAAATGCGGTTGCAGGAGGATATGGGGGGGAAGGGGATTGCGCACCGCCATCGGCAAGACTCTGAGCAGTTGTGCTTGCGAAATGACCCACATTTGCGCAAGCTGCAGGTGCGCGTCTGTGCACAGGGGCCGGGCCATTCGTCTCCGCTCGCGGTTGCTGCGGGCAGCGGGACGTGGTGCTGATGTTTTGTTCGAGTTGCTCTGCGCTATTTGTTGTTAATGCGCGCCGGCCATTACCTACTCTGCCCCTAGCGCAGATCACCACGGATTGTGAGTTGAACTTCAAGCACGCACGCGCCAACCTCAGTGCTCATCGGTGGCGTGCAATCGAGATGCTCACTGACATGCTCATTCCGTATGCAAAGCCCGCTCGCAGTCCCTGCAGAAGGCCTCGATAAAGTAGCAGACTTTCCATCTCAAGACTCTCACAGACTCCGTCTTGCAACGCCCTCGCCGGCGTCTCCGCGCAGATCACGACGGAGCTTGAGGGGTACTTGAAGTTCAATGACGCGCCCGCGAACCTCATGAAGTACTTCAAAGTGGAACAATTTCCACTCCAGGGCACTCGCTAACTCATCTTGGGTTGCCCCCGCTGACGCCTGCGCCTCATGAAGTACTCCAAAGTAGAACGATTTCCACTCCACGGCACTCTCCAACTCATCTCGGAATGCCCCCGCCGGCGTCTCTGCGCAGATCACGACGGAGCTCGAGGAGTACCTGAACTTCACGGACGCGCCCGCGAACCTCAGCGACGCCGCCGGCGTGCGGCGCCTGCTGCTCAAGTGGTCGCGCCAGCTGCCGTCCGCGCAGCTGGACCCGATGCCCACGTGGAACGCGCTCATCGCGCACCGCGCGCAGCGCTCCGCCGCCCTCATGGTGCGTCCACGCTCGGCGCGCCATATGGTGGCAGTGCGTGCATCGTGAAGCGCGGAGCGTCGCCATCTTGACAATTGATTCAATTGCTGCTGGGCTGCACGCGGTTATGCTCGGCGCGCGCCGCCGTCGACGCTGCGTGCATCCTAGAGCGCGGTGTGAACTTGTACTTTCTGTTTCTGCAGGGACGCACGCAGTCACAGCCGAGCGCCGTTTGACAGTGTGTGCATCGTGAGGCGCCAAGTGTAGCCGTGTTGACAGTTGTTCAATTGCTGCAGGGCCGAGAGCGGTCACCGCCGAGCGCGCTGCTGTCGTGTCGCGGCGCGTTGCGGTGCGAATGAGGGCCGCGGCTGCGGTGTCACGTGCACTCGCGGCGGACCACGCTGTTGTGTTTGCATCCAGCCTGTGTGGCACGTAGACGGCGAGGGACGTGCGCGTCATTGTTTTTGCGCTGCTGGCCCTGCTTTTGTGGCTTGCCGCGTCAGTGCGCACTCAACCTTGCAGCTGCTGCAAGAACTGTGCATGTCTGTGCTCAGTGCTGCGACTGCAACGGACTGCGACGGACTTGTTCGTAGCGGTTGCCGGTGCTCCAATTGTCAACTTGGAGAGCGAGCGCGCAGCACCGCGTGCACCGTCAGCAGATTGAATCCATTGATTACTCCAGGGCGAAAAGCAGGCGCATTCTCGACCACTGCTGTTCTGCGCAGCTGTTTGCAGCTTCCGCGTCTCGTCGCTGCCGAATAACGTCGCGTAGGCCTTGCCGAGCGCTGCCCCACAATGGTTCAACGTCCATGCCATCATCATGATGATAAGTCACCACGATGATGAGTGTTGCCTACAGTGAACCTGGATTTTTTGATGCTGACCCGATGCCGTACGAACACGTCAATGCAGGCTGACCTCTTCAACCCTGTGCCGCCAGTTACCCTGTGCAGCAACCACGTTGGGCGCTACCAGCGGCATGATGCATGCAATCCTCACAACATCACCAGGACAAATCCCCTCCCCCTCCCCCCATCTCCACTGTCCTGCCCCCGCCTTCGCAGCTCACCATGCCCCACCCTCACCGCTGACTTCGCCATGCTCTGACACCCCCCCGCCGCAACACACACACGCATACGTGCGCGCGCGCAGCAAGCCGTCAGCGAGCAGGGCATGCCGCGCGCCGCGCGCGACGCGTGCGGCCTCGCAAGTGACGCCGCCGCCATGCTGCTGCGCCTCGAGGCGGCGCGCGCCGCCGTCGCGCAGCGCGCGCTCTACGCCGCCGCGCAGCACGTGCGCGCCGCCGACGCGCTGCGCGCGCCCGGCGTGCCGCCGATCGCGCTCGCGTTGCGCGTCCTCGACTACAACGCCGCCAGCGCCGCGGCGCGCCCCGGCGACGCCCCCGACATCACGACGCGCTCCCTCAAGTACATTGCGACGCAGCTGGAGGACCTCCGCGGCGGCCGCGGCGGCGGCGGCGGCGGCGGCGGCGGCGGCGGCGGCGGCGACGGTGACGCCGGCGCCGATCTGCTCGCGCGGCGCGGCTGGTGGCTGCGGCGCGCCGCTGCGATCGCCGATGACGAGGACGACAGCGCCGAGCGCGACGCGGCGCTGCGGCGCGCGTACGACAGCTACCGCGAAGCCGCCGCCGCTGCTGCTGTTGCTGCCGGCGACGGCGGCGGCTGCGCCGTGCGCGTCAACTGCGAGGTGGAGATGGCGCGGCTGTGCGATGCGCTCGCAAGCGACCGCGCAGAGGGGTTTCCGCTATTCGCCGCGGAGGCTGCTGCCGGCGACGACGGCGGCGGCCAGGTGACTGAAACCGCTTTGGTGAAGGGCGTGAGGGGAGGGCGTATATAGTGGGTGTGGGCGCGGGTATCGTGAGCGCTGATGCAGTGGTTCGTGTGCTCGGCATACGGGGTCTCGCCACTGTCTTTGGGCGCGTGCGGTGCTCTCTCGCCTCTGCAAGCTTGCACTCGTGATGAAGGGAACTCCAGTACACATCTGCAACTGCAGCCGCAGGGTCTCTGCGCTGCTCTCTGACAATCGTGCACCTCATCCCCAGCTTGCCGAGGCTAGGGTTAAAGTGTGAGAGCGCGTTCATCACGGGAAAGTTGTGCTGCATAGCCACGTGTTTTGATGCAGCAGTGACAAAATTGCTTGGCGACAGTCCCACCCATGGCATGGCATACCACAAGCCTGTAGAGCTTATCCACAGTACCTCACACATGTTATAGTAGGGACCTGCCTCTTCACTCAACTAGCCCGGCCACTTAACCCTCCCAGTCAGCTCCCCCCCCTGCTGAAGGCCTTAGCCATTGCCCCCGCCCCCCGCTCCTGCTAAAGGCATTGACCATTGATCCCCCCCCCCCCTCCTTGCCCCCTCGCTGCAGGCCTGCGAGGTGGTGCTGGTGCAGGAGGACCTCGCGGCGCTCGCCGTGCGCCACTACATGCGCGCGTGCGCCGCTGCCGGCAGCGGCAGCAGCAGCGCCGCCGCCGGTGCGCAGCACTCCGGCGGCGGCGGCAGCGCCGGCAGCCACATACCGCGCACGCTGCACCTCCTCAGCGCCAGCGGCGCGCGCGTGCGCGACGCGTTTACGGACGCCGCCGCCGCCGTGCCGGAGTGGGTGTTTCTGCCGTGGGCGGGGCAGCTGATGGCGCTGCTCACGCGGCCGGAGGCGGCGGCGGCGCTGCCGGTGCTGGAGCGCGTGGCGCGGCGGTACCCGCGTGCGCTGTTCTACACGTATCAGGTCCGCGGCGCACACGCGTGGTCGGGGTGCAGGGGTGTACTTCAAGATGTGTGCATACTTGAAGTATATCAGAAACCCTTTGGTGCAGACGTCCGTGCATGTTTTCACCTGGTGGATTGTGATAGGACTGGAGCATAGTACTCGGGCGCATGTGTGTAATCTAACCCCAGCCCTGACCCCGGCACGCACTGCGGCACACAGTTGTGCACTGCGGCACATGTTCGTGCAGCGATAAAGAATCTGCGCCCGCCGCAGGTGCAGCAAGACATCATTCAAAAGCGAAACAGCCGCTGCGTGTCTCATCCACTCGCTGTGCCCATCGTGCCCATTGTGCCCTTTGTGCCCATCGTGCCCGCTGTCCACAACGCTCAGGTGACGCAGGAGTCCCTCGTCGGGCCGCCGCGGGAGCGCGCCGCGCGGCTAGGAGCGCTGCTGTCGGACGCCACCATGCTCACCTTTGTCGAGGTGAGCACTGCTGCACTGCTGCGTTAGGGATACACTGCTACTTTTTACAATGTTCTAGATGGTACTCTGATTGCTTGTCGCGTGGCGCACGAAACAGTTTGGTACTGGTTCACTGATTTTGCTTTCTGCTATGAAGCGTGAGCGCTGCTGCGCCGCTGCGTTAGGGTTATACGCTTTATTCTGCGGTCACTGTCTACATCTTTACTCCGTAGTATGGCTACTTCACGTGGCCTTCCAACCGTTACCCTAACCCTGACCCTACCATCTGACTCTCTCTGCCACGCTTGGAAGACGAACGCGTGATTTTTTTAGCGCGTTTTATGCATGCAGCAGAAACATTCCATGATCCGCGCGATGCTGCATTGCGCATCGACATTGCACAGCTCGTGCACCCCAAACCAGACCACCCAAGCGCACCCCGGCGCTGCACAGAATTCCATAACCTCTACCTCACGTGTTGTGCATCCATTCCGGTATTCCGCAGGCCCTCTGGTGCATGGTGCGCCCCGAGCACCGCGCTAGGGACCACCCGCAGCGCGCCCCTATTCTACACAGGATGCCATGACATACCATATATGTTTTTCAATTCTGGTATGTATATTCCAAGCCATAGGGTGCCTCGTACGCCCCAAGCACCGCCGCAAGGACCGCCTCAAACGCTCCTTACACTGCATGATACACCGTAACCTACTGCATGTGTGATTCTATTCTGTACTGGTAGTGTATATCGCAGGCCCTGGGGTGCCCCGTGCACCCCGAGACCGCTACAAGGACCACCTGAAGCGGCCCCTGTTCTTCACTGGACGTCATAGCATACCGTATGTGTTGTTCAATACTGGTATGTATATCGCAGGCCCTGGGGTGCCTGGTGCACCCCGAGCACTGCTACAAGGACCACCTCAAACGCGCGCGGACGCTGCTCACGATACGTTTTATCTACGTACTTCACGTACTTCCACACTGTGAATGTATATTGCAGGCCCTCGGATGCCTGGTGCACCCTGAGCACCGCTACAAGGACCACCTGAAGCGCGCGCGGACGCTGCTCGACGCCGGCCGCATCGACGACCTCCGGGCCGAGATGAAGGCGCTGCAGGCGAATTGCTTCGATTTGGACCGCCCGCGCCTCGGCACTAAGGTACGTACATACCCCACCAGTACACGTGGACTCGTCGTGTACTCGTAATAAGTTGAAAGCTGACAATGTATTCTGAATGGGGTTCAAAGCGGTTACAAGGTGCAAGCGAACTTCCTGGAGGTGGCCCGGTGGCTGCGGCTGTCGATGCACCGATGCAAGTGTTGAACTCGTCGTGAGTGTCGCCCAACTGAACTTCAACTTTGAAGACACACCCCGCGCAGCGTATGCAGGCTCCCCCCCACACAGCACCACACCAAAGCGGACGCGCGCACCACGCGCCATCCCAATCCCGTCCTGAGCACCACTTCATGCGCAGCAGAGATGTGTACGCAACAGCACGCTATCGCTTCCTCATGAGCCTATCGAGCCTCAAAGGCCAGCGCAGCAGCCGCGACAGCCGCACGCAGCAGCGCTCCACACGGCGCCGCGCCGCCAACCCATTCCATCCACGGCGCCGCGCCGCCGCCCCCGATGCACAAACCCCAACACCACACCCTACCCCCCCCTCCCCGCCATACCCCCTCGTGCGCTCCCGCCCCCCCCCCCCCGCAGATCGGCAAGTACAACCGCGACTTCGCGCGGCGGCGCGCGCGCGCGTTCGCGCGCGCCTTCGACGCGCGCTGGCTCGCGGCGCCGACCGCCAAGGCGCTGGCGGCGGCGCTCGAGGAGGCGGCGGCGTGGCCGCTGGGCGGCGGCGCGCACCCGCCGCTCAGCGACTTTTCCGAGTGGCTGGCGGAGTTCGACGCGGCGGCGCACGGCGCGCTGGAGGTGCCGGGGCAGTACGGCGGCGCGGCGCTGCGCGGGCCGCCGCGCGTGGAGGGTCACACGCGCGTCGCCGGGTGAGCTGCTGCTGTCAGGGTCAGATTCGGCGAGCCTGATGCAGCCGTAGTGTTAGGATGACGGTATGCCGGTGATGACGCATGCAAATTGTGCGCTGGAGGTGCCGGGGCATACGGGGGGGCCGCTGTGCGGGCCGCCGCGCGTGGAGGGTCACACGCGCGTTGCCGGGTGAGTGAGCTGCTGCGCACGCCGCCGGGTCTGGGGTTGGAGTCAGCGAGCCTGATGCAGCCCTAGGGTTAGGATGACGGTATGCCGGTGATGACGCATGCAGATTGTGCGCTGGACGAGCCGGGGCAGTACGGGGTGGGCGCTGCGCGGGCCGCCGCGCGTGGAGGGTCACACGCGCGTCGCCGGGTGAGTGAGCTGCTGCGCACGCCGCCGGGTCAGGGTTGGAGTCAGCGAGTGTGATGCAGCCCTAGGGTTAGGATGACGGTATGCCGGTGATGACGCATGCAAATTGTGCGCTGGACGAGCCGGGGCAGTATGGGGTGGGCGCTGCGCGGGCCGCCGCGCGTGGAGGGTCACACGCGCGTCGCCGGGTGAGTGAGCTGCTGCGCACGCCGCCGGGTCAGGGTTGGAGTCAGCGAGTGTGATGCAGCCCTAGGGTTAGGATGACGGTATGCCGGTGATGACGCATGCAAATTGTGCGCTGGACGAGCCGGGGCAGTACGGGGTGGGCGCTGCGCGGGCCGCCGCGCGTGGAGGGTCACACGCGCGTCGCCGGGTGAGTGAGCTGCTGCGCACGCCGCCGGGTCTGGGGTTGGAGTCAGCGAGCCTGATGCAGCCCTAGGGTTAGGATGACGGTATGCCGGTGATGACGCGTACAAATTATGCGCTGGAGGTGCCGGGGCAGTACGCAAGGCGCTGCGCGGGCCGCCGCGCGTGGAGAGCCACACGCACGGCACCGGGTGAGCTGCTGCGCCGCGCGGGGCACAGTTAAAGTTGTGCACAGCGCGATCGAGTTGCGCCTGCTGCTGGGCTACGAGCTGCATGTCTGCGTGGCGTTTGGGTGTTTGAGCGTAAACGCATGCACGTTGGAGCTGCCGGAGCAGTGCGCGATGGGGCGCTGCGGAGACCGCAAAGTATTGGATCACTGCTTCTGAAGGGAAGCTGGTGGCGGACTGATAGGGGTGACGTTGGACACGATGTCACAACATGGACCGATGAGATGAGACGGCTCCGCCGGCTGTAGATACCATCATTGCTCCTCGGGGCTGGCGGATCGCCGGCCCGAGGTGACGCGCAAACCCTACCCCTAAACCTACGCTTTATTCTAATTCTACTCCTGCCTCTAATTCTATACCCAGCCCTAACAAGGCGCTTACCCTCAGCTCCCCCCAAACTTGGCACCGTGGAACGACAACACCTTGGATAACGCCAACAGTTGCAAACGGTGTCAGATGGCACGGTAGGTAGGGCGCTGCGCTCGCCCTCCAAGCATCGTCCACTGCCCGATCTGCCGCGCTGTTGATCATGGCATCACTCTGCTGCTGAAGCGGTGTATGACCCATAACATCAATGCCCCCTATGCTACACCGGCCTCTCGCAATCATCGTTCAATTCCGGCAGCATCAGCACCGTTATCGTCGTCTCTACGTGAGCACTGTCTCCCCCCCTTCAGCCTGTCCCTGGCGAGGCCGGTGCTATTGCAATACAGGGGCTGCTGGTGATGATGCGGCGACGACAAGCGTAAAGCATGCACTGCAACGCACATGTCGCACTCAACGTCAAGTTCGCCTCCTACCGTCCTCCCCTCCCCCCCCCCCCCCCCTCTCCCCCCCCCCATCAGTTTCGACCAGGAGCTGCTCGTGATGGCGTCACTGCGCCGGCCCAAGCGCCTCACGATCCACGGCGACGACGAACGCGACGCCCCCTTCCTCGTCAAGGGCGGCGAGGACCTGCGCCTGGACGAGCGCATCGAGCAGCTGTTTGAGATCATGAACGCGGCGTTCCGCGCGGACGCCGCGTGCGCGCGCGCGCGCCTCGCCGTCAAGACGTACCAGGTACGCGCTGCATGCATGCTCCATCGCGCGCTTGGTGCTCACGACCTCAATTGACGTTTCAATTGACGTTCCGGGTTCCATGTCCACCGTCAGGCGCGCACGCGTCGCACGACTAGTTGTTGGATTTTCATGACTTGGAGTGTGTACGGGCGGCGTGCCGCGCTGCTGCGGTTTTGCGCGGATGGTGCATGCGGGGCGGTGATCGGCACGTCTGGGGTCACGAGTTCTGACGTCGCAGTCAGGATCTGTTTGGGATTGTGGTTTGAATTGTGGGTTCGCATTCCGCTTAGGGGTCAGCGAGTCAGGGTTTGAAATGTGGTTCACATTAATTACCGCTTAAAGGCCAGTGATCAGCGCCCCCGAGGCACACAAGGGTACTCTGTGGCCATGCTTTGTCTGCTACAACATTAAACCCCTCCGCGGCACATGCCCGCAACGTGGGTCACCGCCGCAACACGGTGCAGACTGGGCAACGATGCTTGGGCACATAGCCCAGTTGACGTATTGTGCTAGGTTCAACAGTGCTGCACATTGAGCACCTGACTCGAGAGCACAAGGGTGAGGTTCACCATTGAAGTTCAGGGTCACATCAGTCTTGCGTGTGGGCCAGGAAGCGAAACGGCTAGGCTTTATGAAGTGCCCTTCAGGGTACTAATGCGGTGACCGCTGTTCTCACGCACGCGTGCGCCCGCCTCTCATCCACACGTACGCATACAAGCAGGTTCTGCTTGTCAAAGCGGACTCATTGGAGCTGCCGTGCTCGCGTGCGCGCGCGCGCAACCGTCATCACGCGCTTGTGCAACGTTATAAGCATTCCAAATAATTAGGCGCCATGCAACACGTCACGTATGCCCTGCCGCGTCGCCCTCCCTCCCCGCTCACGCAGGTGATACCCATGACGCACCAGCTCGGCGTGCTGCAGTGGGTGACTGACACGGCGCCGCTGCGCGCCATCGTTGAGACGCAGCTCACGCTGGACCCCGCGTACCTGCGCCGCTACCAGGACCACGTCCGCAGGTGAGCGCTGCTAACCCTAACCCTGCCCCTAATCCTAACCCCAATCCAAACCTTAATCCTAACCCTAACCCTAGAGCTGCCGCTCGTGTGCTGCTGCTCACCTAGTGCTGGGGCGCATCCGCTAATCCTCTGCTGAGCACTGGCTCGTCGTCAACTGCAGAGCACGCACGTGCCACCGTGCCCATGTTTGCGAGCAAAAGGCGACCGCTTTCGTGAAGGAGCGCTGCCGCTTGTCCGTAGCTGAGCGTTGCTTCAGGTCCATCGCAGACCCACCTCGCATGAGCCAGGTTTGCGAGTGAAAGCTTCTTTTGAAGTACAATGTGTAGTAGGACAGGTGGACGATCGCCAGGGTCCAGTGATGGCAGGCTTTGGCACATTTAGGCGCACTCGCACTTGCATCGTTGAGGCACTATGGAGACATGCTGCTGCTGCTACTGTCTAACCTTTACCCAATCCCACTAGTAGGCAGCTGGCGATCGGGGTGTTTGCAAGTGCTGGGATGTGATCACTCTTGAGCAATGTGAATGATAACTTCATGTGTACTTCCTACGCACCAGCTTCGGCTGTGCCGCTGTTGTGTGTGCCTGTGTAGCGTCGTCGGCCTGAGCCAAACATCAAGTGGCGACGCACTCCGTTGCTGCTCGTCCGACAGCGCTGCTACCCCATCCCGTCTGCAAAAAGCTGCAGCTGCGCTCGGCTTCAACATGTCACGTATTCAACTGGAACTTCAACATGTCACGTTCCCCATTCAACTGAATTTTTTGCTGCACCAGCCGCAAGACCAATGGAGTTGAGCAGGTCATGCTCAACTTCAACATCATGCTAACCTGAACACGTCAACGCTCCCGCCGCCGCCGCGAACGCTTCCAGGAAGCGCGCCAGGGCGCGCGGCGAGCCGCTGAGCACTTGAACCCAATCAATTTTAACATGTCATGCTCAACTTCAACATCATGCTCAACCTCAACACATCACAATCCCGCCGCCGCCGGGGACGCCTCCAGGAAGCACGGCGCCAGGGCGTGCGGCAAGCAGCTGAGCACTCGAACCCTCAACATGTCATGCTCAACTGCAGCACCATGCTCAACTTCAACACGTCACGCTCCCGCTCCCGCCGCCGCCACCGGCGCTTCCAGGAAGCACGGCAACAAGGTGCGCGGCGAGCAGCTGAGCGCTGTCACGCTGCAGCTGACGCCGTCCGCGGCGCTGTTTGACCAGCTGCTGCGCGGCAAGAGCGGCGAGGCGCAGGCGTACCACGCGCTCGCCAAGGACTGCAAGGCCAAGATCGTCATTGAGGCGGTCGCCAAGATGGAGGGCGACGTGCCCATGGACTGCCTGCGGCGGCAGGTACGCGCGGGGCGTGCTGTAAGGGTATGTATTGCATTCATCGCGTAGCGTCAAGTCCAGATCAGTGCAAGGCCGCAGTTGAAGTGGCAGTTGGGATGAAGGGTGAACTGCCTGCGGCAGCAGGTGCGTGTGTGGGGTTCGTGTGTGCTGTGGGGGTACCTAAGTTTGGTATGCATTTCATTCATCGGGTAACCTCAAGTCCATATCAGTGTTGAAGTGGCGGTCGGGATGGAGGGCGACGTGCCCATGGACTGCCTGCGGCGGCAGGTGCGCGGGTTTGTGTGTAATGTGCGGGGTATGTATTTTCGTTGTGGGGTAACGTCAAGTCCAGATCAGCAATGAAAGTGGCGGTTGGGATGCAGGGGGATGTGCCCGTGGACTGCCTGCGGCGGCAGGTGCGTGTGCAGGTTTTTTTGCGTGCTGTGGGGGGGTATGTATCCTAGTTGAAGGGTAACTTCAAGTCCAGGTCTTGGAATGTTCAGCATCAACGCCGCAAATCATTATCGAAGCGGAGGTTGAGATGGAGGGGACCGCCTGCGGCGACAGGTTCATGGGGTAGGTATGAAAACGAATCAAAAGATCATAGAGCTTTAGGTGACAAGGAGTGCTTAGCAGCAAGTGCCTTTCACCAATAACCGTGGTCGGCGCTGCTGCAGTCATTGGCCACAAGTCAAACAGTGCCATTATATCCACAGAAGTTGAAAGACATCTGTGTGCAAGCTTTTTAGCGTTCGAGCATGGGTGTTCAGTATGGAAAGGTCTCACGTGTTCTGTAGACCAGCTCCAGCTGGTTGTAGGTATGTTTGGTTTGGGCATGCATACCATCCTTGGGTAACTTCAAGTCAGGTAACTGAACTTCAGGTCCAGCTCAGCGTTGCCTGCGCAGGTGCATGACGGCATCAGTCTCCACCCCTGTCCACCCACACTTCCGGTTGCGTGGCTCGGTCGCGACAGTTGTCAGGATGCATCTGCGTGCGTCGCTCACGGCATTGAACTTGCTAACTTCAACACTGGCCCCGGCGTCGCGCTCTGATCAGTAAGTAAGGCACGTTGTGATCACAGCCACTGAGCACAGGAGTGGATGGACTCCTGTGAACACTACAACAGAATGTGGGCTCCTCTGTCCTGATGTCTGGCTCCGCTGCTGCATTCTTCCGTGGCTGCGTGCAGCACCCGCCGATCACCGTGAAGCGCACTCACTGAGCACGTAAGCAGCTCGAGCAAGAATGGTTTAGCGGACACCTGCACCGATTACGGATTCCTTGAACGACCGATCCTCCACACTGCCGCGTGGTGGAAACGACCGCCAGCCTTGACGTCTGTATCACGTTCGCATGACTCACTGCACTGCAATGCCTTTCTCGCTCGCGCTCGCAGTTCCTGGCGATGGCGCCGAGCCCGCAGGCGTTCCTCACGGTGCGCGCGGCGTTCGCGCGCTCGCTCGCCGTCTTCAACGTCTGCGCGTACATCGTCGGCATCGGCGACCGCCACCTCGACAACTTCCTGCTCGACCTGACCACGGGCGCCGTCGTGGGCATTGACTTCGGCGCCGCGTTCGGCTTTGCAACGTCGCATCTGCCCGTGCCGGAGCTCATACCCTTCAGGTACAGCGCCCCGAAAACTGTTGAAAGTTCCAATTCCACAGGCAAGAGCGCATACCCTCCTTCAGGTACAGCACCCCGAAAACTGCCGAAAGTTCAGGTCCCGATCCTGGCTTCAACCCTGCTCCCTCAGCTCATCGTGTTCGACTTCAACTCCGCTTCCTCACCTCCAACTTTATGTTTTGTGTCGCGTTCGGACTCTCAACGTCTACGCTAGCCGTGCCGGGATTCTTCCTTTCATGCAACTTCAAGTCTGATTCGGTGTGGGCAGCGCCAGTTGCTGCGCACTTGGTGAGGCGCGGCGCGCGTGTGTCTAAGCCGCCTTACAGGGGTTAACCTTGATGCTACTTCCACAGTTCTGATCCCAATTGGTGCCGTGTTTGGCTTAAATATGCCCATGTTCCGGAGCTTCTACCCCCAAGGTGCACAACCCAGACTCAGGTCTCAATCGCTTCTGGACAGATGAGAAACAGAAGGGTGTGCAGCGTGCTTCACGCCCACAGCACCAGCATCAGGAATGGGGTCGGCGTCACTGCTCACGACTGAAAAAAGCAGCACGCGCATACCCACAAAGATTCGGCGTCCAGGCTCAAGTGGCCATTATGCTGAAATCGTGCGCCTGCTGAGAGCTCTGCGCTGCACCGTATTTGCCATGGCATCGGCTGGTGCGAACCCATCGGCCAACTCCGAAGGCGCCTCATCTCTCTTTCAATGCGTGTGTGGTTGGCCCCTATGCATACTGACGCGGCGGCGGCGGCGAGCGCTAAGATCGGTTGGATGGCTGCGTGCACGCAGCCCTGCGAGCCACGTAACCACGGCATGCGCCGCTATTGCGCACCCTCATTTCTGCACACCGCATGTCCGACTTCACAGAGGCCTGATGTTGTGTGTCTGTGAGTGCCTCGACCCCAAAAGAGGCTGACGCGGCAGCTGCGTGGCGCGCTGTCATTGCGCGGCTGCTGCGAAACCCTCCTTTCGAACTGCTGCGCACCGCATTTCCAACTTCACAGAGGCCTGATGCTGTGTGTCTGTGTCTGCTTCGCCCCCAAAACAGGCTGACGCGGCAGCTGCGCGGCGCGCTGGCGCCTCTCGACGCAGTCGGCCTCATGCGCGACCACATGTGCGCCGCCGCGCGCGCGCTGCGCGCCGCGGGCGAGGGCCTGCTCAACGCCATGGACGTCTTCCTGCACGAGCCCATCCTGGACTGGGCGGGGGGCGTAAAGCGCAGCCAGGACGATGTGAAAGGTGCGTCACGACTTGAAGTTCTCTGGTCGCTGAGCCAATTGCGGCCCGGGCGGGTGTCAAGTGTAGCCAGGGGGACATCAAAGGTGCGTCACGGCTTGAAGTTTTCTGGTCACAGAGCCTGTTGTGGACCAGGCAGGGGCGTGAACCACGAGGCAGGCAAGGTGCGTCGCAGCTTGAAGTTCTCTCTGAGAGTGCGCAGCAGCGCACGGCGTGTCTGTCACGGCGGCGGGGCGTGGATGGGTGATCGGTGTTCAGTGCGAGTGAACACGGCTTGAGTGGCTTGGAAAGGCCCTGGTCGGAGCGCGCTGAATTCTGCCAGAAGGAGGTGAAGCGTGCAAGCCGCCTTTCGAAATGGCTTTTGAAGTGCCGCAACGTGCAAGAGCCCGTAGGCGTGCACAACACGGCCTCGCAGCTCTGCCAGGCCAGCCTGTGCGCCGCCGGCAGGTGTTTGTAGCCGATTCACCACTGACAGCGCCGCAATGGGCCAGAGCGGCACAGAGAGCGCTCGCAACAACGGTCCTGCTCTCCGCAAGCTGCTCCACATCACCACAACTTGTACTGCACCCCAGGGCACATGGCATCTGCGTCAGACTGCCACCTTGCCTGAGCAGCAGGTGACACCTGCTGTGCACGACCGGCACATCAGCGCAGCTGCTGCAGGGGCCAAATGGGAGGCGCCAAACGCCTCGAGTAAGACTCATCGTCACCTCACCCATTGCATTCACGTCCACCGGCTTCCCAGCTCACCACGGCTCGAACAATCTACTCTCGCTGCCCAATCGCCGCAGCCGAGCTCTCCAGCGGCTCGGACGTCGTCGACCTCATCAGCATGCCCAGCGCTGGCGCCGACAGCATTGGCGGCGGCGGCGGCGGCGGCAGCGCGTACAGCAGCGAGGCGCGCCGCAAGGTCGGCAACGCGCGCGCCAAGCTCGCAGGCGCGCACCCCAGCGCCGTCGTCGTCGCGGACCTCGAGCACAACGCCGCCGTCGCCAAGTTCAAGTCGCTGGCGGCGTGGTCGGCGGTGGCGTGGGGCGAGGGCAGCGGCGCCGCGCGCGCGGGCGCCGCGCACTGCGGCGCCGCGACGCTGAGCGCGGCTGCGCAGGTGGACTGCCTCATCGATCTCGCCACGGACCCGGACGTGCTCGGGCGCGCGTGGATCGGGCTGGCGCTCTGGCTCTGAGCGGCGGATTCAGAGCTGTTGCGAAGTTGAAGTATGGGCGGTGCTGGGCGCGGGCTCTGAGCAGATGTAGTGCGTGTGGCGCACATGGGTCCGGAGCTTCTGAATCTGAGCAGATGTGGTGCGTGTGTGCCCATACATGGGGTTCAGGGCTTGCTGTGAAGTGCAAGTTGTTGAAGTATGGGGGCGCCCACAGCGCTGAGCGCTGTGGTGCCGCGCTGCGCTCGCGCATGACGCTGGGTGGCGCAAGGGGCGCAGCGCACCGCTGCGCCGCTCTCTCTCTTGAGTGCAGGCCGCAACATACCATGTTCTCGAGCAGGAGGCACAGCAGGAGATGGCATCATCGATGCATGAACATGTGCATATTGCGGCGGCTTCGCACCACGTGCCATGGCCGCATTCAGCGAGCTGTATGTAGTCAAGGAGACCGGAGGGAGGGAGGGGACATCAATATGCATCATGCAAGGGGCGAAGCTGTGCACTGCAGCGCCGGAGCGCAGCCTTGCAGCTGAACCTCCAATAGACTTGCTGCAAAAAGGCTTCTCTGTGGTGCCTTGGCAGCTAAGCGCTGCTGATGACAATGCGCTTTTGCGAAGCCCTTCTCGTGAATTTTGGCATGAGTGCCCCCGCATATACGCATACTCATGCAACCGAAACCTGTTGCGAGGCACCTCTTCAAAGTGAACGCGGTTGTTCCCCCTCTTGTGTGACGACTGGTTGGTGGTTGCCTGTGGCTGTTACAATCAGTTACCTTGCTGCCATGCGTGAAGGTATGTATGGTGTAGGGTAGGTGTAGCAGCACCATCACAAGGTCGGATGAGGAAGTGGCAGGACCACCGAAGTGGCACGTTGTGCTCCAACAGCCGCAGCGCAGCTGGCCCCGGAGCCTGCAGCAGCATCGGCAAGAAGCGACAGCAGCAGGTGTATGCCATTGAGCGCTTTCGGGCTGGTGCAGCGTATGCCAGCAGCAGTGGCGCCATGGCTGTCCGTGCACGTGCGAGCGCGCCTGCCCACAAGGATGCGCCTGCGGGCCGGCGCCTTCGGCGGCGGGCGGCGATGCGCATGGCGCGCCGCTGCGGGCAGCGGCGGCGGCGGCGGGCCTGCAGCAGCGGTACGCGGTGCTGTTTGCCTCTTCAAACATGGCGTGCCAGCTGCTCACGGCGTGCGGCGCGCAGCGAATGCGCACGACAGACATGATTGGGCTTGTTTTCCCTTCATATTTTACTGGGGCACGCACAGAGACGACGCGTGCCTTACGAGGCGCCACTGGCGTCGCCTCTCGTCGCGGTGCGTGGAATAGCGGCGCCGGCCATGGCCGGCGCCGCATTCACTGTGCTGGTCCTTACATGCTCACTTTATTTACAGTCCCTCGAGTGTGTGCGTGCGTTTTTTATACCTGTTTTTGCATCAGGTCCTTTCTCTGATGATAGGGTAGGTATAGCTGCATTTTGTGGTTTGCCTGTTGTGTTGCCGCAGTCCCTGGCGCGCAGGCAGGACGGAGGAAGCCGTGGAGGTATGTTCACGGAAGTGCCAATGCCAATGCAGGCGCGCTGGCAGAGAAAGTGTCGCACATCAAGAATTTGCCATTCAGCTGATACTTCAAGTGCTCCACTTTCACGCATACAAACATTTCTGATCTGCGTGCGTGCCACAGGTGCAGGTGTCGCAGCTGCAATGAGGACAGCCAGCGCGATCATCCTCAGCGCTGCTGTGGCAGGCACCGCTTTGCAGCAAGGCGCAGCCTTTGTGCCAGGCAGCAGAGGAGCAGCGTCGGTTGCGTCAGCTCGCGCATCCAGCAGGAGGCAACATGTGGCGACGCCTCGCATGGTTGCCGGGCAAGTGGGAGCAGGGGTGGAGCAGGTTGCTGGCTCGGACAGTGAGGGTTTGTTGGACACATCGCGCATGCAACGGTGAGTCGTCCTTGATCTGATGCAGCGCTCACCATCGTGCGTGTGCGGCGTGCTTCCGAAGTGCATGCACTGAGCAAGTACGGCACACCGCATGGTAGCCGGGTAGTTGTTAACGTAACGTTCCAATATTATCGGAGCAACGAGGCAGAGGGCTCAGACGCAGGCAGGCTTCCTTGCTGGCACAAGGCGCGTCCACCTGCTGCAGGCTCATCTGCGCATCTTTCAAGTTGCAGTTTGGCGCATAGGCTGTGTACTGCAGTGTGTTTGCATGACAAAGTCATGGCATTCAGGAGGTTGCGCGGATCCATGTTGTGCTGCGAGCCTCTACCTTCGTGTTGTGTGCACCGACAAACAACTGACGGATCTCGCAGCATAACACCAAGGCAGTTGTGGTTTGCATGCTGGCCTGCAGCAGCTACACTTCTCACAGGTGGCATAACGCCACCAACGCAGCTGTGGTGTCCAGTATTCTAAATAAAAATACACACATACATGTGTGTGCAACTGCGCTTGCAGCAGCAACATCGCTTGTTGATGGGAGGCGTCATACAGAAGTGGTTCATGCCGCTGTCGTGAAAGCAGTCTGTCTGGAAGGCAACAGGTACAGGCCGCTCGTTGCGGACGCGCAAGCTGTGCGCGCATCGCTATCACACCACGTGGCCAGGCAGTGGCGCCTCATTTTCTGTACTTGAAGTGTACATGTAGCAGTCTAGAAGTACATTCAAAAAATAGTAGACATGATACAGCATCATGTAAGCCGGCGCTGTCGGTGGGCCTGTGGACGCAGAACTGGGATCCTAACGGGTTACGAAGGCCATCAGTTGAGCTGCAGGCAGCGGTTTCAACAGATGTATGCACTTCAATGCCAACGGGTGGCAGGTGCGGCAGCAACTGAGCCCGGTGCTCAGCTCTGCGAAGATAGAAGTACCACTGAGATGGGTCTATGTGCTCTGACAACCGCGCAGGGCGCAGCACTCGTGTGGCGTAGTGATGCAAGGAGGCTTCAGAACTGATATAGGCGTTGGCTCACTCAATGGTTGATGCGACGTGTACAGGTCTCAAGTTCGTGCAACTCACAGCAGCTGTTGTTGCCGTGAATGGCAGCATCTTACTTTCATCATTGAATGATCACTGAAAAACCCGGCACTGCCCAGCGCTGCTGCTGGGGCGTGATACTTTTGACTCGGGAACAACTGAGCGCACTCAACTTTCTGTCTGTATACGGTTGTGTCCATGTGACCTAGCGTGAGTGTAAATCCGCCATATACACGCACACACTGCATTTCACCACCCTGATGCCGACCACCATTACTGCTAGCATACACCATGCCAACTCCTTCGGATGGAAGCGTGGCGAGCAGTCATAGCCGTGCGCGAAGCTGTGCCACGGCTGCTGCAGTGTGCCCTTAATACTCACAGGATATTGCCGGCACAAGGTATGTATGTATCTATTGCAGGCGCATACATGCACACCAGGTATGTATGCTTGTATGTATGCTGCAGGCGCATACATACCCACCAGGGCATGCGTACATACCCACCAGATATGTATGTAAGTACATTGCAGCCGCATACACTACTCGCCAATTCCCGATTGAGGTGTGTTGGCCAGCGGCGTCAACGGTCATTTCACAGCAAAGCTTGCTATCAAGCAGTTCGTGCTGCAGTTGAAGTTGGAAGACACGCTGTGACTCGCCGCTCAGGAGCTCTTGACGTCCAAACTTCAACATCACATCAGGCGTGCCCATGTTCAGTGTGTGCGCTGGCACGCATGCAACTTGATGTCTCTTTCAAGGCCCCCAAATGACAGTGCTGTTGTCAGAGGTGCAGGTCACATCTGGGACTACCTCCTGCTTTTCCTGGGTGACATGCCTTACGTAGCGTTAGGGCTAGTAACAGTCATCTGCTGCAGGCAATTCCGACTGTAGCAATCGCAAAGCTGCCGCTGACAATGCACGCCATTTCATTCATTCTGATGAATTACTCAATGAATTCATGGCGCCTCCAGCGCCATCAGTATTCCAGTCTGCTCACGCATCACCCCTCTGCCCCCCCCCGCCCAGAGCGAGCAACGGCCCGGGCGTGAAGGTGCCGCCCTCTCAGAAGCTGAAGATTGCGATCGTGGGCGCGGGGCTGGGGGGTATGATCACTGCCATGGACCTCAGCGAGGCGGGGCACGACGTGGAGATCTTTGAGGCGCGCAGATTTGTTGGCGGCAAGGTGCGCGCTGAACGCGGTGCAGTTGGGGTATTTACATCATCATGAAACTTCAAGAAGCATGTAGCTGTGCGTGGTGGTAAGGAACGTTTGGGGCAGGCCGTGGCGGCGCGTGCGCTGCGCTTTAAGCTTCGCCTCTACCACGCGCTTTCCGATGGTGCCGTTTGCTGTACTCATTGGCTGTACTCTCTGGGCACCGCCGTCGGGGAATCGGTGTTGACGTCGTCGCAGAGGATATACGTCATGGTCTTCGCATTGAGCAGTGGCCTGAGCCCTCATGTGTTTTCGAAAGTCTGTTGTCATGGCGCTCACAAGGTTCGGGACTTCATGTACAGGCTGAAGTCAATCTTAGGGGTACGCTGGAAACGTTACGCGTCCTGTTGCACAAGGCAGCGTCAAGTGGCCGGCAGTGGGCCATGATGCCGCTGCTGGGCTGGAATTGCTGCCCGGCTACCAGGTTGGAGGCACTGCTTGAAGTCGTGTAAAGTCGTCACTTCACTTTGCATGCCCAGCACAGCGCTTCAGCGGTGTACATGACAGGGTTGAAGTTGCTGATTGGGCTTAGGGTTGTTTCAGGTGATGGGCAACAACGCCTGCGCTTGCTTCAGGCCGCCATTCGCACTTGGCCTGCGCCCCAGTCCGTGGGCTCAGAGGCTACATCGGCCTCTGCGCAAGCATACTCAGGATATGTGTAATCGCTCAGCCTGCCCCTAAAGTTAGCCGTAACCCTAACTAACCCTAAAAAGTTCCCCTCGGCTGTGCACACGCGCGTGGCGCCGCCGCTGCAGGCCGGCAGGTTTCACCCAGCCCAACCCTCACTCACATCACCATCGCTGCATGCTGCGCGCCTCCGTCGCTGGTCGGCAGCTGTGTAAACAAGGACGGCAATCCACATTTGAGATCTGCTATTGGACTACATCCTTGTCAGCATGCTCGCCTGCCTGGGCAAACCTAACGGTCATTTGAAACCCAACCCTCATCGCTCAAATGCCGCGCGTCGCCATTGCGGCAGGTCGGGAGCTGGGTGGACAAGGACGGCAACCACATTGAGATGGGGCTCCACGTCTTCTTCGGTTGCTACTACAACCTCTTTGGCATCTTCCGCCGCCTGGGCATCTTCGACTCGGCGCTGCGCCTCAAGGAGCACGAGCACATGTTCGTCAACACGGGCGGCGTCCTCGGCGGGCTCGACTTCCGCATGGGGGGGATCGGCGCGCCCTTCAACGGCGTCAAGGCGTTCCTCACCTCCACGCAGCTGAGCGTCGGGGACAAGCTCGCGAACGCGCTCGCGCTCGCGACGTCGCCCGTCGTCAAGGCGCTCTTCAACTTCGACGCCGCGATGGTCGATGTCCGCGCGCTCGACGCCGTCTCGTTCTCCGAGTGGTTCGAGGGGCAGGGGGGGTCGCGCGGGTCCATCACGCGCCTCTGGGACCCCATCGCGTACGCGCTGGGGTTCATTGACTGCGACCACATCAGCGCGCGCTGCATGCTCACCATCTTCCAGCTGTTTGCGGTGCGCTCGGAGGCGTCCGTGCTGCGCATGCTGGAGGGCTCGCCCGAGGATTTCATCCACACGCCCATCCTCAAGTACCTCGCCGACCGCAACGTGCAGGTACGTGCTGTTTTCTTTTTGTGTGTGTGTGTTTAGTTGAGGTTGAAGTTGAAGTCCGTGCTGCGCATGTCAGAAGGTTCGCTGAAGGACTGTATCCATACGCCCATACTCTCAAGTACCTCGCCGACCGCAACGTGCAGGTACGCGCTGGAATGTGTTGGTTGAAGTTGGTGTTGGAGCCCATGCCGCGCATGCGCGAGGGCGCGCCAGAGGTTATCATCCAAGCGCCGGTGCTCACATAGCACAATGTACACCTGCCCTTACACATAGCCCTAGGTTTTCAGCTGCAGTTTGTGCTGCATGTGACTGCGTGAGTTCATTCAAGCGCCGATCCTCCTCAAGACATCATCACAGACCATAGGCTTAGGGCGCGGGCCACAATTGCGTATCTATAGCATGCTACGATCAGTTGAAGTTTCAACTTACAGACGCCAGCTCTCCAACAGGCACTTCACGGAACCCGGTGCAGCGCCTGCACGGGCCGGCAGCAGTCGCACGCGCGCGTGCATGCATTGTATGTACATGATCACCCACCGCACTCATACACCCCCCCCCCCCCCCCCCGCGCCCCGCTGCCCCCTGGCACTCACCACACCCACCCACCCCAACCCCCCACCCCCCCGCTCATCCTGCCTGCCGCAGGTGCACACGAACCGGCGCATTGCGGACATCACGCACGACACGGACGCGCAGGGGCGCCCCACGCGCGTGCGCGGCCTCGTGATCACGGGCGGCGGCGGCGGGCGCGAGGAGGCGCGCGAGTTCGACGTCGTCGTCGCCGCGACGGACGTGCCGGGCATCAAGAAGCTGCTGCCGCGCGCGTTCCGCGAGGGCTACGGCTTCTTCGACCGCATCTACAATTTGGATGGCGTGCCCGTCGCGACCGTGCAGCTGCGCTTCGACGGCTGGGTGACGGAGCTCAACGACGCGGAGCGGCGGAAGGACGTCGCGAGCGACTACTCCGCGGGGCGCGCGCCGGGGCTCGACAATCTGCTGTACAGCGCCGACGCCGAGTTCTCGTGCTTTGCGGACCTCGCGCTCACGTCGCCGTCCAGCAACTACTACCAGGCCGGCAAGGGCTCGCTGCTGCAGTGCGTCATGACGCCCGGCGACAAGTGGATGGGCGCCAGCACGGAGGCCATCGCGGAGGCGTGCCTCGAGCAGGTGCGCGCGCGCCGCTGCTGCTGCTGCTGCTGCTGCGCGCGCTGCTGCCGCTGCTGATGCGCGCTGCGTGCGCGTGCGGCGCTCTGTTCACTTGTGCGGCGGCGGGGTAGCGGTTGCTCAGAGCGTTGCGGTTGCCGCGAATCGGCCCGCTTCCCCCATCGCAGCAGCTCACACGCACGCTGCGCTCTTCACGTAGTCACTCCAAGTTCCTCATGTCCCGACAAATTGTTATATCTTCCTATCCCACAAGGCTGAACACCCCCCCTCCCCGCCGCACCTCGTGCCCCCCCCCCCCCCCCCCCCCCTCCCTCAGGTGCGCAACCTGTTCCCCTCGGCGCGCGAGCTCAACTGCACGTGGCACAGCGTCGTCAAGGTCGCCGAGTCGCTGTACCGCGAGGCGCCGGGCATGGACAAGAACCGCCCCACGCAGCGCACGCCGCTGCCCAACTTCTACCTGGCGGGCTCGTACACGTACCAGGATTACATTGACTCCATGGAGGGCGCGACCAAGTCGGCGCTGCTGTGCGCGGACGTCGTCCTCGAGGACACGCCCAAGCTCGCCGCGCTGCGCGACGAGATGGCGCGCGAGAAGGCGCCCGTCGCATGATGCGCGCATTCAGCTGTACTGCCGCAGCGTGCGTTGAAGTTTTGAACTTCACCCCGTTGAGGTAGGCCTCAATCACTTGAAGTAGGTGGGAAAACAGCAACCGCGGGTAACGCGGCATGCGTCGGCGGCACGTACGAGGGGTTCGACGCATCGCCGGCCGCTGCTGCTGCTGCTGCGGCGGCGGCGCCAGCTACGCGGAAGGTGTGTCTTCTGCACCGCACCAGCGGCGGTGCGGTGCAGGGATGCGGTGCAGAGAGAGGTTGGGGAGGGGGGGGGAGGGGCCTCGGCGATTGGACCGGCAAGCTAATGGCGCGAGAACATGCTCGATACATGGGCAATAGACCATGCTGATAGTGAGCGGGTTCGTCCATCTGGGGTTCAGCCCTATAGGAGGGTCAAGTCATCTAGAAGGGGGGTTCCGGGGGGGTGGTGAGCAGCGACCGGCTCAACAGTTTTTGTGCCCGGCACGGCACCCCCGCCTATTGATTACAATTGAATAGACATTCAATTTGGTGCGCGCCTCCACGACACACGTCTCAGTGGCTCTTGTGGCTTGACGACGTGCCATCACTAGATATGTTGTTGCTTGACCAGGGGGCACAAAGTTGCATTGCTTCAGCGGACCTGTGCGTGCGAGAAGCGTGCGCAGCTGCCATGTGTGTTGCGTCCAATGCTGCTTGCACCTGCCTGGGCGCTTGGGGGGGTAGCAATCATGTGTGGTTTGCCTTGGTTTGCCTTGCAATTACCGCGGCAATGGGCCCATTGCTATCACAAGACAAGTGCGTTTCAGAAATCTTTGGGGATGTAGCAAGCTCCGTCCCCTCACAATAGAGAGCAATGAGAGCCCTCGGGTCATCCTGACTGTCATACCATCAGTGGTGCAGACGTTCACACCATGCAGGATGTGCGGAGCTCTCAAGCGCATGTTGCCTTGCCTGGCCACTGTGTAGCAAGCCTGGCCACTGTGTAGCAAGTCAAGGATGACCGCTGAGCTATATGGCGAGCAATGGTCGGGTACAGTACATGCATGTCAAAGGACAAGGTGTGGCGAATGCGCACTGTTGCGCCTGTTCTTGCCGACATCGTCGTACTTGTTTGCTCGATGTGGCAAGCGTTCTGATAAGCATACAGTCTCAGTCATACAGAAACGATACCACTGGCATATGCATGGAGGAGCAGAGCTGAAAGTGATAGTAGTCAGGCTTGGCTAGGGGGTCAAACCCCCCAGTGCCTCTTCATCTGCAAATTGTAGAGTGTGAAGTGCAGACTCAACTGCACTGGTGGTGGCGAGGTACAGCGTGATACTCCCGGGACACAGGGCAGGGGGCTTTATCATGACGCGCAGTGCCACTCGCGCCGCAGCGGCAGCCGCCGGCGCCGGTCTTTCCAGCTCAGGCTCTCTCAAGCACATATCTGCACGCGACGCGAGGCCCGGCGCGGCAAGCTCGCCGGTTGCCAACGGCGATGGGAAACCGATGACCGACGTCGACAATCTTGTTGACGCACCCACATATCACCCCTCGGCGTCCGAGTTTCAGGATCCTCTCGCCTACATCAGGTCGATTCGGCCCGAGGCCGAAGCTTACGGGATCTGCAAAATCGTCCCTCCCGCGGGCTGGAAGCCACCGTTCGCCCACTCGCCGTCCAAGCTACGCTTTCAGACCAAGAAACAGGACCTGAGCCTGTTAGACGGCGGTGCCAGGCTGAGGCGCTGCTTCGAGAGGGCGCTGCGCGTGTATTTATTTTCTGTCGGCCGACCCCTGCGCGTGCAAGCGGAAGGCAAGTGGAGGGCTTGCGATATATGTGTGGTCAAAGTCATCGTTGAGCTTCTCGCTACTCTCGAGCCTCACTGCATGACCTGCCACTGGCATGAGTATCACCTTGTCCTTGGGCTCACCGACTGAGTAAATCAGCTGTTTCTTCGTGCATTTTGGTGGGCAGGCATCCAGCGACTAGCATGGTTGTGTTGGTCAGACAAGGTGTATGCTAGAGTCATGTCACTCTCTGGCCTGCGAGCCAGCCTGGCACTGGCCTGTCGGCTCTTTGCAGCACTTCTGACTCTTGCCTTTTCCGCGCATGAGCACTCACCATCAACACCTCTCTGCCTGCACCGACAGAGAGGGTGTCGGTTGCAGGCACACCCCTCGACTTCTACCGCCTCTACAAGGCAGTTGAGGACCTTGGTGGCGCACCCCAAGTTACCCAAGCCCAGGCGTGGTCCCAGATTGCCGCCGCCACAGGGTTCTCCGCTTCAAATGCCGACGCCCTCCGGGCTGCCTACGACACCTACTTGTCGGACTTCGTAGCAGCGCCTGCCTCCATGACACTGAAGCAGTTCAGCGATAACGCGGCCGGCGCGGAGCAGTTTGCCCCCCCCCCGAGGCCAGCTGCACCTGCAGCGACGGCGCCGGTGCAGGCCGGAACGGGGTTTTGGCGGTACTTCGAGCACAAGAAGCAGTGCCTGTGGGGGGTGGCGGGATGGCCAAAGGGGCCCCAGGGGCACCGCGTGTACACCGTGGAGTACTATCCGCAGCCGCTGCTGAAGAAGAAGGGGGCGGCGGCGGCAGCAGCGGCGCCGGCGGCGGGAGCGGCGGCGGCGGCGGCGCCAGCGGCGGCGGCGGTGTGCATCCAGACGGTGTCGCGGGCGGCGCTCGCGGATCTGGTGGCGAACGGCGCGAGCAAGGAGCAGGCCATGCTGGTGCACTTTGGCAAGGTGCGTCGATGTCACTGTCAGAGGGCGCGAGAGCAGCAGCACAGGGGGGTAAGGGGGGGGGAGGGTAATCGCGCAGACAGCGGTTGTCAGTAAAGCATCAGAGGAGGGGGCTAGGGGGGGGGGGCAACTGCAACGACAGCGCACGATTGGAGCGCCGCATAGGTTGCATGTGACAGTCGTGTATGTCTGCCGCACCGCTCGCGGCGGTGGCGGTGGCGGCGGCGGCGGCGGCGCTGCGCCTCCTCGTGCAAGCGCGCCGCCGGCCCCCGCAGAGCAGTAGTGACGCGGGTGCGCGCCGGCTGCGCTGCTGCGTGCGCGTAGCGGCTCTCCTCTCTGGGAGTGTGTGGCGCGCTACGGGACGCGGCGCTGCTGGTGTCCACGCACACAGCAGCACGATAGCTGCGCATGGAGTCGAGTCGGAGTCGGGGTCTTGGTCCCACAGATGTAGCTCACGAAGCGCCGCCGCCGTCGTCACATGCGTTCTTGCTGGAGCTGCGCGGAAAGCGCGTTGGCTGAGCGCTGCTGCAGACCGCGCGCGCTGCGGCCGCTCGCGCGTGCGCCCTCTGTTGATGCGACGAAACGTTAGGGTTAGGTTAGGGTCAGACCGCGCGCGCCGCGGCCGCTCGCGCATGCGCCCTCTGTTGATGAGACGAAATGTTGGGGTTAGGGTTAGGGTTAAGAGCGACCCTGACCCTGAACGTTTCTTCCCTCCTACTGCGCTGCCGCCGCTGCCCTCTCCGCCGGCGCGCAGATGTGCGAGCTGTGCGGCGTGGCGGCGCAGGCGCAGGACCTGGCGTGCTGCAGCGCGTGCGGCTGCCACTACCACGCGCACTGCATGGAGCCGGCGCTGCCGCAGCTGCCGCGCGGCGCGGACTGGTTCTGCTGGGACTGCTGCGGCCGCAGCGGCGGCGCGCGCACGGCGGCGGATGCGCTTAAGGTACGAGATCTGCAAGCAGCGCCGCGGCGGCGGTGGCGGCAGCGTGCTGCAGAGGTTGCACCCCTTTGCATCGGCCATAATGTAGCCGACGTGAGAGCCGAGGCAGCAGTGTTTTGCATGATAGTGGCGTCGGTGGAGGCGGCGGCGGCGGCGGCGGCGGCGCGCATGCAGAGAGGGTCTCCGGTGACGCGGCGCTGCGCTTGCGCGTGCGGACGGAGGTTGCTGAGCGCTGCGGTGATGCTGCTGCGCGCCGACGCTCAGGACGGCCCCGGCGCGCGCACGCACCCTACATGCGTGTGTCCAGCCAGCAGTTCTGCGTTGGCATGGGGCGTACACATTGGAGAAATGGTCGCGTGTGATGACACAGGCCTGCGCATGCCTGCGCACGGCACGCAGCTGACGCCACTTGGCAAACCATTACGGTGCTGCACGCGCGCTTCAATGCCAGGCGCAGCATTGCCGGTAGCGTCGCCTGCGGCCTTGCGGTCGAGCACTGCAGCCAGGTAGATTACTGCACTAAGGTCGTGGGACGCGGCGTGCTAAGCGTCCTGTACCTGTGGCACTGTCGTCGCCCCCCACGTGCACCGCAGCAGCGGCAGCGCGACAGCACGCGCGCTCTCGTCGCGCCACCGCGCACCAGCACTTATGCTACAGTGTATGCACAAGTAGTCTACACTCGCCGACACCAACTGAACATTATACCACGCACACTGTGCCGCCCCCCTTTCCAGGGCATGGAGCAGTACGGCTTTGGCAGCGGCGGCACTTTCTCCCTGGAGGACTTTGCCGCGGCGGCGACGCAGTGGCGCGACGACTACTTTGCCTCGCGCGGCATGCGCGCCGCCGCCAACGAACGCGACATCGAGGCCGAGTTCTGGCGCCTCGTGGGCCCGGACCCCCCCGTGGAGGGCGTGTGCCCACTCTACGGCTCCGACCTCGACACCTCGGTCGTGGGCAGCGGCTTCCCCACTGCCGCTGACGGCAGCGGCGGCGGCGGCGACGGCGGCAGCAGCGGCGGCGGGTACCGCTACGAGACGCCGCCGCCGCAGAAGCGGCAGCGCACGGTGGAGGAGGCGGGGGGGAGCGCTGCTGCTGCCGCCGCTGCCGCTGCTGCTGCCGCCGGTGTCAGCGCTCAGGGGGGGGCGTACGCGGGGCACGACTACGCGCGCGACCCCTGGAACCTGACGCAGCTGCCGCTGGCGGGGCAGTCGCTGCTGCGGCACCTCGGGCGGCGCGTGACGGGCGTCATGGTGCCGTGGCTGTACGTCGGCTCCACGTTCAGCGCGTTCTGCTGGCACGTCGAAGGTGCGCGCTGAGCCGTGGGTGCTTTCTGCTCGTAGGTGTTGAAGTTGGCATTCGGTGTCGAAGTTTGTCTCGAGAAACGGTGCTCCGCAAGCAGGCTCGGGGAGGGTTCAGAGCAGCGCTCCGCAGTGCGGCTCCACGTGCTGCGCGTTCTGCTGGCACGTCGAAGGTGCGCGCCGCTGAGCCACGCGCGCCACTTTGCGGACGGGTGTTGAAGTTGGTGTTGAATTTGGCCTTCAAGGTAGAGGTGACGCAGCTGTACGTGGGCTCCGCATTCAGCGCGTTCTGCTGGCACGTCGAAGGTGGGTGCTGCTGCCGTGCGTGCGTGTAGGTGTTGAAGCTGGGGAAAAGGTGTCGAAGTTGGCTCATGGTGCCAGGGGGAGGGCTCTCTCTGCGGTCAAGGTGACGTCGAAGGTGGGTCTCGAGGAACGGAGCTCTGGGACAGGTCTCTGTGGAAAGCGCGGGAGGGTTCGGAGTAGACGCAACGCTCCGCAGTGCAGCTCCACATTCAGCGCGTTCTGCTGGCACGTCGACGGTGCGCGCCGCTGAGCCGCGTGCGCTGTATGAATAGGTGTTGAAGCTGATATTGAAGTTGACCCCGGGAGGGCGCTGCCACGGAGGTGATGCTGCTGCTCCGCGTTTGCGCGCGTGCTGGCGCGTGGGGGCTGCGGCGTCGAGGATGGGTGCTGCGCACTGCGAAGCGCGCGGTGCGTTGTTGCAGTCGCGCTGCACCGAGGAGGGCGCGTTCGCCAGCGCGCAGGTATCCGCCCGCGCTTGTTGGCGCTGCGCAGATGCACGTGACGCGCGGCGCGGCGTCCGCACACCTTTGCGCTGCTACTTCAACTTTGATGTTCGTCGCAGGGTGTAGAGCGGGACACCTCATTTTGCTGATTGACTAACCGTCAAGCTCAGCACTTCTTGCGCATCCAGCATTGACCGCACTGGCGCTGACGTCTGCCGCTGCGTCGGTTCTCAACTGAAACCGCCGCGCTGTGCCGTGTCGTGCGCTCGTGCGCTGCAGACCACCGCCTGTACTCCATCAACTACCACCACTTTGGCGCGCCGAAGGTGAGCCGAGAATGCCCCTTTGCATGAATACATGGTTTCACTGCACACGGTGTGGCAGGATGACTCATCACTCTTTTTAGGGTTGAAGTTGGGGTCAGGGGTACCTTGTGGTGGTTGCGTTCCGCAGCCTCCTTTCATTGCGAAAACTGATATCTTGGGTGTGCATGCTCTGCCTCCATCTCGGTTCATGCACTGTTCTGAGGAGCATGTTGGCCAACATCAACTGTTGCGCAGGGGGTTTCACAATGGTAGCACAACTTCTAAATTGACGCGCCACTTGCAGTGGCTGGTGCCTACGCGCACGTCTGTGTGCATCTGCATTTTCAAGAGCTTCTTCAACAGCGCTGAGACTCCTTACGCCGAGCAAGGCGTCTTGACCGCCTCGTTGGGGTTAGAATCAGGGATAGGGGCATGCAGTGCATGCCTTAGTCAATGAGGTTTGTGTGCTCCAACTTTCGCCTTCTATCGCGCTTTCAATCTCATGAGCATATTGCAGATCTGTCAGCATAGGTGATCGGTACTGACACAGCGACCTCGACCCGCATATGCACCGCAGCCGTCTGCCCACCACTCCTCACCTCCCCCTGTCGCTGGGCGATATATGGCGCGCCGACCGCTGCCTTGCAGGCTGTTCATGACCGCCGCACGCGCGCGCCCAATCCAGTTCACTTGAGACTTGCGACGTTCGTCTACCGCACACTTCTCAAACTTCGATTCCGCTGCGTCGCCGCCGCTGCTGTCGCCGCCGCCGCCGCTGCCGCGCAGCGCTGGTACGGCGTACCGGGCGCCGCCGCGGAGGCCTTCGAGGACGCAGCGCGCGCCCTCTACCCGGACCTCTTTGCCTCCCAGCCCGACCTCCTGCACCAGCTCGTGACGATGATCTCGCCGGCGGCGCTGCTGCGCGCGGCGGCAGCGGCGGCGGCGGCGGCCGGCACGGCGGCGGCGGCGGCGGCGGCGGCGGCGGCGGTGGCGGCGCCGCTGCGCGTCTGCGCGCTCACGCAGCGCCCCGGCGAGTTCGTGGTGACGCTGCCGCGCGCGTACCACGCGGGCCTGAACCTCGGCGTCAACTGCGCGGAGGCCGTCAACTTTGCGCCGCCGGACTGGCTCGCGCACTCGTGGCGCGCGCAGGAGGCGCTGCGCCGCGCCGCGCGCCCGCCCGTCTTCTCGCACGAGGGCCTCGTCCTGGCGCTCGCGCGCCGCCTGCTGGCGGCGCCCGCGCGCGCGCCGACGCGCACCGCCACTCCCGCCGCCGCTGCAGGCCCGCTGCTGCCGGGCAGGGCGGCGGCAGCAGCGGCGGCGGCGGCGGCGGCCTGGAGCGCGGGGGACTGGGGCGCGGAGCTCGCCGCCGTGCTGCTGCGCGAGCTGCAGCGCATGGCTGGCGAGGAGAGGGGCGGAGGCGGCAAGAAGCGCCGCGGCGGCGGCGGCGGCGGCGGCGGCGGCAGGGGCCGCGACGCGCAGCCCATGGCGGCGTTCTTCGAGCGCATGCAGTGCACGGTGGGGCGGCGCAGCAGCAGCGCGGGGGCGGGCTGCGGGCTCAAGGCTGCAGCGGCAGCGGCGGCAGCGGGGGGCATGAGGGGGGCGGCGGTCGGCGGCATGCGCGCAGTCGCTGTGGGCCAGGGCGGCAGCACGGAGGACACGCCCATCGGCGGCGTCCGCTGCTGCCAGTGCCAGCAGTACTGCTACATGGAGGTGCGTGGCTGCGGAGCAGCGTTGGCTTTGTGATGACGCTGCCAATCGCTGGCAGTTGGCAGCACGTACGTAGGGTTGTAGCTGCAGTGACAGCAGCATGTGGCGTGGCTTCGGCTGCTGCTGCAGTCTGTGTGCCACTAGATTGGTGGGCCGTGCATTGGCGCCAGCGTGACCACTGCTGTAAGTGTCACGAGGGCATGCCTGCAGAAAGCATCACGGCCTCTGCGCACACAGGTGCCAATGCGTGCACGCTGTGTGACTGCTCATTGCGCCGACGATGTGGCCGCAATAAGCGGATGGGCACGCAGCACTGACGTCCATTGCATCCGCTTCCTGCGCGCTGCCGGTGCCGCCGCCAACGGCAGGTCGTCATCTGCGACGCGTGCGCGGAGCGGCGCGGCATCGGCCGCCGCGCGACGGCGTGCCCCGCGCATGCGGCGGCGCTGTGCGCGTGCCCGCCGGCAACTCGCGTGCGCTACGTCCGTGAGCCACGCGACGTGCTGCAGGCGCTCGCGGCGGCGCTCGAGGCGCGCCTCCGCGCCACCGGCAGCGGCGCCGCCACGGCCGCGGCGCCGGCAGCGGACGTCAAGGGCGAGGACGTGGTAAGCGTGCGCGGCATGGCGGCGGCGGCGGCAGCGCGGCGCGGCGGCGCTGCCGCGGTGACGCCTGGCAAGGGGAAGCGGGTGGCGGCGGCGCTGTGCACGGGCGCGGCGGCGGCGGCAGCGCTCGACAAGTGCCAGGCGGCGGAGCTCAGCGCGGCGCGCATGACGCGCCAGTCCGCACGCCGCAACGGCGACGCCGCAGCCTTGGTGACGAGCTTCTGATTGGACCATCTTCCCTTACCAAGGGTGTTACAAAAGGGCTAAACCAGCCAGGGCTAGCACGCCGGCTTGGGAATTGCGTTCGAAACAGGAGCCACCGCTTGCTGAGCGCCGCTGACCGCGTCTGCCTGCGATGATACCGTGTTTAACGCGGAGCGATGCGCCGGTGCTGCCCGCCAATGCGGGAGGCCCGCGCGGCGCTGCGCACGCGCATGCAGCGACACGAGCGGGCGGCGGCGGTCGGCGCTGCGGGGCCGGTCGCCCCTGCCGCCGATGCCCGCGGCCGAGAGTATTAATAGCATGCGGGCTCTACCACATGGTCATTTGCAGCCGTGCGCTGTGCTGCGGCGCGCGGCGGTGCAGCGGCGCCCTTGCGCGTGTACAAGCCCTGAGCGTTGCCAGACGCGCTGCGACGACGAGCAGCGGGCCCCCAACACATCGAGCTACCATCATGTCCATCACAACCGGTGTCTTTCTGAGCCACGTGGGGCCCATTGTATCATTGCCCGTTGACCAGGATGCGCAACTCATTTTATTTATTGAGATTGGATGGCCGAGCAGCTGCCGCGGAACCTGCAGCACTGTGCGCTTGCAGCGTTGAAGCCCTGTGCAATCGCAAGTGAGCAGCACGGCGACGCAGCATCGTCGGTGCTCCATTCGCACCCCGCAGTGCGTGAGCAAATTGTCAGAAGCTTGACGTGACTTGTGCTCCCCCGTCCGTCGGCTTGACTGAGCGAGGGGGGTCAACTTGTGAAGCAGTGCTCAGAGGCTGTATTGTTTGTGCAGGGGCGGGGGGGGGTTGCGGAGTTGCGACTGCCATGTGCAACCAGCACATAATGCAGACGACCTTCCGCTGTGGCTCCTGTGCTGTGTCTTGTGTGCATTCAGCGTTGTGCCTCTGGGGTGCCGATGCCAGTGTCGCTTGGCACTGACGTGGTGAGCATCTTATTGGCGTGGTCATGAAATGCCTGCAGCAGAACATGATCTCATCGCCTTCCTGGTGCCACCCTAGACGTGCACATGCAATACGAGGCTAGATGTACCCATTTCACTCAGCAGTCGTCATGGATGCAATCCTAGGCTGATGGGCTGTTTCATACGGCCTTGCATATTGTAATGGGCAGAGCGTCAAGGACCACCAGCTTGAATGCCGCTGCTCTAGCGATTTCCTAGTAGCACAAGGAACCTTGTGCGTCAAAGTTTAACGTTGTCAGCGCGCGGTCTCGCCCCTGCCTGCGCTTGTGTGCACGCTTGTGGGTGCGCTTGCTATTTTAATGACCTGTACTAATAGCCCTTGGGACCTTGCCAAGGGATTAATTTCGGATTGGATGCTCAACTGGAAGCATCTCAGACCGTCTGCTTTACCGGTGCAGGGGGTGCGGCTGAAGGACAAGCGCAGCAGCAGACACCGAAGCCGCCAATCTTGGCAGTAGAGAAAAGCCATTTTTCTGGTGCATGCGCACGCAAACAATGACGCAACAAAGCAAGAAGCACCGCCCGCACATGCACTCGGCGACTGTAAATAAAGTGAGCATGTAAGGACCAGGACAGTGAATGCGGCGCCGGCCGTGGCCGGCGCCGCCACTCCATGCACCGCGACGAGAGGCGACGCCAGTGGCGCCTCGTAAGGCACGCGTCGTCTCTGTGCGTGCCCGAGTAAAATACGAAGGGAAAAACGAGCCCAATCATGACTGTCGTGCGCATTCGCTGCACGCTGCACGCCATGAGCATGCGGCGCGCCGTACAGCGCGGCGCACAGGACCGGGCGGCACCGCTGCTGCAGGCCCGCCGCCGCCGCCGCCGCCGCCGCCGCCGCCGCCGCCGCCGCTGCCGGCCGCAGCGGCGCGCTCCGCGCATCAGTGCCCGCTGACGACAGCGCGTGCCCACAAATGCATTGCGTGCACGAAAACTCGTGGTGCGACTGCTGCTGGCACAGGGTGCAGCAGCCCGGAAGTGCGCGACAGCGTGCATCTGCTGCTGCCGCTTTGCGCCGATGCTGTCGCAGGCTCCAGGGCAGCTGTGCTGCAGCTGCCGCAGCAGGGCCTGCTAAGCTCATTGACTGCAGCGCAGTTGCCCCTTCAGTGGTGCCGCCACATCCTCTCCTGACATTGTCGTCAGACGTAAATGGTGCTGCGCTGCCGCACCTGGTGCTGCTGCCATTGTCAGCAGCACTGGTGCCGCCGCCGCCGCCGCTGCTGCTGCTGCTACTAATGTCAGTGCGGCAGGTGCCGCCACCTCCTCCTGCACTGCTGCCGTCACTGCACAACCATCGCCGTTGGGGCTACCACAGCCACCGCTGCGACAGCAGCAGCACCAACACCACCAGCAGTAGCAGCAGCTGCACCGGCAGCGGCAGCGGCAGCAGCAGCGGCAGCAGCGGCAGCGGCAGCGGCAGCGGCAGCTGTGGCGGCAGTGGCAGCGGCAGCGGCAGCGGCAGCGGCAGCGGCAGCGGCAGGGGCAGAAGCAGCGGCAGCGGCTGCGGCGGCGGCGGCGGCAGCGGCAGCGGCGGCGTCACGAGACGACGCAGCCGGTGCACACGGCGTGCGCCTGCGACGGCGCGCTGCCGAGCATGCGCTGCCGGTACTCCAGGTTCTGCAGGCTGTAGTGCAGGTTGTCCGAGTACGCCGTGACCTCCAGCGGCCCGCCGACGTCGTCCGCGTACTTCAACAGGTGGCCCTGGTACGGCCGCCCGTCCGGCGTCAGCGGCGATTCGTCGCTGCAGGGCTCCAGGCTCTCCTCGTCCGTGTCCTCCGCCTCCGCGCCGCCGCCGCCGCCGCCGCCGCTGCTGCCGCCGGGCAACTGCCGCGCCTCCGCGTCGAGCGGCGGCGGCCGCAGCGGCGGCGGCGGCGCGTTGTCGAGCGACGCGCGCCGCGGCTTGCGCGGGCTCTCCGTGCCGGGCTCCGCGTCCGCGGCGATGGTGCCTGCAGGGCAGCGCCGTGGGGGTAGGGTTAGGGTTAGGGTAAGCGGCAGTAAGAACACTTGTGATGGAAACGAATGAAATGATTGTACAGAGCTCCAGGTGACAGGGCGTGGGTAGCTGCGAATGCCTTCTATCAATGTCCGCAGTCGCCGCTGCTGCGGCGCTTGGCCACCAGTCAAACAGTGCCACCAAATCCGCTGTACTAGTACTAGTCAAAGAAACTTCTGCTGTGTGCAGGCCTTACCACTTCTGATAGTGAGAATGATCATACTGGGCGCGTGGGACGTGGCTGCGGCGCTCGCCGGTGTCACTGCTCAGGAACGGCAGTGCTCAGGTGTCGCGGCGTCTGTCCGCCGGCACGCCGCACATGCTGCCGCACCGCCGCCGCCTGCGCTGCGCGAGGGAGCGACGGCGGCGGCATTGTTGCGCCGCGCCGGGCCTGGTGTTGGCGCGTCTGGCGCGTACGCACGGTTGCGTGACACTTACTACACTCCCCAATGCCTTTTGAGAATGTATGTGGATGCTGTACATTGATTGAGCGATAGCGCTCAATTGTTGTGTGGCGGGCTCGCTGCTCGCCACGACACAGACGCAGTCCACAGTGGTGTCTGCACACCGTAGTTATCGCTCACGACCATGATCATGAGTGCAATGGGTTGTGAGCATCCGGAGTCCATGCTCGTGATTTTGCTGGCTTCACATCGCCAATCACGGTTGCGTTGGGTTCATTCATGATCATGATTGCGGCACGCAAACGTGCTCATCGCGGTAGGGTCTGTTGCAGCATTGCTCAGCCACTGACTGTTGCAGCCCTAGCCCTCACCGATTGCTAAGCAGCGGCACGGCGCGTACGCAAACGCCATTTCAAGCCACCGCTCACCCACTGACCGTGTTTGCAGGAACACGGCCATCAGTGGGTGCTTAGAAGTAGGGCTAGGGTTAAGGTTAGGGCACCGCGCGCGTCACCAGCAGTGGTGAGTTGGCCCGAGTCAGCGCAGCACTTGCGTACCATCACATACTACTTCAACGTTGCGTTATGCTGACCGTACTGTACGTTCAGCATAAACACCGCTGGCAACTGTGAGTTGCATCGAGAACAGCGTGCGCAACAGCACACTTGTTTCAGCTACATACTGCACTGATGATCGCTGGCAAGGGGGGGCTCGCTGCTGCAGCTTGCTTGGGTGTCAAGGTGAATGTTGACGTACAGGCGTTGCAAGTTGGCAGCGCTCTTCCAATGGGCCGAGATGCGCAGGGCAATTGTCACTTGAGCTACTGGTGCTTTGACTCGAAGATCCAACTCGAAGTGTCATGAAGTCACAAAAGCTCACTGCGCTGACGTTTGTGCTGCAGAATCTTCCTGTATGCGGGTCCGCCGGCAGCCTCTCTTGCTGTCCATGTGCCACCAGCTTTTCGAAATGATCAAACTGTAGGACTCAGTCCTTAGAGTGGCAGCTGCTGAGCGCTCACGTCGCTGTCAGCTTGACATAACACGCCCCACAAAGATCACCAGCCCTCCTGAGCCACCTTTCATCTGTCCGACTCAACACCGCATGCCCTGGCTGAAAGTGCACTGGACATTGCAGTCTGTGACTATCAATGCAATCACTGCAATAATGCTTCCACAGAACACTCCACGATGCGAGCGCCAACCCCAACCCTAACCCTAGCCAACACAATACACTCCTCAACGCGATGCAGGCGCTCATTCTGACCCTAACCCACCCAACCCTCACCAACACAGAACACAGAACACTCCTCACCGCGATGCAGGCGCTAACGCTGACCCTAACCCTAGCCAACACTGCGACAATGCGCTGCAGACACAACACTGCCATAACGCGCTCTGCAGACGCACCGTGCGTCTTAAGCGCCTCACCGCAATGTAGGCGCTAACGCTTACCCTAACCCTAGCCAACACCACTGCCACAACGCGCGCTGCGAACCCACAGAGCGATGCAGACGCTAATGCTGACCCTAACTTTAGCCAACACCACTGCCACAACGTGCGCTGCTGCAAACCCACCAGGCGTTTTCAGCGCTTTGACCCTAACCCTAGCCAACACTGCCATAGCGTACGATGCAGATCCACCGTGCGTTTTGACCCTAATCCCAGCCAGCACTGCCATAGCGTACGCACCATGCGTTTTCAGCGCCGGCGTCGGCGCCACGTCCCCCGCCGCCACCTCCCGGTCCCCAAACAGCTTCACGTGCTTGAGCAGCCCGAGGTCGCTCTTGAGCTTGACGACCTCGTTGGCGCGCAGGTTGGGCACGCTGTTGCGCCGGTCTCGCCGCCGGAAAATCTCCGCGTCATCGCCGTGCGTTTGGATGTACTCCGGGGCCCACTTTGGCACTCCGAGCACCTGCCGGGATGGCAATTCGAGGGGGAGGAGGGCTCGTGAGGGTGGTGTGGTGTATTGGTGACGAGCGTTGAGCACTGCTGCTGTAGGGGTACTCCTACTGCTGGATGCAGGTGTGTTCGTGTGTGTATGCCTTGGGGGCGTACTTCACTATTGATGTTCGTGCGTGCCATGCTGGTACTTGCATGCTTGGCTTCAGATGCAAGCAGGCGCCCCAGCATGTGCTCTGACGAAAGACTGACGGATCGATATGCAGCGGTGCCTCTTTGTTTAAGGCTTAAGCACTACAAACACGTCGCTTTTTCTGCGTAGAGCAACATGCCTGGCAACGAGACTGCCGCCACCGCCTAAAACGCACTTCGCCGCATCACGAGCCTCAACATTTGTCGAAACTCTAAAAAAAACTCTGACTCGTGTCACTGTGGTCGGCATGTGTTACGCGGTGTACGTGCTGTTGTTCCTGCTGGCGGCGCAGAGCGAGAGGCCGAATGCCGATTGCTCGTAGATTACATTGGAATCTCAGACGGGTTCAAAACATGCCCGCCGCTTCCACTGCTCTATGGCAAATCTATCACAGCATGCAATGGTTTACCTTATGCGTCCTATGCCGTTTCTCGCCATCTTCCTCGTGTATTCGGGGTCCGATCGAAAGCTCACTATCCATGCTTTCGAGCGGGCACACCGCAGATCCCCGTCCCATCATATCTGCCAAGGCTGGTGCTGCTGATTGCCACACTGGCGCTGCTGATGTGCTACCACATTGCGCTGTGCACAAGCTGCCGGCCACAACACCACAACACAACCACCAACCGACAGTTTCAGTTCCCCGGCGGCAGTCAGTGTCAGTCAGTCAGTCAGGGCTGACAGTTACAGGAAGTTTCACAAGTTGTTGAAGTTATTTGACTAGGAACTTCCTGCTACGCGGCGACGTCATTTGTCGACAATATATATCATCCAAGGGCCCGAACGGCACCGACAGATATAATTTGCGCTGTGGCTGTATGGGACAACTTTTCTAAAGCGGAGCAGAAATCGACCAATGATGGCACCACACCCATGCTCCTTATAGCCTTGCATTGCGATGGGCGCCGCCGCTGCTGACGATGCCGCCGCCTCCCACGCGTGCGCCGTCAGCATGGCTGCTGTGTTTGTAGCTGGAGGCACTGCAACCGTCGGCGTCACAGTCCGCGTCGACTCGCGCGCGCGACTCGGCCTGCTCCAGCGCGCGGTGCTGAGCATCCAGAACGCGCGCGAGCGCTCTCGCACGCGTTCATGTCGCCCTACTGCAGTGCTGCCAACGCGTCCATCTTCTCCACCCCCCCCGCCCCCCCCCTTACGCAGGTCGTGATCGAGACAAACACTTGTGCCATTAAGCTTGAGAGGCGTGTCCATCTCGTACAGGCCCCCTGATGCAAGCGCCAACGGTCCTGCCACTGCTAGGCTGCGACCGCTTGGCTCCCGCGGCAGTACCGGCAAGAGCCGGTCAGCACACACCAGGATGCCCGCATGGGACCACGGGCAGCTCAGTGAGCAAGGCAGCAGATGCACAGATGAGGCACCAAGACAGGTCATGCGCACTTGCAATTCAACATCAACGTGCACATGCCATCCATGATGGTTTCATTGGTGGCGCCACAGAGCAAGCGCCCGTTTATGCCTAGATCGTACTTCAAAGTAAGATATCACTTGCAACAACAGTAAGGTCCCCCATGCAGAATGCGCCTTCCACTGGTCAACCATTGTGTTGCCGGCGGCTGCGCCGGTTTCGCACATTGCCATGAATTCAGGTGAAGGTACCAATCAACCAAAGTCAACGCACAAGGAAAGAGCTCCAAGCGTGGCAACAAGTGCCACGCGCACTGAACCTGACGCTGACCCTAACCCTAACCACAAGGGGACACCACAACACCGACAGATACAACGAAACGCCCGACACGCGCGATTTCAGTCGTCCCAGTCCGAATCGTCCTCTTCCCCGGGCCGCGGGCCGCCGCTCAGATTCGGGTTGAACTCCGCGTTCTGATTGGCCAGCGCCGCGAGCCGGTCAAACTCGCTGCGGCGCTGCGCCTCCAGCGCATCGCGGGCCTCGATCTCCTGCCGGAAGCGCGCGGCGCGTTGCGGCGCCGCGGCGGCGGCGGCGTCGACGGGCCGCTCCGACAGCGGCGTCATGTGCGGCGGCCGCAGCGGCAGCAGCGGCGCCGCCGCCGCGGCGGCATCGGCGCCATCGCCGGCGGCGAGCCACGCGGCGGCGCCGCACGCAGGCGCTGGCGCGCGCACGGCGCCGCGGTAGACGTCGTCCTGGAAGTACACGCGCAGGTCGTCGGCGCGCGGCACGTGGAAGCGCACCTCCTCCACGGCGGCGTCGCTCAGCCGCAGGTAGCGCGCCGCCTCGACGCGCGCGACGTCGCGCGTGCGCGGCGACGGCGGCACGAGCGCGCCGCCGCACAGGCCGCCGCCGCCGGCGCTGCGCCAGTCGCTGCACGCGCGCGGCGCGCCGCCGTCCGCGAGCTCGTAGCACCTGGCGCGCGGAGGTACGCAGGGGGGGGGGAGTGTGATAAGGGAAGGGAGCGCTGCAGCGGTGGCGGCCGGCGCACGCGAATGTACAAGGCATCGAGCGCTACTACCGCAGAGGGCATTATTGTAGATAGTGCAGCAGCGTCCGGGCAGACACTGGAATGCAGCGCGCCGCCGTGCACATCAGCGCAGGCGTCCCTCGAGCAGGCGGCACTCTGGTGTGTCAGCTGCTCAGTCGGCGCGTTCAACGAAATGCGCAGATTTCATCCTGCGAAATGCGTGGACCGCCGTGCGCAGGTGTATGCCTCATTGCGCCGCGCGGCCACGCACTGTCCGGCGCTGCAGAGGCAGCTCCGTCGCCGCAGCGCGCAGCGGCCATGATTTTTTGGTGTCATTGGCGGCGTCAATGCTCGGCACAAGGCGCGCCCCCTGTCGTGGATCCGCCCCCTGCACAACTCCTGTCAGATTCAAGTCACCACCGCCCTGATGGCGGCGGCGCCGCATGAGAATGCCGCATGAGAATGCGGCCGTACTGACAGTATAGCATGGGGCGGGCGCTCTTGTGCCGAGCGCCGCCGCCGCCAGCGCCCCCCCCCCTGCTGGCCTCGCGCGGCGATGCCATCATCATCAGGCGGGTTTGGAGCGCTGTGGCGATGATTTGAAGTTCAAGTAGTTGTGGGGCTGCGCGACTGGACTTCAAGTTGGAGCAGTTGCGGGGGCGTGAACTCCTTGAAGGTGGAGTTGGAGTAGTTGTGGGGGCGTGAAGTCCTCATCCCACAACTAATTAACCTTAAGTCATCACAACTGTCATCATCACAACTTCAAGTTGTCATCGGGAGTCCCACATCCCCTCAACCACTCCAACTTCAAGTCATCGTCGCAGCGCTCACGCTGACCTAATGACGCATCATCGCCGCAACGCACCAGCAGGATGAGGCCGATGGCGGCAGCAGCGCTCGGCAGGGGAGCTCCCATGTTGTGCGTCCACGCCCGTGCGCTACTTCAAGTCATCGCCGCAGCGCTTCAAATGCGGCGTCGCAGGAAGCCAGCAGGATGAGGCCGGTGGCAGCGCCGCTGGACGAGCGCCTGTGCCGTCAGTCCGGTGCTGCGCAATTACTTCAACTCCAACTCACTGCTGCAGCGCTTCAATTCAAACCCACCTGATGATTGTGCTGTCAGTCCAGCTGCGCAATAACTTCAACTTCAACTCACTGCCGCAGCGCTCCAAACCCACCTGATGATTGTGCCGTCAGTCCAGTGCTGCGCAATCAGCGTCAAGTCACTGCCGCAGCGTTCCAAACCCACCTGATAACGGTCGCGACACCGCGACCCCAGCAGGATGAGGCCGGTGGCGGCGGCGGCGCTCGGCAGCAGCGCGCCGACACTGTAGTCGATGCCTGCCCAAACTTCAACTTCAACCTTAAGTCACTGACGCAGCGCTCCAAACCCACCCACCTGATGACGGCGTCGCCGCGCGATGCCAGCAGGACGAGGCCAGTGGCAACGCTGTGCAAACTTCAACTTCAACTTCAAGTCACCGCCCACAGCGCCTTACAAAAAACCCACCTGATGACGGCGTCGCCGCGCGAGGCCAGCAGGATGAGGCCGGTGGCGGCGTCGGTGCTCGGCGGCAGCGCGCCAGCGCCATAGTCTACGCCCGCGCAAACTTCAACTTCAAGTCACAGCCGCAGCGCTCCAAACCCACCCACCTGATGACGGCGTCGCCGCGCGAGGCCAGCAGGATGAGGCCGGTGGCGGCGTCGGCGCTTGGCAGCAGCGCGCCGGTGCCGTAGTCGACGCCCGCGGCGTGCAGCGGCGCGTCCATGCTGCGCGCGTCCCACGTGAAGAGCGTCCGCTGGCCGCCGGCGGCGACGCCCGTGGTGATGAGCAGCTGGTCGTCGGGGCCGCAGCCCCCGGACCAGCACACCTGCATGTGTGTGTGGGGGGGGGGGGAAGAGGGGGAGAGGCACGGCGATCGCATCGGGCATCAAGTCAGAAGCTGAACAGGAGACCGTGCACCACAAACGCCGCTGCCACCACCAACGAATGCCGCGAGCCGTGCTCGAGGCGCGGCTCGCAAGGCGTGACTCTAAAGCTCAGCGCTGCGCATTCTGCATCTGGAGTCAAACCGCTGTCGACAGACATCGTTGGCCCGGTGGCGTGGGGGGCGCGGGGACGCCAGAAGCGCATGCATCCACACGCTGTGTACCTGGGCTAGGGCTAGGGTTGCACCTGCTGGCACTGAGCACTGCCGCCGCTGCACCACCTTCCCAGCAGCAGCGCGCCGGACCGGCACGCTTGTGCGCCCGCGCCTGCCATCAGCGCACCAGTGCTCAGCGCGCAGTGACAACAGTCGCCAGCGCGCTCGTCGCTCACCTGCCGATGCTGCGCGCCGCCGCCGCCGCCGCCGCCGTCGCCGCTCTCGGCGACCGCCGCGCCGCTGCGCGCGTCGAGCAGGCGCACGCGGCCGTCGCGGCACGCCGCCGCGACGCGCGCGCCGCGCCAGTCGAGCGCCATCGCGCCCACTGCGCTCGGCAGCGCCACGCACAGCGCCTCCGCCTCGCGCTCGAGGTCGAGGAAGCGCAGCGCGGCGTCGCCGCCGGCGCTCAGCAGCAGGCCCTCCGCCGCGGGGTGCCACTCGAGTTGGCGCAGCGGGTGGTGCCCCGCCTGCGCAGCGCAGCGCAGCGGGCCGCGCGTGTGTGTGTGTGTGTGTGTGCATCAGCGAGGGGGAGAACACCTGGGGGGAAATGATTAGCAAGATGGCTGGACCGCGGCAGTGGTGGCGCGGAAGCGGTGGCGGCGGTGTGCGTGATGAGCGTGGGTCCTCCCGCAGAGGGGGACGGCAGCTTGACAAGCATGGGCAAATAGGCGAGAACGACCGTCCGCCTTCCAATGAAGCAAAGGGGGGTTGGCTGCTGCATGAGGCGCCTGAAAGCGACTACGCCGCAGCGCAGCTCGCGCTCTGCAGCCGATGGGTAACGCGCAATTGACAACAGCGATGATACATCGAAGCGAAGCCGTGCTGATGACGCGTGTCACAGGCGTGCTGGATGCCCAGCTGCAGAACCACCACCCCACAGCAGCAGCAGCAGCAGCAGCAGCAGCACCACCACCATCATCATCATCATCATCAGCAGCATCACCAGCAGTAGCGGCGGCAGCATCATCATCACCATCATCATCATCATCATCAACAGCGGCAGCAGCAGCAGCGCTTGCCGCCCTGCCCCCCCCTCCTCACCTGCAGCGCCGCCGCGGCATCCTCCGCGCCCATGGGCCCCTGCGGCCCCCCCGGCGGCACGCACCACACGCGCAGCGACCCGTCCTCCGCGCCCGTCGCGAGGACGCTCGGGTGGAGCGGTGAGAACGCTAGCGCGCGCGCGGGCGCGCGGTGCCCGTTGAGCAGCGCCGTGCAGTGCGGCGCGACGCGCCCCGCCGCGCCCAGCGGTGAAACGTACACGGGACCGCCTCCGCCCACCCACGGCACCGCCCAGAACTCGAGGCCGCACGCGAGGATCGGCGCATCGAGCGCCGTCAGCAGCGGCGCGAGCCCCGTGACGGCGGGCGCGCCCTCCGTGCTGCCGCGCACGTGCCGCAGCCGGCTGCCGCTGGCCACGCGGAAGCGCGCCGTCGCCGCGACCGCCGCCGCGACCGCCGCCGCCGCCGCCGCCTCCGCCGCCGCGTCCGCCGCCGCCGCCGCCGCGGCGACCTCCGCCTGCGCGGACGACAACTGTGGCACCACCGCTGCTGCCGCGTGCGGCGGCGGCAGCAGCGGCGCCAGGCCGTCCTGCGCAGCGTACTTGCCGCCCGCCTGCTGCTGCGCGTGAGGCGCGGCGGGCGGCGGCGGCGGCGCGGGGGCGATGGGCGCGAGCCGCGGCGGCACGTCCGCGCCGGCGAGCCAGTCTGCCGCCGCGAGGTCCTGCGCGGCCGCAGGGCACGGCGGGAAGAGCTCCTCCGCGAAGCGCGCGCGGTCGCGCCGCGGCACCTCGCAGCGCAGCGCCTGCACGCCGCCGCCGCCGCCGCCGCCGTCGCCGTCCACGAGCCGGTACAGGCGCGCGACCTCCGCGCCGGCGGCGTCGCACGCGCGCTTCGGCAGCAGCGCGTAGCCGCGCGCGGCGCCGAGGCGCGGCGGCAGCGCGGCGGCGGCGGCGGGCAGCGGCGTGAGCGCGCCGGCGGCGGCGTCGAACTCGAGCACGCGCGCCGTCGCGTCGCCGCGGCCGCAGAGGAAGAGGAGGTTGGAGCCGTGGTCGAGGAGGGGGAGGAGGAAGCCGCTGCCGGCGGGTCCGCCGATGCGCGTGCGCTTCACGGGGCCGGCGTCGAGCGCGCGCGAGTCCCATACCTACGGTAGTAGCGCACAGAAATAGGTTGGGGTTTGAGGGTGTCGGCGAAGGGAGCTGCTGAGCATGCAGCATTTCAACGTGCCATGATTTGCAGTGGAGACCATCAAGGCCACCTCCAAAGTCAAGACGCATTGGAGGCGTGCACTTCACGGGGCTGCTGCCGAGCGCGCGGGAGTCCCATATCTACGGTAGCACACAGACGGGGGTTGGGCATTGAGGGTGCAATTGAGGGTAGCTGAAGAGAAGTGCTGAGCATGCAGCATCTCCCCCACGCATAGATGTATGCACTGTGTCGCGCTTTGCAGTGGAGACCATCACAGTGATCTCCACGGTTCAAGGTGCCTTGGAGGTGCGCCTGAGAAACGTCGATGCGTTGACGCGAATGCCGTGCGAGAAGAGGGAACAGCGCACCTAATTAGTATGGGCGCTAAGTGTGCAGGCGGCGGCCGTACAGCAGAGGATGGCCAATTCAAGTACGAGGTCCGACGAGCGTAGGGCTGACAGGGTTCGCATGTGGCGGGAACCACAGCGCCCTGAGCTTGAATCAGGGCGAGAGCCGTGCAAACAGTGAGGTCAGGGTGCGTGCATACACTTTGGATTTTTGGTGCGTGCCATCATATCGTCAAGCCTGACTGCGCCAAGAGGGCAGATGCGAACAACCGCGCGTCAGAGTGGTAAAGCGCGCCCCCGCTACGCGTTTCACTTAGGGTTAGGGATAGGGTTAGGCCTAACCCTAACCCTGAGCGGCGCTGCGCTTGGTCTGCGCGGACACAGGTGCGCTGTGGAGCGCTGTGGCGGATGCGGCACGATCAGCGCCAGCCGCAACCCTGATGCAATTTCCGCAGCAACACCAATATACGCAGTAGCATGATCGCTGTGCCTGGTCACCAACAGCCAACGCGCGTAGCGCCAACGTCCGGCATGCAAAACCACGCACCGTGCACTCCCGCTCGCGCGTGAGCGCGCCGGCGCCGGCGGTGATGATGTAGCTGCTGTCGTTCGCCCACACGGCGCGTGCCGTCGCGCCCTTGGCGTGACACGCCACCACGGCAACGCCGCCGCCGCCGGCGCTGCGCGGGTCGCGCAAAGTCAGCGCGCCCCCTCTGTCAGCAGCGATCAGCAGATCGCCCGCGTAGCTCCACGCCAGTGAGGTGATGGCGTCTGCGCTCCCGCCGCCGCCGCCGCCGCTGCTGCCGCTGCCGCCGCTGCCACCGCTGTCGCGCAGCGGGCTGCAGGACAGCACGGGCGCGTCCGGCCGCGTCTGGTCCCACACGTGCGCCGCCGCGCCGCCGGCCGCCGCTGCGCAGCAGATGGAATGAGGCTTAGGGTTTGAATTGGGTGAGGCAGTCCCCTTAGGGTCGGCAGCGGCAGCTGAGGCAGGGAAGGCAATGCACTGCGTGCAGCGTGGGCGGATCAGAGCGGTGGTAGTGGAGTCGCGCAGCGCGGGCGATCCGTGGCGTTGTGCTCTGCGGCCCAGTGACGCTTCTGCAATGCGGCGAGCGGCGGCATCACGATGCCTTGCGCTTCTGCACCATTGCTGCCGCCGCCGCAGCAAGCACTGGCACTGTTGCGATCTGCAATGACGCAGGTCAGCGGCTGTCTCATGTTTGCCACATGCAAGCCTGCTGTGCAGCAGTCTCAGTTTGCAGGATTCTGATGTGGAGGCGTGACGGCAGTGTGCGCAGCGAAATTGCGGCAGAGCTGCCGCGTGCAACTGCAGAAGGCGGCGTGAAGCAGACGCTGCAGCGCATTGCGCCCTGCAGCAATATGTTGTGCTGCCGGTGTGCACAAAACGGCAACACCGTCACTGATGAGTGACGCGACTCTGTACATGCCTGACAGAGCTTCCACACGGCAAAGCGTCCGCGATCCGGGCTAGGTGATGCTGCCGTGCGCTTGAAGAAACACCGCAGCTGCACCGTGAGTGAGCAGTTGCCAGGCGGTGTGAGTGAAGCTGTTGAGAAATGGCAGTTTCGTTGGCTTAGAGCAGTCTCCATGTCATAAACATTGTTGAGCAGTGTCAACGTACTATCATGTAGCGTCTGGCAATTACCGACAATGGCGGGCGCAGAAGGATGGAAACAAGCATCCTGGCCGCAATCGCCTCCTCCCCCCAGCAGCGTCACCGCTGCCTCTGTGACGTCCTGCTCTCCAGTCGCTTGCCAGAGCCTCACGACTCCATCGCCACACCCCGTCAGAAGCTGTGCATTGCCGCTCGGGTGCCAGGCCAAGCATCTGACTTTGCTGCCAACACGCACGTAGGCGCTGGGCTCCCGCGTCTGTTTGCTGCTCTCCGTGAGCAGCGCCACGCTGAGGCCGCCACCATCTGCATAGGCTAGCACTGTGTTCGTCGCAGCCAGCAGGTTGGTCGATGAGTCTTCCCAATCCCCGGGCTTAGTAGAGGTCATGTAGCTGTTTGCTGCATTGTGCAACAGCCTGGCATGCCGGAACTGCGTGCCACCTACAGTGGTCCTGCGCATCGCACAACAGCAGGCTTGCCAGCACAGCAACTCTTTCCAGCACTTTCAAGTCATGGGGGCACGTCACCGCGCACAGTCGACAGTTGGAAGATCAATGAGGTGCGTGCGAGGCTAGGCACTGAGTCCACACCATGAGTCGCGTCCACCATGCACAAATCAGCTCTCCCAGCTCAGGTTTGCTCAGCAACCCTGACGGGGGGGTTCACGGACGATTGAGCAGGAGGCGCATGTGCAGCGCAAAAAGTGTGCGGCGCTGATGACAATGCTCAGCAGGCAGATCGTGTGTGTTTGTTGCATTTTCAAGAGACGAGGTCCTGCTGTGTTGACGTCATGCGACCACGGCATAACATGCTGATTCAATCAACCTGTCATTTCAATATGAAGACTGACCCTCTGCAGTATGCTATGTGCGCTTGCATGCCTGCGTGCTGGCCTTGATGGTGTTGCAACCCTGCGACCTGCAAATGTGGAATCTCGCAGGCTGCGCAGTCATGGGGTACAGTGCCCAAGGCAAGTTGCATTACTTTGATGCGCCACTATCTATTAGCAGCATCAACCTACCCCTGATCCAACATTAACCCCCAACGGTAACTGTGGACATGATTACCACGAGCTTCCTTTTCCTAAATGATTCGTGATGCAAGTGTCATGTGCGCGCTGGCGACACCACCATGGCAGGAGCAGGCAACACGACACACAACAGCGCGCGTCAACATTGCCGCCACAAAATCGCTGTCACATGTATCACACAGCGCCCCGGTCACATGTGCCATCAGGGCTGAACCTCGTCGATCGTCGATCCAACAAACACGCCACGACTTTCGTGTGCTAAACACGGTAACGTTCACAAAACAAAATGCTCTCACGACATGGAATGCTGAACCGGTGACCCTGGCACCGTCGGCAGCGACGGCGCGACGCCCGCGTGCGCGCGCGGCGGCGACGGCGAAGGCGACGCCGCCGTGACAGTTACGTCAGTTACGCAGTCGGCGACGGCGGGGCCGCGCAACGCCGCCACCGCCGCCAGGAAGTTGGAGTGCATCTGCGTCTTGGTGAAGGTCGCGCAGAAGGCGTCGTCGTGCGAGTACAGGCACGGCAGCTCGCCGGTCGGGGCGTCGCGGTGGCGCTGCGGCCGCAGAAACAGCACAGTGGCAAGCGCGCGTTCGTGCGTGAGTGTGCACCACGGGCGGCAGCGGAAGCAGGAGAGGACGCGGTGCAAGCGCGCGTTCGATCGTCAGCATGCCTCGTGGGCGGCAGCGGGAGCACAAAGCATGCGCACACGCGCTCGTGAGTGTGAAACATGGCAGCATGGGCTTGCGCGCGTTCGCCAGCGCTCAACAGCCAGGTACATGGGGCGACGGAGAGGCCAGCTTTGTGGCGCGGGGCTGCTGCCGAGGCGGTGACCGAGCATCTGGTGCCCGCTCGTCCCGGATGGCCAAGTAGCAGGGCGCGCTGGCCTGCAACGCGTGCGTACATGAGAGCGGAGCATGAGCATATGCGCTGCAGAGCTGCCACAAAGCAGTTTCGTTTCAGGTGCACGGGCAGCACGCGCGCCTCGCCTGCGCCTCCTCCGCCTCACTGCGCAGCGCGCTCTGATGCCAGCACCAAGCCTGATCGAGCACGGTTCACCTACGAAGCATCAATTACGTCTTGGTGACGGCAGTTTCGTTTCGTTGACGGCAGTTTCGTTTCAATTACGGCAGTTACGCGCGCGGCGACTCGCCTGCGCCTCCTCCGCCTCCGCCGCCTTGACGCGCGCGAACGCCGCCTCGTCGAATAGCGCGACGCGGTGCCGCCCCGCGCCGACCACGCAGCAGCACTCTCCGCTGCCCGCGAGCAGGCTCTCAACGGCCGCGCGGAACACGCCGAGGACCGCCGCCGCGCTCGCCCCCCCCTCCCCCCACGCCCCCCCCCCCGGCGCGTCCATGTCCCCCAGGCCCGGCGCCAGCGCCTCCATGAGCGCGCCGTACGCCGCCGCCAGCGGCGCGAGCGGCGGCGGCGCGGCGGCGTCGGCGTCGGCGGCGGCGTCGGGCGCCCAGACGACGCCCGTGTCGAGGTCCGCGCGCACCGCGTCGCGCGGCAGCTCAAGCTCCGCGGCGTGCGGCGACAGCAGGCCTGCGCGCGCGCGGCATTTGGGGCGGTTCGCATGAGAGCGGGGCGCGGCGCGCTGAGCGGCGTTGCACGGCAGGCCCGCGCGCGCAGCGTTGAGTGCTCGGTGCACACTGCGCTGACTGAGCCGTTGCATGAACATGCAACGCCTGCCTGCGTTGAGGACCGCAAAAAACTTAAACATAATGCTTCAACAGCTGTGAAGCCGAACTGCGCGGCGTGCGGCGACAGCAGGCCTGCGCGCCCGTGTGCGGGGGTGGGAGGGGCATGCGGCAAGGTGCATCGGTTGAGCCATGGTTGACCGCGGAGCGCCGGTGCTGCCCATTTCCCGAAATTTGGAGCAGGTAATGGAGATGCTACTGCTACGCCCCACGACAAAGCCCGCCTGGACTGCCGCGCATGGTGGGCCAGCGCGCCGCAGCGTGCGGCAGCAGCGGCCGCTGTAAGAGGGCGTGTGCGGGACACGTGCAAGTCCGTGGGTCCTAACCCTAACCGCGATGCTGACACCAGCCCTGCGGCGCGCATTTTGCGCGCCACAGCCCGGCACCCAGACGAAGAAACGAAAGCTCCTGAGTGGCGCAGCAGCCAATGGCAGCGATCCTGACACGTCACCAGCACAAGCTTCCTCGACATGATGTGCGCAGACAGCAATGTCACCCACATCCGTGAGGCACGGCGCTGAGCACCGGTGCGCGCGCTCCGCGCATTTTTCACTCGCGGCGCCTGTCAGATGGCAGCAGTGCGTGCCACATGTGGCAGTGACATCGAAGCACTCTGTGACCGAAGCCCGTGCTGAGCGCTGCACATCAATTACCTAACCCTTACTGAGACATTAACCCTACCCCGACCCCTCAGGGTGCGGCGAGCGCTGTGGACACCTGAAAACCAAACCGACCCCCCTGACTGTGACCCTGAGCCGTAGCTGCAAACCCTAACACGTCATGCGCGTGCAAAGCGCAGCAAACGCACGCACCTATGAGGTACGGCGTCGGACACTGCACGAGGTCCGGCGCCATCTTGCGCGGCAGCAGCGGCGCGTACACGTGGCACCACGCGAGCGGCCGCAGCAGCGCGCGCAGCGCCTCGCCGGCGAGCGTCAGCAGCGACGCGCGCCGCGACAGCAGCACGACCTTGCCCTCGCACAGCAGCGCCGCCACGAGCGCGCACACGTCGCGCGCGTGCAGGCAGCGCAGCAGCACGCCCATGTCGCCATCGGAGACGGGCGGCGGCGGCGGCGCGGCGGCGTCTGCAGCACCGTCGCTGCCGCCGGCGCCGCAGCTATTCTGCGGAGGCAGCGACGCGCGCTCCGCTGCCGCCGCCGCCTCGAGCCGCGGCAGCAGCTCTGCGGTGAGCGCCGCCGCGTCCATGTCTGCCCAGTAGCTCTCCGCGGCGACGCAGCGCGCCTCGATGGCGGCGCCGGCGGCGGCGTGGTACGCGCGCAGCGCGGCGCGCATCGCGCCCGCCGTCGGCGCCGCCGACAGCGCGCACACGCCGCACGGCACAAATTTCGGCCACTCCTGTGCGGCCGCCGCCGCCGCAGCAGCAGCAGCAGCGGCAGCGGCGCCTCGCGGCGGGCTGGCCGCGTCGTCGCTCTCCACCTTCTCCTGCTGCTGCTGCGCGTCAGCCGCCAGAGCTGCAGCCGCGCCGCGCGGCGGCGAGCCTGGCGCGGGGCGCGGCGACGGCGGCGGCGACCGCTGCTGCTGCTGCTGCGGCAGCGGCGGGGGCGGCGGCGGCGCGTCTTTGGCGTTGCCCACGGCGGCGTCGCTGGGCGGCGGCGGCAGCGCCTCCGCCTCCGCGTCGGACGAGCTGCCGCCGTCGCTGAAGTCGGCGTCCGCGGCGGCGGCGGCGGCGAGCGTCGCGGGCGTCGTCGCGCACGCGCGGAAGACGACGAGGCACGCGCCGTACAGCGTGTCGGTGCCGTCCTGGCCGGGCATCGCAAAGGTGAAGAGGCGCGGCGGGGGGGGGGCGTCGCCGACGCAGGGCCCCCCTGGCAAGGGGAGGCACAGTATGTAGCAAAGGGGGGGGGGGGGTTGAGAGGGGACGCAAGTGCAGCGCGGCAGATGAGATCGGTGGGGTGCACGCAGGAAGTGTCGTCCCCAAGCGGCGGCGGCAGCAGCAGCGGCTGCGCAGGAAGGAGCACGCCCCGACACTCTGCCGCAATGTGACCGGGCTGCCAGCCGCACGAGGCATTGTGAGCGCGCCGCACAAGCACTGCGCCCCGCAGCAGTGCTCAGGCAGCAGCGCTGAAGAGCGCCCCCACCCAGCGCTCAGGCAAAAGCAGCGCAATCGCAATCGGACTTGCGTGACCCGTTCTGAGCACTGCTGTGAGAGATGACCACGGTAGCGCGTCCACGCAAGCGGCGCCTTGGCAGGTTTGTGACTGGCGTCAGTGCAGTGCGCACGTGCTCTCGAGGTGTCCTGCAACGCTCTCCCAAGGCGCGTCCTTGCGCAAGAAACATGACCCTAAGCCTGCAGCGGGCCTTCTGCCCCCATGTGTCCCCTGCTAGTGCCGCACAGGTCCCTGAAGCGCCAGCATCACGCACACAACAGCAGCTAGCGCGATGCAACGCGACGCGCTGCTGGTGCGGCGCGCTGCTGCACACGCAGCCCCAGCGCCGCCGCCGCGGCAGCAGCGCTCGCACGCTCTCTCACCCGTCGCCTAACCCTAACCCTAACCCTAAAGTCCCTGAAGCGCCAGCATCACAAACACATCAGCTTAAACACAACTCAACTGGACGCACAGCTGCGCACGCGTGACAGCAGCAGCGCTCGCACACACGCTCACGCTCTCACCTGTCGCCCCCGCAGGCGGCAGGTCCGGGCACAGAAACGGCGCCGCGCCCTTTGGCGCGCGCGCCGCGGCGGCGGCCCTGAGGCTGAGCGCCGCCGCCTGCGTGATCGCGCACGACACGGCGCCGCGCGCGTCGCACTGCGCGTCGAATGCGAGGACCCAGTCCGCGGCGGCGGGCGGCGGCGGCGGCGGCGGCGCCTCCGTCACGCGGCGGCGGCCGAAGCGGCGCTGCGGCGGCGGCAGCGCGAGGTGCGCGCGGACGAGCGCGAGCTGCGCGGCGTGCGGCGCGCCGTCGACGTCGACCTGCGGCAGCGCGCCGCCGTTGGCGGCAGTCGGCGGCGGGCGCTTGTCGAGCTGCAGCGCGGGGGGCGGGGGCGGGGGGACAGCGGGGGCGTGAGTGGGTCAGAAGACGGGTCTGGGGTTGCACATGCAGGTTGTTGCCAATGTGTTTGCGTCGACGGCACTGCTCTGTTGGCAACTGGTCGCAGCGGCGGCGCGATGCAGCGCTGCGAGTGCGCGTATGCAAGCGTACAGCGCGGGCGCCGGAACAGGCTGTGCTGCGCAGGCGCGCTCTCCCCGGGGCCGGTGCGCACGCAGAGCCGAGGCCTTTGCGCTGAGAGCGCGCCAGCAAGCACACGCTGAGTTGCCGCAGCAGCTGCGTGCTTCAAGCGATGTCGCAGCCAGGCAGGCAGGCAGCGCTCAGCGCCGCCAGCACGCACACACTGAGATCGACGCAGCAGCGGCGCGCATCGCGTGACGTCAGCGCCAAACAGCAGCAGCTCAGCGCACTCACGTGCGTCAGCGGCGGGCGGTGGCGCGAGACGTGCGGCGGCAGCGCGACGCCGCGCATGACGCGTGCCACGAGCGCGCGCGCGTCAACCTTGCGCCAGAGCTCGCCGAACGTGTCCGCGGGCGCGGTGGAGCCGAGCCGGTCCGCGCCGCCGCGCGGCAGCAGCTCTGCGCCGAGGCGCTCGCCTGTGGCGCCGCTCAGCAGGCCCGGGAAGAGCTCGAGCGCGATGTGCGCCGTGACGGCGGGCAGCGCGGCGCACGCGGCGCGGCCGAGCGCGATCTGGCGCGGCGGCGGCGGCGGCGCCGGGGGGGGGGGGGGGGGGGGGATGGGGGGGGGGTCGAGGTCAGGGGCAGCGGCGGCGGCGCGCTAGATTGCACCTGCTTCTTGATGGTAGATTATGTGTAAAGTTTGAAGTACGCGTGAAGCTGATAGATTATGTGTAAAGTTTGAAGTACGCGTGAAGCTGATCACAAAGTACCACTTGCGCACTGACAGCGCCGTCGACGGCAGGATGGCATGCGCGCACAGCGCCCGCGGCAGCAGCGCCGCGCGTATCGTCACCGCAATGCCTCGTCGTCATCAGCGCGAGCGCCGCCGTCGCCAAACCCACACCGTCCTGCATTGATGATGCGTTGAGATGATGAGCGCTCGCGCAGCGGCGCCGTGCACCACACATGCGCACTCACCGCGCCGTCGATGGGCATGGCGGAGAGCGCGCGCGGCGCGGCCGGCAGCGCCAGCGCCGCCAGCGTCGTCGCCGCCGCTGCCGCGCCGCTGCTGCCGCTGCCGCCGCCGCCGTGTGCGCCGCCGCCGCGCGGCAGCTCCAGCGGGAAGTGCGCGTCCGGCGACAGGTGGAAGTCCCACAGGTGCACGACTGACGCCAGCAGCCGCAGGCGCGCGGATTCGACGGCGTCGTCTGCGCCTGCGTCTGCGTCTGCGTCGCCGTTGCAGTCGCGGCCTGCGGCGTGGTGCCGAGCGCTGCTGCTGCCGCTGCCCTCGAGCACCGCCAAGCAGGGGACGATCTGCGGGGGTGAAGAAAGTTGGTCAGGGGGGTGTATTGGGGGGGGGGGGGGGGGGGATGAACTTCAAGGTGAGCACTGCCACAGAGTCACACCCTCATCCCCTGCTCTGCACCTGCCATGCCTGCAGCCAGCGCCCACCAGCAGCATACCCTGCCAGGCCAGCAGCCAGTTGAGCACTGTTGCCAGTTGAGCACTGCCACAACATCACCCCTAGCCCTGGCCCTAGCGCTCACCACGCCACAACAGTCATCTCTGCACTCACCACCAGCTCCATGTTGCCACGTCTGCAGCCAGCGCTGCTCCCTGCTGTGCACGTGTGACGCAGCGAGTTCTCCACAACTTCACAATTAACTTCAATCTGAGCACTGCCACGAAGCCCGTCCGCTCACCACCAGCTCCATCTCCTGCCACGCCTGCAGCCGGCGCTGCTCCCTGCTGTGCACGCGTGACGCAGCGAGTTCTCCACAACTCCACAACAATTTTCAACCTGAGCACTGCCACACAAAGCCCCTTCCACTCACCACCAGCTCCATGTCCTGCCACGCATGCAACCAGTGCTGCTCACCGCCGCCCAGCTAGAAGTATATCACAGACTCCACAATGAACTTCAACAATCTGAGTACCAAGTACCCAATAACAACTTCACAATGAACTTCAACAACCTGAGCACTGCCACTCAAAGCCCTCTCCGCTCACCACCAGCTCCATCTCCTGCCACGCCTGCAGCCAGCGCTGCTCGCCGCCATCGAGCTGCAGCAGGTGCAGCATGAGCACGTCGCGCAGCGGCGCCTCCGCCAGCAGCGCGCCGAGCGGCACCGGCACGTGCGTTGCGCTGCCGTGCAGGTGCGCAAGCATGCGGCCGTGCCACGCCGAGGCCTGCAGGAGACCACGAGCGAGCAATGACGTCTGGCATTGAGACGTGTTGCCGACATAGCATATGTAGCAGGCGCGCGTTGAGGAGCGTGCGCGGCGCAGCGGCGTGCGGAGCGGCACCGGCACGTGCGTCGCGCTGCCGTGCAGGTGCGCGAGCATGCGGCCGCGCTGAGGCCTGCGGGGGCGCTGCGGAGTGCGCAGTCATGGTGTCACGTCCGCTGGCAGCGCTGAGCAGCGCTGCCGACATCATTATACTGTCAGTAGGTGCGCGCTGCCGTGCAGGCGCCGCAGGCCTGCGGGCGCCGCGAGAGCGCGACGACGTCTGGCGTTGACAAAGAAGGCCAACATCAGTCCATGTAGCAGGCGCGCTGCGCGAAAGGGGAGCGCGGGGTGCAGCGGCGCGTCCGACGGCGCATCGCGTCGCGCTGCCGTGCAGGTGCGCGATCCCTGCCGAGGCCCGGAGCGCCACCAGCGCGCAGTCATGATGTCGTGGCGGCCGGCAGCGCTGAGCAGCGCTGCCGACATCACGATAATGTAGTGGCGCGCTGCCACGCGGGCGCAGCAGGCCTGGGGGCGCCGCCAACGCGCTGTAATGATGTCATACAGCGCTGAGCGATGGTGCTTGTGGCGGTGGCGCTGCGCAGCGGCGCCTCGCCAGCAGCGCCCGCTGCCTGCGATCCTACTCGTGTGTCGATGGGTGCAGCATCTACCGATATACATGTGTCTAGTGGCACAAATATACTTTGGCTATGCATGTGCGTGCTGCGCACAAGCGCCGGCACATTTCCCCCGCGCCGTGCCGTTGGTTCTGACATGGGGGTATGTATACATGGTGCAGTCAGATGGCAGCGCTCAGGCGGTGCTTCCAGCGCGCTGCTGCTGCTAGCAGAACGGTCTCACGGCACTGGCCATTCTGTCTGTCACGCTGCCGCGCGGAGCGCTGTCGCTTGCCTATCAGTAGCTGACGTCCTTAGCGTCACGGTCGGGGGTAGGTTGGCGCGGCGGCGAGCGTCACAGTGCCAGCAGCAGCGCTTAACAATGCAGTGTACACTGTAACAGCGCGCCATGTGACTGCAGCACGCGGTGGCAGCGCGCTGCGCAGCTGCCGCGCGCCATGAGAAGCAGTGCCGCCCTGCCACGGCTGCAGCAGCAAGAGGGCGGCGCTGTCGCGGTGCCACACAATCGGCGCTGCTGCTGCTGCTGCTGGCGCTGCTGCTGCCAGCCGCGCTCCCTGCCACTGCCCTTGCCCAATGCGGTACCCGTGCACATGGTGCCGGCACCCGCGCTGCCGCGGTCACGACTCGATCGCCGTAGCTCGAGTGGCACAACTCAACCCCTGCCAGAGCGTGCAGACACAGACCACAAACTGGCAAAGGCCACATTGACCTCTACCTGCAAACTGTACCTAGAGCAAGCGTTGTGAACGACGCCTCACCCTGACACAGAGCGAATGCGCCGCCGGCCAGCTCGACTCTACCTGCAAACGACTGCTGTACCTACGCCGGGTTCGCGACAAATGTCTCACCTGGAACAGAGCAAAAGCGCCGCCCGCCAGCGCCGCCTCCGCCGCGGCGACCAGCGGCTCCACCGCCGCCCACGCTTCCACCGCGTCCTCCGCCTCGCCTGCAGAGACCGCCGCCGCCGCGGACGCCGCCGCCGCCGTCGCCACGCCGCTCGGGTCCAGCTCCGTGCTCAGGTCGCGGTCGCTGCCGGGGTGGAGGTACTGCAGCAGCGGCGTGCCCCTGCGGCGCAGGCAGCGCAGCGCGAGCAGGCGTCGAGGGCAGCGGGTTAGAGCGTGAGAGCAGCTGCAGCGGGTAGCGCGCGCGGTCAACACGATGAGCGCTGCCGCAAGTGTCATTTACATGCACTCGCATGGCATGGCGACGCAAGGCATTCATTAGCGCCGCCCTGCGCGCGCACGCACTGCAAGAGCATCATCCCCTGCTGAAAACTGCCATCACGCCGCGATGCGACCTGCCCCGGGGGCGCCTCGCAACCAGCGCCCAGCGCCGAGCGCGCACTCACCAATCCGGCGGCGGCGCGCCGCGCGCGTCGCACGCCGCGACGAGCTCGCGCAGGCGCCACGCGTCCACGAGGAAGCACGCGCGGTTGTGGTCCGCCGAGTCGCCGCCGCTCTCGGACACGCGCCGCGCGTGCGCGCGCGCCGCCGCCGCCGGGTGCACGTCGCGCAGCGGGCTCGCGATCGGGCTCAGGTGCAGCGCGCTGCCGCCGCCGTTGGCGCTGCTGCCGGTCGGGCCGCCGCCGTGTGCGGTGTGGTTGACGGCGGCGTGCGCTGCCGCGGCGGCGGCGGCGGAGGTGTGCGCCCCCGGCGACTCGGTGCCGCCGCCGTGGTCGCTGAGCGTTGCGCGCCGGATGCGCGGCGGCGACGCCGGCGGCTGCGGCGGCTGCGGCGGCCCATAATGGCTGTTGAGCTGGTGTATGGCGGCGTGGCGCTGGCGCTCCCTCTCGCGCTCCTCGAGGAAGTGGGAGAAGAAGGTGACCTTCCTGGGGTCCAGGAGCACCTCGTGCAGCGTGTAGGCCGCCGACAGGCGCTCGAAGATGACGGCGAACTCGTGGCGCTCGGACTTGGAGCCGGCCTGCGCGTCCTTGGCGGACGCGGAGATCATGAAGTCGCGCAGCCTGTCCCTCCTCCGCGCCTGCTCGATGAGCGCCAGCACTCCCGGCAGTGGCAGTTGGCTCACATTCTGGCCCTCTATGCTGACGATGAGGTCTCCAACGGCGATGCTGAGGATGGGGGGAGCCGCGGAGGCTGGAGGGGAGTTGAGTCCCGTGTTCGTGCCAGGGCTGCTGGTGGGAGTGAAGCCATTGACGTAGACTCCCCGCCTGCACCGAGTTTCCAGCAGCTTCAGCCCTAGCGGAGTGGTGCCTTTCTTGAGCAGCAGGCTGTAGCGCTCTCGTCTGGGAGCCGTCAGCCACCACTCCAGGGCATCGCTGGCATCCAGGGACGGGGTGCGCCCGACAGGCTGTCCTTTAGGAGCGTGCTCGCTGCCCCAAGGAGGTGGTAATGTGTTCATCGCCGCTGTTCAGTCCTGCCTCTGGGAAGGTGCAAGACTTCGCTATACAACGTGGATGACGTGCTGCTGGACAAAACTGATGCAGCACGACTTGCGGATCCAGATTGCAGCCACTCTCAACGCACGCGCTCGAGGTATCGAGGTATCTGATTTTTTTTTCTTTTTTCAACGGTTCTGGCGTTCAGATACCTACCTACCTGCCTGAAAAGAATTCACGCTTCCCTGTCACGCATTCAGGACCGTCGCTACCACGCACAGCTGGTGAATTGGAGCGAAACAGGTACGGCCGTGACTGCCCCGAGCTGCGCCTTGGCGCTCAGTGCCGGTGATTTTTGTGCCCATTTTGCTCCAGATCAATCTATCAGAGCTGGTACCTGACCTGACTGCTTTGCAGTGTGTAAGCCGGCACAGCACACATTGTGCATCTGCGCGAAGGTTAATTACTCGTATTTGGCGTATTATTCCTCTTGGCCTGATCAAACCATTGGGCACTCCCCCGACTGCTTTATCAGATCGCATCGTCAACCGACTCAGCGAGTTCCTCGAGGCAGCAGGCAGTGCACCTGAGACAGGACAGCAAGATGAATGGGCAGGATTGGGACACGGTGACGCTGGCGAAGAACAGGGCGCCCACAACAAAGGGAGCGAAGAATGCAGCTGTAGCAACGGCGCTGCGGACAGGCACTCTGCAGACAGAGAAGCGATGGGCGGGGGGAGAGAACAAGTCGACTCATGCTCCGCACATGAACCTCAAGAAGCTGGACGAGGATACTGACAACTTAAAACGTGAGTGCTGGCTTGTCTTCAGCTACTCATTGGGGCTGCTCCTCTCATTCGGTTCTGCGACTCCCGGCAGAACAGTCCCGGAGTATTTAACGCTTACTGTTTAAAAAAGTGATCATCCATCATCATGAAAGTCAGACTTTATCATGTAGCAGATTTGCTGGTAGTTCACCAGTGCAGCAGGCTACTGCCATTTCATTCCTTAATGTGGTTCAGCTGATGCGTCCATCCGTCTTTTCCATCAAGTTCCTGCACTTGAACTGGGTGCACGCAAGCTAGCAATCCTGTTTGTGGAAATGAAGCGTGCGTGCATCTCACTGTTGCATACCACGGTGCCTCTGGCGAGAGCGCCTGTGATACGCTGCAGTCACTGTGCTGCGGCACATTAATTCTTCAGCCTTGTCAACCGTCAGGGCGATCATCTGTATATGGGCAAAAGTGCAGCCATGTCCCTTATGAAAAACGAATCAAAAAGATCGTTATAACATCGCGTCCGTCAGTCAGCCTGTGGACCAAAGCTCGGCGCAGCTGAATCAGCAGGCAGATAAAACTGAGTACGGGCAGTCACGTGGCTGAATTTGCCACAGCGTTTCCCCTTATACCATCTTGTTGAATTCGTGCAGTGATAGTGGACTGCGGGCATCTTCACCTCTGCATTTCTCCCTGATCAAACTACATGTTGGACTTCCTGCAGTGGCCGCGTGATGGGAGCGCAGCGCAGGCATATTTGCCGCAGCAGCTTCCGCTGATTAAGCGGTATATCGAACTTATGTGCAGCGACTGCATAGACCGAGTCTGGTGCAGGCATTGTTGCCACAGCTTCTTCCCTGACACAACTTCATGTTGAACTTGTGCAGATGACCGCGTGGGCCGGAGCCTGTTGCAGGCATCTTTGCCACAGTATATTATTTCTGACACAACTTCATGTCGAACTTCTGCGGACGACCGCGTGGACCGGAGCCTGGCGCAGGCATTCTTGCCACAGCCTCCCTGACGTAACTTCATGTTCAACTTGTGCAAACTACCGCGCAGACAGGAGCCTGGTGCAGGCATTCTTGCCACAGCCATTTCCCTGACACAACTTCATGTTGAACTTGTGCAGACGGCCGCGTGGACCGGAGTCTGTTGCAGGCATCTTTGCCACAGTATTATCTCTGACACAACTTCATGTTGAACTTGCGCAGACGACCGCGTGGACCGGAGCCTGGCGCAGGCGATCCAGCAGGCGCGCCTCGGCAAGAAGCTGACGCAGAAGCAGCTGGCGACGATGATCAACGAGAAGCCGCAGGTGGTGGGGGAGTACGAGTCGGGGAAGGCGCTGCCCAACCCGCAGCTCATTGTGAAGATCGAGCGCGCGCTCGGCACGCGCCTGCCGCGCCCCAAGCGCGCGTCCAAGAAGGCGGAGGTGCGTGTGCGCCGCATGTGATTGCGTGCAGCAATGAAGCCGCGCGCGTATTGCAGCCTTCGGATCCCGCTGTGGCGTTTTCGCTTGTGCGCAGATTGTGGACGCGTGCAGCTGCTGTGCGCCTGCCGCGCCCGAAGCGGGCGTCCAAGAAGGCGGAGGTGCGTGCGCTGCGCGTGTGTTGAAGTTTCAGCTGCCGCGCGCTGATCAGCGCGCGTGCAAGTCTCTTCGAGACTGTACGCAGCCGCGCGGCCTTCGGCACTGACAGCCTGCAACGCTCGCCAGCTTGACCTGCCTTCACAGTAGCCATTGCTGTTGAATGGGCTACCAAGAAGGTGGAGGTGCGTGTGCTGCGCGTGTGTTGAAGTTGCAGGGAGTGCCGCAGCAGCTGCATATGTCGTTGCAGCGTTTGCGTTCGTGTGCCAATCTCATCAATTAAGCAGCAGCAGCAGCAGTGCGCGCGGGCTCTAGCACCAGTAGCCCTTGCCTCAGCCTGTTACCTCGGTGAGTGTCGTTCGATCCCTTGCTCGCGGTGCAACACCGCATACGAAGCAGCAAGGGAGTTGCAGCTGAGCGCTGCCCTTGAGCGCTGCTGACACAGCAGCTGACGGGATCGCTTGTCCCGCGCAACTGGTGGTCGAACGCTTCGAACAAGGTTTTCAGCGTTCACTGTGGCCCTTTGATGTAGACGCAGAATGTCATGACATCAGACGGGGGTAAGTATGTAACCCCTGCAAGCCGCCACTCACGACCTTCGCGCTGTCTACGTCGCCACTTTGCGCTCAGCATGTGCAGAGTTTCACCAGCGCGGCGCGGTGTGCTGCCGGTCTGGCCGCAATGTGACACAGCGCTGTAGCGGAGTTCCATGGATGCGCGTGCCGCTGTAGTCAGCAGCGCTCATTGTGAGCAGAGTCTATCGTGCAGCGTCAACTAATGTCATATGGCGCCTTTACTCACACGCATACTCAAGTGCAGTTCAACACGAACTGCAGTGAGTTCGCAAGTGCAGGTCCTCTGCGCCTGCGCTGCACATACAGCGCGGCGGTCGGCGGCGACGCTAGTTCCAGTAGCGCAGTCGTCGCTCATCTTGAAACTTTGATGCATACGCTGCTAATGCGCAGCAGGGCTCAGTGGCGGTATGCTGCCCGCTTGCTGATAGGCGTGCCGTCAAACTCACCAGCATGCTCGTGTGGCACATGGTGCATGCACGCCTTAATACCGGCTGCATGAAACTCACGGCGATCACTGACTTCAATCCCCGTGTGCCTCTGCCTGATCCCACAGACGTAACCATGTTGCCTAGACGAATCGCGGGGGGGGGGGGGGGGGGGGGGGCAGGACGCCACAGGAGCGGTTCACGCGCGCGCTCGCTGTGCGCAGCAGCCACCAGCGCACAGCGCACAACACAGCAGCGGGGCGCGCGCTTGGCATCGCTGTCACACACGCATTGAGCAAATGAGGGAACGTGGTGCTATCAGCATTGGTTGAAGTTCAATGGGGTTGCGCCAGCGCTCAGCGCAGCCCCTGTGTACCTACCCCCGCATGTGCAAAGACCGACGGCGCGGCTCGCCATTCAGAGGGCGGGGTCATTATTCAGTGTGGCGTGTCAATCAAAAATGGACCGCCACAGCACCTTTCAATGTGACACTGACTGAAACATTTGCAGTGTCTAGCTTGCGAGTTGATTGTGCTCTGCCTGTGTTGACTGCGTTGTTGCCTCGCATTTGCTTTTACTGATTATAGCAGTCTGGTCCTGTTTTGGTGGGAAAGCGTCACGTTTTTTGTTTGCAGGAAACTGCTGGGCATTGCTTGCTGCCATGTTGTACTTCTATTTTGCATCCATTGGTTGGTGGTTAGCGACTTGATGTAAGCGGAGTGGCCGCACGTTGTGCGCATGAATGAACGTCGTGTGCACCGATTGTGAACCGTCACTGTGGATGTTGCCTCACAGAAGCAGCTTTGCTAGTTCCCCAGCCCATCGAGCTGAGAAACTTCACTTCACACACATCTCTTCTGAAACGCCCTGGCTTGACAACGGGGGTCCATCTCTGCCTTGGCTTCAGTACAAGTATATTTTGAAAAAGCAGGTCTGCGACGCTGGTTGGCATACTTGAAGAACGCAAATCATCAGGGTTGTTGCTGCCTGTAGCGGTTGTAGCATTATTGTCTGCAGCAGTCCTGGTCACATTTTTACAACAGATATTGGGGTTACTGCAACTCACAAGGCTGACTAGAAACACCACTTCCAGCACGCAATGCATGCATCGCTGCATGTGACAGGTTGATGCACTGTGTCAAGCTGAGTGGCAGCGTGCCAAGTTCTCGATTTCACTGGTGCAAAAGATGCGAACAACCGCTTGCAACCACGTGGAGTATGTGGCGTCGCTGCGTACCAATTACGCCAGCGTCAATACACTCGCAGCCCAATGACGGCTGTTGAGTGCAAAAAGTGATGCTCAGCATGGACAGTGCCGCTCTACCGTAAGTGACTACGCTAGGATAAGCACTGAGGGACATGTTCAACTCACAGACACAAATACACCACACGATGCTTAGTGCATTAGAGCCTTGCCATGCAGAATTTGGCGCAGCAGCCTGCAGCGATCACGATGCCAGCCATGCATGCCCTGGGTTCTAATAACATGGTGCCTTGCTTACGGGTGCACGACTGACTGCCGTGACCAGCAGCTGGCCAGTACGACAGCAAACGGCACATGGTGTACTCCAAAGCACCTCCTTGCATTTGTGACAAGTAGCGGACTTATGTAGGCTAAAGCCCACTGCATAACTGATGCCAACGACTGACAAACCTGCCTTTTCAAACCAGCTGATGGCAAAAGGGGACACGCATATGCATGTACCGTTGCAGCGTTCGCACCATCACACTGACCTATCAACGGCACTTCACAGGAGCTGATTGAAAGCACCGATAGACAGCACAACACGCATCTGTACTTTGGCCTGCTATACGCTCAACGTTGGCGCTAGCCACTAGGAACATGGGACCCGTTTGTGATGTACATTGCAAAGATGGAGCCGAGGCCGCCGTAGCTTCTGTTTGCAGGTTGCACGCGCTATCGCACAGGTGACAACAGCACGATGATCATGTACGATGATCATGTACATGCGCCGCACCGCATGAGGACCGCTGCGGTGACCAAAATCCACAGCAAAGTTCTTCCACGCATATGCTCTTCTTCGTGGTCAACTGCACCATGCCAGCGACGAGCATGTGGTCCAAATGCACAAGACAAAACCATATTAGCCAGCTCTTGAGCACGTCACTTGCTACGTGAACTAGCAACGCGGGGCAAGATCGGCTCGACGACGCAGAGACCGAAGCATGTCCAGTGAGCGCACGCACACATGCACGCCTACAGTCCTTCTATCTGCTATAACGTACAAACAGCACACACAGAAGCAAGAGTCACCTACGGCAGCAACGGAGCAGCATGACACTCACCGCTGAACATGCGAGCGGCGGCGGCAGCAGCAGCAGCACGCCGCTACACAAGCAAATGGCACACGAACTGACGCCACATCCGGCTCGGCGTGTGGTGTGCGGCAAACGGCACAAGCGCGCTGTGTCATTACCGCGCGCACGGCAAAACCAACGCACAGCATTCCGCGGCGCCTGCCCCCCCCCCCCCCCCCCCCCTCCTCGGAATGAGGAAAACTCCAGGCATAATCCAATTTGCGCGGCCAGCGGCAAAGCCAAAGAGAAACTGCCCCCCCCCCCCCCCTGCCCCACCAACAAAAGAGCTCCCCCCACCGCTCGAGTTTGATAACGCGCGAGTATCGACATCACATGGCGTATTTGGCCGTCCACTCCCGCGCCGTCGCGTCGTGCGTGGTCCGGTTGCTCTTGAGCGCTTGCGCGATCTCGGGTACGAGCGGGTCGTCCGGGTTCGGGTCTGTGAGAAGCGAACATATAGAGAGCAGCACCTTGGGGGGGGCGGCAGCGGAAGCAGCGTGTGAGCACGCAGCAGCGAACTGCAGAATGGAGGTAGAGGGCGCGATGGTACTGACAGCAGCAAACATATAGAGAGGGGCAGGGCGGCGGCAGCGGAAGCAGCGCGTGAGCACGGAGCAGCGGACTGCAGAGTGAAGGTGGAGAGAGCAGTGGTACTGACGTGCGTGGCAACGCCATGTTGTGGTGCACGTGGACAATAAGAGGGCAGGCATATGCGGCGCTTGCGCGCAAGGCACGTTATCAATAGGGTAAACCCAATTACGCGTAAACGCGAGATAGGACGTGCCTAAGCATCTCCGCATTATGATACCGTGCGCCGCCCACCCCATTGATCCTTGTTTCAGCTGCCATTTAAATGTAAGGATTGATGTTGCTGAGGTCTGCTCTTGCATATGACGACTGCGCAGTGTAGTTGTGTAGACGCACAAATTGGCTACGCGCCGCACATGCACACACTGCGAAGTGTCGGATCTAACATTGATTCTGATGTAGGCCAGCGGCAGGGGTACATGGTGGGTTTCGAAGCACTTTTGAACCCTTGGGGGTCTTAGCAGTACGTTTTTTTTAAAAACGTACACCTAATCAGGACCAGCAAATAAATGCCTTGCCTGAATTGCACAGCAGCGTTTGCGCGAAAGAGGAAAGTTTATGACTACGCCGCGGCGACAGAACGCGAGGGAGCAATGATTTTGCTCCGAACCACGAAGGAGCAATCTCTTTTTGAAAGCAAGACAGAGGAAAATGAAGAAAATATCTTGAAAAGCATGACAGACTGGCATCGCCGAATAAATCTGCAAGCTGGCGCACTGGTGCACAACCCAGACATGATTGCAAAATTTGATCTGGATCAGTTTTCAGTTCCGCTGCCAATAACAGACAGCTGGCAGCGAAACTGGTGGGTGAGGGGAAGACTCCATCACCGCAACAACGAACGTGCCCACCACTGCACCTGAACAATCAATCACTAGGAGCACAAGAGGCGACGTTGTGCATGCCTATCGCCATTGTCAGGCCGACGTGACCATTTTCGTCGTAGCTGGTAGAGTCGTTTCTTCTGCCAGGTCTCGAGGCCCCCGGGGATAGCACAGGGTGCAAGGGTTCTGCTAGATGCCGTGCAGGACCTGTCGCGACACAACCCCCACTCACCTTTGAAATAGTCAGCGCCGGCGACCACTGGTCTTTGAGTATGTCCAAGCAGATGCCCCCATTGGAATTGATGTTGCAATGGTAGATGCGCGTTGTGAAGTTGACCTTGGGAGGCTTAAACGGGTAGTCCGCGGGGAAGTGGATGTTCAGGAAGAACACCCCTCCCGCATATGGGCTGTCGTCCGGCCCCATGATCGTTGCTTGCCAGTGAAAGAGGTCGTCTCCAATCGGCCCAGCGCTGCAGTTGGCGGGGGGGTCCTTGCCCAGGTCCTGCAATTCTTTGTTGATCCGCTTGAGCGCCATGGTCTGTGAAATGCTTTGCTCCTGCCCCCTTCCCGCTGTGTGCTCTGTCGCGCGTGTGTCTGCTGCGTCTATTTGTGAAGGCGAGCAGGGTTTGGGGATGGACTTTAGTCCTTAAGAAGGGTTTGAGGTAAAAAGGTGGTGACTTAGCGATTGATTGAGCGCGCTAACTACTTCCGTCTGCGGCGGGAAGTAGACGACATGGCGGAGCTTTGCGAGACGCCTGGCTGCGGCAAGCCCGCCTCCATGGGCTGCCCCACCTGCATCAAGCTGGGCCTGCCGAGGTCCCTGTACTGCTCTCAGGCAAGCAAACATCAACACATGCTCTGGAGCGATGCACTGAGACGCAAACTGAGAGACGCATGCTACATCTTAAAGCTACAAGCCTTACAAGCCGCTGCGCAATGAACAACAACAGAAGTTGTCAACACATCATCAAAGTCCACACCTTGCGTGCCTTCGCTCTTCAACAGCATTTGTTACCAAACCTCTGGCCCATTGCTGCCCCGATCTGTTGGCAGCATGACAGCGACTACATCTGCTAACACTTTGTCATTTCTCGTCCTTCCTGGAAACCAGGAGTGCTTTAAATCGCACTGGCCGCAACACAAAGCTCTGCACAAGCTGGTCCGTAGCGCTCAGGAGCCATCGGGGATCCTGCCAGCGTTCTCCGGGTACTCTTACACCGGGTCACTGCGGCCTGCCCCATTGAGCGCTCCGCGGGTGGTGCCCTCTCACATCCCCCGCCCCGACTATGCGGACCATCCCCTGGGCCACAGCGCTAGCGAGCAGGGGGACAAAATGACCAACACCAGCATCCCCATCTACACCGCCAAGCAGGTAGAGGGCATCAGGTATGAGCTCCGCTGCTGATGGAAGAAGCGTATCGACACACTTGAGGCTCGGTCATGCGCAGGTCGTGGGAGCACTTGTCACGACTGCCTTGTGACCACTCTGGGTTAGGCTTAGCGTCAGTGTTGGCTAGGTGCAGGTAACCGAGCAATGCTCATTGAGCATCACCACGCGCATGGGCCTCCCATCTCTTCGGTGCAGCAGCGCGTGTGACACGGCAGCGCGCGCTTGTGATGCCTCACCACATGGTTCAGACGCTGCAGCCATGAACCGCCAGCAAGGTGACCGCTGCTATACGACTCCCAAGACCCCCCAATGTCGAGCGCCCACGCTCACTCCTCTATACCCCGCCAAAGCTTAACGTCATTGCATATTCGCACAGTGCCCTCCCTGCTGATGCATTGACATCGGGCCATAGCCCTGCTGCGGTTTGCATGCCCCCCTCCCCTACTGCCGGTCCCCTTCCTGCCACCAAAGTCTGTGGTCAGCTCTTGTCGGAATCAGAGAGCGAGTCTCACTGCAGTAGTACATAAGTTTTGTTCACCTTCTCTGAATGGATCACCCCCCCCCCCCCCCCTTTGCCCCCCAAGGGGAGACGTGCTGCATCGCGTCGTGTGCTCAACGCCAGCGCTCACACTCATCATGTGTCAGTTCTCCTGTAGTCAGAGCCACAGGGCGAACCGCAGGGTACGTAGGGTCTCTGGGTTCGCTGAGGGTCTTCGGCTCACCTCCACCACCCCCCTTTGCGTACCCGCCCAACCTGCCCCCCGCATACATGCGCCTCAGGGAGGCGTGCCGCGTCAGGTGCGAGGTGCTGGACGCAGGCGGGCGTCCTCAAATAACTTGTTGTCGGAACCACAACGCGAGCTGCAGGGTGTGACTCCGCTTGGAGTCTTCGGCTCACCTTCACAACCCCAGTGTTCATACTCCTCATCTCAGGGAGGCGTGCCGCAGCGGGCGCGAGGTGCTGGACGCAGGCGTGCGCGCTCAACCAACAACACGTCGTCAGTTCCAATCAAAGCCACAACGCTAGCGGCAACTCTTTGACTCACTCCCAAACACCCCCCCCCCCCGCGCCCTTCGCCATCAGGGAGGCGTGCCGCATCGGGCGCGAGGTGCTGGACGCGGGCGGGCGCGCGGCGCGCGTCGGCGCGACCACGGACGAGATCGACCGCGTCGTGCACGAGGCGTGCGTGGAGCGCGGCGCGTACCCCTCGCCCCTCAACTACTACCAGTTCCCCAAGTCGGTGTGCACGAGCGTGAACGAGGCCATCTGCCACGGCATACCGGACGCGCGCGAGCTGAGCGATGGGGACGTGTGCAACGTGGACGTCTCGACGTACTTTGGGGGGTTCCACGGCGACCTCAACGAGACGTTTCTCGTGGGGGGGGTCGATGACGAGGGGCGCGCGCTCGTCAAGACGGCGTTCACGTGCCTCCAGGTACGTATGTACTCCAAGCAGTAGGTACAGCGTGCCTCCAGGCATGTATGTAGTACATGTGTACTTCAAGAAGTAGGTACAGTAGGTACGCGAGGGGCGCGCGCTCGTCAAGACGGCGTTCACGTGCCTGCAGGTATGTACTTCAAGAAGTAGGTGTGTACTTCAAGAAGTGGATGAGGAGGGGCGCGCGCTCGTCAAGACGGCGTTCACGTGCCTCCAGGTATGTACGTGCTTGAAGAAGTAGGTACTGTAGGTATGTACTTCAAGAAGTGGATGAGGAGGGGCGCGCGCTCGTCACGACGGCGTTCACGTGCCTCCAGGTACATACACGTGTACTTTCTACATATATGTGTACTGCATCCATGTGTACTTCAGGAAGTAGATATAGCAGGTCTGTGAGGGGTGCGCGCTCGTCAAGACGGGTTCACGTGCCTGCAGGTATGTATGTACCTTAGGAAGTAGGTACAGCAGGTATGGACGGGGCGGGGGTGTGGAGGCTGAGTGGTGGCGGTGTGGGTGGGAGGGTGGAAGGCGGTGCATGTGATGCGCACAATGTTGCTATCGCTGTTCAGTATGCGTGGCAGTCGCCGTGCGGTCATTGACTGCGTCGCGTGTGGCGCCGCTGCCTCCGAGAGTCTGCATTGCGGCAGCAGTGTGCGCGCGTCACACGGGATACATGTTACACAGTAATCTTGCTGCATTCCCAGCAGTGCTCAACAGCTGAGCCTTGTTGCCTCCTTCGATTTATGCAGGCGGCGATTAATATGGTGCGGCCGGGGACCATGTACAGGGACCTGGGGACTGTGATAGGGAAGGTGGCGCGGGAAAATAACTGCCAGGTGAGAGGGGGTCCCCTGCGTGTAGCCCCTGAGGAATGCCTTCTGATATATTAGTGACTGACTCAAGCTACTGATGTAGTATGCTCTCATGAGTCTTGCATGACATTTGATAACTCAGGTGAGAGCTGTTCCCGCGCGTTTGCCCCTGAGCACTGTCTTCTGATGTGTCATTGACTGAGTGGACGTGCTGACGTAGTATGCTTTCATGAGTGTTACACAACATATATATGTATACGCAGTAAGATGTCTTGTACGAGGTGTTCCTGCGGCCATGCCCCTGAGCACTGTCGACTGATACAGTACTGAGAGTAGTATGCTCAGGTACATTCATATTTTGAAATAATACATTGCGTTCTTCAGAGTAGAGTTTGTCCCTGAGCACTTGTTGACTGATGCATACACTGCGTTCTTCAGAGTAGAGTTTGTCCCTGAGCACTTGTTGACTGATGCATACAATACCTAGTCAGCGTTTGATGTAGTATGCTTACCTGATCTAACACAACAGTGCCTTTGCCCCTGAGCGCTGTCGTAGGATACCGCAACTGAGTCAACGTACTGACGTTGTGTGCTCTCATAAGACTCACATAACATGGTACTTCACGAGTAGCTCTGAACTCATGGAATGCGTTGCTCTGATACTTGTGCATATGCTTCATGACGCGCCGTGTGCTTACACACAACTCCAACGCACGGTTTCCTACGTCGTGCACCGCAGGTCGTGCACACGTACTGCCGCTGTTCCACACGGTCCCTATGCATACAAGTATCATGCTCCAATCTGCTGTGTCATGTGTGCCATGGCTCAAACATGGCTCCTACACGCGCGTGTCTGCGCCGCGCATCACAGGTCGTGCGCACGTACTGCGGCCACGGCATCGGCGCGCTTTTTACAACGTCTGCATGCGAGTATACACACATGCACTTGGTGATGCATGTACACACATCATTCAACATATATGATGGCAATGCGCGGCACCGCAGGTGGTGCGCACGTACTGCGGCCACGGCATCGGCGCACTGTTCCACACGGTCCCCAACATCCCGCACTACCCCAAGAACAAGGCCAAGGGGATCATGAAGCCGGGCCACATCTTCACCATAGAGCCCATGATCAACCTCGGCGTCTGGCAGGACAGGACGTGGCCGGACAACTGGACGTCGGTTACAGCGGACGGGCGGAGATCTGCACAGGTATGTATGTATGTATGTCCGTCCGCCGTAGGTATGTATGTATGTATGTACGGCGGACGGTATGTATGTATGTATGTCCGTCCGCCGTAGGTATGTATGTATGTATGTACGGCGGACCGGCGGAGATCTGCACAGGTATGCATGCATGTATGTAGGGCCTACAGGGTAGGCATGCTGCGCCGGCGCAGCGCACCGATGAGAGGCCTGGGAATGCGCCTCGACCCTAGACACAGTGCCGCAGGGTACTGTCAACCCTAGCCCTGGATGCACGGGGGTGAAGGTCCGCACAGGTATTGCGCCAGCCAGCGCGTCACGCTGCCGACAAGAGGTCAAAAAGTCGCCTCAATCCACACGGGTATGGTGGGAGGTGGCTGTGCGCGCGCGCCGCGCCGATGCGAAACCTGAACCGTTCGACCTGCAGACACGTAGACTAGGTGGTGTGGTCTCAACATCGACCTCTGGTGAATGGGCGGAGATCCGCACGGGTATGTATGTATGTAGGGCCTACAATGTGGGCATGCTGCGCCGGCGCAGAGCACCGATGAGAGTCGTGAGAATGCGCCTCAACCATAGAAACAGTGTCGTGGGGTAGTATCAACCCCAACCCTAGTCTAGATCTACAGGGGCGGCGATGCGCGCATGCACGTGCGAATGGTAAAATAGCAAGCTCCTGATCCAACGGAACCCTTCAGCCTTAACACTTACCCTAGATTGACATGCAGAAGTACGTAGGTGCAGTGCTGCGTCAGCGCGTCATGCCGATGGGAAACTGAACTTTCTCAACCTGAACCCCAACGCGACTTCCAAGAATTGGCCGACATGTATATTGCAGTATGTACAGTAATTTATCCTGTGCTCGGTACATAAACCCATCCGCCATTGAGACGCCCTGAAGCGTGTGTCTCAACGCCTCAGCCATTCCAGTGTCTTGCCTGGCATTGACGCCCGCTGCCGCGGTGCGCTGCTGCTGCACACAAGCTGAGCACTGCTGACGAGCCCCCCCCCCCCCCCCCCCCCCCTTTGCGGTGCCCCTCACAGTTTGAGCACACCATACTGGTCACAGACACAGGCTACGAGCTGCTCACGGCGCGCGAAAACGAGCCCGTCATGACGTGGAACGAGGCGTTGTTGCAACGGTGATAGCTGTGCCCCCCCCCAGTGCACTGTTTGGTCAGGTACATTACAAGAAAGGGCCTTCGCTGCGCGCGTCGTGTGACCTCGAAGTGGGGGTTACACTGCCGTTGGCCGACGTAAATGAACCACCTCTCGTGGCTTTGTTTGCTGTGTACTTGTGAAACTTCATTTGTCTCTTGCTGCTCTGAGCGTTTACACACCAGCACCTTCAGAAGTGAAGCCAACTGCAGCTGGGAAAGTCAGCAATCGCCATGTGTTGTCTCAGCTGCCACTTCCAAGTCAACTCAACGTGCAGCAAATGCAACCGTGCATGCAGACCTGCGGCGGCGCCGCCGCCGCCACCGGAGGAGCATGGGCCTTGCGGCGGCGGCAGCCCGCGGCGGCGCTGTCGCTGGCATGCACGCTTCTCAGTCATACAGCAGTCTCTACAGCAGCAACACACAGGCCAGCAACTGCTAATTGCACACACGACAGAAATTCAGGACCAGCAGTGACCAGGCGCCATCTCAAAGTTCACGGCTCGTGTAGACATCATGTGAGATTCACTCAAACACACAATCGGGCACTCCAAGTGCCGCTCTGCTGTGCTGCTGCCGGTCACACCCAAAGCTGCTACAGCCATACACCAGGCAAGCCTGTGCGCTGCTGCTGTAGAGACTGCTGTATGACTGAGAAGCGTGCATGCCAGCGACCGCGCCGCCGCGGGCTGCCGCCGCCGCAAGGCCCATGCTCCTCCGGTGGCGGCGGCAGCGGCGGCGGCGCCGCAGGTCCATGCACACACACTGAAAAGTGCCATCATGCTGGCCATGCACGGGCGCGCTGCGCGTTGTGCGCGCGCGCGGTGCCGCCAGCAAGCGCGCCGCCGCGGGCTGCCGCCGCCGCAAGGCCCACTCGCCAGCGGCGGCGCCGCAGGTCCATGCACACACACTGAAAAGCGCCATCACGCTGGCAGTGACAGCAAGCCCCTTTGGCGACGTGACGTCTCGAGCACATTTGAACTGGCGCTCTCTCTTACAGAGACTCACACTGGCCCCTTCAGAATGGACGGGGGGTTCGCCATGCATAGTAGCGCATGCAGTACACTGATGATCTGATGAGTACACAGTTGACTTGATGAACTGCTGCACCACCGACGCGGTTGGCAGGCCACTTGAAGTCCTTGACAATCTGTTGTGTGGTTATGTATGCACCTGCGAGCACCATGCGTCCGCAGCGCACGCACGCGCGCACACGCAATGCATGACGAGAAGTCTGCGTAGGGCAGGGACCCCCGCACGTTAACGTTGGGTACCCCCAGAGACCCATGCCGCGGTCACTGGACGTGATCCGATCGCCGACTCGCTGCAGATCTGCATGCGACTGCAGGAGGCGTGCAACGCACTGACTGCGCATGCGCTCTCGCGCCGAAGCGGCGGCGCTGAACCGGCGCCCAGCACTGCGCTGCGCTCAGGCGCTCTGCACGATGACTACCGAGAGCTCGGGGCGATGCATCGCACCCCCCCTCCTCCCCCTGAGCATCCTACTGTCATGGACCGCCGCTGGGCAGCAGAGGAGGCGGCAGTAGCTGCCGCTGTCGCTGTGGCAAACCTAACGCTATTGCTGCAGCAAACCCAACGCTGAGCACGAGCAGCGGCGCTCCGCGGGGGCAGGCTGCGCTGACGAGGGTGCACCTGGAAGCGTCTCTCAATGTTGGTGCTACTGCTACTGTATCTGTATATAGCATGCCTCCCTGCCAAATGACGTAGTACACACGCGAGGCGGCGCAAGAGCGCGTGCGTTCGTGAGCGCGCCACGCCGCTGCATGGCCGGCCGTGCGCTGCCATCGCCACTTGATGAACAGCGGCGGAAGGGGACCGTGAGGCCACGGCCGACGAGCGCGCGGCAGGCAAGCATGTCGTTTGCGCGCGCTGCCGCCACACTGATGATGCCGGAGCGGCGCAAGCGGTGTCTACGCTAAACAGATGACAGTGGCGCAGTGTCTGACACGCCACCGCCAGTGATGGCAGCGCTCAGCAAGGCAACGGCACCGCTGGACAGACGGATGGGGGCCGCGGCACTCGAGCAATCCTGACCATCTTTGCGAAGGCAGATGCGGGGGTGTAGGGGCAGCGCAACATTTTTATTTGTCAAGCTTGAGTCGACGCAGATTTACTGTGCGAGAATACTGCGCAACTTCAGGTCGCAGTCTGTGCAGAGAGATCTGCGATGCTGCGGCGAAAGCGAGCATGTGGCACAAGCCGACCAGCACATGCGGCGCAACACATGTACACGTGCAGGCATGCGACATTAGAGAGGAAGATGATCCCTGTGTTGGGTACCGGCGCGCGTTTATGTACAACAATGAACGTGTGACGCGCCACTGCAGGTGGCGTGGGTGTGGGGAGTAACATGGGCCCCGTAGGAGGCACAAAGGGGGTAGCACGCGCAAACACGGTACTCTGGGGCATTACACAATGTGCGTAAACTGGCGTCAAAACGACGCTGATGCCGACGAGACAAGTAACGGCCGCATTGAGCGTACTCACACTCACACAAACAGACGAGCGCCAGCAAACTTCAAGTTGACGCCTCACACACTGCCGGCGTAGCGCCCCCCCCGGCCCCCTGAGAGCGCTGCTGTCGTGTCGCGATGGACACGAGGCCATGGCCTCTGCGCTTGCAGGGTCGGGAATCTCGGCTGCTTCGTCCCAAAGGCATTCATGCAGAGCTCGAGCTGGCCCACTCGCGGCCGGTCGTCTGCTGTTTGCGCCGGCAGATGGTCGCTCCTTAAATGCACGTAAGCTGCAGCGTCGTTCAAGCCGCGGACCGAGCGAGCGCCTGCGTGCCGCTGCGGCGGTACGCTCTTTGCGCTGCCGTCGCTGCCGACGCTTCTCTTTGTGGCCGCGGCGCCCAGCTGTCTTCCCGCGTGTGATGGTCGTGACTGCCGCGGGCCGCGGCCGCTGAGCGGTGCTGCTGCAGCAGTGCTCAACCGCAACGAGCTTCCCCCTGCCGCGTCTCGGTGGAGCCGTGTTGCAGTGCCGGCAGCGCGCTGCGCGCGGGCAGGCACGCGCGCGCGCTGGTTTTGTACGCCATGCGCGGTTGCTCTGCAGCAGCTGCTCAACCGCTATGAGCTCCCCCCTGCCTCGGCGGCGGAGACGTGTGGCGGCGGGCTCGTTTTCGGCGCGGAGCCGCAGGGGGCGAGCGCAAGGGCGAGCGTCGCGCGCGCGGCGTCTGTAATTGCAAGTTGAAGTTGAGGCACGAGTGCGGGAGCGTCGCCGGAGGGACTACCGGCGCCGCACGAGCTCCACGAGCTCCTTGACCTTAACGGGCTTGGACGCAAAGCCGTCCATGCCGATGGCGTGCGCCATCATGTGGTCCTGCTCGCTCGCGTTCGCGGACACCGCGTACACGACCTGTGAAGGGGGGCAAGGGGGGGGAGAAGAGGACAGGAGAGTGAGTCCGAGGGTGAGTGCGTGGCGCGCTTCCCTCCTGTTTGAGTCCGCGTCGGAAAGTTCACGTCGGCGAATTCGCGTCGGTGACCGCGCGCTACCGCAGACCGCAGCTGCTCTGCCATGTCAACAAAGAGACAGCCGCCATCAATGCCGCTGCTGCCCGCGCAGCACCGCGCGCACACGCACACACATCATGCATACATGCAGTACAGAACACATGCTGCGGCGGCGCATACACACCACGCGTGTAGCGAAGGAGTGCGTCAAGCTCGAGTACACACGCACGGTGCGGCAGCCGCGCGTGCACCCACCTGCTTTGCGCGCCGCGCGCCGCCGCCGCGCTGCGCGTCCGCCGCGGCGTCCGCCTCCCACCGGCGGAACTGCCGCACCGTCTCGTAGCCGTCCATGACGGGCATGACAATGTCTGTGAAGACGGCGTCGTACGCGCGGCGCTTCATCTTCTGCAGGCCCTCCTCGCCGTTGGTCGCCGTGTCTACCTCGAAGCCGTGCAGCTCGAACATGCGTTTCTCGAACTTGAGGATGGAGAGCTCGTCCTCGATGAGCAGGACGCTGCGCGCGCGCACCGGCGGGGTAGGTACGTACGGATGGAAACCTGAGCGTTGCTGTAATGTAATCATGGAAACGAATCAACAGATCGTAGCGCTCTAGGTGACAAGGGGTGGTTAGCCGCAAGTGCCCTCCACTAGTAACCGTGGTCGCCGCTGCTGCAGTCATTGGCCACGAGTCGGAGAGTGCCATCGTATCCACAGAAGTCGAAAGACGTCTGTGTGCAAGTTTTTCAACATCCGAGGCATATTGGGGGGGGGGGGTATAAGTAACGTGTGAGCGCGCTGGTGGGGGCGCACCCCCTTGATGCAATGCTGCAGAGACACGTGAAATGGGTCGTGCAGGGGCGGGACCACGCATGCGCGCCTTGCGCACACACAGCCATGTGCAAACCACACGCGCATGCGCACGTGGGCAAGTCGGACTGCGCTTCTCTTGCACCTCCACAGTCTGTGAATGACAGTCTGGAGGGCCGACAGGCGCAGGCACGCGTGCGTAGGGACGAGTGCGCGTATGCATGAGTACAACACGCTCAGTTGGCACAACACCAACGCGCACTCACAGGCACACACCCACGCGCATGACGAGCCTGGCCGCACAACGCATGCGCCTTGCGACTCTGTGACTCATGACTACAAAACCAGACGTGTGTAGGCGCACGCATGCCGCGGCACTGCAAACATACCCAAGTCGTTGCCCGATGTGCAGCACAATAAGCACGACCTCGCGGCGCCGCCGCGCGCGCACGCGTAGCAAGGGCACCAGCGCAGGGCGACTCCCAACACCTTTCTCAGGGTTCGAGTTACAATTGTAAACACCCCAAGTTACGAGCAAAAGCCCACAAAACGTGCGACCACACACGCCGCCGCACCTGCCGTCGGACCGCCGCGCCTCGCTCGGCGCCGCCGCCGCCGCCACCGGCGCTGCCGCCGCCGCCGCCGCCGCCGCCGCCGCCGGCTGCGCCTCGCGCTCGTCCGCGAGCATCGCCAGCAGGTCGCGCGCCGCCGGCAGGACAGGGTCTGTCCAGACGGCGTCGGCGCCGCCGTTGAGTGCTGCATTGACTTCCGGAAGCTCCGCGCCGTTGGTGGCGAACACGACGCAGATGAACTGGCGGTGCCGCGGCGCCGCTGCCGCGCCGCCGCCGCCGCCCGCCGCTGCCGCCGCCGCTGCCGCCGCTGGGGGCGCCGCCGGGGTGCGGCGGCGGCGGCGTGCGCTGCCGCTGCGCGCTGGGGCTGCACTCCCAGTCCCTGAACTTCTGCAGGACCTGCGCGCGCGCGAAGCGTGGCAGCGCTCAGGGCCGTGAGCTTAGAGTTAGGGTTAGGGTCAGCGCCGCGTGCGCGGAGAAAGCGGCAGCTGCCGCCGCCCGCAGCGGCGTGCGCTGCCTCCAGTGCCGCAGGAGGCAGCAGGATGTGGGTGCGCGCCGGTGGTGGCAGCAGTGCTCAGGAGGTTCAGCCTAAAACGAGTACAAGCGCGCCATGTGAGCACCTCGTGCCTTGCCGTGTCCACAGCAGGACGCGGCGTCCTCTCCAGCACCACACGGATTTATCTGAGTTGATGCACGCCCAGAGCGAGCAAGTACCCCATCGTTGTCACCGTCGCAGCGCCTTCCGAGCGCAGCCGTGCAAAATGGTCGTGGAGACCATCAGCGGCACTTTCACTTTGCGGTCTCCCTCCCGCACCTGCCTTAGGGTTAGGGTTAGGGTTTAGGGTTACAGCTCTATGCCTCCAATGTCAGGGACAACCGCGCAAAGCAGCTGCCAAGAAGGGGGGTGAATTTCAACTTCAACTTTGGTGTTCACATCTCGAACTGCAACTCCCTCGCCGCACCTGCAGCGCGTCCATCACCACGACGTGGTAGTCTAGCAGCACGATGGTGTAGGCCTGGCGCTGCATCTTCATGAGGCCCTCGAAGCCGTTGCTGGCAAAGTTGACCACGAAGCCCTGCCGCTCGAGCAGCCGCGCCGCCGTGTCGCGCGTCACGGGCCTGCAGGTAGGGGTAGGAATGATACGTGGGTGAGTACGGGTATGTTAAGTATGTTGTCTCGGGCCTGTGAGTAGGGGTATAGTTTGTGGCGGGGGTATGGGTATGTTATGTTTAGTGTCGTGCGCCACGGGCCTGCAGGTAGGGGTAGATGTGATGTGCAAGGGGGTATGTTATGTATATAGTGTCGCGCGTCACGGGCCTGTAGGTAGGAGTATGTTGTGTAAGGGGTATGGGTATGTCATGTACGTTGTCGAGCGTCACCGGCCTGTAGCCAGGGGAATGATGTGCAGGAGGTGAGGTATGTCATGCATGTTGTCGCGCGTCACGGGCCCGCAGGTAGAGGTATGGTGTGTAGGGGGTATGAGTATGTTGTGTCAGTGTCGCGCGTCAAGGGTACTGTAGGTAGTCTAGGGATTTGATGTATAGAGGCAGGGGTGCGGTATGTATCCGCTGCACCGCCAGACATTCGCATGTTCTACATGGGCGGCTGTTCAGCGCACTGCTGACTGAGCCGGCGGTGCTGCCAACTTCAACTGTGACGCCCCGCCCCCGCGCTCAGGCGCTGCCGTACTCTCCCTCTCCCCCTCAAGAGCTTGCAGCGCAGTGCCAGAGCGCGAGCGCCTAACCCTAGCCCAACCCTAATGCAGGCGCGCAGCAAACGTCAGGCATGAGTTGGCAGCAGCATGCGGCAGCCCTCCTGTGCACGCACGCTCTCTTGCTCATTGTCTGCGAGCATGATGGTGCGCTGCAACTTCAACTGTGACGCACCCCTGTGCAGGTTGCCGTCTCCGTATTGCTCGATTGCCGTCTCCGGTGTGCTCAATCCCTTGCGACGCAGTGCCTAAAGCACAAGCACCGCTCTGAAACGCACAGCCAACGCACCGTCGGTGGCAGCATATGCGGGCCTGTGTGTGTGCTAATCGTGTCCCCAACCCTGATTCCAAACCCTACTCCTAGTTTCCCATTCCATACAACCACAATGGTGCACCCTACTGCTATTCCTGATAATCCTAACCCTAACTAACCCTAACCGTAACCTCAAACCTAACCTCTCTCACCTATTGTCTACGAGCAAAATGGTGTGGCGCGCGTCGCCGCCCGGCGCCGCCGCCGCTGCCGCCACTTCCGTCGCCGCTGACCCTAACCTCTGCCCTAGCCCTAGCCCTAGCCCTAATACTAACCCCAACCCTAACCCCCCTCACCTGTTATCTACGAGCAGTATGGTGTGGCGCGCGTCGCCGCCCGGCGCCGCCGCCGCCGCCGCCGCCTCCGCCGCCGCCGCCTCCGCTGCCTGTGCCTCCATAGCTGTCTCGAGCACAAAGTCGGGCTTATAGGGTATGTCGAAGAAGAAGTTGCTGCCGCCGCCGGGGTTGTCGTGCACGCCGACCTCGCCGCGGAGCGCCGTCACCTGCAGTAGGCAGTTACACAGTTACATACTTCAACTTGAAGTATACTCTTGAGAATTGTTACTCGGCGTGGTCACTGCTATGTAGATATATGATATGTGAAGGGGTTGGACCATGCCGCGGAGCGCCGTCGCCTGCGGAAGGCAGTTACATACTTCAACTTGAGGTATACTCGGGAGACGAGCCTCAGGAAATCATTGCACAACCTTCAAACAAATTTTCTGAAATTGGGAGCCCGGAGGGGGCGGGGGGGCGCAGCGAGACTTGCACTCTTGGCTCAAGCGACCCGCCGTGAAGAGATACTCCAGTGTACAAGTAGGTAGTCAGTTGCACGTATCCATGGAAAACCAAGTGTCGCGTAGAGCGACTGACCTCGCCGCGGAGCGCCGTCACCTGTGGTAGGCGCTCATATACTTCAACTTGAAGTATACTCGTGAGAGAAGTGTGTCGTGGAGAGATGCTTTAGTTTACAAGCAGCACTCAGGTGTGGGAATACATAGAAAGACTAAACGTATCATGGAAAGCAACTGACCTCGCCGCACAGCGCCGTCAGCTGTGGTCACTCGGACTTGAAAAGATCCACCCCAACCCTAACCCTAACCTTAACACCAACCCTAGCCCCAGAAGCGCACCTTCTTCTTGACGGACCACAGCCCGAGGCCCGTCCCCCCCCCGAACTGCGAGAAGGGCTTGAACAGCTGCGCCTTGCGCGCGTGCGGTATGCCCTAACCCTAATGCTAACCCTAACCCTAGCCCTAGCCTAACCCTAGAAGCGCACCTTCTTCTTGACGGACCACAGCCCGAGGCCCGTCCCCCCCGCGAACTTCTGGAGCTGCGAGAAGGGCTTGAACAGCTGCGCCTTGCGCGCGTGCGGTATGCCGATGCCCGTGTCGCGCACCTCGAAGCGCACGCAGTCGGGGCGGATCTTGTACACGTTGCACTGGATCGCGCCCTCGTTGGTGAACTTGACGGCGTTGCTCAGGTAGTTGACGAGGCACTCCCACACGAACTCGCCGTCCGTGACGATGAACTTGGCGATGCCGGCGTCGACGTTGTACGCGATGGGCACCATGGACGCGGAGTTGAAGCCGCTCATGATGCGGCGGCACTTGGTCTCAACGAGCTCGCGCACGTTGGTGGAGCCGAGCCGCGGCCGCAGCTCCCGCCCTGTTGTGTTCATGAAATAATGAATTCATTCACAGAAGAAGAGTCAGTGATGCGGCGGCACTTCGTTTCCACGAGCTCGCGCACGTTCGTGCTGCCGAGCCGCGGCCGCAGCGCCCTTTTGCGTGTCATGCATTCACATGCGGTTGAATGAATGAATGAATGAATGAATGAATTCGCTGAAGTGGAGTCAGTGATGCGGCGGCAGTTCGTCTCCACGAGCTCGCGCACGTTGGCGCTGCCGAGCCGCGGCCGCAGCTCGCGCCCTGTTGCGTTTCATGAATTCATACGCACATACACACATGAATGAATGGATGAATGAATGAATGAGTTAGCGAGAGCAGAGCAAGCGTGGCGCAACGGCACTCGGTCTCCACGACCTTGCGCACATTGGTGCTGCAGAGTGCAACCGAAGCTGCCAGCCTGCAAATTCACAAGTGCACAAACATGCATGAATCGATTTTGCGGTGGCAGAATGAGGCGACCGAACTGAACTGCAGCTGGCCTAACGCAACCGGCAGCACCAGACCACCTGCCGCGCCGAAACCGCAGGCCGCATCCTCTGTATAGAACTCGTGAATGAATAGACAGCACTAATGAGGTAACAGACTGCGACTGTCGCTATGAAACCGACGGTGGTCCGCCCCACACGTCGTGCGCATGGGTGCCGGCCAGTGCCGGTGTACCACAGCAGCATAGCGTCGCTTGGCACACAGCATGCAGCAAGCAGGGCTCACCGCTGCTGTAGAGTTTGGCGCATTCATCGCCTTGCGCACTGTGAGCTCATTGTATCAGCATTGCTCGGCGCACACACGCAGCAGTGCTCACCGCTGTAGTGCTTGGCGCAGTCTATCGCCTTGCGCAACGCGAGTTTAACGCATCAGCATTGCACCCACAGCATGCGTGCAGTACATAGCGCCTGGCACAGCCTATCGCCTCGCGCCGCGCAAGCCCCTTACATTGAACCGACGTATCGGCATTCCAGAGCACAGCATGCAGCAGTGCTCACCGCTGTAGTGCCTGGCGTAGTCGTCTTGCGCACTGTGAGCTCAACCGTGCAGCAAAGCTCACCGCTGTAGTGCTTGGCGTAGTCAATCGCCTTGCGCCGTGTGAGCGTCATGAGCTCGATGGCGCAGTCGCACGTGCGCAGCGCTTCGAGGTGCTCCTGGTTCATGGGCGCGCTGGACTTGAGGTTCTCCACCGCGAGCGCGAACGTCGCCAGCGGCGTGCCGACGTCGTGCAGCGTCTGCGCGACGTAGTCCATCTTCTGCCGCTCCGCCTCGTCGCGCACCTGCCGCGTGAGTGAATGAATGCGTGAGTGAATCAACATGTGAATGAACGAACGAATGAATGAACGTGGCCAGCGGCGTGCCGACGTCGTGCAGCGTCTGCGCCACGTAGTCCATCTTCTGCCGCTCCGCCTCGTTGCGCACCTGCCGCGTGAGTGAATGAAAGCGTGAGTGAATCAACATAATGAATGAATGCAGGCAGCAGCCCGGAGCCCCGCTGACGTGCCCGCAGCGCTCCGCAGCACGTTGCGCAACAGCGCTCAGAAGCTGTGTGAGCGTTCGCTTGCCGCATGGCACCAAACGACCTCCATCTCCCTCTGTGAACACTCAGGAGGCGGCGTGAGCGGCGCGTTGCGTGATATGTACGCGTTCCGCACCTCAACCTGCTATCCAGTTCAACTTCAGTTGACTCAGATTGTGAGCAGCGCCTCAGCTTTCTCGAACGGCCGGATCCTTTGAGAAGCGTCGGCGCCGTTGCGCGCTGCTGTGACGGGCGCTGCTGGGGCATGGACTCCTCCCCCGAGCGACGCGCTCGGCGCCAGCGTGCTCGCAGTGCAGGTGCATCGACTAGGATCCCCCGCGCAGCGCGGATGCTATACGCTGCGCCAGCCCCGGCACAGAAATATGGACGTAGGGTACAGATGACAGTGAACGATACGTCGGCTAAGTTGGTTTCCTCAGCGACCCAGACTCCGACATGTCCCACAGCCACCCTAGGCCTCCCCTGGCTTGACGCCTGGGCGGAACGAGCACTGAAGGGCAGGCAGGGTCCGGCTCATCTCCTACGTGCAACATGCAGTGGGGCACTGAGGCACACACAAAATCAAGGAGCAGGGCAGTTCTGACGCATTGGCCCGAGGCAGTGCTCCTCCCCCCCCCCCAGGTTCATGACACCGTCGCGCTCCACAGCCTCCAGCGGCCATTCACAGGGCACGCAACGCCTTCATGCACGCTGCTGCAGCCACTGGTCGTGGGTACCAGCAGTGACGCTGCTGCTGCTGCGCTGCTGCCGCGCCACCGCGCGTGCGGCGCCCGTGGCGCTGCTGCTTGTCGCCACTGCTGCCCGCAGAGGCAGCGAGCGCAGTGCGGCTCTTACCACTCCGCGCAGCTCTGTGGCCCCAATGCGTTGAGGGGCGCGGGCGGGGCCTGACGCTCGCTTCGCTAGACGCGAAGACCGTGCCTATACACACTGTAGGACTACAGAGAAAGCGCGGGCAACAGCAGCGCTCAGCTGAGCCACTCGCATCAACCACGTCCGCGCTCCCTGACTGGCGCGCCTCGCAGCAGCGTGAACAGCGCAGCTGCGCCCTCCGCGCGCGGCGCCGCGACTGGGGGGGCCTGCCTCCCGGCGTGAGAGCGCTGAGCCGAGCCCCAAACCTGAGCCTCCTGCCTCCGCTACCCTGCTCCGCGCCCCCAACCCCTTGCTTACGTGCTCACCGTGGCAGCGAGCAACCCCCCGCGACGACGCGGCCGTGTGCAGAGGAGGCGATCGTGAAGCGGGACTAACCTGAACAATCGACGCCTGCGCTGACGGGCTGCCCACGCGCGCGGCCGCGCGAACGCGCAGCAGGTGCTCGCGCTCCTCACCTTGAACATCGCGCCAGCGCCGCCGTCTTGCGCCACGCCTGCCGCTTCGGACGCCTACCGCTAAGGCAAGGACTGCCTGAACGCGCGTCGGCTCGTCGTGCAGCAGCGCTCCGCGCGCTGAACGGCTTCCACTCCGTGCCGCTTTCCGGCCCTACTCGCGACCTGCGAACTCTCCGCAGCTGCTCGAGCCTAACTGCAAACGTTCCAAACGCTGCGCGCGCGAGCGAGACGCGCCGTGCCGCGCCATGTGCGTATCGCGCCGCTTACCTATCGCATGTACAAGTTCAAGGGGGTGACGCACCTGTACGCGCACCGCCTCGTCGCGCACGCGCTGCACGCTGAGCAGCCGCGCGAACGAGCTGCAGTTGCTGTCCATGCGCACGCACGTCATGCCCATGATGATCGCCGTCGTGAGCAGGGCGCAGCAGATGGCGACGGGCCGGTTGCCGCCGCGCGCCCCCCCCCCCCCCTCGCACGCCTCCGCGTCGCCTATGTGGACGTACGCGTCGAGCACGACGAGGAAGAGCAGCGCCTCCAGCAGCAGCGGCAGCGGCAGCGGCGCGTGTATCGTGACGGTCATGAGCGCGAGGCAGTGGAGGAGGACGAGCGAGGTGATGAGGACGGTGTAGAACGCGCCGCTGCACGCGTTGCCGTTGCGCAGGTACACGTGCGCGCCCCACATGGCGATGATGAGCAGGTACGCGTACATGGCGGGCTGCAGCACGTGCCGCATCGCCGCCACCTTGCGGGGCAGGGCTGCGAAGAGCACCAGGCCTATGACGCCGCCCACCAGCCCCAGGGCCCCTGCTGCGATGCCATTCGCCTCCCCCGACTCCGCCGAGGTCGTGGCCCATGCCAGCAGCACCGTGCCGATGCAGGCCGTCGCGAAGGCCATCAGTGGGAACATCATCGCCCGAACCGCCATCATGTAGGCATCGAACTGTTCTTGTATCACAGGGTCGTGGAATGCCATAGTAATCCGGCTGTAGGTTAGAGGCTTGTCTGCTCCACTAACAAGCTCCTGAGGGGTGTCTCCAAAGGCAGGTGCTACCCGGGCCGAGCTCTCTCCCCCTTTCTTGCTGCCGCTGAGACCAGCGCAAGCGCTGCTGCCTCGGCCCATGGAAGCAGCTGCGTACTGATTCTGCTGCCCTGCGCTCATTTTCACCGCTGCTAATATTATGTATCTCTTCACCAGTCATGTGCCGCTTCGCGCACCTGTTGTCGGTGGTGGCAGGTGCCATGAGGACGCATCGTGCACTGCTGCTGCTGTGCTCTACTTTGCCATTGCGAAATGGATTCTCAGTTCACCTTGCTCGGTGCTGCTGCTACGTCATTCAGGTATGGCTACAATTTTGACGTCATCTGCAATCTGGTGTGCCCCCCCCCCAAAAAATTACCTACTCGAGATGTCAGCCGTTACGCGCGCAATGTTCCCCCTATTTTTTGGGGGGGGAATCAGAACACCCCCCCGAAGATGACCATGGTGGCATGATGCGTTGTCACTCATTGCAGATGTCATTGCGATACCTTGCACATTCACGGTGGAATGATGCCAACCTGATGCATGGCAGCACTCAGCACACAGTGCAGCGCAAAAAAACTACAGCCAGAAAAACAGAGCTGTGTGTATATTTGAGGGCCTGTATGACGGGTCGACACTTCTGCGGGCGCACAGCAACTCATGATTAAATGTGCCCGGCTGTACATGCGACGGCCCAGCTGGACCGTCCGGTGCACCTAGAAGAGGTTCAGGAAAGTCCACTCCGCAACTTCAAGTATAACTACACCCCCCCCAAACACCCCATCCCCCTGTCCTAACTAACTCCCCCCCAAACATGCGCGCCCCCCCTCTCAAAACTGTGCTGTAATCTTATTTCTCTCGAATGCAAGGGGGGGCGCCATAAACGCGCCCCCGCTCACACTGCACGACGCACGCGGGCTAAAGGTACAGTTGCAAATTGTGCGTGCAAGCACACGCATGCGGGCTCGCAAAACCCAGAGCCAGCGCCAGAGTCAGAGTCAAAGTCGGCCCTGGCGTACGCAGCTCTGCGGTCACAAGCAAGCGCGCGGCCACGGCGCACACAGTAGCGTGCGCCGCAGTCGCACTCGCGCTCTATGACTGCAAAGGCGGCCACCTTGCACAGTGCTCAGCAGCGGCCGCCGCGGCTGCCGCAGACTCACTCGCTGCTGCCGTCGCCGCCGCTGCCAGCGCTGCCGCCGCTGCAGCTGCAACCTCACTTGCTGCTGCCGTCGCTGCCGGCGCCGCCGCTGCTGCCAGCGCTGCCGCCGCCGCCGCAGCTGCAGCCTCACTCGCTGCTGCCGTCACCACTGCCGCCGCCGCCGCCGCAGCACGCGGCGCGTAGCACCGCGACGAGCGCGTCCGCAAACGCGGCGCCCATCGCGCGCCCCACGATCGGCTCCGCGAACTGGAACGTCATGCACAGGCGCCCGCCGACCGTGCCGCAGCTGAGCTGGTACAGCGAGCCCCACGGCGAGTGCGACGTCGCGTAGTGGAGCGCGGCGACGCGCGCGCCCGTCGTCGCGGCGTGCGCGTAGCGCCCCATGTTGCTCACGCCGCACGTGTACGCGCGCCCTAGCGTCGCGGGGCGCCGCGCCTCGCGCTCGCACACGTCGCCGATCTCGATCGCGCGCATGCCCCAGTCAAAGACGGCGGCCGCCTCGCGCGCCGTGCCGGACGCCGCAAACGCCGCCATCTCGCCGCGCGCGCGCCGCGCCAGGCGCCAGAAGTCGCGCTCCGCGCCCGCGGCGCCGCTGACGAGCGCGCGGCCGCTGCGCAGCGCGGCGGCGGTGGTTTCGGGGGGTGCGGGGGTGCGCGCGGGTGGCGTGAGCAAGGAGTTTGTGTGTGGTGTATATTGTAGCGGAGATGTACGCGGTGGGAATTCCGAGCCTGAGTGATGCGCGGGGGCGGCAGTGCTCAACTGGTGCCACGCGCAAGAGCGGTGGCGCTCAGCGCTGTCAGCTGAGCCGGCGATCCGTGGCGCCGCTCATGAGGCCGCCGCGCTGCATGCTTTCTACTGCAAAGTATATGTGAGAACGCTCAGGTCTTGCCAGCCAAGATGTGTGACAACGGAGACACGTGCCAGGGTTTCGCAGCTGCAGGATTACGCATACACTGCATCAGTAAGCTGTGGTGTGCGCAGTCGCTGTAGATACGCAGGAGCATTCCCGCGACGCAATCACCGTAGCAAGTAGAATCTGCTGATGTACGTACATTGACAGAGTTCGTGCCTGCCCGCAACGAACATGACCAAGTTCTCCATCGCTGTGAGTGTACTCGATCAGTGGCAGCTTGGGACTTCGGTGCAGCCTCTGACGGTCAGGCAGCACGTGCCAGCGGTGCTCTGGCTTGCACCAGCCGGCATGCAGCATGTCTGCCCAACATAATGATGCCACGATCACAACGTTGCCATGATCACAAAGGCGCCATGATCACTAAGCTTGGGTAACCCAACCCTAACCCCCACCACTGTCATCCGTCTCTGCAAGCCAGACTGGCCTCAACGTCAGCCCACATGCCACTAGCGCTCGAGTCATGTCTTCCAAACATGCAGCAGGGGAGTCCTTACCAGCTGCAGAGTACTCGTACGCGGAACACCTACTTGAACTGACGGCGCCACAGCCCGCGCCTGTGCAGCTCGCACGAGCCTCAAATGCGTTCACGCTCATGATCACGCACTTGACAGGTCCGTCAGCTGCCACTGCGTGAGCTGCTGCAATGCGTGACTGGCCGGCCACTTCTGCGCAGAACACATTTGGAGCACATTGAAGTTGAAGTTATCCACAGGAGGGCGTTGAAGTTACTGTACCTGTTTGCAGGCAGCCCTGCCACCCAATCCATCGCGCCCCCCGCGCACGCGACTGCGCCTTCCGTCCAGTCCAGCGCCCGCGCCTCCGCCCCCCCGCCGTTCGCATTGGGCTTCCCCTGGTGCCCTGAAGGTCGCATGGTTGAAGTGTGCAAGAGCCAGAAGCAGGAAGTGAAAGAGCCAGGGTGAGCGCAATGATGGCGGTGACTGCAACTCAATGCTACCACGGGAGGCCTACAAAGGTCGCAGTACATCTGCGCAGCGTGCCAGGACGGGGTCATCAGCTACAGGTTGGACTGCGAGAAAACCACTTGGCGAGATCCCTTTGCGCGCGCAGCATGATTCGCACGCTCCCTGTGCCGCAAGCATTCGCGTCTGCACGCGAGATCAAGCCGAGCGCCCATTGAAAGCGCGTTTCACATTTAGGCACGCGCAACAACATGCACATGACATGGGCTTTGCGCAGATTTTGAGCCCCGGGAGGTTGACCATCACCATATGGACAACTGCACTGCCGTAATGGCCACACTATGCTTCAAAGTTGAATTGTGCGTCAGATTGGCAGCTGCGGCTGCGTGCTACCATCATCTGCTATGCATCCCTGTAAATGACGCCACCTCCTATGGCACAGCACTCCACACGATGGCTACATCACATTCAGGGCTGATGTTGTTTGTGTGCCATGCATGCAAACCACGCACTGAATATATGAACATACTAAGCCTTGCCTTGGCAGTACGCGCCCAAAAACCAAGCTCCAAGTCTGAGATCGGTCACCACAAGTTGGCTGCTGCACATGCGCGGTTCATGCTGTGCTCCAGTACATGACAGTACACGCGCTGTACCGCAGTACACCGCATTACATGGACTGTGCCTACATACCCCTGAGAGCCTCACGCAATCGGTATCATTTGGCACCATAGGTACTACATCCATGGACTGAAATGCGTGCATGGGCCTTGTGGAGCACTCTCTGCAGCGCGCAACACTAGTGTGTAGATGCGGCCACCGCGCGCACACCAACACTGCACCTGTGTTCATGTCGCGGTCACCGGCATTACAAACAGCAGAGCACGGTCAAAGTCTGGCCCTGCGACCAGGTGTGTAAGTGTGCACCAGAAGGCCGAGCGTCCGCTGCCCAAATGAGCTTGAAGACGGTCACGACCCGCACTGCTGCCGCTTCGGCGCGCGTCGCATCGTGGCACCGCCGGCGGCGCGTCACTCCCATGCACTGACACTTGATCTTGAGTCACTTCGGCGACGCCTGCGTACATACATACCTGGGGCGCCGGCGCCAAAGGGCCGCAGGTCCACCGCCAACAGGAACTTGTAGTTGTGCCACGCGTCGCTGCCGTCCGCGTGCGCCACGTCGCTGCACGCCAGCAGCGCCGCCGCGCTGAGCGCTGCCGTGAGCGTCAGCCCCTTCTGCCTGCACGCCGCCAGCGCCGCCTGCAGCTCGTCCGCCTCTAGTGCGCGCACCTGAGGCGCCGATGACGCATTGCAGAGTAGTGTGGGATTGCGGCTGAAAAAGCGGCTTTGGGCAGGAGTGGCGTGCAAATTTAGTTGGCTTTGTTGTCAGGTGGGATGATGTTGTGGATGGAGCATGGGTGGTGGGTTCAGATAGAACAGGAGTTCAAGCATGGCTCCGAAGACCAACCCCATTCATCACAATACTAGACAGACAGTGAGCTGAACCGTATTGGCCAAAACCAGGACGCTGTTGGTCAATGCCAGGCACAGTGGTGCAGGCGTTTCAGCAAGCGCTTCCGTCAACACGTGACTACCGATTGCCTCTGTTGACAAGCATATTGAAACCCACAAACAAGCACAGAAAAGTAGGCTTATCGTTGGATGTCAAAACGCAGGCATGCCTGCATGCCAAGTCGTGTTAAAGCAAGGCAATTTACAATTCCCAGATGCTGCAAGTGCATACAAACATCATTTGAAACACGAGCAGAAGACCATCATTGAGGATACCGAAAATGTTGAAAAAAAGCAGCATTGAATGTAGTCGCTTGGGCAGCGACATAAGACGCTACAATGCTACGCAAATGTAATCGTTAATAACCCAAAGTTTTTGTAACAAGCATCATTGTGCTGGTGATAGTACTGGTTGACAACCATTGTGATTTCTCAAGTGCTCAAAGATGTACATGTAGTAACACTTCGCCTCCAGACAACAGAAGCGCAATGAAGTGCCGCCCCTGTGTCCACATCAGAAAAAGGTCGCCTTGCATGCTCACACAGGCGCAGGCTGCCATCGCCACACAGCATCTGTACGTCAACTAAATCGGCGCCAAAAAGAAGTTGAGTTCTACAGCAGCACCGGCTTCACGTCTCCTCCTGTCTCTTCACATCATGCGTTGGACCGCACGGTGTTCGCAGGCACGGGCATGTATGTGCGCTTCGCTGCCAGGTAGGTACGCGCGCATACGCACCTCGCAGATGGTGCGCCGCGCCTCGGGCGCGAACGCCGGCGTCGCGCGCCGCTCCGGCGGCGGCAGGTGGTCGTGCACGAGCCGCGGCCCAAACACGCCGCTCGCGGCCTGCTTGAGGAGGTAGCGCGCCGTGCCCAGCCCGAACTTCCCCGGCTCCGCCACGGTCGCGTCCTCGATGCTCGGCGGCAGCTCCGTGAAGGGCGGCGCGCACGCGGCGCTGAGCGCGGCCAGCGCCGCCGCGGGCGCGAGCCGCGGCGGCGCCGCGTCCGCCGCCGCCGCCGCGATGAGCAGCTCGTGCAGCAGCGTGTTGGCGCTCTTCTGGTCCTCGATGGCGTGGTTCATGGTGAAGACGAGCGCCGTGTGCGCGCGCGACGCGCAGCGGACGGCCTCCACGGCCCAGTTGGGGCCCGCGCGCCTGTCGAACTGCGCGTGCTCGAGCTGGTGCTCCATGCGCGCATGCCACGCGGCCTGGAACGGTGCGCCGTCCTCGTGGCGAACGCCGGTGCCCCTCGTGCCCGCCCCCTGCTCGGGGGTTATGACCCTGTAGGCCAGCTCCTCCAAACTATCGCATTCTGACTCCACGAACCGGAGCGGGTCCGCATCAACGGGGCTCGTGCGGATAGTTTCCATGACCACCTCCTCAGGCAGTCCTGCGCCCTGTATGCTGGCGCGCAGCATAGGATGGCGGGCCAGCAAGGCGACGATTCCCGCGTGCAGCGCCGTCGGGCTTACATCCCCTTGCACCACCGCAACCCAGACGTGGGGTGTAGATAGTATGTTACTGCCCATCCGCTCCTTGGCAAGCATCTTTTCGAACGAGCCCAGGACTCTGCTCTTGAAGGGTGGGGGCTTGGGCACTCCCAGCTTCGGCCAGGGGAAGTTTGTGTCCAAAGCTGGGAGTAACCGATCTGCGTGAAACCGCGGCGCGTGGTGCGGCGCGGGCACGGGAATGTGCCCAGCGTAGCCTTTTCTTCGAGCCGGCGCTATCGCCGCCGCTGCGTGTGCGCCGGGCATCTGCAGGACGGCAGTGGCGGTCTCCAAAGCCTGCAGCACCGAGCTCCAGGCTCCGTCCGTGGTGTTTGTGTGTACCGCTATGGTGTCCACCCAGTTTCCACCCACATGCAGCTGCGAGGTGGATGCGGATGCGGCCCTGCCGTGCTGATGCCGCTGCCGCCATGGTGCTGGCGGTGCAGTGCTTTGGTGAAACGAGCATGTTGTTTTGTGCTGACCCCCTGGCAAGACTGCTGGCGTGTAGCTGCTGCCCTGCGCCGAGAAGGCAAGCAGGAGCCCAGCCAGCCTGCCTCTTCTTCTCAATGGCCGCGCCTCCATCGCCACGCCTGAGGTGCCCCAACACCCTGTCCTGGCAGAAAATCGGGATCCCAGCGACAAGTTGAAGCTGGATTTGGCATTAAATCCCGCCTATTAAGCGGTTTGTCACCTGCTTGGAAAAAAAAAAGTGAGCTGATCGATCGAGGCATCAGCTTTGACCAGCGATCATGGCTTCCAACGCCTTCAGACATCGTGGGTCGCGTCTCGTCAAGGTCGACCGAGACGCAGAGAGTCTGCTTGTTCACGATATTCAGCATGACTCAGTCGAGTGGATACACCCTCCTCCGGCATCAGTAGTTTCGGGCAGCGACTGGCAAAGACGCGCCTTAGAGTGGGCCAGGAGCATGGGCATAGTAGTACCAGATGACCTCTCTGGCAATCCTGCCACCACCGCCCCCAAGAGCGCTGGCGGTGGCTTCTTTTCGAAGGGGTTCCTGCTAGGCAAGCCCAAGAAGGCCGGCTCATCATCACCAACCCGACCTCCTGCGCCCAAGGATGTCACCAATGTGGCCCTGAGCGTGGCCCAGGCGCCGCAAGGACCTGGCGGCAGCGGTAACGTGCCGATTGCTGCTCCCGCGGTCGTTGCTGCCCCAGTCGCTGTGCCCTCTGCCGTTGAACAAGACGACCCAGGCAGCACGAGCAGCGATAGCGAAGCGGAGGAAGAATCCAGAGAGGCGCCAGAAGCCAGCGATGCCACGGCTGGCAGTGCGACTGCAGGTGCTGCTTCTGGCAAAGGGTCCAGGAGCAGCAGGCGAAAGAAACAGCAGAAAAAATCGCAGAAGAAGAACAAAAAAAAGACTAAGCGGGCCGCTCCCTCCGCAGCCGTGACGCCCCTGCCGCCCCCCCCTCCAAAGGCATTCCGTTTCGGTGCTGTAAGGGTCATAGAGTGCCATCGCGATGTGGGCGGGTGCGGCGTGCCAAGCGACGGATCCTGGGGGCTGGCACTGGGCGACAAGATCGGCGTAACGGCTATGTCCCTGGAGGCCCATGAGTCACTGCGGGCCGCTCGACTCGCGGAGAGGGCGAGTCACCTGTCGAAACGTGAGCGCAAGCTGTGCCGGGGCGAAACGCGGCAGTGGGACTACAAGGGGATTGACTACGGCAAGAACCCCCTGTTTGGGCGCCTCAGCGAGAGAGGTATGTGTGCACCGATGCTCTAGCGCTGCGCTGCGCCGCGTGAGTCGGTGTTCTGTTGCAGCGGCATTTACCTTGTGAAATCAGCTTGCAGCGACAGGAGCATGAATCGGTCACTTGGCCACTTGCGGCCGCCCCACATACGACATGCTGCAGAGATCCTAGATCGCTCAATCACCATGTGCAAGACATCTGGAGGGCTTTGGCGTCCGCGCAGCTCAGCTCATTGCCGTGGCGCATTCAGCAGTCAGTACCATTTGACCTTTTCCGAAGTTGTTCCTCAGGGACTGGTTCATCACGTGCTCTGCCTTTCAGCAGGTGTCGGTCGCTGGACAGGCTCGCTACATCATGATGTGGCTGGCTCTCTGCTGTATACTAACGCTTGAGAGCGTCCCAAAGTTCGCACAACACTACTCACATGAACAGCCGCTCGCTGCCATTCTGCAGAAAGAAAGGAGCTGCTGCTGACATCTGTGGCTGGGGAGGGCGAGGAGGGGGAGCTGGGGGAGTATCACAGCCTGAGCACGGAGTTTGCAGAGCGGTCTAGAGACCTGGTGAGCTGTGCTGCAGATGGGCAGCAGTGCTCTGCAGTGTGTTCACGCCAAATGTTGAAGTTTGTGGGCCCTGGCCATTTGACTTGCTCTTCGCAGCAGGAGTATTGAGTGTAAGAGCTCGCTCTAAGTTTCGTTCTGCTGAAGCGCTGCATGAGAGGCGAGCGTCCGCTGCTGCGTTGGCCGCTGTACAAGGCAACACCCTTGTACAGACCAACACGGGATAATGCTGAAATGGCTGGTCGCCTCTGTGAGCCAGCAGCCGGTGCAAGCTCTGCGCTTGATGCAGTGCTCAGCTGATGCCTCTGCGGTACTGTCATGTGCTGGCGGAGGCAGAACCTGATGATTCAAGTGTTCCACCCCGCGTTGCAGTCATGAAAGCTTTCAACAACAAGGGCTTACTGCGCCAAGCTGCCTGCATCGCAGACAGCGGTGCTGTTGTGTCGCGTTCCAGTTCTGTTTTCAAGTTATGAGCACTGATGAGGAGTTGTCACATGGCCTTGCGTGCATACTCAGCCTTGGCAATGTCTGTGTACCGCAGACGATGCTTTTCCGCAAGCAGATGGCTGACTTAGCGCACGTTTGCTGCCGGTGCTATTGAGTCGTCCTCAAGTAGGGTTAGGATCTGCATGTGCAGCAGTGCTCATACCACTCTGTCTCTCAGCAATGTGGCTTAGCATCGTTGTCTATATGCACATGTGGCGCGTGTGCAGCGCAGCGCATAGCGCAGCGCTCGCAGCAGTGCTCTTGAGACTATGTACGTCTATCACATGTAGCTCATATTGCTACCTTTACATATAGTGGCGCGCGCATGGCATCAAGCAGGGGAGCTGGATCACTCACAGCAGTGCTCACATCACCAGTAATGTCACTAGTATGTACCTTATGTCGCTACATGTACAGTGTTGCTCATATTGCCATGTATGCATGTGGATATTCGTGTGACGCAGTGCAAGGAGCTGGACCACCTGCGGCACGCCAGGGCCAGCAACGGCGGCTGCTCGTGCGCGCCCATTAAGAACATTGACAAGCTGTCGCTGGCGGTGAGTGCCCCCGCGCTGTTGTAATGGCAACAGACTGTTACGCAGCTGCGCCAACACAAAAGTCCTGGCACGGGGCACATGCGGGGGGGAGTAGGTTGCGTTGCCGCACACAGCGCAAGCAGTCAACGTGCTTCCCGATTTGCATGAAGTCGAGACAAGCACAGCGCCCCCCTCAACGCTCACTAACCCCAACTTGAACACATGTCTCCCGAGAGCTCAAATCTACGGTGACATTCACTACTTTGTGCATCGCTTGACGCCGCCATCGGCTGCGTTGTTGTGACTGTTGAGCACTGCCTTGGAATGCTGCTGTGTTTGTTGAGCGCTGCCGCCAGTCGCTCCAATTGCGGAGCGCCGCTGCCAGCCTGCGCTGTCCTCAGTCCTTCCGCCTCGCAGCGCGAGCAGCTGGCATCTCTGCGAGTGCTGTCAGCTTCTAGCTCATGCGCTTGAGCACTGTCGTTGGTACACCACATGGCTCCCGGGCCACCGTATTCTGTCAGAGGCGACTCACTCAATGCCAATCACCGCGTGTCGAGGTCCTTGACGCCGAGCGCTGCTGTGCCTCGAGCGGCGCAACGCTCGCAGCAGAAGCCGCGTGCGTGTTGGGCGCGCGCGGCGCCCGCAGTAAGCGCTCGCACACGGTCGCCAGTTCTCACAACGCAGTGTACATCATGCATGTATGCGGGCCCGACGGCGGCAGCGCCGATGCCCAACGCTGAGCGCTGCCACCGTACGTGCTCTCCTCACCTGCGCAGCGCATCAAGGAGGAGCTGCGCGCGCGCGGCCTGCCGGCGCAGGGCCCCAAGTCGGAGCTCGCGCGCGCGCTGCGCGGCGCCGTCGGCGCCGCCCTGTGCGACACCAAGAACTGCGAGTGCGCGCGCAACGGGCTGCAGTGCCAGGCGGACGTGTGCCGCTGCTGCGCGTGCGGCGGCGGGCACGGCGCGCGCAGCGGCGGCGGCGGCGGCGGCAAGTGCGCCAACGCGCTCGGCGTGTACGCGTACAAGGAGGCCAAGGTGACGCAGTACAGGGCGCCTTTTGTGACGGCGCGGCCCGTGGAGTGGGACCACGGTGCGTGCGACACCGCCGGCTGCGCGCTGTCCGCGCAGGACGGCGGCAGTGGCGGCGGCGGCGGCGGCGGCGGCGGCGGCGGCGGCGGCGGCGGCGACGCGGAGGCGCTGGCGCCAGCCGTGGCGTTCTAGTGCTGCCCATTGCGGCGAAGGGCTGCGGGCCTGCATTCGCGCTGCCGTTTTGCACGTATCGCTGTAGGAGGAGGGTGGCGGCAGCGGTGCTGTTGCGGCAGCGGCGGCAGTGGCGGCGGCAGCGGCGGCAGTGCAGGCGGCAGCGGCGGCGACGGTGGTGACAGCAGCAGCAGCAGCAGCGGCGCGGCGGGGGGGGCGGCAAACAGCAATGGCATCATGTTAGTAGTAGCGCACGCGGCGGCGGCTGCGCGATGTGGCGGAGCCACAGGCATTGCTCAGCGCACACCGAGTGTTGTGTGCGCGGAGCACAAGGGTGCGGCGCGGCCCATGACGCACGCACTTCAAATGTGAAGTAGACGGGTTCGCCGGCGCATGTGTGCTCTTTGGGGGGTTCTGCATGCTGGGGGGACAGGGGGGGGGGGAGTAAGCCACTCGCTACATACACGGCTCTGGCATGCGTGCGCTCTTTGCGAACTCCGCGCGCACGGGAGTGCGACCGGCGGCAATTATGGGGGGGGGGGGGGGGGGGGGGGAGACCGCTTGTGATACGGTTTGTGTGAAATTGTGAGGCCTTTTGCGGTTCTCAAGCGATCGCACAAGCAGCACTACACGCTCCGGTAACGTCTTTATCTTATCTGGGAGGCGAGCGCGTGCTCAGAGGTCCCGCGGATAACCGCCCCGCACCCGCAGTGCTATCCTATCGGGGAGAGAGTGTGTGTGCGAGGGGCAGACGGACTGCACGGGGGGGGGTAGGCAGGCAATGTGGGTACCCAACAGCACGAGCATGTCTGCGTGGTGAATTGCTCGGGGGGGGGGAGGGGAGGCGCCGATAGGCTTGTGTAAGTGTGCTGCGGTGCTTCCGCACAGTCGACTTTGGGCCAGAGAGATGGCCGCGCGCTACCGGCGCAACAGAGTGGTTGTTGATACATGTGACATGAGGACGGCTGTACAATAACGACCGCCCACGCTTGTAATTAAGGTCGCTGAGGTGTGTGTTCTGTTTGACTGTCGCTGCAGGACCTGAAGTTGAAGTTGCATGTGCTTGAGGGAGCGGCTCAGCTCAATGCAATGCGTTTATGTAGCCAATAATGATTTTGTGGCAGTCATGTGCCATGGTTGTCATGCGAGCGATATCAGCAGGGAGTACAACTGAGGGTTTCCATGTGTAGTTTTGGACACACTCACTGTGTGAGTGTTAGTCAGTGTCATCACCGTTCACGTAAAATCATTGGACTTTAGCAATGTCGCAATATGCCCTTGACGCTTGTTCTTTGGCGGAGCACCAGTGCTCGCACTTCTCTTGGCGGCAGCCCCCAGGATCACAATGCAGTACACCTTTCTGCCTGATGCACAGTAGATCATCCAGATCTGGTGGTTTTCCACCCTGCTGGAAAATCAACTGTAGGCCACGACTGTGAACAGATCTGGAAAGGGTGCAGTGCGCACCACTGCATTTTGCGTCTTGTTCTGCAACCATTGGCAGTGCTGTGCCACGAGCTATACTATTTGACAACCAACTGGCAGCGATGAATGGTCGCCGACGAGCCTGTGTGTGATGAACTCATCGCTGCGCCACTGCCCGCACACAGCTCTAGGTGAGACTGACCATATGCACGCATGACGCTCTGTGATGCGTGCATCAAAGACTTTTTAAAAAAGAAGTCCACAAGCGTTTTCTGCAAGACGCATTCTTTGATATTCGCAGTGTTGGGCATGATGGCAACAACACATGAAATGCTAGTGCGAGGGTGCATTAGGTCCATGCATATCTTGCACTTGCATGGATCTACTTGGCCGCTTTGTCTTGTCCAGCAGCAAGCTGCAGCAACACTCGACTGATCCATGTATGTCCGCTTGTGCAACAGCAAAACTGCAATGATCCTTTTCAACCGTTCGATACACAGCCGGGCAGGCAATTGCAGTGCGTTAACCCGCCTCAACATGCCAGCCAGCAGATGGCCAACATACGCCAAACCCATTCATTTTGAACAACAAGTCAAGACCAGACAAGGCACGCGCACAAAACAGAATCAGAGCAGCAAATGACAGGAAAGCTCAAGGAATGGACGTGCACACCTAGTCATTAGCGATATACAGTTAACGTCGCTGCTGGAGGTGGCGCACCATTTTGCCAACATGTAGTGAGGACAAAGGACCCCGGGGCTTCAACTGTGTCTGCGCATCTACTGTAAATCCAAAGGTGCTACATAGCTGCTGTGAACCGGCAGCGCCTACCGCTAATGTAGAGAGCGCAGGGCGCAGCGAACCACTAGCTATGCCTGCGACATTGCGTCGATCTTAGAAGTATCAGACTCCTGCCTGGGGAGAGGCTCGTGCGCGGCGCGCGGGGTGTGACGCTCCAGCCACTTGCAGTTCAACTGCAACCGGCGGCAGGCGGCGGCGGCGGCGGTGGCGCCGAAAGCGCCACGCCACGCCTTGCCGCCGGTCTCACTGGGGCTGTGCGCAGCACAGCAACATGTGGCGGCGATCGCGAATCTGGCCTGGAAGAGAATAGCCCCATTGCCTGCCGCAGCCACCCCAAACCCCTCCCCCCCATGCACCCCGCCCCCCGACTCGCAAACGCGCCTAAAAAAGCACGCGTCCCGAGGGCTGCCGCCACCGCCGAAAGAGAGTGTGGTGGGCGCGCCTCTCGGGAGCGCGTGCAACATCAAGTTGAAGATGGGACTGCCACGCACGAACTGCACACACAAGAAGGTAGTACCTCAGCCAGCGCTGCCGTCCCAGAGATAGAGAGAGAGAGAGATTATGCTACTGCCGCTGCCGCGCTCCTACCGCCGGAAAGGAATATCACTCTGGGATTGCGGGCGCGCTCGCTGCTGCTGCTGTTCCGGGACGCTGCAAAGCGCGCCTCGGATGGGCTACACATGAAAGTCTCGGCTGTCGCCTGCGCTGAGAAGACGCTCGGTGTGACGTGCCGCGCCACACGCGAGCTGCTGCATATGCTGGTGCGGAGTTCGCCCCCCCGCTCACGGCGCGACTGACCCGTCCGCCCTGAGCGTTCGCTGCGAGACGCAGCCCCCCCGTCAGCCCCCTCCCCCTTCCCCGACCTCCCGGCGTCTCCTGCCGTACCGCCGCACTTAACTGAAAGGAGGGAGGGGAGAGAGTGTGGTACAGGGCTGATTGGGGCCGCGTCTCGGCAAAGCAGCATGCGCGCGTGCAGCGCCGCGGCGGCGTTTAGAACAGCGCCTGCAGGCGCGACGTGCCCGCGGGCTGCCCGCCGTCGCACTCGCCGCCGATGCGCAGCAGCGACGACAGCCGCTCGATGCACGCCGCGCCGAGCACGTCCGCCTCTGCGCCGCCGCCGCCGCCGCCGCACGCGTCCGGCCAGCTGAATGCCAGCTCCTGCTCCGCCGCCGTCGCCTTGGCGGCGGCGGCGCCGCCGCCGAAGTCCGCGGCGGCGCCGCCGTTGCTGCCGCCGCCGCCGGCGCCACTGCCGCCGCCGCAGCAGGACGAGCCCGTGGAGCTGCCGCCGCACGCGAGCGTCGCGGCGCCGCGGCGCAGCAAGTCGCTGGTGAAGTCGCTCGACCATGGGGCCTGGACCGCGGGCGGCGTGTCGCCGCCGCTGCCGTCCGGGCTGAGCGAGCGCGCCGTCGCCGGCGTGAACGACGCAAAGAACGCGGCGGACGCGTCGTGCGGCGTCGATGCCGCCGTCGCGCCCAGCGCGAGGTCCGCCATCGCCGCCTCCAGCATCCTGTTGGCGCACAGGCTGCTGCTGCCGCCGCCGTCCGCGCCGCTGCGCGCGCCGCCGCCACCGCCGCTGCTGCTGCTCGCCCCGCAGTCCAGCGACGGTGCCATGGTGCCGCTGAAGAACGGCGACAGGTCCGCGCCGTCCTTGGAGGGCGGCTGCGTGCTGTCCCTGTCGAGCGGCAGCTGGAACGGCGAGAAGAGCATGCTGCCGCTGGCGCTGCCGGCGCTGCTGGCGCCGTCGTCGCTGGGGCGCGCGGCGCGCGGGTAGCGCGGTGACGCCTGCGAGAACGCGTGCCGTACGCTGCGCAGCGCCTCCGCCCTGTTGCCGTCGAAGTGCCGCTGCTGCTGCACGTCGTGCAGCGGGCTGCCCCAGCCCGCCGGCTGCTGCTGCTGCTGCGCGAGCGGGAGCTGCAGCTTGCGCTCCGCGCCGCGCGCGCGCGTCGGCGTCTGGTGGTGCGGCGCCGGCTGCTGCGTAGGCGTGCCGCGGCGGCTCAGCGCGTGCTGCGGCGGCAGCGGCGGCGGCATGTGCGCGTACAGCGGCGCGGGCGAGTGCAGCAGCGGCGGCGCGCCGATGCCGGCGGCAAAGTGGCCTTGCATCGGCGGGGCGACGCCGCCTTGCGGCAGCGGCTGCCGCGGCGCAACTGCCTGCGGCGGCGCTCCCGCCGCCGGGCCGTAGCGCATCGCCGCCGCGTACGAGTCGGCGGCGGCAGCGGCGGCGACCGCGGCAAAGCGCGCGACGTTGTGCACGTGGTGTTGGTGGTGCAGCTGCTGCGAGATGAGCGTTTGGAAGCCCTCCGCGAGCGTGCCGTTCGCCTGCATTCCCGACGGCCCTGCGGAGAGGTAGTGGGGGGCGGGGGGGCCGCCGCCGGTGGCCGCGGCGTGCGCGCCCGCGAGCTGCGCCGCCGCCACCGGCAGCGGCACCACGCGCGGCACGGCGCGCTTGACCTCTACGACTTTGCCGCCAATGGTGTGGTGCGATACGCGCAGGACGTGGCCTACGCTCTCGGGATGTTCAAAGGTGACAAAGCCGAAGCCGCGGCTCTTGTGCGTCTCCCGGTTGAACATGACGTCCGCCGCGAGCACGGGGCCGAACTGCTCGAAGTACGCCCTGAAGGTGCTGTCCCGTGTCTCATAGTGCAGACCCCCTGCGACGAGGGTGCAACGACGCATGGCGAGCGAACGTCAGTAGTTGAACATGGGAGGGCGTGGGCATGGGCAGCCGACAACAGCCAGCCGAGCACTCACCGACAAAGAGCTTGTTGGCCGCCAGTGGGCTGAACTCCGCCACTCCCGGTGACCCGCTGGGCGTCGTCAGCAGAGCCTCGGGAGGGAACATGCCGGCAGCTTGCCCGGCGTCCATTCCATGTAGCCTGTATGAATCGTGGGGGTTGCCTGGCCCGTGATTTCCCTCCCTGTCTGTGCGCGGGACAGCTCGCTTGGCCTCCACCCGCCTGCCGTCAATGATGTGCTCAGGCTGCGCCAGGGCGTACTCCACGCACGACAAGTCGGCGTAGGTGACGAAGCCAAAGCCTCGAGAGCGCCTCGAGACGCCATCGCGCATGACTATGGCGTCTGTGACCAAGCCGAACTGGTCGAAATGCGCTTTAAGAGTGTCATCGCTCGTGGCGAAGGCGAGGCCGCCCACAAATAGCCTGTAAGGCATGCCGCCGGTGCCCCTCCTGGCGTCCGCCAAACACTGATCTGCTTGCACCAACTGACTCCCCTCCGCGATGTGCCTCTCCGAGTCACTGGCGTGTGTCAGCTCCAGTGAAGCCTCCAACGCTAGTCTGTCCAGGCGCAGATGTGCGTCGCCGGCGTCGGTGCTGCTGCTGCTGCTACTGTGTCTCAGAGGCGCAGTCCGCCCCTCCTCTGCGTCAAGCGAGCGGCCAATAAGCTGCTGCACGTTCCTAGGTTGATCGGGGTCCTCGCAGATAACGAGCCGAGGCAGCCTGTGGAATTCCTGAGCGGGCGGAGAGCCTCCCGGTCTCGCCAACAGCTGTGCTGTATGCCTGCAACGCGTCTACCACCAATCAACGTGTCCGCCAGCGCCTCCGTCAAGGCCCGGCTGCAATGTTCCCGTCTCGCCTGCAAAAACTGCCCTTCACACTTTTCGACTCAGCTCCTCGCCAACACCTTCCCCCACCAAGCCGACTGCTGCTTCGCCTTGCCCCGATAGCTCCGCGCCTTCCCCCGCTCGCCGACTTGCTTGCGGTGCTGTTGGCGTTGCGCTGTGAGTTGCTGTGTGCTTCGCGCCAACCAAAAAATTTGACACTGTGACACGTGTGAGATTTCGAGCTCCAACGGGCTCACACTCTGGAACAAACGGCCGGCGATTTGACTTCGATCTGATGTGTGGGGATGTGTTTTGCAGATACGGCGAGCTAAGATCGTGGGGGAGGCTGGGCCTCACTGCCGGCCCTTGCGCAGGAAGCTGATCCCCATGCTGCAGTGGCTGGACACCGACAGGCACACTGACGTCATTGGGGGCAGAGATTTGATTTCAGTCAACCGCCGATGCAAGTTTTGTGTGATGATGTCCTCAAAGGGGTTACGACACGCATTGTGCATGTGCAGCAGCAGCATGCGATGCCCACGGGGTGACGCTTGCTTGCACGCATGTATTAAAACCACACTCGATGATGACAACTTTTTAGATTTTGAGAAAAAAAGGGCGCCGCAGCCAACTGCCAGAGCTTCATGACCTGTTTTTTGACGGCCTGCTGCTTGACCTGACAAGATTGGAGCAGTACATGTTGTGACCTGAGCATCACTATCACATCAGCACAACATGTCCACCCAGCGTTTGGCAGTGATCGTTGTGCGCATTGAGAGCCCATGTGAGACACCTTGTCACCATGTACATGGAGATCGGCATCAAGCTTTGCAGCAACCATTTGGGGTTGTTGCACCGTATGCAAGAGAGACAAGATTCAGTCATTTATGAACATGGCATGCACCCATGTAAAAGTGAACGCCAGTGCGCACTGAGATTGAGTCGAATTGAATTGCCCGTCAGGGCATTGAGACACCTTCACATTTGCACAAGATATCTTGGGTTCATGGCAGACTTGACATTGCAATCATCTGGGCTTTTTTGCACCCAAGGTGATCATTTGAACAAAACGCACAGCCAGAGTTACGAGCACAACTTCTACGTACAACTAGTTATGGCATACAGTTGACAACAAGACATGAAGAGGAGAGATTGCACTTTTGGAGAGCATAATAGCCCTGCGGGCTGGGGGAAAGTCCTAGGGACGCGTGCAGATAGAGTGCACCGTGCTACAAAAAGCAACAAGAGCATTGTGTGTGCTCACAAGCTGTGGGAATCTGAAGACAGGGTTGTTGTATTGCAAACATGTTGGAAAGCTGGCCATGCAGACAGGCACACCGGTGTCAGTGCACAGCAGCAGACTCTGAGGAAGCAGGGGGCACAGGAGGCGGCACATGTGACAACTTGTGCAATGAAAGAAGCAATATCTTACAAATGCCCAAAAGCTGCCAGTGGTTGCAAAACAACACACGGGAGCATATCTTTCCCCTAAACTTGATAGACTTCGAGTGCAAATTTCAGCCTCGCTGAGCTGCAGGTAAGCCTCCATTTCGTGCGTTTGAAGGGCTGCGCGACTCCACTGTGAGTTCTGTAATGACTGCTCCGCCGCCTGGGGTTATCAAAGGCATCACCACACCCGACGCTGCTTCATTGCACACTGCAGATGTGTATGTTGGCAAGCAGGACAAAGCAGTAGTTCAGCACACGATGTAACTTTGTATGTCATGATTGTTGATACCACATCATGTAGCTTCAAATGCATACACTGTCCAGAGGAATGCACTTACTCCATGCAGGTTTCATGGCAGTATCAGAAGTGTGCTATCACGTCCTGCTGTGCCAGCCTGGTCTGCGCCTCAGCTGCTCTCATACAACATGATGCTGTTGACACCAGTGCGTTGTTGGTATCACCTGGCCTCCTGAAGAATGCATTACCATGGCACCTGCTGCCAGATGGCAGTCCAATGCTCACGACGCGCCAAGTCAACCTAGCACAACTTGCTGCGTGCTTACTGCATGCATGGCCCAGTGTGACAGCATGCACAGGCAGCTCCGCAAGCCTCGCATGTTGCATATGTCTTCAGGTGCAGTCAGCCCAAGGCAGTCACCATCGGAACAGGTGGCAAGGACCGGCCATGGCAGTTCAATGCTCATGAGTCGCCAATTCAATCGACCGCAACCTGATGCGTGCTCACTGCATACATGGCCCAGTGTGACCGCATGCACTGGCAGCTCTGCAACTTGAAGCCTCGCATGTTGCACATGTCTTCCGCTGCAGCCAGCCCATCCAGTCGCCGTTGCAAACAGTTGGCAAGTACCAGCCATGAAAAATCATGACTGATGGGTCGCCAAGTCAATCGATCGCAGTCTTCTGCGTGCTCACTGCCCTATTTGACAGCATGCAGCTCTGCAAGCCTCAGGCTTCTATGTTGAATCGAGGCTCCAGCTTCAGCCAGCCAGGCCAGTTGCCTTTGCAAACAGTTTGCAAGCACCACCTATGGAGGTTCATTGCTGACGGGTCGCCAAATCAACCGACTACAATTTGCTGCATACCTGCATGTCACCTTCATCACCAGTGTCATGCTCCTCCTCTCGTCGAGTAGCTTCACTTGGACGTGCCTGCAGCAGCCCACCGTCGCAACAGCCACTGAACCTTGTGCCCAAGGCATTCAGATCGTTGCATACGACACGGTCCTACATGGGTACGCTTGATCCACAGCTGCATTTCGGCGTATGCTGCACACACGTGTGGTAGCTGAGCCTAGTCATGCTCAGCAGGTGTGTCGAAATTAAGCTGCAGGTGCTGATTGCGGCTCCAGTGGTGCTGCTTCTCCAGCCATTACCATGGGCTCCATTCGCCGCAGTCAACACGAGCAAGTTGCCACACGTGGCTCAACACTGCTCACCGAAGCAAGGCAGTTGCTACACCTGAATTGCCTCGAGCTGCGTTGAAGTGCCTCAGGCAGGCACCGTGTGCCACCGACCGTCCTCCGCGGGCTGTACCGCACGGCTGCTCTTCCTCTTCGCTGCACGCGCCTACTCTTGGCTACACTCTCCTCTTGCTCCCCTTCCCTCTCATGTCACTGCGTTATGTTTGATTCGATCGTGATCTGAATACCATACCGGCGATTGTTATCGGCGGGCGTCAACGGCGGCGAGCGAGCGCAAGCGAGCGCGCCGTGCGCACGCCTTCTACTTCGTGCGCGGGGACTACGGGATGGTGTTTAAAGTTCAAGTCTGTGTGTGCGCAAAAGTTGAACTTCGAAACCGAAACCACTGAACAAGAAGCGAGCGCAGTGTGTCGGCGACAGAGGAGGCGAGGCGCAGTGTCGGCGACAGTGGCAGCAGCAGTAACAGCAGCCGCAACGTGCAGCAGTAGCACTTCATCGGCCGTCGCATCAGAGCAGCAAGGTCGCACGCGACGAGGTACGAGTGGCTAGTCGTGTCCATCGCGATACAGCAGCGTGAGCAACAGGGTTGCTGTGGACCGTGCTAGGCGGCCCGGCCTATGTGAGGAGCAACAGCGCAACGTCAGCAACGGCCTGCTGTTGACCGTGCTAGGCGGTCTGTGCGAGAAACACCAGAGCAACGTGAGCAACGTCTCGCTGCGCGTCGTGCTAGGCAGTCTATGTTCATGCGCGAGAGATACCGCCGCAACGTGAGCAGCGACGTGCTGCGGATAGTGCCAGAGTGGCTTCTCGTAGAGTGAACAATACTTCTTGGACAAACGCGCACAACTGACATGAATTCATCGGTGAATGTCTCACCCGAGGACGCATTCAGTCCTGGTGATTCATCACGTGCGGACCCTCAAATTGCGCATGTGCAATTGCTACACGGGCAATCAGCTACAGGAGGATCACCAGATGGGCTGCCACTACATGCAGATTTGCTCAAGAGTCCTCATGGTCTAGGGTTGGCAGAGGAGTTCTATAACCGTTTGTAGTCCTACCAAGTCTTGCCGTGTGTGTCATGGAGCTTGGCCACAGGAGACCTATGACGAGAGTCAGCAAACTATGCACAGCAATGCTCATTTCGTTCAACTTGCAATTTTTATCTGTAGCGAATGCATAGGTCCGTACAAAGCCTACCAACTGCGCACATCGAGTGCTGTTATGCCACCAGTCTTCAACGTTCAGAATCATGTGGTCCTTGAACCATGTGCCCCTGAACTGTCCGAGCTCACATATTGGAACCACTACTACATGAGTATGCGTATGCTTACATTTGCCAATGTTAAATGCAGTGCAACATATGGCTCAGTCTCTGCCCCACCATAATGATTTTGCATACGTGAATGTGTGCCTTGTGATGCTTTGCACTGTGCCGCCGTGGCCTGCTCACTGCAGCATGCTGTGCCATACGCTCTCAAATTACCCGTATCACAACAAACCACAATGCTGCCCTGCCTGCGATGTCCTGGGTGTTGCATGCCTGCTGATTTGGCACTGGTGATGCAAAACCTACATCAATTCCTGCTTGATTGACCGTAGGTTATGACCTACTGACCTACACACCCAACACCATCGCCGCATTCACCATAGCTTGCCCTACTTGGATTAGGGTTTCATGGTATGACGCCCGACGTCGAAGATCATTCCCTTGTTGGGTTTTCGGGTGGACACACAGACAAACTCTGTTAAAATCCGAATAAACCTTAATATTGAGGCTTTGTAATTACCCACAGCATCACACAAACGGTCTGCAGATCTGTTGCATCATCATTATACTTCTGAACCTAACAGTATGGTCTGAATCATGCACCAAACAGGATGAGAAACAGGCTTATAGTTCAGAAATAATTTCGATTTTAGGTCTTTTGCACGATGTGCAAACGGAGACCTAGTGACTTCGTCCCTAGGAATGACATGCGCCGAGGAAGCAGCAATTCGCATACACTGGCGCAACTGCGGAGGATCGCAGTTCGCATACACTCGCACAACGGTGGTGGTGCGCAGTAGTTGTGGATAAGCTCAGCTGATTGTGATGTGAGCATGACAGAGGACGAGTCTCGATGATGCACGCTCACGCACACCCAGTGCAGCTTACAATTGACAAAAAAAACTGCTTGTAATTGCTTTCAACAAGGGTTAGCGTTAGGGAATGGTTTTTCGTTGGCAGCTTGCAATTGACAAAACTACTGTAGGTAATGGCTTCATGATTGAATTTTCGTTGGCAGTGATCAGACTTAATTCAGGGTGCATGCTGTGACACCTGACTGCACTGCAGGGTGTTACAACGGCGCTGTTGCAGGGTCGCCTAGTGAGGTTGCACTTGAGGGTTGTGTAGTTGAAGTGCAGTTTTCTCGCGAGCTCCAGATCATTGATGTAGGTGACTCAGCAAGCCTGAGCTGGCACGCGCAGGTTTGCTATTGATGGTAATATCACTTCCTTCACCGGCTTCCTTTCCGGCAACACCGCCGAGTGGTGTGTCACCTTGTGGCTGCCTCCGTTTGCCTCTGCGCTATGCATTGGTGCGGTGTGGCGTGCTAGCTTGCACGCGTGATGAGCCTCAAGAGCGCCTCGAGACGCCATCGCGCATGACTATGGCGTCTGTGACCAAGCCGAACTGGTCGAAATGCGCTTTGAGAGTGTCATCGCTCGTGGCGAAGGCGAGGCCGCCCACATATAGCCTGTAAGGCATGCCGCCGGTGCCCCTCCTGGCGTCCGCCAAAAACTGATCTGCTTGCACCAACTGACTCCCCTCCGCGATGTGCCTCTCCCGAGTCACTGGCGTGTGTCAGCTCCAGCGAAGCCTCCAACGCTAGTCTGTCCAGGCGCAGATGTGCGTCGCCGGCGTCGGTGCTGCTGCTGCTGCTACTGTGTCTCAGAGGCGCAGTCCGCCCCTCCTCTGCGTCAAGCGAGCGGCCAATAAGCTGCTGCACGTTCCTAGGTTGATCAGGGTCCTCGCAGAAACGAGCCGAGGCAGCCTGTGGAATTCCTGAGCGGGCGGAGAGCCTCCCGGTCTCGCCAACAGCCGTGCTGTATGCCTGCAACGCGTCTACCACCAATCAACGTGTCCGCCAGCGCCTCCGTCAAGGCCCGGCTGCAATGTTCCCGTCTCGCCTGCAAAAACTGCCCTTCACACTTTTCGACTCAGCTCCTCGCCAGCACCTTCCCCCACCAAGCCGACTGCTGCTTCGCCTTGCCCCGATAGCTCCGCGCCTTCCCCCGCTCGCCGACTTGCTTGCGGTGCTGTTGGCGTTGCGCTGTGAGTTGCTGTGTACTTCGCGCCAACCAAAAAATTTGACACTGTGACACGTGTGAGATTTCGAGCTCCAACGGGCTCACACTCTGGAACAAACGGCCGGCGATTTGACTTCGATCTGATGTGTGGGGATGTGTTTTGCAGATACGGCGAGCTAAGATCGTGGGGGAGGCTGGGCCTCACTGCCGGCCCCTGCGCAGGAAGCTGATCCCCATGCTGCAGTGGCTGGACAACCGACAGACACATTGATGACGTCATTGGGGGCAGAGATTTGATTTCAGTCAACCGCCGATGCAAGTTTTGTGTGATGATGTCCTCGAAAGGGGTTACGACACGCATTGTGCATGTGCAGCAGCAGCATGCGATGCCCACGGGGTGACGCTTGCTTGCACGCATGTATTAAAACCACACTCGATGATGACTTTTTGAATTTGAAAAAAAGGGCGCCAGCAAGGGCCAACTGCCAGAAAGCTTCATGACCTGTTTTTTGACGGCCTGCTGCTTGACCTGACCAAGATTGGAGCAGTACATGTTGTGACCTGAACATCACTATTACATCAGCACAACATGTCCACCCAGCGTTTGGCAGTGATCGTCGTGCGCATTGAGAGCCCATATGAGACACCTTGTCACCATGTACATGGAGATCGGCATCAAGCTTTGCAGCAACCATTTGGGGTTGTTGCACCATATGCAAGAGAGACAAGATTCAGTCATTTATGAACATGGCATGCACCCATGTAAAAGTGAACGCCAGTGCGCACTGAGATTGATTCGAATTGAATTGACCGTCAGTGCAGCGGACACCTTCACATTGCCACAATATATCTTAGGTTCATGGCAGACTTGACATTGCAATCATCTGGGCTTTTTCGCGCCCTAGGCGATACTTTTAATGACAAGCACAGCCAGCGTTACCAGCAACTTGTACAACCAGCAATGGCATAAAAATCGACAACAAAGACATGAGGAGGAGAGATTGTGCGTCTGGGGAACACGTGAAGTTGAGATTAGAGCAGTGTCCGCGACTGCTTGTAACCGAAGTGGTCCAGGGCCAGGAGAATCAGCACTGCCAGCATGGCCACGAGGCACGCAAACTTGAGCAGGATATACAGGCGCGCCAGAAGCCAGAGCAGCCACCGCGACGCGACCTGCTCGGCAGCAAAGCAACGGCAACAGGAGAGGATGCCGTCAAGAGGCGCACGCTCAGGACACGTTGCGAAGCTCAATATCAGAGCGCTTCAGAAAGGAGAAGTTCCCGCACATTAATCTTGTGGGAGCGAACACATGGCCAGCGTGCGCATGCAGCCACTGCATGCCAATGCGCCGAGGAAGCAGCGATTCACATACACTGGCACAACCGCTGTGGTGCACAGTAGCTGTGGATAAGCTCAGCTGATTGTGATGTGAGCGTGACAGACGCCGCGTCTCAATCGTAGACGCTCACGCAGACCCAGTGCAGCTTACAGTTGCAAAACTGATGACCTAGTTGCTGAGTTTTCGTTCGCAATGGGCGGACCTCAAGCACCATGCAGGGTGCATGCTGCGAGACCCGGCTGCACTGCAGGTGGCCAGATGTCCACATTGACCAGATTGCCCCATCTGGGCTTTGCAGGCTACATATGTGGAGCACAGTGCGGCAACGGCGCGTGCTCTGGCCGCGTGCTGCAAATTGAACTGAGGCGTCATGCGTGTTTGCAGCAGCGCCGACGTGTCATGAATGGAGAGGCTCAAGCTGCCGGACACTGTCAGTGCTGACAGCAACGTTTCACGGCCAATGACATGAATACTCCGTGTCAATGAGGGCTGAAGCAGAAACGCTACTTCTGCCTTCAGCACAAACTCTACTTCAGAATTCAGTAGGCGCACTTGGAGAGACTCAATGTGCTGAGCACAACGGCGTCTGCGCGTTTTGTGCGCGTGCCCGGCATTTATATGCAGGTCTGCTCAGCACTTGCGCAGCTGGAGGTCAACTCGAAGCATCGTTCACGGATTCATTCGAGCGCTCGTTCGAAGCCAGTACCCCTGTACAGCCTGACTCACTTTGATCACCTCCCGCAGTATGTGAAGGCTGCCGCCTGCGCAGAAACAGGGGCAGAGGCCAGAGAAGCGGAGCGCAGCCATGAGGGAGCAGCGCGTCATGTTGCAGTTGAAGTTGCGGGGGGGGCAGCAGGTGAAGTGCGCACACCACCAAGGGAAAGAGCGCAAGGCAAACGCGCTTGACATTGCGGCAATCACGCCTGCCACCAGCACGGGCCATCGGGCACCACCTCGGGCTACAGCAGTTGCGTTGTGCGGAGCGTTGCTGCACAGGTGAGCGCCGCCGCCGCTGACGCTGTTGCAGGCGCAGCCGGCACCATCACGCGGCCGCGTGAATGCTCAGCAGCGGCGCGCGGGCGCTGTCCGGCGACCTCGGTGAAGTGGTCATCACCACGATGCTCAACTGCGATACGCACTGCGCATAATTCAAATCGTGACGCTCCTCATGGGGGCCAGCACGTGCGCCTCAGACGGGGCACGCCACGGCGCGCCAATGTTCCGGCAGTTTCTGGACAAACTGATGTAGCACGAGTAGACTTGTGTGGAGGGTTGGTGACGACGGGATGAGAGCTCGGGGCAGCGTCGACGAGTACAAACAACAGGAGGGCGCTCCGCCGTCGGCAATGGGACCTCGCTTGAGGGCTGAAGCATCCCCACTTCCTCCGCAAGGCCGCACAGGCGAGTGCTTCACGTGCCGCGTCGCGCACGCTGTCCAGGTTATGTGCCCTAACCCTAACCGTAACCCCCCCACCCTCTGCCCCCCCCCCCAACCCTAACTCTAACCCTTGCATGTACCGTGCGCCTGCGAGCTGACATGCATACGCGGTCCAGCAAACATGGCGCTTGCGGCGAGCGGAGACACGCGTCATGCAGGAATGAGCGTGCGCATTGACGCACCTTGCGACTGCAGCAGCGTCACGCGGATATTGTCCGGCGAGCCGCAGACGAGGTCGTAGCCTGCGAGCTTGCTGGCGATGGCGCCATCCGCAAAGGCCAGGCTCACGAGCGGCAGGTCGTGCGCCGCGTAGGAGCGCATGCGGATGAGTGCTGGCGCGTCGAACAGCGTCACCCTGGGGGGCAGCGCGAGCGGGGGTGGGGGGGGGTGGGGGAGTTGAGCGGTGCTGCCGCCATCACCACTTGAAGTTCGGCTCGCCGCGCAGATCATCATCATCTCTCCTGGCCCATCGGACAAACCTACCGCCAAGGCACACATGAAACCTTTCCATACTGAACACCCATGCCTCGAATGCTGAAAGCTTGCACACAGAAGTCTTTTTGACTACTGTGGACATGGTGGTATGGCTGTTTGACTCGTGGCCAATTGCTGCAGCAGCGGTGACCACGATTATCGGTGGAAGGCACTTCAACCACGGTTACTGGTGGAAGGCACTTGCGGCTGACCATCCCTTGTCACCTAGAGCTCTACAATCTTTTGATTCATTTTCATATGGGGCAGCTCTGGACTGCAAGGTGACCACGACATCCCTAGCCCTAGCCCTAGGCAGGACGCAGCAGCCCGCGCGGTATCGCAGCCCGACACAGGCAGCACACTGGTGCAGCAGCGGTAGATGGGTACGGGAGAGTGCAAAAGGGGCAGCGCTCGTCCGCCGCCCACGCGCCAAGCGCGGGCGCGTGTCGTTGGGTCCGGATGGCAGCGCGCACAATGCGAGCGTCGCCTACATTTACAGTTGTTGAGGGGCACCATACTGCCGGGGGAGGGGAGGGGGGGGGGTCGATCTGTGAGTTCAGCAGAGGCAGCGCTAACCTCACCCCTAACCCTACGCTCACCTGCCAGCGTTGTCGCCCACTGCGAGGCGCTTGCCGTCGGGCTGCAGCATCCTATGCCCCCACAGCGTATCATATGGGAAGCACGAGGGGGTGGGGGGGTGGGGGGGGGGGGGGGGCTGGGGGGAGGGGGGGGGGTATGTAGGTATCAGCAGGGGCAGCGCTCACCTGCCGGCGTTGTCGCCCACCGCGTGGCGCTTGCCAACGGACCACAGCGTCATGCGCCCAGCCCTACCTCTAATACATTGTACCCCAGCCTCAACCCTATCCCTACGCTCACCTGCCGGCGTTGTCGCCCACCGCGAGGCGCTTGCCGTCGGGCCGCAGCATATCATACCGGAAGAAGGGGGGGGGGGGGGTATGTAGGTATCAGCAGGGGCAGCGCTCACCTGCCGGCGTTGTCGCCCACCGCGAGGCGCTTGCCGTCGGGCCGCAGCGCCATGTGCCCCACGGGCGCGTCGGCGGCCTTGACGGCCCTCATGGGCACGCACGCGAGGCCGCCCTGCGCGCCCTGCTGCAGCGCCCACCGCGTCAGGTACGGGGCCTGCCGCACGACGTGCTGCGCGGCGCAAGGCAGGTTACACACGCAGCATCAGTATACTCCAAAGGGCTGCTGCTTCATGAAAATGGGCGTGATCTGTCGTTACACGATGGGGGGGTGGGCGCGGCGCGCACTGCTCTCGCTGCACCGACCGAGCAACCGCATGCACGCCGTCGGAACAAACCCTGACTGATCCTCTGTCCCCCTGGCCGCGGCCCCAACCCTAGTAGTACGAGGCATGATCCGACTCCGACCCTGCTGTGTAGCACGAGCGGACAGAGATGCAGCGGCGCAGCACGCACTCGCGGCGTGCGCGCACGCACTCGGGGCCATCTCATGGACGGGTGGGGCATACAGGGCGCGAGGTGTGCACACGGCGGCACCAGTGCAGCAGCATGAGCCCCACTCCCCACGCTCGCGATCAGCTGCCCCAACCAGCACATGCGAGGGGCACAACGTGGCGTGCACTCAACCCCAACCCTAACCCACGCATACCTACATACCTGCACCGTGTACAGGCTCTCGCCGCTCGGGCAGAACGCGCACGAGCGGCACTCCATGCGCGCCTGCGCGGGCGCGAGCCCCGGCGGCAGCCCCGACACCGCCTGCAGCACCTGCAGGGGCGCGCCTGGGGACAGCCACGACCACACGCGGCAGGTGCCATCCTTGCTGGCGCTGCGGGTGGCAGCGGGGGCGGAAAATTGCGGAGAGTCAACTTAGAGTAGGCAGTCGGTTTGAAGTAGCGTCTTGCGTGACCATGTACGTGCAGCAGGTGCCGTCCCTGCTGGCGCTGCAGATGGCGGCGGCGGCGGAAGATCACGGAGAGTCAACTTGAAGCAGTGGATTTGAAGTACTCTGAACTAATGTATTTCGTGACCACACGCGGCAGGTGCCGTCCTTGCTGGCGCCGCGGATGACTGCGGCGGCGGAAGAATCACGGAGAATCAACTTGAAGTAGTCTATTTGGGGTGGTGTCTTTGTGACCTGGGCGCCGGGCGGCGCTGCAGATGGCAGTGGCGGAAGTTCACGGAGAGTCAACGTTAAGTAATCAATTTGAAGTGGCGTCTGCGTGACCGCGACTGCAGCAGGCAGGGGCCGTCCTTGCTGGCGCTGCGGGGAGTGGCGGCATGAGGTCAGGGAGAGTGAAGCTCAAATCGGGCTCCTGCGCCTTCGTGGCGGACAGGAGCTGTCCTCACTGGCGCCGCGGATGAATCTGCGCGGCGTGAGAGCGCTGCTTTGAGGCGCAAGTTGAAGTACGGAACGAGGGGTGTCACTTCTCATGTCAGCGCTCGACCGGCCTGACGAGAGGCAGCACTCCGAGAAGCAGCGGCGCTCACCTGATAGACACTTCAACGCCCGCTGAAAGAGCACGCTCACCTCGTGAGTGCGGCAGCGCGCAAAGAGGCAGCGCTCGCCGCCGCAGTGCTCACAGAGGCAGCAGCGCTGGTGTCATGAGGACATCGCAGCACTCAAAGAGCCAGCACACATCTCGCAAGTGCGGCAGCGCTCCAAGACAGCGCTCGCCCTCGCAGCACACAGAGAGGCAGCAGCGCTCCCACTTCGCCACCATGAGGCAGCGCTCAATGAAATGCAGCAGCTCACTCAGGGAGGACGCCGCTGTCGGCGCCCAAAGGGACGGCGCTCGCCTCCCGCGAGGACATCGCAGCGCTCAGAAATGTGGCGGCGCTCACCTGGCGAGGAGGCCGCTGTCCGCGTCCGGGTGCCACCGCACGCAGCACACCTCGGGCGAGGGCATCGCAGCGCTCAGAAATGTGGCAGCGCTCACCTGCCAAGGAGGCCGCTGTCCGGGCCCAAACGGACGGCGCTCGCATCCCGCTATGAGGCAGCGCTCAGGAATGCGGCAATGCTCACCTGGCGAGGAGGCCGCTGTCGGCGTCCGGGTGCCACCGCACGCAGCACACCTCGCGCGCGTGCCCCTGCAGCTGCGCGACCTGCTCTACGCGCAGCCAGCGCTCCGCCTGCGCATGCACGAAGTGGGGTGTCAGCAGCGCTGCTCAAAGGAGCGCACGGAGTAGAGCAGGCAAATGCCGACGTGGTCGCGCGTCCAAGGCTTGCCGTACAAGTTTTGGGTCTGAGCACTGACTTGAAGCGGCGCGACCTGCTCCGCGCGCAGCCAGCGCTCCGCCTGCATGGCGCGGGGCGGCAGCGGCGGCGCGTCAGCAGCGCTGCTCAGCACAGCGCACGGAGTAGACTTGGCGGATGTTGACGTATTCGCCTGCCATACAAGTCGTGCGTCTGAGCGCTGACTCGAAGTGATGAGGACCAGCAACGTCCCGCGTCGTCACCGCCGCAGCAGGCGGCGGGGGCGGCGCGTCCGCAGCGCTGCTCAGAGGAGCCCACGGCACGAAGGGGGTTGGCGCGCAAGCGTGCGCCCGACACCTGCCATACAAACCGTGTGTCACCGAGTTGAAGCGATGAGGACTAGCAGGTCGCATGTCGTCACCGCCCCCCCCCCCCCCCCCCCCCCCCCCTAACTGCACCTACTGTGGCAGAAGGCCGCGCTGCGGCTGCTGCGGCACCGCTGCTCGGAGAACGCTCCTGGAGAAGCCGGCGCCACGCAGCATGGATGCGCCGCGTGGCGCGGCTTGACCCTGGCCCCCTGACGGCTAAGCGCTGTGCGTAAGAGATGGAGATCACATGGCGATTACCGCTCCGCACCCCGCCTCCTGAAGACAACGCGGCCCAGAACGGACGAGCACTGCGGCGTCCGCGGTATGGCTGTGACCGCTTCTGCATCTTTCACCCTCAGCACAGGGTCAAGGTCAGGGTAAAGTTAGGGTCAGGGAGTTGTTGAGAAGCGCTCTGAGCGCCGACTGACCTCACGAGACGGGTACTGCGGCGTCCGCGCCTTGCCCCTGTCCGCCTTTGCCTTCTCCCTGAGCTGCTCCTGCGTCATGGCGGACGTGTCCTCCTGCTGCGCGGGCTCCTGCACGGGGTGCGCCGCGCACGCCTGGGCGAGGTGCTGCGGCGGCGATGCAGCGCGGCGGCGGCAATGTTGAAGTGCGCAGCAAAGCGGTAAGTTGAAGTTGAAGTTGGGCGCCGCCGCGGCGTGCTTCTCAAACACCGCCACTGTCCAGAGGTGGTGGCGCGGTGTCCATTGTGATGTGATTCGCGCGGCAGCGTGCGATGGTGGCTGAATGCGCTATTCGCAGCGGTTGGTCGTCGTGAGCGCGCAGAGGCTTCTGCGCTCGGCGCAGCGTGCACAGCTTGATGCTGCTGCGGCGCCGAAAATCCCTTGTCAGACTGAGACTGACATTGGCTGCCTCGACTGGCGCACCGACCAAAGCTAGAGAACTCGCTTGCAGGCGCGCGTCACGGCAGGCTGCACCGAACTGAGGTGCTGCTCATGCGTCACCTGCGCAAGCTAGATGACACTGTGACGTTTCAATCAGGACATAAGGGCTATGGTTTGCGATGACAGGGAACAGGGCAGACGCGTGCACAAGAGCATCCCTCAATGCCATTCGCAGAAGCTTCAGCTTCGACAGTCACATGCCGTGCATTCGATGGTACGCGCATGGAACTGGGACGCCTGTGATTGCACTGCGTTTTGCATGAGCACAGCTAGGCGTTCAGTGGCACTCGCAGTCACCCCGCAGCGCCTCAGCAGCTGGCTAGCGAGTCACCTTGGTAATGTGCATTTGACACAAAGTGCCAGGCGAGCAGCAACCGAGGCCACGTGTCACTGCATGTGTGTGGAGGTTCCTGGTTAGAGGAGCCGTGTGCACCAACAATCAGCCGGCCATTGCCTCACCTCTTCGCTGATGATCAGCCTCCAGACCCTCACAACTCCATCGTCCCCGCCTGTAGCCAGCAGCAAGGCTGCGTCCCCGCCGCCGCCGCTGTCGCCATCGGCCTGCCCCGCAGGGGCGAAAGCCACTGAGTTCACGCAGGCACCCTGCTGCTGCATGTTCACCGCCAGACAGGCCAGCTTCACGAGGCCGTCGGGTTTGATGGCGTACATGATGACTTCGTGGTTGATCGCAGCTGCCAGCAGCCTGCTGCTGGCTTCAACTGCCAGAGCAACTGGCACATCGTGCGTGTCTGTCTCGTGCAAGAAGTCCACATCTGGACCACTGCCATCCAAAGAATTGACGAACACGGCTGTGATTCGATTCACCACGCCAGTCTTGCCCTTGCCGCCCCCGCCGCCTACCAATATCGCTGCTGTTTGCTTCGGTGGCTTCTCCGGCGGTGGCGTGCCATGGGAATCGGTGCTCTCCGGGCTCCGCTGTTGCAGCACCGTCGCCTTGTACCATGTCACTGCATACGCAGGGTAGTTGACAGGAATTGGCTGCAACATGGTCTTCTACTATCAACATCAAACTTCGTTTTTTCACATCTTCAAGTACTTGATGTTGCGAGGGAGAATAAACTTTTGACATGTCCTTGTCCTTGTACAACAACAACGACAACGACAACGGCAGCTTGGTGGGCTGTACTGTTGGTAGTAGTTGAAGAGTGGCAACAAATGATCGAGTGACTTTACAGCCGTCACTTTCCGGCAGCAGGTGGCAGCTTGGGAGCTTATCGGAAGCAATGGCAGCACAGGACGATGCTCGGGACACCGTGCAGGATCAGGTAGATGTGCTGCCACAGCTGGGTGATGTCAACGAAGGCACAGACATACAGCAACTTCGTGCTGCCATCGACCAGCTGGCGAGGTCTGTGCAGGACTTTCAGCAGACCCAACAGCAGATGCAGCAGACGCTGCAGCAGATGCTGCAGACGGAGCAGCAGATGCTGCAGACGGAGCAGCACATGCAGCAGATGCTTCAGCAAATGCAAGAGATCCAGCAGCCCATGCTGCAATCGATGGTGACTTTGACAGAGCGCATGCAGGGAGTCGAGGTGCGCCTAGGCGGCGTCGACGGAAGGCTTGAGAGGATGCATCTGGAAATGAGGCGCAACCGCACTCGTGCAATCAACTTCCAGGCAGCGCTCAGCAACCAAGAGCGTATCTATTCCCTGCCGGACGCAAACGGTGCTTGGCCGTCCAATTTCCCAGGCACATATGCTGCGGTATGCGCGCTCAGCCACGGTGAGTGCGATGCGCTGCTGGCTGCTTACGAGCTACCGCCCGTCGAGGGCGAACCTCTGCATGGCAAGGTCAAGCGCCTGTCATCATTCATCACCGTGGGATCATAGGCTCCGCGCGGCTGGCGAAGGACTTGCGGGCCGCCACAGGTGAGGCGCGAACTGCAACTTTGACCTCCCGTGTCGTGCCGGGGTGCAACCATTTTGCCCTCGCGCAGCAAGGGAGTTTGAGCACTTGGACCCAGTGCCCAGACCCACCCTTGCTACAGTGCGTATGCTGCAAGTGTGCCGTGTTGCCCTGAATGCTGCAGTACTGCCACTGCGCTGGTGCAGAGGCCCTTTGAGCTCTGCGCAACACCCTCTGAGTCTGATACTTCTATATCCGAAAACCCTGCCAGTGGCTATAACGCGGGGGCACCTACCTTACCAAGGGTGCTCGCGCGCCCAAGTGACACCGCACCGCAGCATCAACACTGTTACCAAAAGCAGGGTCTCTTGCATATCTACAGCAGCAGCTTTCAGCTATAGCATGAATGCTTTCATGACCATGCTGCAAGCTCACACACATGCAGCCACGCCCGGTTGATGTTATGCTTCCGGTGCTTGCGATAGCCTGCGTCGGCTGTCGCTTTCCGCTAGCAGACCTGCATGCTGAAACGTGGTGCACGATTAAACGGCTTTGAGTACACAAAAAAAGCAAACTGCCACAAATCCACTTTTCTGCATTTCAAAGTCTGACAAAATATGTCGAGTGGAGCTGTGATGGGGCATTGGTGTTGGGAACCTGCTGCACCACTTTTGTAATGAGGATGTGCATCATTCAACACACCTGCGGTGCAGTGTGCTTGGTTTGAGCCTGCAGATGATTGCAAAGCATCCCGCTGGAAATGCGCGTGATGTCGCTGCAGCGTGACTCAGTTAAACCTATACTTAGGGCCTGCACGAGTGTGGCACTTGGCAGCATGTACCTGTAGACAAAACAGCCTGCCGCATGACCTGGGGCGCTGAGGTGCCCCACAAACGCCAGCGTCGCCAAATTAGACAGTCGTTGCTGCACGCTGCTCAGAGTGCACATTGACTTATGACAGTCCCTCAAGGATCTTAAAGTGAGGGTTAGGATGAGCGTTGACGGTAGCGGCGACCACTTCAAGTGCAGGTGGGGCTGTTGGGTCAGCACAGTACTCAATATTTGCTGTGCTGACCTTTAATTGACCGTCCGCTCTTGCCTCTGTTTTTTTGTCTCAGGCACTGCTAGGAGCCCACAACAAGTTCACAGGGGGGTGAAGGGCATCGCCCAGGCATACAGCGCTGTCCGCGTTGCCGCTTCTGGGACTGCCGTCAGAGTCGACCAGAATTGGCTAGGGACTATGGCCGGCATGCGCACAGACGGATGGAGTTGTCTTTGAAACGTGAAGACACAACTGCGCGTAATTTCAGCGTCATGTTGAGCGTGATGGCGCACGAGTGCTGCACGATCATGCAGCATGCACGCAGCTGAGAAGAAGCCCCCAGGGGGCAGGGAGGGGAGGGGGGCGGGTGTCAAGCAAAAGCTTTGGTGTCACACAGCAACACAGCAAGGCATGTACGCTCAAAAGGACTTGGCATTGCATCTGGGGACATAAACTTGGCCCAGCATCACATAGTACATATGTGTCCTCTCCTGGCTCTAAGCATTACCCACTGCTGCTCTCGCTGGCAACCTTGTTCAATCATCATCCTGCAGGCTACTTTGTCCTTGAACAGGTAGAGATCAAGGCATCTGCTTGAGCGCATACCTGTTGTTGACGGCCGTCTCATCTGCAATGCTGCAGCGAGCTCTGCATACCAATCCAACCTCGCTTTCAGGTGGGGGTCATTGTCTTGAGCTACAAGCCTTTTCAACGTAAGGGACATGCCAATGGAAAGAAGCACTTGTACCTACTCACAATTGCAAACAAGGGAACGTGCTCGCGCACAATATGTCCCCCTAACCCACATGAAGTGCAGCACGCCAGCCGGCAAGCAGCACCTTTCATGCAAACATCAGCAGAGGCAAACGCAAGTGCACAGCGCACAGAGAACAGAGCGCACAGAGAAAAGAGGACACCATCACCAGAGAGGAAGTCAAAGACGGCACCAGTCCTATTCGTCGCTTGTAGTGTAGGCATAGGGCTATCGACGGCGCTGTAAAGGGGGCAGGTCGCTCGCTGTAATGTAGTAGTTGCGCTGCGGGCGGGGGTTGTGCGCGGGTGCCGCGCAGGGTGCGAGAGAGCGCGGCGATCGGCACGAGAAACAGAACAGCGTGTAATTCTTCGAGGATGCGGGCACCATCTGCCTGCGGAACCTCCGGTGAGAGCCTCGGCGTTCGTGTGTGTGAGTGTGTCTGTAAAGTGCTGTGGTGGGTGGCGTCTGTGACTGCCCAAAGGCGGTCGCTGCTGTGCGTGCCCGCGTACGGCTGGATAAAGATTGCTACAAGGGGGCAGGTGCCGGCGGAGCGACGCACTTCAAACTCTCTTTTTCTCCCTCCCCCCCGCTTAGGGAGCATCCGCCGTGCTGTCTGTACAGGGGGTTGCTGGGTTTGCAACGCGCGGCTATCTACTGCAAACTGAAGAAGGGGGGGGGAGGGGGGGGGGGGGGGGGGGGTATCGCTTGCGCGCACTTGCACGAGGGGGAGGGGAGGGGGCGCGCCCCGAATGCCGACAGTTGAGGTTGACGCGTCGTCACGCAGCAGCGCTGCTCCGCGCGCGCTTCGCCCCCGGCGCGACCGGCGACAGGCAGCTGCTGTTGCTGCCGCTGCGCCGCCCGCGCGGCGCCTCGAACGCCTCGTCTAAGCACACCCACGGCGCCGCCGCCGCCGGTGCTGCAGGCGGCGCCTCCGCCGCCGCAGCCTCGTCGCCAGCGCCGCCGATGCTGCTGCGCGCACCGCCCCACGCCGACGCCGCCGTCGCGAGCCACGCGTGCTGCGCGGCCTGCGCGGCGGAGTAGCGGCGCTCCGGCTCGACGGCGAGGAGGTGGCCGAGGAAGTCGCGCAGCGCGGGCGAGAAGTGCGCGGGGTACATGGCGGCGCGGCTGCCGGCGGCGTCGCGGAAGCGCGCGAAGCCGCGGTCCGCGCCGGACGCGTGCGACCAGGGGACGTGCCCCGCGCACATGGCGAAGACCGTGACGCCGAGGCTCCACATGTCGGCGGCAATGGGGTCGACGGCGTCTGCGCCGGCGTTGCCGTGAAGCTCGGGGGGCATGTAGCTGGCGCTGCCGGACAGGGGGGAGGACCCCCACGTGGCGCCCGAGCAGCCCCCGAAGTCGCACAGCTTGACCGAGTTGGTGTTGCGCTTGTAGAGAAGATTCTCTAGCTTCACGTCGCCGTGTGCGAATTGCTGCTTGTGGCAGTGGTGCAGGGCGCTGAGGGCCTGTCGTGTGAACCGGCTGGCCTGGCCCTCGTCGAGTCGCTGTCCCGGGCTCTGGACGACGAATTGCTGCATGTCAAGGTCAACGAGCTCCATTACGATGTAAGCCCGTCCTGCGGCTGCCTCCCATTGCAGTCTTCGTATACTGACGATGTGAGGATGTTTTAGTGCCTGCAGAGAGGCTCGGAGAGCCCGGTATCTGTCGTACGCCCATCTGCCTTCGATGGTCTTGACTGCCGAGAGCTGGTGAGGCGAGATAGTGGACTGGCCTAGCCATACCCCACCCTCTGCTCCAGCGCCCAGTCTTCTCTTGAAGGAGATTCTGCCACAGGGCGTGCCTGTGGGCTCCCTTGGCACCACTATAGCCAGCGACGGTGGCGGCATGTGGGTGTTGATGTGTGTTGATTTACCACGACGCAGGCAGTTCGGGACAATGGCTGCGAGCCAGCCGGAGCCAGTCTGGCGGTCAGGGAGAGCTCTCCACGGAACGCACACGGGATACCTGCTCCGACTCAGCCAGCACGGCCGGCAGGATTTGCGGTGTGGTATCCGTGCGTGTGTGTGAGATCTGGTGGTGCGTGTGCGATCTTGTCATCTTCCACTCATGCAAAAAAGATATGAAGTTGAACTTCGCGTGCTTACGTGCGCATGCTCTCCGTCCTTTCGCTTGGATGCGTCACCTTGACAGCGGAAGAGAAGAGGGCAATACATGCGCGCACCCGACGTCCGAGTGGCAGCAGCGGCCAGCTTAGGCTATCATTGGTGTGAGTAGTATCAGTCCATTGCGATTTGAGAGATCGAACGACAAGGAACTCTGGCGTCCTGGCTAGGATGCGCGTCAACGACACGTTGAGGAGAAAGTCACAACGGTCACACACTTTGAGTGGAAGTTGACGTATCTTTGGGCGAGGAATATCTTTCTGCATGCGCATGACGCGGTGCCGTTTTACTGCCGTCGCACTCTGCGTACAAGGTGAGCAAGCGAGGTGATCTCTGCTGCTGGAACAGACAGTCCCTGATGATGTGAAACACACTTGCTGCAACAGAGCAACACCATCAGGTGCACGAGAGATTCAGTATAGGCCCTGACACAAAACCTGCAGGACTGTTTCAGGAATTGGGGGCACTTTTGAAGCAAAACAGGAAAACAGGAATTGTCTTTTAAGCGCTGTTTTTGTGCCTGTATCCATCGTCTGAGTGGTGCATCTGATAGCACTCACCGAGCTGCATCGAATGCACCACTTCCTGGCCGAATCTATGATGTTGGTAGCAGTGGCAGCAGCGGGGGGGGGCAGGGGGAAAAAAGGGGAAAAGGGGGGAAAAGGGGCTGGGGGGAGGGGGGGGGGGGGGAGGAGGGGGGGGGGGAGTGGGAAGTTGGACGGGGAGCGGTGCTGGAGCAGGCAACGGCGAGCGGCGGAGGCATCACAAAGTTGCCGTCTACGTTCCACGTGTCGAACTCATCGCATACAAGCACTCGGGGCCTGAGGGGGCAGTTTTCGCTGCAGGAAAAACAGGATTTTTTTCAGGAATTGGGCGACTTTTGGGCAGGAAAAAAAAAAGGAATTGGGGGGAAACAAAAAAGGTTTTGTGTCAGGGCCTAATTCAGTACATAAGCTTTTCGATTGCATAGGCAACCCGGCCTCCCTTGGGCCTTTATAAATACAAGTCCATACGTACATACTGCATCAAAAAAGGAAATCACTTGAAGCATGACAGCTACATGCGACCATGCCGAATTCAAACACAAATTACATTCATGATACACACCAGAAAAGAACACCACAATCTCCGTCTCCCCTCCTCCAAGCCACCATTTACAAAACCAACACACTGCATCTGCCACATCACGCGCGCACAAACGTCTTGCCCTGCGCCGTCTTCTTGGCCTTCTCCTCCGCCTCGGGCACCGCCCTGTTGAGCACCTGCAGCAGGCCCACGACGCGCTTGCGCATGCGCATGTGCATGTACGTCTTGGTCGCCTTGATGTGGTAGTGCAGGTAGTTGCGGAACCCCGTGAGGAGCGTCACGCATGACTCCAGGCGCCCCTCCTGCACGTGCTGCGGGAAGATGACTGCACACGGGGCAGAGTGCAACGGCGCACCGACAATAGAGGTTTAGATGTCAGTATTCAAATGTCAGGATCTACTGCAAGCGCACGAGCGCGTCACCTATCACGGTTGCCGTTGATCCTTGTCGTCCAGAGGTAGGGGACGCGCTGTTTGCAAGTCAGATGGGGCACCGCAGCATATTCTGAAGTTTGTGTAGTCGCAGCATTTGAAGTCTGAGCGGACGCAGCTTTGAGGCTCTGGGAGGCTTGCACCAACCCCTGGCACACAGACAACTACAGAGCAGCGGCAGGCTGCGCTCGCGCTCAACGAACATAAGCCGCCACCACTCAGACGGCAGGTGAGCGGGTGCTGAAAGCGGCAATGGGCGACGGCCATACTGCGCACGGACAGCGACGCGATGATGCACACATTCGATGCAGGCTGTTGCGTCTGCAAGGCGATGACACGGTTAACTTGCGTTTGCACGCAATGACGATGGCTCATGACAAAGTCGCATCCCGGCGCCGAGACCGCTCAGCATATGACCGTTGACAGGAGCGCAGCGCCGCTGTGCGCTGCGCACCAGCGGCGCTGCGCCATTTGCCCAGCGATTGACAAGTGCTCGGCCACCGCACGCTTCCCTGTGATGATCGAGGCGACTGCATGCACGAACGTGTTGACGTTTTGCACACGGTGTTACGAAGAACAATGACCGCGAGCACTGCTGCACCACAGCTGCTTGCCAGGCAAACGTTAGAAGCGCGGACGGCACAAGTTGCCTTCCAGCCCTTCAACAGGCAGCGGACGTCAGCGGCTTCCAGCTTGCGCATTACACGAGCCCTGCTGTGGTTCACTTCTAGGGGACGCTTTTTGAGTGCGGATTCTGCATCAGCCTCGCGTCAGATGCGCACCCCCAGCTATTCACTATGGGTAAGGGTTGGGTGTAGTCTGCATGGTCGTTGGTTTTTCTGTCATGCTTGTGCTGTTCGTTTGAACTGGTGCATTGACAATGTGGCTGCAGTAACGACTGCCTACTGGAACACAATACCTTCATGTACCATATGGGCAGCGGTCCAGTGCATTTCAGGGAAAGGCCTCAGCAGCAGCGCCCTCTCACCTTTGCACGCAATCATGCGGGCGCGCGCATGCATGCAGAGAAGATATCCAAAGATACGTCAACTTCCACTCAAGTGCTGTGACCTGCGTTGTGACCTGCTCAACGTGTTTGTCGTTGCCTCTTGAAGCGCATCCTGCTGTAGGATCCTGCACAAACACTGGATCTACGCCAGGAGGTTTCCTCGTCATTCGATCTCTCAACTCGCAATAGACTGATACTCCTCACACTAAGCTGGCCGCTGCTGCCACTCAACGTCAGGTGCGCATGTATTGCCCTCTTCTCTTTCCGCTGTCATGGCTGACGCATCCACGCGAAAGGGCGGAGAGCACGCACGTGGCCAGAAAAGACTGAAACTTCAACAGCAGATCTTGCATGAGTGGGACACAAGATCGCACACGCACCACAGATCTCACACACACGCACGGATACCACACCGCAGGTCCCGCGAGCCGTGCTGGCTGAGTAGGAGCAGGTATCGACATGGGTTCTGTGGTGAGCTCTCCCTGACCGCCAGACTGGCTCCGGTTGGCTCTCGCAGCCACGGGTCTCTCCGGCAAAATCACTACTTACAGTACGAGCGTGCCACTTGCAAGCAAACGACTCACTGAAGCTCAGGAAGCCCACGGGCTTGCCGCGCACGCGCGCGCTGCGCAGCTCCAGCGGCGCCTCCAGGGCAAAGTTGGTGGGCGGCGCGTTGTTGGCTGAGCGCTGCGCGTCCGCAAACTCCATGAGGAAGACCTTGCACAGCGCGCGCTCGTCCTGCTCCGCAAAGTCCAGCGCGAAGATGACCGTCACGCGGTCCGCCTGCTCGGGAGGGGGGCAAGGGGGGAAACAGGGGGGGTGATCAGGGGGAGCAGACGCGCAGCGAGCGATGTTGTTGAAGTGAGCAGAGATTGTGCCTTACCAGTCGGTGCGAGCACAAGTTCAACAGCATATTTCAAAAAGGACGTCCCTGTATGGCGCGCAGATTACACTCAGGCTGATGAGCAGACACTGAGCCCACCACCAGAGGGGTTCAGGGAAGGCACCCTAAGCAAAGACGGGGGTGGACATCAAGCAACGGCCTGCATAGAGCATTCACACTACATGACACCTGTTGCCGCGTCAGTCTGTGTGAACGGCACGGCAGTGGCTGAGCACTGCCAAAACTTGCCGTATAGAGCAGCAATGAGCGCGGCGAGCGTGGCTGCAAGCGCCGTGCACATGAGATCTGTCTTCAAGCGCCACAGCGCTCAACAGCATCGGCTTGTGGGTGGCGCAGCTCAGCATTTCAGCGTGCTGCAGCACGAATCGCAGCTTTATTCGTTGTATCGGATGCGGTGCTTGGACACCGCGTGGCTTGCTTTTCACAGTGGCGCACCGTCTCTTGAACACGGTGGCACCGGGGCTGATTCAGGTACAAGTAAGTAGCTCACAGCTTTCACATTCCACAAGGGCCTGTCGCACATGCCTCAGGGCACGATGAAATGGCCTATGCTTTCTGCCACAGCACACGTGCCGACTCTGTATTTGCACAATGGTACACACCTGAGGCACAATGAAAACGTCCTCTGATTTCCGCCATGGCAGCGTCATCATCGGCAGCGACCCCGACTGCCCTCCCAGCAGGCTCGCAAACGCCTTGGTAAAGGGCGCCCCCAGCATGTTCCTCTTCAACTCCGTCAAGCTGTCGCCAGAGAAAATGCAGTGCAGCGGAGCGTGATTGGAACGCTGGCGTTCTGCGGAGTGTTTGCGGCAACTTCACACATATCTGTGCAAGCCGTGAGCATGCGGCAGGTCTGTCGATTGCCGCAGTAGTGCAATGTGCACAAATGCATGATGGCCCTGCATGGCTGCTTGTGTCACAGGGTCTAGTACTACTGAAGCCTCCTGACCGCAACGTTGCGGTAGTGGGTGCACAGTGCGCCACGGGTATGGATGCTGTGGTACAGTCCCGCCGCTACGCATGTTTAAACCATCAATGCAAGCTTGCACGTCATGCTCACTTTTGCAGCAGTTGATCTGGGTGCAGCGGCGGCTTGTCCAAATCCACTACCAGGGTCAAGCTGTACCCAGACTCCGTGCTTGATGACAGCATGCCCGGGTACAGCGCGGCTATCATCTCCGCCCCTCCGTTCGCCTTTATGAAGCTCCAGGCTGCCATGTTCACGCTGAGGGTCAGCGTGCCCAGAGACTCCCTGTTGACTGCCACCTTGTAGGTGACATCGTCGAAATCACTGACGCGGAGCTCGCAGGGCTTGCGCACTCCCTCCTTCAGGCGAGAATTTATGCAGTCCTGCAGTATGGGGTTGAAGGCGTCCAGAAATATCTGTCCCTGCGGGTGGGTGCAAAAAACAAGCAGCAAAAGTCAAGATCCAGAGTTGATGTTGCTCTGGACGCTTTTACATAGTTGCCTGAAGAACGACGCCTACCTGCACGCCGGTTGTCAGCGATCTCCGCGCCATCAGGCCTGCTACGCTGAGACGGGTTCGCCGGACTGACGATTAAATACTTCAACTGCATCTTGAAGTTTCAGTGAAGTTCGCGCCGCGAGCAAAACGATTCAGCTGACGCAGAGGGAGCGAGGTTGTGTTCGTCCAGACAGCTGACATACCACAGGCAGATAGGAGCACGACACCACATTCAGCTCTGCGCTTGAAACTCCTAGTCACCTGCTCACAGGACGTGATCAACAGCAGCATGAAGCCTCAAGGATTGCTGTATGCCGCGGCGCTGCTGCAATCAAGCAGTGCTTTCATCGCACCAGGGACCGGTGCATCGTCGCAATGGCTAGGCCAACGACAGATTAGTTGCGCAGCTACTCACGCACCAGTAAGGTGAGTTGGGTGGCAAGGGACGCACGTCTGGCAAGATCAAAAAGTGGTGGAAGTGCTGCGAGGAAACGACGTTCTTTGCTGTGCCCGTTACGTTTAGGTTAGCTCCCAGTAGCTCTGCGCATGAGGAAACATGGAGACATGATTTTGGCATAGCCTGCGTCTCACAGCCAGCTCCTGCTGTTGTTGCCCTCAGTTATGCGCACGTCTGGCAAGATCAAAAAGTGGTGGAAGTGCTGCGACGAAACGACGTTCTTTGCTGTGCCCGTTACGTTCAGGTTAGCTCCCAGTAGCTCTGCGCATGAGGAAACATGGAGACATGATTTTGGCATAGCCTGCGTCTCACAGCCAGCTCCTGCTGTTGTTGCCCTCAGTTATGCACACGACAACGGTGCCCGGGGACTGGTCATGAGGAAAGGGCGCAAGTCCCCAAGAAAAATGCTCAATGAGCTGAAGGGGCCTGGCGCAGCAAAAAGCGTGGATGCCAACGCCACATGGCTGCAGGTGGGTGTTTCACCGCAATTGCTACTGCTTCTATGTGCTTATTGAATAATATCAATAAACTGCACAAAGCCTGTTTTGCTGCACCGTGCTAGGCTGTGCTGGTGATTAAACAAAGCGAGCTGCGCGCAGTGCGCCTGAGGCATTCTATGGCAGCGGCCAAGCTGTCCTCGTGCACAGCCAAATTGCTCACACGCACATCACTTGCATGAGCTACCTCAGTCCTTCCTTGCTTCCCCCAATGTCGTATGCCATGTGTGCTGTGATCACCGTGTCTGCACTCGATGCTGCAGCACACGCACTCCCAGACACTCGCGCGAAACTTCTGCTGACACCAGCAGACCGCGTGCGGTCTCGCAAATTCACACATCGTGCTCTACACGCTAACCCTACCTTCAACTACAACCCTAATTAACGCCACAGGTTCTCAACACCGACAAGGAGGTGGGCGCTGAGCAGGGCAGCACCAAGTTGGTCAACGGCAAGTACGCGGGGGATGATCTGTACTTCCTGCTGGTGCGCTGGGGGGGCAAGATGTACACCGTGAGCGAGTCGTGCGGGCGCTGCAAGTTCCCGCTTACGGACGCCAAGGTGAGCGCTGCCGCAGACTGAGACTCGTACACCATGAGCGAGTCGTGCGGGCGCTGCAAGTTCCCGCTCACGGACGCCAAGGTGAGCGCTGCCGCGGAGTGCGACTCGCAATCAGACTCACGGCGAGGCTGCTGTATGAGTCGCATTGACTGCCGGCACAGAGTATTGAGTATTGTTGAGGCAGCGTCCGCAAGAAACCTTGGGACAGCAACTGTGCGGGAGCATCAAGACACCCCAAGCTGCAGAACTTTAAGCTGTAGACTGTCGCAAGACCCACCGCAATCACAGGTGTGTCACGGTGGGACGGCATGCGCACTGTGATGGAAGGAAGTCGGGCTGAGCATTGCTGGCAGCTTGCGTTTTGCCTGTTGATTCGAGTGGCGGGCGCACAGACAACAAGTCATGCGTGCACTGCGGCTTCGTGCGGTGCACCCACGGTGCCGGTGGGTGGCACAGTGAGCGCGTTGTAGATGCGGGAAACAACTTGAAGTTGCACAGTGTGTCGCTGCCAGAGCAAGCATCGCTGATACATGATCGCTGAGACATGATACGCAGAAAGACCTCTCAGGGCGCTGCAGTGGGGGAGCGGGGCGCTCACAGGGGTCAGTGTGAGCGCTGCCGCATCCGCCGGGGCCTGTGTGTCAGCAGGCAAGCTGTGCTTGTAGGTGGGCTGAGGTGCTGCGGGAACGAAGGCACCTGCAGCAATCCACCTGGACATGTGCAGCAGCATATCATATGATGGCAGTCCGGTAGTCTGGCCGCGGGTGCGGGGGGGGGGGGGGGGGGGTGTGTTCAAGAGCATACACCCTCATGACATTACTGTTTCAATGGCTTGATCGTGCGAGACGCGTGCTACGATGCGTCGTCGTGACACACGGCTCGCGCGCCGTCACCCTGTGCCAAGTCGAACCTTGGACGCTGACGTGAGCTGAGCTGTCATGCAATTGCTGTTGGTCCTGGGGTGGTAGATCTCTGAACAGAGTGCAGGAGCGCGATGTGCATCGTGCGCCTGCTGGGTTGCTGCGCCGCACCGCGCGCCACTGCGCGCTGTGCGTGTCACGCGTTACTCGAATACATATATGCAGAGATGAGACCGGACACTCCGCCCATGCGCCAGCGGTGACATGCACGCGGCACAAAGGCTGCTGGTCCTGGCGCGGTGGATGGCTAACAGTGCAGGGGTGGCGAGCTGCAACCCGAGCCTGCTGGCTTGCCACGCTGCACTGCGCGCCACTGTGCGCCTCGCTTGTCACGCCGTCATCTGTCACTGAATCAGATATCAGACGAGATGCCCGGCCTGGCGCCAGTGGTGCGCCAACATGACGTCGCCCATCATACGGTGCGGAGCGCGTTTCATGCTGCGTATGTGATCATATCACTGTACTCTACGCTGCCCCTGATGCGGATACTTTGAAGTACATAACGTTGCCCTTTGTATCTTGCGCCCCAACTGACGCGCGCCCCCCCCCCCCCCCCCCCCCCCTCTTCATCACTCCCATTACCTGACACCAGATCACGTCCGGCGACGGCGGCGCGCCGATCATGACGTGCCCGCTGTGCGGCGCGACGTACGACGCGCGCACCGGCGAGCGCGGCGCGATCGCGAGCCAGGGCGGCCTGAAGGACGCGTTTGCGGGCATGATGGCGCAGAAGGAGCCCAAGGACCTGCGCGCGTACGAGACGCGCGTCACGCCCGACGGCGCCGTCGTCGTGCGCATGCAGTAGCGGCAGTGGGGGAGGGGGGGAGGGGACTCCCGCGGTGAGGGGGACTGCGCTGGGGGGGGGGGGGGGGGGGAACTCCCCTCTGGGGGGGGGCTCCCCTCCGGGGGGGGGACCCCCCGGGGGGGGGGGACTCCCCTCTCGGATGTGCCTGTTGGCGGAGGCGCGCACCGCAGTAGCAGTGGCATTAGCTGAGGGTGACTCTCCTCTCGCTGTCGGCGGCAGGGGGATTGGGGTGTGTGATTTGCCTATCGGTGCGCTGCAGTAGTAGTGGTGGCAGTAGCGGGAGGTGACTCTCCCTTCGCTGCTCATCAGCGCGGCTGACTGTCAGCGCAACATCTGTCCCCTCGGCGTCCATGTGCGTTGCAGCAGTAGTGGCAGTAGTGGGGGGTGACTCTCCTCTCACTGCCAACATCGTCGGCCGTTAGCGCGTCATCGCGCGCGGCACGGTGCGCGGCAGCGGGGGCGTGCGGCACGGTGCACGTTGAGCACTGCTACCTGCGCAGAGGGCACCGTGCTAGAGGGCGAGACAGAGCGCTCACAGCGGCAGCGGCTTCTCGAGTTGACACGCGCTGCCTGCCGACTATGCTCTACAAGTGCCAGACGGCTGTGCGCGCCGCGACTCACTGTGTCCGCAGGGATAGCCCATTCACGGGGGAATACCCCAAAGCACTGGAGATTTAGTAGTATGTGAGATTGAGTCTATCAGTGGAAGTCCAAGAGAGGGGTTGGGGGTGCTGGCATCGTGCCGCAGGTGCGCCGATTCCTCATGTAGTCGTGAAGCTGTTGCTGCCAGTGCAGCACATGTGCGCCGTGTAGACGTGACGCTTGTTTGCTAAATAGACACACAAACAAGCAGTCACTCGCCCAATTCTTTCTGGCACATCCTCTGGTGCTTGTGGATCTGTCTGTGCGCCTCTGCTTTTGCTATGGTCACATGAAACACTTATCCTGCTTTGTGCCCCACTGTGCCTTTGTTGCTCGATGCTGATTGTTTGCCATTGCGTGTGATTGCCCATGTCGTCATGCATTCATCAGCATAATCATTATCAGGCTTCAAAAAATCATGCCTTTGCGGCGCATGAGGCGTTTCTGGGCACACTCTGCGGTTACGAAGTGTGCAGATGCTGTTCACCATACATGCACCTACAGCTGTGCAGCAAGCGTGACAATGGTGCATGCTGCGTGAATCGCATGATTTGCTCTTGGTGACAAATCAGACGTTGCAGGTGAATGCGGCGGGCATTTGAAGGCACATGGACATGTCAGATGGACGTGCATGACACACATTCTGCTACTTGATGAGTAATAGAAGTATAAAGAGTCGAATTCACTGGCTGTGGTTTGTGCAGCCGTTTTTTACATGCAAAAAACCTCAAGGACACTGCACTTGAGCCGCATGACGGCAGCGCTTTACGAGCACCACATGCCCTATCTGAAGTTTGATGGGGTGAGAAAGGCAGCACATTCAACCTTGCTTGCAAACAACCATGAGAGCATCAGAAACTTCCAATGCACAAGCAAGAGGCGCACGTGCGAGATGCATGACAGACCAGCACAATGTTCCATTCGAAATGTTGTTCTGGCAAGAAAAATTGGCCGTAGAGGCACTTGTTAACCGATACACCTGTCACCAGTGCAATGCTCGAGTGCACCACAGACCAGCACAACCAATCGTGACATTGCTCAGCAGCGGCAGCAAGCTGCAGGATGCTGAGATGACCACAGCATTGACGTTGTTCCCATGCAGTGCCTCGCGTGTGTTCTAAGCTCCCCGAGATGTAGCAGCTGTCGCTCGCACTGCACACACCGTTACACCTCTCAAAAAGACGCACGCAGCTCGCTCGTGCGGCCTGTGAGCTTTCAGCAATGCTCAGCTGATCCACGTTGGGGGGGTGGGAGGGGGTGCGTGCTGGCCGCTGCAGTTCCATTACGATGTGCATCGTAGCTGCCGTCGCAACCTGCCTTAGCGCGACGCTCTTGACGTTAAACGAACCATGCTGCGCTACAGGCGCACGTCACGGTGCCGTACTGCATGTCAGCGCTTGACAACACGGGGTCCTGTGCCATCCTCAAGCGCTCACTACAGTCCTGATGCTGTAGCATGCTAATCAGGTCACGAACGCGGCGTGCGCTGTCATCACCGGTGCGTGTTACAGATGCATGATCATGTTGTGCTGCCGCCGCAGCAGCTCGGCGAGCTCCGCGCGCGCGCCGGCGACGCGCCGCAGCAGCGCTGCCTCAACGCTCAGCAGCACCGCCTCGCTGCTGTCGCCGCCGCCGTCGTTCAGCAGCGCGTCGAAGACGCCGTCCCACACCTCAGCGCGCCAGTAGCGGCGGCAGCGGCGCGTAGGGCGCCAGCGCACGCTATCCGCCGCCGCTGCTGCGCCGCCGCCGCCTCGTCGAGCGCCGCTGCCGCTGCCGCCGCCGCCGCCAGTGCCGCCGCCGCTGCTGCCGCGCGGAGCGCCGACGTGCGCCTGCGCGCTCAGCGGCTCGCCGAACAGCAGGAAGTGCAGCGTCGACGCGAGCGCGCACAGGTCGAGCTGGTAGCGCCACGGCGCGCGCGCCGCGAGCTCGGGGCAGCCGAAGCCGCTCGCCGCGTTCCCCGCGCCGCACGCAAAGCGCTGCGCGGGTGCGTAGTTGCGCAGGTCGATGGCGCGGCCAAAGTCGATGAGCGTCGCGGCGTGCGCCTCCGGCGGCAGCGGCGCGGCAGCAGCGGCGCCGCTGCCGCCGCCGTCGCGCATCGTCAGCAGCCAGTTGTCGGGCTGGATGTCAAGCGCCAGCGCAGGTAAAGCAGGGCAAGCGCGGTAGATTTTACAGTAGTTAGGTTAGGGGCTGGGCACTGCCTCAGGGTTGGAGCTCATCAGTGTGCGGCACTGCAGACAGCCGGGCAGCAGTACAAGCGCAGCGCCAGCAGCAGCAATAGCGACTTCACGGGAGCAGCACCTTGATGTCGCAGTGCAGTATGCCGGCGCCGTGCGTCGCGCGCACGAACCTCGCCATCTCCGCGCCATAGTGCGCCGCGACGAGCTCCGGGACGGTGCCGCCAGCGCGGCGGTGCTCGACCTGCGACGTCGCCAGGAGGGGGGCGGAGAACGGGTGGGGGAGCGGGGGTATGTATGCTGTTAGTAATAGTGGTGGGGAGCGGCACCGGGCGTGCGACGGTCCGGGGCACGCGGCAGTGTGCACTTCCTGAGTGGTGCCTGACGTTGCGGTCTTCGCCGAGCCATGCGTATGCTGAACACGCGCTCTGACACAAGTATTGCGAAACACGCTGCAAAAGCAGCGGGGCGCTGCTGAGCATTGCTGATGCTTGGTCTGCTGCGCAAGGATGACACTTTATGTAAGAAGAGCAGGTGTTTGGCTGGGGGGGGGGGGGGGGGGGGGTGATGCAACACCATTATTGTACACTGAAAGTTAGGGAACATGTGCCACAGAAATTGTGTAGCAGTCGCATCGTCGGCAGGAGCACTGCCGCACGCCGCTGCCTCTTGCATACCTACGTATTTCCGCCGTTAACGACCACAAACATACGCAAGTGCTGGGCGACAAGAGCCGGACGAACCAGACCATTGGAGCTTCGTCTCTGAACCCGATGTTTGGCGGGGGAGAGGGGCGCGAGGCTTCTGAGACAGGCGGTGCTGCCACACACACATACCTACATACCCTCACCCACCGCGGCCACTCACCACGAGGTCGTGCAGCGTCCCGTACTGAGGGGTGGGGGGGGCTACTAGGAAAGTGGGGGCTGCCACACTCACAAACCTACGTACCATCGCCCCTCCAACAACCGCGCAGCCACTCACCACGAGGTCGTGCAGCGTCCCGTACCGCCCCATGCGCATCGGCATCGCGCAGCCGTCCGAGTACCTGAACAGCTGCTGCGGGGTCACCAGCACCACGCCGCCCCCTGCACCCCCCTCACCCCCCTCCCCCATCTCCGGCGCGGCGCGCGCGAGCGGCGGCGCCGCCGCGAGGCGCGCCGCGAGCTGCTGCCCTATGTAGAACTCCCACGGCAGCGACGCGAGCGGCCGCTCCACCTGCGCAGGCGCGAGCGATCGTTGACGGCAACAGCGGTTTCTTGCTGGATTTGTAACTTCAGCGCACGTGTGGGTAGGGACGGGGCCAGAGGTGGCGGCGACGAGGGCGGAAGTGCTGTGTGAGCGTGAGCGTAAAGCAACTGCCTGGGATGCGGCACGCGCTCCCATGCTCGCACAGCTGCGGCGCACGAGCTGCTGCCCTGCGTAGAACTCCCACGGAAGCGACGCGAGCGGCCGCTCCACCTGCGCAGGAGGAAACCGCCGTTGCCAACTCAATTGTTTTCTTGAAACTACCGTCTCAGCACATCCTGTGGTAGGGACGAGGACGGTCAGCTTGTTGGGGACTGGCGCGCGGGTGAGCGCTGCTGCCTGGACTGCGGCAGTGTGCTCCCACGCTCGCGCAGCTGCGGCGCGCAGCGAATACACCCCGACACTATACCGTTGTAGCGACAGGTTGAGCGCTGCTGCTCTGCGCGGCACCCCCGCTGCGGCGACAACGGCCCAGGCGCGAGCGGTTGCGTGCGTGCAAGAGAGGCCGGCTAGGGGGGTGGGGTGGGGTTAAGGCCCCCATCGCCTGTGCAGCAGCATTTATTGGAGCAGCGCCGAAGGCTAGCGTGCCAGTCGCTCGCGCCAAGTGCGGCTTTCTGCGCCTGTGCCCCTGTTGCGCCAATGCCAGCGTCTCACTGCTGCTCAAGACAAAGTCGGCACGCAAGTCGGGTGACGTGGGTGGGACTTGCATGTGGCACAGGTGCTGGCGGATTTCAGTTGTGAGCACCGGGGCACAAGAAACTGTGCGCTAACGGCGCGTGGGCGGTCGTTGGCGTGCGGCCTGCGGGGGCGGCGGCTGTTGCGCGTGTGCCATGTTATATCATGAAGCAGCGAGACACAGACGTGCGTGCACCGCCTTTGGCACAGCACATCAGACACCTCAAACTTCCGAGTACAACCGCAGACCGATCTGGAGTACTGTACAAACGCGTAAAAAGTACACACTTCACCTTGACGGCGCACGGCTGGTCGTTCGCGCGCAGCCGGCACCGGTACACCGCCGCGTACGCGCCCGTCCCGAGCATGCCCTCCACATGCACGGTGCGCGAGCCGAGCCGCGCCTGCGCGTGCGTGCGCCCCCCTCCCCCTCCCCCCCCCCCCGCCGCCGCCGCCGCCGCGCCCGCCGGCGGCAGCGCCGCCGCCATCTTCCGCGGCCACGCGCGCAGCGTCTCGCCCGCGGCGTCGTGCACGAGGCGACCCTCCGCTCTGCGCGCCCACGCGAGGAAGCGCGCCGACTGCGTCGTCGCCTGCGCGCGGTGCGGCTCCGCGTACGGGTGCAGGGGCGCCACCGCCGCTGCCGCTGCAGTGCGCTGCCGCTGCTGCGGCGGCGGCAGCTGCGCGGCGGCAGGTGGGGCGTGTTGCTGCGGAGCTGTTGGCAGCACCCTCGGAGCGGTGTTACGAGGCTTTGATTGCTGTGGCGGAGGCAACTGCGGCTGTGCTGCTGCACTGCTTTGCTCGTCGCAGAGGGTGCTGGCGGTCGGGGGGCGAGGCGGCAGCTGCCTCGGGCGCTTCAGCGATTTCTGTGGCTGCTGCTGGGTTTGTTCGTTGCGGCTTTGATTTTCGCTGGAGGTGCGTTTCACCCCTGACGCTCGCCTCGGTGATTTACCTGGCGATGGACGCGGCAGCACCAAGCCCAGTTCGCGCTGCACCTCCTCTAGCATGGAGAGGGGCTCGGCGCCGCAGTTCCGACCGTCCCTGAGGGCGGCCAGGGCCTGATCGGCGTGCCCCTGGGCATGTGCCGCCGCAGCCCACGCAGCCCAGAACAGGGCGCACTGCAAGCCTATGCCCTTCGCTTTCATGCGGGCGAAAGTGGCATTCGGCGTGTCGGTGCTGTCCGCGAGGGCGATCCACAGGTGCACGTAGCGCAGGTCATTGCTGTACCTCTTGTCGAACTGGAGAGTGGTGCAACACCGTTTGAGCTTGGCGAGCAGCGCCGCGGGATCGTGCTGGAGCTGTTCCAGCCGATCCATCCACACCTCGAGAGCATCTGTGTCGCTGTCCATGGCGTCACTGTCACCTAAGCTGCGACTGCACTGCCTGAGGCATCACTGCCGACAACCGCACCACCGACGTCAGTCGGCATGAACCCGCTGGCTACTCAAGGAATGGGTGCTGTACGCGCCAACAAGTGGCACACACGAGGCTGCCAGGCAGCTTTGACAAAAAAATCACAACTGTCACTTGCTCAACTTCAATGTCAACTGACACTTGAACTTCAGTAGACGTTACTAAAACCGAGTGTGTTGCAAGACGTTTGTCTCTGAATTCTCAACATGCAATGCTCTGCAATGACCTGGGTGCCATGTCTGTTGGCGCCATCCACGTCAACTTAAAGATGAACAAGCCACGTGAACATCACATCACGTCAGACATTTGCAGCATCGCAACACTCAACCTTGCCAACACACATCCTAGTGCATAGAGACATTTTCATTCAAAGAATACACCACCCTGGTGCCATGAACTTACCCCGCCTCCCCCCCCCCCTACCCCCAACGCCCTCGATAGGAAACAGGAGCCACTTGAGCTGTGTAGGCAGGGACCCCTGCCCGCAGGATCCTTTTAACATTGGCAATGGTACAGCCTACACGTGCGCGCGCGGCGGAGTGTGTTGTGCCCCCCCCTCCCCCCCCGCTTCCATTCGGGGGGGAACGATGCGACTCGGTACGACCAATGTCCAAATGGCGCCTCCAGTGCTCTGCACGCTGTAAATGCCGCAAAGGCCGCCGCCCGCCGCTATGTCCGATGTTCTGCATGTCCTCTAGCGAATGCCCCTCCCCCCGCCCCCATTAAGAGGGGGAAAGGCAGACGCTCAGCGGCGGCTCGGCGGCGGCGCAGCACCCAGTTGCCGCGCGGAGAGCACAGGCCGCACCCCGCATGCGCGGTGCGTAATGGCGAGAGAAACTGGCCCTCTGCAACCCTCCGCTCTGCCCCTGTGCTCCGAATCTTATCCTCGATCTGAACTTACATCCCCCCCCCTCCCTCCCCTTTCCCCCTGGCACCCCCCGCTCGACCGCCTCTCCCCCAAAGCCTCCAGCAGGCCTGTGGATCGAGGGCGGGAGCGAAATGGTGGTGCGAGCGGCACCAGCGACTGCCGCGCCGCTGCTGGACGCAGTGCGGCGCTGCCGCCAGCGCCCTGCCGGCAGCAGCACGCCACACCTCACGTGCGGTCACTCAGGCGCCTACTGCGCCGCCGCTGTCGCTGCCGCCGCCGCTCCTGCTGCTGCCGCCGCCCCTGCTGCTGCCATCCACCACGGCAGCGCTCACATGGCCTGCTGCAGCGCGCCGTCCGCGCCGCCGCCGCCGTCGTGCGCCGCGCCGCCGTCGGCGCCGCTGCCGCCGCCGCCGGGCGCGCCGCCTGGCGCCATGCACGAGCGCGCGACGCTCTCAAACACGCGCTCGAGCTCCGGCGCGCAGTGCGTGAAGCGGTGCGACCAAAAGTCGTAGCGCGGGTTCTTGATGAGCTCGATGAACGTGATGAGCAGGCCCCACGGGTGCGGGCGGTGGACGATGAGGCGCTCGAGGAGGATGCGCGTGATCTGCTCGCGCACGTCCTCCGCGCCCGCCTCCGCGAAGAGGTACAGGAGGACGCATGAGAAGTAGTGCGTGTGGTTGTTGGGGTAGCGCAGCTGGTTGGCGACGGCGTTAAGGAAGAAGTAGCGCGCCTCCGCGTCGAGCGCCGCCGCGAGGTGCTGGAACACGTCCATCGGCGCGCTGTGCGTGATGTTCGCCGCCTTGCTCTGCATCTGCGCGATCGCCTGCGGAAGAGGAGGATTGGGGGAGGGGGACACAGCACTGGAGCGTTGGCAGCTGTTCCGCATGCGCTGCATGGGAAGTTCGACATGGCTGGGCGACGGATGCGGCGTGCAACTCTGCGGTGAGCGCTGCTGCGAGGTGTTGGGGGACACCAACGACGCACCAGCGCCTGCACGTTGTGCTGCATACACGCAAGACTTCTAGAAGTACTTCAGAATCCATTTGCAGCGCATCCTCTAGCACAGACAGCCACAGACACGCGCTGTCCTCACGCCGCTGCCCCACGCATCACGCGCGCACCTGCGACCCTACGTACACCACCAGCGCGCTCTCAGCGCCTGCACGTTGTGCTGCAAACTTATATGTATGCCCTTCACACAAAGTACATGCTTCAAAGTAATTCATAAAGCCACAAGGACAACATCCCGACGGCGCTGCCTGATATCAACGCAAACCGCATGTGCGCACCTGCGACCCCACGTACACCACCAGCGCGCTCAGCGCCTGCACGTTGTGCTGCGAGCCCGTGCGCGCGGCGTCCACCGCCGGCAGCCGCAGGCGCGCCGGCAGCTCCACCAGGAACTGCGCAGGGCCGCGCGTCTGCAGGTACTTGTCCAGGTCCGCGCTGATGCCGCTGCTCACGAGCGCCGCCGTGTAGTTGCTCAGGATGCGCGGCGGCTGGCTGATCTCGGGCAGGAGGTCGACCTGGGGGGTACGGGGGGGCGAGCAAGGGGGAGGGAGGGGGGGGGGGGGGGGGGGGGGGCAAGTGAGATTGGGGCCTGTGGGGTGCGGGCAATGCAGGTGGCTGAGATCATTGGAAGAAGGAGGGTAAGCGGGGTGAACGAACAGATGTCACGGCAGTGCTGTCATCGTGCGCAGAGTGCGATGGCGGACGTTGTCAGCGCAGCAGCAGACAGCAGACGGCAGTCAATGGAAAGTCACCCACACCAGATTGGGGCAAAACACATCCTCACACTTGGCTGAACATGACCGAAGGGGCAACGTGCGAGCCATCAAAAGTGCAGCATGACCGTTGTGTGAACGAGCATTGTCTGAGGAGAGGAGCGGACAGATTCTGAGGCGTGTCGAACGCGGCACGAATGGGAAATGGATACATAGCTGACTACTATCAAAACTGCACGAGCCCGTGATGCACACAAAATAGAAGTAAGTGAACAGGTGCGTCACCTTGAGGTTGAACCTGAACGGCTCCGACTGCGTCAGCTACTGCACAAATGCGCTGGGCTGGAAAACTGCAGCCATGCACACCACTTTCATGGATTAAAGTCACGTAAAGTAACGAGGCGTGAGGCGCAGACACCGTGATGCACGCAGAGGATTTGCGGGGCCAAACTTCACCTTGAGGTTGGGCGTGAACGGGTCCGGCAGGCGCATCGACCGCGGGAACGCGCTCAGCACGAGGTTGCGCAGCTGTATGCACGACGGCGGTATCACGTCGCACAGCGAGAAGTGGTACTCGCACAGGAACTCGGGGAAGTCGTGGAGGAGGACGAGCAGGACGCGCAGCATGCCGCGGTACAGCGTGCGCACCGCGCCGCCGAGCGCCGCGCGGCGCAGGCGCGGCTCCATGAACGACAGGAGGTCGACGAGGAGGCGGTGCATGAGCATCCAGCCCTTCTGCTGGCGCGCGAGCAGCAGCGTCGGCATGAACATGCGGTGCGAGACGAGCTCCAGCCACGCGAACGCGAACGCGGGCGCCGTCGCGGGCTGCAGCACGTGGAACGCGCTCGCGAACGCCGCGAGGACCTGCGGCGCGCAGCGGCGGCGGCAGCGGCGGCGGCGGCGGACGGGAGGGAGGAGCGCTTAGAGCAGCGCAGAGCGGTGAGGGGGTGTACCGCGGTTGGGACCAGGGTGAGGGCGATGGGCAGTGACGCATGGTGGGAGGCGAAGGATTGCGCGGCGTTCATGGAGGGTGGTGGCGACGCAGTCGACAGGAGGCGGCAGTGCACATATGGAACCACAGGCGGCTCGAGGAATATGCTGGTGTGCCGTACTGACGTGGCTGGGGGTGGGAGAACGCTCGGCACACACCACGCACGTGAGGTGCTGCCGGCACCGCTGTGCTGTGCACATGACAGCGATGTGATCCACCGCACTGCACACACACAGCAACCGCCTCACCAGCCTGAGCGCAGACATTGCTGTTTACAGGCGTGGCGCAAGCATCCAAACGCGTAGCGGCGCCGCCCACCCAACATGCGCTCCGTGGGCGCTGCATCTACCTTACCCACACGCAAACCCTAACCCTAATACTGAGACAGCGCAGGCGCGCACGCACCTGCAGGTTGCTGCTGTCGAGCACGCGGTCCGGCGCGTTGAAGTCCTGCAGCAGGCTCAGCAGGAGGCGGAAGTACGGGCGCTGGTCGAACGGCGGCGCGCCGCCGCCGCCCGCCGCGGCGGCGCCCTTGCGCGCGTCGAGGTCCTGCAGCAGCACGCGCACGAGCGTGCTCAGGACCTTGTTGAGCAGCGCCACGCGCGCCGTCGTCGCCGCCGCGGGGTCCCCCGTGTTGACGCTCTTCACCAGCAGCACGAGCAGCTTGCCATATGCGTCCACGACGCTGTACGAGAGCGCGGGTCGCGCCGCCGCTGCGCCGCCGCCCTCCTCCTTCCCCTCCGCCGCTGCCGCCGCCGGCGCGGGGCGCGCGCTCTTGAGGCACGACTCCACCACGAGCTCCGTCGCGACGCGGAAGAAGCGCTCCGTGGCCTCGTCCGTCTTGAGCGCGCCGCGCGTCTGCAGGAGCTGCAGGTACGGGCCGTGCGCCTTCTCGTCGCTGGGGCGCTCCGCGCACAGGCGCACCCAGTGGTCCAGCAGGAACATCACCTGCCAGGGGGAGGGGGGGAGGGGGAGGTCAGCCTCGCAGCGGTGCGAGGGGTGTAGCGTTTCCTGGGGCTGCGCACAGAAGCGGTGAGACGCAACGACAGAAAGCAAGTACAGATGCGGGGAGCGGTGCCTGTGCGCGGCACCATGGAGCTGCGCGCCGCTGTCGCATCCGGCAGCGCCAGCAGTACCACGAGGTTCTGTGTGTGCGTACTTGGTGGGGGGGGGGGGGGGGGGGATGCTGATAGCGGCATGCGCCGAGCCATGCAGCGCGAGGTGCAAGTGCGTGTCTGTCTTGTGAACGTGCGCAAGCCAAAACGCTGGTTCCTACGTGTGCGCACCACAATGGCTGCGCTTCTCATACCAGCTCTGCAATGATCGCTTTGACAGGGGATGAGAGGGACACTCAGTAGAAATCATAAATTGTGCAAGGCGCACAAAGAAAGCCCAGCATAACATGGCTGCTACACTGTCAGCTCGACTGCGCCGGCGCTGACAGCTACCCGCTGCCGCAGCCAGGCGCAGCACACTGTGTGTCAAGTGCGCGCACGAAAGAGCAGCGACGACGCACCTGCTCGCGAGAGCCTGGCGGATCGCTGCGCGCCGCCGCCGCCGCCGCTTTGGACGCCGCAAACGCCTTGGCGGCAGCCTCACTGCCGCCAGCGCCGCCGCCGCCGCCGAGCACCGCCGCCGCCTGCTGCTGCATGAGCAGCTGCTGCTGCTGCTGCTGCAGCGAGCCGAGCGACGGCGACGCCGCCGTCGCCGCGGCGGCGGACGGCGCGAGCGCCGGCGACGGCTGCGCCGCCACCGCGCGCAGGTCCGCAATGAGGCGGTCGTACTGCTTCTTGACGCCGGGCGCCTTGCCGTGCTGAGCGTTGCGCGAGAGCGCCTCGAGCACATGCGCGAACTCCTTGATGATGGCGGGCGGCGCCATGCCCACGGCGCCCTGCGTCGCCGCGTCGAAGACGCACTGGCGCACGAGGCTCAGGCCAAACTCGGACCACGCGACCGCGGAGAGCTCCGCCGTCGGCGCCGCCGCCGCCGCCGCCGCCGCCTCCGGCCACGCCATGGCGCGCGCAATGTACACGTCGAGCTCCGCAAGGCGCAGCATCTTGGCGCGGATGAACATGGTGAGCGCCGCCTTCTGCAGCTTGCGCTCACCCTCGCCGAGCATCGCCGCGGGCGCGCGCTGCGTGTACCAGCGCGTGATGACCTCGTCCTTGGGGAAGCGCTTGAGGTCGCGCAGGCACAGCTCCAGCACGGCCACGAGCACCTGGGGGGGGGTGGCGGGGGGGGGGGGGTTAAGAACTTTACTTTGTGATCAATGTGCATGTGTGGTTCGTGAGCTTCCCAATCCTTGCAGTAGATCATGAGCACCTTCTGTATGTATCTTCAAGTTTCAAGTAGGTTTCCACCGTGCACTTCTGCCAATGCACACCCATCAACTTCAACTGATGTACTGATGACATCCGTTTGCAGCAGCAGCATGTGCGTTGCGTTGTTCTCCTTGCCACGCGGTTGTTGTTCAAGGAACAGGCGCCAGAACACTGCATGACGCGTTGAACTTTGACTACTTTCAAGTATTGAGCTCCAACACACTGCTCGCATCCACGTGCAATAGCGGCCAACCCGCCGCGTCATCCGTCCTCGCCATGCACGCTGTCAGGCAGGCACTGGCATACACACAATGCACACAACTTCAACTTCAACTCCAGCTCGCCACGCGCAGCAGCGGCACGTGCGCTGCACTGCCGCCCTTGCCGCGCGCCATCTCGGAGAGGTGCGCTGGGACGACGCGCTTTACTTCGGCTTCTACTGCGCGCCCTCATCTCCACGCGCAGCAGCGGCACGTCCGCCGCGCTGTCCTCCTTGCCGCGCGCCGTGTCGAAGAGGCGCTGGAAAGAACACGCCCTGCGTGAACAGCGTCAACTTCAATGATGCATTCAACTTTACCTTCAACTGTGCGCCCCACTCACCTCCACGCGTAGCAGCGGCACGTCCGCCGCACTGTCCTCCTTGCCGCGCGCCATGTCGAAGAGGCGCTGGAAGGAACACGCCCTGCGCAAGCAGCGTCAACTTCAATGATGCACCCAACGCCAACTTCAACTGCTCACCTCCACGCGCAGCAGCGGCACGTCCGCCGCGCTGTCCTCCTTGCCGCGCGCCATGTCAAACAGGCGCTGAAAGACGCCCTGCGCAAACAGCGTCAGCGCCTCCTCGCGCCGCTCCGCCGGCACGCGCTGCCCCACCACCACCACCTCGTGCAGCGCAGCGCTCAGCTCCGCGTCGCTGCCCACCATCACCAGCGAGAGCTCGCCCGTGTGCCCCGCGCCGGCCGTCTGCGCGCGCGCGGAGCGCCGGGGGTGGGGTAGGTATGGTGTGGGTGACACGTTGAGTTGTGTTGTGACAGGATGCAATGCATCGGCGGTGGTGCAAGTCGATGTGTCGTATGGGCGTTACAGATGCTCATGAGCCGGCAGCGGAAGTAGAAGGGGGGGGGGTGGTGAGCGAGGGGATGCGGCTTCATGAAGCCTGCGCAGCGCACCGCATCCTGAGGCAATTGGGTGTTGCTCGTCGACTATGACTTGAGGAATGCAAATAATTGTTTGCGTCATGGCTTACTTGAACCCATCAGACTTTGCTGGCAATACGCCTAATGAAACCAACAGGCATGATGTAGATGAACTCGTGCAGGCGGCATGGAACGATCTCACTCAGCGCCGTTAGCGCAAGGCGCGGCGCACATCGCCGTCGCTGTTCGCGCCAGCGCTACGCTGCGAGGGCAGTTACGCGACAGTTACGCCAGGTGACGCACCTGCGACGTGAGGACCTGCAGCGCCACGTCCAGACGCCCCATGGCCGCCTGCCACGCCGCCAGCGCGCCCTCCACCGTCAGCTCCCCCTTCACTGCAACGCCCGCCGCAGGCGCCTGGCGCGCCGCTGCCGCCGCCGCCGCTGCTGCCGCCGCGGCCGCCGCCGCAGCCTGCGCGGGGGCCGCGCCCGCGGCCGCCGACGCCGGTGCCGCCGCGCCGCCTGCCGCGGCGCCGGCGCCGCCGCGTGCCGCCGGCGGCCGCGGCATGCGCTGGAACGCCTCGTACACGAGCAGCTGCTGCGGCTGCAGGCCGCCGGGCTTGGGGCGCAGCGGCTCCGGCAGCGCGCCGGGGTAGCGCCCGGCGGTGAGCAGCGCGGCGTCGTAGTACGGCGCGGCGCTCGCCTCGCGGTGCTTGCGGCGCGCCGACAGCGCGGCGCTGAGGCCGTCGTCGATGTCGCGCATCGCCTTCTCCGTCGCCGCCTTCTCGATGAGCATGCAGCCGAGCTCGAGGTTCTCCGCGGAGCACATCTGGACGACGAGCTCCACGGAGGGCGCGTCGAGCGCGGGCGACGCCGCCGCGAGGAGCTGGCGCATGTGGTTGCCGATCGACACACGGAGCGGCTCCTTGCACGTGACGAGCGCGAGCGAGCCCGCGAGGTTCGAGACCATGAGGTGCGCCGCCTTGCGCATCTTCACGTCGTCTCCCTGCGGCAGGCAGGGGGGAGAGAGGGGGTGTTGGCGTGTTGAGTCGCGGACGACAGTATTGTTGCAGTTATAGTGGTGATACCTGAGAGTGAAAAGACTGCGTATGTACAGACAGCAGGATATCGCAATACGTATTACAAGACGCAATGAGGCAGCGCAATACCCCTGAAACTAACGGCCTACAATTGCAAGATGGTCAAAAGGGAGGAACAGTGCACTGGCGCGCGCTGGGGCGGTCGGGCAGATGACAGCCCGATCATGTGCTGTAGAGCGGTGGCAAGTGCGCGTGCAGGAAGAGTCATCTATGGGCTGGATGCTGGTCAGGATTCGACATTGCTGCGGGCAGACCAGATTGGTAGGGGTACAAGGGTCAAGCACAGTTGGGGTGAGGCTGAGCTGCGATGGAAAGCGCCCTGCAGCGCATGATGCCGAAGGACACCTTCTGAAGTTCAACAACTTCAAGTTAGTTGCGCTGACTCTAGTGCTGAGCATCACGGGCAGGAGCGGCAACAGCGCGCGACAAGTGGCGCCCTGCACAAGCACGCCTCGAGACTACGTATCATTCTTCTGTCACCACCGACCACCCGGCCGCCACAAACCAACTGTAACTATAACTTCAAGGCCGGATGAACTGCAGGTTTATCATAGCATGTACTTGGAAGTGCAGCATGACAAGGGAACAAACAGCAGGCGGGCAGATACTGTCACATTGTAGCGACAGGCAGCGCACCTCCGTGGCAAAGTCCTTGAGGACGAGCTCCTTGGTCGTGATGCCCGCGATCGTCACGCTGCGCTCCACGACGGGCTGGATGATCTCGCGGATCGCGCGGTCCACCGCCACGGGCACCACGCGCTTCAGCTGCGGCTGCGCCGCGAACACCGCCAGGTTCGCGTTGATCGTCACGTACGCCGACAAGTTCGGGATCACAGTCTGCTCCGCGGCGACGCCGCCCGCCGCCGCCGCCTCGGCGCTCTGCGGCGGCAGCAGCGCGCCGCCGTCCGCCGCCGCTGCTGCTGCCGCCTTGTCCTCCTCTCCGGGCGGCGCTGTCAGCGGCGGGCCGCCGCCGCCGCCACCGGCCGCGGGGGCAGCGGAGGGGGTGAGCGCCGGCGACGCGGCGGAGGCGGCGGGCGCCGCCGCCGCCGCTGCCGCCGCCGCTGCGGCCGCCGTCGCCGCCGACTGCCGCACGTTGAAGTCGGGGTTCTTGTCCTTGACGGGCGGGCGGCGGCGCGCGAGGCGGCCGTACTTGGGCACGTCCTCGAGGCGTATGTTGAGCTTCTTGACGAGCATCTCGACCTCAAACTTGATGTTCATCTTGAGGTCCTCGAGGTCGTACATCTCGTGCAGCGCCGAGAGGAGGCCCATGAGCCACGGGTTCGGCGGCTGGAAGACGGCGGAGCGCTGCGCGCCCTCGAGGATCTTGGCGACAAACGGCGTCACTGCGATGAGGCGGCCCGTCTCGTAGCCGCGGAACAGCAGCTCCTTGAGGTCGAGCTGGCGCTGCAGCACGGGGCGGTTGCGCGCGAGCGTCGTCTGCCCGAGCCAGCTGCCGAGGTTCTTGAGCAGCGAGCGCTCCGACGTCGACGTGATTATCTTGCCGGAGCGCAGCAGCTTGCCGACGTTGTGGAAGACGCTGCGCAGCACCGCGTCCGCGAGCCCCGGCGCGTCGAGGCAGTCGATGAACTGCAGGTACAGCGCGTGAAAGTTCGGCTGCGTCGAGATGCGCTTCACGACGAGGTAGTTGGCCATCCACGCGTAGTACTCGGGGTGCCCCGCGATCTGCGCGCGGATCTCGGCGACCTTCGCCTCCAGGTTGCTCGGCGACACGTTGTTGATGATGAAGTGGATCCTGTCCATGATCGCGTCCGGCGGCGGCTCCGCCGTCGGCGGCTCGCGCGTCGACAGCATGATGCTGTCGATGTCTGGCGCGTCCAAGCCTGCTGCGGGCGGCGGCGGCTGCGGCTGCACGGGCGGCGGCGGCGGCGCGCCGCCGTTGCCCGCGGCGCCGAGCGCCGCGACGAGGCTCGGGCCGCCGCCGTCCTCCTGGACGCCCATCCCCGGCACCGCGGGCGGCTTCGAAGGGCCGCTGAGCCCCAGCACGCTCTGCATCTGCTGCGCGAGCTGCGCGACGCCGGCGGCGGACGCAGGGTCCGTGAGGGAGCGCTGCTGCAGCGGCGCGGCGCCGCCCGCCACGTCGCCCAGGGCCGCCGCAGCCTGGTGCTGCTGCAGCGCAGCCAGCTGCGCCGCTGCGCGCTTCTGCAGCTCCGCCTGCTGCGCCGCCGCCGCCTGCAGCTGCATGTGCTGCAGCGGCGCGCCGCCCGCCGCCGCCGCCGCCAGCGCCGCGGCCGCGTCCAGCGCCGACGCCGCGTCGACCGGCGACTGCTGCTGCTGCTGCTGCGCCTGCTGCGCTGGCGGCGGCGGCGCGGCGTCGCTGCGGTGCCCCATGGCCCTCTCCATCTCGCGCACGAGCTCCGGGTGCTGCGCTGCGAGGTGCTGTATCGACGCAATGTGGCTGCAGTACTGCGGCCACTCCCCCAGGCGTCCCTTGAACTGCTCGAGCGCGAACATGCCGAAGCGGAACATCTTGCCCTCCGCACCGGGGCCCGGCGGCTTGCGCAGCGCCTCGAGGACGTAGCGCAGCGCGATGCCGAGCGTGATCGACGAGACGAGGCCCTGCTGGATGAGCATGCCGAAGAGCACGCCCGTGATGCGCAGCTCCTTCTCGGGGTACTTGTGGAAGAAGCGGTACTCGTCAAAGAGGTTGTGCACCATGCACGCAAAGATGTCCTGCTCGCGCTTGTCGTCCGACGCCTGGAAGCGTCGCAGCATCTCCAGCACCTCGGGGATGGACTGTTCGCTCGTGTAGATGCGCTGGAAGTACGCATTCGCCATCTCCATGATGTCGCTCGCGGGCTGCGATGCCGCCGCCGCCGCCGCCGGCTGCTGCTGCTGCTGCTGCCCCGCAGCCGCTGCCGCCGCCGCCGCCTGCTGCTGAGCGTGCTGCTGTTGCTGCTGCTGCTGCTGCTGCTGTGCCACCTGCTGCTGCTGCTGCTGCTGCTGCTGCTGCGGAGGCGTGGCGACCGCGCCCATGAGCTGCGCGAACGCCGGGTGCATGCGCTGCGCGGCGTCCGCCACCTGCTGCGCGGCGCCGCGGAGCTGCGCCGACGAGCCGAGTGCTGCCGCGCCGGGCAGGCCCGCCACGGCGCGCAGGCACGCCGCCAGCGCCTCTATGCAGAGCATGCACGAGATTCCGACGTCGCCATCCGCGGCGTTCGCCTGTGCCTGCAGAGAGCGAGCGGCAGGAGTGGCCGTACGTACGCGTGAGCACAGAGATGTATCGCAAACGTAGGGCGACTGCATGCGGTTCGCGTTGCTGCAAGAGCGCCGCCGTGCTGAAGGTTTCAAAGCACTAACCGGAAACGATAACTGTAGAGTGACTTTTCCTCAGCGCCATGCACGCGCACATCTTGGCCACACCGGCAGGTGGCTTGCACGTCAGGGGCGGTGTGACTTGAATGGCGCATTTCAGCACCCGCATCGTCTGCAGTTCGCAGCAACCATCGCAATGCGAACAAACAAGCGCACAACTGCAAGGCAGGCCGCGCCAGCGCTCCGCGTGCGCCCCCCTTTCTCGCCGCCCTCACCTGCGACACGTCGCGCGGCAGCGCCGTCGCGACGTTCGTGTTGAGGAACGACAGCAGGCGCGCCGCGAACGGCTCGCCCTCGCGCCGCAGCCGCTCGGACGCCCACGCCTCAAGGTCGATGCGCTCACGCGCGGGCGCGTCCGCGCGCTCCGCGCCGTACGCAATGCACGCGAGGCAGATGGCGAACGGCGCGTCGTCCGAGCCCAGCAGCGCCGGCAGCGCCTCCGGCACGACGCGCGCGACGCGCAGCACGTGCGTCAGCGTCGGCAGCCCCGCGGCGTCCGCGTGGAACACCTCCTCGCACGAGTTGCGGAACAGGTGCGGGTTCACGGCGTGCAGGCGCCGCAGCAGCGCCGTGAGCAGCGGCGCGCGGTTCGGGCGGAAGTAGCGCGGCAGCAGGCGCGCGAGCAGCTCCTTGCGCAGCGCGCCGCCCGCGACGGGCGGCATCGCCGCGAGCGCCAGCAGCAGCAGCTCGGGGCATGCGTACGCCGCCGCCGCGAGCGTCTCGCGGATCGTCGCAAAGAGCTCCGCGTCCGCGGCGAGCGCGAGCAGCACCGCCACGAGGTCGAGGCTGAGCCACGCCTCATTGGGCGTCCCCGCCGCCGCCGCGTCCATGCCCTCCAGCGCCGCCTGGCGCTGCGGCGACGCCGCGAAGGAGTACAGCTGCGGCGGCGCCGCGATGAGCGCGCGCAGCAGCGACAGGTGGCCGCGGCGGTTCGCCCAGCGCCCGAAGACGACGTCCGGCGGCAGGTCCGCCTGCGCCGCACTGCGGTACAGCTGCAGCAGCACCGCGAGCCCCGCCTGGTCGGGGATGTCAAAGTCGTCGTGGTCGAGCGCGCGCGCCACCAGCTGCCAGTTCAACTGCGGCGGCAGCAGCGCGCGGGCGGCGGCGGAAACGGCGTGGGGATGCGGTGAGGCTGAGTGAGTGGCACAAAGTGCTGTGGGCTTGGCTGCAAAGAGTGCAATGCACTGTCTGTCGAATCATTCAGGTGCAGGCAATGCGAGCTAGAGGCAAAATAGAGCTCTCGTTATGAGGCAATGGATCTCTGGCAACTGCAAGCATTCGCAAACACACACATTATGAGGGCACTCAAGACATGCTGCGGGCAGCGGTACGGTATGTGCACTCACTGGTTGCTTTCCTGAAGCACTATGATACACATTGTTGACAGCAGATGAGTGATTGCCGCCCTAGCGACCCTTCTCCGTTGTTGCTCATGCATCGACACCGCCAATGAGCGCATAACTGCAACCCATAAGGGTGGCTGCCAGCAACTGTGCCAGTTCAGCCACTCTCAACCATAACCCTAACCCCAACCCTAAACCTAACCCTAACCCTGTGCACAATAAGAAACTGCACCAGTGCACTGATAACATATGCTTCGTTGGCCAACCAGGTACTGCGAAGTACATATGCATGTTCGTTTGCACAGGATCACTGACCTTAGATGCGTAGTCGGCAACCAGCACCTGCCGGACCACCTCCAGGTTCCACGTCCCCCCGCTGACGTCCTCCCTGCCCCCCCCCTGCCCCCCGCCGCCCCCCCCCGCGAGCAGGCTGCCTGTCAGCACGCTCGACAGGTCTGCGTCGCCGCCGCCGCGCGGCGCGCGCTGGTGCTCGCGCGCGAGCAGCGCCAGCAGGCGCGCCACCTGGCGCTCGTCTGCGGCGACGCCGCTCTCGCGGATCGCGCCGCGCAGCGCCGCCGCGCTGCTGGTGCACGCCGGCCCCATGTCCGCCAAAAACCCCGCCAGGCTCGCCTCCGCGCCCGCGATCGCGCCCGAGAGCGCCGCGAGGTCGCCGCGCAGCGCCGCCGCCGCGCCCGATCGTCCAAGGTAGTTCATCTCGCCGGCATGCTCCACGAAGAGCGGCGTGAGGCTGAGGTCGAGAGGCGCTCCGCTCCCGTTCGTGCTGCGCGGCGGTGCGTAGACGGCGGCAGGGGGGGGTGGGGGGGCGGGGGGGGGGGTAAGCTCAAGTGCCGATGCGCTCTAGTGATGGCAATCTTCAGCCGTTTCGCTTCAGCGCCGAGCTAACTGTGAACTTTGAGGCGAGCCCTGAATATCTGACAGCACCGAGTCATGCAGCAGTGGGAGTATGCATTACAGACTGTAGAAACATTGAGCAGTCAACCCTGCCGCCGGCGTAGGTCCTCGCCGCTACAGACACTGTGATACACTTCTTGCTGGCGCACCTCGCCCTCTGTCTTGAACACGACCTCTCACGGCGCAAACCAGATAGGGACTACCAGCAAGACGCGTGTCAGGCATTGCGCTGCATGCTTAGCGGCCGCCACAAGCGCCACATGCATCGCGTTGCGGTGCCTTGTGCGCACAGCAGTACAGTCAGGGCCCAAGCGCCCGTGCCAGGCCTCACAGAACCACCGGGCAGGGGCGGGTCGCGCATGTGTGGCGAGGGGGGGAGGGGGGGGGCGCACCTGGCGTTGCCGCTGTTAGCGACGCCTATCAGCGCCTGGTGCACGTCGCGCAGCTTGCGAACGACGTCCTGCGTCTGCGCCGCGTCCTTGCCGTCCGACGCCGCGTCCACGTTGAGCAGGTGCACGAGCAGCGCCTGCAGCACAGCAGCGCTGAGCACGCCGGAACCGCCCGCAGCGAGTTCTGCGGAGCGCGCCTTCAGGAACCGCGCAGCCTCCGTGCGCGTGCCCTCTGACTGCGCCTGCGCGAGCCCCAGTCCCAGCGCTATCGACTGCGGGAGGCTGAGCTTGAGCGCCTTGGTGAGCGCTGTCAGGTAGTCCGCGGTGAGCGGCGGGACTTGAAGTTGGTGCGGACCTTCCGCGTCGTCGGCGGGCCCGCCGTTACTGCCGCCGCGCGCTGCGGCCGCGGCGCCTTCGAGCGCTTGGCAGAGGAGGCTCACAAAATTCGCGGAGCCCGCTGCCTGCGCGACCTCGTGCTGCAGCAGCAGCAGCCGCGGTGACTGGGGGGAGTTGTCCCTGGTGAGCTCCTTCTGGTAGCCCTGGCCCAGGTCTAGCGCGTCCAGCAAGCACTGTATCAGGTAGACCTTGGACTCTGCGGGCGGGGAAGGGGCGTGCATGGGGTAAATGGGGGAAGTGCCCGCAGCAGTTGCCTCAAACTGTCAGCTCCGAGCGCGAGAACGGCCAGTGATTGGAGGCAGTGATAAGCTCTGGACCATGAACGAGTGTCCTGGCCTAGATGGTGTACTGCTCATAGTACTTCCTTTGAAGAACGGCCAGGGCGAATATTGTGAACATGAGTGGTTCACGGGCAAGAAGCTCAACATCAAAAGCTCATCGCTTGCCACACACTCTCTGCTCTTGCACGAGGCCAAGACGCATCGCTGAGGGCTGCTGCAGATTGAAAACGCACACGGAAAAATAGCTCATGCACTCACCGTGGCCATACAAGTTGACCAGCTGATTGAGCTCCGCGACGCTGCTCTTGAGGTTTTTCTTCGTAAGATTTGAGACTAGATACCGGATCTGCCAGAACACTGGGGATGCGAACATCGCGGTCGCTAGTGATCGCGGGGCCGCTGCTTCCTCACAGCGGATCGCCGCATCTCGTTATCGCTGCAGGTGCAAGTGGCGGTGTCGAGGGACACACAGTGAGGTCAGCACTAGGGGCAGCTGAGCCACTGAAAGATGTCTGCGAGAGCCAGAGGAGCCAACCAACGATGCGGACGACATGCAACACTGGTGTGACGATTGAAGCTTTGATGACAGGGGCAGGCAAGCCCACAGCTGCGAGCCCGCCCTCCCTTGCCACAATATCCTGCAAAGCGAACAAAAAGTCTCCTTCTGCTGGCCGCGTCCTCACCTTTTTTTTTCTATGAAGCCATGCCCACACACTGAGGCTGCCAGTTGCACGAACTAGATCAGCTGCACGCTCTGTGGCCTCCCTCGCTGCTCCTGCCTCTCTCGCTTGCACTCCTGGCAGGCTAGGTTTACTCGATCACTGTTAACTCGCGAGTCTTAGGGTTAGGATTAGCGTTCGGCTAACCCTAGCCCTAACCCTAAGTCTACTCCCTCTGGACATTGGGAACCAGAGAATAAAAACAGGGTAGGTAGGTAGGCTCAGTGAAACGTGACAGTTGAAACAGAGAGTACATCACTCTCTGAGATTCATGGCATGCCAGAGTCTCGTCGAAAGAACGTGACCAACAATCCACAACACTTGCAGCAATTACTGAGGCCACAGGAATGGCTGCTCCCATTCTGGATTGGACCTCCCTGCAGTCGTCCTTGCTGGAACATGTCGACAAGCTGCTGCCGCCAACCTCAGAGCCCTCAGGCACAGACGCGGCTGGTGCCACTCGCGACTTCTTCACACCTCGAACAGCGCCAGCTCGCCAGCGACAGTACGAGACCTGGACGAACCCCACCTCGAGCAAGATGGACGCCATTCTCGACAGGCTCAGGGAGCAGCAGGCCCACCTACAGGCGATGGACCGCGCGCACAGGCAGCAGGTGGAGGCCCTCTCCCTGGACTCGCGCGTCCTGCAGAGAAGGGTCGAGGGCCTGGAGCTCAAGCTGGCCGCGCACCAGGCCTCCGCCTCCGAGGCCCTCGCCGCGGCGCAGCGCCTCGAGACAGTCGGCATGCAGCTGACGGCGCGCCAGGACCAGGCGGAGGCGCGCGCCGCGGGCGCCGCCGAGCGCGCTGCGGACCTCGCGCAGCGCGTCCTTGCGGCGGAGGCGCGGCTTCACCTCACGCTCGCGCCCGCGGAGGTGCAGGGCATCGTGGCGACGCTGCTCGACCCGGCGCGCGCGCAGCTCGAGGCGCGCATCGCGCAGGTCGCGCGCGGCATCGGCACGCTCTCCGAGGGCCTCGCGGCGTCCTCGGCCGCACAGTCGGACGCGCACCGCGGCGGTGGCGGCGGCGGCGGCGGCGGCGGCACAGGCTCCGCCGTCCAGGCGGCGCTCGCGGCGGCGGACGCGGCGCGCCTGGCGCAACGCGTCGTGCAGGTCGAGGCGCGGCTGCAGGCGCACGAGGCGGCGACGGAGCAGAAGCTGGCGGCGGCGCTGGAGCGCGTGGAGGCGGCGCTGCGGCGCGCGGAGGAGGCGGGCGGCGCCGCCGCGGCGCGCGCCGCCGCGGAGGCGCGGCGCGACATGGCGCAGCTGCTGCACGCGCGCACCGCGGAGAGCGGCGCGCAGCTGGAGGCGGTGGCGGCGCAGGTGCGCAGCGGTGCGCTATTCTTTCTGTGACTATGTATAGCGGGTTGTGCAGGCTGAAGTGGGCTCCGCTCGAATGTCGACGAGCGGCAGCATTGTCTGCGCGTGGCGGCACTTTGTCGCTGCTGCCTGGAATGGGCGGCGGCGCTGTGTAGCACGGCGCAGGAGGCCGCGGGTGTGCACGTGGTCGTGCTGCAGCGCTGCAGCAGCGCGGGCACTGCAGGGCGGGTGTGGTACGTACATCGCAGCATTGCTGCCACACCAGCTGTTGCATTCCCCCTATTTTGCTAGAACATTGCCGGTGGGTATAGCTCATCTACAGCATGTATACATGTACTTTGAAGTATGTGTGTGTGCAAATGCAGACAAACACGCCGCCGATTGCTTGCGGGGCATGGCATTTGCAGCACTGGAACGTTCTGCCATGTGCTGCTGCTAGCGCAATTTTCGCGTCAGAACTCGCGTTATCCGGACTCATACTCAGCGCGGCGCTGACACTAAATTCATCCTCAAATCCACCTACCCATATACCCCCCGCCATCGTTACTTCAACTCAAGCTGAGCACAGTACCCCCTACTCCTGCCCCTAAACATGCCTATCCCCTTGCGCAGTTGGAGAAACTGAGGACCAGGGCGGCCGCGTGGGACTCCCTGCCGGGCGCGCTGACCAAAGTCAGGACGGACCTCGGCAACATGACGGAGGACGCGCATGCGGACGTTATCAGCAGGTTAGCGCTGCTGCATCTTTGTGACTGCAACCCTAACCCTAGTAACAATTAGTCAAGCGCCAGGGCGGACCTCGGCAACATGACGGAGAACGCAGACGTGGACGTCATCAGCAGGCGATGAGCGCTGCTGCATCTTTGTAACTGCAACGTAGCCCTAGCAGGTGAAAAGAGCTGCCGGGTTGGCGTAATTTGATATAGGATTCTAACGTATCCCTGGGGGCCGACATTGGCCGTCGGGCAACAGACGGAAGACATGACATCGACGTCATCAGCAGGCGATGAGCGCTGCCGCACTGTCGTAACCTCAACCCTTGAATATAGTTAAATTGTCCGTCTTTGTAACGACCCCGCAACCGCTGCGCGGCGCAGGATTCAGCGGCTGGCGGAGGAGGCGGATAGGGATCGCCGCGACGCACGCGCCGCCGCCGCGCAGCTGCGCGCCGCCGCGCAGGACGGCGCCGAGGCGGCGCGGCGCGGCGCCGAGGACGCCGCGCGCGCGTCATCGCTCGGCCTGGCCGTTCTGCAGGTACGCATGTACTCTAAAAATATACACGTACTCGTGTATGAAAACGAATCAAAAGACCGCAGAGCTCTAGGTATGTTGCTGCGAAGTTATTGTTATTTCAGTGATCAGATACTTGCGCAGCTGGTGCCGCGCGCGCGTCATCGCTCGGCCTGGCCGCGCTGCAGGTGTGCATACACTCGACGAGTATATATGAACATAAATATGAAGTGATACTTGAGCGTGACAGCTGCTGCCGGCGACGTGCCAGCTCGGGTTGCGGTCTGAGCTCTGCCGCAATACCCCTCGTAACGCTCTTGGAGCTGTCACTGCCGCAAGTCTCACGCCGTGACCGCCGCAGATGGGGTTGCAGATTTTTCGTCACTTGCTGGAGCAAGTCAGCGGTATGCGCTGTTGCGAGGGTGCAGCTGGTGACAGCGTTCGACTTCATTTTGAGGGTCTTGGCGAACGTGAATGACCAGTGAACCGATCGTTGATTAGGCGAATGACCTGGTCTAGCAGCCGCTACCTCGACTTCAACCCGCGCTGTGCGCTGCTGCGGCACCAGCCCTTGCGCCGCGCTGTGCTCACAGACACCCGCTGCGCTGCCGCAGCAGCCTCCGCCCTCACACGCTCCGCGCCGCCTTTGCTGAACGCTGCTGTAGCACGAGGTGCGCTCCATGGCGACGGCCATGCACGGCGCGCTCGCGGCGCTACGATCGGACGCGGCAGCGGACGCGGCGGCGGCAGCAGCGGCAGCGGCACCTGCGCACCCCGCCGCCGCCGCCACGGACGCCGCCGGCAGCGCGGCGCGCGCAGGTGCCCAGCGCGGTTCGTGGGCTGCGCGGCAGCAGCCTACGGCGGCAGGTGTGCAACTCTCGTTGTTTATGGCTGTCTATGTGCTGCGTCGTGTGGGCTACTTTTCTTTGTTTTGAGGCAGTGCGTTTGGTGGTTGTTGACATCCCCGTCCCAGGCAGCTACAGCTACTTGGCAGCTGGCATGGGTAGGTTACGCGCATCACACACCGTGGAGGACGAGGACTTTGATGTCAGTGGGACAAGGTAGGCCGTCGCGATGTCCGCGCGATGGCGCGGGCGCTCGCTTGCCTGCGCTGAGCGGTGATGGCTAATGCATAAAGGCTATGGTTGTGTACATGCATGTTTATGTCCAAAAAAGCATTTGCGCCCGCAGCGCAACGCCGCATTGATGCTGCCGTTTCCGACACACACCCCTTGTGTCCTGCTGCGCTACCGCGCCAGGGCGCCTGGGCCGCAGCCCTGTACATTATGGAAACGGATCAGAAGATCGTGGAGCTCTAGGTGACAAGGAGTTGGCCGCAAGTGCCTTCCACCAGTAACCGTGGTTGCCGCTGCTGCAGTAACTGGCCACGAGTCAAACAGTGCCATCATATCCACAGTAGTCAAAAGACGTCTGTGTACAAGCTTTCCCCGTCATCGAGAGCGTCAGAGCACGGGCGCACCTGCCACAGCGATAACGCTTCGTTCGTTCATTTCCGCCGCCGCGCGCGCCTCAGGCCCGGGCGCCGTGGAGCGCCGCGCGCTCGGCCGCGCCGCCTTCGGCCTGCAGCCCGGCGCCACGTACATGGCGCCGCTCAACGACAGCGACGCATACAGCGGCTACGGCGGCGGCGGCGCGCAGGGGTACTCGCGCAGCAGCGGCAGCGGCGGCGGCAGCGGCGGCGGGCTCACTGTGGACTTGCGGCGGCCGGCGCTGGGCATGCCGGAGCCGCACCCGAGCGTGTCGACGGCGCTGTCGGGGTCGCTGGCGTCGTCGCCTGATGCATCGCCAGTGCATGTGGCGTCGCTGCGCGGGCTGGCGCGCGGCGGCGGCGGCGGCGATGAGCAGCCGCCGCAGCAGCGGCAGGCGGGCGGCGCCGCGCCGCCGCAGAGGGCGGCGGACGCGGCCGCGCCGCCGCCGCAGCAGCAGCAGCAGCGAGCGGCGGGCGGCAGCGGCGCTCCCTCCTCTGTGCTGTGGGAGGCGGGGCAGCTTGGCAGTAAGCTCGCAGCACCCGCTGCAGCATCGGCTGCGTTGCCCGTCACCAGTAGGGCCGGCGGCGCTGACAACAGGCCAGCGACGGCGCCAGGCTACCGCACCGGCCTGCACCCGCTGGCAGCACCGGCGCAGGACGCGCACGGCAGCAGCAGCGCGCCGCCGCTGCCGCCGCCGCAGCAGTCGCCGGTGCCGGCGCCGCTCCTGTCGCCAACCGCCGCAGCGGCTGCCGCCGGCGCCGCCGTCTCCGCCTCCGCCGCCGCCAGCGAGAGCGCGCAGTGCAGCTTCTGCCTGCGGCGCGTGCTGCGCGGCGACATGGGCGCGCACCTGCAGGCGTGCGAGCTGCGCATGGTGCCGTGCCCGCGCGGCTGCGGCGCGCGCATGCTCGTGCGCAACGTGGAGCGCCACGCCGAGGCGTGCGCCGCAGGTGAGGGCAGCTGCTGCCGCTGGGTACGCAGGTATGAAAATTCATACTTTGAACGCAGTCGCCTCTCTGCAGCGCCGCGCCGCATGCGATGGGGGTTCTGCGATGAGCAATGCGCGCAGGAAGTGGCGCTGCACGCGCGCCTGCGGCGCGCTGCGCAGCACAGGTCTGGCCCTGCGCTGCGCGGCGCGCGCGAAGAGCGCAGGCGTGTGGTGTGTGTGTGGTAAACCGGATGATACATGTTGGCGCGTTGGTGCACGGTGCGGAAGCCGCGTGCGCGCGCTGCTGCTGCGGCGGCACTCACGTGCCTCTGCGCTCTGCCGTGCAGCAAGGCACGCGCAGCAGCCAGGCGTCAGCGCTCTGGGGGGCAGTAAGGCACTCGAAGGACGTGTACTTTGTTGTCTCCAGCTTGAATCCCATCCAGTGTGCGCGACCTTTGTAGTGTGACACTACATCATGTACGACGAGTCCGCCGCCAGCTACCGGCGCGCGTAAGAGGGTGCCAGAAGCCTGATGCAGCGCGAAGACCTGCTGAAACACAATGCTCCGTCTTCACGGCACGGCGCATGGTACGAGGGGCCATTTTCACTCATCACCATAGACCTTCTCACGATGACATGCAACACAGAGCAGTATCACAGAGCAGTATCACGATGCGCCAATTCACCGAGTGCGCCTCTCCTTCAAACGCCGCCGTGTCCGCCCGGCAGGAACGCTGCCGCTCACGCAGCAGCAGCAGCAGCAACGCCGCGCCAGCGACGGCGCCGCGGACGGCGCCGCCGCCACGGACGCGTGCCGCCACTGCGGCGCCGCCACGACGCAGCGCGCCGCGCACGAGGCCGCATGCTCCGCACGCCCCGTGCGCTGCCCGCGCTGCCTGTCGGCGCTCCCCTTCTGCGACCTGCCGGCGCACGTCGCGGCGTGCGGCGGCAGCGGCGCCGGCAGCGGAGGAGCGGCGTCGCCGCCGCCGCGGCCGCCGTCCGGCCCGCCTCCGAGCTCGAGCTCGGGGGGGGCGGGGCACGGCGCACTGCCACAGGGCGGGCGCACGGTTGCGGAGGTGCGGCACTGGACGCGCAAGGGGGTGGCAGCGTGGGTCAGCGAGGAGCTGGGGATGCCGGACGTTGCGTCGGTGTTCCTGCAGAACAGGTAGGGCGTGTGCAGGGGCGATGCGCTGTCACTGCCGACTTGACTCTGCCGGCGGCGGGCGGCAGCAACGGGCAGTGCGCTTAAGTGCCCCCCCAACAAAGCGGCGCTCTCAAGTCTTCCCCCCCCCGGGCACTGCGCTTTCTCTCTAGGCTCAGGGACAGCACAACGGCGGAGCCCCTACCCGCACTGCGTTTTCTCTGCAGGGGCAGCGCAGTGGCAGCCGGCGAGGTGTCGCAGCGGGCTGCTGCGGCGGCGGCAGCGCGTCAGCTGAGGCAGCCCGCCGCCGTCCATGTGTGCTGTGCGGCAGCACGCAGGCGCTGTGCCGAGCACTCATGTCGCACTGTGCGGATTGACATGCAGGGGTCTCACTGTGCGCCTGCCTTGTGCGGCGCTGAGCACGTGCAGCACCGCTCCCCTTGCTGCCAACTGATTCTGAGGTACCAGAGTGCAGCCGCTGTGCGTGTCTTTTCAGCATACCCATCGCAGTGTCAACGGCGCAGCGCGAGCCCAGCCACTTTTGACAGTGCTCGAACAGTGTCACGGCAGCTCGGAGGGGTACTACATGCTCCCACCCTCAGTGCAGGTGCACACGCGTCGCAGGAGCTGTGGCGCTGCTCAACTCCGTGGGTGCGCTGCGGCCCTGCACGCCCCGTGGCGTGCGCGTCCGCGACCCACGACCATCGCTACAAATGCGCCAGTCACTGCTCTCCGACTGCGCCGCTTTCTGATGCCTTCCTCCACACCGCGAATCACCAGCGACGCACTTCACGCGTGCGATGCTGCCCATGCGCGCTCGCCCCTCAGGGTCAACGGCGCCGCGCTGCTCGACCTGACGGACAGGGACCTCGCGCACCCCGTGGAGGGCCTCGGCATCCGCGACGGCGCGCGGCGCGAGCGCATCCTCGCGTGCGTGCGCGCCATGCGCGACGAGGAGGAGGACGCGCGGCACAGCGGCGGCAGCGGCGGCGGCGGCGGCGGCAGCGCGTCGGGCACCGAGACGGGTTCGGAGCGCGGTCACGAGAGCGCGGAGTCCGGCGACGATGACGACTGGGAGGGGTGACTGGGGCGGGCGCGCTGCATACTTCAACGTGAGGTTTTTGGTGCCTGTCCTCGACGTGTTTTGTAAGTCGGGGGTTGGCGGCGTGTGGTGCCGCAAGGCTTGGGGTCATTGACGCATGTATGTACATGCAGTGTGACATGTTTTGGTACATTTTGAGGCGATGGCCGTTGGTTGACTCCTCGATTACTTAGATGGCAATACAGCGTGCTTTGAAGCTTGTGTACTATGGCCAACCCAGGTCATGGTGCAGCTTGGTGAATGCTTCTGGCTGGTGTCCCGCTGCCCTTTTTGTCACAGCTCATCTGTGCAGTGGTGCAATGCTGTTCAGCCTGGCGCATTGTGTATGTATGCATGCATTGTTGTTTCAGAACAGTATTACATGGCAACACACACCTCACAGCTTCGTGGGCGGTCCCCTATAAAGACAATTTTTTTATAGGTTGCTGAAGCTAGTTGTTTTTTACTGTTCACATTGTGCCTCCCATAGGAATTGAACTCGCATTCAAGGCCTTATGAGCCCCACAAGTGCGCAGCTGGGGGCTCTACAGCGCAACTGGCTCGCCGGGAGACCGAGTCGGAGTCGAGTCCGACCTACCGATACCAATGCAGCAGATCAACTCTCCCAAAGAAGCTGCTTGATTGTACACTTGCTGGGTGCCATTGCGCGTATGCAGCATACTTCGAAGTACAAATGTCACTTAACATTTATGTTGTGATTTTCTTGAAAGCACGCTCTCAGTTACTTTCCCACCCAGATGCTGCTGATGCACAGCACCGCTGGCTGCACGTCTTCATGCGCATAGGCAGCACAGACTATCGCCAAATGTCACTGCAGCATTTCCATCAACTATGCCAGCGCCTGCGGACTTGGAAGTCGAACATTTGCAGCTCAGTAAGCTGAGCTTACCTACCTACCGATGACGTCCCTTAGAGCTGCAACCCCCCCCCCCCCCCCCAAAACCACTTCCACGGGCCTGCAGCCCCCACTGCTGCAGTACGACTGGTGCCTGGACCCCTGCCCTCTCCCTTCCCGCCCCCCCCCCCCAATTGGACGGCTTGAACGGCAGCAAGACTTGAAGTGTGCAGCGTCACGCGAACTCGTCGTCTGACTCGTCCTCCGGCTCGTCCTCCGACGCGTCCTCCTCGGCGTCCGAGGCGGCGGCCGCGCAGCCGCACAGCGCGCCCGCCGCGTGCGCCCACTCCAGCGCCGCCGCCGCAGCGGCGCGCCGCGCCTGCCTCCCCCGCGCGGCGGCGGCGCGCAGGCGCGCGCACACCGCCGGCGACCAGCCGCGCCAGGGGCACCCGGGCGCGATCGCAAACTGCAGTGCTGGCAGATTGTAATGTAGCTGGCCGGCATCGGCCGCAAGGAGCAGCGGCCACTGCGCTCCCTCCCGTAAGGAGGTAGTCGGCCATGGCGAGGTTGCCGGCTTCCAGGGCGTCCAACAGCATGTTGTCGCGCCCGGACTGGCTCCAGTCGCCGCCGCCACGCTCGCGCACCCACTGCAGCTGGCTGGGCTGTGTGGTCTTGCCTGCAGGGGCGGGGGGCGGTGGGGGCGGGGCAGGGGCAAGTCAGAGTTCATGCCGCTGAAGAGCTGTCGCAGAGTGGGTGAATGCTGGTGTGACATCAGAAGCACGGCGCAGCTGAGAGTGTCATGTCATATCGTCGCGCACGCTGTTGCCGCTTTATCCGCCATCGAGCAGTTGCAGTTACGGGTTGACTGCGCTCCAGAGGCGGCGCCCGTCGATGCCGGCGCACGCCCAGTGAGCCAGAGAGCATCTGCAAGCGCGCCCCGCAGTTCTCACCTTCAACCAGCGCCTGACAAACATCGTCCATTACCAAAAAGGACCCCGGCGCGTTCATGATGTCCTGCGCCAGCGCCCAGTGCCCGCCGCGCGCCGCCGCGCTCGCGGACACCCAGCTCTGCCGCACTTCCAGCAGCTTTTCGAGCCAATGCATGACGTCGCGGTGGCCGCCGAGCGCGGCGGCGTGCAGCAGACGAGGCACGGCGGGGTTCAGCGGGCGCGTGACCGGCGGGCACGCGGCAAACAGCCACTGCAGCGTCCGCAGGCGTCCGTGGTGCGCCGCCACCTCCCAAAGCGGCAGGACAACATTGTTGAAGTGGCGCGCCTGCGCGTCGTCGCCAAAGTCCGGTTGCTGGAGCTGCGGCCATACCCAGCCGAGGATGTCCGTGTCGCCGCGCGCCGCCGCGTCGCGCAGTATCGTGGACACCGGCTCGGACCACAGATCGAGGCCGTAGTGATACCCCTGCCAGGCGAGCACGTCCAGGCGGCCGCAGCGCGCGGCGCTTATAATCAGGGCCTGACACTTAAACTCAAATCTGGCGAACCTCAAATGGTCCAGCACGCACACTGGCGCGTGCTCGCCAGCGGCGCGGCTGAAGGCTTTGCGTTTCTTACAGCTGCACACGTTTGCCTGTTCCGCCACTTCAAAGGTCGCCATTGTTGCCAGCGCTGCCTGAAAAGAGGTTTTGCGCGAGGCGCCTGCGCTGCCCCGCTTTCTTTTAGGGACAGAGGAGAGATATGTGCCTCGTACACCTCTGCTGACTCCGGCAACGTACAGCCAGTAGCCCGGTCCAAGAAAAGTGAACACTGTGTTCAACAAGCCGTGTTCCAGCAGGGAACTAAAAGCATGCAGCTCCTGCCGCTGGAGCTTCATCTTGTCGAGCAATTGCAGCTCAGTTTGACGTAAGCGCTTTTGCATGACCGCAGCAGCAGCCTCGGACCTGGCCAGCTCTGCTCGCAGGGCCCAAACCTCCATCACGAGTTGGTGTTGCTCGGCAGAGTGTTCAGTTGGAATCGTCTCGGACAGGCAGTTGATTGCAATTGCGCGTGAGTCAAGACAGAGCCAAAACCAACTGAACGACATCAACTTCGAACAGAGGCGTCACCGTTAATATTCTACCTAGGCTCAAGAAGCGCAGAGGTTCTTCTCAACGCGAGGGCCATTTTACGGCAGTGGAGAATCGGGGTTTTCGCAACTACCCCTAATTGAGCAAAGGAGGAAGCGATAGCGGCCGCTCTTGTCAGAATAGGCGTGAGTGGTGAGCAAACTGAGATACACGCCGGGCATGACGGGCGTTGTCTCATGACTGGTGTGGCCCACAGGCAAAGCTGCAACATGGCACCCGGAAGGGTGCTGATGGCAATGCATGGCAAGGAAGTCAATCTGCCATGCATATGCCACACCTCACCAGCGCGGACCTTGCAAGCGTGATACCACTCTGCATGCTTTCGTGTGCCCTCCCTCCTCCTCAAGAAGGGCATGCATTGCAATGAACTGGTAGAAAGCCGTGTGGTGCGCCTCTCGCTCTCACAGTAGGCGCCGCTCTTCCACCATCCGCGGCCCTTCCCCTTCACCCTGTCGCCCCCTGTGAGGCCGACCAGGACAGTGCCCGCAGCGGGACTGCGTTGTTGAAGTTCAGTATCAGGTACCTGCATGTTAATATGCCCAAGACAAATCCCAAAGACCACGCTGCCGAGCAACACCAATGCACGATGGACGTTTGGGCCTTGCGAACAGAGCTGGCCCAGGTCCGAGGCTGCTGCTGCGGTCATTCAAAAGCGCCTATGCTTGTGAGGCCGGCAAATAGAGAAGATACACATTCAACTTCAAATAGAGGCGCGTCCACCGTTGAAAACTTTTCTGCTTTCATTGTTCGGAAAACAGCAGAGCCCGCTGCAAAGACGCGCAATGCCATAAACTCTGGTAGATTGGAAAAAAAGCGGGGCGCGATTAACGCCACAGGGCTGCGTGCTCCGCCGGCGGCAAGCGTGGCAACGCGAAGACAAATCAACCGGCAGCGACGCTGTTACACACAAACGCACTGCTGACTGAGACAAGCGCGCAAACACCGTCGAGACATAGCAGCGCGCGCCAGCGCCACCACGGGCGGCAGTGCGCAAGACGTGAACAGCATCCCCAGAGCAGGCATGCGGGCGCCGCCGCCGCAGCAGCGCACACATGCAGGCAGCGCCGCCGCGGCGTATGTGCAGCCACGGTGTCAAGTTGAGCGCTGCAGCGCGTGCTGCGTCACGCACAAGCGCCGCAACTGACATGCAGGCGTTGCTGACCAAGACACGGGTGCGCATCGTGATGAGTTAAGCGCTGCACGATGTGCAGTTCGCGCACAGGCGCCGCCGACTGACAGGCGTGCAGACAAGACAGCACAGCGCTGCGCAAGCGCCGCCGGGCGCAGCGCACGCGACAGCGTCATCAGCTATGATGCAGGCAGCGATGCGCGCAAGCTGCAGCGCGTACAGCGTCGCGCACAGGCGCCGTCAACTGAAAGGCGCAGCTGTGACAGAACAGTAGCGCGCATAGGCAGCGCCAGCTACCAGACGAGCAGCATCATCATGTTACTGCAACTGCACGCAGCTGAGTTGGTTTCTAATCAAACGGCACAGTGCGATGTGTGCGCATGCGGCAGTGCCGCGAGGCCTCTGCAGCAAAGACACTACACCACAGACCTTGGCCTTTGGGGGTTGAGGAGAATGCCCCCCCCTTGCAGGAGTGTGGGAGTTTACAGTGACAGTGGCGCCTGCTGCCAATCACGCTGCCCTGGCGGGTCACACTGTGCCTTGCACACATTGTCTTGGCGGACGGACGTTGGGTGTGCTTGATGCTCATACATAACTGTGCAGGTGCAGGTGCATTGGATATGAGTACATAGCACAGCAGTCAATGGAATACCTGCAATCCATCGTTCAAAGTCTATGAGGCGGTAGCAATGCTGCATTACGCCTTGCCATCTTGCTTTGCACACATGCTGCGCACCATTTGGCATATCGCGATCTGTTGCATGAAAAATCATTAATGCCAGTGGTAATGGTTGCAATGCTCAGACAGCACCACTGCTTGAGCAGTGTGGAGAACGAGTCCACACACCGGCGACTTGTTAACATGTGATGTTAATGCATGATTTCTCATGTGTCATGATGTTGTTGTTCACTTGCCCAAAACTCAAAAGTTGAAATAGCAGTACTCAGCTTGAGCTTGCAAAACATTGTGAGTGATTCAACATCTGGTGCCCCTGTGGGCCATCACAGGGCACAAAGGGAAAATGACTGCTTCCGAAGCAACAGTTGCTGCATACAATAATAGTGTGGATTGACAAGAAGGAGGTCTCATCACAGAGTCAAACTAATTGGAGTCAGGGCTGCTGCACCTGTAGGCTGTGTTTTAAACAAAATTAACTGTGATCGCACACCATATGTCAACTTTTAAAACAGCTCGCGGGCTCAATGGACACAAGTGCTGCTTCCGCACGCCCCGGCTGGCATATGCTCATCCACCACCACCATGGTGGACGGCCAGTGGTGACAATTAACGACACACGCCCTTGCAGCATGCGCACTTCTTGTTCTATTCGCCCGCTTGTTGATCTAAATTTGACCGTGATCCTGAGTCCATCAGGATGGCAGCCGGCCAGTGGCAATGGTCTACGGCATATGCCTTCGCAGCGTGCACGCCCTCTTGCTCTGTGCACCTTAGCCTTGCTGACCAATGCGACGCATCTCGGTACCTGCATGACACCTAGTGTTGTCCAGCACGCCTATACCGAGTCCTGTACTGGGGCCTGTACTGAGTCCTGTACTGAGTTGTGTACTGACTCAAGTGCGACTCCCAGCGTCATGCACGTACCGAGATGCATTGCACCGAGTCGCCATCGACAGCACCTGCACTGACGCCGGTACTGTACAGGCACCGAGTTGCGTTGCGTCCACAGCACGTGGGCGTGTAGCTTTAACGCCCTGGGCATCTCATCCCTTCTGCTTTGCCGCAGCAGCAGTCGCGGCGGCGGACGACAGCACCTCCGCCCACCACTCCGACGAGTCCTCGCGCGTCCGCCGCTGGTCGAGCAGGAGCTGCAGCGCGCGGTTCACGACGGGCGTGCGGTAGCGCTTGTTGTACTGCGCCGCCGCCTGCCGCACCGCCTCCTGCAACGCGCGCGTAGTAGAGCCATCAAGGTGAAAGCCTCTCATCAGCCCCTGAAAGTGGTGGTGTTCATGATGATGTGATGGGACATAATTGAGAGACACAAACCAAAGGACCCGAGCAAGTCTTGTTGTAATGCGCCATCGGCTGCCGCACTGCCTCCTGCAGCGCGCGCGCGCGCGCAGTCATGGAAGTGATAACTTTCTTCAGTGTCTGTGCCCGCCTCCCCAGAGAGATACGTGATGACTGTCGCGACAAAGTTGAGAAACACATGCCAGAGTACCCGCACAACATCTTCTTGTGCTGTGCCGTCGCCTGCCCACCAACTCCCGCAGCACGCGCGTGCAGTGCGGGCAAGCACCTGTCGTGAGCACATCAGCCGATGGTGAGCGCTTCAGAAGCAGTGCATCTGTTTCACAAATGTACATTGCGCGGCTTGCTGCGCGGCCTGAGCACGGTGACGCGCGCCGCTCGCGCTGGTGGGCTTCCGGAGGTGATCTCGACCGCTGTTCCGCATGTGCTAGAGCTTCAACTCAAGAGTGGCGACGTGACATGAGCCGCAGCGGCAAGCCGACACAATGACAAAAGCATGTGTGTAAGACCACGTTTGAAATGCATTGTTGCCATGCGCGCTCGACCCACAGACTGGATAGGAGAGAGCCGTTCAATACCTACTCCCTCTTACCATTGTGTAAACGTAATGTGCATACACTGTGCATGCGGTATCGTTCATGTCTCTGATACCTACCCCCAGGGCCTCCCCTGTAGTCACCAAGTACGCAATGTGCACATTGTTACATATGCCATTTCACGGTTTCCCGAGCATGCTCAAACTCTTGTGCTTATGACAGGCGTCATTGAGTCATCAAAATCCTTCCCCATCTCCTGTGACTCCTGACACTTCGCACCGTACATGGCACAATGCAACATCCTGTGCGCATACGCTTCGCACATGAAGACCCGTGGACACTTACACACAGAAAAAAATCGACAACTCCTTTCTACCTCCGAACGGTGGTGGCGAGGGACCCCCCAAAGCCAACGTCGTCATGCGCACACGTGCGGATGCCTACATAAACACACGTTCCTACTTCTCTACGTACGCACCTGTGTAGTGGGATACGGGTGTATCACGCCCGCCAGCCGCCCCGCGCCCACGCCGCACTGCATCGCCACGCTGACCTCGCTGATCATGTCCCCCGCGCGCTCCGCCACAATAGTCGCCCCCAGAATCTGCCCCCCGCCCCCCCCCTCCCCCCTTTGTCGTCATCCGCCGCCACCAGCAGCTTCACGAACCCCTCCGCGACCCCCTCGCAGCGGCAGCGGTCGACGTCCGCCAGCTGTCGCGTGTACGTCTCGAAGGCGACGCCGCGCTCGCGCAGGTCGCTCTCGTACAGCCCCACGTGCGCGACCTCCGGGTCCGTGTACGTCGCCCACGGGATCATGAGGTCTGCGAGGCGCTCTGCGCGCGCGCGCACGAGAGCAGGCAGGTATGAAGAAGTATTAAATCAGGAATAATTCAGTTATATGATGCGGTATCATGAGCTCTGCCGCGCCGTTGTACATGGAGCTCTGCCGCGCGCGTGCGTGCGCGCCGGCGGGTTCCTAGGTCCTAGGCATGACGCGGTGAGGTCGAGGCCCGCAAGCCGATGTGCGCCCGCCTGAGCAGGCAATTTGTGCAGGTGCAGGCTGTAATGCAGGAAAAGCGAAGGGGTGTGTCTGTGTGCTCGAGGTTCCATTATCAAAGTCCGGCGTGTACCGTGCTTGATATGCGTACGTACGTATGATTGCACTCCCTACAGGGACTATGTGAACAGTGGCACTGCATGCTGCTGGCAACTTGCGATGAGTCAAACGAGTCTCAATGCCTCAAAACTATTAAAGCTACGAGGCGGCTTCGGCATGCACCAATCATCACATCGTCACATGACGCACTGAGCAGAACAAGCCCCAGCGACACCGAGCGCTGCCATCGGTGGAGTACCAGCCCCCATACCGACCCGGCCCCGTAATCCCCACCCTAACTCCAGGCCTAACCCTACCTTCGATTTCCAGCCCAACCCTAAGCCGAACCATCACATCCCCAGCCTATTTCCCGCCCTAACACTAGACCTAACCCTAACACCGCACCTTAGCCCCAGCCCTAAGCCAGCTCACCGCGCGTCCCGAGGAACACAATGCGCACGGCACCCTACCCTAAGCTATTCCCCCCCCCCCCCCCCCCCCCCCCCCTACTCCAAATCTAGCCCCAACGCTAACCCCAGGCCTGACTCCACCACTTCTAAACCCTAAGTAGCCCTAACCCTAAGGCAGCTCACCGCGCGTTCCGAGGAACATGTTGCGAACTGCGGCGCGCGCCTGCCAGTCCGCGGCGTGCGTGAACTTGTACGGCGACGCGCAGTCGCCGCACGCGTACACGTCGCCGCTGGGCGCCGTCGTGCGGAACGTCTCGTCCACGATCACGCCGCGCCGCGCGTCGTACTGCACGCCGACGCTCTCCAGCCCTAGCCCTACGACATTGGGTACGCGGCCCGCGGCAACCAGCACTGCGTCGCACTCGAGGCCGAGCAGCGCGCCGCCGCCGCCGCCGCCGCTGCCCGAGGCGGTGGTGCTGTAGGAGACGCGGTAGCGGTGGAACGGGCGGCGGTACAGGGCGCCGCGGCACAGCAGCTCCACGCGCTGCAGGGACGCGCCGGTGACGAAGGTCACGCCATCGCGCTCCATGGACGCGCGCACGGCGGCCGCGGCGTCCTCGTCCTGGGGTAGGTAGACGGAGGTAAGTGTATGAGTAGGGCTGCACAAAAGCGTATTATTAGAAGTTTGATTCTGAGTTCAAGTGCCCCTTGTCTGGTGGATTGTATGCTCGGAATCGAGCAGACTCACCACATGCCCCACAAATACGCCCTTCGTGCAGCATGCTATCATGCCGAGGATTGCTCAAGACGTATCCATGGTTGCCAAATACGCCCCAAACACGCTTGTCTTCGGTTGCCAAATGCGCCCCAAATACGCCGTCCATGGTTGCCAAACACGCCCCAAATACGCCGTCTTCGTGTGGCCGAATACGTTTTCGTGCAACCCTATATACGAGGGTGGGTATATGAGGATAGGTATACATATGAGGTATATGATTGAGGGTAGGTATATAAGGGTAGGTATATGAGGGTAGGTATACGAGGATAGGTACATGAGGAAAGGCACGATGAGAGTAGGCATATGAGGGTATGTAGGTGTACACGGAACTACATGAGGGTAAGTGTATGAGGTTAGGTATATGAGCATGATGGGGGGCGGAGCGCAGCGGGCGCCATCGCACGGCTTGCGAGAGCGCACTTGCATGCTCTTGCACTGACGCACAGCAGTGGGATGCGCGATGATTCAACCATGCGCTCATGCGCACCCGCAGAGGAGTAGGGTTAAGGTCACGATCAGCGTTTAAGCGAGGCGCTGGCGACGGAGGACACGCTGACGTCGCGCACCACGCACGACGCCCGCAGGCCAGGGCTAGGGTTAGGGCAACGGCTGCGGAGTCCACATCCCGGGCATTGGGCTTGCAGCGACGGGCGGAGCGCAGCAGGTGTCGCCTCGCGGCACAGGTACATTACAGCGGGGGGATCAGGTCCACTGAGCGCTGTCACCTGGCATGGCTGAGCTCTGCAGCACAAAGTGTCTGTGCGCAGCTCGTACCGAGACTGCGGCGTCCGCGGCGCAGCGTTAAAGGGGCAGCGCGCGGGGCGAGGCGCGGCGGGCGGGCGTCATGCACGGCTCAGCTCATCATGGGGGGGGGGGTGCGCTGAGACTGGACGCATCCGGGGCCGCCAGTGCATGTTGCGCAGTTAGCTCATGGCATGTTGAGCTGTGAGCGCTTCGCTTAGCCCCCCCCCCCCACCCCTGCCCCCCGCCCCCCCCGTGCGGCAACTCAGATCCTACAGCGAGCAGTTGCCCGAGGTACGCAACTTCAAGCTCATACATACACGCCTCGCGTCCCATGATGCGCGCGCCGCGCTCCGGGCGCGTCACGCACGCGTCGTGGCGCGCCGTGCTCTGCGTGTACGTAACTTCAAGTACGCGCATTCGGTATACAAGTACGTACATACCTCACGGCCCATGATGCGCGCGCCGCGCTCCAGGCACGTCACGCGCGAGCCCAGCCGCGCCATGCTCTGCGCGAGCTCCAGCCCAATGGGGCCCGCGCCGACGACGCACAGCCGCGGCGGCAGCTCCTCCAGGTTGAAGAAGTTGGCGTTGCTCAGGTAAGGCACTCCGCCGCTGCCGCCGCCGCCGCCGCTGCCGCCGCCGCCGCGCAGCGCCGGCGGCACCGCCGCGCTGCCGCCCGTCGCGATCATGGCCTTGCGGAAGCGCAGCACGCGGTCGCCGGCGGCGCCGCCGCTGACGATTACGGAGTGCGCCCCGGAGAACGTCGCCTGGCCGAGGAAGACGTGCTCGCAGAAGTCGCGCGCGTAGCGCGCGACGCCGTCGGCCGCGGAGATCTCCGCGCGTATCGCGCGCATACGCTCTGCGCAAGACGCGGCGAGGGGGGGGGGGGAGGGGGTTGAGGTGAGCCCCTCGGACTCTAATGCACATTTGACACGTGATGACATGTGACACGAGGTAGGTTGGGGCCAGGGGGGGGGGAGCGGACTGAGTCCCACAGACTCCTCTGATGTTGTTACAATGCACTGTCAGGCATCCCGAGCGACAGAGGAGACCACGTGCATGAGAGGTTTTTCCATTCAGTCAAACTTCCATCAAGCAGCACAGGCAGGTACTTCCCGCTTGCAGCACTGCTCATCCTGACCGCAAAAGTGCAAAAGTGTCTGAGTTTGCTTCCTACTCACCCATGATGGCCGGGAAGTCGACTTCGACGGCGTCGGCGCGGAGCCTGACGCCGAACGGCGCGGCGGTGCGCACGTCGTGGACGCGGCGCGCGCACGCGATGAGCGCCTTGGACGGGACGCAGCCCACGTTGAGGCAGTCGCCGCCCATGTAGTGACGCTCCACGAGCGCGCACCGCATGCCCAGCCCCTGCGGCAGCGGAGGCAGGGGGGGGCGGGTGGGGGGGGAGGGGGGGGTGCTCGTGGTGCGAAGATGTCAACAGATTACACTCAAAATGTGGCAGCGGTGACGGCAGTGAGGCAGGTGCTGCGCATGCCCAGCCCCTGCGGCGGTGGGGGAGGCGCACCGGGGGGGGGGGGGGTGCTGGTGGTGCGCAGCTGTCAACAGATGGCATTCGAATGCGGTGGCGGGACGGAGGGGGGAGCAGACCTCGGTGCGAAGGACTCTGCGGATGGCACTCAGCTGTGGCGGTGGTGACGGCGGGATGCGGCAATGCTGCGCGTGTGCCGGCGCGTGGCGCGGCGCAGGTGATGGAAGCACCGCCGGCGCGGTGATCGTTCTCAATTGCGCATGTCTGACACCGGCGAAGACGATACGAGCATGTACTACTGCGCTAAAGGGTGACGCCGCGCCAGCGTAAACTTCATGGCTGAGCACTGCAGACGGTGGTAGAGGCGGCGACGTCGTGGCCGCACGCCGCCCCATATTTGTACTGAAACATGACTTTGGAGCAAGCGACGAACCGGAGACCGCGGCGCCGCGAGCGGCCGTGCAAAGGCACGAGCGCATGCGGCAGCGCCGCCGCACAGAAACTTCAACTTGCATGCAAACTTCAACTTTTGATGCACCTTGGCCATGATCACGGACAGCAGGCCGCTGACGCCGGCGCCGATCACCACCAAGTCGTAGCAGTCCGACGGCGCAGGGTTGACGTAGTCTGGCGGGTGAACATTGTCGACCAGCGCCTTGTTGAACTTGTCCTCCGCCGGCAGCGCGGGGGCCTCCTCCGCTGCCGCGAAGTCTGCAGCGTTGACTTGGGGCTGAGGGGTCGGGGGGGGGGGCGCCCCCCCCGTGGTGAGGCCGGTTCGGGGGCCGTGGAGGGGACCTGCGGGAGGTGATGATGATCAGCGGCTCGTGCAGATCAGCATCAGGCAGTGATGCTGGTGGTTCTCACTCAGCATACAGGGGTACAGTACTTTCTATTGTGTACTGGTGCGACGGCACCAGGGGCGGGGTTTCTGGTCGCCACTTGTCTGCACTGCGAAGGACGCATGGCAACAGCACTGGCGCAAGGCGCCACCCAAGCCGTCAATGTCAGCTCGCAAGTAATCCAGGTGCTCGCATCATGTGCACCTTCGTCTCCGTCACCACCTGACAGAGTATAGCATGACCACTTCCTCTTGTAATCCATCTAGCCCTGGGAGCGTGTATCGCGGGGCACAGCGCGAGAGCACAGCGACTGCAATGTGCTTCCAGCAAGTGAGAGACAGTGCTCTGCTGCGGAAACAAGGTCTAGCTTTAGTTGCTATAGTTGTTTGCATGTGGAAGGAACAAGGATTGATGGCTCCCGTCCGTGCTTCCGGCAGCGGCAGGACAGCCCCAACAACGAGTCCTGTTGTTCCCGCCAGGAATTATATACACCTTCTATACTACGCGCATTCAAGAGCGCTGTCACTGGCTGCTGAACCTCTGTGTTGGGCTGCCGGCTGGAGCTGGCCTACCGAACACGTGAGACCTTTCCAATACTGAACACCCATGCCTCAAACGCTAAAAGCTTGCACACAAAATCTTTTATTTGAGTGGTGGATACGGTGGTACTGTTTGACTCGTGGCCAATTGCTGCAGCAGCGGCGACCACAGTTACTGGTGGAAGGCACTTGCGGCTAACCATCCCTTGTCACCTAGAGCTCTACGATCTTTTGATTCGTTTTCAAATTGAGCTATGTAGGCACTCTGCTGCAGGTTAGAAGCGTGGGTGAAATGCCATGAATCAAGCAGCACATTGATGGTGACACGCAGCTGCTGGTCAAGCTTCTGGATGTTTATCCACTCGCTGCTAATACAGCATGTGCGTGACAAACTTTCGTGTGCCCCTCAAGAGTGTGACCAGCCACCCTACGAGAGCACCAGGCACACATGTCGCAATAACTCCTCTCCAGTCGCTATTGACATCATCTCCTCACCCAAGAGATCAGCCATGGCCACCTTGCCCGCCTTGAGATCCACGAGCAACTGCAGTGCTGCTGCCTCCACGCCGGCATCGCTCATGGCCGCCATTTCAGCGACTCGGATGGGCACTCCGCTGCTGCTCTTTTGCCCAGGTGTTGGGGGGATGATGAAAGCTCCAGTGAGCACGACTGCGCCAAGCAGCGACAACAGCAGCACCTGCATCACAAACTCATGCCTGAGCTCAAGGCAGCGGACCTTTTGGTGTGTGCATTCACACGATTTATTTCAGCTTCAACTTCAACTCGCAGACAGCGAGAAAATGTGTGTGTGCGTGAGAGGTGTCAGCTGTCAGTGCGCGCCATCAGCGGCACGATGGTGCGCAGAGTGCTAGTGGTGGCGCTGCTGCTGACAGCACGACCCGCCAGACCAGACACCGTGCCGCGGGAGACTCTCACACGTGTGAGACCTTACAGACGTCACGCTGAACTATTACGAGGAGGAGGCGATGCTTACATGCAGCATCACTCTCAGCATGCGGCCATTGATCGCCAGCACCAGCCGAACATCGCCGTCCTGCTTACGCAACAAGTGCCCAGGTGGCTGTGCTTCCCTGTCGCTCGGGTGAGATATTGGTTTTGTAACCTCTGATTGAAGTACGCCCGACTCGCCGGGCTGGCATCTCACTGTGGTCGCCTCAATCCCTGTCCTGCCAATGCTCGTGCAGGTATTCTCGCCGAGCTGGCATCTCACTGTGGTCGCCTCAATCCCTGTCCTGACAATGCTCGTGCAGGTGTTGAGGTTTCTGGGCTGGCTGCTGCGGCAGGGGCCATTGAGAGTGGGGGGGCAGCAGAGGAAAGAGCTGGAGTGCAGCAGCAGCAGGGCGCACATGCCTCCGGACAAGCGGTGGACGCTGGATGAATTGCAACGGCAGGTCAGGGCGATGCCTGGGCTGGAAGCACGGGCAAGGTGAGCCTTTAGTAGACACACACGGTACGGACGAATCTGCGTGTGCCATTTTTTGTTGCGGCGAAGCACACTTTAATGATCTCGCCGAACATTGAACCTGAGGTTTGGCAGAAGCATGTTTTCAGGGACCGACATGGCTAAAGGTCAGACTTTTTTTGGTGACCTGCAATGGGAATGCCGGTACATTTTTGGCGATTTCCATCAACCGGTTGGGTTGTTTGGGCTTTGGCAGTGTTGACGTGCCTTGATGTAGTGGGGTGGTTACAGAAAGGCCACAGTTGTAAGGCTGCGTGCAGCATGCCACTTCGTATCAGCTGAGCGCCCCGACTCGGTCACAGGGCTGAAAATGGAGACCTGCACATCAGTGCTGCTGCACCAACACTCTTGCGAACTGTTTTGCTTTTTGAGGCAACAGCAGCAGTGGAGCACATGTTGAGATGGAATGTGAGCTCGTGCAGGTGAGGGCCGCACTGAATACATTTGCGCTGATTCATGGCAACAGCTGCATAAGCATATTCAGAACTGCTGTCAAGAACCAATAATTCACGCATCGCAACTGCAGCTTTGCGAGTGCTATGTCCTGCCACAGCAGTGACGTCCAATTTGAGCACCGACGAATTTCCACCCTTGTGTACTGTAGTTTATTGGAAGCCGCCGTCTTGGGCGCGAGCGCTGCGTGCGCTGGCTGCTCATCATCACCATGCGCGCGCAGCCATCGACCCAGTCAGCAGAGGCACATTGCATGGCTGAATGGTGGCATGACCTGGGTTGTGAAGCTACATAAAAATATCAAAACGAATCAAAAGATCGTTGAGCTCTAGGTGACAAGGGATGGTTAGCCGCAAGTGCCTTCCACCAATAACCGTGGTCGCCGCTGCTGCAGTCATTGGCCACGAGTCAAACAGTGCCACCGTATCCACAGTAGGCAAAAAGACTTCTGTGTGCAAGCTTTTTAGCGTTCGAGGCATGTGTGTTCAGTATGGACAGGTCTCACGCCCAACATAGAGGTTCAGCAGCTAGTGACAGCGCTCTTGAATGCACGTAGTACAGAAGGTAAAAATAAGGATCGTGGTGTGACCTGAATTGGGATTTTAATACGAGGAGCTGTGGGGCATTGACACGTATGGAATTGCTGTGATCTGCGCGCTCTGGAGAAGGCTGCCTTGCGCAGTCAATGACCCCTCGAGTCCGACAAGCATTTATTCAACTCATATTGGAGAGCACAGCGCTGGTAGGGCTCACTACAGCAGCACACAGTTGGAAATTGGCTTGAGATTGCAGTAACCGAAGTGTGTGTCACACATGTCAGCGCTGAGAACTGCTCACAGCGCTGCTGCGCGCCGGCGTCCGCTGCTGATGACAGAGCCGTCGGTCACGAGCTGGATGAGGCCATGCTGGTGCGCTTCATCGAGGGCGCGTTCTGGAATCTGGAGGTGAGCACTGCCACTCAAAGTTGCAGTTATCTGAAATTGTAACTTACTTCGAAACAGTCATGCAGGTGAAGTGATGCCTTCACTGGCGCTGAGCACTGCCACTTCAAGTTCAAACAGTGAAGGCCACGTACCCCATGTAGTGGCAGCCTGGAGCCCTGGTACAGCTCTCTGACTTGTCATCACCTGGTCAACGGCGTCATTAGTGCATCTTCGATAGTGCACTTATCACAAGTTTGGTTCACGATTTGTAAAAACTCTAGACGAGTAAGTATCAAACGAGGGGCACCCAGTAGCTTAGGTCCGAGTTATTGTGCACTCGATCAAGTTGCTCATTTCAATACACCCTGCGAAGTACCCGCCCACAAGTGCTGGAGACTGCCTGCAATGACACATGCTGCAAAGCACACGGCATGGATGCTGGCCGCATCCCTCGGCGTGCGGCGCTGTGTCGCCCGTGACTAACCCCCTCGCATGACACGGCACATACACCGAAGTATCATGCGGTGGCGGTCGCCGCCGCACCTCGGTGTGGAGCCACTGTGGCCCCCCCCTCTCACTCTCTCCACCGCCGCCGCCGCCGCCGCCGCCGCCGAGCTCCCACTTCCACGCCAACGGTGCCGCTGCGGGCCCTCACTCTCTCAGTCGCCGCCGCTGCTGCCGCGCCGGGCCCTCACCCTCTCCGCCGCCGCTGCCGCTCCGCGCTTCCGCGTCGCCGCGCGCAGCACAAGGGCGTCCCCGTGAGCGCGCTCATCGAGGAGACGGTCGCGTGGCGCGAGAGCGTCGGCGCGCACGCCATCACGCCGGCGTCGCTCGGCGCGCGCGCGCGCGGCCGCGACATCGTCGGCCCCCTCGCCCCCGCGCTGCGCGCGGGCGCGATCGTCGTGCACGGGCGCGACCGCGACGGCCGCCCAATCATGCACGTGCGGCTCGGCGCGCTGTTCGGCAAGGGGTACTCCGCGGAGCAGTGCCTGCGGTACGCGGTGTACACGGTGGAGCGCGCGTGGCGCGCGCGCGCGCGCGGCGTCGAGGCGTACACGATCGTCGCCGACTGCCGCGGCTTCGGCCTCACGCACCTGCCGCCGCTGCCGTTCCTGCGCGCCATGTTCGGCATGCTCTCGCGCCACTACCCGATGCGCCTCGGGCACATCCTGCTGTGCAACGCGAGCGCGAGCGTGCACCTGTGCTGGCGCGTCTGCTCGCCCATCGTGCCGCCGCGCACCAAGGACAAGATCGTCTTCGCGCGCGAGGGCGACAGGGCGCTCGTCGCGCGCTACGTCGCGCCCGCGGAGCTGCCGCGCGCGCTCGGCGGCGCGAGCGCGTATGAGTACGACGCGGCGCGCTACTTTGCGGAGGCGCACGCGTGAGTTTTGTGTCTGAGCGCTGCTGCTTGGTGCGCGTGAGGCTGAGCGTTGCTGCCGCGCGCGCTTGGCGGCGCGAGCGCGTACGAGTACGGCGCGGCGCGCTACTTTGCGGAGGCGCACGCGTGAGTTGGTTTAGTCTGAGCGCTGCTGCTTGGCGTACGTGGCTGAGCGCTGCTGCGCGCACGCGCTGAGCGCTGGTGCGCGCGTGCGTCAGCGCAGCGTCGGATTCCTGGAGTGGAGGGCTCGGCTGGCATGTGCGCCGGGGGAGGGGTGTGCAAGCGCTCGCTGCGTGTGTCAGGGGGGTGGGGGGGGGGGGCTGCGCGGCGCACCGTGCACATTGCCAGGCGCTGAGCACTGCTGCTACTGCGCGGCTGGACGTGCACTGAGCACTGGGGTCGTCGCCCCGCGCTTTTCCGGAGCCAGCTTCGGGTGCCCCGCAGCGACGTGCATGCGGCGTGCAGGGAGTGCAGCGGGAGGGGAGGTGAGGGAGGGGAGGCGTTGCTTCCAGCCAGATGCATTGCAGGGCGGAAGGCCCGGCAGCGCTGCTGCCCTTTGGTCAAATGCAGCGGCGCAAATTTTTGAAGCTGTCTACACGGCTGCTGCAGATCCCTGTAGCGTATGCACCCGGGGGCGCGTGGGGGGGAGTACGCAACGGTCGCAGTTCTTCTGGGTTCGCAGGCTGGCAACAGGGGGGCGCACCGCAAACTTCTCCGGGAGGCACTCACTAGCAGCAGCGCTCGGCACCTGTAGCAGCTGCAGCGCTCAACATTTGTGTGCAGCGGGCGTTCGTACGTGGCTTCGCGGCAGCGGGCGGCAGCTGGATACGGTCAGCACACAATGCACGCGGAACGCATATATTAGGTAGCAGGGGTGTGAGAGTGCGGGGGGGGGGGGGGGGGGGGGGTAATGTATGCCCCTTTGGTGTGCCCCTGCCCCAGTCAACACACGACCGCCAGGTATGCAGCTAGCGGCGGTGTAGCACATTCATTTGCACATGTTGAGGGGCGGCAACCGCGGAAGCAGCAGCAGCGGCAGCAGCGCAGCGCTCAGCAGCGACTGGCGCGCTGCAGCGGCGTTGTCCTGCACGGTTTAGCATCGACAGAGCGAGTATGGAGCCGCTCGGCGCTGCAATTGAACATGACCAAATTTCGCGTCGGATCATGCGTACGCAGTGCTCAGATGTGGGGCACGCGTGGCCCTGAGGGTGCTGTTGCACGTGTAAATACATACACATACCCCAGCAGAGCGGGCGCAACTGGTGCGCTGACAGAGCACATAGTGCAGGTGCTGTTACAGAGGCTGGAAACAGGAATATACAAAAGGGCTGGTTTACATAATGTTGCATGTGGCCTTGTTCTGCCCTCGTTGTCTTCAGGTCATGTGAGTGCATTGTCGCCATTTACAACGCAATGGTGATTTCTTTGTCGCGTTTTCCCCTAGATCACAATGTGCCTGGAAGATTTGGATACACTGCAGCAGGACATTGGCCTCTGACGCGCTGCGAGACTTGACTGCTTGTTCTCCGTACAGCGGAGCAGCAGTGAGAGTGAATCATCATTGCCAGCCACTGTCCAAAAATCAAGCTTGGTCCGTTGAACAACGTGTGTGCGCAACACACACTTACACATCTCAAGGGCATGACGCATGGCACGACATGCGCCAGTGACGCGGAACGCAAGCGCCAAAGCGCCCCAAAAACAAAGAGGAAAACATTGCGTGCTTTGCAATGTCACCATTTTCACTGCGGCAGGTGCAGGTGCCGAGCAGTGCGTGCAGGGAGTGCTATGTGTGGGCAATAAGAAGGATCTTCTGCATGTAAACGCGTTTTGTTGTCACATTGGCTTGTGTTGGTGTGCGTTGTGTAATCCATGGATGCACACACATACACGTGCGTACACATGCGCCATTCAGGATCAGTCACGCATAACACCAATGGCAGTGGCGCCATGATGCTTCTATGTAGGGAAGATCTATTGGGATCACGCTACCTGGGAGCGCCCCTGAGCAGCCGCCAGCGCTCAACCAGATGAAACTGCCACAGTGCAAGTGTAACTGCTATTGCAAGCCCTGTGGCCTACTCTAGGATGAATTGCAGCATGCTGACAAGTGGCCTCGCCGCCAACAGACGGCCGCTGCTTCTGCAAAGTGGGGCGGCACTGTTGGCAACGCAACAGCTACACGTCGCCGCCACTGCCAGTGCAGGCGCCACTACCGAGGTTAACAGCAACACCCGCTGTTGATGCCGTCATTGCCGGCGCCGCTGCAGCAGCACCACCACCGAAGAACAGCAGCAGTTATGCAGTGACTGCCGCTGCCACAGCGGCGGTCGCTGCAGCGCCTGCAGCTCTGCCAACATGAGTGCCAACATCAGAACCCCCCTGCATTCGGCCTCTTGCTCAACGCTGCGACAGCAGTGCGAGCGACGCGCGGGCAGCAGCTGTGACCGCTGCCTCTATCCCCCGCACGCCGGGCACACGCGCTCACGCGCCCTCTGTTGGCGCTGGCGCCGGCGGCGCCGCGCCCGCACGCGCCACCGCCCCGTAGTCGCCTCTCTGCCCCTGAGCGCTGCTGACGCTGCGGCGCCGCCTCCATGCGAGGACCGCTGCCGCGGCCGCAGCCGCAGCTGCCGCCGCAGCGGCGGCGACTGCGGCATCGCTCGGCCAGCCGCCGCTGCTGCCGCTGCTGCTGCTGCCGCTGCTGCTGCCGCGCGTTGCCGCCAGCGAACCCTTCTTCCCCTTCTTGGAGTGCTTCTTGGGCTTCTTGCCGTTCTTGGAGGTGTCCAGGGGGGCGACCGCGTGGGGGGGGGGTGTGGCGTTCCCGTACTTTGCCACGTAATCAGGCGAACCCGGCCCTGTGTACTTCCACGGCAGCGCGTTGATCTCGTAGAGCATGGAGCCAAGGGCCCAGCCGACCTGCGCACGGGATCAAGGGCTGAGGGTAAGTGGCAAGGCGGTGCCGGTGGACTCAATTCAAAGACTGCAGTGTGAGCTGAAGGTTTGTAGCAGCACATGCTCGCACGGCACAGAGGGGGGGGGAGAGAGAGAGAGCATGCTTGATGAAATAGCTCTGACGTCGGCGACCGATCGCCGATGATGATCAGTGCTAACTTCAACTTAGAGTTAGGCCTAACTTGGGGTGAGGCCTCGCCCCAGGCGAGGCCTACCCCTGAGCTCTCTGGGATCTGTCACCAGTGCCTGATGTGTGAGGAGTGTGGAGAGGCTCATGCATCATTGGGGGCTTCAGAAATTGGTGTTTCGCAAGCTAAGAATGCATAATGAGCTGAGAGCTGCTGCTGCAATCAAAGTGTGGGTTTGCTTCAGCGTCATATCCACCTTGAGAATAGACACCAGAGAAGCTGATGGCCGCGGATCTTCTCTGTAGAACACATATCGCCAAACACCTCCATGGATTGACCACACTGCGGTGCATGTACATCTGCTGATTGAAGGATGTTCGTTGCAGTATCGTGGCGTTGCCGATGTTGAGCTGGCTACTCCTGTGGGCAGACGGCCACAGCTACTGTCAAGAACTGCCGTACGCGTGTATATATGTATATACATACATATATATGAAAACGAATCAGAAGATCGTAGAGCTCTAGGTGACCAGGGATGGTTAGCCGCAAGTGCCTTCCACCAGTGACCGTGGTCGCCGCTGCTGCAGCAATTGGCCACGAGTCAAACAATACCACCGTATCCACCAGTCAACATGACTTTCGTGTGCAAGCTTTTAGCGTTCGAGGCATGGGTGTTCAGTATTGGAAAGGTCTCACGTGTTCGGTAGGCCAGCTCCAGCCGGCAGCCCAACACAGAGGTCAGCATATATATTTATACTTCGAACATTGAAACCTCGTTTCAAGCGCTAGTAGCATTTTCCGGTGTGCGTCGCCACACCTTGATTCCCTCGCTGCTTGTGCGCATGGCGACAGTAGGGTGATGGTCCAGCTGCTGCGTCAGTGCACTCATGGTCCACACATAGCTCGCCTTGATGCACGGCGCGCAGTGTGAGGGGGTCAATCTGTACTTCAAGCAATCTCAGACCATTGACACATCTATAAGTTACCAAGTAATGAGAGGTCTCGCCATCACTGGCATCTGGCATGTGCGCGCCTCGCCCCTAACCTGAGTCTAATTGCGCGCCGAGCCGCATCGACCTTGTGCCCGTTGAGACTCTTGACGAAGTGGACCGTCGTGTTCAGGCTGAAACAGACTGTGAAGTACTTCGTATCATCGAAAATATACATACAGTACCCGCAGACTTCACATCAGCTCGCACTTGTACGTCAAGTACTCTCAACCCACTCCGCGCACCTAGCCCTAGCCCTAAACCTAGCCCTGATTGCACGGCAAGCCGCACCGACCTTGTACCCGTTGTAGTTCTTGACGAAGTGGACCGTCGTGTTCAGGCTGAACCCGTACCCCTCAATCAGCAGCGTGATGCAGTACGTGGCCAGGAAGCACGTCGCGGCGATCTCGTCCCCCTTTAGGGGCTTCCCCGCCAGCCTGTTGCGCGCCTCGAGCGCGGACTGGTCCAGGGAACAGAGAACGCGCGTCTGGTCCAGGAACGCGCCGAGCGCGATCCCCTCGGGCAGCTGCATGAGCGTCCACGCACGGTAGTAGCCGGAGAACGCGTAGAACTGGCGCGAGTCGTCGAGCGGTATCGCCGGCTGGTACACGCCCGCGATGGAGCACTGCTGCGAGTGCGCGTAGTTGCACCACGTGTTGAGCGCCTTGTGCAGCAGCGGCAGGACCTGCGGGCGGCGGCGGCGGCGGCGGCGGCGGCAGCAGCAGTGCTCAGAGTCTCGTCACTCAGAGGCGATATCTGGCGGTGCTCGGTACAGAGGTGGGTTGGGGTTAAGATTAAACTAACCCTCGCCCAATTGGGGTTAAAGCTTACCCTGACTTTAAGCTGCACGTGCGCTGGCACCTGCCGCCCTCTACCGTGGCTTCTGGCAGGTAGCATTCTTGCCCTGCTGAGGCGTAAGCGCACGCATGCACTTGATGAAACGCGCGCCGTGCAGGCCTTTCAGGTATAGAAGTCAAGCGAGGTGCTGCAGTGCCTGCCCTGCTGGCAGCGATGACATCCGTCATTGTAAGCACTCTTGAGGCACCGGTCGGCCGCGAGGACGGCAGCGAGGCGGCACCCCGCACGAAGCGGGCGCAGCGTTGAGTAACGATGCGGCAGGCGCGCAGACTTTGACGTGAGCGCGGCGCGCATCAGAACTGCCGCCGTCCCGGGCGGCGCAGCTGTCACACACACACATACACACACACCGATGATATGACGACAGACCATGGCAGGCTGCGCGCACGAACGGCGGTGCGGCTATGACGTAATCGTCACCTGAGCGTGGCACGCGTCAAAGCCGCTGCCGCCCTGCGTGGCGGTGATGTTGTACTCGACGCCGTCCGCCGCCGTGAAGGCCAGCGCGGCGCCCGCGGGCAGGCACGCGTCCGTTACAACGGGTGTAATTGCCATCTCCAGCGCCGGCGCGCTGCCGAGCGCGCCGCCTTCGGCAGCAGCGCCGCGCTCCGCGAACACGGCGTCTAGTTCGCCGGCAGCGCCGCCGCCGTGGCCGCGTGCTCTTCGCGCTAATCGCCGCGCAGCTCCGGGTGCCTGGCGGGCGATGGAGCTGGCTCCGGGAGATGCGCCCGCGACGGCGGCAGCATCAGCGGTGCCGCTGCTGCTGCTGCGCGCGTAGCGCAGGCGCGTGACCTCATCCATCGGGTGCGCCGGCACGTAGGCCAGCTCGCCGGAGGCGGCGCGCAGCCGCACCGTCGCCGGCGGCTGCTGCGCCAGGTGACGCTCCGCAGACGCTGAGCGCTGACCAAACGCTGCTGACGCTGCTGCTGCTGCTGCTGCTGCCGCTGCTGCTTCGGAGGCAGTGCCCAGGCTTGAGGCACCGTGCGCCGCTGCCGCTGCTGCTGCTGCTGCTGCTGCTTCAGGGGCAGTGCTCAGGCTTGAGGCACCGTGCGCTGCTGCTGCTGCTTCGGCAGCAGCGCTCAGTCGCAGAGCGTCGTGCGCTGCGAGGGCGCGCGTGAGCGGCGGCAGGCCGTTGGCGGCGTCGACGCGGCACTGGTGCATGCGCAGGCGCGTGGACGCCTCGCCAAAGTACAGGAACGAGTGCGTGTAGACATTCCAGTGCTTCTGGGACCCGATCTGCAGCAGCGGCAGCACAAAAAGGGGGGGGGGGGGGGGGCAGGTGTGTCGTCCATGCTCAGTAGCACTGCTGCGGAACCGCTGTTTGGAAAAGTACCTGTCGCTACCAGGTTACAAGTGGCGGGGAAGCGATGTGTGGAATTGTCGTCGTCTATGCTCAACGGTACTGCTGCTGAACTGGTGTTCGACTTTGCTACCACTTCCAGTCTTGCCATGTGGTGAGTCTACCGCAGCGGGGTGCATATTGAATACTTTAACATCAAGTAGGCATCCCCGCATTGCCGTTGTTTTCCTCCCGACCACAGAGCTCCGCACTCCACAGTGTCTCTGTACAACAGCTCCATCAACCAGTCAACGTTCGTGAGCCTGAATCATCATGACCACATGCCAACTCAAAGCGCGCACCGAACGTGATGCCCGCATCGCGCACTGCACAGTCATGAACACGCATCATTCTATTCACACGCTGCCCTGACGCGCACGGCGGGCGCGGCGATCCGCAAACCGCACCTGCAGCTTGCTCGTGATGTCCTGGTCCTGGCGGAAGAAGGCGATTTGCGTGGACGCCCCGCCTACTGAACACTTGTATACATGCATCATCCTATTCACACGCACCTGCAACTTGAATAAGTTGCTCATGATGTCCTGGTCCTGGCGGAAGAACGCGATTTGCGTGGACGCCCCCCCCATGTCCAGCGCGCCGACAGATACATTCGTGGTACTTCCAAGTACATGTTCATGTAGCAGCTTGCACGAAGGAGTAGCACCGCACACACGCTCACCTGCAGCTTGAACAAGTTGCTCATGATGTCCTGGTCCTGGCGGAAGAATGCGATCTGCGTGGACGCCCCGCCCATGTCCAGCGCCCCCACCGTAACATTCGAGTTCGCCGTGCCCGCGCCCCCCGAGTCCAGCAGCAGGTGCCCCCTCAGGAAGTTGATGGCGGCCCACGCGTAGATGGACTCCTCCTCGCCGGAGATCACGCGCGCGTACTCGAATTCGAAGTAGAAGGGGCAGTCGTCGCCGTACAGGTACTGCCTGCGGCGGCAGCGCGGCGCAGCGCACGGCAGGGAGTTCATTCATCTCAAAGGCGAGTGGGAACGAAAAGGTGGCAAGGCGGTTGCGCAAGCGGATAGCGCCTGCGAGGCAGACGATTGACCCTGCCGCAAAGCAGAAGGGGCAGTCGTCGCTGTAGAGGTAGAGGTACTGCCTGCGGCGGCGGCGCGGCGGACGGCGCGAACTCAATTTTATAGCGTGCATGGGATCCGTGCGGTGGTGAGGTGGCGGCTATGGATACATTGATAGCATGCAAAGGCGTTTACGGGTGTGAGGGCGGACAAAGGCTCCGCGGCAAAACTGTAAGTCCAAACCCTTGTCCTAGCCCTGACTTGAGGACCGCATGTCGGATTGTGTGTTCCTCGGGGTCAGGGGTTTGGGTCAAGCATGGTGGTCATCGCGGCGGCGGCACAACCACAGACGGGCAGGCGTTGACGAGTGCGCATGTGGTAGGTATGCAAGACTGGAAGATTGTCGCCGATGCCCACATTCGCATTTACCGGCGAGCAGCGTGGCGATCATCCCTGATGTATACCATGGCCCCCACACGAGCCTTTGTCCGCTCACCCCTCTAACAACGGGTAGGCCCAGCCTTGGCCCGATCCCCAAACCCTTACCGTACCTGGAATTAGGGTTAGGGCTAGGCTAACCCCAACGCAGCCACGCCGCTCGGCGCTCATGTGATGATTCACGTCATGATTAGGGTTAGGCGAACCCTAACGCGGCCACACGCGCCGCTCGGCGCTCACCTGATGGCCGTCATGATGGCGTCGCGCTGCGCGAAGGGCAGCTGGCGCATGCCGCCCGTCGCCTTGAGAAAGATGGGGAACTTCCAGAAGTCGCCCTTCTTGTCCGCGAGTATGTCGATCGCAAAGTCGATGAGCGGCCCGAGGTGCTCCCCGATGTCCTCGGGATGGTCTGCGTAGGACGATATGCCGGGGCTGAAGCGCCCCGTCCACGCGTTGCTCGACTCCGGGAAGGAGATCGGCGGCGGCAGCGTGTCGAAGAGGCGCGGCGACCACGTGTACACGTGCATCCTGCTGCCGCCGCTGCGAGAGGGCGGCAGGAGAGTGCAGTCAGGCGGCGGCGTCAGCTGCGCTCGCGCTGCCTGCGCTGCGGTGACGGGGTGTGCGAGCGAAGGCCGGCTCTGCGCAAGACTAAAGTGCTGCGCATGACGAGTGCGGCATGATGTACACGTGATTTCTGCTGCCACCGCTGCGCGCGGCAAGAGCGCATGATGCAGACTGCACGGTCATGCGCTTGTTTTGAGATATGTACTGTGGCTCAGGGGGAACGCGCCTTGCAATCTGGCTTCGAGTAGCCACCAGGTATGTACAAATGACTGTGCTATTGTAGCATCTGCCATGAAAAGTTGATGCACTCCATCATGGTTTGGACAACAGGCGTCAGCTGCGCTTGCGCGGCCAGCGCTGCCGCGGTGACGGACGGTTATGCGAGCTAAGGCCGGCTCTGCGCAAGACTGAAGTGCCGTGCATTACGAGTGCGGCATGATGTGGTCACCGCTTTTAGCCGCGTGCGAAGCCACCGCCAAGTGTGGAAAGTGTGTTTTTCAAGTTGAGCGTGCATTTGCATGTACACAACCCAAAGTGCTGACCAATCTCGCTGTGATACAATCCTGAGCTATGTAGCACCTTTGCCAGCTGCTCCTACAAGTGTCATGCAATCATTCGACGACACCTGCAACGAAAGCACATGTTGTTGACCGAAGCCACATGATGCGCACACCGACGCCCGCGGTCAGTGCTGTGACAGGCGTGCACACTTAGGATACTGATCTTCTGCAAGCGAAACATGGAGTCTGACATTTTGCCACATTTGCTTGGCCACGATCTGCCACGCGAAAGGCCTCACTGCAATTAGAGCAGCTCAATACGCGCGTACCTTCCAGCATCTATGATCATCCCATGTGCGATGGGCAGATAGCTGATATCTATGATTCCCAGGATCCTATCCGGTTGCAGAAGAGCTGCAACAACAGCAAGTGCTGCTCTCCACCCACAGCTGCTTCTCCGCCCTCTTCTGCATCTGGGAGCAGCATAAGCTGCTGCTATCGCCACCATCGACAGCTGTGCGCCGCAAGGCCACGAACTTCAACTTCATGAAGTGCAGACTTGAAGTTCTTTAGGTGTTGCCCTCTCTTTGAGAGGGTAGGGCAACGTCCTTGGATCGCGACAGGCGATCAGGCAGCCTCTTTGATGAAGAGACGACGAGAGAGCAAGCCGAAAACGCCGGAGGATGATTACGAGCGACTCGGCACTTTGATAGCTCAGGCCACGAAAGCCAAGCAAGCACAGCAGGCTCCTGATCCTGATGTGCTGAGATCCATCAAGCTCATCGCTCGCAAGCATGATACATATGCCGTCGCTGCTACCGGCATGGCGCTGCAGAAGCTGGGTGCTTCGGTCAGCGACTCCCGCCTCTGCGCCCTGCTTATCCTGGAGCAGCTGTTTCCGCGCTCCTCCACTGTGCGTCAGGCGGTAGTCAAGGACCTCCGATCGCTACTGATTTTGACGGTAGGCCACGACCACAAGAAGCAGATCCCAGGACCCCCCTCAGCAGCCGCAGCCCTCAGAGCCAAGGCGCTGCAGCTGCTGGAGGTTTGGGCAGCTGCATACGGCGACAGGCACAAGGAGCTTAGGGCGGCGTACCGGTATTTCGCGGAGAGCAGGCGGCTGAGCTTCCCGGGGGCGACAGCGCAGCGGGAGGAGCAGGCGCGCCTTGCAGAGCGCCGCTCCGCGCGGCGGCAGCGCTTGCTGCACGCGCACTTTGTGCAGGCGAGTGATCGCTTCGCTCGCTGGTGGTGGCGATAATATATGTAGCCTGGTGCTCCTACGTCAGTGCTCAGCGCCGCCGGGCGCGCGCACGCATTGCGCGTGCGCGCACTGCGCGGAATCCAGCGGCGCGTTGTGTGACCGACGCTGTGAAGCGGGCAGGGGCTGAGCACGTAACCCAGCACAGCAGCACCGCGCGATTGCGGACTTGCCTGGCGAAGCAGGGGTTGTCTGCACAGCACGATGCTGTAACCCTGGTGCACTGGCGGAAAAAACTCTCGTAATGTTGCAAAGCGTGGGCTTCACAGCACAAGCTGCAACAGCCTTCTGCAAGGCATGACTGCCTGCGGAGTTTTTGAGATTGTACAGCATCTGCAAACAGTTGTTGGCGCGTGGTCAAGCTGGCGCCAGAATCGTACTTTGCCGCTTTGCTGAAATGCTGACTGGACTTAGACTGTTTCATGTCACAGACACCACCCTCGGTTAATGTGCTTTTAAGATGGTGACATCTGATTGTACACCTTGCGGCTGCACTGCAGCACTAAGCGCGTTGTGGCATGAAATGTGTACTTTGAAGCTATGCCGTCACTGCAACATGCACTGCGTCGACCAGCACATTTGGGTTGATTGCCTGCGGCCCACGTCCCTCAGCCCATCTTATCGCCACGTCTCGCAGGTTCAAAATGACGCATCAGCACAGCTGCCTGAGCTGGAGCAGGTGCTGACGCAAGTGCGCGAGGGCATGAGCATCGTCAAACCGGACATCTTTGCGGAGTTCCAAGACGCAGGCGGCGGCACCCCCCCTGACTCCGCCGCCGCAGCTTCCGCCGTCACCTCCGCTGCCGCCGCACCGGCAGCGGCACCGCCGCCAGCGGCACCGCCTGCGGACGCCGGCGGCAGCGATGATGAAGAGGATGACGTGGACTGGGAGGCTGGCGACGACGCGCAAGCAGCAGCGCTCAGCATCAACGCGCCAGCGCCGCAGCGCACGGTGCAGCAGACGATCGCCGAGGCGGGGCTCGGCGGTCTCACGTACGAACTTGAAGTTGCAGTCCCCGCGCGCGCGGAAGTTGACCTGGACGAGGTGCGCCCCGTCGCGGAGGCCCTGCTCGAGAGCCGCAGGCTGCTGGAGTTGAAGTTTGCGCCGCTGCTGGCGCGCTGGTCCGCTACGCTGGCGCAGGTGATCGAAGAGAGCGAAGAGCGGGGGGACGGCGCGGGGGACAGGGCGGCCCCGCGGCGCATCGCGATGGACGTGGCCGCGGCGAAGCGGCGCGTGGACGCGGCGGTTCACGAGGTGGGGCTTCTGGACTTGGGCGGGGGGGGGGGCAGAGGGGGCGGGGGGTTGTCGCGCGAGGGGGGCGAGAAGGCCAAGGCGCGCAGGTTGCGCATCGCGCTGTAGCCGCCCGTTCGCGGGGGAGGGTGTACATGGGCTGTACATAGTGGTGTAAGTTCGCGTGACTTGACAATGACGTGACAATGTATACATACATGTAGTCCGGCAGTGCGCTCAGCTCTTGAGGCTTTTGTTGCTGCCGTTCATGCGCCGCCAACTTGCTTGTGCTGCTACCCAATGCATCTGCTGACTACACATGGAGCATATGCTGGAAACCTCCTCCATTAGAGGCGCCCTCTGTCGGTCAGTTGAACTTCCCTCCCATGAACTTCAAGTTGAACTTTCATCCACACCATGAACTTCAAGTTGAATTTTCCTCGTTTTTTTGGAACAGTGCAGCCAAGGTGAAGGTCCTTGGGCGAAATCATGACGCCATTACGCGGGCGCGTGTCCGTTGCAGCAGTGATGTGCGCAGCTGCGCTGTCCACAAGCTGTGTAACAGCCCTTTGCTCATTGAGATCTTGTTGTAGCACACAGCGGACGTCGCTACGCGCTCCGGTAATGACTATAAGCTCAACGCCGCCACCAAAGAAAAGCGCATTCCAGGCAATCGGCGAGGGCTGGGCATCCTTGAAGGACGGTGTGTACGACATCACAGATGCGCTGGGGGGCAACAGGTGACCTTGAAGTCAACTTCGTACGCGAATCATTGTGCTGTCCTGGCATGACAATCACTTATGTAAGTTTGTTTCGTTGCTCGATAGCTGCAAATGGTTATTGTGTTTACGTGCAGTAAGCACTGCCGTAGATCTGCATGGCGGGTAAATCTGGGGGGGGGCTCGGCGAGGATGACATAAGACTCCTTCCTGCATGCACGTGCCCCCGCAGTGCGTCAATGCTCAGCAAGGCGCACCAGGAGAAGGTCGCGATGGCTGCATGAAAGAGCTGGGCCAGGGCGGCTGCAGACAGCAGTGCAAACACACAAAAGAACTCAGCGTCTTGGCAGGCACGCCTGTGGTGCACTTGATTAGGACAGCCTTGGTCACAAACAAGCAGGGTGTTTTGCAGCTCACCGGTCATCGGCGCTTTTTGCTGTTGTGTAACGTGGCGCGAGCCTGTCAGCATCACTGCCGGCTGACAGAGGAAGCGGCAGGCAATCTCACACCACGCCTGACTCCTTTTCCATGCCGCACAACCCCCGTATCCTCAGCCTCTCTACACCCCGGCGCTCTCTGCTCACGCACCACGAACACGCACGGCCCACTGCTGAGCTCCAGCTGCACACACGCATCCCCCATGCCCCCCCCCCCGCCCCCCCCTCCTGCGCAGCCAACCCCCTACGCGCCGCTCCGTCCGGATCCGCCCCCCCCCCGCGGAACCCATCGACGCCTCCTCACAAGCCGCGGCAGTAACCGTCACAGCAGTGCTCAGGACCACGACGGCGCTCGTAAGGGCCCCCGGCGCCACCGCCGACGCGCTCGCCGCGCTGCAGCAGCAGCGGCGCGACGCGGCGCGGCGCGAGGCCGCGCGCATCGCGCAGCAGCGCGCCGCCGCCGCGGCGCGCGCCGCCGCCGCCAGGGACGCCAGGGACGCGCTCTTCGGCGCTTACGACGCTGCTGCGGCAGCGGCGGCGGGCGTCGCGGAGGCCCCCGGCAGGGTCCGCGCGCTCGCCGCCGCCGCCGCGGAGACGGGCCGCGGCGTCGGCGACGCGGCGGAGCGGCTCGCGCGCGCGCCCGGCGAGCTGCGCGCCAGCGCTCAGCGTAAGGTGGCGGACGCGCAGCGCGCCGCCGCCGCCGCACAGAGGTTCCCTGGCGAGGTCGCGGCGCGCGCGGCAGCGGGCGCGGCGGCGGTGATGGCGGCAGTTGAGGCGACGCGCACCGCTGCTGCTGCCGTCTATGTCATCGCTCTCGATGCGGCCGACGTGCTGAGCGGAAGGCGCGCGGCGCGGCGCAAAGAAGAGCGCGCTCGCGCGGCGGCGGCGCGGGAGGCTGAGCGCGCCGCCCGCGCCGCCCGCACTGCCGCTGTCGGCGCGGCGCTGCGGCGGCTGTGGGGCCTGCCGCGCGAGGTCATGGTCGCCGTCTTCGGCCCCGTGTACGAGTACCAGCAGGCACAGGCGCGCATCGAGGCGGCCAAGGCGGCGGAGGCGCGCGCTGCTGCTGCCGCGGCGTCGGCGCCAGCACTGCTGCCGCCGCCGATTCTGATGGCGAGCCCGGTGCCGCTCATCGATGCGGTGACGGCGCCCGCGCGCAGGTCAGCGGGCCCGGCGCTTGCGCATCGTGTAGCTGGCACGCTGTAACGCAGTGACCCAGACGTGGGGCTGAGACAGAGCTTGTGACCACATGCGGAGCGCGCCGCCGCCATCAACCAGTTTGTGGCGTGGCGATGGCGCGCGCGTGCGTTGCTGAGTCGCCCGGCTGACGACGCTCTGTGCAGCAGGCTGGGCGTGCTGCTGTCAAAAACACTACACTGGTTCTGCAGGCTGAGGAGCCTGCGCCACGCGTGTACCAGCGTCGCATCGCTGCTGTTGCAGGGTGGCAGGGCAACATGCAAAACGCGTTGAGCGCTGCTAGGCTGGCGGCTGGCGGCGCTGCACGCCGAATCACAACACTTCGGACGAAGCTGGCAGCGCAAAGTGCTGGTGCACACGTAAACTCGCACGCTGTCTGTGGGCAGTGCTGGCCCTTTTGCTGAACCATTGGTCTCCCACCGCCGCAACCTTGCCTACCTTACACACGTGTGCTCATACCGTACCGTTACCCACAGGTACCAGGCGGCGCAGGAGCGCATCGAAAGCGCGAAGGCGCGCGAGAGCGCGCAGCGCGGCGCCGCCGCGCCGCCGCCGCCGCCGCCCATCGGCATCTCCGCCGCCCTCGACCTGGCCATTGCGCCGCTGCTCGGCATCGCGGCGGCGTTCGCACGCGCGCTCTTTGCGCCGCTGCTGGAGTACGTCTTGGCCCAGGAGCGCATCGATGCGGCCAAGCGGCTGCAGACCGCGCCACGCGCTGCCTCTGCCTCGGCGGCAGCGGTGCCCGGCGGCGGCGCGGCGGCGGCGGCGGCGGCGGGGGAGGGAGCGGAGCAGGCAGCGGCAAAGGAGGTCGTGCTGAGCGCCTGACGGCTGATGCACTGGTGCCGTGACGCGCACTGGTGCTGTGCCGAGCACTGGGTGATGTGCGGAGCACTGTCGCTGTGTGCTGAGCACTGGTGATGTGCTGAGCACTGATGCTGTGTGCTGAGCACTGGGGTGATGTGCTGAGCACTGGGTGATGTGCGGAGCACTGTCGCTGTGTGCTGAGCACTGGGTGGCGTGCTGAGCGCTACCGCCTGTGTTGAGCGCTGATGCTGCGCTGAGCACTTGATTGCTTTGTGCTGAGAACTGGGTGACGTGCAGCGCCCAGGGGTGCTGAGTTGATGCGAGTTGAGCGCTGATGTCTGTGTTGAGCAGTGCTGTGTTGAGCTTTGACGGCGTGCTGAGCAGTAGTAGTAGTAGCAGTAGTGCTGTGCTGAGCTCTGGGCATGGCTCAGTTGGCGATTCGCGAGGGAGATGTGTTGCGTCGATTGACGTGCGGCGAGGGCTGGGCGTGAACCACGCGCACAAAGCTTTAGGGGGCACTGCATGATGTCAAATGACATGGCATTGTTGGCACTATGGTGACGAATATCTGGATGGGAGCTCCGAAGGCCGCGTAGAGGGGCATGTCTGGGTATATTGCAAGCGTGGCCGGGGGGGGGCTTTTGCCTATGGTGCGGGTAAAGCTTTTGTTGGTGGTCATCCACGCCCCCTGGCGCAAGCGCCAACAAGGGAAATAAGGGGGTTCAGTTGGGGGGCTGCACAAGGGGGGCAGTTCGGGGGACTGACTGCAGATGAGACGACTGTTCGTGTTGCCATCTCAATGTGTGTGTTGTAGATAGTTCCATGGCTGCAATAGGAGTAGTTGTTGTGATGTAAAGTAGTCAGCAGTACTGCGTAGGCAGCAGTAGGATGGTTCTGTGCTCGACAGTACCGAGTACGTGCGATGATGTCGAAGAGTTGCAGAAGCTGGTGTAGCAATGTGAGGGCTGCATGCAGTGCATCTAAATGAAGTGAAACTTGTGTTGTGGGGCTCAAGGCACATTTGTGTTTACCTGTGCATGCATTTGATGAATGATGGCTCATCCCACCAATCGTATTCCTCCACTACGGATTGCGCTGTGGTGCTGCGTGTTTGAATCTGTGCTATTTGCGTTGTCGATGATTGCTTTATCACGACAATGTACACCGCTGGGTGACGCATACCGGCATGGCATGCACAGTCTTTAACGGCCGCTCATTCCACTGGTCACGGCACGTCCGGTAGCAGGGATGGCTGCTTTGATTGCGAGCAAGAAGGTGCAACAGACAACACAGGCAATGCTGTGGGCGCACATCATTAGGATGTGGTTGTTTCAAAAGTGATTTCATTCACAGCTGCTGAGCACGCGTGCAGCGAGTGCTTCGACACCACCGTGTTTGTGTTTGACCAGTCCCGTTCTTGTGCTTTTTTTTTTGCATGTATGTACACCTGTACTTACAAGGCAATGAACGGTACACCAGTGTGCCCCACTGAGCCTGCCCTAGCCAGGCAAGCACACCATGTCTGACACTCAACAAGCAACACAATAAACCAGCATACTGGCTCTGCTTCTCACCACAAGCAGCTGCGACAAATTAGCGCGCATCCTCCACGGCTGCAGACCACACCTACCCTACAATCAGAAACACAACCTCAAGCACATGCAACTCGGTGCCTGAACACGCGCCGCAGCGGCGGCAACGCGTCACTTCCGGTGCGAGGCGCCTGTCCGCCAGCGCCCCTCCTCCACCAGCAGCCGCTCGTTCTCCACAGTGCTCAGCGGCACGGCGCCCACGGCCACCGCCGCCGGCAACGAGAGCCGCTGCGCCCCGCGGCGCGGCGCGTGCGCAGCGGAGGCAGCGCTCAGCAGCTTGTAGCGCACCAGCTCGTTGCGCCCGCGCGCCGCCGCCGCGCCGCCGCCGCCGCTGCGCCCCCGCTGCGTCCCCGACGTGGCGGCAGCAGCTGCAGCGGCAGCGTCGTCAGCGGCGGGCGGCACTCCCGTCAACCCGAGCCGTGCGATCAGCGCATCGAACGGGCCGCGCGGCGCGCCGTTGTCGGGGCCGTCGGCGGCGGCGAGCGCGTCGCGGAAGGCGCGCGTGAAGTTCCGCCGCAGCGCCTCGCGCAGCGCCGCGGCCTCCGCCTCGAGCGCCGCCGCCGCCGCCGCCGCGGCGCTCGGCTGGCCGCGCTGCTGCCGCTGCTGCTGCTGCTGCCGGAGCAGCGCCGCGACCTCGCCGAGGCGCGCGCGCCACGCGCGGTACAGGAAGCGCACGAGCTCGCCGAGCGAAACCTCGCGGTCGCCGGACTCGTCCACGCACAGCAGCATGAGGTGGACCTGGCGCGGCGTCGCGGCGCCGCCGGTGAGGTGCCGCGCGAGCGTCGCGAACTCCGCCGCGGACACCGCGCCGGAGCCGTTCCTGTCGAAGCTGCGCACGATCTCCGCGAGCGAGAGGCCGGACGCGAGCAGCGTGCGCGCGACGCCGCACAGCGCCGCGCGCAGCGCCGCAAGCTCGCCGTGCGTGAGCTGAGCGCTGATGCCGTTGCTGCTCGCGCCGCCGCCGCCGCCGCTGTTGCCGCCAGCGGTCCTGTAGCGGTATGTGGCTGTCGCGGCGCGGTCGCTGCCGTCGAGCTGCGCGGCGGCGGCGGCATCGCCTGCGTCGCCGAAGGCCGCGGCGAACTCCTGCGCGCTCAGCGTGCCGCCGCGGCGCGTGTCGACGGCGCTGAAGAGCGCGTCGAACTGCTCCCACGCCATGTCCACGCGCAGCAGCGCCGCGAGCCCGCCCTGCAGCTTGAGGCGCGTGAGGCGCGGCGTGTGGCCGAGCCAGCGCGCGCCGTTGTTGCGCAGGCCGACGAACTCGTCGAAGAGCAGCGCCATGCGGCGGCGCTGCGGCGGCGCAGCGCCTTCGCCGTCGACGGAATCGCCGTCGCCGCCGCCGTCCCTGCTGCCGAGGTCGCTGTCGCGCTCCTGCGCCTCCGCCACCGCCGCCTGCGCCGCCAGCACGTCCGCCGCCTCGCGCATCGCCGCACGCACTATTGCGAGCACCTCCGCGGTCGTCGCATTTTGCGGCACGCTCGCCCGTCCGTCCGGCCCCCGCTTCAACCCCCCTACCGTCACAGCCCCTCCGCCCGCCGCCGCCAGCACGCCAGCGCGCACCTCCTCCATCGCCGCCGCGAACGACACGTCGCCGGCGCCGCCGCCGCGCAGCGCGGGAGCGGTGCCGGGGCGCGGCGCGCCGTCGTACGCGTAGCGCCACTTGTCGAGCGCCGCTGCCTCCGCGCCGCGCGCACGCGCCTCCGCCGCGCGCCCGTCCCGCAGCAGCAGCTCCAGGCGCTTCCTGTCGAGGCTGACAGCGCCGCGCGCGCTGGGCGCTGCCGCTGCGGCGGCGCGCGCCTCCGGGCTGCGCGCTGCGGCGGGCAGCGAACTTCGCCTGCTCAGGTTGAAGTCGGCGGCGGCGGGAGCGTCGCCGCACAGGCGCTCGATGTGCCGGCAGAGCTTGAGGCGGTGCAGCTCGTCGTCAATGCCGACGCCGCGGCTCAGGAGGTCGTCGGTGAGGGCGAGGAGGAGGACGCCATCGACGCTGGCGTCCGCGAAGCGCGCGCAGTACTGCGGCGCGCGCGAGGCACGGAGCGAGCCAGGCAGGCAGTGCGCAGCGATCAGACGTGCAGTTGCGGGGCGGAGTCAGCGAGGGCTTTTTCCTCTCTGCGCTGTAACGTCCGGGCCACCGCACACATTACGATTGACGATGTGCGCCTCGGACGCACTCCAACGCGAGCAGGCATGGAGTCGGTGTGTCCAGCATCATTGGACCTGTATCGCACATTGCGCGTGCGGGCCAGGGTCATTACTCGTGTGCTTGCGACTCGCATTCTTGCTGCCGCGCCGTGCGCACGTGCACCGCGCCTCACCTGCGGCAGCTGCATGTCGTCCGCGAGCCACTGCTGCACGTGCTGCACGCGCCACGCGCGCACGTCCGCGTCGCGCGCGCGCTGCCGCGGCGGCGGCGGCGGCGCTCCGCCGCTCGTCTCCCCGCCCCCGCCTCTCATGCCCTCATCAGCGCTCAGGTGGCTGGCTGTCGCCGCCGCTGCACACACACCAACTCTGGCAGACTGCAGTGCCGCCATCTGAGCATCATCATCTGCCTCTGGCGGCGCCTTGGACGGGACAGACGCCACCGGCGCCGCCACCGCCGCCGCCGCCGTCGCCAAAGGCTCCGCTGTTTTCGGCAGCGCCGTTGCTGCCGCCGCCGTGTCCTGGCGCTCGGGCAGTGGCTTTGCCAGCGGCGGCGGCTGCTGCACAGGCAGCGCGTGCGCGACCTCGGTGGCAGCGCCGCGGTCATCGTCGTCGCGCGCGTTCTCGCTGTCCGGCGCGAGCTCCGCGGTCAGCCTGGCGAGCGCTGCCTCCGTGCGCGCCGCCGCCGCGCGCGCGACGAAGGTGGCGTACTCCGTGAAGGACACGGCGCCGCTCGCGTCCGCGTCCATGGCGGCGAAGATGGCCTCCACACGCTCGGCGAGTGCGCCGCCACCGCCGCCGCCGCCGCCGCCGCCGCCCGCGCCGACGCCGAGCGCCTCCGCGGCGTCGCTCAGGAACTTGCCGGCGCGCGCGACGCCGGCGTTGATCCCGTTCTTGACGCCGCGGATGTCCACATCGCCGCCGCCGCCGCCGCCGCCGGCAGTCACATCGGCGGCAGTCGCGTCGGCGGTCTCGCACGCCTCGGCGAGGGCCCACGCGAGCTCCGCGCGCTCGACGCTGCCGCTGCCGTCGCGGTCGAGCCTGTAGAAGAGCGCCTTGAGGTCCATGGCGCCGCCCGCGTGCGCCCTGCTCTGTGCGGCGAGCCACTTGTCCTGCAGCAGCTCGGGGTGCGGCGCGAAGCTGACGGCGACCGTGACGCTGCCCACGTGCGCCGCCGCGCCGCCGCCGCCGCCGCCGCCAGCGGCGCCAGTGGCGCCCAGCAGCGGCAGCGACTGCTCGATGACGTCGGAGAAGTCGGCGGCGCTGAGCCCTGCTGCGGGCGGCAGCGCGCGCACGGCGCGCTCGCGGCGCCGCAGCTGCGCCTCCACCGCCGCCACCGCGCGCCGCGCGAGCAGCTCCGCCGGCAGCACGCAGTGGCCCAGCGCGACGGCGTCCTCAGCGGCGCCCGCCGCCGGCGCCGTCACGACCGTCATGTGCATGCGGATGGGTTCGCGCGTCTTGGCGTTGCTCAGGCGCAGCAGGTGCGGCTGAGCGCTGTGCCACGTGGCAGCAGCGGATGACGCGCCAGCGCTCAGCGCCGCCGCCGCCGTGAGGCAGGGCGGGCGGTACGGCGACCCCGCCTCCGCCGGCAGCAGCCGAGACTGCACCCTCACCCTGCCGCGCGGCGCCACCGCGGAGGGAGGTCCTGCGGTGAGCGCTGCCTCTTTGACAGCGACGCTCAGCACGCCCACCATCAGCGGCACGTAGCGCACGCAGACGCTAATTGACGCCCCAGCCGCCTGCGGCACGGCGCCGCCGGACAGCGCGATCGTCTCGCGCAGCTCTTCCGCCGTCCCGTCAATCACCGGCAGGAGCTGCCCAGGCGCGAGTTCCATCGTGCCAACAACACGCCCGCCTTGCAGCACCTGCAGGCTGAGGCTCTCTACAGAGCCAGCAGAGCGCACGCCGACCACCGCTGTCTCGCCTCCTGCAATCTCGGTCCCCATAGCTGCGTCGCCGACGCCGCCGCTGCTGCCGCCTCCGCCGCTGCCGCCTCCGCCGCTGCCGCCGCCGGCCATTGCAAACACCTTCAGGCTCACATCAGCGGCGCCTGCGCCGCCCGCTGTCTCATTCACGGACTCAAACTCCACGTGAAAGTTGCCGCCGCACAGCGACAGCCGCTGCGGCTCCGCCCCTGCCGCGCCACCGCTGCCGCCTGCCGCCGCGCCCATGGCGGCGAGCGCCGCCGTCGGCGGAACGGTGTTGATGTCCTCGCCGGCGCGCCCGACGCGGCAGCGCAGCAGCACCTCGCCCGCCCTCTCGGAGCCGTGCCACAGAGTGTGCCACGCCGCGACCGCCTCGCCGCGCAGCGCCTCCGGCGGCAGCGGCCACGTGCAGCGCCCGATCTCCTCGCCGCCGCTGCCGCCGCCACCGCCGAGCCCCAGCACCCGCTGTTGTGCATTGACGCAGCGGATGAGCAGCACATCGCTGCTCTGCCCCGCGCTCGCCGCGCCGCCGCCGCCGCCGCCGGTGAACGGCAGCTGCACGGCGCCTGCGGCGGCATCCCAGGCGGGGTTGGCGCCGCCGTCGCGCGCCGCAGCGCACGCCGCGCACACGCCGCTGCTGCCCTCCAGCGACAGCTCCACGGCGGGGTCCTGCGTGCCGAGGCGCTGCACGCGGCGCAGGCCGCGCGCGCGCGAGACCTCCGCGAACAGCACGCGCAGCGGCGGCGGCGCTGCTGCTGCTGCGGGCAATGGCGCAGCGGCGGTGTCGTCCGCCGGCACGAACTGAACGCCCAGGAAGATGCGGCCGGCGGGCTGCTGAGCCGCTGCTGCGGTTTGCGCGCTGCTGCCGGAGCGGCCGCGCGCGGAGCGGTGCAGCGGGTACCACGTGCGCGTCATATGGCCGAGGCCCAGCCACAGCGGCAGCAACGGCAGCTGCAGCCACCCCACCGCCCTGTTCTTGCCGCCCTTGCCCTCGCGGACCTCGACGCTGAGCACTGGGGTGGCGCCGGTTCCCGGTGCACTCTCTGGCGCGCTCCGCTCGAACGGGAACAGCAGGCTGCAGTTGAAGGCCGGGCTGCACCTGCCGCCAACCGCCGGCGGCGTGCACGAGTACTCCTCCGCCGGCGCCGCTGCCGCCGCTGCCGCCGCCGCGTGCTGCGCGCCGCCCGGCGGCAGCAGCAGCCGTGCCGCCACCACGGGGTTGTGCACCCCCGGTGGCAGGCCGCACGCTGCGATGACCTCCAGGTGGACAGTTCCGCGGTATGCAGCGCAGCCTAGCGACACCAGATCCGGATCGACGCCCGCCAGAGCGCTGCTGCCTCGGCTGCTGCCGCCCCCCGCCGCCGCCGCCGGCAGGTACGCGAGCGTGCAGAACAGGCCGCACGGCGTCGCCGCGCCGCCGCCGCCGCCGCTGCTGCTGCCGCCGTCGGCGCTCGGCAGCCACAGCTCGGCGGGCATGCCGGGGTGCAGGATGAGCGGTGCAAGGGGGATGGCGGCGCCGGCGATGCGGCTGCTGCCGATGACGCTGCCGGCGTCGAGGACGTCGAGCGTCAGCAGCGGCGGCAGCGCGTGCTGCGGCGACCACAGGACGTCGCACGCGAGCTGCTCATCAAACGTCGGGTTGAGGCCCGCCTGCGCGGCGGAGCGGAGGAGGGCGGCGGCGCGACGGTGCAGCGCGCTGCTTTGAGGAACTGGGGGGGGCATTGAGCGGGGGCATTGCTCGGTGGCAAGAGGGCAGCAGTGTGGGGTTGTGAGACCTGTCTTTGGCGAGTGAGAGAGGGAGGGGGGGCAACGCGAGGCCCCCGGGTGTAGGGGCTGCTGAAATCCACCGTGATCTAGGTCACGAGAAACAGCCGCACTGGCATGCAGGTGTGCAATGCGTGCTCTCCAGCAGGATACATAGAGCTGCCTGCATAATGCTTTGCCGTCAGATTAGAAGAGGAATAAGGCACATAGGTGCCCCAGGAGCAGAAGAGGGAAGTTCACACGTCATGGACAGCTGTCCAAAGACTCCGCCTCCGTTTCTTGGAGCTAGCACCGCACGCTTGGAGCACTCGCAACACCGCTCTGCCGCAGCGCAGCGCACGACAACTCGCACAGCGAGACCACCACCACCAGCAGCAGCAGCAGCAGCATCAGCAGCGGGCAACGGCAGCGGTGTCAGGACGACGTCAGCAGCAGCAGCAGCAGTAGCAGTAGCAGCAGCAGCAGCGGCGGCGGCGGCGTCAGCACTGCTCAGCCACATCATACATATTCTGCGCTGCGAGAATGGTCACATACCTTGCGCCGCGTCTCCGCCTGCCACGCCGCGCAACCCCCGCTGAGCGCCGCCCTCACGCGCGGCGCGCGCTCCCCCAGCAGCGGCGGCGGCAGACCGCGCGCGCCGTGCACTGTGATCAGCAGCCTGCCCGGCCGCCGCTCGAGGCGGTAGCGGTACGCGCCCATGGGGCCGTTCTCCCCGTCGTCCGTGCCAAAGACGAGCTCGTGCTGCAGCAGGAAGTCGCGTGGCAGGAACTGCAGGCGGACGCGGATCTCGCCGGCGGGGACGGCGGCAGCGGCAGCGGCGGCCGCGCCGCCATCAGCAGCGCTCAGCCCCCGCGGCGGCCGGTACAGCGGCAGCCACAGCTCGATGCCCTCTCTGCCGCGGCCCTTCACATCCGGTGCCGCCGGCGCCGCGGCAGCAGCGGCAGCACCAGCTTCTGCTGCCGTCACCGCTGCAGCGGCGGCGGCAGCGGCGGCAGCAGCGCTCATCGCGTCGAGCGCCGCCGCCACCGAGATGTCCATGCACCCGATCAGCTTGTCCTGCAGCGGCGTGCCGCTGTTGTCGTCCAGGACACTGATGCTGAGCACTGAGGTCAGCGCGTCGGCGAGCGACAGCGCGCGACTCCCTCCGCCGCCCCCGCCGCTGCTGCCGCCGCCGCCGCCGCCACCGCCGCCGTCGTCGCTCCAGCACGGGTGCCTGCCGCCGTTAGCGTGCGGCGCCGTGTCGGCGGCGGCGCCGTCGGGCGTGACAGCGAGCCGCACAAAGGGGTCCTGCTGCCCCGCCGCCTGCACGTCGGGGAGGTTACGCGCGCGCAGGCACGTCACCACCAGATCCCCCTCCACGGGCACCGCTGCCGCTGCCGCTGCCTCCGCCGCTGCCGCCGCAGCTGCTGCCGTCTCCGCTGCCGCAAGTTCCGGCGGCGGCGGACCGCCCGGTGCAACAGCACTCGTCTTGCCCTCGGGCACAAACTGCAGCAGCAGCTTCAGCGTCGCGCCGTCCTCCGCGTCCGCGCCCGCGGCGGCGGCGGCGGCGGCGGCTGCCGCGCACGGCCGCAGCGGCACGCAGCGCTCCAGCGCGCCGCCGCCCTGCCGCACGAGGCCCGCCAGCGGCACCGCCGCGACATAGCAGGGCTCCGCCGTGGCGCCTTGCAGCACGCCCACGCGCAGGCACACGGCGCGCCCCGCCCTCCACGCGCAGTCGGCGGCGGCGGGGTCCCAGGCGACGCTCGCCGCGGCACCGGCAGCAGCAGCAGCAGCAGCAGCAGCGACGGGCTCGTCGCTTGGCGGCGCCCACTCCGCGTCGCCGCCAGCACTGCAGTCGGCGGCGGCGCTGAGCGCTGACACAGGGTCCGTCGCGTCCTCCAGGGTGGCCACGACGCGCACGGCGGCGCCGGCGGCGGCGGCGGCGCCGTCCAGCGACAGCGGCGTCACGCGCAGCGCGCCGCGCAGGTCGCCGCCTGCCGCCGTCCTGCAGCCCTGCAGCAGCCGCGCCAGCTGCGGAAGTGCCGCCGCGGCGTCCGCGGCGAAGCTGATGGCGAGCGTGAGCGTGCCGTGGAAGCCGCCGCCCTTGCCGTCCGCGAGCTTGAAGCTCTCGGGCGCGGCGGCAGCGGCGGCGGCGGCGGCAGCGCCCGACGCGTAGCGCCGCAGCGGGACCTTGCAGCGGCCGATGAGCTTGGCGCCGCCGAGGAGGTTGTTGCCGTCGCGAACTGTAACTTCAAGTATCTCGCTCGCCGCGTCGTCCACCAGCAGTGAGAGGCGCTCGTGCCACTCGGGCGCGGCGCCGGCGTCGCGGCACGCGGCGGTGCGGCGCGCGCCCGCGCCGGCGGTGCCCAGCAGCCGCAGCTCGACAAACGGGTCCTGCTTGCCCTCCACCTGCCGCGGCGGCGGGGGCGGAGACCGATAGTTCAGATGGATTGTCATTGGTGAGCCGCCGCTGAGCGCTGAGCAACAACACCGTGTGCACGTCTGCAACCGCCGCATGCAGCACACAATGATGCATGAGACGGCTGCAGTACGGCGCGCTGTGTTGCAACGCATCTCAGTCAACGTTGCATGCACACCGCAGCGCTGAGCGTCGCCGCTGCCGCACCTGATGCAGGTCGCTGGCGCGCAGCACCGTCACCTCCAGGACCCCCGGCACCGCGCCGCTGCCGCCGCCGCCGCCGCCGCCGCCGCCGCCGCCGCCGCCGCTCTCCTCTGCCGCCTCCGCCTCCGCGGCGCCGGCGCCGCCCCCCGCCTCCGCCGCCTTCAGCGCCGCCTCCGCCGCCGCCCTGAGCTCCGCGATCGCAGCGCTCGCCGCCTCCGTCGCGGCGAGCGCCGCCGGCACAAACAGCGCGCGCAGCCGCAGCTCGCCGGCGGCGGCGTCGCCGTGCAGCAGCGCGACGGCGCGGTCCACGGGCACCGCCGCCGCCGCCGCCGCCGCCACCACCGCCGCCGCCGCCTCGGCCGCGCGCGCCCTGCGCCCGCCCGCGCCGCCGCTGCCGCCGCCGCCGCCGCCGCCGCCGCTCTGGCTCGCGACAAACGTCGAGAGCAGCGCCTCGGCGGCGCCGACGACTTCCTTGCGGAGGCCTGCGGCGTGCGCGTCGAAGATGCGGATGCGCAGCGTGGGGGCGGTCTCGGAGAGCTCCCTGTCGTCCGCGGCGGCGACGGGGGCGTAGTCGAGGTGCGCGAACTGGTGCCACACACCGCGGTCCAGGGAGGGGTCGGCGGGCTCGGGGGCGCGCGCGCAGCCGGCGAGCACCTGTGCGCGCCATGGGGGGGGATATAGTGCTTCAAACAAGAAGTATGTAACCTCATGAACGTGACAGTTGTGTTTTCTCATCAGGTAGTGGGCTGTGGACGTTTTGCGAGCTACCCTACGCTTGACCAGAGGAGGGGTCGGCGGGCTCGGGGGCGCGCGCGCAGCCGGCGAGGACCTGCGCGCGGCGCGCGACGATCGTACTTCAAACATGAAGTACGTTCGATGATGTGTGTGTGGCGTATCGAAGGGGATTCGCAACTCTCGTGAGTGTGGGCAGCGATGTTTTTGCTTCACCACGGGTAGTGGGCTGTGGACACTGGGGGGGGGGGGGGGTGTGACTTCGGTGGCAGCGATGATTTTGTCAAAAGTGGGCTTAGGGTTGGGGTTAGGGTTTGGGTTAGGTTACGCCGGGAGGGGTCGGCGGGTTCAGGGGCGCGCGCACAGCTTGCGCGCCTCACGACGATTGTAGTACTTCAGACATGAAGTATGCTTGATGGTGCGTGTGGCTTGTCGCACTCTCCAAAGCCATCTAGAAGTATCGAGCACCAGCGCGTCGGACTTGCCAAGTACTTCACGCCATGGGAAAAAAGTAGCTGTGCGTGACAGCGGCAATTTACCATGCGGCAGCGTGCTCTAGACACTTTGCTACCTACCCTACCCCTCGGCCTCCAATCAGTGACGCGTCACTCGGTACGCAACCGCGTTACACAGAGCAGCGGCCGCTGCAGCAACAGCAGCGACCACGCAGCAATATCGACATCGCGCGCCCCCCACCTTGGCCCTCTTCCGCCCCTTCTTGGCATACGGCCGGATCTCAACTTCAACTTGCGGCGGCCCCTTCGCGCGCATGCCCGCGAACGTCGCGTCGCGCAGCCTCCGCGCATCCTGGATCCACAGGTACAGCGAGCCTGCCGGCACAAACTCTTCGGGGCGCAGCGCGGCGGTCGGCAGCGGCGCGGCGGCGACGGGCGTCCACGCGGTGCCGATGCGCACGTACCTGCGCGAGCGGCAGGGGGGGGCGGCAGTGCTCAGGAACATGGGTGATGAACGGGGGGGGGCGGTGAGGGGGGGGGGGCGCCAGGGGGGGACTCACAGCAGGGCTCATGACCCCAGCCCTGGTGTAGTGCGGCAGGCAGCGGCACGACGCGGCGCCGATGCGCACGTACCTGCGCGGACGGGAGGAAGGGGGGTGCTGCAGTGCTCAGAAAAAGGGGTGATGAACTGGGGGGGGCAGCGAGGGGGGGGGGGCACCAGGGGGGACTCACAGGCAGGGCTCATAACCCTCCAGCCCTGGCGTACTGCGGCAGGCAGCGGCACGACTTAGCTCTGGTGGTCATCGACGCAACAATGCTATGCGTGTGCCCGGGGTGAGGTAACGAAAAGTTGCAGCAGTGCTCAGGTGCAGAACTTGGCACTGCTAGGACAAGGTGACTGGGGTGTGCGGCAGCTCAGGGTGGCCACGTGCTGATACCTGCTGTGGGTGCACCGGGCGGGCTGGCCGAGGAATGCAATGAAGTGCTGGGCAGTTGCCGCGGCACGCGAGCATTAGATAGAGTAGGTAGGTATCCATGATGTCAGCCGCAGTGCACACTGCAGGCTGGCCGTTTCGATGGCGAGCCAGGCGGTTGCCGCAGCGCACGCGCGCAAGGGGAAGTGATTGTGCTTGCAGCCGCAGTGCGTACCCAGCAAGCTGGCCGTTGAATGCAATGGCGTGTCAGGCAGTCGCCGTGGCGCACGCGTATGAGGGTACGTATACGTTGATTTTGCAGCAGTGCAGACCCAGCGGGCTGGCCGTTGAATGCGAAGGCGTGCCAAGCGGTCGCCGCGCCGCACGCGCACGAGGGTAGGTCAGTACTAAGGGATTTTGGCAGCAGCACGTACCCGGCGGGCTGGCCATTGAAAGTGCTGGCGTGCTAGGCGGTGGCCGTGGCGCGCGCACACAAGGGTAGATATCTGTTACTATCACAATACGTACCCAGCGGGCTGGCCGTTGAATGCGATGGCGTGCCAGGCGGTCGCCGTGGCACGCGCGCGCAGCGCGTCGGGCGTGATGGCGATGACAGCGTCGCCGATGACGTCATCGGACGAGATGGTGTCGTGGTCCCAGACGGTGACGTGCAGGCGGATGCAGGCCGCTCCTCCGCAGGCCTGCAGCATTGTTCAAGGGAAGGGCGAATTTATTGCGTGAATTCATTGCGTGAATTCACTGCAGGCCACAGTCATCGTGAAGACCATGTAGTGCGTTGCCGTCGCAAGCGCGCACTTGAGCTTTGCGGCCCGTGCCCCTGCAGCACTTCGCATGCAGACGTGCGCAAGGCTGACACGAGCTGACGGCGCGCGCAAGGCATGACTGCGCCGGCACCTCCTGCCTCGACATGAGGGCTGGCGATGACTGCGTGCACGCAGCACGGCATGTGCGCAGCGAAGTCTGCTGCGTGAGGCCCTCCGCCCCTCCCCAAGCGCCTCCATCAGAGCTGCGTGGGACGCCCCGCCCCCCCCCCCCCCCCCCAATCCCCCGCCCCCGGCACACAGCGCACGCACCCCGCGCCCAATGCCATATCATCTCTCCGCGCGCACCTTGACCGCCTGCGCCTGCGCAGCGCTGACGTGGAAGTCGAAGCTCTCGAGCCACGTCGCACGCGTCCCAGCATCCTCGATGACGCGCGTCCTGACGAGCGCTGCTGCCGCTGCCGCTGCCGCTGCCTCCGGCGGCGGCGGCGCTGCGCCCCCCGCCGCGGCGCCCAGCCCCTGCCCCACGTCCAGTGCCAGGCGCTCGACTGTCACGTAGGGGTCCTGCCCCGCCTCCTCCTCTCTGAGGCCGCGCGCGTCGACCACGTGCACGCGCAGCATGCCGGCCGTGTGCAGCGGCGGCTCCGCGTCCGCCGCCGCCGCCGCAGCAGCAGACTCGGCGGCGGCGGCGGCGCGCGCCTCCCACGCGCCGCTGAACTGGAGCCGCAGGTTCAGGGTGGCCGCAGGGGGGGCGGCGGCGGCGGCGGCGGGTGCGCGCAGGGGGATGCTCAGGGGGCGCGACTCGCGCGTGCGCAGGACGTCCGTGACGTCGAGCCTGCCCGTGCCGACGCACTTGACGCCGCCGAAGACGCCCGTGGGTGCGTGGACCTGCGGCGGCAGATTTGCAAAGCTGAAGTTGAATGTAAAGGTCGGTGTTGTTGAAGTTCAGGTCGATGTGAGCAGGGGGGAGACGTGTATAGGAGCAGCAGCTGCGTCGGGCCAAGTGAGGTTCAAGTTGAAGCAAGTGTGCACTGGCAGCGGTGGCGCGCTTGCGGCAGCGTGATGCACCGGTGCGGCTTTGCCGAGGGGATCGCCGATTTACGACCCTAGTTATTATGACCCGAGTTATTCACTGTGATATCAACTCTAACCCTGGTTCAACCCTATCCTTAATCGAGTCGTTACCATGATGCAACTTCAGGTATAACGGCGTCCTTTCCCGTGTAGCATAGCCAACGAACAAGGCAAGAGGTAATTTTGAGCGCGCAACAATGCGCAACATCTCACCTCCACCTCTAACACCAACTCTATGCCGGCCCTCTCGTAGTCCATGCAGTAGCACGGCAGCGTGACGATCTGGTCCCACACAGGGTGCGCCGTCGCAGCGTCACCGCCGGAAGTTGGAACCACCGCGCGCGTCGCGCCCGCGCGGTTGCCCGGCACGAGCCTTAGTCGCACCTCTGCAAAACAAAGAGCGCAGGGAGGACCGATGCAAAGACTGCGATGCTTAGCTACAATGTGCGTTTTCACAGCGCGGCACTTGACACCGTGAGTGCCGTTTGCAACACAGTCACAGTGTCAACGTCGTAAGACACTCAGACACTGGTCAGCCAACCAGCAGAGCGCCGCCAGCGCAGCGTCGAGCGCGCGCGCTACCACCATGACAAGGTTTTGTCAGTGCAACGGGACTGTGGCAGCGATGTGCAGCGTACGCTCCGACCTACCAGCACCAGTGCACCGGCGCCGCCAGCGCAGCGCAGGTGTGTCAGTCGAGCCGCAGTTACAATGTAACCGCCGGGTACAACGTAAGGGCGACAACAAAGCAGAGTGTTTGGTCAAACCCGCCCGCCGAGCGCACCGGCGCCGCCAGCGTGACGTCGAGCGCCACTGTTACTGCAATATACTGGCGCGTTCCGTCAGTCTGGAAGCGGTTACGCGAGAAAACAAATCACGAGGACTCAGACCTACCTGCTGAGCGCACCGGCGCCGCCAGCGCAGCGTCGAGCAGCATTGCAAGTCATTAACTGTCACGTCGTGTCAGCTACGGCGAAGCTGAACACATATATCAACGACTCAGAGTGTACACTCAGACCCACCTGCCGACCGCACCGGCGCCGCCATCGCAGCGTCGAGCCTCGTCGCAGTCATTCACTGACGCGTTGCATCGCTAAGTCGCCGTTACAATGTAACTGTGGCAACCGACGCGGAGTCGTTGCTCGGACTCGCCCGCAGAGCGCGCCGGCGCCGCCAGCGCAGCGCCGAGCACCATTGCAGTCATTCGCTGACTCGTTGTGTCGGATAAGTCGCCGTTACAATGCAACTGTGGCGACAATGCGGAGTCCTTGCTCGGGCTCACCTGCCGAGCGCACCGGCGCCGCCAGGGCAGCGTCAAGCACGGTTGCAGCAAAATACTGACGTGTTCTGCATCAGTCTGGGTGCAGTCTTGAAGTGACATCTGAACGACTCCAAAAGGTGCACTTACACTCACCCGCCGAGCGCACCGGCGCCGCCAGCGCAGCGTCGAGCACTGTTGCAGTCATCGTCCCGGCGCCCTCCATCTCGGCAATGGTGAGGTCCAGTGGCTCGGCGCTGGGGGCGGCGGCAGCAGCGGCGGCTGCTGCCGCTGCGGCGGCGTCTTCAGCTCTGACGCAGACGACGGTGAAGGAAAGCGTGCCCTGCTTGGCGCCCTTCTTAGTGGTGAGCTCGAGTGTCACTTCGTGGGTCTGCGTCGCGAGCGGCGGGAGGGGATGTGCGGCGGCATATGAAGTGGGAGCGTCACCGGGAAGTTGAAGTTGGTCGTGCACAAAACCCTACTGCAGAAGTAGGGCTGCCATTAGGTCTGCCGTCTCAGCGATGAAAAACGGGTCAGGGGTCACGCACAAAACCCTGCTGCAGCGGTAGGGCTGCCATTGGCCTGACGGCACAGCGATAGAAATGGGGTCAGGGCGAGAAGTACAACCGAGCAGACACGGAGCAGCGCTGCGTGAGCGGCGCCGTCGCCGCGCGTCGGAATGCTACTGCAGCGCCGTGTACGCCATCTTGCAATCAGAGATCGAAGTGGGGTCAGGACCAGGGTCAGGGCTAGTTGGGGCTAGGCTTAGGGAGTACGGTCAATGCCCCCCCCCCCCCCCCCCCCTCCCTCAAGCTCACCTTGCCGAGCCCCGCGTGCTCGTGCAGCCCCAGGCCCGCGAGCGACAGGCGCGCGTCGCCGATCAACGCGTCCCCCCCCACGTTCTCGTTCCACACCTCCACGCGCAGCGCCTCCGCCGCCAGCGACCCCAGCAGCACGGGCAGCGCGAGCGCGGCACCGGGCCACTCGCAGCGCGTTCCGGCGCCGCTCCGCGCGGCCGTCCGCGCACGCGCGCCGCCGCCGCCGATGGCGCACGCCACGTACGGGTCCTGCTTGTTGAGCCCGCCGAAGCCGAAGCGCTCCGTGTTGGCGAGGGCGTCCGCGCGCAGCGCCGCCACCCGCACCACCACGGCCGTGGTGTCCTGCCGCTGCTGCTGCGGCGCAGCCGCCGCCGCTGCCGCCGCAGGGTCCGCAGCCGCGGCGGCGGCGTCGTCGGCGTCGTCGGCGTCGAACCGCGCCGTCATGCTCACGACGCCCTGCTGCTTGCGTGCGTCGCGCCGCAGCGGCGCGCGCAGCGCGAGCGTGCCGCTGCCGCCGCCGCCGCTCCCCCCGCCGCCGCCGCCGCGCAGCAGCAGCGGCAGCAGCTCGTCCACGGCTATGACGGCGTGGCCTATCTCGACGTCGCCGGCGAGCGGCGAATTGTCGTTCCAGACCTCGAGCACGAGGCCGGGTTCGAGCAGCGCTGCGGGCCCTGCTTCGACGCGAACGTCAAGCACCTGTGAATTCACGGGGGAGGGGCGGGGCTCATGGTGTCTTGTGCTCATGAATTCAGGGTCGTGGAAAGGCAGAGGCAACGGGGTATGTGATTGTTGAGGCCACCGCAGCGGTGTTGCGATGCGTGCAACGAGCACCTGCAATGCGACAGCTCATGAGTGCATGCGTGAATGCGCGATGGTGAATCAACACGGGCAGCAGAAGGCGCTGCTGTTGCTGGGGGGTGGGCTTGAGCAGCGCAAATGAAGCAACGCCGCCGTGTTATGGGTACGCCAGTGCGGGCGGGCGTTGTCGTGCTTTTGAAGTCATGTACTTATAGCAGATATACACATCGCTGCTCAATAATGCACGTCAGACCTCTAATGCCTGTGCATGACACATGTGAGTGGTACATTGGTGAGAGTTTAACGTTCTGCCCAGGTCACCACGACAAGGTATAATCCAAGGCATCATACTCAATGATAGGAACATCGTAAGTTGTAATGCCTTCTAAACAACACGCTAGTCTATATACTTCAGAAGTATGTAAGCCGTAGCACCTCTTAGTCAAAACCATTGGCACAGGTGTTAATGTACATACTTCAGAGACGAATGTTCGAGTACAACATGACTACGTTCATGATTTGAAGAAGTACTTGTATAGTACATACTTCAAGTGCTTGAAGTAATCTAACGATGATCAGCAAGCCCAGCAAGCGGGTAACTTGCCTGACCACGCCATTCGCAAGCCTTGCCGGCGTTGGACACCACAGTCGTCCTGTCCCCGACCCCCTGTGCCCCCAACTTTGCCTTCAGGTAGGGATCCTGCTTGCCCAGCGCCAGCATCCCCTCCGTCTCTGGCATGTCAAACGCCGAGAGCTCAAACAGGCGCAGGTACCCGGCAGGCACACTCGCCGCTGCCGCCACCGCCGCTGCTGCCGCTGCCGCCGCTGCCAGAGCTCCCTCGCCATCAGCTGTGACTCCTGCTCCTGCAGTGGTCGCGTCTGCTGATGGCACTGCTGCTGCTGCTGCTGCTGCTGATGTTGTCGGCACGAACAGCACGCGCATCACCAACGTCCCCGCCGCAGCGCCGCCGTCGGCGCCCTTCTTCGACCTGCCCTTGCGCTCGCGCGCGAGCGCCAGCGACAGCGTCGCCGCGCCGCCGCCGCCGCCGCTGCGCCCCCGCTGCACCGCCGCACGCAGCTCCGCCGGCGGCACCGCGGCGCGCCCGATGAGATCATCCTTCAGCACGTTGGCATTCCAAAGTTCAACTGTCACGGCGTCGCCGTCGCCGAGCTCCGCACGCGCGCAGTCGAGCCGCACGGCCTCGCCGTCCCAGGACGCCTCCGCTCCTGCGCCGCGCTTCGCGCTCGTGCGCCCCTCGCTCGCGCCGAGGCGCAGAACGACGTACGGGTCCTGCCCGCCGATGCCCAGCAGCCGAGCGCTGACCTCCGTCTCCGCCAGGCCGTGCGCCTGCAGGCTCGTGAAGACGAAGGTGCCGCGCGCGTCGCCGCACTCTGCCGCCGCCGCCGCCGCCGCCGCTTCTGCTGCTGTGGACGCAGGGTTTGCAGCGCTGGCGCTGGCGGCGGCGGCGCCGGCGCCGCCTGTGCCATGCGGCGCGCCGCCGCCCGATGGCGCCTCCGCTTCCAACGCAATGCAGAACGTCACCGTCCCCTCGGGGCGGTGGTCGGGCCGCTGCAGCTCCAGCGTCACGGCGCGCAGCGGCGGCGCGCCGCTGCCGCCGCCGCGGCAGCGCTCCACGAGCTCCGCGCAGCGCTCCGCGGGCAGCAGCGCCGCGCCTATGAGTGCGTCCTTCCGCGGATTGCGGTTCCACACCTCAATTGCGAGGCCCCCCTGCGCGAGCGAACGCACCGCGACGCCGCTCAGCACCAGCGCCTCCCCCGCCCACGCGCACGCGCGGCCGGCGTCGTCCTGCACCGTGGTGGACTGCGGCGCGACGGCCGCGTCGCCGGGGCAAGAGACGCGCAGGTACGGGTCCTGCTTCCCGCCCAGCAGCAGGCCCTCCGTCTCCGGCAGGCCGCCGGCCTCCATCTTGGTGAGCACGACTCTGTAGCTGCCGCTGCTGCTGCTGCTGCTGCCGCTGCCACCGCCGCCGTCGAGCGCCGCCGCGTCTGCCGCATCGCCGCGCTTCGACTCTGCGTCGGCCAGCTTGTCGCCCGCCGCGCTGCGCCGCGACGCAGCAGGCTTTGCCTCCGCCGCTGCTGCCACAGCGGCTGCTGCCGCCAGCTCCGCTTTGCCTTCTGCTGCCGCCGCCGGAGCCGGCGCCAACGCTGCCCGTGGTGCTCCGTCAGCAGTATCAACGATGCGCGCCACGCAGGTCAGTCGACCCGCCGTCACCCTCCGGCCCCGGGCATAGTGGTACAGCACGATCTCCTGCGACGCCGCAGCGCCGCCGCTGCCGCCGCCGGCAGCAGCCGCCGCGGACACGAGCATCTCGCCGGCGCCGATCAGAACGTCATCCGCGCCGCCGCCGCCGCCGCTGCCGTCGCGCGAGTTGTCGTTCCAGACCTCGACGGCGACGGCGTCGGACGGCGCGGCGTCACGCGGCAGCGCCAGCGTCAGCGGCTCCGGCCACGCGCCCCGGCTGCCGCTGTTGGCGAGCGCGGCGCTGCGCGCGGCGGCGCCCTGGAACGTGACGCGCACGTACGGATCGTTCCGCGCCAGCAGCAGCCCCTTCTCCGCCTGCCGCAGGTCCACCGCCGCCAGCCCCGACAGCGTCAGCGCTCGCGTGCCGCCGACCGGTGCCGCCGCTGCCGCCGTCGCCGCTGCGGCGGCCGCCTGCGCAGTGTCAGCTGCTGGCGCCGCGGCCGTGGCGACTGCAGGTGATGACGCCACGTTGCCGACGCTTGTGCGTCGACCCGACGGTCTGCGACCAGCGGCAGCAGTGTCGTCAGGGCGCTCCTTGTCGGCCGGCACGTCAGCGCCCGCCGGCGCTTTGGATTGCGCCGCCGCCGCCGCCGCCGCCGCCGCCGCCGCCGCCGCCGCCGCAGCAGCAGCAGCTCCAGGTGCCGCCGCCGCCGCTGCCGCCGGTGACGGCGCCGCCGCGCGCTGCTGCTCGGGCGCCGCGGCCGCGTGGACCAGCGCCACGCAGCACTCCACCTGCCCCGCCTCCACGCGCCGCCCCTTCACCTCGGCGTACAGCGCGAACGCCGCGGGGACGTCCGTGCCCGCTGGCGCGTCCGACGCGAGGTCGCGCAGCGGCAGCGCGCCGGCGCCGATGAGCGCGTCCCCCGCGCCGCCGCCGCGCCCCTTCCCCCCCGAGTTGTCGTTCCAGACCTCGCAGCGCACGTCGTCCGACAGCCAGAGGAGGTCGGGCGCGGCGAAGTGGAGCGCGTCCGGCCACGCACCGCGCGCGCCGCCGTTGCGCGCGGCGCCGGTGCGCCGCGACTGGTCGTGCCACGCGAGCACCACGTACGGGTCGTTCCTCGCGAAGAGCAGGCCGCCCTCGGTCTGGCGCAGCGCGCGCGCCTCCAGCTTGCTCACGCGCAACTGTCGAGTTGAAGTTGGAGCGTCGGCGTGGCGGAGCCTGGCCGCAGCGGCAGGGGCAGCCGCCGGCGGCTTCCCGCTGGTCAGCGGATCGGGGGCGCCAGGCTGAACGGCACCAGCAATCGGGTCTGTGGAGTTGGTGTCTTGTCGGGTGTTGGCGTTGGGCGCTGCTAGCGCTTCGGCACATGCCGTGGCTGGCGCAGACGAAGGTTGCGCATTAGCGTCAGGTCCTGTCGACGACGCAGCAGCAGCGGCTGCAGCAGCTCCTGAGGCCTCCCTGCTGGGTGTTGGCGCAGGGGTTGGTGCTACTGCAGCTGGTTGCGCCTGAGTAACTGCCTCCGCAATGCAGGTAAACTTACCAGCACCCTCCTGCACGCCCTTCTTGTTGATGAAGAATAATGAGCACTGCAGCTGATGAGGCTTGCCTGTTTGCGCCAGAGGTGCCGTCAGAGGTAGCTGACAGGAGCCAATTAGCACGTCGGGAGTCTTCTTGTCATTGCTGTTGTCGTTCCATATTTCACAAGTTGCCATGGAGACATTGTCGGGTATTTGTAATCTCAGCTGCTCACCCCAGGAGCCCTTGGCGCCAGCATTCTGCAAGACAGAGCTCTGCACCGCCTGCCCCTGGCACAGCAGCTTGATGTATGGGTCATTCTTGGCGAACAGCAGACCACTCTCTGTCTGTCTCAGTTCGCTGACAGCAAGAGCTGACAGAGTAAGGATAGTTGTTGCGGCGCCGCCTGCTTGCTTCTGTGCCGCCCCATGGCTCATGCGGCTGCTGCCGACACGAGCCAGCACAGCGACACTTGCCTACACTGATCCAGCGCAAAAAGTACAATGCTAAAAAACACCCCAAAACACACTCGAACTTTCAGTTGAACCGTTGAAGATGAACCGTTGAAGCTTGACTTCAGTTGAAGTTTCGCGTGCCCCGCCGCAGCGCAGCACGCGACGCGACGCACGAATGCGGCACAAGGGCGGGGTTCAAGAAGGGGGCTTCAGAGGGTGGTCAGCGGGTACTGTGCCCTGTATGTCGATCAGGCTGGCATGGAGGTGAGACAACCTTGTCAAGGACCTTGTTGAAGGACTGCAAGTTGTGGTTGACCACAGGTGCTGAAGACTTGGAACTAGACTTTGCTACAGAGCATGCACATTGTTGACATTGCACTTTGAAGTATCTGCAGTGTGTAGGCTACCAAACAGACCAGCAGGAGCCCAGCAGCATGGATTTGAGTTTCACATGTGCCCCATGTGCACAGCGCTTGTCATGGTGTCCAGTCAAGGCAACAGGGTTGTTTCAATGCTGCTGACTGCGCATGAGGCTGTCACTGTGGTCAGAGTCACCTGACCTGCTCCTGGGGTGCTTACAATGCTACACCTTGCACCACGCTGCCTCAGGACGCAGCAATGCAGGGCAGCAGCACTATAGCTCTACCTCCCGTGCCGGCACGCGTGCATTATGCGCCACAGCAATGTCATTTCTGCACTACCATACCTCTCACCGCTGCCTCCACAAGCTGCCGTGCTCAACCACAGCTATCACAGACCACCGCCCCCTTTCTGCTAACGTTACCCAGTGCTCAGCAGCGCCGATTCATCACCGCTCAACGGTACCCTGATGATGACCCAGCTGTGCAGTTTGCCAAGACCCACTACGACTCAAAGCGCACCGGAGACGACAAGATGAAGCTTCTGTTCAAGCACACGAACAAGGAGCTGCAGAGGCTGAATAAGGAGGTGGACCCAGATGGCGAGCGGGCGCAGACGACCAACAAGCTTTACTGGCGGCGACTGTGGATCCTGCATGAGGACAACACATCGCCGGCAGGCCAGCGCGCGCGCGCGTGCTTTGCCCATGTGACAATGCTGACGTAGGCATTCAATTTGTTGGTCGTTGCAGTCAAGCGGCAGGTCATCACGAGGCCTCGCTTCTTGCTGCACTGACACAATCCTCTTGGGGTCACCAGCTCGCCAACCATTGGCGCAAAGTGGTCAGGCACATTGCATGCATAAGGCTTTTCAAGGTCTTGCACAATGCGGGCCCAACACAGCAGGGCAGTGGGGAGATGCAGCACGCCCGGCTTCAGGCGGTGTATGAGCTTTGGTAGATTAAGCAGCAGATGGGCTCGGAAGTGCTGCATTGTACGTGCACACTTGAGGCCTTGGGCTAGTTGCTGACTGCTGTTCGTCTGCTCTGAATTTGTTCCTATCATGGCTCTAAGGATTGGCGGAGTGCGACTTTTAGACGACAGCAGCGCACGCCTTGCTGGCAGCAGAATGCTGACGGAATGCACACGGAAAAGCAATTGCGTCAGTCAAGTATTTGGAAGGATATGCTGCTTGTGTGTATGGCTTGTTTGCCGGTGCCAAGTTGCAGGTATGAAGCACTTGTTCAGTGAATTCAACAAAGGGGGGTGGGGGTGAAGAATTTCAACTTGAACTTGAAGTTCACCCATAGTAGGCTACAGAAGCGTAGCGCGCAACATACTGCCATCATACTTTGTTTCACCTTGGTGACGCGCTACCGGAGTAGCACAGCCCCGAGCGCAACTCGGGCTGCATCACACCAATGGTGTGCTGCGCAAGATAACATGAAGGAAATCACAGGTGCTCACGCACCAGCAGCTACTGAGCCTGCTCCGTACCTGCCGCCCCTGAGGTTGTCGCAGTGGCTACTGACGGCATGGCGCTTCATGGTGAAGCTTCTCGGCTATGCTATGGTGCTCCAGAGCCACCTCCCCCGACCGCTGTGCAACCTGTTCTCCCACATCACAAATGGGCCATACAGCCCTGCACGTAACGATGCAGTACTGCTGAGCCTGGCCTACAGTCACTACTGCGAGAAGGCGCGCTGGGTGTTGGACCTGTGCCAGGAGTCTTACGAGGAGATTTGTGTTCCGGCATGCAGCGTGCGCCTGACAGGTAACCCTACACACTGCGCAGTGTGGCAGTGGCGTGCTGCTTGAGCATGTGAATGCGCCCTTGACCGCATCAGGCGGCCATGTGCGACAGATACAGAGTCATAAGGATGCAGTGAGGTTGACCAGCATTGCAAGCGTACTCCAGATGTACTCCAGATATACAGACAGATGCCAACACATACAGCTGCCAAGAACAACTCACTTCTTGTACTAATACTACACACCCATTGACGAATCGAGCCATGCGCCTCTTCCCTGCGCACATCGAGCACCGTGCTGCCGGTGCCATCGACCGACTCGCTTTTTCTGAAATAGTCACGCTACTGCCGACGGCGGCCTGTGCATATGCGCGCCGCCCTGCCGCGCAGCCAAACTCAACGGCTCCAAGGCGGCGTTCGGCACGCTGCCGCTGGTCGTCGCCACGGTCGACGGCGAGCGCGCCATGCTGCCGGACTCCGGCGACGTCACGGCCATGCTGTGCGAGAGCAGGCAGCAGGCGTGGCTCTACCCCATGGCCGACGCCAGGGCCCTCGAGACGTACTTCTCGGACCAGTTTGGGCTCCCCGCGTTCCGCGCCGCGTACTTTTACATGCTGTCGCCGGCGACCTGCGAGCCAAGGGTCATGGCGGCGATCACGGCGCGGGGGGTGAGGGGGTGGCGGCGCGCGCTGGGGGGGCTGCTGTGGCCGGCGCTGGCTGACATCATGCTCAGGTGACGCTCAGTTGGCGCTGGACACCCTGACAGGGGTTAGGGTTAGGGAGAGGGTTAGTTTAGGTTAGGGTTGGGGTAAGGCGATGCTCAGTTGGCGCTGGACATGCTTGCTGGCCATCCTGGCTCAGGTGATGCTCAGTTGGCTAGACATGCTGACGAGGGTTAGGGTCAGGGTTAGGGTTAGGTTAGGGGGAGGGTCATGTGTTGCTGAGTTGGCGCTAAACGTGCTGTTTATCTTGGCTCGGCAGCCTGGTAGCGTCTGCAAGGGCTGGCCTTTTTGTATTGATATAAACCTTACTGGTGATGGAACCACGTAGATTCCGTACAGCAAGCTTAAATACCATTCATCTTGGCTTTTTCGCGCCCTGAGCGAGAATCAATAAAAAGTGCAAACCCAACTGGTGACGAAGCGCATCGATGCAGGGTGACGCTCCGCTGAGAGGTGCACGAGTGTCTGCTGACCGTGGTGGCGGAGGACAGCAGTTGCAGTCCCAATTTGTTGGTCAGGTGTTGATACAGATCGGTACAACTTAGGGTACATGGGGGCAGCTGCTGACTAGAGCATGCCATATGGTCTGGTCGTGTTTCAACTCTGTGTGTGCTGAACGCAGGGCTGGTCCCTCACGCTTGAGTGGCGGCACTGGCCACGTTGAGCAGTGCTGACGATCATACCTCGAACACCATTGTCTGCCTACCGTGAGCGCATTTACCTGGCACAATCTCTTGCTGCCACCCGCGAAATATGTTGTACCTTCGGAAATGTGTTGCGCCCGCGCATCATCGTGCAGCAGCGGCGGCGGCGGCGGCGGCGCAACACCTGCTGGATTGCAGCAGAAGTGCTGACGCCACTTCACGTGCTTGAAAAACCAGCGCGGTAACGGCAGAAACGCATGTGACTTGGGGCAGTGAAAAGGTTGCCCCCTGCGGCAGCGCTGAGCAGTGCATCTATGCAGCAGCGATCAGCACTCGCTGCCTTCATGCGCTCCGCCACCTGGGCCCGTGCAGCCCGTAACGCAGCTGTTGTCCAATCAGCCTGGCGGCAGCGGCGGGCGATGCGTGCAAGCCGCCGTGATTGTCATGGTCGCCCTCAAGGCGCGTGCTGACTGATGAGCATCATCGCTCAGTCGAGCGGTGGTCAGCGCTCAGCAGCGGCAGCGCACGCGCTTGCGGAGCCGCATCAGTTGAGGAGATACTGACGAGGCACGGCTCAACCACTGGCAGGTGCTGTGCAACGACGCACGGCGACAACGTTATGTTGTGTAGGGGCTTATGGCAGTGACATGCTCATTGTGCCGTGCGCACGCGTGACGGTTTCGGCAGTTACGCCTGCCGGCACGAATGCATTCACTTCTGTGTCGCACCACACGGCTGGCATCGGTCTTCTATTGCATCGGACACCCAAGAACATGAAACCCCAATTACGGTATGAAAGATGAATGCCAGAAGCGCATGTCGCGAAAGACTGCGCGCGCTGCGCCGTGCCAGGCGCGCCTGCAGCGCCCGCGCACACAGGCACCATGCTCAACACAGTACCTACTGATCGCGCACGCGCTCTCGCGCGCGCCGCGCGCCGCCGCCGCTGCCAGGTTCATGCGCCTCGAGGCGCAGCTGCCGTCAAATTTAGAGGCAGTGGACGCGGCATTCGCGCTGGTGGAGCGGCGGCTGCGGGAGGGCGGGCCGTACCTGTGCGGCGCGGAGCTGAGCGCTGCCGACATTGCGTTTGCGTCGCTGGCGTACCCCATGGTGCTGCCGCCGGAGCAGGCGCACCGGTTCATCGCCAGGTGACACTCCGGCCCCAGATTCGGGACCCGTGCCCACGCACAATGTTGCTCTTTCTTTGAACGCCAACTCTCCAGAAGCTCATCTTATGTGATGCGTATTACGTCTGTGCGGCGCCGAGCTGAGCGCTGCTGACATTGCGTTCGCGTCGCTGGCGTACTACCCGATGGCGCTGCCGCCAGAGCAGGCGCACTGGTTCATCGCCAGGTGACACTCCGGCCCCAGATTCGGTACCCGTGCCCACGTACAATGTTGGTGGTTCTTTGAACGCGGACTCTCCAAAAGCTTATCTTATGTGATGCGTATCAGGTCAAACTATGCAATCGTGCCGCCGCCGGAGCAGGCGGAGCGCTTTGTCAGCAGGTGACGTGCCGCACCCGATGGGCTCGATTGTGGCCTCTGCTCACCGGCTGCTGTCTTGTTGCGATCGCCTTGGCTTCACTGTAATACACGGCTCTTCGTGATCCCGTCCGTGCTGGTCACGCTTTGGCGCCTCCAATGGCACTTCGCCGGTGTGCCTGCAACTTCAACACTGCAACTTCAGCATTCCGCTGCACTGAGTGTCCATCACCAAGTACAGTATGAAGCCAGAAGCGTCACCGCACCACCCGTCCTCAAGCTACGGTATTTGTAGACTTCAGGAGGGATGACCGCAGCAACAGAGCGCTGCTGCAGTGCGTTCACGACGGCCATGCGCAGAAATCACATTGGCATGCCGGCTGGCGGTCCCTTGTGGCGCCAACGGCACTGCAGCCGTCACGCAGCGGCGCAACTGCAGGCGCCAGCTCATTGTTCAGCGCTGACTGGCTTGTCGTACTTCGTGAGTCAGTGAGGCAAAGCTGAGCACCGTGAACCTGCTGAGCATCGGGGCTTGGATTGTGAGCACTGCTGCACTCCGCTCAACCAGGCGCTCCGTGCGGCTGGCTCGCCGCTGCGTCAGTAGTTGAGCATCTATCACAAGTTGAAGTTCACAGCTGGTGCCCAGCGCTCAGGCGCAGCCAGTTCTCGGCTCATGCCGTCGCTGACTGCGCGCTCCCCGTGTGGCAACATTGCGATGAACGCGCGTTGCGCTGCGCGTTTCATCACCGTCGGCGGGAGGCCATGGCGGCACCCTTCGCGCAATGTTCGCCCACTGCGCCTTCATTGACCTTCAAGCTTGGGAATCGTGTCAGTCACGTGGCAAGTCGCATCTGGCCTATCACCTGGGGTCAGGATCCGGGGATGAGGTTTAGGGGTGGGACAAGAATTGCGATTGGGACACGCGTAAGCGCGTAGTGAATGGATGGGCCGACCTGTTGCCTGCGCATTTGCCGCCTTTCGCCGTGCCGCATGAACCCTGACCCTAGTAGGTTACCCTACCCCTGAGGGCGCCGCCCTCCACATGATGGGAGGGTCAGAATCAAGGTTGGGGTTTGCTGGCACTTGTGGTTCAGGGCACAGTTTACTGCTGACGTATCGCTGCTGCCCTCCGCCCTGCTGTGCAGGGAGTCGCCCGATCTGCCGGAGGCATACGCGCGCATCGTCGACAGGTACCGCGCGACGCCGGCGGGCCAGTTTGCGCTGCGCGTGTACGCCCACAACCGGCACTCGCGCGCGCCCCTTCCCCCGTAGTTAGAGTTGACGCTCCTCAATATCAGGCTCTTGCGTGCCCCCTTCCCGGCAGTACCTCAGATGCGGTAACTCAGATGCCACGTGCAGAAGAGCATAGAGAGCAGTTGGAGGTGAGAGTGGGGAGGAGAGGGGGGGGGCATCATTTAGAGGGAATGGCAGTGACTCTCCATTAGCCGCTATAGCAGCGCGAAGCAGTGAAGCGTGCCTTACGGAGGCGGCTCCCTTTGCCTCTGCCACATTTAGCCATACAGTGGTGTTATTGGTCGGAGTGGAACAGGGGACACACATATGTCTGATCTGACGAGAGGATCAGCAGGTGACACAAATAAGGGGGATGACTACAGCACAGCAGCTGGAAAATCACAGAGTCAGCGTGATGGGTGAGCAAGGTGCTTTTGGTGCAGACACCGTTGATGCCTGTCCGCATTTGGTTTGGCATTGCCACGCTATAGCCTACTTCAAGAAGTATATACATGCGCACGTTCAATGCAAACTTCCTCCTGTTCAACTGGCACTATGACTGATGGCTGCATTGCCTCTAGCTTGTCTGCGCACGCAACTCAGTTTGAATTTCAACAGGGCGCAACGGCTTGTGATGAAGTATGGAGGTGTTACCAGGTTAATAAAGGCCCATCTTGAAGACACAATGAGGGACTTCAAGGTACACCTGACGTGCTGGAGCCGGTGCTTGAGAGTCCAGCAACGCTCTGTGCCACTTCATGTGGGCAAATCAGCCACAACAGCAGCGTCGGGTGACCCGAGACGCAGTTTACGAGTTATGGGCGCAGATACGACCTGATGTGTTTTTGAGTGATGGCAGTCGCTTCTGAAACTCTCCGTTGGCCAACGGATTCGTGATGCATCGGACTCACACTCATCGATGGCAATCAAGCCTTTGACACAGATGAAAGATGAATCTGAACCTTCTGACTGACGGGGGTATCCGGCGCACTGGGCTCCAATGCACTCATGGTGATGCATCACACTGGTAGAACTGATCTGGTCAAATTACTCACGTAAGTTCAGTGTGACTTGAAGCAGTGATGTCTGTGGAGACAGGTGGGGTGTTTCTGCTGTACATCACATGTACTGGCAGGGTGCACAAGAGTTGCATATATGTACTTACGAGGTACTTGGAGTGATTGTGGCGGCGGGTCATTGCGCGCAGTAACCTGCCGTACGCGTGAGATGTGCAAGGATACGCATGAACCATGCAAGACCAACCCTCGCAGGCATGAAGCCCAGGTGCAAAAGCATGCTCACATCGTCCGTCAATCCAAGCATACAGAAGACTGCACGCACACACCCCGGACATTTCAGTCACGCAGAGCCTACATTATCGTCATCGCGACAGGCCCCGCCCCCCTCGCCCCCCCCCTCTTGTGACCACCTGTCGTCCACCCCCACCACGTCCAGCTGCAGTATGTCCGCGCGGCACCCGAGCAGCGCCCCCACGCTCGGCACCGTGCGCCCGAGGTCGCCGTGCACGAACTCCTTAACGTACGTGCCGGCGCTCGTGGTGAGGCTCAGCACGAAGAAGCGCGGCGCGACGCGCGCCGCGCGCAGCGCGCGGACGGTCTTGACGCGCGTCAGCGCCGCGCGCCGGTGCAGCACGCGCACGGGCGTGCTCTGGCGCACCTCGAGGTCTGCGCCGGGGGGGTGCGCGTGCAGCGCGGCGTCGAGCTCCGCCTGCGACACGTCGCGGCTGGTCCAGACGACGCAGCGGTAGTGCTTGCGCTTGCCCTCGGCGCCCTCCTGCCGGGGGGGGGGGGGGGGCGTAGGGGGGGAAGCAGGGGTAGGTCAGCGCAGGCGAGAGGGGGGCAAGAATGCGTGTTCTGCATGCGCGGCTCGCGGTCAGTGCTGTGGGCGTATTTCAGGTGCGATAGACTGCAGCTTGCGAGCGCCATGCTGGTCCAGACGACGCAGCAGTGGTACTCGCGCTTTCCCTCCGTGCCATCCTGCGGGGGGGTTGTGGGGGGGGCGGCGGGGGGGATTTGAGCGCAGACAAGAGAGGGCCACGACTGCGCGTTCACGCATGCGCAGCTCGCGGTCAGTGCCGCGCGCGGTTGACCCATTGTTGAACTTTTGTTTTTGACCGGGGGATAGTGATGATTTGAGGTGCGCCAGGCCACGCGGCTGCGGAAGGGCCATGCTAATGTAGATGACACAGCGGCAGCACTTGCGCTTGCTTTCAGTGCTGCCCTGCCGCGTGGCACGGGGGGGCCGCGAGGCGGGGGGTGAAGGGGGGGGTCCATGTGTGCCTCGTGATTGTGCTACTTTGTGGGGGGGAAGTCAAGGTTGTTTCAAGCTGCGGCTGCAGCAGCGCTCAGCTCCCCCAAGTGCGTTCCCGTCCTTGGCGCGCAAGCACCGCAAGGCGCCGACCGTAGGCACGGACCGCGGTGATGCTGTGCTGAATGCACACATCAGGGCAATGCGGAAGTAATTCGTAGCACATGCCGCTCCCCCTGAACTCACAATTTCATCGAGCTGAATGTATGAATGATATCCATGTCTAACTTCAAGTGCAGCAGGTGTACACAATATGTACAGGCAAAATGCCGCCGCCAGCCGGCAGCGCCCACCTGTATCTGCGAGTAGATATCGCGGCCGACCAACTTGAAGTCGCTAACTTCAACTGCACCTTCGCTGTTGAGCCCCGTGCAGGCGTTCACCTCGCGCTGAAGGCGGGGCAGAGCGTCCGCCAGCTGCTGCGCGGTGACCTTAGAGTCTATCACCTCGAGCACAAATGGCCGTCCGCTGAAGCAGCGCGGAAGCACAGAGGTCAACACGCGGTGCCTGGTTCAACAACTTGAGGAAGTGCACACGCGCAATGCTGGACATTAAGTGCATGCCGGACATCAGCGATTCAAACCAGGCTATGAAATAGATAAGTTGGACTCATATGATTGTGAGCGCTACTTGGGGTGTACTTCTGAGAGTATGCAACAATGCTCAGCCGCGGAATAGAGCGCGCAACAGAGGGCGCCTGGTTCAACTTGAGAACATGCACGGCGCGCATGCCCACCCGCAAATGCCTGAACGAGGCACTGAAAACAAATATATGGTATTGGATTAGTATTGGATTCACATGTGGTCAGCACTGGGGTGTATGCAGCAATGCTTAGCAGCAGATTGCATATAAGGGCGCTGGGCTTTCAGGACCGGACATCTAGTGGACCGGTGGCAGCGTCGTCACAAAATGAACCTGACATGCTTGCTGAATATCAGGTCCAGGCATTCGTCACATCTCACATGTTCCTCTGATGGCGCCTGAGTCACTCACTTTCCCAGCATGCGCACGTCCATGTCCTCGCGCCCCGCGCCCGCGAGCTTCACCTCCCTGCAGCGCGCCAGCGCCTCCAGCGGCGCCGCGACGATCTCCTGCACGCTCGCGTCGCCGATGCGCACCGCGTCCGCGCCGCGCCCGACCGTCCACGGGCTCTGCGGCACGCTGCGCGAGAGCTTGCGGTAGCGCCCGAAGACGTACTGCGGCTGCCGCTCCAGCGCCGCCGCGCACTGCAGAGGCGCCGCCGCCGCCGCCGCCGCCGCGCCCACGCCGCGCTGCTGCTGCTGCTGCACCGCTGCAGTACCTGAGTGCTGCTGCTGTGCTGCCGCGGCGGGCGAGCGCTGCTGCTGCTGCGCAGTGTCTGCAGCTGAGCACTGCTGCTGCGATGGCTGCATCGCGACAGCAGCGCTCCACGCGGCGGCCCACGCGGCGAGCCCCGCGCGCGTCGACTGCGAGGCCTCCGCGATGCCCTGCGGAGGAAGGACGGCGCGCAGCGTGAGGTGGCTTTTGGATGCTTCGCTGCTGGCGGACAGGATTCGAGTCAGAATCTGAGCCGGAGTCTTGCCCGTGAGGTTCAGATTTCTGCTGCTGGCTCTGCTGCAGTGCCGTTCATGACGGCACGGCAGGCCCATTGACTGCCGGCAGTGCCAGAGCGCAATGCAACCTCAGGGACAAGGGTGTGCTGCCACATAGACTGTAGCGGGAATTCTAACCCTTGACCCTAACCTAACCCTAACTCCGGTCCAGTACGACATGCACTCCTCATTCAGAAATGGACTGGCACATAGAGATTGTGGCGGCTCTGACCTGTGCCACTTGCATTTTACGCAGTGTGGCGCCAAGAGGCTCGTAAAATGTAATCGAGTGCAGCCAAGACGGTATAGCAAGTAGGTAGACACCTCAAGCGAGCTGGTGTTCGGACAAACCAAACCTACGTGGTAGAGACAGCCGCAGCTGCCATCATGCACAGTTCAGGGAAAGCGTAGACATGATGACCAACAAAGACTGCATTGCGCTGCTTCAATTGCCTCGCGCCTGCGCTGCAGCCGCTTATGGCGTCCGAAAGCGTACAGCTCGACAAACACTACCCCGTTGCCATGCGCGCTCAGCAAAGCATTGTCATTATGCCAGCCTCCACGTGGTGCAGAGTTCAATTCAGTGGCAGGAGCACGCCTGACCTTTGCAACTGCCGAGTGCGTGAGGTAGGTGCAGGAATCCGCTTTCAGGCGCTTCCGCCACCCCCCCTGTTTCTGGTACCTGCGCTGCTGCTTGGGCAGCGGTATCCGCAGCAGGTGCGCAGCCTGACTGTCCGCCGCCTCACTGGTGACAGTCAGCATCAGGCTCAGTTCGCACGCGGTTGAACAGGACCCGCCGAACAGAGCCTCCAGTTGAGGGGCGAGCATGAACCGCAGGGCGTCCTTGTGATCGACCACCTTGGCAATGGTGCTCGAGTCGAAATGCGCGGCGTGCGCCAGAAAAAAAGCCTTTTCGTGGACGGGAAGGCACGGCGGCAGGGTCAGGTGCAGCGCCACTCCCTGAGCTGCTGTGTGCCCCGACTCACGCAGGGCCTGTCGGCACCTGTCCAAGATGTCCGCTGCTACGGCAGCGGAGCTCAGGGCTGAGGGTGGTGCTGGCTCTTGTTGCGGCGCGGCTTCCTGGAGGTTGTTGCATGATTCAGCAGCAGCAGCAGCAGCAACTGCGTCATGGCTGGTGCCTGAGGTCTGCAGGATTCCCAAGCAGAGTGGACAGGGTGGTGCAGCCTCAGGATTCACCGGGCCACTGGGGCACGCTGCCTCGAGGGCGGCGGCAAGGGCGGGATCGGCAGCGCTGTAGACCTCAGCAGAACTGCACCCCGCCAATCGCAGGACACAGCGGTCGCACACCCTGCTCCCTCGGAGTGCAGCCCAGGCCTCTGAAGTGAAGCGACCTGCGAGCAATGACTCGATAGCCTTCGCCAGGCCTGCAGCCGACGCATCTGATTGAGGCGTGATGCGAACTGCGGGAGTGCCCAGATCACCCATGGCCGTCATCACACTGCTCTTCTCGCTTTCTTCGCAAGCGGCCGGAGACTACTTCAAAATGGTCGTGCCGGGGTGCGGCCCTTGGATGTGAAGTTCCCCCTGCTCCACAAAGAATCAACGCAGCGCCTGCAGGCTGGCACACGCACACTCTCGCGGAAAGGGGGGGGCGATGGCTGCGGCGATGCGCGCCGTCGGACTGGCACTGGCACTGGTGACCTGCACCCGGGTGCAGGCGTACAGCAGCAGCTTTGCCCAGCCTCTCGCAGCTCGGCACCACCATGCTGTGGCGCCACCGCGGGAAGCGTGGACCCCGACGAGCGGCGTCACGCAGCTGCGAACACGGCGGCAGGGCTTGCAACAGATGAGCCTCACCAGGGCTTTGATCAGGGCAGTGGGGCAGCAGCAGCGGCAGGGATCTGTGCAATTGCGATCTTCGCCACAGGACACCAGCACGCCACCAACGGATACAGGTGCGTGCCGGCCGCTGCTCTGAAATGTTGTACGTGTTGTTGACGTTGCACAAGAATTTTTAGATATTGTGCACATGTGCGCACGGTCCTGAGATCTGAGCAGTTGAACATGTTTCTGTGTGTCAAAGCGCCACTTCCGCTTATACAGATCTCACTCCAGTCCCTCGGCCGGCGCCATGGCTGCTTTCTGCACAAAATTGTTCTGCGATGAGTTCACAAAATTGCAGTTGTCTTCTTCAATCGCATCCGATTTGGTTCCAGAAGCATGGTTGTACTTCACTTTTGCGCGCAGGACATGCTCTGACCTTTACAAAATGCTGAGGCCTGCGAAACCTGAGGTTGTACGCATTGCAGCCGGTCTTGCCGAGATCACATATCTCAAAGTTGTTGGCAACAAGTGAAGTGAAAAACTGCGTCATTTTCGGCAAGCATGCAATAGGAATTGATTTCAGTGTACATCCGAGAACTCCATGTGGCTAGACACAGTTACGGAAGTGAACATGCAGTACGCAAATCAATGCGTCAGTTCCCAGTATGTAATGAGATCCACATGAAAAAGCAGTCGAATTGCACTGCAGACTGCACTTGCTGCATCGCCCACCAAGAATACTGCAAGTTGTGTCTGGGCGTGCCATGCAGACAAGCTTGCGCTTTATAAATCAGAAGCCATCACATTTTCTGTACTTGCGCCAGCTGACGAACGCAGTGGCACCAAATCTGACCGGCCACCATGACCGACACAGCTTGTGTGTATGGTGCGCTAGACCTGAATTGATTGCGCACCCTCTAGCGTTTGGGTTAGGGTCAGGGTCAGGGATTGATGTGTTGCAGGTATGAAAGATGCCGCACGAGCCACGTGCCTTGGCGCGCCGCATGTCTGATTGTCCCACAGGATACCCAGTCACTGAGGGTTAGGGTTAAAGTTAGGGGTAGGGTTAGGGTTAGATGCTAGATGGGTCAGCACATGAAGCTGCGGAATATAGTGCTATGTTTATTTGAATGCATTCTGGCAAAGGGCAAATGCATTTGCGATGCATTTCTGATCCATTGTGCTGTATCCCTCATGTTCTCTGACACATTTATGATGCATTGTTGCCACAAACACGCATTCAAGATTTTTTTTACTGAAATGGTTGAGAATGCATTCAAACTGATTATTTCGAACTTTGCGGCAGCGGCCCCCGCCCGCGGGCTCACGAACCCCGACATGAAATTTCACATATATTTTATCAACACCATTGTGCTTACAAATGCAATCCTTATGGTTCTAGACTTGCTAAGCAAAGCAGAAAATCAGAAGCAATTATGATGAAACATGTGTATGGGTTCTCTCCCGTGACATTTCTTGGATGTTGTGCTGAGCAGGGCAGCAAATCAAAAGATTCTCATTGAACAGGTCATATGTGTGCGGGTGTCTCTCCTGTGACATTTTTCAATGTTAATGTAGACCCACGACAGCGGGAGCCACGCTGTGCAGGCGCGCAGATGCAACATGCAATCGCAGCTTGCGCGCTGCTGAAGTGCGCAACGATACTTGCCCACTTACGTTTCCACTTTGAACACTCTCGCAACTGATTTCATTGCCACACGGTCAGTCAAAATTCATGCAAAAATGTAACTGAAAATGTCAAGAAGTTTCTTGTTGGTCTCACCTGCCAGATTTCCATTCTGAAGCAATCATTCCTCGAAGTACAATAGTTCCAGCTGCTGATGTCACTCATGAAGAGTCGGTACCCTGTTCCTGCTACGTTTCCGACAGGACCCCCCAAACCAGTTGCCGCAACACTTGACAATGCTGACGCCTCTGCCAAAAAACAAAATTGGATTGCGGCGGTCTATCGTGTTGCGTGACATTGCTCAGTCCAGTGAAGCGAACCACCTCTTTGCACTTTCACTAGGGGCGCTGACCTAATGGTGCACAGTGCTGCGAGCACGGCTGCTGTGGAACCACCCATGAACTCGCTTGCCGTCAAGTTGCCAATGAATAAGATACCACCTGATTTAAAACTGGTGACAGAATCAGTCACAATTCCTAGCTAGTTGTGGTCTCCAACCAGCCTGTGGCACTGCCTCATGCAACGCTTGAAGTTTTACTATGCTTGAAGTTGTGCAACGCTTGAAGGTTGATCACGTGTTTGCATGCGCGCTCTACGGCGATGCGCCCCTCGTCCCCTGCCCTGGTACCGGCGCTGACGGCATTTGAGAGCTGCACAGCAGCTCTAAATAACAGCAGCTCTAAATGTGCTCAGCAGCCGTGCAGCGCAGTGCGCCGTAATCCTACCTACCTACCGTGACTGCCCGTTAGGGTTGGGGTCAGGGTTAGGCAGGGCTAGCGCCTGAAGTCAGACGGCCTTGACGCAACTGATTTTAGGTTTCGAGACAGGCTATAATTTTGGCTACGACGTAACTGGCGCAACCTTATTCCAAAACATGATCTTAAAAAAGCTTCTATGTAAGTGCTTCCACGGTCACTACTAAGACCCACAGCGCCGACATAAGGGCAAGGGTTAGGGGTACGGTTGGGACTGAACCTAGTTACGACTCTAATCCGAGGCAAGACTTGCAAGTAAACACGCGAGTAATGAGCAATACTCAAAAGTAAATCGGCGAGTATCGCCAGTTGCGCCACGAGTCACTTGGGCCGCCAATTGGCACTACTAGCTGGCGCAACCGCTTTGGCTCAAGGGTTTTGCCATTAATGCTTCCACCATGGCAACCCAAAGCTTCAGTCTTCGCCGAGTTGCACGATGGAGCTGACTGACCAACATCACCACATTTGAACTTGCCCTACTTCAACTAGATGAAACCGGCGCTGTGTTCGACGCTGCGCACGTGGCATGCGCAGGCTACGCGCCGTACCTCACAGAGGCAGCCGTGCGCTGGTCGCAATGCATGGTTGACCTCAACCCCGCAAGTTCATGTTGCAGTTTGCTTTAGAGTACAGTAGAAAAGTCTCAATCACGACGCTCTGACGCTGCCTGCAATGTACGCTTGGCAGGCGAGGCACTGTACTTTACAAGGACGACTATGCGCTTGCAGTCACATACGACATCATGGGTGCAGCTGAACACTCCAACTTCATTATTTGAAGTCAGCTTGTAGTAAGCGCGCTGACGCTGCCACGTACACTCCGCGCCGGCGAGGCGCTGTGCTGCACGGAGACGATCATGCACTCGCTGTGATGCTCGAGATGGTGGATGGACTTTCATGTTTAGAAGTGTCATTGTTGTCACCTCATTTGAGGAGGGAAGGCCTGCACAACAAACGCAGCGCGTGCAGGCGAGGCGCCGTACCTCACAGAGGCGGCGATGCGCTCGCTCGCGACGGCCGCCGCGCGGCGCGCCCCCGCGCACGATGAGGCAACTTCCGCGCCTACCTCCGCCGCCGTTGTGCGCGAGACAAGCGAACGCCCACCGCCCCTCCCGCCGCCGCCGCACCGCGCTGCGCAGGCAAGGCGCTGTACTTCACGGAGACGACGATGCGCTCGCTCGCGTCAGTGCTCGGCTTAAGTGACTGACCTTCAGCTCCACGCTCACAGGTCCCTCACTTTGAAGAAGGGGGTTCTGAACGCTGCACGCGACACGCGGCACGAGCAGGCGAGACTTGATGCGCTCGCCAGCAACGGCTGCTGCGCGGTGCGTCGCCGCGCGCTACGGGCGAACTTCTTCCGCTGACCCCCGCCTCCCCCCGCGCGCCGCCGCTGCAACCGCGCCACGCGCCGCTCGCCGCCGCGCAGGCAAGGCGCTGTACTTCACGGAGACGACGATGCGCTCGCTCGCCAAGGCGGTCGTGTGGCGCGTCACCGCCGCCGTCATCACGCTCATCAGCGGCCTCGTCTTCTCCAAGAACCTCAAGACGGCGGCGTCGATCGTCGGCTCGGACTTTGTCACCAAGAGCGGCTTCATGTTCCTGGGCGAGCGCGTCTGGAACAAGGTGAACTGGGGCAAGGGCGCCAAGACGGACGGCGCGAAGCGCAGCCTCGCCAAGGCGCTGCTGTGGCGCGTCTTCGCGGCGGGGAACACGCTCATCTGCGGCGCGTTCCTCGCGGGCGACCTGTCCGTCGCGCTCAAGATCGCGGGCTCGGACACCGTCTTCAAGACGTTCCTCTTCTACATCAACGAGCGCATGTGGGCGCGCGTGGAGTGGGGCAAGGAGTACGAAATAGAGTTCGTCATCTAGGCGGCGGTGGCGGTGGCGGCGGCGGCGGCCCCAGGGTCACGCAGCAGCGGCAGCGGAATGAGCCGGAGGGGTCATGGCGGCGGCGGCGGCGGCGGCAGCGGCGGCAGCGGCGGCGGTGGAGGCGGCGGAGGAGCGCTGGAGCAGCACCGGCAGCAGCAGCGGCGGTCGCTGCGGCGGCGCCGGCGCCGGTTGATGTTGCGGCGTGCAGTGCGTAGAGTGGCAATTTTGTCCTCGGGTTTGGTTGGTGTACACGCAGTGTACCCCATGTGTGCCTTGCACGCACGCATGTGTACACTCACATGACTTCGTGTCCGTATGTATCACAAACGTGCGGGGGGGAAGGGGACGGGGGGGATGGGGGGTGGGGGCAGCGGCGGCGGCGCAGCAGCGGCGGCGCCGCGGCAGCAGCGCCGCTGCTGCGCAGTCGCTGCTGCCACAGCGCAGCCGGCGCATGCCTTCGGCTTGCACAACCATCACATATGTGCGCCCGCGCATACGCTGCGGCGCTGGTTGCCGCAGCGGCTGATGCTGCAGCGCTGGTCGTCGAAGGCGCTGAGCGCTGCCCCCCTCATTTGAACTCGCATACAACATTTCCCAGTGTGACCTGGTGCGGTTGTGCTGCCGGTATGCATCGCGCTGTTGTCGTGATTGGCTGCCATCATTGATACCTGTCCGCTGACACTGGTGTTGATTTTCTGTGCAATGCGGCGCAGAGCGTGTAGTATGTGTAATGATGGTGCTCGTGTGGGCTTTTTGCGCCCTGAGCGAGAATTGATAGAAGATGCAATCGCCACCTGTCTTGCGCCTACAACATCAGAATGCTTTGGTGGCGCGAAATCCGCCGATACCCCTTGCAACCTGTACGACATTGCATGCATTGACAACACCTGGGCGCACACAAGTTGTGACACAACGCTCCTGGCTGATCAGTGCATGTGTTTGTGTGAACAGAGCGTGCGTGGATGCTCAGCTGATCCACAGATTTGAACAGTGGGTAAGTAGGTAGGGCGCGCAAATTCAAATGCAAGGGCTCATCGATGCACCAGCAGTAGCTGGAAGCATGGGCTTTGCACACGAGGGCAAAAACATGTGTACGTAGACAATTGGTGTTGGCTGGCGTTTCGCTCCCAAGAAAGGCAGCCTTCGGTCGTCCACAACAAATGCAGCGTGTCTTGACAGTCTTGTCATGCCTTACAGTCTGTAGGTCAAACACAACAGCGGTATCAATTATGACAGGTGGTCAACTGAATCATGCACATGATTCATGCACATGTGCAGCTCATACTTTGACATGGTGCTCGAAGAACAGAGCGCATGGTGTTCTGTCAGCATCGGCGAAGCACTTGCTTTCGCAAGCGACAAAATTGCAATTGTTGTCCAATGATAGTGGCACGACAAGTGTAATCAGAACATGACCATCCTGGTGCGCTTAAGATGATATGCTTCCGTGTGACACTCAATGCCCAGCGGAGCACTGCTTAGTGATGCTGTATGTATGCATGGACTTTCAAGCTGCCGTGACAAGGACCGTTGGGAATGCCCATGTCAGCCTTGTCCAGAGATTGGTCATGGACAATTTGCTCAACATGTATACTTCGAAGAGTAATGTTTGATATTGCTGCTGAGCAGCCTGCAGACCTCGTTTGGGACGTAATGCGCACGTTTACTTTCAAGCGCACATTAAAGTTTGACCAAATTGACGCATGTACCATGCTGACGTCTGCAAGAGGCAGTTTCAGGCACTGCGCCGAGAGCTGAGGACCCCTGCATCAGCCTGGCTGCATGTGCAAAACTCACATGTAATTATCACAGCGCATTGTGTTGAACACTGTGTTCCCTTAGTTTGCTGTCGCACGCTGACGGCAACGACGTGAACGGCCCGACAGGTGAAACAGACACACATGATGCTTCTTGGAGTATGTACTGCCGGGAAGCTTTGAATGGCATCATCACCGATGCACAGCACGCGAACTGCGAGTGCGTACAGGCATAGAGAGACAGAGAGAGAGAGAGAGAGCAGCACAACGTGATTCGATGGTGGCAGTTACACATATTCACATGCGCGGCGTCGCCTGATCGGGCAGCGGCATGCTGATGCCCATCTCGCGCAGCAGACTGGACGCCGGCCCCGGCCGCCCCTCCTGCGCCATGAACGAGTCCAACAGATGCTTCACCATATTCATGTCCACGTCGACAGCCGCGGTGCTGCTCGCTCCCCGCAGGGGGTCGTCCCCCTCGCCCCACCCCCCGTCCCCCGCGCCCGCTTCCCCCTCCTGCTCGTCTACTGCCGCCGCCGCTGCCGCCGCGCCCTCGCCGTCACCGGAGGCGGGCAGCGGGCCGACGGCCTTGGCCTTGGCGAGCTGCGCCGCAGCGCGCGCGCGGATGCGCTCCGCCGCCGCCGCGCCGCGCTCGTGCTGCGGCAGCTGCGCCTCCATGGCCGCGACGCACTGCGACAGGTACGCGTTGTCGGAGCGCACCTCCCACGCCTCGCGCGCGTCGTGCGCGGGCTCCGCTGCCGCTGCCGCCGCGCCGCCGCCGCCGCTGCGCGCCGCTGCCGCGTTGTCTGCCTCCGGCACCACCTCGTCGTCGCTGTCGACGTCGCAGAGAACCTCACGGATGAGCGCGCCGCCCGCAGTACCGACGCGAACGCGCGACTGGCGCGCCGCCGCCGCTGCCAAAGGCATCTCTTCGCCGTTGCTGGAGTCGCCGTCCTCGTCCATGCTGCCGCCGCCGCCGCCCACGCTGTCAGCGTCGTCGTCTTCGCTGACGTCCAGGTCGTCAATGCCCTCCAGCAGCCGCATGAACTTGGCGACGTCGAAGCTGATGCCGCTGAGCGCTGCCGCCGGCACCTCCGCGCCCTGCGCGCCGCTGCCCTCGTTCCCCATGAACGCACCCATTCCCCGCACGATCTCATCCAGGACGGCCGCCGGATCATCTGCGGCGTCGGCATCGAATACAGCGTTCTGCACATCGCGCAGCTCCTCGCCGTCGGCGAGCTCGACGGGCGCCGCCGCCGCCGCTGGAGCAGCCGCTGCTGCGGAGGCGAACTGCGCGTGCAGCGGCGCGTTGTTCTGCCGCGTCAGCATGGCCTCCAGCTCGCTGGGTTGCACGACCATCCACGCCTCGTCGTCGTTGTCCTCCGTGACCGGCGGGAACGGCGCCGCTTCAGGCGGCGGCGCTGTCGCGGCGCCCTCCTGCTGCAGCGAAGCGAGCACGCCCTGCAGCAGCACGTACACGGCGTGCAGCTGCGCGTCCTCGTGCCGCGCGTCGGCGCTGACGGAGCCACCGTGCGCCGTCAGGAACTGCGCGGCCTGCGCCGCCTTCTGCTGGTACGGCCGCGAGCCGCGCATCGCGCCGTCAAAGTACCCGCGCTCCTCCAGCGCGTGCGCGAACGACGCCGGCAGCGGCCGCGGCGCTGCGGCACCCGCCGCCGTGGCGTCGGGCGCCGCCGCCGCCGCGGTCGCGCGCTGCGCGCGCATGTAGAGAATCTCCATCCCCAGCGCCACCTTCTGGCCCAGGGCGGCGGCGGCATCCGCGGCGTCAGCGCTCAGGTGGGGCGCCCCTCCCGCCGGCCCCCACCCCGGCGGGAAGGACTGCAGCGCCACCATCGGCGGCGCCGCCGCGATCTGCGCGTACAGGTGGCGCGTGAAGCGCAGGCGGCACTCCACGCACGCGCGCGGCACGGCGGCCCTGCCGAGCGCTCTCATGGCGGCCGCGGCGCTGCCCTCGCCGGGCTCGCGCCCGCTGTACGCCTGCACCGCCGGCGCGATGAGGGAGGGGTGGCGGCGCAGCGCGGCGGCGACGGCGCGCGGCAGGAAGGCGCGCGCGCGGTGCACGTCGCTGGCTATTTTGCCCGGGTACGGCGCCAGCCGCCGCGCGATGGCCTGCTGCACGTGCCCTGAGGCGAGGGTAGTGCTGCTGCTGCCGGGGTGTTGGCAGCGGTTCCGCAGCAGGTGCAATCCCTCCGAAAGGGACAGAGGACCCTGCTTCTGTGCCGGCGTTGCGTTGGGACCCGTGACGCCGCTGTTGGCGGCTGTTGGCGACGAATCCGGCAGCAGAATGTGCACCGCGCCGTCCCGGAGCCAGACCCTGTGCTGCGAATTGACTGGAGTTAGGAATGGCGGGATGGCATCCGCGGCTTCGATGAGCAGAAACTCGCCATCGCCGTCAACGACGGACGCGGTAAGCCCTTGAGACCGATGCCGCGACGTAGCCTGCATGAGCAGGTGTACAATGAGCCATTCATCATCGATGTTGTCGCCAAATATGGTGCGCCCATAAAGATGGGGCTCCGGCGATGTTGTCGAGGATGCTGGGGGCGTGCGGACAGACAGAATGTAAGGCTCGCAGTGCCATATGTGCTCCCCCAGTGTGGATCTAGCATCCGCCAGCAATAGATCCCTCAATTGCTCCAGTGCTTCAGCTGCTTGCCAGGGTGGATCCACAAACACGCGGTACTCCACGCTGTCCAGCGATTGTTCAAGGCCCCGCAGGAAGGGCAGGCCTGAGGCATCAGAGGCCAGGAAGTCCTCCAAGGAGGGGCCGGCGTCGCCATCGCCGCCGTCTTGATCCATATCTCAGGTGGACCAACCAGAGTGCACTTATGCCATTACCCCCGACTTTGAGCGCGCAGCCCGACATATATCAAATTTTGGTGAACGTGCGGCTTTCACTCTTCCTGACACGCGCAGCGGCCAGGCAACGACTCAAACTGCAGCACCATGAGCCAGGGTGATTATCGTGTTGCGGACATCTCTCTGGCTGACTTCGGTCGCCGTGAGATCGAGCTCGCAGAGCATGAGGTGAGAGGGCATACTGGCAGAACCAGGTTCAGAGTCATTCAGTTGGACTTTTGTGCAGTTGTGGAGCGGAGGGGCAATGGTCAAAGCTCTCAGCAGGAAAGATCAGTTGTTGCTCACGTCTGCTGCAGTTGTTCTTGCAATCGCCCGGCTAGCTTCGATGCACCAACCTATTATTTGGGCAAAAAAATTTGGATACATTCAGTTGGTCCATTCGGCAACTGCAGAGAGCCATGACCAGCTATGAGAGCCGCCACCAACTCACGCTTGCTTCAAACTCATTGCTCTCCTCTTCTGACCGTCTCTGCAGATGCCCGGCCTCATGTCGTGCCGCGAGGAATATGGCAGCGACGGTGGGTGCCTCAAGGGCTCACGCATCGCAGGGTCCCTGCACATGACCATCCAGACCGCTGTGCTCATCGAGACCCTCAAGAGCCTCGGCGGGGACATCCGGTGGTGCAGCTGCAACATCTTCTCCACCCAGGACCACGCCGCCGCCGCCATCGCCCGCGACGGCTCCGCCGCCGTCTTCGCCTGGAAGGGGGAGTCCCTGGAGGAGTACTGGGAGTGCACCCTCAGCGCCATCACGTGGCCCGAGGACGACGGCAAGGGCGATGGGCCCGACCTCATCGTTGACGACGGCGGCGACATGACGCTCCTCATCCACGAGGGCTTCAAGGCCGAGGCCGCCTACGCCAAGGACGGCACCCTCCCCGACCCCACCTCCACGGACAACGCCGAGTTCAAGATTGTGCTCACGCTCATCGCGCGCGAGCTCCCCGGGAACCCGCAGAAGTGGACGAAGGTCGCGCAGCGCTGCTTCGGCGTCTCGGAGGAGACGACGACGGGCGTCCACCGCCTGTATCAGATGGAGGCCGCCAAGACGCTCCTGTTCCCCGCCATCAACGTCAACGACTCGGTCACCAAGTCCAAGTTCGACAACCTGTACGGCTGCAAGCACTCGCTGCCGGACGGCCTGTGCCGCGCGACGGACGTCATGATCGCGGGCAAGAGCGCTGTCATCTGCGGCTACGGCGACGTCGGCAAGGGCTGCGCGCAGGCCATGAAGGCGGGCGGCGCGATTGTGTACGTGACGGAGGTGGACCCCATCTGCGCGCTGCAGGCGGCGATGGAGGGGTTCCGCGTCGTGCGCATGGAGTCCGTCGTCGCGCGCGGCGACATCTTCATCACGACGACCGGCAACAAGGGCATCATCACGGAGGCGTACATGTCGCAGATGAAGAACAACGCGATCGTCGGCAACATCGGCCACTTCGACAACGAGATCGAGATGGAGCAGCTCATGGCGGCGACGACGCGCGTCAACATCAAGCCCCAGGTGGACAGGTCCGTAGAGTGGCATGAAAACGTACATATTTGGCTACATACCCGAATGCAGCGTATTTGGGGCGTATTTGGCAACCAGGAAATACACCTTGAGTAAACCTCAACATGCTAACATGCTGCGCGTGGGCGTATTTGTGGGGCATGCGGTGTATCCGAACAGATTCATTCGATTCCGAGCGTGCAGTCCACCACAGAAGGGGCACTTGATCACAGAGAAATAAACTTCAAAACTCGCTTCCCTTCGTGCAACCGCCCTACGCAGGTTCGTCTACCCCGACGGCCACGGCGTCATCGTCCTCGCGGAGGGGCGCCTCCTCAACCTCGGCTGCGCGACGGGCCACCCGTCGTTCGTCATGTCGGCGTCCTTCACCAACCAGACGCTCGCGCAGATCGAGCTGTGGCGCGAGCGCGAGAGCGGCAAGTACGCGCGCGGCAAGGTCTACGTCCTGCCCAAGGTCCTGGACGAGAAGGTCGCGCGCCTCCACCTCGCGTCGCTCGGCGTTGAGCTCACGGAGCTCTCCTCGGAGCAGGCCGACTACATTGGCGTCAAGGTCTCCGGCCCGTACAAGCCCGACACGTACCGCTATTAGGCGCGCCCGCATGCGTGCGCTCGCGCGGGCGCAGCGCGACTGCCGCTGCTGCTGCCGCTGCAGAGCACTTGACGCGGCACGCCCAGACGCGTGCTGCTGCTGCTGCGGAGCACTGGCGCGGCGGCGGGGGGCGCGGGAGGGGGGAGTCTTATCGTTGGCGGCACGTTGCGCGGCGCTGGCTCGCGCGTGACCGGCGCTCTTCGTCTGTTCAACTCCTTTAAATATCACAGCCATCATGTTCTCACTGGGATGCGCGTTGCGCGACGGCGGAGGGCAACGCTGGCCTTTCTCCAGGTGTGTTCTCTCTCTCTCTCTGCCTTGCAATGGCGCGCGGCTATGACAGCGTTCCGTCTTGCTGCAGCCTCGTCACGACGCGCGGCAGCGGTGGCCGCTGGCGCCTGCCGTGCTGCGCGCAGCGTCACCGCGTGCTGAGACGCTGTCGGACACGGCAGAGCCGCGGCTGGGATGGCGCATATTTGCCAGGCAGGTGCTTGCCTGGGGGGCAGCTGGAGGTGGGTTGCGTTGAAGTTGAAGATGAAGCGAGGTGAGTGTCAGCAGACCTCATGGGCACACACAGGTATGTGCTGTTGAAGTAGCGGCACTTCCCGCTGTATCTGCTACATATGCGTTTTTCAGGCCTGGCAGTTTCATAGGCGTGTTCTAGGGAGATGTCCTTTCTTTGACGGCTACTTCTACTACTAGTACCATGTGACCGTCACGTTCGGCTCTCTCGTTCAGTAATGTTGACTGTTGTAAGCCCACGCAGCCTCGGTGCACAACTTCTAGTCAGTAATATGTAAAAACTGTTGTTGGCCTACGCAGCCTCGGTGTACACATTTTACTTGTTGGACCATGGCGGCAAGTATAGCCGTTACGTACTGGCGGTTTCATTAGTTGCACTCATTGCTGCCGGTAGACCCACACAGACTGCCACGGCAGCAAAGTCACTCTTTGAAGCACACGACTGCCGCCAATCTGCCATAGCTCTAGTCACCTTGATGCGCACCTGTGATGGTGAAAAGGAACAGATTTGATGTTAACAAACATGACAGCTCACAACATTGCCACACTACGATTGGCCACTTCTGACCCAGTCTGACCATGGCCTGAAGCTTCATTGCCAAATGGGTATTTCAGTCTGAGCCACTTCTATCAACTTGATCATTTATTTAGCTGAGTGAGCAAGCTAAGCAAACACGTTGTTGCTTTCGACGATGCCAGAAACAGGTACACATCAAGACACAACCCTAGTATGTAGCATCAGTGGAAAGCAGAAGACAAGTACTCTTGGCATGATCTGCGCAACAGCGCGGAGAATGGACATTTCTGCGGGGGTATCACCTGATGTTGCCATTGTCTTAACGAGTCTGCGGTCACCTGGCACGGGCCTCAACTGCTCCCAAGTCGGCATATGTGGCAGCAGAAGTTGCAGCCAGCTACATCGTCAGGTATGCTGCTGCTGTGTGCTGCCCATACGTTTGTGTCCCTGTGCAATGCATATGACATACCAACAGAAGGACTAGCAGGACTACGAGGAGGCGCCCAGCTTCACCCGAAGACTCCCTCCGCCTCGAATAGGTGCGCGTAGTTGCGGCCGGTGCCGGTCATCCACAGCACCAAAGCGATGCTGTTCTGCAAGCCAGCCTCGCGCAGCTCTGCCATCCACGCCAGGTTTCGCCAGCTACATTCAGCAAGTTGAGCGCCTGTTGCTGGGACAGATGGTACCAAGCAGTCGAATCTGTGCCTGCTGGTACGTTCTCCAAGCTCGCCGCCACAGCGCCTTGAATTAGCCACTTTCGCAAAGCAGTGGCGGATGCAGCAGCATCGGCGCCAGCGGCCACGGGCGAACTGGGAAGCTGCAGCGCCCGGTGAACCTGCTCTGGCTTGAGTATCTGCACTACGCTGGCAGGGTCTTCCAGCCCCAGCTATGCGCTCGATGACGCTGACGGAGTCGGGCGTGAGGCGCGAAACGAGCTGCTGGTCGACTACCACGCCAGCTATACCCTCAGGCTGCTCACTCATATCGCACCTAGCGCAATGCTTTGTCAAGGCAGCGGGAATAAATGCCCCTTTTTCTTTCGGGGGTTTGCGAGAACGTCGAGCTGCTGATCGCCAAGAATAAACTCAGAAGCCCCCTTTTTCGGGGGTGCCTGGACGAGGGGGGTGTCGGATCAAGCCAGCTCGCTCTCGCAAGTCCAGTAAGTGTTGCCACCAAATCAGCATTAGTTAATCATGGCGATGCTCCCTCCCAAAAGTCCAGGCGCTCCAGTGCCGAACCCTGGGGCCCCAAATGAGAGCATGGAGAAGCCCACAGTGCCTCTGGCGCAGGCCGAGATGGTTATGCCGGGAGAGGCGATACCTACAGCGCAGGCGGGAGTGCCCATGGAGACCTGCAGGTCATGTGGCCAGTCTTATGTCCGACCAGCAGGTGAGTATATATGTCAACGCGTGCACTGTCACCTGAACTCGCGCTTACGTGCTCCTGAAGGGCTCCTTTCTCGCACCCAGATGTGAATTTCTTCAGCGTTGTCCTTTGCAAGTCATGCATCTGTTTGTGTGTCCGCTTGTGTTCCTCGAGGTGCTTTCTCCGGCAATGCTGCTTCACTACTGGACACTACAATTGATGCCTGATCGACCCCAGGGTGTGTCCCCCCCCCTATTTCCTCATAGTGGAAGCCAGTGCCAACATGCGCTCTGCGTGTTGCTGTTGTGTTTCAAACAGATGCCAATCAGTATCATGCGGGGTATTACAACTGCGAGCGGTGCAACCAGGGCAACACCAACAGCATCATACTGTGGTACTTGACATGCGGGCTGAGTGGTCTGTGCAACCGACAGACCTGCACCATCATGTAACTGTTTTTGGCGCCGGGAGCAGCGTAGTCTGACAGCACTACAGCACTGGCGGCGGCGCACCATGGCAGCTACAAGGCGCTGTGAACCGCAGCTGGTGGCTTTGATTGTACAATGTAAGATATCTCATCACGGCCTTGCTTGTACAATGTAAGACTTATCAGAGGTTGCATTGCACTGCTGTGCCACCCTGCTTGACATGGGCAACAATGAGTGTTGCTTGGCCTGGGAATTACAAGCTACCTGATGAAAGTGAACGATGTGCCAGCGATGTGCGCGCGTTGGCACGCAAGACTAGCAACTGCACACACATGTGTTGGCGCACATGGACGTCACCGCTTCTTGTAAATGCCACAATGCACAATCTCGAATTTCTCTCAAACCTTGCGAGGATGATATGATGCTTGTCTGCTGCATAAGCCTGCTTTTCCAACAACACTCGCAGCAAGCAGCATGCCATCACGAGCGAGGACGCACACCAACGCACACATAAAGATCCGCATGAACGTACTGTACAGAGGATGTCATTGACTCATGTGGCAGCCTGCCGCGCCCGTTGCCTGACGCTGCCGACAGGCTTGCCCATCGCTGCCGCCATTACGTCTGCATACGTCTCCTTCTGCCGCCGCTCCGCCTCTGCCGCTGCTGCCTCCTCAAAGCGTTTCAAACGCGCCTCCCGCGCTTCCTTCACCTCCGCCTCGGATGCCTTGACATCGTGCATCACTGGCCCTGCAGGTGCTCCCGGCATTGCATACGCTGCTGCTCCCGCTGCAGCTGCGTTTCGCTGCCGGTGCTTCCTGTAGATGGACCTGTGCAGAGGGCGCGTGGCACATGGGCGCTATGAAAAGGGTCTGCTGTCACCTCAGTACCCTAAAAACACTCCCAAGCATTCAATTTCACTACCAATGATGAGCGCAGCATACGGCAGCCATATGCGCACCGCTCGCCAGAAGTCAATGCTGTGTGAGTGCGGGTTGGCACAACAGATGGTGGTGTTGTTCCCAGTCACAGCAATGCTGCAGATGACACCAGTGTTGATGTAAAAGTACAGGTGACAGACTGATCGCAATGATGGTCAGAAACAGGCAGGGTACTAGGGCAACAGCAGTGCACTCAGGGGGGCCCGTCCCCCAAGATATATATATTATGCAACGTAGCATCAGGCAAGTGCCACCTGCACTATTCTGAGCACATTGCTGGCGCAGGCATCTGCAGAACACCAAGGACTACATGAACTTGAAGGCGTGCAAAGCTGGGACGTGTTTCACAACCGTTACTTAGCCTGCTGGCATGGCGCACTGCTTAGGCTGCGCAGTGTGCCACAAGGCAAGCCTCCATCAGGGCTTCCATATATTGGCCTCATAGGCGTTCCGCACTAAGCAGGCCTCGCTCAGGGCCTTGCAAGGGAATTTTTAGGCAGCGCAGAACGGCTGGCGGACAAGTGGCTGTCATGGAAACGCAACCGGCGGTACTCGAGTCTTCAAAGCTTTGTTGTGAACTTGACACAAACTGTGAAGCTCTGGCAAAGCAAAGGCACTCGTGTGGAGCAACAACAGTGGTGGATTTGAGTTCGCGCACTTGAACTGCTTGAGCCAGCATGCTCGCAACGCTTTGCACAAAAAGTTGCCGTGTAGCAACTGCCTACATGATGCTGTCCTGATTGGCAGCAACAGCGAAGTTTGTGCCGTCAGGGCAAGCGCATGCAGCTGGCGCCTGGGCGGTCGACACACAAAGCAGCCATGTCGACGCTATTCTGCCAGCCGAGATATGGCTAGTGTCAGCACTTACCAGAGTATTGCTGCCATCCCCAGTAATACGACCACTCCCACCACCGCTGATGCTGCGGAGCCGGAGCTACCACTTCGAGGATGGCCATCTGGGAAGTGCCAGCTCGGCAGATCCTCTTCCTTGATGTTCAAGGAGTCCCTGTAGCGCTTGCTGTAGGGCAGCGGCTTCTCGCCGCCTCCTGGCGTCCATTTTATGTTGGTAGCATGGCCGCAGCAGGCACACATCAGCAGCACCAGCCCTTGTAGTATCCCCATGGCACAAAAAACTGAGATCCATCCCGAGTTGGCGACTTCAATTCGTACTTCAACAGTTACTATGGATGACAAGCTTGTGTGGTGGCACACCCCATGATGCAGCCGCAGGGGAATGCGGCAACACCTGTACAACACAGTGGCGGAAGATTTGGATGCACCCTACGCAGCCAAGATACTGGTCAGTACTGCAACCTCTGTGCAAGAGCAGTTCCAGTGCCCAAGGGACTCAACCAAGCTTGCTTGTTGCGCGCGTGTCGCAGGTCGTGGGCCACGCTCTGTCAGGCAAGACCACTCTGGTCAACCAGCTGTGCGCCGTTGGCAGCCGTGGCGCCAGCAGGCGCGTTTCCAGTACCGTTGGCTGCACCATCGCCCTGAAGGCACTGGGCCCAGCAACTGTCATTTTCTTTTGCGATGTGGGAGGCCACGAGGCGTACAAGCCAGCAAGATCCACCTTCTATGAAGGCGGCGACTACGATGGTAAGACTTCATGCGGATTGCGTTCTTGGCAATATGTGCTCGCCTGCAGCCTTGTCTGCGGGCTGCGCTTGTGACGACACAGCGGCGGCATACAACGAGTGCTGCGCACAAGGTGCGTCAGACATCGCTTTCGAAAGGGAGCTGTTTTGTATGCGAGTCGCAAGCTTCTACAGCATCGGGGCTATTGCTGCCGTCTGTTCGCTGAGGCATGCATGTGAACTCAGGGCGCGCGGCGTGGCGGTGGACACGTGTCTGCAAGAGCGCGCGTCTGCTGCTGCAGTAGGCAGTACACCATCATCACTGCCGCGTCCTCGCCCACTCGCAAACAGCCGGCGTGCGCATGTGCACGGCGGGCCGATGTATCACAACCTCATTCTCTGCTCTTGCAGGCGTGATGCTGGTCTACGACCTGTGCAACGCGCGGTCGTGGAGCGCGCTGCCGGAGTGGGCGGAGGAGCTGGCGGATAGCGGCATATGCATAGCGGGCCTGGGTCACAGCGCATCCAGCCTGGTGAGTTGCGCGGAGTGAGCGAATTGGCTCGAGGGTGAAACAGGAAGCGGCGAAGGGCTTTAGTAAAACGCGTGGGGTGCGTAACTACGCCATGGATTTGGGCGACGCCCATCATTCGCCAATATTCCTGCATTTCATATCTCGAAGTACATATGGGGGTGTTCTGGTGGGCAACGGCGCTGAGCCAGGCAAACAGCATCAGTGCCGGATATGGCGCGGCTGGAGACCATTGCATTTATGACGTGCAACTGGGCTGTACCTGTGATGTTGCCAGCTGTCACGCTACAGCGTGGTGGCACCACGTCTGTAACCAAGTGGTTGAGGTAGTGTGTTGAACTCCTGAGCTTCAGAGCCTCGACCAGTAAACAAAGGGGTCCCAGTCAGCCGCGCCTGCGGTCCCCACATGTCATCAGTCCGCAAGGTTTAGTTCCACCTCCGGCCGAGCTCCAGTTCAGACCATACTGTAACGCGAGGCATCGCCAGCGGCAGTCCGTGCGCAGCAGTGCTCATCATACCCTGCGGCACACATACATGCACGCTGTGGCTACCTGAGGTGACAACAACAACGTCTTACGTCGCCCCGCCAACTTCAATGCGTATCCGCCACATCCCATCCCTTGCACCCGCAACACCGTCGCCCCCCCCCCCCCCCCCAACGTGCCCCCCTGCCCCGTCAGGGCTCTGGCCTAGACCACCTCGAGGGCGGCGGCGGCGGCAGCGCTCAGCTTCCCGCCGTTCTCGTCGGCAACAAGGCGGACGTGCGGCACCCATCCGCGCCCTCCGCGCTCGCGGCTGCGGACCTGCTGCCGGGCTTCAAGGGCGCGGCGGCGGAGGTGTGCGCGCTGGGGCCTGCGGCGGAGAGCGACGCCGCCCTCGCGCCGTTCCTGCAGGCGGCGGTGCGGCACCGCGCGGGGCGCGGGCGGCAGCGCCACCTCACCACAGGTCAGCGGGGGGGGGGGGGGGTCGTGCGTTGATGCGGTTTCTGGCGACGGGCTTGGCGTGAACGGAGGACTGCTGCAGTGAACACGCGCGGTTGTGCCTGTGGTGGTAGGTCATCCAAAGCAGAGGCGTGCCTGACCATGCTACTGACGTCGTCTATTCCTGCCGCCGCTGCTGCTGCTGCTGCTGCAGCTGCTGCTGTTGTTGCTGCTGCCGAATCGTGTCACCGCACACGACGACACACCGGACGAGTCCCGCCCTTGCTGCATCGGACGCCGTCGCCACCATCAAAGCGCACAACGCTGCCGAACCTCTCGGTCCTCACAGGCAGGGACACTTGTACTTGCGATCCGAGCTGCTTCACATCTCAGACAAACTTGCCTGATGTCGCGTTGTGCAGGCGGCAGCCGCGGCTCCTGGGAGGGCGTCTGGAGCGCCATGCCGCATGCCTCGTCCGGCAGCATCTACAGCGACACCGTCATGCACAGGCCGACCGCCAAGCACATCGCCGACGACAGCGATGATGCTCAACCCGACGCCGGGAGCAGCAGCGGCGCGCTGCCGCGACCAAAGCGGCCCAGCTTCACGCATGCCAAGAAATGGTGCTAGTGGCGGCGGCTGTTGTTTGTTGCTGTGTGGTGTTGGCCGCTGCCCTTCATGCAGCATTTTTACAGTTGTTTATGAATATATACTTCTACATGAACGGGTCCGATTATATATGAATGCTGCAGCATTACGCAAGTGCTTGTCACATGGCCCAGTTTCAGGCACTCATTGCCAGTTTCTTTCAGGAGGGGGTGCTTTCTGGTGCTCTTTTGACAGCTGTGTTCTAAAGTGCACTCGCTGGCTCTTGATGTGTCACATCATTCCGATCAAGGTCGATATGCTGCAAAGTGACAACTCATGCCTGTATATATACGTGCAAATGGAGCATTTTGATGCAGAGCCAGCCGCAACGGCACAGCAGAAGAAAAGCGTGTGCATTTACCACCATCTAGGCCACGGTCATTGATGATAGAGCCACTCGTATGGCGGTGGTTCCTGCTTGCATGCAGCCACCCAGTCTACTGTCTGGACACCTGGCAGGTAGAAGTTGACAGTGCCGAGCGTGTGCTACTGAATGGCAGTCAGCACAGCCGTGGCAACTCACATTGAGCCAATGGTCAGCGGAAAGCGAGCCCGCAATTTGAGGTTGTGCTCTCATCGATGTCAAGCTGACTTGGCAGTGAACCTTGCCAGGGGAACACCACGACGACGCGACTACAAGCCGGCAATGGCCATTGTCAGCCTTTGTCAATACCAGTGGCTGACTGTGTTCGCCGGACGCAAAGGTTGTCATCTGAAACAGTAAATGTGGCGCTGGCAGTCGCATCGGCTGCTCTGTCAAGTGCATTGTGGCTGCTGTGCGTTTCTGCAGTGGAGCCAAGTCAGCCAGCGCTGCTGCTTTGCACGTGCGACTCTTGGTCGCTCCAACCAGGGGGTCAGCTGCCTTCCGCGGCCCGCAGAGCTGCTGCCACCTCGCATAACCTGCTGCGGCAGTGTGATGGCCACTTCACTGGCGCCACCGCAGCCTGCTGCTCTGCGAGAAACGCTGCGGCAGCCACGCAGCTGCCGCATCTGCGCGTGCCGCATCTGTGCGGAGCATCATGGACCCAGGACGCAGTCCTTGAAGGCATGGGCAGGGCCGCCCCACTTCAACATTAACTACCGCTGCTGCCGCCAGCCGCAGCCGCAAACGAGCTGTAGCAGCTCAGCGCGTACAGCGCCGCCGTCTCCGCGCGGAGCACTGTGGCGCCGAGGCTCACGCCCTGAATCCACGGCAGGCCGGCCAGCATCTCCCGCTCGTCCGCCGAGAAGCCCCCTTCGGGGCCCACCAGAAACGCAGCGGGCGCTGCTGAGGAGGGCACACCGCGCGCGGCGCTGGCAGCGGCGAGCGCCTCGAGCAGCGGCGGCGACTGCGGCGAGCGCTCTTGGCAGACGAAGAGCTGCCGCGCGCGCGTGTGCGGCTCGGAGTGCCAGCGCGCCAGGAGCTCGGGGAGGGGGGCGGGGGGGTGAAGGTGGGGGAGGCTGAGCCGCTCGCACTGCTCAGCGGCCTGCGCAACCAGGAGAGTTCTGGGAAGTTGAGGGAAACGCGCTGTACTGGTGTGATGGCAGCAATGCTTGTGGCGGCTCTGCAACAGTACACCTCCGCCATTTTGCGTGAACATCATCGTCAGTGAAAGCGAAGTTCACTATCCATTACAAACGAAAACGGTGCACTGTGGTCAGAAGCCTGTGTGGCACATGCACTTGCAAATGCAGTTATTCAGACACAAAACATAATTTGGTGCTGCGCAGTAGTGCAGACAATGCCTGGCTAATGGACGACACTGTGACTGCGTCCTGGGAGTGTGTATACATGAGTCGAGCGCACTAGTGATGACTTCATGGCAAAGCTCTAATCCTAAGCCTAAGGCAAGGCTGCTAAAGCCGCACGGCCACAGCTCAGCACCGAGTCACCGATGACAAGGCAGCACTCAGTTAGTGCCGACACCTACTCATTGCTGTCAATGGACGATATGCCGCTCGCTTGAGCAACGCATTCATATCGACAGCTCACCAAGCTGCCTGTCGTGCACAGGTTCAGAGCAGTGGAATCAGCGCTGAGCAGAAGTAACCCTCTCACCAGCTGCCTGTGCAGCTTACGGCAAAGCATACATGTTTCTGTGCTACAACATGGGTCAGCTCACCTCTATAGCTATCGGCAGCAGCCTGCTGGTCCCCTCCGCGTCCAGAGCCTCCTGCGTGTGCGCCGTCAGCACGGGCGCAATGCACGTCACCCCCAGCTCCGTGGCCTTCTCCACCAGCAGCTTCATCCTCTGGCGCTTTATCGGAGCGCACAGCAGCCACACATCCAGATCTGCGCACGAGTCCTCCGCCTGGCTGCGCAGCTGCTGCTCCACCTGCAGCGCCAGTGCTGGCTTGGCGGAGCGCCTGCCCTTGCCAGCGGGCTTGCTGCTGCTGCTGCCATCGGTTTGTGACAGAGTGCAGAGGTACTCGCCATCGCGGCCGTTGAAGGCTCTCACTGTGGACCCGTCTCTCAGGCGCATCACCGTGGAGAGGTAGCGAACTTGCTCATCACTGAGCTGTACTGCTGACTCCACAGACAAGTCAGCGTCTAAGTATAACCTCGGCGAGCGGGGGTCATATGCAAGAGGTTGTTGGTGGTTTTGCGGCTGCGGTTGCTTGAGCAGGAGGGTTGGAGCTCGCAAGCCTGCCGCGCAACCCAGCGACGACGAAAGAAGCAGCCATAGCATCGCATGGGACAGCTGCAGCATGGTGAGGCTCTGCAATGACGCCACCTTCAGCAGCTCGACTCTAGCACAAGGTACTCCCTCCTCCTCAGCACCGTATAGAGCCACAGCCTTTGTTTTTATGCGGATCTCAAATTGAAGATCAACTTCAAGGTGGGGGTTCTATTTTGCGCGGTTGAAGTAGTGTGTGCATGCTGCCAGCCAGATCTCTTTTGCTGAGCTCTCCTATCGGCTGTGTTGGAAGTCTCGTGAGGGCACCACATTTACTGTATCGTGCCTCACGCTGCATGCACATGTCGACCAGCAGGAATGTCAAGGTGGCTCTCTGTCAGATCAGCACTACCTCGGACAAGGTTGCCAACATCAAGACCGCGTGTGATGCGATTGAAGAGGCTGCAGCCGCCAACAGTGACATTATTGCACTGCCGGAATGCTTCAATAGCCCATGTGAGACAGCAAAGCTCCTGCTCGTGATCGCTAGTTGGAAAACGGGAAGGTGGTGTGACGAGCCTGAAATCAGCTTCGTCAGCTCACTCATATGCACAAGCGCTTGATCTTACGGGCAAACTCTGCTTGAGCGATCAGAGCTGCAACCATCAGTCCAAGCGCGCCTGGCTGCTCACTAATTTGTGTCATGGTGATCCACTCCTGCTGCACTGTGCCCAGATGACACGGCCAGCTTCCCAGTCTATGCGGAGAAGATCCCAGCATCTGCAGAGCAGCTGACGGAGGCAGAACACCCCTCCACGTTTGCCTTATCACAAGCTGCCAAGCGATTCAGCAGGTATGATAAATGGGAACATGCACGTAAGGCGCCATTGTGGACTACAGGTTTGTCGTAGCATGCACCAAGTGCCTCCATTTGATTCTGTTCCTGGCTTCTTATCCTGATGTTTGCCGGCCTGCACGAACAGGTGTACTAGCGGCAGCAACATACCAGACAAAGCCCAGAGGACAACAGGGTCTATGCCGCCATGCACTCATTGACCATGGGTATCGCTTGATTGTGTAACATGCTTCAGACGTACACAGTAATTGCATCCTACAGCGACAGCCTCTTGTACTGAAATTATGCAGCTGGCACTTCATGGCAGGCACAGTGTCGGCGGCAGCATATCGGAGAGCAGAGACGACGAGAACGTGTGACGTAACGGTCGCTATGTATAATGGCAATGACCACGTGACTGCCATGAAGCTGCGAAAGCGACACCTCTATTGCACTTGCATTCTGTGGCAACGCCGCCCTAAGCTCGGGCGCTGCTGCTGCCAATGCTTCACAGGCATATTATCGGCGGCAGCATACCGGAGAGAGGGGACGACGACAGGGTCTACAACACGTGCGTCGTCTTTGGGCCCGATGGCGGCATACTGGGCAAGCACCGCAAAATGCACCTCTTCGACATCAACGTGCCCGGCAAGATCACGTTCCGAGAGAGCGACACGCTCAGCGCTGGCAACTCCGTGACTGTCATCGACACACCGCTGTGCAAGGTGTGTGCATTCCTCAGTGCATGGCGGTGCTCTCACTATCAACATCATCACAATCTTCATGTGACAGAGCAGAGTTTAACAGAGTTCAACACATGTTCAAGTGTAGTCCTCGAGGTGCGAACTGACATGCTGCCTCAGACAGGGTCTGCATCGTGCTCCTTTATGAAGGTGTTTCACTGTGTTGCTAGCGCCACGTGCTCTCGCGAGTCTTGAGTTAACCGCTTGGCTGCCACCTCTGGCACGGTGGTGGCGCCATGCGCTCACATCATGCATTGAGCAAGTGCTTTCCAACCGCTTCCACCGGGCAGACTTGATGTGATGACTATGATTGATGAGGTACATGCGTATCATGTTGTATCGTGGACTTGACATTCCTTGGTTTGCATATTGTACAGACGACACGTGCATTCTCTTCACCATCGTCTTTACCATTTTGTGGACGCCCTTTCGGCTTCGCACCTGGCCAGTGAACCTGAACTTGGGGCAGGGTATGGAACACACTACCCGCAATTCACATGGTCAAACTCGCCAGAGTTGACATGCACTGGCAGCCACGTTGGATGTAGGTGTATCGGCATATCCACTGCACATAGGATTACATGTGGTAAGCAGCTGCAAAGGCCTGCGGCGCCCGTAGCTCTCCAAGGTCACGTGCGAAGCTGCACCATTCTCGTTTCAGATCGTTCTGATGACCAACACCTTCCCAGCAGCCGCTGACCCCCCTTGCCCCCGCCCGCCCCCGCACCCGCTGTGGCTGGTAATACAGCCAGTTTTTTGTGCTTCGGCACCTGATGGTTGACATCAATCCTGCTACCAGACCTCGTACCTGTCGGCGCCCTGCTGACAAAAGGCGTCTTCAATGCTCACTGACGCTCGCTCGTCCCGCGTGCCTGCACGCCACACCTTCCGCGTGACGCCATTCGCAGCGGCGGCAGACAAAACCAGCTCAATCACTACATCCGCAGCACTCGCTGATCCCCCCACCCGCCACCCCTCAAAAAATCAACTGCTTCGTTGCGCCTCGCGCCACAACGCTGTGCCAGCGAACGCGCCCACCAGCTCGGTGTTGGCATCTGCTACGGCCTGCGCTTCCCGGAGCTGTCCATGCTCATGCGCACCACCCGTTTTTCAAACCATCCCAACGGCCACACCTTTGCGGCAGCCTCTGACCCTCCTCGCTTCCCTCCCCCCCAAACCAAAAAATCTGTTTCATCAAACGTTGCGGCGAAAAACACCACCGCCACCAGCTCGGCGTCGGCATCTGCTACGACCTGCGCTTCCCGGAGCTGTCCATGCTCATGCGCGCCGCCGGCTGCGACGCCCTCTTCTTCCCCGGCGCCTTCAACCTGACCACGGGGCCAGCGCACTGGGAGCTGCTGCTGCGCGCGCGCGCGCTTGACAACCAGTGCTACGTCTGCGCCGTCAGCCCCGCGCGCGGGCCGCCCGGCGGCGGGTACCAGGCGTGGGGACACAGCACCGCGGTGAGTCCCTGGGGCGAGGTGATTGCGACGACGGGGCACGAGAGCGCGATCGTGTACGCGGTGCTGGAGCTGGGGAGGAACGCGGAGGTGCGCGCGAGCATCCCCGTGAGCCAGCAGAAGCGCCGCGACGTGTACGGTCTGCAGGGGCCGGGGGAGCGCGCGGGGCTGTAGGATGTGGTCGCGCGCGCGCATGTGCGGCGCTGAGTGTAGTAGTTGTTGAAGTAGGACAGTACATAGCACTCCCCGGTGGGTGCGGCCCGTTGGGTAACGACCGCGTCCGCGCATCATCGGTGTACAGCGGCGCTCGACGCACAGTCACAACTATCGATAAATACACAACAACACATTATGTGAAGCCTGATTGCTGCGCAGTACATATGTGCTCTCTGTCACTGCTCTGCCCTGCACCTGCATTGAACTTGTGAGGTGTATGATGCACTGGAGTGTGATGCGCTTTTTTGCATCTTCATCAGAGTCATGAGGTATATGCTGCGCTGGACTGGCAGTGTCTTGCTGTGTTGACGCTTCTGTCTCGGTGCTCAGCCCGGCGGCCATTGCAAGCCCCTCGTTTATCAGTGTCAGCAATGGGTATTGTCACATATGGTGCGCTGGAGTGGCAGTGGCTTGCTGTGTTGTCGCTTTCGTCTCAGTGCTCAGCACAATGGCCGTTGCAAGCCCCTCTTCATCAGAGCCAGCGATGGGTATTGTCTCAAGCTCCTTGTGCCAGTCAAGCACTGGCCGCTGCATGCCACTGGCGCCATAGCTCCTTGTGCCAGTCAAGCACCGCCGGCTGCATGCCACTGGCACCATAGCGCGTGCAGCGACTGGCAGACATGCAACACCACGTAAGGATTCATTCACATGAACAGAAATCAGGTCTCAAGGGGTCTGCGTGCATCGTTGCTAGGGGCATCTGCATGCGGCAAACAGGGGCACGGGATGGCACACACAAGTGGTTTCGAGCTCAAAGCGCTATTGCTTTTTGTTGGATACACAGCTAACCCCCGGCCGCAGGGCCACATGCAGATTTGGCGCAGAGAGCTGACCGCAGCGTTGCTGTGGCGTCCCCCCCCCCACCACCACTTTGATTCGCAGCACCGCACCCTCGGAAACACACGCCTCATCAACGCACAGCATCTGTAACATTCGATGGAACCACCACTCCACGGATGACCGCCTCTACATCATGCACACACCGAACGCCCCTTCGCACATCTTGCCTACTCCCCCTCCCCCCACCCCCCCCACGGACCCCCTTCGAAACCAGCTGAAAGCGGCAATGCAAATGCCCCCCTCCCCCGCAGCAGCTGCCCTTAGGCGTTCTGTCCACGCCGCAGACACCCGTAGGCAGCAAGCAGGCCGCCGCTCTGGAGGGCGCCGCCTCTTCTCCGCATCGCCGCTGCTCTCAGCGCTTCGCCGACAACGGTCAGATGTCCCGCGCATCCGACGAGGTGACTCGCGGCACCGCCTCGCTTTCACCCCCCCCTTCACCCCCCCCCCCCCCCACACACACACACACCTAAGTGTTAAGGGGGGTAGCGGCTAGGGTTAGCGCCACGCAGCCAGGGCTAGCCCGCGATGTGGCGCCCCGGCGGCGACTCCGGGCCGCCCGGCGCCGCGCGCTTGCCGCCCTTGGTGAGGAACGCCTCGCCCTGGATGATGACCTCCGCGAGCTCGAGGCGCTTGAGCGACAGGTCCACGGGCGCGGCGTACATGTTGAGCGTCTCGGCGCGCGTGTTCAGGTCGTCGAGGTCGAGCGCGTAGACGCCCCACGAGACGGTGCGCGCGCGCTTGGCCTCGCCCTGGTCGCGCAGCTCCACGACGATGACGGAGCCCGCGCCGAGCGTCTCCAGCGGGTTCTGCATGTGCCACGTCTGCGCCCACCACAGGTACCCCGGGCGCGTGAGGCACGGGAAGACGACGTCCTGCTGCGCCTCCGACAGCTGCCCCTTGCCGTTGTACACGGAGACGCTGAGGAACGGCGACACGAGCGCGTCAGTGCTCGCCATGGTCGTCCTCTCGAGCAGCAGCGACAGGTACGTGAAGCCGAACAGCTTCTCGGGCGGCGCGAGCAGCGGCGCGCGCTCCGTGGGGTGGAAGTGCTTCTGCATGAGCAGCGCGAGCTCGCGCTCGCCCTTGACAATGTCCACGACGCTCTTGCCGTCCGCGGGGCGCGCGAGGCTCAGGTCGCCGCCCTTCCACGCGAGCACCGCCGCGGCCGCCGCGTTGCAGTGCTCGGCGGCGTCGTGCAGCGCCGTCGCGCCCCTGCGGTCCTGCGCGTTCGGGTCGGCGCCGTTCTCCACCAGCCATGCCGCGACCTGAGTTGGGTTGGGGGGTAGTGCGGGGCAGTCTTGAGGTTACGGTGCGCGTTATTGCTATGATGATGCAGACGTGAGCGCAGATGCGGAGGCAGTGCATATGGTCCGGAGTAGGGTAAGGGCAAGGATTGGCGTTGAGATGAGGGCAAAGGTGGGGTCGGCATTGTTCTCCACCAGCCATGCCGCGACCTGAATTGGGCGGGGGCGGGGCACAAGGGGTGGCGTGGCGGCCGTGAGTGAAGACGCGGGTCAGGGGTGAGGTTGGGGAGCAGGGGGGGCTGAGACTACAATCAGGGCGAGGTCGGTATACGTTGGAGTCCGCGTCGTTCTCCACCAGCCACGCCGCGACTTGGGGTGCGTTCAGGCGCGGGGGTAGTGCAGGGCAGCCTTAGGATAAGAGCTAGGGTATGGTCAGTGCATGCAGGTCGACTGTAAGGTGGACGGCAGCAGCCGCAACCAAGAGTCCCCGTGCAGCTCACCTGCCGAGCAGACGGGGCGCTGCCGGCGGCATGCGCCGTCGGGTACCTACCTACCCTTACGTACACAACAGCAGTCTAAACGCCAACACGCACAAGGCTTCACGGCGCACCTGCTGCACGATGCCGGGGCCATTAGAGCGCGCTGCGGCGGCCGGCTCGCGCGCAGGCAACTGGCAGCACGTGTGCGCTGCCAGTTGCCTAACCTGATTTACACCACAGCTTCAAACAGAAGCAGAAGCATTGATACCGTTTAGACGAACGCCGTGCGTCCTGTCAACATCGGCGCACCTGCTGCACGGCGACGGGGCCGCCGGGGCGCGCGGCGGCGGCCTCGGGCTCCCTCGCGCGCGCCGCCACAGACCTACCTATCTACTTGACCTGAAGTACCCACTTTGAGTACCAGCCTCAACTACGCTGTCTAGCAGCAGTGCTCGCGGCGCACCTGCTGCACGGCGCCGGGGCCGCTGGGGCGCGTGGCGGCGGCCTCAGTCGCTCGCGCGCGCTGCCATAAACCTACCTACCCTGAAGTATGCAACAGCCTCACATACATGCATACGTATACACCAATATACATACACCATCTGAACGCAACACACACACAAGGCTTCACGGCGCACCTGCTGCACGGCGACGGGGCCGCCGGGGCGCGCGGCGGCGGCCTCCGGCTCGCGCGCGCGCGCCGCCAGGTGCAGCGGCGTCTCGCCCGCCCTGTTGGTGACGCGCACGAGCGCGCGGCGCCCGGCGAGGTCCAGGAACTCCATGGGCTCGCGGCGCTTGTCGTGACGGAACTGGTACAGGCCGACGACCATGCGCAGCGGCACCATCCACGTCTGCAGCGAGCCCTCGGTCTCCGCCTGGAAGTACAGGCGCCCCTCGCGGTTCTTCTTGTCGAGGAGGTCCGGCGTGTGCAGCTCAAAGGCAAAGTCGACGTGCTCCGACTTCTTGAGCATGGCGCTGTCGAGGCGGATCGCCTTGCTCGGCTCGAGGTCCGTCTTCTTGTGGAAGTACATGAGGTGCGTCTCCGTGAGGACGCACCAGCGCCGGATCCACCTGGGTCAGGGTTGAAGTTAGGGTTATGGTTAGGTTTAGCCGGATCCACCTGTGCCCGCGCGCGTGCGTGTGTCGCCGGTGCTGAGGATCAGGTTCTTGAGGTTCCATTGGGTTTTCAGGTAGCATTGTTGGGTCTAGCGATAGTGTGACATGTAGAGTAGGCTGCAGTTGCATCGATCTAGCCCCTCAACCTACAGTTCGAGGGGGGGCAGTCACCCAGAGGTACGCGAGGTGCGTCTTCGTGAGGCTCCCCTTGCGCACAAGCACGCGCGCGTGGTTGACGGTGGTGAGGATTCGGTTTTGAAGTAGCGTTAGCGTGAGGGTCGGGTTCGAGCTGTCTGCGATGCGCATTGGCACCCATTGCGCACACCTCTCATCTGACACGAACGCCGAGCCTGTGACGAGAGAGAGGCGTGTGTCACTATTTGGCAATACTAGGGGCGGCCTGCCATCAGCAGCACAGCTCCAATCAGTGGGCAATGCTCTGATCTGCAAGCCCCCGTGTAGAGCTGATCCCGCTCTGCACCCTGACAATAACAGGCACAAAGCACGTCACACCCGCGCCTCACAATCTGGGGGAGTAGCATCATGTTTTGAGGTATGTACTGCGGTACATGAACGATGGTATGCGATGGTGTTTTGAAGTATTGCGAGTGTAAACTTCTACAAGAACACGCATACCTGTCAGTGCTGCAGCGCTTGTTGAGGTAGCCCGCCATGACTTGTAAAAGCCGATGCCCGCGCGTGCCTTCGCAGCGCGACATGCTTTGGGGTATCACATCACCAAAGCAACATCACCAGTCTTCCAGTGCTGATGAGTTTCATCGTACACCGTACGTAAATGTACTTCAAGTGCATGCATACCTGTCAGTCTCGCGGCGCTTCTTGAGGTAGCCCGCCATGAGCAGGGTGGACTCGTCAAAGCCGGTGCCGCCCTTGTTTGCCTTGGCCTTGACGGCGCCGATGCGCCTCACGTCGCGCGCGCGCGCGGTGCGCGCCTGCTTGAACACGTTGATGTTGGAGCTTATCTGCGCCATGAGCGGGCAGTGGGCGGGGACACGTGGTTAGGGCTACGGCTAGAGAAGGTGCGGTCGGCCAGAAGAAGCAGCGGCATTGGCAGCGCTGCGACTCACGGCATGCCGGTACACCTGATATGCAGTCAGTACGGCAGTCACAGGCGCAGGTCAACCGCCCGCGTCGCACTTCAACGTGACCTTCGACGCCATGGCATGGACGCTGCCCGGTCTCTCGCCGACAGACACGTAGTGCCATACATATGGAGGGAGATGAGACTAGAAAGATTGTGCAACGATTCGGTGCAACATTATCTGATGGTGTGCGACGACGGCGATGTGGAATTTGGGGCTCACCTTTCGGCTGCTGAGCAGTGAGGCCTCGGTCTCCTTGGCCTCCTCCCTGGCGAGCGCTGCCTCCACGTCCATGTTGGCGCGCTTGGCCAGGTACCTGCGAAGCGCGACACGCGGCGTGCATGGGCTTTCGTCAGTGCCCAGCGGGTTTGAGCAGCGCTCAGCACAGATTGGCAGTGATCAGCATGGTGTGGGAGTGCTGAGCACTGTTTAGCAAGTGCTCTGCAGGATGTGGCAGTGCTCGCGGGATCAGGCAGGTCTCAGCAGGATCAGGCGGTGCTCAGCACGCTGCATCATCTTAGCAGTGCTCAGCAGGATTAGGCAGTGCTCAGGATCAGGCAGTGCTCACGTGGCAATACTTGCCGCCGTCGGGCAGTGCAAACATGGATTTGAATGCCCTCGCGCCGCCGCTGCTCTTCGGCTGAGCATCACCGCCTCGTTCACTCTGAGCGACTCACTCACTCACTCACTTGCAGAGGTCGTGATGCGCGGCGCCGGCGGCGCACCGCCTCACTCACTCTGAGTAACTCACTCACTCTGAGTGACTCACTCGCTCTGAGTGACTCACTCACTCTGAGTGACTCACTTACTCAATCACTATACTTGCAGAGGTCGCAGTGCGCGACGCCGCCGGCGGCGTAGTGCCTCGCACACTCTGAGTGCCTCACTCACTCAATCACTCACTTGCAGAGGTCGTAGTGCGCGACGCCGGCGGCGTAGTGCATGCACGTGTTGCCCAGCTTGTCGCGCCCGTAGACGTCCTCCGGGAAGGGCTCCAGCAAGGCCACAATGTCCAGGCGGCCTGCGGCGGCCGCGGCGTGGACCAGGCTGCCAAACGTGCGGCCGGCGTCCCACCTGCGGTCATCGCACGGGCAGGTGACAGTGTGAGTTTTAGAAAGTAATGAAAGGCATGTCACAGGGGCAGGTATGTGGGGTAAGTGGCGGTGTGTTCATTCGGCGGCTGCAGCGGGGACTGGGCTGCCAAACTTGCAGCCGGCGTCCCCACCTGCAGGTGACGCAGGGCAGGTATGTAAGGCATGTATGTCGCAGGGGTAGGCATTTGAGGCAAGCGGGGTAGGCAAGCGGGGTAGGCATTTGAGGCAAGCGGGCATGTGCACCATGCAGCGGCTGCGCCGTGGGGCGGCCAGGCTGCCAAAGGCGCGGCCTGCATGGGGGATGTAGGGCAGGTATGTAGGGCACGTACGCTAGGTAGGTAATGTTTGCGACTGTTTAAAGCGCATGCTGCAGTTGGCGCGAGCGCCATCCGGCCAAAACTCTGTGCACCGCCCTGCATGAGGTCCGCCGTTCCGCACACTCCGCCCACCATGCCTGACCTCAACTCTAACCTGTATCCCAAGCCATTTTCGCGAGCGTACCTGTTCCTCACAAACAGCAGCTCCGGCCAGTCCGTGATGCCGGCGGTGACGCCGTTCGCGTCGCCCGTCGCCGCCTCCGCGAACAGCGCCTTCACCGCGGCCTCGAGCCGCTTGTTACGCGCGAACGCGCGGCCGGCGCGCTGGATGCGCCGCGCCGCCGCCAGCGCGCGCGCGTAGCGCCGCCGCGCGATGAGCCTCCGCGCAAGCGCCTGCACCAGCACGACGCCGGCGACGCTGCGCTTGTACGCGGCGCGCGCGGCGGCGCCGCGGGCGGCGGCCGCGATGCGCGTCTCGGCGGCGCGCGCGCGCGCAAAGGCGCAGCGCGCCAGGAAGCCGCGCACCGCTGCCTGGATGGCCGTCGCGGCAAAGCGCGAGCGCGCGAGCGCCTTGCGCGCGAGGACCATGCGCGCCCACGCCTCCATCTTGGTGGCCTGCCGCGCTCACGTTTGCGCGTGCGCTGGGGTTAGTGTCGATGCTCAAGGTGGCGGCGTGCGTCAGTGTTGAATTTGAAGTCGAAAACCACCATGCGGCTGCGTGCGAGCGCCCTGCGCGCGAGGACCATGCGCGCCCACGCCTCCATCTTGGTGGCCTGCCGCGTCGCGAGCGCGGCGTGTCGCGCGTGCGCTGGAGTTAGTGTTGAAGCTCAAGGCGGCGGCGTGCGTCACTGGTGAGGTTGACGCTGGACACCACGTGCAGCCGTTCGCGGGCGCCTCATACGCGCGGGCCATGCGAGCCTGCACCTCCCTTTTGGAGGCCTGGGATGCTCACGCCCCGCAGCGAGCAGTCCCAGATCCCAACTCTTATTCTTCTTGCCTCCTGCTCTCCATGTAGGCTGTTCTGGGTACATGAGAGCACGAGGCTCAGTAGGCTGACCCGACCTATGCTGACCTGAACCCCAGGGTGTCCCTCGCCTAGCGCCATCACGCTCTCACGCATGCCGGCCCCGCGTCATTGATTCGCAACTAGGCTCATCGCGTGAAGCCAGTGTGCCCCCGACACGGTACCGTCCATGTGCATACACACGTACCTGGTACAAAGCTAACCCACTCCCTCACCTTGCGCGCCTCCCGCTCGCGCTTGAGTCATACAGTCGCAGTATGGCTCCTCGCACGAAGCCAGTGCGCCCCGCCCCAGTACCGTCCATGCGCATACATTTGCCCTCGAAGTTTCAATTCAAAGCCTACGTAGCCCCCACGGGCTGCCTCACCTTGCGCGCCTCCCGCTCGCGCTTGAGCCGGTCCTGCGTCTTGAGGGAGCAGAAGGTCTTGCGGGCGGCCAGGCCGCGCGCCATGCACTGCAGCGCCGTCGCCGCGACGACGGCCGTGCGCAGGTGCATGCGCGCCAGCTTGCCGCGCACCATGGCCTGTATCGCCGTGGCGGCGGCGGCGTCCGCGCGCGCCTTCTGGATGGCCGCCTGCATCACAATACATATTTGTTTCGGGCAGCGTCAGGGGAGGCTCTTGCTCCACAAGATGAGATGGTTTTCGTTGCGCAGCAAATCGCATGCATCGCGGTGGCGGCGGCGGCGTCCGCGCGCGCCTTCTGGATGGCCGCCTGCAACACGAGTCGGATTTGTTACAGGCAGCGCCGCTACAGGAGGTTCTTGCTCCGCGAGTTGACAAGTTTTTTTGTTTTGCAGCATCGCGATATAGAGGAGGTCTTTGCTCCGCAAGATGAGGAGGTTCTCGTTTTGCAGCAGACCGACTGTGTCGCGGGGCGGCGGCGGCGTCCGTGCGCGCCTTCTGGATGGCAGCCTACATAACGAGTCAGAGTTGCTTTAGGCAGCATCATGAGCGGAAGTGGTGCTTCACGAGATGACAAGGGTTTCTGTTGGGGCAGCATCGTTGCGGGAAGTTCGGGGCTTGTGGGGAAGGGGGGGGGGGGGGTCTGGAATTTGGAACGTGCATATCAGCAGCGTAATTGCCTCGACGACAGTGCTCAGGCGACGCTGCCGCACACCCGCATGGCGGCGGCCACGGCGGCGGCCGCGCGCGCATTCTGAATGGGCGCCTGCTCCGCAAGGCCGAGTATCGCGAGGCGGCGGCGTTACAGAAGGTTCTTTTTGCTCCGCGAGAGATTTGGGTTTTTCTCTTCAAGCGGACGGTGGGCATCATCGAGGCAAATGCGATTCGGCAGTTCGTTGCCAGCTGACATTTTCCGCGCAAACCAGCTTGTTTGCGCAGCAGCACTCTCGCATGCGCGTGCGCGCACAACGTGCACGCACGCAGGCAGCCTCATGTACTTCAACGTTGAAGTGCCACGCATACACACCTTGCCCCACTTGCGCGCCAGCAGGCGGCGCGCGTACTTCTGGATAGTGACGGACGCCGCCTCCCGGCTGCGGCGGCGCTCTTTGGCCAGCCGCTTGGCGAGGCAGCGCGCGATGAAGCCGCGCGCAATGCGCTGCACCTGTTGCATCACAAAGGACACGCAAAAGCGTGCCGGTGTTAATGGCTGGCGCTTAGCGTTAGGGTTAACCCTAGGCAGCGCGCGATGAAGCCGCGCGCGATGCGCTGCACCTGTTGCATCACAAAGGACGCGCAAAAGCGTGCCTGTGTTTAAGGGCGGACGCTGCTGATGCAGCACAAGCGGGAGGCGAGAGGTAGTGCCTGCATTGCCGTGCGTGGGTTGTTCCGGCGCCGTTCCTTGGCCAGCCTGATAGAGTGTGGGGACCCGTGTGCTGAGCGATGATGCAAGTGCTGAGCAGCGTGGCAAGCGGGCTGTGCCGGGGCCTGCTGCACCGCAAGCACTGCTGCAAAGCATCGTTGACGCTCTATTGAGAGGCATGCAAACAAAGAGTGGGAGATCTGATTAAAGGCAGCGGTGCACGTGTCTCGCACAGTGTGCCGCGCCTGCAGCAGCGGCCATGTGCTGTTCCGTACGGTGCGAGGTGCTGTACTTTGGTCGGAAACCATGGATTTGAGGTGTCTTCCAGCTGCCGCAAGCTCGTGAGCAATGCCGCGCAATGCAGCGCACTCGCTGCCGTATTGCTGGTGTGGCAGCGCCTCATGCGAGAGTCGCTGATTTATCTGGGGTCAAGGCCCTGTCCTCGTGCTGCGGCAGGCCCTGCGCATTGCCGAGCCGTATCACATCAGTACTCCCGCTACTTGTGTTGTCGGCATTGCACAGATGGTTCAGACAGTGTGCTCGGGAGTACATGTCGGCGTTTGATGCGGCGACGAGGCTGCTGAGCAGCGCCACGTGTGCGTACGCATCGTCACCCTACCCTGCTGCTGCAGGGTCTTGCGCGCTATGCGCATCATCCGGCCGTATTGCATCATCAGCACTCCAGTGTATCTAGCAGTTCTACACAGACGCTCACAAGGTACGTGTATATTCCAACCCTAAGTAGCAAGCTTGGCATCGGCTATATGAAATTGTTCACGCCATAAGCAAGAAGTAATCAATACACAAGAAGTACACAGCCGGTATAGACAGTATACTTGTCGTTGCGAGCCAAGTTGCTGAGCAGTGCCACGGACGCACACGTTCCGCAGCCTGCTCTGGGGTCACGCGCTCCATGCGCGTTTGCAGCGGTGCCACATGATTGGCGTTCCTGTTTCGTGGCCGTAGTACACTAATGGTATATACAGTACCGTTGCTCACAGTAGCTTATTATTATTACGCGTCGTTGTAATACGCGCTGCTGAGCAGTGCCGCGAAAACGCACCCGTATCGCCGCCTTGTCCTGCTGCTGCAGGGCCTTGCGCGCCGCGTAGCCGCGCCACACGCGCTGTATGCCCGTGGCGCCCGCGACGTAGTGCTGCTGCAGCGCCCAGCGCAGCCTGTCGAGGCCGTCGTCCTTGAGGAACACCTGCGTCGAAAATGAGTTGGCATGGCAACACAAATGGCATTGAGCAAGATGGATCTTTACAACAATGACAATCTAATTCAAATTGTTGCTAATTGGAATGTACAAGAATGTCAAATGCTGCTGCAGCGCCCAGCGCAGCCTGTTGAGGCCATCGTCCTTGAGAAACACCTGGATCGACCATGAGTTGGCATGGCAACACACATGGCATTAAGCAAGATGGATCCTCACAACAGTAACAATCTAATTCAAAGTGTTACTACTTGGTCTATGACAAAACGTGGGGTGCTGCTGCAGAAGTACGATAATGTGAAGTGCTGCTGCAGCGCCCAGCGCAGCCTGTCAAGGCCGTCGTCCTTGAGGAACACCTGCACCGACAGCAAAAACGGCACGTTAACACTCACATGATTACTTGACATTGTAATGAACTAATGTGCATACTGTAGTATGAATATGTGGGGTGCTGCTGCAGAAGGACGAGAAGTAAGAAGTGCTGATGCAGCGCCCAGCGCAGCCTGTGGAGGCCGTCGTCCTTGAGAAACCTAACCCTGACCCTAACCCTCAACTTGCGCGTGCAGAGCTGATAGTCGGCCGTCGACTCCAGCGCCTTGGCGCAGATCCCTGCGCACACGCCCGCTCCCCTGTCAAAGCTGAGCTTATAGTAGACAGCACTCAGCAGACCTCAATCCCATCGCTCACCTTGGGCGTACCAAGCTGGTAGTCAGCCGTCGACTCCAGCGCCTTGGCGCAGATCTCGGCGCACGCGGCGCGCGCTGCGTCGGCCAGTGCCGAGTTTAACACACTAGCCCTAACCCTAACCCTAACGCTGACCCTAACCTTATGCGTGCCGAGCTGGTAGTCGGCCGTCGACTCCAGCGCCTTGGCGCAGATCTCGGCGCACGCGGCGCGCGCGGCGTCGGCGCCGATCGTCTCCGGCGGCGCGAGGCCGCGCGCGCGCCAGTTGATGAGCTGCCCGAAGCGCCTGTAGAACTCGACAAAGGTGATGCGCGTGGGGAACGCCTCGCGGCGGATGCGCACGACCTCCAGCACGCCGCTGTAGCGCAGCTGCTGGATCACCAGCTGGCTGCTCCAGCCGCTGGGCGCCTGTGCGCGATGTTGAGGTTTGGGGCCGTGTCAATAACTTCAAGTGTGTGGTTGAAGTTTGCGGAAATGGTGCTGCTTGTGCAATGGCAAGCGCCTCTGTAGCGCAGCCGCTGGATCACGAGCTGGCAGCTCCAGCCGCTGGGCGCCTGGCTGTGTGTGTGTGGGGGGGGGGGTAAAAGGGTGAACTCAGCAGCCAGTTAAAGTTATTATTGAAGTTCACAAGCAGCGAGGCCCTTGCGCAGCGCGGCGGCAGCGTGCCGGTGCGCGTGGCAAAATGCGCACGGCCTCCGCTGTAGAGCAGGCGCTGGATGACGAGCTGCTCCAGCCGCGCGGCGCCTGCGGCGGTTGAGATTTGAAGTCAAGAGATGAAGTACGGCAGTGCAGCCAGGTGCAGCAGGCATGGTTGCCTGCCTGCGCACCGCCACGTCAGCGCTCAGCGCTTGCCACCCCTCCGCAACGACCAGTGCGACTTGCGGTCGAGCCGCAGCAGTGCTCATTATACTTCTATGCATACATACCCACATGCCTTCATATTACGGGGCGTGATGATGCACTTCAGACAGCGCGCATCTCGGGGCACGGGATGCTCACGCTCCTGCGCTGCAGCACAGCAATGTATACTTACATGCGCTCATACTGGTGCGCCAGCGGCACTTGATGCGATGTGCATCTCGGCACAGCCGAGCTGCTTCCATGAGCGCATACCCAACATACCCCCAGCAGCGGGCCACCCGCCCACGTGCGCACCTTCATGTTGTTGGGCTTGATGCACTTGACGTAGCAGCACGGCGACACAGATACCTACACACCCTCATGCTGGCGGGCCAGGGGCGCTTGAGGTGTGCGTCTCAGCGCAGCCGTGCTGCTTCCATGAACGCATACCCAACATGCCCCCACCCACGCGCGCACCTTCATGTTGTTGGGCTTGATGCACTTGATGTAGTGCGGCTCCGTCGCGCTGAGCTGCTCCACCAGGCTCTCCAGCTGCTTCCTGAACGTCTGGCTCACGGTGGACGCCGAGGCGAGCTTGTCCACGCCGGCGTCCGCGCCGAAGCCGGCGCGCCTGCGACAGCGCTCAGCATGCGAGGCAGCGCTCACACGTCAATATATATATATAGAAGTATATAAGTTATACGCGTATTTTCTCAGCTGCAGCAGCGCTCAGCCGTGGGGCAGCGCGCGACAGCGCTCAACGCACGGGAACGTGTCTCTTCTCTGCCACAACAGCGCTCGGCAGACGGGGCAGTGCTCAACGTTAGCGCATGTTTTTTCCTGCTGCGGCAGTGCTCAGCACGTGTGGGGCAGCGCTCAACGCACGGGAACGTCTCTTCTCCGCTGCAACAGCGCTTCGCACACGGGGCAGCGCTGAACGTGAGCGCGTCTTTCTTTCTGTTTCTGACTGCGGCAGTGCTCAGCACGCGGGGCAGCGCCCAACGCGGGAGCACCTCCGTTCTCGGCTGCGACCGCGCTCAGCACACGGGGCAGCGCTCCACGTGAGCCCCACACACGTACACTTCGAAGCATGTGCAATAACGCTCCTACCTATACTTTGTAATTGAAGCATACTGCAAACCCATACATACATATATAAGGGCATACCTGTGTGCCGCAACGGTAGCCTGCGGCGGCGGCGGCAGCGACTCCCCGTTCTCCACGGCGAGCGCTGCCGCCTCAAAGCCGGCGTCGCCCTCGCCGCTCACGAGGCAGCGGATCAGGGGGTCCGTGGACTCGCTCAGCAGTATGCGCAGGTCGCCCTGCAGCGAGTCGTTGTTCTTCTCTAGGAAGCCCGCAATGTCGTACACGACGCTGCCCGCAAAGTGGCGCAGCACGAACTGGTCGTTCTCGAAGCGCGGCTTCTCGTAGTTGGGGTGCGGCGCGTTGCGGTGGTGCGCCTGGTGGTACAGGTCGAGCAGCTTCTTGTCGGTGAGGTTGTTGAGCGCGTGCGCCTTGCGCCCGGTGAGCCCCTGGTCCTCGAGTATCGGCATGAGTCCCAGCGGCTTCTTGGCGATGAGGTCGATGATGCCCTGGTTGTCGCGGAACGGGATGGACGTCACGTCGAGGCCCTCCGCGGTGTACTCCTGCTGCTCCAGCACGAAGACGTGGTGGTTGAACTGGCGCTGCAGCACCTCGTTGGCAAAGTTGATGCAGAGCTGCTCGAAGGAGCTGCGTGTGTGTGTGTGTGTGTGGGGGGGGGGGGGGGGGGCAACGCCACAGGGTCAGAAACAATGCTTTTGCTATGAGTCCATTGTGACAGTGCAGTGCACAGTGATTGAACTACAGTGTACTCATGAACTGGCGCGCTGCAGCACGTAGCTGGCAAAGCTGACGCACAGCTGCCCATGGGGCTGTGCAGGGAGCGGGGGTGGGGGCAATGTGTCACAGTGAGACGGAAATGTGACGTGTGGTCTCCCATTGCGGCAGTACGGTGCCGGAGTACAGTGTACTCGTGTCTATGACCGCGGCTGAACTGACGCTGCAGCACCCTGCTGGCAAAGTCCATGCGCAGCTGGTAGTTTTAACCCTGACCCAAACGCAAAGAGAAGCCGTGTGGCGCGACGGTGCCAGCAACGCGCGCGATGGCCACAAAAGCCACGCCTACGTTCCAACGCGCTGACAAAGCCAGGCCGCACACATAGACTGTGCCACTCACTTGGTGGCCATGATCTCAAAGGTGAGCGTTAGGGTTGTTGTTGAATTTAGGATCAGGGTCAGCAGCATGCACTGTCAGTAGTAGTACACCGACTGTGCCATGATCTCACTTGGTGGCCATGATCTCAAAGCCAAAGATGTCCAGGATGCCAATGAAGCTGCGCGCCGCGCTGGCGCTCACTGCGCGCGCCGCCGCCGCCGCCGCCGCCTTGCTGTCGCCATCCTCCTCCGCCGCCTCCTTGGTGCCCTCAATCACCTAGGGTTAGGGGTACGGTTAGGGTCAAGAATAGGGTCATCTTCATGAAAGCTGGTCGGTGGCAGGCACTTTGTCGGTGGTTAGGTTGTGACCTCGTGTCAAGTGTGCATTCATTTGAATGAACATGACGTGGCAGTGACAAGGTGGCATTCGATCAGCGCAAATTGTGAGGTGAATTCGCCGCTGCCATGCGCGCGGTGACACTGGTTGATCTTCGAGACGACCCACGCAAACAGCGCGCCGCGCACGTGCTTCACGAACTCAAAATGCACTTCACAGATGAATCCACCGCCACTTCACGCATGAATTCAACGCCGCATCATGAGGTGAATTCACCGCTGACCTGCTCGCGGTGGCACCGGTTGATCTTTCAGACTAATAATGAGCACACACACTGGCTGATGAATATTCACCAAACACGTCATGAATGAATTTATCGCTGACCTGTTTCGCGGTGGCACCGGTTGATCTTCCAAACATCCCACACAAAAACACACTGGCTCATGAATGAATGCCGCTTTCATGAATGAATTCAACGCTGACCTGCTCGCAGTGGCACCGGTTGATCTTCCAGACGACCCACGCAAACAGGGCCCAGTACACGTGCTTCTTGAATACGCAAAGCGCTTCACGGATGAATCCACCGCCACTTCATGACGTGAATTCACAAATGAATTCACAAATGAATTCACCTGCTCGCGGTGGCACCGGTTGATCTTGAAGACGACCCACGCAAACAGCGCGCCGTACACGTGCTTCACGAGCCCGTCCAGGTTGTCCTTGGCCTGGCTCGAGTTGAGAGGAATCTCGTGCATGGAGCCGCGCGCCGTGACCATCGCGCGCCGCACGACGCGCTTGGCCAGCGCGCCGCCGCTTAGCCCCAGCAGTTCCTCCAGCGCGCCGAGCGAGATGAGTTCGCCGCTGACCATGGCCGTCTGGTCCTCGCCGCCAACGGCGCCGGCGCCCACCTGCGGCAGATGCAATATGAAGTTGAAGTTGATATTTGCAGGTTGCAGTTGAAGAAGTGAATTTTGAGGCTGAGCGCGCGGCCATTGAGACGCAGCAGCCCTCCAGCGCGCCGAGCGTGATGAGCTCGCCGCTCACCAAGGCTGTCTGGTCCTCGCTGCCGACGGCACCGGGCGCCCACCTGAGCGTCAAAATTGAAGTTAGTGTTGAAGTTTGAACCTGGAGTGCCAACGTTGATGCCGGTTTCAGCTCCAAAGCACTCCTAAATGCAAACATGTCACATGCGCTTCTAGATATATGTACATTGCATAGCAGTGCTAAGTCAAAGCGCACAATCTGGGGCAACACGCCACCGCCTCATCGCTGCGTGCGCCGCACCTGGAGGTCGGTGAAGTCGATGTTGCCCATGTGCAGGATCGCCGCGAGCAGGCGCCAGACTCCAGCTTGAGGCACTTGTATACTTCAGTATATGCTACATATGCAGCAGTGCAAAGACAGAAGCGTACAATCTTATGCCGGCGCGCCGCCTCATCGCGACCGACTTCACTGCGCCGCACCTGGAGGTCCGTGAAGTCGATGTTGCCCATGTGCAGGATCGCCGCGAGCAGGCGCCACACGGCGGCGGTCTCCGCGGCCGTGAAGCCGAGCGTCGCCAGCGCGCCCTGCGAGGCGCGGAACTCGGAGGCGTCGTCGACCTCGTCGCCCAGTGCCGTGCAGCCGCCCATGGCGATGCAGCGGAACTTGGTGGGGTCAGCGAGGTGGAGCGCGGCGGTTACGTCCTGCGGCAGCGCTCCGCTGCACATCTGGGGGGGGGGGGGGGGGGGGGGTTAGGGGGGGGGGGCATGAGATTGCTGCTGGCGTCTGTACCTCGTCACAAGGGTTTCGGTGTGTGCGTGTCGCATGTCAACTCCAGCTTCAACTCATGACACATCTGGTAAAAGCGTGGTGGCTGCGCTTCGCCTGGTCGACGTGATCGAGCCGTGCTTTCTCGCGCCGCAGTTACAACTTCAACTCAAACATCAAATTCAACCAGTGACTCACCTGGTAGAACATTAGCTCCGCCTGGGCGACGCGCCCGAGGCACGACTTCTCAAAGCCGCAATTGCAAACTTCAACTTCAACTTCAACTTCAACTAATGACTCACCTGATAGAAGATGTGGTAGCCGCGCTCCGCCTGGTCGACGCGCACGAGGCGCGACTTCTCCAGCAAAAAGTGCTCCGTGCGCGCGCCGACGAGGCGGAACGTCGCGTCGTACTGCAGCTTGATGTACTTGCCGAAGCGCGACGAGTTGTCGTTGCGCAGCGTCTTGGCGTTGCCGAACGCCTCGAGCACCGTGTTGGACTCCATGAGCACGGCCTCGATGCGCTTGGCCATGGCGTCGACGGGGCCCTCGCTCGACAGGCCCGCGAGCACCTGCGCGGCGGTGATGAGGTAGCGCATGACGTACTTGGACGCCTCCGTCTTGCCGGCTGGGCAGGGCGGGGGCGAAGCAGTGCACGTGTGGAGGGGAGGAGCCGTGCTCAGGGTCAGGGTTAGGCGGCGGTCACGAGCAAGTGCATGCTGTGGAGCGGCGCAACTGTAGCTAGGGCTGAAAGCCAGGGTAAAAGTCAATGTTAGGCGGGGGTGATGAGGTAGCGCATGACGTACTTGGATGCCTCCATCTTGCCGGCTGCGGCGTACGAGGGGGGGGGGGGGGGTTGCAACAGCGTCAGAATTGAACGTTGGGAAGAGGATTAAGCGGCGGTGATCAGGGAGCGCATGACGTACTTGGACGCCTCCGTCTTGCCGGCTGCATGGGGGGGGGGGGGGGGGGGGGGGCGCGGCAGCAGTGCAATCAGACTTGGGTTGGTTTAAAGTGGGTTTGAAGCTAGGCGGAGGTGACGAGGCAGCGCATGATGTGAAGCGGCGCACCTGCAGTTAGAGTCAAAGTCAGGTGCCAGTCATTGTTGCGTGGGGGTGCTGAGGCAGCGCGTGACGTCGCCGGGTGCCTGCGTCTCGCCGGCTGCGGGGCGGCGTGCAGAGGAAGCGAAGTGATGGGAAATTCTACATCATTTCAATGTGTGCGCGGCGCTGCGCGCTGCTCTCGCTGCGTGACCGCGGTCTGTCGAAGCGCGTGCTAGCTCTTAGAGCAAGGGTTAGCGCCTCGCCGTCTCGTGCGCGCCCGTAGCGCACGACATGTGCGTGCGTCGTCAACTGTGCTGTCAGTGCCACCGTCTGCAATCCCGGCCCGTGGCCGGCGCAACACACTCGCCGCGCTGGTAGCGCGGCATACTGTGTTGCGTTGTGGTGACTTCAGGTGGAAACTTGAAGTGCCTGAAGACAGAGGTATGTACAGCCGCTGAAATACCAGCCCTCGAGATGAAATCAGGGAGCTCTAGGCCGCTCTGTGACCATCTGTAGCCATGTGGGAACTGAATCCCCCCTCGCATCAGGACTGAGAGCCTGCTTTTTGAGTGTAAACTTTTTGTGACAGCAAGTTGAAGTTGTAATCTTGCACTTTACTTGGTGAGCTTGTCTGAATGCCCTGCAGACACATCTGTTTCCAGCACTGGTAATCCCACTGCAAACATAGTGCGCTCGCCACATCCTATATTCACAGGTTTACATGTAACCATGATGAAGATTCTGCCTTTACTTCGACGACTTACAATAAAGTTGACGTCGGTCAAGTGCACCGCTTGCCTGGCGAGGAGGCTCAACGAACCGCCCTCTGTAAGTGACACTGGCGGCAGTGGCACCGACTTTGAATAATCATGTAAACAAACTGCATGCCCATGTCACCTCTTGAGGTTGGTTTTTTGTATGACAGGCAGTCCAAGATGCATGCAGATCAAGCTACTGCATATGGCTTGGCCACAGGCACAGAGCGGACACTCGGCCGCCTCTGCGGTCGTTGCGAATACAGTCCAGCATGCTCGTTGTGCGGAGCTGCGCGCTTGTGCAATTCGCCGTTGCCGGGCCCCGTGCGCGCATTCATTACTGAGCATTGCTGCAGGGTGATGTGTCCGCTGTATAAGAAGATGAACTGCGGAACGACGCTTTATCCGTTTCACATCAGACACAGTCGCTACATCAAGCCATACATCTACGCCATTTCAAGGCATTGCAGTACAATGCGCGCCCTTGTGTCGGCTGTGTGAGTTGCCTATGCAACGCTTCAACAGGAGACCGCTACCAGTGACCCAAAACAGCAACGTGGGTCGTGTCTAGCTCTACGAAGCTTTGTGTCAGCAGTGTCGCGTCGAGAAGAGGTGCATTTCATTTTCAGTGTAGCTGTGCCAGCAGCCATGGCTCCTGTTCTTGTTTGATCATCGCAAGCAGACCAAGCATGCTGCTGCACGCCAGTCAATCTTTGCAAGAGCGCGATCTGCTGAGGGAGTGACATTGCGCCCGTCCGCTGTCGCATATGACCAATTAATGCCTGCAGCAGCCTCAGCTTGGCGTTCAACCTCATCCTACTCCCAACTTGCAACCGCCACATTCTGAAATGAAGTACAGCCAACTGCACGTGGTTACTTATATGACCTGCCTCATTGAATTGACGGGTGCTTACCTCCACTTTCGCCAGTAATGATAACGCTCTGGTTCAAGCAGCGCGCCTTGCCGTGCTCATACTCCTGCCCCGGCTCCGTCATGTAGCGGAAAGCCCTGTCCGCCACGCTGTGCACGTGGGGCTTCGACAGCCGCCGCTTCATGGCCTCTGGCCTGGCGTCCAGCGGGCTGCTGCTAGGCACCATGGTGTCATCCTCGCCGTCTGACTCCTCGTACTCGTCCTCGGAGTCGTCCTGCATCTGGAGCAGGGGGATCTCGTACAGCAGAGGGATCTTCTTGTAGGGATTGACGCTGACCAGCACATCCGCCATGTTGGTGTAGATCTTGTCCTGGCGGAACCGCCTCAGTAGCAGGTCAAGCAGCGGCGCCTCATGCATGCCGTTCATTCTGGAAGCATCGTCGAGGTCCAGGGCGTGGCTGGGATCGTACTGGTGCACAGATTTGCGAGGCACCTCGCAAGGGCCGCTCTCGTCACCCGGTATCCTGACCAGCAGAGTGCTCTCTTTCTCCTCCAGCACTGTGGCGACGGTCCAAACCTTCTGCTCGTCAGGGACCCATACTGAGCCGCTGAAACCCACAGACATGTCGACTCCACCTGCGCCACCTGCCTTTCGCTGAAGCTGCGCCTGCTTCGCAGCCAGGACCTGCGATGGCCCGCCCTTCTCACGCAGCTGCTTTACAGACCACATGCTGGCCAGGCCGCCACGCTGCTGTCGTGGGCTTCCTCGCTCTGTGTATACTCTGTAGCAGCGATATAGGTGAGGCTATACACTGCCGAAGAGATCACAGCATAGAGTCAGTAGATCCTGCAACGCCTCTTCAGCGGTTACAAGACCTAGTTGAGGTGGTATCTAGGGTTTGGTGTGTGATGGTCGTATTCGGTCATGCATCAAAAGTGACCAGATGAGATAACCATGCAGGCAATTCTGCTCAAAGTCTACGATCACAGAATCGGATGAGGGTGCTGAAGCGAGTGAGTGATAAACTCGCAATGGGGTAGTCAACTGGGAGAGCTGTGCCATTCTTCTTGCGGGGCTCTCACCTGACGCTTAGTTTTGAAAGCTGATCTCACATCCGAGACATATTTTCTCACATCAGAGACATATTTTCAGCTCGTGATATTTCGATGTGTTAGGAATGATGTATCCATGGCAGTATGATGCACCCCGGCACTGATGGAAAACGTTTTGCTGGTGTTTCTGCACCATGCGTTCAGGACCACGTTGTCAGGCCAGCAATACGGCGACTGACGAAAGGGGCTTCCAGCTTGTGCAATGCTCGAGCATAATCATGTTCACTTGCTCAGCGGCTTGTGTGCAACAAAGATTGTTCTCAGACTCTACCTGCAAGTGCATTTCAAAATTCATCTTGCAGCACTTCATGCGGTGTGTGGAATGCAGGTGGCTCAGTCGGAAGATATCCTTTCGTGGAAGTTTCTGATGTTCCTTGTTGTTGGTTCGAGAAATTTCTGAAGAGCCCCGACAGCTTGCTTTTACGACAAGACCTACAGAGATCACAACAGGAGCTGATCATCCACGGAGCCTGGTCTGCAAGCGTCAATGGTCTTCATCATCGCAGGCCTCCTCTCCCTCGCGGTCGCGGCTGCCATGACCAGCTGGAACCTTCAAGCTCTCGCTCTGCAGTGCACCCCACCGAGCGAGCCACAGGGGATGCTGGCATCGTAAGCTGGGAGGAAGCACAAGTGGCAGCTCTCCCATGTGCGCTGATGTGGGGCAGCTCCTCCACACCCTTGCGCAGATCAGAGTGTCCGATCATAATGGTATTGCACAAAGATTTTAAGATGTGTACATGACATCCAATACGATCTGTGCACTCGCACAGCGACTGTGTGATCATCGGATAGAGTAGTAGCACACAGCAAAGCAGTACAGGTGGTGAGCTGAGAGCAAGTGTGCAACAGAACGTGCCATCTTGCCGATCGTTAGACCCCACAGTAGGCGGTACAAGCTGCACAACAGAGCGCTGCCGTCGACATGTCATTGATCATCATGATCCATTCGATCCGATGAGTCACTCCCTGAGCAGGAGCTTGCCTGTCCGGCGTTCCATTTCCATTTCAACGTTCTCAAGGTCTGTACGTACATGTGTAAATCAGAGGTAATCCATGTGTGGTGTGTGCTCCGCCAGGGGAATTATGATAATTCTCCAACAATGTGATTAATGACAATCCTTTCTTGTCAACACCTCAGTGAGCATTGCCAAGACGCGTCATGAATCCTGCGCTCCTTTTCTCATGTATGCGTTTGTGACTTGCCGAGTGCACTGGTGGTTAAATCACTGCGTTGTCTCCAACAGCCCTCATGTGATCACACTGTGGCACATTTGGAATCTGACGCTGCCGCAGCGCCGCTGTTTGCTGCGTACTAGTAGTACAGTAGTACTACGTTGAAGTGCACATGTGCAGCAATCATACGATTATTTATCATTCAGATGTCATCACTTGCGCACGTTGTAAACAACAGTGCATCTTTACCATCAAACTGTGCCTGATGTACTGCCCCGGGTACAAATGCACATGGACAGCATATGTGCAAACTTTTCGAAATTCCTGCCGTAAGCCTTCGTTGGCGACTTGGATGCTACACAACATCGTGTTGGTACTACTTGCACACACTGAGTCTATTGGCATTCGTTCGACCTTGCTGCATGCAGTCACTATCATAGTGGTAACAAGAGTTGTTGCCTTTCCGAGTCGACTCATTGTGATGTGTGAACATGCAATGGCTGCTAGAGCCGCAGCATGCAGTGGGCTCACGCAACCGCACGCAGCTACTAGTAGCTAACAGTGTTCACAGGCCAGCCACTGGCATATGCATTGCAATCATTGATGGCATGAGCACATGCCATTGCAGTTACCACCGATACAAGTTGATAAAAGCAACACAGAGTCGGCTTTGCCGCCTTTGCTGATAAATGTATGATTGCTGCAAATGATGCAGATCATCAGCAGCTGATGCTGCAGCTTCAGCAGTAGCATGCTAGCAATCATCAAACGCCCCCTTCAATGAGGAGCTTCAATAATGACACAAAATGGACAGAAATTGGTAGTGACACACTACTCTGGCTTTAATGAATGGTATGACATGTGGATTGCACACGCCGTGCTTTTGTATACGGTATTTGCTGCAACTTGAATACATGCACACAAAACATCCTTACACAGCGACGCAATTGTGTTTTGCAAAAGAAGGCAAGCGAGCCGAACACCACGTCACTGGCAGGTAGCAAATCAGGTGCATTATGATGTGGCACAAATGGCATGGCCGAATACGCACTGTATGATTGCAGCAGAAAAACAAAACCTATCCGTCACTGGCTGCTGCCGGGCTCTCATCTCACTTGACACACAACTACTGCTACAAAGCATGCGCGAGCTAGGGCCGGGGACAGCGGGATGTGTGAGGAGCACCCCAAGCTCTTGGCATGACCCCAGACTGAAAACCCTCGCACCTACGCCGGCTGAATGCAAGACCCCTCTCATAGAAATTGAATGCATGATCATGATCACAATCCGACCACTGCTGGGTCCCCCTGTGGCACCCGCCCCCTCCCCCAATCCCCTTCTCGACCATGCTGGAGCAGCTGGCGCTGCCTTTCAGCGGCCATCGCAGCATGCCGCTGCTGCTGCAGCGAGCGATGCCCTTCGGCGCCGCCGTCGCCATATGTGCGCCAGCGCGCCGCACCCCCCTGCCGCCGCCGCGCTGCGCTCGCCGCCGCAGCAGCGCTCAGCAGTGGGAGTGCGTGCGCGCCCTGTTGAGCACGGGGCGCGTCGCCTTGAGGTTGTAGTTGGCGAGCAGCAGGCAGCAGTCGCCCTCCACCTTGGTGGAGCACATGGACGTGCGCGCGTACGCCGCGGCGCCGCCGAACGCCGGCGCCGGCAGGCTCAGCTGGTCGAACGGGCTCTCCGCCATCGTCTTGAGGCCCGCCTCGTCGGCCATCATGGTCAGGACGAAGCGGCGCGGGCGGAAGACGTTGAGCACGTTGTTGACGATGGAGCGGTAGCTGCGGTACGGGTTGTTGGTCTCGAAGGACGCGTACGAGCACGCCGCCTCCGGCGTCACGTGTATTGTGTAGTACGACTCGAACTGGATCGCATTCATGGAGTAGCCGCACGGCTCGAACGCGCACGCGTCGACCGTCGCGCCGGGCACGAGGTCCGCGACGCCGGATGCCACCGTCATGTCACGCCCCGCGGCGCGCGCGCTGACAGCAGTGCCGTCCGCTCCCGCGGCCGCGTCGCCGCGCACGAACTTGGCCGCGCAGTCCGGGTGCAGGTCAAACATCATGATGTTAATGACCCTATCGGTCGCCGTGAAGTTGGGGCGGTCGTACTTGTCGGCGACGTAGACGAACCAGTGGTCGCCCGTGACGGGCCCGAGAACGTGCCCGGAGCCGTCCAGGCGCGCGCTGAGGTGCTGGTGCTGGCGCAGGTAGTCGAGCTCCTGCTCGAAGGACGCATGCGGGTACAGCTGGTCGCCGGGGAACGTAAAGTTTTTGCGCGAGTAGCCGACCCACTCGAGCTCCATGCCGAGGCCGCGCCCGGCGTGTTGCAGCAGGTACGCGATGCAGCGCAGCAGCGTCGTCGTGCCGCACGTCTTGACGACCACCTTGTGGCGGTACACAAAGAGGCTCGACTCCGACAGGACGTACGCGTCGAGGTGCGCGTTGGACATGCGGCTCAGGATCGTGCAGCGCGCGCGCTTGCAGATCTGGTCGAGCTGCGCGCGCGTCAGCGCGCGGCAGCCGTGCTGGTCGCCCACGCCCGGCTTAAAGCACACCTCCAGGGTCTTCTCGGGGCCCTCGAAGAACCCTGAGGAGGGGGACAGAGTGGGGAGGGTAAAGGGGGCATGAGCATCATTAGGGTGTGTAGCATGTGTGAAGAAGTGATGTGTCGGCAGCGCGCTTGCAGATTAGCACTCGGGCGGCTGTCAAGCCGCCACTGACCGGCTTGGACTGAACATGCTGTCTCATCTTGTCCCCAAAGAAGCCTGTGCAGGAGTATAGTGCCTGCACAAGATGCTCGCAGCCATCTAAGTTACAGAAAACAGCACTTTGGAAGAACGGCAAGGCAACAAATCATACTTGGCTTGCACGCAAAGACAGCTGCATCAGCACTGGGGCTGTCAAGCATGAACAAAGAAGAGATCAACAGCAAATACGTGATAGGAAGGGACCAGAAACGCCGGAGCACTGTACATCAGCAGTCGAGAATGAAGTCAATACCAAGCGAAGCACAACACTCTGGCTCAGCTTGATTTCAGACTTTTGCAGCAAGCACAATGCAACATCTATACAGTGAACAGCGCAACACCACTACCATGATACACAGGACACAATGTACGTACTTCAATGGCAGCCTGGACTTCAAGTTGGAAGCGATGTAAGCAAGAAGCGTGCACTAACATGCTTTTGTGCCGAAGACTCACACAAGCTGCAAGTGCCACCAGCACCGACGGGGCAGGGAAGGATGCAACTATTGCCAGCACTGCATCATGGCCTTTCACAAGGATAAGCGAGTGCAAACATTGATGCTGCACGTGCGAGATTCCGACACCACATCCTTCTCACCGGTGTACTCCCTCTCTTCCTGCTCCGCCTCCTGAGCAAGAGCGTCGTCGCTAGCATGCTCGCTGCCAGAGTCGCTGAGGTCGCTCAGGCTGTTGCTCAGATCGTAGCCTCCTCCGTTGCAGCCGACCTCGCCATCGCTGCAAATGTCCGGACTGGCGCATGCGCTCCTCTCGTCGCCAGAGCTCGTGCAAAAGATCACCTCGGCTGAACATGCTGCAGAGCCCTGACGACAGCGCTCCTGCTCTGCCCCGCGAACCGGCTCCGGCTGGAAGGCGGTCATGCTGGCGCTGTATCAAGTTCCCAAGCCCGGGAAGTGGGTGTGATGTGCTGTTCCAATACGCCACTAGCTCCTGCTATGACGGGTCGAGCGACTCGAGGCCCTCAGCGTTGTTCTTCTGGTTGATATCGCCCCAAGGTCGCAGTTCAGGCACTGGCAAGGGCATATGGTGGGTTGCTGGGTGCAGCCTCATACAGAACGTGGTTGACGATAGGTATTAATTTTTCACAGCCTCGTGTAGAAGGGGGCTAAAGCAATGGGTGCCAGCGCGTTGCCCGGCTGCTGATGTTGCTGCTGTGCTTCTTGCTCTTGCGCTGGCGCCGGTGTGCACGGGTTTCTGCGGGTGTGATGTCACGTGAGCCACATTTGCACAAAGTGTTGAGCATCATCGAATAAAAAAAAGGCGCGCGTGGATGACATTCTAGATGGATGTCCGTCATGACCTTATGTGAGTCGTCATCGAGCTTTCATACATCACATGAATCTGTCCTTGGGACCCACATCCTCCAATGAGATCGTCTTCTGTTGCGTGCTGAAGTGCAGTGGTATGCGATTGGAAGGCGAAGTTCAAGGTGCTTGCGCTGAAGTGTCAGTCAACCAATGTGACATGCCACAAAGCATGTTGCGAATATGTCAGTTGGATGACAGCGTATCAGCGTGTAAAGTCATGGCAATTGCACCTCTAACTTGTAGTGTAATCTAGCCAGCATGTCTAAAGCAGATATACTTGCTTTCAAAAAGACTTGACTCTCATTTACTCTGACCTCCCCAATGGAGGCAATGGAGGCCAGCTGCGTGGCCCACACACCAGCAACGCATGTGCCGCCAGACGGTTGTGTGCTGCCATTAAAACATGCCAACACTCCCACCTTCATCACAGCTGCTGCTTGCTACGAGCATACAAAACCAACGCTCGCTTCACATTGCCGATCCCAGTACAAAGATCGAACGTGTTGATGCGTCCGGTGTGAAGGCGACAGCAAGCAAACTGGGCACTACAGAGTTGGCAGCAGCACATGAACAGTGGCGTCTCATTGACAGGCAAAGTGGGCATGACTTTCAGGCAGCAAACCTTCTATGTTGTAACGCCAGGCAGCTGAAAAAGCACAGTGCTGCACTGACGAGTTGGCCAACATTGACACGTGCAGCACTCAAGCAGCCTGAGCGTCCGCATCTACCTATGCGCATGCCATTCACACTGTCGGAGGAGCACTGCGATTGCTGCATGCTGCCGTCTGCTTCTGGCGTTGTGCTGCCGCTGTCTGCCTTCGAGTCAGACTCGCAAACTGTACTACACAACTACTAGTATCGCCTGCAAGTACCTCTGCCCGTAGGCATCATTCATACATGCATTGCAATCCAATTGGTCTCCAGAAAACATGTCTGCAGACCGCAAGTGCAGCCCATCTTGTGCACACGATGCTGAAAATCATAAAAGTAGACTGTGTGGATACACGCAATGACAAGCGGCATCAGCAGGCGGGCGCAAAAATGCGCAGAGCTGGAAGCTGCAGTGGTCTGCGTCTCTCATGCACAGTAATGCAATAGCATTTTGCGGCAATCGGTCCATTGAGCTTCTCAACAGCAGGTCAAAAGCGACAGAAATCGCTATCACCGCACAGCGCTGACGGCGCTGCTGCTGCTGCTGCTGCTGTCCCGCCAGCTGGCAATAGACCCGATTCCGTGCACTGTGCATACGTGCCTGACTATTTGGGGTGACTATGAGTATTTGGGGTGACTATAAGGTTGACTAAAAGGCGGGCCGAACTCTGGGCGCAGCTTTGTGACCCGGCGCAACAACGTCGACACAGCATAAGCCATTACAAACGTGCCTGTGATCACGACGGCTTGCCATACATGCCATGGGCAACTGGCGCGGCCAACGACGCGGCGCCTCTACGACTCACGAAGCGCAGGCGGCAGCACCGCTACGAGCGTGCGTCCGCGTATCGTGGATGCAATTGCACCGCACCTCAGTACCTGTACGATGCTGCACGCATCGCGGCACACCTGCGTACTGTCGCGCAAGTACATGCCGAGGTGTCTATGCTGACGCTTGCGACAACACCCGGACGCACAGATAAGCGCACGACCGCACCCTCAGCGGCCAATCGCACCGCCGCTTGCAGCGCCACGCCGCGCGGCGCGCGTCATCGCAGCGGCGACAGCGTCCACTGCGTGAGCACTTCGGTCGCGACGAACTCGTTGGGGTTGGGCCTGTAGACGCTGTCCAGAGGGTACTCCTCGTACTGCGCGCGCACGCCGCACCTGCGCAGGTACGCCGCCACAGCGCTCGACACGTAGTCGGCGTGGAACCGCACGCCCTCGCTGCTGGCCTGGCGGTTGCGGTCGCGGCAGCGCAATGGCAGCGAGAGAGAGAGAGAGCTGGTGAGCGACTTCTGTCCGCGCAGCTGGCCCACAGAAGTCAAACAACTCATACAAAAACACTGTTTGGTACGCCGCCACAGCGCTCGACACGTAGCTCGCTGCTCGCCTGGCGGTTTCGATAGACGGACAGCGAGAGAGAGCTGGTGAGTGACGGTGCCCGCGCGCAGCTGGCGTAAATGGGGTCAAACAACTCCGTGTCATAATGCTGTTTGGTACGCCGCCACGGCGCTCGACACGTAGTCGGCGTGGAACCGCGCGCCCTCGCTGCTCGCCTGTTGGTGGCGATTGTAGCGGCGATGGCAGCGGGAGAGAGAGAGCTGGTGAGCGACCCTGGCTGCGCAGCTGGTGCAAATGGCGTCACACGGCGCATTCTCAAAACGCGTGGTTGTTGGCGTCACTGGAGCCGCACGACTCAGCCTCAACAGATCTGACAGTACTAGTAGCTGTACGCCGCGACAGCGCTTGACACGCCGCGCGCTCTCTCCTGATGCAGCGGCGGACACCCCATCGCAAGCTCATCACAAGGGGGGGGGGGGGGGGGCATGATGCCTGTTTGGAAAGGAACATCAGCCCAGTGTGTGCACTTTCTGGTACATTTTCACAATCTGAAGTGCCCCAATGATACCATTTGGAGCTTGCAGGGCGCTCATCGCAGATGCCATCGCAGGCGGCCCAACTCAGTGAGCAGAAGGCTGCTGCTTCGCGTCAGCGCCTGCCACTGAGGTAGGTAGATGGGTGTAGGACCCACCCACGTGAACACCGCGGGCGGTGACCGCTGCGCCCAAACAATCGCCGCGCATTACCGAGCCATGATGGAGGCTGAATGCATTCCACTGGCACTGCCTGAGCAGAGCTCATATTAATGATGTTCACCACCCAGCCAGTGGAACTGCCTGCCACCGCTGCCAGTCTACAGTGAATGCCGCCCCGGAGACACTCACGCATGCAACAGCACTTTGACACAAACGCAAATTGATGTTGGAGTTGAGGTGCAGAGCAACTAGTCTAGGTCTATGTGCAGTAGTAGCACCACTTGTGGCAGCACCAATGCCAAAATCTGGCTCCGATTTGGCACAAGCCATAGTCACTTTAAGCGGCGCAGAGTAGCGCTTGCATGCAGCCACACAAGGGCTTGCTGACCCCTCTGGGAGCTGAGTGCCAAGCAGCTACTTGAACGTCGAAATCTTAGCCGCACGATCGTTCTCTATCCCGTGCGCTTGCCTGTGTGAAGCTGCCCAGCGTTGCGGGGTCGAATGCGTCGAGCTGGAGCGTCACCGTCGACTCCCCATCCCAGTCCTCCTGAGCATCAGCGCAACGGCCAGCAAATCAAGTAGAAGACTGAACAAAGCCGAGAATCGATTGAATGTTGAAGTGGGGCATAAGTTGTCAATAGCGGTTGAGGCGTGCCACAGAGCGCCTAGTGCACAAGCATCCCGTGGCAGATGGGGCAAACGTGTTCAGACACGAGCAGTGAGGGCGCATACGGTGAGCCATTGTTCCTGTAGCAGAGGCCCAGCATTTGCGTCTGCTCAGCAAGATGCTGACGCCATACCCAAAAGCAATCACAGTCAGCAATGTCCTGGTGCGGCATGGGCATTCGCAGCGCCTTCAGTCCATCGACCGTTCCGTCACGGCTCACAGAGCAGGCAAGTGCACAGGGGTGGTTGATATTACTTGAGGGTGCACCTCGCAGCACCCGCCAGTGCCAGTTAACTGATGTCAGCACATATTGTTGGTGTTCATCACGCGACCACTGCCACTCACTTATGCCGTCACTCATCTGTACACTCACTGACTCACTCAACCCCACTGACTCATCCACAAGCTCACTGACTCACTCATTCACTCACTTTCTACTGCGCACTGACCTCCTGCGTAGACTCGCCTACTCACTCAACCCCACTGACTCATCCATATACTGACTCACTCACTCACTCACTCCTATTCACTGACCTCCTCAAAGTCCTCCGTGTCCAGCGTGTACGTCTTCACGAATCCCGCGCTGCGGAACTCGTCCATGATTGCCTGCACGCCGCTCAACGCGGGTCCCAATCGAGCCCCAGGCTGCGCCGCATTGTACACCGGCGGCGCCTGCTTTCCAGCTGCCGCGATGGAGCTGGCTAGCAGCGCATACGCGTCTGCGCCGATGGCGCGCAGCAGCGCGGCGCGCTTCGGCGGGCTCGGGATGAGCTCCGCCGCGACCTTGAAGGTGCAGTACGCCATCTGCGGCGGTCACGGCGAGCGCTGCTCCTTGTGACTTTGGAGAATAAACATGATACTGCAAGAAGTGTCGACATGATGTATGAGGGGGGGCAGCGATACGGCACGCATTAGAGGGGTAAGGATGAGCGCTGCTGTCGTGTGAAGGCGCGCAGAACACCATGTGCAGGCTAACTGCAGCAGCTGCGCCGAGCACTGCAGCAGTGTCGTAAAGCAGCACAGCGCGCTTCAGCAGCGAGCAATCTGCTGCGGCGCCAAGGTGCAGCGCGCGGGCACCGCAGTAATGGCCAGCAAAGTTGACACCTGGTCAGCAGATGCGTGGAGCACTGCCGCACGCTGTGGTGGCGGGGGCTGCGGACAGCAGCTGCAACCCTGTAAAGGTGCAACAGCTGATGCTGCAGCAGTGGTGCGCACTGCCGTCGCACGCCGCCACAGCGGGCCTGCAGTTGAGACTCACATGCTCATCACGCCATGCAAGCACGGCAAAAGTCAGGAAGCTACATGTTGAAGTTGGCAAGTTGGCACTCTTGACCCCAAGCACAGCACGGCAGCGTGCTGCAAGCATGGCGACATGTTGAAGTTGGCACTCTTGACCCCAACGCATCACAGATCACAGCACGGCAGCGCTGGCTGTGGCGCTGGCAAGGCAGATGCGCGCAGTCGCGTACACAGCGTCTCGTGATGCTGCAGAGGAAGCACCGCGATTGCCAGCGGCAACAACCCTCGACAGTTGCCGGAGCAAGCAGGGTCTAGTCCTTAGCAGCAGCAAATACAATCCCCCATCAAAAGATGCATGCGCGCAGAGGATGCCTCATTGGTGCGCGCAGCCATCCCACACAACTTCACCACAGCCGAACATCAAGTCCCGCAACTTCAAACGCGCACCATGTCGAAGCGATATTGATTCGTCGCGTCATCGCTGGGGAATGGCGCCTTCTTCTGGAATGCCGGTCCCACGCGCTGCGCCAGCGCGCAAGCCCGCCTCTCGACATCTTCAACAGTGGACGTGCCGTCCGAAAACGCCGCTATTTGCCGAAGCGTGATGTCGGTGAGCCCTGTGACGAGCGGCCACGCGAGTTGGCGCGCGGGCTTTGAGGCTGCGGCGGGGCGCCCGAGCGCCGGGTCCAGCGCGTTGCCTGCGCATACATACCCCGAAGTAGTAAGGTGAAGTTCAGAAAGGCCACGTGCGGTTCGTCATGGTGGAGCACATCAGTTGAAGTGGTGACATTCAGAATGTACAGTTCGCAGTGAGAAGTTCATGCGCTGACGCGCGGGCTTGAAGGCTTCTCTGGGGCGCCCAAGCGCCAGGTCCAGCGCGTTGCCTGTGCATACATGCCCCGCAGTTGCAGAGTGAAGTTCAGGAAGCTGACGTGCAGTTCATCAAGGTGAAGTACATCAGTTGAAGTGGTGACATACAGAACGTAACGTACAGTTCACAGTGTGAAGTTCATGCGCTGGCGCGCGGGCTTGAAGTCTTCGGTGGGGCGCCCGAGCGCCGGGTCCAGCGCGTTGCGTGTACATACATACCCCCGCAGTTGTAAGATGAAGTTCAGGAAGGTGAAGTTCGTGAAGGTGAAGTATATCAGGTGAAATTCACAACTTGATTCCACGCGCGACGACGGTGACATTAAGGAATTACACAGTTCACAGTGCGAAGTTCACAGAGCCAAGACCAAGGTGCAATCATAGCTGAACTTAGGAATATAATGCGTCGCCTGTACCTAGTTGAAAGGTGAAGTCAGCCCAAGTGCAAATATCTAGAGCCGATGAGCTGAATCACAGCAGCGTCAGGTGAGATCACAAGGCATGATCATGTCTGCACACGACACATTCAAAACATGGCACGCGTACATATGACAAGCTACGCACTGCTGCAAGGCTCGCTGAAGCACCAGCGATATCGCGTGCACAGCGCAGCAGACATGAGGCTGGCCTTACAAGACAGAGGAGCACACTACCATACCTGTGAAGATGTCTTTGATGTAGTACTCCAAATCCAGCTCTGCGGCGCCTGCACCGCAGATGAACATGCAGCAACTCAGTGTGAGCCACCAGTTCTTTAAGCTGCTGTGTGCGCTTTGCTTGCAACAGTCACAATCTGTCATGCGGAGATGCAAGGCGCATGTTGCATGCCGGAATTGACGCTTCATAGAAGTAGGTGAAGTTCAAAAAACAAAAAACATATGGTGTCACGGGGACACACTTCAAGTGCTATTCGGCGTGCTCTCAAGGCTGTACTTCATCGCAAAGAGTGTGAAATTGGGGGGATACACTGTGTGCAGGTGGTCCATCAGGCACTAGAGACGGGTGAGGGGGAGGGTCAGGGTCGGTGTGATGTACCATCGTCTGGTATGTACGCGTATATCATGACCTCAGCTCGTTGCGCGAAGCAGACGGCGTCCAGGTGCAAAAGGCAAATTTTCTCGCACGTGGTGCCATGCCAGAGCATCAGCAGTGCGCCTTGTGGAGGCCCAAGCATACCAGACGTCAGGTACTTTGCAGCACAACTTCAATCGGCACGCTTGAAGTAGTGACCGTCGTTCCTGATACAACGCACGACTAGGCGGAGTCCATCAAGTACTGGAGCACTAATGTCCCTATCACCGAGCGCGTCCACTGTAACCCCGTGGAATCCTGGCCAAATGCCACCCTTATCAGGCAGGGGAGCCCGCCATGTGACGTCATCGGGCAAGACTTGAAGTAATGCTGCAAGGGCACTTGTGTACCCCCAGTCATCAACCAGCACGCATGGCGCCATCGCACAAAATGCACACCCTTTGCCCAGGCCCTGTCCCTCTTCCCTTGCACGGACCAGCAGGCCCCATGCAGGCCTGGTGACCAGCCAGTGCATCCGCATTGACGCGAGTGCGCATCCCTTGTTCTAGGCTTGGTCTCCTGCGCGCCCGCCGCCCACATGAAAATGTCAGGCCCAGTGACCCATGCTTATAACTAGTTGGCATGCGCGCCCATTCTCTGGGCTTGTGGTCCCGCCCATCCGCCGCTCGCGTGGCGAACGTCGAGCCGCCCGAGAGCCCAGTGAACAAAGAATACATTTCACGTCGCTTGGCGTGCGCAACGTTGACGCTAGAGCCTCTTCTCCCGCTGCCCGTGCGATAACGCCACCAACGTCACATCACCTCAGGCTAGCACAGTAATAAACCAGTATGTATCATCGCATGGCATACGTACCGTTGGCTCTAGGCTTGCTCTCCTGCGCGCACGCCGCGCGCGTGGGGCGCGTCAGGCCCCACGCTGCAAATAGAGAATGCCACTGACGTCACACCACGCCCCATGCTAGCACAGTGACCAACCGCTGTGCATCATCGCCTCGCATAGCGCACGCACCCTTGGCTCTGGGCTTGCTCTCCTGCCCGTACGCCGCGCGCGTGGGGAACGTCAGGCCCCACGCCGCAAACAGCGCCAGCGCGCGCCGCCGCGTTATCTCTTCCTCCTCCTCCTCGCCGCCGCCGCCGCCGCCGCCGCCGCTGCCGCTGCCGCTGTCGCCGCTGCTGCGCTCCTGCCGCGGAGCAGCTGCACACAGAGCGGCAGTCAGAGTAGTGCGGTTGGGGCGAGCAGGTGCGCAGTGTTGCCAAAGAGTCAGAGCAAGACTTATGGGGCGAGAAAATGCGCAGCAGTCGCAGCGGCGCATGCGCGAGCTCTCGGCTTGAGGGGGTGGTGAATGCAGGGGGTGTTGATGCTGGGGGAAGCGCAAGCGTGTGACTTGCACACGCTGCCTTGAACCAGCGTCACCGCCCGCCACTGTCTTGCAACATGCTTCTCCTCTCTGCCCACATGCTGCTGCCCCTGGCGCTGGTGGAGTTGCGCAAGACGCATGTGTTGCAAAGGTGTTGCGCTTAACAGCAAAACTTGTGCGTTCCTTGTACTTGCTGATCAGTCTGCAGAGGTGTGCTCTCCATGAGACCGTGTGAGGGGGGCAAAGCAGTATAACATGCTAGACGCGCACCAAGTGCTGGCTGGCGCTTGCTTCAAACCACTGGTTTGGTCGATCAATGATTCCTGATTGATGCTGGACTAGTGCATGCCACTGCTCACATTGCAGTGCACAAGAACCTTGCAGAAGTACAAATCTGGGTGCCTTGAAGCAGCCTTCAGCAAGCTGACAACCGCAGCCAGCTCACGCCACTTATTGCTCAGCCAAGCACAGCAGGAACAATGGTACAGGTATTGCATGCGTATTCAGTGCTGATAGGTCAACATGCCTCGGGATCTCTCCAAGAAAGCTTGCTGAGTCACTATGGTGCTAGCTTCAACAGGGCAGCGTGACAGAGCTGATGCCTGCCGCTGGTGCTTTTGCGTATGTCTGCACTGACATCGTAGGCGAAGGCAATTCTGCATCCAGCAACGGCACTATCGCTCTCTGCTGGGGCATGACTTACAGCAGCTTTACAAGTTGCAGCCTCCAATATGCAAGATCCAAGATTCTACTCTTCGCACAGCTTCGCACAGCTTTGCTGTTCGCACAGGACGATGCAGTGCAGGCTCACCACGTAAGATGCAACTTCGGCAGTGTCGGCTGCCTGGTCGGGTGAGAGCTGCAGCCTTTGGACAGCAGCTCGAGCATGCTGCATAAATTGGTCCTTGGATGATGAAAGCCGAGCTTCCTGCAACGCAAGCGAGTGCCAGCAGCGCTGCATCCCGGCGGCATGTTCGCCTCTGCTTTATCATTGCAGCAGTGCTACCGCAATGCCATCATCAACCGCCGTCGCAGCTCTTCCGGTCCCCACTACTGTTTGCGAGCCCCACTGGACGATCCGGGTGCTGTGAAAGAGTTCGGTGGGGGGGGGCGGGAAGGGGGGGGAGGGGTCACTGGGCTTTTTGACAAAACCGGTTCTGTGAAGTGCATACAGTACGTGTGATATTGGCAGTAGGGGCGTAATGTGCAGACATTGAAGGGTTATTCATCCCACAACATAGCACGTCTGTAACGTTCTACTTGCAGTGCTCAAAGGCCTTCTGAAACTCTGTACTGCACGACCCTCCTCATGGCACTTGGATGGCAGATGATATGCCACTGTCCTGCATACGCCGCTGCACAGACGCCACCACGGCATGCACCAACCGCACAGGGAAGACACGCTTCTTAAGATTGAGACTATGAACAACATCATACTGACAAGTTCTGCAGCACTGTGCAACAGATATGAAACGCAACGATAATGTAGCCAGATGGGCAGCATCAATTGCAGATGGATAGGTGCATGAAGACGCCATTCTTGACGCATGACATGATGGCATGTGCATTCACAAAGAGCCCGTTCATGAACGCAAGCACATCGTGCATGTTGTTGTTGTTGTATACACATTCTTCTCCTCAGCAGACCTGGCAGATTGAGCACTGACTTGAAGACGCTCACACCGCGGCCGCGCAATGCGCCTGTACACAGTGTGCGCGCGCGGCTGCACCCTCGCATGATGTGCATATACACCCCTCTAGTGCGCCACCCACGTGTGTACCAGCTTGTGCACGACATGTGGTGTACGCAGCAGCAGCCATGCGAGTACGCGTCCGCTGCGATTGCCTCAATGAGGCAATTCCGCGGCCTTCACCTCAGTACCTGGACTGACTTCATGCCCACTTCTCGATTCGTGCTGCTGTTGCGGACAGCGTAGGGTTGATGGCGCATTGTTCAGGGGCTGTGTGCGGCAGCCAATCAGCCCTTGCTTACCCAGTAGCTTTGGTGTGCGCAGCAGCTGTTGAGCGCTGCTGACTCTGTGGTTTGCCGCTTGTGCGCTTGCCATCACAGCGCAGCAGCCGCTGCAGCACCCGTGGCCTGCGCCACATGGGCCACAAGTGAAGTTGCTGACATTCTGTGAAGCAGTTGCTGGCATTTCATAAACATAGCAGGCGGCTCCGGCACCAGCCGCTCCGCGCCCGCTGCGCAAACTGATGAGCGTTGCCACTGCACCACTTCATCCTGACAGCTGTGTGTCAGGTGCATAGTCTTGCGTGCAGCACTGCGGCATTGGGGCAGGCATCTGAGCGTTGCCGCCAACTTCACCACCGCCAACTTCACCACGGCAGCTGCACGTGAAGTTCGTGGTCGCGCGCGGGCACGGCGCTCAGCGCGGCGTTGGCAGCGCGCCGCTCCGCGGCCGTGAGCGGACAGACGAGCGCCGCCGTGTTGTCCGTGTGCGCGACCCCGCGCAGCAGGCGCTTGGTGCGCGGGCTCGCCTCCTGCGCAATCAGCACGGCGTTCGCCTGCTGGTGCAACTGCTGCTGCTGCTGCAGTGGCAGCGGCTGCTGCTGCTGCGGCGGCAGCTGCTGCTGGCGATGCTGCGTCGGCGATGGGCACTGCTGCCGTTGTTGCTGCGAGTGGGCCTGCAGCGGCCGATGCTGCTGCTGCGGCGGCGGCTGCCATTGGAGGTGTGGCTGGGCCGGCCACTGAAGCTGTGGCTGATGTGGCGCGCGCGCTTGGTGCTGCTCCGCGCAGCTGCTGTCTGCGCAGTTCTCCACCATGAGCAGGGCCTCGACGGCGGTGCACGGCGGCGGCCGAGGCGTCGGACTCTGCGCGCGCACGCGTCGCAGCAATGGCCGGAGTCAGTGACGCACGCTGTATTTGGAAGTTGGCGCACGAAGCTCATTCCTAGTTGAAAGCGCAGGCTGCAATTGTGCTGGGGTTTCAACTGACAGAGGTGCGGTGCGGGCAAGGCTTCACGGAGCGCCCATGGCGCCGTGCTGCTCCGCTGGCAGCAGCGCTCAATTCGCGTCTCCACGAGCTACCCGAAAGCCTGCGCAGTCAGCACGTAGGCTGAAACAAGCCGAAAGTGCCGCAGCATCTGTTGGATGACCTCCATTCCGCACCTGTATGTGCCGCCTTGAGGAGTGCTGCAATGCTTCAGGCTAAGCCCCCTTATACCACTGGTTTGCAACGTTCAACCAGTCTGATGACTGGAATTGAGCAACTGTCAGCCTGGCGCGCAGATTAAGTTGGTTGCCACTATGCCTGTGCACTGCCTGCAACGCGAGAGGCACTGCTCGACAGCAATGCTGCCTGTTGGCACTTCCACTGCTGCGCCGCCCAACCCAAGAAATGCATCTAGAAAGTGCCCTCAGCGAAGGGCGCAGCTGCACCACCTAAGCGTTGCTGCACACGCTGACAACGGCGCGCTAGATAGGTACCAAGAGGGGTGCGCTGACGCGCACCGCGCACGTCACCAGCACATGAAGTCTGTGCACAACTTCAACTGTAACATGACAGCATCGCTCAGACGCACCGACGGCTCCGGCACCCGCAGCAGCGCTCCCACATGGCACAGCGTCGCCGCCGGCACGTAGCTCAGCTTCATGCGCCGCGGCGACCGCGGCGCCTCCGCCTCCGCCGCCGCCGCCGCCGCCGCCGCCGCCGCCGCCGCCGCCGCCGCCGCCGCCGCCGCCGCCGCCGCCGCCGCCGCCGCCGCCGCATCGCCTCCAACTTCAACATCCGCGCCCATCGCCGCCCTCACGCTGCGCGAGTCGCACGCGCGCGGAGACTGCGCGGGCGGCGCCGGCATTGCCTGCGGCCGGCACGGCACGCGCGCGCCGTCGGGCGCGAGGCAGCGCCACGAGACTGGGTCCGTGAGCGCGCCACCGCCGCCGCGCGCCGCGAGCTGCGCGATGCGCTCCTCCACGTGCGCCTGCCGCCGCCGCTGTGCCTGCCGTCGCGCATGCGCGTGTGCACGTGCATTGCGGGCAGGGCATTCAGGGGGTGTTACGGTCAGGCAGCGGCGTGTTACGCGCGGAGGCACGTGTGTAAATCCCAGCACAGCGCACTCATGGAGCTCAGCACGCTGAGTGGTTCTAGTCAAGCGGCGCACGCCTCTGTGCGCACCTCTGCCACTGCGCCGCGCGGACGCATGCGTGTGTTGTCATGCACAAATTCAACACGGTGTCCGTGGGCATGACTCTGTGATGCGGCGCACACGGCCCTTGCAACAGATCCGGAACGAGACCGACAGTAGCGCCGGTTGCCGAGCAGCAGCTGCAGGGCACGGCGATGTGCAGTGGGCGGCTGCGGGCATCTTCAACCACCATCACTGCGGCCACTGTTCCCCGTACGGCGTGTGCACATTTTGCGCAGGCACGGTCTGTCGGTGCAAGCCTTCACCGCACCAAGCACTAGGCTCGACTGCGCTCGGAGCTGATGACTGCGGGTTCAAACTGGACTGGGTGGCCCTGATCACAACCCTCACTTTGTACTCACAGGATGAGGACTGGCATTTGCTGGCGCATGCGTCTGATACCAGTGCTCACATTGACAGGTCAGCGGCTGGCGCGCGTCTGCTGAGTGAGATGCGAGATGCAGCGACCCACTCAGTGAACTTCTTCATGTAGTACTCACCGCAGCTGCGTCAGCTTCTGTCGGCGCAATGATTGTCGACATTTCGTTGTCTGAAGTCGCTGAGGACCGCGCCACCGCGCGCACCGCTGGCGGCGGCGTAAACGGCGCCCCGTGCATGATGGCGGCAACATCCACCCCCCTGAATATCGCAAGCAGCATCAGCAGCAGGCACGTTTCCTCAGTGCATTTCAAAGTGGCTTGTACAGATTGCATCAGAGAGGCTGCACTTGTGCACCTTGACGTTGTGCTTGGCATGGCAGGAGGAAAATCAGGTGGCAACTGGAACCCACGGTGGAGGGCGACACCCACAAGGAGGGAACCAGAATGTTTGACAGGTTGTTGTGGGCCCAATGTAGCTACACCCAATTGCCACATGCCTCTTCGTCAGCGGCCCAGTATGTACGCACCTGGACATCTCAGGCTGCATCCTCTTTCCCGTCACGAGCGGCAGCAGCGCCGTGTGATCGTATGGCCCAAAGAACACCTTGCTGATCGGCGGTTGGCGGTTGTCATTGATGCTAGGCAACGCCGCCATCTCGGTTGCATATTCGTAGCATCCCGCAAGCAGGCTGCTAGGTATTGCCTCCTGCAGTGTGAGCAGGGCACTGTGATGCGTCATGCTTGCGCTGGCCGCGTAGTAGGTCATGCCTGTGTTGACGAGGTGGCGGTAGCAGAGGAGGAACGGGCGGGGGCATGGGCCCTCGCTGCTGCCTGAAATGCCCTCGGAGAGAGAGAAAGAGACGTTAGTTCGGCGCAATTCATCATGAGATACCGGCGACTGGCAGCCACAACTCCTTGCGCAAAGGCTGGCTCTCACGCAAAACTAAAGTTCGAACTTGAAGTGCAACTTGGGAAGGAAGAATGGCGAGATGAGACGCGCAAAATTCTTTTTAAAAGGGCATGCTATGGCCCATGGCCCAGACGTGTAACGAAATTCCACCTTCCAGGGTGTCCCCCGGGGGCGCGCGACAAACTTTCTGCGCTTGCCGCAGCGACCGAACTTGGGCTTCAGAGCAATGCATTCGGTATCACGCGCTGATGTGCGTGCGTTACCACGTCAAATGTTCTCCTGGTTCTCCTGGGGGCGGCCTTCGTGCATGTATATTCTTTGGTGCTTGTGCTGTAGACTGTCATGGGATGTGTACAGCAGGTGGCCAGTGCAGGTCCGGCTGAGCATGCAGGCATGCATGCATGGTGCCACAATGGTGCCACACTTGGTTGCAAGCGAACATGCCTGACAGTCGTCCGAACCAGATATTGAGTAGCAGCCTGCTACTAGCAGGCAGCGTTCAAGGCGACCAGCAAGTCTCGCCAATGCGACGCGTGCCATGTGTTGACATGAATGAGACACGGCTAGCAGTGCTGTCTACCACATGAGCAACAAGCATGCTGCATGGCCCAGGCGAGGAATTGGCAAACACAGACAATCCGAGAGGAGCAAGGAATGTGTACACGCCTGTGTGCAATGTGCAATGCAGATTTATGAAGCTCTGCTGGGTTCGTCACTGCCACCTGGTATAGCTTACCATAGCAGCTGCCCCTGCATTGCCTTGCGCTGCAGCTCTTCGCACCGCAACCTACTCTCGTCGCTGCATGGGCGGCCATCTGCCAGCGCCCACTCCACCGTTCGCCAGCACATGACGTAGCGGTTCGCATCTGAAACATCGTCATCGATCCACTCCAAGAAAGCAAAGGTCTCCGCTTGCTCCCATGGGCAGCCATTGGCTCTCGCCCACTGAAGCAGCTCCAGGTGACCGCCTTCGACCGCGCTTGAGCAGGCGGAACCATGCCATGGACAGCCGTGCGCCCGCAGCCACTGCAGCATATCCAGGCGCCCCCGCGAGGCGGCCGCCATAAACGCACTCCCACCGAAGGGGTGGCCGATGTCGCGAAGCCACTGCAGCACGTGCACGTGGCCATCGCCCGCGGCCGCCATGGCAAGTGCGTCGTGCATGGGGCAGCCGTTCGCATGCGCCCACTGCAGCAGCTGGAGATGGCCATGCAGGGCCGCGTTGTAGGACGTGTAAATGGCCCACGGGCAGCCGTGGCCCCGTGCGTACTGGAGCACTTGCAGATGGCCGCCCGCTGCGGCACTATGGCACGTGATCGTGCACCAAGTGTATCCGGCGTTGCGGGCCCACTGCAGCACGTCCAGGTGCCCTCTGCCGGCTGCCGCAGCGCACGTGCTCCAGTCTGAGGGACACTGGTGAGCGTGCAACCACTGCAGTACCTGCAGGTGCCCACCGCCCGCCGCTGCTGCGGTTACGCCCGTGTCCCAGAAGCAGCGGTTGGCACGCGCCCATTGTAGCATCTCGAGGTCGCCACGCGCAGCTGCGGCCTCGCATAGGGGCACGCTGCTGCGCGCGTCGTGGCCCCAGCCCCTGCCATCTGCGCACATGTCCTGCACCTCTTTGAGCTCGCCGCATTTGACCAAGTGCCAAAGCAGCCTCGTTTTGCTGCACCCATTTGCGAGCACTCACTGCCTCAGCGGCGAAGACGCAAGCACGGCTTGCACGACCGTTACTTTCTGATAGTGGCTTGCCTGCTTCCTCCGCTGCATGCTGCTGGCATGAAGCGCGCGCCATCCAGAGCTCACAGAGGACAGCAGGAGGTAGTACCCGTTATGTAGGAAGTCGAAGACGTGCGTCCACATGTCTGTGGGGGGATGAGCAAATAGCAGCGCTTTTTGGTGAGTAAGCGCGCTGTCCATGCCGAGCCAGCACCAATAAGGTAAGGGCCAGGTGCTGCAAAGTGCTCGGAGTCTTTGACTGGACAGAAAGCTGCAAACCTCGCATCTCCCCATTGTTTATCACTAGCAAGTTACAGGTATCGGGAGAGAGCAGTGACTGTCGCACCGATGCGTCAGAACACTGAGCGTGCGTCACGAGCTTGCTGTGCGGAAGCTGCTGCGCTGCCGCATTTTAGAGTCTCCCACTTCTTACCGTGTCGCTGTTGACTTGCTTTGGCCTTGGCGTCGCAAGAGGATGTGAGGGCCAGCTCACGGGCTCTCTTCCGTGTTGCCACCATCCTCCGCAAGCTGCTGCGCACGTTGTGTCTCCTCCGTAATGTTATGTGCTCTAGTTCATGAAACGCTGGCCGCCACCTACACTGTAGGCTAGACTACACCACCTGGCAAGACGAACTTCAACCGCAACTTCCAAGATTCTTGAAACTCGGATTGCAGAGAGAGTTGTTTGGGCAGGCAGGGTTACTTGTGCGGGCCAGCGCAAGGCGCTGGCACAGCATACGACAGCCATGAGCGATGCTGCGAATCTAGAAGGGCTGCAAGCTCGCGAGCTGGCGTTGCCTGTGCTCTCGGCAGTTGTGCTGCTGTCCACAGTAGCTGTCTTCATTGCGTATGTTCACAACAAACGCACCTCATCGGTGGCGACAGCGGGCATGACAGAGCTAGGAGGCAAGCTCAGAAGGACGACCAGCTTTGACAGCCGCTTGCGATCTTCCGCTGAGAGGGCCAAATCCATCGGTGACCTTTTGAACAGGGTTGACAGACGAGGCAAGCAAGCAGTGAATAATTGGCGTCGAAGCTCTGTCGCTCAGAAACTGCGCCGCTCAGTTCATGCCCTGCAGCTGGCGCCAGGCAGTGGCGATGGGCTGACGAGCCTGTATGCACGAGGTGGTGACAGTGCTGGCCGGGATGCGGGAGGCATGCACAGCAGCTGGAGCATGGCGGCAAGGCTATCGAATGCGATATCCGGGGTGGATGAGGAGCTGAGCGAGGCAGGACAGCTGGCTCTCGAGGCCTTGACCATGCTGGATGTCTTCGGCAGTGTGCAGGTGCGTCTGTGTGGTGCGCCTGCCGCACTCATATTCTGCCGCGTGGCTCAACATCCTCAGATCGTGCGTGCGCAGACGCTGATGCTGGGGACGTGCTGTCTGGAGCAGGCACCATTAGCAACAGAACCAATCATGCAGGTGCAGAGGTTGCTGTAATTTCTCATGCCTGATGATGTTGCTCTGCGATGCTGCAGCTGTTGAGGCCGTATTATATTGATTTTAATAGCGAACACCCATGCCTCAAACGCTAAAAAGCTTGCACACAGAAGTCTTTTGACAGTGTGGATATGATGGCGCTTTTTGACTCATGGCCAATGACTTCAGCAGCAGCGACCACGGTCATTGGTGGAAGGCGCTTGCGGCTAACCACTCATTGTCATCTAGAGCTCTAAGACCTTGTGATTCGTTTCCATTGAAAAGAGCCGCAGACCAGTACCATTCGCTGCTCTCAGCGCTCGCTTTATGATGTGCAGCATGCGCTTCTTGGAGTTATAATTGCAACTGCAGAGTGCTGCAAGCACCAGCATGTGGAGAATGTGCTGGTTTCCCATTTCATTCCAAACTGCAAGGCGATTGTCACGGATAAGGTACTTGTTGCAAATGGATGTTTGCATGTCATATCAAGCTGTGATTCTATTGTGAGTTCGCAGGACCCGCTGATGGACTGTCGCAGCCGCCACAGTGACGTAACTGCTGTCACCAAAAGTGTGCCATTCTGTGTACCGTCTACGTGCGCATTCCGTTCACAAAGTCGTAGGACAGTGTGGCTCCCGGGCACAGCCGATGCACGCAGCCACTCCACAACACTCATTCAGACACGCTATAATTTAGCAGATACTCCATTTCACTGCACCTCCATGAGAAGAGCCGCTGCCAAGGCACACGCACCTCACCATCATGCAGCGGCATTCATAGTGAGCCACAGGTACATCGCCATGACATACTCTACCGCGTCATTCGCGACCGAGCAGGACATGCAGCTGGAGAGCGTCTGCCGCCGCGCCGAAACCGTCGACGTCGCCGAGAACGTGCCCCTCCTGGTGCAGGGGCAGCCCCTCGACGACATCTTCATACTCGACAGCGGCTGCGTCAACGTCTTTGTCAGCGGCCCCAGCGCGCCAGCAGAGCCCGCCGCTGCGGCGGCAGCAGCAGCATCAGGAGGCAGTGCTCACGCTGTTGCCATGGACACCCCGTCGGAAGGGGCAGCGGCGGCGGCGGCGGCGCCGGCGCCGGGCCATGAGGCGCCGCAGCCGCAGCCGCCGCAGGCAGACCTCCTCATGTGCGCCAGTACGCGCGGCACAGTGTTGCTGGGGCTGTCAGATCTGCTGGCGCTGCTGCTGCCGCCTCCGCCGTCACCAGAGGATGCGCGCCGCGGCGGCAGCGCCAACGGCAGCGGAGCTCCGGAGGCAGCGGCGGCAGCGGCGGTGTGTGCGAGCGTCACGGTGACGGCGGCGACGGCGTGCCGCCTCGTGCGCATCCCGAACGCGCGGAAGCGGCTGCGCGCGCTGGCGGCGGCGGCGGAGCGCGACAGGCGCGGCGGCAGCGGCGGCAGCGCGGAGCTGCTGCGCGGCGTGCTCGCGCGGCTGCACCTCGTCACGATGCACTGCGCGTGCCTGTACCTCGGCCTCGTGCACGAGCTGCTGAGGCCGGCGGCGCGCGCGCACGCGGCGCCGCCGCTGCCGCCGCGGCTCGCCGCCCTGCCGTGCTATGACGCGGACGCCGGCGGCGGCGGCGGCAGCAGCAGCGGCAGCGGCGGCAGCGGCTCTGCCGACGTAAGCGGCGGCGGCGGTGGCGGCAGCGGCGATGACGTCAGGCACGTCCCGGTGCGTGCGCAGCCTCCACGGGCAGATTTTGTGCGCGCAGTGGTCGCGCATGCGCTAGGCGTTCATGAAAAGTCGGTGCCGCCGATCCGCTGCAACGGCAGCGGCGGCGGCGGCTTTGCAGCCGCAGCATTCGACAACGACGATGCCGCCGCGCAGACGGCCACCAGGAGCGGCGCCTCCGACGACTTTGCGGCGGGAGAGCGGGCGCGTGCGGCGGCAGCGGCGGCGGCGGCGGCGGCGGCGTGCGTGGAGGTCGTGCGCTTTGAGGACGGCGCGCTGCTGCCGCTGGACGGCGACAGCGGGCCGTGCATGTACGTGCTGATCGCGGGCGCGGCGGAGTGCCGCGTGGGGCATCAGGCGGGGGGCGGGGGGATCTTTCGCTTCGCGGCAGGGGGGCGGGGGGGGGGGGGCGGAGGGGGGGGGTGGGGGGCCGCTGTACTACAGGCACGGTCCAGGGTCCACCATCGGACTGCTGTGCCTGATGACAGGTGAGCCTTGGGGACGACCTGCGTGGCCGCTCTCGTGGCCATGTCTGCGTCGCGCAGACGTGGTACCAGCACGAGTGTTACTAACACTCTGGCTTCTAACAGTTAACCGTTGCTGCACCGCTCGAAACCGGGGTTTCACCCACCTTTCTCCATGCCTTGCGGCGAGAGAGTTGTCAGGTATCGCAGAGCCATGCGCATGGGTGCACAGAGCGCGCAGATGTCCCCACAGCATCGTGGTGTATTGCCGCCATGGGCCTTGCCGTCATCTCTAGGGCGCGCTGGTGTGCTGAGCATCCCCACACGCGCTGCGAGACAACCAATAAGTTGCTCCTGGCTGCCCCGTGCACCCTCAGGCGTGGGTTCAGCACCCGCCAACTGTGCACTACTTTGCACGCCCGCAAGCTGCTGGTGTGTACATATCGTTTGCGTCAGCAGTTTAGCGCCGCGGATATTCATCTGCTCAAACACTTGGCAGCACTAGCAACAACAACAAAGTACGTAATCCTGGTTGCACTCACTGTCTTCTGAGACCGCGGTCGACACCTGTGATCCAAACAAAAGAGGTACCAAATCATCAACCTCCGCCGCTCGCGCTCGCCGTTCAACGCGTAGCCTCCACGGAGGAGTGGTACGGCGCGCACGCGAACCGCAGCGACGGCGGCGACCCTGTGCTGTCAGTGCGCTGCGGCAGCGGTGGCGGCTGCGGCAGTGGCGGCAGCAGCGGCGGCGGCAGCGGCGGCGCGTGGCTGGCGCGCATCGGCCGCGCGGCGTTCGACGCGCTGATGCGGCGGCAGGCGCTGGCGATAGTGGCGCGCGCGGGCGCGGCGCTAGTGGCCGAGATGCACCCCGCCCTGAGGGCGTTCGACTTTGCGGCGGGGTATGCGTCGCTCGCGTCGGGGCAGGTATGTAGCTGGTTGCGTGATCTGTTGCAGGGTATGCAGGTATCATGGTGCTTGTGGCCGAGAGTCCGAGATGCACTGCGCGGTGAGGGCATTTGGCGTTGCGGCGGAGTACGCTTCGCTTGCAGCGGGGCAGATGTGTACGGTTAGGGTTAGATTCAACGTAGGGTAGGGTTAGGGTTCTCTATTTGTTCCCGCATGTGCAGGTGTAGATAGAGGCTCATATATCCGTTGCAGGATGCGCAGGTGTCGTGTGCTCACGGTTGCGCCGCGTCACCCCCTCTCCCGCATGGTCATCAATAACGGGCAGCGCGCCATGCGGGACTTTGCAGCAGGATCGCCGGCACACCTGCCCAGCGCGTCTGCGCGTGCGCTCACGGATGACGTCTGCGCGACGGCCCGCAGATGATGGTTAGGGTTGCGGTTGGGGTTATAATAGAGCTCCCCCTGCTCCCCTCAGCATCTGTTGAAGTTGTGCTGGCCTGCCTCTTCTATGCATGCACTCACACATGGTCTGTGCGCTGTCGTGCTGCGCAGACTCTGGTGGACAGCGGCGCTCCTGGCGACTGCCTGTACGTGGTGCTGCACGGGCGGCTGCGCGCGCTGCCGCTGCCGACAGGCAGGGGCGATGCTCAGGTAATGCGTCATTGGGGTTAGGGTTGAGGTTAGGGTTAGGTTGGGGTGAGCATTAGGCGATGCAGGCGCCAAAAGTTGGCGGCGATGCTTAGAGAACCTCCGCCGTGACGCTGCGACCCTTCAGCGTTGGCGCGCCTGGATTGCGGGCACCTCCATCCGCGCTCAGCAGTCATGTCATACGCACACTTCAAGTGTCACACAAGTATCACACTCTTGTCAAACTTGGTTGAGGTTGTCGTAACTGACTAGCACGCGCTCACGCGCAGGCCGCAGCAGCATTGCAGCACGCCGCCGCCGCCGCGCCGCTGCGCCACTTCAGCCGCGGCCCATGCTTACCCAAGGCCAGGTTTTCCGCACTCAGACCATCAAACTGCAGGTCCACGTGATATAGACTGACTCGCACTGCTTCCCAATTGTTTGCAGGGCGCGGCGGCATCGCAGCGCGCCGCCGCCGCCGCTGCGCCGCTACGCCACTTCAGCCGCGGCGCGCTGGTCGGCGAGGCGGCGCTCATCAGCGGCACGCCGCACGCGCACGCCGTCGTCGCGACGCGCCCCTCGCTCGTGGCGCGCATCCCGGGCAGCGTGCTGGCGCTGCTGGGGGGCAGGTATCCGCGCGTCGTGGCGCGGCTCGCGCTGCACGCCGCGGGGCGGGGGCTCAGGGGGGGGGGGGCGGGGGGCGACAACATCAAGTCCTTCGCGGTGCTGCCGTGCAGCATCCGCGCGCCGCTGGAGCTGTTTGCGGAGAGCTTGCGGAGCGCGCTGGAGGCGGTGGGGTGCTCTGTCAAGGTGCGTGCACGTCACTTTTGCGGAGAGCTTGCGGAGCGCGCTGGAGGCGGTGGGGTGCTCTGTCAAGGTGCGTGCACGTCACTTGAGGTTGATTGCAAAGAAGGCATCTAGTGAGTTGAAGTTTGAGTTTGAGGGTCTCTGTTGCAGGCGGTGCTCGCCTGAGACGCGTTGCGGGCAGTTGACGCTCCATCAATGCATGCGGCCGCCGCTGTTCCCACTGCCTTGCTTGCTGCGGGGGATGCTGCTGTGTCAGCAAGGCTCCACGCTAGCTGTGCCGCAGCGTCAGCGCCAGGCACCTGCTCTACAGAAGCATGTATCGCCGCAGGCACAGCCGCTGCTGAGACAAGGGAGGCGGCGCCACCGCCGCAGCTTGTCACTGCAGCTGCGGCGTCTGTCGTGACACTGACCCGCTGCAGCCTGCCCATGCGCGCTCGCTCGCCGCATGTCGCCCTCTGGCCTCACAGAGGCCCGCGCGTGGTCTTGCACAGGAACACTGTTGGTGCCGTCCCTGACTCTGAGTTGCGTGCGCGCTCTGGCCAGAAGAGCGTATTGCCTTGGCCTCCCACCGAGCGCAGCTCTTGTCGCCGGCAGATGCCGAGCAACCGGCGCTGCTTACTGCGCCGCCAGGGCCGACCCTAGTGCTGTCCCCATGATGACTGCGCTTCCTGAGCCTCGCTGGGGCTCCTGAGGGGGCGCGCGGGTGGCCTCACGGAGTGCGCACCTGTGAACGCGTGCACTCTGCAGCAGGCGCATGCCCTCTGTGAGACATGGTCCACACCTCACATTGACCCCATGTTGACCGTGCGCTGAGCGTCGGTGCACCTCCTCGCGTGCGCGTAAGCAGCCTCGCTCAATGGACACTTGTGATCACGCATGCTGCACTCTGCACCAAGCGCACACGCTCCGCGAGACATGGCCCGCCCCTAACATATACCCTTGCCAGTCGCGTGCTGGGCGGCGCTGCAGCTGCTCACGGGCGCGCTGGTCGCCTCGCGGCTGGGACTCTCATGAACAATGAATCACATGCACTCTGCACCTAGTGCACGTATTACGCTCCGCAAAACATGGCATACCCCTGATGGTCACCCTTGTTGACCACTTGCTGAGCATCGCTGCACCCTTGTTGACCACTTGCTGAGCGTCGCTGCAGCTGCTCACGGGTGCGCTAGTCGCCTCGCGGCTCGGCCTCGAGGCGGAGGACCTCGACGCGTACGACATGGGCTCCTTCGTGGCCGCGTCCGTGAGCAGCCACCTCGCCGCCGAGGAGGAGTCCGCTGACGTCCTGCTGCTGCAGGTATGCATGTACGCAGAGCGCCGTCGCCGTCTGGTGCGTGGTCAAGCTAGGGGGCTGACGTGCTCTGCAATGTCAATGTCCATGTGATGTGAGAGCAGTGTCGTCGCGGCCGAGGAGGGGTCCGCCGACGTCCTGCTGCCGCAGGTGACTGTTTCAAGGAGTGTGTGCATCCCATTCCTGCGTGTTGCATGCCGAGCAAGCAAGCAACCGCGTAACGCCGGCGCGCGCTGTGTACACCCCATTCCTTTCGTTCGTTGTGTGCGAGCAAGCACCTGTTGCGTAATACCGTGAGCAGCCACCTCGCCGCCGAGGAGGAATCCGCCGACGTCCTGCTGCTGCAGGTAACTACTCTGAAGTATGAAGTACTTTTTGTTCATTCTCGCTCAAGGCGCGAAAACGCCCAGATGGCGGATGTCCATGGACTTGTAATCAGACTCTGCATGTGTCCTTGTGTACTTCTACACCCTTCTTGTGTATCCTATTCCGATTTGTGCCGAGCAAGCAAGCGGTCGTGTCACACCGCCGCGCGCTGGCGTTAAGGCCGAGGACGAGTCCGCCGACATCCTGCTGCTGCAGGTGCGTGTGTATCTGCAGCGCGCCGTGGCCGCGTGTTGCATGCCTGTGTGTGCCTAGCAAGCAAGCACTCGCATTGCGCCGGCATTCAGGCCGGAAACTCGATGTCCGTGTGATGAGAACGCGCTGATGTCATCGCCAAGGAGGAGTGCGCAGACGTCCTGCCGCCACACATTCATAACCATGTATTGCTGAGCGCTGGCGCGTCTTTTTGCGCTGGCCCGCCTGGGGGCGCGCGGCGCGCCATCGCTGCGCGTGGCAGTGGAAGGGGGGGGGGGGGGCTGATGTGCTCCCCAGTTCTTGGAGGCAAGCACGCGCGTGCTCCTGCTGAGCGCTGCAATCAGGTGCTGTGATTCTGATTGCAGCTCTGCACTGCTGGGAACGCTTTGGCTTATCGCACCCAATTGGGTGCAGCACCACGTGCTGCTCTCACTCTTCAGCAGCCTGCGGCGCCTAGGATTCACCCTGATACGCTTGCCCTTGCAGGCGGGTGACACGTGCTCGTGCGCTCTGCAGACGCAGACATCTGACACCATATACCCCACCTACCCCCCCTGTGACAGGCGGCTGGCACGCGTTCGCTTGACGTAGCAGGCGGGTTACACGTGCTCATGCGCAGTGCAGACGCAGGAAGAATGACCCCATATACGTACATACGCATTTCTCCCTTGCACAGGCGGACTGGCACGTGGCTGCTTGACGTTGCAGATGGGTGACATGTGCTCATGCGCACTCCGGCTGCTGACCTGATAAATATACATGCATACCCATTTCTCCCTTGCACAGGCGGACTGGCACGCGTCCACGTGGACGCAGCTGTGCTGCCAGCACGCGGACGGCGTGCTGCTGGTGGGCAACGCCGCAGACCGCCCAACCGTGACGCAGGTATGTACACTTCTATGATATTATACAGTGTAATTTCCATGCTACCCTACCAGCTGGTACGTATGTGTACATTCTACAGGCATGCTGGTGGGCAATGCCGCGGAACGCCCGACCGTACCGCAGGTGCGCCAGGACCAAAGCGTATGCATGTATTTGCGTCTATGCGGCATGATTTTTATGCTAGCCTCCGCCAGCTAGTACTCTGCTACAGCTGTGTGCCTAGTCTTGCTGATGGCGCGAAGCAACACGTGATACACATGCTGCTGCCTCTTGTTCACATTGCGTTTCAGATGAACGCCTCGCTGTGTCTGCTGTGATGTATGTAGCGGACGAGTAGGTATACAATACATATGCGCTCGTCCTCGTCGTCACACTGCGTACAACGCTTCGCGCGCATCCCGCCTCGCAGCTCGAGCGCGAGCTGCGCCCGGGCGACGCGTTTCAGCCGGACGCCGCGCTGTGCCTGCTGCGTTGTATGTAGCGGAACAATAGGTACACATACATGTGAGCATTTTTTTCCTTGTCGTCACATTGCGTACACTGCTTCGCGCGCATCCCGCCTCGCAGCTCGAGCGCGAGCTGCGCCCGGGCGATGCGTTTCAGCCGGACGCCGCGCTGTGCCTGCTGCGTTGTATGTAGCGGAACAATAGGTACACATACATATGAGCTTTTTCTTCCTTGTCGTCACATTCCGTACACCGCTTCGCGCGCATCCCGCCGCGCAGCTCGAGCGCGAGCTGCGCCTGGGCGACGCGTTTCAGATGGACGCCGCGCTGTGCCTGGTGCACGTCGACCCCCCCCCCGGCTACCACCCCACCAACACGCGCGCGTGGTTCGTCGACAGGCAGCTCAACAGCCACTTCCACATCAGGTGCGCTTGAGGTTTAGGAGAGCGATGGTTAAGTGTAGATTTAGGATTGACACGTATGTATGTGTACGTATTGCAGCGTGCTTCATGCAGTTTCACGCGTGTTCCTATAGCTTACGCGTACACACGCAGTACACATGCACTTCATACTCGCGTCAGTGAACCCCGTTTGACGCGCGCCGTGTACAGGCTGCAGCGCTTTCTATGCTAGCCTACCAGCTAGTACTCTGCTGCAGCTACGAACCCACACTTGCTGGACGGTACCAGTAAAGAAGTGAGGCACGTACTGCTGCCTCCCCCTGGACTATACTTGGTGGTTTTTCATGTATTTGGGCTGGGCTATTTTTAAACAGTTTCATTTTCTGGGCTATTTGCACGAGGTACACATTCCGACGCCTGTTCCCCGTTTGACGCGTGCCGGCCACAGGCTGCAGCGCGGCATGGACGGCTCCTCCCGGTGGCACTACAAGAGATGTATGTACGCGCACGTACGTGTAGCGTGCTCCACGCATCGTCGCGCGTGTCCACGTAGCCTTGCACGCCCGCATGTACACCTGCACTTGATACTCATGCCAGTAAGCCCCTGCCTGGTGAGTGGCGTACACAGACTGCAGCGGAGCACGGACGTCCCCTCCCGGTGGCATTACAAGAGCGACTTCCTACGCGTGGCGCGCTGCCTGTGCGGCAAGGCGGTGGGCCTCGTCCTAGGGGGCGGGGGGGCCAGGGGGATGGCCCACGTGGGACTCATCAGGGCCCTCGAAGAGCAACAGGTGCGTGCTACGATAGGCTACTTCATACTTGAAGTAGCCAGATGTTGCGACCGCGCGTCTTAATGCTGCTGATGTCTATACGGTACCTCGGAAGCTCGGTTCGCAAAGGGGAAGAGGAAACATTGGTGCACCGCCGCTGTGCTTGCGGATCCACATGGTCCGAATTGAATGCGCCTCTCAACGCCCACGTCTGTACGGTATGTCGGAAGTTTGGTATAGCGAGGGGGAGGAAGTCTGAAGCACCTCTCTCAGCCCGCGTGTGTACTTTGACGTATGCGCCTCTGCGCAGTCACGGCGGTGCACGCGCTCCGGACGGCCTACGCAGGCAGACGATGACACATGCTCAATCAGCCGCCTGTGCCTCCCTGAAAACATTGGCGCACCGCCGCTGCGGCATCGCCGCCTGTGCTCGCAGATCCCCCGTGGACTACATTGAACGCGCCTCTCAACGCCCACTTCTATACGGTACTGCGATTGGGCACGTAAAGGCGAAGAAGAAACATCGGTGCATAGCTCTTGCGAACGCGCCTGCCTCCCGAGCGACCGCCTGTGCCTCCCTGAAACATGGGTGCACCGCCGCCCTGACATCGCCCCCCGTGCTTGCAGATCCCCGTAGACTACATCGAACAAGCCTCTCAGCGACCACCTTGATACGGTACTTCGAAGTTCGGTACGTAAAGGTGCAGTGCTCACCCTAACCCAACCCTAACCCTCACCCCTAACCTAACCCTAACCCTAACCCTTGCTGTGCCTGCAGATCCCCGTAGACCACATTGAACGCGCCTCTCAATGCCCACTTCTATGCGGTACTTCGAGGTTCGGTACGCAAAGGGGAGAAGGTGCATCGCTTGCTGTGGCCACTTCCATACGGCTACTTCAAAGTTTGGTACGTCAAGCTGAGGACGTGCACGGCTTGCTGTGCGCTCGCAGATCCCCGTGGACTACATTGCGGGCACGAGCATCGGCGCGCTCGTGGGCGGCCTGTACGCTATGGACGACTCGCTGCTGGGCATCCTGCCGCGCGTCAACCGGTTCGCGCGCACCATGAGCAGCACGTGGGGCTACGTGCGCGACCTCACGCTGCCCATCACGTCGTACTTCAGGTGAGCGGCAGCAGCGATCAGTCACAATCCTGGGGTATGTATGTAGCCATGTATTCGGTACTTGCACATCTCATACTACTTGGAATTTGGTACTTGCACATCTAATATTACTTCGGAAGTACTGCCTTGCCCAGTAGTACGGCTACGTGCGCGACATCATGCTGCCGATCACGTCGTTCTTGAGGTGAACGGGGCAGCGATCAGCAGCATCCTGGGATAGTAAGTAGCCATGTATATGTGCGAACCCCGTGCTTTGGAAGTATTTATTTGCCTACTTCTACATAGTGATGGGGCTACGTGCGCGACCTCACGCTGCCGATCACGTCGTACTGCAGGTGAGCGGTAGCGGCGATCAGTCACTATTGTGGGGTATGTTTGTAGCCATGTAAACATGCACACCTTGGTACAGTGGGGCTACGTGCGCGACGTCACGCTGCCGATCACGTCATACTTCAGGTGAGCGGCAGCGATCAGCAGCGACCTAGGGGGTATTGCACCTGCATATGCATGCATACCCTGGTGCAGAGGGGCTGCGTGCGCGACATTTCGCTGCCCACAGTGTCATGTTCCAGATATTCCAGGCGAGCACGGCCAGCTGTTGCTCTCAGCAACAATTGGCAGACGTTGTTTGTTTCTGCTGCTGCTGTGATTGTTTTTGGCTTCAGTGGCTGGGCAGATGCCATTGTAGTCCAGACTTCCCCTCCCCCCCCCCTATATGCATCGGTCACCGCGAGCTACTCCCATCGGCAGCTGTTGCACTTCTGCGAGCGACGAGGCTCACGGCGCGCCACCCCCCTCTCTGCCCTCACACTCCGCGCAGCGGCTTCGGCTTCAACCAGGGCACGCAGCTCGCCTTCGGCGCCGCGACGCGCATCGAGGACTTCTGGCTCACGTACCTGTGCGTGACGACGGACCTCACAACTTCAAGTGCGGCGACGCACGTCAACGGCACGGCGTGGCGCTACGTGCGCGCCAGCATGAGCCTCGCGGGCTACCTGCCGCCCATCTGCGACCTCGACGCGAAAGGGACGCTGCACCTCCTCATCGACGGCGGCTACGTCAACAGTGAGTCGTGCAGAACACGTATAGAATGACAATGCCAGGAAGTGGAGGGCGGCTTTGCATGGCAGGGAATTCCCTGTATATACATACTCTCGTTCTGCGACCTCGACGCGAGGGGGACGCTGCATCTGCTCATCGACAGCGGCCACGTCAACAGTGAGTCGTGCTGACTATAGTATTTGCGATGTCAGGAAGTAGAGGGCGACTTTGCACGGCAGGCAGCGGTAGTGGATACCTCCCCCCCTTGTATACATACCCCCTGTCTGCGACCTTGACGCGCGCGGGACGCTGCACCTCCTCATCGACGGCGGCTACGTCAACAAAGAGTCTGCTGCGTGGTTGTTGGAAGTGGTGAGAGCAGCGTGTGAGAGCCGCGCCGCTTTCGTGCGCGCGACGCATTGTTTTCGTCCAGTGATACTTCCATATTGTATACATGCCCCCATCTGCAACCTCGACGCGCGCGACGCGCTGCACCTCCGCATCGACAGCTGATACGTCAAGGGCTGGTAGAGTGACTCTCTGCTAAGGTCCCATTGCATGAAAGTCCTTGTGTTGAGCGCATCGTAGGCAGGTGACGCAGGCTGGGCGATTTGCTCATGGTGAGCACACGCTCTCAGGACAAGGCACCTCCTCATCAATGGCGGCGACGTCAATAGTGGCAAAGAGTATGTTTGGGAAGCAGGGATGTTTGTGATAACGGCAGCGGCCGTGCGGCAGCGCCGTGTCTGCACCGCTCACGAGCGCAGCGCACTTTTTCGCAGCAACCCGAGTCTCAGTGCCTTACTGTACAATTGCCGATCTTGCAGGCACACGGCAGACTGCTTGAGTGGCGTCAGGCCTATGACGACATGTGCCGGCAGTCTCCTGAAGAGCCTGCATCACCACGGTCAGCGTCACCATGCAGACATGGTAGTGGCACAGTGACAGCGCAGACGTCTATACTGCGCAACCACTAAACGCAACACCACAAGTGCAATGAACACATCGAACAGAAGCACGCTGCCTTTGCTAACGTTCGCACCGTGCATGCGTCGAGCGCTGCTGCAGACCTGCCCGCGGACGCGATGCGCGCGCGCGCTTCGGCGTGTCTGCAGTCCCCCATCAAGTGCGCAGCATGACAACCAGCATCAGCCTACATGACCATACAACTCAACTGAAAGGCTTCAATAAAGGGCGCGCTCATCTGCTGTCGTCCTCAGGTGTAGGAAAACATTGAGAGCTTGTGCAGAAGCAGCATGCCTACTGCCTTTGCTGACGTTAGCGTTGTGCACGCCGAGCGCTGCTGCTGCAGACCTCCCCGCGGACGCGATGCGCGCGCATGCATCATTACGATCGGCATCAGCATGCAGAGTAGCGGCGCAGTGACAGCGCCAGCGTTATACCGCGCAACTACTTGAACGCAACACCACCAGCGTGGCACCAGTATGGTAAGTAGCATGCTGCTTTGCTGACGTCTTTATCTCCAAGCTGACGTTCGCACCGTGCGCGCGCCGTCGAGCGCTGCTGCAGACCTGCCCGCGGACGCGATGCGCGCGCGCTTCGGCGCCGGCACCGTCATCGCCAGCGACGTCGGCTCCACGTGGACCTTTGAGAGCTACAACTACGGCGACCTCCTCAACGGCCTCTCCACGTTCTTCCGCTCGCTGTGGCCATTCAGCACGCGCGTCACGGTGAGCGCGCGCGCGCAGCAGCAGCAGCAGCAGTGCTCAGAGTTGACTGGCGGCGAACGCGGCTGGTGTGGTGCTGTGACGCAGGCAGAGCGCGAGCTGCGCTGACCAGCAGCAGCGCTTGTTGAGTATGGTTGCGGGCAGCGATCGCGATTGGTGCGGTGCTGTGCTGCGGACAGAGTCAGCCGTGCGAGCTGCGCTGCGCAGCCCGGCATCGCATGTCGTGGTTTCGCTGCCAGTGGCCCGAGGCAGCGCTGGCTGAGTGGTGTCCTGCCTGCGGTTAGGGTTAGGGTGAGCTGAGATGACTGTATGGCTATATCGCTGCTGCATGGGCCTGCTGGTATTGCATCCCCGCTTGCGGCCCACACGCCGCCATGTGTCCTTCCAAAGAGCCAAGCGCATCGGCTGCTGCTGACACGTGTCACCACATCAGGATGGCATGCTCTCAAAACAAAGCGGCGTCGCCCCTTGTGCCGGCGCAGATTCCTTCCATGGCCAAGATCAGCGAGCAGCTCGCCTACATCAGCAGCGTCAAGCAGCTGGAGGACGCCAAGGCGGCCTCCGATCTGTACCTGCACCCGCCCATAGACCCCTACGCGACGCTCGAGTTCCACAAGTACAAGGAGATACAGCAGGTGCGCATGAATGATCCTTCTAGTTCTGGCTTCAACTCTTGCGTTAATAAGCTCCCAGTGCACTTGAGCTGCGCTCTGGAACCCCGTGCGGCTACCAATACCCCACATGTCATTGATGGTCCACAAGCGCTTGGGCCGATGTACTGGTTGCCCCTTTGACTCGTGTGAAGTCTAGCCAGGCCTTGCTTGCACGCCAATGCGCGGCGGCGGCGGTGGCGCACGCCGCACTACATCACCAAGCAGCACCAGCTGGACCCTCTCCAAATTTGTGCCGAAATCAGCTCGTGCACCGCTACGTCTGCTGCCTCCGAGACCTCACTGCCGCCGCTGCCACCGCTGCCGCCGCCGCCGCCGCGCTGCAGGTGGGCTACGCGTACGCCGCGGAGGCGGTCGCGCGCTGGCGCGAATCGACGCTGTGCCACGATTGGCAGCACATCGCCCCCGCGCACAGGCAGTCTGCGGCCTCGCACCTGTGGCCGAAAGCCTCCGCCGCCACTGCCGCCGCCGCCGCCGCCCCCTTGTCGTCGTCCCCCAGGAGCCCCCTACGCGTCGGCCGCTCCAAGTCCTTCGCGGTCGCGTGACGGTTACACGACAGTTACGCGCGCGTTGTCGTGCCACAGGCGGCGGCGCTGCGGCAGGGCTCACGCGGTCGCCGACTACGGTGCCAATGTGTGTGTGGGTGCCCCCCCCCCCCCCCCCCCCCCTTTCTGGGTGCCCTCCCCCCCCCCCCCCGCCGCCCGGGCTCGCCCCCAGGGGCTACGAGCGCTCTTGTCGGCGCCTCCCGCGCACATGCGGTCGCGCAATTTGGGGCGGTGGCAAGGGGGTCAATGGCGATGTCACCAAAAACTGTGCGTTGCTGCAGTCAAGCGCAAGATGGCTGAAGCGCGAGTGACAACACAGCGCGACTTGTGCGGTGGGTTTCTGAGTGAGTTGAAGTAACGAGGTGATGTAACGTGTTGAGCCTGCCACATTCCCGTTTGGGGCAGCAGCGGCTCGCGATCTTGTCAAAGGACCAGTCGTGACAGAATACGTTCTCGCCACGGAGGTTTGTTGTCAGTACGATGGCAGGCTGCTCTGCGTGTGCAGCAGCGAACGCGTGTGAAAGCGGTTCGATTGAGTCTGTAGCGCTGAGTGAGCACTGCTGAAGAGGAGGGGCAGCGTTGTCACTTCTCTTTCTGCGCACGATCTGTAGTGCATTGGCGCGTTGTATACATGTGTAGGCGAGCAGCACAATGACGTTCAAACCAGATTCCGCACACGTCCACTTTAGACTTTATATTGCCAGCATGGGCAGCCTGACTTGGCACCACGCATGCATTTTATAAATACAACACAACGCACAAAGACCTTCTGTGCATGCTTGCATGGTTTGCTGCTTCAACTTGATGTTGCACGCACTGCATGGCATGTGCGCATGTAGCCACGGGCCACAGGCCGCACTGCCACGTAACATTGCACCAGGCAGCCAAACCTTTGTTTTCACTCTTGTGCCAAGCGGAAATTGCGATGACGTGTCATCAATTGGGAAGGATGAGTACCAACCAAGTGTGCAATGGTGATCATGGGGCTTGATAGCTCGTGCCAACCTGCATGTGCATAAAAGCGTGCGTGAACGCGCACATTCACGGATATCGAGAACTAGTTGGAGCCAGCATTGTGAAGCTCTTGGACAGGTGTGCCAACACCAATCATGGCAAGCCGCTCATGTCCTTGCCTTAATGACTTCGCTTCTGCTTGCCCAGGGGCGCGCCCATTGCCCTCCGCACAACCCCACACGCACCGCATATCCCAACAACATCATTAGCATGTACAATGCAGCACCTTCTAAAAGCCGCGGGGAACGGCAACGCCGCAGACATGCACGCGCCGACCTCCCATTGGCATGGACCCAAAGCTGCAGTGCCTCGGCATTAAGAGCGCAGGCAGCTGAGCTCAACAGTGTGTCGGCGCAAGCCGCGCAAATGCATCAAATGGCAAACATGCGCAGCAGGGATGGAAAGCCACAGCGCTGCATGCGCTGTGGTAAAAACAGATTTGTGACCATTCCAGTGTGGTGTGAAAAGATTTTTCCAGTGTGTTTGTTGTATAGGTGAGTGTAGAGGTAAACCTCAGTTAACGCAGCGATGCATCGCCATGGCCGCTAGATTGCCCGCGAAGACCCCCCCCCCCCCCGCCCTCCCCCATGCATTGGCACGTCAACTGCAACATGGCGCGGACCATGGACCGCTGCAGACTCTTATAGACTGCTCCTCAGCTCGTACTCGGTGCAGCGGCTGTATGTCACTGGCGTTTGACCGAGACTGAAGGCACTCTGCAGCGCCCGGCGACCTGCTCTCCCACGGGCTTCTCAGCGCGAAGACTGAAGCGCGGTGGCGAGCTGCGGCTGCCGCGCTGAGCGTTGTGTTGCTACAAAAGATGCCTACGTAAAATATGAGAGACAGGGCGCGTCTGTCACCGCCATGAGCCCAACTTCAGAGCCGCACTTCGAGCGCTGCTACCAGCGATTGCGGCATTGAGGTGGGGGGTGGGGGGCCGGCTCCCTCCAGTATGATCACACCCAACCCTCATTAAACCCGGACGTCAAAAGGCGCTACTTGTGCAGCGTGCAGGGGGCGGACGCCCCCCTCCCCCCCACCCCCCCGGCGCACCCCCTGCCTCGGCCTGCGCGCTCACAGGTGGCTGGTGTGGTACTTGTCGACGGCGGCGTACAGCTCGTCGAGCACTGAGGCGTAGTGCGCCGCCGCCTCCGCGCGCTTGAGCTTCATGGTCGGCGTCAGGAGGCCGTTCTCGGGCGTGAACGGCGCCGGCTCGAGGTGCACGCGCCGCACGCGCTCGAAGCGCTGCGGCGCTCAGCGAAGGAGCGCACGTGTGCGCTGTTAGAGATATGAACGATGATTTTTAAGTACAAGTTCGCTACAACGCATCCCATGCAAGAAAAATCTTTCGAGGCACAAGCTTGATTCAACACACACCCCGCGCGCGGTCCTGAGTTGAGGTGCAGCAACCACAGTGATGAGAATACATGGGGTGTTTTGCGAATGCCATACGCGATGCCATACGCGAGGGGGGCGCGGATAGGGTGAGGCCATCCGTGATGTGAATCGGCGACTTTGTGGGGTGTATTCGCTCGACTGGCACACGCTGGGGGGGGACGGTGCGGATAGGGCGACGCCATCGGTCCACCTGCGCCGCGCCGCACACGCGTAACGAAGCACAGCGCTGGCTCCACCGCCGTGCAACCCAGCCCGGCAGCCGCTCCATACTTGAAGTACACACGCATACAAAGTTGAAGTGCGCATACGTAGTTGAAGTACACACCTGCAGCCCCGCGCGCGCCGCAGCCGCCGCGAGCTGCTCCATCACCGCCTCGCGCAGCGCGGCGCTGGCGCATAGCGCCTCGAGGTCGACGGCAGCGTTGCTCGCTGCTGCTGCTGCTGAGCCGTGTCGCGCGGCGTGCCACGCGACGACGGCGTCGGCGTCGGGCACTACGACGGCGACGAGAGCGGAGCGCAGCGAGTCGCCGTAGACGAAGGACTGCGCGACGAGGGGGGACTGTACGTGCACATTCTCGATTTTCTCGGGCGCGATGTACTCGCCCTGGCTCAGCTTGAAGATGTTCTGGAGGGGGGGAGGGGGGGGGACGAGGGTTCAGCACAGGGGGGCGCGAGTATTATCGCGTGGACGTGGCATGCGTGTACGTGCTGTTTAACTTTGTGCTAAGACTGCCTCAGCCGTAGTGCTTCTTGAAGCGTACGATGCGCGGGGCTAACCCTCGCCCGAGCCGTAAGAAAAGAGGAGTTGAAGGCGGGCCGGGAGACTAAAAGCACCATTTGACATCCATTCACCCATTAAGCACTTGTGGCATGCACGTGGTTCATGGTGGTAAAAACGAAGATCACGACAACACTCTTTGCGACAGTCATCAGTATGGTGCGTTGCAGGTTACGCGAGTACAGCAACAACACAAAATGGTTGATGTCACAGTGCTGGCTACAAACAGGGCTCAACGCTAGGGGTCAGGTACACAGGGGGGGTACGGCTGTAGCAACCTCCCTTGACGTGTTTCCTGTCAATGATGCGCAACTGTCGGGCGTCCACAGGCCAGTGCCGATGGACCGCGCAGTACAGCTACGGTACAGACCTCAATACGGTATGTACAGAAGCTCATTAAATTATCATCATGACGCGCATACGGTATGTATGGTATTCCAAAGTATACAGCTCAGTACGGTATGTACAGATGTTCATGAGACTTCGCCACGCCATTTTCCTGTCGATGGTGCGCAGCGCGCCATCCGCGGTCCACAGGCCAATACCAACTAACTCGCCGAGAATACAGTACATACACGTTTCGATACGCATACATCCAAGTACGTTAGGATTTGAAACCTCAAGTCATCCAAATGTGTTGGGATTTCAAACTTCGAGTATACCTTCTTCCTGTCGATGATGCGCAGCGCGCTGTCGGCCGTCCACGGGCCATGTCATTTGAACGGGAATATGGTGCACGATTCAAGACGTACAGAGGTTAGTTTCATGTCATGATAGTATATACTTCTACCTTGAAGTACGTTGAAGTACCTTTTTCCTGTCGATGATGCGCAGCGCGCCGTCGGCGGTCCAGAGGCCAATGTCGATTGACCGCGCATCATGTGCTCACGTCAATACGGTATGAACAAAAATTCACTAGACACTTTACCATACCTCTTCCCTGTCGATGATGCGCAGCGCGCGGTCGGCGGTCCGCAGGCCAACATCGCCGGAGTGCGAATACAGTATGTACGGTGGTGTGCACCTCAATACTGTATGTACACAATTTCATCACACTTCAACATACCTTTTTCCTGTCGATGATGCGCAGCGCGCCGTCCGCCGTCCACAGGCCAATGTCGCCGGAGTGCAGCCAGCCGTCGGCGTCAATGGCCTCGGCCGTCTTCTCGGGGTCCTTGTAGTACCCCGCAAACACGTTGGTGCCGCGGAAGCAGATCTGCAAGGCAGCAGCGCCACTTGTGGTGCTTTCACATGTATTGACGCTGGTGGTAGCAGATCTGCACGGCAGCAGCAGCGCCACGGTGGTGCTTCCATACGTACCAATGTTTGTGGTACTACGTACCAATGTTGGTGGTAGCAGACCTGCTTTACAACTAAGTATATGGATAAAAAAACATCTGCATCTGCAAGGCAGCAGCACCACAGTGATGCTTTCATGACAACGTTGGTGGTGACAGATCTGCAAGGCAGCAGCGCCACAGTGGTGCTTTGATATGTATTAACGCTGGTGGTAGCAGATCTGCAAGGCAGCAGCGCACCAGAGTAATGCTATCATACCAACGTTGGTGGTAACTGATCTGCAAGCAGCGCCACAGTGGTGCTTCCATGGGCCACAGTGATGCGTTCACAACAACGTTGGTGACAACGGATCTGGACGGCAGCAGCGCCGCAGTGGTGATGTCATACCAACGTTTGTGGTAGCAGATCTGCACGGCGGCAGTGCCACAGTGATGCTTTCATAACAACGGCCCACCATGTAGAGAACAGGTGCCTGTGTGTGTGCAAAGCCCTTTATGCAGCTGCAACAGGATGCCATAGTGATGCTTTCATAACGATCCATCTCCAAGAGAACGGGTGCCCGTTGTAAAGAGTGAACAGATGACAGGAACGCAGACTTGCGCGGCAGCGCCGCAGCGGTGCTTTAGTGTCAACAGCCCATTCTATAGAACACAGGCGCCCTCTTGAAAGTGAACAGACGATAGGAACGCAGATTGCACGGCAGCGTTACAGTGGTCTCATATAACAATGGTCCATGGAGAACGGGTGCCCGTTTGAGTGCAAAAACCCTTCTTGAAAAGCAAACAGACAGCACAACTGACGATGAAAATGCAGATCTGCGCGGCAGTAGTGCCACAATGATGCTTCAACAATGGTCTACGTCAGGTATATGTACCGATTGCCGGATTGTGTACAATGTTGTTCTTTGTAAAGCGAATGGAGGATGCATACTTGTACTAAGTACACACAACAAGGACCAACTAGGTACTTCAAGTGCTTGTACTAGGTACCTCTTCAAGCAACTGAATTACAAATTACTTCGCCGGGCCCCGCGCACGGCTCGCCGCCGCCGCCGCCCTCGCGTGGGTCCTCTGCCGTGTTACGAGTCCATGTGCAATCACTACACACACATTGTGGTATACTGCAAGTACCTCGAGCAGTGCCACGAATCTGTGTGCAAGCAAGTACCCCCACATCTAGCAAAGAACCACAAACAACTAGGCACTTCAAGTACTTGAACTACACGCACCTCGCCGCGCCCCGCGCACGGCTCGCCGCCGCCGCCGCCCTCGCGCGGGTCGCCGCCGTGCCACGAGTCCGTGTGCAGATAGCCCATCTCAGGGACGTCCATGAGGCAGATCTCGGTGCAGGGGAACGGGCCGCCGACGTGCCCCGCGGAGAAGTCGCCCGGCTGCGGCGCGGTGCAAAAGTTCACATTGAAGTAAGGGATGGCAAAAGTCCACACTTGAAGTACATGCGTACAATGTGATAAAGAAGAAGAAAGATGAGATGAGTAGGACGCACAGGGTAACGGGCCGCTGATGTAGGGTTAGGTAACCCTATTCCTAACCCTAACCCTAACCCGCGGGGAAGTCGTCCCGGCTGCGGCGCGGCGCAAAAGTTCACACTTGAACTCCAAGTGCATGCATCATACAGAGTTCGAGTATGCACAGGGAAACAGCCCGTCGCCGTCTTCGGCAGAGAAGTCACCGGGCGGCGGCGCGGCAGGAAGGACGGCAAGAGTTCACACTTTGAACTTAGAGTACATGCTTCAAGTACACTGCAAGTACACACAGGGGAATGGCCGCCGACGTTCCCCGCGGGAAAGCCGCTCGGCTGCGGCGCGGTTGGATTACGACGGCGGAAGTTTACACTTGAAGAACATATACTGCATACACAACGCTTGAGGAACGTGCGCGTGCAGGGCATGCGCGTGTGCTCGAACGTCAAGTGCACGGTGATCTACTGGGGCATCGAAACATTCGAAGCACATGCACGTGTACTTCATGTGCACGGTGCATCACTGACCATGTGCGGGGAGGGTGGAGGCTGACGCGTCTGAAGTCGTGGGCCGAGTTTTCAAACATGGGCGTCAGCTGTTTGAACTTCGAATGGCAGCGAAAGTGACAGCGCAATACGTACCCCTTTGCTGCATGCCGCGCACAGGCGCGCACGCACCGCATCAGCAGTGCTCAGCGGCAGCAGCAGCGCTCACCATAGTGGCGCCGGAGCGCGTCTCCGCCTGCCTATTTTCTTCGCCTGCCTATTTTCTTCGACATGTACCGCTCGATGCATGCCGCGTGCGGACCACACCAGCAGCAGTAGCAGCAGCAGCAGCAGCAGCAGCAGCAGCAGCAGCAGCAGCAGCGGCGCACACATCGACTACCCCTGATGTTGCATGCACAACCGTCAGTACATACCGTGTGCAGGAGTGCTCCACGGCGGCAGCAACGCTCACCAAGGCGACGGTAGCGTGGACATACGCTTCCGTCTGACCCTAAAGTTGCATGCATGCCCCTCAGTACGTATTACATACCGTACACAGCAATGCTCAGCAGCAGCGGCAGCAGCGCTCACCATGGTGACGGTCGCGCCGGCGCACGTCTCCGTCTGCCCTTCACACCTGCCACAAAACTCTTGATACATGCATACTGCATAAATACCAATACGTCAACATCGGCAGCAGCTCACCATGGTGATGGTCGCGTCGGCGCACATCTCCATCTGCCCCTAATACTTCCACAAAACCCTCGTTACATACGTACTGCATACACGACACGTCGAGTGTGTGTGTGTGTGTGTGCGTGAGTGTGTCAAGGCAGCAACGCTCACCATGGTAATGGTCGCGCCGGCGCACGTCTCCGTCTGCCCGTACCCCTCGATGAGGTCGCAGCCGAGCAGGATGCGCATGAAGGTGAGGACGTGCGGCGCGATGGGCGCGCTGCCCGTCACCACGAGCCGCAGGCGGTCCATGCCCAGCGCCGCGCGCAGCTTGGCAAAGATGAGGCGGTCCCAGAGGGCGTGCTTGTTGGTGCCTGCGGCGTCACGCGAGAGGGTGACGTGATGAGAAGTTGAAGTTTGCACTGAGTTGAGTAAACTTCAGCAAGTGAGGGCCGCGCGCAGCTTGGGGAAGATGAGGCGGTCTCACAGGGCGTGCTTGTTGGTGCCTGCGTGAGAGGGAGAGGGTGAAGCGATCAGAAGTTGAAGTTTGCAACTTCATGAGGCGAGCGCCGCGCGCAGCTGGGCGAAGATGAGGCGGTCCCAGAGGGCGTGCCTGTTGGTGCCTGCGGCGCCACGCAAGGGGGCGACACCATTAGACGTCGAGGTCAGTGGACTTCGTTCAACAAAGCGAGCGCCGCGCGCCGCTCAGCAAACATGAGGCGGTCCCAGGGGGCGTGCTTGTTGGTGCCTGCGGCGCCACGCGAGAGGGTGACATGATGAGCACTCAAAGTGTACTAAGTTGACTTCAACAAGGCGAGCCGCGGGCGCAGCTTGGCGAGGGCGAGGCGGTCCCAGAGGGCGTGCTTGGTGGTGCCTGCGGGCGCGCAGCTCAGGGGTGAAACCGTAAGATGTGGAGGTGGTGTAGTGAGCAACATCAACGTGCCGAGCGCCGCGCGCAGCTTGGCGAAGATTGGGCGGTCCCGGCAAGCGCACGTGCTGGTACATGCCGCGTCAAACGAGGGTGAAACGATGAGCGCTTGAAGTATGAGGACTCGGAGCATGCGCCTGCTGTACTTCAGCATGGCGTGTGGCGCGCTCCGCGTCGAGCAAAGACGAGGCAGTCCAAGAGGGCATGTACTACTTTGTGCTTTTGGGTGCCTGCTGTGGCGGGCATGCGGACAGCGCATCCGCACATGAAGTACGCATTCAGTGAACTCCAGCATGATCTGCCGCCTGCAGCGTTGAGCATGCGCGCGCGAAGAGGCGCGCCCTGAGGCCTGTCACGCTGTGCGTCGCTCTAGAAGCACTCCAGGCGGTGACGTCGTCGCTGGCGCAGTGTGTGATGCACCCAATCCTACAGTAGTCCTAAACGGATCACGCACCATTGTGCAGGCCGCGGACCTTGGCCTCGCACGCGTGCACGAGCTGGCGCGCCCTGACGCCGCTGTCTCACGACCGCAAGCACGCTGACCCCCGATGCGTCGCTCTAGAACGAGATCAAGTACGCCAGGCGGCGCGCAGCGCACAATGCCGCTCACGGTAACCCTGATCCTGAGAGAAGTACGCACCGTTGTGCAGGCCGCGGACCTTGGCCTCGCACGCGCGCACGAACAGGCGCGCCTTGAGGCCGCCCGCGGCGAGCATGCCGTGCGTGATCTTGTCGTGGAGGCGGTTGAGGACGCGCGGCACGGCGGGCATCAGCACCGGCCGCAGCGCCGCCATGTCGGCCACGAGCTCCAGCGGGTTGTTGCGCCAGAAGCCCACGGGCGCGCCGCCGCAGAACACGGCGACCTGCGGAGGGTAAGCGTAAAGGGGGCAAACTTCAAATTGAAGTTGAAATTTACTTGAAGTTGAAGTTTAAAACACAAGTTGAAGTTTGTGTAATGGACTTGAACAGGGGTCGGCCACGAGCTCCAGCGGGCTGTTGCGCCAGAAGCCCACGGGCGCGCCGCGGCAGAACACGGCGACCTGCGAGGCGAGGGACGAGCGCGCAACGACTTCGACTTCAACTCGTGCACTGAACCTCAAGTGTGATTCCACCTGGAGTATGATGCTTCACCATAAAGTGTGATCCATCACCATTTGCACCCATTCATGAACATTGTGTGACAGCGAACATGTTGACCGGCCGCAGCGCCGCCATGTCGGCAATGAGCTCCAGCGGCAGGCATGTTCTGCACCAGTGGTGCCGTAGGTACGAGCGGAGCACTGTGCATGCGCTTGCCGCTTCAAGACGTGCGGCAACGGCAGGTGCGTCCTACTTCAATGGTGCAGTACAAGCGGAGTGCTTGCGCACGCAGGCTGCGCTTGCCGTTTGAAGTTGTACGGCAGCGGTAGGCACGGTGCACTTCAATGAAGTACGCACCTGCGCTTGCCGCTCGAAAGTGTGCAGCAGCGGCAGGTATAATTAACTTCAATGGTGATGTACGCACCACTTGGCGCTAAGATGTGCAGGTACGGGCTACTTCAACGTTGACATACAACAGAACATAGTGTATTACTTCAACGATGAAGCACAAGCGCACAAGCGGCGCAATGCCGCGCGCACCTGCACTTGCCGCTCCAAGTCGTGCGGCAGCGGCAGGCGCGTCCTACTTCAATGGTGAAGTACACGCGGAGCACTTGCGCACGCGAGCCTGCGCTTGCCGCCTTGAAGTTCAGCGGCAGACACAGGTTCACTTCAATTGCGAAGAACGCACCTGCACTTGCCGCTCGAAGATGTGCGGCAGCGGCACGTACGGTTCACTTCAATGGTGAAGTACGGTTCACTTCAATGGTGAAGTACGCACCTGCACTTGCCGCTCGAAGATGTGCGGCAGCGGCAGGTACGAGAAGTAGACCTCGTCCGGCGTGCAGTGCGCGAGGCCCATCGCGTAGCAGCCCGCGGCGTCCGACACCATGCTGCACGTCGCAGGCACGCACCGTTCGTCAGCGCCACAACATGATGCGATGACCGTACGGAGCTGTTGATTCTCGCTGAGGGCGTGAAAAAGCCCACACGGTGGATGTCAAGCTCGATACCAGAGGATACATGCGCCTTCTGACAGAGTGCCGCAACGCGGATTGACAGTCGCTTCGATGCTTTTACTTGGAGAGCAAGAAAAGCATCCCGATCATTCCGATATGGTTGGAGGCACGGTGTAATCGTCAGTGCGCATGACTAGATTTCGTCTTGACAAACAGCATTTGAGGAAGGATTTCAATTTTCGAATCACCTGTGAAGAACGGGCTACGGTTAAAAGAAACGCAGTGGTTGGCAGTGCGCAAGCATCACTGTCGCACGCAATGTGTTGACTGCCTCCGGCGTCAGCGACTCTGTGAGGTGCTTTCCGGTCCTGTTCTTCATAGGCTTCATAGTTTACAGCACCAGCACCGCAGCGCTGCCTGACGCGAAATGTTCCACGGCTTGTGCATCACGGCCTGCGCATAAGTTTGCTGAAGAGCATAGTGCAACGACCCACCTGACGCGCCGAACAAGCGCCCCCCTTCGTACTCATAATGTATGCGCAGCACCGCGACTCGCCAGTGCCTCATCAGAGCCACTCGCAAAAAGAAAAGACTCACTCGCTGCTGCGTGACTCGTCAATGACTCACTTTTCTACATAGAGTCACTCGCCAAATGATATGACTCACTTGACGTGCCGGATGAGCGCCCCCTTGGGGTTCCCCGTCGTCCCGCTCGTGTAGCAGAACGTCGCTATGTCGTTCGCCGAGGGCGGCCGGTGCGGCCACGCCTCCAGGTGCGCGGCGCCAATTTCCTCGAGCTCGGACATGAGGTAGACCCTGAAGGAATGGTCAGCAGAGGACACAACGGACTTCAACTAGGGATGGGGTAGGGTTGGGCTAGGGTTAAAGTTGAGCCTCCAGGTGCTCGGCGCCTATTTCCTCGAGCTCGGACATGAGGTAGACTCTGAGGTGCGCAGCAACCGTCAACGGGGGGACACAACGGCGTTCAATTGGGGTTGGGCTAGGGTTGAAGTTGGGTCCCCAGGTGACGCGGCGCCTACTGTATTGCTTAGAGCTCGGACATGAGGTAGACTCTGAGGTGCGCAGCAACCGTCAACGGGGGACACAACGGCATTCAACTAGGGTTGGGGCTAGGGTCGCAGTTGGGCCCCCAGGTGCGCGGCGCCTATTTGCTCGTGCTCCGACGTGAGATAGACCCTGAAGGGCGCAGAAACGGACGACCATGGGCATTGCGCCATTTGACGAGGGTTGGGGCTAGGGTTGAAGTTGCGCCTGCACGTGCGCGACGCCTGTTTCCCGGAGGGAGCACCACGCATGTCAGGCCGGCGACCTCCGCAGCGGCCCGACGGGGCCCAGCATGACCACCGCCGCCGCCGCCGCCGCCGCCGCCGCCGCCAGCGTCCCCAGCGCTTCGCCCGCTGCCAAACACGCATACTTCGAAGTATGTACAGGCGTGGGACAGGGCAGCACCAGACCGACAAGTCACGTCGATGGCGCGGCCGCCGCCCGCCGCGCACCTGAGGCCGGCGACCTCCGCCGCGCTGCGCGCCGCGGGCCCGACGGGGTCCATCGTCACCGCCGCGGCGAGCGTCGCGCACGCGCCGCCGCGCGCCGCCGCCGCGAGGCGCCGCAGCTCCGCCTCGCCGCCGCAGAGCACTGCCACGAGGCCTGTCTGCGCGACCACGAACTCGACGGTCTCCGGCCCCAGCGTGTCGTACATGGGGACGGTGACGCCGCCGTGCGCGAAGGCGGCCTGCTCGCCGATGACCCACTCTGGACGGTTGCGCGAGTAGAGGCCGAGGAGCTTCATGCCGTCGGCGTTGGGGGGGGTGAGGCGCTCCTGCTCGAGGCCCGCGGCGAGGCGGTCGACGCGCGCCAGCACCTCCCTGCGCAGTTTGTTTTTGTTTGTAGGCAAGAGATCGCGTTTGCTTAAATATGCTGATTGAATGTGCTTCAAGTACACGCGTGGTTCATGTACTCGCGTTGAAGCATGTCGATGAACACGGCGTGAGGCGCTCCTGCTCGAGGCCCGCCGCGAGGCGGTCGACGCGCGCCAGCACCTCCCTGCGCAGTGTTGTTGGGGTAAGTCAATGCCCACACATATGTTGAGTTGTGCTTCAGGTACATGCTCAGATGCATACTTTGAAGTCTGTCGATTACGTGCCATTCTGGACATACTTCGAAGACTGTTGATGAACACAGGGCAGGCGCTCCTGCTCGAGGCCCGCCGCGCCAGCGCCTCCCTGCGGATGGAGAAAGGGGTAGCACAAACCGCATACAGGTGTAGATACAACACACAAGTATGCTGCCTGTGCTTGCCACACCTAAGGGACTATTTCGTGTGCTTATATGTACTCGAGGCCTGGTGAGAGGTGGTCGACGCACATGACCGCCGAATTAGGCTTCGATGAATGCTTGCTCTCACACTTTGAAGCATATGAACAAACACAGCATCGGGCGCTCCTGCTCGAGGCCCGCCGCGAGGCGGTGGACGCGCGCCAGCACTCCTCTGCGGATGGAGCAAGGGGTATCACAAAACGCACAAAGGTGAAGGTAGAACATAAGCATGCTGCCTGTGCTTGCCACACAAAAAACTATTGTGTGTGGTTATTCTGATATTCAAACATGTACTCAAGGCCTGGTGAGAGGTGGTCGACGCAGCCGCCACCCCCCTGCGGACGGCGGACGTGACATCATATGCCCCATGCCCCACATAAGTTGCGCTCAAACGAACGCAGCGTCACCGCCGCGGGTGTACGTATGGCAACGGCTGGCCCGTCCTCCGCGGCGCGCCGCACGCGCGCCAGCTTGAATGAAATCGAATCAAAAGATCGTGGAGCTCCAGGTGACAAGGGATGGTTAGCCGCAGGTGCCTTTCACCAATGACCGTGGTCGCCGCTGCTGCAGCAGTTGGCCACGAGTCAAACAGTACCACCGTATCCACCAGTCAAAAAGACTTCTGTGTGCAAGCTTTTAGCGTTCGAGGCATGGGTGTTACAGTATTGGAATACCATGCACACGCACCTGCGGGTGGGGTATGTCCTTCCAACTGGAATACCCACCTACCTACGCACCAGTGCGGCTGGAATGTTGAGAATCATACTTGGTACGCGTGCCCGAGGCAATGTGTGCACATCATAGAATACCTGCACGCTGTTTCCGCGCGCGCACCTGTACGACTGGAAAATGTACGGCGTCGGCTGCCCCGCGCTGTCCACCGCGCGGTGCCCAAGGCACGGCGCGTCCGGCGCCTGCGCAGCGCCGCGGCGGAACGTCTCGTAGCTCGTGTAGCAGCCGAAGAGCGCGAGCTGCGGGCCCGCGGCGGAGACGCCCGGCAGCGCGCAGCGCCGCGTCGCGCCCTTGCCCTCCGCCTCCGAGTTGGGCACGACGACGCTGTAGGGGATGCCCGTGCCGCTGCGGCGCGGCGGGCGTTCTAGGCAGTTGAGGTTGAGCTCGGACATGGCGGCGGCGGCGGCGCCTGAGGGAGGAGGAGGAGCGGCGGCGGTTTGGTGTCGTGAGTGGAGTTTATTGTCTTAGCAACCTTCCACTGACGGAAAGTGATGTTTGCCGTGCATGATGACGTGGGGTCGTGGGCGTGGCAGCCGCTTCAGAGATTGGAGTTGAGGTGAATATGAGCTCGGACATGGCGGCGGCACGCAACGGCGGCGGCGGCGGCGCCTGAGGGAGGAGGAGGAGGAGCAGCGGTGGTGGTTGTTTTGGAGAGCGAACGCTCATTGTCTCGGTGCGCTCCACTCATGGAATGGTGCGCTTCACTCATGGAACAAGGATGACGATGTGGGTAACCAAAGGCCGCGCCAGGCAGTTGAGGTTGAAGTTGAGGTTGCGCATGGCAGATCATCGCGTGCCAGCCTCTGAGAGAGGCAGAGTGGGCCAAGGACGCTGCAGTGGGTGCGGGGGCATTGCTGGTTCAGTGCTACCAGCCACCGAGCTTTTAGCTTGAGAGTTGACGGTGTCACCACCGTGCAGCTGCCTCCTGTGTGGCTACTCCAAGGCGGTTGTCAACCTCATTATCGCTGATAGTACACTCCCCCCCCCACAACGACATGTCATGGAGCCATGGCAGGCATCAGTAGTTTCGATCTACCGACTAAGATGAAGATGTGGTGGTGGTATTGGCGTTCATTCACGTAGAATGCTGATGCCGCTGTGGCGACTGGCCTGACCCAGGTCGTTGGACATTAGTTCTGATACATATGGACCAAGATTAACAAATTCAAACGCACATCGTTGCATAGGCCGCAACGCAACCTCCCGCAGTTATTTGAGCACCCGTACTGCATGCAAGCGTTGCATTTCGTTGGCCTGGTGTCATGAGCTGGAGCTGAATGAACTATTTTCCTCATCGTTTGAGACGCCATTACACTGCATTTGCAGCAGCAGATTTTACACTTTATATTGGCATGACGAGGCAATTGGCGATCCGTCTGAATAAAATATTCACAGCACTTCATGATTTCTCAGATTGAAGGATCCCAGAGAGAGTTGAAGCATTCTGATCTGAATCTTACGCAGGTTTGCGGCGGCCTTGGTGAATCATCCTTCTGCACCGCTTACGCCGCGTTGAAATAAAGTGTGCTTTGTGCAACCAATCGCCTCAAACCAAAACAGTCAGTCCTAGAAAAAAGGATGCTTTTTGCTTTTCCTGCAACTTCACCTTCTGATCTCTGTGCCGAACGCCTTCGAGGTCCGGACGAGCTTGCGCTCGCTGGATTGCCAGGTCACGCAGCTGCTGCGATAGCTTCGCCTTCGCCCGCTCAAGACTCCAGTTGCCTTACTTCCGGATTCCTGAACCAAAGTGCAAGTGCAAGACCTACATGGAGGGTTTTGAGTGAGCAGTGCTCCGAAATATATGTTCACAACGTGGTACCTGCACCAAGAGAGCGAAACTCGCCGAGCCAAGGGGGGGCGCATTGATGACCTGAAGATCTCATGTAGAAACTGCTATGTGGCATTTGTAATGTTCTACATCATGGATAGTGAGGCCAGATGTGCAGATCCGAGTGATGTCTGAACCGTGTGTCCTCAAAACTTATGGGCATCCGCTTTCTGCAAACATGCGCAACCGTCCGTCGTCTCACGACACAGCTCGCTCTGAACGCAACATGCTGAATCTGCAGTGGCTGGCAAGCCTGGCCCGGACGAGTTGCCGTACTCAATCATGCACAATCAGCTCAAATCGTATTGCTACGATGACTTATGCAGTCAGTAACAAGAGGACAGGCAATCAGCCCCAGGTGCAGGCATGATTACCACCATATTACGCATGTCAATTGCACAGATCATACAACCAAGCAAATGCACTTGAGAACAGTATGCAGGGTAGTGTAAGCAAGCCCATGATGCTGCGGTGCATCAGCACGCATTATCCATAGCAAATACAGCAGTGGCTGAGCCATGTACCATCTATCAGCAAGGCATGTGCACTGCGTTGGAAAGCGGAAACCTCGGGGTGCATACACTTGTGTATTCACTGCAATTACAGCATACAGCATCCAGTGATTGGGGGATTGCGATTATCGCTCAGCCACACAGTTTCATCATATACGTCGGTGCTCGTGTCAGCTGTTCTCCATGTTAGTAGACTGCGGTTGCAGGTTGTATCTTTCCAGGTGTAATAGGCAACTTGTAGCACAGAAATGCGGCTCTCACTGATACGGCGGTTGTCCGCGTGGATCACCCTCTCTTGAACCGCAGCGCCTGTACACGCTCACGCCCTATTTACTGTTTCTCATGCAGCACCGTGTGACCATCCTGCTCCACTGGCATCCAGTAGCCATTGGGGTGGTCAATTCGCACCCACCCAGGGTGCTCCTGCACGTACCAGCCGTGGAGGACGCTGCCATTGCGCGGCCAGTCGGACGCACTGGCAGTCGCCCCCATGCGCGGCTCAGAGCGCCAGAACATGCCGGTGCAACCCTTACTGCCGGCATCGAGCACGAACTCCTTTCGCAGGGCGGGATCCATGCTTATCGAAGGCGCTGCACCTGGTTGATTGTCGTCCGTACAACTCTTTTCGCCAAAAATCCAGCTGACCACGCTGCGCCTGAACAGGCACACCTAGATCCAACTTCGAACAACTTCAAGTGACCGTTGTGGGAGAAACAGTTGAAGAAGGGATCCAATCCTCCACCTAGCGAAGCAGCAGCATGGGGCAGTGATCACTCAGGCAGTGCTCACTCGGCAGCACAGCGGGCCGGAGCTAAGCATGGCGCTGGACGACAAGGGCAGAATGATGCGAGGAAGAATAGAGTTTTTTGAGCGCAACATCCACAAGCTGTCGAAGCACCTCACCACCATGGTGGCGCAGCACAAAGGTGACAACATGAGTATCTTGACATGACTGTGGAAGGGATTGAACTCCACTCTGTCAGGGCCAGTACACCTAAGGCAATGTCAGTCAGCATCTTGATGGTCTTTACCAAAGTAGAAGCGGCGGCTCACAGTGCCAAATGCAAAGCTCTGGGTCGTTCATTTGCTCTGCATATCTGCGCGATCGTTGTCAAACTGGACCTGTTACATTCACTTCTGTCGCAGTGCGCTGATAGAAAAGAGGTGGCAGGTCCATCAAACCTCGCAGTCCTGAAAGCAATCGAGGCAATAGTAGAGTACCGCGAGCACCTGCACCAGCACAGCACAGCAGCTTTCCGCAGATTGAAAAGACATGCCTGCTGCATTGTGCTGCTGCCACACTGCGACGAGCCCTCATTCACTTCAGGACCCCCCCCACACACAATACACTCCAATCCGCCTTGCTCTCACAAACACCTTGCCCAACCCACGGCGAAATCGTGCTGTGCCAGCCGGCGTGGACGTCGGCATGAAGTTCAGCGAGAGGGTAAAGGACGTGGCGGCGCAGGAGCCCTTTGCGGACCTGCAGGACAGGCTCGTGGCGCTGAGCGAGGTCACGGAGCGCATCGCGCTGGAGCGCAAGGGCGCGCTGTGCGACCGCGCGGAGCAGCAGGTGCGCGGCGCGCGCACGCTCAGTTTCAGTGCATCCGGTTTCGGTTTCAGTGCATCCGTGGCTTTGCTTCGGTGCCTGAGCTGTACACGCCTGCGACAAACTCACGCACCTGGCAACGGGTGACCTGCTCAGCTCCCCGCTCTGCCGGCGGTGGAAGCAGACGCAGGCCAGCTCGTCGCCCTAAGCCTAGCAGTGCTGTACATACCTACCCCAGACCCCTGGGCGACGCGCCCTCGTCCACCTTCTCGCGCTGCGCTGTGGTTCGCCTCGCATGCTTCTGCCTCTGACATGTTGGCTGATGGCACGGCGTGCGTGTAGCGTGTCTCGACATCGATACGCAAAATTGGAAGATCTTACTGTGTAATTGTGACCCGTGGTGCCGATGAAACTGCCAGAGTCGTCACCCCGCAGGAATATGAAGCTGTAACGCACAGCTATGCTGGATGCTGCTTATGCTAGCAGTTGAACACTGTGTTGCGCGGATGCCATGCGCTGAGCGCGTCAGGTGCTGGCGAAGCTGACGGAGGTGCAGACGCGCGTCATTGCCCCGACCAAGGCGCTGCTGAAGGACAGGGACGAGTGCATACAGTCGCTGGTGAAGGTGAGCTTTGACGCTATTGTCAGAAACTTCAACGCAGCTGGGCAGTCATGTGTTGCAGTTACAGCGCTACAGCCCCATGACAGCGCCACCCTGCCCCAATGCGGCGCCAATTTCGGCTCTGATGCATTTAGGGGTTTGTGGGTCGCGCTCGCTGTGGCAGCAATGCTGGCAGCACTGCTCAGTCAGACCTCGGCGATGCGAGCCCCTCTTGATACGAGGGCCAGATTTGGGTTACGCTCAAAGTTAGGGTTAGCATCAGGGGGTAGGATGGCGTGTGTGCGTGGCACTGCATGGGCGAACACCAACTCCCGACCCGCTGACACAGTGTGACAGGTGATGTGCCACATGGGCGAGAACCGTCACGTAGGGCATCGGCTGTGTTCTGCAGGAGTGCGCTCGCTGACAGCTGCGACAGCGCACACTGCAGCCACAAGTAAGTATGGTCTCACACAATCAAACATTCGCAGGCGACGACACGTGCCCACCGCGGCGCGGGGGTCTTGACTCACGCGTTTGTTTGCCTCAGAGAACCAAAGTACGTTTTGAAGTTCAACTCAAAAAGCGCCAATCTTCGCTCCGGCGACGCTCCTGCAGCTCGCACCAGGCCGAAGCGAAGCACAATCTCATGGTGCAGTGTGTTGACCTGCAGCAAGTAGGTGTTAACACAACGAAAATGCACGCTTCTAGGTATGTAGGCTGCAAGTTTAAATATATACTTGAAGTATGCAGTTGAACTAAATGCATACTTGAAGTATGCAGTGAACTTAGACAGCATTTGTGCACTCCGGTGACGCTCCCGCTGCTCTCGCCAGGCCGAAACAGAGCACGACCTCAAGGTGCAGCAGGGGAAGGCGACAAAGGACACGCCGCTGGCCATCCTGGAGCTTCGGCACTGCCTGCGGAACACGGAGAAGGTGGTGGACAACAACATGGAGCTGTTCGAGGCGCAGCGCGTGGAGGACGTCAAGGTGGGTGGCAGCAATAAAACGGAGAGAGAGAGAGAGAGAGAGAGAGAAAGAGGAGGGGAAAGACAGGAAGGATGATGTTGGTTTTGGGTTTTGACGTGCAGAGACAGCCACGAGTCATGCGGCAGCTCACAGCTGGACGATGCGTGCGCGCATACGTGGGCAACGGTAGCAAGTAACAAGTGGTACTCAGGGTTTGACGCTGAGTGTGCATACGTGGTCCATGGTGGCAAGGAGAACATTGCAGTGCGAAACATGGAGCAGGTGACGGGCAACTCCATGGAGCTGTTTGAGGCGCAGCGCATGGAGAGGATGTCAAGGCGTGTGACAGTCACAGCGCAATGCACGCGCATACACGGGGCGTTAGTGCGAGGACAATTTGACACTGGCTTTGACACTGGCAAGCGATGTGGTGCCTGTTTTCTTCATAGGTGAACCACAAGTGCACCTCAGTGGCAGTTACACTGTAACGGTCCCATGTGTGTGTGAAGGCTTTGACCACAGTGAGAGGGTGGGAGCGGAGCTTATTCACAAAGCAGACTGAGTTGTGTTGCTCTGCCGCTGCGTCGCACGGCGCCGCATGAGCCGTATGCAAGTGCGGGTTGCGCCCTGTCTCGCGTCGTCCGGAGAGTGCTGGATCTGTGCAATGCGCGTTGTCGGATATGATGCGGCAGTTTTGAACGTTGGCAGACATGTTTGACTACCGCGATGGAGGTTCACCGCTGCTGCATGATGTACCGAGTGGTCGTAGGCGCGCGGCAGGGCCAGCGGCAGCCAAAATTACCCGCTCGTACAGTCCTTCAAGTTGAGATCAAAGGTGTCGCATAGGCCTGGATGACTCTGCTTCAAACAGCGTTGATGAGTGTTGTGCCGTTTGAGCGTGTGGCGCGTGGCTACACCCTTCCCTTTTACCTACTTTCACAGTCGCAAGTCAGTGTGCATGTGCTGTCACTGCTGCCGCCTCTGCACACGTCCCTCACGTCTCCCTCTGCAAAATCTTCTGACTCCCACCCTCTGCTCGCGCGCGCGCCTCCGCCCTTCAGGAGATACTGCAGGAGTTTGTGCGCTGCGAGATGTACTACCACTGCAGGGCGCTGGAGATGCTGGCGCCGGCGCTGCAGCACCTGAGCGGTGTGCACGGCGACGTCGCCAGCGACAACATTCGGCACGAGATGGCGAGCCTCAACACAAGACTCAACTACTCATGACACGTGCTCACATGCCCGGGATACATATGCTGGTTTCCTCCAGTGTCTGTAAATAAGCTTCTGCTGCACAATGACCACCTCCTCGGCCCTCCCTTCTACTGATCTGCACTTTGCCTGTGAGACGTGCAACTTTCCCGACAGCACACTCAATTGATGTTGAGTTGGGCTGCTTCGCAGCTGCTGCATGCAAGTCCCTTTGATGGCGGCAATTGGGAGAAAACCACTTCTTTCACTCCTTATGCGATGTGCGTCAAATCCTCAAAACATGCCTACTTTTTGCATGTGAGTCACGCAAATCGGAGGCATGTGCACCTACTGCTGCCATGCACTCAAAGTCCTGCGTTGCCCTTGCAATGCCAATGATAGCGTTGCAGGGAGACCTTCCATCTCAAAATGATGAAAATAATGCTGCACTTGTGCTTGACTGATGCACGCCCATCTGGCCATGACGAAGAGGGCATTACAGAAGCATTATGTGCCTATGTAGCCTCACGGCGAAAAACACTTCTTGATCACCACAGTCAGGTACTGTCGAATGCCACAGAGCAAGCAAGCACTGCTGTAGTGTGTCATCGACATCATGCGCAACGCGCAGTTGCAATACTGCCTCGTCTGACATTGACCGCACATGCAATGCTGGTTTGCGAGTGCTCAGCAGCAATGGAGAGCCCTCATAAACACAACAGCCTCGTTGCGAATATTAAGGCGCACGAAGCAGCTGCATGCTGACAAGCACAAATAAACACAAGCGGCTAACCATGCAGCATAAATGTGTCTTGTTGCCCATGATATACAGAAATGTGCACAGTGCATGTCATTGTTGTGTCAAAGCGCCGTTCGGCTGCAGCACAACGTACGCCGGCAGCCACTGCGGCGTCGTGATGATGTCACCGAAGCTCGCAAGGTACTTGGATATGCCCGTTCCTGCCAGCACGGGCGTGCCACTGCCAGGCCCACTTCCCCCCGCATAGATCTGCACAGATATTGTCAAGGTGCTCTTGGGCACGCTTTCCCATGACCTCCCCTGAAGCATGTTGACGGGGTACAGCTGCAGCATCGCCGGCAGAGGGGCCTTGTCTAGCGCCACCTTGGCGCCAACAAGGGGTTTGCCGCCCTCGTTCTCTGACGCCGTGACGTACATCATGGCTCCCTGTGTGCCTCCCAGCTGCTTTCCCTCTTCCAGCTGCACCAGCACTTGCAGCACAGGCTCAGCCGCCCCACCTGCTCCAGCCTCGGCTGCTGAGACGGATGCTGGCTGCAACCAAGCTGGTGCAGCTACTGTCGCCGCTGTTGCCGTTGCCCCGCTGGCGGCTCGCTGCAGCCATGCTCGCCGTGACGCTGTGGATGGCATGTGAGCTGCTGATGACAGCAGCAGCAGAAGCTGCAGCACCAGCAGCAGCAGCAGCATTGAGCAGGGTCTTGTCCCCTTTCCAAGGCTTGTTTACGAACTCAAACTTCAACGCGATCTTGAGGTTTCCTCGAAGTTGCAAAGACACAAGTAGAAGCTGATAGACACGTTACGTGGGTCCTGTCATACACGCTCACACCATGACGCGGATCCTGCTGGCCTTGGCTGGGTATTGCGTCTGCGCATGCGGGTTCGTTGTGCAGCCCATGGGCATTTTCAACATGCAAGAAAGATCTCATGCAGTGCGGCCACTGCATCACCGTGAGGTGGCAGTATCTACAGCGCTGGGAGAAGAGGCCACCGACAGTGCCGACGTGCCCGCATTGCAGCCCGACGTTTCCGTAGGTACGTGCTCTGTGGCATGCGTTCATGCACTCCACAAGATCCAACCGAGGACTTGTTGAACATAACATGCAACACCAATTGTTCTTACGGCTGTATATCTAGGCCTGCATAAATTCAAGAACGCCCATCAGCTTCAACTATTTAGGGTGGCCGTCTTGGATTGTCCGGTGGTGCTGCGAGAGTTGGCGTACGCAATCAGGACAAGGTGTTGCCGGTGCACGGAACTGTGTCTAGCATGTTGCCCTGTGACCAGCGTGACCATTCTATTACCAGCGTGACCATTCTGGTCACTCTGACAGTAGAATGTGTTGTTTCACGCAAATAGCTCCTGGCTAAAGCGCGGGACTTGATGTTCAACTTGAACTTGATCTTGATACCAAAGAAACATCCCTCACCGCGGATGCTCCGTCTTCGTTGCGCCTGCAGCATCGTACGAGGCGCTGGATATCCGAGTTGGCAGGATTGTTAAGGCTGAGACGGTGCCGGACCCGGACCATGGCAACAAGCCTAGCCGCAAGTCAGTATCCCTACCTGCCTACGTGCATGCATGCATGCATGCGCATGCATGCGTTCAGGATTGTGGGCAACTGCCGCATCACCTCGCTATGACCATATATACATACTTAAAGTACGTTCTTGGAAAATACACAATGCTCGCACATCCTCCTTCACCATCGCGCCAGCGCCATCACTGCTCCAAAGGTGTTTTTATTGCATCACTCAGGCGGCTCGGACGCTAGCAAGCGCGTGCGGCGCCTCCACTCCGATGATGGCAGCAAGCTGCGTGCCCATTTGCGCATGCGTCTCGCTCAAATGTGCTTCTGCTGCGCTGCATCTGCCGCCTGCAAACGCCTGTTTGCTCTGCGCACTCCACTCCACCTCATCCACAACCCCCTCTGAGCACACCGCGGTGCGTTGTGTCGGACTCAGGTATCTCAGCCTGGTGGTGGCGCTGGGCAATGAGTTCCGCAGCATCATCAGCGGCGTGCGGCCCGTGTTTGACGTCGAGGAGGCCATTGGCAAGTCCGTGCTCGTGGTGGCCAACACGGAGGAGGAGGTGAGAGGCCGGCACGTCACTTCAAGTGTTGCGATTGGCCATAAAGGAGCCACTGCTCGAGAACACGGCAGAACTACAGGGAAAGTGCGCGTCGACTTCGCATCGTGCGCCGCGTCGCAGTGTGAGATGTTGCCGCAATGCACTCACTTCCCTGATGCAGCATACCAACCCCCTCGAGAGTTAATTACGAACGCGGCATTATGTTCAGCCAGTGAGATGCCCGTTGCATTCCTCGGCGAGGTCTGTCATCACTGACACAGTGAAGGAGACCAACTTCAAGAACTGCAGTGACTCGATGTTACCGCAACGCACGCACTCCCTGGATGCAGCTTATCAATCTCCTAAGGATTCTGCTCGCATTGAATCACTGTACAAACTCAACATCGATGTGCAACCTGTGAGATACCCTCTTCACCCCTCGCGTGGCCTCATCATGTGATGAAGGAGAACAACTTCAAGAAAATTCTCACGGATTTGCTGCTTGCCTGCTGCGCGTGTCGCAGGTAATCCTCGGGCGGCCCAGCAGGGGGCGGCTGCTGGTGGCGGCCAACTACAGCAAGGCGCCCATGCCGCGCACGCTGCGCACCGTGCTGCTCGGCGGCGGTCCGGTGCCCCCCGGCAGTCAGGTCACCGGCCTGTGACGTGCTCGCACGAGTCAGTGACTCGGAGTCATGCTTTCTGTTGTTGATGGACATTCTGTTTCTACATTTACATGTGAGAAAGGCGCGGGATGTCGTTTGCTCGCTGCAGTTGTTGCCGCTGCGTCTGCTGTTTTTGCACGATGGGGCAAAGGCCAGGCGGTCCAAGTTGAAGTTGCAGTTTCCTTACGTTAGAGCGAAGCTGTTCTGCGCCCAACAAGTTATTTGTTGGTCCCGAGCACTGCTTCGTCCAGATTGCAGCAGAAGTGGGGCAGGCAAGGGTACAAACACTGAGTTCAGACCGACGTGGAGGTTTTGCCTGGTCAGGTGATATTCAGCGTGCGTCCGCACGGCATGCAACGACGTACGGTAGGTATGTAGCGACAAGTCACAAATGCAGTTCTGAAAAACGGTCTTTGTGTGTCAATCATGACTACTGTCGAATGAAGCAATGCAAGAACCACACACCCTCAAATGAAGCGATGTATAAGACGTGTGAAACGGCAGCCATGCCGTCAATCCGATGACTTTGGACCTCTCAACTTGAACTTCTTGGCGCCATCATACCATTGAGGTGTTGCTCCAGTTCGCGCAATGGCGCGCGCGCTACACCATGAGACTTTGCAAGTGTTTGATGAGCGCCGCAAAACGTATGCACATGCGCAGCTTCGTTGCCATGACTGCAGTATGTCACACGAGCTATGGCAGTTTTGTGGAGGCGCACTTGCTCGATGCCATCCGCATTGCACATTCAAATGTGGATCTTGTGCATGGTCCACAACAGCAAGCCACAAGACTAGTGAGTGTGCGCACATTGCACAAAAACCCACGAGTGCACGCCACCATACCAGACGCCCAAACTGGATGTCAACTGCTTTGCAGTTTGCATACAAACATACACAAACGCACCTCAGCTTGGAAGATGACTGCATGAGCAAAAGGTTCAAGGCACAATTGAGGAGAATGTGCGTCAAGAGAGCACCGGCTTTGTCTGAGATCATGTGAAGGCGCAAGTGTGGTTCAACAAGCGCACTTGCTCAGGTCAGCAGAGCAAAACACAAAGTTCAAGTGGCAAGCGCCTGAGCTTCACTGGCTCACAGCATTCAGACACACACGCACTGCAACAGACAAGACTGATTGAGGCAGGACGGCTGGGGTGCATGGGGTGCAGATATGATCTTATCTTTGCCTCAGCCTTGGGGAATGCCGATAAACGCCAGGGGAAAGTTGGCGAAGCATTGCCGCACGGCAGTGCAGAAAGCACACAAGCGTGCGCAGCTCACTTGAAGTTGAGGTTGCACTTCCCACATACACACCTACACCACCTGCAGGGGGGCAAGAAGGCCAGGGGACAACGAGCGGAGCACTGATGTCCCCCGCCCTCCCCCCCCCCCCCCTCACGCATCGTCTGCACGAAACAAACATATAGAGCACAATGGTCACCCAAAAAACGCGCGCAGCCTCGAAGCTGCTGCCGTGGCAAGCCGTGCTTGCAGCCTACGGTGTCTGCCTTCGGTCGCGCTTCCCCCCCCCCCCACGCCCCCCTTTAGACGGAGGGGTGGGGGGTGGGGGTGAGGGTGCTAAATGCCTACTCAGGTCAAAAGCGCCCGCCGCATGCGGGCGCGCGTTATGCAAATGTCCGCTGCCTAATGTCTAGTCATCGTGGGACGCTATGTTGCATGTCTGTATAGTACGTTGGGCGGCGGCAGCAGCAGCAGCAGCAGTACTCGGCAGCTGCTGTCGCACCCCCCCCCTGCGGCCTCCGGCGACAGGCCGGCGCCACCCCCGCGCTTCCCCCCTCCCTTGGAAAAAAAACACAGTACACACAGCAGCGCTCGCTGCTGCGCGCCATCGCCCTCCACACCCCTGCTTCCCGTGACGCGCGCGAGCACACCTGCCCCCTCCTCCCCCCCCGCCCCCCAACACACACGCACACCTGCCGCCTCAAATGACGGGCTGGTGCAGTGGCGCGGGCGTGCTGAGCGCGTCCGTCCCCGCCTGCGCCGACAGCGTGCGCATCAGGGGCTCCCCCAGCCCCCGGCGGTGCGCAAAGTGCGTCAGGAATGCGCCCAGCGCCGCGCTCGCCAGCGGCATCGCAATCTCCGGCGCGTCCGGCGCCGCCGCCGCCGCCGCCTCATGCACTGCCGCCGCCGCCGCCGCCGCCGTCTGCGCCGCGTCCGCCGCTGCCGCCGCCGCCAGCGCGCTGTCGCCAGCTTCGGCGGCGGCGGCGTCGCCGCGCTGCAGCAGCGCCAACAGGCCCTCCGCGAGCTTCGCCTGCGCGCCGCTGGGCAGCCTGCTGAGGCTCGCCGCGAGGTCCGCGACCTCGGCGTCACGCGCGGGCGCCGCCGCTGCCGCCGCAGCAGCGCGCTGCGCAGGCGGCGGCGCCTCGCGCGGGGACGGCTCCGCGGGGACGTGCTGTGCGCCGCCCTCCGGCGCCGCGTCAAAGTCCATGAACTCGAGCCCCGTGGACATGCCGAGGCCGTCCAGCAGCTCGCTGTCGAAGAAGCCGCCGCTGCCGCTGCCGCCGCCGCCGCCGCGTCCGCCGCCGATGCTCATGCCGCGCAGCAGCGCGTCGGCGGTTGCAGCGGCGGGCTGCCGCTGCAGGGCGCCGCCGCCCACGAATGCGGCGCCATCCTCGTATACGGGCTCGGGCTTCACAAAGATGCTGCCGCCGCCGCCGCTGCTGCTGCGGCCGTCAACATCGCCAATCACGGGCAGCATGCGCATCAGCGCCTCCTCGTCCACCATCGCATCCAGGCCCGCGAGCTTACGCTTCTTGGGGCACACCGCCGCCGCCGCCGCCGCCGCTGCTGCCGTGGGCGGCGCCACTGCTGCTGCCGCCGCCGCCGCCGGCGCCGCCGCGGCCGTGCGGTCGTTCAGCAGGCTCTCCACGAGCGTGGTGAGCGAGCTGATGCGCTCGTCCATAGTGACGATGCGCGCCTGCAGCGTGGAGACCTCGCCCTTGAGCGCGTCGACCTCCTTCTCGGGCGGCGCGACGTAGTGCGTCGCGCGCCGGATCGCGCTGAGCAGGTGCGGCGCGTCGCGCGCAAAGAGGTCGTGCTTGAACTCCCACCACTGCGAGGTGTCGGCGTCGGCGGCGGCGCTGCGCTCGCGCGCGCCGAGCGGCAGCGCCGACTTGACCTTGCGGAAGCCGTAGAAGTTGAGCCTACAAAGGCGATGGGGTAGGGTTAGGGTTAGGACATGACTCATAAGCGTTGGCTGTGGAATGCACTGGCGTGTTGAGGCTTGTGCCCGCAGAAGGCAACGGCATCGGGCACTGGCGCGCGGGCACAGGCAGCTGCATCGATCGGCATGATACTGGTTGTCCCTGCAGAAGCCATGGGTAGGTATTGGGCATCGCAGGCATCACGTCGGAGTCCATGCTGTCAAAGCGACGCAGGCAAAAGACCGCGCAGACGATGATCACTTGCGCAAATACTGACACGGGCGGATGCGCAGCGTGCTGGTCCTGTTGTCTTGATGCCCACCAGCGATGTATCACATCAACAAGAGCTACAAGCGCGTGCAGTGCATCAGCAGTGCCTTCTCAAAAACGGAGTTGTGACTCACTGTCTGACAAAGCTGGCGAACTTGCTGTGCTTGAAGAAAGTCGGAATGACCTCCGCCGCAAAGCGCTCCGGGGACTTGATGATGAAGGTGTCGCCTCTTGCGCTCCATGATGCAAGGCTGGTGTCGCACGTGTTGATCATCTCATAGGTCTGAGAGGCGCAGACGACGATGGTGTGATAAGGCAGCGTTCCAAGATGACTGGTGTGTAAAAGGACCATCAAGGCAAGCACAAATGTGCCAGCAGCCTGCGGCTGTAGGGCACTGCCAGCTTCCAGGGTTGTACTGGTATCATCGTGTGGGGTGAGGCGCGGCACGTGCTCACACCAAAGGTTGACGGTGTCTCCCGAGGCGTGCAAACTCTGCCTAGCAGCGCTGCAACAAGTGACATGGCAGGCACACAGAAGCCGTCCTGAAATCTGTGAAGGCATCCGTGAATGCTCACGCTACACAACATGGCGCTGCTGGGCTCCAGACCTCAATTCTCCCAGGAAGGCAGCTATTTTACCTTGCGCAAGAAGACCGGCTCGTCGCCTTGTTGTTCCTTCCGGCGCCGGGGCTGCGCGCGCATGGTGTAGTCACCCATGGTAGGCATGGCTGCTGCTGCTGCACCGTATGGCGCGCTGTATGGCGCGCTGACAAAGCAAGAGCGGGTGTGCGCCGGAGGCTTCAGTGACATGTTGACATGCATGTCAGCCTTGTCCGGGCGAAGATGCAGCAATGCGAGGCATCTTCGTATCATTGCAGGACCAGCAGAGCAGCGCAAGCAGCACTACGACTATCAGCAGCCAGCACTGGTGTCCTTCCAGTTCAAAGAAACGGTAGAGTACAAAGATCCACAAGCGAAGTGCCAATCTTCAGTTGCGCAGCGGCTTCAATCTGATGCAGACGAGGAGAGCACAAGCCCTGTACCTCTGGTGCCGACTCAACACGCACCTGCGCTTGTGCCCTCGGTGAAGGGACTGGCCTGAGGATCGTGGGTCGCCTGACGTGAGTTTGGCAAAGCGCACGCTGCGCCTCTGATGCCGTGGCTCACCAGGAGGGTGAGACAACACTGCGGCGAGCGTGTGCAGCTATCTGCCGCACTGCTGTGACCACCGTCAGCCCTTGCCTCCCACTGGCTGGTGATGGGTAGTGGATTATAAAACACCACTCTACACACACAGCGCGCGCGCTGCTCAGCCAATTTTGCGATCTTGGTGAATATCACTTTGTAAGTTAGAGGAATGAGGCTAGAAGCTGCAGCGCCGCAGTGGTCTGCGAGGGTGGCGGTGGCTCCCGATGCCCAACAGCTGCCATGTCACAGGAGGCGAACCTTTACGGAGGAGCGCAAGCCTGTACGCAATGTCGTGCACCAACACTGCAACGCAATGCCCACTTCGCCAGTCTTGCCAGAAAGCTTAGCCGATGGCCTGTCAAGATCAATAACACTGGCGCTGGCGCGCTCAGGCGACCAATGGAGCAGGAGCAGCAGCAGTAGCAGCAGCAGCAATGGTGGATGGGGATATCACGGTGGCGCAGCGGCAGCTTCTTCTCTGGATCTTATGCGAATAGGGAGGAGGATCATCGCCCTCTCAGTCGCTCCCGACGCAAAGTGAGCGCCAAACATTTTATAACCTTACCGACGTTTGATCTGAAATCCATCTAGCAACTATTTGTTCAAATAGTGACGTGTTGTGACGTCCAAGTTTTCCAGCTAAAATCTCCTGACTTGGCAACATGCTTCAGTAAGCACAGTTTGCTTGCTCAATTTTCTTGTTCAGTGACTCATGGCTGCACTGCAAACGGACATCTTGGCTAGGAAATACCGCACACCTGCACACATTGCTGGTCATGACAGAAGGTTGCAAGTTGAAGATATGCGGTGTTCAAGCTACCTGCACCGTGCTTGCAGCTCTATTGGTCTAGCGGCAATCACCACCTCAAAACAGTTCAACACGTAACATCAAGCATCCATCATTCATTGTTCTGCACTTCACAGCGAATCTGACATGGACAAGCAAGCCACCACCCTGATCATGTTGGCTTAGCCCCCTGATTGTCCCTGGCTTCCCATCCCAGTATGTTTGTTGCGCGGAATTGAAACGCTCTCGAGAGAGGTGCAAGCATTCATGTCGTACAGCCGTATCATGCACTCAGCGCCTGTGTTTCAAAGGCCACCACAATATGTATTCCCGTAATGCTGCATGTCAGCCTGTCTGCATGCATCACGCACGCCACATCGCACAACGGCACAACGATGGCATCAGTCGTCTTGCATGCAATGATTCAGGTGCAACGCTGTCCCAAAAGTTCAAACATGACGTTTGCGAGAGATGGCCAGCAACACCGCTTCCGCTCAGACCCTGATGATCTTCTCAGTTCTATTTACAGCATGCTGGCATCCTTACGTAGCATGCATGCTTGTATACTTCTATACCACGCATCATCACTTGCATGGCGCGTCACGCGCTGTGCGCAAGTACCCGCCGCTGAGGACCATCCTCTCAACGCAAGTCCCATTATGAGCGCTGCCGCCTCTCCACCCTTCCGACGCCAAAAAACGGCAGCGGTTGAGCGACTGCCTAACCCTAACCCTAAGCTCGCTGGAGCAGCGCCGCACCCGGGACCTGCCGCTAAATTGCCGCGCCCTTGCACACCTGCCGCTCAACTGTTGCCCCCTTGCACACAATTCTATCGTACTCTTTCGTCCCCCCCCCAAAGCTCATCACGCGCGCCGCCACCGCCCTCCCCCGCCGCAGCGGCGTACAGAAGCGGCGGCTGCTGAGCGACCGCAAGGGCTCGCTGGACCACTTCCGCTCGCGCAACCTGCTGCTCAACTGCACCAAGGCGAGCATGATGGCGGCGTCGCCCATCTTCATGGAGATTGCGACGGAGGAGGCGGCGCGCGCGCAGGACGGCGCGCTGGACGAGTACGAACCGGACTGGCAGGAACTGTTTGCGGACTTCCACAAGAAGGTCTTCAAGGTGAGGGGGGGGGGGGTGGCGCTGGGATGGGGGTTCTCTGAGGGCTTGTGGCCGCGTGTTTTGGCATTACATGCTAGGGACAAAGCTGGGTGAGTACGAACCCGACTGGCAGGAGCTCTTCGCGGACTTCCCCAAGAAGGTCTTCAAGGTGAGGGTCTGGGATGCTAAACAACGGGGGGGCTCTGCACGTTTGCGCAGGGGGCCGTCGAAGAGGTTGTCGTGTGGCACGCTACGCACAAGGGACAAAGGCGCTGTACGGTGGCGAGACCGACTGGCAGGAGCTGTTTGCGGACTTCCACAGGAAGGTCTTCAAGGTGAGGGGGGGCGGCGCTGGGATAGGGGGGGCTGGGGGGGTCTTTTCGCATTTGTGCCGGGGTTTGTCAAAGAGGACGCTGGATGGGGGCGGGGGTGCTCTGCGCGTCTGAGGCGGGGTCCGCCGAAGGGGTAGTTTAGGGTCAGGGTTAGGGTTAGAGGTTGTCGTGTGGCACGGTACATACTTGGGACTGGTGAGTACGAGCTCAAGTAGCAGAAGCTGTTCGCGGAGGCTGACTGGCAGAAGCGGTTTATGGATACCGTCAAGAAGGTCTTCAAGGTGTCTTCAAGGCGAGGAGCGGGCGCTATGATCACGTGTACAACTTGAACACAGCGCGGTTTCATAGGGCAATGCCCACAGCTGTCGCATGCATATGTACCAATCAGAATGCTGGGTCGGGGTTCACTGCGAAGAGCGCCTGATCGAACGGCCTGTCTCGTGAGAGATGGCACCAGCAGCAGCGCTGAACGCGGAGCTGAAGTCGATGCGCATCAGCTGCGACAGCGCTCGGTGGCAGCAGCGCTCTGTCAGCAGCGCTCCGCCCAATCTCGACTCGGTGCTCACGCATCAATACCTGCGGCAGTGCTCAGCGCCAGGGCCGCTGACTGAGTCTGCGCTCATCTGCAGCAGCGCTCAACAGTGCCGCTCAGCAGCGCACTTCAAGTCAGCGATCGAAACTTCATGTGCAGCAGCGGCCTAAACGGCATAGGTGCTCAATGCTGCGGCAGGCACTTCGGGACCGCCGGGCGGTGGCGGTCTGCCTGGCCGGTGCAGAAACCTCGCGCAGGCGCGGAACCCCACAAGGACGACGGATCAGTTCTTCCATACCAGCATGCCCACAGCGTGACAGACCCCCTCGTCCTCACAGACCCCCCCTCTTGCTCCCTCTTGCTGCCTTTGCTGCGTTGAGCTTCCGTGGTCTCACGCGCGCGCGCGCGCAGATGTTCGCGCGCATCATGACGACGGACTCTCTCTGCGCCGCGTTCTGTGTTGTCTCGCGCGCGCTCGCGCAGACGCTCGGGCGCATCATGACGACGGTCTCGATGCAGCGCGGCAGTGCTCAATCGCTGCGAGCTCACACCAGCATACCCACAGCGGAACACAGATCCCCCCGCGGCGCATGCGCTGGCCCCCCGTTCTTCACGGACCCTCCCTCTGATGATGAGATGTTGGACTTCTGCGATCTCGCGCGCGCGCAGATGTCCGGGCGCATCATGACGACTCTCCCTCCGCGCCGCATTCTGTGTCTATCTCGCACGCGCTCGCGCAGACGTTTGGGCGCATCATGACGACGGTCTCGATGCAGCGCGGCAGTGCTCAATCGCTGCGAGCTCACACCAGCATACCCACAGCAGAACACAGATCCCCCCGCGGCGCATGCGCTGGCCCCCCGTTCTTCACGGACCCTCCCTCTGATGATGAGATGTTGGACTTCTGCGATCTCGCGCGCGCGCAGATGTTCGCGCGCATCATGACGACGGGCTCCCTCCGCGCCGCATTCTGTGTTGTCTCGCGCGCGCTCGCGCAGATGTTTGGGCGCATCATGACGACGGTCTCGATGCAGCGCGACAGTGCTCAATCGCTGCGAGCTCACACCAGCATACCCACAGCGAACACAGATCCCCCCGCGGCGCATGCGCTGGCCCACCGTTCTTCACGGACCCTCCCTCTGATGATGAGATGTTGGACTTCTGCGATCTCGCGCGCGCGCAGATGTCCGGGCGCATCATGACGACTCTCCCTCAGCCGCATTCTGTATTTATCTCGCGCGCGCTCGCGCAGACGTTTGGGCGCATCATGACGACGGTCTCGATGCAGCGCGGCCTGGAGTGGCTCGCGGTGCGGGCGCTGCCGCTGCGCGTCGCGGACAGGCTCACCAAGGACGCGTCCAAGAGCGCGCTGCGCAAGCTGCGGCGCATGAGCGGCTGGACCGCGTTTGCCAAGGTGTGCACACGTGAGGATAGGCGGTATAGTTGTGCTTCTGATGCATGTAGGTTTTCAAAGTATGGGTACGTCGCCGAACATACTGCTGGATGTGCGTGAGCGTCTGGACTGCATGTGCCAAGGTGCGTAGGTACACCAGGGTCAGCAGTACATTCTGTGAAGCATGAGTATCAGAAGTCCAAAGCTGTCGCGTCGTTGTCGCACGGCTGCAGCTAAGCAGCAAAGTATCGCATAAGCTAAGGAGCATACATGAGGATTTCCAGAATGCTTATGAAACACGAGAATCAAAGTACAGATGGCCACTATACTGCTAAGGCACATGAGTAGCTGGTTTGCGTTCGCCAAGGTGCAAACTCTGGATTGAGGATTGATCATAATACTGCAAAGGATACTTGAGGGAGTATTTGGCCAATCGTTGTTTTCAATGCCTCAAAACAGATATCATTTGTTCTTTCGTCTGGCATATCAACATGGTAGAGAAAGTGAGTGCTCAAAGCTACCTCTCGCATTCACGAGTGACCCTCCCGCTATCTGCAAGCGTGGACACGGCCGGCTGTCAAGCACGACTAGGCCAGCTGAGAGCGCAATGCTCTCACAACGTGCAGCGCAATCAAGCAATGTACGAGCCGCTCAACCAATTGATGAGCCGCTATGTGCAGTACTCTGCTGTACTATGTGCAGTACTCTGTTGTACTCTGCGCGCTGATCTACAACCATCGGTGCATCGCATGACCCCCTCCCCCCTGCCCCGCCGCCCGCCTTCCTCCCCCCCTCCCACCCGCACCCGACCCAGCTCGCCCGGACCTGCCTCTACAGCAGCGCCTTCATGTACCTCAGCCAGTTCCTGTTCGACGAGGCGGCGCTGCTCGTGCGCTACGCGCGCGCGGTGCGGCGGCGGCGCGGCGGCGGCACGCCGCACGCCGCGCCCCCCCCCCCCCTCTTCCCCCCCGGCATCCTTGCCGTCGCGAACGAGCCGCTGCAGCCGCCGCCCGGCGCAGCGCATGATGACGACCTCGACGGCCGCGCGCTGCTGCGGCAGGCGCTGCTGAGGGCGCGCTTCTACGCCCTCGCGCCGCTCGTGTCGAGCGCGGGGTTCGCGGTGGGCAGCCTGCTCGCGCCGACGGTCGTGTGGGGGGGCATCGCGGGCGCGTGGCTCGGGGACGTCGCCGCGTCGGCGCTGTTCTAGGGCTAGGGTTGGCAAGCCTAAACCGTACTGCTTGGGGGCGGTCCGCAGCAGCGCTCAAGGGGGGGTCCTGCGGGGGCGTGGCTCGGGGACGTCGCCGCGTTGGCGCTGTTCTAGGGCTGCTCAGGGTTTGCGACGTGGCCCCCTCACCCTAGACGCTTCTGCCTGGGGGAGGGAGGGTCTGGAGCAGCGCTCAGCCAAGGGTCGCAGGGGGGGGGGGCGCGCGCGCGCGGGGCCTGGCTCGGGGGCGTCTCTGCATCGGCGCCGCCCTAGGGTTTATTTTTGGGCTAGCAATGTAATCCTGGGCAAGCTGCAGCAGTGCTCAACGCACGCGCGAGCACTCATGAGGCGCACGAGCAGGGGCATGGCTCGGGGCCGCCGCCGCCTTGGTGCTGTTCTAGGGTTATGGGTAGTCCTAGGGTTAGGGCGAGGGGCCTTATTCCAGCCCTCACCGCTTGTGGCGGTCAGTCCGCAGCAGTGCTCGGCAGGCCTGTCAGACGCGCCGGTGATGGAAGCGGATGGGACTTGAGACAGGGCTGCGCGGGTGATGATGACTGCCTGGTGAAGTTGTGGTCACAGAGCGCCGCCGCTTCCTTCACGTGCAGCACTCCTTAGTGTCCAGGCAATATGCGTGACACCTCGTGGGGACGCGTTCTGTATACCTGCTACAGTAGTTGAGCACTGAAACGATGAGACGTGACACGTAGCTGGCCGCCTCGCTGTCTTGTGCTGTTGTCTGCTGCATGGCGCCTGTCACTTTGCGTCGTCAATGGAAGTGCGCGCCTGTTGCTCGGGTGTCAATCTCCACTGTCCACGGAGTCAAAGCGCGCACGATGCGGTCTTGTGCTGTCGCGATGCAGTCCTCCGATGGTACGGGTGTTGTATTTTGGAGCACTGCCGTGATTTGACAGATCTTTCAAGCGACCCATCTAGGCGTGTGCAACCGCACAACTTCAGTGCAACATCCACACAGAGAGGTGCTGTCAATTCAATGGCACTACCACGCGCAGAAGACTGGCGGATTTAGGTCCAACTCGAAATGCCATGCAATGCCATGACCCCCCCCCCAACCCCTCATCCTTGCAGGTTGCGAATTCGAAATTTGCAACGGTCTTTCATCTGGTACACTAGCTGGGTGTAGAAGCTCTTGCTTGCAACTACTTGCAGGAAGTCGCCGATTCACATCAGGTGGACGGCAGCAATGGTCGCATAGCGCATGCGCAAGTGCCGTTTGATGCAGCGCAACTTGTTTTGAACACGCCAAGAAATTCTCAGGCAAACAGATTGGGCTCCGCTCCAAGCCCCTGCATGGCCAAACGCCCATCTGGGGGGCCAGACAGAGCAAAGCGAGATGTGCACTATGAAAACTCACGCGCATTGCCAGTCTCAAATACATGACTATTTATATCAGAAGCGCTGGCCCAGCGCCGCCGCTGTCATCGCCTGGCGCCGCTGCGGTCGCCGCCTGGCCGCGGCACCGCCGCCGCCGCCGCTGCCGCCGCCGCCGTGACCTGCGACCGCGGCGGCGACTGCAGCCCTGGCTGCCGCGCCAGCAACTCCTCCAGGCCTTGCATGGACAGGGGGCGCGGGTTTGCGTCGCCGTTGGCCCTGACCGGCAGCGGCGGCGGCGCCTGCGCCGCCTTGAGCAGCGGATTCCGCGGCGGCGGCAGCGTGTCCGCCGAGCTGCTGCCGCGCGCGCCGTCCGCTGCGCCGCCGCCGCCGCCGCCGCCGCCGGCCGCTAAGGCTTTCGCGAGCGGGTTGCTGCCCTCGCGCGCGCGCTGCGGCAGCTCTGGCGGCGCGCGTTGTGGCGGCACCGGCAGCGCCGCCGCCGCCGCCGCGGCGGCGGCAGCGGTGCTGGCAGCGCTGGCACTGCTGGCGGTGCTGCCGCCGTCGCCGTCCGGCGGCGCCGCGCGCGCGCGCGCACGAACGTGCTCGTGATGGTGAACGGCGCCTGGAAGTGCAACGCCGCCGCGGCCTCGTCCGCACCGCCGCCGCCGTCGCCCAGCGCCTGCGCGGACAGGCCGCTCGACCCCAGCGAGTACGAGCCACTGAGGTTCTTGCTGCCAGCGCCGCCAACGCCGCGCGCGTGCGCCCTGCGCGGCAGCGCGGAGCCTACGCTCGCGGCCTTCTTAGTGGCCGTTGCGGCGTCGGGGCGCGCGCTGATGGCCTCCTGCTTGGCGGACCACGCCGCCTCCGACTCCTGCGCCGCGGGTGCGTTCATTCGGGTCAGTTCAGCCAGGAGCGTGCATCCGATTGGAAGGGTGCATGTACAGCGGTGTGGCGCTGCGCACACGAGAGCGTGCGCATGCGTGTGCTTGAGCGTGCACCAAGTCCACGTAAACGAAGAGGGCATGGGGCACCCTGGCGGCAGTACTCGGCTTGGTCGGCTCCGGAAGCGTTGCCGTGCAGCTGTGCGGCGCGGCGCGCATGCGTGTGGTGTAAATTCATCGTGTGTGGTGGTGGGGTCCAGCATACCTCGAAGGCAATCGTCGCCAGGTGCAGCCTCGCACACGAGGGCATCTACTTTGGGAGTAGTATAAGCGCAAAGCGTGACGCTCCCTCACCTCCAGCAGGTCCAGGTACCGCTGGCCCCGGTACCGGACGGGGAACCCCTCGGCCTGCTCCCACTGCGCGAGCGCCCTGCGCAGCGCGTCGGTCAGGCGCGGCAGCTTCTCCTTGATGCGCCGCTTCATGCGCTCCACGCGCTGCAGCTGCTCGGTGAGACCAGAGCCGCGAGCTGCGGCGGCGGCAGCGGCGCGCGACGCGAGATCACAATGCGAGGCGGATTAGAGAAGACAGACATGGCAGCTTGTCGTTGACGCGCCGCTGCATGCGCTCCACGCACTGCAGCTGCTCGGTGAGACCGGAGCCGCGAGCTGCGGCGGCGGCAGCGGCGCGCAACGCGAGAGCCAGTGCAGTCACCATCCCAGGCGGATTGGAAAAAGAGGCATGCACACACACACACACGCACACACACGCACGGCAGCCTGTTCTTGACGCGCTGCTGCCTGTGCTCCATGCGCTGCAGCTGCTCGGTGAAATTGGAGCGCGGCGGCGGCAGCAGCGCGCGGCGCGACCGCCAGTGCAAAATCGACATCAGGAGGGCCAGGAAAGCAAGCGAGGCGCGGCAGCTGCGCCGTTTCAGGCGCTCCACACGTTGCAGCTGCTCGGTAAGCCTGGTGCCTGGGGAGCTGCCGCGGCGGCGGCAGGACATCAAAGCATGCCGGTCCGACAACCAGAGCAGTCTCAATCCGAGCGCAAGGGGGCTGCATAGCTGCCGTCAACCCGGAGTCTGCTATTGTGGCTGCCGCAGCAGGAGCGCAGAGGCGCATGCAACACGCACTCTGCACTGCCTGCTGCTGTTCCTCCGTACCAATCACATTACGGCGGCAAGGAATGAGCAAAAGGATCAGTACAGCATGACCGTGCGCAGTGCAACTGGAAATCTGCTGCTGTGGCTGCTGCTGCTGTTTGCTGCAGCTGCTCAGCACATGATCCCTTCACCGGCCGTCGAATCCGTGCGCACTTTCACGCCATTTCAAACCCAACCGCCAACACCAACCCCCTGTCCCTGACCCTGACGAGAGCGTCGCTCCGGGCGGCGCACCTGAGTAGTCTATCTGCTGCTGCTGCTGCGCAAAGAACTCCTCGCGCTCCAGCAGCATCGCCTCGCGCTTGTCGATGCTCTGCTGCAGCGGCGCGATGCGCTGCGCCAGGTCCCGGAGAGCGTTCCGCGCGGCCATGCACCCTTCCAGCACGGTCTCGTTCCAGGAGCCTTCCGGCGCGGACAGCGCCTGCGCGTTCTGCGGAACCGCCTGCGCAGGCACGCGGGGGGGCGAAGCAGGGGGACGCAGGGCATCAGCGCTCGACCTGCGATAGCTCACCATACGCACCCGGGGTCAGAGCAGGGACTGCCTGGCTTAAGTGCTAGATGACACGTCGCTCACGCCATACAAGACCTGCGTCTTTGGTCGCGGTCGGGCGCTGCCTCCGGCCGTGTGTTGCGCGGAAATGTCCGCATGGCATCTGCACGTGCCGCGCGCGTCCGCTGCTGCTGCAGGGCACATGACTTTCTGCGAGGCATCGGTGCCGGCGGCTAGCGTCTGTGTCGTCATGTCTCCATCAACGCCCTATTACGAGTCGTATCATGTATGGCTTGGCAGCCGATGAAGCTGGCGGCGGCTGCGTCGAGCGCTTCCCCCCTCTCACCCCCTGCGCGAGCGCCTGCAGCTTCTGCGCGGCGCCAGTGCCAGCGGCGGCGCCGCCGCCAAGGGGTCGGCATTAGGGTTAGGTTAGGGTTAACCCCCCTCCCCCCCCCCCTTCCTCCAACCAACAAACTGTTCCCCTCTCACCTCCTGCGCGACCGTCTGCAGCAGGTCAGCTTAGGGCTAGCGGTTAGCCCCCCCCCCCCCCCCCCCCATCCCTCCTGGCGGAAACCGCCCCCCCCCTCTCACCTCCTGCGCGGAAGCCTGCAGCGCCGCGAGCTGCGCCGCGGCCTCCGCGCGCGCGTCCGCGACCAGCGTCGCCAGCGCGCCGCGCTGCTCGGCGCGGCGCGCGCGCAGCGCGCGCTCGAGCCGCTCCATGCCCGCCTCCCCTATGCCGTCCGCGCCGAGCGCTGCCTCGAAGGCGTCGCGCTCCGCCTGCGGCGTGCCGAGGCGCGCCCACAGCTCGCGCAGCTGCGCCAGCTGCGCGGCCTGGCGCTCGCGCCGCAGCGCCGCGAGCTCGTGCAGCTCCTCTATCTGCGGCGGCGGCGGCGTCGGAATGCGGGGGGGCGGGGGAGCGGGGGCGCAGGGGTGAGGGCGCGGCAGCGGCGGCGGCATCGTCGGAAGGCGGGGGCTGCGTGCATCATGCCATGTGCGACGTGCTGCTGCGCGATGTCACCGAGATCGTGCAGCTCCTCTATTTGAGGCAGCGACGGCGGCGCAGGCGCGGAAGGGCGCAGTAGTGCGAGCTTGAAGTTGAAGGTGATGGGTACTTTCAACGGCTGCAGCTGGCGAGCCACGGGTTTGGGACCCCGAGATCATGGGAGGGGGGGGGAAGGGGGGGGGGGGTCCGGCGATGCACCAGCAGAAACAATTTTCAGCTGTTCAGTGCTCATAACCATACAAACAATAACAGTAGCACAGCCATCCTGGACACATGCGGCAGCAGAATAAATGGCTACGAAGTGGGTGAAGGTATCTTTGAGCATCGCCTCCTGAGAACATCGCAAAGCAAGCATACCTACCGTATGTGTGTGCGCTCGTGAACGTGCGCATGTGTGCGCGCACGTCCTGTTGGTGTCCTGTAGGTGTGCGTGTGTGTACTCCGTGTGTACTCTGTGTGTACTCTGTGTGGGTACCAGTGAGTTTTGTGCTGCAGACGCACATACGTGCATGACCATGTGACAGTCAATGACGCAATACTGTAAAATAAACGTACCTTGCCCAGCAGCCTATCGATACTATGTCTGTTGACGCCGACGCAGCTGGGATTGCTGTCCTCGGTTCGCTGCGTTGACGGTAGCGGCGGCGGCGGCAGCAGCAGCAGCAGCAGCAGTGGTGGCAGCGGGAGTGAGGCCTTTGTCCGCAACCGTACCTTGTAGATGCATCAGCTTTGTAGGCATGTCACGACGTATAAACTGTGGCGTGTTCTTGCTGTGAAAACGTCGCTCAGAGCACGCGCATGCAGATCAATCAGGAGGGTGATGTGCCGCCATGGACACAGCCGAGGCAGAACTTGAGAACGCACGACCACCAGTTGCGCCAATGCCTGCAGTGAGAGTGGCGAACGCAAGCGCATCCCGCACTATGACGCTCTCAAAGCCTGCCGCAGAGACATAGCCGCAATGCTTACAGTACAACGCGCGCACGCGGCACTGCTCGGCGTCAGCACGCCACATTCGCTGGCGCACAAGCATCTGGGCGCCATCGCGCAGCAGGAAACTTGTCGCAGCGATTGCTCACTTGGAGGAACTGCAACTTCAAGCGAAATGCGGCAGAAAAGTTGTCGCAGCGATTGACTAGGAACTGCAACTTCAAGCGCAACTTCTGAACACATTATGGCTCCACCAGCACATCATGGCTCCAACATCTGAGCTCGTCTGCACGGCAGCCGATGCGAGGAGTGACTGGAACTTCAGTGATCACGCGCTGGTCTACCATGTATACTCTATTCGGCTGACTGGCGCCGGCAGCACACTCGTTAGCACGCGCTCTTGGCATGACAGATGATGCTATAGAGTGTGCAGCTTCAACTGCACCAGCGCGCTCATCGAATGTACAGTGCTGCAGAACACTGCCTTGTCGGCAGGGCGTCTGCCCGAGATGAAAGACTTGAAGTCTTTGGGCTCAAGTACTCTGAGGCTACACAATGCGCTCAGCTTCAAGTGCACCAGCGCACTTGTACACGCGGACCTACATCGCATCGCTTGCGCACGCACAGCCTCGTCTGTGTAGCGGCACAGCCGAGATGCGCGCGCAGGCCCGCACTTTCTTCAAGTTGAAGTACAGCAGCAGCAGCAGCAGCAGCAGCAGCAGCGCTCACCAGCCGGGGCTCCTCCGTGAAGGGGTCGAGACTGGACATGACCTGGTAGTCCAGCGGCAGCTGCGGCTCCCAGCGCAGCTCCCGGAACAGCGTGTGGCACTGCAGAACGAGCGCGACGATGCGTTGCGCGCGCGCCGCTTTCTCCGCGCTCACCGCCTGCGCCTTGGCCTCGAAGGCGGCCAGCCGCGCGTCGCTGCGGCGCGCGGGGGTAGAAGTGAACGAACGTCATCAGAGGTGACTGGTCAAGCAGCATTTGTAGGTGATGACTGGGCGAATGCTATAACGAGTACTTGAACTACGTGTACACATGGAGTATGCTTCAGCAGAATGGTATGATTCAACTGCAGAACGCGGCTGACCGGGCGGCACTGCGGCGCGCGGGGGTAAGGGTAAGTGACGGTCCTGGTGCAGCGTTCCAGCAGTGTACGTAGCGATGGGAAGGCGGTGACAGTCATACGCTTCCACGTCCACACACTCTTGAACACACATACGTATAACTACAGGTACCACTACATGAATACTTGGAGGTGTCATAGTTCGCTCGTCGTGTCATGCGGAGTCGGTAAACCCCATACCCCAGATGCCCGGCCTGAGATCACGCGCAGCGCTGTGCAGAGCCCTATACCCTACACCCTGTATACCCCACCTGAGATCACGCGCAGTGTCGCGCAGAACCGCATACCCCTATACCCTACATACCCCCACGCACCCACCTGATTGTCGTGCTGAGTCTATGACCTATAGCCCAAAAGGGTCACAGGTCGTACACCCCAAACCCCTGCATACCCCAGACGCCCACCTGAGATCGCTCTCCGTGTCGTGCCACTCCGGCTCCAGCGGGTCCGCCATGTTCTCCTTGTCGCGCGCTATCTGGGCGTGCCAGCGCTGGATGGCCGCTCTCCGCCGATCCTCCTCCTTCTTCAGCTCGTCGCACCGCACCTCCAGCACCGCGAGGCGGTCCGTGAGCGTCATCGCGGCGACGTTGAAGTGGCTGCCGCCGTACAGGAACTGCTGCCGCGCCTGCGGGGCGGGGTGGGGGGGGGGGGGGGGGGGCGTAGGTGCGTGCAGCAGCGCGTGTCATGGTGCGAGCGGGCTTGTGCTTCAAGTACGAAATGGACTGAGTCATCGCGGCGACGTTGAAGTGACTGCCACCGTACAGGAACTGCTGCCGCGCCTGCGGGGCGCGGGGGGGGGGGGGGGGGGGGGGGGGGGCGTGCAGCAGCGCGCGTGACAGTGCGCGCGGGCTTGTACTTCAAGTACGAATAGAATGAGGGGTTGACTGTGTACGCTGAAGTCACAAGCGACATGTGTGTATGCACCACACCACAATGGTTGCTGCCGGACGCGTCGCGTGTGCCACCATTGGACCAGATACAGCCGTCAGTGACACATGCCCCTTCATGTGTGCTCTTATGTTGCATGTGTACTACGGTATAGTTTCCACGATGCGTGCACTCACCCTTGCCGCTTCCCTAGCCCTGACGCTAGTTGATATAAGCACACAACAGGGTGGCGGGCCGCCCATATACAGCAGCAGCGCCCTCGCTCTGCAAGCACCCAGTCATTTGTGCACAGCCAGTCTACACCTCTGATCTTCCTCAGCCATACTATTCAGCCTCACAGAGAGCATTTGTGACGTTCGCGTGCCGCAAACCCTTCTGGTGGTGCCGATACGGATTGTATGCAGGCGATTAAGCCTTACACTGTACTACAGTTGTTGCACCTGCCCGCCGCCCGCCTGCCTGCCGCTGGCGCCGGCACAAGCACCGCTTGACGCGTGCCGCGTCATGCGCGCGACCTCTGCGTCCACATGCTCTGTGCACGCTGTGCAATCACACATCTTCCCATCTTTACGGAGGTCTGCGTTGAAGTTTGAGTTGAAGTCTCACCTCGCCGCCGCCCGCAGGCATTGCCGCGCCCGCGCGCCGCGCCATGCGCGCGACCTCCCCTGCTCCACGTGCTCGATGCGCGCGGTGAGCTCACACATCTTCAAATGTATATTCAGTGGAAGTTGAAGTATTACCTCGCCACCGCCGTGAGTGGCGCCACCTCCCGGCCCGAAATGAGCTAACGCATCTTCAAGTTGAACTTCACCTTAATGTTAAAGTTGACCCTCACCTCGCCGCCCGCCGGCACCGCCGCGCCCGCGCGCCGCGCCATGCGTGCGACCTCCGCGCCGACGTGCTCGATGCGCGCGGTGAGCTCGTTGCGCAGGCGCAGCTCCGCCTCCATGCGCTCCTCGCACACGCGCCCGACGGCCTGCAGCAGCAGGTCCACAAACCCCACGCGCTCCTCAAAATTGTAGCCGACCTGAGGGGCGGCGCGGCGGGGGAGCGTCACAGGCCGGTGGGAGCGTCACAGGGCCGGCGGGAGCGTCACAGATCGACGGTGGTGCGGCGCGTCGCTGCACGCATGCGCATATGCGTGTCGTGTGGCAGTTAGCGCGGCCCGGTCGCAGTGACAGCAGCAGGTCCACGAACCCCACGTGCTCCTCAAAGTCGTGGCCGACCTGAGGGGGCGGCGCGGCACGGGGGGGGGGGGGTCGCAGGGCCGGCGGGAGCGTCACAAATTGCAGGTTGTGCGACGCGTCGCCGCGGGCGCACGCAGGCGTATGAGAGTGTGGCAGTCATTGTGATGTGGTTGCAGACACCGCAGTGGGACGCTGCCACTGACTGCACGCGCTGCTCAGCGTTATAGTCGACCTGAGGGCGGGCCGGCCCCACTGCCTTAATTGTCTAAGCCTCTTCATGAAAATTGCCGTCTTGAACTTGCAGCGCATGCCCTCGTAAAGTGTAGATCGCACACTGGAGCTTCCTCATTCTCCTCCCCCCCTTTCCCATCTCTCTCTCCTTGCAAATCTGGCGCACATATAACACAAACTTCCAACAACTGGCACCCAAACAACACAGCAGCAGGGAGCATGACGTCAACTGGTGACTCACCTCTTCCCACAGCGTCTCCATCGTGGCGGCCGTCTTGAGCGTGCAGCGTATGACCTGTTGCACCACGTACTCCGGCAAGTCACTGCTCTCGTGCGGCATGGCGGCAGCTACAGAGTTGTAGTCGTAGATTGGCGGCGCGGGCGTGGCGACGGCGCCGCCGCTGGCGCCTCCGTGCGCATGCGACAGCCGCTCCTGATGAAGCCAGAATAGCAGCAGCGGCGGCAGCGGCGGCGGTAGCGGCAGCAGCGTGAGCTGTGCAGCACTCAGCAACACAGGCGATCATATAGACAGTTGTGGAGCTTCAAAGGCAAGATGACGACTTCAAAAAGCCTCCTGAGGCCGCACGGGGGGATGGCACCACTGCTGCACAACCGTTTTGCATGCTACATTTACTGACGCTCTGCGTACAGCGGCAGCGCAAGCAGCGTCAACTGCGACTCTCACCCACGGTGTTATCACAAGAGAGCAGTATTTCACTCCTGCGGCATGTAGGAGGCTACATGTGATGGACAAGGGTTAGGGTTAGGGTTAGGGTTAGGTTTAGGGTTAGGGTTAGGGTGCCACCACTCCCACCGTCATGATTACATGATGATTTATGGATGCCGGCACAATGTACGCGTGTGTGAAAGAGCAGAGGTTGGTTGTGAGGTTGTAAGCAAGTATCCTGCAGCGTCGTGGCACCAATTTCTTGCAAAGCCTTGCCAACTGCTGCACGCCACATCATACATCCCGCTGTCACTGGCAGCTGCTGAACGCATACAGAGCTCAGTGACGAACTGCTGTTTGATCGTCCATGGACCGTTGGTGCATAGCTGAAGCTTTGGGACTTGCGCAGCAGCTGCACTTGTGTGTTGTGACTGTTGTGACTTGCCATGTCTGCAGCCATGAAGCGCGCAGTGTGGTCACCTTTCGAGCAGGGGAACATGCCGTGAAGCATAGCAGTTGAGGCAGGGGCCACATTGCTGAGCTGGGGCCAGAAGACAATTCTTGTGGGCGTGGCAAGTCAGCAGCAGTATCCTGGGTGAAGCTGACAGCAACCGCTGCACACTTTGCTGACTATGAAGGGGTGCCGACTTTGCGCTAGCGAACTGCGCCTTGCAGTACGCCACACGCAAAGACCTCAGCCAGTCCGCCACCCGGCAGAACCGACACAACGCTGCTGGGCGCCATGCTGTCAAGGCATAACTTGGCTGAAGCGCACAACCCTGCCGATCGAATGACTTTGGCGTTCCCGTCACAAATTATATTTTGAGCACAGGAACGACATACTTGTAGGTAAGTGCTCGATGCAGGCACGGTCCTGGGGCTGCAAACTACATTGTTTGAAATGCACCAGACTCACCCACTGCTGATAGGCATCCGATATTTTAGACTGGAGCCTCTCCTGCCGTTTCCGATCGGGCGACAGGCCTGCCGAGTGCTGCATGCTGGCCAACTGCTAGTAGCAGGCGCTCCTGCAGCTGCCTAGTGCGTCCATACGCAGCCCACCCGCATTGCAGCCACGTAGAACCTCCCAAACCTCACCGATGTGCTTTCATCAAGGCACACTGGCAGCTCCTCCCCCCAGTGTGTCTGTCCCGTTGAGCTGCACTCAGGCCAGCAGCACTGCAATGTCCGGCACCTTGCGCCCGTAACGGGATGTCCTAGACTGTGCAAGATGTGCCTGTACTTGGCAGCTGCACAGGTCAGTCTCGAGCAAAGAGCACCAATCAGTCGTCACAGGCTGCACAGTTTCACACACACACTTCTTTTTTTAACCCAGAACTTCAACAGTGGCGTGAACTGAAGTTGCCGAAAAACCCTGCTCCATCTGGCGCACGTCTGTAAAGGCACCTAAGAGGCTGACTAACTGTGATGTACGACGATCACTGCTACGGCGAGTTCACATGGCCTGCGCTGCGCACTCGGAGCGCCTTCGGGTTCCTCAGCCCATAAAACTGTAAATCAAAGAGCTGGTGCAGTTCATGGGTGCCAAGTTGCCAACACCACTCAATCATCTGCAAGTGGGTTTTCTCACCAACACAGGTTCCATGACGGCACTGAATGCGGCCAATGTCGGCTACAGAGACGACACCACGCAACGATGGCCTTCGGCCCGCCCCCCCCCCCCCACTCCCCATTCGAATACATTCCAAGACTGCAGTAAATATGTGCGCACGGAATACGCGTGGAAGAAAGAGGCGCGGAAGCTGGCCGTGCAGCGTGCAACTAGTCGGTGCAGTTTAAAAGATGGCACATCGCAGCAAACACCGTTCTTGCCACACCGTCACCGTGGATTCCTCTCAGCGCGATCGCTTGAACGTGCTACTGATGGTGCAAAAACTTAGATTCGCGAGACTGAGGAAGTTCAACGCGCCACGTAAACGGCTGAGCCTTCCTGAGAGGCTTGGAGCCACCATCAGACGTTCGCAACACTGCAGTGAACATGTGCGCGCATACGAGTGATAGAAAGATGTGCAGATCGCCATGCACCTGGTCGCGCAGGGCGGCACGCTGGCTTGCTCCGGTGGCACAACTGCGGGCACTGCATGCTGCCGCTTCGATGCCGCCCAGCACGGTTACTTTTTGAGGTGCTACAAAGCGAGACAAGGACTCACGAGAAACGCCAACAAAGCATGTAAAATGGCTGCAGATGGCAGTGATCATGCTATGCTGCCAGTAGGCAGGCCCGGGCGCGCCCCTGTTGGTCCAGCAGCGCTCTATGCCACAGGCAAACAACGTGCTGTGGTGGGCTGGCTGCCCCCAGCAATGAGTCCACACTGTACGTACTGCCGCTGATTCGCATCCCCACGGTGCTGCTGCTTCATGGGTAGCCATGAGCAGCTTGGTGCATGTGCTTGTGACGCTGCTACTTGCTGCAGTGCTCAGTCTGTAAGGATATCCTGTTGGTGAATTCAATCACTATATTGTCATTGACCGCTCTTGCCACAGTGTGAAGGCAGTTCCATGAACGCAATTCCAAGGACCTCGAAGACCTACAGATTGGTGTTGATGCTCTTGGCAAGACACAAACAGCTGTTGAAGGTCACTGAAACCACCATGAATGCATCAGCAAACTGGTGCAATGATAAGAATTTGTGCAAGCTCAACAGCCACAGTGTGGCACTGGTTATTTGTATTGCAAATAGTACTTCCGCGAAGTACGTTTCTTACAGTTTCTTGCACTACAGCGGTGCTGCAGTGCTATAGTGCACGGGCATAGAAACTGCAGTAGCCGGTCGGGTTCCGATAGAAGGCCAGCATCTGTTCCTTCGTTGAATGACACGACTCTGCAAACAATCGAAGCAACGGACTCTCCCGTCACAACGCTCTAGGTATACATGTCCCGCTGCCCAAGTGTGCACATTTATCACCCAGCGCCGCCCCTTCCAAGCGCAAGCCGCGGAACGTTCGGCGGCACGTGCGCCGCCCCGTACACCTGCTGCTGCTGCCGCTGCGGCGGCGGCGGCGCGACGAACGAGCGCGCTGCCGGCGGCGGCGGCATCGGCGTAGCCTCCAGGGGCACATCAAAAAAGCGCGGATCGCGGACAGTGGGGGGGAGCGCCCCCCCCAGCGCCCCCCTTGCCATTATGCGGCCCGATGCGTTTTCCCCTAACAGTAGTGATTCCGACGCGCTGCCGCGAGGAACGACAAAGCGCGGGTCGTCGTACGGCGCTTCGTACGCCGGCCGAGACTGCGCCGCGCGGTTCGCACGTGCCGTCATCAGCGGCTCAGCTGCAGGGTGCTGCTGCTGCGCGCTGCTGGTGACTGGCAGGGGGGGCGTGGGGCGGGGGCTCGTGTAGTGAGGGCGTGGGCTCGGCGCTGCTGTCGTTGGTGGCGGTTGAGCGGTGTGACGCACGGTCAGCTGGCGGTACGTCTGCATCTCCACGAGCTGCGCGGCCTGCGCTTTTGCCGCGCGTATCTCCTCATCTGGCAGATTGAAGAGCTCGCTGTGAGGGGGGGGGGGGGCAGCGGGTGAACAGTGCTTTGAGCTGATTCTTGCTTGCGGCGTGAGACAGCCCAGCTGCTCATTACGACGTGTGCTGCAGGGTGTCTACGTCAACTGAGGTAGGTTGAGTTGTCTTCGGCAAAAGTGCACGATGTTCAAGCATGCTACATGACATGGCCATGCGACGTTCCCCATGTGCACCTCAAGGCCTCTCTGCTCTGCCTGGAAAGCATCAGCCGATAACGACGCCAAAGCAGGACCTGCACAGTGCCGTGCGCGGTCCTTGCATTTCCCACCGGCCGGCGGGTTCAAGAGCGCACTGTGAAGGCCAGCCGGTTGCCAAGCAAGCAACCAGTATGTTGGATCATAATACGGGTCAAGCGACTTGATCATGATGTGGGTGACTGTGCCGGGGCATGATGTCTGCAGGTGACGAGGTGCGGCTCGGAGCACTGCCTACTGACACGTCGAGGGCAGCGTGCGCACACACGATGGCACAGGATCAGGTGACACATGGCGCAGCCGCACATAGAGTGTCATCTGCGCTATTCGAGCGCTAGAATTATGCGGCCGTGAGGGAGTGAGTAAGCAGTACAGATGGCGCCACTGCTGGCGCAGGCCCTTCGCTGTGTGAATGCCGGGCTGGAACAGCGCTCAATGAGTCTGGCGCAGGGGATAGAGGCAGGCACTTTCGCTGACGGCGTTCAGTGTAGTGGTGCGTGAGCTGCGGCATGAAGGCTGTCCGTGCCGTGCGTAGTCTTTATAGAACCTTACCCTCCACGGCTTCACCTGGAGTTGTACACATGTGCCGCTATGCACGTGGGGCGCTTACAGACTATGTTGCTCAGGCCAGACCTATGACGGCATGCGGCGTTCTCACTTTCACATCTACTGCTGTCTTTTGGGGTGGATGGCGGCTTGATTGCTTGATTTGTGCCTCATCAACCTGGTTCATCACCAAAATTAGCACTTTGCAGCTTACCGTAGAGGCAAATTGCCGTCATTCGGCTCATCCCAGGCGCTTCCGTAGACCGCCCTTCCCTTCTCGTCCCAGTCAGCTCCGCCCTCCTCGTCTACCACCCTCGCCGTCTTGGTCCTCGCCGTCAGCATCATACGATTCGTGCTGTGCATCTTCTTCCTCTGTTGCATGGCCTGGATCTTCTCATCAAGAGCGGCTTCTCGTTCCTCCTCCTTCCTTAGTCGTATTTCGTCCAGCTCCAGGGGCGTGAACATGCGTGGGCGCCGGGGTCTGAACAGAGTGTACAGGCTGCATATCACCAGAAATAGGATGACGGCCACCACTATAAGCGCTGCCTGAATGCCCTGCTCCATGTTGGTAGCCGATGACGACGGGAAACGGGTCTTGTTTTGTAGGTGCACCGTTCACAGCGTCTAACCTCAGCTGCAGTGCATGGCATGTTCATTCCGTTCAGACGTTTCGGATTCCGGATCCCGGGCGAAATCCCGGTTCCTGGAAAACGTTCTTAGTGTCTTTTTTAAACGTGAGAGATGGGGGGGATTGTCTTTCCTCGATATCTGAGCCAATTTGGCCCACAAGTGACACTTTTGAGCATACACCCACACTCATGCAGATAGAATCGATGCAGAGGTACAGCGTACAGAAATTACATACTTGACGGACGCTTGCAGCCGGTGAGGCCATGGCAGTGGCAACCTGTCACACATCTCATAAATTGCAGCACGCAATCAAGGAAGGCAGCGAGCCATGCAAGCAGCACAGAACACACAGCCAGCAGCGATGGGTGCAGCGATGTATTAATGCCGTGCATGGAGACATGGGTATCAGGTGGCGTACACCAGTAAAGGCGGTGTGTGCCCCCCCCCCCCCCCCCCCGCCCCCCCATCCCAACAAAGAGTGTTTCAAAAATGCGTTCCTGTATACACTTTTCACACCGAAGGTCTCTAGACATGACACAGAAAACCCAAGGGGCAGCGACAGTCGCGCGCGCGCCGCCGCGCATTGCTGCGAGCGGCACGCGCGCTCGCGTCGCAGCTGCCGCACAGACACTCCGGAAAGACGCGCAGCGCTACCTGGAAAATTGCGCTGCCGCGGCCACCAGTTTGGTGGCTCTTCCTGCCATAAGTGTAAGCTCAGTGCCAGGTACGGATGGTCACCGACCTCCCTACGCTAGCGGTAGAGCGGTACGCGCAACGCTACCGCTTGTGGCAATTAATCCCCGTGAATGTGATCCCAGCGGAACAAATTAAACTCTCTGTCAATCGCGCAGCGCACGAGTCGTGCGCCGCCACGGCGCGCGCTGGAAACGGGCGCGCGCCGCGGCACCGCGCAACAGCGCTCCGCACCCTGCTGCAGCAGCGCTCGGCTGCAGCTACGTGCAGTCGCACGTGCCGTCGCCGCCGCGTGCGGGCCAGTAGCGGTCCTTGACGGCGTCGAGGAACGCGCGCCACGCGGCCCAGTTGGCGCGCTTTACGTAGCGCAGCGGCGTCCAGCCGCGCGCGTCGCGCGTGAGCAGCAGCGCGGCGTCAGCCTCGAGGTGAAGTTGAACTATGTCCCAGCGCGGGCGACTCTCCCAGCATGTGTCGTGCGCCGGGACGCGGCCGAGGTCGTCGCAGCGCGTGAGCGAGCCGCCGTGGCGCAGTATGGTGGCGACGACGTCCGCAGAGCCCTTGCGGCACGCCTGATGGGGGGGGGGGGCGGGCGGGGGGGGGGGGGGGTGGGGTGAGGGGGTGGTGAGGGTGGCGAGTGTGTCACATGACACGGCTTCGGCCTGAGATATTATATGGTAGACATGGCAGTGCTGCTATGTGTACCGCAGGTGATTGCAACTCCGACGTCAGCGTGCGAGGTGGTGCCTAGACGTCAAGATTCCCCACAGATTTCAAAATGCATCGAAGTGGCTTTTTCTCAAAATCAAACTGATTTTGGCATGCGCGATATTAGTGGTGACCTCTGTAGACAATGTGGCGTCTGCATGCCATTGGCATGGCACCACGTATATGGCGTAGTGTCGTGCAAGCACGGTCACCCGCCACATCACAAGTACGTGGCGCACCCTCAACCGCCGGCTTCTGCGCTGCGGCAACCCGCTGCCGGCACTGCTGCAATGTCCAGGCGATTGAGCGCTGCAATCACTCTACCTATTACGTTCGCTTGCGCAGCTTGCAACCACAGGTGGACGACCGACTGGACTGACAGCGAGAAGAGCACTTGTTGTCCAACAATCGCATGGTGAGCCACAGCGTCGAACGACCCTGGCGCTGTCAGAGATGCATGCCCATGACACCGACATTCAGCACGCGTTGCGTGGCCATGCAGTAGTACACTCGACCGCTATCGCTACGCAAACTCACCAAGTGCGCTAGGCTCTCTCCAAACTTGTTGCAAGCGGACAGCGTCCTGCCCTCTTCCTCGACGAGCCTCAGCAGCTCCTGGACGGAGCCATTTCTGACCGCTGTGCCCATCGCCAGGTCATAGTCGGCCACCTCCTTGCTGGTTGGCGCCTGGTAGAAACCTCGCTCGAAGCTGTTGTGTTGTGGAATTGGGTACCCTCGGTCTGTCAGGATGTCAAGCAGGTGCTGTTCAGGATGCCGCTCGCTGGCATCCAACACGCGCTCCTGCTGTGCCTGCTGCGCGCGTATCAGGTGGCGATGCTGGTGGAAGGCGCACCCGGTGATGATGACGGTGGGCTTGAGCGCTTGCTGCTGCTGCCACGAAGCCGCCTTCTGCAGGAGTAGCAGCCCTGCCGCGCCGTCGTACTCAGCGTTGGGAGCCATGGCTACAGTGTACTGGCGGGTCTGCACTGTGAGGTCATGGAGCGCCGTGGCGACTCCTTAATGGAACGCGTGTCGATGCTACGAACGCAGCTGACCAAACTGCGAAAACACCTCAGCTGACAGCGACGTTTCCACTTCTGGCGTGACACCTTCAAACGAATGTGGTCCCGCGGCTGACGTGCACAGCAATGGGGGCGCGTGCACAGCAATGGCGCGTGCACGATGCAGGAGGTGGTGGTGTGGTAGTTAGCTGGCCAGGCGTGCTGCAGCTAGAGCTAGACAGCATGAGCCACCGGAGCAGCCCGCCCATCACTTTCAACGGCGCACTCAGCAGGGTTCCTCGATCTCATGTGACGTATATATATCATGATTCAAGCACTCTTGTTGCTTCTCCAGTACTAGAGGGGGGGGCACATGGAGGAGGACGTAGGGGAGGATCTCGAGATGCCATGTGGCGGCGGCGGCGTCTGAGTGGTTGTCGTTGAGACACTTTCAGACTGTCACACGACATGTACAGCAAAGCTTCGAGTTAGATGCCATTCATCTGGGCTTTTTGTTTTAGGATGCAAGATTCATCATTGTCAGGAGGTGATCAACCTGTCAACTTGTGCCATTTCGATGACACCTTACGTGAACAGCGCAGACTAGGCTGCTGCGTTGACGCAAGCTTTTCGATTGCATAGGCAACCCGGCCTCCCTTGGGCCTTTATAAATACAAGTCCATACGTACAATATTACGCCCCCCCCTTTTTACCCCCCCCACTTCAGGTATTTCTTAAAGTTCAAAAATCTTTCAAAACAGCTTCTTTTACCTCATGATGGCGCAACCCGGGGAGAAGCGCGGTCATCCAGATGAAGTGCAGCAACTCAGCGAGCTGGGACTTGGCACGAAAACCATGGACAAGCTGCAAGAGGCCGGCATCCAGACCGTCGCCCAGCTGCAGGATGCGCCCAGGAGGCTGGTGGATTTCAGGCATTGCGCTGGGGTCTTGCCGAAAATAGGGGCAGAAAGATGCTCCAAGTACATGACAGTGTAGATGAGACCCGCTGAACATGTTGACAAAGCAATCAGGACAACCCATCATGACAACTCCACCGCCTGATGGTTTGCATTTCTGTAATTTTGGCTATCGTCCTCTGGGCCTTCAAATGTTGCCTGTCGCCTGTTTTGTCTCAGCGCTGTCTGAAATGTCGAGAGTCATGACCTATTGCACCAACGCACTCATGCCGTTATGCGGTGATTGTCTTTGCATCCGTGGTATCTCAGAGTGCATCGTCATTGGTGCGATCATCATTTGGGCCCCAGATTGGCAATGTTGCAGGCTGCAAGTACGCTGTGATATGTGCTGCGCAAAACTACAATCATCGCGGCCAGTGTGTGGCTGGGACTGCGCTATCGGCCGTTGCACACAACGCTGCTCAATCTCAATGGTTTTGATGCACACTCACTGGTACCTCGAGGCTCTCATTGATGCCATCACGTTCTATCAGAGGTGTCGTGAACATTTTGTCAACAAAGTAGGTCATGTCTAGTGTCACAGTGTGAGACAGCTGCTTGTAGTGTGCAGCAGCTGCGGCCCTTGTATGTGTCGACATCCCTTGCCTGGCACAGTGAGTCACGGTGTCCTGAGCGCATAGTGGCGTCACACGCTGCTGCAGATAAGACTCTCAAAGCGATTAATTAGAGTACACTCTTCAGGCCATTACAAGTTACAACGTCACACAGGACGTAACACGGCAGGCCTCTGACTCCTTGCTTGCTTTGTTCATTATGAGTCATTGTGTCATTGCAATGACACAAATGATCACGCCAGCACCGTGGCACCTAGTGTAGCTCACTGCCTTCCTGTTGGGATGCCTCTCAGCTTCGCAGCTATAACGGATCTCACGGCCACCACACTGCCATTGCATATCACATGCCTGGGTAGTCTGTCCATAAATGCGTCCTGCCGCTGTCTAGTGCTGCCGGACTTGACACAGTGCAGCCCTTCGCCTCCTAAATGCAAAGCCTTAGCGTCTAATAGAGGTGGCGGTATTTCTTGCAGACTCTGAGGAATGTCGATGGTGCTTTGGTACTGGCACTCCATCCCTCGTCGCCACAGCAACCGCTTCAAGCTGTCAGCCCTTTGTCGCAACACACTTGCTGGGTCCTGGTGTAACTCAGGTGCTTCCGGCATCAGAGCCTTCAGCAGTCCGATGTCCGAGCTTGTGGCGGACAGGTCGCATGCAAGCCGTGCTTGTGCCTGAGATAACTGATGCAGCTGTTGCTCCAGTGCGGCCAGCTCGCCAAGATGGAGCGCCATGCCTCCCAACGCTGTCACAGAGCACACATCATGATGTGTTTTAGTAAGACAGTGGCTACCAGCTCCGCCAAGATTAGGACACGTCGTGTACAATAATAATCTGTCCAACGGGTGCCCGAGCTGCAGACGGTGGTGCGCAGCCGAATTTGGCGACTTGTGGCGGACATGCATCGACCCTGGTCTCCTGTCAGCGTACACATCGCATGTGCACAAGGCTTAAAGTTCAGCGGCATGCAGAACTTGCGTGAGGGGTTGCCTGTCGTCAACATCAACGCACAAAGCCGGGTTGGGGGCTACTACCAAAAAGCATCGTGCGTCAGTGTTGCATGATGCCAGCGTCAAGAGGGCCAGTCGACCAGCACCCGCGCGCCTTCGCATATACGCACCTTGTCCCGCGAGGTGGTTTTCTGTTCTTTCTCGCTCTTGATTTCGGTTTTAAAAAAAGTAACGTTCTTCCCGTCTCGTCTCGGTGCTGCCATTTCGTTCCTGTCAAACAGCTGCTCAAACAGGTAACGCCGTTGCAATGTTTGCAGCTTTCTTTTCTAATTATCAATACCACTCGAAATTCCAGCACCAGCAAGCGGACGACATGCATCATTGCCTGAGAGAATGCAAAGGTTGCCATTCATTTTTGCCATGATGGCGTCAATGCTGAATTTGCGGAAATGCCGTTGTGCACATAGTGGTGCGATGCTTCACAAAGCAATGGCAGAAAAAGAGCACACCAAACGCGCGACAGCAGAGATGTGATGCGTGCACAGGGCTACTGCTCCATGCAGTTGTGTGCGTGCTATTGCCGTCATATGTGTTCTTACACAAGCCTTGCAAAGAAGGGATATATTCGACGTCACATGTGCTAGCAGGCCAGCAATTAAGCCAAACGGTGGTGCACCCCTTGACCTTCAGGGGGGTCAGAGCCCCTGAACACGTACGTCCCTGCGCAGGCCACAAACGTACGGTTGAAGTTAGGGCTAGCCTAACCCTAACCCCATCCCTAAGCTTGAGACCACAACAACCAGTGCTGCATAAGCTACTAAACATGTGGCATGCGAGGGCGGGGGAACACTTCATCCCCACTTACGAACTGGATGCAACACAAGAGTGGCAAACGCCAGTCTCGGCGTGCGAGGTCACGCCACACTCGGCGTGGCGCCTCGGCCCCTACTCACTGATAAGAACCATCGTTGCGGGCCGGAATACACAGTGTTGTCCGCCATCAGCGCTGCAGGGACCACAACGGCGTGACCGGTTAGCGCTTAACCGGCCACGTCCAGCATGGCATGTCGATAGGCACTCGCGCCCCCTTCCCCCTTCTTCCTTGATGCACTCCATCGAAGGGACTTTTCATCGGCCGTGTTGAGGGCAAGCGGGATGCTGCAGTGCAGCGTCGTGCTCATGGGGTGGGACTGAGCGCTGAGGTGAAGTGCAGCACGCTTCATCTACGCGTCAAGGCACCTCAGACATGGAAATCGAAACGGTGCAGAGAACACCCTAACCCTAGTAGCGCACAACGCTGTGCGACGACAGGCGCGGCTTGACGACCACGCGCCTTTGGAGAGTGTCACAGCTTGAAGAGCTTGACGATCTTCAACTTGAAGCCGAGCGTCTCGCTCATGATGGCGGACAGCGCGGACAGGAGCACGATGCGTATGACGTTGACCAGCATGGGGTTCATGCGTATGCCGCTGATCTTGTTGGGGCTGTCGAGCTCCTTGAGGAGCTTGGTCGCCAGCGACAGGACCTGGTTGGAGACCTGCCAGGGGGGTTGAGGGGGGGTGGGGGGTCAAAGAGTGGCGAGGCCGGTAGTCGTGAGGCTTTCTGGTGCCTCAATCTTTGCCAACATGTGTTGTGGCTGTGCACACAGTACAATCAGTCTGCTGGCAGAGGCACCCAACCCATGTGGCACTCACATCTCAGATGTGCATGCCGGTGCTGCTCTGGCAGCTCGGTCGCTGGCGGCGGCGGCAGCGCATGCGCTGGGAACCCGCAGATGCTGAAGTGCCACCGCAATCACACCTCAGTGCTCAAACGCCTCTTCAATGTGGCGCCAGGTGATGTGCTGAAGCGCAATGCTAGCGTAACTCGACGACAGCCACGAGGTGACAACTGCCACCAGGCTGCCGCGACGGGCCGCCCTGCATCGTGTTGCACGGCAGCTTGCAGCAGACAGCTACGGCGCTGGTCAAGCTACAAGTACGAATGCATCAACTCTCAAGTATGGGCATACAACAATGTGAACATGTACCTGGTAGTTGATGGCTTTTTGTTTGTCGGGGCCTTCGGGCCGCGCGCTGTTGTGCAGGATGCGCAGCTGGACGTTGATCTGCTCTGTTAGCAGGACGCTGGTGTCGCAATATCTGTGCGCGAGGGCGAGACAGTGCAGTGCAACACAACAAGCGTCATGAGAGTCAAAGCCAGGTGGCTCGTGCACAGTGGCGTGAACTCACTGTGAAAGTGTATGACCTGGTGAATGGAAACGAATCAAAAGTTTGTAAAGCTCTAGGTGACAAGGTGTGATGAGCCGCAAGAACCGTCGATCGCTTTGTGCGTACCAGACGCACCCGTGTGCGCAGCATTACTCAATTTGCTGATGAGCATGTGACTAAGAGGCAGCGACACACAGACAGAATCAGAACGTCGGCGCCGCTGCTTCCCCGGAACCTTCCTCGGCCCTGCATCATCTCAGATATATGTGTGAACAATGGAACAACGGGTGTATGCCATGCAGGCCATTGTCCAGCCCTTGACACAAAAAATTGCCAGCCGAAAGCCCCTCGATGGGCAGCGTCAGGCGCACAGAATCGTGCCTTAGTAGCGCACACACATGAACAAAAAGTACACGTTGCGCAAGGTGCTGCGACACTCGCCTGTCGTTGGTGCGGCTGCCGAGGCTCGCAAAGCGCAGCACAAAGTAGCCCAGCGGGAAGCTCCACGCGAGCAGCTCCCAGTGCAGCATCTTGCCCATGACCTTCGCCTCCGGCTTGGCCAGCGCCTCGAACGCAATGACGCTCAGCAGACCCACCAGCAGGCAGAACGCCGCTGAGACGACTGCATGAAGGGGGGGGGGGGGGGTAATCGGGGGGGGAGGTAGGGGGGGTACAAGCATGTGACAATTCGCAACTCCATACTTGAAGGAGTAGATGCACCGAATATCCACATCAACCCATACAACTGGTTGTGCTCACAGCGCGATATGTATAAATGCATGCCTCTGTTACCAGCAGGCAGAACGCCGCCGAGACGACTATGTGTGGGGGGGCGAACGGAGAGGTATGGATGTGGAGTCGGGTGGGGTGGGGTTGCGGGGGGGGGGGGGGGGGGGGGGAGGGGCAAATGTGCTTGCACGCTGGGTAGGCAACTGCGTAATTCACAACACACCGTACCGTGTCACCGACATGTCACCCATTGGTGTACGCAGATCTGAGAGTTTGGCCTGCAGAATTCGAAGCCTACATGCCATTTGTTTGCCACCGCGGGTCGAGAAAGCATGAAATCTCACGCAAGCCCTGGCACACCCAAACAAGAGCGGCGCTCAATGCAGAACTGGGGCATGGCTGCGAGCTTTCATTCGGGAGCCTGTAGACATTGGAATCTGCAACGAAATAGTAAGGGGCCCGGATCGCGCGTCTCTTTGCATGCGTTCTCTGGCGCAGATCGTGTGCTGCGCTGGCGCCGCGTTGGGCAATGCGAGAATGTCACAACGGCCCCAGCAGTGCACGCGATCACAGTGGGACTGCAGTAAAACATTGGAAACTCACTTGCGTCCGCCTCGCGCTGCTCGCGCCGCCGCCTCAGCCACGAGCGCCCCGCGCGCAGCGCCAGCCATGCGCGTATCGTGGCGGGGGACTTGAGGGGGAAGTGCGGCAGGCCGTACTTGCGCGCGCGCCGGCTCGACGTCAGCGCCATGTAGTACTTGGCGTACTTGTATCTGATGAGCCACGCAAAAAACGGTGGTGGGGTCTTTACTTCAGCAGATTCAGAGGGGGGTTCAGTAGGGGACAGTTTACAAAAGCACAAAAGGGAGGAACTGGACTTAGCACTTTGAGGGTGAATTGGGCGTGCTACACATGCACAACTGCTAGCTTGACGGCTCGACGCCAGAGCTATGTAGTACTTGGCGTACTTGTATCTGCAGCGCCATGCGAGAGACAGTGAAACGGTCAGTCGGGATTATAGCGTTCAGTTAACGGGGGGGGGGGGGGGAGTGGACAGCAGCAAGGAAGTCAGAAGGGGCTACAGGCAGCGGTTGGGGGTGGGGGTTGGCGTGCTGCTGTGCACAGCGCGACGTCAGCCCCATGATGTGCTTGGCGTACTTGTATCTGACGCGCCGCGCGTGAAGCATTGGGGGTCTTTACTTCAGCGGGGGATTCAGTAGGGGGCAGCTTACGGAAGTACGAAAGGGAGGCACTGGACTTCAGCACTTTGAGGGTGAAGTGGGCGTGCTACACACGCACAACCGCCATGTTGACGACTCCACGCCATGTAGTACTTGGCGTACTTTCATCTGCAGCAACATGTTTACAAATTGCAGACGAGGTAGTTCAATGATGAAGTTAGGCGGCAAGGCCACGCTGCCGTCAGCGCTGACTCGATGAAAGCGCCGTGCGGAACATGAAAAACTTGTGTGTGCAGGGGCGCGTGGGCATAGACAGGTTAAGGGTGTTAGAGGGGGGCAGGCTATGCACAGAGGCGCAAGTTGAACTCATAGTTGCCCTACCCTAACTCTGCACCTACGACGGAGCGCGTCATGGCGCACACGAGGGCATAGAGTGTGGTGCGTGCTGTACATGCTGTATACCTCCATGGTTTGGACTTTTGAAGTAAAATGCATTGAGGAGTGCACCTGTCCACCTCGCTATTCTCGACCAGGTACATAGTGCACCTCCGGCCGTACACCGCGCCGTTCGCCTGCTTTCACTGCACTACTTCAGCTCCAACTTCTGACCCCCATTTCGCGTGCGCTGTGAGCTCAACTTCAAGACGGATCTTCTGCGGTACACACCAGCTCCGCCACCGCGGCCTCGAGGAAGGTGTGCCAGAACTGCATGCGCCCACTAGCACAAGCGTTCAAGTGAATCTATCTACTGCCCTACCCTCATGTTGGCCCCTTGCCGCGGCGCGCGCTGTGACACACATGAGGGGGGTGTAGGGATGTCAGGGTACCCACAGCCAGCGCACCCCCTGTCGTCAGTTCCGTCGCCGTGCCTCTCAACTTCAACTTGCTACTTCAACACTAAGGCTCGCGCGCCGAGCCCTACTTCAACCACCACGACGCACCTCCTGCGGTACACCAGCTCCGTCGCCGCGAGCTCCAGGAAGATGGGCCACGAGATGTACGCGACGGCCAGCAGGCTCACCCCAGCGCTCAGCGCGCAGCTCAGGTCGCACGTTGAAACTTCGAACGCGCCGCCGTCGCCGCCGCCGCCGCTGCCGCTGCCGCCTGTAGCGGCGTCGTCACTACATGTTGAAGTTGAGGTTAAGGTTGAAGCGGCGGCGGCGCCGCGCGCGTGCGACACGGCGGCCGCGCCGACGAAGTGGTACGCGGTCGGCAGCAGCGCGGTCGCGGCGGTGCACAGCGCCGCCTTGCTCACGCTGAGCGCGGAGGACAGGGTGGCCAGGTTGGCGCGCGCTGCGGGGACGGGGGGGACGGGGGTGGGTGGGGGAAGGGGGGGGGGATGGGGCATGTCGGTGAGCACTGCCCTATTGTCGCCGAAGGGGCTTGCCACGAGGACTGGCGCGTTGCGCCGTGTGCAGTTCATCGCACATCCGGCAGCAGAATGCAGTGCAGCGCACGGAGCGCCGATGCGTTCCATCTGCACAGAAGCGATGCAACGCAGTGAACGCAGCGCGACGCGCCGAGAGTGAAGCAAGCACGAGTGGAACAAGTGGAACAACAGTGCGAGCGCCGCGACGTGACGAGGCGGCCGTGCGGCCTGGTCGTCGCATCGCACATGGCGCTGCAATCGTCGAGGCGACGACACTCGGTACGGCGAGAACCAGGACTGGACCATGAGTTCAATGAGCATCGGAGCAGCGCCCTAAGCCCAACCCCTACCCGGACCCTTGCTGAGAATGACATGGCACATGGCACACTGCAAGCGTCAAACAGACGGGTGCTATGAGGACGGTCAGGGCCGAGGCTCAAGTGCACTCCAAACACAACCACTCAGTCGCCTGCGCGGCACACGACGCACCGCGGACAGTGTCACTGACGTCGGCAGTCGGTACGGCAAGGCTCGAGAGTCGAATTTAAGATTACAAATAGGGGCTTACAGTCGGTACGGCAAGGCTCAGGACACATGTCGATACTGTGCTCAATGGCAACGTGCACGCATATGAGATCGATGCGCGCATGAGTGGCGCACCAAGGATGGCATGTCGCACTTGGGGTTTGCCCAAATCCTACTCACGCCCCAGGACGATGTTAGCGTGGTCACAGCATAAGAGCGGTGGGGGCTGGCGGTACCGCTCTTATATCGTAGCCGTCGCTGTACCCACAAACATGTGCAGAAGCTCAACGAGAGACGCACCGAGGATGTCGTGGCGCACTTGCGACAGCGGCAGGCGTTGAGCCAGCTGAACACCTATATGATCCTCCAGAGACGAGCAGGGATTCAACAAGTGACGCACCAAGGATGGCGTGGCGTACTTGCGACAGCGGCAGGCGTTGAGCCAGCTGAACACCTATATGATCCTCCAGAGACAGAAGTTCAACAAGTGACGCACCGAGGATGGCGTGGCGCACTTGCGACAGCGGCAGGCGCGCCTTTTGCCTCGTGCCGTCCGGCGCCCACAGCGTCACCTTCACGGGCGCGGACGCGAGCTGCTCCAGCTTGTCGTCCTCGTCGTCCTGAGAGCGCAGGGGGCGGAGATGGGCGTCAACTTTAGGGTCAGATGGAGAGCGACTGGGTCTTCGCATCCCCGAGCACTGCGGCAAGGCGCTGTCGTCACCACGTGCTGAGCTTGAAGCTGAGGCTGCAGCAGGCAGGAGCCGCCTCAGCTTGCCGCCTGTCGTCGTCCTGAGAGAGCAGGGGGTTAGCGCTACGATCCGAAGAGAAGAGACTGTGCGGCCGGTCCCGCACGCATGTATGCATGCATGCATGTATGGCTGTCTGAGCAGCCTGGCCGGCCGCGCGCCGCGAACCGCCCTTGGCCTGACGGTGAGGAGGGACGAAGCGCAGAGTCGCCGGTCATCATCGACCCTCGTGTGCAGCTGTTTGAGCGCTGCCAAGTGGCCCCTACATTCAACGCACGCGACGGACGCGACCCCCCCCCCGCCTGACAAGTTTTGTCGTCCTGGGAGTTCACAGGGTTGAAGTTAGGGTTGAAGGCGGGCAGACTCTGCGCCCCTTGCACGGCTGCTTGAGCGCCGCCTAGGAGAATGGTGAGGTTCGCTCACCTCGTCCTCATCGTCCACTTCCGCGTCAATTGAACTATGGCTGGTCGTGCTATTCGCTCTTCTGTACGCCCTCTTCGCGCCCCCCCCCGTCAGCAGCAGCGCCAGCCCCTTCGCCACCCCCTCCTTCTTCCCCCCGCCCGCCTCCATTGGCTGATCTTCGACCAATGAGAGCCCAGCCGGCTCGTCCTCCTCGCTTCCGGATTCGCTCTCGTCGCCGTCGTCGCCGCCGCTGAGCAGCGGTTGTTGAAGTTGACTGGTAGTTGAAGTGACGTCGGCACGGTCCGCGCCCTTCTTTGCGACTGCTGAGCAACGCGGCAGCACGCGCACGTGGAAGTCAAGGTTAGGGTTGACATACGTAGTCAGGGTTAACATTCTCTACAGTATGTCCTCGCGTGGTTGGGCCTCATCAGCTGTGTGCTGACAGGCCCCATCTTTGCAGATTAGGGTTAGGGCCAGCATCCGTTTTACCCCGAACTCTGACTGCAATCTGCCTGCACACACGGGCGACGAGGAGCACAATGCCCGCCGCATGCGCCGCAATTGCTCGCTGGCGCCGCAGCAGCGGCAGCGGCGGCCGCAGCAGCGGCAGCGGCAGCAGCAGCGTCAGCATCAAAGGCAGCGGCGGCTGCAGCGCCGCTGCCGCCAGCAGCGTTCCTGAACTTATCATGATGTTTCACACCTCTGCTTGTGCGGCAAGAAACCGTTGCTACAGGCTGGCAGGCATTGTGATTGAGCAATCCGCCTGCAATCGCGCGGCAGGGAGGCGGAGCACTCACCGCCCTTTGCCGCCGCCGCGGCGGCAGCAGCGCCAGCAGCAGCGGCGGCCGCAGCATCGGCAGCAGCACCGGCAGTGCTCGGCTGGTGCTGCCGCGCCGCCGCCGCCGCCGCCAGCGCCGCAGGGCCCGCCGCGGCCACCATCGACCCGTAGCCGACCGCCAGTATGAGCAGCAGCAGCACCGGCAGCACGGCGTGCATGTAGACGACCTGCTGCGGGCCGATGGCGCTGGGGAACGCGCCGCCGCAGCCGGGGTACGCGCGCGCGGCGTAGGCGTACAGGCTTATGGCCTGCGCGGCGTAGAGGAGGGAGCCCCCGGCGAACTTGCGCGCGCTGATGCGTGCGCGCCACCAGCGCCAGTTGAAGGGGAATGCGAGCATCTTCGCCATGCCGACCCAGACCTGGAGGGGGGTTGAGGGGGGGGGGGGGGGGGGGGGGGGGGGAGTTAGGGAGGAGTGCGGGAGTTGATTGCAGCGTTGTGGCATCTTCGTGCTGTTGGGGTTAGGGTTAGGGTTAGGGTTGGGCAAGCTGATGCGGACGAGCCACCAAGCAGTTGGCGGCTTCTTGGCCATGTTGACCGCAGCCCCAGCAGCGCCGTCACATGCCCACACTAGAGGTCACAAGCTGGAGCGGGAGGGTGAAGGAGGGGGGGGGGGTTGCGCATAGTAGCATGTCAGTGCTACCGTCAAGCGCACTGCTGTCACCATTGCAGCAGCAACCACTTTTGCGGGTGCCCCATTTTCGACATACAGAGAGTGGCATCAAACTTTATCGTTGCTCAGGTGCATCAAGAGGGACCAGTCGGTGATGGTGCACGGCCGGAAAGGTTTTGCTATTCCATTCTGTCACATGCTGTTGCACGTGGGGCGGTGGCGCTGCTGCTAACCCTAACCCTAACCCTGAAGCAGGTCATCAGCTGTGGTAGACCAGTGATATATATGAGTGATGCCTATGCAGTTTCAGATGGAGAGCCACTGCTCGACTCAAAAATGGAACCAGGTCATCAAGGTCATCGCCCTCACCAGGTCTCTATTCTTGAATGGCTTTGTGTCCGAGTCAACGTGGTCCTGTATATCTGCGCATTCGGTCACGTGCAACGGCATTCTTGCATGTAAGCTGATGATCAATCATCTATGCTGCTGACGCGAGTACCGCTATCTCCCCCCGCCCCTCCCCCGACTGACAACAAGTGACACTACGTTTCCTCGCTGACTAGAGCAGACGGCCGCAGCACCTGGTTGACAGATTAGGCTTGCTGGGGACTGCTCGGAGAGTCGTGTGCACTACGCACAGAGACACATTGTATTGAATTGCAGCGTGCATTGCTCATGTCAGAATGAGGAGCAGCGCGCTTTGATGAGGTTGCTACCGCTGACCTACTGCAACGTGTTGTGAACCACTGCACGGTTGTCCGGCTGCGCAGCCATGTTGAACTAGCCAAAATTCCATCGTTGCATCGGAAGAGCAAGCAGAAGAGGCAACGACATCTGGCCAGCAAGCATGCAACCGCGAGCGTATCAGCCCAAGCTTTCAGACACAGCGCCCACACAAGATCTACAGACATGACCAATTTGCATCGCGCCACGTCAAAAGCTTCCGACTTCGCAGACACACAAAGTCAGCTGAGGCATATGACCAGACAAGAGGAAGGCTCCAGCCAGTAAAACATGCAATGTACCACATCGAGCACTTAATGAGTAGGATGGCTCCAACTGGAATCAGCATGCTGCTGACTACAGTAGTGTGTGTTCATCATATCCAGGGTGCCATGCGCCCTCACCTGCCACATCGTAAAACTCCGTCTGCTCCTTCGCCAGCTTGATTACTGACGGCAGCTCGCCGACAACATCCATGTCCATGGCCGGTGCACGAATGCTGTATTCAAATGCCTGCATCAACAGGCTTCACTTCACGCTCAAACTGCAAGTTGCTGTTGAGGTACAGCCTCGCCCGTAACAACAGCCGTAGAGAGTTCCAATGTCCTCGAAACGCAACAGCAGTAGTGCTGGCAAGAAGAATGGGGCGTCCTCCGCAGGCGCAGCAGCGTCTGCTGTGCCTGCTGTGCAGATCACACCCGACCTGGTCAAACGCACCACTGGCGAGTACGATCTGGAGATGGTGCAGTGGCTTGACCTCAGCAACAGGGGCATTAGAAAGATAGAGTGCCTGAGCAACTGCATCAGCATGATCGACCTATGCCTGTCCGGTAACAGAATACGGCACGTAGAGGGGCTGGAAGCGCTAATTTGCCTGCAGAGGCTGGACCTCTCCAGCAACAAGATCTCGCGCATAGGCAAGTGCAAGAAGTTTTGGATGCTGCGAATCGTATGCTGTGCCAACGGTGACATAAAAATCTAGAGCAATGAGTGTTTTGCCGTTAAAGACATAACCTTAGCAACAAGTACGTCTGCCATCATGAAAGCTGGCGGCATGTACAACAGACCAAAGGCGCTGCCTCCGTACAGATGGTGGCCCGAGTCATTCAAGCTGGAGTGTTGGAGTCACAACATGGGCAAACAAAGCTGGTGAGCCAGCAAAAGCCAGAGCATTAAACTTACAGCGTGGGTAGGCAAAAGCTGGCAGTTGTTGTGAGCAGCAGCACCGGTTGGAAACAGTAAGGCGCGCATGGATGGTGGTTGCCGTTGGCTGCTCAGCCACAGTCGATGGCTGTGTCGTCTGCTGATTGTGAGGATCAGACGCAGAACCGATGTCCGCATTACTCAGCACGTCGGCTTCGGGTCATGCAATACGTCCAGCATCATGAAGAGACGATCTGCGACGAGGGATGCGTGCTGTACACGATGAGACGGTGAGCGTGGCGATGACGAGAGAGGAGTGCGGCGAAGACACTTGCTGCGTTGCCGCCGCGCGTCGTGTCAGCTGGGAGTCCGTCCAAAACCCCAAAGCTTTTGGGCGCAGCCACTTCAGCAACTGTCAAAAAATTGAGTCCGTGCTTTCAATGACACCAATGCTGCCCCATCTTCCCGTCTCTCGTGCCTCGCAGCGGGCCTGGAGACGCTGCAGGCGCTGCAGCACCTCGACCTCAGGGGGAACCAGATCACGAACGTCGACGACGTGCGCAGCCTGTCACAGGTCAGATGCGGGTCCTCATCTCACATGTCTGCTGCATGCTGATAACCGCGCGCACGTGAGCACGGCAGAGGGAGGCGCAGCATCGTTGCCTACTTGTCAGGCAGTTAGTTGCATGGAATGATGCGTCGCGCAGGTGTCTGCGCTTGCACTCTGAAGCTGCCCAAAGCCAGTGAGATGGGTCATGCTTTTCCGAAACTGTGCATCGTCCGCAAGAGTCAGTACAATCGGGTGGCTAGCTAAGCCGTGCACGAATTGGAGGCCGCAGAGGCTGCAGTTGGTCTCGTTGCATTGTGACCAAAGGCATGTAAGGAATGCATCTCAGCGGCGACCCTGCCGTTGAATCTGCAACGGAGTTGTTGCTGTTGGCGCGGCGGTCTGCGGCCGCTGCGCAAGGGCTTGCTGAAGAGCCCAACTAGGGCTGGACAGCGGAGGCGGTGAAGCTGCATTTGCCGCGCAACGCAACCCGACAAGCTACACAACTTCAAGACAACACCACTTGGGCCGGTGGAACTTGGTCGTGTACACAAGCAGGCTGCGCTGAAAGCGCCTGAACATCGCGCCCTTACGACCATGAGCGCACGCGCATCTGCTACGCTTTGCCTCGTTCGCGCGCGCAGCTCAGCAACTTGAAGCATTTCTACCTCAAGGACTATTCGGGCGACAACGCCAACCCAGGTGAGCTGTCAGCACATGCAGCAGTGCTCAGCTCTCACACGCAGCAACGCTCAGCATGCGCATGCAGTAGTGCTCATCACGTGCACATGCAGCACTCTGCAGGCCTCGCATAACCTGTTGTGCAGCAGTGCTCAACATACCATGACATGCAGCAGTGCTCAGCGTCGGTAATGCTGCAGCGCGCACCTCAACGTGCACCTCAGACGTGCAAGTGAAAGCGGTAAGCAGACACGTGCAAGCGGACGTGTGCTGTGGCTGCGCGTCACCATGCCATGCGCATCGTTGCACTTTACTTCCGACCCCAAGTGTGCACCGTTAGCCCTGACCCTAGTGCCATGCCCGCCCCCGCTGCCGATGCATCGCGTGCAGCTTGCAACCACCCTGCATATCACATTGTCGTGACGAAGTGCCTGAAGCACCTGGAGATCCTGGATGGCGAGAGCTTGAACTTGCGACAGGTGTGTGTGCGGCATAAACGGAATGTTTGCTGAACGGCTGCTCTGCCTTATGCTTGACTTCTGGAAAAGGGTACACCTGCGGAAAATAATCTTCCCCTGAGGAGTAGAGTGGCCAGCATGAAGTAGCTGAAAAGCAAAGCGCAATTGCCGAAATGACATCTGCAGGGGCAATTGCCGAAATGACAACTGCAGGGGCAGCTATGCAGTGAATTGACAGCACTCTAAAGCGTACCGAGGGGCGATGGAACAAGGGCTACCTATCTCATGTCTGCCACGAGTTTTGCAGCTGGACTGCTGTGGGGCTGCATCCCCGTTAGGGCCTTTGCTGATATCCAGCTGGCATGCATATACACTTGCTCAAAAGGGCCATGCCTGCAAGCTCGCTACATGCATACATCGATAAACACAGCATTCAGGCTGAGGTAGAGCCATGAAAACATTGTGATAGCCAGTAGCTCCCGCGCTCAGGGCAGAGACCACACCTATTCGTCAGCCGCTGACTGCTCGCCGAAGCTGCTGAGCCTTTTTTCCCTCTTTGACTTTACGCCATCATGCATCATCGCTCAACCAACCCCCCACGTCCCCTCGCTACGCGCCGTGCCGCGCGACGTGCAGTGCATGGCGGACGTCATACTGGACCGCGTGCAGGCGGATCCCGAGGCGGCCAAGCCGCTGCCGCACCAGCGCTGGTGCGCCGCCGCCGACTGGGCGCTGCCGTCTGTCGAGGCAACCGTTGACGACGCCCTTCAAGATAGCATCGGTGGTTTGCAGGTACAACCGATCCTTCCTCTGCCACCGCCCACTTTGTTGTTGCACTGCCAGCAAAGCTGCCCTGTGCACGTAAGGCTAATAACCGTTGGAAATCTGGGCTATGCAGGCAGGCACAAAGCTACCAGTGCATAGCAGCAGAGGAAGCAGGGGACGCTGGCCGGTGCGGAAGTAGACAAGTGATCATTTATCAGACCAAACACAATCCCGTCGTGTGGGGACACAAACTTCCTCAGACAGAACCTGCCAGAACTTGCAAATAAGCTTCCAAGAGCAACTTGGTTTGAACCAGTGCTTCCAAGAGCAACCTGCAGAAGAATCCTGAGCTCTTCCTGCACTACCAGTAATACCCCATATTCCTATAAGTGTCAAAAGCAGTCTGGCACACGAAAATGACTTGAGAGAGCAACTCATAACTCAGCTGGAGCGCTGCTGCCGACTGGGCACTGCTGCCTGCAGAGGCCAGATTACGCTCTTCTCAGCGGCATCGGCAGCCTCCAGGCGCTCCAGTTGCTGCACCTGCCCACTACTTGCTGCGGCACGGGGGGTTGGTGCATGAGCTACGGATCTGCCTGTTTAAATCATTCTTGAAGTGCAAGACAACCACTGATACATTGTGACTCATTCGATGGCTCCTACTCTTAGGTGCGTTGCTTTTCCACAGAGCACTGCCTCTAGTTGTGGATGCTGACCAGGTGACTACACATACAACTTACCAAGCCGATGTGCGCAGTGCCCAGCACTATTGATAGCTCATGCTTGGCAACCTGCGACCCAGGCCAAGCAAACACAAGTAGCGAGGTGCAATTGGGGACAAGGACTTAAGAACCAATGCTAAGCGTGTCTGCCACCCTGTATCCTCCTGTCCTGTTGAACTCAGCCAGTCTCAATGGCACAGCGTGTTGAGCAGCAGCGATCACGTGTCTGTGCGCGCTGCAGGAGGCGCTCAAGTCCTGCGCAGAGGCAAGCCGAGAAGCGGACCGCCTGCTGCGGCAGATGGGGGACCCCGCTGGCGAGGGCCCTATGAATGGATAGCTGAGCATCTCCACCGCGGCGCATTTGTTGCACCATTTACATCGTAGACACTGTATGGCATACAGTGTTTACAGTGTATGCAGACCCACTCATGTGATGTAGCCTGCACGTGTAGACGAGACGCGCTGCATGCGCTCAAATCGTCTGGCTGCAGTCACGCCGTCTTCCTGCAATGCATTTGAGCTGTGGAGCTGAAGTATACATGTCCACAGCAGATGCTCAGATGCCTCAACTACGGGTCAAGATAGGAATGCGCGATGACACTGCACCTCTCCTAAGCACATTTGATGGTGCGGTGACTGTTGCCTGTGCGCTCATGATTGCGGCAGTGGACAATCCCAGTAGACTCGGAGCTACGAATGATTATAATCAATTGATCAATTGACAAGATTACTGCAGTGATGCTATCCCCTTTTTGCATGCAATATTATAGCCCCTCCTATTGCACATCATCGGGTGCACTGCAAGGCCGTTGCATGGCAAGTGCGTATTTCAACAGCTCAGTGAAATGACATGCACTTCATGCAGGAGTGTCAATCGGCTGGCTGTACCATGCCTTGATTTGCCATTGTCACCTGCTGAGTTGCAATGACATGTTACAAATTCTCTAAGTTCTTTCATTGTGACAAATGCTTGTCTGATGCTGGGCGCCCTGGTGGGTGACCAGCGCTTTCACCCATCACCAGGATCCATCGACAATGTCGCCAGCTGCGCTTTGAGCAGAACTTTAAGACACAGTCTTGATAATTTCTGCACACGACTCAGGCTGTCATGCCCTTTATCAAGCAGCTGAGTCGGCGCCTGGGCCAACATTTGCTTTGCTATTTGCCTCTGGTGTGACATGCAACAGTTCAGCAGGCGCCGGGCCTAACTTTTCAACGCCATATAGGGGTAGGTAGGCTACAGCAGTATGTAGTGAAAACCGAGATTTGTCGCTCAAGAACATGATGAAGGAGGGTGTTACACAGGTAGCATTGCAACCTGCTGCATCATGCCAGCCAATGGTCTGGCAGGAGCTGGCCATCTACATGATATGCATAAAGCACCAGGATTCACTGCGAATACAGCAAGGCAGCTGGAGACGCGCTCTTGCCACATACTTCTAGATTATGTGTCAACGCAGGGCAGAAGGATGGCAGGTCACACAACATCGCATCAGAGAGTTTCAGCTACCACCTGGGGCTTCCTGTATGATACCGCCGGTGTTTGTCCTGAAGTAGCTCCATATTAGTGGTCGTAACCCTGCGCCCTAGCTAGCAGCGACTGAGAGTGATTGCCACTACTCTTCCTAGAAACCCGCTAGAGCAAGATTGAGAGAAGCCCCCCCCCCCATCTGAACGCTGGACTGTGCAGCTAGCTGCGATGACACTTGCAAAGATACAGGTAAACTGTAACCTGTCTCAATTGCCTTCTCTGTTGTTCTCTGATTTCCCAGGCACCACAACCAAGAGTCACCATCAACATGGCGTCTCAGTCATCCCGCACCACACATGACCACTCCGCACACCATGGTGCTCACTCGTATAAAAGGTCCACGCAGCTGAATGCACAGAGTAACAACCAGAAGCAGCAAGTGTAGCAACAACAAAGCGCTTGCTCGCGCAGGGGCAGCAGAGCCTTGTGCTGCTTGTTGTCCTCTATAATCCAGAATAAAATCTGCAAATCTGCATGCGCACACCAGCAACTACCTATGCAAGTTGGAAAACTACACCAAAGTGTCTGATGACAGGACCTGACGCTCAGCGCCGCTAGCCCTGTGGCGCGTCCGCCCTAAGCGACGCCGCGTGAAACGAAGCTCTCCGCGGCGCGGCGCCAGTGCCGCCCCACCACCTGCGCCTGCACATCCCCGAACCCCAGCTGCTGCAGCACGTCCGCCCCGCTGGTAGCGCCGCCTGCATCCAGGTCTAGGAGGCGGCCATCCGACTGCGGCGGCAGGCAGCAGTTGGCGACGCCGCCTGCGAAGCGCGCGCCGGCCGGCCCCCTCCTCGGCGACGGCACCCACCCCCCAGGAGTACTCGTAGTCGCGGGGTTTAAAGGCGTCGTCCGAGGCGCTCAGCCAGAGCGACAGCACGTGCGCCAGGGCCTCCGCGGCGGTCGCGCCCGGCGGCAGCACGAGCGGCCGCCAGTGGAACTGCCGCAGCAGGGCGGGGGTCAGGCGCGCCAGGCACTCCCCCGTCTGGCGCTGCTCCTCGCAGTCGTGCCGCAGGTGCGCGTGAATGATGCGCGCGGGGTCAGCGTCTGCCGCGACCTTCTCTCGCGCATCGACCAGCATACCGCCTTCGGCCCAGCCCTGGGGGCCGGTGGAGTCCTGCTGGTACGTAATAGCGTATGAGAACTGCCCCGCGCGAGCGGAGGGGACCACCGCCACGCCGGCCTTGAGCAGCAAGTGGAGCGCGTACATTGACTTGTTCAGCAACGGCGCCTTGGTGTATGTAGAGAGCCCTTGCGCAGAGGAGCAGAGGCTGGCCCGCCTGCAGCAGCGGCGCAGCAGGCGAGCGAGCCTCCTTGATCGCATCCAGCAGCCCTGCGACACAGTAAAACTCTTCCTCCAGCTGCAGGGTGTCCCACTGGTAATCGCTGAAGTTTGAGGGCACCACCAGCCTGCGGTTCCTCAAGAAACCCAGCACGTACTCGAAGGAGGGCCCGTGTCTGTCAATGAAGGCCTCCCCCTTGTCTGTCGTTGGGAATGGCTTTTCATGCGCCAGCGCAGCAGCGAAGAAGCTGCTCCCCCCTCCCAGCCTCAGGGTCGCATCGGTTGTCTCGTACTCAATGCCACCCACATTCAGCACCAAAATCTGTGCCATGCTGCTCTTTGTACACTTTGCTTGTTGCTCGCTGTTGGTCGTGCTTCCGCAGCTGTTCGTGAGCTCATCTTGTTTGCTCCTGGTTATGATCCAAAAAACTTCAACAACCGGACTTGCAGTTGAAGTGTGAGCCAGTTCGGGAGGGGTGTCGGACGGCAATGGTAACTTGAAGCCTGCATGAGAGTGCAGCGCATTCCCTGACAGTGCCATGGAGGTCTACACTTCGCGATACCGAGACTCGTAGCCGCCGCGGAGGCGGCTGCAGTGAGGAAAGCGGCAATAGGCCTTTTTGAAGGCTATCTGCCTGACCACAGCTTGCCTTGTCCGATGAGGTTGTGATGCCACATGTTGTTATCTTTGGTGATCTCTCACTTCACTCTGCTCTGAGGTTCATCTCTACGCAGCAGTGCTTTTCCCTGTGCTACTCCGCGCCCATGGACAAATGCCTTGGCCCAGCATAGCGCAGCTTTCACTGCACAACGCAACCAACATGCCTCGGGCAGCGACAGTCGATAGTATACGCAATGCTGCAATGCAGATGCCTCGCAGCTTGTGCGAGCAGCTTACGTCGCTGCAATGTGATCGAGATGCAGTTCCCTCAGCCGTGCTCCGCTGCCGCCGAGCGCACTCGGCATGCTCTTTGTGGGGTGCGTGGTGAATGTAAGAAACACATGGTCGACCGTAAGCACATTCAGGATCAGCCTCAGTGACTGACAGTGAGGGTTATTGCCACAATGGCGGCGCAACGGGCCTCAGTTCGGCCCCTAAAACATCTTTGTGATGTCAGAGGGTGCCCCCTTCGTCAAGTCACTAGGGTCGCCGGACTAACAGCAGTGCACTTGAAAGGAAAGAAGTATCTCGCACTCGGGAACAGGTTGTGTTGTATTAGCGTTGGCGGAAGCAGCGACCATATTACTCGTGCAGTCGCCACTTTCTTCTGCCGACCCACCCGCGGCACGCACCAAGACTAAAAGGGGGCGGCAATCCGTCATCGCCGCCGCGCCGTTGGGCACAACGGCACTTCACAGCATTCTGTGTAGAGCCCTACTGGTCGGCTGGCAAGCCCCGTGTGTCATGCCAGCTTCACCCGCAAGATCTGGGCCAAATCTGGTGGAATCTGAGATGCGGAGAGCCAGGCGCGAAAGTGATCACGAGAGTGAGCTTTTGTATGTCCTGACACGCGCGACGCATGTGCAGTAGCAACGATAAGCGGTAGCGCCGTGGGCGGGCAAGAGCGCCAGCGCCGATATGCCAAGGCATCGCGCACAGCGTAGAGTGCTGCGAAGGGTATCAGAAAGTGCCGGAGGTGACTCCAACTTCAACAGCAGCGCACCGCGTCTCTGGACGCACTTCAATGCAACTGCACATGCTGCGCGTCTGGGCATAGCGGCCGCCTACTGTCCCCGCGACCTGAAGGCATGTAGCTCAGCACGCATTAGCAAAGCCAAGACTCTGACCTGCTCGATGGCGGCCGCCATTTGTGGACCCATTTCGCTGACCAGCTGCGGGTCCTTCAGGCCGGCGGTGATCTTGGCCTTCACTGCGTCGTCGGCGATGCTGCCTTCCGCTAGCGCCTGCGTGTGAGAGAGGGTGTGCATAGATGGCGCTGGTCAGCTGCGCAGTGCCCCGTAACTGGTGCCGAATGCTCATTGGCGCGCGTGCGGCCGCAGACAAGCAGCGCGTGCGCTGTGGCCCGCAGATGTCTGTATATGGTTGGCTTTTGAGATTGCCATCAGCACCAGGACACGTGAGAGGCTGCCTTCCAGGGGTTGAAACACAAACAAGAAGCCTACCACCAAGCCCTGCTGAGTTGCGATGAGGCAGCAGCGCAGCTGCGCAGCACGTCGTTATGATGATGGCCAACAGCAACCGGATGGCGCATGTTGCGCCACATGACATTTGGGCAGTTACACCGGACCCTCACGCTGACAGTAGAGCACCTGTGCAAGATGCACCCTGAAAGCGTGCCAGGGCCCAAGCGGAATCGACGCACCTTTGCGAGCACCGTCATGATGGCCGGCAGCGACGCCAATGCGGCCGGGTGCCGCATCTTGAGCAGGCCGATGACGCAGCCGTACACAGTCTCGTTCTCCTGCGCGTCGACCTTGAGCGGCAGCGCGCTGAGCAGCGCGGGCAGCACCTGAGCAATGACACGCAACACACACACATTTCAGATCCCGCACGCGTTTGGCTGTAAGCTCCTCTACTCACAGTTAAGGACTTCGGTTCACAAATGGCGCTGCGCGTCAGGACGCATGCTCTTTTTTCTGGTAGTTGGATATTTTGGTCACAAAGGGCGCTACTCTGTGTTGTGACGGTGCTCGCCTGCGCAAAGGGGGCACGTCAACAGCACCCTTCAAAGTTCTCGCTGCCATACTGCTTGTTCAAGGCTCGACAGGCATGCCCCTTCTTGCATGACATATACTTGATTCTTGTATGACATATACTTCAAGTGCAATGTCCTCTGCCTGCGAGAACATGTCATCTGTCTTTGCCCCCCACCTGCTGCATGGCGGCGGGCGCGGCCATGACCCTGTACTTACCCCCTATCCTGTACATACCCCCTATCATATACCTACCCCCTATCCCTACATACCGCTGCACCCCCTGACCCCCCACCTGTTCCATGGGCACGGCGCCGGGCGCGGCCATGACGATGCGCGCCACGGCCGCCGCGGCGTTGTCGAGCAGCCCCCCCTCCGTCGACCCCTTGCCGGCCTTCTGGAAGATGGGCGCCAGGAGCTGAGCGGTGCCGCGGCGCAACCGAGCGGGAGAGTCACAGGGAGAACATGGTAAGACAAAGCCTGAAGGTGATATACAGACCATATTGGGATTTGATGCCCAAAATCTGATCATCTGCAATCTCTGCAAAATGCAAAACACAATTATCAAGGTCCAGAAAAGCGCAGGCATGTACTTCAAAGAGTGCGCACTGACTTTGGTCATGAGCATAATCTCACTCATGTATAGTGTGCGCGCCTGCAGCAGCTTGAGCATGTTATACCTGCAGTACTGCACGGCGCGCGCATGCGCACGTGCGAGTCCAGAACGACAACAGCTCTGCCTTGATCGCAACCATAAATCCATTCTCCCGTTACTTGTCCATAATGAATCCATTCACTCACAGCGCGCGCGTGCGCATACCTGCTGCAACTCATTAACCCCAAAATTCATTCATCATGAATTCTGATGCTCGACAGCGTGCACGCACCTGCAGCAGCTCCAGCACGTGGGGCGTGATGCTCTCGCCCGCGCCCTCCGCCAGGACGCCCGCGCAAAAGCACGTGTTGCGCACCACGCGGCTGGGGGAGCGGGGAGAAGGGGGAAAAGGGGGGGGGTTGAGGGGTAAGGCCGGGGTGTGATGAGCGAAACAGCCACGGCGATGAGTGGGTGGTGCCAGATCATAGGGCAGCGACAGCCCTGTCTGTTATGCTGGCTGGGTTGTGTGTTCTGTGCTTCGCGATAAGAAGAGAAATCAGGATTGGTTGCGGCTCCGGCAGAGGGAGGGGATCAATACAAAATGGCACTTGAGCGCCTCCGACATGACTGCAGATGAGCACTGCAGCAGCTGTATTGACTCGTGCAAGGCAACAGACAGCTGCTGCAGGAAGGCGCATTATGTTCACAAATCACAGCCTGCGCTGCATCGAGGGAAAGGTGGCACTACAGTAGGTGACCATTTTGTACCTCCCCGCCGCCCCCAAAGAAATCAGGGTGATGACGCCTGTTACTCGTGCTGGTGCAGGCATGCAGTGTCAAGATGTGACCTGGAGCGTCCACCGCAATGCGAGTCTTGCATCATGGACCTCCAAAAGATGCGCTTGTACGCTGCGATTACTCATCACGTCATAATCCACAATCGTTCTCACGCGCATCGCACGTCAGCCGGCGTTCATAATAAACGTGCTGTGCACCGCCAGCATGACGTGCTTGCTGCGCCTAGCAAGACGTGGCTTCCGCTTCAAGGTAGTGAGTGCATACATGAGAAGTATGCATAGAGTGTCGACATTTCACATCCACTTCTCGTCTGAGAGGGTCATACGTACAACGCGTGCAACGTGATGGAAGTGTGTACATAATGGCATTTGCTCTTGCGCACCTGTCAGAGTCCTTGAGACCCTTGCGCACGGCCGGCATGACGGACGGCACGTACCGCGGGCCGACGGGCCCCAGTACTTGCATCACCTGGGGCAGATGATGATCAGCATGCATGCATCATCGCTCAGCAATCACACATCTCAGCACTCACACGCAACATTGCTCAACAATTCATGAACGCCAACCCTCAGCGATGGCCACCACGGCCCAGCAGTCACGCACGTCACCGTTGCTCAGCGATCGCGCACATCACTGCTCAGCAGTCACATGCATCATTGCTCAGCAATCGCTCGCGCATCACCACTTGAAATCCCACGTGCATGGCTGCTCGGCGAATGCACACCATCGCTCATCAATCACACAAACGTCACTCACAAATCATGCCTCCATGCACTCGGCGATCACACATGATTCTATGACCCCACACGCATCACTGCTCAGCAATTCCACATGTCGCTCAGCAAACACACGGCACGGCTCGGCACCATTCCCAGCAATCGCACACCACGGCGCAGCAACACAGCGGTGGCCTCAGCGGGATCAAGTGATCTGGGCCTACTACTTCAAATGATGCGTGCAGGACACATCACAGGCGTGATGGCACAGCAGCACGGGCACGAGCGAGCGGTGTCTTCAGAGCAGTCGCAGAGCGCCGCTGCAGGCTTGGGCGCCGGCGCGCCGCGCGCGGGAATTCGACGCAGGCGCGGCGGCGGCGCTTAAAACATACAAGACATCATTGTACCAGGAGCTGCGGGACTTTGAGCTGCTGCATACATCCATGAGAATGTACCCAGTGCATCTGGATACGGCGAGCGCGGTTTACGACGAGAAGATAAATCAATGACGAGCATTGCTATCACGGGTAGACGTGCAGCGCAGCACAGCGCCACCGAGCGCACCTCAGCAATGGCCCCCATGTACGTCTGCCTCTCCGACGCCGGGTTGGACCCCCTGGTCCTCTTCAGCAGCATGGGCAGGAACGTGTCAAAGAAGGAGGAGAAGGGGGGGCCAATCACCCGCGCGAGTTCGCCGATCTGGCCGAGGAGCGGGGGGGGGAAGCAGGGGGCAGGGAAGGTGATGCGGCAACAATTGTGAGGCATGGGATACAATGACCACCTGGCTGGCATAAAGGCGTTCTGGATATTGTTGGCTTTTGGTCCGGCTTTTGGTCCACGCGCCAAAGAGAACCAGCAGATTGTAGCTGAGGACTTCGCGGCTCGGGTTAGGGTTAGCGGAGAGCACGCGTTAGGCTTCAGGAGGGCGGCGAGAGGCAGCGCAATCTGCTACTCAAAAGCAACACCTCCCTTTGCCGTTCGACTGTTACACCAGCTGCCTATGTTGGTGGTCCTGCCGCACAGTAAACGGAGCCAGAGGTGATGCCTAATCATAACCCTGAGCTGGTGCGTGACTCGTCGGCAGGCTTGTAGCAGGGCAGCACTGGTCAGACAAGTTCACCACGGCCGTCATCAGTCCTCACCCCACGCGCAACCGGGCCAAGCGCTCACAGTTACTTCCTCACCGGAGCATGTGGGCAGAGGCGCTCTGTTCATTCGCCGAGCATCGAAAGCGATGATGAGCATAAACTCCAAATGTGAGGCAAGAAATGAGCGCCGGGCACAGTGACATGCCAGCGATGGCATGCAAGCCAAATAGGTATCGGCCACATATCAATTATCGTGTTCATGACTGCTTCAGCTTGCGGTTGGCGGCGTGTGACTCACCAGATCTGAAACGGCCTCGTCGAGGTCGCCGTCTGAGCCATTAGCGTCGTCGTCCTAATAAGAACAGTAACGAAGACAGAATAGCCGCGCAAGACAGACGAGTTTGAGCACACAACGTTGCGGCGGCAGCGCTGCGCGTGGCAATTGTGAAGACATTGACACGGTCCTTTCAAAAATCAGGCCAAGACACAATAGTCATGCACAGGCCACGATACACAACCCGTTCTCATTAGACAAGGATTGCCATTCAAGCAATGTGTCTGTACAGTAGCGGGGCGGGCAGGCAGGGTATGTAAGGCATGTAGAATGCAACTGTTGCCTCACGCAACGATTGCGCGTGTGAGACTTCGAGGCTCAGTGACAGGCACAGCGGGCTCCGTGACGGCTAACAAGGGGTCGATAGAGGCGCAAGACATGAATTACGTGGGGGTCAGATCCACCGCAACAACTTCGACGGCAAGGTCAACTGTAACTTCAACTTGCAGCAGCGCTCACCTCCTCTTCCTCCTCGTCGCCGGACCCGGTCGGTCTCGGTCCGCTGTGCGGTCACAGCAACAACGAAAAAGTGACGTGTGCAATGGCGGCGTCAGAATGCGCAAGCCAGTACATCACCGCGGCTAATGAGTATGTGCGCATGAGTCCGATCCATGCTGCTGCCGCAGAGCGATGCTGCCGCCAGCGTCCGCGCGCGTTACACCATAGACTTCAGGTTCAAGTGACACACCACAAGCGTCGAGTTTCAGCTATGGCTTACGTACAGTAGGTGATCCAGCGCAATGACCGCGGCCGATGGAATCAGGAGAGCGAATATGGGATGACAGGTCAGGCGCGTATTTTTTGCTAGCCTGCCCCTGCTTCGTCGTGATGGTGATCAGCAGCCGTACTGATGGTGCTCATCAAGTAAGCATGCTACATACCTACGCAACCTATCCTGCATCCTGCTGAGCGCTTGCGTGCCCATGAATGCCGCCCCCCGCAACCATGAATCTACCTATTCTAGCATCGGGTTAGAATTTGGGCTAGGTGCCTGTCAGCTACGGTTTGGGTAGCTAACGCGGTGCAATGACTGAAGTGAAGGCCAGATGCCGTGATCAGGACAACGGACACAACAATGACAAAAATGGCGTACTAGGTCCGTGTTAGGAGTCCATCTAGACAAGGGAAACGGTGATGACAAGTGAGGAGTTCTTGTGTTGGGCAAGGGCTACGGTTACGTACCTGTCGTCGTCGTCTTCGACGTCCGTTTCCTGGCACGGCGCCTGTGAAAAGGGGACCAAGGGGAGGCGGCACAGCGTGAAGGGGAGCGCACGACAGGAGTCAACACGAGCGGAACCAAAAGACAGACAATGACGAACATATCAAATGACAGCAAGTGCAGGGCCAGAACACAGACCACAAAGACCGCATCCATTGACAGGCGAGGATGATGGCGTTGCTTGTAAAATGCTCGCGCTTGACCAAGGCGGGCAACTGAGTCGAGGCACGCTGGGTGACGGCCGACGGCACCGGAGTAAGGGCGTCCGAGAGACAAGAAGGCGCTTCTTCCTTGCTGTATGACGCACACGCGGCCGCATGGCCCCCTTACCGAACACCCCTGACCCACCCCTCGTCCTGACCCTCACCATAAACGTTGCTGCTGGACCCATGCGGCGCCCGCATTGCTCCGTGCAATTCGCCGGGCAGGTCATTCGTAGGAGTGGAACAAAAAGACGCCACCGCGCCGCGCGCACGCGTGCAGGCTACCACCAGCTGGCACAGCGTGCGAACTCACCGAACGGGCAAGTGGGCCGCCACAGAGCGATGGCGCGAGCAGCACCTCTGCAGCTCCAACTTCATGTTGAACTTGCACTTTCAAAGGTGACTCACCTTGCCAGTGAGGAACTGCGCCACGAGTTGCATGGTCTCATTGAGGTGCGGCGTGAGCGCCATGGGGCCAATCTGCGCCAGCACGCCTGCGCAGCGGGAGAGCGCAAGCGCGGCAGCAGCTGCAGCTCAAGGCGCTGCCTTCATTCAGGCACCGGGACAGAGGCATAGGAGAGCTGGCGCAAGCGGAGCAGCTGCAGCTGAAGGGAGCTTGCTGCCTAAATTCATGCAACAGGACAAAGGCGTAGGCAAGCTGGCTTTGACCATTGGCTCTTGAAGATGCAGCTCACCACCGGCTGCGATTGCAGCAACTCGCGGCGGTCGGTACTGGCAGCTGACGCCTTCCTTTGCAACCTTCGAGCAACAGCACGGTCGCGCAGTTACGGCGACAGCAAAGGTACACGCGCAGCGCCGTGTGGCATGGGACGTATACCAGCCTTTCTGCAGAAGCCGCGCATGCGTGCGTGACGACTGCGCAGTCGACGTCCTCCTTTATGCTGTTGAAAAGCGGGAGCATCGCCAGCAGCACTCGCACTGAGCGGTGCGATGCAACACTCAAACACCCTGTTGCAACTAACCATGCAACGGCAGTGCTCTAGGGGAGGGGGAACATATGCTTCAAGAGTACGCCAACCTAGAACCAAGAGCAGCGCACGCGTGCGCGACAGCAGCAGAGTCGACGATCTCCTTGATCACCTAGAGCGGCAGCAGCGCCGCAATGCTACAGCGACACATGAATAAATTCAAGTTCACCACCATGAGTATGTCCAAAGTTCAGCGCTGTGAGGCACGGGACGCATTGACCCACCTCCGGGCGCCGCGCACGCGTGGGCGACGACGACCGAGTCGACATCCTCCTTCATGACCTTGAGCAGCAGCATCGCCGCAGTGTTAATGCTACAGCGATACATACATAATTTCACGCTCACCACATAAATATGTCCAAGTTCACCCCCATGACGCACGAAACACGCCAACCCACCTCCGAGGGCCGCGCACGCGTGCGCGACGACGGCCGAGTCGACATCCTCCTTCATGACCTTGAGCAGCAGCATCACCACGGCGCTGGTGAGCTGCGTTGTGTGGGGGTGCAGGGGGATGGTCTGGCCCGCGACCCACTCCTCTTCTGCGGGGGGGTGGACAGCCACGGAGACCCCTGCCACTGACTTCAGGCAGTTGCACACCTGTTTGAGGGGGGGTGAGGGGGGGGGGGGGGGGGGGGGGGCAATTTGAGTGATCGTTCTTCCATGAGTTGCCGCTGTGATCAAGCTAACGCATTTCTTGATGATTCGTAAACAGGGTAAGAGGGGGGGCAGTCTGAGTATCGAAGTTGGTACTGTCACAGAGAGCGAGAGAGCACCACGCGCTCTGTCGTGTTTTGGCAACTGTTGCCCCATCTAGTGCGCAGTTGCAGAGGGCCTCCATTTGTGCAGGCATGTGCCATATGCGCTTACATGCCCCAGACCACACTGTATACCTACATACCCTGCCAAAATCACATGCCTGCCTGCGCTCCCTACACAACCTCCCCGACAATACGCGGAGACAATTAGCCAAGCATGGCGTGCGGTCGTCGACGATACACTACATGCCTACATTGTATATAGTATACTCTACTTGGCACATGCCTACACGTCCCTGCGCCGCTCACCTCGCTGCAGGCCTCCAAGCGTCAGCTCTCAGACCATGGCGCACATGCGCGCCTACGCCACCACATGCATGCATATTCTACTCTGCACATGCCTACATACCCCATTACGCCACCACATGCATCCGTACCCAATTCTGCACATGCCTACATACCCCCCCCCTCTCCCCCCCCCCCCCCCCGGTCACCTCGCTTCAGGCACTCCAATGATGGCCTGCAGGTGCGTCTCTGCACATTGCTACATACCCCACTACGCCACCAAATGCATACCTACCCTACCCCGCACATCCCTACATACCCCCTGCTCACCTCGCTGCGGATCTCCGAGTGCCAGCTCTCCGTGTTGGCGCGCAGGCACTCCATGACGGCCTGGAGGTGCGGCTCGAAGGGGGCGGGGGCAAACTCGGCGAGGCCCCCCAGCGCGAGGAGCGCTGCCTTCTTCTTGTCCAGCTCCGCCGTGTGCACGCCGAGCATCTTGGAGTACGCCTCGGCGTCTATCGAGGAGCCACTCGCGTCCGAGTCGTCGTCGTCGTCCGCGTCGATGGCGGCGGCGTCGACCTCTCTGTGGCGCGTCCGGGGCAGTTGAGTGTCAGCAAACCTTCAGTGATGAACAAAAGTATGACTGCATCGCATGAAAACGCTCTCAAGTGTCCATCGATACAGAACAGTGGGTGAAACACTTGCGTAGGAGGCGTCATTATCTGCGCCGATGCCGGCGTCGTCGGCCTGTCTGCGGCGTACTTGTTCATCAGAGCATTTGATAATGATCATGACTATGCTGCTGCCGCCCCACGATCTGCCGCACGATGTGTTCCAGAACAGAACGCGCGCACGCTCCGCGCCCGGATCAGAATAACTCTTGAGCGTGCATCGCCGCACAGCCACGTGCGATTGGTAGCAGATCTTCGCTTGCATGCCTACACGCGCTCTTTGTTGGGGAAAACACCTATGTTTGTACTCACGTCCCAGGTAAATGACAGCCACGCACAAAATGACAGTCCGCTCAATGACGGTATGCACGTCTCATACTTGCACCGCACTCAGTCTGTGCTGGCGCCGCCGCTCGATGCCTTCACGCCACGGTGTTGAGAGCAAACTCTTACTACCCCTAGGGAATGTGGACAGAAGTTAAGGGAAGGCGTTTCAGAAATCCATGCAACCGGCTTGTACAACTGGCACAAGCATCACACTCACTCTACGTTGCCTGCCAACGCCTGCAGGCCCTCGCCGCCGTCGCTCTCGTTGATCTGCAAGCGCCGCCACACAGAGAGCAGATCGCACAACCAGTCAGAACGGCGGCATGATACAAATGTAATACTTCAATACTTCAAAGGTAATGGGTTGTTGTAATGGTAGTGTTCTTCTTGAAACATGCCCGCGCCAGCAAAGCGTCGCCGGTGTGAGGTGCTTCATCGTGGTATCCATGAACAGTTGATCTGCAGGCGCCGCCACAAATAGAGCACCACCAGCAAGCGGCAGCATTATGCAAACAAGAAAATGAGCTTGGTTCTGCAGACGATTGTCAGGGCCAATGACGTATCGCTGGTCAGACGTGGTTCGCTGTGGCAACATAAACTGTGTGTGGGTTATGCAGTGTGCACCTGCAATGGCTGTTTCATGAGCTGTACCATAAGCATGCCTCATGAGATACTTCAAGAGCTACTTCCGAGTATATCGATGTCCACCAAAGTGACGTGATCGTCGCCTGAGCTCTGTGACGATAATGGCAGTTACCTCCGTCAGCTTTCTCAGGCAAAGTTCAACTACATCCATGCTCAGCGTAAGTGACGTGACTGTCCCCTGAGCACTGCGACCACAAAAATCGTCGCCTGAAACGCTGTGACGATGTGGCAGGTACCGCCAACAGGAGGTGCAGCACGAGGTCGTGTAGGTTCACCCACAATCAATGTCATCGACGGTGACGGGCACAGCAGCCTGAGCATTGCGATCACAAGAACAACGCCGGGGCCACCACGTCAGCAGGTGCGGCATGAGATCACGCTGGGCTCGAGTGCAATGACGATGACAGGCATTGTGGCCTGAGCGCTGTGACCCACGCGGCAGTTACGGCGGTTACGACAGTTACCTCCGCCAGCACATGCGGCACGAGCAAAAGCTGGATTCAAGTGCATTCAAGTGCAGTAGCGGCGACGTGCGTCGTGGTCTGAGCGCTGTGACCCACGCGGCAGTTACGGCGGTTACGGCAGTTACCTCCGCCAGCAGGTGCGGCACGAGCTCGGGCATGAAGGGCGCCATCTGGTCCTTGAGGACCTTGGAGAGGTTGGCAAAGAACGTGTAGGCGAATTCGTGCAGCTCCACGTTGTCTATCTTGAGGCCCTCGGATGCGCTCTGCATGCACATGTTGACGTAAGGCTGCACAAGGGGGGAGGGGGGGGGGGGGGGGGCAGTGTTGTTGGTGGCGTGCAAAGGGATGTCAGGGTTATAGATCGTCATCTGCACATGAAGCACGTGATGCTCTCTCCACAGCCGACGGGAAGCACGTCTCACAAACGAGAAAAGGTCGGCGATATGAACTCACAAACTACTAGGGAGGGACACTTCCGACAGATGTGCATGCGAGGCATGATGCATTCTTGTTGCCAATGCAACTCATTTCCAGAGCGCTGGATGCTGTGTGACAGCAGCGGTCGATGTTGACAAGGAGTACTCTCATGCATGCTGCCGTTCCGATTGCTTAGACGTTGCAATATGCTAGCACCCATGTTACAAAGGCGCCAACGCTGATGATGTATCTGAGACCAAACAAAATACATAATGCTAGGTGAGAGCTGGTGGGTGTCCGCACGATGTTCTGGCGCAAAACTGTTGTTCTTCAAGGTCCAACTGCCGCTCGCCGAAACCCTAGGCGTTCACAGACATGGCAAACATCGAGTACAACATGCGCATACACATTTGCCACAGTCCGCGACATGAATAATAGCACTATCAATCGGAAGAACGGTAAGCTGACACATTGTCACCCTCCAACTTCATATTTCAAGTACTTGAACTTGAAACACCTCAATACACATTACGTACGTACGTACCTGGAAAGCCTCCGCCTCGACGGCAATGGCAATGTGCCCCATGCACTCCAGCGCCCTGCCCCTGAGGGCCATCATGGTGTCGTCCGTGATGAGCAGCATCTGAGGCACACAGGAAAAGAAAAAGCAGTTCCAATTCCAGCTATAAGTGATTTCTTACCGTAGTAGTTCAAAATGAGAAAGGAGGGCATTCAAACATAACCTGACCCTAACCCTGACCCTGAACGCATGCTCACACCCCGCGCAAGGGAGCGCACCGTTGCAGGTGCCTGCGACACACTTCAAACTTGTAGTTCTTGATAGAGCAAGGCATAATCCGAACCTGAGCGCATGCTGGAAACCCCGCAAACAGCGGCAAACCGTGTGGAAGCGCGACCAACTGGCAAGACAATGAGGCGCACATGCCAGAGCACCGTTTCTATCTGCGTTGAAAAGTTCTTGGCAGTCGTCAGTCTGACGACAAAGGCGGGGGTCGGAAGTGCGGCGATGATGATGAGCAGAGCCCTAACTCTAACTCTAACCCTAGGTAGCGGCGCAATCACCGCACAAGCATGCGGGCCCAGGGTTAGTTAGGGTTAGAGTCAGCAATTGGGGTGTAACCTCCTCCCAAATAAGTGAACATCCCAAGCCGATAGAGTCGCCCGGACACCACAAGGCTGCCGTGATTCAGCATATTTGGTTCGGAACACACTCTGATATGGGTCATGTCTTCGTCTGCGTGGGCAAGTTCGGGGTGCGCCTGTAGCAGTGTGTGTCACCTGTCTTAAGAAGCTGACGGTGCCGTCGAGGTAGCGCGTGAACGCCTTCTCCGCAGCGATGGCGGTGGCGGCGATCGCCGCGACGCTCATCTCCTGGACAGCGCGCTTGGGGGTTTGCAGCATCTGCGGCATAAATGGCAGTTACGCACCGTAAAATAAGGAGGACAAGAGATGAGCAGCAAAAAAGTGGACAATGCAACTTTTAAGCTAGTACTTTGAAGTGTGAGTTTGGTTCAAAGTTGAAGAAGCGGCGATCGCCGCGACGCTCATCTCCTGGACGGCGCGCTTGGGGGTTTGCAGCATCTGCGGCATGAGAAGCGACAGTTACGCGCAGCGGCGATGAGGGGCGGAACTTCACGGCGCGGAAGATGCAACTTCAAGCGAGCGCTTGAGGTGCAGACTCGCATCATAGTTCAAAATGAGGCGACCGCAGGAATGCTCATCTCCTGGACCGCGCGCTTGCGGGTTTGCCGCATCTGCAGCAGTTGCGCACGACGAATGCATCAGAGCAGGACTCAGCGCGCAGAGGCGCATGATGTGAGAACAATCGAGCACAAGATGGGCCTGAGAGGCGATCGCAGCGATGCCCATCTCCTGGGTTGCAGGCTTGGGGGTCTGCGGCATCTGCAGCGTTTGCAGCGGTGATACGCAAGACCGGGCTAGTTTAGCCAGGCCCTACAACGCAAAGGCGGGTGCTGCAAGCACACCCTGAGTGTGTATTTGGTTCAATGCTTCACCGTAACACACACATGTACTTTTCATTGATTCTCGCCCAGGGCGCTAATAAGCCCAGATGAATGGTATCTACGCTTGCTGTACGGAATCTACATGTCGTGTGACGGTTTGAAAGAGTCTCAAGGACCACCACTCATGTACATCCGTGACACGCACCTGCACCAGGCGCTGCATCAGCGGCTCGAGGAAGGGCAGCACGGTGTCGGGCTGCAGGTTCTCGCAGAACATCTCGAGGACGTAGCACGAGACGCCCTTGACGTTGTCCGTCGCGTCGTCGAGCAGCATGAACACCACGGGGAGGATCTCCTGCGCGCGAAAGCACACGTGCACGAGCAAATGCGGCAGCGACAGAGTGGTGAGACGGGCTGCTCGCGCAGGGCTCTCCCTTGAGATTTCACAACCCTGTTTGGTGTTGCAGTGCTGTTGAGGAGGAAGGTCATCACATTCTTACCAATTTTAGTATTGGGACAGACGCGCCTGTGCCCTGGGCTGGCGCGTCCAAGGTATGTATACAATACTATTCTCTAGTTACTGTATGTATCTTGACGTTGTCCGTCGCGTCGTCGAGCAGCATGCACATGACGGGGAGGATCTCCTGCGCACGCGCGGGCACACGCGCACGGGAGTGCAAACGCGGCAGCGACGGAGCGGTAAGATTGCACCTGTGTGCGCGTGGCTTGTGAGACCGTTGCGTGCACACGTGCACGCGCACGTCTCTTGCTCGGGATGGCATGTTCTCCAGTACAGATACGATGGAATTTGCTATTCATCTCAAAGAAGAAACCAACACTGACCTCTGTGACGCTTGTCGAGCGCGGCTTGTGGGAGCGTCGCCCAAGCGCGCAAACGCAGAGCGCGGCAGTCACAGCTCGGGCGAATGATGTGCAGCCACAACTTCAAACAGGCGAGAAGGCGGCGAAAGGCGCACTTTTGCATCCAGTAGAGTGTCTTGCTCATGGCCGAAACACTTGGAGTGACGACCAAGCCCCCCTGTGCGGTCTGAACTTGCATGCCACATTCAGGAAAGTGTGCAGTGCTGGCCTGCTGCGTACCACACGCTCACAATGTGCGACACCAGCACAGGTGGGGCGCAAAAGCTCACAATGTGTACACGCCGCCGACGGACACCAGCGCACAGGTGCGGATGCATGTGCATACCCTGTGCCCGGCCCCCTAATTCAGCGCTCCCAAATAGCACTTCAGCAATCCTTGCGCTCTTGGTACTTGGAGTAATGCACCTACATGTGGTCATGCACCAAGTGTACGGTCATCAGTGTAGCTGCATCTTCAAGCAGTGACGCACCGCGTGGTACTCGAGGATGTCCGGCTGGCAGTGCTCGCTGAGCTGGCCGAGGCAGAAGCACGCGCACTCGCGGACCGCCGGCTCGGGGTCCACCGCGGCGTGCAGGATCTTGGGCAGGATCTGGTCCAGGTTCATGCGGATGAGCTCGTTGCAGCCTGAGGAAGGGGGAAGGGGGGGGGGGGGGAAGGGGCGATTAAATTGCTGAGACACTGATGCACCAGTTCGGGACTCCAAGGTTTACGGATGATACAGGCGGTAGCGCTTGAGGTGGGACGCGCGCGCTGGCGTGCGCGTGGAGCTTCCGCACGTGGGAGCGTGGTGTTCTTGCGCACTCCCGCGCATCGTTTTGGGCGCAATGTGCTGATGTGCGCTGTAGACCGTGCGCGGGCGCGCATGGACTGCCGCACAGCATCAGCACCGCTGTCTGGCGATGGCGCGACGTCGTTATTGCATGTGTGCGTCTCAAAGCGCCTGCAGCACGTGCTCACCGGCATAAGCTGAGAGACCTCAAACTACACCATGTATTTCGTCGGCTTCGGTGATGGCGCTCGTGACCGCGACGCCCCCTCGCGCTTCGTGTGGGGATGGACTGTCATGTATAGGGGTAAGTATATCGCGTGCAGTTGTGTGCAATGAGCGACACCACCAGTTCATCAAGGACCTGTACACCGCGTGCTTGCGGCTGAGCACTCAGAGACCTCACAGACCTAAGTAACTTCACCTTTGGAGATGGTATTGCGTGCGCTCGCGTGCAAGGCGCACCGCAAAGGGCCAGCACTGCGCCTGCTTGCGGCTAGGCACTCAGAAACCGCACAACCTAGGTAACTTCACCTTCAGAGATAACGCCCATGACTGCGACGCCCGCCTGCCATCACTGTAGGTGCGCATTCAACGGTGACAACTCACAAGCTTTCACCGTTGAGTCATGCATGAACCTCAACCCCATGTCCTCTTACTATTTGCGTATTTTTTTGTAATCAACTTCACCTTCCGTGATGACGCCCATGACGGCGACACCCGCCTTGCGCGTGTGCGGGTCGGGGCTGTCAAAGCACTGCCCGCACAGCTCCATCGCGGGCGGGAAGATGAACCTGCCCGGGAGGTACAGGGCCAGCTGGTCGAGCGCTGCCTGCGCGGCACAAGTAGGGTTAGGGTTAACGTTGGGGTCAGGGTTGGGCTAGGGTTACGACAAAGCTCGTAGGGGAAGGTGGCTGGGCGAGCACTGCCGCCGCGGCCAGAAACCTCAGGGTCCTTGCTGCGTCCGCTCAGCAAACCTTAACTCAGACTTGAAGTGCCGTGAACAGGGATCAGATGTCCATTTTCCGTCATCGTGGCGCTGTCCGCACATGTCAAGAGGCTGCGGGTACGCGCATTGGCAACTACAATGGCCTACTGCATTGCCTGTGTACTTGGCGCTCAACCGGACCTCAACTGGAATGTACACGGCGCGCCTCAGTCGCAGTGTTCTCGCGTGAGTTCACGTGTGAGAGTGCGCTCAAGTACAGGCAGGACGTGCAGAGCTTCCCGCGGGAGCTCACGCAGTCAGTTGAGCGCGCAGCGCACCCTGGACTGCGCGTGTACCCCAGCGAGGCTTGGGCAGCGGCCAACACTCCGCCCAACCTCGGCTTGAACTTGAAATGGGCACACCTGACACTCACAGCCGCAGAGTTCACGCGAGAACACTCCAGTGCACCTGCGCGATGGACTGCGTGTTGGCGCCGTCGTAGTCCTCGTCGCTGTCCTCCTCAGCACCTGCGAGCGCCTCGTACGTGATCCAGCTAACCTCAACTTGAACTTGAAGGGCACATCACTCACCTGCGCTATGGACTGCGTGTTGGGACCGTCGTAGTCCTCGTCACTGTCTTCTTCAGCGCCTGCGAGCGCCTCGTACGTGAACAGCGCATTTGCCGCGCTGCCCGTGTGTCCCGCGATGAGCTCGACCTGGGGGGGAGGGTCAGGGCCGAAGCGTTGGGGTTAGTTTAAACCCGACCAGAAGACGCCTAGGGACCGAGCAAACAGGACATCCGGCTGCTGCTGCAGGCATTGAGAACTCACGCTCATCAGTCAGGAACAAGATGTAAGGGGAGACAAATCAATAGCACAAGACTAATGATGGCCTTGAGTGCCGTTGACGCTGGTCAGCAACGGTCCATCACGCGGCGCGCTGGCTCGACGATCGCGCCGAGACCGCCCGGGGGAGCAGCGCCCGCGACATGATGGTGAAGTCGATGAGCTGCGACACAGCACAGCGCAGGGCCCTCAGCGGCGCTCGCTGCGTGCTGCCGCAGGCGCGCGCGCACTCGTGTGAAGGCCTGACACGCGAGCGCATCAATGCTGGGCTAGGGTTAGGGTTACGGTTGGCGCGCGTCCCCGTCATACGGCACATATACCCCCGCTCCAGCTCTGCCTCAGGCAAGCACTTCCAGGGAAGACGGGGACATGGTGTTGCCGGGGACGGAGGGGGGTAGTCGAGGGGGTGCTTCGGGCATGCGCATGGGACAGACAAGGAGGTATGTACATATGTAGGGCTGATGGCAAGGGCTTCAGGTCTCAGCGTCATCGTGACAAGTCGCCCATAGCGTTGCCATGAGTTCCGATGGCGACAGCGCATGGCAAGAATGAAGCAGCGTTGATACTGCAGTACAGTCTGCCTCAGAGTTTGGGTGGGTGCCGTTGCCATGGTTGGTACCCAGAATGCACGACACTGAGCCCCTTTTGCCGTCGCAGATACCGTCGCAGATACCTGAACACAGGTTCGCAGATACTGCAACACAGGGTCACCGGCGGCATTGATACGTAGTACATTGTGCCGCGCTCACCATGACTTTGAGCACCGCGGGCACGCAGCCGGTCTTGCCGAGCGCCTTGGGCTTGAACTCGGCGAGCGTGCCGAGCACAAGCGAGGCGGAGTCGCGAGTCGTCATCTCCAGTGAGTCGTTCCGCAGCACGCACAGGATGAAGTCAATGACCTGTCGCGCACAAAAAAGGACACCAGCCGCTGCGAATGAGTGTCGAGGCTGGCTGGTATATACCCAGATGAGGGGATTGTAGGCATGTACAGCGTGGGGGGGGGGGGGGGGGCATTCAGGCCGTGCAACGGGGGCGGGGGGGGCGGAAGGGGGGGGGGGGGCAATCAGCAAGACTGCAAGGATGGCGTGGTAGGCAGGCAGGCGCAAAGCGCGTGTGGCAATGCTGTGTATTCGATGCTCATATGATGCGCATGTGGCAATGTCATGTACTTCTATACAACATGCACACTGCACGATATGAAAAACGCACTTTAAGGTAAACAATGCATCTACTTGATGATCAACCCAGACGCATCTCATACTAAACAGTGCCTGCTCCTCAACTTGACCCTGCCCTCAATCCAGCCCTACCCCTAACCTGCGGCAAGCCATGACGGCAATTTACTCGCGCAGACTGCCCTCATGAGCTTATCGCTGTTCTGCATCTGTGCTCGTTGACATCGCCGCCGCGGCTGCGCACAGGCGCTGCTGCTGAGCCGTTGATGCCTTTACTGCAGATGCTCGCTTGCGCGCTGCAATCTCGCTTGCATGCTGCAATTCGGCTTGCTGTTCCAACGGAACACCAGACTCAGAGTCGCACTCAGGACGCCATAGCCCTAGCCCAACTAACCGTAACCCACTAACCCCACTTGAGCCCCCCACCTGCGTCAGGTACGGCGTGATGATGGGCAGCGGGCTGTTGCAGAGGTCCACAACTCCTTTGAAAACGAGGCTGAGGATTAAATATCCCGAACACAGTCCACATATCGCGATCAAAGTCACCCGGCCCTTCCAACACTTCTCCCAGCCCTAATCGAACGATAACTCCACCTCCCACCTGCGTCAGGTACGGCGTGATGATGGGCAGCGGGCTGTTGCACAGGTCCGCGAGGACGTCCATGACGTGGCACACGCTAGTCTCGTCCGCGCGCGCGACACACTGCTGCGCGACGGCGAGCGTCGGCGGTATGAGGTCCGCAAAGACCAGCGCCTCCTGCTCCATGCTCAGGTACGCGAGCAGGCTGCTCGAGCTCTGCAGCGCGGCGACCTGGACGCGCGGGCTGGGGTCCACCAGGGCCTGCGCGGGTTCGAGTCGCACAAGGACGTGTGCTTTTTCTTTGTGAGTATGACTATAGCGTGTGCCTCGAGCAGGTACAGGTCAATACATGTCATGCACACTGGAGCTCTGCAGCGCGGCGACCTGGATGCGCAAGCTTGGGTCCACCAGCGCCTGCGCGGGTTTGAATTGCATGTGTGTTGTATTATTTTCGTGAGCATGACTGGACAAGTTTATGTCAAGCAGGCACAGGTGTCATGGTTGAATATCAACATAAGCCATGCGCGTTGAAGCTCTGCAGCGCCGCGACCTGAACGCGCAGCTCAGGTCCACCAGCGCCTGCGCGGGTTCAAATTACACGGGGGTCGTGTTTTTCATGTTCTAGCGGGATCAAATCGCATGAGTGGCGTATTTCTTCATGATGCATCTGGGATATACGGTATAAAGCTCAAGCATGTCCCTCACGTGTATATCACTGTATGCCGCGCACGTTGGAGCTCTGCAGCGCAACAATTGAGATGCACAGACTGGGGTCCTCCTGCGAGATCACATTACTTTGAAGTATGTTGCTTTTTCAATGTGCTTATTGCGATTCCTGGGTTTCATTTGTGGGGGATCACATGCGTGTTGCCTTCTCAATGTGCTGATTGCTATTCCTGTCCCTAGCTAATAATACGCATTCAGGCGAATGGCAAAGAAGGCTTTGTTTGTGACAGTGGGTGCGCCACTTCGTATGTCTCCTGTGCCCTCTGCCACGGGCGCTGTGTCCCTCGTGACATGAACCGTATTCTCTACTGTAGTGCGCGCGCACATCCCATAGGGCCTCAGCTAGGATACAATGGACTGACATGACACTGCGTGATGATCGCTTGGTGACAAAGAACACATGTACAGTACCTTGGACATGGCTGATTGAATTAGGGCTAGGGTTACGACGATCCACAGAGGGACGCGTCGACGGTCCGCACTGCGGCGCTTCTGCGCGTTGCGCGTTCGTCACATCTGGCGGCGTGCAGCACGCATTTGCACCACCCTGCGCAGCGCGCGCACGCCCGGGATGTGACGCTCCCTGCATCGTGCTTACCCATACCCATACCCCAGCAGCTTGGCAACTGCCATAACATCGTGAATCGGGCAACCCTGCAAGAGCAGCGCCTTCCACGGACACGAAAGTCCGCCGCGCCGTCTCCTTGCACTCGCGCAAAGTGCCTTGGCATGAACCACCTCCCCTCAGGAACCAGAAACCACAGCCACGGCCTGACCATGTCAAAAACTTCAATTCTACAGTGGAGTACTTCAAGTACATCACGACGCGTCGCAGCAGCAGAAGCAGTGTTCCAGCGACGCAAAGAGTGCCTTGACGACCCCCCCCTCCACACACACACACACACACACACAATCTCGAAATCATGACAACGGTCTTAGATACTGTATACATCGAGCGACGCGCCTGCAGATACAGCCCCCTCAGCGGCCTGACCACGTGGAAAACTTCAACTTTACAGTGGATATTTCAAGTACATCACATCCGCGTCGCAGCCACCGGAGCAGCGTTCCAGCGACGCAGAAGTGCGCGCCTTGACAACGCCCGCCGCCCCCCCGCCCCCGCATCCAACAATCATGACAATGGTGATACATGCTGTTTACGTTGAGCGACGCGTCTGCAGGTGCAGCGGGCTCAGCAGCGCAAAGCGCCGCGCGACCACGCCTCCAGCTGTTTTGGTGCATTTATGGTCATGACATTTGAAGAACTAAAAGTAGACCATGTATGCACACTCCCACATCGATCAGATTCTGACAAAATTATCAAAACGAGTCACGAACCTGCAGGAAAAGCGTCTTGACCGACGCAAAGCCCCTCCCCTCCCCGCGCCGCACCCAACCCCCGGGTATCGCGACAATGACAATCGCTCGAGAGGGGATTATTTATGGCAGCTGTCAACAATGATATATGGTATCATACACCAGCAGGCTGCGGAGCGCACCTGCAGGAAGAGCGCCTTCAGTGACGCAAAGTGCGCCTTCAGCACGTCGCCGACCGTCTCCGTGAGCTCCTGCAGCATGACGAACGCCAGCTCGCGGTGCTCCTCGCTCCCCCCCTGCCCCGCGCACGTCGCAATGAACTGCAGCATCTCCGGCCAGCCGCCGCCGCTGTCCGCAAACAGCTGCTTCGCGAGGGACGCCATGAGCGTCGCGACGGCGTGCCGCACGAGCCGCTGCGGCTCCTGGCCCACCGCCGCCAGCAGCGCGTTTTTGACCTGGCAGCGCGGGAGCGCAGGAACATGCAGCGTAGCGGCATGAGAAAAGTCGCAGCCGTGTTTATTGGAATTACTGGTGTGAGCGACGCCATGAGCGTCGCGACGGCGTGCCGCACGAGCCGCTGAGGCTCCTGGCCCGCCGCCGCCAGCGGCGCGTTTTTGACCTGCAAGCGCAGCATGCACGGGTGCACAGCGAAGCGGCACGAGAATAGTCGCGTCCGTGACTGAGGAGCCGGCGAACGCGATGGCGCCGCTGCGGCTCCCGGCCCACCGCTGCCAGCAGCGCGTTTTTGACCTGGCGGCGCGCACGCACGCACGAGCGCCATGCAGAAACATGACGATGGTCGCATCTGTGATCACCAGTGAGAGGAGCTGGCGAATGCGACAGAGGAGGCGAAGGAGGCGCCGCAGCGCCTGGCCCGCCGCCGCCGGCAGCGAGTGGTTGACATGCAGTGGGGGGGCACAGAAGGGCAATGGCGGCACGGCCGCGCACAAGTGGCGCCGGGGCACCTGGCCGACGGCCATCGGCGACGCGCCGTTGGCGCAGACGTTGGGGCTGTGTACACACGGAATTGTCGATTGAGCGTTGGAGCCGCCGATGCGACACGCTGATGCACGCACGAGGCGCGCCGGTACGTGCGGGATCTCGCATGCGACTTCGTCGTCGTCGCCGTCTCACGCGCGATCGCAGCGCGGGCGACGCGAGAACCGCAGCGCCGGAGCAGGGGCGAGAAGCGGCGGGGCTACTAAAGTTGAAGTTGAGGTTGAAGTGGACAGGGCTGCGGTCGCTGCAGCGCACGACTGCGTGCGCGCGGCGCGACAGCACCTGCCCTTGCTATCGTTGTCATGCTCTGGCACGCCAAGACCCTGTGAATCCATAGAGTGCCAGAGCATGGGAATGCTGCGAGCTGTATCTCCACCAAACTGCCTCCATGAGGTGAACGTGAAGTTGATGTTGAAGTTAACCGGCTTTGACATACCTGAGCCTGCTCCTCTGGGGTGAACTTGGCCCAATGCGCAGCGATCTTCTTCTTCAGCAGCACCGCCGCCAGCTGCCGCACCTGCACGAATGCAATCAAACTTCATTTCATCAGAGCACGTCTCACATGCGAAGATGCGAGATCCAGCCAGCTTCACGGTGCAGCGGCAGCAGCTGTTGCCGTCAGTGCCTCTGGCACCATCAACTACTGCTGCTGCCGAAGCTCCATTCACCACAGCGTGTTGATGTGCCAGGTGTAGAGATCACGCCAACTTCAGGTGTAGAGATCACGCCAACTTCAATATCCACAAGCAGAAGGCGTGTTATGTAGTCCAGAGACCACGTCAACATCGATATCGCGGCAGGGACCACGCCAACTTCAATGAAAGCAGCAGGCTTGCTTCTGACGCCGGTCACGTCGCAACACACATTCCCGCAGACGCGTACAAACTCCGACTGCTTACACTTCGGCACACAATAATGGGATTGCATGCGAAAGCCTGCGCTTTTGCCGTTTGCCGCGCCGGCATGCTCGATGAAACCGCTCACATCATGACTGCGGGTGCCAGACTCAACATAGTGTATGGTACAAGTTGAAGTAAGAATTGGTGACGCAGCAGTAAATCCGGCCACTCATGTCGCCGTGGGAACAGTCCGAACTCAACTTCAAGTCCTGACGTGCCGGCAACAGCCTACCTGTCCGTGCGCGCTGATCTGCATGGTGCCCATGCGCCGCGACGCTGAATGCTTCAACTTCACACACACCAGCGCAAGTTCAAGGCTAACATCTCGTCACGCAGCGCAGCACGCGCTGCCTGCGGCATCTTTGTGTACGCAGTGCTGCAGCTCCGTGCAGAGTCGGCACTTTGCATATAACAAGCGCACCTGAGCGTGCATGCTGGTCTGCATGAGTTCCCGAACAACTTCGAGCAACCTCAGCTTCAAGTGCTTTGCGTTTAGGTTCTGCCATGCAGACCCAATTAGCCCCCACATGGTCATGCAGGCTGATCTGTACAGTGCTCACGGGCGCCAGCACGCATCGCGAATTCGTTGCGTACTCGGCGCTGCAGGTCACTGCAGAGTCGCGACTCGCACGCCCAACCTCAAGTTGAAGTTCAGTGAATTCAAGTTTCAGTCGCGCAGGCCCCTAGCCCACCTGTTCGTGCCGGCTGATCTGCATGGTGCTCATGAGCGCCGGCATGCACTGCGGCTTCTTTGTGTACTGCTTCAGGTCCTTACAAACTCAGTGAATTAACCTGAACTTCAACTTATGCAAGTTCAAGTTCTGTCTTGCAGACCGTCCAGCTCACCTGTTCGTGCGGGCTGATCTGCATGGTGCTCATGAGCGCCGGCACGCACTGCGGCTTCTTAGTGTACTGCTTCAGTATCTCCTCCGCCGCCTTGATCTGCTCCGTGTCGTTCACGAAGCACCGCAGCATGATGGGCTCCAGCGCGGCAGGGTTGCTCCGCAGCTGCGCGTAGTGCAGCGCAAAAAAACATCAGGCTGCGGCAGCGGCGACCACAGTTGTTGGTGGAAGGCACTTGCGGCTGACCATCCCTGGTCACCCAGACCTCTACGATCTTTTGATTCGTTTTCATTAGGAATAATACTGTACAACAGGCATCCTATGCCCGATGTCGTTTTCTGGGCAGGCCGCGCGCAGGCAAAAGGGGTGAACGCGGCAGTTGCGTGAAGAGGATTGTGAAACAGGGGGATTGGGGACACACACGGTGCACGCTTCAGTGCGTACAATCATAGTGGTACTGCCAACACGATGCAGATACACGGCTCCTGCAGGATTGAGTTGCAGTTGAATAAGGCCGGTCAAATGTGTGTATTTCATAGACGTTGTGAAGCAACAAGAATCTGAGGCTTTTGACGAGCCCTCTCGCCGAATAAACCATTGTGTCAAGTATATAATGGGAGGCACTGGCATATTGCGGTACCAGATCATTGTAAAAGTGCATCACGAAAGTGAAGTGGAGCGTCAACTGACAAACCTACCGCAGCTAACTACACACAATTGCGGCAGCGCCGTCAGCATCGTGCTACGCAAACGCGGCCAAGAGTACTCCAGCTACTGTACCCTGTCACGAGGGGCAGCAGAAGTGGACCTCCTGGCTGCTCTGCTTGTTGCTCACACTTTGCACCGCACGCTTACAGTAGTGGTTGTTGAACCATGTAACATTGCTGCAGTATTTCCAAATTTGCATGGTGATGCACCACTGCCATAGTCTAAAATCACTACTTTTTGTTGGCAGTCTAAAATGCCTGCAGGACCAAAACTGCACCGTTCCCGTCACCGTGTGAAGTGGCAGGGTCACTGAATGAAATTAACACAAGGTTAGCATTTGCCACACATAGCAACATCTTGCATGGGCCAACAGCAATGGCACCAGAGCAGCAGACTGCTTTGTGACTTGAACCAAATAAAGTACCTGCTGACCAATTGAGCACCCATCACGCCTTCAACACCTCTGTATTGGCTCTGATGACACAGGCGTAGGCACGATCTGCGCCGAAACAGATGCTTGCACCAGGCAGCGCGGTATTGTGGCTCAATACACTCTGGAGGGAGGGAGATGACATTCACCATAAAGTGTGCGGCCGTCTCTCACCTCAGCCACATGGGCGGCTATTTGCTCCTTGGTCGCCATCACAATGAGCTGCTCCTCGCCGCTGAGCTAATCGATGGAGTCTCCCCGCTTCCTGCCGCCAAGAGTGGTGGCTCTGCTTTCTTCGCAGTACTTGCAAGTTTGAATCTGTAGTTCAACTCCCGCCTTCGCCTCTGTGGCTGAGGGCACGCGCATACATGAACACGCATTCCACATTCGAAGTATCCTATGGACTTCAGGTTTTATAGCTGGACACTTTGTCTGCTGCTCATGAAGGGGCTCCCGCGGAGGGGCAAAGCAGAAAGCATACATGTACGGATGTCAACAAGCTAATGATTTGTATGTTGGAACTTCGGTTTGCGAAATTCTACAGGACGAGGCCAATGCAAGACCAAGCTGCCGCAGGTTCGCAGTCAGTGAGCAGTGCGGCAAGCACATGCCAACAATCCTGAGCAGCAGCGAGGCACCACTGCATGACACACTGGTAGCACACGGCATCGCGCCCTCACACCCCTGTATGCGTTCTGCCGAGAAAGCACTACTGTAGGCGCTCTCTGCATTCACACGGCCCAACTTGTTGAACAACTCCGGCCTGTGCACAGTGCTCAACCGCTCGCCGTCCATCGGTATACCTACCGCTAGCCGCCAGCAGCGCCGTCAATGACGCAAACAGCACCTCTCAGCGGGCATCAATTACTGGGCGCAGAGGCATGAGGCAAGAGACGCAGGGTGTGTGATCTGATGTACTTCATTGGATCTTGATGCTCTCCTGCGGTAGGCCAGCCCCCCGCCCCGGCAGGTTGTGCACCCACAGGTTAGGTTTCAGAAAACGGTGGAGAAAGGGAGGCCAGGTTTGCCGCTGAACCACAGGCAGATGCTGCCCTTTACGGTTTCAGAATGCACAACAGTTGACGGTTGTCTGAGTGCAGGGCGGTACGGCTTTGCTGGTCTGCCGCCAATGCCACGTCATCATCATGGGCCTGCCGTGCACATGGCCGCGTGCCTCTGATACTCTCGGCTTTCCGCCGATGGGCGCTGTTTGGGGCCATCAGCTGGCCGTCCTTCGGCCGACGCGGCGACGCGGCACCGCGCATGGCTTGCGCTCGCGAGCGCAGCAGCAGCGCTCAGCGCAGCACCTCCAGCAGTACATGCGCACCGCCGGAGTACACTCCGAGTACACAAGTACGGGCGGCTGAGAGCGGGCGGCGCGCCGCAAGGGGGGCATCAGGGCAGGCACACGCCCTCATGAGATAACTGCCATGTTGAACGCTGCCGCTGCTGCGCGCGCGCTGTCGTCAGCCGACCGTCTCCCACTGTATCGTGACGCGGCGCCGCACCGCGCGCGCGACGCTCACGAGCGCGGCGTCGAACGCGTAGCGCGCCGCTAGAAACGCGCTCGGCGCGCGCGGCGCCCCGAGCACGACGCCCAGCGCCGCCGCGTGCACGTACAGCGACAGCAGCAGCGGCTGCCTGCTGAGCACTGCCGCGAGGCCGAGCGCGCCGACGAGCGCCGCCGCGGCGGTGTGCGCGGCCGTGGCCCCGGCGCCGTCGGCCGGCGGTTTCGTGAACGGCCCGGGGACGCCGGTGAGCGGCGGCGGCTCGACGCGCGCGGGCGCGGCGATCCACTCGCCGCACGCCGCGTTGAGCGCAAGGGCCGCGTAGTTGAGGGCGAGGATGCAGGCGAAGAGGGCCTGGAGCCAGCGCAGCTCCAGAGCGTCCGCGGCGTGCGGCTCCGGCCAGCTGATGGCCGTGTACGCGACGCCCGCATTGAAGGTGCCGCCGCTCGCGTCCTCGTCGTTGGTCGTCTGCGGCGCGCAAGCGCGGGGGGGTGGGGGGATGGGGGGGGGGGGGGGGGGGGAGGAGAGTGAGCTCCCCTCAAGCGTATATTGCAAGTGACATGCACTGCAGCCGGGCAGCACACGCTGTCCGTGTTCAAGGTTCAAGGTGTTGGTGTGAGGTTAGGAGGGGTGGGGGATGGGGGCGGTGGGGGAGGAGAGCTCATATGCATCAGATCTGCTGAACCTCGTACGGATCCCCGCAGCAATCATCAATGGCTGAGACTTAAACCATGTATAGGCACTGCCACAGTTGGCGGTGCCCCTGAGTGTAGGGTGTGCCGAGGCTGAAACAGGTAGGTAGCACCGGCTGAAGGCGGAGCCGCCAGCGCCCTCCGTGTCTCATGGTCAAGCTCTCATGTTGGTGATCGCCAGCAACGTTGACTCAGCGCCTGGCATGTGTCCCTGAGATGTCCGTGGGTGCGCGAGGACGTGACAGGCGGCACTACGGCAGCGCTCGGCACACGTGCACGCTACATGTTGCACCCAAGCGGGGGCGGGGCGACTGCTCAGGCCCCGCGGCAAGTCGGACAAGACCTTGTCAGACACCCACCCACAAACAAACGTTTACTTATAGAGGAGCAGTCGGTTAATGATCTGTAAGGTTTTTTGTGTTGCGAAGTCGCACTCAGATCAGATCTAAAATCTACACATCAACTGTGGCGGAACTCGCAAGGCTGTGCAACTCTGGTGCATTATGAGCACGGCCCAGAGCCGTCCAACAACTAGACCCTCCTCCTGCCTTGTGGCTTCCTTGCTCCCTTCCCAACTATAGCTGTCTTGCTTGTCTGCTTGTAGCAGTTCTGCCTTCTTGCAAGTGCAACATTTGTCACCTGATTGAGCGGCAGCCCCAGCAGCCACCCCCCTCCCCACGACAGCTGCACTGGCACAGTCCCGCTGATTTCCTCACTCGGCACCGCTGTCGCCAGGCTAGGCTTGTGGTAGTACAGCAGGCTAGGCAATGGCTTCGCCGCATCGTCCCCTGTGCCATCCGCAGCATGCGGGCTGGCTGAGCGCTTGATGTTCATGCTGTCTGCCTGACCCAATGCACAAAGCTACAGCTGTTGATAAGCGGCTGTAGGCAATGGCATCCTGATGCTGTAGTGAGCGATGTGCCAGCTGCAGGGTTGAATGGGGGGGGGAGGGGGAAAATTACACACGGTTTCACGATGTAACCGAACTGCTAAAACGGAGCCGCACAGGAGCCCGACACAGGGCGTAGGACGCTGCCTAAGGACCAGCTGCTTCTGCGCTCTGGCCGTAGCCCTTGTTTGCTTCAGCGAGGCCGTCTACATTGCATGAGTGCATACTGCTGAGGCTCTCGAGTCGCCGACATGCACCTTCCCCTTAAGCTAGAACACGGCATGTCCGCAGCCACCGGCGAGCTGGAGTCACCGAATCTCTCGTCGTTCGAGCTCTCGCCAGGCGGCGGCACTCCCGAGTCGACGGACACTCAGGGGGGGTTTTGCAAGGCGCGACGATCATGGTCCACGAAAGAGGACGCCGCCATCAGAAGCCTCGTAGACAAGCTTGGCATGCAAGCATGGTCACAGGTGGCGGCAGCGATGGAAACTGAGTACGCGATATTTGGCAGGACCAGCAAACAAATTTGGGAGGTCAGTGACCTTGGTCACGAGTCCAAGCAGAAAAAAAATCTGCAGCTATCGTGTATGTTCCAGCTGAAAGAAGTATGATTGAACACAATAGCTTCATCGCTTCTTTCATGATTCAAAACGAGTGTGATGCGTTCCCTGTGCACCGGGATAGACAACAGCGTGGCAAGGCATGGATGCAGCAGCTAATCAGTAGCAGCTGGACTGGGCAATTCCTGCAGTCTGTGACCTTCTCACTTGACCCAGGTGGCGTTGTGTTATTGGTGCCATCGACAACTAGCTCGGGCACACACAAGTGCAGTGGCACAACAACATATGACCAATATAGCGACTACTTGCTGTGATCATGCGCCGACTGTTGTCCCAACCCCCCTCCTCGCCGGGCAGCTAGGTCAGCCACTGAATACCCGTGCAGCCGCCATGTATGTACGGGCGGGCGTCAAGCGGGGACGCATTGTGGCTGGCACGCACGTGCAGTACTCGTGTGCTTCAGCTCAATCCTCGACCCATTAGAGCCTGCATTGAACAGCTCACTCCGTATTGTGCAGCGCCCACGCACCCACGTGTACCTCATGTCATGCAGCAACAGCCTCAGAGCGACCACCTCTCACAACCTGCCTGATCTCATCTCGCATACCCCTTGCCACCCAGCCCTACTGACCCCCCCCCCCCCCCCCCCCCCCCCCCAACAAACCATAATTATTCGACTGCGCCGCGCAGCGCTGGCACAACCACCTGTCGCCGGGCATCAGCAAGGCGCCGTGGACGCCGCAGGAGGAGCGCGTCATGGCTCAGGTGATGCTCAGCAGAGGCCTGCAGCCTTGTGACGTAACTGGCGCGCGTCGCAGGCGAACAGCAGAGCAGCAGGAAGACCGACGCCTGTGGCTTGGATCGTGGAGGGACCACAACAGCTGTGCTTGCTGTGGCTGGGACTGAGAGAGCGATTGCACGTTTTATTATTATTACAGAGAGATGAAAGTGGGTGACGTTTTTCGCCCTCCTTAAGGGCCCTGGCGCTGTGAGATCATTGTGTGCCATTGGTGCCACTTGCGACATATCTTTATTTATCCAGTGCCTGTCTCATATGTTTGGTGTTGCCTTTGTGTTCAAATGTGCCACTGGTGGCCCCAGCGCCACCGCCCCTGCCTGCTGGTGCTGCTTGCTGCTGTGCGACATCCATATGCATCGATATCAGTACCCCAAAGTTGTAACTAGCCTGCAGAGACACTAGGACAAATGTGGCACAGTTGCCACCGCCAGGCGAGGGCCCTGAAGGAGAACGAAAAACGTCACCCACTTTCATCTCTCTCTTTTATTAGACGGGGCTGTGGCGATGACGCTCCGCCTAGGGCTTGAGCTTGTCGCACTGCAACCAGGGCTTGGTCCCCCCTCACTACGTCATTTGGCTCATAGTTCATCATGACCTGTCGGTGAAAGTCTGGTGATTGCAGACGGGCTGCACGCTCTCTGCGCACCGGGGGTCTCGCCTGGCCGCTGCACATGTGAACCTCTTGTCGCAGGGCTAGCATCACCCAGCGTGCGCTGCGCAATCGATCCGCCAGATTCGGGCAGAACGCTGCGGCGGGCGTGCTGCTGACGCCATCGCTCCTTGTCTTGCATGGCTGTCGTCAGCTCGTGTCATGAGACGTCGGGTTGACTCCCGCAACGAGCGCAACCCTTATTTCTACTGCGATGTTTGTAACATTTGCGCCGCACGGCCCATGCGCTACGCACACTCCCGGTGTTGCGCAGGCACACGCGGAGCTCGGCAACCGGTGGTCCGAGATCGCCAAGCGCCTCCCCGGCCGCACCGACAACCACGTCAAGAACCACTGGTACTCGTCCATGCGCCGCAACGTGCGCCGCCTCACGCGCGAGGTCGGCGGCGACGAGCACGGCGGCAGCGGCGGCGGCGGCGGCGGCGGCAGCGGCAGCGGCGGCAGCGCCGAGAAGCGCAAGCTCAGCAGCAGCAGCAGCGGCGGCGGCGGCGGCGGCAGCGCGAGCGAGGACAGCGGCGCCGGCGGCGCGCCGCGGCGGCGCCGCAGGGCCGCGCCGCTGGCGGAGCTGCAGCGCTACTTCAAGGCGGCAACGGTCGCGGCGGACGATGCGGTGGCGAAGGCAAAGGCGAAGGCGGCGGCAGCGGCGGATGGCAGCGGCGGCGGCGGTGGCGGCGGCGGCGACGGCGGCGACGGCGGCGGCAGCACGCTGTCCGTCGATGTGGATGAGGCGCTGCTTGCCGACAGCACGGGGATCAGGCCGCTCAACTCGCCGATGCGGCGCATGGCGCTGCTCGTTGCGGGCCACAACGCGGACTTCCGTGAGCGCCTGCGCGCGGAGCTCGCCGCCAGCGGCGGTCTGCACTGCGACGCTGCCGCCGCCGGCGGCAACAGCGCAGGCGGTGACGGCAGCGGCGGCGGCAGACAACACGATGAGCGCAAGCCCGCAGCGGTGGCGGCATGGGGGGGCAGCAAATCCGCACGCGGCGATGCCGGTACGAGTGCTGCACAGCCTCCTGCTGCTGCTGCTGCTGCCGCTGCTGCCGTCCCCGCAGTGCGCCGTGGGCGTTCAGCCGCCGCAGCAGCGGCTGGCGCCAGCCGTAGCGACACCGCTGCCGCCGCCGCTGCTGCTGCCGCCGCCGCGGCCGCAGCGGCAGCGCCCGAGGCCGTGCCGCCGGAACGCGCCGCTGCGCAACCAAACACGGAGGCATGCGCGCCCCGCGGAGGCAGGCGCGGCAGCACCGCGACGCCGCCCGCGCACGCGCTGAGCCGGCTGCGCAGCGCCGATGCCATCGCCATGGTCACGTTGCTGAGCGAGATGCGCTCGGGCGGCAGCCGGTGCGGCTCCCCCGCCCCCGGGTCCCCCGCCCCCGGGTCTCCGGTAGTGCCGGGCGCCGCCGGCGCCGCTGCTGCTGCCGCTGCCGCTACCGCTGCCGGTGCACAGGGGGAACCACAGCTGCTGGCGCCTGCCGCCAGCGGCAGTGCAGCAGCTGCTGCCATGGAGGACGCGCTGCCGCCGCTGAGCATCTGTGATGGCGGCGGCGGCGGCGGCAGCGGCTGCGGCGGCGGCGGCACGCCGCAGGCACGGCTGCTGGCGCGCTGGCACGCTGCCGCGCCATCGCCGCTGCTGACGGAGCTGATGAATGACGGCGGCGTGCCCATGACCATATCTCTGGGCAGCGGCGGCGGCGGCGGCGGCATCGGCGGCAGCAGCGCTGGCGCCCTCCACTCGATGAGTCACGCGTTCGCACGCGATGCCGCGCCGCACTCGGAGCCGCACGGCGGCGGCGGAGGCGTGGGGGCTCTGCAGCAGAGCGGCAGCGGCGGGGGGCGGGAGATGGGGGACGAACTGCTGGCGGCGGGGGGCAGCCCGGTGGCGGGATAGAAGTACTGCGAAAGAGAAGCACTTGAGCGCGTGCATGTGGTTGCGGGCGGTGCCGGTATTTGTGCGCGGTGCGGCAGTGAGCAAGCGATCTTAGATGCAGTGGTGCTGACGGCGGGGGGCGGCGACGCGGCAAACTTCAATGGAGCAAGCTTCAAGTTCAACACGGCGAGCGCTCACGTCAGGTTTGGCTGCGCTGGCCGGTCAAGTGCGGCGTGGGACACCGGGGCGAGCGGCGCATGCCACACCAATATCTGTTCTGCATGAGGGGGCGGGGGGGGGGATATGCTGGCCCCTTATTTATTGCTGTACTGCTCCAGGTAGATCCCTGCTGAGCCGCGGATGCATATACGAAGCGTATTGTGCTCTACGGGGCAGCACCTCTATGTATGAATGCATGTTGATAATATATGCTATAAACGTCTCTCATCGCCTGCGCCCTTGGATCCAGACCAACTCCCAACATGCTTGTTCTGCACCGCCTCTGATTGTAGTTTCGTGATTCTGCGCTGACAATAACTTGCGTACCACTCTGGCAGAATCTAAATGTACCTTGTGACACTTGCACTGAAGCTTGCTGCCACACTCTACATGCACGACCCCTTCAAACGCGCACCGACGCGAACACTCAGTTTGATGGGCCATGGACGACATGGGCCTGCTGCGTGCAGACGGGCATGGAGGCTTGGTCGCATATGTCCCCTGGGACCCCCCCTCTACATATGCCCCCAATGGCCTTTAGAAGGGGGGGAAGGGGAAGGGCCCTGGGGGCAAGGTCGCATACCGCTCTAGGTCAACTGCAGTTAGCAAGTGCACGCTGCAAGCATGCTGGGCTGCGGATGCTTCTGGTTTCATGACCCCCGGAGGAGTTCCAAAATCGCAACCTGCCACATTGTCTCTGTGCTGAAAGCCATACCAAGATGAGTAGTGCAAACAGTTTTCCAGAAAAGCCCTTCTGCTTGCGAGCTTTCCAATCTGCACGCAGTCAGCTGTTTGCCTTGACAAAAGCTACTGATGCTCGCAAGTGCTCTAGCAGCACCGGGCACCACACGTGGCGAGCGGTCCGATCCGTAGCATTGCTCAGATGCAGTATTTTGATGAAGTGTCTAAATAAGCGCAATCATCATTTGTGAATAAAAACATGGCAAGGCTGCCACACACGTGACGCCACCATCTCAGAAGCATGCCATGCAAGTAGCTCATCTGCGTGGTCGCATGGCCACAATTAAGCAGGCCGCGTCGTCCACAGCATGCTGGATGCGAGTGCACGCGACAAAAGCATCTCAAGGGGGATCACGCCATGTGTACATGCGAGCCGCAGCAACGCCGCCGCCGCTTCCATTTACGCCTATGCACAGTTGACTGCTACTGTAGCGCACTATTAGTGCGCTATTAGCGCCCGCGCTCGCTGCGGTGCCGCCGCTTCTCGTCCGCGCGCGTCGCGCGCAGCCGCTCGATGCGCGCCGCCTCCGCCGCCGCGCGCGCGCGCGCCGCCGCCGCGACCTCCGGCAGCGCGTTGTACGTGCGCGCCGAGCGCGCCATGGCCTCCCTGAGTGGCACCCGCTCCCTCTCCCCTATCCCTATTCGGGGCCTCATAGGGCCCCCCGTGGGGCTCCCCGCGCCCCCGCCCGGAGGACTCGCAGCAGCAGCGCTCAGCTGCAGGCCTGCGTCAGCAGCAGTGGGGCTGGCGGCAGCGGCAGCGGCGGCGGCGGCGCGCGCGGCGCGACGCTGCTCGCGCTCCGCGCGCCGCCGCGCCACGGCGGCCTCGCGCTCGCGGCTGTTGGCGATGAAGGCGGCGGCGCGCGCGGTGAAGTGCGCCGCCAGCGTCTCGCCGCCCGCCTGCGCCGCAGCCGCCGCCGCTGCGCCCTCCCCCTCCGCCGCCGCCGCAGCCGCCGCCATCTCCTGTCCTGAGCCGTCGTCGCTCTCCGCAAATGCATTGAGCGTCAGCGGCGACGCGGTCTCCGCTAGCGCTGCGACGTCCCACCCCACGGAGACACCGGCGCGGGGGCTGAGGTGCGGCGATCGCAGCGGCGCCATGAGCGAGTCCGCGCTGCGGTCCGAGGGCAGCAGGCTGTCGCCGGAGATGGAGCTCAGCGCGCTCGCCATCGCCGCAGCGCGCACGGCAGCGGCGGCAGCCGGCCGAGGGCTGCGCGCACGACGGGGCGAGGGGGCTCCCGCGCTGCTGCCGCCGTCGCCCAGGCTGTCTCTGCTGCTCGGCAGACTGATGTCGCGTGGGGAGGCGCCGTATGACACCTGCGCGGCGCGCGATGAGCTTGTGTAGGTGTCGTCGCCGCTGTGCCGCCGCAGCTCAACGCTGCCGCCCCCGCCGCCGCTGCTGCTGCCGCCGTCGCTGCTGCTGCCCGAGGCGGCGTGCGCGCTGTGCGACCTGTAACTGAACCGGCCGTCGTCGCCGACAGGGGCAGCAGGCACTTCCAAACCGTATGAGTGGTAAACGTCCGGTGCGCTGCCGCTGCGGGACTGCGATGCGCTGCTGCTGCCGCCGCTGGGCGTGTGCTCAGCAGCGTACGAGAGCGCACCGCTCGCGCCGCCGCCGCCGCTGCTGCCGCCGGCCCCCGCGCCGCCGCTGCCGCTGCCGCCAGGCGACGTGTGCCTGAGGCTGGCAAACAGCGAAGAAGCCTCCTCTTGGTACTGCGAAAGCGTTGAATTGTCGAGGTCGGACGCCGCAGCCGCGGCGGCGGCCGAGAGCGCGGCAGCGGCGCCAGCGGGCAAGGCAGTGCTCGTGCTGAGCGACAGCGTGGACGGCGACTCGCGCAGCTGCTGCTGCTGCCCGAGCTCCGAGCGCAGCGGCGACAGCGAGGAGGCGGACGACGGCGTGTACTCGCCGCTGCCGGTGCTGCCGCCTCCGGCTGCGCTGCCGCCGCCGCCGCTGTTGCCGCGGCGCGCAGCAGCGAGCGGAGGCGGAGACCTCGTGCTAGGGCTAGGGGCGGGCGGGTGCTGCGCGCACGCGTCGAAACTGCGCTCCGGGCTGCTGCTGGACCCCAGCAGCGCTGCCGTTAAGCTCAGCGTCCCAGTGCTCAGCATGCCGGCGCCAGGCCGCGGCGACGGCGGCGGCGGCGACAGCGACCCCGAAGAAAATGATGCCAGGGAGCCCAGCGGCGAGTCGGGCTGAGGCAGCGGCGCGGCGGCGGCGGCGCCGCCCGCGACGGCGCTGCGGATGGACGCGCTGCCGCCGTGCGCGGGGAAGCGCTCGGGCGGCGACGCGATGCTGCCACCGCCGCTGGCGCCGCTGCCAACGCTGCTGCTGCTGCTGAATCGAGCGGCATCGCCGTCGCCGCCAGCGCCTGTCGGGCCGCCCCGCAGTGAGTAGTGATGTTGGGGGGATCCAGGGCTGGCACTGCCGGCGCTGACGTATGAGGCGCCGCTGCCGCTGCCGCTGCCGTGAATGGCGTCGCGGGATGGCAGCAGTGCCGCACTGGCTGCCGCGCCGCCGCCGCTGCCAGCACCGCCTCCAGCGCTGCTGCCGCTGTGAAGGGATGTGTCAGTGCCCAGTGACGTACGTGCATCAGGCTGGACGGCGCCATCATCGTAACTGAGCGGCGAGGATGCTGCTGCTGCTGCTGCTGCCGCCGCCGCCGCAGCATCGCGACCTGCCCGCTCAGGCGCCCCGTGCCCGCTGCTGCTGCCGCCGGCTGGAGCGGCAGCGCCGCCGGCAGCAGCGTCGCGCACAGCGTCTGACACGGCCCCAAATGAGTCCAGTGGCGAACCTGCGCTTGCTGGTCCCCATGCACCAGGCGCTGCGTACCCAGCAACATATCCCAAGTCTGGCAACGAGATGAGAGGCGCATTTTGGCGTGCGCGTGCACTTGCTGAGGCATGTGACGAGGACAGGAGCGAGTCTGAGTCACCGGCGCCGCGCGCCGCCAGCGCAGAATCACGCGGCAGCTCGTCCTCAGCGCCGCCGCTGCTGCCGCCGCTGCTGATGCTGCTCGCCGAGCGCGCTCGCGGCGCTTCTGCGCCAAACCGCTGCGCATCCCACGCCTTTGCTGCCGCGGCGCCGCCGCCGCCGCCGCTTCCACCGTCGCTGTAGGCGGAGCCGCCGCTGCTGTAGCGGGAGCGCGCGGCGCTGCCGCCCAGCGACCGCTGCGCCTGCGCCAGATACCTGTCCAGGGACCGCAGTCCGCCGCCACTGCCGCGGCCGCTGGCGGCAGCGCTCAACGTTGTGAACCCGCTCGCGTCGCTGCTGTCGCTGCTGCTGTCATCGCCGCCACGCCCGCGCGCAGGCGGTGCGCGCTGCGGCGACAGGGCGCCGGCCTGCGGCGGCGACGGCAGCGCTGCGGGCGCGCCGCCGTGCGCCGCCGCCGGCGCCGCCGCTGCTGGCCCGCGCTGCCGCCACATCGCAGACGCTGCTGCTGGTGCCGCGCCGCCGCCGCTGCTGTCCAGCGGCGGCGCCTCCAGGCTGCGCATGATGTCATCGAGGCGCGCCTCATACCTCGAGGCAAAGTCGCCATCGTCATTGTCGTTGCCGCCACTGCTGATGGCATCACCATTTTCGCTGCCGCCGCCGCCGCCGGCACGGCCGCTGCTGCCGCCCGTCCGCAGAGGCGCATCGAGGCTGCGCATGAGATCGTCAAGGCGCGACGCATCAGCGTCGTCGCTGCTGCTGCTGCCGCTGCCGCCGCCACGAGCGGCGCCGCCGCGGCCGGCGCCCTTGAAGCGCCGCAGCTCGCTGAGGAACGTGGCGTACGACGCCGCGGAGGAGGCGACGCGCGAGGCCTCACTGCCTGCGGCGGCGCAGCGCAGGCGTGGACAGAGTGCACAGGATGGGTTTACCACGATTGCGCCATGCACACCCGCAGCATGCACGACGAGAGGGCGTGACCCTTGCCCTAACCTTTTAAGTTAACAAGCTTTCAAGTTAAAACTTACCCGAAACCCACCCCCCCTGAGCATGCATGAAGGGAGGGGAGGGGGGGCACGCCACTGTGGTAGGACCGCCACCGCATGCGGACGCATTGTAACCCTGCGTAAGCGTGACACGCGGTGTAGCCCCCGTTTTCTCCGCCCTTGCATGCATGATGCGATGACCTTTAATGCGCGCTTCAACTCCATTCAGCAGCAAGCCCCGCCCTGAGCGTCACAGCCTGGGGCAGGACATTATGACAGGCCTCGCTGTGCTTGCGCGCTGCGCAACTTGTCAACCGCGTTGCGCTCCCGCACTCACCCTCGTCCGCCATCGCCGCGGCCACATCGCCCGCGGGCGTGACGCCGCTCTCCTCGTCGGACGCAGCGCTGCCTGCGCCGCTGCCGCCGCCGCTGCTGACGCGGCCGCTGCTGCCGCCGAACGCCGTCGCCGCCGCCGCCCTCTGAACCCTGAGCGCTGCACCTGCATCCACGTCCCCGTGCTCGCTGCCACCGCTGCCGCTGCCGCCGCTGCTACTGCCGTACGCGCTGCGCGGCGCCGGCGCCGCCGCCACCGCCGCCGCCGCCGCGCGCCCGCGCGCCGCTGCCGCCAGCGCGCCGAGGGCCTCGCGCTCTGCGCCGCGGCCCGCAAGGTGTGCGGCTTCGCGCGCCAGTGCGTCATCGTCCCACGTGCTGATGCTTGTGGCAGTGCTTACCAGGCCGCTGCCGCCGCTGCAATCGTCGTCCGAGGGCGCCTCCAGCAGGCCTATTTTTTTGAAAGGGGGGGAAGAGGGTGTGTGGAAACAGCAGCCTCCTCAAGGTTTCGTTGTCTGCGGCGGAATGCGTGTGTCGACGTGAAGGCAGAGTGTACGAGCGCTGTGAACAGTGCACTTGCTGTGCAATAATGACCGTGCGGCGCGACGCTGACGATGCGCCGCTGCTGCGCACGGGCACACCTGCACGCGCGCCGGCCGCGCTGCATTAGCCACAACTTCATCTCAGTATTATACAAACACCTCACCTGCCAGCCTGCCCGCAGAGCCGACGCCGCTGGCGTGCCACGCGCGTGACCCCAACGACGACGACGACGCCAGAGACGAGGAGGCGGCGGACGCGCTGCCGCCGCCGCGCGCCGCGCCGCCGCCGCCGGCAGCAGCGTCGCGCGCGGACGCGCCCGTGCGCGCGCGCGTGTACAGCTCAAAGGGCGTCAGCGGCGGCGACGCGCCGGAGGAAACTTCAACTTCAAGTCTGCCTGCCCGTGGGGGGGTCGCGGGCCGCCCCCCCCCGCCTTCACGCGCCGCCCAGTCGAACAGGTCCGACGACTTCGCCACCGCCGCGGCTGCCGCCGCAGCTGGCGCCCTGCCGCTGCTGCCGCCGCCGCCGCCGCTGCCGCCGCTGCGTACGCGCGACGCATCGAGCCGCGCCAAGTACTCATCTAGGCCGTCCACGCCCAACAGCCCACCGCTGCCGGCGGCGGCGGCGGCAGCGGAGTCCCACGAGCTGAGTGGGGAGCTGGCACCGCTGCTGCCGACTGCCGTTGAGCGTTGCTGCTGCTGCTGCGCATCTGACGGGGAGCGCAGCCACGGCCGCAGCGCGGCGCTCGCCAGGCTGCCGCCGTACTCGCTGCCGCTGGCGCTGCTGGACGCGCGCTGTGGTGGCAGCGGCGACACCGCCGCTGCCGCCGCCGCGGCACGCTGCGGCGACGCCGTCGGCGCCGGCGCACTGAGGCTGGGGCCCCCCGACAGGAGGCTCGACTCGTCGCCGCTCGACAGCAGGTCGTCCAGTGCCTGCGCTGCGTCCGCGCCGCCGCTGCCTCCAGCGCCGGCGCCGCCGCCGGTGTAGCGCGCGACGCGGCGCGCGCGGCGGGCGGCGCGACGCGCGGCGTCGGCGCTCGACGAGCGGTACGAGCTGCTCGCGGACGTGGACGAACGCGCCGAGCTGTCGAGGCCGGGGTAGCGTGTCAGCGCGCTGCGCGGCGCGCTCGTGTCGGTCGTCGCGAGCGAGCCGCCCGCGCGCGCCGCCGCTGCCGCCGCCGCCGCGCCGCCGCCGCGCACGCCCGCCAGCGACACCCAGTCCACGCTGCTGCCCGCGGAGGAGGGGGTGCGCAGCGAGCCGCTGCTGCTGCTGCCGCCGCCGCCGCGGCGGCGGCGTTCAGCGCGCGGTGCCGCCGCGGCACCGAGCAGCAGCTCCGACCAGTCATCGCTGCCGGCGTCGCTGCCGTCGCCAGCATCGCTCAGCGAACGCAGCGACGACGGCTCGGCGCGGCGCCGCTGCTGTTGCCGCCGCTGTTGCTCAAGCGCTTCCGCGTCCGCGCTGCCACTGTCGGCGTCACTGTCGCCAGATGACTGCAGCGAGCTCGCTGCGGCTCGCTGCTGCTGCTGCTTCCTCGGAGCACTGCTGTATGCTGTTGCACTGCCATCCTCGGAGGGCGCGCCATGCCGCCGCAGCAGATTCCGCAGCTCCTTGTCAAGATCGGGCAGCGACGCTTCGCTGGCGTCTACGCTCGGCAGCACTGCGCTGCTGCCGCTGTCGCCAACTTCGCTGTCAAAGGAGGCATCCGTTTCTGATGAAGCGGCGCTGCCGCCATCAGCAGTGACCGCAGCTGCACGCTGTGGACCTGGCGCAGCGGCAGCATGCTGCTGGCGGTGCACGCTGCGAGCATGCGCCGCCGCGGCTGCGTCGGCTGCCGCCGCTGCTGCTGCCGCGTCATCTGCCGCTGGAGAAGGGCCGTCAGCACGGGCTGCCTCCGATGCGCCAAGCGAGCGGTCAGCGCGGCTAGCGGTCTCAGCGATGCTGGCAGCAGCGCCTGCAGCAGGCCGAGCCGAGACTGGTGCCGTGCGTGCCGCGTGCGCGCCCTGCTGCTTGCGACGCTCCTGGCGCGATGCGCGGGCGGCCGGCTGCTGCTGCGGCGCGGCAGCGGGCGCCCTCGTGCTCTGAGAGCGCTGAGGCTGCTGCCGCTGCGGCTGCTGCTGCTGCAGCTGCCGCAGCTCGGCAGCAGCCGCCGCTCTCTCCCTCGCAGTCGGCGCGTTCGCGGCCGTGGCTCTGAGGGCTGCTGCGCTGCGCTCTGCTGCCGCCGCTGCCGCGCCGCGCGGCGCTGCCGCAGCGCCCTGCCGCGCCTGCGCGCCCCGTGCCGCCGCTGCTGCGCCCTCCTCGACATCTGCGCTCTCCACCTCATCTGCCCCTTGTGATGGCTTGCCCCTGGCAGCGGCATCGAAGTAGCCCGCTGCAGTGCCACCCCGCGAAGCAGCTCTGGGTCCGCTGCCGCCGTCTGCCACCGCCGCCACCGCTGCCGCCGCAGCAGGCGCCTCTGCTGCGTCCGGCGCCGCTGCGGCAGCTTCAGGGGATGGCGAGCGCGCCGCCGCCGTCATGCGCCAGCCGGCGGCGCCGACCGTAAACACGCGCGTCGCGCCGGCGTCGCCGTCGAGCGCGACCGCTGCCGCAGGCTCCGCCGCAGCGCCGGCGGCAGCAGCGTCGGGCGGGGACTGCGTGCCTTCCGGCCACGGCATGGTGGCGTGCGCGGCCGCCTGCGGCGCCGCTGCTGCAGCTGCTGCGCCGCGCTGCGGAGCGTCGCCGCCGCTGCGCTGAGCGCCGGCGTTCTGGCGACGCGCGGCAGCGCCAGGGCGGACGGGCGCCGAGGGCGCGGCCTTGGCACCAGCGACGGCGCGGTGTCCGGCAGGTGCCTCCACGTCCGCGCGCTCTTGTGGAGCCGCCTGGTCAAGCGCTGCAGAGGCAGCGGCGGCGGGCGCTGCGTGGGCATCGGCGGACCGTGCGGCGGCAGCGCCGGCGCGTGCCGCGCTGCGCTGCGCCGCTGCCTCCACGCCTGCCGCAGCAGGGGTCGCTTCGGCAGCTGCTGCAGCGGCTCGGTGCGCAGCAGTGGGCCGTGCATCCGTCTGCCGTGCCGGCGGCGTTGTGGCAGCAGCGGCGGCGTCTTCCCGCTGAGCGGTAGCGGCCGCAGCGGCAGCAGCAGGCGACGACCCGTCACGCGCTGGCTCAGGCGCCGCCGCTGCCGCTGCACTCACCATTTCAGGCAGAGTGGCAGCCTCAGACACACCGCTTGTGCGCTGCGCTGCGTTGGCAGCGGCACCGGCAACAGCGCCGCCGCCGCCGCGCGGCCGCGCATCAAGCCATTGCGGCCCATCGGCTGCCGCTGCCTGTTCCGAGCCGCTGCCGCTGCCGCCGCCGCCGCCTGCTGCAGCGTCCACGGCGCTGCTGCCGCCGCCGCTGCCATGAATGCTTACGCGTGTGGCGGCAGCGCCGCTGCGGTCGTCGCGGGGAGGCAGCGGCACTGGCGGCGGCGGCGGCAGCTGCGCGCCGGTGGCGGAGGCCAGCAGCTGGCCGCGCAGCAGTCGCAGCTCTTCGGACATCGCGGGGGGGAATGGCAGGGCGCTGGCGGCAGCGCTCGCGGCAGGGGGTAATTGCAGGGGGGGGCGAGGGACTTGTTCGTCTTGAACTTGCGCGTCTGCACACGGGCCAGCGGGGATGAACAGGGGGGTATCATGTGAAAGTTTTCATAGACAGGGGATGCGCAGGGGGGTGGGACGTGTGGAGCGGCAGAGGGGGCTTCAAGGCACGCAGCCAATGGTGGGCTGCTGGTAAGACGTGGTGCTCAGATAAGCTGGAATGCGGCTGCTACCCAGCAATGAACCCACGGAGTAGCAGGGTCATGTCGAGTGTTGAACACAGGACGAATTGTTGAGATGAGACCTGGTCGCAGGCAGACGGCGCTTCGCAACATGCTGAGGCACTCTTGCACCCCCAGACATGCGGCTCGTGGGTTCGCTCGAAGAAGGAGTCCGCGGCCGCATGCAAGTTGCAGTAGCCGTCTACTTCCGCACCTCAAGGGTGTGGCACGCCGCTCACGCAGCACGTGCTGCGCCTTGCAGCCGTCTCACCAAACGCCCTTCGTGCCACTGCAATCTGCACTACCATGCAGCAGCAGCAGCAACGCTTCACGCAACAGCGGCGGCACACGAGCACTCACCGCCCTCGCCGAGCCCGTGGAACTCCAGAATGCACCGCTCAAACTCCGCCGTCGCGCGCTCCTGCGCCGCAGTCTGCAGCGCCGCCTGCGCGCGCTGCGCCGCCGCCATCGCCGCCAGCGACGTGCTGCCGCCGCTGCCGCCGCCGCCGCCGTCGCCGCGGCGCGCCGCCCGCTCCGACGCTGCCGCGTGCGCGAGCTGCGCCTCCGCGCGCACAGCCGTGCGCGCATCTTGCTCCCTGCGCAGCGCCTTCGCGCCGCGCGCCGCCGCCGCCGCTGCCGCCGCCGCCGCCCGCTGCGCGGCGTCCGCGCGCTGCGCCGCCAGGCGGCGCCGCTCGTGCGCCGCGGCGTCGAGCACTGCGGCTGCCGCGCCGCTGGTGCCGCCGTCGACGTCGTTGTCAGCATCGTGCGCGGCGCAATCTTCGCAGCCGCCGCTGCTGCCGCTGCTGCCGGAGGCGCTGCAGTCCTGCAGTGCTGCGGTGTTGAAGTGACGCACCACGGAAGTTCTCACGAATGCGGCGCCGCGGTCCTCCACACGCACCGCCATCTGTGGGACAGAGCTCATTGTTTCAAGAACCACATTGCCGCCGCGCTCAGCGGCGGCGGCCGCCGCTGCTGCTGTCCTCTCCGCATCCGCCGCAGCAGCTGCCGTGGCAGCGGCGGCGGCGGCGGCAGCGTGAGCGCGCTGCGCCGCCGCCTCCGCTGCGACGACCGCCTGGCGCTCCAGGGCCTCCGCGCGCGGCTGCAGGCGCTGCTGCCGCTGCTCCTGCACGCGCGCCAGCGACAAGCGGAAGCGCCGCTGCTGCTGCGCCGCGGCGGCGGCGGCGGCGCCGCGCTCCACGTCGCGCCGCTCGTACGCCGCCAGCGTCGCGCTGGCGTCCGCGAGCCTGTGCGTGCGGCCCATGCCAATCAGCTGCGTTTGGAGGGCGCTGTTGAGGGTGCTGAGCCGCGCGTGCTTGGCGGCGCGGAAGTCGGCGGCGCACGCCGCGAGCGCGCCGCGCCGCGACGCGCGCACGCGCGCCCTGTAGTCGTCGAGGCGCGACGCCGCGATGGCCTTGCTCTGCGCGCGCACCTGCGGCGGCGGCGGCGGCGGCGAGAGAGGACGCCTGGTGTGTGAGCATCGCTCAGCACTGCGGTCAGCGCTCTGTGCGTACAATCGTGCGGGGCGAGGTGGTTGGGGTGCTAGACCACGTCAAGGTAGGCGGATGCGTGAGGCCTGTCAGCATGTACACTATAGGCTGTGGCAGTAACGCCAACGAGCACAGGACGTGAGGAGCGCTCGATAGCGTTCTGTGCAGTCATGCGGGCTGCGGGCTGTGCACCAAGCACATCATGTGTACTGAAGATTGTGCTGTGCAGCTGTGAGATGTGGAATAACTTGCCAATAACATCAAAACATGGGACACCACAACGACGACTTGGAGGGCGCACTGGCCAGGCTCCGTCAAGTCGATGCAACTTCGGGTGGTTGGTTGGTGCCAAACCAACACCACATTGCGCACTTGAAGCAAGCAAAGTGTTCCCTGGGTATATTATACATGAGAGGCACACGAGATACCTCCAGGGGCATGCTATTGACCTTACCTGAATCAGGTTGGCTTCGATCGCAGCCTCCGTCGAGGCATGCTCAGGCTACGGACCCAGACAGACATCGCAGTTAGGTCCACAAATGTCACGTCACCAGTGAGCATGCCGGTGCGATCGACGGAGCTACAGTTAAGGGTCTACGATGGACCGCGCAGCTCACCTGTTGCAGTCTCACTAGCCTGAGCTGCTTCTCCGCCTCTGCCCTCAGTCGCTGTTCCTCCCCTGAGCTCAGCTTCAAGTGCCTGCGGCTGAACTCACCACCGCCCAGGGCGGCCGCCTCTCCCTCGTAGGGCGGCATATTGCGGCAATCTTACGCCGTGTTCGAGCGCTCGACCGCCAGATAACGTGTGCTAGGCACCGCTGAAAGAAAGAAAGTGGCAGTTGGGGGGGGGGCGACTAACTCAACTTCAAGTGTCGCATGAAGTAGTGGAGAGTTGTACGCGAGAAACATGGCGCAGGAAGGCACAGCGCGAAGACGAGTGGTGCTGACGAAGAATGAACAGACCGACGCCGAGCCCACCGCCGCAGAAATTGCTGATGCCGCGGATGCCGCTGTAGCAGATGCAGCTGCAGCTGCTGCAGCACCTGCGGAGCCGCCGCCGCCAAGAGGTGGGGCTGGTGTCAATGACAACGTGCTTATTGTGATCTTCTTGCGTCACCTTCTCGTGCCAGTTGACTGCTGTGTTTGCTACATTTCCACCTAAACCGAATATTATCGTGTCCAAGAACTGACACTTGTGCCTTTGGGTTTTCGGCGTCGGACACCTTGGCAGCTCCCAGGCCGAAGCCAACTATGCTCAGGCAAGTGACAGACGTCAGCACTTCGGCCACGTATGACACGCACCTCGCAACTCCTGAAGCAGCCCATGTTCATCTGGATTGCACTGACACTACATAGCTTGTTGGTACTGGGCCTCACAGTAGTTCTGTCATAGCCACATTCTTGCTGCTCTGAGTATAGCATGACAATACAGAAGAACCCATCAACGCGGCTGATCGACCACTGCATTGGTGATATCAGAAGTAGCTCGGCAGGCCGCCGCGTGTGCCGCATCATCCTGTACAGGCCAAATTGTGATTTACATGTGTAGAAAACCCTGTAAAAAAAACTGTTCCCGCAGAGGAAGCCTGACGTGCATGGACCGTCTCTCGCTCTCCCAGGACGCTGATCATATACGGGCTTCCAGCGCTCGTGCTGTGCTTCATCTACGGCTACAACCCGATAACGGAGCTGCGGTTGGCGTATGGCGAGCTCACGGGGAGCTATCCGCTCTACACACAGGAGCAGCTGGCGAAGGCAAACTCCCCGAAGCGCCCGCTCCTAGTGTGAGTGCCAGTGGCAAGTGTGACATGCGTGGTGCTGGCTGCCTGCAGCGCTGCGCACTTGCCGCCCTGCCGCTCATGTGCTTGCGATCTACCGCAAACCCACACAAAGCTGTGAGCCGCATCCTCCACGTGAGGCATGTGACCAGGGCAAGCGCCACCGCACGGGCAACTCGCCGTACGCGGGGTTCTGCCGCCGCGACGGCTCGCGCACGCTCGCAGCAAAATTCAAGCAAAACTCGACGGTGCGACTGCTTGCTGGTCACGTGTCATGCCGACGGCGTTGTGCGCTCCTCGCTAACGTGCGCAGCGTCGTCGGCCGCACCTACGACGTGACGAGAGGCAAGCACCACTACGCGGGCGATGCGTCGTGCGCGGGGTTCTGCGGCCGCGACAGCTCGCGCGCGCTTGCAGCAAACTTCAACTTTAACTTACGGCGACGCTGCTCGCTATTCACGCGTACTGCCGACGGCGTCGTGCGCTCCTCGCAAACGTGCGCAGCGTCGTCGGCCGAATTTATGATGTGACGAAGGGCAAGCACCACCACACGGACGACTCGCTGTACGCGGGGCTCTGCGGCCGCGACGGCTCGGCGCGTTCGCGACGGGCAAACTCCAATATGAACTTGCACTTTGTACTTCTCCTAAACTCCGACGCAGCGTCGTCGGCCGCATCTACGACGTGACCAAGGGCAAGCACCACTACACGGGCGACTCGCCGTACGCGGGGTTCTGCGGCCGCGACGGCTCGCGCGCGTTCGCGACAGGCGACTTCACGGCGACGGGCCTGACGCCGGACCTCGCGGGGCTGGAGCCGAAGCAGTGCCGCGCCGTCGCGGACTGGGCAGGGTTCTACGACAAGGACGACAAGGCAAGCGCTGCTGTACGCGCACGTGGCATATACATGTTTGTTGCGTGCAGTGTGGCGAATGCATGCGCGTGGCATGTGCATGCCGTTGAGTACGTGCTGTGGTGTGGTGGTTGTTTTGGGGGGGGGGGTGGGGCAGATTTGGGGTGCGGTGAAGCATGCTCAGCAGTTGCTGAACTGGATTCTGCCTGCAGAACATTGAGCAAGCATTGCGCGGTGTTTCGCTCGTGACGCGGTGCGTGCGCTTTGGTTGCTTCATGTATTGAAGGGACTGAGCGTTGCGCACGCTGTCGGCAAAGTTTGGTGTCAGCAGCGCTGGTGTCTTTGGGCCAGGGCGGGGCTGCTGCGCAGCGTTAGGTTTAGGGTTGTAATATGTCGGCAAGGCAGCTATCAGATGTCCGAGCTCATTGTTGGTGTTGCTGTTGGCCGGGAGGGGTGGTGTGACTCGTGGGGTATCAGGGGCATGCAGGCTGCAGGGCTCAGGTTGGCAACGTGAATGAGCAGTTGATCAGTGCTTGTTGATTTAAGCCCAGGTCCATGCAGCGCATGATCGCATTCTGGAAGGGTGAGGGTTAGGGTTCGGATCTCTGCGGCATCCACTCCAATGCCCTTCAGCGTCGAGATGCAGTGTGATGTTCATGCAGCAGTGCTCACAAAGGGGGGGGGGGGGGGGGGGATCCTGCCACACTACGTTTGACTGATCCCACAGAGGCCGCTCTCTGTGCACATAGCTGATCACAATATTGCGCTTTTCCAGAAGGCATGTGCCGCAGGTGCACAATCGTTTCACCGTCACTCGTCACGCATGATTAGGCTGCGGTCGTGCGCATCCATTCCTCCTGTGCAGTACGATGAGGTCGGCAAACTGGTTGGACACTTCTATGATGCGCGGGGGGCGCCGACGGCGGCGCTGCGCGCCTTTGAGGAGTGCGTTGCGGAGGGGGAGAGGGAGGCGATTTAGGCTGCAACTGCACAATTGTTTCGCTGTCACTTGTCACCGCATGACCGTGTTGCACTTGCGCGTGTCCTTTCCGTTCAGTACGATGAGGTCGGCAAACTGGTGGGACACTTCTATGATGCACGGGGTGCGCCGACGGCAGCGCTCCGCGCATTCGAGGAGTGCGTTGCTGAGGGGGAGAGGGAGGCGCAGGAGGCGGCGCGGCTGCGGGAGCTGTATCCGCCCTGCAGCTCGCGGTGGGCACAGGTGAGCGGTTACGTCAGTTACGCCCATTGCGCTTGGAGTGCTCCAACTCCTTTTAGAGACCAAGACTTCACATAGAATGAAGAGTTGGCCCTGTGTAATGCACCTGTGCATCATTAGGACCAATTGTATGCTTGTGCTTGATAAAGTATGGTGCTTGACAGAAGGCCGAGGGGCAGGTGTGCCTACTTGCTTGGCGCAGCACAAGCGTGCAGCGCGGTGCGGTACTAAGTGCCAATGCTGGCCAACGGCTGTAGCACCGCTTTACGAGGCGCTCGTCAACACCACGCAGCTGGGCTAGACTGACTGCGTCGGGACTTCAATAATGCAAGCTTGGGCATACGTGAGCACGGACCTGCTTTCAGTGTGTCAGGCAACAAGTGGAGCATACATTATGCTATGTTTGCTTTGTTCTGACGTTACCCATGGGTGCACATCGCTCACGCTACATGACACACATACGCCGCGTTCGGTACGCCACCGCTCTCGTGAAACGCAGCGCCGCGACCACTGTACGTGCACAGGGGGAGGGGCGCGAGGTCTGTTGCGGTGAGGTGAACAACGCTCATCCGACATGACTTGTGCACTTGCAGGGGGGGGGGGGGGGGGAGCTCAAAGGCTGCATCTGAGACGATACACATGTACACTGCGACCAGCGGGTTGCTCTCAAGATCATCCCTGTTGCTTGCAGAGGGAGGGGGTGAGGTCTGATTCGACGAGGGAGGGGAGCAGCATTGCAGATGTTACATACATGCGCTGCGTCCAGCGGACTGCTCTCAGTCATCGTCACTGTTGCTTGCAGGGGGAGGGGGGCGAGGTCCGGCGCGACGAGGGCAGCGACGGCATCTCAGATACATACATACACTGCGTGCAATGGGCCGCTCTCAATGCTGTCGTCGCTGTCACTCACAGGGGGAGGGGGGGCGAGGTCTGGTGCGACAAGGGCGGGGGCAGCATCGCAGATGATACGCACATGCATTGCGACCAGCGCGCTCTCAATGTCATCGCTGTCACTCACAGGGGGAGAGGGGAGAGGGACCTGGTGCGGCAAGGTGCAGGCGCTCATCCGACATGATACGTACGTACGCTGCGCGCGACACGTGTGCCGCTCTCAACGCTGTCGTCGCTGTCACTCACATGGGGAGGGGGCGAGGTCTGGTGCGACGAGGGGCGGGGGCGGCATTGCAGATGACACATACATGCACTGCATCTAGCGGACTGCTCTCAATGGATCATTTCTGTTTGTGTACTTGCAGGGGGGGGGGGCGAGGTCTGGTGCGACGAGGGCGGGGGTGGGGATGGCGGCAAAGAGAAAAAGGTGCCGCGTAAGATGCACGCGGGGGGCAGGTGCGGCTGTTACGCGGTGGGGCACGCGCTGGCGCACGCGCGCGACCTGCCGCCCTATGAGGTATGTATGTACTGCACCTGATCATGAAAGTAAAGTGCATGTTGAAGTTCAGATAAAATGCCATACATAAGATGTATGCATGTACTGCACTCTTTGTATGAATATTGCCTAGGGCGCGAGAAACCCCAGATGGTGGATGTCCAGCTTGCAACCAGAATTTACGTGTGTCTTGCGAACATGTTGAGAGTGTCTCAATGCGCACCGCCGATCACTTCAAGATGGCATTACCAAATGGCATCTCCCCATGTGCTGTACAGTGTACACCACATGAAGAGTAAAGGGCATGTTGAAGTTCAGCCGAAAGCGCCCGCAGATCATGGCGTGTTGGTCTGCTTGCTTGTCTGAGCAAGCGCGGGGTGCCGACACGACGGAGCAGACTAGGCTTCATGTCGCAGTATGAGCATCCTTCTGCATCATATGAGGCGACCCTAACCTAACCCTATGGCGCGCGCGCGCGATCTGCCATCACACTTCACTTGAAGTATGAGGTATGTAGGTATACTTTAAAGCTACATACCTGATGCTTCAAAAGCAATACCTGTCATGCCACCGCAATGAGGTTTACCCTACAACTGGCCCTAAATGAGGCATGCGCATGGAGCGCAGTCTGGCGTATGCGCATACATGGCGTACCTGCGGGCAGCAGGAGCGCGGCAACCTGTTGCCATATCATATGTCCATATGATGTATGTTGCATACGTGCCGACACACAAAATATATGCTGGCCTACCGAACACGTGAGACCTCTCCATACTGAACACCCATGCTTTGAATGCTAAAAAGCTTGCACACAGAAGTCTTTTTGTCTACTGTGGTTATGGTGGCACTGTTTGACTCGTGGCCAATGACTGCAGCAGCGGCGACCACGGTTATTGGTGGAAGGCACTTGCGGCTAACTTCCCTTGTCACCTGGAGCTCAATGATCCTTTTGATTCGTGTTTCATATGCTATGAGGATCTGGGGATATGCAGACGGACGGACATGCATACCCTCTTTGTGGCCCCTCATTCGGCACGCGTATCGGAGAGAATGTCTGTAGGGGAAGACGTGAGAGATTTCATACATGGCGTGGCTGCTTCAAGTGACCACTGCATTCTGCATTAGCAGCTTCAGCTGTTGTCATTGCAAGCGATGCTTTGGACCATGCTCCATATGCTGAATTGTACGTCGGCATGGCATTCACTTCGACTTGCACTCACCGTATTCGTGTGTTGCTCTGCCCGTCACGGTGCTTTCCGCTCATCAGAATGTCACACTTGATGGTGTACTTCAGTTGTAACTCATCATCTACCTGCCAGTGCAGCATCCGCCCGTACCCATGTGGCGTGCGCTGTTCAATGACCTGCCCACGGCCTTGTTGACTCTGACTCTGACTTGTTGGTCTGCCGCTTTGCTGTTCCTTGGTCCTCGATGCAGGGCTGTGACCCCGAAAGTTCAAGGTGCAAGACGCCATGATGACGACCTTCAAGAAGCCAGTGTACAAGTCCCGGCATACTCTTCCTTTTGTACAGATATGCATTTTCCTGCGTACGCGCCTAACGGTCGCAAGTCAAGGCGTGGCACATGCAAATACTACTTCTTATTTGAAGTCAATAGCACTTGTCTGGCACATGCCAATTGAACCAGGTGCTGTCTACCATCCCCGCATGGTCACGTTGTGTGTCTTTCGTGTGTGTGCTGCTGATTGTGCTGGTGCGAGTGGTGTAGTAATCGGGCATGAACTTCAGGACACTCGCCCTTAGCAGCTGCAGACTCGCTGTGCAATGCTCAGATTTATCTGCTGCATACAGGCACCACCAAGACTTGCACTTACAATGCCAATTAAGTCATTCGCTTTCCTGAAAGCTGAGTGTTGATTATGGCTGAAATAGCGCGTGAAACCCTGAGCCGGGGCGCAGCAGATTGGTTTCTGACACGTGGCACGCATTGATGTGCGACCAATTGAGCCTGTGCCCTACGATGTGAGATTGTGTGCTCCGCAAAGGATGCGGTGTATGACACTGCAACATACAGTAGCAAGTCAAAGCAAAGGTGATCCAAGTGACTGTGAGATCATACTCACAGCGCAGCAAGGCCTCTCAAAGGACCTTGTGCTAGGGTGCTTGTCATGGATGACCTGCTCATGAAGCATACTCCCACGGAAGGCTACTATTAGTGCAGGTGCGTGGTTGTCCACCGGCAGGCCTGGGCCAGCAAAGCGGCAGACTATTATAATGCTTCGAGACATGCACGGATGAACAGAGAAACGCAAAAACAATCAAGTGCACAATGGGTAAAGGTTGCGTCGCATTGATGGCGGACATGGTCCGTTGGTTTTGTGTTTTGTAGGTTGGCACACAATGGGCAGCTGCAACAACCTTTGCCAGCCCCCCCACCAGGTTGCATGGGGGACCGTGCTGCCTTGCACGATGCTAATGCGCTGCCAGAGGCCAGCGGCAGACCTGACTGACCCCCAGGCGCTCGTTGAGGGCAGGCAGATGAGGCACGCGCCCCACCAGTTGACCGCTTTCGAGAGACAGTGCGACGAGCACCTGCTGAGCACTGAGCACTGCTTGCAATGCTGTAAGTGGCACTGCCGTCTTGGGCACACAGCGCAGGGACGTGCCGGGGGGGCGACCACCCGAAAGCGAAGATGGCCTGGTTGCCCCCCCCCCTGCGGCAAGGGACCCGAGAAAGCTGCTGCAAGGGGCACGGAGGAGGGGGGGGGGGGGGGGGACGGGGACGGCACCCCCGTGCGGCAAGGATGCCGTGGGAGCTGCTGCCGAGTCCTGCAAGGGGCAAGGGAGGGGGGGGGGGGGGGGGGAGAGGGCGCCCCCCTGGACGAGGACGGTGCCTGACTGATGCGGCAAGGCCGCCACCTGTGACAGCGAGCAGTACAGGGGCACGGCGGAGGGGAAGGTCGCGCACCTAGACGAGGGCGTGTGACAAGGGCGCTCGAGGAGCTACCGAAAAGTGCACGGGCCACGGCGGGAGGAAAAGGGGCGCACGCACCGCCCGCTCAACGGAGTGAATTCGTGCGCCACAGTGTCATGTCAAGGCTGTACACTTGAAGGAGACACACGTGCAAAACCGCAAGTGCCATGCAGTGACATCATATGCCAGTGAACGTAGGCAGGGTCTCTCTTGGTGGCACAGAACCGGCAAGGCTCGTTGCCAGGCCCCTGCACCACAACAAGGTGGAGACCGCATTCATGGGGGAGCTACCTACACGAGCAAACATGCATGCAACGCCGGCATGAGCAGCAAGCCAAGCCACAATGAAGCGGTATGCACCGCACCCTCAGCAACAGCAGCAGCATGTGTCTCAGACGCTATAAGCGCAAGCCTGGGCCAGGCCATGTGCGAGGGTGGTGCCTGTACTTTTTATTAATTCTCGCTCAGGGCGCGAAAAAGCCCAGATGATTGGCATCTAGCTGTAAGGAATCTACATGTCGTATGACAGTCTGAAAGTGTCGCAACGACAACCACTCAAACGCCGCCGCCGCCAAATGGCATCTCGGGGTCCTCCCCTACGTCCTCCTCCATGTGCCCCCTGTACCTCTTCATTGGCGCTTAACTTGGAGCAATCAGACAAGCACTCACTGTTGAACACAGGCAACGGTCCTGAAGGGCAGGGGGCGGCAGTACCCCTCTCCTTCAGAGGAGGGCACCCATCGGCGGCTAGGCGCCCTCCCGCGGATCATTGTGACCTCTCTCATCACTGCTTAGAGTGCCGACCGTGATCAATCAGGCTGTCGCCATTAGATGGCAGTACGCTCTGTGCCATCACAGCACTGCCGCCGCTGCTGAGCGTCTGGCGCTGTTCAGCAGCAGCAGTGCGGGCCCAGGCAGTCGACACGAGGTCGACCTCTTTGCGCCTGGGGCTTCCTGTGTTCATACAGCAGCGCTTGTCTGTTACTCACCTGGTGTGTGGAGGCGTGGTGCCGGACCGGTTCATGCCCAGGCCAAAGCGTTCTTCGTGCTCTCAACAAAGAGGTGCGCGAACGATATGGTACCTCCAGGCATCTCCCGCCACTTGAACATCCAGTGCTCTGAGAAAGCACTCGGGCTCGTTTCCGGAGCCGATGTGATTACTAGTCTTGTAGAAGCCTTGTAAAAGCCTACTGGAGGTCTCAGCCGCTGGGGCGTAGAACAGGAGAATGTCAACTTTCGCAAGTACGTGATGAGCGAGCCAGGCAGCGATAGCGGGCGCAGGCCTCAGACTAAACTTATACCAGGGCGATAGCTCAGATACACGCCTGCGCAGCTGGCGCGCGTGCCTCTGCGTGGAGCGACACTAGGGATCATCGGCAGCGACACTGCCGATATAAAATATCGCCATCAGGCCTGCCCGCGCATGACGACGGCCAAAACCCTGAAGTTTGTTGCCGCCGCTCTCGCAACAAAGCATCTGGTGGCAAGGCTCGCATATATGTTGTGGCCCGGCCTGCTGCTTCTTGCTGCTCCTTCTCGCCTCTCAGCAAAACCGTTCTCAGCAAAACCGTTACTCTTCTCGAAACTGAAAACACTTTGTTTGCAGAACTAGTTCTGGCTCTGTTCAATCTTGGTCACTTCCAGATTTCCTTCACTTCCAGATTTCCCTGGAATCCCGGTAAACCCCCAAGGTTCGATCAAGGTGGTGTCGGTGTCGGTGCCAGTGTCAACATGTTTTGGGCTCGCTGCAAACTGCCTTTACCCTGCCGTCAGAATCTGGCATGCTGCCGTATGCTGCAAACCCTAGATACTGACTAGCCCAACATTTACACACCAGCTATGGCGTTTCAGTGCAGCTGGCAACAAGCATTTGAAATGCTTTGCAGAATCTGGCTTGCTGCCGTATGCTGCAAACCCTAGATACTGACCAGCCAACATTTACACACCAGCTATGGGGTTTCAGTGCAGCTGGCAACAAGCAAGCATAAATACTTTGCATGCTTGTGGTCTGCACTCATATATCGATGTCTCAGGCAGTGCACCCTGCTGGCAAGTACCAATTAGACGCCCATGCCGCTCTGCTGTTGCCAACAGAGCATATGCAAATGCCAAGGGAAACGTTGCGTGTGTATTGACAATTCCATTGCTTGCAGCATGGGGCCCTCCACCAAAGCGGCAAGGTGTCTCCGCGCGCCGCCGTCAAAGTCATCCAGGATGAGCGCTGCCGTCATTGCGAACCCCACAGATGTCCATGCTGCAATGCAGCGCTGCCGTGCAAATGATTGAACACAAGCCGTCACAACAACTTCCAGGCCTGCGGCAGTGGCCGTCGGAAGCAGCGGGCAGGTGGTGGTGGTGCCGCCGTCAGTCGTCCAGTGAGAGCGCTGCCGTCTCGTACTGTGGCAGACTCTGTTGCGTACCAAAAGACGCCCATGCTGGTCTGCTGTGACAGTCAGAGCATATACACATGTCGTACTGTGGCGGTGTGTACAGTAGGTAGTTACATCCCCACGGCCTGCAGCAGGAGCCGTCCAAGACAGCGGGCAGGTGGTCTGCGCTGCTGTCACAATCTTCCAGGGGTGAGCCCTGCCACCGCACAGGCGTCGCTGCTGCAACTCCAGCGCTGCCGTGCAGACACACTCACAGCGTCTTCACTACATCTCCATCGCCTGCAGCAGGGGGCCGTCAAAAACAGCGGGCAGGTGATCCGCGCTGCCGTCGAAATCGTCCAGGGTCAGCGCCGCCGTCTCGCCAGTGCGCCGCAGGTAGCGCGGTGGCAGCTTCCCCGCGCCCATGCGCCGCGCGTGCTGAGTCGCCTCGAACTCCGGGTGCAGCGCCTCCCAGCGGTGGCGCACCTGCGTGCGCGCGCGGCACGATTTGTTGAAGCTGATGAGCCGCGGCATGCATTGTTGGGGTTGGTGAGCGGCCGGGGGGTGTCACTGTTGAGCATCTGTTGCCGCTTGATGAGCGACCGGGGGGGTGTCACTGTTGAACGTCCGATGTCTGTGGCGGCGGCGCGCGCAACGCGCTAGGTGCGGCGCGGTCGCTGGCACACAGCGTTGCACTCATCCGGCACGTGGCGCCGCGGTATCAACTGCAGGTGCAACGCCTCCCGGCAACCGCATTGACTTGCATCACGAGCATCATGACAGCAGCAGCAGCAGTCATTGTTGAGCATCAACAGCACGCATGGGGTCAGCTCCTCAAGTTCTCGCGCTGCTGCTGCTGAAGAAAGGTGCTCGTGAGGCGTGGCGTAGGACGATGCGTACACTGTGGTGGCCACGCAAAGCGTTTAGTGTTCGCCTCTGGAATGCGGTCGCCGCCGCTGCGCCGTCGCGGCACGACGACAGCACACAGAAATCACACATGGACGTCACCGTCTCGCCGACCGCACAGCAACCAGTGGCATCTGATCAGCATCAGCAAATCACATACTTCAACAGGTACATGTAGATTCTGGTTGCAAGTCCATGGACATCCACCATCTGAGTTTTTTTGCGCCCTCATCGAGACGTAAAATAAAGTACATGTCGTAGGCGCAAGCAGCTCACCATGACGTCCGTGCGCCCGCCGCCCATCCGCCGCGCAATGTCGGACCACCTCCCCGGCCCCAGCTCGCGCGTGAGCGCCCCCAGCTGAGCATCCTCCGCGGGCGTCCACCCCCCCCTCCGCACCGCCGGATTCACCGCCTCCGTCCACTTCTCGCGGCAAGCCGCCGCGGAGCGTCCCCCCTTGACGTACTCCGCGACCGCCTTCCAGTTGATCTTAGGCTCGCCGCCGCCGCCGCCGCCGCCGCCGCCGCCGCCGCCGTCGCTGCCGCCGCCGCCGTTGTCGCCGCTGTCGCCGCCGTCGTCACCGCCGCCGCCGCCGCCGCTGCGCGTTGAGCACGCCTTCACCGCGAGGCACAGGCGGCGCAGCTGCAGCTGCGTCCAGGGGTGCTCCTTGGCGCGGCGCAGGCGCGGGTTCAGCGACTGCGACCAGCGGAGCTGCGGCGAGAGAGGGCGACGGTGGTGGCGGCGCGCGCGAAAGATGTGAGGCGGCGGCGCGGCGGCGGCGCGGGACAGCATCAGAAGCGCTTTCAGGGTGGCGGCGGCGGCAGAGGACAGTGTCAGAAGCGCTCTGAGACTGCGCGCACGCGAGGCGAGTCGGTGGCGGCATCGCCGTACTATCGGCGGCGGCGGCGGCAGCGGCAGTGGCGGCGCGCGCGGGAGATGTGAGGCGGTGGCGGCGGCGGCAGAGGACGGTGTCAAAAGCGCGCTGAAACGGTGCGCGCGGGTGGCGAGTCGGGTGCGGCGTCACCTTGCGTACGCCATTGCAAGCACATGAGTTGTGCACAGGAGACGGATCGGTTACAGTGTCGCCGAACGCTGTTGGCGGCATCGCCAGAGCAAACAGCGTCGCCAGGCACCGCTGGACCCGGTGAGATTGACCCTCGGGCAGCGGCAAGTTGGCCTGCGGCACCGTCGTACAGAGTCAGGCGCACGCGGATGTGTGCGTAGGGGGGCACATCGACTATGGCATCGCCGTACAGGCCGTCGGAGGGGCGCCGAGGTTGTGCACAGGAGGCACGTCGTCTGCGGCGTCGCCAGACACGATCAAAGGGACTCACATGCACCTCCACGCTGGTTGTTGGCGGAACGCTGAGGATGAACGCTCGATCGCGGCGCCGGTGTGGCACCGCAGTCCCTCATCACCGACACGAGGAACACATTCGAATCCGCACGCAGGTGCGCCTCGGCGGCCGACCGTGCTAAGCAAGCCCCAACCATGACACCCGGCGGCGTCGCCGCCAGCGACGATGCAGCCTGCACCGCGTGCCTGCATCACATGGGGTGACAGCGAGCACTGCCGCGGCGCCGTCGCAATGGCTGAATCAGAAAGATGCGTACAAAATCGACACGAGTGAGGTCGACTGACGCGGTGGAGCGTGCGAGAGACTGCCAGAAGCGGTCGCGCAGCGCGGCGTGCTCGCGGTGACTGCGATGTCCAGCGCGCGAGGCGCGCGTCCGCTGCGGCAAAACGCACCCAGGCCCTCGGTGGCACTCACGGCACCTCGTGTGACCAAAGCAGGGCTACAACGTGTCACAAAGCAGGGCTAGAAACAGGCGTGCGGCGCCGTAGGGCACGCGCGGCGCCCACAAACATACGTACGCACCCGGCACTGCTGCCAGTTCTTGGTGCCGACGTCCGCAGCGACGCGCCGCCACGTCTGCGCGCCGTGCGCCTCCACCGCGCCGCGCAGCAGCGCGTCCTCCTCCTCGCTCCACCGGCTGTCCACGCCGCTCGCGTTGAGCGTCTGCTGGAAGTGGCGCAGGCACTGCACCGCGGAGCGCGAGCCGCCGCCGCCGCCGCCGCCGCTGGCGCCGCTCACGTCCGCCGCAACGCCGCACCAGTCGTGCTCGCCGCGCGCGCGCGCCGCCGCCAGCAGCGCCTTCTCCTCCGCCTTGCTCCACGGCGTGCGCAGGGGGGTGACGTGCGGGCCGCACGCGTTCGCCCACGCGGCGCGCGCGTCGTCGGCGCTGCGCATCGCGAGCTTCGCCGTCGACGCCGTGCTGCGCGCCGCCGCCGCCACCGCCTGGGGGGGGAGTGGGCGGGGGGGGGGGGGGGGGGGGGGCGCGCGCAGTGTGCAAAGACCAATGATTGATCGGCAGCCTGATGCGCAGTTTTGTGCGTTGCGCGGTATGTAGTACCTCAGGGTGTTGATAGAATGCAGTTTGCGACTGTGCCTGTGGATGCCGACGCTGTTCACTGATGCATAAGAATGAACGGTAGCCAAAAGTGGATGCCAGCGCCCAGCACACACCCACGCACACAGACACCAATGCATCAATTAGTAGGACTCATGTGCGATACCGCAATGAATCAATGAATCGTTGCAAGTGCCGGAAGAAGACGCGGCCACGCAAGTTCCCCGAGACAGCTGCACAAGCATCCAACTATACATACCCCCCCCCCCCCCCAAAGCACCATACACCGACCACCCGCCAAAGCACCAAATACCTACTTTAAACTGCATCAATGCAAGTACGTCATATACATGCCTCCCAATCCACTGCCATGGTACATCCACATCTGCAGCACATGACTTTCCCCCTCCCGATACCCATACATACCCCCCAGTCCACCGCCGCAGCGTTCGCCGCCATCTGCGCCTCCGGGAACAGCCGCGCCACCGTCGCCGCGAGCGCGCCAAGCTCGGCGCGCGTCCACGGCACGTCCACATTTGCAGTGACACAACATCAAAACACCGCATGCACGCACGACGCACCCAACCCCCTCCCCCCCCCAACCAATCAATACCCATACCCACCTCCCAGTCCACCGCCGCGGCATCCGCCGCGGCGTCCGCCGCCGTCTGCGCCTCCGGGAACAGGCGCGCCACCGTCGCCGCGAGCGTGTCGAGCTCGGCGCGCGTCCACGGCGCCGACAGCGCGCGCGCCGCGCTGCGCGCCTTCGCCGCGGCGGCGCCGCCGGTCGCATTTGCGAAGGCCTCGCTCTCGAGGAAGCGCCGCAGCGCGAGGAACGGCGGCATGGGCGCCGCGGCGCTGGTGAGGCGCGCGGGCTGCTGCATGCGCGTGCAGCGCGCTGCGATGTCTGCGGCGGCGGCGGCGGCGGCAGTTGCGCAGGCGGTTACATGGCGGTTACAGATCATATTTCTTTAGCGCTTTACAGTCGATGCGGCGGCGCTGGCGGGGTGCCCGCAGCGGGCAGCGAACGCGTGCAGCGCGCGGCGACGGCTGAGGCGGTGGTTACACAGCAGTTACGGTCCAAGTACGCTGTGTGCGCTTCAAATGCAATGACTCAACGTCACCGCCCCTCTGCAGCAAATGGGCATGTGCGCCTTCGTCGATCTATATCTGGCTGCTGCTGCACGCTGGAGCATTGGCGCTGACGCCACGGCGCGCCTGTCAACGCCAGTGAAGCTTCCTCCACTGCGGAGGACGGCACAAACTGCAACGTCAAGGCTCCCCCCTTAAGCTCACTGTAAAGTTGAAGTTGCTGCCTGCCAGTGCTCATGCAGCACCGGGATGTGTACACAGCTAGGTGGGCTGCTGTTGTACGTTGCTAATGGCGATCTAACTCTCAATGGCGGCATGTGCGAGCGTTGATGCCTCCGCACGTGAGGTACCACTCTGTGCACGCTGAGTCATCCGCTCTGATGTACTGGTAGACCATTTTTGTCGGGGTTGTGGAAGAGCCCTATAAGTTGTGTGTTGATGCATCTTGGAGTTGCAACGAATGATGATGCCATAACTCATTAAAGGTCTGCGCCGCGCAAGTGGTGGACCACAAACTTTGCGATGTGTTTCGGTCGGAGTATCGTGGGGGCAGGCTCAACAGCAGCCAGAGACGCATGGAAGTTGAAGGTTATCTGCCCTTCGCAGAGGAACTTCAAGTATGTCTGGTGTGATGGTTGCGGCGCCAAAGCGCCAGACGATCATTACAACACTTGCTACGAGTAGAGACAGCTTATCAATACCTCAGGATGCGCAACTTCTGCATTGAGCGTTTGCCAACCATGCATCGCGCTCCCACAAGTCGCGCACGCACCCGCTTGGAGCTCCGCTCTCCTGGCCGCGTTGGCATCCAGCACGGCATTCAGCTGAGCAATGCGCGCCTGCAGCAGCGCAATCACAGCATCGCTCGCCGCCCTCGCCTCCGCCTCTGCCCCGCCCCCGTGTGCCGCCGCTGCCACCGCCGCCGCCGCCGCCGCCCTCGCCTCCGCCTCCCCCCCGCCCCCCTGCGCCGCCGCTGCTGCCGCCGCCGCCGCTGCCGCCGCCGTCGCCGCCGCCGCCGGCTCACCCGCTGACTGCAGCTGCTGCTCAGCACCCAACAGCGGCGGCGGCGGCGGCGGTGGCTGCGACGCTGACTGCAGCTGCTGCTCAGCACCCCGCGGTGGCGGCGGCTGCAGCGGCAGCGGCTGCGGCGGCGGCACTTGAAGTTGTGGTGCCGGGGCCAGCGCAGTTGGCGGGGCCTGCACCTGCGGCAGCGGCAGCCACCACTGTCCGAGCGCCGCTGCGCCGCGTGGCGGAAGCAGCGGCTCCGGGAGCAGCGGCGCGCCCGGAGGCGGTGCAACCTCTGAGGACGCCTGCAGCGCGACCGGCGCCACTGGCAGTTGGCGCTGCGCTGGTGCCTGAGGCTGCGCTGCCTCTGCTATTGTGGGCTGCAGCGGCGGCGGCAGCTGCGCTGCTGCTGCTGCCGCTGCTCCTGCTGCGCTCTCGCTCACCGGCGTCCTCGTGAGAACAGGGAAGGTGGGGGGTGGTAATACTGCAGGCATCGGCGGCGCTCCTGCTGGTGCTGCTGCCATTGCGAGCAACGCTGCTGCCGGATTCGATGGCTCCGTTGCGATCGTGATAGGTGTTGCGGCAGTGGCTGCTGGTGTGGTTAATGGTAAAGGTGATGCTGTCTGAGCTGGTGCCACAGGCGCACCGGAACTTAAGGACAGCGGAGCACAAGCTGCTGCGCCTGCTGCAACAGCGGCAGCTGCTGGGGTAGGCAGCGACTGTGGCAAGAGGGCGTGTTGCGCTGCTGCTGCTGCTGCTGCTGCTGCTGCTTCCGCCGCCGCCGCCGCTGCTGCTGCTGCTGCTGCTGCATCATCGGCGTCTTGCCGCGCGCGCTTCCGTATGGGCAGGTGCAGGTGCTGGTTCGGCATCGTACCGGCGGCCTGCGCCAGCACGCGCAACGTCGCAGCAGCCATGTGAATCCTACTGCTACATACGCACGTTGCGCAAGGCGGTCAAGGCTGCCCTTAGGGTCTACGGTACGACCTCAATGCATTTTGCAGTACCTGTGTGATGTGCAAGTTGCCAAGTGTAATGCATACACAGCGGAGAATTGCACGATGAGAAGCTGATAGCCTGCCGCAGGAATCAGCCTTCAGGACAAAACGAGAGCAATTAAAATTTTAAACCTCAGATGGTCGGCACATCGCGAATCAGCTCCAATGTGCAAACATGATGTTCCACTGCAAGGCGACTCAAAAACAGATGCTATCACGAGATACCTGAACGCACCTCCTCGCCGCTCCGATTTCTGTTCGGATCGTATTCAAACTTCAAGCTGTTGAAGTCCCCAACTTCCATGCTCTGCACGTGTTCCACACACATACACCGCTACCTCCTGTTGCTCTGCCGGGCGTAGATCGCCAGAGCTTTCAAGCTTCTAACAGACAAGCCGGGAGGCAATCGACATGGCCCGAACTGCGGTGCTCGTGCTGTCATCATGTGTCCTGCTGCTTGCACTAGCAGTGGTTCGATCACAATGGGATGGCGGCATGGATCCTAGAGAAGAGGAGTACTTTGCTGCGCGCATGAGGCAACCCCAGCGACAAGGAGGGCTGTACCAGGAGCCTCAGCGCAAGTGAGTGCTTTTCTTTTCAAAGTTGGTGCATTCTCAGTCGCATGTTTCACGAGATTACACATTCAGATGTGCGGTGTGCATAACTGTACAGTCGCAGCTAATATTGTGCGCAGCTCCTCACTCTGGATCATGCACAACGCCTTCTCTGTCAAGCGCTACTGCCCAAGTAGGTCGCGTGACACGTTTTTGTCACAGCTACCTTGAACGCGTGACATTACTCGGCTTGGTGAAGTCAGGAAGCACGGGGCTCAGCGGACGCATCACCTTATCAGTTACTCCAATATGATCAATGTGTGGATTCACTTATGCTTCAGACTCACGCACACCGGTACTGCCAAACCGAAACGGTTGCTGGGCTTGCTCTCACCATCCCTCGCCGAAAGCCTGCACCTACACACAACAGATACTTTTGAGCGGATTTGAACGAAGCATGCCTCATGGACATTGCCGCTCTTGTGTCTGCAAGGCAATCCATGCTGCCACTCGTGGGAGGACTGGTGGGCGGGTGGCTTCTGGACATGCAGCTGACTCGGAAGGCGGACCGGAAGAGGAAGTTGTCGCATGAACACGACAAGAAGGTAAACCGCATCCTTTGAGTAATGATGGTCACCTTTGAAGGTGCATCATTTTTTAACTTCCCAGTTGCCAAGGTGATCGACTCTGCGCAAAGGCATCCGCCATCGCATGCGTATGGCGATGGTCCAGTGCCCAGTTGCACCGTGTGCATGGCGAGTTGCGGTCCAGTTTTTTTAAAAAGCTTGGCGTTGTCTGCCCCTGCCCATTCTCTGGGCATGCCGGCCATGACGTCGGGGTCAAAGCCCGTGCATGCTCTGTTTCCAGGATGACCAGGCCAGTGGAAGGTACAAGTGGGCGGAGAGCATTTCACGTTCTGGACTGATCGTGCGCGCATTCGCAGGTTGCACACGCACCTTCAAAGGCAATATAATACGTTGGCTCAGAGGCAATATAATATGAAAAACGAATCAAAAAGATCGTTGAGCTCTAAGTGACAAGGGATGGTTAGCCGCAAGTGCCTTCCACCAATAACCGTGGTCGCCGCTGCTGCAGTCATAACATGTTGGCTGACCCAAGACACTGCTGACACACAACTGCGCAGCTGACAACTGCGCTGTGATGGGCTCAGAATGCAATCTGGCCACAGCCTCCAAAGAATCGCGGGACTAAGGCGCCCGCGCGGTGTACTGCAGCTGAGTGCGTACTTCAAGTAGCAGGTTTCATTTGCAGTCAAGCGGCATGGCTCAGCTTCAAGGCCTGCGATTGGTCCCGTGTTATGAAACCGACGAGCTGTGCAGCCCGGGTCGGCAGCGACAGCGCGCAAAAACCGTTACCTCTTGTGAAACTGACGCGCTCCGGTCGGCGCTCCCCCTGTCGTCGTCACGCACGCCAGGCGCTGGCGCAGCGGCTGCAGAAGCACCGCAACGCGGAGGTCAACAAGAAGCTGGTGAACCTCGCAAATCTGGAGGCCCTCGTGGAGGACGCGGAGCTGCGCATTGAGGAGCTGCAGCAGGCGGCGGTGGACGCCGGCATGGACATCAGCGCCACGCAGGTGCGCATACATGTTACTTTTTCATATAAACTTCCATATAGGTATATCCATCTATACTTCAAGACAATGCATCTATGGCGCTTGTGGAGGAAGCGGAGCTGCAGCAGGCGGCGGTGGACGTCGGCATGAACATCAGCGCTACGCAGGTGTGCACACACGAAGACTTGAAGTCTTTACTTCCAAGCAGCCGGACGCGAACCACGGCAACAAGATCTCGCGCGTCAAGTTCTACAATCATGTCTCAGCAGTATGCGCGTGCTTGACCAGTGTACATGCGCAGGGACATCACACGCATTCCTCACACTGGAGCGTTCGGATGAACCAACTGGCAACAACTGCTGCATTGCTCATCGCTCGCAGGCGGAGGTCGACTACGAGGAGTTCAAGCAGCCGGACGCGAACCACGACAACAGGATCTCGCGCGCCAAGTCCACGATCGTGTTTCAGCCGTATGCACAGTGTGCGTTGTGCATGTATGCGCTTTTGAGCACATACATGCAAATATGGGGACGTTAAAAACCCGCATGATCATGAATAGGTACTTCTGGTGAAGTAATCGAAATGTCCGCGCCGCGCCGCAGGCGGAGGTCGACTACGAGGAGTTCAAGCAGCCGGACGCGAACCACGACAACAGGATCTCGCGCGCCGAGTTCAACGCGTACATCGCGGACTACCTGCGCCAGTACCCGCACCTGCGCCGCGAGGACATGCCCAAGTTTGAGGACTTTGACTCTAGCCGCGACGGCTCCGTCAACTTCAAGGAGTGGCAGATGTACCTCGAGAGGCAGCGCAAGGAGGACGCCGCGATCGCGGCGGCGGAGGCGGCCAAGAAGCAGGCGGCGGCGGGGGGCGGCGCTGCCGCGAACCAGTACCGCAGGGCCTAAGCGGGGGGGGGGGGGGGGGGCTGTGGCTCCCGCAGGGGAGGGGCGGGGGGCGGTCAGCATCAATGCATTAGTGAATGGATGAGTATTGTGCCGGAGATGTGGTTTGTGCATTGAGTGGTGAATGTTGTGGTGGTCTCTGAGTGTTCATGCACAGTTGAGGCGTGATGATGATCGCGCCAAGCTTCAAGTACTTGAACTTGCATCACCATTGAGGGTGTGCCTTTGCATCAATCGACTGCAGGGACTGACACGTGTGATGTGAAAACAGTAGCGCGCGGTGGCACCGAGATCAGCATTGCGGCAGCGCACAGGCCGGGGATATGGTCAGCGACCGGCGAGTGGCAGGCACTGAGGTGAATGAGGTGTGGGGTGGCTCCCAATTTCTGCGAGAAAAAGATTTTGGTATTGCGATGATCACACCAGGTTGTTCAACAATGAGGTATAGACACCCATGATCTAACCTTGTTCCTTGCAGACATGGGAGAGTCACTCCGCATCTCACCCATCTCAAGCACGGTATGACAGTTGCCATCGACATGTGACTGATGGTGTGTATACCGACACACCAGCTCCTGCGGTGTCTGCAGCGAGCTCGCGCATCTTGTTGCTGTCTCGCTGAGCATTGGCGACATGGCTGAGCAGTGCTGCGCTTCAAGGACAACAAAGTGACGAAGAACCGAAACCTGCAGACAAATTGAGCATGCATGCTGCAGGGTGTCGTCGCGCTGCGCATAAAGAGCACAGGCGCAGGTGCACCGGGACCACTCATCAGAAGGGTTCGACTGCCAACATGTTCAATGAGCACACGTGCTGAAGACTGCCGCTGTCCCGCACACGCCTGCGCGGCAAGTGGCGACACATGCACCACAGTGGCTAGGCGCTCTGCCTCTAGCATGCTTGCACTACTACACCACTGCAGTAGTGCGTGCACGGCACCATTCATGCGCTGCATCACTCAAGGCACAGATGCGCGCACAAGTGTGCGGGGGGTCAATCAGCGCTCAGCAACAGCTGCGATCGACGCAAGCGCGCGTGCAGCGCGAGCCAAGCACCGCATGCAGCAGCATGAAGCAGGGCTCTTTCATGAATGAATGGCTGGGGCGAGCTGTATTATGGGTGCGCGCGCGCGGGCAACATTAATTTTTACAAAACTGGCCGGGGACCCACTCGCCGTCTGTTCTAGGTTTTCGTAGTGCGCCGCGCGCCTCGTGGGCAGCGGTGCGAGAGCGCGCCTGAACCGGCGTCTTCGCCCACGCGTTTGAAGTCCTCTCCACAGATAACCAACCACAATCACATGCTCCGTGCGCGTCGCGATGAGTTCACGCGCGCGATCCGAAGTAACACACAGGCCGAGAAAGTAGTACAAGGCGGCGACGGCGGCAATTTGCACTGAGGAGGGGGCGCCCGTTCGTGTGAAGGCGTGTGTAACTGCTAGTGCGCGTATGTGCAAGCGTGCATGCCCCGTGCGGCAGCGCGGCGCCGCGCGCTGTCGGCGGGCCCCTAAACGGAGCGCTTCCGCCGCTTTCGATCTCTGAAGAAAATGGATAGTCCAAGTTCTTGCTGTCATGTGTGTCCAGTTCCCACAAATATGCGCGCCGCCCCCGCGCGCTCAAATCCTGAGCTACGACGCCGGAAGCGCCGGCTGGAGCACTGCTGCCTGCTGCCACGGCAAGCAGCGCTCAGGAGGCGATGCCTCGCAAGATGGATCCAAGCGCTTCGTCGCGGATGCCCCCCCCGGAGGGGGGGGGCACTATTCCGCCTGCGGAATGGCCCCGCTGGCTGTGCGCCACAGGCGCCAGCGCATTGCGCCACCTCCCGCGCGCGCGCACAATCGCTTTGCGAGGACAGCGCATGCGTGATGCGCGCGTGATCACCAGCTTTGTTTGTTTCAGAAGCTGTAGTCGGCGAGGCTCTCCTCGGGCCGCTCGTCGAGCAGGAGGCCGAACAGCGGCTCCATGCTGAGCGACGTGGACTTGCGCACGGGCTCCGAGGGCGCGTCGCCCAGCGGCGGCGCGGGGGCGTCGGGGATGCCCTGCGAGAACACCTGAAGATTCCAAAGGGGGGGGGGGGGGCTGAAGTGAGTATGAAGGTATGGGAAGGGCAGGGGGGGGGGGGGGGTGCTGAAGTGAGTATGAAGGCAGGGAAAGGGCAGGGCTATAGTAGAGGTAGGTAGGGTTAGGGTCAGGGCTTTAGGAAGGGTTGAGGATAGGGGTGAAGTGAGGCGCAGAGACAGCAGATGAACGTTTAGCCATCACGGCGCGAAGTCCAGGTCGGTACTCAATTAGGGCTAGGGTTGGGGCTAGGGTGCGTGGGTCCGAGCCAGAATGTCGACCTGTGATGCCGCTTGGAACTCGGCGGCAACGTTGTGCCGCTGAAGGCTGACTACATCACTGCGCAGAAATCGCTTTGTAAAAATCACGTCGCTTCGTAAGAACGACGCGCTGTATGGGTGAGGGTGCTTCGCGAAGACGGCAGCTGCGTGCGATGCGGCCGGGCGAACCCCAGCTCCACCGCCGCCGCGGGACAGACTCAGCGATGACGCGCGCGCTGCGCGAGCCGCGCAGTGCCGAGCGCGAGGACGCCGCGCCGGCGCTGTTACAGTAGCTCCATGGTGGCCCGCTGACCAGCGACTACCCAAAACAACAAGGCGAAAACGACGGCATGTGCTCGCTTTCTAGGCTCCTAGGAGCAACAGCTGCACGGCAGGGGCCGCACCTCCGAGGACACTGGTCCATGCCGTCTGATACTGCACGCGCCGAGAGGCACAGCCGCGCTGACAGCCTCGGCAGCTGCGCTCCGGATGACGTGGGGCAAAGCTCAGGAGTCACGATGCTGCGACGCGATGGCGCTCGCAATGAAGCTGCGCTCGCAGTGAGGTCCCCCCCCCCCCCCCCCCCCCCCCCCCCCCACACCCTCCTCCCCTTCGGACGCCGATGGCATTCAAGATGGGGTGCCCCGTCCCCCCCTACCCCTCCCAACATCGCCGGCATACCCACACTACAGACACCCACGCTACCGACACCTCGCAACCTTTAACAGTGAAGTTGCACCCACCAACGCCGCGACTCCAACGGCGCGTTGCGCTCGCAATGAGGTGCCCCTCCCCCCCCACACCCACCCCGACCCCCCAATCAACGTCCGCATACCCGCATCACTAACATACTTCAACAGTGAAGTTGCAAGCGCGCGCACTCGCCAGCGCCGCGACGCCGACGGCGCTCGCAACGAGGTACGGCGCGCCCGGCAGCGCGGACGCCTTAAAGTAGCTCATGAGCGCGCCGCAGACGAGGGAGCGACAACCCTCGATTGATGTGAGAGAGTGCTCAGTGTCACTGTGCTGCAACACCGATGGCGCTTGCATGGAGGTCACACACGCACTCACCAGCGCCGCGACGCCGACGGCGCTCGCAATGAGGTACGGCGCGCCGGGCAGCGCGGACGCTTCAAAGTAGCTCATGAACGCACCGAAGACGAGGGGGCCGCTCGCACACCCACTAGACTGGCACTCACATACTTCAACAGTGAAGTTGCACTCACCAGCGCCGCGACGCCGACGGCGCTCGCAATGAGGTACGGCGCGCCGGGAAGCGCGGACGTCTCAAAGTAGCTCATGAGCGCGCCGAAGACGAGGGGGCCAAAGCCCTCGGTGAGCGCGCGCACGCCATTGATGGTGCCGAGCACCTCGCCCTGGGCCTCGAGGCTGACGCTCTTGCTCACCAGGCTGCTCATGGAGGGGTAGAACAGGTTGCTGCAGGTGGGGAGGGGGGGGGGGGGGGGGGGGGGTTGCTGAGCCTCATGCATGTTCTTGTCGCTGAAGAGACGGGTACTTGGAAGACGTATACATACAAACTGCTCTAAGGCGGTAAGAGATTGCTGCCGGGGGGGGGGGGCAGGGGGGCCGTTAATTGTGTGTTTGTGTGGCTGAGCCTCATGCCCCCCCGGCAGAGCGCGCTGTGACACGGGTGCGTGCAGGGAGCTGCGCGCCGGTTCGGTGGTGGTGCTACCCCACTTGAACTTGAAGAAATCAAGAACTAGCTTCAAGTAGGAGCTGCCTCGCCTGAGCAGGCTGCCGCCATGCTAACAGTGGAGCCCAACCTGAAGTTGAACACAGAGCCAGGGCACGTGCAGCATGAAACTGCAAGTTGACGCTCCTCACCTGAGCGTGCCGCCCGCCATGCTGGCGAAGATCATGCGCCTGGAGTCTGCGAAGCCGATCATGATGCACTGCGCGGCGAAGCCCAGGAGGCCGAGCTGCATGGTCCGCTTCTCGCCCATGAAGGGGACCTGGCCAGAAGACACGGGACGGGGTGCACGAGGTGTATCTAGTGAGAGGCGCTCATTGAGTAAACTGAATTCATGATGCGAAGGTCGCCATGAGAGGCGCTCATTGAATAAACTGGGCACATGGTGCAAAAGAGTCGCTCCTTGATTGACTAGATTCCATGACGCCACAGGTTGTAACGAGAGGCGGTCATTCATGAATCGGAGTCATGATACAAAGGCCGCCAAGAGAGGCGCTCATTGAATGAGTTGGACTCATAAGGCACAAGGGCGTCATGAGAGGCGCTGTCTCATAAACCGGATTCATGGAGCGAACGGTCATTGAGGGACGCGCTCATTCAATGAATTGGATAGCCCGCACGCGTCCCGTGAGGCCTGCGCGCATCAGCAGCCCCTGAGGTGAGGAGTGTCACCACTGTCAGTCACATGTCAGTTGAAGTCTCAGGTGACCCGCCCACCTACGCTCATCCACTAAATGTTGCAGGTTTTAATTCCTCTGCCTCTGACTGCATGCTATTGACGCTGTGCACGTCATGTCGCGCGCGCATGACTCCGCGCAGAGCGCCGCCCCGCCGGTACGCACGCACCACCGCCGCCTCCGAGAGCGCAGCGCAGAAGCCGAACGCCCCCACACCCCACGTCCACAGCCAACGCTGCGCAGCGCAGCGCCATCTCTCACACTTGCACGACTCCCTTGCTGCGTGCGTGACGCGCACATCAGGCAACTGCAACTGCGCACACGGGAGCGTGAAATCACCAGTACGTGCACGAGCACCGCCTCCGAGAACATGCGCATAGCCACCGCACGCCCTGATGCTAAAGCGTCAATCGCTGATAATGTGCAGCGCAGCGCCGTTTCTCAGAAGTGCACGAACTCCCGCCACATATGCGGTGCATGTCCGGCACTTTGAAACTGACACTGAAACTGTGACTGCCCTCAGGCCGCGCCGCGCTCACCGGTATGCGCACGAGCACACCTCTGAGAACATGATGCAGAGCCCAAAAGTCCCCACGCCCACACGTTAACAGCCGACACTGCGCAGCGCAGCGCCATCTCTCACAATTGCACGACTTCTCGCTGCGCACGTGACGCGCACATCATGCAACTGCAACTGCGCACACGGGAGCGTGAACTTACCAGTACGCGCACGAGCACCGCCTCCGAGAACATGGTGCAGAGCCCGAACGTCCCCATGAGCTGGCCGACCATGACGGCGTCGAAGCCGATGCGCTTCTGCCGCACAACGTACACCATGAGCGTGCTGACCTGCGGCGCAGCACGAGTGCGCGTTCGCGAGGGGAGAACAAAGGGTGCTCAGGTGAGGATAGCCGCCCACCCGAATGACGCGCGTTTTCGAGAGGGGAAAAAAGAGGGGAGGCTCAGGGAAGGATGGCCGCGAGCCGGAATGACGCGCGTTTTCGAGGGGGAAACAGGGGGGGGGCTCAGAGGAGGATGGCCGAGAGCACGAACGAGCATGCGTTTTTGAGGGGGGAACAATGGGGAAGCTCAGGTGAGGATGACCACGAGCCCGGAATGACGCGCATTTTCGAGGGGGAAACAGGGGAAGGGGCACAGGTGAGGATAACCACGAGCCCGGAATGACGCGCGTTTTTGAGGGGGATACAGGGGGGGGGGGTTCAGGGTGAGGATGGCCGAGAGCATCAATGAGCGTGCACGCTCGCCTGAGTTCCGTGTGCATCCGCTGCGCAGTGGTTTTGCATGTGACGCGTGAGCAATGTGGACGCGCAGGCTGCACACGTGCATTCGGAGCGCGCGCGGACGAAGGCGGCAACGGGCGCTCCAACTTCAGGCTCGTGCGGCACAAGTGACACACTGTCAGCGGCAGGTTGCCGCCGCCGCGAATCATCTTTGACAGCATAGCACATTCTGTGTGGGGTCTGGTGCGCGATCACATGCACTCGCCACGCGCAGAGTCGGCAGCGCTCAGCCCAGTGCTCAGGCACAGCAGCAGGCAATCGCACGGCAGAGACGCCTAAAGCAAAGGGCGACGAGAAGCACTCAATCTGCCACTCGAAGCCGCGATTGGGATTGAGTCCAGCGAGCACACAACTCCCGACTCGTCAACTCGTAACTCATCATCGCACACGTCAAACCGCCACTCACCACAGCCCACACGCCCGTGTAGTACAGGAAGACGACAGCGGCGACGCGGTGCAGCACCGGGTCGCCGTCGAACGCCTTCAGCGCGCTCCACGGCTGCGCGGCGCGGTCCCGCGCTGCCGCCGCCGCCTCCGCCGCCGCTGCTGCCGCCGCCGCCGCCGCGGCGCTCCCGCCCTCCACGTCAACCTCAAGTTGAACTCGCCCGTCGATCGTCGTCTGGAACGCCTCGCAGGCGCTGCCGCAGCTGCTGCCGCCGCTGACGTACCTGCCCCCCCGCTGCTTGGCGAAAACCCCCTCCCCCGCCGCGCCGTATGAATAGTCCGCGTCCGTAGCCGTCCCCTTGCGCGAGAGCAGCTGCTGCGAGGGTCCGCGCGAGAGCGCGAAGGTGGGGGACGGGCACGCGCCGCCGCCCCCGCCCTGCGCGTCGCCGCCGCCGCTTTCCGGCAGCACCAGCAGGATGTAGGCGAGGTCGACGAGGGTGAGGATGACAGTGCTCAGGAAGACGGCGCGCGCGCCGACCTCGCGCGAGAGGTACGCGCCTGCGACGGGGCCGACCGAGTAGCTGAGGCCGAAGGTCGCGAGCGCGAGGCCGTAGGCGGGGGCGCGCTTCTCTGCGGGGACGAGGTCCGCGATGTACGCGAACGCGAGGGGGAAGGTCGCCGCGAAGCACCCCGAGAGCGACTGCAGGACGACGAAGACCCAGAGGGAGGAGGTGAAGGCGAGGGAGCACCAGGGGAGGGTGGTGCCCAGGACGGTGATGAGGAGGCAGCGGCGGCGCCCGATCGAGTCGGAGAGGCGGCCGAAGGCGGGGCACGCGATGAAGGCCAGGCAGCCCTTGCAGGTCTCTATGGCGCCTATGACGTGATAGGTCCAGCCACCGAAGAAGCTCACCATCATGCCTGTGAAGCATCAGAGCAGAAAGGGGTGGCCAGTGCGATGAGGTGCTGCAGCGATGCGATTTGGCAACTGATTGCTGTGCTTCTTTGGAGCTGCACACGAGATGACAACAGACGTGGTATGTGTAACAGCCAGCACGATCTGACATGTGAGACGCAAGTACGATAAGTTGCTGCAGCGAGCGATGCAGCGTTGACATCTGAATGCTGGATTCAGTGAAGCTGCGTACAAAGACGATCAGACATGTGCACATAGCAGCGATCACGATGCGTAAAGGCACAGCAAGCTGCACCATGGGAACTGTTCCGCGATGTGCGAATGCAGATCAGTGTGTGCGTGCCCCGCTCACCTGGTACCAATGATCGTGCCATTGCAATAGCGAGATACTCGTAGAAGAGCACCGGCAGCACGTATAGGAACCGCTGCGACACCGGTGGCCCGCATACACCCTGCAGATCAGACAGAAACGGACGCCGATATCAGCTTACAGAACACATGCCGTCAGCTGCATATTGCGCTCACACTCACATCTGGTGGAATGCCAGCCTTCCCAGTCGCTTTCATGTTGAAGCCTAGCCGCTCATCCAGCGTTGACGCTCGAGACCTGGTGCCGTGGCTCTGGTGTGCATATGGCATTGAGCTGTTACGCAGTTGGAGCCACAGCCCTGCAGAGCAGACTTGCCACTGCCAGCCGCAGCAGTGGGCGCTGGCGCGTTGACAGCCACACACACCCTGTCCTGAAACGCCACCAGAGAGAAAGTGGCGTGTGTGTCTGAAAGGCCATCATCTCATCATCATCCACTTGTTGAAGTGCACCTCATCGAAGCTCGTTCCTTCAGGATCCTTTTGCAAGCTTGCTTTGTGCGTGGCGCAGCAGCGTAGCCAGCGCTGAAGGCTGTGCTTTGATCAGAACCTAATCCTGAGAGGAGGCGGGCCCGCCCTCTGGGCGCTGGCGGGCGCGCTGGCGATCGCCCCTGTCAAGGCTGCAGATCCATCGTGCCTGCAAGGAACCCAGGTACACAACGTCAGCAAATGCCGTTTCCTGCACTGTGCATCCACTGCTGACTGATCGTCTTCATCAGCTTCTACGACCCTCAGGACCGCTTGCATGTGTCAAATGCCATCCGATCCAGTTTGGCTCCAAGTTGATGTTCAGCAGCCCTGACGTTCAGCAGCCCTGAAGGTTTCACAGCGCCCCCGTAGCTACGGCTGTGGCAGTGTTGCCGAGGGAGGGTATGAGTCGGGCACAGAGGCAGGTTGGGGAAGGGTTGAAGTTGAGACTAAGAGTGACGCTGCAGCGCATTGTATGACGCCCACATTTGTGGCGCGCTCGTAGCTGCGGCGCCAAGGGAGGAGGGTAAGGGTTAAGTTTAGGGTTGTGGTAGGGGCAACGCAGGCTCACGTAAGGATTAAATTTGAAACACGTTGCGCAGCAGTGCTTCGCGCATGGAGCCCACACTGCGGCGGCTGCAAGGTGGCCTCGTAGCTGCGACAGCGGCACGAGAGGTCTTGCTGAGGAACTCAGCAGATTAACCCCTGTGAGTGAAAGACATGTGACACGCATGGGGTTGGATTAAAATTTTCAGTTCAGATATGGCGTCCTTTTGAGTATGGGCTGCACCGCATCGCGCACACAGCCTACGTCTTTAGCGCCCTCGCACCTGCGGCGATTATTATTTCGCCACGTACGCCCAAGGGAGAGCAGGCAGGGCAGACACACTCAGGCATACTCCACAAGCAATGATGTACATGTCGAGGTGAGTGCCAGGATTGGCAACCGTTGGCTGCTTTCATTTCGCTGAAGCGGCGCGTCAATGTTCTGATGGTGCCCTGGACATTCAAAAGGAGTGATCACCACAACTGACGAATGACGCGTGCAAGGTGTGCGATACCGCAGCGCGCGCGCGAGAGGTGCAGAGTGTTAAGGTTCTGCTGACGCGTCTGATCTGCGCCGAGCTGGCGCTTCTGATGCGTGACATAACTTCACTGGAGCACCGTTGGGCAGCATCTAGCACGCAGCGCAAGGCGAAACGGGCTCCAATCACCGCTGTCGACCCAGGCTCTTGGACTCTCGAGGATGTGTTGGCAAGAGGCAAGGCAGGATGCCTGGGATGGTGGCGCGTACGCCTCTCTGTTTCGCTCCACTGAATTGATTTGTTTGATACTGAATCATCCATTAGGCTCAAAAATCTTTCATTACTGATTTTTGTCATTGTCCCCCCCGTGCTGCTGGACTCAGGGCGCGACCGCGTGCTGCCCCACCGCTGCCTGCAATGACATCTGCGGCGGCACCGGCTGTGACCTGCTTCCAGGAGGCTACCTCAACTGCTGTCAGAGCGGCATCGCCACGCTGGGCCGCCCCTGCTCCCTGTACGATGCCCCATGCAGCATGGCGCCCCCTATCACCAGCACACCCACGGCGCCTCCGACCACTTCACGACCCACGCCTCTGCCGACATCGCCGCCCACTACTGTGCCTCCAACGGCACCGCCCACTGTGCCACCGTCTGCGCCACCGACTGCGCTGCCCACCGCGCCACCGACTTCGCCTCCCACTGTGCCTCCAACGACACTGCCCACTGCGCCACCGACTGCGCTGCCCACTGCGGCGCCAGTCACCAGCAAGCCTACGGCGACGCCGACGTCAGCTCCGGTGACGCCTGCGCCAGCGACGCCGAAGCCCAGCACCGCGCCGCCAACGCCGCTGCCCACTGCGAGACCGGCGGATCCCGCCTGCGCGCTGGGCACGCGCAACGCGGTGAGCGAGCACTTGAAATGAGAGACACAAGTGAGGATGATGATGTGCCGCAGACCCACAATGGAGAATTTTCTTCAGCCCCCGGTCGCGCATCGCAGCCCCCCTCCCTCCTCAGCTCACGCGCCCCCAACACCAGGCATGTCGTTGATGCGCGCTCCTCTCAAACCGCCTGGATCAGCGCGGCGCTGCTGCGCCACCGCATGCGACGGCGCGGCAACACATGTGTCTGCGCAGGTTGTCTATTGTGTGCGTGCGCCGCGGGCGGCAGCGGTAGGCGCAGGGCTTGCCTCAATACCTACCTACTCTCTCGCCGTGCCGCGCCATGCCGCCAGGACTCCACGGCGTGCTGCCCCACCGCTGCGTGCAACAGCATCTGCGGCGGCACCGGCTGCGACATGCTCCCCGGCGGCTGGCTCAACTGCTGCGCCAGCGGCATCGCGACCCTGAGCCGTCCGTGCGTCAGTTACGAGGCGCCGTGCTCCCTGGCAGCTGCAACGAACCCGCCCACTGGAGCTCCGACTACGAGTGTGCCCACGGTACTGCCCACAGCCGCGCCAGTGACTGCGAAACCGACGGCGGTGCCGAGCGCTGCGCCTTCGGCTGTGCCTACGGCAGTGCCCAGCGCAGCTCCCACTACAGCTGTACCCACAGGTACGGTTTACGATGACTGGATGTGATGGCGCTGTCGGTGCATGTACTTGAGTACCTTTGGAAAGCGTCGTCCACAGCATTTGCTGCGGACGTTGACGAAGAGTGCTGTAGCTGCGCTGACGGTTTCATCTGCTTATGGCGGCTGCGCGCTGCTGCGAACACCGCGACGGCATTCGATTCTGGGCGAGCTGCGACGGGCGGCATGCGCTGCCATGCGGCGCACTGCTGTGCTTCTGCAATGTGTGCCACTATTTCTATTGTGCGACACTCTGAGAGGTCGCATACGCTGCACTGCCGTCAAGTGCTGCACTACCTACTTCCGCATGCACCTGCCAGAGTGTTACCAGTAGCGCCGCACGCGCGCCGCCCGCACCATAACTGAAGTTCGTGCCTCCTGACATTGTACACGCGCATGCTACGTACCCAACGGGGCTGAGCTCCGCCTCTAACACTCTCGTGTGTCCCGCAGCTCTGCCCACGGCCATGCCGTCGCTTACGCCGACAGTTACACCGACAGTTACGCCGACAGTTACGCCGACCACGGCATCGCCCACCGCAGTGCCCACCGCTAGACCAACTGCCTTGCCCACTTCGGCAAAGCCTACAGGTGCGGCACTAGGGTAAGGGCTTTAGCACCAGTGCTGATTGGTGGCAGGCTGATGCACGCGTGCGAGTTTCTGATGCCACTGGTCATGTGGAGCCCGAACCGCCTGTAACCCTACCCTTCACTCTCACCCTGGCCCTCTGACCTCAAAGTGTTCCAGCATTAGGCCCACTGCATGCCCCGCACAGTGAGACAGCAGCGTTGCTCACCAGGAGCCGATCGAGCTTTTGGACTTGTATGCATGAGTTGGATATGTTTTTTTCAGAGGCAGGGGGGGGGGGGTGAGGGGGAATAATCGCCGGCTGTCTGTGCATGCAATTTTGGCCGCGTACGTGCACGCTCCTCCGTCACGCATGCAACCCTCATCAGCGCTCCATGCTTCACGCACGCAGCCGTTTGGCGAGCCGGCACTGAATTTGACCCCGTGTCTCGTTGTGATACAAGGTCACAAGTCTTACACCGCCCTACTTCAACCGCACCTGCGACAGCTGTGCCCACGGCGGCACCGACGATGGCGACTCCGACGGCCACGCCGACAGCCACGCCAACCACGGCGCCGACCACGGCTATGCCAACGGCGCTGCCCACTACAGCGACGTACACCGCAACGCCCACAGGTGCTGTTGATATGCTGATGATGATCGGGTATGAGGCATGTGGCGGCAAGCGGCTCAATTTCAGCGCCCACAGGACTGAGTCGTTCGATGCATGACACTTTACAACAGATGCTAAATATACATGAATTGGCTTATGTGGAATACCATAAAATATACTTGTGTATATTATGGCATCTGTCATTGATGCTGTCGCTACGAGCGCGGCGTCACCCCGGCAGCCCCCCTCTTGCGGACGCAGTGACCTCGGCAAAGTTCAACCTCCGCGCTCAGAGACAACAGGCGCTTTTACAGATGCAGGGCAAATCTCACAAGTATGGCCACTGCCCTCAATGCTGACACCGGCAGAGCACCATCATTAGCGACACGGCCCATAAATGCGACCAACCCCTATATTTGTTTTGAGGCGATACATACATACCATGTACCACCCCCTCTGACGCAGCAACGCTCCTCATGCAAGCGCGGGGGGGGGGGGGGTGCCGGGGGCATGCTACCTCACATCTCCGATGAGAGTTCGTACTTTTCGTTACATCTCGCTTGGGGTCCGCCAAAAAGCCAAGTGTTTGTACGTAACGCCGTGTGCTCATGCGTTGTCGCATGTGCAGCACCGCCTACATCATCCAAGCCAACGAGCGCGCCGACGGCGGTTCCTTCCAGCGCGCCGACCGGTACGACATCGTTTAAGGCATCGTTCAGGGCTCATGTTGGCAGTGGGGTTTGAGGTTTAGCTACGACGTTTCTTTGTGAGATGCTATGCTTTAGAGACGCTGCATGCGTGTCCTGAAACGGTGCGCAGACTTGCTTGTGTGCCGGACTGCTCCAGCATCAGTATATGCTGTATGTACATACGTGTGCTACTAGCACCTCGAAGTATGCGCCGAAAGTATGCAGACTATATACAATATATGCAGTAGTAAGTAGTAAGCCTGCGACATGCAGCAACACTTATCCCGGCGTTGTGCGCAGGCAAGCTCATGCGTAATCGGTGGTGTGTCACCTTAGGCGTGCACACATAACTTGAGTCGCAGCATACAGACGCACCTGCATGTCGGCATACACCGCCCCCCCCCCCCCCCCCCCCCCCCCCCCCGCCCTTGTTGCTTAGCAGAGAAAAGCCGCGCTCGTCGCAGTTGATGGTTGTGCGGCCATTGATCACGCTGCTGCCAGCACAATATTCACATTCTCTATCATCGATGCCTGTCGTTGCCGGATGCCTCCCAAGAACCCCAATTTTTAATCTCCTGAGAGTTTGCGAAGCGCAATAATTCAGCGACCGTGTTCAGGCGTACCCACTGGAGACACGCGCGCATAAGTACTGTAGCTGGATCCCATTCTCTACACCCTCCGCAACAGCCCCATTGCATGCTCTCACAGCACCACATACTTCGTACGCACGTGTCATCGTCATCCACTTGCTCGTTTCGCCGCCTCTGCCATCGCAGCGGTACCCACGGGCGATCCGACCACCGGCACGCCTACCTACATACCCACCGCGGTGCCGTCCGCTGCGCCGACGTCCGCGGGCGACGCCACGTGCGTGCGCGGCACCCTGAACTCTGTGAGTCGCCGCAGTTGCGCAGTGCTCAGCTCTCGAGTGGCTGTCGCGCGCGCCCTTCGGTTGCAGCGCTCAACAGCCGCGCCCCCTTGCGCTGAAGCCCTAAATCAACTCTCACTATCACACCGTTGCACTTGTGCGCTGTGCGCTGCTACGCAGTGTGTCATGGCTGGGTCAAGTACACGCGTGATAGCGACAAAACGCGCTTTGGAAGTGCGCGTGCGGCAGCGGCGGTACGCACGCTGGACGGCGCATGCTCGCTGTGCAATGTTAGCAACGCGTCTCGTCTCTGTCGAGCTCAACTACTGCTTGAACTGCGTCAGCTGGCATGCATCCACGATTGCACTTGACGGTCGGACGTACGCATTGAGGCGTCACTGATGATGTAACACAGCGTGCTCTGGCGTGTAACCGTGTCCAGCGGTCGCCCACCGTCGCGCTGCGGCAGTTGTCGCACATGTACTTGCGCGATCCCACTTTCTGTGAACCTGCTTGCACACACGCAGCAACACGAATGACAAACTGTACGTGCTCACAGTAGGGTGTCAAGCACATTTGGCTGTGCGGTCCAAGAAGGGATGGCTACGGCATGCGCAGGCTCTCGGCAGGTCCCCCCCCTCACAATGTCGCGGCGTCGATCGCCTAGGCATGCAGGGTGTAACCTTGTTGCCGCCCAGTGACTGCGTGCAGCGGCAACGTACATCAACTCTGACAAACTGTGCTCCCTCCACACGTACTTCAATCCTTGCCCTCCGAGCAGGTGGCCACCGTCTGCTGCCCGGTCACCGCGTGCAGCGGCAAGTGCGGCGGCACGGGCTGCGAGACGCTGCCGGGGGGCCCCTACAACTGCTGCTCCAGCGGGGTTACAACGCTCGACCGGCCGTGCGTCAGTTACAAGTCGCCGTGCACCATGGGCGCGGCCGCTGCGGCGACGGCGACGCCGACGGTTACGCCGACAGTTAGCCGACGATTACGCCGACGGTTACGCCGACGGTTACGCCGACAGTTACGCCAACGGTCACGCCGACTGTTACGCCGACAGTTACGCCGACTACTGCCGCGCCCACAGGCGTGTCCACGGTGGCGCCCACGCGTGCGGCGTCGACGGCGACGCCCACTGCCGCAGTCGGCGATCCAACGTGCTCGCGGGGAGTCCTGAACTACGTGAGCGCTACTAGCTAGACATCGTCCCTCCACGGCTATCTTGATTACAAGCAGGTTGACGTACTATCCTGGCACCCCAGAAGGGGGCAGCAACTCATGCACTGTAATCTTGTGCTTCTATACCTGTCCCCACCTGCAAGCACAGGGTTGAACGCAAGCCAATGCTGGATCTGACACACTGCGCTTGGCATGCCGCAGCGCCTGCACCCACCTGCAAGCCCAGAGCGCCAGAGCCAGCGATGACACTGCATGACCTGCCACACCGTGTGCTCACACGTACTCAACTCTGACACATGCTGTGCTTCCCCACATGTACTTCACCTGTTTTTTTGCAAGCAGGGGGCGGCTGTCTGCTGCCCGGTCACCGCGTGCAGCGGCAAGTGCGGCGGCACGGGGTGCGAGACCCTCCCCGGGGGCTACTACAACTGCTGCTCCAGCGGGGTCACGGGGCTCGGCAGGTCGTGTGACCTCAACGAGTCGCCGTGCACGATGACGCCCACGCCGGTGCCGACTGCTGTCCCGACACAGGGTGAGAAGGCCAGCGAAAAGCGCTTTTTGAAAAAGTGCTGCTTGTTGCTGTAGTGTCGATGTCAGTGCGAGGCGTCGCGAGCGGATGCGCGCTCGGAGAGTACGCGCGCTGCGTGTTGAGGTGTATGCATGTGCACTGCATGTGATTATGCTGTGGTAGTACTTCGATGTGTTCTGTCATGATCTACCCTACTTCAAGTTGAAGTACCTGTTTTACGCCCTCCAGTGGCTGCAGTGCACACGTGCGTGTGCGTGGGTATGTATCTCTGCCCGCTGCGCAGCGGGCATTGGGCGGCAACGCGTGACGTGTGCGCCATCAGCACGTCCTTTGAGTGGCACAGTTCAATAGATGTGTGATGCGCAGGGCATCTGCATGCGCCACGCCCTGTGCTGATCATCGGAGGCCCGAGGTATTGTCAATCGACATTTGCTCTGCCTTAAAGTTTGTGGCATGACCCAAACTTCAAGTTTGACTCATCGGCCAAAAACCTTGAAGCGGTACATATGTACTGATGCACACACTAACTGCGCCGCCTGGGCTGAGCACGTGACGGCGGTAACACATGTCCGCCGACTGCGCGTGACCTCAGTAACAGGGGTCTGCCACATACGGCCCTGCACGCGACTGTGGTACTGTTGTCAATAACACATGCGCGGCGCATTCGCCACCTCTGCGCGCCCCCAATGGCACCGCAATACATCACGCTTTGGTCCGAAAACGCATGCAAACGACCGTGGTAAGATGCGTGTGCCACCTATGGTCATGCACGCGACTGCAGTACTACCAGTAGTAACACACATGTCCGCCGACTGCACGCAGCCCCGACGCCGGAGACGCCGGACCCAACGTGTGCGCGCGGCCTCCCTCAACTCGGACGGCAAGGCGTGCTGCCCCGTCACGTGCGGCCTGTGCGGTGGCTCGACCTGTGCGACACTGCCAGGTGCGTGCTACCTACAACCCCCCCCCCCCCCCCCTTCCCCCCCAGCTATCTCAGCATGCGGCCTGTGCGGCGGCGCAATCTACACATTCATAGACTGTCAGCAGACACTGGTGTGCCAATCTCAACGCCTCGGTGGTTGGTCACTGCTGCAGGCAATGCGCAACTGCTGTGCATGCATGTTCTCTGTCGAGGCGGATCCCGCTACAATATGTTTTGTCAGAAGACAAGAAGTGCCTTGCGGCTCCTGCTCATTCACACCCTCGTGTCGGCCTGCATCAACGAGGGCATGGCCTGCAGCACCGCTCAGGCATTCGCCTGCAGCAGGCTCATAGTACGCGTGCTTACGCGTCAGCGCTGCCGCGCGGGCCGCGCCCTCGCGACGCCATGCATCTTGCTCAAACATTAACCCTACCAGGCTTCCTGCTGCCGTCATTGGCAACCAGTACTCCATTGCTGTCGCCAGAGTGGTGCGTCCGTTCTCTCTCAGCGGTCCGCCTGTTGCTCGCAGCTGCCGCGGGTGGCGCCTCCAACTGCTGCGCAGGCAGCACCCTCGACGCGCCGCGCAGCTGCGGCAGACTCTAAACCCGTCGTGCCCGCTGCCGCCGAATGCTCACCCTTCATTGGTATCCACTGCCGCAAAATGCTGGAATGTCCATCTCAGCGCTCGCGGACTGCCGGTTGACCGCTGCTGCAAACGCAGGCGGCGCCTCCAGCTGCTGCGCGGGCAGCATGCTCTCCACACCGCGCAGTTGCGTCCAACTCTGACGCCACCAGGCCCGCTGCCGCTGAATTCTCACTCTCCATGGTCTCCATACTCACCAAGTGTCACCATATGTTGATGTGTCCGTCTCAGCGCTCCGCTTGTTGCTCGCTGCTGCCTCCGCAGGCGGCGCCTCCAACTGCTGCGCGGGCAGCATCCTCGCGACGCCGCGCATCTGCGACGCGTACCAGGCGCCTTGCTGGCGCTGATTCATTGCTCTGCAATGGTCTCCGTACCCGTGAAGTGTCACCATATGCTGATGTGTCTGTCTCAGCGCTCCGCCCTTCGCTCGCTGCTGCCTCTGCAGGCGGCGCCTCCAACTGCTGCGCGGGCAGCATCCTCGCGACGCCGCGCATCTGCGACGCCTACCAGGCCCCATACTGGCGCAACTCCAGCACGCCCGCCCCCACGTCGCTGCCGCCCGACTCCGCACTTGTGCGGCGTTCCACGCTCGTGGCCATCCTGCCGGGGGTCCCCCTGAACTTCACGCAGCGCGAGGCCGCTTACAACGTGTCGCTGGGGGGGGTCCTGGTGTACCATCGCGTCCAGGTGAGGGGGAGGGGGGGGGGGGGGGGGGGAGGGGGGGCACTTGAACTCATCACTTGAAGGTATCGGCGCCTCACAGGGGGTCCCCCTGAACTTCACTCAGCGCGAGGCCGCGTACAACGTGTTGCTGGGGGGGGTCCTGGTGTATCAGCGGGTTCAGGTGAGGAGGGAGAGGGGCAGGGGAAGGGGGGGGGCGGGGGGCTGCACTTGAAGTTGCCGGCGCCTCGCGATGTGCAGCTTCGTGAATGAGTGGATCGCGCAGGCGTCGCGGTGTGTGCGCGTTCAAAGCGTGTGCTGTGAGGCGCCGTTGTCAATGACCTGCACCTGAGCATTGCATTGTGAGTCCTTCTCAGCTTCGCACCGCCGAAGGCTGATGGCGATGGTGGCGGTTTGGTGAACGCAGTCAGCTGACCAGCTCCCCCCCGTGATCTCCTGGGTAGCACAGAGCTGGCCCAAGTTCGCTGATGAACTGACGTGACTTCACAGAGTACTGGCATGAATTCACAGAGCACTCATCTAAGTACGTGCTGCCCGCTGTAAAGCGCTGTGCAGGGCTTTGGCTCTAGGCGCGTTGCAGCGCACCTGCCCTTCGAAGTATCTTTGTGCGACTGCTTATGACTGCGCATGCGCGTGACACCAGCCCCCCCTCCCCCCCCCCGGGCTGACAACCGACAAAAGTCGGGCACCGGCACAGGTAAACCAACTGCTGCACCAGCTGTCACTCTCTGCACATGACGTAGACTCTCGTGCTAAATTGTTAACTAGATTTCAACGCCGCGCGCGCGTCCCCGTCGCAGAACCTCAAGATGAGCCAGATCAGCAAGTACCTGGACATGGGCGTGCAAGGTCAGCTGGTGCTGGAGTTTCTGGACAGCTACTCCAACCTGCAGTGAGTGCCAATCTGCAGCGAGTGCGCAGGGGCATGCTTGTTCATGTGGGCGCCAGCACAGGCGTACCACCTGTGCATTGGATCCACGCTGCGCGCGCTGCATACGCTGTGAACAGCTGCTTCTTCGACGCGCAGCGAGCACTAGGGTCAGGGTTGAAGTCGTGACAGCGTGACGCATAGTAATTCCTCACCCTGCAGCAGCGGTGCAGGTGAGCCGCTAGCCTCAGAGCGGGGGCGAGGATTACCGTGCTGCTGAAACACTTGCTGCACAAATCTTGCGGTGTTGACGTGAGCGTTGGTATGCTGCTTCCGCTCGCGACGAGGGCACAGTTGTCGATGTGCTCAGTTCGGCAGTCAGAAAGGAGCGCTCAAGGCGCCGGCACGCGTTCTGTGAGGGGCGTCACACCCGACCAAGCACTGTGAAGTATGCCTTGAAGTATGACCAGACGTAACGCTTGAAGGCGCTCGCCGCTGCCAACATTCAGAGACCCCCTTCGCTCGGCGGTACATCCTGGCTTGCTTGCCCCCTGTCACTGCCGGCGCGCACCATGCTCCGCCCTCAATTGGCACCCGAACCTAGCGTGAGCTAACCCTAATCCTAACCCTAACTCTAACCCTAAGCTTGTAGCGTGTGCCTCAGTGCTCACGCAGCATCGCCCAGGTACTCGGGCCAGCAATGCATCAGCACTCAGCAATGCAGCAGCGCTCAGCGCATGCCGTAACCGCCGTGCTGCCCCTAGCGCACGTCTGTTCAGCCTCCCCCCCCCCGGGCAGGGGAGGCTCATTCAGTATCCAACATGTGCTCGTAAGTCCGTGCAGCAAGGGCTTTGATCAACAAGGAGTATCAGTGTCGGCGCACTCTTACTCAAGAACAGTGTGTTCGTGCGCTGCCTAAACTTCATCTTGCCTAAACTTCATGTTGCCTGAACTTCATGTTGCCTACAATTCATGTTGCCTAAACTTCATGTTGCCTAAACTTGCTGTTTCCTAAATTTCTTGTTGCCTAGACTTCACGGTGCCTGCGCCGCCTGCAGAGCCGTGGCCAATGGCACCTACGACCTGTACCTCTACAACTTTGCGCGCGACGCCAGGGCAGACGGCCGCCGCTTCGGCATCCGCCCGCTGCACGAGTTCAACGGCGAGCGCTGCTGCTCTGATGCCTTGCGGTTGCTGTCACAACAATATGCCAGGGCTGTCTGCACCTTCATTGCTGGCGGCGACACGATGTAACACAGGCAGATGGGCGCTTTCTCAGCCCCAAGTACAATTTAGCGTGAGGACACTATGACTGTGACACAATGACTATGAGGATCCTCAGAACGCCATATGGCATTTGCGAGGTCTCGGCGACGTGCCACCAATGCCATCGCTACTGCTGCCATTGCTCGCCGCCCGCGTGGTACGCCTGCGCTCACCCCCCAGAGTCTGCACGCAAGTACCCAGCTACCCGTTATCTCCACTTGGAAGCCACAGTTTCACCACGCACGGGCGGACGAAATGTTATGCACGGCCCGTCCTCGCATGCAGTTACACACTCAGTTGAAGTTACACTCCCGTGCATCATCCGCATCGCCAGGCAACCGGTATTTGCCCTTGGGCATCTACCGGTACGCCCCCCCCCCCCCTTCGCTTGCAGACACACACCCAATTGAAGTTCACAGCTTCATACCTACCTGCCCTGACTGCATCATCCGAGCCGCAGGCGACTGGTATTCCTATGGCAGTAAAGCACAACTAGATGTGCACCGCACTGTTCATGCGCAAGGTTCCACCACTGCAACATGTCCGTGCCACTCTCGCCCCTTGCTGCGGCTTTGCCTGCCCGCAGGCGACTGGTAACCCCCCCCTTTGTATTGCTGGCGCACACTCAATTGAAGTTAACAGCTGCATACCTACCTTCCCTCATTGCATCATCCGCGCCGCAGGCGACTGGTATCCCCCCTGTGGCATGTACCAGTACGCCGCCCTCCTCGAATGCAGTTACACATTCACTTGAAGTTCACAGCTGCATATGTATCTGCCCTCATTTGCACCGCCAGGCGACTGGTACCCGTGGGGAATCTACCGCGCGGGCAACGGCGATATCAGCGTCTTCATAGCAGCCTTTCGGCACGTGGTGACGCTCTTCCGCAGCGTAGGCACGCCCGCGTACTATCAGCTCTCGTACAACAACAAGAACGCCAACGGCATCACGACGCCGCTGGCGGCGTTCCATTCCGGCGACGACTATGTGGACCAGGTGACCATGCGTGATGTGTATTTCTCGCGCGCATAATGCGCAGCTTATTGTTGGAGCATTTGGCAGTCACATGCTCATTACTAGGGTAACGTCTAGCCCTAAGTACGTAGACCACGGTGCAATTACTCCTAGCAGCACACGACTGGCGTGGGTCTTCTGTTGTATGAGCATCTTGAATGTCATATCCACATACTATGAACGTGACCGTGCCGTACGTACCTACCCCGGTGGTCCACCAATCCCCACGCCGGCAGCGAGCAGCAAGACTGCTGGCAGCGGCGCCACGCTCTACTGCAGTGCATCTGCTCGTACGGATTGCAGTTGCAATGACAAGCAGCGGACAGGCTCTGAACTGTGTTGAGTCACAACGCTTGTTGAAATACCGCAAATGTTGTGTTTTGGAGGTTGCACATACAAAAGTATTAGTCGGCAGGTTTGTTTGACGGACAGAACTCCGGAAGCGAGGCCACGCTGCTGACTCCAAACCGTCTCGCCTATGGGTAGCCACACCGAGTGCGCTGCCGCCTCTGCATGTGGCTGAAAGTGTCGATTTGTTTTTCTTTTCTGATGCAGTTGAAGTAGTACTTGAAGTTTACAATGATATTCCAGAATGTCAACTTGTAAGACAAGAGCGTCATCCGCAGCGCCTGACCCGCCTAGCAGACGCGCCTAGCACCTGCATGTCTGTTGCGGACTGAGGTTTGGACTTCCTCCGCCTTGGCTGTGTGCGTGCAAGTGAACGACAACGGCAGTCCATAAAGTGCTGTGATCTGGTCTCGATGCTTGTACTCCAGGTCGTCAAGTTGGTGTAAGGCAGCAGCGCCATCCAAACGTCTGGTCTTCACAGCAGCGTACCTAGCGTCCGCATTTGCTGCAAACCTCCCCCATGTGGCTGCGTGTGCAATCAACATCCATGTTGGTCAATGGCTTGCTGTTGTTTTGCCATTGGCAGGTCTGCGTGTCCGTCTACAATTTTGCGACCACCACCAGTTCCAAGTCCTTCGGCAGCCTTTTTGCAGACACATACTATCAGGTCAACACCGTCCTCATACCTACCTGCCTGTAGTCGAATCACTCAAGTGATGAGAACGAATGCATGGTCACAAGGGCGCACTTGCGCGTACCTCTACTGCTTGAAGTGGACGCATTACAGGCCATCAAGTCTTGGCAATGGGGCACAGGGGCACTGACACAAGCGGGCAAGGCAGGCAACTGCTGCGCCCGTGGCATACCTAACCCTACTCTCTGCAAAGGACCTTCTTGTTGGAGTTTCCCTTACTGGGGTCCTCGAGGGCTAGAGCCACATATGCCCCACCGTGTGTGCACTAACGACTGGGCGATGCCAGACGTGCCTACCTGTCACCGAGGAGTGTAGGGATGGGCGTGACGATGCGGCAAAAGTAGGACCAGTGCCGCGCAGCGGCAAGGGGGGCTTATGGAGGTGCTGGTTGCGGTTAAAGTTATGTTATGTTGAAGTTGTGGGGTCGTTGAGCCATGTCCTGACGCCGCTCCAGGCCCCATGGCGGCGGTGATGCACGCAATGTTAGCTCACAGAACGCGCCATGGCGTATCTGGCGGGGGTTAGGGCGGCTGGGGGTGCGTATACTGAGGCTTTGTATGTACGCACGACGCGCTGCTGGCCTCCTCAAAAACGGCAACCTTTGCAGGCCATGTATGCGATATTTTGCAGCCTTTAACAACATCATACAGCACTTATGCCTTTAAGAACATCATACAGCACTTTTGCCTGTAGATGGGGGCCTGGGCAGGCACAGCGGTGCTTGCAAGCGCGTTGCATCTGCCGCGAGGCACGCAGCTGGTAGCTACTAAGCCACGCTGTGTCGCCAGAGCACACTTCTTGAAGCTTGAAAATTATCAAAGAATACCACGTCTGTTCCGGCAAAGAGCTTGGAGCAGACTCTGAGGAGCGGTTACAGCGTGCCCCTTCTCCTGTGCCGCCTGTGCGCTGCGCGCTTCTCTCTCCGCAGCTCACGTCGATAACGAGGAAGCCCCTGTGCATCGCGGAGATGGGCTCCACAGGCTACTACGGAGACAAGGTGAGCACTGCCACAACAGGTTCAATGCTGCACCGATGGTATAAGAGCCATTCAGGCTGACAGATTTTGCGGGTTGCGCTAGTTCAAGGGACACCATTACAGCACGACAGCATTGTACCTCAACATGTGAACTTGGAGGAAGTAAGACACAACAGTAGAATAAGCGTCACAGTGTATCTTGTCGCTCCCTGCGTCTGTGCGCGGGCGGTATTAGAGTTATGGTCAAGGCACTAGGCGGAAGTTACAGCATGGTGATGCAGATCTCAACATCATCATTGCAGGTCCGCCTACGAGTTTGCACCTTGTGCCAAGCATCAAATCGCCCGTACTATATGCGACTCTCATTGTGCGCATGCACCGGGGGAGTAGACTACCCCTGCTGCAACGCTGTAGGTGTGTGACAGCACATGCTCCGGTCGTCAAGATGACGTCACACGCCCTGCTTGCCTAGATGTCAGTTTCCATAGCCGCTCCTGTGCAGAGCGCATCTGCTCCAAGCGTCACGACACTGCTCATGCGCCGTGCCGGGAGCTGTGTGCTCAAGATCATGTTTTTTGACTCGTGGCCGATTTCCGCAGCAGCGGCGACCACGGTTATTGGTGGAAGGCAGTCAACTCGACGGCTCGCCACCCCTTGTCACCTAGAGCTCTGCGCTCTTTTGATTCGTTTCCATGTGCTGTGCCTCGCACGTGTTTGCCGCCCGACTGGGTCTCCGCTGAGCATGCCACACCCCGTGCACCACCAGCCGGTGCTGCTCTGATATACTTCAACGTATCGCTGACTGCCAATTGGATGTAGCAAATGAAGGCGGTGCAGTGCGCGGCGGTACAGAGCACACCCTGCCCGCCTGCCGCTGGTCTCGTAGACAGGACGGTTGTAGGGTTAGGTTAGGGTTAGGGTTAGGGTTAGGCGTGGGAAGCACTACAAGTGTCGTCAAGACGCCTGTGCGCGCTGCTGAATGCCATACCCTTGTCTTGAGGCACGATAGCGATGTAGACCTAACCCCACCCCTAACCCTGATTGCAGACCGACTGGATCACCGCGGCGTGGGACGCGCTGGCGATCCGTTTCGTGAACGTCACCACCGTCAACTGGTTTCCGGAGAATCAGTACTATACCACGCCGGAGCAGGTGAGCGTATGAACATATGACCATATTGATATGTACTGGAGGGCAGCGGAAATGTCTGCACAAAGCATTTTTTGAGTATGCAGTACATGTTACTTATCGTAGGAGCGCAATCACCACTCACCTGCATCGTTCTTCAAGTACTTCTGAAGCATCAGATCAGAACAACAAGAAATATTCATGAAGCAGATTTTCTCATGCCGCCAGTTGATGTTTGTCTACTCATGCAGCCTGACAGGGTCAGTGCTGCGCGCGGCGCTCTGGCCATAGGCCGCTGTCGCTGACTTTCTGAGATGCAGGTCTCACAGGCTCAACCGCCCCCCCCACAGAAGGCACGCGCGCTGTCACTGTTCAGTCAGATCTGGCAACTGCATCGAATTCAGAATGCATCCATTGGCGGTACAGAGTACGAGTGACTCTGCGTGCTGAGCATGGACTCCATGAATCAAAAGAGTTTTTAAAGAAACAGCTGCATGTTATTTGCACAGGAGCCCAAGACGGGCCGGCTGTTTGATGCATGTGCATACGCAACTTTAAGGCTTGAGCCTCACCCACAGCTGCCATCAGCTGCTTGTAGTGGCACGCCCTGATCGTTCGCAGGCGCAGCGCTGCTGTTCTCCGTAGCAAAAGACTCAGCTGACCCCTGGCATGCCATCTGTGGCTGCCAGCGCTCTGATCATGTCAGCAGCTGTTGAAACTAGCACCTCTTCCGGCATGGTAGGTACCATGACAGAGTTTAGACGACAGCCATCTCTCTGAGTGTTGGGCAAGCAAAGCTGTGCCCCGCCCATGAGTGCACCGTGGCATGTCTCAACTGCACACACACATTTGCTGTGTTCTTGCCTTTCAGTACAACACTCCAACACAGACGTGATGGCAAGCATTTCTCTCACTGCATTCACAGAGAGTGTTCTGAGCGTAATGCTGATTGATTGTCTCCTCTCCCCCCCTCCCCCCTCCCCCTTCCCCTCCCCCCCAGGACCTCGACTTCAACACACCAGATGAAGTCAATGCGTGGGTCAACGGCTACCGATACTTTCAATCTGTTACTGCCCCCAACGGACAGTAGCGCCACCTCCACTAGGCTTGAACTTTCCCTTCCCAAGGTCAACATTCCAACCGTTGCGACCATCCGATCTTCGACCGATTGACCATATACCACACGGCGCCAGCCAAGCAGAGCGCACCAGTTCAGGCGCCGCGGTGGGTGATGCGCCGCGTTGCCTAGCAAGTCCAACACGGGCGGGTTTACAATCCCAGGCGACGAGAGTGAGTTGACCACGACGAACGGCATGCAAGCATCCATCTGAGGCACGCGCCCTTCAAGTAGATTTAGTAGAAGTACACATTCCTGTGCTCGGTTGTACCCGCCACCGCTGTGTCAGCAGTCGTCTCATTCGAGCACTGCAGCGGTCGGCAACACGCGGTGTGCGGGGACAATAGCCAGGGGATCTGTAGCGAGCAAGCTGCCTGTCGCGTGTGATGCGTCCGCGAGTGATGCGATGCACGCACATGCGTCGCTATCAGCGGGAGCGGATGAGTCACACTGGCAGTTCCTCGGTGTGCTTGTAGCGCTTTTGGCGTTGAGGTTTGAGGGTTTGAAGATGCATGTACGTCCCCGTCTGCTGGCGAGTCACCCCAAGTGACGCTGCTCATGCACACAAGGCGGAATTGAGGTGGTGTCAGGCATATGACAATTGCGTGTGGCAAATGGCAACCTGAGGGGCATATGTAAACATCTGCCTGTGCGTGCCTCGTGCTGTCCTTGCTTTGCCTATGTTGCAATGCTTTTTTGAAGTCATGGCGCTGCTTCTGACGAACTGAGTTGTGGTTTCAGAGAAACCACGTCAGCACTTCCCGGGAGTTAGTGCCATTGGGCCTGCTTCGACGGTGATCACAAGTGGTTGGCTGGAATGCATTGCCTCTCTGACATCAAGAAGAATAGCGAACACATTAACAACAACACAACGGTGGGGACCCTGGCTTCACCACTATGTATGTGCTGAGTGTGTTGTTGGTGCTCGCTGTTCAGATGTGCATGGCCCCCCCCCCACTCCTTTTGACGATAAGCATGTGCCATGCCTTGAGCACTCCGGACCATGTCTGCTTCTGCTCTTGCGCATGTAGTACCTTCCGTAGGGGACCCAATGAGCTGGTGGCATGCCATTAGCTATGCATACCCAGTGACTGCTGCATTGGTGTGCATAATGCTGGAGCGGGCCTGATGACAGTGCTCAGTTGTATGCATGTTCCAGAACCTTGGCCAAGACGGCCATATGCTCATTGTCTTGTTTGCTGCCTGGCAGTCAGGTGAGACTTGAGTCGTTCATCGCTCTGTAGCCACTTGCCCGCGGCTGTCGATGCAAGCACTTGCCAAGTGCCGTGCTTGCATCGACTTAAGAGTCATGACACAACCATGCGTTCCATGCACGCGCATCTGAAAAAGAGAACACGGACATCGTGCGATGTGGTCATCACTGCGCTCGAGACTCTGAGAGTTGCTGGCTTCGCCGCTGCCAGCCAGTCTAGTATAATACTATGCGCCCTGGTCTTGTGAGTCGAAGTGGCCAGAAGCATAACACACTCTGCCGTATCTCACAAGGGGTCTGTCGCTGGCACAGTGTACTTCTGCTGCCGCAGCTGAACTTCAACTGCATTGGCACTGCAATTCACCACACCTCACACGACTGCTGCAGGGGCTGGTGCAAGTCGAAGGCCTTATCAAGGGCAATGTTGGCTGCAAGGCCGGGGCAACCCGCTGCAACGCCTGCTGCATGTTGTACTGTAGCGAACACGGAGACATTGCAGCACGGCAATTTGCAGCGCTCTTGGTCTGCTTGACGCAAATCGCACTCTACAAGTGATGCAAGCCTCTGCCACTAGTGACACAACAACTTCTGCTGCAACTTGAAGGCGTCCGCCAGATGCAGCTACTCGTCTTATGTAATCGCATGCAGTTGCCAGTGTCACTGCAGCAGCATGCATGGGGGTAAAAGCAAAGCATGGCACGCCCTATCATGCAATGCAACACAGCAACATCACAGAAGCTGAGGGCCTTCAGACTTGCAGCTTAGTGTCTAAATATGGTATTTACATGCACTATGGGATAAGGGGTGGTGTCCAAAGGAGTGGGCAGCGGGTCGTGGCCGGCGCCCTGAACTGATGACCAGGCCGGCTCTAGAGCTAGGACAGTAGCTGGTGCCGGGGACGTGAATGCGGCACGCGGGTACGCATACCAGAGTACCGATGTGCTGCCCGATGTGTGCATGAGAAGCCATCTCGCAAGTCACGCGTGCGCGGCGAGGGAAGGCACACAGTGTAGGGCTAGTGATGCTACTAACATATAGGCTATCGAGCAAGTAAAAAAGACATAAGGCGTTCTTGCGACCGCTTGGTGAACTCTACCGCCCTGTCGTCCGCCATCAGCTGAGTGAGCAGCATTCCTGGCGGTGGCTGCGGCTGCTGCTGCTGCTGCTGCTGCCCCTCGCACGCCACCGCAGGTGGAGGCAGGGGTGGCACCCTCTGCTGTTGTGCTGCTGCCTGTGGAGTCGCCTGATGCTCCCGCTTCTGCCGTTGCTGCTCCGCACCACCCTCCCCAGCGCACACGCTGCATCGCCGTGGCGATTGCGGCCGCGTCGGCGACTCCGACCAGGTCTCCACGGCTGCTGCGGACGCCTTGCCGGCCGCCCCCGCCGCCGCTCGCAGCGGCGATGATGATGATTGTTGTCGAGGTCGCTTGCTTGAGTTTTTGAGCAGCAGAGCGTACAGCGGGGGTGATGCCGCCCGCTTCTGGGGACACAATGTCCACGCCTGTCGATGCCCCATGCGCGCTTGGCGCTGGCTGCCTTGCTCCTTCTTAGATTGTGTTGCCTAGCCTAGCCTTGCCTAGGCCAACTCCGCAAGTACGGGAGATCACCGGATGTCATAGCCCCGCGTGTGTCACCGGTTGTCATGATGCTGGGAGCAGTGAATACTGTGAATACTGTGACAGCTGTGCAGATACCTGCCCTGACACTCGAGTGCGAGCCAGCGCCGTCTGCACTACTGCACTACTACTCACGCGGTATGCCTACACACTGAGCACCTTGGGAGCTACAGCGAGAGCTCTTTTCTTTTCTTCAAAAGTCGTTCTTGAAGAAGTCATGCCAGAAAAAAAAAGCTCTTCAGGGCTGGGCTGGGCTGCGCTGTCGGGGCCTGTGCAACCAGTAGGCGCGGCCGGCACCATCATCATCACGCGTGCAAAACACATATGATTTCGGGTGAGGGCCGGTGAATGACAACACAGGAATTGAATGACAGTCCTCTGATTGATGACTCATCTGCAGACATGCAGCGCAGCGGTAAATTGTCATTAATTGTCATTACTTGCATGCATGCTGTGATGCATGCTGTGATGCTGTGTGCTTCGATCCTCCCTGCCTGCCTCCCTGCCTGTGCTGGTGCTGCTGGTCATTGGACTCGAATCACGAGTGGAGGAGCAACAGTCACAACAGTCAATCAACAGTGCATGCAGTCTCGTGATTGGAGTGAAAAGGAGAATAAGAATAATCAGCACAGCATCATATATCATCATCCATCCGAGCAGCACACACATGAGATCAATGAGATCAATGAGTTGCAAGTCAGAGTCACAGTCAGAGTCAATCGGCAGCGTCGCTAGCGCTCCAGCGCGGCTACATAGCGCGGCGCCGTATGGACCATCACTCAAGTTGACACCGCCGCCGCCAGCGCACACGGCGCCGTCGCACTGCACGCGCGATCAGACCGAGCAGCCGCATTCAGCGCAACCGGCGGTTGGTGGGGACGTGCAACCCTCCGCGCGCGCCGCCAGCACGTTCGCCGCGGCACGCGCCGCCTCCAGCGCCACGCGCGCCGCCGGCACTTGCCGTGGACGACTGCAAGTCACCTGCAGCTGCGCCAGCAGCCCCAAGCGGATGCATTGGCTTCTTCCTTGTCTCTGAGTACCCGACACACCATTATTTGCGTATTTCATCGCGGCGCTGCACGAATTCACGTGTAGCTGCGGTCCGCAGATCCTGTCTCTAAGGTTCAACACGCACCAGACGCGCGACAGCACTCCCTAGCGCTCAGTGTTGGCGTTGCCAAAGCCCGACAGCACAAGAGCTTGAAGCGTCCACATTGCGCCCCGCTTTGTCAACAGGTGCGCCTCCAGCTGTGACAGGCCATCATGTGTACTCGGGGCACTCTCTGAAGACTAGGCCACAGCAGTGGTCACATGCCTCAGGCTGCAGCATAAGCTGAGGTCCTTCCATACCTGTCGACATGACGTCTGCAGAACTCATGGCATAGCATGGGGTTCGAGCAAGTGCTGTTGTGACCAGCACGCTGCTTGTCCTCATGTACAGAGCGAGGACAACCATGGCACGCCGTCACAGTGCTCAGCGGCGTCTGATGCTTTGGCGTATTTGCTGCAGCAATGTCAACTCGAAGTGCGCGCAACCCCTGCTGCCGGTAACACGGCAGCACCTGCTGTGGAGCAAGAATTACACGTTGGTGCATGCGATACGAAGGTTCACGAGGCACATGGCAACCATGTCATCATGCCCGCCACTACGTCAACTTTGGGAGCAAAACTGACATACATGGGCAGCCAAGCGAGCACCCACAAGCAGCGACGGAAGACGTTTCAGACGGTCAACCTCGCCGGCTCTATGTGATGCATTACTACAGGCACCTCTGGCGCGCAGCGAACCCGCCGCCGCCGTTGCTGTGTTTTACTCGCGACGCCATCGTGCAGCGCCGTGCAACCCACAAGTACTTGCGCCCCGCTGCGCAGCGGTGTCATGCAACGCCTGCCTGCAGCACGCTGATGGCCTCCTCCACCAGATCCGCGCCCGCGAGCGCGCCCCCCCCTCCCCCCCCCTCCCCCTCCCCATACCCCCCGCGGCACGGCGCCGGAAACCTCTTCTCCAGCCGCCACAGCGCCGCCATCATGAGCCGCGTCATGTCCATCTGCAAGGCCGCAGGCGCCGCCGCGGCCTCCGCGCCGCCGCCGCCGTCGCCGCCGTTGGCGGCGGCGGCTGTCTCAGCGGCGGCGGCGGCAGCGGCGGTGGTGGCGGGCTCCGCCGCGGCGGGCTCCTCCGGCGCGTCGAGATCGCCGTACAGGTCCTCATCGAGGTCACCGTAGAGGTCGTCGTCGCCGCCGCCGCCGTCAGAGCCGCCGTCGCTATCGCCGCCCTTCTTATCCCCTGCAGTGGGCGGCTCCGCGGCACCAGCAGCGGCGGCGCCTGCCGGCGACTGCGGCGGCGGCAGGTCATCCGCTAGCTCCGCCACGCCCTCTTTACCAGGGCCGCCGCCGCCGCCGCCGTCGCCAGCGGTTTCGGGCTCGTGTAACTGCCGCCCCTCCGCCGCCCCCTCCTCCCCCGCCCCCTCGTCCTCGTCGTCGCCCCACAGCAGGCCGGCGGCGGCGGCGTCGCCGCCCGCGCGCGCCAGCGCCGCCGCCACGTACACGTGCGCCGACACGCGCGAGCGCACGATGCCGTACAGGCCGCGCATGCGCAGCGGCGCCGGCCGCGGCGGCGGCGCCATCGCCGCCTCCGCCTCCGCCTTTGCTGCTGCTGCCGCCGCCGCCTCTGCTGCCGCTGCCTCCGCCGCCGCCGCTTCCGCCGCCGCCGCTTCTGCAGCAGCGGCGGCGGCGGCAGCGGCGGCCGCTGCCTGCTGCCGCTGCATTTCCGTCTGTTGTACGGGGGGGCCTTCGGGGTGTGGAGGGTGGGCGGGACCACCTTCGGGGTGGCCAGGAGGGGGAAGAGGGGGGTGGGGGGGGCCTGGGGGCGGGTGCTGCTGAGCGTGGCTGCCCCGTTGCAGCGCGAGCGGGGGCATCTGCGGGGAGGTAAGAGAGAGTGCTGAGGGTCAGGTTTTGAGTGTGTCATGCGTCACGTCTTTCAGAGCTAGATTGTGCATCCTCTGACCCTGGAGTGAAACAGTTTGGCTTCGTTGACGCTCTGTAGCAGCCAGCATGAGTCCCATTTCTTTGAGCAACGAGCGCATTGCACGGCCTGTGATGGCAGAGTCGTGTGATTGATGATGACGCCCCACCCAAGATCACATGGTCGGCACAGACCATGAGGCAGCGCCAGCAAAACCGCTGCAGCACGAGTTGCTTCAAGTTGTGCACGGCGTCTGCATCCGACAGCAACCAGGATGCACAGCGCGCGTAAACATACAAACAACACACCTGGGGGCCTGCGTGAGGCACAGGGACTTCGAAATCGATGCATCTTCAATCTGCCCTCCCTCGCCCCGGCGGAGAGCAGCTGCACCCGCAGAGAGGGGGGGGGGAAGACCAGGGCTGTTCCGCTGCCCCACACACTCCCAGAACGGAGCCCAATTCCGTCACATACAACTTCAAATCATCAACGACCACTGACCCCAACTGCAACTTTCAAATTGCCTCACCTGCAACTCTTCCTCCCCCCTCCTCGGCGGGGGCGGGCTGCCCCCGAAGGGGGGCGGAGGCCCCCCCTCCCCCTGACTCCACCCGCGCCTGCGCCCCCCCCTGCGCCGCTCCCCCCTGCCTCCACGCTCAGCAGGGGGGGCGCCCGGCGCGGCGGCGGCTCCCGCAAGCGCCGGGTGCCCTGGGGGTAGGGGTACGCCCATGGCTTCATACCTACGGTTGCGAGCAGCACAATCACATTTTGAGCATAAATGGAGCATTCCTTGTGCAACAGAACTTAGCAGCTTGTTCTTGCGATTGGCGGTGACCGCGATATTCGGGCCGTGCGGTAGCTCGACGCGTGCAGCATGCTCACAAAGTTGATGGTACGCTGTGAGGGTTAGGGTCAGGGTTAGGGTGAGCAGCGCTCCACATGCCTTGAGACTCGAGAGGCCTGCTCAAAGCAGAACCGCTTGTTGTTGAAGCAGACGTTGAACTTGTCTTGGACCAACAAGACAAGTGAAACCGGCATTGATACTTGAGCACTTGACTGATTTGACAAGTGATGTTGGTGCGCTGCTGAGCTACCAGGGGGCACGATGTTTATCGTTGCGAGGTCATGGCATGACTGAAATCCGATGGATGCCCTCAAGATAGCACCTGAATGTGCAATGAATGGCTCCGTGGAAGTGAAAAAAATGCCGATAGGCACCGCGTTACGCGGTCCACAAGCCATATGCACGGGAATAATGTGCCTGTGCCACTTCAACAACAGATGTAGACTACATGCACACGCAGAGTGGACTGCAGCAGCGGACCAGGGGAGTAGATTTGTTTCTGAGTGCCATACACCCTACCCTATTGCCAGGAGGAAGGGGAGAAGGGGCGGTTGGGGGGGGAGGGGGGGGGGGATGCTGCTCCATGCGTTGCTGCACGGGTTCAAGCGCAAAGGCTGAACGGCCGTCCGCAGGCTGATACGTGTACAACAAGCCCGCACCCATGGAACTGTACGATGGCACAGTCAGCTCTTACACAATAACCAATGGCAAATCTTCGGCACCACCTCACGCCCCGCATTCAAAGCCTTGCGTACTTTTGCAACTTCAACTTCAAGTTTCTGCAAAGCCCCTCAGCAGCAACCTCACGCCCCGCATTTGCAGCTTTGCGTGCTTCTGCAACTTCAACTTCTGGTTGCAAGAAAATGTGAGGCCCACTTTGCAGCTGTGAAGCCGTACAGGCGACCATGACACCCCTTGTCGCCCCGAGGGAAAGTGAAGCAGTCTGAGCTCATCAACTGCTCATTCCCTGCTGTTGTGCAACTGGCTTTTTTGGGCAGATCGCAAACCTTGAGCTGGGGATCAGGCTGGGACGTGCTAGAATCGACGATCTGCAATACAAGCTAGGCGAACAGGAAAAGCTGCGTAACCTTGGGTTCAGACAGCACACTGCACACAAGTACCATGACCACTTGCACATGTATCTGTGCACTGCCACTCTTGTGCCAAGTGGTCATGATGGTACCTGCAGTGCAGTGTGCTGTCTGAAGCCAAAGTTACGCCCCTTTTCCTGGTTGCCCAGCTGGTATTGCAGATCATCAATTCTAGCACGTTTCAGCCTGATCCCCAGCTCAAGTTTTGCGATCTGACCCAAAAAGCCAGTTGCACACTATGAGGCAATGAGCAGTTGATGAACTCAGAAGGCTTCACTTTCCCAATGACAAGGTGTCAAAGTCGCCTCTACGGCGCCGCAGCTGCAAAGTGCCTCACATTTTCTTGCAACCAGACATCAGCAAATATGAAAGGTTATTGGTGGAAGGCACTTGCGGCTAACCATCCCTTGTCACCTAGAGCACTAAGATCTTTTGAATTCGTTTTTATCATAAACAGCAGCAACAACGCTCACCAAGCAGGATGCCCGGGCGGCGGCGGCCCCATGGGCCCCCAGAACGACGCCGGCGGCCCCCACAGACTGGGATCCCCCCACGCGGGGTGCCCCAGAGGGGGAGGTCCCCTCATGCTGAAGGGGGGGCCGGGGGGGGGAGGGGGCTCCGCCGCGCGCCCCCCGGAGCGCGGCGGCTCCGCGCGAGCGCTGCTGCGCGGCGTGCGCGGCGCGCGCGCGCGGCGGCGGCGCCGGCGCCCCCGTGAGGCTGCCCACGCCGCTGCCGGTGGCGGTCTGTATGACGGCGCTGTCGCCGAAAGTGTTGGCGAAGGTGCCGCTTTTGGGCGGCGCTGCGCGGGGAGGGGGCGACGACTGCTGCTGCTGCTGCTGCTGGTCGCGCCGCGCACCGCTGCTGCCGCCGCCGCCGTACTTGTTGAAGCCTGAGGGTGGGGGGGGGGCGAGGAGCGGGGGGGTGGGGTGAGGGGGTTGAGGGTCTTGTGACGAGGGGGGATGGTAGGTGATGAGTGTCCAGACAACATCACAGCTGCAGCGCGAGAGGCAGATGTGGAGTAAGGGGTATGTAAAGGGTCATTTGTGCAGTGCCGCCACAGTGGCGGGGCTCAGAAAGGTTTGGGAGAGAGGGGAGGTGTGATGAGGGGGAGGGGTTGTCATCCGTTGCGCAAGGTAGGGGTGCGCAAGGTAGGGACGCATGTTACACTTGGCATATTGTACAGTTCTTTGCGTTGATGACATTTCAGGGGGTCACCGCTGTTACGTTGGTCAGCAGCAGGCGCATCAGCACGCAGGAGCTACCAACGTCAATGCTCGTACCACGGAAGACTACAGGAGGTCACCTATGTATTGGGATGCTATTGACTCCGGAGAAGCGGAGGCAATGCCTGGTCTCCAGACAGCTTGTGGGGAAGGCTGCGTGCTGAGATCACGACCGTCAGGGGCGCTCGGGCTGAAGATCGTGAGAGGCATGTCAGGCACCACATACAACAGTGCTCAGCTGATGCATGGCTGTTGAATGCATCAACGTCACCATTGGCGCGTCGTATTTAGTATCAACTGTACTCATGTACACGTATGCGACCATTTGGTCATGCAATGGCGTGTGCTGTGCCTGGCGCCATTGCTCAGTACGGCATGAGCGGCCACGTCGGCTCGCGGTCCAGGCACATCGACAGCGCCTCACAACGTGGGCAGCCACAGCTGCCAGTCATGTGTCGCAAATGCATCAGTGACAGCTCGCGAGCCGGTATATGCTCTGAGGCTGCTACAGCGCAGCTTTCAGAACAATGTGGAGGACACGAGTCAGTGAAGCGGTCCACGGAACCCTAACCCTGACCCTGATGACCATGACTGCTGCTGCTTTTGGTTAAAGCCCAGCACGCATTTCTGTGGGCTGGTTGCGCCGAACCCAGTGATGTGCGACATGCACATCATGTATGCGTGGCAACTGATGGCGCTAAGGCGGACCGAAGTAATGGATCAGAGAGGTGCGCGTGCTTGCAGAGGTGCTCGTCCTTGCAGAGTGTGTGCAACATGTACTTCAACTGTACTTCAACTGCTGATTGTGCACCAATGGTCACCACTTCCCCGTATGACAACTCAACTTGCCACCGCCTGAAAAGCTACCATTATGGTGCACTAAATGACACCACATTTGGTGCGCTGTATGATTATCCGTATGAACCTTGTCACAAAGAGTTGAGAGTGAAATTTGACATCTGGTACTTCAAGCCTGTTCAGGGGGGTTTCTTCATGCAAAGCGAGTGTAACGGTTTCATCAGCGGGTTCATCAGTTATGAGAACCAGCACACGCTGCTGCTGGGCTGGCCCACACTTGCTGCTTGTTGTTGCGCTACAAAAGTGTGATCCTCTCAAGTAGGCCGACTCTGTGTCGACACAGGCTGTGTGCCTCTTTGCTGCAGTTGCTGTGGCAAGCATGCCACAAGGGGCGCGCATGCTTATTGAGGTCAGTGGAACCCTGTGAAGCTCTGCTGCAGATCGTGTATGGGTGCAAGCGAACCGTGTGCCTGCTGGTCTGCTGTTGCTCGCACAATAGCCTTCTTACATAGCAGGCAGGCGTCCAGAGGGCTGTGTCTGCTTTGTCTGAGCGCCCACTATCATCGTCGTCTTGAGATATGAGTTGAGCTGAGGCGCAATCAACACGCATGTATGACAACCATTGAGGCTCAGTTAAGACCAGCTGTCGAACTATAGAGCAAGCGGGTGCTTTTAATCATAGAGTTGTCAGGACTGGGTTGCCCCCTCAGTGACAGCACTCGTGCTCGATATAAATACGGCACTGTGCGCGCTGGATTGTCACCTTGTCATGTAAACGCACTGCGATATGGTTTTCACATGAGGCAGTGCATCATCTGCAGCAAACTTGTGCCACCACAGCTGCCGACGGGGTTTAAGCATTGGCTACCTGGCCCAGCGATCTCACTTGCAAGTCAGCAATGCCGGTGCTGCAAAGCAACTGCACCATTGTTCTGTGTGACAACATTCAAGTCAGTGCGCAGTTGCAGCAGCCACTGGATTACATGTGACGTTACGAGCTTGCTGAGCGGAGGACACGCACTGCCAGCAGCTCATCGCTCAAAAGCTGAGAACTGAGGCGGCAACAGCCACAATATCGCGACTTTACGCAGGTGCCACTACACATGCGTCCACCGCGACCGACGCGCCGATTGCTGTATAACCCACACTTCAACTGCCACACACCGGCGACACGCACATGCGCGGGCAACACTGCTGCAGCAACAACACGCAGACCCCCGCACGCTGCAACACGTACAAAAACAACATAATGACATTTACCTGGGCCCGGCCCTCTTCCCCGCCCCCCAAACTCCTGCCTATACCCTCCGCGCCCCCCCGTCTCCTGCCTGTACCCCCCACGCCCCCTAACCCCCCTGCCGCCGCCCCCCCTGTCCGTCCACCTATACGCGTTCAAATCGACTGGCCCCCTCCCTTCGTGGCTGTCTGCTCGCCCGCGCGCTGCCCCTGCAGGCCCGCCGCCGCCGCCGCCGCCGCCGCCATCGCGCTCTTTTTCATCAGCCGCCTCCCGAGCGCTCCTGTCACGCGCAACGCGGCCGCCGGCGCCAGCGTCGCCGCCGCCTCCGCCCCTGCCTCCGCCGCGTTTTGACCCCTCACCGCGCTCCTCCCCGCCCCCCCGCCCCTCCCAGCGTCGTGTCAACGGCTCAGCACCAGCGTCGCCGCCGCCGCCGCGCCGCCCCTGTGACCTGTCCTGCCCTTTCTGCTGCCACTGCTCGGCTGCAGCAGGGACTTCTTCGGCGCCGCCGCGGCGATGCATGGAGCCGTTGCGGGCCGCGACAGCGGGGAGGTCCGCATCACCGCCGCCGCCGCCGCGGCGCCGCTGCTGCCGCGGCGGCTCCTCTGAAGCCTCGCCTTCGCGTGTCCGTTTGCCACGACTCTTCGTGTCGTTATTGACCTCGTCCCGCTCCCGTTCCCAGCTGTTGGAGGGCACCCAGCGATCGTCGAGGCCACCATCGGGGGCCTCCCGGCGCCTGCTGCCGCCGCCGCCGCCGCCGCGAGTGACGGAGCCGGAGGGCGATTCCTGATTGACGGCGCGTACATTACGCTGCGCCGCCTGTCTGGAAGCATCACCATCCCCCTGTCCGCCTCTTGTGGCTTGCTCGCCACCGCGCCGCCGGTCGCCGCCGTCTCTGTTCGACCTGGGTCTGCTGTCATCCCTGCTGTTCCTGTCCTGTTCAGACAAGTTTGCAACCCTGTCACGCTGGCGCTTGGCGCCACGAGGGTGCGGCTCGGGCATGGATGCAGCATCGTCGGCATCCTGCCGCCCGTCTCTGTCCCCGCTGCGATGTTGTTTGCTTTTCTGATCATCGACCCTCTGCCTCTTGCTCTTGGAGCTTGAGCCACCTTCGTCGTGGTTTGATGAAGATGCAGGGCGCTCCCTGCTATCTCGATCTTCGCCCCGGTGGCTCCGAGAGCCACCTTGCTTGCTCCTTTTGTCCTGATGCCTCTCGTCCTCTGGCTCCTTTCGTCTCCTACTGCCTCGGCTGTCGTCGCGGGATGGCATCGCAAAGTTGGATCCGCCGTCGCTCAAGAGTGCCAGTTGAAAATATTGCACTATCTTACAGCTGCATGGCGCTTTGAGCAACAGCTAGCGCCATTACAGCGCACACTCGCAGATTGACAAAAAAAAAGTGCCCGGACCTTATTAGCGAGGTTTAGGCTAGGATCAGGACCTAGGTTCGCAACCTTGGTTCATTTCATCAAAAGTGTGATGACATTTTAAAAACATTGGCGTCTCATTGTGAGAGGCCATGCCCTATCACACTCACGATTGCAAGCCAGGTGTCCATGTCTGAAGCGCGCCACAACGACCCAGACTCAGCAGCGTTTACAGAAACGGTATTGTATGGTGCTGGCCTTCACTCAATGAAGCAGCGTCGCGAGTTGATTTGTACGTATGGACTTGTATTTATTTATAAAGGCCCAAGGGAGGCCGGGTTGCCTATGCAATCGAAAAGCTTGCGTCAACGCAGCAGCCTAGGCTGCACTCAATTTGTAACTGCTAGCTGCGCTGTATCGAGATTTGTGTCGGAACTTTGGGTGAACAGTGCTTAGTCTCATCACCACATGTGCAATCAGCAGGCATGCATGTTAGGCATGAGATTGAGCACATGCGAGCCAAAACGCAATGTCATTTGGCATGCGCCAATTGTGACGATACAAGGGCAGTGAGAAGCACAGAGGCACAAGAAAGTGCTGCACACGCGCCATACCACACAGAACAGCATGACAAGCAATACATCTGGCCTGCGCAGTTTGTGATTAGTCCGCCGTGATTCACCATGCTCGCATGGACACTGCCCACATCAACAGTGCAGCGGCCGGCACCATGCAACACCACGTGTGAGTGGGCAGCAGCGCACAGGGCAGCACCAAAATGCAACCAAGGCAAGGCACACAAAAAGACACAAAAACACATGCAGGTGTGTGTATGTGGACAGGTACATACATACCCTATTGTGGCAATGTCTGTGTGATGATGCTGAGCGTTGCGCCGCTGCCGCTAGTCCATCGTGCACTCCGCGCCAATGTCCTTGAACGCCTTGAGGAGCTTCTCCGCGTCGGCCTTGGCCATCTCCCTCTTGAGGATCTTGGGGGCCCCCTCCACCAGATCCTTCGCCTCCTGCGCAGGCCAAGAGAGGGGGGGGCGGGTGGGGGGTCGGTGGGCCCAATAGCAGTGGGTTACCTTGGTCTAAGGGGGGTCCAACCCCCCAGTCAAATGCCAGCGAGTGGACTATGTACATCTAAATCTGGAGCAAGCGGTTGATCTAGTGTGCTCTGTATGTTTGTGTGCTGTGCCCGGCTCTGGAATGGCGAGACGACGCTCGCCGGCCTTTGCGCCACATGACCTTGTGACGCCATGAAAATTACCTAACCCTAACCCTGACCCTAAGCTTGGCAGGTACGCAGGTATGCACGCACGTCCCGCAGGTCTGTGGTCACCGCCTCATCATGCGCACGAGGACGATGGCCTCCAGGCCTTAAGTGACTGCCGAACGCACAGCGACTGGGCTGCGCGCAACTGATGCCGCATGTTCAAGTACCCAGCAGCACAGGCTTTCTAGCGCAGTAGAGGAGGTGCCAGGGGCTGCGCCTTGTGTGTTGGCTGCTTTGTGTTGACACCACCGCACAATGCCCCGTGGCCACGTCATGACAAACCAGAGCAATGGATGGGGTCGCCGCACTGTAAGGCAACGTGCTTGTGTGAGGGACCCTGGCCCAGCGGGCGTGTCGTTGACTTCAACCTCAAGACCAGGCAACGCACGCACGCACGGCGAAGACTGTCGCACGCTGTGCCAGATGCATGCTCGCGAATGCGCCTTTGGCGGGCATCTCCAGTGAACGCATCCGTGCCTTCCTTACACCATCATACCTCCTCTCAACATTGGTTGTGACTGAAGTCACCGACAGTACACAGAACGCGGCACACGCGCCGCCGCTGCACGGGAGCGGTGGCATTTGGATGAGCCGTGCTGCGCAACATCAGATCTTGCAGACGCAGACGCAGTCGCGAGGGCAAGCACAGCGGCAAGTGCGGCGGGACGACAGTTTCGCCCGTTGAAACGGCGTGCCGCACGTACCTTCAGCCCCAGCCCCGTCACCGTCCGCACCTCCTTGATGACCTGCAGGCGCATGGGGCGGCAGAGCAGGCGATAACGATGGGAGGTTGAGCGTTGATGCACTGAAGGTGATGCTCGTCAAGCAGGCGTATGTATGTATACATGTACTTTCTATTGATTCTCGCTCAGGGCGTGAAAAAGCCCAGATGAATGGTATCTAAGCTTGCTGTACGGAATCTACATGTCGTGTGATAGTCTGAAACTGTCTCAATGACAACCACTCAAATATATGCACCTCTCTATATCTGATCATTAGAGAAAGTATAGATGTCATCGCGTAAGTGATCGTGCGCAAACTGCGAGGGGGAAGGAGCCGCGGGCCGGTTCATACTTGCTGGACGTCTTTTCGCCAGACAGGTGTGTTTACAGAGAGGTCCAAATCTTGCGCTGCAATCAGCGCCGTCGCGACGCTGACAAATGCTGCGTGTGTGCAGTACTCATTGCAGCCCCTGTCGTGCCACTTTGAGTGTGGCTAACTCGAAGTTGCACAGACTTGAAGTACACATCAGCTTGTACTAGGTGACGTCGAGCCTCACAGCCGTTGCCTCTCGGCAGTGAGCAACAGTGCTCAACGAAAGCCTGTCACAGAGCCCGTGATTGCTGCTGATCACCCATCCTGAGGCTCGCCCCGGCCCTGCTGTGTTCCGCCGTGGCAACCTGACCCTCAACATTGAACCTCCAAGGCGCGACGGTCGTCAACGCTGTGCCCTTGCCGTCGGCAGCAACTGATGCACCACAGTGCCCTCGAGAAGCGCATTTGCCGTGGCACTGCGTCCTTGACCTGGTACCAGCAAGCGGCCAGGATCGGGCCGCATGTTGGGAGGGTCAAACTTCAACTTGTCCTGTACACATCCAATCATTCGCACACGGTGCTGCCACTGCCCATGGGCACCATGGAGTGGCGCACTGCATCGGGCCCCATGTCGGAAACAGCTATTTGTGTGACCTCTAGAGTCCTGATGGTCATCCCAGGGCGCTGCTCTGCAGAGCACTGCCGCACGGTGCGCCATGACTGCGCCCCCCCCCCCCCCCCCCCCCCCCTACCTGCTCTACAACGCAAGTGCACGCAGCACTTCAGCATCGGCTGCCTTTCTCGTGGGCAGCGTGTCTGCTGTCGGCGCGCTCACGTGCGCTCTACGCACAGCGATAACGTGTCAGTTACATGCCTGCAATGCTCGCAGCAGCACATGGTGCGCAGCGCGGCCGCCGCGCTCCGCTTTCGCAGCCAGCAAGGGAGCGTTGCCCCAGCCCGTTTCCGAATGTCTGGTTCAATGCTCATTAGCAGCAGAAGGCGCCAAGCTATGTTGAAGTGGCTGGCCGTGAGCAGCTCCCATCGGCCTGTCAGCACAGTCAGCCCCTCACCCTAACGCTGACTGCTGGCAAACCCGGTCACCTAACCAAAACTTACAAGCGGTCACGTATACGTCTGTCAGAAAGCCCCCGTGTGTGCGCAGTCGCAGAAGCCACGCACAGCATTCGAGACAAGATGGCGCCGTCTTCTCTGCCGCCAGCGCCTGCTCGCTCAAACAGCTGCTTTTTTAAAGTGGAACTCTATATCGCAAGCGGAACCCTATAAGCTCGTCAACTCCTCGAGAGCCACCCTCTCCCCGAGTCCACGCTCACCTTGATCTTAGCCTTGGCGTCAAAGCTCACGAGTTTCACGTCGAAGATCGACTTCTCCTCCTTCGGCGCCTCCGCGGCCGCCGCCGCGCCGCCGCCGCCGCCGCCGCCCCCCCCGTTCGCCTGCCCGTACGAGTTCACCATTTCATCCGTGAGACCGGTGCGCCGCTGGTACAGCTTCATGAACTGGATGAAGTCGATGACGCTGAGCTCCAGGAGCTGGTCGCAGAGGTCCTTGACCTGCGGGAGAGCCGGGCGCATGTATGCACTTGTGAAACGGCTTAAAGGGCAGTCTCGCAGTTGACTGGTGCCTGTCGTTTACAGAAACAAGAGTCTTCTGGCACGCGCGCTGAGCGGCGTGCACAGGTCATTGGGTGGTCGGTGGATGTGGGCGCCATGGAGCCTGCAAAGCCTGCCGCCCTGTGCTGGCAGCTTCCCGCTTGCCCAGCGGCTTTGCCTCTAGCAGTGACCCACGCAATGGCTATCCATGGCCATGTGCTCACCGCTGATTACTGTGACTTTGACTGGTGCATGCTCAGCAAAGACTGGATTTGAGAACTGCAGCACCACTTGCGCGCTGCTGCTCAACAGAGACCTGCTCTGTCTGGCGGTGCTAGTCTGCCACTTCTGAACACAGCTGCAGCAGTATGTAGGATCAATGCTGGAACTGATGCTGAACACGGTTTGTCTTGCAACCGCTGACCGATTCAAACGAAAGCGTGCAGAGTGTGTGTTGCCATTGCGCAGGTGCTAACTACAGTCAATTTAGGGTCCGATGAAGCTGTCCATACCTCGTCAGTCGGTCCCGTGATCAAGTTGGGAGGGGGTGGAGGAGGCTCGTCTGGGAACGCATTATGCTGCTCCTCCGGCTTCTCCTCGGCTTTAGTTTGCGCAGGCTCACTGCATAGATGGCGCCTAACGCAGTGCAGCGCGCCGCTCCCAATGGGTTCGCGCAACCGATGTTGAGCCTGAGCGAAATGCCTCTGCGTGGAAGAAGCGGCTCGCGGCCGCAGTAGCGGCCGGGCCACTGCACTCAGAGCCGCTCTGCGCGCGGCGGCCGCTACGTTCGATGCCATTCTAAAGAAGCTATGCTACAGCCCCGCCCCTACAGTGCGATAGCTGCCGCTTCACCGATGATGCACACCTTTGTGGCTTGCGAGCCTTGGTGTGGGTGAGCGTGACTTGCTGTCAGCCCAGCAAAGATCGGCGCGGTAAACTTGTCGATTCGGTAGCCGCGACGACTCGCGGGTGCAATGCTCTCGACTCAATCTAGCTCCGAAGCACTCTACGCTCCTCAAAGAAGCGCTGCCTCAGTGCCCAAATGGTTGAAGTCCCAGCCTGAGCACTTGAAGTGTTGGCCGCGCAGTAAAACGAAGAAAGCAAAAGCCTGCAGCTCCGTGCCATCAACGTGATCCTGCTCTGTAAGCTCATACGCAAAGGAGTCGGTCAGTAGCTTCAGAGCTCGTCAATCTGCAGGGACAATACGAAAGTGCCGGCACGTCAAATCAAATCGGTTGCATAGTTGGGCACAGGTCAGGTGCTGCTTCCGCTGCCCAAACGCATGTCGTTTCAAGACATCGGAAGGAATCAGCCGGCGGCAGGGCGGCGCACCGCCAACGGGCTGCCGGTGCGGGCCGGGGGCTTCGGCGCAGCGGGGACGGAAGGAAGGAGTTCTTACAACGGAGCAGCAGCAGCGCCATTGTCGCGGCAGGCAGCACCGGAACCTGCTAGAGACCCTCGAACAGCCAGGCTGAGCGAGTATTTATTGCAGTACTCGGTGAGTAGCTGCTATCTTAGCAGCGCCTTTTGCTCCGAGCCATGCTACAGATTTATGAGTATGAAATGCTTGCGCGCCGCAATAGTGTCTGCTGTGCAATTAGACGGTGCTAATGAGGTACTGCTGCTGATGCTTTGGGCTTGCTGTTGTGCAGCAAAATGTCACCATTCTGCACCGGATTGTCCAGACATTAGGGGGCATCAAGGACACTGCGGAGGTTCGAGGTGAGTCCGCCGGACTGTGAAGCCTGCAGTATTGCTGCAGCATTGATCTGGTGCGGCTGATGCTGCTGTGCATTTGTGGCTGCTCTGTGAATTTCTGTCCCGGTGACCACCGCTGTTCTATTTGACAAGCAGTTGATGGCTTTCGCATCCGCTCCACGGTGGAGCTTGATCAGCTTGACCTGAAGCGAAGGTGCTGATGCAATCACCGACTGCGCCACTGTGGAAGCGCTCAGCACAAGAAACGTCCTTGAGTGCCACGAGTTGATTTCATATTTCATCGGCGCCCTTCTCGTGCCGACCCCAAGTCGAACACGCACGCCGCACCAAACTGCCCGCAAGTCACCCCAGCGTCGCCGGTGTGCTCGTCAACTCGAGCAGCACGCTCCACTCGCTCACGCACCTCCCACCCACACGTGCTCCTATTCAACCTGCCAGACCAGTGCGAGTGTCAGGTCGGGGTGGTGGCGGACATAGGGCGGCGCGCGGAGGCGGAGCTGCAGTCGCTCGGCGCGCTGCTGTCGAGCGCTGCCGCGGATGAGCTGTCGCGGCAGGAGGCGGCGCGGCTGCGCGCGGCGCACGCGAAGCTGACCAAGGCGAGTGAGCATCTGGTCACAATGGGGGGGGGGGCGGGGGCAGCGCGCTTGGTTGTTGGCCCCCCTTGCTGTAGGGCAGTTGAGCACTGTTGAACTGCTGCTGATGAGCTGTCGCGGCAGGAGGCGGCGCGGCTGCGCGCGGCGCACGCTAAGCTGACCAAGGCGAGTGTACTTCTCACTCACTTCTCATTCAGTCTCGCGAATCAGCCCGGATGGTAGATGCCCAGCTTGCTGCCAGAATCTATGCACGCGAAGCTGACCACGGCGAGTGTACTCCTTGTGGACTCTCGCTTAGGGCGCAGAAAGGCCTGGACGGTAGATGCCCAGCTTGCTGCCAGACTCTACGTGTGTCTTGTGGAACGTTGAAAGTGTCGCAATGCGCCTGGAGCGTACATCTGGTCACGATGGGGGGGGCAGCGCGGCTGGTTGCTCTCTCGCTGTATGTAGGGCAGTCGCGCGACGGGCTCGTCGCCACTTCGCAGCGGCGCTGCAGCACTGAGCACTGCAGTGCCGCTGCACTGTGCTCATCTTTCGGAGATGACAGTCGGACTGGGTGCTTGCTCCAGCGCACTCAGCTCAATGCGATAATGGGATTCGCGGTCAGGAGTGCTTCGAGCCTTGATAGCTATCATTAGGGGGCGGAAAGGGGGGGGGGGGGGGGAGGGGGGCAACTGCCAGCGTTTACTGCTGAAGCTTCGAAAACATGAGGTATGTGCGAGCTCATTTTGCAGTCACGCAGACTGGCCCACTGATGGTGGTGCCGTGCTTGTAGGCATAGCATACAACCACACCCGCAGTGACAGCAAAAACTATGTGTTTGCAGGGATAGTTGCTGATCAGCAGTAGGTGCTCGAATGGCCACCGACGGTGGTAGTGTTGAATACACGTAGCTTATTACCCAGCCAGACGGGAGGCGGGCACACGATGCTCCTTGCACTTCAACTTCAAAAGTAGATGGCGTATTTGTACACGTAGTAGTGTGAGACTCATCCGCCCTTCACGCGTCGGGGCTCCGACGGTGACAGTTCTAAACATTTGGTGGCGCCCTCGCCGACTTTTCCCGTCTGCACTTGCAGTCACCCAGCACATGCACTTCAACTTCAACTCCAAAAGGTTGCTGTGGGCCGCGCAGCCGCAGGAGCTCGCGCGCGAGTGGCGGGCACGGGCAGGCTGGCACGCTGGGCTCTGCCCGTTCTCCGGGCACAGCTGTTGCCTAGGGTCAGGGTCAGCAAAAGACGTGCGCAGCCAGTGTCTCGCCCGCTTCTCTGCGCGCGTGCGGCGGCGGCGGCGGTGACGTGTGCAGCGTGCAGCCGCGGTGAAAATGAGGCGAAGGCGGTGTGCCACACACGCGCCAGGCGACGGCGACGGCGCGCAGCTTGCTTAGGGTTAGGGGCAGGTACTCCTAAGTGGTGACGACGAGTCGTAGATGGGGCGGCGCACGCACGCCAGACATGCGCTCCGCTTCCACCCACGGTGCCCATTGGCGTGCACGCTTGTGAAGCAGCAGTACAGCAAGCAGCCGCGTTGAAGTTCAGTTGCCGACGCCGCTGCCGCGCGGGCTGGGCGCACGGATGCCGGCGGTACCGCCCGCGGCCACCGCTCTGACCGCGCGAGTGTTCGCCGCCGCTGCTGCCCGTCTGTCTGTCTGCTGTGTGCGCGAGCAGGACTACAACCGCGTCAGCAGGCTCGCGAAGGACCTCGAGGTCGAGGCGGCGCGGCGCGCGGAGGATCTGGACAGGAGGAGAAGAGGGACCGCCGCGGCAGAGGTGCGGGGAGGCAGAACTTCAACTTTGAGCATGGATTTGTGTGTGGAAGCTCAACTCCAAGCATGAAAGCTGTGTGCAGAACAGAGAACACAGTGCCGGTTTGTGTACTTGCGATCGCATGCTGCCCCCACGTCACGCCGCCGAGTATACATGAAGCTTCTAGCGCAGGGTCACGCCAGTCTGGACAGGCGACACGGTAGCGCAGGCATCAAGCCCTCGTGCCGAAGCCAACAGTCCGCAAGCGGGCCTTGCGTCTCATGCAGCCTCCGTATCTCCTTGTCTGGTGCCACACATCGGTTCAGTCGGGCGCAGGCAACTCAAGCGATGTCGGGGTCCAGTCTTCACCTGCCCTGCCCGCGCCAGTCGAACCTTCCACCAATCAATCTCTGATCTGATCAGTGGTTTCGGTGCCGCTGTGCCTGCTACCTTGTGCAGTGAGACAGTGTGCGCTGGGCAATTTCACCTCCATCTCTCCGCCCGCGCGCGCGCGCACTGCCGAAGCTGACAGTTCGCAGGCTGGCCTTGCGCCTCGGCGCAGCCTCTTATCACCTTGTCTGGTGCCACAAATGAGCGCAGAAAACTAAACTGATGTCGGCCCCGCTCTCCGCGCGCGCACTGCAGGCGGCGGTCGCGGCGCGCATCTTCGGCGTGGAGGACAACGCGGACAGCGCTGGCGGGGGCGCGCTGAGGGGGCCGCAGCAGCAGCAGCTGCAGGCGCAGATGGCGGAAGAAGCCATTAATCAGGTACTTCAGAGAGAGCAATTACGTACCACACAGCCACGCTCTTGAGAGGGTGTCTGTGGCGGCTGCACTGCGCCCCCCCTCTCAGGTCATGCTCAACATCATGTCGACAACACGTGATCTGTTTTGTGGGGAATCAGCATTCCATGCAGTCAGGGAGTAGCAGCAGTTGCAGCTGTTGCCGCAGAGCCTGCCTAGCTGGCAGTGCACTAGTGATTGCGGCTTGGGTACGGCCCTGCCACAAGTGGAGAATCGCCATCCATGTCGGTAGAGGTTTCAGTCTGTGAATGGGTTCAAAAACCGGACTTCGCGCATCTGCATTCGCTCCGCGCGCGCTGTGTATCAGGTCCTGCCAAACGCCGTACGCCGGTCACTGTGTGTGTGCCTTGTCGATCTGGTGAGCCCGTGCATATGCGGGGCTTGTCGAGTGCTGCGCTCCAGCAGCAGTGCACAGCACGCCAGCGCTTACCCTTTGGAGGCGCCTCACACAACGCCCCACACTCAAGTGCAGGATCTTCGACCCCGGGCACCCTCCGCGCGTGCGCGACGCAGACGTGCAGTGTCGCCGTTGTGGCCGCGAGCTGCGCTTCAGCAGCAGTGCTCAGTGCGCCAGTGCTCATACGCGCGCTGCACTTGAAGTACGCAGCGCGTCGCTATCGCGGCCACGAGCCGCGGCTCACTGCGGAGCGCCGCTGCACTTGATCCGTGCTGCCGCGCGGCTGCAAATGTCGACCGTTACTTCCTCTCTCTTTCCGCGCTGCTGTCATTCCACTCCGCAAGGCTGCGAGTGCAGAGCTTGTGGCTGCACATTGTTCCATGCTGCGTGGCGGCTGCAAGCGCCGACTGTTACTTCCTCTCCCTTGCGCAGCGCAGTCGATTCATTGCGCCAGGCTGTGAGCGCTGAGCATTGCTGCAAACCATGCTGCTGGCTGCAACTGCCCGACTGTTACATACTTGTGCTCTCTGGCGCATCGCAGCCGACCCATCACCTTGCAGCAACTGCCGACTTGTTATTTCCTCTCTCTTCCGCGCTACAGTCATTCCACTTCGCAAGGCTGCGTGTGCTGTGAGCATTGCTGAACATTGTTCCATGCTGCATGGCGGCAACCGCCGGCTGTGGCCTACTTCCTCTCTCTTCATCCGCGGTGCAATCGTTCCACTTCGCAAGGCCGCGAGCGCGGAGCGCGTTGCTGCAGATTGTTCCATGCTGCGTGGCGGCAACTGCCAATTATCATTTTCTCTCTCTCACGCAGTGCAGTCAATTCGTCACCAAGCAGCAACTGCCGGCTTTAACGTCCTTTCCTGCGTGGCGCAGTCGATCCGTTTTGCGACGCTGCGAGGGCTGAGCGTTGCTGCACCGCTCCGCTGCGCCGCAGGCCATCATCGAGGAGACGGAGGCAGAGCTTGGCGCCATCAACAAGAGCCTGCACGCCGTGCACGAGATCTTCAAGGACCTCGCCTCCATGGTCAGCCAGCAGCAAGAGCAGGTGAGACGCAGCGCTCATTCGCCAGCTCATGAGAGTACTGTTTGTGAGATCGATCAGGTCAGCCAGCAGCACGAGCAGGTGAGACGCTGTGCTCAGTTGCCAGCGGTGAAGAGGGGCCCTGCGTACTGTTTGAGAGATCGTTCAGGACCTCGCCTGCATGGTCAGCCAGCGGCAAGAGCAGGTGAGCTTGGCGTTCACAAGTCCGGCAGCGGACGGTGAGATATTCTCGTGGTCAGCCGGCAGTGCGAACACTTGAGCCTGGGGGCCCATCTTGCGCCCCGTGCACGGGGCAGATCGCCCCATCGGCGTGCGTCAAGCAGACAGCGCCGCCAAGGGGTCGTAGTCTGCGCGCCCCAGGTGCTCTTGGTGCGATCGCATGCCCCTCGATGCCCGCGGGACGCACGATGCCGTCGCACGCATCTCACGCGCGCCGCATATACAGGTACCGACACGCAGGCGACGGCAGCGACCGTAGCCGGACGGATGCACGCCAGCCTCCCGCCCGTTTTGACGTGCGTGCAAGCGCGCCACGCATCCCTGCTGTACTAAATCCCCCCCCCCCCCCCCCCCCCCCCCCCCAACTGTGCAGGTGGAACACATTGAAGAGCAGACGGAGGCGGCGCACCAGCGCGCGCAGCAGGGCCTCGCGCAGGTCCAGCAAGCGAGTCACTACCAGCCGAGCTGCAGCATCTCATGAGCACGGCAGGGGGGGGGGGGGGGGGGGAGCAGGGGGGGCGGCGCCGGTCGCTGAGCACCTGCGCCACACCAAAGCGCAGCAGCGCTCTGCCGCAAGTCCCGCCTACTTGGCTACAACCTCCGCAAGAGCCACTTGCAGAAGCGAAGTTTAGGGCGCTGCGGCGCGCGGCACATGCGCTGAGGCGCAGCATTGCCGGCGCTGCTCGCGCGTAAAGCAGCGCTCGTGCTCGCTCGCGCGCCGAGCACGGGGCGCCACATTCGAGCGCACAGCGTTCGGCGCTTTCCCGCCTGCTGCGCGTGTGATGCGTGCCAACGCTCAGCGTTGACCGTGTGATGCGCGCCAGCACGAAACGCTGAGCTCACGCGTACCCGCCCCCCCCCTCTCGCCCCCCTGCGCGCCAAAGTGCGCAGCAATTGGGGAGCAGTTGCCGCGTGCGCGTGCCTGTTCCCCCCCTCCCCCCCTCCTCGCCCCATCACGCACCGCGTTGCAATCACACAGTCAGGTTAACGTTGCACGGCGTACTGTGCTGCGCACGGCAAGTGCAACAACTGACAATCTTCTTGCGCCCAATGCTGCGAATGCGCAAGAGGCAGTTCGAGTTGTTGCAAGCGTGCAAGGGTGCGTAACGGGGGGGGGCGCACACGCGATTGTAAGTGTGCATGTGAATACAGCAAATACAGTGTTTTGTACATATCATGGCGTTGCGGGGGCCCTGTGCATTATTGTGTGCTGTTCTGTCCTGTAGTCTCTTTGCACTGTAAGATGAAAAACAGGTGATGCGACACAGCCAGAACTGTCCTTCAGCACGCATAATTGCAAGCCGCCGCCGTGCTTTACAGCGGTTTTATAACGAAGAACTCAACAACACTTCGCAAGCTGTAATTTGCCGCACGGTACAAAGAGGTGTTGTGATTAACCAAGCCACGGACAAAAATGTCGCGCAGACGGCCACAAATTTCGCGCTCTCGCCCTCTCTGACAACCAGCAGGGCCATGAACAGGCAAACTGTCGCCGTGTCTATGAACGCGCGAGGGGCACCGCCGCACTGCCCCCGAGTGCCCGCGAGGTCTGCTGCACCGCTGGGTTTGCGGCGCTGGTCTGACCGCCTCATTGCGTGCGTCGCACGCAGCAGCGCCATGCGGCGGCAGGTGTGCAGCCGGCGAGGTGAGGGGCCGCATCCCATCAGCAACGGTGCGCTGCCACTCTGCCGCTGCCGATGGACTAAACGGCTGTAGAGATGGATGGCGCAGTATACTGCTGCGCATGCACGGGAGCACGTACGCCCTTGCAACGCGGAGCCCAATTGGACGCGGCAGCGCGGCCGCTGCCGCCGAGCTCAGGCCTTCGCCTCTAAGGCACTTCGGAAACGACAGATCAAAACTGCACGTGCTGAGTGCTGATGCGCGACAGCAGCAGCAGCGATCCGCACTACTGGCGCGGTGCGCCGCCGCGCACCACCTCGATCATGTCCTGGAAATCGTAGACGTACCAGTCGGCGCCGCGCCGCACGGCGTCGCGCACGGCGACGCCGCCGTAGCCGATGAACGCCTCCGCGGGCGGGCGCGCCTGCATGTCCGTCACGCCGTCGCCGACCATGACGACGGGCGCGTAGCCGTGCTGTGCCTTGAGCGCCTTGACCTGCGGGACGTGCTCACTTTAAGTTCAAGTGTATACTTCGGAAGTTACTTGTTGATATTAGACAAATGAAGGATTGGAAATGCCTCTGCGCGAGGGCGCTCCGTAGCCATGCTGCGCCTTGAGCGCCTTGACCTGAGAGGCGTGCGAGGGCGTGCAATGCGGCGTATGCTCACTCTGCACTACAAAATTGTATCATACAGAACAGACTTGAGGAAAAGCGTTCAGAAGTATGTCAAGTAGGTGCGGCGAGTGTGCGGTGGTCGCTAACCCTAACCCCAGTACAACTCACAAAACTCAGGGGGGGGATTCCGTTCGCGTGCCGAGAATGATCGACGCTCTTGCTGATTGATGCATTGTGTGCAGCACCCAGGGCGGTGGCTACTATGCACTGACGATGATTCCGTGCAGCAGGGTTTGATGTGTTCCACAAGGTTGAAGCTGTGGGGCTGTGAGCCCGTCGCTCTGCGCAGCGTCGCAACCCCAACTCTGCCACTGCGAGAGCGCCGACACGTGTCTTGTGTACAAAAGGTACTACAATGATCTTTCACAAAAAGTTGAAGGTACGGGGCACTGTGGATCCCAACGCGCCGCCGTGGAATGCTCAGGTACCAGGGCAGCGCTGATGAGAAAAAGTTGCTGGGAAGGTGGCCCCGGCTGGCGCCTAACCCTAACTTCAGGGCTCAGTGCAGCAGTGCTCACCACCGCGGGCTTCCCCCCGTCCCTGCTGGTGGGCTCCTGCTCGTCGAAGCCCTGGTAGCTGCCATCGGCGTTGTACATGATGGTGTTGGCGTAGACCCTGCTCTCGGGTATGCCCAGCACCTGAGTGCGCGGCAGACACGCAGCGAGGGCAGCAGCGGGTCAGCGTATTATTTGAAACTTCAAGTTATCAGCAGCGACACGTCATTCGAACACCCGCGCAGTTGGGAACGCAATGCGTCATCTGTGCTCTGTGGCCGCACTGCGATTCGCGAGGGCAGCAGCGGGCGGAGATCGTCGCGCAAGGGTAGCGACGACACGCACAGCAACTGATGGTTGCTGATGCTGAACCAAACACTACTATGAGATAGGAGTCAGGTCTCTATGACTAAATTCCCCAACGCCAACACACCAACGATGCCTTTTGGGGGAATGGCGGGTGGCGCGCGCTGTAACCCACCCCTTCCCTAACCCTGAATGCGGCCCAGCGTGTACTCCACGCAGCAGCACGGCCAGTCAAAAGTGGATGATGAAATGAGCACTGCCATACCTAGGTACACCTGCGTGCTGTGCGCACCGTCAGGGCGCACACGCTGTTGCTGGTGCCGCAGCGTCTCCAGTGTTGCGTGCGGCGGTGCGTACGGCCGGCCTGGGCCGGCGGTCACGCACTACATACTGCCATAGTGCTGGGCTATTCAACACTTCATACGCACCCCTGCACTGCATGGATACATACCCTAGACCCAGCGTTGAATCGCTTTACGGTGGCAATTCACACGCACCCATGCGCTGCGCGCAGACGTGCCCTTACGCTACAGTACTGCATCACCCCAGTGCCCTACCCCTGAGCCCTGCAGGCGTACAACTCGGGGCCTCAGGCGTCATCGACACCGCCGCCATCGCAGACAGACCGAGCACCCCTCTGCACCACCCACCCCACCTTCGCGACGGGGTAGATCATGGACCGGAACCCCCCGGAGACGAGGTACACGTCTGTGCCGCGCTCGTGGAGCGCTGCTGCGAGGTCCGCCATGCCCGGGCTCAGCTGCGGGGGGTGCTCCCTGAGGCAGCGCTCGACGATGGCGGTGCTCGGCCGCATGAGCTCCAGGCGCATCTGCACGGCGGAGGCACCGCGGCGAGTGCAGTGGCTTCATCGGGGGTCAAGACGCACTTGGAGAGTGGTGCTGACGCGTCTGGTGGGCTCGATAGCAGGGTGCATGAGGGGTATTTACGGTGGCCCGTTGCGGTGGGCGACGTCAGAGCGGTGTGCCGCTGCCGCTCTGCAATGTCGAGCGCTGAGAGAGGGTGTCGAACGTGCTTTGCAACCATCATGTGCGGCTGCCTGCGTTTGGTGGTGGCAGCTGTGTGTGTGAGACGGTGGACGGGCTGTGTGCTTGGACTGGTTGCCATGCGGATGCACCACAGCTATGCCCCCTGATTGCTGACGTACATGAACTTGAGAGATAATGCACATGCAGGCGCATAATCGTGGGAAGAGACGGTGCTTGACGGCCGGGCCGAGCCCCCGTGACAATTACCAGCAGACGAGCGCTGATGCAAGACAGGCGTGGTTCAGTGCGCTGAAGGAATGCCACCCGCAGGCAGCAGTATAGTTACAACAGAGTATGGCTGTCAGGCCAGGCATGTAAAGACGCCCGAGTGCAAATGTGACAATCGAAACAAAGTGCAGCCGCCGTGGCAGCAGCTGCCGACCATCTGCATGCATGAGTCCTGCGGCTGAGTCGAATGAGCTCATGCGCCAGCGCGATGATACTGAGAATACTACGCCTACATTGCAGGGCTACTCAGATACAGGAATAGTGTGATTCCTGCCGCTGAATCTGGTCGGTCAGTCAATTGACAGCGGCTACGGTAAAAGCTACAATGTACGCTGCAAAGTGGAGCTGATGTCAGATCCTTTGTGTGCTGAGGCAGCACTGAGTGAGGCTTCAGATGAAACCATAGCCTGGCAAAGGTTATACTGAGCGTGATGGTTGCCGGATCTCAACTTCAACTTGGATCTCAGAGATCAAAACCAGGCTCACAGCAAGCATAATGCCTTCGTTGCAGAGCTCGAACAGCAGATGCGTACCCTGATTGCGTCCTGAAACAGCATGTTCCCGCCCATGGCCTTCTTGGTCATCTCTGCCACTGCCTCCGCCGCGCCGCAGAAGCCCGCCAGTACATCTATGCCCTCCTCCGTGCACACTGTGCTGTCAACATCGAAGCAGACCGCCTGCGCACTCGCCAGTGCTCGTTTGGCTGCCTGCACATTGATGCCCTCGGGCGCTGGCGCTCTGTTGCTGGACGTGCTCGCGAAAGCTCGGCAGGCTGCTGCTCTGTGGTGATATGTCTGTCTGCTGACATGCCGCCCCAGAGATGCTACTGCCGCCATTCTCACGCAGACGTTCATGGCTGTATGTAGGAGGTTGCGGTGTTGCAAGGTGCCTGAAGTCGCAACCCCCGGGTGTGTGCAAGCAAGCCCATCAAGTTCTTGGAAGATGGAGACTCGCCACTGGCAGTTCAACTTTCTCGCTGATCAGAAGAACAAGCAAAGCTCGCACTGCAGGCATCATGTTAAATTGTTACACGCCCCGAAGAGCACCACCTGCAGCAGTAGCAGTAGAGGAACAAACATCAGCCGACAGCAGCAGAAAACGTCCGGAGCACAGAGGCGATGGCCGCAAAGCCAGCGAACTCAGGCGTGTGTATTTAGATCTGGGTGTTGTTAGTCAAGCATCAGGGTCAGCCTACCTGGAGCTTGACCATACGAAAGTTATATGTGCAGTATATGGCCCACATGCACAGTCCATGGACACCGCTTTCAGCGAGGAAGGGCAGCTCAAATGCGATCTGCGAATGGCGCCTTTCGCTCAGCCAAAAAGGTATGACCACTTGCAGTTTGGTGCCAACTTTGTGATGAAAAATCCAACAAAAAAGTGAACACTTGCAGTTTTATGCCAACCTTCAAAACGAAAATTGAGGGTGCAAGTGGTCATGCAACAGGAGCCACATCGTGAGTGCTTGAACTTTTGTCGCCTTCGTGCCCAGGTCGGAAGTGCGGGGGCAGACAGACGAGGAACGGGAGCTGTCAGCCACTCTGCAGCAGGCGCTGGAGGCTTCCGTACGCCTCGATCTCCTCACGAAGACGGCGGTGGACGTATATGTGACGGTGCTCGCAGCGGACGGGGGCGTCCTAGGCGCGGCGATCACGTGCGCGTCGCTGGCGCTCGCAAACGCCTCCATCGAGCTGTTTGATCTGGTCGCGGCGTGCACGGCGGCGTGTGCTGATGGCCAGGTGAGCTGCGGTAGCGATGGATGATGTTGTTGCGGCAGGTACTGGTGTCTCAAAAGGCTGTGTACTTCGTCTTGTAAGTAGCGTGTTCCATTACTGTGCCTGAGGTGCCATGCTGATGCCATGCCATCAGCGCAGGCAGAAGCGACCACGTGTGCACTGCTGGTGCTGTTTATGACCTCAGCCGCAGCCGAACTCCATGATGTGCTCGAGGCGTGTGTGCTGGAAGTGCGCAGTTCAACAAGTCCACCTCTGCTACTGCCCCCACGTCCATGTGCACGTCCGTGTATCCACCTCTCGCTCTCTCTCTCTCTGTCTCTCCCCCTCACATGCTCGCCCTCTCTCTCTCTATCCCCCCCTCTCATCTCCACCTCGTCACCACGTGCTCTCCTCTCGTTCTCACCCTACCCCCCCCCCCCCCCCCCCCCGCCCTACCCCCTCCCCCCCCCCTCATCTCAACGTCCGCCGCGCAGGTGCTGCTGGATCCTACGGCGCAGGAGGAGGCGGCAGCGGGCGGCAGCGTGCTGGTGGCGGTGATGCCGTCGTCGCGCGAGGTCACGCAGTGGCGCCAGCGCGGGCGCCTCCCCAGCGCTCAGGCGGCGGCAGCCGTGGAGCTGTGCATGGACGGCTGCGCGGGCGTCGCGACCATGATGCGCGCGCGCCTGCTTGCGCAGGTCGATAAATAGCACGCAAAATTTATTGCGCGCGGCGCGGCATCACATCTCGCCTGCTGTGTGCTGGCTGTTGAGTTGTACTTTTTATATAATCTCGCTCAGGGCGCGAAAAAGCCCAGATGAATGGCATCTAACTTGAAGCTTGCTGTACGGAATCTACATGTCGCGTGACAGTCTGAGAGTGTCTCAATTACAACCACTCAAACGCCGCTGCCACCAAACGGCATCTTGGGAGTTGTACTACTGCCTGATGGCGTGCGTAGCAGCTTTGCTTGGCCCCGCCGTTGCGCGTGTATTCCGACTGTGCTCTGCTGCGTCGGGCTGTACCGGTTGAAATTGTGCAGTGGTGTTGGCTCTAAGTTGGACGGTGGCGCCGCTTGTGCCGCCAACGGTTACTGCTTGCGCAAGGTCGACCGCGCGCTGTGATCAGACCAGGGCCTGAGCTGCCGCCTGCCTGCGTCGCTGGTCTTTTGCACGCTCTGCTGCGCTGCGGCGTTCTCGCTCGGCACAGCAACGGGTTGAGCAGTGCCGCACTCAGCAGTGCTCGGCGGCAGTTGCAGCTGGGCTGTTGTGGATTGGCTGCAGTGGAGTCGCTCATCATGCACAGGATCCCCACAAATAGTAAACATGTCATGAGTGGGGGGGGCTTCGGCAAGCGTGCAATGGAAGTTGAAGTTGTGCCCTGGCCAAATTATGGCAATCTCTGCATCTGCATATGCTGTGAATTTTTGGCTGTCCTTGTCGAATGCCACAAAAATCAATTTCAACTGCTGTTCGGCAAGTGTACAAGAAGCTGTCCGGGATCTGTGTTGATGCAAGGCAAACGTTGACGTAGCTGTGGCTTGCATGGGACAACACAAGCACCGGAGACACTTACTACAGGCATGACACAGTGGACTGCATGCAAGTTGAGTGGCAAGCCCAACCCTGATGCAATCAAGAAACCATCAAAGGAGCAACGAGCGCATGCTGAGATGTCTACAAACTGCCGCAGGACGGACTCCCTGAGTACAGAACACAAAACACATCCATTATTCTGAGGGACTGATGATACAAGTGCAAGGCTGCACAGCCGCAGCCGATACTAGGGCACTGGTGATGGTGGCGGCAGTATGTAAAGGGGGGCGTCGGAGCCCATGGCCTTGCAGCAGCCCCCCCCCCTCCCCCCCCTTGTCAAATTGTACAATCATAAGGGTAGCAGATTATGATGATGCGGGGCGCATGCGCGGGCGGGGTGACTGTCCCCCTCCGGGATGCCATGCCCCCCCCCCTCCCCCCCTTTCACGCACACGCCGAAATAGCATGCCAGATTTGGGGCCCCGTTGCGTCACGCGCTGTCAGCAGCGGCGCGCCGTTAAGGTGTTGCAGTCGAAGAAGTGGAGACAATCCAACTTCAAGCTTGAAGTTGCTCAAGTTGCTCATGCCTGCGCGGCGGCCCAGTCGAGCGTCTGCTGCAGCACGCCCTTGCTCGGCTCGTAGAACTGGCCGAGGAGCATGCCCAGGACGCCTATCATCGCGAGGCGCGCATGCTTGATCTCCGCGAGCGCGTAGTCCGGGCGCACGCCGTTCGCGGAGAGCCCCAGCGGGTCGAAGCCGAGGTCGCCCGCGAGGTCGCTCTCGCCGGGCTTCTCGAAGCCAACTTCAAGCGCGTTGCCGAACTTGTTGATGTTGGCGGTCGTCTTGGCGACGCCCGTGAGGAACGTGCGCTCGTTGCCCTCGAGCTTGGCGCGCTCGAGCAGCGAGAGGCCGTCCTCGTAGTTGAAGGCCGAATTGTAGTTGGAGCCGAACGTCGCAATCTCGATGAGGCCACACGCGAGCACGATCTGCGCAAGCCCAAACTTGGGGACGGCGCCGAGCGCCGCGATCGCGTTCATCTGCGTGAACTCAGCGGGGAAGGCGAAGCCGTCGAACCCCACGGGGTGCTGCACGAGCTCCGGCGTCACGAGCCCGACCGCCGCCAGCATGCACACGCGGCCGTGCTTGAGCTCCGCCGCGCGCAGCCACGAGATGTCGAACGTCTTGCTGAGGCTGAGCGGGTCAAAGCCGAAGTCGCCGATCATGTCGCCGTCGCCGATGACGGGCTTGGTGACCCAGGGCAGCGCCGTGGAGAGCGTCGGGTCTTCGCGCACGTACCACGCGCCCGCGGGACCCGTGCCCGGCTCCGGCTCGCGCAGGAATGCGGCTGCGGCGCGGGGGTGGGGGGGAGGGGGAGGGGGTTGGTCACGATTGAATCAAGTGCTATTTATTGCGTAGGCGTGAAGAGGGCCTGTGGGGGAGATGTGGAGAGCGTGGGGTCCTCGCGCACGTACCACGCGCCCGCGGGGCCCGTGCCCGGCTCCGGCTCGCGCAGGAACGCGCCTGCGGCACGCGGGGGGGAGGTGGGGGGGGGGGGGGTCAGAGGACCGCAGGTGGGGGTGGGGGGGGAGTATGCCTGAATGAAGTGGTAGCGTGTGTGCGGGGCCCGTGCCCGGCTCCGGCTCACGCAGGAAGGCGGCTGCGGCAGGGGGGGGGGGGAGGGAGGGGGCCACGATTGAATCAAGTGCTACTGCATAGGTGTGGAGAGGGCCTGTGGGGGGGATGTGTGGGGGGGGGGGGGGGCAGCGTACGGACACGCCTGAATGAAGTCATGCAGCACGCGCGCGACGCCATGTGGGGTCAGTGGGCAGTCACCCTAACCTCAACTTCTCAGAAAAGGCCCATCTATAACATAGCAGGGTGGTGATCACGGCGCCGCAGCGCCATGGGCCGGCTACAGAGCGCAGCAGGTGCGACACGTCTGCACACGGACAGGCAGCGACGCGACACGTGCTGCGCAACGCTACAGACGCCGCACGTTGTTCATCGCCTCGCAGAAAGTCGCCGTGTGCGGTGGCGGAGCAGTGTCTACGCTCAGCGCCTGCTGTCAGTCAGCACGGCATCTCCGTGTCGTCTGCCTCTCATGACTGCAGCACCAACGTCAATGACAGGGCAATTGTAATTGCCGCAGTGGGCGGGTCTACAGCGCGTAGTTGCGAACGCGCTTGTGGCGGTGGGTTGCAGCACATCCGTTGTAAACTATTGTATTGAAATCTGGAACTCTGACATGAGACCTTCACGACTGGTGTGTGTTCATCAACTTGGCACACAATGATAATGAAGCAAATGGAGCTCATCAAATGAGCTTCTCAATCAAACCATGGGAAATGCTTTTATGGAAACAAACCAGGTTTCAGCTCCAACGCTTGTGGTGGACACGGACCAGGGTTTTCATTTGCTCACTGCTGTCACTGGACACAGAAATGTTGTTGCTGCGACTCTTTCTGCAGCCAAACTACCGCTGGAACTTTGAGTGGGTGCAGGCACTTCGCGTATAGAAAGGTCAATGCACTTGCTTTAGGTATTGTTGGTAGCATGTAGATCAGCCGTAGGTACATGGAACCTGGATAACAGCGAAGGCAACGTGCGTACAAGCTTCTCACCGAAAATCGATCTGCATGCCTGAGCACGCTGTAACGTCGCGCACTTTCACAAATATGAGTGCTTTACCAGGTTGTATGCCTCCGCAGATTTGGTCACATGGCAGGTGGAACTCGTCAGGCAACTCCAGAAATTCTTGTCCTGTACCTCTTACATAGGCCTATGCTACGAGGCTGAGGCGCTCATATGCAGCCCTTGTATGTTAACATCAAAGAAGTGTGTGCTTCACTCTTCACACACGACGAAGTCATGTGCTTTTATCACCAGGTCAGGTCTCACTCGGTGCCAGACGGCGTGACATCGCTCAGAAAGGGGGGGGCGCAAACAACAGTTGTACCGACGACAGGCGTAGCAGATTACAATGAAGCGTCACATCCTGGTTAACCTTTGCCGTCGATTGTCTCGCAAAAGTCCGAATACTACGCCCAGACGTGATGAAAGATATTCCCGACTGTTTCTTGAGCAGAGCAGGAGTCGGGCGCGGCTGCGCATCCTGACGCAGTCAACAGTATGTGCGTTCTCCAGGTTCTTTTGATTTGTTGCTAGGATGTGCAGCCGTCACTCAGGGCATATTCGATTGTGCATGTTGACGCGCAAGATCGAGAAGGCCTCTTTCAGCTTCCTTGCAGCGACAAACCCAGATCTGAGGCGTGGCTGACAAACGCTCAGCAAGCAGCACAGCTTGACATTGCGCAGACGACAATGGCTTCACTGCGCGCTACCGGTACACGGGAAACATGCACACGCAGCTTCTTCGAGCACTCACGTGGTCCCCTCTCCTTCCCAGTCTTCGCGCCAGCCTTCTTCCCGAACACCATGGAGGGGGCCTGGTAGGCCGCCACCCCCGAGCACGCCACCAGAGCCAGCGCTGCTGCCTTCACCATCCTGCCCGTGTGTGTTGTTCGTGAACACACGAGACAAAAAGATGGGCTATCTATGCTTCAACCCCCAAGATCGTAGAGAGTTGAAGTGCACCCAAACTTTTGTCTGCACAGCTTTGCACAGACTCAGAAAGAGAGCCATGAAGGGAGCGGCTGTTTGCGTGCTGGCGAGCCTGGCGGGGGCGGCGGCCTTCGCGCCTGCCTTCATGGGCGCGAAGGTGGCGGCACCTCGTGTATCCTCAAAGGGTGAGTGATGTGAGCTATGTAACAACATCTTGTCATGCACAGGGAAGCACAAGGCGATCAGCGGCCTGGGAGGGCCAAGCGTATATTGAATCCGTTGTGACTACTCTGCAGCGGCGATGACGCAGAGCAGTCGTGCAATGGTCCCTTGTGCGGTGTGGTCGGCGTTTTTGAGTGCCAAACTCAGGAGCCCTTGTGGCGACAGGCGCACGCCTCAGCCGTGAATACAGTTCGACAGTTTGAACACGAATCTAGATTCGTCGGCAACGCCGCTGAAGCTGCTGAGCGTCGCCACTTCCGCGTGACATGACGTAACTTCAAGAACCGTCGCCATTAGCTGACGAAGCGTTGTTTGCTGCCCCCTTGCGCTTGCAGCCGTGGTCAGCATGAGCGTGAACGACCTGCTCGGCGCGGACGTAGAGACCAAGTGAGTGCCTTTCCGAATGTGTGGAACCGTAGATCAGATCTATGGTTCCAATGTGCTGCTGTTGACCCAGGCCTGTTCGCGCATCGCGCAGATTACTGTTGCAGATGCAGCTTGTGTACTTCGTGTTGCGCACGCACGCAACAGAAAGCTGTTCCCCTTTTTGCTTTACAGTAAACTGAGCTTTTGAGAGCCGTTGATAACGTCAGACATAACATCTCTCTGTGTGTTAACTTCACATGGGGCAGTGCTGGTCAACCGAATCTGTAACTCCCAAAGCGCCAACATCGACTTCACACAATTGTCTGTCCTTATTGACATTGGCACTGGCAGGGGCGTGTGGGACCCCCTGGGCTTCTCCAAGGACGAGGCCGCGCTGTTTCGCCGCCGCGTTGTGGAGCTCAAGCACGGCCGCATCTGCAGTAAGTATTGCAGCATGTCTGCATCGCTGCACTCTTTCAGGTCATGAGGTTTATCAGGTGTGCAGTACCTTGAGTCGCATTTGCCGTGAATGGAAGGCGTGTGCTGCTGCTGTGCGCCACTGTATGGGTGTGGTTGCTTATCCTGTGCCAGGATGGTCACCGCAGTGTATGCAAACCCCAGCGTCAACTCTCGGTGTGAGCTCAAGAGCTCGCACTTTCAAGAAGCGTGCGTCTGTTGCTCAAGCGCACAGCACATATATGGTGACGATATGGTGACGAAATGTTGCCCACGCATCTGTTGTTGTGTGCGCAGCGCCATCTGAAGCGCAACCGCCACACCAGAATTGCAGTGCATCTGTCACCTCCTGGGACTGCCTCAGCCCCAGTAGCTGCCTTCCTCTTCACCGCATCGCTGCACGTCGAGATGCAACCACGTCGCCTGCTATCACGCTCAACCCTCACTTGCTCATTTGCTACCTCAACTCGTGAGCGGAGCGCTCCCCCATTCCTCTTCACCAAAAACTGCTAATGCGACAGGACCGCACCGCGCTGCCCTGCCATTGCATTCCGCCCCTCCATTCCAAACTTGAACTTGTGAGTTGAGCGCTGCCCCCCCCCCCCCCCCTTCCCCCCCCAACCTCCAACCCCCTCACCCCCCACCACCCCCTCACCCCCCGCCTCAGTGCTCGCCACCCTCGGCTACCTCGTCGCGGAGGTCTACCACCCCCTGTGACGGCAAGATCCCCCTCTTCTATCATAATCATTCTACTAAGCCCCACTTACCCCCCCCTCCCCCCTGCCCCCCAGTGCTGGCTACCCTCGGCTACCTCGTCGCGGAGGTCTACCACCCCACCCCCTGTACGACGGCAAGGTCCACCCCCCCCCCCCCCCCCCCTTCTATGTATCATCCAAATTCATTCTATTTTAACCCCCCCCCTCCTCCCCAACCCCCCCCCTGCCCCCCAGTGCTCGCCACCCTGGGCTACCTCGTCGCGGAGGTCTACCACCCCCTGTACGACGGCAAGATCCCCGCGGGCCTCGGCGCCATCTCGCAGGTCCCCATGGCCGGCTGGCTCCAGATCATCGCCGCTATCGGCGTCGTAGAGCTGACCGTCGGCAAGCAGGACTTTGAGAACAAGGCCCCCGGGGACCTCGGCTTCGGGCTCGGCTTCAACCCGTTCCCGAACGACCCCGAGAAGTTTGCCGCGCTGCAGCTCAAGGAGCTCAAGAACGGGCGCCTCGCGATGATGGGCATCATGGGCATGATGGTGCAGGAGGGGCTCACGGGGCAGACGCCGCTCGCGCAGCTCGCGTCGGGGCACATCAGGTGCGCACGTTGCTCAGGGTTGAAGTTGGGGCTGCTGGCAGTGGTAGGATTAGGCTCACGTTGCAGATGCCGCTCGCGCAGCTGGCCTCGGGGCACATCAGGTGCGCTCAGGGTTTAAGTTAGGGTAAGGGTTGGGATTAGGGGCAGGGCTACGGTGAGGGTAGGGTAGGGTGAGAGTAGGGTTTGGCAGACGCCGCTCGCGCAACTGGCGTCGGGGCACATCAGGTGCGTCCCCTCCCCCCCCTGCTTGAATATAGGGTCAAGGTCAGGGGTAGTGTGAGGGTCAGGCTCACGGGGCAGACGCCGCTCGCGCAGCTGGCGTCAGGCCACATCAGGCGCGTGTCCTTCCCTCCCTGCCTGTAAGTTGGGCTGAGTGGGGGTCGGGCTGAGCAACAGGGTCAGGGTGGAGCTTGTCGTGCAGCTTCACTCTGCATGATGCTTTCAGGAGGGAGCAGGACTGATGCATCAAAACCTCAAGCTGGAACTTGAGCAAGTAAAGATGCTCACGGGGCAGGCGCTGCTCGCGCGATCGTCAGACATTGCCTGCGTACATCGCGGCTTGGGCAATGTCGATGAGCGTCTGCGCCCCGTGCAGGGCAATGTTGCGGCCGTCCGCGCGCGCAGCGCGGCACGCCCGCGTGCACGCCCTCTCTCACTGCGCAGCACGCGTGGTAGCATGCCGAAGGACAGCTCCAACGTGCACCGCACGCCATGCCATGTTTCACGCATGTACATGTGAGCAGTGTAAGCCGGGGCACTGTGGCCCTGTGCGTGCGCCAGCAGCCAACGCTGCAGCAGCAGCGCTCAGCGCCTCACCGCATGCCAGTTGGGGGTCAAGGGGCTGCACCCTGACCATTAGGGATTGCTCTTCACTGCTCCGCTCACTGACGTGCTTGCTGCGTGTTGCCGCGTGCTTTCTCCGCGCTCGCTGCTTGCTGCTGCTGCTGCTGCTGCCGCCGCTGCTGCCGCTGCGTCTCTCTGGCTGCACTTCGTCGCGCGATCTCCATCCGGGCTGCTCGCTGCGACAGCCCTTTTGGGGTGAGTGACTCTGGCGAGTCAAGCGCCTTTCTGTCCCAATATGCCACGCTGCATGCATGTTGCGTGGTGTGTGGGGCGGGCGGGCTTGGCTGCGTGCAGTCGCCGCCAGCGTCGCCGTCGCATCACAGCAGCATGCTTTCATGATTACGCTGGCACTTGAGTCAACGATCGCGCTGGCATATCAGTCAGTGTCGCAGTAACTTGATCAGTATCAAACCCACCGAAAGGAGGAATTGTGGGCATGAAATTGAGTTTGATTGTTGTCCCGTGAGCTCAGGAGCGACTGCCCGTGCAGCATGCCACGTCCTCGAGGTACACGTATTTGTGCGAGGCAGCGCTGCGGCCCCGCCTGCTGCTCATTCCTATGCATAGCTGGGATGGCCAGTGTGTATTTCATGTACTTTGAAGTACATGTTAGTGTGCCGCGCTTAGGGTCAGGGTAAGGTTTAGTTCACCGCGCGTGCCCCAGCGCCTACGATGCACGCCGACCGCGCTGCGCACTGCGCCGCTGCGAGAACGGTATGTCAACTCTGTGGCCACGCGCGCAATGTTTGTTGACCCAACTCCCGAGGCTTTTTGCGCTGCTAGTTGGCAGGCAGCAAGCCTGGCTTTGCATCACGGCGTCTGCTCTCTGCGAGCATCTCTGCTGTCGGCCAGGCCAGCACTGACTCTTTGAGTGCCATGTGCAACTCTTTGAGTGCCATGTGCGCCATTTGTAACTCTTTGAGTGCCATGCGTATTGGCATGTGCTCACTGCTGCGCTGCTGTGCGCTGCCGCGCGTGTTTTTTTTCGCAGGACGGCCAGGGCGCATTCTGAGCTCCGCCAAATGCCAATACGCCATCACACAGACAATTGCGCTCAGCTCCACCGCCGGATGCCAATACGCCATCACACAAACAACGGTGCTCAGGTCCAGTTGCCCCACCCCCCGCACACCCACCCACCCGCACACCCTGTATTATACGCCGCCCGAGCCTGGCTGCACACGATAATTCACAATTTTACAGCACGGCAATGCCCCCTATCCCATGCTTTTGCCCTTAATGCACACTCGGCCACTCCCTTGTATGCCCCAGAAAGCACCTGCTTGCTTCTTTGATGCTCTCAACGGTTGTGTATTGACAATGAGAAGAACTGAGCCATACATTGATGACCATTGCGGGCTGTGAGTACGTGCGCTTGCAACTCACATTGAATATTGTGAAAGCGCTATGCACATTTGCTGGTATGGATGATATGCACTGCTGGCTGCAGCTCAGAATGCATTCGCTCTGTGCGCTGCAGCTTTGCTGTTGCGTAGAGTGCAGCTGCTGCCCGCGTTTTGGGGACATGCATACACATCCATGACCCAATGTCAGTTGTACAATAGCAGTGCACCTTCAGGTGGCCCCGATGCACACCGTGAAGTCAGTACACACTTGCGTCTGCACTTACACGCTGTTGACGACAGCCAAGGCTGCATCACACTGAGCACTGACAGCAAAACGGCGTTCCGCTTTGGCGTCACAAAAAGCAGTAGGAGCGAGGACACGGGCCTTCTTCTCTGTTGTCATAATCATCCTTGCAATTGCGCACTTCGCCAACGTGCTGGTGAGCTTTCCTGGATGAGAATTCATGTTTGATGTCTAGCTTGGAAGTTTGCGGCACATGAAGTGATCGTTCGAGGTCTGGGCACTTCCCAGGCGATGCAAAGCTGCTGCGCGAGGGCCTGCACACCATGTGCACTGTGCTCAAACAGGGCTCAGGTAAGCTGTTTTGATGTTTGATGTCCGAATTCAGTATTGAATACTATCGGTAGGTGTCAGCCACACACAGGATGGACGGGATGTGGTTGAAGTTGAGGTTGCACCTTCGATGTGTGTTCATGACATTTTTCTTCCAGTAAGCATGTCTGGCTTCAAAACTGTACAGGCTTGCGCATGAGAGGGACTCAAACAAAAACTTCTGGAAAGATGTACAGGCTCGAGCATGAGAGGGACTCAGGAACAAAAACTTCTTTCCAGCACGCCCTTCAAAGTTGTCGTGTTGAAGAAGGCTATTTCAGGAATAGGACATGCCTGACAGCAGGCCTCTCCAAAGCCTCAACGCACTCATGTGTATGCAGCATAGCATGGAAATCGACGGTGTTCACTGCAGTCTAGCAATGCAGATGCAACACCAAGCACGCACGCATACGAGCAAATAGGACTGGTAGTCTTGGCCTCCAGCGTACCGAGGCAAGCATATTACGACCAGCGTGTATCACAGGCAAGGCACGCGTAAAATGCGTGAGCGCATGGCTCAGCAGCAGCTAATTATAACGGTGATGTCAGCCAGTAAACTGCTGCGCTGCTACAACAAAAGGACACCAGGGCATCACAAACGGGCGAGAGAAACACTTCTGTAAGAGGAGCAAGAAGTGCTGTCTGTGTGTATGTATACATGCAATGACGGCCGACAAGCTTGCACACGCAAATGAACGCGGCGCTCAACTGCTGCGACCCAGCAAGTGCTCGAGTGCGAGGCGTCAAGCGCTGCGCGCAGCTGCGGCTGCGCGCCTGAGAGCCGCCGTCGCCTTGCGCCGCAGGTGCCGGTACCGAGACAGGCAGTAATCGTAGCACGGGCAGCCATCGGCCAGTGCCCACTCCACGGTCGACAACACGTTCACGTGACGCTCTGAATCGGTGTGCTCAGTCCGCGTTAAAAACTCAAACGTCTCAAATGGTTGCCACGGGCAGCCGTTGGCGCGCGCCCACTGTAGCAGCTCCAGGTGACCCCCCTCGACCGCTCTTCTGCACGCCACACCGTCCCACGGGCAGCCTTGCGCCCGCAGCAGCTGCAGGATGTCCAGACGGCCCCCCTCCGCTGCAACTGCGCACGCAAATGCGTTGCAGGGGCAGCCTACCTCGTGCAGCCACGGGAGCACGTGCAGGTGGCCCCCGCGCACGGCCGCCGAGTATGCGCTCGCGTCAAGGGGGCAGCCATTCGCGTGTGCCCATTGTAGAAGCTGGAGATGACCGTGGAGGGCCGCATGGTACGAGGTCACGCTGCTCCACGGACAGCCGTGGCTTCGAGCGTACTGTAGAATGCCCAGGTGGCCGCCTGCCGCGGCGCCACTGCATGTCCTCTCGTTCCACTCGCAATCGGCGTCGCGTGCCCACCTCAGCACCTCGAGGTGCCCTCCCTGCGCCGCGTTCGCGGATGTGTCCCGATCTACGGGGCACCCGTTGGCACGCGCCCACTGCAGCACCCCCAGGTGCCCCCTGCGCGCCGCTGCTGCGGTTGTGCGTGCGTCCCAGTTGAACCCCTGGGCGCGCGCCCACTGCATCATCTCAAGATGACCACGCTCAGCTGCGGCCTTGCATATCATGATGGTATAGTTGTACTTTGGGTCCGTGCCCCGACGCACTGCGTTTGCGCAAAGATACTGCACTACTTCTAAAGGACCGCACGCGGCGGCTTGGTCCAGCAGCATTCTGTTTTCCTTGCATCCGTTTGCAAACGCCCACTGAATCAGGGGTACTGATGCAACCATGGCCTGCACAGCGGTTACCTTCTGTGACTGGGAGCGTCCCCTCAGCTGCATGGTACTGGCATACAGCGAGCGCCACCACGTGCTCACGGATGCAAGCTGAAGGTAGTGCCCGTGTGATAGGAACTCAAAGACTTTCATCCACATGTCTGAGGGCACAAGCGAATGGAGGTACAGAAACGTCAATGACACGGCTGGTGATGCACACGCCCAGCAGGGGCAAACACCCTTGGCGACGAACCTGCGATCAGCAGCAGGTGCGGTTTCATCGCCCAGAAAAACTGTGACTGTGTCACTTCATGATTAAGAGCGCACTGGTGCCATAGAATGATTCGCTACACTCAATTCTTCGCACAGCAACTAGGATTTGTCGAAGATTCGGTTGCCACTCACCACGCTGCTGCTGGCTCGCTTCCGCCTTCGTGTCACAAGATGAGTTGAGAGCCAGCACGCGCGCTCGCTTCCTTGTTGCCACCATCTTCTTGCTGTACTGTTACACTAGACACGATGGGAAGTTTTGCCAAGTTCACGTTTGAAGTTCATGTTTGAAGTTCAACGGATCATTGTGTGCTCAAAAAGCTCGCCATGTAGGCAAGCACGCATTTGCTGATGCAGCAGACGCCGCAGGGAGAATATGCCTGAGGGGCACTAAGTGGCGCTTGTGCAGTAAGTCGACGCCTGCTTTGTTGTTTACAAGGCTATGTGTGCATTCCCAGTGTACAGGCAACAACTGCCTACAGGCATCACCCGCTCCCCAACAGTGCACAAATGCTGATGGGCATGCTGCAAATGAAAACAAATCACAAGATCGCAAATATGTTTACAAGCGGTTCCAGGTCTGCCGGGCCCGCTAGGTGTTGTGAAAATAATGTTTGTGGTGTGAGAGGACTGCAGACTACGCGCAAGCACAACGGCCTCCGCCGCCAAAGTCGCAACCACACCCATCACCACGACGTGTATTTATGCGTGCAGCGCGAGAGCGTCCCCGTCCTGTGCCACACATTGTGGAGCTCTTTTTAAAGTTTACAGTGCACTTGAAGGTGCAAGCGCACAACCGCAGCGAGCTGCCGCTTTGCCTCTCCAACGGCGGCGCGCGTACGTAGCGCATTGCGGCGGCGGCGCTTACGAGCGTGGCGCACGCGGTCCTAAGGCTTGCTGGCCTCCAAGCGCAGCCTGAGGCCTCGCGCTGCTGCATCAGTTGTGTGCCGCAGCGCGACATGCGCACACCCACAAAACGTCGTGCGCACACTCTCCTCCGCCGCCGCCGCTGCCGCCGCCACCGCCGACGGCAGCGTGGCGCTGGCGCAAACGCGCTCTGGCCGACGGCGCGATCAGCCGCTTGCCGCCCGGGGGGCGGGGCGCTGGGGGCAGTTACTGTTTAACAATGTTTATGTACTCAGGAACCACGGCACTCGAGTAGCGGCGTATTTATAGTCCGAGCAGGCGCGCTGCCGCGGCGTCGGGGTTGTTGCCCGTCTGCTGCAGCGCCGCCTCCGCCGACGCCCTGCGGTGGCGCGATGCAAACGCGCACGGGCGTGAGTGAGCGACAGAGGGCAGGTCAGAATGGGGCGTGAAGGGGGGAGGAGGCGTGGTGCGAAGCGGGCGGGAAGGGCGTCCTTGAAGTTGGTGCAAACTGACAAGTTGAAGTGCCTGCTATAGCGCAAGCTTTGCAGTAGAGCTCTGCATCGCACGGAATGGCACTTTTGAGCCTGTGCGTCGGGCGCACTCATGCTTTGGTGTGGAGTTCATTAAGTATACGGGGGGTCAAGTGAGGCCGGTGCCTTGGGCCTGCGTACACGGAACCAGGGCTACCTATCTGACTGTGCACTCAAGTGCCATGTCAAAGCCATGTACAAGCGATCATAGCCGCGAAGGCCTACCAGTGCCAGTGTCCTGCCGAGCGCGCAAACGCCCCGGGGCTTTGTCACGCGGCTGCTCTGAACGATACCAGCGTTCACTATGGAAAATCATGGCATGCTCAGTGTCAAGGGGTACTGAAGCCCCCTTTGAGTCCAGTGACGTGACGGCAGCAAACAAGCCTTCATATTGGCACCGCAGAGGCGAGGGCCTTGCAGATATGGTCTGGGGGGTACACTGCGCGCACCTGTCAAAGCCTAGCGCCATGCCAGCAGCAGTATACCAGTGTCATGCTGACCATGCAGATGCTATGGGTGTTCTGCTTGAACAATCGCAGCAACATCAGCCTAACTGGCAGCAGCAGCAGCAGCATGCCAGAAGCGAAGGGCATGTAGGTATGTATCGTAAGAGCGGTAAACTGCGCACACCTGTCAAAGCCCAGTGCCATGACGGCGGCGATGGCTTCTTCCGAGGGCGCCGCCGGCGCTGCTGCCGGCGCAGGCGCGACCGCTCTTCTTCGTAGGCCCTGCACGGCAAGTAGTGTCATGAGCAAGGCACATTCACGTTTGAGTTTGTCGCACGAGAGCTGCGCACTCAAAAGATGCCTACCCCACTTGAACTTTGTCCCCCCGCAGCAGCGACAAGCTAAGGTGTGAGCGAGGCACAGCCCAGGTCTGCGCTTGCCCCGCGAGAGCTGCTGCACACATGCCGTGCTTGAAACGTACTTCTAAGCTTAGAGCTTATCGGCCGACGCGGCGTCCATGCCATTCTGCAACGTTGCACCCGACACCTCTGTTTGAAGTATACAGCACCATCCACTGGCTTATAACCGAGTGTACATGATATATTATACTTGAAGTATATAAAGACATACCTGCTGCAGTGCGTCCATGCCGTTGTGCGCCGCGCCCGGCGCCAGCAGCGCCTCCCCCCGCGCCTGCGGCTGCGCCCCCGCTGCCCCACCGCCGCCACCCTGCACAGGAGAGGCACCGCAGCAGCTTCGCTTAGAGCACTGTCATGCATCCAGCTTTAGTGCTTGACGTATGAACCTAAGTGCAAGTACGGTTGCTATTGTTGCTGGTGCTGGTGCTGCCGCTACCGCTGCCGCTGCTGCTGCATGGGCGCAAGTCCCCTGGCACAGACCTCATCGGCCAAAAGGCGCCATCCCTGTTGCGTCAAATCTGCCTGCTGCGTAAGCCCGCATTGGACAGTATCGTGGCTACATGGCGATGACAACAAGTACACTTGAGAGTTCAACGGCAGCCGAGTCGCACGGCGCGGGGGCGCGCGCACGGAGCGGCATGCCAGGCGGCGCCAGCAATGGACACGTTTGCCGAGAGGGAGCGCGGTCACATCCCAAGTTCTGCATATATTCTGATGGCGCCGGCCGGCCGGGCGAGGGGGGGGCTCCCCACTCTGACTACACTGGCCAGGGACGCTGGGGACCAGAGACGGGTGCCCATGCCGTGACTGTGGGGAGCTGCCCCCTCACCCGGCCGGCGCGCGCCGTCAGAGTGCATGCCGCACTTGAGATGTCGCCGCGCTCCTTCTCGGCAGACGTGTCCACAATGCACAGTGCACTTGAGGTTCGCCCCATGCTCTGCAACGTCAACTTTACTGAAGATCTGGGCTTCTGGGCTTGTGCGCCCCCCCCCCACCAAAAATCGTCAAAAGTGCACTTCAGAAGCCAGGTGACCCCTTCCTGCGCGCTATGCACACTCACCAGTCCCCCCGCTGCTTCTGCGCGTCGCCGCAGCTCCTCCAGTGCCTGCGGCGCGCGCGCGACAAAGAAAAAAGCAACAAAACCACAGCGCAGCAGCCATGTTGAGCATCCACACACAGTTTCAAGATACTGCAGACATATGGTACGCACACTTTTGCAGCAGATGATCCGTCACAAATAAAGCTTCTGGTTAATGACGCGCTTCTGGTTGGCGAACGGCCGCAGCTGAGCGCTGTTAACTTGAATGCAGAACCGCCTTGTTTGCGCGATGCCGGTGCCGAGCACCGCAGACCACGCACGCTCGCGTTCACGATCACTGAGACGAAGCTCTCCGGGGAAGGGGGGCTTCTGATTGGCTGCGGGCTGCGCCTGAGCGCCGAGCTCACCGCGCGCGCGATCTGGCATGCAGAAGTAGCTTGTCTTGTGTGTGTAGCTGTGCGCGCCCCGGGCGCGGGGAACAGAGCGCGGCGCACGCCGAAGAGCGGACCACTTAGAGTTAGGCCCGGGGTTGGGGTTGGAGAGGGCGGGCCACTGCAGTCGCTGGCACGCTCCCCGTACAGCTTGCCAGGGGCAGCACAAACAGACAATCGGGCGACAAGTTTGGCGTCCCCTTGGTGAAATGGGGTATGTGTGGTGACACATCGACGGACGACAGGCGCGATAGCTACCACCATGTAGAACTGGGCTCAGGTTGAATGATGCTGCAGAGAGTATCGGCCTGCAACACAGCAGCATCTCCTTCTGCTTCGTGTGCGTGCCAGCGTCCAAGGTAGCTGTCACGCGGCGCTCACCAGTTGGCGCGCCCTTTCGCGCGGGTCGTCGGACTCGAGTAGCGGCCCTAGGACCGCACGGAGAAGGCGCCGTATCGGTTTCGGGACGGTGAGCCGCCCAAAGGGCAGCGCGTTGCTGCCGTAGAGACACGCCGCCGTTGCGCCTGCGCGCAGCAGGAGGTACAGGGCGGCGTTGGAGCGCTGCTGTCGCTGCAGGAGGGTAGGCATCTATGTATGTACCTCTATCAAAAAAAGTCAACTGTGCAAACGGCAGCGCGCCGCTGCCGTAGAGACACGCCGCTGTGGCGCCTGCGTACAGGTGGAGGGGCGAGGTGCGAGGCGTGGCGTTGGACCGCTGCTGATGCTGCAGGAGGGTAGGCATGTACGTTTGTGTCAAGAATTGTTGACCGCGCGAACGACAGCGCGCTGCTGCCGTACGGACACGCCGCCGCGGCGCCTGCACAGAGGAAAAGCACGGAGCGGCGCGGGTCGCATTCGTCTGGCCTGTTAGCCCATTGGCAGCACTACCGCCACAGCAGGTCTGGAGTCCGTCGCAGCTGACAGCGTCGCCTTTAGGGTTAGAGTTAGCAGCATAAAATCCGGCGGTCTCCGCACGCGCCGGCCGCGCCAATGCTTTGCGTTCGTACGTCCGATTATATATATATATATTGGTGGAAGGCGCTTGCGGCTAACCATCCCTTGTCACCTAGAGCTCTACCATCTTTTGATTCGTTTTCATATATATACATGTGGGGATACATGTGTGCAGCACGCGACCAGACGATGGATGCAGTCACGCTCGTGCGCGGCCGTACTGGTGATGAGGCAAAGGCAAAGGGTGGAACTGGCGTTTGCTGGGGCAGCTCGCCCACTTGGCGCGGGCGGTGGCATCCGTTTTCATGTGCTTTCATGTGAGCAGATGAGCCAAATGAAAGACAACAACACAGGCCGTGATGTCTCAGGCCGCAAAGCTTATGTATGGCTGACCTACGCCTTGTGTCGCCCTTGCCCCTGATGCGTACCAGTGCTGGCTGGCAGCACTGCTGACGACGAGCGATGGCGCCCAGGTGCGTGTTGATATGCTGTATGCAGGTATCCCAACTTCGAGTGCAGCGACTCACCCAACGCGGACATTATGACGCTGCAGTAGCCCAGCCGTTGCTGAAGATGAGATACAACTGACCAGCACTGCTGAAGACGAGGGACACCTGGAAGTTCTAACCTCAAGCCACTCACCCAACGCAGATGGAATGACACTAGCCCAGCCTTTGCCGAAGATGAGATACAACGCCGCGACGTACGTGCTCGTCTTGTCAGACAAGGGGGCTGTGCGGCGGCCTGCGAGGGGGGTACGAGGGAGGGGGGTAGGGGGGGGGGGTCAGCACTTGACTTCAACACCTGATTGTGATAAACAAGGGAGGCGCTCCGGGTTTGCTTTCTCTGCGTCGACGCCAATATACTCGTAGACAGCAGTATTATGGCATCAACGTCGGTGCAGCTATGTATGATGTGAAGTTTGCGGCGTCCTAGGGTTAGGGTTATGGGTTACGGCTAAGCGCCGGAATGTACCGGACGCTCTCGCAGTGAGTGCCGCTCAGCGTCAGGGTGCCAGCTCGACGAGCGATGCTGGGGCATCCGTTGCCGCATGCGGCACGCGGCGTGCGGCACTCAACCTCAACTGTCATGACTGCACACTTCAACTTCAGCTTCTCATCACGCCGCCGTCGCCTCTCATTTGCGGTCGCCCCTTGCAGCACTTAAGGCGCGTGGCAAGCACCGGCAGTACGACCGAGGCTGGCGCGGAACGTGGTCACTTTGGGGCTGGGGTTAGAGTTTGTCGCATGGTCATACTGTAGCATGGTCGCAGCACACAGCGTGTCGCTTGCGCAGGTGCCACCCCTGCAGCATTGCTCTGAGCAGCGTCGAAGTCGCGAGAGACAGCGCGCAGTGTGGTCGCATGGCAACGTGGCCACGACAAGCAGTGGCAGCAAGTAGCAAAGTAGCGACCGACCTCGCCGGTCGCCGCACCAGGACAACCAACGGCAGTGTATCGCCTGGCTCGGTGCCCGTCGCACTCATTCTCAAGTGCTTGAAGTAGTCACAAAACGGTGGTGCGTCACCGTGCACCGCAAGCATTTGAAGTTGAACTAGCAGACGCACTCTAAATGCTCACCCGCGGGCGCCAGCGGGACGTGGGACCACGAGTGCAGGGGGGGTATGTAGGCATAGTACAGCGCGCACAGCGCCCCCAGCGCCGGCAGCGGCCCGGGCCGCAGCCGCAGGCTGGGTATCCTGCGCGTGCACGTGTCGGGCAAGCGGAACACTCATCAGTGCTCAGCAGGTGATCATGCGCAGAATCACTGCTTCTGTGCGGGCGCTTTTGCAGCTCGGCGCGTGTTCTTCCGTTGTGAGGAGCCGTGTGTCCGCGTTCAGCAGGGCGCGTTCCAGGCATAGGTAGCTGCGTGCAGCGCGGCCGCGGGCAGCCTCGGCGGCACGACACTCTTGCGCAGCAGCGGCAGACGCTCCGCGCGGCGCAGGCGTGGTGCGCTTGGTACACAGGGTCTGGCAAACCGAAGCAGCCCATTCGCTGTGCAGCGTCGGCAGCATGGCTGCCAAGACAGGATTCCAGGATCATTTGTGAAGCCTGGAAACTTGACCAACTGACAAGGAAGGCGCAGGCCGATGCACTGTCAGTGGCAGCATATAATCCTCATCGGCTTAAACTTTCACTTGTGGTGGACTTCAACAAGTCGCGGCGTAAAACCCCGTGTTGCGCTATTCACTTCGCCTTATAGTACTGAGACACGCCATGCAAGGCGGTGGTCAAACGCAAGCCCAGCGGCGCCGCTAGTTGGTGCTGTCGCATGTTCAGATAGCCTGCTTCCCTATTGATGCTGCAGTACTGCAACAAATACTTATATCCAGTGGTGAAGACTGTACTGGACAGCATAGCAGCCGCGTTGCTCTGAATCATCAGATCGACAGCGGTACTTTGTATGCATGCGTTGCCACAAAACCGGCGGGCAGCAAGTACACAGCTACTGCACGGTCATCCCGACTCGCCTGTAGCACAGCGCCAGCTCCGCCGACCACGAGAACGCCGTGACGAACAGCAGCAGCGAGCCAAACTTCCCCGAGCCCAGCTGCCGCTCGAGCGTGCGGTACGTATGCAGCAGGCACGACCCGCAGACCAGCTCCGACAGGCTGCCGAACGCCACAAGCGACGTCGCCAGGTCCGCCGCGCTGCCCTGATTTGAGGATGCGGAGGCAGCAGGCGAGGCTTGACGGTGTGAGCTGACGCGTGCGGGAGTCGCGTGTGCGCTGCCGCGGCGGCCTTTTCGGCGCCACATGCGTACGCCGCATATGTGCCCTTGTAGAGGCTGCGTGGATAGGACGGCGGTGGTGCGTTGCGCGAGCACGTGGCGCGCAGGCAGGTAGGTATGCAGTCAGTGAGAGTCAGTGCTCGGCAGCAGCGCTCCCCCGCGCGAGCACGTGGCGCAGGCTCGCCCGCGCGAGCACATGGCTCGCATGTAGGTATGTATTGGAGTCAGTGCGAGTCAGTGCTCGGCAGCAGCAGCGCTCACCCGCGCGAGCACGAGGCGCAGGCTCGCCCGCGTGAGCACGTGGCGCGTATATAGGTATATCATGGAGTCAGTGCGAGTCAGTGCTCAGCAGCAGCGCTCACCCGTGCGAGCACGTGGCGCAGGCTCGCCGAGGCCAGTCCGCGCGCGTCACCCGACAGCGCCGCCAGCGTCGCGGCGGCGCACGCCCACACCAGCGCCTTGCTCACGGGCGCGTGCACTGCAGTGCGGTGGAGGGGTGAGGGGTGGGGGGGAGGGGGCAGCGCGTGCAGGGATGCTCAGCGTCTGCAGAGCGTTGCTGCCAAAGTGCAGTTGCAGTCCCCATCGAAATTGCGGGCATAAGTGTGGCACAGGGGGCATGGGCGCGCATGGTAGTGGGCGCAGCGCGTAGCGGCAGTGGAAAGCCGCGCACGTTCCCTATGGGCAGCGGTGTATGGCAAGCTCTGTCGGCTGTGTGTTTTATAAATAGCGGCAACATGCCACGTGCCCCAGATTGTGTCAACGCAGATGCAGGCAGTGGAGGGTATTGAGGGCCTAGCCTAGGCGCACGACGATGTGGCCACCTGCGTTCATTGCGAACGCAAGCCTTGACACTTGCTGTGCAAATTTAGCTCACGCTCACACGGCCTTCCTCAACAGCTGGGTGCTACGCTGTCTGCAAACTCTGTCCTACGTCCCTAGCTCATGCTGCACACCAGACACGAAAAGCACAAGCGGTGAGCACCCACAGGTGCTGTATGCTGCCGCGGTCACTCACCATACCAGCCACGGCCGCTCATGCTTCTGAACACTTCTTCCACGCAACTGTTGAAGTGTCCAGTACAATTTTTCTCCGTGAGCTGCAAAGCCGCAGACGCCAGACCCCCACCAAGAAACGCCAGCGTTGCCACACTTGAAGTATCGGACCAAAGCCTCTGGATCCGGATCCTGTTGTTTTGTTGCGTGAGGTCACAAGGGCAACTCTTACTTCTTCGAACAAGAAGTTGCAGTTCAAGTTTTTGAAAGTTGCGCAGAAAAGTTGGATCAAGCGCGAGATCAACATGGCTTTGCGCAGAAGCGTCCTGGTTGCATGGCGTGCTCGGGCCTGCGTTAGCAGCAGCTGCAGGTGCGCAGCAGGAGCTGCGCGCGGGCCAGATACAAAAATCGCATCTCGGATGACGCAGGCGAGAGCCGGATTCCACAGGCTGCGGCCTGCAATGCAGCAGAGCGGAGGCGCCGGGAGTGCCGATGGGCCTCCAGATGACATCCCCAGACAACAAGCGCACATGCTATATCAGCTGGAAGCATTAGGTGAGCTTGAACTTCATGACGAGGAACAGAAGATCCACGATCAGGAAAACGTGCTGAAATGCGGCAGTCTACACAATTGATGCGGTTAGCTCATCCTCGATACAGCGCTGGCGAGCAGCAAATCTGCTTGTCACGAACGTGACGATAGCGGCAACGCTTGTATTGACGCACATCCCGGCTCCGGGGATCGTCGTGTGATGCAACTCGCCGTCATCGACAGCCCCTGCTCATTGCCTTCGTCGAAGCAGCAGGTCACCCTTACAGCTGGAAGATATCATTGGCCTATCTCGCCCATCTCTGAGTTTCACAGCCGGGCCTCCACTGTGCCTACAGCCCCTGCAGACAGAATTTGCTCCTGTTGCACTCATCACACACGTTAGCCTCGACGAGCTCACGGGCGCGCAGCTGCTCACTGCGCATCAAGCAGCGCACACACAGCCCTTCGCCAATAGCACTCACGTCCCAGCAAACTGCAGCACGCCTGCCAGGCCAACAACCCTCCTCACAAACTCACATCAAATCCCCTTACCACCCCCCCCCCTTCCCCGCACACACACCCGCAGAGAACACCAAGTGGCGCGACGCGCTGCGCATGCTCGACGACGCGCGCGCGGCGCGCCTCCCCCTGACGCCCCCCATGTACGCGGCGGCGCTCGCCACGCTCGCCGCGTCGCGCCAGTGGTCGCGCGGCCTCGAGCTCGCGCGCACGATGCTGGCGGAGGCGCACGCGCCAACCGAGGGAGGTCGTGCGGACGCGCTGGAGTGCGCGCGTGGCCACGCGCGCGGGCTGGCGCCGCGCGAGCTCGCGCCGTTCTTGGCGGAGCTGCGCGAGATGGGGCTCGCGCCGGACGCCGAGACGTGAGCGTCACTGCTTTTTGTATAAGTGAAGTTGCACACTTGAATTTGTCTAGGAGGGCAAGCGCGCACACGCGCTGGGGTGCGCGCACGGCTACGCGCGTACTCTGGCGCCGGTCGAGCTCGCGCCGTTCATGGCGGAGTTGCGGGAGATGGGGCTCGCGCCGGACGTGGAGACGTGACCGCCACCCGCGGTTTTTTTGCAGTTGAAGTTGCATAATTGAAGTTGTATATGCGACGCGACGCGTCACATTGCGCGCGCCTGCCGCCTGAGGGCCGTCGCCTCTGGGGGCGGGGCTTGCCCCGGATGCCAAGACGTGAGCATCGCCGGCGGTGCTTGTCCGCGGCAGCCTGCCTGGGAGCGCGGCACACGCGCTCGCCTTGTTCTTGAAGTGCGCATCGCTTCGGAAATTGCGCTTGACCGTGCGCATCGCTTGCGCACCTTTGTGTTCCTGTGTGCTGATGCTGCCCGCGGCGGCAGCGCGCAGCGCGCGGACGTGTAACCCCTCACGCATGCTCGAACTTCACCTTCAACATGCGCATGGCGTCTCGCTCACCTGCAACATGTGCCACGAGCAGATACGGCGCGGCGGCGGCGACGGCGGCGTCGCGCAATGCGTGGGCGGAGGCGCACGCGCTGCTGCAGGAGATGACGCGGCGCGGCCTCGTGGTCGACGGCAGGAGCGCGGAGGACCTGCTGGACGGGCTGGTCTTCGCGGCGGCGACGGCGGAGCGCGCGGAGGAGGTGCGCACTGTACTGCATATGTACTCCACTGTACTGTCTGTGAAGTCACGAAACGAAGGGCACCATGCAGGCGGCGACGGCGGAGCGCACTGCGTGTGTATTCACAGCGAGTGAGCTGTACTTCACCAAGGAGTGAACTGCGTGTGTACTCACAGGGAGTGAACTGTACTTCGCAAGGAGTGAACTGTGTTGTGCGTGGATTCGTGAGGCGAAGGGCGCTATGCAGGCGGCGACGGCGGAGCGCGCGGAGGAGGTGCGCTGTACCGCTTGTGTACTCACAGGGAGTGAACCTTCGTGAATTCACACAGCGAAGGGCACTGCGCTGGCGGCGACAGCGGCGCGTGCAAAGGATGTACACGCTGTGCTGTACCTGAACTCGTCCGGAGTGGACTGTTCTGTGCATGTGTACTGCCGAAGCGAAGGGGCCCATACGTGTACGCTTCGAGTGTGATCTGTAATACGTGCGTGCTTCTGAACAGAGGCACCATCTACAGGTGCATGAAGCCAAAAGCGTCAACAGAGGCGGCGGTGTATGGTGCACTCTGTCGCGGGGCGGCAACTGCGCCGCTTCAGCACAATGGCCGTTGAAGTACCCGGTTCAACGAATAATCTGAGCACCAAAACAATCTTTACAGCTAAGCTCATGCAAGGTTGCAATTGAAGGCATGCGCTGTTGCGTCCGCCGCTGCCTTTCATAAAGCTCGCATGCTCGCATGCTGCAGTGTCACGAGGCGGCCGCCGATACTGCTGCTTAAGGTGCCCTTCGCGATTGCGATCAAAGTCGCCGTTGCAGCCTCAAAGCCAACTTTCGCAACTGCCATTGCCCCTCCCTGCTCCTGCTCAGGCTCGTGAACTGTGGCTGGAGCAGACACCAGAGGCAGATGCCAAGCTGCACACAATGCTGCTGGAATTGTGTAGTGTCCTCAAGGAGGGCGGCGGGGAGGACTAGGCACGTTTAAGTTAGGGTTAAGGTTAGGGTTAGAGCGCCTGCGCTTTTCGTGTGCCGATGCAGGTCTAGGAGCTGCAGAGGGAAACTGTACACAGTAGGCGGAGGTTCGCCTGTGCCTTGGTGCATATTGCACCGTTGCAGTAGCGTAATGCACCTTCATGTACCTGAACTTCAGTTTGCGGTCAGCGCTGTTTGTTGTGGTATGACCTGAGCATGATGGCTTTTGTTACATGATTCATCGCGGTTTTAGCTGTGCAATCACTGCGGTTTGCACCTCCGTATGATAACTACAACAGCTGTCAGTGGCACCACGTATTGCAAGCTGAGCAACGTGAATGCAAGACGCCACAGTACCTCTTGTTTGTGCATGGCGTGGCATAACCTTGTTGCGGTCCGCAATTGAGCCAAGCAGCAACAGCTTCGGTCTCAGTGTCGATGTCATACTTGGCGCCGTTAATATACTGCGGAATTGAACGATTTGGTGTGCAGAAGTTGATGTTGAAGATGCGGGGTCCCTCAGATGAAGTGTGGCTAAGATCATCTGAGCTTGCAACAAAGACACACACGCCATGTGCACATCCTTGCGAGCTCTGTGGCCACCCTACTGGTCTGCGCGCTGACTGCTTCTCTGGAAGATCGATTTTGAGCATACCTTTGGATGTCGATGTAGCACTGTGCATCCAATGCAGCTACTATTTTCAAAACGAAGGGGGTCGAGACCCTCCCTGGTTCGCAACACATTGTATTGAGAAATGCCACGGCCACAAAGCAAGAACGGTACGCGCAACGCCTGTGTTGGTGGGGGGGGGGGACTACACTGAGGCTGCGCAGTGCGCTACTGAAAGGATCAGCACCAAAAAGCACAGACACGGGCAGAGCACCACTCTATTGCAATGTGTGTTGATCACTTCAGAGGCATGTGCAAGAAGCTGTCAAAATCGACGGGCAGTGTCCCAGACGGCACCATCCGCTGCTGAGAACCCACACACGCATGGTCACAATGCGGAGCACTGTGCTGCTTTGTAGGTCCCCCCCCCCCCCCCGCCCCCCACCCTTGTCTCCCGTATATTCCTCATGTCAAAATTGTGCGGCCTTTTCCTGTATAGATATCAGCGCCGCTGATCCAGCAGCATACGCAAGCTGCCCCCCTGCATGGGGGCTGCAAGCTTGTCCCCTCGCCCCCCCCCCAACTCCGTCTTGGATGTGTGCCATCAGAGTTTCTTGGTGAGCTCGGGTACTGCTGTGAACAGGTCCGCCACGAGGCCGTAGTCCGCAACGGTGAAGATGGGCGCCTCCTTGTCCTTGTTGATGGCCACGATGCACTTGCTGCGCGAAGAGAGAAAAGAGAACACGTACGTAAACAACACACATTAGACCCCGGCAGTGGATGTACATACATGTACTTCAACTGTACATCAGCTGCCCGCACAAAGCGGGGATCGCATACTTCTCTGAAGTATCAGTACATAGTGGTTGTCGTTGACACTTTCAGACTGTCACACGACATGTACTTCCGTACAGCAAGCTTCAAGTTAGATGCCATTCATCTGGCCTTTTTCGCGCCCTGAGCGAGAATAAATAAAAAGTACAGAGCTTGCACGTACGGTAGCTGGGTCTGGTAGGCATGCATACGCGTGCGTGCCTTTGGCCGCTGCAGCACGATGTGTGTTCATTCGAAGCTACCCAGCGACGTCGCGCAGTAACAGAGCACTTCCATGCATTCGAATGTCTCCGTGTATCTGGTGCACAGCGGCTTGCGGTTGAAGCGTGATGCAAGTCCGATTGACGCCTGAGCGCACTGACGTTGTAGAGCAGGTCGTGATGGGTGCAGGCGACTCAGCACAGTGCATCTTCAAACCTAGGTGCGCATCGGAGTGTACATGCATCCCCTCTTGGCAATCAGCCCTGGCGCTGGGATCTGGTGTCTACGGGCGCGCGTGAATGTGGCAGCATTGAGTGTACGTCATGTGCGCAACTAACGCAGAGGCAGCACCCGCTGGCTCCTACTTGAAGTAGAAGTACGCAGCATCACTGTGTGGACAGAGCACTTCGCATGAAGATTGACAGGCGCACGTGCTCTGGGAATAGGCCACACACAGCGTTCCAGTTGCAAACAGCACTGTGCGTACGCATGGCCTGCAACGGGTGGCTGCACAAGAAGGGAATGTTGTTGCAATATAGGGCAGCCAGGCATCAGGTCTCCGCAACGCACCTGTCTTTCATGCCGCTGAGGTGCTGTATGGCTCCGGAGATGCCCACCGCAATGTACAGCTGCGGGCAGCAGAGTGTGGCGGCAGGGGCGAATGCAACAGGAGTACATCAGAGATGAATATGTGTACTGGTTATGAAGTGGTTGTGAACTCTCGCTTACGGCGCAAGAAGGCCCCAATGATCAATGTCAAGCTCACTGCCAGAACCTACGTGTGGGTACCTCTGTTGACAAAGTGCCTCACAACGCATGGTCGCTCACTGTTGAATGACAAGGTCAAATGAACCACAGCGCGCTGCAGGTCATCGTCCGTTTCGCGCCGCATGGGGTGTTCAGCCCGAGACTGTGTTCAGGAGCGCAGCGCGCTGCGTGGATTGAACTTCACCTTCACTTGCGCGCGGCCACAGTACATAGTACCATAGCTCAGGTGCTGCTACCCGTATGAGAGGCCTTCAACACGGCAGAGCGACTTGCATTGCGCGTCACGCTAGCTGCGGTTGTCTCTGCGTGACAAATGCCCCCCCCACCCCCGTCCAACAACCTTCAAGTGATTGAAGTTGGCAAACAGAACCTCAACTGGTTGGAATTGAACAACTTTTTCAGATCGTGCAGCGCGATGAGCGGACGCACCTCTGGCGCGACCACCTTGCCGGTCTGGCCCACTTGCAGCTCGTTGGGCACGTAACCGGCGTCCACTGCTGCGCGCGACGCGCCCACTGCGGAGCGCAGAATGACATGCAGGCGAGCACGCGTCAGGGGAGGAGAGTCGCCACAACCCTGCGCAGCGCACTTGTGTGCCCAGTGCGAAGAGCACAAGGCAGAGCTTTCATCAGCAAACACAAATAATGTACTTCAAACATGTACTTTTTCAAGAAGTACCTCTTTCTCGAAGCACATTTGCAGCCGAAGCACATTGGCGGGACAAAATGCAGGCAAGCACGTCAGTGCGAAGGAGAGTCATAGCAAAGAGTCACTTGAACAATGCACTTCATCTGTACCAGCATCACGGGCGTCTGCCTCCTCCAATCCGCCGATGTTGTCCGCAGACGTCGCCACGACTTAAACTTCAACAGAGCGGCAACACGCATCGCCTGGGATGTATGTCTGCTCGTTACAACGATGCAACGCACTGTGATCGCGATCAGCGGCATGAGAGGTCGGCCTCACCTGCCAAGGGCGTCCATATCTTCAACTTCAACACAGTAGCAAATGTTACAGATGATGCCATTTGTTTACTTGTCGACCTCCTCTAAGCTTGTCTGCCGACGCGTCCATAACTTAGCTGCAACACTGTACACACATTCGCTTGTTACAGAAACACAACGCATTGTGATCATGATCAGCGGCGTGCGGGGTCCTCCGAGCCTGTCCGCGAGCATCTCCAGAACTTCAACTTTGACGCAATGGCGACAACTTTGCCTCACCTGCTCCTCCGAGCTTGTCTGCCAACGCCCCCATAACTTCGTTATTAACACATGAGCGACACATATATCCGAATGATGTTTGTTTGTTTGTTACAAAACACATGCTCATGAGCAACACACATGCTCGTCACATGTGCCTCACCTGCTCCTCCGAGCTTGTCTGCCAGCGCCTCCAGCATGGCAAAGTTCTCCCCGTTCTTCATGCCCCTGCCGCCGCTCACCACCACGCGAGCTGCGCCCAGATCCGGCCTGCCAACGCAAGCGACGAGGGCACCCGGAGCGGGTTTAGCGTGAGGGTATGGGGTACGACAACTGCACGCAGCCGCAGAGGCAGGGGAAATGGCTTTGGACACGTGATGCACGCACAGTGCGAGTGCAAGCACCGCATAATCGACGGCCGATGTATCTTCTTGGCTGGCACGCCGTGCGCCTCAGGGCTTGCGGCCCGCGCACGACGCAGCCGCGGGCGTTGTTTGTTACGATTCATGACACAACTCATGGACTGCGTCAACCGCTTGGCGTGCGAGTCACCGCGTTCATCGGACAGGCCTCCACTGGGAGAGGCCAAGAAGCGTGACTGTGCATGATCCATCCGTGCTGGACTTCCTCGTGTCCATGACATGAGCATGGAAGTTACCACGTTCCCGACGTACACCTAGCGTGCTCAAACCGGCGCTCTCCGCCTGTTCCATCCGCGCGCAGCTAGCTGCCTGCGCCGCACTCGTGCATGAGCACGGCAGACGCACGGCAGTCGCGCTGCTACCGTCACAAGTGGCGCTCGAGTGGTCGCCCGCTCCTAGCGTGGATGCACCGGCAGGGGCGGCATTCCACTAGTGGTGGTACAATGGCAGCCACGCTTGTACGAAATCGGTGCATTGCGCGCGACCAGGGTCAGAGTCGGCGTCGACGAGAGGGGCGAAAGCAGCGGCAGTTACTTGGCAGTAACGCTGTTACCTACATACCTGGCGCTCGAGCTGACGCTCTGAGGCCCGCGCCACAGCGAGATGCAAGGGCCACAGAATGCAGAGGCACTTGCACGGCAGTTACATGACAGTTGCACTGTTCTACATACCTAGCGCTCGAGCTGACGCTCTCCGACACAAACTTGGACAGGCCGGTCTCCGGCTCCGCGGGCAGCGGCGCCGCCTCCACCGCCGCCGACCCCCCTGTCTGCAGCGCTCAGTATCAGGACGCCGTGGGGGGCAGAAAATCATATTGCTGAGCGTTGCCATATACCTGGAGCAAAAGTACACCTGCAGAAGTGATAGAAGGTCTGCATCGAGCATGAGGCACGTGTAGATTCTGGCAGCAAGCTTGCAAGCGTGACATGCGCCGTCTGGCCACGGGGTGCCTAACCCTAACCCTAAGCCCAAACCTAACCCTAACACCAGCACCCCAAAAAAACACATGGCAAAAACTGGAAACAATGCGTGTTCACCGCGACAAGCGTCTTCGACCGCACTGGCAGCGCGTGCTTGGCAACGACACCCACTGCTTTAGTGACGACGCGGGCGGCGCCCTCACAGCCTTTTTGAAAACAGACCCCCCTTAATAACAGCGCGCGCTTAGGGTGGGGCAGAGCCCTTGTCATCACCTACTCAAAGCCAGAACCCGCTTAACAACAGCAGCGTGTGTGTGCGCGCTCACCGCGGGCGCCTTGTCAAACGCCGTGGGCCGCACCGTGAGCAGCTTTAAGGGGTCCGACGCCGTGACCGTGGCGATGGCGTTGCCGGCGTACATGGGCCGCTCGAACGTCGACTCGTCCACCTGAGATTTGCATGTGCGCGTGCGCGTGATTAAGCGTGGTCACAGATGAGCAATGAGGTCTATTGTGCCAGCTCACATCGTGTTGCCAGTGTACGTGGGTCGCTCGAACGTCGACTCGTCCACCTGACATTTGAGCGCGAGTGCGCGCGGGTCTATTGTGCCAGCTCGTATCGTGTTGCCGGCGTACATGGGTCGCTCGAACATCGACTCGTCGACCTGAGGTTTGCGGGTGAGGGTGAGTGCGCGCGCATGATTGTGCATTGTCACAGCTGAGCGTTGACGTCAGAGTCAGCTCGAATCGCACCGCCAGCGTACTGAGGTTCTCTCGGCCCGAGGGTAGCGCGCGTGCACGTGCTTACACGTGAGTTGAGCATCATCACAGGTAAGCGTCGTCATCATTGGCGACGTGCATGGATCCACTCGTGGGCCTTGAGCGTTGTCACGTTTGAGCATCATCATCGTTGACCGCGTGCATAGGCCTTTTTGTAGACCTGTACCTGCACGTGTGCGCAGCGGTAGAGACAGTTGAAGTTCGCTGTGAGTTTTGTCCTGGCTTATGGACGCTTCTCTCTCGTTCTTAGTCAAGACATTCACGAGACTCAAAGGTGCGAGTGTTCAAAAAAGCCGAGTAGCGCCGCATTCATTCACTCACTCACTTACTCATTGACTGTATCACTGACGCCCATCAGGCGATCTGCTGACACAGCACCGCCCAACGGCAGGCACTTTCTGTCCGGCAAGACCTGTTCTGGGCAAGCTCTCAGGGGTCAACACGCGCTGAAATTCACGTGAACGTTGCGCACTCAGGCATCGAACGCGCCGAGTTGCAGACGCAAATCGTGTTCTTGAAGGAATACAGGAATGGAACAAAAGCGTTTTGTCATTGAAGTCACCATATGACTGTTTCACATGGTCCATTGCTTGCGGGACACAGAGCCGGTGCTGACAGCCATGTTCAACGTCAATCCCTGTCGAGCCCACGTTTCTCGGCAACTCCGATCAACGGTGCGAGTGCACATGACTTCCGTTGCGGATCCTGTATTTATACCCTTGTATTTTGCCTCTCGAAAGTGTCGACGTTAGGGCTACATAGCATTAGCATTCAACGTGCCTCATAACCGGCGCCGCTGCCTCACCAATTCGTGGTGTTGAAATTGGGTTTACGGTTGGCACTTGATGCTTCTGTCAAACCACTACAATGGCGGCGTCCGTAATTGGCGCCAGTGTCTTTCCACTTCATCCGGGGCAGGGTTAGCCCCCTAACGCTTGTGTCGAATCACTTTGATGCTGTTTGTGACCGGTGCCGCTGCCTCATCACTGCGCAGCGTGAATGAAAGTCAGGTACGCCCTTATTAGATGCTTTCAGCGTACCACTTTGATAACATCCGTAACCGGCGCCAGATCCATCTCCGCGCCCAGCCGTCCAATGAAATTCTTTCCCGCCATGCTGGATATCGCCATCACCTGAGGAAAGTGTGCGGTACGCATGGGGGAAGACGGGGGCAGGGTCAGACGGGTACGCGCGTTCGAGCTGCGCTGCAAGGTAACCGAGTTCATGCGTGAATTCGCGTGATGTGCAGCGACAAGCTGCTGAGCACTGACGCTGGTGTGCACATGCACAAGTACCTACATGCGCTACGGCAGACACGTGGCAGGCCCTGCATCTATGACTTCAGACCGAGGTGGCCTGTCCAACGAGGGTGCCTACGTGTGCATCGGACTGTGCACGCGCTGCACTGCTGCACCGGCGCAGGGCAGCACCTCCTATCACAGAGAGAGGTAAATAAAAAAATCACGGCACATAACTACGATTACACATCTGGTCAAGAAGAAGAAACTTACAACATCGTAGCCATGCACAGAGAGAATAATGAAAACGGTGGCAAAATGTGAGCATGCGGTGCGCAGCAAGTATAGAAAGTATGGCACCAGAGCTGAGCGCTGCTGCACAAGTCTGCTGCACTTGTTGTACTGCGCAGTCCGCGCTCCGCAGCGCGCCATCATCTGCTGACTCAATGACTCATCGACTCACGTGCGTGTACTTGTGCGCCTCCGCCGACGCCCTCACGCCGCGGCTGCAGCGCACGACAGGACAAGGGAGCAGACGGTGCGCGCATGGTTCAGCGCAGGGGACCAGCAGGCGTTCGCGGCAGGCGCAAGTGATTGACAGGGCGACACGACGTCTAAACGGGGCATTGGATGAGATTACAGATGAAACAACCTGTGAAGAAAGCAAATTAAAATTACAACGAACCTACTGTGAAGTGCATACCTGGGGGTACAGAAGTACACGCAATAATACGAACATTACACTACATGCTTACTTTGAAGTAATCATGAGTAGATTCGGTGCTTCAGAGCAGAGTTTGCACCATGTGGACGCGCACCTGGTGTTCTCTGCCAGAAAGTGCGCGTACGCCGGGTGGTCCCCGTGCAGCACCTTTGCGACGCCCGCCACCTGAGTAAATAAAGCAAACAGAAATTACAGGAGTGTAGATGCAGCGTTGAGCGACAGCGCCTGTGGCCGTGCTGGAGCACAAGCCCAATCGATGGTAGCGCATGGCATATGGGCCATGACACCATGTTCAGAATGATGCAACTGTGCAACGGAGAACTGGGCTCCTGCAGTGGATGCTGAGCGCATTGAGCAGGAAAGCAGCGTGGTGCAATGCAGCAAAATGCGATGGAGCCACCACGCATGCAAGCTGTGCACAGCACAGGCGCACTTGCCTTGGATGCTGCCTCCGCCACCGGCGCCGAGCCGCTGCCTAGAACCAGCAAGTGAACCTGCAATCACAGCAAACAAAACAAAGCGATACGCAGCAGACAGTGTAGGGGGGGCATATGCTTGCGGCTTGACAGGGGTCAACCAGATGACAGAGGGTCACCTGCAAGTTTCGCAGCTGCCTACGCTGAGCGAGAGAGCACGGTGGCAAGTCGGTATGACTCGCTGCCGCCCCGTGCAGGTGCTCCTGTTAGTCTCAAAAGCTTTGTGCCACACCAGCGAGAACACGCGTAATGCAGCTTCTCCTCTATTGCAGCGGGTTCAAACCACCTCTGAAATCCGAAAAATGGCAAGTTGAACCTGGTCTTGACCATCTCTGTGAGTGCCCAAGAGGCCATGTTGCCACCTCTCTCGCGGCCAGTCACGGATCTCACCTCGCCTCCTATCTTGCCAGCAGCGGTGACGGCGCTGAGAGTCCCTGGACTGAGGGCCTTGTTGTTGTGCTCTGCCACGACCAGCGTGGATGCTAATCTGCTGTTGCTGCTCCAAGCATGAGACACCAGAGCACCACATCTGCGAAGGGATGCATGGCGGCCTGCTCGCAGCATCATTGCTCCACGCCGGGTTCCTGAGCTACAGTAGGGTCTACTCGTGATCGAAAAACAGCAACGAGACTTCAACAGCGAGGACTTCAACGTGAAGTTCAGGAGTTCAGGATTGAAGGTTTCCTGTAGCGGAGAAGAGGAGAGGAGGGCAGTGCACCGCAGTCACATGTAATACGTGCCTGAATCAGCACCATCGTACTGCGTGCCTGAGAGCTGCTGGAGCGCATCAGGTGAGGCTCAAGCTGCTGTAGGTGCACCTGAGCGCGAAAGGAACGACGCTGGCACAGCGCATAGGCAGTAAGCGCATAGTGTCACTTATAGTCCTTGAAGCAGCTTGACCGTAGTGGATGCCTGCTGTAGTGCAACAAATGTGTCTGAGAGGTGCTACAGAGCAGCGCCAGGGCGCAAAAAGCGCTCAGCGAAGAGAGCAAAGAGGATGCCATTATTGAAGAGTCCCCGCTATTGACTCACCGGCAGTATGTGTCCAATGTCTTCGCTGCCAGGATGAGTGATTACCCACATGCTTCCAAGAGGATGAGAAGGTCTGAGCCAGCAGGGCCGGACGGCGGCGCGGCGCTGTCGGCTGCGGTGCTGAGCGCCGCGGCGGCGCTGTCGGTTGCGGCGAACGCCGCGGCCATGAATGCCCGCCTCATCCTGGCTGCGGGCTCCAGAGATGGTGATGGCGTACGGGCGCTGCTGGTGCAAGAGGCGGCGGTGACGGCATCTGACGGGGAGGGGAGGACTGCGCTCATGTCGGCGGCAATCGATGGCCACATCGACTGCGTCAGGGCGCTGCTGGCGCACAATGCGGCGGTGCAGGTAACGGCAGTTGACGGGGAGGGGACCACTGCGCTCATGTGGGCAGCAACGTACGGCCACCTCGACTGTGTCACGGCGCTGCTAGCGCACAATGCGGCGGTGCGGGTGACGGCAGTTGACGAGGAGGGGGAAACTGCGCTCATGTCCGCGGCAATCGATGGCCACATCGATTGCGTCAGGGCGCTGCTGGCGCACAATGCGGTGGTGCAGGTGACGGTAGTTGGCGGGGAGGGGGAAACTGCGCTCATGTCCGCGGCAATCAATGGCCACATCGACTGCGTCAGGGCGCTGCTGGCGCACAATGCGGAGGTGCAGGTGACGGCAGTTGACGGGGAGGGGGAAACTGCGCTCTTGAAGGCAGCAATGAATGGCCACGTAGACTGTGTCACGGCGCTGCTGGCGCACGACGCAGAGGTGCAGGTGACGGCAGTTGACGGGGAGGGGAGAACAGCGCTCATTTGGGCAGCAAAAACCGGCTACGTCGACTGCGTCAGGGCGCTGCTGGCGCATGATGCGGCGGTGACAGCAATTGACGGGAAGGGGAGAACGGCGCTTATGGTGGCGGCAATGAAAGGCCACGTTGGCTGCGTCGAGGCGCTGCTGGGGCACGATGCGGCAGTGACGGCGGTTGACGTGGAGGGGAAAACGGCGCTCATGAAGGCAGCAACGAATGGCCACGTAGACTGTGTCACGGCGCTGCTGGTGCACAACGCGGAGGTGCAGGTGACGGCAGCTGACATGGAGGGGAGAACGGCGGTCATGAAGGCAGCAATGACAGGCCATATCGATTGTGTCACGGCGCTGCTGGTGCACAACGCGGAGGTGCAGGTGACGGCGGTTGACGGGGAGAGGAAAACGGCGCTCATGTGGGCAGCAAACGCCGGCTACGTCGACTGCGTCAGGGCACTGCTTGCGCATGACGCAGAGGTGCAGGTGACGGCAGTTGTCGGGAAGGGGAGAACGGCGCTCATGCGAGCAGCAATGAACGGCCATGCAGACACTGTCACGGCGCTGCTGGCGCACGACGCGGAGATGCAGGTGACGGCAGCTGACATGGAGGGGAGAACGGCGCTCATGAAGGCAGCAATGCAAGGCCATATTGACTGCGTCACAAGGCTGCTGGTGCACGACGCGGAGCTGCAGGTGACGGCAGTTGACGGGGAGGGGAAAACGGCACTCACATGGGCAGCAAGCACCGGCCGTGCTGACTGCGTTACGGCGCTGCTGGCGCACGACGCGGCGGTGACGGCAGTCGACAGGAAGGGGAGAACGGCGCTCATGCGAGCAGCGATGAACGGCCATGTAGACAGTGTCACAGCGCTGCTGGCGCACGATGCGGAGGTGCAGGTGACGGCAGTTGACGGGAGGCGGAGAACGGCGCTCATGTGGGCAGCAAGGAACGGCCACGTCGGCTGCGTCGCGGCGCTGCTTCAGCACAGGGCGGCGAAACAGGTCGCAGCAGTAGACAGGCAGGGGAGCACGGCCTTCCGCCTGGCAGTGCTCGGATCACACAAGAGTGTTATCGCAAAGCTGATGAGGGCAGGTGCCGATATAGGGCTGCCGGCCGAATACACGGTCGTCCGCCACATGATCACCGACATGTGTGAGTTTATCGACATACCTGATCGTTTGAATGAGATCGTGGTCGCGTTCGCACAGAGGGCGTTGCAGCTACGCGCCCCAGGCCCCCCATAGTCGGCGGTCATGGTGCGTCCCGCTGAGAAAGCTGTGCGCAATTGCGTCGTGTCGGCACAATGTACAACATTGAGTACACTATGTTCCTCGCTTCGAACTGTGCATTCTGTGTTGACGGTTCTTGCTTCGTTCACCACCGCTGCTCAAGTTTGCAATAATATATGTGTATGATGTAACAACGTATGTACGTTGTTACATTGGTCTACGTCTCAGTCGCAACCTCTTTGAACAACCAGCCTTGTTCAGTGCGAGCACTTCAAACGACTTCACTTTTTCTCCTTGAGCTTCGTTCGCAAGGGCTGATCAGCCTGCCCCCTCGTGCGCTTGACGGCGTCGCGACGACTAGCCAGGCCCAACCGAAGGTAAGTCGTCGAGGACCTGCTCGGCCGTGCGCCATGATGGCGGTCGCCATGCCCTGTTTGGTGTTCAGGCCAGAGCGTTCTCCAACACTTCCCGCACCTTCGCCAGCGGCCGTTTACAGTGTCTTGTAAATTTGCCGGTGTTGTTGCTGGTGCTGCTCCTCCACCATCGTCAACGACTTGTGTGATTCCTGAACTGCTGCTGCTGCTGCAGTATCAGCTGCTGAGCACCCTGGTGGTGCTGCGGCTGCTGCAATGCCCGCCCGGGCGGCGATGCCCCAGCTGTACCTGAGTGTTGCGATAGTATACCGCTCTGTGTAGAACGGAAACTGTCCAACATTTGCGGCACGGCAGCGAAAGGGGGGCGCGAGTTCGGCTGGCCAGTTGGAAATAGGGCAGGCAGGCACTGGCATCATGATCCACCCCATACATTCATCATGCAACTTCAAAGCGGTGACTCTCACAGCATCCCGTGAGCGTGTCATTGCGGACTACCGCATCGATAGCATGTACGACCATCACAATGGGAGCCCTCATTACACCAATTGCTCTGACTGTCACCATCGTGAAGGCTAGGCCAGTAATTGTGTAGTCACCATACGCCGCCGCATTGTATGATACGCTGTACCTACGCAAATGCTGCGCGTCTCCACGTGCACACTGCCTGTGCAACGTCTGCGTCACTCTGTCCCTTGGTCCTGCACGCCTCGTGCTGCGACTGGGACGACCGCGCGCGCACGCCATGGTCCCTGTCCAAAGCTGCAATGCTGCCTGTGGCATTCCGATGCTTGGAGATGCGTGGGTCTCCAGACATGATGGGTGTTGAGTGATTACTGAATCAATTTCGCTACAATGACAACGCATGCAGCATCTGAAGTGAGTTTTGATCATGAGACCAGAAGCTGCCCTGTGAGCATGCCACGAACTTCAACTTGAAGTTCAACGTTTTTTAACTCTTCAGGAATCGGTGGGGGGTCCAGCATCCTCCCCCCCCCCGACCCCCCCACCGGCGCGCACACACCACACACGCATGCCCGTGGCCTCAGTACAGATTGCTACTGTCGTATGGTGTCCCACGACATCGTCTGCTTCATGCCACCGGCTCGCGCGGTGTACGGCGGCTGAAAATGCATTTTTGGTGTGGCTGAATGCTTTCTGCAAGATGCAATTGCTCGCGCGTTGCCACACACGCACATATGATTGGCGCACACCATGTCAAATGTATCCTATGATAGCCAGTCAACATCACCAGCTGCAACGTGCATGCTCTCGCTGTGTGTTGCTGTACGCTTATTTGTTTGAGGGCGCCTGTTGCAACAACCTCAAGAAAGCACGATGAAACGATGTCTACACAGCGCGCGTTGCACTCGTAATGAGACGAACTGATGCTATGTATCGTGGACTGTCGGCTGCTATCCACAGCGCGCTGGCAAGCACCGTGGCGCAAGCAATAACAGGATTCGGCCTCAGAAAAAAGTGCAGAACTTCAAACGCTGGCTGCTTTTGCTGCTCTCGCGCCATGAAGCTGCCGGTGAGCGTTGGTGGGCTGGGCTACCTACAATGCGTTGCTCCTGTGCCTTACGCGGCCTCACTAAGTGTCACTCAGCTGGTATGCTGCCCTGCTGCTCGATTTTTCTATGCGCCAGCACACTGGGGGGGGAACCCTAGTTGTGGCCCTCCTACCAATTCTTGTTTTTGTGTCGCACCTCATGAAACATGAGGAAACGAGGGGCACAAAAATTGGAAATTGGTGGGAAAGCCCTGCCTTCCCCCCCCGCCGAAGCATACATGATTTCCATATTCGCGACCATCGTTATCAGCGTGCTGCAGGTGGTAGGTTCGAAGCTGACAACAGCGGCGTTCTGTCGGCGTTGATCACATTCATCAAGCAGCAGCTTAGATGCATCAGTGCAGCACCACCATCATGTCACAATCATCCGGTTTAGTGGCCTAAAAGTCAATACAGTCCAGTTCATCATCCTGTCCAGTGGCCATCCTGCCCAATATGTGAGTTGCTCCTTGTTGCCGATGATGTTTTGCATGTGCGGCAACTCATCTGCACTGCCTGCTCTCTCAGTGCAGGCGTGGCGGCACCGTGACCCGAGTCTACACCTGCTCATGATCATTTGTTGCTCATGCTCTAACCAACAGTGCATGTATGCTTGCCATTTTGCCGTGCTCTGCGCTTGGAGCCCAGGTGCAGCTTAAATGTTGTTGGCCTCGTGGATGCCGAACGCCATCCCCTTAACATCATCCAACACCGCCATATCGCCAGTCAACAACGCCAGCACAGCTAGTTGGCGACACAACAGCAGCTCACACCGGAAGAGCACAAACAAGGCAGCACGAGTTTCAACAATGGCCACCAGGCGCCACGGGCCTGATATGCTTCATGGTATGCATCCTCTCTTGTACAAAATTGTGCGCGTCGCACACTGCACTTTCACGCTCACGGCAACACCCAAACGCGCTCCTCGTCATGACAACTTGGGAACGATATCGTCGAACATCTCGTGGACGAAGCGCCGCATCGGCAGCGGAAACGCGTAGCAGCGCAGCAGCGCGTGCGCCGCGAGGAACAGCGCCGGATTGTTCTCGGAAATTTCCGCGGAGACGTCCTTCCAGCCGCGCCCCTTCCTGAGCCGTGCCAGCTTGGTGCGCGCGTCCTTGCTGGTGATGTGGTTGGACAGACGCGCGATCTGTACCAGTATGCCGCGGCCCTCCTCCTGCAGGCGCAGCGAACGCGCCGCACAAAGACATGGCCCATGGCCGCCAGAACAGGGGGGCTTTGGATCAAAAGATGGCTTTGGGCCCGCATGATCCAGGTCAAGCTTGCCATCACAGTTTTGCGACCAAGTGTAGCCATGCTCAATGCTCATTGTCAGTCTCCCTCAATGGCATGAGTGTACTTGCGTATGCGGTGAAGAGACATGGGCATGTTTTTGGGTCGAAATACCCATACCGCATGTCCTCCACGTGGCGCCGTACGATGACCGTCAACAAGAGAGGTCCTGGCGTCGCAGCAGGAGATGAGCATTGGCACATGCGTCAACGCGCTTGTCACTGAGAGGACGCCAGCAGCAGGAGATGAGCATTGGCACATGCGTCAACGCGCTTGTCACTGAGAGGACTGGCGTCATCCTGTGCCTGTACTCTGCTCAAACTCCCCGGCAACTTAGCATACACCCAGGCACCGAAGCGCATTGCACATGTATGCACCGCCTGGGCTCCGCCGCTTGCGCACGCTGCGACGCCTGGCCGACCCACTGCCCTGATCGACTTTGGGCTTGCGGAAACTGTTGACGTCTCCTGGCTGCCATGCGTGCTGGCGCGTCATGGCACAATGGGACACAAAACGGCGCTGGCACTGCGGTGCGCCAGTTTCTTTACGCATGGCGACAATCTGGCGGCTCCTCTTCCAATCACTCGTGCTGCACGTTTGTCCCGGGTCGCTTCAATGCCTTGTCATAAAACGGTGCTTGCACGCACTGCGTGTCCCTGCGCATGGCATTGGTGGCACATCATGGCCGCAGGCTGTGTGTGATGCGATCCCTGAATGCGCTGTCTTCACGCACCCCCTGAATACGGCCTCCGCGCGCCCAGTCACGGATGCGAAACTCTGTTCAATCATGAACGCGGACTCCATCCAACTGAGGTGCACGCGAATGCTGCTCCTGCACAAAGCGCAATCCAGTGTACGCACCGTCAGCCCCGGCGTTACCATGGGGTCTTCCCTGGCGGTGATGGCTGCGGGGTCGGCGGGCGATGCCGCAAAGCGCCAGGAGGGCGCCTGGAACAGCGCCCCGAGATCGCTCGGCAGAAAGATCCCCAGAGACTGGTCCCGGGACGCTTCCCAGCCTTGCGTCTGCAGGAGCTCCCTGCCCTGGTGGCAGGCAAGCGGCGCGATACCAGCGGATGGTTCAAAGCAGGGACATAGCGACCGCTGGTATTGGCACCTGCGCTGAGCTGACTTGAGGCGTTCAAGCGTCAACGTGAATACTTTTATGAACATGGGTGTGCCTCAGGAGGGGGCGAGCAGCTGCAGAAGCGCACGCCCCCAGCGGCGCCAGTATGTAGCTGAAACATAATTGATTAGTGCCACAGATCCGTGAGGGCGCAGCAGTAGGCCAGCATCCAGCGCGCCCCTGTGCAGGCGATGTGATTCAAGTGGACTGCCAGTGTACCGCGACTGCACTCCGCTGAACTCAGCGGGGCGCCGTGGCGAGCGCATGTGCATGGACAGCGCTTGCAAGCAGCGGCTCTATGTGCTGTAGTGACATTACACCATATACCGCAGCGGCGCCTGATGCGCACAGCGTCGGTGTCAGCGCCGGCGTGACCATGCGGATGGTTGTGGCTTAGGATCAGGGCAAGCGGCACTAGCACCATCACTTGAAGCGATGAGCTTACGACAGGCAGTTTGTACTCTTGCGGCGCATGATGCACCCACAGTTGGCATGCTCGCAACTGGTGATGACAGGCAGTTCTGGATCAACAGCAAGGCATTGAAGACAGAATGCGACGACGGACGCCATTCTGTACAACATGAATGGCGAGTTCGTGACACATCAAGGGGCCCAAATAGCTCGTTGCCCCAGGTCTGTTGTGCATGCACTGTGCCTGCGGCGTGGCAGTGACCAGACGCAGCACCGTCAGCGTCGCCAGTGAGGCGCTGGACACAGAACCGCAAAACGTGTGACATTGTGCACTCGAGTTTGCCGGCTTGCCTCGATGAACGGCACTTGTTCTCACAAGGTGAATGGCCAGTAACCCCCCCCCCCCCCTTCATGGTGAGTTTCGCGTGCATGTAAGGTACTGCGTGCCCCCGCCGCCTCACACAATGTATCCCCCCCCCCCCCCCCCCCCAAAACAAGAGCAATGTTGGGCATGTATGACGGGACGAGCACTGTTGAGTATGTATGCACTGTACCTGCGGCGTGGCAGCGACCAGAGGCAGCGCCATCAGCGCCGCGCCGCGCACCGCGAGGTTGGGGTCGCCCGTGGCGACCGCCACCATGTCCGACACAAAGTCCGGCCGCACGTCGAGCAGCAGCCGCAGGCCGCGCTGCGACTGAGCGATGCTGGCCAGCGACCACGCGGCGGCCCTGCGGGCGTCTGCAGCGCGCACGCGCACAACAATGCCACCGAGCGAATGATTGAGTAGGGTCGCGTGGGGGGTGCGGTAGCTGTGTGATGATGCTGTGCTGTGATTGCCGACTGAGCGATGCTGGCCAGCGACCACGCGGCGGCCCTGCGGGCGTCTGCAGCGCGCACGCGCACAACAATGCCACCGAGCGAATGATTGAGTAGGGTCGCGTGGGGGGTGCGGTAGCTGTGTGATGATGCTGTGCTGTGATTGCCGACTGAGCGATGCTGGCCAGCGACCACAAGGCGGCCCTGCGGGCGTCTGCAGCGCGCACGCGCACAACAATGCCACCGAGCGAATGATTGAGTAGGGTCGCGTGGGGGGTGCGGTAGCTGTGTGATGATGCTGTGCTGTGATTGCCGACTGAGCGATGCTGGCCAGCGACCACAAGGCGGCCCTGCGGGCGTCTGCAACGCGCGCATGTGCACGACAACACTCTCAAGTGAATTATTCAGTGGGGTCGCGGGGGGGGGCTGCGTGATGATACCGTGCTATGATTGGCGACTGAGAGATGCTCACGCGGCGGCCCAGCGGGCATCTGCAGCACGGGCGCACGACAACGCTGTCGAATGAATGATTCAATGGGGGCACGCGGAAAGGGGGCGGGGGGGGGGGGGGGGGGGGGCACAATAACGCTGCCGTCGAGCGCAGTGAATGACAGAGCCGATTCATCGTTACACGGCGCACGTCAGCGGTGCGTAGACATTGAGCGAGTGGAAGCTGTGAGCCAGGTACCGCCCGTGGCAGCCGAGGCTACGCTCGCGCGTTTGGCAGGGTTGTGCTAGGGGGGGGCGGGCTGCGCGATGACGCGGTGCTGTGATTGGCCAGCGATTCTGCAACGGTCTTGCGGCAGCTGAGTGCGTGCCTGTGACATGCCCGATGTACTTTGACGTACATGAAGCACGTACACAGCATGGCTCACGGCCGTGGCCTCGCTGCAAAGCTCACGGAACACGCTGCCGATGCCTGCGGAACACGAGTGCTGCAAGTGAGACCTGGGCAGGCGGCCTCGTCAGGTGAAGCTGCAATCCACAGCGCGACGACAAGACGAAAGCGCAACGCCATTACATGGCGAGGCAGTGCTGGTCGATGGCAGCGCTCAGCAGGCTTGCGCACTTCTGCAGCGCATGGAGGGCACTCGCGCACACACGAGGGCCATCAGCAGTAGTGAATTTCACTCGTAAGGGGGGCACAGGACAGTGTGAAGTAAGGAGTACAGTGGCAGTCCACGGCAGCGCCAGAAGAAAGCCCGCGCTGCGTCGCTGCCTGGCAGCACTCAGCACTTATCGCACAGCCAGGCTGTTGCTGACAGCAGCACTCAGCGGTCTGCCGGGATCCGCGCAGCGTCGCCGCGCCCGGTCGCAGCACAGCGCTGCAGTGTGCGGTGCACTGCAAGCTCTGGCTGAACTGCACCGCGCGCCCCGATGCGCGCACGGCCCGTGTGCACGTCTCCAGCGCTCCCGCTTCGCAGCGCACCACCGGCCCGGGGACAAAGGGCGTGGCGCTCATACACTGTGAGGTGAACGCCGATTACTGCCGTGCTGAACGCTAGAACGGACCGGCCCACGGCTGCGTGGACGTGGCAAGCATACACTTACCCCAACCCCTAACCATACCCCCTGACCCTAACTTGGGGTTGATAGAGCCGTGCACGCGCGGCTTACCGGGGGACGCGGACGAGCTCCTGAGGGCCAGCGTCTGCCCGATGATGTTGCAGCGCTCCACGAGGATGGCCGAGCCTGCCTCTGTCTTCGCCAGCTCGCCATACAGGTGCGTGGGCAGCGGCAGGCTTGACAGACTGGACGGTGGCGGCAGCGGCGGCGGCAGCGGCGGCGGCGGCGGCAGTGGCAGCGGCGGCGGCGGCGGCAGTGGCGGCGGCGGCAGGGGCAGCGCAGTGGCAGGGGATGAAGTGGTTCAGCTTGTGCTTCTGAGCAGTACCTCGCTGTGCACTGGTGCACGACATCAGTATGAACGCTGAGCGCTGCTGCATCAGCAGATGGCAGCGCTCAGCTTAGACGGCAAGGCCTCTGCGACATATGATTCGCCCTAGAGGGAGCGCCAGCAGCGTTGCCTGCAGATGCCCACATCATGAGTCGCAGGAAACATCAGGTGCTGCAGCACAGTGCACTCGACGTGAGCCCTCGAATCCAGGCCGACGGCACCGACCCGCAACTTCAACACGTGACTCACCCGCCGCACTCCAGCGACAGCGTGAACTCGACGGCTTTCAGGAACGCGACGCGAGGGGGATCCCCGCCCCCGCCCCGTCCCCTCGGCGAAGGGGCTCCGTCGCCCGACTCGGCGCGCGAAAGCGTCTCAAATACGAACACGGCCGTTTCGCTGGGTATAACGATGGGGTACTCCCCTTCTGCGTCGTGGGGAGCGGCGGGGTTGAGCGCTGGGGAGAAGTTGACGCTCCCACTCCTGCTGCGGGGGGTTGTTGAAGTGTCGCGCAGGGGGCGCGCGGCGGGCGGCGGCTGGCGCTGGTGGGGGCGGCAGCTGCAACAAACAGAGGCATGCACAATTAAGGGCGTTGCATGTGGATCACAACTCGGGGGCTTGTGGGCTTGTGCTTGCATCCGAAGAAGGCGGCGGCGCGCGCAATAAGGGATCTCGTGTTAATTACCGCCTTGTGTACGTGCGAAGGTCACAGCACCAGATGCCTGCCGTGGACCTTAGATGTCGCGTCACTCATGCTTGGGCCCCCATGCGGTCGAGCGACGGCGCTCTATGTGCTGAGCAGGGGAGGCACTCTCTCACACATGCACACACACGGTAGCCGAGAAGATGGCATGCGTGAACCACGACTCGAGTGCTCGTGATCCTGTGCTTGTAGCAGCCTTGATGTGGGCTCTGGTACGAGAGACCATGGGCAAAAGACTAAAACCGGACGGGACTCGACGGCCCTGCGATTTGACTACGTTTGTAGGGTCACTGCAGCAAATGGTTGTTGCAAATGAACGCCTGTCACAGATTGCGGGTGTTCCGTCGCTCGTGCTCGGGCCCCCGTGCGGTCGCACAACGGCGCTCACTGTGCTCAGCCCGAGCAATACATACATACAGGACCCGGACCGTGTTCGCGGCGGCGGCGGGCAGGGCCAGTAAAGTACATAGCATTTCGTTGAGCGTGAGTAGGCAACAACGCAAATGCACTGCTGCAGATCCAGGGCGTCAACAGCATGTTCGGATGGTTGATCATAGTGTATGCATCGCGTCGATGCTTGATCACGCTCTATGCATCGCGCCAATGGTCACCGCACGCGCTTCCAAACCGCTTGCCCGCAGCTCCCCACCCGACATGACTCCTACCTGGACCAGTACAGGTGCTGATCGGATTCGCTGCCGCTGCCGCCGGGGCTGTCGTCACCCCCCCCGTCCGCCCAGCTGTACAGCTTGCCCCGCCCCCCGTAGGGGTGCCCCCAGGAGGTCTGGTAGGGGGCGTGGTAACTGCCGGCCGGGCTGCGCGGGGTCCCCGGCTGAGCGTTGATGTGGGGATTGTGCGAAGCAGCGCTCGGTCGCCACGACTGGCGGTACGTGGGGGGCAGGCCTGTGGCGGTGGAGGGGGGCGCTTCCTGCTGGGGACGGTGGAGGGCAATGAATGTGGGGTGGGGGGAGGGGGGGGGGAGGGGGGGGCACTGATGAGCAGGGCTGCCTCGCACGGATGGTCGAGCCGACATTGGTCGCGGGGTGCACATATGTGCGTAGCTGTCCAAGCCCTATGCCGACCCTAACCCTACGTATACAAGAAACAATGCAACAAGCGTGCACGCACAGCTGCCGCACCTGATAGGCCGATGCCGCACCCGCCCCCTGCGGCGGCGGCGGCTGCAGGTGGCCGTAGCGGTCCACCGCGCTGGCGCGAAAGCACATGCGCACGTGCAGCGTCAGGTGACTCTCCACCGAGTGACCCTCACCCCCCAACCCTCACCCTACTCATGCAACAAAACACGACAACGCACGCACAACTGCCACACCTGATAGGCTGATGGTGCGCCTGGCCGCTGCGGCGGCGGCGGCTGCAGGCGGCCGTAGCTGTTCCAACCCTCTACCGACCCTCACCTCAACCCCAACCCTACGCATACAGAAAACAAAATGCAAAAAGCTTGCACACACAGCTGCCGTACCTGATAGGCCGATGACGCACCCGCCCCCTGCTGTGGCGGCGCCGGCTGCAGGCGGCCGTAGCGGTCCACCGCGCTGGCGCCGACGCATATGCGCACGTGCAGCGTCAGGTGACTCTCCACCGGGTGACCCAACCCCCCCCGACCCTTACCCTAACCCTACCATACAACAAAAGCTGCAGCAACTCGCGCACAGCTGCCGCACCTGATAGGCTAATGGTGTGCCTGGCCCCAGCGGCGGCGGCGGCTGCAGTCGGCCGTAGCGGTCTACGGCGCTGGCGCCGACGCACATGCGCACGTGCAGCGTCAGGTGACTCTCCACCGGGTGGCAGGTCGGCTTGCCCTGCGAGTCCACGATCTCGCCGCGAATGCGCACCGTCCTGCTGTGGCAAACGGAACCGCAGCAGGTCAGCGTGTGCGAGCGTGCAGCCTTTTGCACCGGTGATGACGCAGCTGCGTGCTTGTCCATTCACAGGGTCGAGATCGGGTCCAGGGGTATGATGCTGGGTTAGGGTTAGGGTTAGGGGTATGTAGCGTACGCACAGCGTCAGGTGACTCTCCACCGGGTGGAGTCCACGATCTCGCCGCGAATGCGCACCGTCCTGCTGCAGCAAACAAAACCGCAGTTGATCAGTGTTTTTGTGCTTTGCAGCCTCGTGCATGAGTGATGACGCAGCTGCGCGCTTGTACTCCCACAGGATATCGTGAGGCTGAGATTGGGGTCGGGGCTACGATGCCGGATTAGGGTTAGGGTTAGGGTCATGAAGCAGGGACGACAAGAAGGCGCGAGTGAGTGCGAGTGCCGTCGTCTCATTTCTAGCGCGTTGCATTCGAGACTCTTCACATCGGCACCGTGCAGGCGGCGCGTGCCTGCCAGCAGTGCAGGCGACAGGGCTCAGGTGGTACAAATGTTGAAGATTCAGATGTTGAAGTGTGTCATAATCGAGCTGGCGCAAGGTGAATCTGCACAGGGTGCCTGTGCGCTGCCCCTACAGGCACCGCGGCTTCCTTTGCAATGGCATGTGACCTCCTGACACAGGCCAGCACAATGCCACCGCCAGCAACATGCAATCAGAGGATTATTGTCGGCTGCCTGTGCTGCGCAGCGCTGGCGGCAGCGGCACTCAGCGACAGCAGCGCTCTGCAGCATCAGGTGACGCTCCGTCGCATGCGCTAAGGGGCGACAGCAAGACCTTGCTTTGCACTTGAACGGCATTGCGTGCACAGATTCGCAGTGGAACGCCCCCTGTGATAATGCTGGGGGGTACGGAGTCCGCGTTTTCTGTCGCAGAGCCGCAATTGAACTCCCCATCCGGCGGCGCGCCACAAATGGCCGTGCCTGATATACGAGATGATGCGCTACCGGCAGGGAGCAAGGTCAAGCGTGCTGCAAGCTATCGGCTGCGACTCTACCTGGTGCCCAGTCTGGGTCGGAGTCCGTCGTCGCTCATCGCCTCCGCGCCGGCCTTGACGAACGTGTCGAGCTTCAGCTGCAGGCCGGACGGCGCGCCGTCTCGCGACAGAACGACCTGAGGCGGAGCGCCGCAGCAGGGAGTTCGCGATGAAACGGAGTACCTGCAAGATCTGTTTCCGCAGGCTGAGGTGGGGGGTGAGAGGGGAAGCACACGACGACAGGGGACTGCTGTGTGTGCTACCGGCGTGTCGTGCCGCCGCGCGCCGCGCCACACACGCCGCACTTGGTCCTGCAGGGAGTCACCAACGGAACATGCAGTAGTACAAGATGCGGTTGTACAACGAGGGCTGCCTGCTGTGTACACGACATCACTATCCCATCGGCGAGGGCCACGGACTGCAAGACATTGGGCATCAGGATGCGATGTGTACCCTACCTACTGTATCTCCATGTTCCAAGGCAGGTCTGTAGCAAGCTGCTCTTTGAACGCCACCGCGCTGTCCTATCAGCGAGGGCAATACACTGCAGGATATGGGGGCATGCACACATTGCAAGCCCTACCACACCAACCTCCATGTTCCAGGGCAGGCGCATGAGGAGCTGCAGCCCCCGCCCCCCCCACACCGCGCCCCCTCCCGGCAGCTGATCGAGCTTCACGGGGATGGGCACGCCGCCCACAGAGGGTGGCGATGATCTGCACCGAACGGCGACAACATTTAGAGACCATCAGCACGCACAGCACCATAATGTAAGAAAGGTTGCTGGAGCTGCCGCATCTGGTCGTAGTATTCCAGGCAACAAATGGGTTCTTTTGGAAGCTTGACTGCTGACGGATACTCACAAAATAGCAATGTCTACTGCTATCGATTGGGCACATGGGCCTGAATCAGGGCGTATGCAGGCGGACGTGGAGATTGCAGTCACTGCGTGAGAACTTGTTTGTGATGAACAGCGCAGCAAGTACATGCATGCCGCGTTGCGCTGAGCGCTGCAGCACTGTGGCAGCGCTCAGGCCCGTTGTACGTCGCAGACGCTGCATACATACCCAACGCTTTGTGCTGAGCGATGCAGCACTCAGCTCACAGCAGCGCTCAGGTCCATAGGTCTGTCGCAGGCAGCTCGCCCTAGCTTGCAGGTATCAAGCAGCACATGCAGCAGTCCCCGTATGCAGCAGTCCCTGTATGCAGCAGTCATGCAAATTGACATGTGACTGCGTAACCGCATGCGCAACCGCGAGCGATGTCTCTCCTCAAACCCAACCGCTACGCTCACCCTTACCGTGTTTGCGAGCTCACGAGGCGAGCGGGCAGCGGCAGTCGCGGTCAGAAATATGATGCACCCACAACGTGAGTACCTGTGTGAAGCGATTGTGCAAGTGAAGTTCAAGTGGAGCGTCGTACCTCAAGGTGGCGGGAGAAGACGCGGCCGCCTGCGGCTGGGGGCTCACGGGGGTGTGCACGGAGGAGGGGATACCTGCTGAGCAGTGCGCACGAGTACAGCGTCAGTACACAGAGGGGCCTCCGCGTACTGCATCAGCATACTTTGTGTGAGAAGTGCGCAGGGGCACGCTGCTGCACACGGCGGCGTCGGCGGCGCGGCGGCTTGCAGCGGAGCAGCGGATGTTCAGCGCAGCGTGAGCAATGATGCGCCGCAGAGCGGTCGAGCGCCTGAATGCAGCAAAGCAGCAGCAAACGCTTGCGCTTGGAGCAGTCGAGCGGCGAAGCTCCGCAGGCAGCGGGCGAGCAAACACAACAAAGCAGCAACGCGGCCTGCAGTCGAGAGATGCTGCGCTGCAGCGCGGCTGAGCATCTGACACACTGCTGATGCAGCGCACGCCCCCCCCCCCTCCCCCCCCCCCCCCCCCCCCCCCAGTGCTCAACACAACGCTTTTCACCGGCGCCGCTGGCTTCAAGGCGGAGCACTGACTCACTGTATTCTGATGTGAGGGGGGCCCCTCCGCCGGCGCCGCCGCCGTCCGCGGCAGCGGCGCAGAGGTGGCGGTGCAGCGCCGCGGCGGCGGACGCGGCGAACGCGCCGCAGCCACTGCGGTGCCACTCCCTGCGAGCAGCGGCAGCGCAGCGCGTCGTGAGCGAGGGGTTGAAAGTCGAAGTGTTGTTTGTAAACCGCAGCAAGTAGTTTTGCGAGAAGGTTGCATAGACAGACGATGTGCTGAAATTCAACTTCAACTTGCACTTCGGGCTGGACATCCAGTCAGAACGCCGTCCTCACGGGCAACAAACATACACCTGGTGGCGCAGTCGCTTCTGTATGTGTCACTGCTGCGGCATTCTAACAAAAGTCCCAATGTGTGGACCATTTGCTGTGGACCAAACCAGACTTCAAGCTGTGACGTGCCCGTGCAGCTCGCCTCTGTAACTGTAACACGGCTGTTGCAGCTACAGAGCTCAAAAGGCGCGTTCAAAGGCTCTGGGTCAGGCCAACGGGCAACCTGTGACGTGCCGCAGACTGTGTGCCTTCGCACATGAGCTGAGAGGGTCGGGCGAAACTGCAAAACCAATTCTTTTAGCTTAGAAAAGGTAGATATTTCACCTATGGAACAACTGCAAGCTGTGACGTGCCACGGACTCACATCGCCATGTTCGCGGCCCACAAGTCGTTGCCGCCGCACAGCAAGGCCGCGCCCTCTGGAATCGATAAGAAGCGCATCAGCAAAGCTCCGCAGTCTTGTCGGCCCTGCAGCTGCGGCCTGCGGGGGGGGGCACAAAGTGATGAGCGCCAGATAGAAACTTTCATACTTGTTGTAGAGGGAAGTAGTGATTGGCGAAAAGAGTTGAAGTTACTGGAAGTTTGAAGCGCATCAGCAGCGCTCCGCAGTCCTGTCGGCCCTGCAGCTGCGGCCTGCGGGGGGCACAGAGTGGCGAGCGCCAGGTGGGGGTTTCCACACATGTCAAAGTAGTGATCATTTGCAGGGACAAGAGAGTTGAACTTGAAGGAAGTTTGGAGCGTACGAGCAGCACTTGGCCGTCCTGCCAGCTCAGGCTGAACAGGCATACACGACCCATTGTACACGCAGTTCAAGACCGGTTCACGGCTGGATGGTCAATGCAAGGACCATGAAAGTACTAGACACAAGGTTCAAAACGCATGGGAGCACATGTGCTCCGCAGTCTCAGATCCATCACCATCTCGCCAACTTGTCAGTGTGAGCATGCGTGCACCAGCGCTGATCGGCGCCTGCCCAGTGCCCGCTATCGCAGCAGCAGCAGCAGCAGCAGCAGCAGCAGCAGCGAGCAGTGATCGTCTGCCGAGCGCTGCCACCGCGCGCCGCCACCGCGCCGCCTCTCCGCCATCGCCGCGCGCGCTCTCCCCGATCAGCCCCCGCGAACAAGCGGCGAGAATAGACGGACTAAGTCACTACTTCATCATCGCCCACATGCCAGACGGCAAGCGGTCGCGCTGCCTCACACCGACACTCGCCTGGCGTCCACCATCGCCCTCAAGTGGCGCGCATCCGCGGCCGCCTCGATGAGCGCCGCCACCGCCGCCGCGCGCACTTCCCCGCCGTGCCCCCCCGCCCGCCCCCCTTGGCCCCCCTCGCCCCCACTCCTCCCTTCTGGCGCTGCTGCACCATGCGTGGTTGGTAATTGTTGAGCGCTGGTGCTGATCGCGCCCGCAAGCGATAAGAGCGTGTGCAGCGCCCAGCGCTCGTTGTCGGGAACGTCGCCGCCGTGAGGGGTTGAAGTTGGGGTTGGAGTTGCACCCGCGGGGTCCTCCTCGGCATGCGGCGCGTCGAGGACGGCGCGCGCGAGGTGCACGATGTACAGGCATAGGGAGGGCGAGCCTGTGGCGTAGGGGTTTTGGGGGGGGGGGGGCGGGGAGGAGAGCGTTGAGAGGGGGGGGGGGGGGGGGGGTTCACCATGACGAGGATGCACACTGTGGGTGACAGCGTTCTAAACTTCAAGGCACTGGTTTCAGAGCAGCAGCCAAAGTCGAAGTTGAGCTGCGACGGGCAGCGGCCTCATCACACTGCATGCGCAGCGCCCCCTGCCATGTGCCCTGAGGGGTTCAGAGAAGAGGATCAGGAGCGTGCCCGGCACCCGCTCGCACTCGCCCGGACAGCTGCTGCACTGCTACGATGAAGTTAGACAAATTTCATTATGAAGATTGGTGTTGAAAATATAGTTGAACTTCAAGAACTTCAATCGCGGTCGCCGCGAAGCGCTTCCCCCCTTCCAGCAGCACCCAACAGCGAAGGTCCCAAAGTACACAGCGTGCGGCGCCGGCAGAGGGCATCGCCGCGCTCTCTGGTGACCGCGTGCACGTGCGCACAGGGTCAGGATTGGACGAAGGCCAGGGCCGGCGTAACCCTAGTCTCACCCCCCCCAATCAGGGTAAGTATGAAGCCCATAAAGTACCTAGCTACATACCTGTGATCGACCACGGACAGGGTTAGGAATGGAAGAAGTCCGACCCCCAACGGAGGTATGTATGAAGTACAGTACCTGGCTACATACCTATGTTCAGCCACTCCATCAGCAGCTCCCTCTCCTCGAGGCACAGGCGCCCGGGGTCCAGGTGCGCCACAACGAGCCGTGTCACAAAGTCCAGCTCAGGTATGCCCCCCATCTGCAGCAGCGGGCACGTGCGGCAGCATGCTGCTGAGCGTTGATGAATACACCTGCAGGTTTACTCACGCGCATGGGCAGGCGGGATGGGGGGGGGGGGGCTGGAGGGAGATTGCGTTGAGCGGCAGCGCAGCAGCCTCGATGCAACTTCAGGATCAGCATGCGCTAAATTGCATTGAACTTCAACTGCAGATGCTGCCCGAGAACATTGCCGCAAGCACACGCACGCTGGTTTCAGCACTGCGGTGAGCTGTGCCTGCATGCAAGATGCCCCCCCCGCGTGTGACGCATGAGCCGCTGCAAGAAAAGTTCAACTGCAACTTCAACTACAGCACCTGCCGCAGCACCGCGAAGAGCCGCGCCTGCCGCAGCACCTCCCGTCCGTGCTCGTCCCGCGCCGCCACCCCCATGAGCAGCGCGATGTACCCCGCCGTCATCCGCCGCTGGACGCCCTCGAGGTCAAAGACGCGGCCGCCGCCGCCGCTGCCGCCCTTGGACGCGCCGCCGTCGCCGCCGCCGCTGCCGCCATCGCGCGCCGCGCGCCTGCTGAGCAACAGCGCCTCCAGCTCCTGGGGTGCGTGCGTGGGTAGGCAGGTACGTTTGCGCAGTGGTCAGAGGCTCGTGTCGGGACGTTGACGTGGCACGATGTGTGCTTCCACGAGCTTCGCTGCGCCAAGTGGTGGGTTCGGACGTCATCGAGGACCGTGGCTACACGGGCTGCGTAGGTGGACCAGGGGCGTCGCAAGGATGCGCAAAGAGTGGGGTGGCCACGCTGTTGAGACAGCTTTTGCGTCGCCTGCTCGCTTCTGCATTGCGGCACCTGCCTGTCGGCACAGAGGTGCTTGACGCTGCTGCCGCGTGCACGATCGCGCATGGCGTGTCTTGCGTCTCCTGGAAATTTCCTGGACGGTCAGTCCACTACGGTTGCGCGTGCGGCTACGGCAACAGTCGTCGCAGGCCCACTACTTCACCTTTGAAGTTTCCTGGAAGAGGGCGCCGCGCCAGTCCGCGACGAGGAACGCGTGCCCCTCGGCGTGCCGCAGCAGCGCGGCGTGCAGGCGCGCGCCGCAGCGCAGCCCGATGATAAGTGACTGCATGTCTTGCGAGGCAGCTTGAGCCAGTACCTTTTTGGTTGGGATGAATCGCACACAGGTCAGCTGCTCCTTCGCCTCAATGCTTTCCTGAACGACCGCACAGCGCCGCAATCAACGCCGCGGCCGTGTTACAGTCAGGATGTAGCTCAGTCCGCAACTTCACCTTTGAAGTTTCCTGGAAGATGGCGCCGCGCCGGTCCGCGGCGAGGAACGCGCGCCCCTCGGCGTGCCGCAGCAGCGCGGCGTACAGGCGCGCGCCGCAGCGCAGCACGCGCGGCGACTCTCGCGCGTCCCAGCGCTGCTCGTGGAGCCCCCCGGGGCTCGCGCCGGAGTGCCCCAGGAACCTGCGGTCACGCGTGGAATGCACGCAAAGAGAGAGCACCGCGTTGAGGCTGCGCTGTGGCCTCAGGGCAGCGAGGGATGAGGCTGCTCGTGCTGGAGTGCCCCAAGAACCTGCGGTTGTGCGCAGAGTGAACTCGGTAAGAGGGATGCGTAATGTTTCCAGTGACTTTTCCGTTATGTGAGGTTGTGGCCTACTCGCAAGGTTCACGTAGCGTGGTGCCAAAAGAGTGTATATGTAGTCATCTATAGGTGTTGAGAAGTAGCTAATTTGGTCAAAGTATGTATGTTCAGCCTGAGTGCCCCAGGAACCTGCGGGTATGCGCGGAACGAACGCCCGCCAAGAGCACTGCGTCAGGCTCTTGTAGGAGCGTGGTACCTCACGCGTAGTACCTCAAGATGAAACACCACAAGAGACGTTGTCAGCGCAGTGAGACGAGAAAGCTCATGTGGAACAGAAGAGTACGAGCTGACTTGTATTTGATCATCGCCACTGAGCACACGCTATGGAAGCACAGCCCTGCGTCACCGTGCAGACACGGCCTGTCAATCTTTCAGTCCCTGATATCACTCCCCGCTAGAGGTGCATCGAATGAGAAACATCATAGAGAGTGGAAGGCCGAGTGCCAGTCATCTCCTGCCCCAAGATTAGCATCACTTCTAGCAGCGGGGTCAGGGTTTAAGGGCCAGGCCAACTTCAACTTCACGCCTCACCTGAAGTAGCCCGACAGGCGCTTGACCCACTTGGTGCGCAGCGCGTCGCTCAGGCGCGGCGCGTGCGGCAGCGAGTCCTGCAGCAGCGCTCGACATGCACGCAGGGGGGGGGGGGGGGGGGGGGAGGAGCGTCACCCACTGATCATCAGGTCTTCTTTGAGCTACATCTACATAACGTCAGAGTAACAGTTGCTAGACGCCAGTCGGTAGTTAGGTACATCTACATGATGTCAAAGTAACAGTTTCTGAACGTGGGTCACTCAGTGCCAGGCACCGCGCATGGAAGGGGGGGGGGGGGGAAGGGGGGTCGGCGTGAGGAGGTTCGTCCACCGAGCAGCAGCGAGCTGTTGCGCGATGCGCTTCAGAGCAACGGGCTTGGAACATGAGTCACTCAGTGTCAGCCACGAGTGATTCACATGCAGCACGTCCGTCGGGCGACCATTATGATGATGTCCGTCAACCTTGTTGCCACAGTCAGAGAGGCAGTAGGTACCGGTGCTCACGCTGCATTTAGGCTGCGCATTCCTGCATGCGTGGCGCAGGAGTCACCGCACCCAGCAGTTTTCAGTCATGAGTCACTCAGGTTCATGCATGAGTCACTAGGTTTCACGCATGAGTCACTCGGTTTCAGACACGAGTCACTCACCCGCAGCGCGTCCTCGATCACCTCCCAGTCCCACTTGGTGAAGTCCTTGGTGGCCAGCACCTTGGAGCGGTTGATCTGCGCTTCCAGTAATGAACGGTCCGCGCCAGACCCCATGGACACCCGCAGCTGCCTGCGCCGCGGTGAATGAAGCCTTGTGTCAAATCGTCATTCAGATATTCACAAGTATTCAACAACGGAACACAGAAGCATACTTCAAAGTTCTTCGAAGTATATGTATTGTACTTGACGTGATCATGTTAGGGTTCTGGTGGAACGGTCCGCGCCAGACCTCATGGACACCCGCAGCTGCCTGCGCGCCACGAAGAATCAGGCCTGGTGTCAAGCGCTTAACGGCTGTCATTCAGGTGTTCGACATCAGAACATGCTGAACAGCATGATTTTTAGTCATTACGTTGGGGTTTTGGGGGAGCTGTCTGCACCAGACCCCATGGACATCCGCAGCTGCCTGCGCCGCGGTGAACAAGGCCTTGTGTCAAACCATCATTCAGATATTCGGAAGTCATTTTTGGCCAATGACTGCAGCAGCGGCGACCACGGTTACTGGTGGAGGCACTTGCGGCTAACCACTCCTCGTCACCAGGAGCTCTACGATCTTTGGATTCGTTCCATTCAACAACGGAACACAGAAGCACACTTCGAAGTACAAGTATTTCTTAATGTGATTGTGTTAGGGTTCTGGGGGAACGGACCGCGCCGGACCCCATGGACACCCACAGCTGCCTGCTTGCCATGGAAAATCAAGCCTTGCGTTTAGCGCTTGACTGTCGTCATTCAGACGTTCACATCAGAACATAGTGAACAGAACATAGTGAAAAGCATGTGTATTTCAGTCGTGACGGTAGGGTTCTGGTGCGAGGGTCCGTGCCCGACTCCATGCGCTGGTATGACCTGGTATTTACGTGCGGGCGTTGCGTAGGTGCACCGCCGTGGCCATCAGCGCCTACGAGACCGCGGTGATGATGTGCCCGGGCACACCGGCGTACTTTTGGGTCGTCAACACTGCAAAGGCTGCCCCCAAGGCGGCACTGCGAACGGAGCTGCAGGGGCCGCAGGCAGCAGCGTCGCTGCCGCCACGCATGCCGCTGAGGCTGCGGCGCGCACAAAGCTCCAGGAAGTACGGGCGCAATGGGAGGCGGCGCTGACGGCAGCAGCAGCAGAGGAGCAATACACTGCTGCCGCAAAGGCTGCCCGGGCGGCGCTGCAAGCGGCGCAGCTGCAGCAGATGCAGGTAGAGGCGGCGGCGGCGGCGATAGCGCGGCAGGCCACCGCCGCTGCCAGTGCTGCAGCGGCGGCGCTGGCGGTGAAACTGCGGCCGCAGCTCCATGCGGCGCAGGGTGGCAGCGGCGACGGCTCAGCAGGATGCCCAGCAGTGGATGGCAGACCTGGCCATGAAGGCTGCCGGCGCAGCGGGGACCGCCGCCGCCGCGCTTAAAGGCGCCTTCGCCGCCAAGGAGCGGGAAGGCAAGAGGCGGCGGCGGCGGCAGCGGCAGCAGCGGCGGTGCAACGGCTGCACTGTCGCCACTGCTGTCCGCGCCGCTTCCCGAAGCGGCAGCGCTGCGACGCCGCCGCCGCCTCTTTCCTTGCCGCTCCTTGGAGACGAGGGCACCTTTAAGCTTGGCGGCAGCGGGCACCGCTGCACAGGGGATGGGCAGTCAGCATGGCCAGGTCTGCCATCGACTGCTGGGCATCCTGCTGAGCCGTCGCCGCTGCTCATAAGTTAGGGTTAGAGTCTGAGCCTTAGGGTTAGCGTTAGCTGCCCGCGCTGCGGCACATTGGGCCGGGCTTCATCGTCGCCATTTAGACGACCCACATCACAACATGCATGAAAGTACTTCAAAGCGTTTTTGTGTTGCGTCAAAATGATCATGCCTGCCGTCACAGCGCATCGGGCGTGCTGTCAAGCGCTCGAGGTCCTTCAAGAAGGCAGTCAAAGTGCTCAAGGACAGTCAACATGCGCATTCGATGCGATCCGCCGTCGTCGTGCAGCGTGCGCGCACGCATTTGATGCGATCCGCCGTCGTCGCGCAGCGTGCGCGCAGCAGCGAGGCGAAGTGTGTGGCTGAGCGTTGCGCTTGACGCTTGGATGCAAGTCCGGGCCGCGTCGTGTACGTGACTCCGCCTTGAAGTTGAAGTTGTCGTGCACGTGATCCGGAGACTTGAATTTGCCGACGCAGCAGCGCGGTCAGCAGCATCTCAGAGAAAGCCAGCGGGTCAGGAGAGCTGCCGAAAATGCACACGGAAATTGGGGATAATGGACAGCGGAGAGGTGATGAATGTGGACGGCCCGGCCCATTCAGGGAGGGGAAGAGTGCTGCTGCGCCGGCGATCTCCACTCTTCCGCAGCTAATTCACCTTTGTCGCGTGACCCCCCGGGATCGGCCAGAAGAACAAAGTGTTGAGCCGTGTTGTCCTGTGGCGCTTCAGGCGCACGGCACGCCGGAGATTGGCATTCGGCAGTTGGCGCGATACTTTGTGAACTTCAAACTTGAGGTACGCTTCAGAGAAGCCTTCTAAATGTGGTGCAAACGGAGCGTCGACCTCGCTTGCGTAGCCGCTGCAGGAGGCCGCCCCCTTCGCAGGAGGGGCCCTCGCCGTCGCCCTCCCACGCGCTATTTCAAATTGTACGTTGCTTCACTTCAGAAGTGAGGTGTGCAAGGGGAGCGTCAACCTCACCTGCGCAGCCGCTGCAGGTGGTCCTCCCCCTCGCAGGAGGGGCCCTCGCCGTCGCCCTCCCACGCGCTCTCGTGGGCGCCGAGGGCCAGGCCGCCGATGTCTGCTGAGCAGTGCCACATTGGGGGTAAGGCATCATGAGGTGAAACTCAATTCAAAGTTCAAGTCAGTCAATGGCCAGCACGAAGACACTCGGTGAAGCAGCTCGAGAAGCGCGGCGCCTTCGACGCGCCCTAGGGGAGAGCGTCGTAAAAAGCGCTTGGGAGGGGTGCGCGGATGTCTGGCGCGGAACGCCGTGCTGCGCGTGGATTTCCGGGCCACGCGATGGCCCGATGCATATCGGATTCGAGAGCCCTGGCGCGTTCACCGCGCCCTTGTGACAGTGACCAACAGGCAGCAACGGAGGGCTGCCGCACAATACCCAATGTGTCACAGCGTGGATCTTCCTGTCAAGCGATGGCACAGTGCAAATGGCACCGAGACCTCGGTGTCTTCGCCGCGCCGTCTCTGGATAAATGCAGCAACGGCACAGCAAAACTGGCACGCGTTCAATGGCGTTCAGGGCCGGGCCATTCATACTAACCTACCTTTAGGCAGCGCACACAACTGCACACAGAAGATTAACACTGACACTCTGAAAGCGGCGTGCTACAGTTGCTGCTGGCATTGCTCTGTAGCGTGTGGAGCTCTGAGAACGACGTGCTACCATCGCTTGCATTTGGTCTGTGGCGTATTGGACTCCTCTCGAGCGTCGCTGTGCAACCAGCGCTCACATTCCCGCAACCTTGACTCGCACACCAGCAGTGCTCATCTGCAGACGGCGCGGGCTGCAAGATGTGAGCTTTTGAAAGCACTGTGCCATCGGTTTGCAGTTACCTGTGTAACAGTTACCCGTGTAACAGTCCTGATGTTCCTGCGCAAGCATCGTTGAGCAGTCAGAGCTTGCCCTGCGTCGCAACAACTCGTATGCATACTTTGTACGCATACCTTTTCTTCGAAACATATGCAAATATACTTCCATACCTTGCGTGTGGGGATACGTCTCAGAGCTCGGGCCTCCCCCGGGCGCCCCCGCCTGCGACCCCAGGCACACGTGCAGCACGCGCACCAGATCCGCTGCGGCAGCAAGCATCAATGGTAACACATGAGGACACTTTGAATGGTATTTCAATGTCCTAAAAAGATAACAAGCAATGCTGAACTAACAAGTACGGCAAGCACAGCTATGAGTAGGGAGTGCAAGTGGCGGCGCCGGTCAACGGGTTCGAGACGTGCTGCCACGGCTTCAGCAACTCTCGTTGATCGCGCGTTGGCATTCTTGCGACTACGCGATCTGCCGGTCTGGGCAATCGTGCTTGAAAGAAAACCATGATTGATCGTGTATGCGTCTGTTTCAATGTTCCGCAGGCACCAGCACTCGGAAGCATGAACAGACCCGCTAGTGGCTGTAGTCTGAATCTTCTAGATGGTTTATTGATTTTGTGTCGAGTGATGCCTGTGTACACAGCGTGTTCACCCTAACTTCAAGTGCATTGCGCGGTCGCCCCTGCGACCCGCGCACGCCTGACAGCATGGGCAGGTGAAGCAGCCGAACCTGTCGCGCCGCCACTGCAAACGGATTCACGAATTCATGCCAGCGCGCCGCGCGGACCTCTGCACGCCTGCCAAGCAATGCACGCCAGTACCGTATATGCAAACAACATGGTTCCGCAGTGCCCATTACAAAGTCACTCTGCTTCTTTTGCAATTCATGCCCCTGTCACAATTCATGCATTCGCACCTGCGCGCGCGGCGTGCTTGCGCGCCACGTGGAGCGCTGCGGGGCTGCTGCCGCCCGCGGCTGCCGGTCCGGCGTCGAAAGAGTAGGCCGGCGCCGCGGTAAGGGCCCCCATCCACGCCATCTCGCGCTGAGGCACAGGCAAGTTCAAGTTGAGTTTTAGGAATGCGGGGGGCAGTGCGAATGGATGTGAAGTGCGCATTGACGCGCAGCAGTTCAAAAGATGAGCCATGCAGCAGACGCGGTCAGGTAAAGCTTCAATGTTGAAGTCCGGTATTAAAAGGGGGGAGCGCGCGCTCGTGGAGCAGTGAAGCAGCGCATTCCATGTGAACAACGCAGGGCAGGTCTGCATGCCGGCGCCAGTGAGGCCCTCAGGCGGGCAGGTTGAGGTAAAGCTGCGCCTCAGTCACTGAACACATTTGTCGCGCAAATGCTGTTTCTGAAGCGTTCAACGATGGCCACCGTTCGCGCTTGTACTTTATGCAGCATGGTAGGCGCATTGAAAAGCGCGCGCATGTCGGTGTGGGTGGGGTGCGGGGGGGGGCGGGGGGTATTTGATGCTATACGCTGCGACGGCACATGCAGGGGGAGCCGCGCCCCATGCCGCATGCCTTCATGCCATGCCCGTGCGCTGAGGCGAAGCGCGGGGGGGGGGGGGGAGTGAAGCTAGCACCTTGAAGCACGACGCCGAGGGATGAGCAATGCATGCAGCCTATTTCATGTACTTCGAAGTGCATAATTCATGCCCGGTAGGATTGCCCACCCTGGCCGCTCCGCTGCGATGGCAAAGTCACGTTGCCGCCGGGAGTCGCCTACTTCATGTCCAGTGGGGAACTTGCGCACACTGGCCACCCTAGCGTGATGGCACAGCATGCATGCTTCTATATGGAAACGAATCAGAAGATCGTTGAGCTCTAGCTGACAAGGTGAGCCATCAAATTGAATGCCTTCCACCAATGACCATGGACGCCGCTGCTGCGGCAATATATAATTCATGCCCGGTGGGATTTTGCGCCCTGGCCGCTCCGTCATGATGACAAAGACACCTCCCAGCAGTCTCCCGCTTAAACTCTTCAAATTTCTCACCTCGCTCCCCGTGCACGACGACAGCAGGGGGTCCCCGCCGTCGGGGGGGCAGACCCCCGTCCCCGCCGCGAGCGCGACCAGCTTGGGCATGCTCAGCAGCGCGGCGCACTGCCGCGCACTGAGCAGTGACACGGCCAGCCGCAGCACCTGATGAATGAGAAGGCGCGCGCGCGCAGGGCGATGCAAGCTGGGCTGAGCCGCTGAGTGACTTTCAGTGGGCAGTTTCACGATTGAGGACGGCGCGTGCAGAGAGGCGCTCAGCAAGCTCAGCAGCGCGGCGCACTGCCGCGCGCTGAGCAGCGAGACCGCCAGCCGCAGCACCTGACAAACGGGGACCATGCGCATAATGGGTACCTCTTGCAAGCCCACGGGGCAAGTTGGCAGTGTGCCAGATCACGCCTCGTGCTGACAGGCAGCCAACGAGTGCTAGGCACAGCTGCAGTAGAGGCGATAGCTGGCAGGCACAGTTGAAAGACAGACGAAGGCGCACGCGCACGGCAATGCATGGTGGGCTGGAATTCATCTTACAGTACCCAGGCAGCGTTACGATTGAGGACGGCGCGTGCGGAGCCCAGCAGCGCTCAGCAAGCTAGGCAGCGCGGCGAGCAAGAAGCGCGGCGCACTGCCGCGCGCTGAGCAGCGAGACCGTCAGCCGCAGCACCCGAGGAACGAGAGAGCGCGCATGCGTGGCCTTGCACGCTGGGCTGAGCTGCTGAGTGAATTTCAGTGGGCAGTTTCACAATCGGGGACAGCGCGCGCGGACCTGGGTCGAGCTCGGCAGCGCGGCGAGCAAGCAGTGCGGCGCACTGCCGCGTGCTGAGCAGCGACACGGCCAGCCGCAGCACCTTAAGAACGAGAAGGTATGCATGCGCGACGACGCACGCCACGTTGAGCCGTTGCACAGGGTTTTCAAGTGCGCGGGTCGGTGTTTTGTGGACGGCACATACAGAGCTGGGGCAAGCTCGGCAGTGCTCAGCAGCATGCGACCCGACGAGGCTAGAGCGCGCGGCATCGGGCGCGCTTCGCTGAGCTCCCGGATGCCACAACACAGTCAGTGGGCTTGGGTAGGCTTGATTTTGAGAGTACCACGCGCGGCGGCTCACGGCCGTGACCGAGGGGGGCCGTCGTTGCGGCGCTGAGCACCCGTCATCCTGCCTGCGCGATCGCGCAGCGCAGCCGTGCGCTGAGCGCTGACGGCGTTCGCAGCAGCGCTCAGGGCCCAGGCGCGCACGGCGCGCGCGCTGGCTGCGCCAGTGACATTAACGTGAGATTGGTGGAGGCAGGTCAGCGATCAACCCTGATCCTAACCCTACCCCTAAGAACCGCAGCGACGCATGCGGCGCAGAACCGCAACCCTAACCACAACCCTACGAACCACAGCGGCGCGTGCGGGCGGGAGCAGCATCGCAGGGGGAACAGGCGTCGCGCAGTGAAATGTGAGAAAATGCGGAGAGAATTCGGACACGAGGCAGCGCAGTGCATCACTTGCGGTTGTCGGCTGGCTTGAACCGATGACACTAGATTCGGGCGTGCAGGTGCAACGGAGCCCTAGCTGGTAGGCAGGACAAGGAAATTGACATTGCCATGCGTGCAGGCACAACGGAGTAGCACTCACGCAGTTGTGGACAAGCTTCACTTCTGGCCCCCACATGCACCTGCAGCACTACGCATTGCAGCGCGCTAAACCGCGTCGCCCCCCGCTGCGGCCACCGCCGCTGCCGCTTCAATCGCTACCTGAAACCTATCAGCCACTTCAGCGCCACACGCAACAGGTCTCAACAGTGCAACTCATTCATGAAGGTTGCAGCGGCAATTGCGCACGCATGGTCAGAGTTAGGGTTTGGGTTAGGGTGTGGGTTAGGATACCTCTAGCAGCAGCGCCGTGGCCTTGCGGCGCAGCGGGTCGCAGCACGCGGTCACCGCCAGCGCGGTGAGCGCCTCCACCAGGCCGCACTGCAGACGTCAAGCGGTGACGCGCCCACGGCAAGAGGCGAATGGCTGGTATTAGAAGACGACAGCAGACTAAGAAGGGTATCGGGTACTTCAAGAAGTATTCTGCGTTGACTCTGAATGAAAAGGAAACGTAGTGGAGCAGCCACAGCGGCTTGTGACAAGGCGGGCATATTGTCGAGTGGGCTCTGAGTTGGAGCAGGTGATGCACGCTGGAGGGAAGAAGAACAGCCTCGCATTGAATGACGCAACGCACGCAACCCATCATCAGGTGCACAAAATGCAACTGCAGCGTGGCACTCGAATAAAAGCGCATCAGACGAACTGCGTTTGCCGGTGCATATGTACAATGGCGTCGTACGCAACCTAGAACCAAGGGCTGGAGCCGGCACTAAGGCTCGATGATTCACCATGTTGCGCCGGGTGAACGGGGCAGATGTTGCGCCAGGTGGATGGGGCAGACACCGATTATTTTGCAGCTCGCTCATGTTGAAGTCAGATCTGGCCCGAAAACATGAGTCCTTTAATTCCTTCGTTGCTGTCGGGGATGCGGCACGCCCAACTCGAAGTGACAGGTACAGGACGCGGAGCTCGTTACGAGCTTGCCACTTACCTTGACGAGCGCCGCGCACAGCAGCGCCGCGTACGGGTGCAGCAGGTTGCGCGGCGCAGCGTGGCATGCGCGCAGCTCCTGCGCAGCCGCGAGCAGCAGCAGCAGCGGCAGCAGCAGCAGCATCAGCAGCGGCAGCGGCGGCAGCAGCAGCAGCAGCAGCAGCAGCAGCAGCAGCAGCAGCAGCAGCAGCAGCGCTCAGGAGGTGAGGACGGCACGCCATTGGGGGCGGGCTGCCGCGAGGAGCGTTGACGACGGGCACGGTCGCTGAGCCAACCGAAGGGAAGTGCTCGGCATATGCAGACATGAAGACATGCTCTTGCACCCAAGAATAACATTGACTCAAGAACGACCAGATAAGGAGAACGCAGGCTGCATTATTTGCCGAGTAGTATGACTTTGAAGGGACTTCCGTGCAGCGCTTGCACGCAGAGGGGGCTCAGCCGCTTGAAGCCGGCACAACGGGACCCCGCTCCACCGTCAAGGCACTCTCTGCGACACTTCAAGTGCTATTTCAAACAGTCTGCACGTGGGCACACTGCGTTCTGTGTGCACGCTCCGCAGGCGCGCACGTCGCCGCATCGAAGCCATTTGCACACAGCGCACAATGAGTGCAGCAGCACATCTAGCCCTGGTTTCAGCCCGAAACCTAAGCTAACCTCATGGGCGCACGACGATGGCAGCAACACAGCGCACCCTAAGTGGACCTAACCCTAACCTAACCTCAGCTTTGACCCAAGGTGTCAGTCGCCGAGCTCGGCGCGCACTCGCAGGGCGGGATGAATCTGCACATAGTCGGCCACGAAATTTCCTGCTCCCCCCCTCCACACACACACACACACACACACAAATAACTTACTTCAAAGTATTTGTAGGCGAGTTTGAAGATCGCCTCCTGAAAGTCAGTGAGCAATGTCGACTCGTCAACTGCCGCGCGTGGTGTGGCGCATATTTTCAGGGGTGCCAAAAGCCAAGCGCATTCACAACTTGAACACACACCGCCGCATGGCGCACGCACGCACGCACGCATCAGCAAATTGCGCGCAGCGCCATGCCACATACCATTGGTTGAGAGCAACGCACTCGCGGAGCTCTGATGTATGAGGGAGCCCATGCGAACCATACCCATACGTACCTGCGGGTCAACGGGGTCCAATGGGGTGCCTCCGCACGCTCCGGTCACCTGCATGGCCAGTGCGGGCAACCAACATTTGCTGTTACATTGCGCTAAATAGATACTTGGACACGCGTACATGCACACTGCACCATACCATGCCAAACTGATCTGCGTCTGATTCTGCGGTGCGCCCGCGCAGGCTCCTCCAGCGCAGCATGTCGATGGCCTCGCTTCTCTTTTCTTTCTTGTTTCTCCCCCTGTCCACTGAGCGTACATCTCAGCTGCAGGTTTGCTCAAACCGGCAAAGGGTGCACAGGTGCCCACGGAAGTTGTGTTGTGAAACCACCCTGAAACTGAAAGCCAATGGGAGGGGGTCTCACGCTCGGATTGGCATACAAGCAGTCGGATACACCCAAGAAGACGCCCAAAAACCGGGCCTGGTGCAGTTTTCACGCGCCATCAACAGCTCAGCAACTCAATCGATCAGTTCAACAAGCGCACGCTTATGATTTTGACAAGATGGTAGGTCAATGGTGCTAAGATGGGGCTGTACAGGCCTCGTCGCGTCCTCCGAGGACTCCATAGTTTCACCCTGCATAGCGCTGCTGCATTCTGCGCCATCAAGTCAACTCGTGTATTCGCGGCATCAATTCATCGAGGCAGACGGGGCGCACTCGTGTCATTGCATCCATCAGCGTCTCCAGAATCGCATCCTTCAGCGCGCTCGCCAGTTATATTCATGAGCTGGGTTATTCGACCGATCGATTCGTTTCGAGAAGCAGATTCATCAACTCATCTGAATTGACTCATCAGTCCATATCAAAAGGTGGTGTGGCCGTACCGGCGTCATCACGTCAATCAGCGTCTCTAGGATCGCGTCCGCAGAGCGCTGACCCCCGAGTTAATTCATGACCTCATATGATCTGACTCATCAGTTCATCTTTGTTAAAAGGATGTTGGGGCCCTATCACGTCCATCAGCGTCTCCAGAGTCGCGTCCTGCAGAGCGCTCGCTGATTACATCCATGAGCTGGTTTCATTTGACCAATCGACTCATTCTGAAAAGCGAATCCATGAACTCATCTGACTTGACTCGTTGACCCATCAATTCATAACTTCAAAGCTTTAGAAAACGTACCGGCGTCATGACGTCCATCAGTGTCTCCAGGATCGCATCCTGCAGAGCGCTGCCGCAGCCGCCGCCGTCGTCGCCGCTCGCGCGCGCGCAGCCCGCGCCCAGCGACGAGCACTGCTGCGGCGCATCTGACGCCCACGCCGCGGAATCGCTGAGCAGCTGCACGAGGGTCACCAGACCCCTGCAGTGGGGGGAGGTGAGGGGGGGGGCGTTAAAGGGGTTCAGGGCCCGCTCAGCAGCTGCGCATTGTGCAGTATACAAGGGTCAACAGACCCCTGCAGCGGAGGGGGGTGGGGTGGGGGGTTCAGAGACTGGCAATGCACAGCAGCTGCGCTGCGCAGCCGCTGCGCAGGGGCTCGCCAGAGCCCTGCTGCGGGCAGGGAAAAAAAGGACGGGGCCTCGGTCGCGCCCGCTTGGTGTCGTTGCGCTTTGCAGTGCGGCGCGCGAAAACCGCTGAGGCATGCCGCACGAGCGATGCTCACTTCTCATAATAGGATGTTGGGGTGAGGGCTCAGAGTTCGAGAACACGCAGCGCTGCCGGGCGCTGACGCTGCGTTCGGCGCCGGCCTCGCTAAGCCGCCAAACGGGGGGGGGGGGGGGGGGGGGGGGGTCGTCGCCCCTCTTTGTCAAAGGGAGCAGGGGCTCACTAATTCATCAAGCGAGGGACTCAGCTTCCAGGTACAAGGCACGTGAGCTGCGCGGCCTGCCTGCTTGGCGCCGCTGAAGCCCAAAGAGAGCGGGCACGAGGGGGGGGGGGGGGGTCCAGAGGGGCCGGCACGCAACACGTCACTGTCGCATTACATGGGATCTGTGGACTGTGGTATGATGCCTGGTGATGTCATCTACGCCGGTGCTGCGTGCCGTGCTCAAATGACATGATTCTGATATTGGGTGAGCTGTATGACCACCAAGTCACTGCCACTCGCATTGGGTCAGGGAGCAGGATGATGCCCGACCGCGTCCGCATGAGCGCGGCAACGGCGCCGCGCGCCACGCTGAGGGTACTTGTCCTACCTCACTGAGTTTGCTATATTGTGTTGAATGCGCAACAGACGCTCAGGGTCGCAAGAGCTGTGTGGCCGCTGCCTGCCAGCAGGAGGTGAGTCATCGCATGGCGCATGGCGCGTCACACGCGCGTGCCTGCGGTCTGCAGCCAGCGGCATTCTGCTGCCCGATCACGTCCTCATGAGTGCAACAACACATATACACATATACAGATGTGTCGTACATGCATAACATATGCCGCACATTCGTTCGAGCAAATCTACAAAAAAAAAGATACTTCGCATGCATATACGCACCTGGGATCCGCGGCGAGCAGTATGATTCCCGACCACGTCCGCATAAGCGCGACGACGGCGCCGCGCGCCGCCTGCCAGCGCTGGTGCCTCTCGAGGCCCGCGGGCCAGTCCGTGTCGGTGAAGCCGCTGAGCAGCTGCTGCAGCTCCACACCGGGCCTGCACATGACAGTTGCAAGTGGCAGTTGCGTACTTGAAGTACTGTGTCACGCCGGGCCTGCACATGACGATCGCAAGTGACAGTCACGCATAATCCTGGGTGCAAGGGCCATGTCTGTGGTGATGCAGGTGATCCACCGCACGCGCGCGTGGTACGAGCTCTGAGGCATATGGAGTACGTTGGCCATTCCAGCGGCCTATGCAGACGTACTCGAGGCATGCGGCAAATGGCGGTTTCAGTTACGACGAGGGCCATGTCGAGGTTGCTGGCGGGTGCCGGCCCCACTGTGTAGATGCCCAGGAGCTGCAGCTCTGCTCCGCGATGTGCGTTCCAATGGCGAATACAGTCAGCCTGAGGGGCCATGTAGGTATGTAAACCTCGTCCCCCCCCCCCCCGGGCCTGCAGCCACGTGCCGGTACTTGCGGCCATGCGGCGCAGGGCGAGGTGTACGGCTACGAGGGCAAGCGCACAGGCCGCACTACGGCAGCAGGACGGACAGCGAAACGCGTGCGCGAGCGCGCCGCAGTGTACACGCAGCAGGCGGGGGGAGACGTGCCGTCACTGCTTACCAAACAGAACATAGTGGAATGTGACGGCGCCTGCAAAGCAGTTGAGGATGCTCAGGAGCTGCCATGCCAGGCGCTGCCCCTCGGCCAATGGGCGCTGCGTATTGCGCGGCGAGCGCGAAGTGCGCTCCCATACAGAGCCTCCAAGGTTCAGGCCCGGCCCCGTTACTGCGTCCGCTGAAGCGGACGACGAGCCACTCCAGCGACTCCACACTACTGCAGTTCACCACACCAAGCACGAGTGTCGTCTGCTCTGCCGAGCTGAGGATATGTCACTGCGGCAGCCGTGTGCCGCGCCCAACGGCGCAGGCCAAACGGGGATCGGCGCGCAAGCGACGGAGCGTGCCGCGCGCACGGCAGAAAGGCGGAGGCACGTTCGGCGCATCACGAGTGCACCTGCTCTGTTTTGAGGGCATCCGTACCTACCCTGCTGACACGGCAGCGCTCAGCACGGTTGCACGCCTCTGCGCGCGGCGGCGGCGGCCGAGTGGCACTGAGGGGGGCCGAGCACTGCGCTCGCTGCCGACGCATCGCTGTGCAGCAGGGTGCGGGAGTCGTGATAATCCGTACTCGTGAATGAATGTGTCGGGCAATCCTCAGCGCGGTGACACGCGGTCACCTGGGGGGTGGAGCGCTGCTGCCGGCGCGTCGTCACCCAGCAGTACCGGTACGGTGATGCGGAGCGGGAGTGTAAACTTCAAGAACTGGTAGTCGTAGAGAGCGTGTCAGCGCTCACCTGATGAACTGGCGCGTGCTGGGGTCCTCGAGCAGGAATGTGATGGCCGACAGGAGGGGGTCCACGAGGTCCTGGGAGCACGGGATCACGAGCGCAAAGAGAATGTGAAGTTGGCCACGTTCGATCTTGGCAGGACCATGATGACACAATGTATGTTGAACTAAATTGATGCCGCTGAGTGAGGGGCTGGTGGAATCGTCGGACCCGGGCAAGAAATATCTGAAACCGCATGTACGTCTACTACTGCAGGTCCACGAGATCCGGCTACGCAAACTTGAGCGCGATGCGTGCAGCGTCACAGGCAATGGGTGTACGTGGCAGCGGGGTGTATGTGAAGGACGCCACGCTGACTTGCAAATGATCCTGACTCGAGACCTAACCCTACACGCGGAACTGCATCAGCGAAATGCCAGCAGTTGACTGTGGTCCTGTGCGACGCGATTCTGCACCGGAATGGCAGCGCGCGCGCCCTGCCGCCAGGATGCATATAAGAGTCCAGCGCTTATGGTTGGGGTGAGTTCAATGCGTAGCTAGTGACAGGTGGCAGTGAGCCTTCCCTCCTGCAGTCCTCGGTGCACAATTTCGTTTCTCATCCGCAGCTCTACATCTGGCCCTGAAGTGCTGAGCGCTTGACACAATGTCCACGCGGTCGCCATTGGCCGTTGGGATTCGGCTTGATTGGCGCCGTGGCCCTCTGTTGTACGCAATAATGGCGTGTCCCCAGACCCACCTTGCCCTCTGCACTCAGTTCACGACTCGTTCCAGACTGCTGCGTCTGTAGCGATGCATCAAGCACTGCGCACGCTGCACCATCTGGACATAGAGGCCGCTCCGACTCACAAGCTTGTTCAACGATCTCTTGAAGTTGAGGTATGGACCTCAACATGTCACCTTGTGTGCTTCACATCACTCACCGGACCTTACCAGACACGCGACCTTGTGTCTGGCCCACCAGGTCTTCATTGAGCTCATCAAAATCATGTGCTGCGTCACACCACGCTGCCGAGCGCTGACCTGTGTGGCGCGGTCGAGGTTGGCGCCGAACAGGCATCGACGCCGTTGGCGTTTTCTGGCGCATCCACTGCTTCTCATACACACCTTCGCACGCTCGGTGACCAGGCTCGGAACATTGTGCCATGCCCACTACGCGGGTCTTTGTGAAAGTCATCGAAGCTCACCTGCGTGGCGGGGTCGAGGATGGCGCCAAACAGGCACCGGAAGCCGCTGTCGCTTTGTGGGGTAACTAGTTTCTTTTTATGCCTTAGAAGCAGCAACACTTTGTTGCGCGTCTTTGAAAGTCAGCAAAGCTCACCTGTGTGGCGGGGTCGAGGATGGCGCCAAACAGGCAGCGGAAGCCGTTGACGCATTGTGGGGTGGAAGTATAAGGTTAGCTGACCAGGCTCGCTACAGTCTTTGTCGTGACCACTAAGGAACATCATTACTTCGAAGTATTATAAGTCATCAAATCTGACCTGCGTGGCGGGGTCGAGGATGGCGCCGAACAGGCACCGGAAGCCGTTGACGCGCGCGACGGCCTCGGGGCTGCGCACCGATAGCTCCCTGCGCACGCGGCAACGACGACGACGGCGGTGGCAGCAAGAGCGCAGCGGCAGCGGCAGCGGCGTCAGCTGAAGCGCGCTGCCAAACAAAGCACTTTCCTGTGCCCATGCAGTGCGCTAGAAAGGTGGCGCGCCGACCGGCAGTGATGCCGTGCAGCCAAGGAGCCCGCTAGGGGGTCGCGGGGCCACAATGCAGTAGTGTCGTGTGCACCCGTGCAGTGCGACAGCGCGGTGAAGCGTGCTGCCATGCACTGGGGCTTTAATGTGCCCGTGCAGTGTGGCGGGCAACACAGCAGCAGCAGTGCCATGCAGCTGCGCACCGACAGCTCCCTGCGCGCGCGGCAACAACGACATCGATGGCGGCAGCACGAGCGCAGCGGCAGCAGCGGCAGCGGCAGCGCAGCGGCGTCAGCTGAAGCATGCTCAATCAGCAGCACTCTCCCATGTGCCCATGCAGTGTGGTAGGAAGGTGGCGGGCCGATTGGCAGCGATGCCGAGCGCCTGAGGAGCGCACTAGGCGGTCGCGGGCTACGCAGCAGCGGTGCCGTGTGCGCGCGTGCAGTGCGACAGTGGGGTGAATAAGCTGCCACCCTGCCGCACAGTAGCACATTCATGTGCCCATGCAGTGCGGCGGCAACACAGCACCAGTGTCGTGTGCACCCGTGCAGTGCGCTAGCAAGGGGGCGGGGCGATGCGCCACGGTGCGCAACCACCCCCCCCCCCCCCCGCGCCGCCTCTCTGGCGCTGCCGCATGGCTCAGCAAGTACCGCACGCTGTAGGGGTCGCGGTTTGGGGTAGGCATGGACGTGAGGCTGGGAGCCGAGGTCTGTACAGACATTCCGCCCGCAGACCTGAGCGCTTTCTTGATGATGGCAACAAAGGGCTGCAGCGTGTCGTGCTCGGCGCTCCGCTCGCCGCGAGGCGACAATGGCCTGCAAGCGCGCTCTTCAGCGCATCTGTTCAAGATTCAAAGCTTGCAATCGCCATCATTGCTAGGCACGTGGACATACGCAGCAAGGGGCAGCGCACTTTGGTGTCTAAAGACACACGTGATGCTCAGCAGCATGGTACGGTGCAGATAACAGTGCCGCTGCTTCAAGGCAGCGGCAGTGCCAAGCGCGCCGCGTTGCTGATGCTAGAGGTCAAGAAAGCGAATATGCGCGGCGCTCCCACGTTGGTGCACTTCACAAATGCAGCGCACTAAGTGGGTGCCCCTCTGCGGGGATGTCGAGCACTGGCGCGTTTGAAAGGCGCGCACCTCACAGGCACCGCAGCAGCTGTAGCGATGATGCAGAGCGCTCGAGCATGCAACTTCAACGGCCCTTAGGTGGCGAAATTCCTTGTCGGGTAAGTCCCGATCCGCACACAAGGCGTATCAATTTGGATACTACCTCGGAGAGGGACTCAGTATTTACAAAGAAGAAATAAAAAACGTATAGAAGCAACTGTTTGATACCGTGAAACCCTTAGTTTATCAACAACTGTTTTTTTCTTCAAGGTGTGACAGTGCTCAGCACACAGCAGTGAGTGCAGCAGCGCTCAGCTCACCGGAGCGTCTCCAGGCACACGCGGCGGAAGTTGTCCTCTTTGTGGCCCGCGACGGCGGCAACGGAGCGCACGACGCCCGTCGGGACGAGCGCTGGCGACACCTGCACGCATGAGGAGTATGTACAAGGTCACATCAGTACGCAATGTTGCAAAGGTAATATTAGTTGATATGTCATGGGGCTTCATTCGTCCTCCTTGTGGCCCGCGACGGCCGCGACGGAGCGCACGACGCCCGTCGGGACGAGCGCCGGCAACACATGCACGCAAACGAGGATATGTAAGGGGAATTAGTATACATACTCCTACATGTATATATATTCGCTACGCAATGGCAGGGTTTGTTGCGCAGGGCTTCAGAATGTCCTCAATGGCACAGTTGCCATGGAGCGCACGACGCCCGTCGGGACCAGCGCCGGCGACACCTGCACGCATGGGGGGGTATGTACAAGGGTATATAAGGGTACATCAGGTACGCAATGGGTTCGTTGATCGTGCATAGAGCTTCAGGTCGCCACGGAGCGCACGACGCCCGTTGGGACGAGCGCCGGCGTCCCCTGCACGCATGCAGATGTATGTGCAGTGGGACATCGGATATGTAAAGGTAGGGTTTGTTAGCAGGGCATGCTGGCCAGGTATATCGGACTTGCGACGGTAGACATGTTGATCAAGGAAGATATGCGCTGGTGCGGACGACGTGTCACGTCTTCGGCGTGGCGCACAGTTACGATCGGAAGGACCTCAGGCGACACGTGCCTTTGACAGTAGGCATGGGGGTACATTGGGTACCTATGCACATGTATGCCATGATGATTACACCTACGGTTGAAGGTGGGTAAGATAGGGTTGGGTCCCGTGGCGCTGCCCCTGTGGCACGCAAAGCCCACCGGAACCTGCAAAGACGCATTGGTACGTGGGGTGCACTGGTCAGACAACACTTCAACTGACGTTCCTGAGTCAACAGCCTTGACTGACGTTCCTGCAACGGTCTGTGATGCGGCGCTGAGCTCACTGGCGCCGCACGTTTGCACCAAGTCGGCGCTCGTGCGCCTGGCACCGAGTCAGCAACTGCAGGTCACCATGACTGACGATGTACAGTTCTTGCGCAAGCCAATGTCGATATGCGGACCAGCATGCTGGCACGCCAAATCTGTTGCGCGAGACCGGGAGCTGACGGTTTCACCTTACCCTAACCCGAAGGGTAGCAACGCTGTACTTCGAAGCTCTTGTTTCACGGCGGGAAATGCTTGTTTCAGGGCGGCATGCGTCTACATAGCCGTGCCACGGCAACCGCAGAGGCATGCTCACACATGCGGCCAGGCGCCGCCGGTTACTTTGAGTCACGAGCTGTTGAGTGCGTCATGGCATGGGACCAGGGCTTGAGGCGTTGCCCTCGTGTTGCAAGTAACCCTAACTGTAACCCTAAGACGGGGCTTGCGTCCCGGTGGTCACATAAATCTTATACTCAAGCTCAGCCGGAACAAAAAGCAAACTGATAAGGCCCATCATGCATCACACTTGTGCTTGTAGCGAATGCACCTCATACCTCACATTGACAATTTACATTACAGAAGTACACCATCCTCACGAGTGCGATTGCCAATACTGAAAGCCGCATCGAGCCCAGACTTGCACCGAGGACCAAGCACAACAGAGACTTAAGCAGTGTTTGCGAGCACATATTAACTGGCCTATGGTGGAGGCTCGACTCTGGGGCGAAGTACAAGTGGTGAAGTTGAGGTGACGTACCTCCATGATGCGCTTGACGAGCTTGAGGGACTGCATGCGCTCCCAGAGCTCGTGCTGGAGCGACGGAGCGGGGAAAGGGGGGGGGCAGGAAGGCGCAGCGTACGGCGACGTGAGCGCGGATCACGTTTTGCAGCAGTGCTCAGAAATGGCGGGGGCAGGCGCTGCACGGCCACGTGAGCGTAGACAGCTTTTGCAGCAGTGCTCAGACACGGCGGGGGCGTTGCGGGCATCTGACTGCACAATTGCTGTCGGCGCCGTCGTTGATGCTGGCAGTTGCGTGCCGTCAGGGCAGAGGTTGAAGTTAGGGTAACACTCAGGGTCAATCAGTACACCGATCGCTGCGCAGGTTACAGCCAGAACCTGGTCGCGCCCCGGGCCACGAACCATGCGAAGGTCAAAACCCCCACTGTCGACAAGCACTGCCGCAACCTCCAATTCTTGTGTGTTACACTGATAGGTGAAGTTGGCGCTAGAGTCAGCCTCTACCTGGTCGCGTTCCAGCCCCCGGACCACACAGAGGTCAAAGCCGGCGTCGACGAGCACGGGCAGGCGCTGCACGGCCACGTGAGCGTAGACAGCTTTTGCAGCAGTGCTCAGACACGGCGGGGGCGTTGCGGGCATCTGACTGCACAATTGCTGTCGGCGCCGTCGTTGATGCTGGCAGTTGCGTGCCGTCAGGGCAGAGGTTGAAGTTAGGGTAACACTCAGGGTCAATCAGTACACCGATCGCTGCGCAGGTTACAGCCAGAACCTGGTCGCGCCCCGGGCCACGAACCATGCGAAGGTCAAAACCCCCACTGTCGACAAGCACTGCCGCAACCTCCAATTCTTGTGTGTTACACTTATAGGTGAAGTTGGCGCTAGAGTCAGCCTCTACCTGGTCGCGTTCCAGCCCCCGGACCACACAGAGGTCAAAGCCGGCGTCGACGAGCACTGCCACCGCGTCACACTTGCAGTTGAAGTTAGCGCTAGTGTCTATGTACCTGGTCCCGCTCCAGCCCCCGGACCACGCACAGGTCGAAGCCGGTGTCGACGAGCACCGCCACCTCCGCGGCGCCGGCGAGCAGGTAGCGCACCGCGCGGAAGACGCCGGCGCGCAGGTTGCTTGAGTCCACGCGCGCGAGCCCCGCGCGCAGCGCCGCCACGAGTGCGCGCAGCGTTGGCACGCCTGCGAATTGTGACCATGCAAAGCGGTGAGGGGAGAGGGGGACAGCAGGAGCCATTGAGTATGCTGCACCGCGCAAAGTGGCGTGGCAACGGCGGCAGTGCTAGCGTACCGCACAGATGGGCGTGGCAACGGCGGCGGTGCCGACATGCAGCGTGCTCTCTGAGAGAGGCGGCTGGGACGCTCGGGGAAACGCCCCCGGGGCGCAACGTGTCGTTCGTGCACTGCGTTTCGCACGCGCGTGCTGCTGAGCACTGGCAGTGCGCGGCGAGACAATGCTCGGCGCCACGCCCGACAGGGGCGGGGGGCCCACGGGCATCCAGCTCTGACCTAGGTAAATCCCCAACCCTAACCGAGAGGCACGGCGCGCCGAGCAGCGTCAAGCATGGCGCCCGATGGAAATTGCGCTGTGAACGTGCTGGCGACCCCGCACGCGGCGGGCCCCGGCGGAGCGCCGCCATGCACACCGGTCATCGCAAACGGTCAGCGGTGGTGTCCGTCATGAGCCGCGCGGCGAAAGGAGTCGTGCGCGCGCGACGCAGGCCGTCGTGCACATGAGCCAGGCTGCGTTGTGGGTACTCACGGCACGTGGCAGGGCCGCCGCGCTGCCTGGGCCGTCGGGCAGCAGCTAGCAGCACGCGCACGGCGTGTCGCGCATGCCGTGTTGCGCGCGAGACACGCAGGTGCGACAATGGTGACATCCGGTGCGTGGATGTCACGCCGTGTGGCTGCTAGCGCCGTGCAGAGGGCGCTGCAGGGTAGCCGCTGCTTTCAACCTACCAGGCACTGGCACCACGCGAGTACGGCCGCCTGTGCTTCTTGATGATCTATTGCACAGGGCGTGATAAGGGCCCAGATCGGCAGTATGGTCAGGGGCGAGCGCGCCGGAACCGCTGTGACGCCTCTGCTTTGGCTGCCGCAAGCGGAAAATAAGGTGCCGGCTTTCGCTGACATAGGCGCAACTTGCATGCAGTTGTGGTGGCTGGTGGTTTAAATGTTATGTGCTTGAGGCGACGACCGTAGACACTTGCGCTGCGGAGGTCAGCACACGCAAACGATAACTTCAAGTAATGGATGCTGCAGTGTCGTTTGCACATGTCTGCGCCTGCCAGTTTGAAACTTTGACATGGGGGCTCATGGGTGCCAATGATTGAGATATATGTGTCTTTATCCTACAAGCAAAAAAATGGGGCTTGATGCGAGTTAACATCGACTGTCACATACGTTGGAGAATGAGGACCAGCTAAAACACTTTGCACTAGTGATGGCACAACCAGTGAACACGAGGCCTGCCATTGGCGGATGCACCCATTACTGAGTCGCCTCGACGAAATGCAGCAGAGCAGCCAAATAAATAAGGACAACATACTTGGTGTACGCCACCATCGCACAGAGTGCAAGCACAGCATCATCTCGCCCTTGATGAGTCAACTTCGACAATTTCTCTCGGCAGATAGATGACCTGTGCACAGGGAATGGCAGGTGCAGGTATCTCGTGACTTGCAGCCATGTTCATTGTTTGAACCGTGCCCTTGATATTTATCAGGTGACGGTACATCTGAGTACTGTACATGTGAGTAGTACAGGAAAGCAGCAACTGCCAAAAGCATGCACTCAGCAATGTTCCAGTGGCACCTGTTGGTTCAGCTGCCTGGTCCTCCTCAGCTCCGCTTCCGCTCCTCTCCTTAGCAAGCCATGCCGTGCCAGCCTTCACAACCCTCGTGAATGCCAACAGGCTCTCCGCCACCCCCCTCTGGTCCATGGGAGATACCGACAAGCCTGTCAGCAGCCTCTGGCATACCGCCACGGGATTAGACGCCATTACCAATGCTTCCTATCGTGGCACTGCAAGGCGTATGTTGATACCCATGTGCTGACAATTGTCAGCAGAGCATAGAAAGAACTCGCACTAAAAAACAACACTTCAAGTTCAAGTTGAAGATATCGAAGGAATCCATGAGAGCAGTAATTCACTGTGTGATTGTTGTGGCGACACTACGTGATACCGCGCCGAGATTTGCACAGGAAGGGCGTTTTCGCGTACACACCCACACTCTGAGCTCGTCGCTACAAAGGATCCGCATGTGGAGGCCCCTTCGTGCACAGCGCTTCGCGCGCCAATTACTGGCCAGCGCCAACGACGAGCACGTCCTCGCCGCCGTCTGGTGGGAGGCTTAGGACGGGCGCACGACCATCGGCATAGATCTTGAAGGCTTTGCCAAAGCTCATGGCACGTCGATCGCCGTGCTCAGGGCCTATTTGCGCCACTTCCAGTTTATACCTGACGGGACCTTTCGACGCGAGGCTCACTTCGGCGCGCGCACATACACCGCATTTCGCCTCGATGGCTTCGGCCCGCACGCCGATCCGGGCGCGTTCCTTTCGAGGAGGTTTGCCGCCGCCGCAGCGGCCGCTGCCCCCTGATCGACGCCGCCGTCCGTCCAGCGCGATATTGCGATCACCTCCCACCCCATGTCTCCCCGCCGCGCGCTTTCATCTCGCCGCGGGAGGCGGCTGCGGAGGCCCTACTCAATGTTTATTGTTTTGCGCAAATTTACAAACATCTTTGAATTTGACCACGCCTTTTGCAACTGCGCGAACGACGGCGCCGCCGCGGAGGACGCGTGGTTGGCGTCCTCACGCGCCGCTTGGACGTCACGATACAGCAGGAGCGGAGGGCGTAGGGGGCGGTGGGCATCGCGGTCGCCGACAGGGAATGGGCGCGCGCGACGCCGCGGCCGCCGTCCGCGCCTCTGCAAATGCGGCAGCGGCCGCCGCCATGGAGTCATATACTTCTATATATGATGTGCCGGTCGGCGGCGCCCTGGGGGGCGGCTGGGACGGCACGTTCGCGCGGGTGCGCGGGAGCTCGCGACGGCGAACGATGCCCGGCAGGCGTGTTTGCAGAGAGCGGCGGGCAGCTTTTGACAGCGCTCAGCGGGTGCTGGAGGCCGCAGCCATCGCTGGCGGAAATCCCGACGAGGAGGAGCGGAGGGGACCAAGGCCCATGAGGGGGAATGGGGGGTGGAGGAGGCAGGGGGGCGCAAGCGATTCGCCGATCGTGGCGACGCCAGTGATGAATTCAGAGTGCACGGCTGGTCAAATGCGCGTCCTTGTTTGCGCGCACCCTTGCTCGCCTGCACGTCCGCGCGTTGTCATCGCCTGCCCGCATGCGCGCCCGCCTAGGCTGCCTGCCTACGGGCCTGCACGTGAGGGGCCCCACAAACCTCGGCGCTCCCGAGGTGTGACATGTAGCAAGTACATGAAGAGTCGATGAAAAGAGTACTTTTTATTAATTCTCGCTCAGGGCGCGAAAAAGCCCAGATGATTGGCATCTAGCTGTAAGGAATCTACATGTCGTATGACAGTCTGAAAGTGTCGCAACGACAACCACTCAAACGCCGCCGCCGCCAAATGGCATCTCGGGGTCCTCCCCTACGTCCTCCTCCATGTGCCCCCCCCCCTGGATTCTGCCATGTGTGTCATGACACGGCCAGAGTACGCCATGTGGAGCGCTGCCGACAGTGCCGAGCGTAAGCGCGCCAGGGCGATGCCCTTGAGAGCTTTAGGGCGCGCTCCTCCGGGCACTGACATCCTGCTGGCATACTCCGTCGCCACAGCCTCCAGCAGCTTCCGCCCCTGCTCCCCGATGCTGCCAAATGACCCTATTGCCAATGTGGCAAGTTTGTAGCAATTCTGATCATAATGACCAGAATAGTGGGTAGTTTTGGCGGCCTCTTGGTCGCGGCAGCATCGCTCGGGGTCTGCTGCAGTCTTCGCCGCCCGCGACGCCACCTGTGCCTCGAAGCAGGTAACGTCCACCATGAGCGGTAGGTGGCGTGTCGGGTCGTCGTAGCCGGTCACCGGGAAGGCGTCGGCAGGCAGCACGATGTCCATCCTGCGACTCCCCGGCGGCCCGGCGGACCCCAGAAACGGCGTGTAGTCCTCGTCCACCAGTCCCGTTTTGAGGTATTGCCGCAGGAGGCGCTGCGTGGCCCTCTTGACGCTATTGTGGACAATGGTGTCGTGCGCCTTGACGCGTGGCGCTTGACACAGCCGTGCATGCAGGGTGCCGCCCGGCGACTTCCCGCACAGCTTGCAGCCTGCCGTCTGCTCCTCTACTCCGATGGCGCGTTTGACGGCCAGCTGCCAGGATAGGCCATCGAACGAAGCCGTTGTGGAGTACATGGGCTCGTTGAGGAATGCCATGCCGATCGAGTGCATGTGGCGCTGCGACCGGAATCGAGCAAGTGCTTGCGTGCGTTGCGTGCCCTGCGGCAGCTGTTGCAGGTCCGCCTCCACCTTATCTGCAAGCTCGGTAGCGACGGCATCTGCAAGCGCACTCTGATTGGGGCGCTTCAGGCTACACTGCAACTGCAGAGCACTGGCGTCAAGTACGCAAGCAGCATCCGCACCAGTGCCACCACCTGCTGTCGGCCGCAGCGGCGGCTGCTGCGTAGGTGGTTGCTGCTGCAGTGGCGTTAGCGCTGGTGGCAGTATATGTTCCAGCTTGTCACCTGTTGCTGCACGTAGAGATGTGGCAGCTGTGGCGATCGTCTGCATGAGGGGCAGGCGCGCCACCTCTGCTGCTGCTGCGCCTTGTAGCATTGCTGGTGTGGAACGCGCAGCGCCTGAATTGACGGCTGCCGCTGCTGCGTGCGCTGGTGCTGCAGCTGTGCCGCCTGCCGTTGCTGCTGCTGCCAGTGGTGTTGCTGCTGCCGCAGGTGTTGGTGCAGCACCTGCCGCATTGGCCGCTGCCACCGCCATTGCCGCTGTCGCAGCCGGCACGGTTGCGGCGCCGCCTGCCGACGCTGCTCCTGTTGCAGGTGCTGCAGCAGCCCTTAGGCTAGTAGGGCCTGTAGCAGCTGTATTGCCTATGCCCGCAGCCGCTGCTGTTGATGCTGCAGTTAGTGATGCCGCCGAGGCCACTTGAGGTGCAACATGTGCTGCCGCTGCTGCAGCAGCCTCTGATGCTGGAGCAGCTGCTGCTGCCGCCGCTGCTGCTGCCGCCGGAGTAGTTGCGCCGTGCGCCGCCGCTGCTGCTGCTGCCGCTGGTGCCGCCTGTGCTGCCGCCGCGGCCCCTGATCCAGCGGCAGCTGCGTCGTGTGTTGCCGGAATGGCTGCGCCATAAGCGCGGCCAGCCGCTGATGCAGTTGCCGCTGCCGGGGCGGTCGCGCCTCCACTGGCAACCGCCGCTGCCGCTGTAACAGTTGCCGCTGCTGATGCTGCTGGTGCTGGTGCTGCTGCCGCTGCTGCCGGTGCCGCTTGTGTTGCCGCATCCTCAGCAGCGTTGTCTGCAGCCGCTTGAGGAGCCGCCTGCTGCAGCACCCCCGCCCATCCAGAGAGTGCTGGTTGCAGCGCTTGCAACGTGCCCGCCACATACGCAGCATCAGCGATGTCGCAGGCGCTGGTAATGCCAAGGCCGCCATGCCGTGTTGGGAGTCGCGCTTGCTGTAAGGCTGGGCCGTGCGCTGCCAGATGGAAGTGGGCCCCACTTTGCTCAAACTGGCGCCAGGTCTGGCCTGGTGGCTGCAGGCCCATTGAGTGCTCAAGCACCCACTGCGTGACCCGATCCCACTCCTTGGCGGCTGGCGCTGTCTGCGTAGTGGGAATGGTGCGCAGGCAGTACGTCATGCGAGGCACCACGCAGTAGCGCAGTAACCTGAACATAGCCCTCGGAGATGTCAGGCGCGCGCATCGCTCTGCAAATCGAGCCCCTGCCCCGCCTGCACCCGCTTCCCTGCGCAGCCATGCGTCCACAAAGCTGCTGTGGCCCACCGGCACCCCCAGCAACACAGCTCCACGGTTCTGATTTTCATCCGTATCCCCCACTAGCTGAACGCCCAGCTGCTGCAGCAGTTGCCGCTCGTGGTCTGTCACCACATGCCCCCTGCCAGGCAGCGCGCGTGACTTGGTGAGGTTTAGCTCCAGCCCCACCTCCGCAAAGTGTTGTTTGAGCTGCGCCACCGCCTGTATGTCATCCTGAGTCAGCGTGCAAGCGCCTGTTCGGACGTTGGCATCGTCCATGTAGGCGCCCATCCGCCTCCGCGCGCGCTGCGCAGCCGCCGCCTCATTGAACCGTTTCAAGCACTGAGCAATGGCGCCGCAGAAGAGCATCGGTGCCGCGGGGTCCCCCTGCTTAAACCCGCGCTGAGACATGATGATGCGCGTGGAGCCGTCAACGTGCTGGAACAGCAGGCGTGGCCGAGTGCGAACGTATGTGCCGATGAAGTAGTCGAGGAAGTCCGGCAGCTGTGCTGCTACCCATTCCGCTGCCGCCAGGACGAACACCATGTTGAAGGCATTCTTGAGGTCCAGCATGAACTGCCAGTGACCGAGCTCATACGCGAGTTTGCCGGCCATGGCCGCTTTCTCCGCTCCTGCTGAGACGGCTACCCCATACTGCCCGTCTGGCTCAAGGAGCTCCGCCAGGAAGTCTTTGCGGTCTGCCACGTACACCGAAGTGCATAGTCGCTGCAGCACCTCGCCGCAAACGATGGGCCGCTGCTTAGCTGTACCATCTTCCTGTTGTTCTGCAAGTGGCGTCAGGCGCCCCGCGCCATGCAACTGCCAGAAGGCATCCGGCAGCCGCGCAGCCTCCCGCATAACGGTCTGAAGCCACCGTGTGAGGACAGCAGCAAACTCATGCCGTCCCCAGCTTGTGCGTAGCGCATCCTGCAGGTGGCTGTAGCGCAGCCCCGATGGGCCTGCTCCACTGTAAGGGCTTGCTCGCTGGATGAGCTTGGCAACCGTCTCTGGCTCAATTCCCTCCCCCTGTAACAGGCTGAGTTCTGCTGGCATGTCGGCTGCTTTCGCCACAAGCTGATCAACCATGCCGGATAGCTCATGGAGTTGTTCCCCTGGCGCAGCGGGGGGGTGTTTGGACTGCATGGCGGCAAAGCAGTCATCATCAGGTATCGCCACCGTTTTGGGCTGAAGGAAACGCGCTGCCTGCTGTAGCCCCCCCCGTGTGCCCATGCACTGTAGGACGTAGGCGTTGATCGCTGCCTCCGTTTGCTGGCGCGCGCGCCAGCGCCGGTGCGCACGCGCGTGTGCGAGGAGCGCTGGCACCAACCGGTCAAGCTCACCGCGTGCCAACATTCTGATTCTGTCGGAGCGAGTGATGCCAGGTGCGCCATCGGTGGAGGTGATGAGTGATGGCATGAGGTGGTGTAGAATCGTGGATCTTTGCAGTCGCTGCACCCGCCCTGCGGAATCTGGCTCCCGCGCCGCATTGACGAACATCGTCATTGTGTGTGCCAACAGATGTGTTGCTGCGTTCTCCAGTGCAGCTCCCACATAGCGACGATTGCGTGGTCTAGCAAGGCTTCTAGTTGTCGCGAACTGCAGCTTGCACAGCTCATCGAGGCTGATGCTGTCAAGCACTGCTGCGACTGCGGGGGTTGAGATGGTCCACGTGAAAAGCCCACCTGCCCCACCTGCTGCGCCTGCAGGGCCTGGCGCTGCCGCTGCTGTCGCCGCACCTGCCGCTCTGGGGCCCCCTCCGCCGCCGCCGCGGCCGCCACGACCACAGCCTCGTCCGCCGCTGTCGCTGCTGCGACCGCTGCCACGGCCACCGCGGCCGTTTTGAGTTCGCGCGCCACTGCCGCTGTTGCTAGCACCGCCGCTGCGGCTGCTGGCATCACTGCTGCGGCCGTTGCCAGCGCCGCTGTCCTTAGTACCGGCTGCACTGCCGCCGCCGGCACCGCTGCTGCTGCCGCCTCCGGTTCTGCTGCCGCTAGTCGCTCTGCTACTGCTGATGTCTGCATCATTGCTGCCGCTGCGAACGCGTCCTCCATTGCCACGTCCGCGCCCTCCACTGCGACCCCGACCCCCTCGTGTAGCACTGCTGCCCCCACGTTCCGGCCTCTTCGAGCTGCCGGAGGAGCTGCTGCCACCAGCCTGAGCAGCAGGTGCCTGCTGCGCGTGCGCTGGTCCCTTTGCGTAGGGGTTGCCGATGGGTGTGCACGCCGGTTGCTGCTGTGGCAGCGACGTGGTAGCTGTTGCCGTCGATGCATCAGGTGCTAGCGGTGCTGCTGATGCTGTTGTTGACAATGTTGCCGCCACTGCAGCGGGTGAAGTGATAGGCCTGCATTTGCGGCAGTGCTTGCCCGCGCTGGCATCGCTGCTGTCCACTCTGAATGTCTTGTTGGCATGAAACAGGTTTTTGCACAAGGCACACTCGGTGTAGATGGTTTGCAAGTGCGACGTGCTGAGGTCGGAGCGCTCCAGGAACGTTGTTGCTGTCCCACTGTGGTGTTTGCGCTGGTGCTTCGCCGCGATGTGGGCGTTTAACCTCTGCTGTAACGAGAGCAGCGACATGCCCTTCTTCACCACGAGGTCGCATAAGTTGCACTTGTACTCCGGGTCCGCACTGCCTCCACCTCCAGCTTCGTCGTCTAGCATCAGAGGTTGCTGTTCCAGACTGTTATGACCTGTTCTAGAGCGCTTGACTGCACTTTGCCCGCCCGTGTGCTCCCTTCGCCTGTTTGATCGGAAATTGACCAACCGTCATTCTGTACCCTCTTGCGTTTGTGCGCTGCGCGTCCGTCTCCAGTTGCTCTGCTGCTGCCACTCGTGCCATCGTCCTGTTGACAAGCGCCATTGCCATCTGCAGCACTGGTGCTAATATCCTGCGCTTGTGCGCACGCTAGATCGGATTCCTTGCATTTCTGCGCTGATTCAGAGTTGGCAATACGGGCCTCCCGCCGCCGCCATGATATTCTTTTCATGATCTCTGCTACGCCATGGTGCTACATGCTACAGCTACATACCTATCCGCAAGTACTTGTCAATAGGATGTACTGGTCATCAAGCACTCACTGTCAAGAGTACTACTATCTCTGGCGTCACCAAGCTTGAGGCTGTAGGGTTGTTGATCATTATGTCCTTGCACCTGGTCGAGAGCTACACACCACCACGTGGCAGTTCAGGTCTGGCGCGCTCAGCTGACTTTGTGTGAACACAAGCCTGATCTGAGCATCATGCCCATGAGAATCATCAGCCTACTGTAGTAATTTTTGCTCATGACGCACACAAGCCAAAGCTTTGTGCTACACGACCTTGTACATAAATTGCTCCTTAAAAGTCCCTCACTGTCAACAGGAATGACATGCGTAGATTATAACTCTGAAGTATACTGCTTTTGGTGCTCAGCAACAAAATGATTGATGATAGAGCCGCTTTGTGCAGCACAACTGCAGGAGCCTGCAGACATGACAAGTCGCAAGAGCCGTCACGCTGACGGCCAGCTGCAGAAGTCATACACCTAATAAATGCGGTGCACTCTATCGTGTGCAGAGCACGCACAGATGCTCTGCGACTTGTCCCCGTGGCACCAAATGCGCACCTCAGGCAGCACCAAATGCCCGTGAACACTTGTGCAATCTCGGTACAACCAACTAATCTCTCAATGATGACAACCAGTGCAGTTGAAACGAGTCCGAGATGCCATTTGGCGGCGGCGGCGTTTGAGTGGTTGTCGTTGCGACACTTTCAGACTGTCATACGACATGTAGATTCCTTACAGCTAGATGCCAATCATCTGGGCTTTTTCGCGCCCTGAGCGAGAATTAATAAAAAGTACAACAAAGCGGATGCTTTGTTGGGGGTGATGTGGGGGGCGGGGTGTGGCGTGCAAGCTTTGCATGCTACATCCAAGAGTGAGAACAAGGCGACACACCTACAACATGGCATTTCCACAGCCACAAGTGGAATATAATAAAAGTACAACAAAGCTACAATGAAGTCTCGTACAAAGTATACTGCACATCTAGTGTGACGTACTTCACATCATACACGTGTTTTTGCCCCTCAAGCAAACATACGCGAAAGTACATTACACGGGAACAAGCCATGGGACATGCAGCAGTGCACAACACCGTTGTTTACGTGAACTGCATCCGAACAAGCAGCTGACTCTCTCGCTGTCACGCACACACAAAGGCATACACACGGCCCGCAGTGACACACCTACGAATCATGACAGACAGCACAGCAGCCTTGTGTAAGCCCTCATACTTCACATATTACAAACCGTTGTTGTGGTTAGATGCAATAAATCTGCATAGTGTAATCAAACATCTCAGTAACTTGCTTCAAAGTCACTACTACAGTGGGCTAGAATACAATGGGAGGGCTATGCCATCGGTAACCGACGTGGCACCCCCCCCCCCCGCGCGACCCTACCCCTGCCTTTTGCGCTACATTGCGCGAGGCACGCAATGATCACGGCCTGACTCGGTGTGAGAAGGACAGCTGTAAAGTACACATGTACGACGCCACATGTACTACCACAAAAGTATAGAAAACGGGAAACCGAGCCGGCGGAATGCCAGGCACCGTAGGCACCGCCCCGCGTCCCATCAAAACCACAGAAAGAGAGACGGAGGCGTGCGTATGCACGACTTGTATGCGCGACTTGCAAGGAGTCTCACCTCTTCGACGCAACCCGACGCGCGCCGAGGCGAGAACTGCTGCACAAGTCGCGTCAACATACACAAATTCTAACGGCCGCCATCTTCGCCGCCGGCGTCGTCACCGCCCTCGCCGCCGCCACCGTCGCCGCCCTCGGCGGCAGGGGGCACATCAGCCCCATCGATGATACCGTCACCATTGTTATCGTAATCGAGGTTCCCGTCACCGTCCACATCGTACGGCTCCGGCCCCGCGGGTGCGCCCGTGTCGGCGGGCTCCACCGGGGCGCCAGTCTCCATGGGCTCCCCCTCCTCCCCGCCGCCATCGCCCCCGTCTACATCCGCAGCGTCGATGATGCCGTCACCATTGTTATCGTAGTCGAGGTCGCCGTCGCCATCCACATCATACGGCTCCGGCCCCGCGGGCGCCTCCGTCTCCCCCTCCGGCCCTGCGGGCGCCTCTGTCTCGCCCTCCGGCCCTGCGGGCGCCTGTGTTTCGCCCTCCGGCGGCACGTAGCCGGGGAACTCGGGGCCGCACTGGCAGCCGTCCACGCCGTCGACGCAGCCGCAGCCGACGCCGCAGAAGCCGCACGCGCCCTCCACGCCGGCTGGCGCCTCTGTGCCGACCGCTGGCGGCTGCGTACCGGCCTCTGTGGCCGGAGGCTCCGTGGCAGGGGGGTCGGTGGCAGGGGGGTCGGTGGCGGCGGGGGCGTCCGTCACCGGCGCGTCAGTTACCGGCGCGGCGGTTTCGGGCGCGGCGGTCACGGCGGGCTTGCCGACGGGGCCCACGGGGAGCTTGGGGGGGGGAGTTTCGTCCTCGGGAGCGAACACGAAGGGCATGGTGGTGGGGACCATGGAGGGGGCAGCGGAGGGGGCCGCAGAGCCGTCGGCGACGTCGCACTTGAGCTTTGCTTCTGCTGCGTACGAATCGTAACTTTGACCGGAGCGTTGTGGCCAGGGGAGGGGGCAGGGGGACGGGGAGGGGGGGGGGGGGGAGCGTGCGGTGTTGGTTAGCGCACCCTTGGGAAAGTGCAGTTCGGGGGGTGCAGGAACAGGCAGTTGTGTTGCTTGAAACGTCGCTGTTAAGGAGTGCGGCTTGAGCGCACAGAGCAAGGCGTGACTCGCCAGCAAAATAGTATTTGAAAATACACTTTTGATTCATGTTGGGTCGGTAGGTACATGTCTGCACGTGATGCTGTGCCTGTGGGCAGCTGTGTTGTGCTGTGCTGCACGTATTCTGCGCAGCCTCAAAAATAGTTTCATCAGCAGTTGTTCGGGGGGGGGTTCAGGGCTGAGCGCAATGGTGACAACCATGTGATCAGCTGCAGGGAACATGCCGGTTTCAAAGCTGACAATCCCCCAGTGTGAACACACTTGTGGTGAGATGCAATGCAGATGCTGCAGTTGAAGGGTTGACGCCAATACATCAGCAGTTCTGATCAATGCGGCATGCTTGTTCACTGGATGTTTGTTGCAGGTAAGTCGTCAACAGTTGACATGAGGTGCAATGTAACATAGAAGAGACGGCAGCCTGTAGTGTTGCAGAAGACCATTGCAACAGGGCATGTATGTGTAGGCACGATGTACATCAGATGTGCCAGATAGGCAAAATGTGTGGTGTCCGGCGGTTGGACTTTGAGTAACCCTAAACCCTAGGGCAGTGGAATATTGAGTATATGCATAAGCGCCGTGTGCACAACCGCAACATGAGAAGTTTGAACATTTCTGCTCAAATGCAATGAGGTGCAACGCTGCTGCAACACACAGGAGACGCCAACCTGTAGTGTTGCGTGTCACTGAGACCAGTGCAACAGGGCAAGTATGTATAGGCACGGTGTACATCAGGACCAAATCTGCGAAAAATGTGTGATGTCCGGAAGTTGAACTTTGAGTATACGCACAAGCGCCGTGTGCACAACAGCAACATATAGCTTGAACTTTCTGTCTGCTCAAATACACTGAAACTGGACACGGAAGCGCGCACTTCAGTCAGCTTATGAGTTATCTCAAACTGTGGATGTAATTCTATATGCACTTCTGTGCACAGAGCAGAAAACTCGTCGCTTGACGCAGAGATGCACTCAACGCTGGCGCAAGAGCTCGTTAAACTAACCAGAAGACAAAGAGTGTTGTTGGATGTATGCAGGCTACCCGCCCTGCGTTGTGCCTTTCGGCAGGACTTTGACAACTTTCATCAACTTCAACTGTGCATGTACTTAGAAGCTCACAGACAGCTTGACAACTCACGGCAGCAGGCCAATGCGTCAGCAACCTGACTAAAGCCTGACTTTTAGGTGGCCTGTGTTCAAAGGCCATCAAAACGCGGTTTAGACAGCTCGAGCAGGTATATACTTGCACTTTGACATACACATGATATTTCTTCCATTTGTATATCATTGCCCAGATCGCGTTTGACAAGGGCGTCACTGCACGGCAGCTGCAGTCAGCTGCAGGCCACTGTCACTGAGTGTCATCACATCATTGCCACTGGGTGGCTGAGTGCTGCTGCTCAGGTCGCAATGGGCGCTGTGCAGCATCGCGTGAGCACATGTGCTGACGGAGCAACAAGAACGCGCCACTTGTGAATTGAAAACCAAAACTTTTATTGGTGCACAATTGCCAAACGTGCCACGAAACGCATGTGCGACACTAGAAGATGCACGGGGGTCTGCGCTTTCAAAGTTTTGGCGCTGACGCGTGCCTCTCAAGAGCCTTGCCCTAGCGCTAGTAGCCCCAATTACTGACAGCTTAGCCCTAACCTTAAGCCTTACCGGCAGTACAGCAGCAGCGACAGCAGGGTCTTGCCCTCATCCCACTTGGCGCAGCCGGGGACGTCATCGAGGGCGATCTGGGCCCACCACTTGTCCACCGTGTCGCAGGTCGCTGTGGGCCCCTTGAGCGTGGGCTTCTCGGGGATGTCCCCCTTCTCGAGGCAGTTGTTGCAAATGGCGTTGGCCTTGCAGTCGGTCCACTCAGCGACGCACAGCTTCGGCGGCAGCTTCCTCTGAGGAGGGAGACACGCGAGGAGCAGGGAGGCGACGTGGCGGAGCACAAGTGAGTGTGGTTGAGCACTGGGACACAAAGTCCAGGTACATGAAGCTGAAAATGACATTCTATCACGTATATGTCCTTTCCAGCCTGCAGTCAAGATGTTGGCTCCTGCATCTGCCAGTGCTTGCATGTGCACAAGCTTCGTGCGCGACGTTGCACAGTAGGTATGTACGTGCATGCATGACTGATTGACTGCCATCTGCGATGGTGGACTGCCGCATGACTGACGCAACTTGTAGACTGCCAGTTGGAGTAGGTAAACTAATAGCAGTGCAGCAATACCGCAGCATTGAGCTGAGCAGTGATGCGCATGTGCACGCACTGCAGGCTGCACAGCAAATGCTGTGCAGATGGACTGCACAGCGAATGCTGTGCACTGCAGATGGAGCGCTCAAGCTGCAAGCCGCAAACTCTGCGGCACAAGCGACACAAACAACCTTTGCATGGCATTGCATCACCTTGCATCACACTGGCATGGGGGCATGCGGTTTAACAAACGTCAGGTGCTGCAAGTGCCATCCTCTGACTCACTGAAACCATCACCGCAATTGCAAGGGCTGGCGTGACTCAGTGGGCAACTGACCTGAATGTGCTGTTCAACGCGTGCGCCCTTTGTGGAGCAAGCGATCCAGAGGCCCGGGGCGCCAAACAGGACAGCAGGAAACGGCAGGGATCAATCAGTGATGCGTGCCTCGAGCCTCTAGGAGCAATCTGCAAGATTGCAATAAAGATTAGTATAGGGGCTACAGGCATGTTTGAAATTCGTGTGGGAACAACCTGAGAGCAGGATCTGCATTGCATCCAAAATTTCTAAGACTTGTTATGTGTGCCACCGGAGCAGAGAGATTTGTGGGCCGTGATGTGTCACATTTCAAATGAATCCTGTGCGTCTCGAGAAGGGGGTATGTGTCCTGTTTCCCATACCTCCTGACGGCCAAAGTTCGAAGTCTGACGACATATGACTGTCGCACCAGGCTACTGCATCAATCTCAGGCTGATGATGCACACTGTATACATGCAGTAGTGCCATGCAGCGCGGCGCTCAAAACACGTATGTAGTGGCGGCGACAGGGGCTTGCGCTGCCACTCTGAGGTCAATGCAACACACAACTGCGATGAATCGCCACCAATGATTGCAAACAGTGGCGCTGCAGCAATCATCGACGGCCGTTGACGACAAGGGGTTTTGGTACTACAGACTCAAGTTCTCCCACGGGCCGCTTGCGTGTTCCGAGGTGCCTGAAGCGTTATGACCACATTGGTCACAAGCACGCCGGCCCACGCTCACGAGCATTGTGGTGCACCACGACATGTAACGGACACCCAATGCGCTGGTGGCGCGATGCAATGCGCGTGTGAGTGGAATATCATCGCGTTGTGGATTTCACAGTCACGACCAGAGTACAAGACATGCATTACATGCGGACGCTCACCTTCTCGTATCCACGCAGGGAAACTGCTGCCGCACCCCCCGCAAAGAGCAGCAAACAACATGGCCTCATCTTGATCTTTGTCGCGCGCACTCTTAGTTGTGAGCTGCAGATGGATCGCAGCTTCGGCGGAATTGAATGCGTCTCCAGTTGACCGGACCTCAGCGTATCCCCCTCCATTTTGTAGGCAGCTGTGATTGGCCAGGTACCACATGAGCTGCCTTCTAAAACCAGTGCACTGCTGAGCAAGGAACTGATGCAAACACATCCAGTCACTAGGGTCATGACTGCAGGGTTAGGCTGTGCGCTTGGGAGCGCTTGTCAACAGTGCAAAACTGTACATACCAGCCTGGAGGATGTTGCTTAAAAAAAAAAAAAGGCCATCTGTGCAAGCAACTACATACACGCCGACAACACATTGACGTGTTGCAAGCATGTCGATTGGCGAAAATATGGTCAAGGGAACTGTAGCAGAGCGACCCTCTGACCGCTGCTCTACAAATTTGTTAACGCACAAGCAACGACCTGCAGGCTACCCACACACACCACGACACACACAAACTTCTTTGAACCTGCATGTCTATTCTCATGTCACCAAGAATCAGCAGTGTGTCTGGCTTGAGACACTATTGTTACAGATTCATTTCATACATGTGCTTCCTGATACACAGCCCAGGCACCACCAAAATGGGGAGTATGTAGTCCGCGCAACACATGCAGCTACTACCATTACATGCTGCTCACTGTGGGTTTAATGACACAACGAGTAACCCTAGAAATAAACTAGCATTCACAAGTAAGGCACACATGACAGTTTCTGTTTACATGACAAGCACTGTGGCACGCGCAGGCTGCAAGTGGTTTGCTGGCAGCCACATGTACGCGCGTGCGTCAGTGGTCGCATCAGAATGCCCCTCACAACGTCCACAATGCCACCCTCGCTGACAAAACAAAACACATGGCCGAATGACATGTCACGATGCGCAGGACTGGGATGCCTCCGAGAAATCAAGCACCTGCAGTGGCAGCAGGACAGTGTCAAGAACAGACGGAGACTTAGTGACATGCGCACAAAATCTCAGCTTGCAGGCGAGCACGGACCAACGAGTGGTGGGATTGCTTGTGCACAACACAGTCAAGCTGACGCAGACATGATGCAACATCCGATGCATTGTACCTTGAAGATAAAGTCGCGCAATGTGCAACAATGTGTGCAGGCAGATGGGCGGTGCAGCAGGTGCTGCAATGACGTGTTTGAAATCCCATCGCACGGCTCCGCTGCGAATGAGTGTATTGCTGCACGCCTCACCTGCATCAACAGCATACGTTTCGTCGCAGCATGTCTGTGCTGGATACATGCATGGTGAGAGTCATCATGGCACCGCCATCTGCACTTGCCCCACCCTTGAGTGGCGGCACACATCACATGGTCAGGCTTTTGTGAAGCTGAATGACACAGCTCAAAACACTCTTGAACTTGACAGAGTCTGTTCGTGTCCTGCCATATGCAGACTGAGTATGCCTGCCATACCATGTAGACTGAGTGTGCATCATGGCCGCCTCCTCAAAGTAAAAGGCACGGGCAGTACACAGCAGATTGCCGACACATTGCTGACTTGCCCCACCCTTGAGTGGCGGCACACATCACATGGTCAGGCTTTTGTGAAGCTGAATGACACAGCTCAAAACACTCTTGAACTTGACAGAGTCTGTTTGTGTCCTGCCATATGCAGACTGAGTATGCCTGCCATACCATGTAGACTGAGTGCATCATGGCCGCCTCCTCGAAGTAAAAGGCACAGGCAGTACACTGCAGATTGCCGACACATTGCTGTGCAGGCACTTGACCATCCATGGGATTTGCTCATGCAAACAAAAAGTCTGAAGCCTTGTCAACCTGTGCACACAGGTGCACGAGTGTCTGACGAAACTGCAGTGCAAAAAAGTGGCGATGGCACCTCGACATCTGTGACCATATGAGATGAGCACGCATTTCTTGCCAACCACACAAAACGTTGCGCTCGCCCACCTGCTTGTTGAGATGTGCAGAGCATGTCATTTAGCCACATCACAGGCACTATGGGCGATCTCGAGAAGGGATTGCAGAGCCGCCGATGCTGTAAAACACCATCTGTGGGTCGCTCCTTGACCACTGCTCCCTCCTGGTTGGGTGGCTGCCTGCGCACGGTGTGGGCATCCAGTAGTCAGCCATGAGAGCGTTTGCTCGCTGCCAAAAAATGCTTCGAAGCGAAGAACTTCAAGCGCAAAGAACTTCAACTTTGGTGGAGTTCGCCCGAAGGGGTCCTATCTCGCTTGACGACGCATGATGAGCTGCATATACTCCTACGCAATCCTCGCCTCACGACACCATGATCTCCAGGTGTTGCGTGTTGGCGCTGCTCTTCGTCGGCGGAGCTGCGGCCTATTCTCTACGGGGGCTCCAGGTGAGATCGACGGATCTCTGCCGAATGCGGCTAATCTGGGGTGACCTTGAGTGCGAAAGCACGAGCTATGCGCCATCGCGCCATAGCAGCAGCGTGAACTGGCAGCGACGAATCATAACAATGAGTCGGGCTCTCGCTCTTAGGCGTGCCGCACCAATTGCTTTGCTGGCGCGTGCGCGATGTGCTCTTGGCTCTCGCGAGGCAGGTTAGCGGGGGCATGGAGACTGAGTCTGCTCTTGTTCATTGACGCCTGCCCCGCAGCACAGCATCAGGGACCGCTGGTTTCTGGATTGTTCAACATTTGCATCTCCACAGAGAGCGATGTTCAGGCCTGTCCACAATCCTGTATTTGACATGACGTGCTGTGTGTGCTCATCCTTGCACGCACTCAGTGCTGTCAAGCCTTGATGTTCATCAGATGCTGGTCGCTGCTGCAATTCTGTCGTGCAGGAGAAGGAGCAGCATGGCCGGAACCTAGCTCCCAAGGTGGGTACATTTCTGTCGCAAGCCAGCATGCGAAATGAGTACTGGCGTGCGTCGTCTTGCAAGTCGAATGCACTTTTGGTGTCGGAACATCGGGCCTGCCTCTCAGCTCTCTGCCTCATCTGTTGCTAATTTGTGTTGCAGCTCTGCCTCAAGGAGTGGAAGAAATGCAAAGCTGATGTCGTGTGCAACAACTGCCTGGAGAACGGCAATGTCCCGGAGAAGCCCCAGCTCAAGGGAGCCAGCTGCAACACGGTGGACAAGTGGTGGGCGCAGATAGACTTTACTGGGCTGGCGAACTGCGATGACTATGAGATCGGCAAGAGCAAGCTTTCGCTGCTGCTGTACTGCAGGTGAGATGAAAATGAATTCATCAGTTGAGATGCTGAAAATGTATCGTGGCACATCGGTAAAGGTTATGGCTGCAGGTCACATTCTTTCCATTCTGGCCATCGTTGCTGCATGCGCGCCCCGTGCGGGCGCACCGTGTGGCAGATGTATGACACTTACATCTTCAAGTTCTGAAGTGCGTAGTGGCAGCTCTGAGTGTGGCTAAGGCTCTCCAATTGCATGTGGGCATACATACCAAAATGTGCAAAACCGATGCAGAATGCGGTCACTTTCAAACACGACAGCCCCAGGCTGCCCCAAGGGTGACCCTCAGTACGCCCGGACGCAAAGTGCTTGCTTCAAAGTTGTTTTGAAGCGTTGGCCTCGAGTTTGCAAACGGAGGGAGCGATTACAGTCAAGTGCAATGATGCTACACCCAAGGCATCGTGTACAAATTCGAAGCGCTTGGCAGCTTTGTGGGTGTTAAAAGCGGGCTGTGGTTGCATTTTGCAGAGGCAATTGCCCGACTGCATAGAATGAACTCCCCACCTCGGCTCTCGTGTTGATTGCTGCATTAATAAGGGTCCCCGGTCTGGCCATGGGTCCTGTGGCCAACAGTAATGGGAAGAGGCCCCAGAGCTTTCACCTTCCTGATGCATAGTTCACCATTATTCGTTGAAATGTATGTTGATGAGCGCCTAATAAATACTTGTATCACTGGTTAAGTCCATACATTCTTAAACTTCAAACGCCGCACGGCAGAGGCTTCGAATTGTTTAGAGTATGCAACCGCCACCTTCGACGCTAAAGCTGCAGTACCTGCTCTGATTCAGTAGTTTTTTGTTTTTCTGGAGTGCATATATTGATATACACCATGTTGTTCTGAGTGGTATGTGTTGGCAGCAGCCAGGTACAAGCAAACAAGCGGCTAAGAGCTTCCGCACCATGCAACGTCTGTTAGGTTGTTTCAACTCAGTTTGAAGATTGCTGGTCTCGAGGTATACTTGTAAACAACTACATGTGCACACGCTTTGCGTAACCGCCTGCAGTTAGACCTCATCAAAAGCCCACAACGGGTCCTGCATGCTTTACCGTCTTTCTGTGACTGCGTTGTACGCACATCAGTCGCCACCGACTGCTGCACTTGCACTTCTACTCCACGTTAGACAGCCAATCAATTTACTAGTGTTCGCTGTGAGGTGTAAAGTACACCTGGCATTGAAACGGTTGCCAAGTGGATGGAGAAGGCTTTGTGCACAGCCCCGGACAGATAACACAACGACAAAACGAGCCAACTACTTTCAAGTTGAAGTTCAGGAAAAGGGGTCAACTACTTTCACTTGAAGTTGATCGGCAGCGCCGCCGAAAAGGCGTTCTTTCAAGAAGAGCTGCAGCTGAGAGAGCTACATTATTGTCATCTGACACATATTGAAGTATTCTAAGTCCTATGATGTAGCTTTGTCTGATTGACATGCTGGCCACTGCCGCGGCAGTACCTAAATTGGATTTCATTGCATCAAGCAAAGCTGTTGTTTGAAATGGCACAGGGTCCCTCTGGTTCGCTGCAGGAACTGAGGTCTCCGTCTCCTCACATTATCAAAACATGGTCTGTCGCGTCAATGGACCCCTCTCTTTTTTTTATGATTGGTCAAGAGGCGTTGCATCCTGCGTACACAGACACCAGGCATGCAGACAAACCTGCCAAACCGCCATGGCCACCCCTCCTCAACAGCTCCGGCTGTACATTACATTCCACTGCTGGCTGTGACACGAAGATTATTTTTCAGTGCTACAGCTCAACTTCAAGTACTCGAAGAACACGCCCCAGCGCACAGCCTCTCACCTGTCCCTCCCGCCGCCTTTGCCCGCCCCCCCCCCCCCCCCTCCCTCCCCCAACCCCCTGCCTTGCCCCCCCCCCTTCTCCCCCCGGCCACACCGCTCCACTCGCTCGCCCGACTCGCTCGCCCGCTCTCGCTGTGGCCTATAAAAGACTCTGACTCTATTCAACTCGCTCACCCACTCCCGACGCCCCGGGGGCGCCAGATAATGAATCGTGCGCTCAGTGAAATGACTCTGACTCTGACTCTGCTCCACTCGCTCGCCCGCTCTCGGCGAAGATACGATTCGTACTCAGCGGAAGCTAAGCTCAAGTGTGAAGTGGACGAGTCCGCCGCTCCATCCATGGTCCCCACGACCATGCCCTTCATGTACGCCACCGACGCGCCGGCGGGGGCGACGGACGCGCCCACCGCCGGCCCGACCGTCGAAGTCACCGCGCAGGAGACACTCGCCGAGGGCCCGTGCGGCATCTGCGGCGCCGGCTGCGGCTGCAAGCCGGGCATCGACGGCTGCCAGTGCGGCCCCGAGTTCCCCGGCTACAAGCCGCCCGCGGCGGGCGGCGCCGCGGCCGGCGCCAGCAGCACCAGCGCGGCGCCCTAGGCGCGCATGACTTAGTCGCGCGTGCTGCGCGCGTGCGTGCGGCCTGCGAGTGCGGCGGCGGGTATGGCGTGCGCGCTGCTGCTGAGCGCTGAGGCCGCGCTGTGTGGCAGCGCTTATTGAAGCAACTGCAAGAGCCGCAGCGCGCGCGCGCTCGATGCGGAGATCGATTCGCTCGGCGGCGTGAGCGCCCTTTTCCGAGCCTGAGACTAGAGTTTTCCGCGCGTTTTCCCCGACGCACACGCACAGGCACTGCGCGGGGTCAGATGGTCAGACTCTTTCGAGTACCTTTTTGTTCCCTCTGTCGTAGTGCGATTGTGCAGGGGAGCGCACGACGAATGCTTCCGGCAAGGAAGCTGTCGTGCGTCCTGTGTGTTGTGGATGGCGCACTTGGGTTTGCTGCAACAGGGCATTATGTAATGGGTTTTGTGTGAATAGTATCTTACTTGCTGCTCAGGGTTGCCCAGAGGACTCTTGCAAATGCGTGCTGATTTGTCCTGCTGCAAAAAGTGCGTCAGTCTGTATGCATTTTGTGCCGTGCAGGAGTGCTGACAGTCCCTGAAGAATGTACACTGATGCACTGACAACATATGCTGCTGTGCCAGCGTGTCGCGGCTCACACACAATTATTGGCGCGCACAGGACACTGGCCAATAAGTCTGTCGCAGATGCTGGTGATTTTGAAGCTCAATGGCTTGCTACAAGTGCAGCAGATGTGGTCTGGGCCTTCTGGCATTTCAGAATACAAAGGTATAGCACATGTTCTCTGCCAACAGGTAATGAGCACAACTTGAGTTTGCGTGACACCGTCCTTGCCCTCATTGCCCTTTCCAACCTTGCTAGCCCACAGCAGTCAAGTGTGTGCCTACTGCAGGTTCTCTGCGAGGACCCCCCAAAATCCCCCTCCTGAACGGCGACCGGGGGTCAGCTTTAACCCCTCTTATTTTTGTTCGGTAGACGCGCTTAGCAGAAGCACAGTGGTGGGGCGAGGTCAGTTCTACCGTCAGTCATTTGTCGCCGCACGTCCAGTCCCTGCCCTACATCACCAACCATGGCTCGGTACTGCGTGCTGGCCCTGCTGTTCGTCAGCGGAGCGGCGGCGTTCTCGCTGCACGGATATGAGGTAAGCAGTGATGAGCCGCTTGCTTGACCCGGCGCATTTATCTCCCCAGGCTCGAGGCGCAAATGATTGCCAGCAGCGTGGGCGCCTAGCGACGACGCTATGCTATGCGTATTGGCCGCTTTGCCTAGCAAGTGCAAGGCGACGAAGGCCGTTATTCAAGTTGCCTTCCAAGCGTACAGTTCTAATTTTTACTTCGGCGCGACGTTGCTCGCCTGTGGACTACAACCACAAATTAGAGAAGGTAAAACACCATGTGTGAAGGTCCTATGCAAGATGATTCCTCAACGTTGACACAGCTTGTTAAACCGAAAAAGCATCGGCGACCAGAGTTGCTTTCTGCACATCAAACCTCACAGAGCAGGAGCGGTTGAGCACAACCGGCCAAGCACAGCCTGTCACCGCACATCTATACCTTGCAGTAATAGACCAACACGACCGCTGCAGGTCGAGTGCAGGGGCTGATTTGATTGAAGCTTCCAAGTCGTTGACTGCATCACATGAGCCCAACACTCCACTGTTAGACATAGCATCATTCGCAAAAAACGGGCGTTTTGTGCGTCTGGTGCCTCACATGATTAGTTTGCATCATCATCGCTCATTGGCATCCCTCTGTGCCCCCTTCCCCCCCCCCACAGAAGCAACACAGGGAGCTCATTCCGGCCCTCTGCCAGGTACAAACAAGAGCCGTGTAATAAGCCTTGTGTCATATCGACATCATGGGTAAAATTCTTGTAAGACTTCAATACTGCCTGCACATTGTAGCGTAAGTAGTATTGAGAATCGCGCGTCAGGATCATCAGTAAGTGGACTCGTGCTGTTGGACAGGGGGGTTCATTGCAGTAGTGCCACAGTGCTTCGCTGCCACTGCACTCCTACCGCCGGTATCGAGATTTCCATTGATGCTACAGCAGCACGGCCACGGTAATACTATGTTGTGAAGTTAAGGAGAATTGCATGCGTGCAAGAAACACTGGCCTGTTTGAGAGCAGTCTCAGGAATGGTCAAGAAGTGGTCTGGCTGTTTCCTTTTCATAGCCCTGTAATGTACACAGCGTTGCAAGCTGAGTGTGCTGCAGAACATTAATGCTCACACAGACCCCCACTGAGCATTACAGACACAAGTGCAAGCAACTGTCAATTGGCTTTGGGCAGAATGCATGCGCCTTGGTATGCGTCAACACTCACTTGTTTATGTGTTTTTTATAAACAAAACAATCACCATGTGCATACATTTGGAAACCATTTTCGCGCAAATCGGAGCACAGCATGTTTCAGTTGCATGCATCACTGCGGTATGCAACCAGACGATCATGAAGACTGTGCACAAACACAAACGCCAAGCACCTATACACCAGCTGCCACCCGCCGCTGTGCGCCGCAACAGAAAGAGTGGAAGCACTGCAAGGCGGACGCGGTGTGCAACAACTGCCTCAAGAACGGGAACGTGCCCCAGAAGCCCAAGATCAAGGGCGCAACGTGCCACACGTTTGACAAGTGGTGGTACGAGCTCGATTTCACCGGGGTGCCGGGATGCGCGACCTTTGACCAGGGCAAAAGCCTGCTGTCGCTGCTGCTCTACTGCCGGTGAGCCGTTCTTCTGCAGATGTCGTACATACGATTTCCATTGTTTTGAAGCCTGTGGCTGCATTGGTCCGTGAGTTTTGGAAGGTTGTTGTAAGTCATTCAGTTAAATCCTGCACGCACATTTGGCTTTGTTGGTCTTGGTACTTTGTGAAGTATGTTGACTTTGTTTGGCACTGGCACGTCAGCAGTACGCCCGCTCGTACATAATGTGCGTCGTGAGCCTAATTCAAGGAGTTGGTGCTTACTGCTATGGCGCGGGCGGGATGAAGGTCAACGCACAGTCTAGCGTTAGAGGCTGTTGTTACTCCTGCTGACATTCGTTCAACCTATCTGGCACCGTGAGTGCCTTACCAGAAAACTGGTGCGGTTCCTGCTGCAAGCGTGCAAGACCTGAGCTGCAGAACTGTGATATGCTTCTAAGTGCTTTTAAATTGTGTATCTTCCAAATGCGTTACTTTCCTCACCATTGATGTTGAGTTGAAGTTCATCAGGCTGCCGCATGGCGCTGGCTTGAAGTTGCGCTGTCTGTTATGGGCCGATAAGAAGCAATGGCAGCAGGCAGGCGGTGTGTGTGTCAGAAGTGGGTCTTTATTTCGATCGGAAGAATGGGCAGCTGGTGGTGAACGCATACATTCATATGGTTGCAAGTTCAGGGGCGCACAGCACATCACATGGGGACTTGTGTCTGCCAGGGCAGGGCTGCGCCAGAAGTTGCCACATCCCCCCCCCCCCCCCCTTTAAACAGCACAAGCCATCATCACGCCCTGCTGCTGCCTTCAATCACATTGTGGTTTGCAGCAGCCCTGAGCGCGCGCTTTCCACAGGCGCGCACGCCTACGATGGATCGCTCCGTCTCGTGTCTAACGCGAGACGACGTCACGGGGCGCAGACCGCAGCGCCGGTGGCGCATGCCGCCCCCGCCGCCTCCCGCTACACACATGCCTCATATACATGCACCCTCGTTCTCAAGTGCGCCGCTGACGCCCCATGCATTCGCGCGGTCCATGAAGACTCTGACTCTGACTCTAGTCCACTCGCTCACCTGCTCTCGACGCGCTGCGGCGCCAGGTATGGCTGGAGCGCTCAGTGAAATGACTCTGACTCTGACTCTGCTCCACTCGCTCGCCCGCTCTAACTCTAAGATTCGATTCTTACGCGGAAGAGGCAGGCGTCAAGTGCGAAGTTGCCACGTTCGCGCCAAGCGCCGCCCCCTCGGGCGCCCCGTCCGTGGCCCCCACCGCCATGCCCCTCCTCTTTGCCGACGGCGCCCCCGGGGCCGAGCCAAAGCCCCCCGGCATGAAGACCAAGGCGCCCGCGGAGCATGCAACGCCGGCGCCGACCGTGGCGGTCACCAACGCCAAGGGGCCGTGCGGCATCTGCGGCGCCGGCTGCGGCTGCAAGCCGGGCTTCGCGGGGTGCCAGTGCGGCCCCGAGTTCCCTGGCTACAAGGCGCCTGTGGGCGGGGCTGCGTGAGCGCGCGCGGAGGGAGGCGGCGCGCATTGAAGTTGAAGTTCGGTGACCGGGTGCGTTACGTGTTCCCCATGTACTACATCCCCCCCCCCCCCCCCCCCCCCCGTTCAGTTTCGGGCAGGCGAGTGGTCTGCAGGCCCGATGACCGGTCCTGTCCTGGAGCTCCTTTGAAGCACAGTTCCTTATCCTACTCGTTACGCAAGCTGTCATCTTAACTGTGCGTTTCAATGAGGGGCGCCAGAGGGCGGGGGGTGCGGTTGTTCAGGCTCTTGGTGCCCTGTTGCGCTCCCCCCGGTACAACATTTGTAGCAACATTTGAGTCTGCCATTCAGATGATTCCATAATAAACTTGTTGGGGGCAGACATATCTGTTTTCATGATTTTCTTGGGTCCATCGGCTGCGTGGTGCTATGAGCGTGCGTTCATGACAGATGTGCAGTGAATGCAGCTTCACGTACTCGTGTGATCCTTCTTGTATACCTAAGTGATTGCACAGCAGAGAGCAGCTGTCCGCACGCATGCGGCCTCTGCAGTGTGCTACGCCTTGTGGCGCACCTCACAACACGTCGGGTTGCTTGATGCGTTTGGCTCAACAGCTGTTGTGAACACAGCGTCATTGTTTCAATTGAACAAGGCTTCTTTGTGCAATGTTACTACACAGATGAGTACACAGATGAGCATGTACTTCATAGATATCATGTCGCCCAAATTGAACAGGAACCTCATGTTACAGAGATTCACGCGTCATCGTGCAAGGCACCGAAGCAGAGTGTCGGCCATATCGTCACACAAAATTCAACGACAAAGGCTGTGTCGAAGACGGCTTGAGCAATGCATGGGCCAGCATGCACTGGCCCCAAGTGTTCACGAACTTACCAACTTGAACCATCAAACATACCACCTCAGCCTTCCTGCCCGTATGTACGCCTTGTACGCGTTGCAGCTCAAGATATACGCAGATTTGTACACAGACTTTGACATCTTCTTTGGCACGCACGAAAGTGAGCTATACCAGTATACCAGCTATGAGTAGGTTCTTACTCTGTACCCATCGACTGAAGACAGAGAGCATAAACTGCAACTCTCACATGGCAGCGCGCATCTTTTGAGTGCACCAAACTCAAGCTCACCATTCATATCGCGCCCTGCCCTGCTACCCACTTTTAGTCATTGGGAGCATGACAATCGTTGCCAGAAGATTTTCCTGCTCCAGCAGTCCGCCTCGTTCTGGCGACGGCCGCATGCGCCCTGTTTCTGCTGCTGCACCGACACTGCCAGCATCTGACTCTGTTGCGGTAGATATGTCATCCAGATCGAGCTGCCGGAGCTTTTCGCAGGCAATGAATGACACACCAGACTTCACGCGCAATGACTGCATCTTTGATGTCGTGAGCGCATCTCGGCACGCCTTGCGATGCTAGCGCCGACGTCGCGCGTTCTCTGCGCTGGGCCAAATACTTACAGGTTTGGTTGTACTTTTGCACGATATGCACGCCTGAAGCACACGTGCACAGCGAGAAGCTACATACTCCCGTATCCTACACACACAGCCCCCGAACGCGCTGTCCTGCGCGCAAAGTTTGCTACTACCGCTTGCTTTTTCTGGCTCTCTTAGTTTGCGTACACACACACACTTGAGTCGCGCAGTTTGCCATACAGCGAAGCCACACAGCGCGGGCGCTGTGATGCACACACACTGCAGTCGGTTTCAGCGAGGAACGTGCCCGAGAACAGAACCGGACTGATTTGCGCCGACAGTAGATTCGCTGTGCGCCTTGCCTCCACACACCCAGCCGTTCACAGAAGATGGTGCTCCGGTGTTGTGCGCTAGCGTTGCTGCTGGCGGGCGTGGCAGAAGGTGCCTCCCTCCGCGGCTATGACAAGGTGAGCAGGGGAAGGTGAACACGAACCGCATCACGCAAAAGGATTCTGGCTTGCCCAGCAGGTGATTCAGCGACCAGCAGTAGTAGAAAGCCCTTGTGGCAGCAGCGTCAGCAAGCTGGTAATGATCTTTGCTCACTGGCATTGCATGGTCTAGTTCGAGACAGGTTTGGTCAAGCTACCGGGTGGCGTCACAGTCATCAGGTTTTGGCTTCCGACGTGCACGCAACGTATGGCACCATACCATCTGCCAAAGCTGATCATTATTTACATATAAATCTCTGCAATCAAGTCATCCAGCTGCTGCCTCAGCATTGAGACTTCAGCGTTCTACTCTTATCTTAATGCACAAGCAGCAGGCTGGACGATGAAATGGCCTGTGGTTCACGATTTGCATTTGTGCGACACCTGCCTTGACATCAATACTCTGTGTCAATCGGTACCCTATTGTGCATGCGAAAATATGTGCATGCGCCGTTCTGCGCTCTCGTTTCGACGTCTGCCAGCTACAGAAATGCCGCAAGTTGTATTTTTTCACTTCACCGCCGCTCATTTCGGCCTGCACCGGCGTACAGTGCGTGCATGCTACAAAGGGTGCACACTCAGTGAGAGTTTGTGGCAGGTGCTGCCGCCTACAACACTCTTGTTGTGGGTTGCAGAGCTCACCAATCGCGTTTTTGTCAACGAAACAACTACTTTTTGAAAGTCACAAGTAGGACCATTGGTAACGAGCACGAATCTCCCTCTGCACTAGTTGCTCATCCCTCGTTGCTGCTGGCGCTCGGGGCCGTTGACATGGCATCCATTTTACAAATGCACATGTATGTGAACTGTCAGCCAGTGCTGATACCTGTGCTGCCAAAGCTCAACATCGCATACACTATTGCGTATATTAGTGCTCTAGCCTTCAGCGCATGCGATGAGGCTGAGTGCAACAAATGCCTGGTACTTCAAAGTTTGATAAGTCAACTGCAACCCGGTCATCCAGAATTATCTGGTGCACAACCGCATTGCTCCCCCCTGTCCCCCCCCCCCCACACACACACACCTCATGCCGACTCGTTTTTGGCCGCAACTCAGCGCTCGATCTTCTGCAAACCTTGCCACGTGCTGCGCACACACACACACACCCACACACACCTCCTGCCGACTCGTCTTTGACTGCAACTCAGCGCTCGATCCTCTGCTAACCTTGCCATGTGCTGCGCACACACACCCCCGCAGGCGCGCCACGGACGCGTGCTCGTCCCCAAACTGTGCGTGAAGGAGTACAAAGCGTGCAAGGCGGACAAGGTGTGCGGCACGTGCCTCGAGAAGGGCAATGTCCCCGAGAAGCCGGCCGTGAAGGGCGCGACGTGCGACACCCTCGACAAGTGGTGGGACCAGATCGACTTCAAGAAGACGGTCGGCTGCGACGACTACGAGATGGGCAAGAGCAAGCTGTCGCTGCTGCTGTACTGCCGGTAAGGCTTGAGGTTAATCAGTAATTAGGGCTACCGGGCTAGGGCAAGGCTTGAGAGGCAAACCTCAGCGCCAAAACTTTTGAGATCGCAGACTCCTGTGCATCTTCTGGTGTTGCACGTGCTTTTCATGGCGTGTGCTGTGCACTTATTGCACGTGCGGTCTTCATTTCACAAAGCGGCGCGTTCTTGTTGCTCCGTCAACACATGTGCTCACGCGATGCTGCACAGCGCCCATTGCGACTTGAGCAGCAGCACTCAGCCACCCAGTGGCAATGATGTGATGACACTCAGTGACAGTGGCCTGCAGCTGACGGCAGCTGCCGTGCAGTGACGCCCTTGTCAAACGCGATCTGGGCAATCATATATAAATGGAAGAAATATCATGTTTCTGTCGAAGTGCAAGTATGTACCTGCGCCAGCTGTCTAAAGCGCGTTTTGATGGCCTTTGAACACAGGCCACCTAGAAGTCAGGCTTTAGTCAGGTTTCTGGCGCATTGGCCTGCTGCAGTGCGTTGTCAAGGTGTCTGTGAGGTTCCAAGTACATGCACAATTGAAGTTGATGAAAGTTGTCACAAAGGCCTGCCGAAAGGCACAACGCAGGGTGGGTAGCCTGCATACGTCCAAAAGCAAGTTTGTTTTCTGGTTAGTTCTTGCGCCAGCGTTGAGTGCATCTCTTCGTCAGGCGACGAGATTGCTGCCCTGTTCACATAAGTGCATATGCATCCACAGTTTGAAATAGCTCATAAGCTGACTGAAGTGCGCGCTTCCGTGTCCAGTTTCAGTGTATTTGAGCAGACAGAAAGTTCAAGCTATATGTTGCTGTTGTGCACACGGCGCTTGTGCGTATACTCAAAGTTCAACTTCCGGACATCACACATTTTTCGCAGATTTGGTCCTGATGTACACCGTGCCTATACATACTTGCCCTGTTGCACTGGTCTCAGTGACACGCAACACTACAGGTTGGCGTCTCCTGTGTGTTGCAGCAGCGTTGCACCTCATGCAACTTTTGACATCTTACCTGCAGCAAACTTCCAGTGAACAAGCATGCCACATACATGAGCACTGCTGATTTATTGGCTGCAACCCTTCAGCTGCAGGATGTTCATTGCGGCCCACCACAACTGTGTAACTGTGGCATCAACCTTGACAATGGCATGTGTTCTGCAGCTGATCACATGATTGTCACCATCGTGCTCAGCCCTGAAACCCCCTTGAACACCTGATGACTGGAGCTGCTATGCGCAGCCCATCGTGCCCAGCCCTGAAACCCCCTTAAAACCTGATGACTGGAGCTGCTATGCGGGCTGCGCATGTTGCATGCAGCACAGCACAACACAGCTGCCAACCGCACGGCATCACGTGCAGACATGTACCAACCGACCCAACATGAATCAAAAGTTTATTTTCAAATACTATTTTGCTGACGCATCACGCCTTGCTCTGTGCGCTCAAGCCGCACTCCTTATCTGCGACGTTTCAGGGAACACAACTGCACGTTCCTGCAACCCCCGAACTGCATTCTCCCACGGGTGCGCTGACCGACACCACACGCTGTCTCCCCCCCCCCCCTCCCCCTGCCTTGTCTCCCCCCCCCTTCTCCTGCCACAACGCTCAAAAGTTACGACTCCTACGCGGTGCAAGCAAAGATCAAGTGTGAGGTGACCGCCGCGCCCTCCGCCGCGCCCTCCATGGTCCCCACCACCATGCCCTTCGTCTTCGCAACGGAGGCGCCCGCCGCAGTGACGGAGGCCCCCGTCGTCATCGCCGCCCCCAAGCCCCCCGTCATCCCCCCGCCCGTGGTGCCGGGCGTCCCCCCTAAGCCGGCCGGCCCCGTTGTGCCCCCGCCCGTGGCCCCCGTTGTCCCGCCCCCCGTGGTGCCCCCGCCGGTGGCGCCTGTGCCCCCCCCTCCCGTCCCCCCTGCCGTTGTCCCCCCCCCCGTGGTGCCTGCCCCCGTGGTGCCCCCCCTGTGGTGCCCCCTCCCGTGGCCCCTGTCCCGCCCGCCCCTCCTGCCCCCGTCGATGTGAATGGTGACGGAATCCCAGATTACGATAACAATGGTGACGGGAAGATAGACGGAGCCGACGTGCCGGCGGCGCCAGCGGCCCCCCCTGCGCCCCCCGCGCCCCCTGCCCCCGTCGACACGAACGGTGATGGGGTAATAGACGGAAACGACGTGCAGCCAGCCCCGCCCGCCCCCCCTGCCCCCCCTGCCCCTGTCGACACGAACGGTGATGGGGTAATAGACGGAAACGACGTGCAGCCCCCTGCCCCGCCTGCCCCCGTAGGGGCCTCTGGCAGCATGGGCACCGGCAGCGGCGACGACGGCGTCGACGGCGGCAGCATGAGCGGCAGCATGGGCACCGGCAGCGGCGGCGACGGCGTGGAAGGCGGCAGCATGAGTGGCCAGCCGCCGCCGCAGTAGACGCGCGCAAGCGCGCGCACGCGTGCAGCGAATTCGACGGCCATCCTTAGGTTCTCGCCTTCTGAGTCTCTTACAGGACGTTGCGATTGAGTAGGGGCGGCGGCCGCGGCGCCGGCCGCTTGCAGCACACTTTTGTTTTACCGCGCGCCGGCATGCGGCGCGCGGCGTCTACTCTTACCCCCGCGTGTTTCCACTGATTACGACCCGCTCCGCAGTCTTGTGCGTGGTTGCGTGTTTGCTCCTCTTACATAGCCATTTGCCCTTGGCAATTTTGACTCAATATTTGACCATTTATGACCAGCTGCCTGTGCGATTTTCTTCTTCGTGTTTTGGTGTTGCTTCGCAGTGAACGCCTCTGCTGCTGCCATGTACCCATCTGAACAAGAGCAGGCATGGAAATGGGTTTGACACCCAGTTCACGGTGCCACATTCACAGATGCGGGTGTTTTACTAGCGCCATCTGATCATAACTCGTGAGAAATGTCAATTCAAACTTGTGCGCTTATCTTGAAGCTGACACTTCATTTGCTCCCCTGACTAGACAAGTACACTTCGTCGTGTCAAGCAGCGCTGGTGAAAGCCTCCTTGTCGGAAAACCATAATGATCGAGTGCCATGCGCAATTTCTTGCAAGGATGCTTTGTCCACATTCAGGATAGTGTCAGCTCGCAGCAGTGGATCAGGTCGCAACACGTGATACTGTCATGGGCTGAGTCACTGCAGTGTCCTCCTGAGATGCGCAATCGAAGTACAGTACAGTCATGGGTATAACCACACCTTTGTAAACGTAGTTACGACATGATTCGTGTCTGCTTGCACATCACAACCCTGCTAAGCCTACATATACGCCATGATGCAACATACATCTACCATAAGGAAATTATTTGTTGTTTAAAGATGAACAAACAATTGCAATACTCAGCTTCTGATCCACAGGCAAGAAGGGGGTCTGGTCCCCAAGTGTATGACATGACGTGTATGCGCTCTGCACAGAGCTGAGGCTACAAAGCTTGATTATTGCAGCGGCAGTCAAAGTGCAGTGGTTGAGCGCAAGTCTTCAGATGCTGCCGCTGCATGTGACAGCTGTGTCAAAAGAGGCAATAGTGTGGAATGCATCACCACCAACGCTGGTGAAGCAATGTGCAGTACCTGCAGCACTACGGTGCCTGATGTTCGCACAAACAATGTTACTACACAACAAACATGATGCAGCCGCACTACCTACTGCTGCAGCAGCACGTGCGTTGGGCACAACCGCTTGCAACACCCAGGATGCAACCCAACTGCAACCCTGACATGTGGCTGCCACAACGCACAGAAAGATGGACACGCGATGTTCATTCGCAGGCACATGCCGCGCGCAGCATGGGCAACATATACAGTGCGGTTTCCATTTGTCTCAAGCTGCGAACGCACTAACTCCACGGGGCCGCCCGGCAAACCGTTGACCGCAACACGCGCGCGCACATGTACACAAGACGCCGCTATCGTCCGCGCCACGCTCGCCGCTATCGCTGAAATGCCCCCCGCCCCCCGCCCACATTTGCCGGTGCATATGTTCGCAACGGGGACGGGGGGGCGGGAAGGGGGGGGGGGGAGGGGGGGGATGACCCCCCTCCCCCCCGCACCGCGACCGGCAACGCGCTGCTACTAGCGGGTGAGAGAAAACGCGCAGCGCACGGGGTACGGCTCCGACTGTGCGTCTCGACGGTTGCACGACCACATGAACGCTGCTTGCTGAAAGACGGGGGCTGACACACAAGGGGGCAGGGGGCGGGGGCAAGGGGGGGGGGGGGAGCCGCGGTCCACCACAACAGCGCGCCGCTGATGCAGGGACGCGCGCCCTAACACCAGGGTTGGGAATGGCGCCTCCGACCCTGGACCTCAGGTCCCACGTAGACTCCGAGCACACGCCAGAGCAGAGCGCTGAAACCTGAGAGACAATGGGGGCGCAGCCACAGAGAACCCCCCCCTCCCCCAAGGAACCCCCAAGGAAACCCCTCCCCCCCCCCCCTTTCCTCTCCTCGCTCTACTGCGCGGCTGCTGCCGTAGGCATGGCGGAGGGGGCCACAGAGGGGGCAGAGGTGGGGGCCGCAGTGGGCGCCTCCGTGACCGCCTCGCACTTGAGCCCAGCCAGGAATGCGTAATAGTCGTAGAAAAAAAAAAACCAAGCGCATCTGCCAAACACGCCGTGCATGCAAGGGAGAGCCGCGGCGGGAAGACTTGCTGAAGTGTGAATTGAGGAAGCAACAGGAGAACACTGCATGGGCCTCTGAGGATCAGAAGGCAGCCATGGCATGTATAAGCTGAGCCACCTGTTGTGAGTTGTCATGAACTGTTGCGGCCTGGAAGTCCATCATGGTGCCAAACACAACCTCAAGCAGCACATGCCATGTGCCTCTCTGCGACAGCACATGCCTTATTCACACTTCACAGCTTGCAATTGCGCATGTACACAGAGCCCAGACGCCGTCTGATTTCATACTACAGGCATCCAGTGGCAGTACGAGCCGCAAACAACTTCGCTGCTGCATATGACCCCATGACCTCTCCACTGGTAAACCACAACATACTATTATTACTACTATTAGACACAGCAGTCACTCTGAGTCACCGGGAGCCCAGTAGAGGGGGACCCACAGTGCCTTGATGGCCCCTTGCGTAACCAGCGGTCCCACTTCATCAGCGAAGGTGCTCAGGAGGATGTCGGGCGCGTTGCCCGCGTTGGCGACCACAGTGTCGTAGTCTCTAAGCGCAGTGCCAAAAGTAGGCTCGATGAACTGGTCGATGATCTTGCACAGTCAAGATGGGGCCCCTGTTGCGAGCGCAGCTGCAAAAGCAACTGCAGAGTCCGCCTTGAAGCGCAAGGTAGGCAGAGCGACTGAAAGGGGTAGGCGCCATCACTCTCAGTGTCCTGAGTTTTGGTCCAGTCCGAACTTCATGTTCGAGTTGAGTTTTGCTCTTTTGTGTGTTGCGTTTTCCCCCCAGATCCAATCTGAACGAAGTGAGCCTGTCGAAGGCGTAGAGTCTCAAGGGCGCCATGGCCACCAAGAAAAGACGGCCCGTTGTGGTCGCTCGACAGGGCCTTGCGCTGTTCTCACGACCCCCAGGCTCACCGGGCGCGAATTTTCATCAGTGCCACTTGAGCACAGAAATTAGCCCGCCTTTCAGCCTGGTTGCTTGCAACCATCATCGGTTAAATACTGTAGATATCTTACTAAATGCGTGAACAGGCTGGTGCTCCAGAAATTGGTGCCTGCACGCGGGCGGCGCGCGGGACACACCGATTGCCCAAGACCGTAGATGCCGCCATCGAATTCCTGCGGCAGCACCCCCTTCATGACCTGCACAAGCACCTCCGCCTGCTAAAGACCACCTCCATGAAAGGCAAGCCATCTGCAGCTGATGTCATCTTCCACACCGACATAAGCGGTTTTGGCGGCAGCTCAGCAGGAAACGGGCAGATGTGCCACAGATGGCCCGCGATGCCACCTTGCAGCTCGCCCCAGATTGGCCAGGGGGTGGCCGACATTGCTGCAGCCGTCCTCGCCCAGCAATCGCCACTGGTTGCAGGTTTGAACGAGTGGATCCAGGCAGCAGCAACCAGCGAGGTGCTCGAGGACGCCCACGTCGTCCGGCTGCAGGTGCGGCTGAGCACCTCGCTGGTTGCTCCTGCCTGGATCCACTCGTTCGAACCTGCCACCAGTGGCGATTGCGGCTGGGCGAGGATGGCTGCAGCAATGTCGGCCACCCCCTGGCCACTGTGGGGCGAGCTGCAAGGCGGCATCGCGGGCCATCTGCGGCACATCTGCCCGTTCCTGCTGAGCTGCCGCCAAAACCGCGGATGTCGCGGTGTGGAAGATGACATCAGCTGCAGACGGCTTGCCTTTCATGGAGGTGGTCTTTAGCAGGCGGAGGTGCTTGTGCAGGTCATGAAGGGGGTGCTGCCGCAGGAATTCGATGGCGGCATTTACGGTCTTGGGCAATCGGTGTGTCCCGCGCGCCGCCCGCGTGCAGGCACCAAAAAAATTGATTTCTGGAGCACCAGCCTGGCCAAGACGACCACAACGGGCCGTCTTTTCTTGGTGGCCATGGCGCCCTTGAGACTCTACGCCCTCGACAGGCTCACTTCGTTCAGGTTGGATCTTTGGGGAAAAACGCAAGACACAAAAAGAGCAAAACTCAACTCGAACATGAAGTTCGGACTGGACCAAAATCAGGACACTGAGAGTGATGGCGCCTACAACTTCAGTCGCTCTGCCTATCTTGCGCTTCAAGGCGGACTCTGCAGTTGCTTTTGCAGCTGCGCTCGCAACAGGGGCCCCATCTTGACTGCACAAGATCATCGACCAGTTCATCGAGCCTACTTTTGGCACTGCGCTTAGAGACTAAGACACTGTGGTCGCCAACGCGGGCAACGCGCCCGACATCCTCCTGAGCACCTTTGCTGATGAAGTGGGACCGCTGGTCACGCAAGGGACCATCAAGGCACTGGGGGTCCCCCTCTACTGGGCTCCCGGTGAGTGACTGCTGTGTCTATGTTGTGGTTCACCAGTGGAGAGGTCATGGGGTCATATGCAGCAGCGAAGTTGGTTGCGGCTCGTACTGCCACTGGATGCCTGTAGTATGAAATCAGACGGCGTCTGGGCTCTGTGTACATGCGCAATTGCAAGCTGGGCTCTGTGTACATGCGCAATTGCAAGCTGCCCCCCACTAAAAAAAGGGGGGCATGTGTACTTCAAGTACATGATGGACCACCCTGCCCTGGAGTTCTGCACAATTCTGCAAGAAGCGCCTGGGGTCTCTCAAACAGTAGATCCGGTTGCGATGCCGCTGAAATTGCCGGTTGCGATGCCGCTGAAATTGCTGTGATTGCGCTCCTGCTCTATGTGCGCCCAGGTGGTCAATGCAACGCATTTCAACCTGTACGACAATACAGGTCGAAATGCGTTGCATTGACCACCTACAGGTCGAAATGCGTTGCATTGACCACCTGGGCGCGCATGTAAATTGTGATGCACCTAATGAAATATGAAAATAATATCATGACGTGTGCCTTCAGCATTTATGTCAGTGATTTGCCAAGGAAAATCACACTACTTCAGCGAACAATCGGCGCTAACAACAAACGAGATGGCGCTCTCTCGAGAAGGAACATCTGGACTCGGTCATTCGCATGCAAAGCGTGTGCCTCTGCCGCCTGAAATTTTTTTTTTTAATTATTCATAGTGACGCGCAAGCGCGCGCGCACAGCACGACGTTCGACGGCCATCCTGAGTTTATCGCCTTTCTGAGTCTCTTACAGCACGATGTGATTGAGTAGGGGCGGCTGCCGCGGCGCCGGCCGCATGCAGCACACTTTTGTTTCACCACGCGCTGGCATGCGGCGCGCGGCGTTGCTCTTACCCCCGCGTGTTCCACTGATTACGACCCGCTCCGCAGTCTTGTGCGTGGTTGCGTGTCGCTCCTCTTACATAGCCATTTGCCCTTGGCAATTTTGACTCAATACTTCATCAATTATGACCAGCTGCCTGTGCGAATCTTCTTCTGCTTGTCTGCATTCGATGCACTGGCAGTGAACGCCTCTGCTGCTGCCATGTACCCATCTGAAGAGGAGTCCGACTGCAACAGGGTTTGACACCCCGTTCAAGGCGTCATTTTTGAAAATGTGGGCGTTTTACTCGTGCCATCTGATCATATCTCATGATAAATGTCAGTCAAACTGACGCATTTGCACTACAGCTTGAACTTCATTTGCTCCTGTTAAATTAGTGCATTTGACCTTGTCAACCAGTGCTCATTTTCATCATTGTCTGATGAAAGCGTCCTTATTGGATTACCATTATTCTCGGGTGCCATGCGCAAGTTCTCGCCAGAATGCTTCGTCAACATCCAGCATATGTAGTGTCAGCTTGCTGCGGTCAATCAAGACGCGTCTCGCGAAATTGTCATGGGCATTGCTGTGTCCTGCTGAGATGCGCAATCAAATTACAGTACTCATGGGGGGGGGGCACATGGAGGAGGACGTAGGGGAGGATCCCGACTCGGATTCCTGAGATGCCTTTTGGCGGCAGCGGTGTTTGAGTGGTTGTCATTGAGACGCTTTCAGATTGTCACACAACATGTAGATTCCGTACAGCAAGCTTCAAGTTTGCTACAAAGTGTCGGATCGTGCAGGCACATTGCGCAGCAGTCACGAAGTGCAGTGGTTGAGCGAATCTCTTCAGATACTGCCGCTGCATGTGTGACAGCTGTGTCGACACAGGCAATCCCTAAACGGAGTGAGTGCATAACCAAAGATGCTGATGAAACAAAGTGCAGCACCTGCAGCACACCACAATACCTCATCTTTGAACAAACAATGAACTACACAACAGGCATAATGCAGCCGCAAGTCCTAATGCAGCAAGTGCAAAAGGCAGGACCACCTGGAGTATGTACCCAGAGTGCAACCCGACGTCCATCCTGACATGTACTACGCGCCACAACGCACAGAAAAATGGACACGCGGCACTTGCGTGCAGACGCATATGCAGCCTGCAGCATGGTCAACATATACAGCGCGGTTTCCATTGTCTCAAGCTGCAAACGCACCAACTCCACGGAGCCGCCAGGCAAACCGACCAACCGCAACGCGCTTGCACATGTACAGAAGACGCCGCTATCGTCCGTGCCACGCACGCTGCTATCGCTGATATGCCCCCCCCCTCTTCGCCCCACGTTGCCATTGCAAATGTTCGTAAAGGGACGGGGGGAGGGGGGGGGGGGGCGGCAACGACCTCCTCCCGGCATCGCGACCAGCAACGCGCTGCTACTAGCGGGTGAGAGAAAACGCGCAGCGCACGGGGTACGGCTTCGGCTGTGCGACTCAACGGTCGCACGACCACATGAAGGCTGCTTGCTGAAAGACGGGGGCTGATGCACAAGCGGGCGGGGGAGGGAGGGCAGGGGGGCGGGGGAGCCGCGGTCCACCACGACAGCGCGCCGCTGATGCAGGGACGCGCGCCCTAACACCAGGGTTGGGAATGGCGCCTCCGACCCTGGACCTCAGGTCCCACGTAGACTCCGAGCACACGCCAGAGCAGAGCGCTGACACCTCAGAGACAATGGGGGCGCAGCCACAGAGAACCCCCCCCTCCCCCAGGGAACCCCCAAGGAAACCCCTCCCCCCCCCCCCTTTCCTCTCCTCGCTCTACTGCGCGGCTGCTGCCGTAGGCATGGCAGAGGGGGCCACAGAGGGGGCAGAGGTGGGGGCCACGGTGGGCGCCTCCGTGACGGCCTCACACTTGAGCCCAGCCAGGAATGCGTAGTAGTCGTACCTTTGAGCAGTGTGACCGGGGCAGGGGCGGGGGGGGCGCGGGGAGGGGACGGCGGCGTTGAGCGTTGAGACACAATGAGACACAATATGTTCTGCAGTTCTTTTGTTGGTGGTGGGTGAAGTATGCGGCGTTGAGCGTCCAGGCGCAATGGGTTTTTGTTTTTTTCGTGGGTGGTGAAGTATGTGTTTTGTTTCAGCTTTGATTGACGGGAAGTTTACTTTCATGCAATCACCGCCAGATCACGCTGTGGAAAGCATGCCAGTGCAAATGGCTCTCTCCGGTGCCACGCCATTGACGTGGCGCCCGTGGGGCCCCTGTGTACCCTGACCCTAAACCTACCCCTAACCCTAACACTGATTTCACCCTAACGCGCAGCGCAAGATTATTGTCACCGGCGCAGCGCATGCGAATCCTTCACAGATTGTGCAGGCGCTATCGGAACACACGAACGCCGCGAGTGTTTCGCAGTTCAGTTTGGAGATACTCTGCGCCTGCAAAGGCACAAGTGCTGGGCGGTGCCATAAACGCCCAGCCCTAATCTTAACTGTAACCCTAACCCCGACAACGGCGCAGATTACGCAGAAGTATGTAGCTGCACGAAGCTGGGTGACTTCTGAGTGCATCACGGAATTCCTGTCCCCTCTCCCCCCCCCCGCCCCCCCAACGTGTACGTCCTTGGCTGGGGGTGCGCTGCAAGCTAGAGCAAGGGTTTGTTAGTCTGTAATCTGCCATTAGTCTCATGCACAGCGCCATGGGGGGACGAGGTTGGAACCAGATATAATGAAAATGAATATCCTTATTTTTATTCTCGCTGGTGTACCATTGACCAGTCTGTGGCGTAACGTCAGTGCAAGTCACTCGCTCCACATATGGCTGATTTCTTTGAAGTGGTACTTCTTCAAGGCTCCAGTTGACGTGCCATGTAAGCTCAACCACGCCAGACGATGCGCCGCCATTGCCCGTTTTGGACTGCTTTTGGCCGGAAACATGCCGCAGGCGTGGTTGTACCCCCCCCCGCTAAAGGGGGGGCATGTGTACTTCAAGTACATGATGGACCACCCTGCCCTGGAGTGTACCTCAACTCAATGATGGAGCACCCTATCCCAGAGTTCTGCACAATTCTGCAAGAAGCGCTTAAGGTCTGTCAAAAAGTAGATCTGGTTACGATGCCGCAGCCATGTCAACATTTATGTCAGTGATTTTGCCAACGAAAGGTAATTTACTCCAACGAACGAACGGCGCACTTGCAAAAATACATGCTGCTCTCTCTAGTGATGTGTAAAAGGTAACATCACAATCAGAACCCTGAGCAACTCGTCTTATTGGAGTTAGGTTTGGGAGCTAGGACAACTGATCGTTGCGCCAGCATTGAATGAACAAGTACATTTAATTTACCATACATGTACTTGCATGCTGTTGACGACAGGGACACCTCGCTTGCGGAGCGCAGACTGCACTCCAGACGCGAAACGCTTTTTTTCTTTTCTTTGGTGTTGCATGAGCTTCACTCGGCAGGGCTTTCAGTTCCGCGGGGAGGAGGCTGCTGCGCAGTGTCAACGATGATGTACTGCGCGACACATGCATGGCCAGCTTCGTGTGCGCTGGCTGTTCAGATCTGTAGAGGCAATATTCTACTTTTTCGCACTCGGCTTACAAATTGCAAGTTGCACATGTAAATTGTCGTCCATTACTTTGACCGAAGTTACTGCGACGGCAGACATACGCATGAACAATGTGATGGTTCGCAATAGCGATCCTCACGCCAGCAGATTACGCCACAGACACTGCGGTAGGAAAAAAATTAACCAACAGATGCACCTCAGCGGACGCGGACGCGTACAGCGCGAAGTGCTTTCCATGAATATCAACAGATATACTTCTTTAAATTATCAGTGTCTTTAGCAAAATGGTGCGATCTGAAGTCCACACATTAATTCTTAGAGAGATCAAGTGCGGCGCGTCCCGCGCGCTCGAAGGCCATGAGTGTGTATGATTGTGTTGTACACCGCACCCATTCAGTGCCGGCAAGGGTCATCATCTGTAGGTCAGTGGCGCCAATCAATGAGTGCCAATGAGGTCATGACCTCTAGCAACCCGCGTCTGGTCAGTGCCACCAGGTCAGGGCCCTCATGCGAGGCCGCACATGTCATCTATGCCTGATCATGGCATTAACGATTTACAGATGTGATTGACGGGAATGACACAGGTACATGACAACAGCCTTCGGCACCTCATCCGGGAGCCGCACTGAGAATAAATGCGTGATGTACAAGCTGAAGTCAAAGTAACCTGCACTTGACACGAGGAGTACTCAGCTCAGGAGGAGGTGGTGCACCTTGCCCATGTCCATGCTCACACAAGAGGGCAACAAGTGTGAAAGCTTCTTTTTTGTGTGTCGCATTCCAGCACAGGAGATGCTGCTCAGATTTACAGTGTGCACAGCGAAATTGTACCAAGAGTCTGATAAAGCCATACGAGGCCTGCACAGGTATGTACATTGTACAAGTGACGGTTTTAAAAGTAGGCATTTGCAGGAAATCATGAAAATCAATCTGCGGAGACGGATTAGGATGCTTGGCGGAGTGCCATACCCTAGAAGATCATTGAAATACGAGCTGTTTCGGTGTTTCTTTGCATCATACCTGTGCCTGTCTACAAGCATCAATGAACAGGCATTTTATTGCCGCTTATGTCTATCTTGAGCACACAACGGCGCCAATTCTGCCCCGCTTTCATGCGCTCGGTGACGCGATCTGTCGCGTCGGAACAGTGCAAAACTGAATGCAGGGTGAACGACTAGTCATTAGTTCATTGAAAGCAGAATGACTACTTGCTTGAGAGACACTCATCAGCGCAGAACCCGTAAACGGGTCTCCATCAGATCAGAGATTAAAACTCCGCAAGCTTCGTGTGTCGGCAAATTTGTTGAGACGCTTGTACGGATGGTCGTGCACCCCTCACCTGCAGTAGACCAGGTCGGCCGCAGGCGATTCTGCGGGGTCCTCCACGTTGAAACATTGCTTAACCGTGGACTTGCTGAAATCGATCGCGTTAAACCAAGCATCCAGCTGCTCGCACGTCGTCAGATCCGCAGGCTTGGGCGGGACATCTCCCTCCTTGAAACAAGCGGCGCAGTCCGGGTCCTTCTTGCATGCCCGCTCCTCCTTAGGACAGACAATGTAGTTTATAGCCATCGCCCTCTGCACGGCACCACAGGGTGTGGATTTGGGTGAGCAAACTGCCAACAAAAATATACATGCACTTCAGCAGCGACATGATGCCGTCCACAGGCACAGCAAGCAAAGTTGAAACGGAGAGCACCAAAATAGGAATGCACACAGCGGCAAAGGTGAATGCATCAGCTCAGTGGCCAGCCAGCTACACATAGCACTCGAAGAGACCTAGAACACAGCCAGCCATGTTGTACCATACCTTCAGCTCAGAGGGTACCGCCTGAACACAACAGGCGCCCAGAAGCATACCGCCGATCACAAAACGCGCCATGCTTTCCTCTGCTGCTTTCAGAGGCGTAAGAGAGCTAGGTCGGTGTGTGTGGCGCAGGTGGAACTTCGGCAAAATTGCCCGGGGCTACGCTGAACGTTCTGCGCGCCAATTTCAAAACTTGCGCGACTCGAGCGACCGCCAGCGCTGCCGATCTTCGTGTCGTACTTGTGCTGTCCACTTGCCGCAACGCACAGTACGTGGGCTTTCCGTTGCTACACGGCGAGGTGAGGTCAACCTTGACCATGAAAACTCAGAATCGAATACGTTTATTCCCCCATCTCGCCTGGTCTCACATGCATGCGTGTGTGTGCAAAGCTGTCGGCGCCCCGACTGCGCAGTCGCTGGAGGAGTATTACCAGGCTCAGCCCAGGACAATCATACACCTGCAGTAGAAGTCAAAACCTCAGAAATAAGTTGTGTGTGTGCCTCGGGCCCCAAAGATCGGGCATGAGGTGCAGAGACGGAGATGGTCATACCCAGTACAGTACCAGTACACTCCATGCGCTCCTTGCTGAGTCCAGGTTCCATGAGTGCTCGCGTGTGGCCCCGATGTCCACAATAGTGGCGGGCACAACATTGCTCGTTTCACATGGCGGCATGAGTGCGCGGGGCGCTCATGACGCAGCGGCGCAAGTGCCACCTTCCTCGCGGCCACAAGCAGCGACGCACATTGCCTACTGGCAAAAGCGGGATCTTCAAAACCGGCAGCATCGAAGTCCATACCACCTCCTCTAAAAGGATGCAAGTATTGTCAATATTATGGTTGTATTTTCAGTCATTGAATGCGGGCTTCAGCAGGTCATACCGTAGCAATTGCTTAAGCAAAGCGCTGGACCCGGGCAAAGCGCTGGACACACGCGTACGTGCAACCACTGCTAGCTCATGAGTGGCAGGCTGCACGAATGCCGGCGACAAGGACGGGCCTGCTGCTGAAGTGACGGCAGACGCAAGGACGGGGAACAAAACTGGATGTTTCAAGCCTTGAGCACTTGCAGCGCGAGAGGTCCCTTGCCAGTGCTACTACGACCGTGACATACTCCAACAGGTCTTACATGAGTGCACTCGGTCATATTGTGCGGACTAACTGCGGCAGCACGCCCAGACGAGCCCTGAGGGTGGAGCCTCTGCAGCGAAGCTGAAGCATGGCGCCACGGGACCGAACAGGCCCAGCGCCTTTGCTACTGTAATGCTGTGAGGTCAGTCGCAGCTCAGCGCCACCTCGTCTGGTTCCGGTCGCAGCGGCGCAATCACACAGTCTCCGCGATGGATCCCTGCATTTGTCACAACGCCCTGGCTCTGACACTGTCATGCGTGACGACATGTGCTGATGCTCAGTCCATGGACATGTCGGTAAGCGCGCGGCCTGGGGTGTCTCGCCACTTCGTGAGACTGTGCAGGACTGTTTTGTACAAGGTCGAGAGGTCCAGTGCAGTTCAACACCAACAGACACACATAAGAAGAACAAAGCACAAGGCTGTTGACGTGGTCAAGATACGTACTCCGAAGCATTGGCATTCTGTGGAGAGGGGGAGGGGGGGGTGTGTATTCCCCTCCCTGCTCCTGGGTCCGACCACGTTTGCGCCTATGCTTTCTCCCCCCCCCCCCCGTGTCCACCTACTCTTGACCTCGAGAAAATAGGCGTGGGTGGGTGGGTATTTTTCTCGCTGTACGGCTACTTGCTACGTTATTCTCCGTTGGCTTCCTTGCCGACAGAGATAATGAATGCTACTACCCACGTACTCAGATCGCTGAGCACTGGCACTCTCTGCATCCAAAAAAGGGCGTTTCTGTCCACTACTAGTCTAGGAACGCCGACCTTTGTCATGAGATGCCAAGTCCATGGGGCCAGGTGCCGTCGCTTTGCGGCATGCAATTTCAGCTACACTGTGCAGCATTTGCCGTTGGCAGACGCTGTGTGGTGGGTATGCGTTGCGATGCGCTTCTCGCGTGACTCACAGTTTCATGGCGCCAACGCGCTGTCCGTGTCAGCCAGCATACGGTCTTCAATTGCAGCTGCTTAATGCAGACGTTGAAATGCACAGATCCACGCAGCGCTGCGTGCTAACAATTTGAAGCATGGGTTTCAAGAGCACAGAAAGCGCCATTTGAAGCACAACGCACGTCTGCTTGGGCTTCGAGCAACGTGCAGGCTGTAAACGAGTAAGAGCGCGCTGCGAGAGAAGCCGATCGCGCCTCCACGTTGCACACTGTGTCGCCCGCATGTGCGCAGGGCTTCCGAGTCGCTCGCCATAGAGCAAGTGCAGCAGCACAGTGTCACAGAGGAACTGAGATGCGTTGGTATTGCAGTGTCAGGTACCGAGACGCGTGGCACCGGCAACACCTAGGGTCACAGCAGCAGCAGCGGCTGTCACCACGCAAGACGCATGCTTATGCACTCAAGTTTTCATACATTGTGCCCCTGGCTTTCAAGCACTAATTTCACAACCCCCGCGCTGCTGCTGCCACGGCACGTTAGCGACCGCCCACTCCATGAAGCGCCGCGTCTCCGCCGCGCCCGGCGCTATCGACGCCCCGAATGCGCCGCCAGCGCCGCTGCCGCAGCCGCCGCCGCCGCCGCCTCTACAAAACTCAGTCAGCTCACAGAAGCGCGCTGCCCAGTCATCGCGCGCGGCGCCGGCGCCCGCGGCGGCGGCGGCGCGTGCGCCCAGCAGCGCGGCCTCTCGCAGCGCCGCGAAGGCATGGCACGCAGAGAAGTGGCGCGCGGCGCAGTCGATGTGGCGCAGCGCCTCCGCGAGGGTGTCGGGCTCGTCCGCCTGAGGCGGCCGGCGGGTCAGGGTTGGCGTGCAAGGTCGGGTTGGGGTAGGGGTCAGGGTTGGAGTTCGGTGCAGGGTTAAAGCAGGATCAGAGAGCGCGACTGGCGAGTCATGAAGCTGCACTGAGGTAGGCTTGTGATGAAATTGGGGTTGGGATGAGGGTTAGGGTTTGAGAATTAGGCGGCGGCGGCAGTGCGGCGCGTTTCAGCACCGGCGCTGGGGGTGACGCTCTCGCCTGTTGCAGTCTCATGTGAAGTGACGTGAGGGCCGCTCGTTGCGCTTGCGCGCGTCGGTGCGTGCGCATCTTATGACGAGCAGCAACGACATGGCGCACGCTCAGCGGTATGCTCCTGCTGCTTTGCTACATGGTGTGGGATTTTACTCAGGGTCGAGTGGGCCGCGAGAGCCGTGCACAAGGCACTGACAGCAAGCAGAGCATGCACTCGCTCCAAGACTGGTATTTGTCAAGGCCCTGGGACGTGTCATGTGCGCAGGCAGCAGCACACTGCAAAAGTTGACAAAAAAACGAGCCACGAGACGCAGTGGTGTGTGCTGCACATTGCCTCTGTGGCAAAAAGGATCTTACTGCAAGCAGTGCGCGCAAGCTCTGAGAGCAGGTGTTTGAACCTCCAATTGTGTGCCGTCCATGAGCCCTCGTCCTGTGTGGAACCGTGCTTTTTTAAAACACCTGCTGATTAAAACTACGATAACAAGACGTGGCCGTGCGCTTCACGTGCGCACGCTGCCTGCTTCGCATACTTCAGATGGCGACAAGGGGCTCTGCTCTTAATCTCGAGCACCGCAGACGACACGTGCATCCTCTGACCAACAAAGGCATTGCTACTCGAGGCATCACCCACCTTGTGGTCATCCTTTGTCTTGTCCAAAAACACTTGATACTCAACCGCAACCGACACGTGTATGCTCTAACTAGCCATTACGAACCTTGTCGTCGTCTGTGGGCACGTCAACATGTGCGCGTTTGCGCTCGAGCGCTGCGACCATGATGCAGCCCTTGGCAGCACTCAGATGGAAGTCGCCCTTCTCCATGGCGCTACCCTGGAGCAGAACCTGCAAGGGTACGGAGACAAGGGCAGACATTCACCATCAAATTGTTGGATTATATGGCAGTTGCATCTCATTGCCGTTTGCACGCTTGACGGTTACAGCAGTTACACTTGCCGGAACACGGACTACAATACGTTTCAGTTCTAGCAGTACACGACTGGCGTCAGTCTTCTGTTGCATTCATTGGTCACCTTGATGCTGCCTCTGTCCGTGTGGAGCAACAGGCTGGTGAGCAGCAGCTCTCCATGTTGCAACAACGATGCCGGTGCACAACAAGTGTCGCAGCTGTGAGGACTTTTGAAACAGGTACCGCCACCTTCTGCATTAGCTTGCATCGTGGAGCGCTTGCTCACGTCAATGAAATGCAAAGAAGTATGTGCGAGAGCTGCAGCAATGAGGGAAGCTGCGCGCGTCACATTCTGCAGTGGTGGCTCAGGCTCCCGTTGGCATGTCCAGTACCCAAAAAATACGATTGCAACGCGACTTGCAGCCCTGCAGTGCACTGCAACAACCACACGCGCATGCAAAGTCTCGCCGCAGCATCACCAAGGGCATCCGCGTCATCGTGTGGCGCGGTCAAGGGGTTACATACTGCTGATGAGTGTTGCGAGCAGTCACCGCGCGCCAGCGCTCGCGCCTGATTTCATGTGCGCAATGACGCGCGTTTGTGATCGAGCTTTTCTTACTCACAAATCCATTCCTATTGTTGCATCAAGAGCGCTTGAGCTGCATAACCACTGCGTAACTTCTAACATGGTGAACTGAGAATCCTGTCCTTGTGATTGTTGCAAATTCTTTTCCATGCACGGCTCCGCGATCTGCCACCCCAAATACTGCTGAACTTCCATGCGCACCTGGCTCTCGACGCCCCCGAACAGAATCATCGCGCGCGTAGGTTGGCCCAGTAGCAGAAGCACCTTGCCAATGCCCACCAGGGCCAGTGCGTGCAGCAGATCCAGCGTGTGCGCCTCACACACCGCCAGACACTGCGCGCAGACACACGGCGGCGGCGGCAGTAGCAGCGGACACATCAGGATGCATCGACTCGCACCATGTCATCGCTGATAGCTACGTCAGCACCAGTGAGCTCCTGCTGGACGATGAAAAAAATACGGTTCTGCGCGCAGCAGGCCGTTCTGACTTGTTGAAGTACGCAAGCTTGACTGGTTGCGTGATAGCAACGTGAAGTGAGCGCTGTTGCGAGGCAACACTGTCGAGCAGTTCTTTTGACATACAAAGGCAAGGACGTTGACGTTAACAACTTCTTGACCTGGTTAGCTGCTTGAAATTGTGCCACGGTGTCCGCGGCCGTCTGCACGCGTTGATCATGAGCGCACCGTTCATTTATGTATGACTGCTGGTCGCTGCTGCGCGCCCTGAATGCACGTCCGGCGTTGGGACGCCACCGCGACGCTTCATGTTCAAAATGATGGTTACGTGCAACATGATTGCTGAACTAATCTACACGCGAAGAAACGCTCTGCCGCAGCTGCGTGCCTAGTCCTGTTGACCTTTGCTATGCGAGCAGTGATGCACACAAAGAAATACTGCTGCGGTGCCCTCGTCTCTTAGAGCATCTGGTCGTAACACCAGGTCTGTTCCCCGTGTAAGACTCACCTGCAACAGAGGCTGGAGCGCCACCGTCGGTTCGCTGGCCGCTGCGCCGCAGACCAGCGCATCCGCCTCAGCGAGCAGCGCCCTGGCGCGCACCTGCTCAGCAGCACAGGCATGTAGGTATGCTTGAAGTGCGAGTATTGACAGCATGCACGTATAGTTCATTGTATATCAATGAGTGCCTCCGCCTCAGCGAGCAGCACTCTCGCACGCATCTGCTCAGCATCACAGGCGGGTAGGTATGCTTGAAGTTCAAGTATTGACGTATATGCATATGCAGATGAGGCGCCTCTCCCTCAGACATCAGCGCTCTGGCGCGCGCCTGCTCAGCAGCACAGGCATGTATTGATACATGACCTTAGCAAAATAACGATGGAGTGTCACAGGTAGTACAATTGTATATCAATCGGCGCCTCCGCCTCAGCGAGCAACAGCACAGGCATGCAGGTTGCATAGAGTTCAAGTACTTAAGGTTTTCACATGGCCAATGAGCGCCTCTGCAGCGCGGTGGCGCATGCGAGCTCAGCAGGACGACATCAACAAACTGACAACACCGCAAGAGAGCAGAAAGCGAACGATGCGCAGGCGCTGCGCCGCCGCTGCGCCGCCGCCGCGACACAGCCTCCTTCCACGACAGACGACCGCAATCACGAAATCGAGGGCACAAACCGCACGCGCGCGAGGCAGGTGACGCATCGGCGCGACCGGCGCAGCCGTCAGGCAATCAAACGACACAACCGCATGGGACGACGGCATATGAATGGTGCGCGCGAGCAAGCGCGCCGAGCGCTCACGGGCGCGAGCGCGAAGCCGCCGCGCAGGCGCGCGACCGCGAGCGCGTACACCACGCACCGACGCCAGGCCAGGCCATCAATCACAACAAAACTCGCATGGGGGCACCCGCAACAGCTTGGTACGGCAATGCCAGCTGCTCCTCGCCACCTGCTGGCCTCTCTCAGCGTGCCGACCCTGTCGGTACAGGTCAGCCGTTGCGTCGCTTTCCGGCGCGAGCGAAAAGCCGCCGCGCGCGCACGGCACAGCCGCCAGGCGATCGAAAACGACACAACCGCATGGGACGTTGACATGCGAATGGCGCGTGCGAGCAAGAGCGCCGCTCGTCGCTCGCCGGCGCGGGCGCGAAGCCGCCGCGCAGGCACACGTACATCGCACACCGGCGCAAGGCCAGGCAGTCAGACAAGTCAGATTCAAATGGGACGCGCCCAACAGCTTGCTACGTCAATGCCAACTGCTCCCCGCCGTGTGATAACCTCTCAACTTGCTGACCCTACATATCAGTATACGCCCATCGCTCACCGGAGCGAGCGCGAAGCCGCAGCGCGCGCACGCACAGCCGCCACGCACTCACTAACGACAAAACCGCATGGGGACAACGGCATATGAGTGTTGTTTGCGCGCTGCGCACTCATCGGCGCGAGCGCGAAGCCGCCGCGCAGGCACGCGCACACCAGCCACACCTCGCGCATCCCGTCGATGTCGAGTGAATAGCGAGCGTCGAACTCATTCAGGCAGGCGATCGAAACCGACAAAAACCGTATGGGACAGCGACATGGAAGTATATAATGTTCTTGCGCGCTGAGCGTCGCTCACCGGCGCGAGCACGAAGCCGCCGCGCAGGCACGCGTCCGCGAGCGCGGCGCACGCGCGCGCCGCCTCCGCCCAGCGCGCCTCCGCCGCCAGCTGGCGCGCGTGGCGCAGGCGCGCGCGCCCCTGCGCCGCCGTCACGGCGCCGCCGCCGTCGCCGCCGCTGAAGGAGACGCCCCTGCGGCGCGCGGCGGCGGTGCGGCGTGAGCGAGGAAGGCGGCAGTGGTGAGTGGGATCGCTGCGCAACGGCGGCCGTTGTGGAATTGGAATCGCAGCGAGGTCAGTCGGCGGCACGGGAGACGCTTGACGCTGTGCCGATAGCCGTCGCCGCCGCCGAAGGAGACGCCGCCGCTGATGCGGGAGAGGGTAGGTAGGCGCGGTGAACAGGATCGCAGCATGAAGCTCAATTGCAGCGAGCGGCACGTGACAGAAAAGGTGATTGTCGTGGCCCGCGCAGAGGCGAGGGGGCTGGCGCGCGCAGGCCAGCATACCCTTTCAGTATACTTTGAAGTACATGGTATTACATACCCCTTTGTCGCCGCCGCCGAAGGAGACCCCCCTGCGGCGCGTGCACACATGCGGCACGGCGTGAGAGAGGAAGACAGTGGCAGTGGTGAATGGGATCGTTGCGCGAAGCTGGCCGTTGAGGATCGACTCGCAGCGACTCACTTGGCGACTCACTTGGTGGCGTGCGAGGCGCTCAACGCGGTGTCAACGGCGGCCGGCGTACGACAGCAGCGGCGGCGCTTTCCTTGCGCCACGTGCAGCTTGTGCTGAGCTCCACGGACAGCGCCGAACCTTAACTCTAACGCTGACCCTAGCCTTAACTTCAAGAGGACGGGTCCGAGGCCGGCTATGTGCTGGCAGTGCACATGACGATGGTAGGCGTTTTAGGGTTAGGGTCAGCACCAGCGGCGGCGGCGTGTACTGGCCAGCTCAGCTGCTCAGCAGCACGGGACGGATGCAGCGTGACTCGCGGTCTGTGCAAAGGCCAGGGAGCTGGGGCGCGCAGCAAAAGGGTTAGGGTTAGGGTTAAGGTTAGGGTTAGGCGCGTGTATATGGGGTACGCAGGCCAGCGTACCCCTTGCGTATACATACCCCATGTGCCGCAACAGCCAGCGCAGCACGCGCTGAGTATGCTCGATGGTACCGCATGCGTCCCTTGAGGGGTGCCAAGCAAACGCAGCCGGTGCCAAGAGTACGGACGATGGGCCAGAGCGCACGTCATATTTGCAAGCACCAGATACTGGTACACAGCCGAATCAGTAATTTGATTTCCTTTCGTAGTGAGTGATTATGTGAGTGACATCACGGCACATGGTCCACACTGCTCATTAGCAAAAGTCAAAGAGCTGCGGCATACATATGTTGTTTCTACTGGCTCTTCTGAGGGGCGATTCTTCTGTATGCAGTCAAACACGCCTGCATGGTTACGCGGCAAGAACGCGACAGAAGCCATGGCTGATGCAGAATCCTCATCCCATTCGGCCAGCCATGCGGCCTACACTTTGCCATGTGTACGCGTTGAAGTGAACAGTGACTCTGAGCAGTGCGCCAACCGTACCTTGTTGTGCGAGCTGACCTCTGTTGAAGACCCGCTGTATCCCCATCGATACATATACATATATGCCCTGCTTTTCAGAAGCGTACATGCGACTGTGAGACCGCCTATACGGTATGTACCTGAGGAGCCCCTCCATGGCGCGCGCGCCATCGACATCCCCCCTGTTGAGCATCCACTCGTGCAGCAGCAGCAGCCGCGCCTGCCGCGAGGAGCGCGCACGCAGCGGACCGGGCAGCGAGTATACATGCACTTGGTCTGTAAGCCCGGCGGCGCAGAAGTGAACATGTACATATAGAAGTATAAGCTATAAGTAGGTACACTTGATTGCATTTTCACTCTTTACCCTTCTCACGCTCTTCCCTGCTGCCCTCTCGCTGCGCTCAGTCCACAGTGGTATAGCCGTCGGGCGCGCATTCGATGACTGCATCGATATCACAATGGAAGCAACGTTACAGCAGAGTGCTGCACTTGATGATGATGATGATGAGGGCTGCAGCGCCGGCACGCAGCGTAAAGAACAAAGCCAAGGGCGCGACTTGACACGATGTGCTGCTCCATGGATCGATGTGTGAGCAGCCAGCGCCGCCAACTTCAACCCTCTGACCCAAATAACACAGAAGTATTCTCGAGAGAGCGTCGCCGCTCACCTGCTGCCAGCATGGCCCCGACGCAAAATGGCGCGCGCAGCCGGCAGCCGTAACTTCAACCCTAACCCTCGTACCTACACAGGCCGTTTGGGGAGCGTTGCCGCCGCTCACCTGATGCCAGAACGGCCTCGGCTCGAACGGCACGGCGCCTTGCGCAGCCGGCACCCCTGACTTTAACCCTGACCCAAATAACTTCAATGAAAAGTACTCTCGGGAGCGTCGCCGCTCAGTTGATGCCAGAACGGCCCCGGCGCGAACGGCGCGGCGGCGTGCGCATCCAGCAGCGCCGACTTCAATTTTGACCCACATAACAGCGCTGACTTCAAACCTGAACCAAAAACTTCAAGTAGAAGTACTTTCGGGAGCGTCGCCGCTCACCTGATGCCAGAAGGGCCCCGGCGCGAACGGCACGGCGGCGTGCGCCTCCAGCAGCGCCGCGAGCGCGGCGTGGTACACGCACGCGCCACCGCCGCCGCCCCCCTCCTCCCCCTCCTCGCCGCTCAGCGCGCTCTCGACGCGCGCAGCAGCGAGCAGCTCGTGCTGCTCCAGCGTCACGTGGCGCGCGCCGCCCTGCTGCGTCGCTGCCGCCGCGGCGGCGCGCGCGGCGGCGGCCTGGCCGAAGGCGCCGTACGCCGCCGCCGCCGTCTGATGGCGGCGCGCGCGGGAATGCGGTGGCCGGGGGGCGGGGCGGGGGGGGGGGGGGCGTCAGTGAGACAGCGGTGCAGCATGCTTCCGCGCTTGTGCGAATGATGCGAGCGGACGCCGTTGACGCGTCGCACGGCGACTGTGACAGCACCGAGGGCGCTCTACTCGCAGCAGCGGCGGCGGCGTGCGCACGAATGCTGTACACTGCCGCCGGCGTCTGTCATAGGCAAGTCATTTCTGCAGTTGACCTGTTGTAAACTTCAACCCGTCCTGCGCGGCGAGCTGGCAGCGCTGCGTCCAGGCCGTCAGCCGAGCGCCGCAGCCGCCTGTGATGCCGCCATCCATGACTGAGTACGGCGGCCTTGGCGCCGCCAGCAACACGGACGTACACGCAGGCTGCAGACGGCTGCCGCAGCGGCGCCGGCGCGGGCAATCGCAATCACGATCATCTGATTGCTAGTTGTGCATTTCACTGGGCATGTCCTTATTGATTGAACGCCTTTACGAGGAGTCAGAATTTCCAACACTTCAACTGAACAAACGTGACTTGTGCGTGGTGCAGCGCCTACGGTAACAGACAGCAGCAAGCAGCTGATGGCGTGCGTCACAACGCTCAGCTGTGTGACCCTCCTCAACTTCACGTTTGCACTCGACGCACTCACCAGCAGCCGCTGCTGTGTGGTGTGCCACAGCAGCCGCTCCAAGCGCTTCTGCGCGGCCCTTTCCTTCGCATCTTACTTCAACTTCAAAATTGCACTCACCGGCAGGCGCTGCCGCGTGGTGTGGCGCAGCAGCGCTCTGAGCACTTCTGCGGGCACCTCGCATCAATTCAAAGCTAGCACTCACCAGCAGCCGCTGCCGCGTAGTGTGCCGCAGCAGCTGCTCTGGCCGCTTCTGCGGGCCCGCCGCGGTTGCGTCCGCGGGCTGCCCCAGCGCGGCGCGGTAGTCGGCCTGCTGCGCGGCCTGCAGCGCGCCCCACAGCCCCCGAGTGGCGCCCTCCTGCGCAGTCAGGATTATTGAAGTAATCAGAAGTACGAATTTTGCTGTGACATACTGTGATGAGCACCGCAAGGGGTTGACGTTACTGACTGAACAACGTGCGATAGGCCTGCTGCGCGGCCTGCAGCGCGCCCCACAGCCCCCGCGTGGCGCCCTCCTGCGTTGTCAGAATCATTGCGAACATGTTGTTTCGGTTCTTGCTGCTGGTCGTGACTCGCTGACATGAAAGTCAAGAGAGAGGTTGACATTCAGCTACTGAGGAATGTGCGCGATTCGTGCTGCGCGGCCTGCAGCGCGCCCCACGGTCCCCGCGTGGCGCCCTCCTGCGCGCTCAGAATTATTCAAGTAGTTGAAAGCTTTGCTGGTCGTGACGCGCTGTGATGGACATCGCAAGGGGTTGACATTCAGTCACTGAGGAACGTGTGCGCTCGTGCTGCTGCGGCCTGCAGCGGCCCCCGCGTGGCGCCCTCCTGCGCAACCACAATCATTGAAGTAGACAGGGATTTTGCTGGTCGTGACTTGCTGCGCAAGCAACTGATGCCCAATACAACCAAAAAAAGGGCCTCGCTCAACTTCAAATGGGGCCGGGGGTTCGTAACAAATGCAGGCTGCCCGAATGCACATTGGCAGCTGCTGCGCCAGATCCATCGCTCTCATGCAGGAACGTATTGCATGCCATGGCCATGTTCGCCACCAATGCCAGCAGCCATCGCTGTGGCTATGCAGGACGTGGTGGTCAAGCCTAACCCTAACCCTAACCCTAACCCTTTGGTCACTCAGATAGCAGCGATCGGCTAAGACTGCCACCATGATGCCTCCTTCTAAACACATGATACCCCCCCATGCGAATTTCACTCTTGGGCCTTGGTCAACGTACTCAAAGATAACTGGCGTCACTCACGTTCAAGTACTTGTTCACCTCTACATTTCGGGTGCTTGTCAACCTCTACTTGTGAAGAGAACTGGCAACACAAACATCGCTATCATGGGCACCTGCGCTGCGACCGGCGCCGCGGCGGCGTCGCGCGCCATCGCCATCGCCGCCGCCGTCGCCAGCGCGTGCAGCTGCAGCTGCGCGGCGCTGTCGAGGCAGCGCCGCAGCACCTCCGCCGCGCGCGCAGCGGCACTCCCCGCTGCGTAGCTGCAGCGGACAAGAATCAATGCGGGGCTGGATTTATAGAAGAGTTTTAATTTAGGCGGGCCTCTGCGTTGGTGGCGGCCGCACTGCAAGCATCTTCCGCAGCAAGGAGATGGAAAGAAGTATGTGATGGTGGCAGCGCTCCCCGCTGCGTAGCTGCAGCGGACGAAGGAGAATGTGGGCTGGTGGTTGTAGTGGTGTTTGGATTTGGGCGCTACGCAGCGGGCAATGAGAGTGTGGGCTGGTGTTGGAGTGGTGTTTGGATTCAGGCGGGCCTCAGGCGCCGGTGGCAGTTGAGAGACTGGCGGTCGCGCTGCAAGTACCTTCAACAGCAGGGAGACAAATGGAAGTATGTGATAAAGTACAAGTGCTGAGACGTGCTGCAGGAGCGGCGCCGCAGCGCCTCTGCAGCGCAGCCCGAAGGACCCCGTACCATTCAGCTGCAAGGAACGGGGTACCATTGAGGTTCAAGCCAGTCTTGACCCTTGGTAAAGGTCGTGGCAGCATTCAGCAAGCCGCGAGTATCGAAACGAGCCATCAGGTACGGCAGCAGAGGCGCTGGACTGCGCGTTGATGCAGCGCTGCTGCAGCGCCTCCGCCGCGCGGCTGCAACAGCGCTCGCCGCCGTGCTGCCGCAGCAGCAGCGGTTGTGGCGAGGCGTGCAACACGCTCGTGTGCATAGCCTATCACATTGTGCTGCAAACTGAAGTCTATGGAGCCCAAGACCTGCCGAGCTGGCGTTTGTGACGGCATCGCATACGCCTCCGCTGATTGGGTCAACCCTGACACCCCGCACCGCTACCCCCCCCCCCCCCCGCCACCTGTACATACCCCTACCCCTGACCCAGCCCCAGACGTACCAGCTGCGCAACAAGAGAAAGAGGATGAGGTTCACCTGAACCCTGATCCAAACCCAACCCTGACCCAGTACACACCAGCTGCCGTCCCTTGCGGCGCCGCGCGCGTCCTCGTTGATGAGCGCTGGCGCCACGACAAGAAACCATTGGAGTAACAGGCTGACAGGCTGGCCTTGACCCTGAACCACAGAGTAATGGGGTTAGCCGTAACCCTCATCACGACTCTACCCCCATTCTCAATCCCAACCCGAAACCGGAACTTATCCTGAGCGTGCCTACCCTTGGACTCGCCAGTTGCCGTCCGTGGCGGCGTCAAACACGCTGACAGTGACAAGCGTCGGCACCACAACAAGACATCTGAGTCAAAGCATCACGACAGGGCCAGAGTTATAGGCTAGCCCTAACCGTATCCCTAATCGCAACCTTGGCCTTATCCTCAACTCAAAACCGAACCTCATCTTAGGCCTACTCTCAGACTCACCAGCTGGCGTCCGTGGCGGCGTCGCACGCGCCCGCGCAGCCCGTCACCGCGGCGCCGCCCGCGAGGTGGCGGTGCAGCCACGCCATCGCGTGCGCCACGCAGACGTGGTCGCCGCTGTCCTGAGGTGGCGCAATGAGCGCGGACGACGCAGCTCAGGGTGGGCGCGGACGGTATGTATGTGTGTGTGTCATATGTACGTTAGAGCAGTGTACAGCCATCGCGTGCGCCACGCAGACGTGGTCGCCGCTGTCCTGAGGTGGCGCAACGAGCGCGCGCGCACGGACGGCGCAGCTCGGGGTGGGCGAGGACGGTATGTATGCATGTAACATTGTGTACCTCCATGCGTAAATTATGTTTATGCATGCGCAACACCGCATTTCTAACAGCCCGAGGGACTCCGTTCTCTAGAACTACCTACAGCCGTACTGCGGAAGGCTCATAACCGTTGAAAATGCGGTGTTGCGCATTAGCAAAGGCAGCAGAGGAGGCTGAGATGTGTCGCCAGACCATGGGTGCTGGGCTTAGTAGAGTGAATATTACCAAAGGCACAATGCAGAATGTAACCGTCGATCGATAGATGTAACCGCCAAGTAACGCACATTCACGAGAACACGCCTGACACGTGCTATGAAACTGCTGGGTCTGAACCCCCCCCCCCGTACCAGATGATTGTCACAGAAGCAGGAACCGGTCCATATTTTAACATGCAGCGCACACACAGAGTCTCGCACACCCTTGCGCGTCACAGCCTTACACAGTTTCATCAGCGCTCAGCTGGCGAGACGACATTTGCCTTCCAGAGCACGCTCTCGAACGCCATCCACGCACCACGACAACAACACCATCATCGGCCGTTGACAGGATTCTGAATCAACACAATGGTACGCCTTCGCAGGACTCTAAAATCTAAATGGGGGACTTTGGGGCAGCGCCTCTTGCCTGTGCGATGCGCAGCGTCTCGCGCAGCGCGGCGGTGGCCATCTCGGACTGGCCGAGGCCGCTGTGCACTGCCGCGAGCCGCAGCACCGCGTACGGCAGCACGCCGCGCACCGCCCTGCGCCACGACACCGCGCATAGCAGTAGGTGCAGAGCGATGAAGATGGTGGTCTGCAAGAAGTGCTTACAAAATAGAGATCTCTTGATGGCATACATACTGCATTGTACTATGCGCAGGTGTGGCCACCGGTCAGCAACGGCAGCACGCCGCGCACCGCCCTGCGCCGCGACGCCGCGCGCGGCAAAGAAGGCACAGTTTGAGGTTTACAGGCGCAGTTGAGGTTTGATGAGGCGCTGACGAGCGGCACGAGCGGGAGTTGCAATGCGACATTCAGTCGACAAGGACGCTGCGCATGGTACCGGCAACGATTAAGGTACAGTGCAAGTGCGTGCAGCAGGCGCTGCTGAGCGCTGCTGAGGCATACGCAACGCCGGACTCGTGATGCGTAGCCAGCGGAATGATGGAGACACTTGAGGTATGTCGTGGCGCGCGGCAGACCTGTGAGATCAACCTGATCATAGACAATATACATACTGCATTGTTTGATACGTCGGAGCATGTGCAGGTGTGGCCGACGGTCATCAATGGCGCGCGCGCATCCCTTACAACAACATCGAAAAGAAACCGCCGGGAAGCTCCACGACTGCGAGATGCGACTGGCACTCACTCAAGAGGGCGCTGTTCATTGAAGGCATCATGGCACATACGCAGGGGGATACGCAGGGGGCGGCAATGCCGAGGCGTGCGGCGCAGCAGCGCCAATCCCGACGCCGACCCTAGCCCAGACCGCTCAGCTGTTGCGGGCGCGGCGCAAGTTGGTGGCGCAGCGTGCGCTTCGGCTGTGCTTGCGCGCCACTATTTGCAGCCGCCCCCCCTCTCATAATTACCGTGCATTCACAGTCAAATACGCACAAGCAAGAGCATGCAGTACGGACCCCCCCCCCCCCCCCTCATTACTACCGTGCATGCGCATTCGAATGTGCACGAGGCAGGAACAGGTGCATGCGGTATGGACGTGGCGCTGTCGGGCTTACTCACGCAGGCATGTATGTATACGTCTGCGGGTCAGATCAGTCCAGTCACAGTCATATCGGGGGCGGTGGGCGGTAACATCAGCCCTGCATTCGCTCTATTTGATCGCAATTAGCGGGGTTCCGAAGTGGAGTCGGTCATGCACCGTACACAACACGGTGAAATGATATGTACATAGACAATATAGTGTCTGACTCGTGGCCAATGACTGCAGCAGCGGCGACCACGGTCATTGGTGGAAGGCACCTGCGGCTAACCATCCCTTGTCACCTAGAGCTCCACGATCATTGGTTCGTTTTCATACGACAGGGCACACACCTGGCGCTGTCGGGCTTGGCGGCGGGGCCGCCGCGGCGCGTGGCGTAGTCAAAGTAGCGGTGCAGCGCGTGCACGGTGCCCGCCAGCTCTCGCTCCTGAAGGTACCTGATAGGGGGGTTGGGTAGGGGGTTGGGTCAGGGGGTTCGGTCAGGGGGGCGGGGTCAGGGCATTGGGTCAGGGGGTTGAGTCAGGGGGTTCGGTCAGGGCATTGGGACAGGGGGTTGGGTCAGGGGGTTGGGTCAGAGGGTTGGGTCAGGGGCGGGGTCAGGGGTTAAGTCAGAGGGTGATCGGCATCAACACACCCAGCCTGAGAGAGCACGGGAGAGAGAACTGATTTGCAGGGCCGCCCGCACGCGTCAGCACTCATTGTGGGATGACTTGGTGCAAGACTCGCGTGGCAGTGCGGTGAACTCGCGTTACAGTACAGTGCACTGTGTTGCAGTACACAGCGTGACCGGCGGACCAGCCATGCCTGATGCGGCGAAGTCAGCATCTCGATGCGATAAACCATCACCCGGCTGAGGCTCTGCACAAGGCTTCTGATGACTCGCAGCTATGACCAAAAGTGCAGACCCGATTGAGATTCTTCCCGCTCGGTGTGCAGCGCGCACGACGCAGTGCCCGGCCCTCGCACTGCTCGCCTCAAGCGCGTACGGCATTGAGTCTTTACACACACTGCGTTTTGATGGCGCGCTTGGCTGACCTTCCCCGCGCATGTCTGACAGCCGCAGCACGTTTCCAGTACGCAGAGCATACTTAATGCTAATCCAACATCATATGGTGGCATTGTTTGACCCGTGGCCAAATGCACAGCAGCGGCGACCACGGTTATTGGTGGGGGCACTCAATTTGACGGCCACCACACTTTGTCACCTAGAGCTCTGCCATCTTTTGTTTCGTTCCCATCACTATCCCAAGGGACCGCGCTCGCTCTCGCCTCAAGTGCAGATAGAAGTGAGCGTGCGGCAGACATGTCGGCGGAGACGCTTCCTCGGGGAGGGGGGGGGGGGGGGGGGGCATACCCTTCCTAGACCTCGCCAGAATGTGGCAGAAACGTCTAGGACAGGTGCATGACATACCAACACTAATAGCGCAGACGCTCACTGACGGGACTGCTTCATATTCAAACAGGACCGCGCTCGCACTCGCCTCAAGTGCAAGTAGAAGTGCGCGCGCGGCAGGTCCGGGTGCACGTCAAGGAACGACTGCACCTCCGCGTCGACCGAGGGCGCGTCACGGCGCCACTCGGGCCCCTCCTCGACCCCCTGCGCAAGCCCCTGGTGGTGGAGCAGCGGGAAGAACATCAGGAGAGGCAGGGGGGGGGGGGGGGGGGGAGTCATCAGTCACACAAGTGTGATTCAAACTGTTGCCAGAGCTGCGAGGGGAAACTGATGGGGCGGGGACAACGATGGGGCCGGGGTTGGGGGGCGGGTTGCATGGGGTCACAAGCGCAGTGAACAGAGCGTTGCGACGCTGATGCGACCTTGCGCATGTGTGCGCATGTGAGCAGGTCGCGCACAGAACCCCCGTTGCATTGCATGAGGGCATGCATGCATAATGAAACTGGAAAATGCTTTGGACCGGTGATGGCCGCCAGCAATGGGACGAGCGCCTCACAAAACGGACGCCCTCTTTTCTTGCTTACGTCGGCACGCAGCGCGCATCCGCATTTGCATGTCCACCCGCCCGCCCCCCTATGCAACACTCAAGACGATCCCCTCAAGGCGTTGGTAAAGCTGACGTGTCTTCAGATGGTTCGATACTATCAACCAGAGTGCTGCTCGTCAGCGAGCATCCAGCGCCCCACCTGCAGGCACATCAATTTCGTCAACTACCCAGGACGCTGGCGTCCAGGGGGGCGCCGCCCGGCCCGCCCGCCGTTGTTAACAAAGCATGTGTGTCTTCTAGTTCCAAGAGAAGGCCCAGACACTGTGCATCGCCGAGCACCCAGCGCCCCACCTGCAGTTGACTACACCTGGACTGGGTCGACAGAAAAGACATTGACGTCGACGGAGGCGCCGCACAGCCCGCCCGCCCGCCCACCCCTGCTCCTGACGCCTATACTAGTCCCAAGATGAGGACCAGAGACTGCGAATAAGCAAGCATCCAGCGCCCCACCTGCAGATACATCTGGACTTGATTGACGGACAGAACACTGGCGTCCACGGGGGCGCCGCCCGGCCCCCGCGCGGGACCCGCGACGCTGCGCTCCGCCCTTGACGCGCGTGACCCCACGCTCGCAAGGAAGGGGGTCGCGCCGCCGCCGCCGCCATTGGAGGTGCGGGGGTAGGGGCTGCGAGGGGGGGGGGGGGGGGGGGAGGGGGAAGGGGAGGTGGGGGGGAAGAAGTGGTCAGCGATGACGGGGTGGGTGGGTCGGAGAGGGCTTCTCGTGGGAAGGCGGTTGGTTGGTTAGCGACCTTTGTTGAAGTGTGAAGTGGCGCGTTGGCTGACGACTAGCATTGCAGGCAAGAAATGATGGACGTCTGTCTGTGCGCCACGCAGCCTGCCGAGTGAGCGCAGCAGTGAAAAGCTGTGCGTGTCTGCGAGACGGCGCTGCTGTGCGACGGGGCCACTAGCCCTGCCCGCCGCTCGGCTGCGTTCAGACTGCAGTGAAATAAATATATATTCTGGCGCACCAAGCAGAACATGGACGTTGCGCAGATCTCCTACCCTGACATGCGTCCAAGAAGACGCGCCAGGTGCTGTGCTTAGTCATGCAAAGTCACTCATGCACAGTGCACACGCCATCACTCACACCATGCCGTTCTCACACGCGCTCCACGCATGTGAGATGGCGATCGCAAGGAGATGGGGAATTGAGCGGCGCCCGAATCTGATTGGTAGCTTTCGAGTGACTGACAACGTACTGCCAACTGCAAAAGCACCTGCACTGTTTTTTTTCTTGAATGTTAGTTGAAGATGAAGTTGAAGTGTCACCTGTATCGCTGTAGCCGGTGCGTGTGCGGGGCCGGCCGCGCTGCGCTGTCCGCCTAGCAGAGGGCGCAAACACGACATCATCAAACAGAAATGGTGAGTGCTGGTGGGCGTTGCGGTGTCAACGGCACCACTAACCTCCAAGCACGACCAATCGGCGCATCAGTCAGGGCATCTTGCCCTGAGGCAAATAGCGTCATGCTCGAGGTTCCGGCCACTACCCGGCGTCGTGATAAATGCGCCTGCTCTGTACACACACCAGATACGCACCAACATACCGCAGCGGCGCAGCGCTTGTGACGCAAGGCTACAAAGCTATGTAGACAATGCACACCTTGTGCGGCCACGCTCTGAGGATCTGCGATACAGAAAATTGCATGCAAGCATGTCGGAAGCGAAGCGTCAGCACCGGACTGCCCTGGCCCTCCTCCGACATCGTGTGCTCCAGAGGGCACACGATGGCAAAAGCACTCCAAACCATGAACACCTCACGAGAGCTTGATTTGCAGCCCAGAGACCATGCCTTGCCAAGCACCACTTCATGACTGGTAGTGCCATCAAATATCAACTGCACACTGGAATGCGCCAGCCGCAAGTGCGTCACCAGCTCCTCTTATAAATGCAAGTGCGCTCTTGTGTGCGTGCACTACCGCAAGTGCGTCCCCAAGTATGAGTACGCCAAATGCGCACGTGGGGCGTGCGCGCCCCCCCCTCTGTGCACAGTAACTGCTGTTGCATCGCTCACCGCGGAGTCGTACGCGTCCATGGAGCCCGATGTCACGTCCATGTCGTCGCCATCCAGGCCGATGCTGCTCACGCTCCTGCTGCCAGGGAATTCACACTCATGAGTGAATCAATGAAGAAGCATGTGGATGGCGACGCCAATGCTGCTCGCGCTCCTGCGGCCAGCGAATTTACACTCATGAATGAATCAACGAAAGAGCACGCGGACGGCGATGCCGATGCTGCTCACGCTGCTGCAGCCAACAAGTCCACATTCGTAATGAATCAGCAAGTAAGCACTTCATGGTGCTCAAAGAGAAAGGTCGGCATGGAATCGACAGCAGGCCCGCAGTTGTGCTGCTTCCTCAACTCACACGTTTAAAAAAACTCGCAGTGATCATAGTTAGCCCCATTTCAAAACGTGCTACTGTACGCTTCGCGCATGCGCGCACAGCCCGTGCAGAGCCGCAGACCAGAAACTACAGTTCAAATGCGGCGCAGCAGGCAGAGCCAGCATCACTACCACGGGCGAAGCCTCGTAGCGCAATGGGCACCGCGCAGCGCGCTGAGCGTTTAGAACGCTACTGAGCACTGCCACTCAGAGCAGTGGCTCCGCAGCGGCACGCGCGCGCAGCCGCCCCCCGCATTCCGCAAGGGGGCTCAGATGAGAGCTGCAGCAGAGCCGTACTGACGTGCGCAGGTGTACGCATGTACCCACTCGCAAACCCTCCCCCTGAGTCGAGTCTTTTGTCAGCAGACATTGGTTGCGAGGGATAGACGCAAGCGCTGCAGCAGAGCCGTACGGACGCGCGCACGTACACGTGTACCCACTCGCAAACCCTCCCGAGTCGAGTCTTTTGTCAGCAGACATCTGGCGAGAGGGGCGGACCGGCGGTAGGTAGGTAGGTGTGGCTCTGACCTTCTCCTGCCGGCGCCGACGCCTGACAGCCGCGCCCTGCTAGGGCTAGTGCCGCTCGGATCCAGCCCTAGCGCGCTGCCGTAACTGGCGGAACAAGAGAAAGGCGAAGAACCCGGCGAGCGCGTCGAAATCAGTACCGCAAGTGATGACCCCGTGGGGACAGTGACGTACTGCTCTACGGGCATGCGTGAGAAAAAACATTGTGTGCTCCCTCAAGCGCATGAGGAAATGCCACCAAAGATCCAAGGTGTCTGCTGGACGATATGACTTTGAAGTGCTTGCTTCGACAGTGACCACTGCACGGTGATGCATTGGTGTCAGCGGCAGGCGCAACGTGGTGGTGCTGTTTGCACCAGCTTAAACGGAAGCTGGAGCCGCTGCGTCGAACACAGTCATGAGTATGCTGTTGTGGCGTTGCGCTCCTTTGCAGCGTAGCCCCGAACCAAGAACAAGAACCTTCACAAGACAATTGCAGCGTGTACGCGCGCTCACTGGCGCTGTCACCATCACAATGTGGCGGCAAGTTCAGTTGTTCACCCAGCTGTGCGCAGATCATCAACTTGGTTGTAGAGAGCAATCACTTTCGTGATGGGGTTCTTGGAATGCGTCGATTCATATCCCTAGAACTGGCATATGAATCGCAGCAGCCATGTCTCGAATTCCCGACCGTAAGCACTGCGCACTTTATACTTCTGAGGTTGACGCTCCTAGCATAACCTGAGGTGCGCCCCGGCAGCGCGCAGGTAGCGTATGCCCTCACAGGCACCGACATGGAGTGACTGTAACCCTGCCCCAGCCCTAGGCACTGTGGACTTCCTATTGTTGAAGTTGACAATCCGGGCTTTCACTTGTTGAAGTTGACACTTGGGGCATCGCCTCAGGCGCGCCCCGGCGGCGCGCGCGTAGCGCGCGCTCTCGCTGGCGATGCTGCTCGCATAGAGCAACTGTGAACCTAATCCCAAATCCCCATCCCAAGCACTGTGAACTTTCAGTCATTGAAGTTGACGCTCCGGGCATCACCTGAGGCGCGTCCCGGCGCGGCGCGCGTAGCGCGCGCTCTCGTTGGCGATGCCGCTCACGTCACTCCACCCCGAGGGCATCTCGGCGCCGCCGCGCACGTCTGCTGGCTCGCAGCACGGAGGCAGTACATCAGTCTGGCTCAATGATACGCAGCGCCGGGTTCACAGGCGGCGCACACGCCCTATCTCCGTAGCACGCAATAAGACGAACTTGAAGTATAGAAATCACGCAAGAGGCATGTCGGCGCCGCCGCGCACGTCTGCGGGTGCACAGCAGATCTCACGCAAGTACATAAGTGGCTGAATCAATGGTATGCAGCTGGGGGTATGTGTGCAGATGGTGCGCGCGCCGTTCTCGGTTTACGGCGCAACGAGGGGAGGAGACATTGGTACGTCAGCGCCCCAATGGCCTGCAGCACGGAGTACGCTGTTTGGAGTAGTTTGTGGTTGTTGAAGTGCATGTTGAAGTACACCTGATGACAGTGTGCTCGAGTTGGAAGCGCATGGGGGGGCGCCAGCGCGCGCGCCCGCTGGCGGATGCTCAGACGCGAGCTGAGCAGGCGACGATGCCCCAGGCGTGCGCCATGGGACCCACACGCATGACAGGACCGGACAACGCATTGCCGCTTGCACTGCACATCTGTGCGCGCCCGCGTGCGCCGCGGGCTAGGCTACGCGCAGTACTCCGCACTGATCTGTTGTACTTTACCTCCAAATCCTTGCTTGGGTACAAAAACTCTTTGCAGTTATCAATCGTTGCTATTTCCTCTCCGTTGTTAATGCGCAGCCCCACCGCCCCTATACTACAGCTAACGGCGCAAACAGACGATCGCGCCGCGCATCTGCGCATTTCCACCACTCTAGCTCAGGGCGCCACAACGCAGCACGGCTTACGCGTTGCAGATACACGTACGATGCACATATACACACAATTTCTTAAAGATTACACATTTCATTATATTGTTTACCAATCAGGACTTTTTCAACACCAAAAATGAAATTTATAAACATACCTGTGTGCCGCACAGCGGACTGGTGCGCGCCCACGGTCGCGGAGTGCGCGTGCGTGGCCCTGGCGCCAACGGCAAAGGACGCGTCGAGCGCCGGGGTGCGCGCCGTGTACGCCGACACCTGCGTGTACGGTGGCACCGACGACATGAGATTAAACACGGTCATCGGTGGAAGGCATTCATTTCGACAGCTAACCACACCTTGTCACCTAGAGCTCTACGAAGTGAGATTCGTTTCGCGGCGTGTACGCCGACACCTGTGTGTACGGTGGCAACGGCGACAAAGAAAAATAAATCAAAGATTGCCGCAGCAGCGGCGACCACGTTTATTCGTGGAAGGCATTCCACTTGACAGCTGACCACACATCGTCGCCTCACCACATCTTGTCACCTACATCTCTACAATCTTTTGGTTCGTTTCCATAAGATGGTAGATCCAATACCAGCATCATGCAAGTATGGCGGGAATGTATGCGGCGCACCGTGTTGACATCAGCGAAGCGGTACGTCTCTTGTTCAATCAGGGTGCAGCAGCCAAGTTGTACACCCGCGCTACGACACATGAAATTGGTCAAGATTGGTCACGGACATCGTGGTGGCGCGCGCCCTGCACGCCGCCACCTGCGATACGCGGTGGCAGCGAAATGAGAAATCAGAGATCCAACACACGAACCAGCATCATGTGAGGATGGTGTGTGTGTCACGTACGTGGCTGGAATGTATGTGGCGCTCCGTACCAATATGCGGCGGCAGCAACGTCAGCATGACAGATCAGCAACCGGTGCGACGTGCAAGGACTTGCGGCGCGCGAGAGCGCCGCCTAGTGCTTCTGAGTTCCGGGTTGGGAACCGCGTGGTGCGCGACGCGTGCAACAGTGCTCAGCGGCGCTGCTGCGCATGGCTAGCACGTCTAGGCGCCGCATCAGGCGCTGTTCAGCGCTGCATCGAGCGCCAAGTACGTGGTGCTGCGCTAGTGCAAGCTGGCCAGGCTGCGCGCGGTACCGCATGAACACTATAACTTCTGCATCCTGGCACCTGCAGTACAGGGCACTGGTAAATATGGAGTTGCCTAATGTTGACAGCAAGCTAGTTGCGCAGCGCTCTCTGCGGGTGGCGGAGAAGCTGGAAAACGTGCAGCTCACAAACAGCGCAGGCTTTCGCTCCAATGTTGCAGAGCGGCTCAGCGCATCCATGATATCTCGGGACAGCATACGAGCTGCAGCGCGCCAGCTGGAAACCTCGTTGACTGCACCAGAAAATCTGCATGCAGATATGTATGTAACGCACACCAAATCGAACATGGCGCGCACCTTAACTTCACGTCAAAGCTTCACGCGCCCGTCGCGCAGCAAGAAGTGCTTGCCATTAGCGCAGCCTGCGCTCGAACGCAGCGGACGCGGCCATGCCAATCGGTGGACGACGCCCGAGAGTCTTCATTCTCCAACTTCAAAGTTGAAGTAATGTCAGCCGCCGGACGGCCGCCACAGCTGGTGAGCCACGTTTTACAGAAATCAGCTTGCTGCCTGCCTAGCTGCTGACGGTGGGGGGATGCCAAGATGCCGAGCTCATCCTGGCAGCGGGCCGACGCCTTCTGGCACAAGCAGAGCACCACCGCCTTTGACGGGGTTTCGCGTATTTTTGGCACAGTGCCCTGGCAACCTTGCGCTTTCAGCAGCTGCGCAGGTAGCTGAGCTGGTTTGTGTAGGAAGTGGAGCACGAGCTGTGGTGGCCGCCCGGCGACCGAGGACCATTGGTCTTCACCCACCAAGTGGCATGGCCGCATTCGCGGCAGCCTTAGAATCACAGGCTGGGCTCGTGGCAAGCATTTCTTGCCGCGACAGCGAGCAGGTGAAGCCCTGACAGGACTGACATGAAGTTTACTGGTGTGCGCCATGTTGAGGTTGGCGCGCACCATCGACTCTGCATCCGAATCGCAACATCGACTCTGCATCCGAATTTGTCTGCTGCATTTGCACTAGCCATTTCATTTGGCCCGTGGCGATGAGAGACAGGTGCCCTAACCCTAACCCTAAGTAAGTTAGAGTTAGAGATCGCCGATGCGCTGAGCCGCTCTGCAACAGGGGCGCAAAAGGTCTGCACACGCATTCGCCGCACAATGGCCCCTGCAAGCGACAGCACCGGAGGCGTGTGCCCCCTTCCAACTGCGGTGTGCGTGTGGCGCAGCGCAAGCGTCGCAAAAGCGGACCCTGCTGCGCTCTGAGTAATATCGCCTCAAGAAGTCATGGTTCGGCTGTTGGGAAATGTCCTGTGGTAACTGATGCCGCACTCAACGCTACCGCCAAATGGCATCTCGTTTTGCAAATGTTTGTTGAACTTGAAGATGTCCGGTACCCTCGGATTATGCGTGTTTGAGTATACAAGCATGTACCGAATGACTTGACGACAATTCTGCGACGCAGGCGCAACACTGCCAGGCGCGTCCAGAGTGCAACTTGAACATAGAGAGCGTCAGCCCGCAACACCACGAACGTCACCTGATCGAACAGCGTGCTGAGCCTGCCGAAGTGCTGGCTGTCGCAGTCGCTCAGGAACTTTCTGAGGAAGATGCCGAAGAGGCTGTCGGGCGTCATGTGCAACGGCCGGGCGAGGCCCGCGTCGCCCCCCTGAACATTCGCAAGCGAGTGTTGAAGTTGAAGATGTCAAAATGGCTCAGCAGCGAACGCGCAGATGTGAAAGTAGCGTGGCGTCTGCAAGCGAGTCTTGAAGTTGAAGATGTCAGAATGGCTCAGCAGCGAGGCGCATGTGTGAAGTAGCGTGGCGTGCAAAGGCAGGCCGGCCGGGACCCGCGTCACCTTCCTGGGATGTCCAAACGCAAGCGCCGACGTCGACGACGTCAGTGCCTCAGCAGTACACAGGCGGCATGCAGATTCTAACGGAGCTTCGTGCGCGTTTTGAATGCTGTAGAGCATGTCTCAAGATAGCGATACGCGTTGTGATGGCTCAGCGGTAATGAACACGTTGTAAGGTCCAACTGAGCTTCAAGAAGAACGGAGGGTCAGCAAGGACCTCAGAGCGCCCTTGCTGCGCACCGGGTTAATGGCGGCGCAGGCGCAGGCCGCAGGGACGCAACAGACGACATGCAGACCGCCCACATACGAATGCGCTGCGGCAGTTCAAGAAACACAAAGTTGTGCACCAGACAGGCTTCGGGACACACGCAGAGCAGAAGAATCATCGAAGAGGCTACGACCGACGGGGTGGCGTAGGGCGTGCTGAGCGATGCTGCGGCACGAGGTGAGCGATGTTGGAGCATGAGCTGAGCGATATTGAGCCGAGCGATGGCATTGCGCGAGCTGAGCGATGTTGCAGCACGAACTGAGCGGTGGCGCGACACTGCGGGGCAGCGTCGTAGCAGGACCTGACCGATGGCGCAGCGCGAGCAAGGACGATGGCGCGAGCATCCGGCGCACTCACCGCGGCAGCGGCGGTCAAGGTGGGGTCCGGCGGCGAGAGCAGCGCCCTCAGGTAGCTGCACAGGTCCACCAGGTCGTCAGGGGACTGCGCGCACAGCGGCAGCAGCGGCGGCGGGGGGGGGGGCAGTACTCAGTGAGTAAATGACACACCTGGCGCTCAATGTGAGCCGCTTTGTGAAGTACACAGGAACGCGGAGGAAGTGGTGAATGCATCTAACCCTACCGCTGCAGGGCGACAGCGCGTGGGCAGCAGCGGCAGGAGCAGCAGCACTCAGAGATGGCACACATGGTGCCTCGCTGTGCGCGGCCTTTGCAACATGAGCATCATAACGGAGGCGGCAGTACATGACTTCAACCCGGCCGTTGTCAAGCGACCGCGCCCGGGCAGCATTTCCGGGCCGTGTGGCACCCGGAGTTCGCCGTGCACTGTTGCGAAAACCGCTCAGGTAGCCTTAGGTATCTCTAACCCAAATACCAGCCCAAGCCCTGAGTGGCCTTGCAATCCTTCCTCGATACGTGGTCCTAACCCCAGGGTTACGGCGCGCAGTCGGCGTGCGGCGGTCCGGCAGCAGAGAGCGCATCCACGGAATAAGCTGAGCGCTGTCAACATCCCGCGCGCTGCGAGAGGTTGGTTCTAAAGTTGAGCAGCATCGCACAGCTCGCGGACGCACCGGTCCGGCCCTGGGTAAGGGTTAGGGCTAGGTGTCTTCTGGCCACAGCCTTGCCCGCCGTCCAGCGCGGCGGCCCCCGCAGCATCGGTCCGGAAGGAGCGTCACCCCTTGCGGCTGTGACTTTGACCAGAGAGCCACCAGCTGCGCGTTGCGAACGCCTTGGTCGAATGCCTTACCCACGGGCATGGCACAACCGACACGCGCCTCTGAGATCTGCAGCCATGCCAGTCGTGTGCCCGGTCCTCCGCGCATTGCCGTGCCTAGGCTCAAGCTTTCAAGTCTCGCATCCTTTAGACCCACCAGCAGCGGCAACGAGATGCCCCGCCCAGCCTCGCCCCGACGGCGAGCGAAGCGCACACGCGACACCCTGCGCTGATGCTGCGCTACCGTCTTGTCGATAATTAAGGTCACTGGAAGGCTTTTTTGTTGGTTTAAACGCCAGCATAAAAACATAGGACACCCTTTTAATTGCTTCACCAAAAAGATGTCCACCCCATATTTTATTGCTTCAGCAATGAGATGTTCACCCCTCTTTTGTGTGCCACACAGTACCGATACTATGTCACGACGATGTTCACTCTGTCAAAGCAAAGCTGAACTTGGTCGTGCTGGAGCTGGGCCATGCGGTGCTGCTGTACGTTGCTGCGGGACTGGCTTGAAACACATTCGGCGCTGTTTAACAGCTTCGACCTCTGCTCTATGGAGGCCTAGCACTTTTTGCACAGGATGCACGCGGACCCTGACAAAACTGGCGAGGGACGAAACGTTTTTCTGCGGCGTTGTTGGTTGGTTGGCGGCGACGCGAGCGCGAATCAATTATGAAGAAGAACGAAGTGCATTGCAGTCGATCTGTGTAGCCTTTTTAAAACGCGTCCACCCCTTTCAATTAGCTCCGCAAAAAGCACGTCCACCCCCCCTTTTTACGCGGAAACAAGAAAGCCGTCCAGTCTCCGCAAAAAGCACGTCCACCCCCCCTTTTTACGCGGAAACAAGAAAGCCGTCCAGTGACCTTAATTATCGACAAGACGGTACAACCCATGCTTCCTGGAGGTACACAGCTCACCTGCACATGCACCAGCTGGGCCTCCAGCCTCTACACCTGCGCTCACGTGCTACGCGTCATAACATTTACTATGCACTTCTCACAATATTATACACGTCTCACCTGCAAGTGCACCAGTCTGGCCTCCAGTCTCTCCGCGACCACCTCGCCGTCCCCCCCGCTGCCGCCGCCGCCGCCGCGCGCCGTGGCAGGTGCGCCGTCCAACTGTGACGGAGACTCCCCCAGCGCTCCGCGCACTGCGTCCAGCAGCTCCTCCAGGCCCTTCTCTCGCGCTTGCGCCACCTGTCGCATGGCGTACCAGCACCATGAGCGCCTGAACGCGTGTTTCAGAACTGCATTTCGAACGCATGCACAGCTCGTGAAGCTGGTTGGCGTCGCCCGTTGACGTACTTCAACTGGGCCTCTGCGATCAAGCTCAGTTTGCTGCAACGCTGCACGCCGCTGCTGCCGGCGGAAGCGGAGCAGTCAGCGTTGCCTGCAGTGACAATGCTGCACTCCTGCCCGTCTGCAGCACGACCCGCTATCACCTTTAAAATTTTGTCATGCGGACTGTGAGGAACATCATCGCTGTGCTTGAGCTAGCCGTGCAAAGCACTGGCCTACCATATCACCGCCATAGGTGTGCCTCCTAGTAAAGGTGATTCATCGATGACCGCAGCACATAATTCAGATGCTGTTGAGCTCGCTTGAGAAAAACACAGCCATCTGCACATGAGAACTGACTCGCCTGGTCAATTTCGGACAGCAGCAGCGCTCCCAAGCGCTGAAAGCCCCGCAGACCTGCAGTACAACGTTGCCACAAGGTCAATGTAATTGCAAAACTTGTACTTGTGTGCAGCATTTATTCTTTTTTGCAGCTGGCGGTGATACTTGCATTGGTGCATGCTTACTGGCAGGAAGTTCTGTTCTTGATCAGCAACAGCGTGGCAACGAAAAATGCTGTCCTTGATCAGCAACAGCGTGGCATTCAAGGTTGTATAAGCCAGCGACTGTAGGGTCTGCTTTTCCGAGGCAGTTCAACTGTGCTGCAGCCAGACAGGCCAGGCGCAAAAGGAGCAGCGGCATGCAAACACAGATGCAGGAGAATTTTGTCTGCAGGACCGTGCAGGCCTCACCTATCTGCAACAAATCGCCAGGCTCGGTAGACAACCTGTACTCCCCTGGAGCAAATTCTACTCTTGGGGCTACGAACAAGCTGATCAGGACGCACAGAGCCAGCTTGTGAGGGCTTGCCCTCTCCAGCTGCGGCAGCCTTCTTGATGTCATGCTGCTTGCCGCCGCTGGGCTTCTCTCAGTGCAATGGATCCATTCGGATCCAGGTTGAAGTTCGATTTCTGCGTTGAAGTTTGATTTTCTGCAACTGTTGACCAATCCGGGAGCAGGCAGCGATAACCATAGGCTTCCGGCATCAGCGATCGAACTGGTTTTTCATCTGGTACCTCGAGCTATGATCAGGGCGCTTTCCACAGTGGCGGGATCCGCTGCGCAGAAGTTGCAAGGGCGCCCTCTGAGATCTGTTCTCTACACACCAGGTATGTGAGACGATGATCCTTAGCTAGGCACAAATTCTGTCATTTGAGTACTATCGTATGCAGCTCTCTAATCTGAGCTCCAAGCATACGCCTGAGGTCTGCCTTCAGTGATTTACGCCATCAGGGCGTGAATGCACTGAACCGAGCCATGAGCCAACTCCATAGTATAAATCCCATATACTTCTTGAAATGCTGTGTGTATTCTTAATTCAATAATGAATCAATCACACCTGGTTGCAGCAAGCACTGCGATGCAGATTCTGACAAGTATCTGGTGCCTGCTGCAGCTGGCGTTTTAATGCCAGAGTCTGAGAGCATCTGTGAAAAGGTTCAGAAGGCATCTGCGAGCAGCAAACGGTGAACCCCCAATCTCCTTTCGCAGTTCATCCTCATCTCTTTATGCCTGATTGCAGGACGCAGCCACCCGCGCCCGTATACATGCGTAGACACATGCAATAGAGAAGCACGCAGCTGAACGCAAATCAACTTTCGAGAAAATGTGCGCAAATCGCCGTCCCCTGCGCACACATTTCCGGTGCCAGGCTTTGAAAAACACCTGGCCAAGGTCAAGACGTCCGTGGCAAAGCGCACGCTAATTGAACAGTATATACTACGGAGCCTCTAATGTGAAAGCACGCAAATAGACTCTTGAACTCGCGCACGCATTGCTGCCCCCCGTGCTCACTTCTGGCTCCAGGTTTTGGAAAACACCTGGCCAAGGTCAAGACCTCCGTGGCAGACTGCGCGCTGATTGACCTGGAGGATGGCGTGGCGCCGTCGTCCAAGGTTGCCGCACGCAAGGCTGTGGCGGAACTGGTACGTGGGCTACCATGTGTGAGTACCACAGCGGCCGCATGCACTGCCTGCTGAGGAATCTAGCCCTGAATGGGTGGGTACAAGCAACATCGTTTACTAGGATCACAGCGGCTGCATGCCCTGCCCTGAAACAGCCCTGCTGCTGTTCAGAGGACTGCGCGCTGATCGACCTGAGTTCCCCGCACCAAGGCTGTGGCGGAAGTGGTACGTGGGCTTGATGATTACATGGATGTATTGAAATCACACTGGCTGCATGCCATGCGTTGTCAGCTGAAGGTACAGCCAAATTTGCAGTGTAGCAAGGGTGACGTCTGATGCACGGAATGAGGCGGCTGCGAGCATCCAACCCATGCTTTTTCTTGCTGTTGCTGCTGCTGCTGCTGCTGCTGCTGCTGCTGCTGCTGCTGCAACCTGTGTCTCCTACTCCTGCAGTTCCAAGCGGGCGGCCTGTCAAACAGGATGCTGACGGTGCGAGGCAAGTGACACACCAGCTACTTTAAGAACAACTGTTGTTGAAGTACATGTTGTCAGCCCTGACTCTGCAACGCACGCAAAGTTGGTGTGCCCCAACCCCTTTGTCTCACCTTGTTGAGCCTACTATCAGAAATGTGTAGCAGAGCGCGGCCTTGAGTCAACCTTGAAGCACTCGGATCCGGACTCTCTCAAAGCCTCCATGAATAGGTCAAGCCCCCTCCTCCTATGCACTTCAAAAAGACCTGGCTGGTGCAACTTCAACTTGAACTTTCAGCGGCTGTCTGCACAGCGACTTAGCAGTTTCCGGGCGCGTGTCTGCTTCGTCCCTCGCAGTGAACGGCCTGGACACGGAGTGGGGCTGGGACGACCTTAAGGCGGTGGCCAAGCTGGAGCGGGTGGACGCCATTGCTTTGCCAAAGGTCAGCTGACAACTCTTTCTCGCTTGGCAACTGTCAAGTATTATCGTCATCGAAAAAAGTTATTGTTTGATGTGGTGAACTTGGCGATGAGCTTTGTGTCAACGCGGTGGCCAAGCTGGAGCGGGTGGGCGCCATTGCTGTACCAAAGGTCAGCTGAAAGTTCGCTTGGCAATTCAAATTCAATGCCGCAATAGTATGGTCATCAGTTGAACTTACAGCATGAAGTGGTGTACCTGTCGACAAGCTTCACCTCGAGGCGGTGTCCAAGCTGGCAAAGCTGGAGCGGGTGGACGCCATCGCTTTACCAAAGGTCAGCTGACACTGATTTATGTTCTCATGAATTCACAATTGCCCTGTTTCTTGTCAGTTTAAGTTATGATTGTGCATTTAAGTTATGATTGTGAAGTTACAGTATAAGGCTGTGGCTAAGCTGGTGCGGGTGGACGCCATTGCCTTGCCCAAGGTTAGCTGACAAATCTCTCCGGTTGGACCACTGTCCGTCAATGTTATGGTCATCAGCTGTAGTCATACCTTCGGCTGGGTTCGTTGTCCATCAACGCCGTGGTCATCAATAAAAGTGGTCATCAGTTGAAGTAACATTTGTCGGTTGAGGTCACTGCCCATCAAAGTCATCAATTGAATTTATGGATGTCTATTGAAGTACAGCACGATGTGGTGTACATTTGCGACAAGCTTCACGGCAGGCGCTGCGGGGAAGTGCATCACGCTACAAAGCGCATGGAAAACAAAAGCACATGTGGTGCTTCGGACAGCCACAAACCTCTCCCTTGCATGCTTGGCAGATCATGTGACAGCATCTATTTGACAGTTCATCATGCTGCTGAGGTGAATTCAAAATTGTTTCACACACCATCAGCAAATTGCTTGTCGCAGGTGTAGCCACACCATTTCTGTCACGCAAGTGCATTGTGCTTCCAGCTGGAAGCATATATTGTTCAATTTAGTGACCATGTTTTAAGAGCAAGTACTTGCCTTGAACATGTCTATTCATATGCTGCACATCTGTCTGTGCTCTTAAAGCGCACTTTTTTTATGCACATTCAGCGCGTTGTATCATGTTAGTAGACCCAATAGACATACAACGTGTAATCGTCGTGCAATCGTCGTTCCGCTGGGCAAATCGCCGGCACACGTGCACTAGGTGGCCGAGTACCTGTAAATGCCCTCGAAGTCCATCCCTCTCGATGTATGCACATTCAGGGTGAAGCTTAGCATTCTATAGTACATATAGTACATAGTACATATGAAGTACACATGCAACACGCGCTCAGTCTGTGCAGGTCAAATCGCCGGCACAGGTGCAGGAGGTGGCCTCGTACTTGTAAAGGCCTCCAAAAGCCCAGCCCTCTCGACGTATGCACATTCGGGGCGCTTAGCAACCAATACACATGCAACACTCATTCGGCTGCGTGCAGGTCGAATCGCCGGCAGAGGTGCAGGAGGTGGCGGCGTACTTGGAGAAGGAGGGCGCCTCGCAACACACCACCATATGGCAAGTGACACAAATAGGGTTGGCATTATATCAGGGTTACGGTACGGGTAGTGGGGCTTGAGTTAGGGTGATTTAGCTTGAGTCAACACACCAACATGTGGCGAGTGACACAACTAGGGTTGGCGGTAGATCAGGGCTATGGTTAGGGTAGCGGGGCTTGAGTTGGGATGCCCTGGCTTGAATTAACACACTACCACATGGCGAGTGACCACTTGGGTTGGCAGTAGACCAGGCTTAAGGTTTGGGTAGTGGGGCTTGAATGAGGATGCTCTAGCTTGAATTGACACACCACCATATGGCGAGTGACACAAGTATGGCTAGCAGTAGATCGGGTTTGGGCTTGGGTAGGGTTGGGGCTTGATTTAGGATGACTTTCAGGATCAGAGGCACCTGTTTCTTTGGGGAAATTCCCGACTCGGGTTAGGAAACCCTGGCCGTAGCCTCAATCTGCATCCTCACACTTCGAGCACACTACGATATGGCAAGTGACACTTTAGGGAAGGAGGAGCACAAACCCAACCCTAGCGCTAACATGAGTGCTCGCTTGTGCATCATGGTGATGCGCACGCTCCGTTCCCTCCATGGCAGATGCCCGCGCTGGTTGCGTCTACACTCTCAGTTGCTGCTGAGGCAGGTGCAGCCTGCTCGCCCACATGGCGGAGGCGGCGCTCAACAGGTCATTCAGCAGTGCTCAGCCCTCACCGGCTGTAAGATTGAACTTAGGGCTAGGGCTAGGGTTAGGCTTACAGGTTAGGGTCAGGGCTAGGGCTGGCGCGGCGCCGCACTCGTGAATGTTCCGTTGTTCAGGGGCGGAACGCAGCACCGCATGGCATGACAGCCTTCTTTCTGTTCTAGGGCTGTTGTGTGTTTGGGTGGTAATCGCGGCATTTTCTCTCTCAGTCACATCAAATGCGCTTGCAACAGACTCCCCCCCGCCCAAATCTTGCAGTCACCAGCTCCCCGCCCTCACTCCCTCGCAATCACATGCCGATCCCCCCCCTCCACTGCCTTGAAGTCACCCCCGCCCCCCTCCCCCCTTCCTCCCACCCCCCCACAACGCGCAGGAGCCTGATAGAGACCCCCAAGGGCGTGCAGAACGTGGACGCCATCGCGGCGGCGCACCCGCGCCAGAGCGCGCTCGTCATGGGCACCAGCGACCTGTGCCGCGAGCTGCACTGCCTGCACACAAAGTGAGCGCGGCGCAGCGCGCACGCATTAGAACCTTTTTCCAACCCTGACCCTGACCCTAACGGGTGATGCTCTCATGAAGCGTAGTCTGTATGGACCGCAAACCCCTAACCCCAAGCCTGGTGCGCCTCAGTGAGCGCGGCATGCGTTATGTCCTAACAATCAGCCCTAAACCTAGGGGGTGTCGCCCTCATGAGGCGAAGACTACACAAAGTGCCGCGAGCTGCACCGACTGCACACAAAGTGAGGGCGGCGCCGGCACGCACGGCATGCGTCAGAACCTACTTACTCCTACCCTCTGGGGTGCCGGTCTCATGAGGCGAAGCCTAGAGTACATGGAGCGCCTAACCCTGACACAAGCGTGCGGCATGCGTCAGAACTTAGTCCTAACCTGACCCGAAGTGAGCGCGCCGCGGCGCCGCGCTCGCAGCGCACTGCATGCGTCAGAACTTAATCCTAACCCTAACCCTAAGGGGGTCGGTCTCATGAGGCGATGACCGTATGGAGCGCCTAACCCTAACCCTTATCCTGGCGCGCCCCAGCAGGACAGTTGCCAGAGCCTCAGCAGACTTTCTGGAGGGCTTAAAGTTTTGGTTAGGGTTGGGATTGCGGTCAAAGGTAGGGTTGGGGTCGGAAAGCGAGCTGCCTGGGCGTCTGGGGCTGGCGGCTGTGGCGTCTATGGGCAAGGGTTTGTGTTGGGGCTAGGGTTAGGGTGAGCGCGGCTTTTTACAGCTAGCACCAGCGACCCCTGTGCTGCAAGCTACGCCGCTTCAACCACAACCCTAATGGCGAATTAGGGTTGAAGTCCAGGTTCAAGTGTCTTTGGCGTGAGCCCGTCTCGCCGTCACCATCAAACGACGTTGACAATGAGATTTGTCTGCAGGGCCCGGCGGCATGAGTGGCCCTGGCCTTGAAACTGCCGTTGCCTCAGGGTCCCCGTCCCCGCTGGTATGAAAGCAGGGGTGTAGCGTAAGATCGAAAGCGGAATTGGCGTAGGGGTAGGGTTAGGGGAAGGGGCAGGGCCGGGGGTATGCACACGCATGCAGATGCACGCGGTGCGCCGAGGGGCGGCATTTGCATGCGCGCGCGTGCGCGGTGCAGTAGTAGCCTGCGTGTTTGGCCACTTTCTCAGCGAGCAGCAATCGCATGTGTGCTGCAGCAGCTCCACGTGCTTGATTGTGCACTCATGCGATGACCGCATCATGGTACCCGGTACGACGGCAGCGGCGGCGCTGTCAACGCTCCGCCGCTGACTCACGTACTCTGACTCTATTCACTCCGTCGCTCACTCATGAGCTTAGTCCTTCTGTCCATCCTGCAGCGGCGCCAACGGCACAGAGACCCAAGTTGCTTTGCTCATTCACACCAACTCGCTCCACTGCTCATCGTGTCATGTTATCCATCCTGCGACAACACGCAGTAAAGCCCGCCCCCCCCCCCCCCCCCCCCCTGTGTACTTGCTCTTGGATCTCGACTCACTCTGTCGCTCACTGAGTCGACCTACCCCCCCCGCTGCGCGGTCACGCAGAGATCGGGAGCCGCTGCTGTACTCGCTGTCCAAGTGCGTGGTGGCGGCGCGCGCCAACGACCTTCTGGCAAGTCCCTCTCGCAGTTTAGGTTGAAGTTGTGCGTGTACAATTTGTGAGGTGGCCTACTGCAAGGCCTGGTGGTGTCAAGAGCCGTTGCATCCGCAGCAGTTCTGCAGCGCGCGGAATGTGCGTCCTGCCTGCTTGCCCCTGGGGACCACGCAGTCAAGCGCGACGCTCGTCCTGGTACAGTAGCAGCGACCGACTGATGCGCCTCATCGCGCGGTGCTGCGCGCTGCCTGCGACTGCGCAGCAGCGCTCATATCCCTCCCTGAGGCACCAGCAGCAGCAGTGCTCAACTGACGCGCCTCCTCGAGCAGAGGAGCGCGCCGCCCCCGCAGCCACGCACCAGCGTGGGGATTTCTCTCTCGAGCGGAGCAGCAGCAGCGCTCAACTGCGCCCCTTTGATCGGCGGTGCGCATCGCCCCCCACAGCAGCGCTCAGGTCCTACCCTCTCGAGATGCGGCGCATGCCCGTTAGATGCGCTCGCCTAGCGGTGTGCGCGACAAGCGCACGCAGCAACGCTCAGATGTGAGCAGTCTGCGATCCCTTGTTACCGTGCCATGAACAAGCGTGCAGCGAACTGATCAATCCACAACAATGCGGACGAGAGAGAGCATTGACATCGGCTGTCGATCTGCAGCGCAATGTTGAAGTTGACGCTCCCCGCGCGCACCACTGTCGCGTGACCGCAAGTGACTTGGGACGCCGCCTGTGGGGAACCTCAACTTGAAGTTGCAGATCTGGATGGCGTCCACCTCAACCGTTAAGGCAGCACAGATTTTGAGCAGGCGCGCCAGCAAAGCGAGCAGCGACCAGCAAAACAAATGGTAAATAAAATCAGTGATCACTCTGGTGACTCAGATTGCTCGACGATCAGGTGTACTGCAACTCTAACGGTGACGCTCCCCAACCTCAACTTCAACTTTCAGATTCTGGACGGCGTCCACCTGGACCTCGAGGACAGCACGGGCTTTGAGCAGGCGTGCAAGCAGGGCAAGGAGCTTGGCATGGACGGCAAGACCCTCATACACCCCAGCACCGTCGCGGTCGCCAACTGGTTCTTCGGGCCGTCCGCGGAGGACGTGGAGCAGTCGTACCGCATCGTGGAGGCCATGCAGGAGGTCAGTGAACTCCGCGTGTACCCCCCGTGAACCGTGCCATCCGAACACTCTCACCGGGTTAAGTCTCAGTTGATTATTCGGTGCGGTTGTGAACCGGAGCTTCGGTCCGTCCGCGGAGGGCATGGAGCAGTCATACCGCACCGTGGAGGCCATGCAGGAGGTCAGAACCCCATGTATGCCCCCTGTTAACCGCACCATCCGAACACTCCTGCCGCATGCAGTCATAGTTCGTGATTTGATGCGGTCGCTAACTGGTTCTTCGGGCCGTCCGTGGAGGGCGTGGAGCAGTCGTACCGCACCGTGGAGGCCATGCAGGAGGTCGGTGGACTGTGTGTGTACCCCCCCGTGAACCGCACCATCCAAATGCTGTTGCCAATTGTAGTCATAGTTCATGATTTGGTGCGGTTGCGAGCCGGTTCTTCAGGCCGTCCGCGGAGGATGTGGAGCAGTCGTACCGCATCGTGGAGGCCACGCAGGAGGTCAGTGGACTGTGTGTGTACTCCCCGTCAACCCACCATCCGAGTTCTCTTGCCGAATCTAGTCATTACTCGAAGTAGTTCATTATCCAGTGCGGTTGCGAGCCGGTTCTTCAGGCCGTTCGCGGAGGATGTGGAGCAGTCGTACCGCATCGTGGAGGCCACGCAGGAGGTCAGTGGACTGTGTGTGTACTCCCCGTCAACCCACCATCCGAGTTCTCTTGCCGAATCTAGTCATTACTCAAAGTAGTTCATTAAACAGTGCGGTTGCCAACTGGTTCTTTGGTCCGTCCGCGGAGGATGTGGAGCAGTCGTACCGCATCGTGGACGCCACGCAGGAGGTCAGTGGACTGTGTGTACACCCCGCGTGGACTCCACCATTCGAACACTCTTGCCGAATTTAGTCATAGCTTATTATTCTGTGTGGTGCTGGCTGGTGCTTCGGGCCGTCCGCGGAGGACGTGGGCGCAGTGGTACTGCATCGTGGAGGCCCTGCAGGAGGTCAGTGAACCCCACATGAACCTGTCGTGACCGATCTGCATCTCTCGCTGTTTTCCTGTACAAGTCCCCATTGCCCCGCCCCCCCCCCTGCCCTCCCCCCGTCACAGAGACCACACGCATCTGCCATTTCATCTACTTCGAAAGTACGCTTTCTATGCAATGGAACAGTGCCGGCCTTAGTGCTGGTTGAATCGCTGCGCTTGTTGGCCGTGTTTGTGCGTGCCAAGCAGCTTAGGGTTAGGGTTAGGGTTAGGGTTAGGGTTACTCCGGCCACAACACCCATCTGTTGCGCCTTGGGCTGCTCGCGACATGGCTACCCCTCCACCTCACCGACTGCCAAAGTTTGCGTTGCGGCCCTTCCCCCCTCGCCCTAAGCCCCGCCCTGACGCTGCACAACACCTCTGATCAGGCTTGCTCATGCAGTGGCGTGTGGCAATGGTCAAACTGTATCAGACCCGCTGTCGACTGACCCTCGCAGCACCCTCGCCCCAACACCCCCCCCCCCCCCGGCCTGACCTCCCCTGCTGCATCCAAAGTTGCCGATGCTGACCGCAACCCTACGTAACCCTACTTGTAATCCTACTTGATTAACTGCAATGCTGCTCAGGCGATGGCGCGCGGCCAGGGCGCATGCCTGCTCGACGGCAAGCTCATCGAGAACCTGCACGCAGACAACGCGCTGCGCATCATCGCGCTGCACGAGGCGATCCAGGCGTTCGAGGAGTCGGCGGCGGCGAGTAAGCTGTGACGCTCCGCCGCTGCTGAGCCCTGCCACCGCACTCTCTGCTGAGCCATGCGCATGTGCGCGGCGACGGCGACGCTGTCGGCAGCAGCGCTTCGCAGAGCAGGGCTTGCGCGCGTCTGCGGCGGCGGCAGCGCGAGTTGCAGCGCGCGCCGCCGCCGCCGCCGCTGCTGCACAGCAGCGCCCGCGCGCCCGCGTTGCGGCGCAGCTCATGCGTTTGCGAGAGCGCTCTCGAGTCTTCGACGTGTCGCCGCTGCGCACTGCTGGTCGGGCGGGGCTTCGGGGGGCTCCTACCTGAACTCTTGTCGCCCGCCGCTCAGCCCCGCGTTGTGTCAATTGTATGTGTAATCAGAGGGGGTGGTGCTGCATGTGCTGTCCGCGGCCCATGCCGCGTATCGCGCAATGTTCCCAGCGTTGGCCAACTTTCACACATCAGTCGAGGAGTCGCCGCGCACGCGTCGAGGCTGGCGGCTGAAGAAGCGTGTCTGATTTTTCAAGGCACTCATGATGGCATGTCATGGATGTGTGACATTCTTCTCTCAAATATGTGAAAGTGTGGTCTCACACACAGATTTTGGCGTCCGCAGCACAGCTGCCGGCATGTAAGTGTCGCACAATTCCACCGCTGCCTTGGCACTTCCGGGGAAGGCATGCCGCTGTTTTTCTTCTGCATGTTCGAGCATGCGTGCTCTTGCTGTGCTGAGCAACCAAAGTCAAGACGCAAGACTGCCTGCCTGCGTCAGCTGTGGCCTTAACAGCGCATCATGATGAACACTGTCAGCAGCGCTCAGGCACGGCTCTTGCGAAGTTCTACTTCAATGCATCGTCAAGCATTTGCCTCACACATGGCAGGTGAAGGATAAAGTGTCACTCACTTGCACTTTGAAGTGCACAGCGGATTTTATGTCAACCGCTCTACACTTCACTGTGATGTGCAGAGTGTCCTGCAGGCCCCTCAGGAGTAACAGTTTGCCATTTCCCCCATAGCATCAGTTGTAGCGCAGCCTGCGCCTAGGTGTTGCAAGGCTGAATATGTGTGATGCCATCAAAAAGAGAACATGAGCTGCAGGGTTCTGTGATTTACAGCAGACGCAACAAGAACTCTGCTTGCAACGACTTCCTCATTGCAGCCGTGCGTGCCCACACGCCCTGTGACATTGCTCTGAAGTTGGCTCTCTGCGGCCCTGCTCATGGCCTGCCGCCTCTCACGGCAGTGCCAGTTGCAGTGCCAGTTGCAATGCAGATCCTGTCCTTTGTGTCCTTGAAGTACGTGCAGATAGTACTTTTTATTAATTCTCGCTCAGGGCGCGAAAAAGCCCAGATGATTGGCATCTAGCTGTAAGGAATCTACATGCCGTATGACAGTCTGAAAGTGTCGCAACGACAACCACTCAAACGCCACCGCCGCCAAATGGCATCTCGGGGTCCTCCCCTACGTCCTCCTCCATGTGCCCCCCCCCCCTGGATTCTGCCATGTGTGTCATGACACGGCCAGAGTACGCCATGTGGAGCGCTGCCGACAGTGCCGAGCGTAAGCGCGCCAGGGCGATGCCCTTGAGAGCTTTAGGGCGCGCTCCTCCGGGCACTGACATCCTGCTGGCATACTCCGTCGCCACAGCCTCCAGCAGCTTCCGCCCCTGCTCCCCGATGCTGCCAAATGACCCTATTGCCAAAGTGGCAAGTTTGTAGCAATTCTGATCATAATGACCAGAATAGTGGGTAGTCTTGGCGGCCTCCTGGTCGCGGCAGCATCGCTCAGGGTCTGCTGCAGTCTTCGCCGCCCGCGACGCCACCTGTGCCTCGAAGCAGGTAACGTCCACCATGAGCAGATAGTACTTTTTATTTTGAGTTTTAATTCTCGCTCACGGCGCAAAAAAACCCACATGAATGGTAGCCAACTTGAAGGTTGCTGTACGGAATCTACATGTCGTGTGACAGATAGTACTTGTTAAAGAGTGTCAGGGAGCACGTACGCTGCAATATCTCCCCCCCCCGTCTTAGACACCCGCAGTGTAGTCCAGCTTGCAGTGCCGCGTATCATGAAGTGGTACGGTTGACCATTTCACCCTTGAGGCATGGCAAGTACGCATGACCCGGACGATGCGCCATTGCGTGCACACTTGAAGTGCAGTGCGGCGCACTCCGTTGCCTTGATGAGCTGCAGCACACGGCGGCGCAGTGCCGTACGACAGCGACAGCGTCAGAGTCCTTGCACCACTACTTGCTTCATGAGTGGCCGGCAAGAACTCAGTGGTGATGCAGCACAAAGCAGAAGCAACAGCGCAGAACGAGATGACGGCGCAGATAGTCAGCCTGTACATTTGCCTTCCACAATGCACGGCGCGTGCCGCTGCGATGCTGCTGCCGCGCAGCCAAGGCGATGGATGTGAAATGAGCGCCTCCGCCGCAGGCGCAGCCAGCGGAGAGAGTGCGCGCAAGCGCCAGCCCAATGCGTAGCCGGACACCGCACGCGCAATGTAACGCAGCGCGCTGACACGATACACCAGCGCTGGTTGCTGCAAGCTGCTGCCCTGGTTCAACATGATCTTCAAGTCATGACGTGCGCACGCTACAACTCGTCGTCGTCGCTGCTGCTGCTGCTGCTGCTGCCGCCGCCGCTGCGTTCGCTGTGCCTGCTGCCGGGCTGCGCGCCGCTGCCGTCCGGCAAATCGCTGTCGCCCCAGCCGTCGTCCAGTTCATCATCACCGTCGTGATCGAAAGACGCCGCATCCGCCGCACCGCCGCGGCGCGTTTCGCTGTCGTTGCTGCTGCCGTCGCCGCCATCGTCGGCGCCGTAGTCCCCATCGCGGCCGCCGAACAGATCCTCCTTGTCACTATCAAACTCGCCGTCCGCATCCGCAGCGCCGCCGCCGCCATCGTCGCTAGCACTGCCATCATCACGACGCTGCGCGGAGCCGCTGCCACCATCAGCGTCTCCGCCGCCGTCGTCGCCCCACTGGCGCCGGTGCTGCGCGTGCGCGCCGCCATCGCCGCCCCTCCCGCTGTCAGACCGATGGCGCCCCGCGCCGCCGCCGCGGCCGCTGTCGCGCGACCCCTGCGCGCCGCGCGCCGCGTGGCGACCCGACGACTTGCGAGTCACGGGCGGAGCGTCCTCGCGCGCGCCCATGACCTCGGCCCACGGCAGCACCGCGCGCAGCTGCGCGGTGAGGGCGACGACTTCGTCGGTCGTCACCGGCTTGACCGCGAGCAGCGGCTCCAGCTGCTCGACGAACTGCGCGCTGAGCTTGCCGCTGAGGGCGATGCTGCGGAGCGGACGTTTCGCGCGCGCAGGGGGCGGTCGGGGGGGGGGGGGGGGGGTGAGCAGAGGGGAGGGGCACCGGGCTGTGCAGAAATCGCAGGTGTTGAACGGCTGCGCGGCTGCCACCACACCTAAGCATGCGCGCTGCGCAGCGCGCACTGCACACTGTGCTGAGTCACGCATGCTGTGCGGGAGGTGGCGCAGCGCTGCGTGGCGGCATACGGCGCGGAGCGCGACCAGCGTCCAACGTGGATATCCATGGCAGTGCAGGAAGGCGCGAGTCGCTGCGCGCGACACGAATGCAGGCGCGAACAAGCTATTCCGGCCTCTCACGTACTTGACAAAGCATAAGTTCAAGTCTATGGGGTGCCACAATTTGCGTACGGGGCATTGACGGTGCATACATGGAACTTCTCACGCAGAACTACTCATGCGGTGCAGCATTCTGACATGACAGCACAGGGTGTGTTCGGTAGCAACCAGCACAAGGGTACGCAGGCAGCACTCACTCCTGCAGGATGCGCTTGCAGCACGTGTACTGACTGGCGGCACAGGGTGTGAAGGGTTAGCACACCGAGCGCAGAGCGTGTAGGCATTATAAGCACCTTTGGCGACGCCATTTAGATGCGACTGTCATTGAGACACTTTCAGATCGTCACATGACGCATGGATTCTGTACCAGGAGCTTTGATGTCAATCATCTGGGCTTTGTCGCGCCCTGAGCGAGAATCGATACAAAGTACATGGGCACTCACTCGTGCAGGATGTTGGCCACACCGTGCATGGCAATACGGTGTGTTGCGCCGTTTTTTTTTTTTTTAGCCTCTTGCGCAGCGCAGCATTCTGACATGACAACATCGCATAGGTTCGGTAGTAACCTGTACGAGGGTATGTAGGTACATGGGCACTGACTCCTGCAGGATGTTGGCCGCACCTTGTACGACAAAACTGCGGGTTGCGCATACCTCTTTTTTCTTTTAAAGTACATAGAGATTATTGCGCAAATCTGCTCGCGCAGCGCAGCATTCTGGCATGAGCAGCACAGGGTTTGAAGGGTTATGAAAAGTTAGCAGTTACTGTAGGTACATGAGCACTCACTCCTGCAGGATGTTGGCACATGAGCACCTTTGGCGACGCCATGTAGATGTGGTTGTCATTGAGACACTTTCAGCTCGTCACATGACACTAGATTCTGTACGGGAAGCTTTTGATGTCAATCATCTGGGCTTTGTCGCGCCCTGAGCGAGAATTGATGCAAAGTACATGGGCACTCACTCCTGCAGGATATTGGCCGCGCGCCGCGGCCGCCCCTCGTCTAGCAGCGCGTTGGCCATCATGGTCGACGTGAAGGCCGACGGGTTAATCCCGTAGTCGACGTGCAGCTGCGGCGGCGCGCGCGCAGGAGGCGCGATGAGGATATGCATGCGTGATAGTAGTGAATTTGCGGAAGTACATGTGTACTTGAAATGTACTTCAGAAGTGTAGTTCAGAGTACATGACATGTACAGCGGAGAGCATCGCTCGTTCACTGGCACAGGCGCAACGGCACTCACTGGGCGCGCAGCCGCAGCAGACCCCGATACGGTATGTATGCACCAACGCGGTCTGTACGCACGACTCGCGGAGCACCTGCGACGGCGCACGCCCCCGGGATGCAGAAGCATGGATGTATTCCCAGCAATCAGCAGGCAGGTGTGCATGTATCCCGGTCACGCCGCGAGGCCACTCGGCGGCGCAACGCGGTGCCTGCCGAGCGCAGTTGAGGTTGCCGCGCCTTCGATACATCTCCTCTCGCAGCGCCCCCCCGCGCAGCGCGGCGCGCTTCGCGGTTCAACGGCCTCGCGTCTCTCGCGCGCAGGCAGGCCGCCTTTCGTGCGTCATTGACACACAAGGCCGACTGCCTCGACGCGTGACGCCACGCGCGCGGCCGCTGCGCGGCGCGCCAAAGCGCGAGCGCCGCGCTGCGGATGGCAGCACTTCCGTCGCGAGCGCGCGCGGCGCGACGCCTCGGAGCGCGGCGCGGCACATCGCCGAAGGCAAAGCGAAACTGCGCCCGAGCGCTGCCGCTGGCGCCGCGGCGCTTTGCGCGTCGTCGCGGGCGGCGCGGCGCGGCGCAGCGGCGCTTCGCGCGATCGCAGCGCCGCTCAAACGGCAGCATACACCCGCGACCCTAGCCCTACGTACGTGGGAGCGCCCGTCTCACCCGTCTGTAGAAGTTCTGCGCGGCGACCCAGTGGCCGGTGCACGCGAGGGCGCGGATCGCGTTGCTCGCGCACGTCTGCGTCATGGGGATGCCTGCAAGCAGAAGTGAGAGGATTCCTTGATGAATACCAATGAAGTTGGATATAAGTGAATGCGACGTGCGTATCTGTTTCAAATGGAAGTAGGCCCTCAGGGACGCATTAGGTGCGCGTTCATCGGAGCTCTGCAGTAGGGAGTAGGCAACGCGTGAATGCCCGCCCCCACACTCTGCCCTTCCATGCTTTGCGGGTGGAAGGGGGGGGGGGAGGGGACGAGGATGCTCTTGATGTGTTCTTGCGGACTTGGAGGGGCTGGGGGAGGGGAGAAGGTGGGGGGGTGACCTGAATCACGACCAACATGAGCCCCTTGCACTCCTGATGCATGCGTGCTCGACTGGCGTGATCAGCACCACTACACAACAGTATGCTGACGACGCGGTCGCCACATGGGGATGGCTGCGTGAGGGGGGACAGGCAGTGTTTAGGGTTAGGGTTTGGGGTGAGTTGAGTGCAAGGCATCCGCGGAGGAGGCATCTGGACGAAGCAGCAGCGGAGTGCATCCCCAACCCCAACCCTAACCCTAACCACAACCCTTCAGGAGTGCACCGCTTATCGTTTCGGCACAGGCCATCAGCACCAGTCGCGCGTGTTCAGCAGAGCCCCACTGGCGGACAAGAAGAGAGTATCCACACGCCGCGCGCTTGACTGCTTGACAGCGGGGTGAGCCAGGCCACGATGGGCATTTGTTTGTTCTTGGGGGGGAGGGGGGGGGCTCTCGAAGCAAGACCACGTGTACCATATGCAATCCTGCTGCGCGTGCTCCTGGGCTGTGTGCGCTCGCTAAGAGGGTTACGGGTTTAGGGTTGGGCTTTGAGTCAGAGACATCCCTCCATCGCTACACTCTGCGCTGATGCTGGATGTTATGACATGCGGGTTACCTGCAAAAAAAAGTGCACCCTTCGCTGCGCGCCAGGGTGCGCAGGCAGCATGCCACGTAAGCGTCCGGGCCAGCGCAAGTCTCTCCACGCACGCATTTTTTTTCCCGAGGACATGAGTTTATCGATGTAGAAGGATCCCGCCACCACCGCTGTTTCCCCACATTTCACTTTCTGCGGAAGCCAGAACCCGCTTTGCTTCCAGAACATTCTGCTTTTTTGACGCCTTGCTCAGTAACGCAGGCGATAAAGACAAACACATCGTTTCCGCCAGCCTAGCCCGCTCCGTCGCGATGGCGATCAGCCGCCGCTCTCAATTGGCCAGTGAGCAAACCACCCGTCGTTCTCTGCAGTTTTGCCTCTACGCGGCCCCGAGTGCGCTTTGCTGTGAATCTGGCTACCTATGTATACACCGATGATATATACATTGAAGTATGGAGTTCATTACAGACAGGTCATCGCACTCACCCCTGCTCTTCATGTCGGCGCACAGCCGCGGCACCAGGACGTCCGCGCTGCGGGCGAGCTTGCAGGCGCTGCGCCGCGAAGCGAGGAGCGCGCGCGCGCATACGGGATGAGAGCGAGGAACCAGTGCGGCCAGTCACACGCTTGAAGTATGAAAACGCATGGCTCGCGTGCGAGCAGCGGCCGGCACAGGGCGCGCGAGCGAGGGGGGGGGCGGCGATGCACTTGCTGAGCGCTGATTTGTGTGCCTGCCGAGCTGCTGATGCGCAGCACTTCCGTCAACCTCAACACCCCGCGCCCAGCAAACTTCACCTCGACCCTAGCCCTACCCCAGCCTCCGAACCACCGCCCCCCCCCCGGCGCCCAGCTGACGGCGGCGGCAAGCGCGGAAGGGGCACTGCGAAGCGCGTCGCCGCAGAGGCGGCGCGCCGGTAGCGCGGGCGCGCGACGCGGTGTCGGAAGGTGCAGCGAGCGGAAGCGGTGTATGCGTGTATGCTGCCGTGGTGCGTCGCCACACCTGCGCCAGCCACGCATGCGACGCCGTCGCCGCTGCGCGCGGCACAGCTCATAGAGGGGACGTCGTGGGCCCCCCCCCGGCAAGGGGACCGCACGAGGGGGCGAGGGGGGGATCACTGGCGGAAGCAAGTGTCGAGCGGTGCTGCTGACCACCTGAACGCTCAGGGCCGCCGCCGCTCCGCCTGGCAATGAAGAATGCGATGCACCGCCAAGAGTCGCAAGAAAGGGCCTGAAGGGGTGCTGCGCGCTGACTGCGCAGGGTCTGCTGCCATGCGCGCAACATCAATCGCCGTACTGCCACACCAGGTGTGCCCCCACCGAGGCTGGCCGGTCCGACGATACGTCCGAGCATGCCGTTGGACTGCTGTGTCTCGACTGCAACTCACACGCGCTATATGAGCCACGCACTGTATGAGCTGCGCAGTGTCATCACGACCTGAACAGGGCAGGTCGGAAACGACGGAACAGAACACCGAAACAAACACGGCGCTGGGAGCTTCTGGTGATCGACGCCGAGCACTGACCTCAGCAGCACGCCGTAGGTGTGGACGGTGGGCGGCACGCGCGCGCGCTGCATCGCGGCAAAGAGCTGCAGGGCCTTGTCAACGTGCTTCGCCTGCACGCGCGCGGCGCAGCAGCAGCGGCGTGGCAGCAGCGGCGCTCAGCAACGGGAACGCGGGTCAAAGCATCAGCTCACGGCGCGACGCGGCAGCGGCGTGGCAGCAGCGGCGCTCAGCAACGGGAGCGCTGGCCGGGGCAGCAGCAGCTCACGCCGCTCTGCGCTCTCATTTGCGACACGAAGGGCACGGCCTGCAGAGCGTCGAGGTGACTTGCGCGACTGGTGATGTGCGCGCGCCCATAGTCTAGTCAGCGCGCATAGGGTGGGTTCACGGCAAGGGGACAGCAGGGCTCGGGGGGTGCATAGGGCGGTGGACTTGCGACGCAGTGCCAAGCAGGAAATGCGTAAAGTGGTACATACTGCTGAAGTTCCCCGGGCTTGGCTCTCCCTTCAGAGAAACGGGGGGCGGTGCGCGAGGCCACGAGACTCCCGGCTAGCCCATACCCCCAACGCGCTGCGCGCTCGCTGCAGCATGAGGGCATTTCTCAGCGCGGCAACCCTGTCGTGTGACACGCACGCGCGCCTCGCAACACCGCGCATGGGTTCGCGAGCATCATGGCACTTCAAAAAGCACATTCATGTTGACGGTAACCCGCACGCACGCTATGCTAGCCTACTCTGCTGCCGATTGTAGGCGGTCTGCACAGAGCAAGAAGCGATGCATGCGCCGCTGCCTCCCCAAAACCCTCCCAATGACGCCAACATTTGCTTTGAAGTGCGATAGCAGCGGTTCAGGCCTGTACCCCGCGATGCGGCGACCAACCGACCGCGCACGCAGCAGGGGCGTGCGCTTCAAATTCTGTAAGCAGACACGCACTCGCCTGTGCACGTCCCACGCGGCGCGCGCAATGACGTAATCCTCGTTATATGAATACGAATTAAAGGATCGTAGAGCTCTAGGTGACAAGGGATGGTTAGCCGCAAGCCTTCCACCAGTAACCGTGGTCGCCGCTGCTGCAGCAACTGGCCACGAGCCAAACAGTACCACCGCATCCACCATATATAGTTGCACGTAGCATACCTTCAAAAGATATACTTTGGTGGGCGCGGGGCCCGCGGAACGGCCTGCGTGCACGCGCCCCTGGCACCGACGTAGCAGCGCGGCGTGACGCACGGCTGGCGCTCTGCTGCGCGTTTTTGCTGGCGCACGACGAGCGCGGGGCGACGCGCGTGCAGCCGCCCGTGACCCCTGCCAAACACTCACTTCGAGGCACCACCACTGCCGAACACTCGCTCTAAGGCACGACCGGCGTTCGGGCCCCGTTTCCCGCTACGCCAGCTCCGTCGGACACTGACTTGTAGGCACGACCACCACTTAGGCCTGTTCCCCGCTACGCTACGCGGCGACCGATCGCACGCGTGCGCAGCAGGGGGTTAGGATTAGGGTCGGGACCCGTGAACTGACCTGCGCGCACGCAAACATGGCGCTGTTGTAGCAGCGCGCCGTGATAGTCAGGTCGGCGGCTCTCATGTCGTGCAGCAGCGACAGCGCGCGCTCGTGCTGGCCGGACCTGCGGCGCGCACGGCAGTTGGGGAGACAGCATCGGGGTTAGCAATTGCAAGGGCGGATTTGAATCCTCCGAGTGTCTTAGGGCTCGAGACAGTGCGCACGGGAACATGGCGCTGTTGTAGCAGCGCCACGTGACAGTCAGGCCGGCGGCCCGCATGTCGTTCAGCAGCGATGAAGCGCGCTCGTGCAGGCCGGACCCGCAACGCGCGCGGCACGATGGCAGACAGCATCGGGGTCAGGAATTGCAAGGCCGGGCTCGACTTCTCTGAGTGTCTCAGGGGTTGAAGAAGACGCGCGCGATGAGTGCTTGTGCTAGCTCGATGCGCTGCGCGACGTAGTCAGCTGTGTGTGCTGGCGACACTGCAGGCATGCAAGTGCTTGGCGCATCGCCTCAGTGCTGCGGCGCCGCGGGGGCAGAGTCCGGGGGCAGCGGCAGCTGCAAGTTCAGCACAGCATTGGCGAGCTGAGGAATTCGGTTTGTGCAGGGGTGTCACCCCCTCATGCCGTTTGACATGACTGTCGAAAGTGCACCAGCAAATCTGGCGGGGCGCATATCCAGTGCACGCCCTTGTCACATACCAATGCTCCACAAACTTCAACTTATGGCCTCGACGACAGTGTCGCGGCCTCCGTTCCTAAACCCAACCCTAGCCCTAGGTGAATCCGAGGCTCGGGTTGGGTGATAGTACGCCCCCCCCCCCCCCCCCCCCCCCTCACCATGGGCCTATGATGAGGTCGAGGTGAGCGCTCCCTCACCTTGTGAGCACCGACAGCGCAACGCATAACAGGAGGACCTTGACGGCTGCGGCGGGCCTCTGTTCACGAACCGTAACCCTAGCCCCTGCCCTAATCCTACACTCGGGCCACCGCGTCGATGATGCGTTCTCTTCGCGCCCCAGGGGTTAGGGCGACGCTCCCGCCTTGCGCACTGCGAGAGCGCGGCGCGGAACAGGAGGAATGCGGTGGCCGCTGCTGACCTCTTTTTTACAAACCCTGATTCCAGCCCCTGCGCTAATCTCACACCCGGGCTGTGGCGTCGGCCACGCGAGGACGCGGTCCGTCTCACCGCAGGGCTGGGGTGACGCTCACCTTGCGCACAGCGACAGCGCGGCGCGGAACAGGAGGACCTTGGCGACTGCTGCTAACGTCTGTTCACGAACCTCAACCCTAGCCCCTACCGTAATTACACACCCGGGCTATGGCGTCCGACGCGCGATAACGCTGTCTTACCCAATGGTTAGGGTTATGCTCGGCGCTCCCCTCACCTTGCGCACAGCGACAGCGCGGCGCGGAACAGGAGGACCTTGGCGCTCGCGGGCTGGCGCGACTGCAGCGCGCGGTCGACGACGGCGTCGAACAGCTGCAGGCCGCGCGCGACCGTCCTGCCGTCGCGCCCGAGCGCCGCCGCGATGCGCGCGCTGGCGACGACGTCCACTCGCCCGGCCTGCGCGTTCGGGCGCGAGGCGTCGGCGCAGCGCATCGAACAGTGACATGGAGCAGATTGAGCAGCGGTGTCACGCAGAGAGGTGGCTTTGAGGTGCTCTGTTCGACGATGTGCGCGAGCGCCGCCGCGATGCGCGCGCTGGCGACGACGTCCACCAGCCCCGCCTGCGGGGTCGGGGTCAGGGCGAGGGTGAGGGGTAGGCGTTGGGGGGCAGCGGACAGGAAGGACAGAAAGCATTTCAAGATTGAGCAGCAGCATCGCGCAGAGGAGACGTCGAAGTCGAGGTGCTGTGTTTGCCTTTACACCCAAGTGCCGCCGCGATGCGCGCGCTGGCGACGGCGTCCACCAGCCCCGGGTGAGCGGTCGGGGCGATGTGCCGGGGCAGCGCATCGGACAGTGACATGGAGCAGATTGAGCAGCGGTATCACGCAGAGAGGCGGCTTTGACGTGCTCTGTTCGACGTTCTGCGCGAACGCTGCCACGATGCGCGCGCTGGCAACCAGCCCCGCCGGCAGGGACAGGGTGAGGGCGAGGTTGAGGGGTAGGTCTCCGGTAGCGCATCCAACAGGGCAATGTCGCGGATTGAGCAGCGGTATTCCCGCAATGCGACGTTGAGGTGAACCGTTTGCCATTGCACGCGAGCGCTGCCGCCATGGCGATGCGCGAGCTGGCGACGGCGTCCACCAGCCCCGCCTGCAGGGACGGGGCCAGGGTGAGGGTCAGGGGTGGGTGCCGGGCAGCGGAGGACAGAGAAGATTTAAAGATAGAGCAGCAGTACCGGAGGCGCTGAGGTGCGGAACTGAGGTACTCTACTTCAGAAGTAATTCAACTTTGCGGTCGAGCCGGCAGCGATGCGCGCGCTGGCGGCAGCGTCCACCAGCGGCCCCGCCTGCGGGGGTCGGGGTGCAGGTGAGGTTGAGCGATGGGTGTCGGGCAGCGGACTGAGCGATGCCACGCAGAGTGGGGCGCTGATGTACTACGTTGAGGCGCTCTGTTCAACGCTGTGCGCCGGCGCCGCCGCGATCCAACCCTAACCCTAGCCCTGACTGTCAGATTGCGCGCGCTGGCGGCGACGTCCGCCAGCCCCGCCTGCGGCAGTTGGAGTTGGGTTTGGGATTGAGTGTTCGGCAGCGGATCGAACAGAGCGGTGTCGTATTTCGAGCAGCAGTCCCAGCAGGTGGAGGCGCTGGAGCACGCGTGGCTTTAGGACACTTTGTGCGACTGCAGTGAATCGGGGTAGGCGGCGGCGCCGCGCAGCCTGAGCACGCCAGTCGCATTTCAGGACCGCGCTCCACGAGCTTCCCCTCCGCCAGCGGTCCGACTTCAAGTGTGAAGTTTGAAGGTGCGCCGGCGTCTTCGCGCGCCGCACCGCGCTCCGAAAGCGCCGCGCCCTCGCCGATACTCAAGCGTGTGCCCCCGTGTGGTGAGATCAGGGGGAAGGGAGCGTCGCCTCCGGTATCATCATGCAGTTGCGCTTACGCACGGCGTGGGCCGCATCCCCCGCCGCGGCTGCAGCGCGCCGATGCAGACCGCAGGAATGACTGGCGACTTGCCGAGCGCATGCAGCGCTGTAGGCGGGGCGAGCGTATGGCATGAGGCGGTTCACTGCGCCGCTGGACAGACGCGGCGACGGGAGGACGGCGCCGAACGCAATGCGTGCCGCACGCAGCGCTGCGACCGACGCTGAGTGCGCAGGCCGCAACGTCTCCTACTACGAGCGCCTATGCTTCAGTCTTTTCCAGGACTGCATGGTTAGAGGCACTTTGAGGTTGACCTTGACGCCTTCATTCTTGCTATGCTTCTGTCAATACACATAAATACATATAATGGCTGAATGTAGCTACGCGTGTGATTGATTCGAATTCAAAGTCACCTCCAGGATGCAGTCGTGAATGTCGAGGGCCAGGTCCACCAGGCCGCCTTTGCAGCACGCCACCGCGGCCTCCGAGTACGCTGCGCGACACGAGAAGACGGCCGGCACACGGCTCACGGGTGAGCGCAAGTTCAAACTTCAAGTGAGCCCAAGCTCAAACTTCACGTTTAAGTGAGTCCACGGGGGCTATGCGTGTCGGCCGCCTGCAACGGACCGATCGGCGTCCACGCTTATGATTGCCGCAAGCGCACGTGCGGATGTGCGCGCGCGCGCAGCGCCGTGACGCGGCGCGTCGGCGGCACGCCGCGCGGCCGGCACTGCGCACGGAGAGGAGCGCCTTGCGTGTGCGCGAGTGCCATGCGACGCGCCCACTGCAGGGCGAGCCAAAGCAGCATTTGGCCACGAGGGGCTAGCCGGCGAGGGGGGCGGGCATCGCGTGCGCTGCGCACGGCTGCGCCGCGGACCGCGCCTGACGCAGTGTCGAGCGCTGCCGCACGTTGCGCATCAAGCTCAGGCCCTCGCCCTTCATCTTCACGCTCTGAAGGGTTGCTGACGACTTGCTGCTGGAAAGTTCAAGGAGTATCGGCACCGCTGCTCAGTGGCGACTGTGGCGCTGCCCCTGCATCGTCAGGCATCAAAACATCAAATCATAGCCTATAGGTCCAGCCGAGCGCACGCAAGGGCAAGAAACGAGGGTTTTTGAGGACACAGAGAGCAATATGGTGCACACCACGAGACCATCCTGTACAGTACTACAACGCGCTTGGACTCCTTGAGAGAGGGACGAGCTCGCTGGCAGCCTTGCGAGGCACGCCTTGCATGCAGCAGCAGCAGCAGCAGCAGCAGCACCAGCAGGAGCAGCAGCAGCAGCAGCAGCCGCGTTGCGTGCGCAGGCGCTCCCCGCAGGGGTCTTGGGCACGCGCGTCCGTGGTAGGAGGCTACTCGACGAGTTGAGGGCTCAAACGCCCTCATAGCACCCGTCACGACCAGCACTTCAAACAGGGTGGCGTGCACGAAAGAGTAGATGGTGTGGCGGCGTCTGATGCAGCAACGCTCCGCCGCCTCTGCAGGCGGCCCAACAAACACTCGCAGGCGAGGCGCGAGAGACGCAGCGCGTTTGGGGGCGCGCGGCCCGACCACCGCAGCCTCACCGGCGCGCAGAGCATTTGCACTCTACCAACACGCTAGCACACAAACACAAACCGCAAAACCACTTGTCCGTGCAGCACGCCGTTCGCCGACGCTCTCACCGCGCAGCGCCGCGGGGCGCGGCTCGTACAGCAGCACCAGCGCCGCGGCGTCGCGCGGCGCGTCGACGTAGACCAGCGCGCGCACGGCCGCGAGCAGCAGCTGCGGGGTCACAGCCACGCCCCCCTCCTGCGACGCGCGGCGGCGGCGGCGGCGCGAGGGACAGCGGCGACGGTTTTAGACGCCCGCGCAATCTGGGGCGGCGGCAGCGGCGCAGAGGGCGGTGGCGGCGATGGCGAGCCCCGCGCTCACCGGGCGACATGGCGCGCGGTCCCCGCGCTGAGCGTTGCAGGGCCCTTCAGCGCATGCGCACGCAGAAACGCAGGCCCTCAGCATCGCTGTCGCTCACTCGCGGCTCCCGAGCCCTGACACGTCGTAATATGCATATATACTTTAAGCACATGAGAGGACTGCCCACATCCGGAGCGCTTCCACAAGCAGGTCTCGGCGTGTGTTTACTTGTTGATAAAGCAGCAAAGAGCGCGCACAACGCTGCTGAACACTGAGCGCTAACCCGCTCGCCTGCAGCCCCCGCGCCAGCCCCAGCGCGACGTCGCTCCGTCGAAGTTCCTGAGCTTTGACACATCGTGGCATGTATATACATATATTGTACACGAGAGGATTGCCCTGGTGTTGAGCGCTGCTGCCGCACTCACCTGAAGCTCCCGCGTCAGCTGTATCGCGACGTCGCGCGCGTTCTCCGCCGCATCGTGGCATGTATACACTTTGAAGTATGTATACACGAGAGAAGTGCCCTGGTCCTGAGCGCTTCCACAAATCAGGTCTCGGCATACAATTAATTTATTTACAAAGCAGCAGAGAGTGCACACAACCATGCTGAATGACGAGGTGTCCACACTCACCTGAAGCTCCCGCGTCAGCTGTATCGCGACGTCGCGCGCGTCCTTTAACGCGCCCCGCGCGCACACGTTGAAGACGGTGACGTAGGCGTTCGCGATGGCGTGGGCGCCGTCGCGCTGCGCATTCATTCGCGCGCGCGCGGTGCGGGGGGGCAGACGAGAGAGGCAAGTGCTAGGTCAGCGCTGCGCGGACAGTGGCGCATGGACACGCAGCGATCGCTGCGAAAGGGGAACAGGCGTTCAGGAGTGTGAGGTTTTTGTGAAGAGTGTGGGAGGGGCAGCGGCGCGTGCAGCACTGCTCGACCGGCAAGACGAGGCGCACAGGTGTAGCAGAGTACTAGCTGGTGGGCTACTGTAGGAAGCAGTGCGCAGACAGCGCCGCATGGACACGCAGCGACTGCTGCAGATGGTGCCCGTGTACTTGAAGTAGAGGAAGCAGTCGCTCCAGCGTTAAAGTTGAAGTATGACGTACGCCGTCTCACACGCTGTGCTGCGCTGCCGCCCATGTGCACGTGGCATGGACGCTTATGGGGGATGCACGCCTGATCGTAAGGCACCGCGCGACCTGTCTGACTCGCACAGACCGCAGGCTGATCGCGAGGCACTTTGAATGTATTTCAGTGCAGAGAAGAACCACGCATCTCGCCCGCTCAGCAGTCGAGTTGAAGTTGGTGCGCGCGGCAACGCGGGCGAAGGACGAGAGGCGCGCCGCGACACGCGCGCAGTGCGCGCTCGCTGATTGCGGCAGAGTCATGGGGCGCTTGAAAAAGTAATTGCAGTCGACGCGTGGCATAAAGTTGAAGTTTACTGCCTATAAGCTGCAGACAAGGCGACAACCGACGCCGTCTCTCTCCCCACCGCGTCTGCTGCGAACAGCGGCGCAGCAGCAAATGGCGCTGGCGGTGTGGCAATCTCTGCTGGCGCGGCACGAGCACGGCCAAGCGGGCATGGTCGTCGCGCTGCAGGGTGCCTTGCAGCGAACGGTGAGTGGTACCAGCACGTGCCGCGATGTGGGCGCTGCGCCAGCAAAAACTCCCTCACAAAGTGGTACTGTAATTTTTATCATTTGGCTGTATCTATACTTGGTGGTTTAGTTCTGGGGTGTTGCTGTTCTTGCGTAAGGAAATGATAGTGTTGTTAACATTTTGTTCACTTGTTGATGATGTTTAACACCATCCAAATTATGAATGATTGACTTTTCATCACCCCTTCCCCCACCCCTCTCGCGGCCATACGGGATGCCCTGGAGAGCAGGGGGCGAGTACCGCAAACCCACCTCCCAGCACGTACCCCCCCTCCCCCTCTCCATTCATTGTGAATGCCATACCCCCCCCCCCCCCCGCCCCCCAAAAATGCCATACGTATACAGGCACACACGCTGCGTCACTTCGCGACACAGATGGAGTCCCCTCCCCCCACTAACATGCCATACTTTTACATACGCGCATTCAAGAGCGCTGCCAACAGCTACTGAACCTCCTGAGTTGAGCTACCAGCTGGAGCTGGCCTACAGAACGCGTGAGAGCTTTCCATACTGAACACCCATGCCTTGAACGCTAAACAGCTTGCATAGAAGTGTTTTGGCTCCTGTGGATATGGTGGCACCAACTGACTCGTGACCGATTGCTGCAGCGCCAGATACCGCACGTCCTGTCATTGGTGGAGGGCACCGGCGGCTGACCACACCTCCTCACCTCGAGCTCTACGATCTTTTGATTCGCTTCCATACACGCCTCTGCTAGGGCTCTGCGTCAGCTACGTGCCTCGTGCTGTTGGCCTGTGCCAGACAACAAGCGATGGCACTACGCTGCTGCGTCCCCGAGTCTCTCCTCCGCGAAAACTTTACATTCTATTCCATACGCGCCCGTTCCCCGCTCCCATATACACCTTCTGCGTCATCTCCCGAAACAGCTGGAGGCCCGCCTCCATGTCGACCCTGAGCCGCAGTCGCAGCGCGATGCAGTGGATCGACGCGGTCAGCGCGACGCCCTGGCGGCGCAGGCGCGCAATGAGCTCCTCGCACTCGGCCCAGCGCGCTGCGCGATGTTGGCGTTGGGGGGGGGGGGGGGGGGAGGGCGGGAAGGCGGCAAGGGGGGGTGAGTAGCAGCAGCGGCGGAGTGATCGATCAGCGACTGGCTCAGAAGGACTTCAAAAACGCGCATGGTCAGCGCAACGGCCTGGCGGCGCAGGCGCGCAATGAGCTCCGCGCACTCATCCCAGCGCGCTGCGTGAGAGCGAGGGTATTTGCGGGGGTGGCGGGGGGGGGGGAGCGGGCGTCAATGCTAGTTCGTAGGGCGAGCGGGAGCAGCGGCGGAGTGCATCGATCGCCCACACGCTCAGATAGAGTTAAAAGACGCGACGTGGTCAGCGTGATGAGCTCCGCGCGCTCGTCCCAGCGCGCTGCGCCAGAGCGGGTTGCGTATGCGAGGGGGGGCAGGCGTCAGGACTCGGGGGGGGGGGTGAGCAGCAACAGCGACGGAGTGCATCGATCGGCGACTGGCTCAGGAGAGGAAAGCAAAAATGCGGCGCCGGCAGCGGTGACGCCGTGGCGGTGCAGGCGCGCGATGAGCCTCCGCGCACTTGCCCCGCCGCGCTGCGCGAGAGCGCCTTGCGTTTGTGTGGGGGGGGGGGGGGGGGGGGCGTCAAGATTTGGCAGGGCCGTGCCATACGCTGGTGGCATTTCGGCGGGAGCGGCTGGTATTCGGGGACAGAGTTGCTGTAGTTGCGCAGTGCTTTGGCACAGAGTACGGAGCGGCGGTATGCCGGCGACAATACGCGTGATTCACATGCGCACGCGATTCGCGCACGCGATTTCACGCGCGTGCTTTCACGCACGTGATTTCACGCACTTGATGTGAGGCATGCGCTGACGGCCGCATTGACGGGCCTCGGTGTGGGCTCCATCTGTTGATTCACGCATGCATATGATTCACACGCGTGAATTCACGCACCTGATCTGAGGCACGCGCTGACGGCCGCGTTGATGGGCCTCGGTGTGAGCTCCATCTGCTGGCCCATTTCGTCCAGCTGGACGGGGAGAGGAGAGTCACAGGTTGCAGCAGGCAGCCACACACGGCGCTGTGAGCGGCGTCGTCGACACGGACATGTACTTCTCTTCAGTCATTCATGTGAACAGGGGGAGGAGAGCGTCGCGCGCACGCACAAAGGCAGGCACACACGGCGCTGTGAGCGGCGTCATTAACGCAGTCATGTAGATGTGCCTTTTATCCATTCATGAATGCACTTCAGAACACAGGAAGCGTACTGTGCGTCGGTGTGCTGCGTCGATCTCGTTTGAGCTGGCCAGGGAGAGGAGAGTCACAAGCACATGCGCAAGGCGCACACGCACGGCGCTGTGCGGGCGTCCTCGCCATGATTGTAGACTCCGGCCAGTGCGACACGAACGACTGACAGAGGTGTCGAGGAGTGCGCTGGCTGATAGAGTCTGTCCTCGCACGCCCGCCACACCGGGGCAAGTACCCAAACATGCGAGTATGCAGTGCTTCCACACGTTAGCGTTTGTGCGGCATGGGCTGCAGGGACCCGCAAAAACACATAACTACGTACCCTGAACCTGGCCCCCTGACTCACCAATAGCAAATACGCTTGAGCCCCCCCCCCCCCCCCCCCCCCGGCGCAGCAGCGCTGGCGCGTGCGCACGCCAGCAGACAGTGTCATGAGAGAAACGGCCGACGTGCCAGGCTATATACACGAAGTACATGGGTATATGGAGCAGTACATTCGTATCGTGCAGCTGCGCGACTCACCGGCTGCAGCGCCAGCGACCAGCAAGGGGCTCTGCTTCAGCTACGCGCCTCGTGTTGTTGGCCTGTGCCAGACAACAAGTGATGGCGCTACGCTGCTGCTTTCCTGAGTCTCCCCGCAAGAACTTCACAGTCTAGTCCAGACAGTACGCTTGTTTATGCCTGGTCCCGATGGAGCAGTACACTCATGCGCGACTCGCCAGCTGCAGCGCCAGCGCCCAGCGCTGGCAGCAGCCACGGAACCTCATACGTACACACCCTGTACCTGGCCCCCTGACTCATCACTAGCAAGTACGCTGGAGCCCTGGCGCATGCGCACGCCAGCAGTCATCACCATGAGAGAAACGGCTGACGTGCCGGGCTGTATATGGACATGTGCAGACTGAGCAGTGCATGAAAAACGAATCATCAAAAGATCGTAGAGCTCTAGGCGACAAGGGATGGTTAGCCGCAAGTGCCTTCCACCAATGAACCGTGGCCGCCGCTGCTGCAGTCATTGGCCACGAGTCAAACAGCGCCATCATATCCACAGTATACGCGCCGTGCAGCTGCGCGCGCTCACCAGGCCGGCGGCGGCGATGATGAGGCAGTACTGCACTCATGGTGCAGCTTGGTGACTCACCAGCTTCAACGCCAACTTAAACTCTGCCTACCAGCTATCGCCTCTACATGCCGCAGCTGTGCCTGACCCGCGTTGGCTGCCTGTCAGCACCAGGTGTGATTTGGTACGCTGCCGGCTTTGCCCAGAGGCTTGCAGAGTGTACACATTGTACGCCTGGTACCCCATTCGCAGTACATTCATTGCGCGACTCACCAACTGCAGCGCCAACGCCCAGCGTTGGGAGCGGCCGGCGGCGGCGATGATGAGGCAGTACTGCTTCGCGTCGAGCTCCATGCCGTGCCGCTGCATCTTCTTCTTCAGCTGCAGCGCGATCTTCCACTGTGCGGGGGACGGACGGGCGCAGCCGTCTTTCAGTAAATGGCCGCGGTATGATGTACTTTAACAGTGTACATGCGCCACTGCAGGGGACGGACGAGCGCGCCCGTTTCACAATAGATGGCCGAAGTATGATGTACATGTCGCACTCCAAATGTTTACAAATCAAAGAAGCATACGTCCTCCGCGTCAATGCGTTGCACTGTCCGGTTCAGGGTGCTTGTTGTGGGGGTGAAAGCGGGAGGGCTGCTGCAGAGGGGAGTCCGGCTGCGCTCGCGGAATTGAACATCAAGGGCTAGAACAACTTCAACATCAGTGTACCCCCCATGTGCATGTATACATGTACATACAAGAATGGAACGCCAAGGGCCAACATCAAACTACAAGTACATCGAGCTGCGGACGAGGGCGCAGCAGGCGCCGTCGTCGCAATTCGTGCGCGCGCCGCTGTCTCTCCGGTCTACGCACCCATACCATATTAATAGCACCTAGGTACTCACACATCCACTCGTATCTCAACTGATGATTCACATCTGGGTCTTCATAAACTCTGGTATCATTTTCTGAAATAGCGCTTTACAACAATTCGGAAACCACAACTCACTACTTCCATCCATCTTTTCAAAATCATAGGGTAGGTATGCCAGAGCGCTCACATCGTCGGACTTCGCCGCGCAGACGAAGGCGCTGCTGACGCCGTCCGTGCCGGTGAACGCGCCGCTCTTGCGCGCCATCACCATCGTGCGCAGGCCCAGGTCCCAGGCCTCGAACTGTCGCCGGATGCGGAGAGGGTGGCACAGCAGCAGCGCGTGCGCGCGCGCAGTTCAGCGTGAGCACGCGCTCACGTACATGGAAACGAATCAAGAGATCGTAGATCTCTGAGTAGGTGACAAGGTGCGGTTGGCCGCAAACGCCTTCCACCAATAACAAGGTTACATACGGTATCTGGCGTTGCAGCGTTTCAGTCGTGAACACGCGCTCACATACATGGAAACGAATCAAGAGATCGTAGAGCTCCAAGCAGGTGACAAGGTGCGGTCAGCCGCAGATGCCTTCCAGCAATGACAATTTACATACGGTATCTGGCGCTGCAGCATGCACGCAGAACGCGAACGCATGTGTGTATGTACTTTGCATGGTGCGTCGGCGGTGACGCTCAAGGGCAAGTGCGGTCGTGCGGGGTGCGGCAGACTCCGCTGTTGGCGCCAGCAAGCGGCGGCTTTTAACGTACAGACTCGCAGCGCGCGCGCGCGATCACGAACGGAGGCAGTGTTGTAAAGAGATGTGTGGGTGTGTCGTCCACATTGCGTCCCTCTGGCTCATTGGCTGGCCGAAACGCAACGTGCTGCTCGACCGTCAATACTGACTGCGCTTGTCTGGAAGCACGGTGTCTGCGCGCCAGCACGGTGCCCTAACCCTAACCTAACCCTAGCTTCAGCCCTTGCCGACAGCACACTGCACCATGCCGTGTCCTGATCCATCGAGGATCCTGAGGTGCATCAGTGGAGATACAAAATGGAGCGTTGACACGCGCCCACGCAAGAAAACGAGCGCGTGTTCGAGAAGACGTTTTATGGGTCTGCGCCATTTACAGAAACAAGCTGAAACTCGTTACTTCAACTTACCACCTCAAATTACTTCAGATACCGCAGCGCCAGTGCCGCATTGAGTAACGCAGTGGTTGTCGACCACACCCAGTTGCAGTGCCCATCTCTATCTGCCTGCCCAGGCAGCAAGCCAGTGACGCGCGACGACTTCTGTCGTGCCACTCGTCAGCTCGTGCTCAACACTGCGTGCGGCGCGCTCTGCGCCGGGATTCGCAGCCGCTCGCCAGAGACAGCATTGCAGGGCGGGCAGGCGCCCTCGACGCCATCAGCGCTCAGCGCCGGGGCCGGCCGCCCCGCGCAGCGCGCTTCACCTTGGTCCGCACCTTGACAGTGATGCCTAACCTTGACCCCAACCCTAAGAACTATGCCATCTGCCCCACAATGTTATGAGCGCCGTGACCCTCAGGGTTACGCCATTTTTCCACAATCTCACGAGCGCGGGAGCGGCCGCTCTCTAACTAGAGTTGGAGTCACGACGGCGAGCGACGCCGTCAGCGCTCACACGCGCGCCCGGGGTCGCCCCAATGCCGCTTTCCGCGCAGTACGCTCACTCACCCTGGTCAGCGTCTTGAGAGTGATGCTCCTAATCCTTACCCTAACCCCAAGGGTTGGGCCATCTACCGCAATTCGACAAGCGGGAGCGGCCGCTCTAACAGTTTTGAAGTCAGGGCGAGCGCCGCCGCCAGCGCTCAGCGCCCCAACGCAACGCCGCTTTCCGCGCAGCCCGCTAACTCACCCTGGTCAGCGTCTTGAGAGTGATGAGGTACGTGGATTTTGACACCTCCACCCCCCTCTTCCTGGCCCTGTATATCGCCGCCACCGCGCCGCGCCAGTCCTGCACGCGCAGCAGCTGGAACACGTGCGCCTCGCAGCGCTCCGCGGGCTGAGGCGCGCAGAGCAGCGCGTGGGTATCGTTATCGTCATCGTCATGCGCCACGCGATTGGACGACGCCGCTGCGGCTGCGCGCAAAGTGACCCCCCCCCCAAAGAGAAACAACCTGCTTGTTTTTATTTATGGAATGAAGTGAGTCCTGCGCGCGCAGGAGCTGGAACACGTGCGCCTCGCAGCGCTCCGCGGGCTGAGGCGCGCAGAGCAGCGTGTGGGTATCGTTATCGTCACGCGCCCCCCGCGGTCGACTGCCGCCGCTGCAGCTGCGCGCGCAGTGACCCCTTCAACCCCCCCGGCAAGAAACAACCAGCTTGTATAAGGAGAGCCCATGCTGCTGTAAACGGGTAGGTGTTAGCGCAAGGCCGATGGAGGGGCCGGTGGGCGCCTCAGTTTCTTTGCGACACAGTGCGACGCTGCGTCCCGCCTGTGCCGCGCGCGCAGCGGACATGTGCACGCATGCACGACCAGCAGTGCTCCACGCCAATTGGCGCTCCTCGTCGGCACTGCGCGCTCTGTGGAGCTTGGACTCCATGGCCAGCGACAGCCTCCCGCAGCCCGGGTGTGCTGCCCCCCCCTCCCCCCCCTCTGCACACAATTACAACATCAGCAAGGGCTGCGCGACATGCGCTGCTGAGCTCCGAAGGTATTCGCCGGGTCGCGGCAGTAGGCCTAGTCTCTGTTGAGAGGTGCCTCCACCAGTGTGCGGAGGGCAGGTGTGCGCCGACCACGTTTTTGATTGTGAGACGCCTGAGCGTCGTCAGGAGGTAATGCTGTATCACACAGGTGGAACGTGATGCCTCTCACATTATTCTCATGCACAAAAACCAGGAAAGTGTTAATTACATGGATTGCACTGCAAAGCCCTTCCGTGCTGAGCGCGAAATCCAAGCTGGCGTTCATCGTGTGAGCTGCATCATGGCTGCCACAGCCGCTGCGCCGCGAGTGGCGCGTTGAGCTGCGCGGACTGTTACATGACAGCCCTGGCCCGGCCTTGCTATCCACGCTGCTGCAGCAGCCAGTCCATAACGCTATTTGAACATTTACCTTCAACAAAAACATGCCGTGCAGTACACGATATGCGCATGAAACAGCAACGTGTTGGTGAAAAAGCGACGATCTCGAACCACTAGGCGGCGCCTGCTGCGGCCAATTCGCCCAAATGAATTGTTGTCACAATTCTATCTGAGCTGAATGCAGCCCCATTTGCGCGCTATCGCGCCATACGCTACTTGCGCTGCTTTCTTTGGCATGCTCTCAAGCCGCATGGGCGCCCTGCTGGGCTTCGGTGCCAACATCACGAGCTCTGCTTGATCACATGATCATGAACGGGCTCATTTGATCCACTTTCTGCAGCGATTACTGAAAGGCGGCGGAGAGTGACTAGTGATACAAGGTCATTGAAGCAGTTGCACAGAGGGATGTTTTTTTGTTCAAGAGTTTGTAGTGAGGGGTCACATTCTTCTTTGCATCTTGAGTCACATTACCGTATCTTGCTTGATTGAATGCTCTGCCTGCTGCTGGATGGTCTGCAAAGAGTGTGCAACACACCAGTAAAATATCGGCGCTCGAGGCTTGCCTGTCGTGTGAGCTTGTCGCGGCCATTGTCAATCTCTCCACCCTCGTCCCGTTGGTCCACCACTTCCGGGACTTCTGCGACTGCGTCATCGCTTCCAACTGCGCCAGCTTCATCGTGAGATCCGACAACCGCCTTAAGGCTGCTGTCGGCACTGGCACTGCTGGCATCGTGCGCGGCTGCCAGCGATGCGAGAAAGCGCGTTCTTGCTGGCGCTGCTGCTGCAGGAGCAGCGCGCCACCGTTGACCTGACGCTGCTGCTGGCTGGTGCCGCACTAGCCTCACCAATGCTGCGCACCTCCGCATGCTGATGCTGGACGCTGAACACATCAATACTTTTCAACTTCAACTTTGCAACTTCAGCTTTCGAAGTTCTTGACAAGGTGGCTGAGACGTGCCCACTGCTCGTGCCACTGCTCGCGCACGGGCTCTTGTTTGCGCTCCGCAGGCTCGGCGGACGTTGGAGAGGGGGCCATAAAGCCCAGCGGCAAGGTGTCCCGGGGACAAGGAAGGGCAAGGCCGATGGTGCATGACCGCCATCGGCACTCCTCGGCATTCACCGCCATCGGCTGCCCTTGTCCCCCTCTTCGTAGTCATTGGGCTTGATGGCCCCCTCTGCACAGTTCCCTCGAGCCTGCGCAGCGCAAACAAGAGCAAGATGCACAGGCGACTCTTGTTTAAAAACATTCCTGGGTACGTTAGTACTCAGGTCTCCCTGAGATTAAATCACCTCACCTTTTGACTTTTTACCTACTGCACGCGCGGATGATCTGACAACTGCTACCATGCCGGCTTGCCTCACAAACCTTATGACCGGACCGGCGTCGCGCGCACTGCTGTAGCTGCGGCGCTGTCCAAGAGGTGTACAAGAACCCCACTTGGCCTGTGAGAAAAAAGTGTATGCTCGCAGCCCGATGTCTTCGGCCTTCTTGACAGGCGGTGCGCCGCTGGCTACTCATTCGCGTTTCAATGCTGCGAACGAAGGCTGTCGCTCAGCCGCAGCTGCAACTTCATCGTGGCCACGGCGCTGTCCATGGGCCTCCAAGAAAAAATCACATGCACGAATTTGGGCGATGTGCTCAATTTCTCGCTTTTGTTCTGCTGCACGCGCGAGCTAGCTGGCAGCTGCTATCAAGGCGGTCTGCAGTCACTGTCTCTCGAAACGACTGGCATCAAGCGCCTCGCTGTGGTCGCGGCGGTGTCCAAATGAGGCGCACAAGAAAAGTACATGGCCTGTGAGAACAAAGTGCGAACTACATTCCGCTGCAGGTCGGCAAGCTTACAAGCTGCGGCGGCGCTGATGATTGAGACGCGTAAAGCTGCTGCCGCGTAAGGCTGGTGCAGCGCCGCTGCCACCATCTTGGTGAGACCATGGCGCTGCTCATGTGTCTCCAAGAAAATTTGTGACCCGAACAAAAACGCCCTCTTTCGCAAGAACAGGGGATTGCGTCGCATTGCTGCACGCGCGACCTCTATTTTCTGGCAGTCTATGCAGCAAGCAGCTAAGTTCACTGCTGCAACGTCAGGCGTCTCATCTCAGTGTGTGTCAGGCGCAGTCTGTGTGCGAGTGGCTGCGCTAGCGAGAGCCCCCCTCGGGAGGATCGGGGGCATGTTGGCCAACTTCGGCGGGGGCGGTTCGCCTGGTTGGCCAACGTTGCACTGCAATCACGCAGCACTTTGCATGTATGTTTGTGGACGACAGCAGGGGCTGCTTTTTGTGTTGATTTGTACATTTGCCTCTGCTCGTTAGCACCGAGAGGTGCGGCAGCGCTCGCGGTGGCGCTGATGGTGGCGAGGGTGCATCAGGCAGCAAGGGGATGGGAGATGCTGGCTGTGAGCAGGAGCTGCGGAGTCGCGTGTGGTGAGGATACGGCTTCGGGCAGCAGCAGGGGATATTGGAACATGGGGATACGGATAGCATCAGGGCACATTGTAGATCGTTTGCTTGAACACGCAAGAAAGAGAAGCTCGGCCAGGCACGTCAGCGGCGTGCTTAGGCAAGGAATCGAGGACCGGGCGCCTCTGGCCCAAATGTATACTAGAGGCATAACCGCGGTCCTCCGGCGTTTTCGCTCAAGAGATGGAGACATCGGCTACGATAGGTGTGGCTCAGACTGGGCGCCGCTGTGTCTGCCCCCCATGACTAGTACAAGCCTGCAACGCAGGGCTCTAAGGGCCCGTCCGATTTTAGTTTTTTGCAATCTTATCCAACGCATCAAGCCCACCTTGGGGCTGCTATAAATACAAGATCATAAGTACATTTGCCTTTGGGGATTATCCCCCAGAACTTGAAGTTACTTTAGCGACACCACATGGCTAGTCAGGTCTTTGAACTACAGCGTGCGGGGGGGGATGTAATCGGCAGGTGCTGTTCACCACGCATTTTCCGATGTCCTTGTTCATAGTCAAATAAAAAAATGGCTGCTTTGCAATATTTAGCAAACAACACAACGGTGAACTGATTTATTCCGAAGTAATCTCACCCGCAGACGAATCAAGTTCCCTGCTGCACCATGACCGTCAGGACTCCTCTGAGACATCTAGGTGCAGATCTGGTCGTCAGGCGCAGTCTGTGAGACCTTGTCTGCGTGCGATCCCCCCCCCCCGCCCCGCCCCGGAGGGGGGGGAAGGGGGGGCAAACCTAGTAGGCAGGCCCTCGCACAGCACATCTGACTTCACGGGGCTAACCTTTTCAGCGGTCAAGCACGCATTCATTTGAAATCTGTGTTTGTGGATAAGAGCAGGTGCTGCTGTTGTACAGGCCGTGGCTGTGCGCGAAGCGAAACGCCCCCCCCCCTCCGGAAGGGGGGGGGGCATTCTAGGCAGGGTCCGACTGGCACGGCAAACTTTATTCTTGTCAGCTCATTGGTGGATAACATATCTTTAGTTTTACGTGAAACGCATGCGAGCTAAGTTAACGCCCCCCCGCCCCCGTCCGGAGGGGGGGGGGGGGTGCATGAGCGGTGCAGACGCTGCAAATCACGAGTTTACGGTGAATCAACTACGTGAGCGAATGAAGATGCTGCTTCGTACATCACTTAGGCGTACAATCACATGAGGTGCACACCCTCGGTGTGTCTTGTGAAGATCAGAATACTTCTCGCACGTCCACGTCCGTTCACGTACCCAGGACTCGACCCACTCGCAGTGGGTCCTCTCCCGCAATTGGCTATGTCTGGGTAAGAGGGGACGCGAGGGTTTTTGTTCACATGCTCGTCGCACTCTGTGACACGCCATTGAGCTTGAGGAATGCGAGATTGGACCATTTTGTGAAGCACCGTGTTTTGTAGGTGTCTTTGCCTTGGCCCAAGGAACATCCAACAGTTTGAACTTCAGTTCCTAACTTGAACTTGGCAACTGTGATCCCACTTCCGTTGCGCAGACTTCCGGCCCATTCTGGGAAGCCCAGGATGATACCTCACACAAGTGTTTTTAAGCTGCGAGTAGCTTTCGGTTGCAAGCACCAATGTACATGCAACATATAATGGATGGCATTCTCACTGATTCTGATACAGGTTGCCGATTATTACTGATACATCTTCAAGTTGCATCAGTCACTGGCAATTGGTCAACGGGACATCACGCAGGTCGACCAAAGCGTCAATGCCTCATGTACAAGTACCCACATTGTTAGTTGCAATTTGCAGTAGAAAAGGAAAGGTGAATAATATGCTCTGTTCTCGCCGACGAAGCACGCAAAAAGAGCTCAGAGGATTGCTCAAACACATTCATTTATGCAGATTGACTTGGTCATTTATGCAGATAGACCAAGTCAAGCTTGCTCTTAAGACAGAAGGCTACAGAATTGCGCGCGCAGAGCCAAGTCTGCCTTCCACACATGCCGCCCTAATGCACACTATAGTACTACCAGCCTAAGGCTGCTGCACGACTTCTGCCAGTGCCACCACCATGTGTGCCTGCACGGGCCCCGGGGCACACGCCGCTTTGCGCGTTTACTAAAAGTACACAAGGGCCTAGGCTGCCCAGGCGCCTCCCGAGCTTGAGCTGGCACCACGCCCGCCACCGTGAATACCATCATGCGCATGCCAGTCCACTGGCATGGCCATGCATGTGCGTTTCTGCTTCACATGATGCTGCAGCCGTCGGCGCCTCCGCCGCCGTCGCAAGAGCCGGCGCCGTGACTGTGGCCGCCGTACCCAGAGCCCACAAAACCGCTGTAATTAGATGGGGCATTGCTCATTTCGTGGTGAGAGGACGCAATTACGCTGGCCCCTACAGCAGCCTTCACGCTGTCAGGTGTGGCTGCGGTGCTGGTGGCATTGCCTTGACTGCCGCCGCCGCTGCTGTTGTCGTCGCTGCCATTGTGGCTGTTGCTGTTGGCGCCGCTGCCATTGTCGCCGTAATGATCAGCCTGCACATACCACAGCAGATCGGCAGTTCAAAAAAACCTGAGGTGTCAGTTAACTCTGTGGTGCACGTGCGGTACCGCTTACAAAGTGGACAAGCAGGTAAACTTTGTAGCAGGTCGTGCGGTGATGGCCGCCCTTCAGCTGCTCAGAGCCCTGATTGCGCGCGATCATTTGGAGAAAGTACTGTCCATCACCGTGCCGCTTGTCAGCGCGGCAGAAGCACCACGGCTTCTGCTGCGCTGAAACCGAACATTCCAGTGCAAAACCAGCACCTTGCCAAGCTCCGTTCCGTGATGACCGGACGGCCGGTGGCCCTGCATGTGCTCACTGCCTTTCAATCTAGAGCTCTTGCACAGCACCGCTCCGACTGACAGACTGCACACAACTTTCCTGATGTGCTGTAGGCATGACTCTGCTGCACACCGTGCTGCAGTTGCACAGTGACTGAACCAGTACGCATCATTGGCTTAGCGCAGTAGCATAGTATGAACCGACACAACAAAAATGATTGAAGTTGAGGCTAGGGCTTTCTAGTAGGCCACTTCACTGTTTTTGAAGCACTCGCGCACGGGACCAGATGGCACCACTGTCGAGACTTCCACATCACTTGGCGTACGCACTTGGAGCTTCCTCAGCTTGTCTTGGAGGTCCCTGGCCTCTTGAGGGTGTTTCTCTGCCCAACTCGCAAGCCCGGGGCGAAGCAGCACCGCCAGTGCGGCCGCGGCCTGTTCTATCTCTCGCTGTCGTGCCGCCGATGCCTCGCGCTGTTGGGCGCGACAGAGACACGATGTCAGTATGTCACGTAGCGCATAGTGGCAGCGACGGCAGCGGCTTGGGGGGTGCGACACGATGAGACACGGCCCGCACGTGTCAGGACGTCATGTGGCGCATAGTCACCAGGGCAGCGGTGGAGGCGGCTTAGTCGGAATTGAGACATGATTCGGTGCTGCACAGAGTGCGCACGCGCATCTGAGCTTTTGGCGCGCTGCCTGCACAGGCAACAGCTAAACATGCACTGCACGCCACTGACATCATTCAGAGCAGGGTTCACTCTCCAATCAAGCCAAAGACTTCAGTGGGCACCTCATGCGGGCTGCGGCAGCAGTTCACAAATGGTTGCCAGCATGTCTAGGTATCCTATAGGTCAGGAAATGAAGTTGAGAAATGTAAGCCTATATTTTTTGGGAATGCAGTTGGCAACAGGCAAATGCATTTACTTTGCATGCCTGGTCCATTCAGCTGTCATTTTTCATGTTCACTGACACATTCCTCATGCGTTTTTGCCACAAAGACATGAGCAAGATTTCTGAAACGGTTCACAAAGCTTTTTGACTGATTTCGAAATTTTGCATATATTTTTGCCAACACCATGTTGCCTCCAAAATGCATTGAATTAGTATCATGGTCCCAGACGCACTTCAGCGCGCCTGTTGCATCAAGGAACCAGCCATTATTAGTACTAGCAGGAGTGGTCCAGCCAGACTGACGTGACATGTGGCGCCCCCTTGAAGTCCACTGGTCCCTTCTACAAAGTCGCACCTACAGTTCAATGCGAAACAAAGGCCTGCACTCACTGACAAATGACAAACCCACGGCCTCGCCGCTGAGAGATTTGCAGCAACTCAAAGAGGCATGCCAAACATAATGACGTGACGTCATGTCAACAAGCAGCCAGCATCATGACAAAGATCGCTGCGACAACGAGACAGACTTTTTGGGCCGCATGAGCACACACCTCTGCGAGCAGGGACGCAGACCATTCCTCCTGGACAACATTCACATAGAAGGAGAAAAATGGATGGCATATCAGCACAGCATTAATGAATTCGGGGTTCGTATCACATGTGTCGTGAAACGAGCAGCGCCTAGAAATTGTCCGTTACTGCGGCACTTGTAGGTCTGTGCTGCCTCTTTTGCGGCAAATGCCATCTTGCACACATAAGTCTTTTGACTACTGTGAATATGATGGCACTGTTTGACTCGTGGCCAGCGACTGCAACAGCGGCGACCACGGCTATTGGTGGAAGGCACTTGCGGGTAACCACTCCTGGTCACCTAGAGCTCTGCGATCTTTTGATTCGTTTCCAGATCTGTATGCAAAGCAGCTACGACGGCATGTACTGAAGCTGACAACAAGCACAGCTGCGCTGCCCTAGGGGATCAGCCTGGCGCATGGCCTGTCAGGCAAGGGGAGGGTTCCATGTGAGCAACAAGACTGCACATACAGTAGCAGGCATGCGCTAGCTATACCCATGGTAGCCTTGGATCCATGATGATACGGAGTGAAACATCAACATTCAATTTCATGACTTAAATATTCAATGACTCTGTTGAGTCGCAAAGCAAATTGTCAACACATGGGTGAGACCATGGGCCATGGCAAGGAAAACAAAAGCACACACCTCGAAAGGCGGCTCCCGACTCGGACCTTCAGTGCCGCCGGCGCCGCCGCTGCGGCTGTTGTTGTTGCCGTTGTCGCCGGCGTGGTTGAGCATCATCATCTGCACAAGTCACATGCAGCTAATCAAATCTGATTGTCGTACTTTGAGGAGCATCACTGGCAGATGCTATGCCATGACGCAGGCAGGATGCCGCGCCTGGCCCCTGTTGCCGCTCTGGTTTGTGCTTTGACGCCCTTGATGGTTGCACGCAGCTGAAGTACGGAGCCTGCAAGGCGTCCAGCAGCTCAGGAAAAGAATAAAACTTTGGGATGTTGATAGAAGGCTATGATTAATTTGCTGCTGCCAAGATTATGAGTGGTGTCAAGGGTGTGATGGCGGCTGGGACTGCCGACTGCCACGACACACACTGGCAGTGCCGTGGAGAACCTGAGAACCTGCACTCTTGTTATGCACTCCAATTACGCCCTGCGGCTGTGTGCAGTGGGGACTGTGGGTAATCATCACACGCCAAAACACAATTCTCACAGTCAAGGCCTGTCTATCAGAGGGAAGGACATCAGCTGGTCAAATTCGGCATCATATGGTCTGTGCTGCAAAGTGACAGCTACTAGTAGTACTTGTTCAACTCCAGCACAACAATGTTAGCTCAGGTCAGGATTGCACTTAAAATTTTTGCCATATTCTTCTGCTCCTCACACTGGAACATCGGTGCGCATCACTGATAAAGCTTGACCTCATTGAGCGCTTTCTCATGAGGCCACTCCCAGCGTATATGCACAGCTGCATCGGGTGAATACATACCCAAGTCATAACACTGCCATGTACTCTCAGACAGCTCTCTGACTCACCTGCTGCAGGCGGCTGGTTTGCAGCTCAGGCTCAGGGTCAGCGCTCATCTGTGCAGTGCAGGTTAAGCATGGCAGGGACACGGGATGCCGTGCGTCTCTGTCAGCAAAGAGGGGCTGATGCAAAGCTGTCTTTTCCACAAGTTGGGAAGGCAGTGCGCATTGCAGATCTACAATTGCAAGCAGGTGCGCTGGCATATGGGCGCAGCTGAAGCTCCGCTTACCCATTGAAGTCACATTGCACACACTGCTGGTTCTAAAGAGGGGGGGCTACAGCGTCTGTCCCGATCATATAAGACATCCTCGGCTCCATGTCAGTCATGCAGGTCATGGATGAAGAGGAGGTACAGATCATCCATAGGCAAGCAGAGCACACCAGTGCTTGGTTGAAGTGTAATGCCACAAAAGGGTGTGATGCATGTACAGTTGTTGTCATCATGTAGAGACTGATATGCATATGCCCAGCAAATTTTCGACTTCGTTGAGGGAGCTAGCTGCACATCGTCTTTGTTGAGGAGTGACCGCAATGCAGTTGCCCAATATGACATGGAGTGACACATGTACCGACTCTATTGACTTGCACAGCAGATTGGCAGCATGGGTGAGACCATGGACCATGGCACCAAGCACACACCTCAAAACGCGGCTCATGGCCTTGATGCCGCCGGCGCGGATGCTTCCCATCATTTTTTGCACAAGTCACATGGGGCAGCTATTTAAAATCTGATTGTCATAGAAGTACTTGGTGGAGCATCACTTGGCAGGTGCTTTGCCATAACGCAGGCAGGTTGTCGACGTTATTGTCGCTATGGTTTGTGCTTTGACGCGCTTGATGGTTGCATGCTGCAGCTGATTAATGAGCCTGCAAGGTGTGCTGCAGTTGAGGGAATGACAAAACCTCCTAATGTTAAAGCAGAAGCATTATGCATCACCTTGTTGCTGCTCAAATCATGGGTGGAGTGTGATGGTGGCTGGGACTGTCACGGCAAATCGTACCTTCAAGTACCTGAGAGCCTGCGATCTTGTTCACATGTTACTACAAGTTTGCTGGAGAATACATGCACTCCAATTACGCCCTGCGGTCTGGCTGTGCGCAATGGGGACAATGGGCTAGCCATCACACGCCATAACCCAATTTTCACAGTCAACGCCTGTCTGTCAAAGGGAACGACATCAGCTAGTCACAGCCGGCATCATACCGCGTGCGCTGCCAAATGGCAGATGAGATGCGCTGATATGAACTGCATTCAACTCCAGCACACAGCGATATTACCCCAGGTCATGATTGCACTTAAGGGTCATGTCATATTCCTCTTCTGCTTCTCACATTGCAACATCGGTGTGCATCACTGACAAAGCTCGACCTCATCGAGCGGATGTAGACTTTCTTCTGAGGCCGCTCCCAGTGTATGTGCACAGCTGAATTGCGTGAATACACACCCAAGTCATAATACTGCCATGTACTCTCAGACAGCTCTCTGACTCACCTGCAGGTGGCTGGTTTGGGGAGCCTCAGGTTGGGGGGCCTCAGGTTGCAGCGTAGGGCCAGCGCCTGTCTGTGCAGGTTGAGCATATGGCGGAGACACACGGTCCCGCACGTCTGTCAGCAACAATGGGGCTGATGCAGGGTTTTCAGAAACAGGGGCTGATGCAGGGTTACCAGAACTGGGAAGGCAGTGTGCATTGCAGACCTACAATCGGAAACAGGGGGGGTGTGCTGGCCTGTGGGCGCAGCTGAACCTTTGCTCTCCTATTTTACTTCACAATGCTGCACGTATTGCTGGTTCTCAATGGGGGGCTGCAGCATCTGTCCCAATCATGAAGGCATTTTCGGTTCCCGGTCAGCAAGGCAGGGTTAGCGATGGCGTCGGGGTGTGGATGATGCCTGCAACCTTTCTACCTCTAGAGTTCAGCAAGCGATGCGGGGCGCGGCAAGCACAAAGTGATGTCGTGTCTATCATGTTTTGTCACTGATGTAAAATTTTCCGCGACACAATGAGTCTGACTTTTGCGGCTCACCTTGGCAGGCATCTCTGAAAATAGGGCTACAAACCAGCCCGGCTTGTCCTGGAGCAGATTTGCATCAGAGACACATAGCAATTTAAATCTTGTGTCAGCACACTACGCATGGGATGCAGCTCACAAGTGTCCATGAATAGTTCTACACGTGATCATGTACGCAATACATATCTGTGCTGCTGCACTCAAGGGACTGTAAAATCCACAAAGCATGGCCCAGTCATCTACACCAACACGCACTAAAGATGCCATTGATCATGAATCATGTTGCAATGGTTTACAGCATTCCCTCTGATTCTGACGTGATCAGCCAGCCTGGGGCCTGCGACCAATCAGTGAGGGCCCTGGAGGGTTTAAATGATGGACAATAACTTTCATGCCAATAAAAACCATGCAAGTCATTGCTTGTGGTAAGTGACGCTTCTATGGTTGGAACTTCTATGACTTAAACAATGACATCAGGCAGGCACCTGACAGGCGCTGCCTTGTTTGCTCAGAAATTAATAAATATGCAGGTGACACTGCAAAGCAAAGATCTAAGTTCTTGCATGGCACGCGCACGAAGAACTGTAGCACATGCAGGCCTGTTACATCGGCCGGTGTACACGTGTGATTCAGTAGGTTTGCCTACTTTTTGTGTTAGCGGATGCTTGAGAGCCAATATTCCTCGAACGACAATACATTGATGGGGGGACCATCCCTCTAGGCGTAGTCTCAGATTTGCTTGGAGTAAGTGCTGCAATGCATTGCCATGGCCTTAGAGCCTGACAGCGCGCAGATGGGGAGCGCGCTCTCCGGTCTCCGAAGGGTAACATTTTTCAGCAGACTCGATACCACGCGCAGAGCAGACCAAGTTTTCCCTGTGGCAGCTGTATCCGGCCTGTTGAAGAAGTGGCGTACGCACACTATGAGCACTTACTAATGCAATGCTCTTTGCGGTTCCCTGCAAAGCTGCAACATGGATTACAACATTTTTCTTGACTAGGCATTCCGCGGAATGCGATGCTCTCCACAACAGAACACACCTGCCTCGCCAGCCGCACTGCGCACCTCCGCATGCCTTCTTCCTCTTTGAGCGTTAAAGGGGGTCTTGGCGGGAAGTACGATCCATCACACCACGACAAGAGCGTGTGCATGCTTTTCAAAACGTTCATCTTCAACAGCCGTCGGGAAGGGGGACAGCCCAGGATCCTCTGAGAATAAAATGGGTTCACTTGCTTGTCGCACACTTTGACACGCCATTGAGTTTGCGGCATGCAGGACTGGACCGCTTTTGTGAAGCACCGTGTTATGGGCGCCTTTGCGAAGTTGCAATGCAAACGGGCTGAACATCAAACATTCAAACTTCAACTCCTGACTTGAACTTTGGCTTCCACTTGTGTAAACCTATTGTGCAAAGCCTAGGATGATACCTCACACAAGTGGTTTTAAGTTGCGAGTCGCTTTCGCTTGAAAGCACCAATGCACATGCATGCAACACATCATGGAGGGCATTGAAACTGATACTGATACTGGTTGCCGATTATTGATGCATCTTCAAGTTGCATCAATTGGTCAACGAGACATCACTCGCAGGCCAACCAAAGCGTCAGAACCTCATGTACAAGTCCGACATTGTTAGTTGCAATTTGGCAGTAGAAAAGGAAAAGTGAATAATATGCTCTGTTCTCACCGACGAAGCACGCAAAAAGAGCTCAGAGGATTGCTGAAACACATTCATTTATGCAGATAGACCAGGGCAAGCTTGCTCTGAAGACAGAAGGCTACAGAATTGCGCGCGCAGAACCAAGTCTGCCGGCCACATGCCGCGCTAATGCACACTACCAATTACCCCAAGGCTGCTGCACGACTTCTGCCAGTGCCACCACCATGTGTGCCTGCACGGGCCCCGGGCACACGCCGCTTTGCGCGTTCGCTACAAGTACACAAGGGCCTGAGCGAAAATTAATAAAAAATACACAAGGGCCTAGGCTGCCCAGGCGCCTCCCGAGCTTGAGCTGACACCACGCCCGCCACCGTGAATACTATCATGCGCATGCCAGTCCACTGACATGGCCATGCAGGTGCGTTTCTGCTTCACATGATGCTGCAGCCCTCGGCTCCTCCGCAGTCACCGGAAGAGACGTCGCCGTGACTGTGGCCGCCGTACTCAGAGCCCCTTGGTCCGAGGTACAACGAGTTGGGATCGCGCTCAATGTGGAAAGAGGACGCGAGTACGCTGGCCCCCACAGCAACCTTCACGCTGTCAGGTGTGGCTGTAGTGCTGGGGGCATTGCCTTGACTGCCACCGCCGCCTGCGCTGCTGTTGTCGTCGCTGCCATTGTGGCTGCTGCTGTTGGCGCCTCTGCCATTGTCGCTGCTGAGGTCGAGATAGTAACGATCAGCCTGCACAAACTACAGCACATACCACAGCAGACCGGCAGTTCAGGAAACCCGAGGTGTCAGCAATGCGGTGGCGCAGCGCTTACCAGGACGTTACAGACGGAACAGACAGGCCATTTAAGGGCAGGTATCATGCAGTAATGGCTGCCTTTGGCTCATGATGCGACCGTGCTGTTTAAGAATTGACGGCCGCTGTAGAGGCACTGCGGCTTCTGCCACGCTGCACAATCAGGACAGTTACAAGTGCCCTGGTGATGGCAGGACGGCCGGCGGCCCTGCACGTGCTCTGGCGTTGTTTGCGACATCGACGTCAAGAGATGCACATTGTCATTTTTGCGTGGTTCTCCTGCAGCCATCAGGCCCTCGCTTGCACGGCTACTGATCACATGAAGGACGGTAAAGTATCCAATCAGTGCTACTGCTTACTGTAGTAGTGCATGGCTGAGGCGTAAGCATATGACAAGAACCCCAATAATGGCATTGCAATGGTTCCAAAAGGGTTTTCTGGACAACAAACGGTGACAGCTTGCTGGTCAAGGACATGCACTGCAAATATGCCTCTGCACTTTGGCCGTATGCAAAGGCCGTAGTCGACCATAAGCGGTTGACAATCTGCAGGATCCTTGTTGTCTGCTGCTATGAGGCCAAACTCCACCTTTTTGGCCGCCGCGGTTAATGACCCACCTGTGCCGCAGAGGGCAGCAAATGTATGATGCGGCATTGCCCGCTTTGGACAATGACTTGCAGCATATGGACTGGCGTATGGACTCCGGATCCTTGAACTTCAGGGTATTGAAGTTGAATGTAGTGCACACACGAGAGCTGCCTACTGGTCAACCTCCTGCGCAACACCGCTCAGACTGACAGCCTGCATATACATATTATGATATGCTGTAGTCGTCACTCTGCTGCTGCACACCGTACTGCAGTTGCACTGAACCAGTACGCATCACTGGCTGAGTTCCGCAGCATATAAAGCGACTCACAAAAAGAATAATTGAAGTTGAAGCCGAAGGCTGCCTAGTGGGCCACCACAACAGTGTTTTTACGCGCAAGTTTAAGCAATCGCGCACGATATGATATTGCCACACTGGCAAGACTTTCGGTTGGCGTACGCACATGGAACTGGTCCAGCTTGTCTTGGAGGTCCTCGAACTTCAGAGAGTTGCTCTCTGACAGCACTGCCAGGGCGGCCGCGCTCTCAACTTGGCCCATCCCTCGCTGGCGTGCCGCCGATGCCTCGCGCTGTCGCACAACGGTTGGGCGTGACAGAGACACGGTGTCAGTATGTCACGTAGCGCATTCATTGCTGGGGTGGAATGCCTGCACTCTTACACTGTGTGCATATGCCTTCAGCTACTCCGTATGGACACAGCCAGTGGCAGCGGCGGCAGCGGCTTAGGGGGTTGTGATGCGTTGAGACACGGCCCGCATGTGTCAGGACGTCATGTAGCGCATACATGGTCACAGTGGCAGCAGTGGCGACGGCGGCTGAGTCGGTGTTGAAACATGTTGCGGCGCTGCACACAGAGTGCGTGCGCACGCGCATTCGAGCTTGCGGCGCGCTGCCTGCGCAGCGGTCTACTTGAACCACAGCTGATCACGCACTGCGCGCCGCTGACATCATTCAGACCAGGACTCCGTGTCCAGTCAGGCCGATGGCTTCAGAGGGCGCCTGATAACATGGAGTGAAACATTGACGTTTACTTTGACGACTCATGCGACAACTCGTTGAGTCGCACAGCAAATTGGCAACATGGGTGACATTACGGACCATGACATGACATGAAGCACACACCTCGACGTTTGGGTCACGAGCGCGCGTACCGCCGGCGCCGCCGTTGCGGTTGCGGCTGTCATTGCTGCTGTTGCCGCCGCGGTCGCTGAACCTCCTCGTCACGATCTGCACAAATCACAACGGCAGCGGAATTTAATGTGAGTGTCATACTGAGTGGAGCATCGCTTGGCAGGTGCTATGCCACAACGCAGGTGGGATGTCGTCCGATCACTGTTGCCACCTCTGGCTTGTGCTCTGACGCTCTTGATGGTCGTAGTATTGCTTGCTGGGTATGGTGTGAGTCACATGCTCTGAAGGTGTTATAGTTTCCAACGTGCAGGTGCCAACAGCGACAGCGAGCCCGCACGTTTGCAATGACTCATTGCCAATGAGCGTGGCACACTAGTGTGCATCCCGGGAGTCTCTGTCAAGTGTGCTTTAGCAAATAATAGGCAGCGTGGGCCTAGGGTGGTGACCCTGCCCTCCGTCCAGCTATGCAGCTGATCATGATATCAGCTAGCCTGCAATGAGCGCTGCAGTTCAGAACGCCTTCTACATCCAGGTCTCAGCAAGCGATGCAGGCGCGGCAGGCACGAGTTGGTGTCATGTCCATCATGTTTCGTCACTTATGTAAGATGCTTTGAATTACATATGTTAGCCGTGATGCATTGAGTTTGACTTTGCAGCTCACCTTGGCAGGCGTCTCTGAGATGACCGCTGCACACCAGCCCTGCTTGTGTCCTGAAGCAGAATTGCATCGAAGACAAGTAGCAAATTGACTTGTGGTAGGTGAAGCCATTCGATGATTCATGATACGCAGTGTAAGCATGGAGTGACGCGTCGAAGCACACAACCAGCACTTCAATCATTGATTGGTGGGTATACCATCATCGATGACATCAGGCAGGCACGAGCAGCGCTGACTAATTGCTCAGAAATCAACATAGATGTGCAGGTGACGCTGCAAGACAAGATCTACATTATGCGCTGCACGCATACGGATGAGTGCAGCATATGCAGGCATGTTGCATCGTCAGGTGTTACATCGGCAGGTGCATGCGTGTGATCAGAGATGCTATTTTCGTTGACACGATAGCAGACGCATACGCCTGTATTCTTCGAACGACAGTACCATGATGGGGCGCTATAGCTCTAGAAGTAGTAGTGTCTCAGAGTTAACTGATCAAGTATAACAATGCGTTGCCATGCCTCTGAGCCTGACAGCGCGCAGATGGGAAGCACGCTGTCCGGTCGCTGAAGGGTAATATTTTCAGCAAAGATCAAATGTACCTGGGCGCAGAGCCAAGCGCAGAGCAGATCAAGTAACCCTTGATGGACAGTACGCCTCAATGTGTGAAATAGCGAACGCTTACACTACGAACACCAACACTGCTCGTATAGCGCTTTATGAAGTGGCTGAGAGAGCTCTTTTTTTTGTGACATTACACGCACGGGCTGTGAACACTCCTCCCCAACAGAACGCACCTGCCTCGCCACCCGCACTGCGCGCCTCCACATCCCTTCTTCCTTTGAACGTTAAGAGCGGGTCTTTGGCGGGACGTCGGACCGATGGATCGTGTTGGATCAGTTGTGAGACAAACAGGTTCAGGTGCAATCTTCAACAGCCGTCGGGGAAGGGGCTGTGGGGGGGGGGGGGGGGGGGGGGGGGGGGGGGGGGGCAGCCTGAATCCATTGAGAATGAGTGTGGAAGGGGCTGGCACCAATATTGATCGATGTTTGTGATCAGCTTATATGTCTTACCAGGAACAATGCGGCCACCGGCACAGCGGCAACCAATGTGCAGCCTCAGCACGTTATCGAACAAAATGCGCACTCAGTAGGTCAAACATTTCTGGAGTGCTCCCCTTGGCTTCCTGCACACATCACGTGAGCTGCGCTCATTGCTGGAGTTGTGCATTGCGCAGTATTCCCGAAAGAGTCAATGGCAGCAGCAGCGGCGCGTGGTGCCTGTGGCTCACGTACGTGCACACATGACGTGAGCTGCGCTAATTGCTCAAGTTGTGCATTGCGCAGTTTCCCCAAAAAACCCAATGGCACTGGCACTCTATCATTGTCCTGAGAACACTTGAGGACCAGAGGACGCATCACATTTGGGGTCTGTCGCAAAACTCACACAGGTGGACAACGGCGCATTGCAAACACTCTTTGTAAGCACCGCAGCAAGACAGATCGGGCTCTCAATGTAAGCACTGCAGCAAGACAAATCGCGCTCTCAAGAGGCTTGTCATGAGATGTGCTGCTGGCCTAGCTAGCGTCACTGGCAAGCAAAAGGACCATCCAAACAGGGCACTGCAGCGGTGCGGTCGCATGTGCTGCCCGAAAAAGTGCAACACATTCGCATTCCAAAAGTGTGTTGCATTCTGTAAACGTATATGAGCACTGCCGCCTACTGCCCGCGCTGCCGCGGTGGCGCTGCTGGGTCTTGAACTTGACTGCTGTGATGACTCCGCCGCCGCAAAATACAGCGCCATCGCCTAAGTGGACGCGCACTTTCGTTCAGACGCGCACAGTTGGCATGCGCAAAGGAGCGTGGGCGTTGCGTCAACGTTGAGTGCGCCGTGCAACGGGCACAGCTGCCTGAGCATCGCCATGAGCAGCCGGTCCCATGCGCCTTGGTGCATCATGACCATCTCGGAACAGCCGCCCTCAGTGTGTGACACGGCACCATCGACAAACATCACACACATGCGCGCACGTGCGCACAGCGACATGCGCCAATCGCTCACTGCACGACGAGTGCTGCTGCTGACCCGTGCCATTCGTGCCACTTGTGCGTGTGCACGTCAGTGTCGCAGATAGCTGAGCATCGCTGTCATCGCGGCGGCTCGCGCAGCGTCTCCGCGCGGCTGAGCCTGCTCTTGTGCGCGGGGCTGTGCGGGAGCTTGGAGCCGCCACGCGCGTGCCTTCTCGCTGGCTGCACCACTGAGGGGGGGGGCGCGCACACAAGGACGGTGGCACACAAGGGTCAGAGCCTGACTCATTGGCTGTACTGCGAAGTACATGTGGGCGTGGATGATGCAAGGTGACAGGTGACAGCGAAGCGGCAGAGCGTCGCTGTGCAGAACGCCATCACGATCAGCACGCGCACACACGGCGCTGCACGGACACTGCACTATCACTGTGAGTGTACAAGACGTGGCGGTGCTATGTGTAGACAAGTAAGGTACTTCAACTTCAATGTACACGCCCTTGCCATGCCGCCAGCGACACAGCCGCTGCTCTTAGCAGCAGGCCCAAACACTGCACTATCATCACTGTGAGTCTACGAGACGTGGCGACGCTACACATGCATAGGGGAGTGAGGTACTTCAATTCTGATGTACACGCCCTTGCCATGCCGCCAGAGACCCTGCCGCTGCGCTTGGCACCAAGCCCCCCTTGGAAAGCAGCCGCCGAGGCGGCAAACGCTGCAGGCATCAAGTAACAGGTCTTGCAGCTACTCAGCAGGAGCTGTTCGCAAACGTCTCGGCACCATCGCCCATGGAGCTCAGCCACTTTGGGCGTCAGTGCCACGCATCAAGGGCGGCGGCGCTCATGCAGTATGCCTCAATTACTAGAAAGCTCGCACACAGAAATTTTGACTACTGTGAACATGGTGGCACTGTTTGACTCATGGCCAATTGCCGCAGCAGCGGCGACCACGGTTTTTGGTGGAAGGCATTCAATTTGACGGCTGACCAAACCTTGTCATCGATAGAGCTCAACGACCTTTTGATTCACTTCCATGTCGCTGTGCACAGACCCCTCGGCACCAGGCCCCCTGTGGAGCGCTGGCGCCTGGGGCAGCGAATGCTGCAATTATCACATACCAAGGGCAAGGCCAAGGGTGACCGCTGCCCCATTTTCCAAAGCGTTTGGGCAGTCTCTTGTACTTTTTATTAATTCTCGCTCAGGGCGCGAAAAAGCCCAGATGGATGGCATCTACCTTGAAGCTTGCTGTACGGAATCTACATGTCGTGTGACAGTCTGAAAGTGTCTCAACGACAGTCTCTTGTACTTCTTTGAAAGTACATAGAAGTACATGGTACATACATATGTCGTTGAGAAGTGATCGGCGATGCGCATTGCGACACCTTCTAGGTGTCCACAAAGACACCTGTAGATTATGGTTTGTAAGCTGGACATCCACCATCTGGGCGTTTTCGCGCCCTGAGCGAGAAGTAATGAAAAGTATACATACATATCGACGGCGGTTTAGATGTGGTTGTCGTTGAGACACTTCCGGATCGACACACTACAGATTCTGTACCATACACTTTGATATCGACCATCTGGGCTTTTTCGCGCCGTGAGCGAGCATCAATAAAAGGTACATGCATACATACCTCTCGGCACGAGGCCCCCCGTCGCGCGCAGGCGCTTAGGGGTCCCCTGCGCGATTATCAAGTACCAAGGGTAATGGTCCACGGCTGACGGCTGGCGCGTTTTCCAGACGGTTCAACCAGTCTCTTGTACTTCGACGTACATGCATGGTACATGCATATGCTGTGTAGAAGTGATCGGCAATGCGCGTTGAGACACTCTCAAGTTCCAACATGTATTGATACGTGCATACCTCTCGGCACGAGCCCCCCCGCCGAGCGCAGGCGCTTGGGGGTCTCCTGGCGCCCCCACGGCGGACGCGCGTCGCTGTAGTAGTCCAGGTCCTCCTCGTTGACCGTCAGCGCCGACGTCACGCCGCCCCAGAAGAAGAGCGGCTGCGGGGGGGCGCGAGAACGGGAAACAAAGCGTTGTCGACCACGGGCAGCGGCGGTGCAAGTGATCCATCGCTACAGATCTCGGTGGGTACTCGAGACTGTCGGGAGTGGATTGGTGGCCTACGACAGAGAAGAGAAGAAGTGCAGGGGCCGCCGGAAACAATGGTGACGCGGTGTTGATCACTCGCCAGCAGCAGCGATGCGCAGTTCCTTCGCTCTGAAACTCCTAGAGTACTTGAAGGTGTCGGGCACAGTTTTGTTGCGCACGGCAGAGGGATGGTGTGCAGGCAGGCAGCCGTGCACAGTCGGCAAAGCGTCAGAAATTGAGTACTCCGATGCATGCCTGTAGACTAGAGAGGTTGCGAATTATGTACATGGTGTCCAGGTCCTACATGTTGACCGTCAGCACCGTCGTCGCAGGCACTCGGACAGTGCGGCCGCAGAGGGCGCGGGCGCGCATACTCAGGGCGTCACAGATCATGCGCGGGCAGCACAGAGCACAGATCTCCAAGACGAGGTCCCAAGCAGGTCCAAAGCTCCCGGCGCAGTAGCCCCCCCCAGAAGAAATTTCGACGAGCTCAATTGGCCTGGCTTACACTCTGTGCAGCTTATGCAGCTTACATGCTAGTTCAGCCATGGATGCAGGGGCTGTCGTGCAGGGCGCTTCTGACTCAGCCCTAGGCTAGGGTGAGGCGTCCTGAGCGCTGACCTGTGACGCTGAGCCGCAGTGCTGCGAGCACGGCTCCGATAGGGGGCGACGCAAACCATGTTCTAACCTTAAGTCTAGGGCGACGCATGCTGAGCCGGACTGCTGCTGGCACAGCTGCGATAGGGGGCGATACAAAGTATGGTCTAGCTCTAAGGCTAGGGTGGCGAAGCACGCTGAGCACTGACCTGTGGCACCAGCGGCAACGAGCCACAGCGCTGCGGGCACGGTTTCGGTAGTGGGCAACGCAAACTATAGCCTGACCCTATGTCTAGGGTGAAGCATGCCGAGCCGGAGTGCTGCAGGCACAGTTTGATAGGCGGCGCTGCAAAATGGCCTAACCCTAAGTCTAGGCTGAAGAACGCTGAGCACTGACTGTGGCGCCAGCGACAGCGAGCCGCAGCGCTGCGAGCTCAGCTCAACAGGGGGGCAACGCGAAATATGGCCCAGCCGGCGAAATTCGCTGAGTACTGACCTGTGGCACTAGTGGCAGCGAGCCGGAGCGCTGCGGACACGGCTCCGACAGGGTGTCGCGCATGCCGGGGGGCGTGTCCGGCGCCGTCGGCGAGTCTGCATTGTCGCGATGGCCGGGCGGTCAGTGACGTAATCATGACAGTACTTTCGATAATTGCATTCTGAGCGCACAGGGCGCGAAAGAGCCCAGATGAATGGTATCTAAGCTTGCTGTACGGATTTCACATGTCGTGTGACAGTCTGAAAGTGTCTCAATGACAACCACTCGAACGTCGCCTCCGCCGAATGGCATCTCGGAATCCCCCCCTGCGTCCTCGTCCATGTGCCCTCCCCATGACGGTACCACTTACTGCACGATTGGAGGTGCACTTCTGGTGATTCAGCAGTCGGCGGTACGGTCCGCTCTGTCTGCGCCCCCGTGCCTACCACGTCGTCAGTACCATGCATGGGTGTGACCGCAGGCACGCATGCACTTGCGCCCAGCGCTGGCCTGAGGCGTGCGGCCGCTGGTGGAGGAGGGGGGGGGGAGGGGGATGCAGCCTCTGAGCGTCGATGCACAGAGAAGGAAAAACAGGGGGGGCAGCTGCTGAGGCCCGTGAACGCACAGTGGCGTCAACGTCCTGCCAACGCCGTGAGCAAATGGCGCGGCAGCACGTGCACGCTGGTACAGTAGTTCTGCGCATATGCAACAAAGAAGCGGGACCGTTGCCACCGCGGGCAGCACGGCTCAAAGCAGCGGCTGCGACTGGCCGGCAGCGGGGGCTCCCGCGTGCGCTCCCGTGCGCGCATGGCCGCACGGCGCGCCCTAACCCTAACCCTAAGGAGCATAGCGTGAGCGGTCCTCGGCCGCCGCCTGCCGCTGCCGTGACCGCTGCCCCGCGCACAGACGCGATCCGCACAGCGCGCTGCTGCTGCGGCGACGCGCGGGGGGGGGGGGGGTCCCCGTGCGCGCCAATCGCCATGGGCGCGCTCATCTCCTGCACGGCGGCGCTGCGCGAGCGACGCGGCCCGCTGCGCGCCGCCCGACGCGCCGCCGCCGCCGACCATCCTTCCCTCACGACACACCACTGTACACCACTACATGGAGGTGGTACACTTCAAGTCTATGCGGCGGCGCGTGACGCACCCGCGGCGCCGCCGCGCGCCCCCTCCTCCGCGCAGAAGCTGCCCGTCGTGCGGCCGCGGACGTGCCCCCTGTCCCCCTCCCCCGCCCCCACCCCCTCCCACCGGTGGGCTCGTGGGGGTTCGCCGAGTTCGGCGCTGTAGTCGGGGGACTCTCGCCCCTCCATGTCTAGCAGCTCGATGTCGGGGGGCTCGGGGCTGAGGTCCTGGCTGGTGCGCGCGGAGCGTTGCCACTTGCGCTTGCGGATGTGCTGCGCGGGAGGCGACGCGATGCGCGTGAAGTTAAAGTTCGGTGAGAGTGCTGAGCGGGAAGGGTGGGGTAGGGGGGGGTGGGCTAGGGGTGTAGGCTAAGACTTGCCGTCGCAAATGGCGTTTCTAGTTGGTATCACAGCGGTTGTCTGGCAACCGCGTGTGACACAACTGCATCGCGCTGATGATAAATCTCAAAGAGCAGACCGGCCACGCAGTTGCCATAGCACTAGCCGAGCGCTGCTGCACGCGCGCTTCACAAGGCGCGGTCCAAAATCGTGCTGAACATTGTCTCGAGCAGACTCTATGTGTGCCTGCACTGCATTGTGCTGTTGAATTCATGTGTTGCAAAATGCTCAAGTGCACACACCCAGTGTGCCATGATCGCATCACCCACAACACTTTGACAGAACCGCATACATGTAGCGTCCACGTCAGTACAATTAGAGTACAAAACCATGTTCAGGATCAGGTAGGAAGTACAGGCGCACACCCAGTGCGCCATGACTGCGTCTGTCACAACTTTGGACAGAACCGCACATCTATATCTGTTGTCCACAGTCCACAGCAAGGGGGGTGGGTATTATCAAGATCGGCTAGGGATACGCACATACCTGCGGTATTTCTGCCCGCCAGAGCGCCGCCTGGCACCCTGCCGTCATGCCCATGAGTATGGCCGTGATGAGGGCAATGTCGATCCAAGACGGTCGCTGCATGGCACCAAGCCGAGAAAAAAAGAAGCGGCGTGAAGGCAAGTACTTCAACAAGTACTACTTCAAGGCACTTTCTGTGTTCGGATGAGCTGGTTTTGCTGGCTTTGTAGCACCAGCGGCAGAACATGGCCAACAACATGCGGCACTCAGGAGATCTGACCGCGCCAAGTACAGAAGCGCTGAGCTCAAACCACCCGCTGAGACATGGGACTTCAAGCACACACCTTCAAAACAACGCGGCATGGATCATCGAAGCAGAATGCAAGGTGCACTTTCCCTACACAAACACACCGATAGACAACACACATACTTGAAGGTATGCACAGTCAGGCCAAGCATACTTTCATGTACATGTAAACTTTTGAGAGCAAAGCGTAGGAGTACTACCTGTTGGATGACGAGGAGCAGTACACGCACACCTGCACAGCTTTCAACTTTTTGAGACAATGTACTCGAGTAGGTACTCGTGGGCTTGTTCTGATTTCACAGGAGCTGTGCTCAAGTACTCGTAAGTATGCAAATGTTTTTCATGAGTAACTCATCCTGACAGTGAATCATTTCAGGCGCTCTACTTAGGTTTCCATGCACGATGACAGATGATTTCAGCAAAAGCGCATGTTAGACGCATGCATTCTGCCGCCTGCAGGGCGCATCCTGTGGCCCCCTGCGACTCCCCCGTGCAAGTGCGCCTACCCGGTACGCGACCATGCAAGCAGCAGCGATGAATCAGTGAGCCATGACACGGGTAGCAGCGGCACCCCCCGGTTGTCATTGCGGCAACAAGGCAGCTACATACTGAATGCATCCTCAGCAACGGCACGTGGTCAATGGGGCAACTCCTACTGAATACATCCTCAGCAATGGCAGGGTCAGGGTGAGGGTCAACCTCGGGTTGAGTAAGGGTTAAAGTTAGGGTTGGGGCAAGGATGCCGGTCAACATTGGAGGTTTGGGTCGATACTCATGTCAATTTGGTTAGGCTTAGGTCAGGTCAAATAACCTACTCTCAATTCGTGAGCTGACATCCCCCCTCCTCAAACCTGATGTTAACCCTGGGTTAGGGTTAAAAGAGGTTGTGCAGGGTCAGGTGGGGGCTGCAATTGAGGATTGGGATCTGGTGTTGCGTGCATGTTGTCCTTGATGTCGGGTGGCACAGCGCAACCTCCTGAGGGCTAGGGTCAGCCAAGGGTCAGGGCTGTGGTCAGTCTAGGGATTGGTCTTGCCTGCCTGTTGCGCTTCACGATTTGGAGTTGGCGTTGCCTGCACGTTGCGCTTGATGTCGGGCAGCACGGCAGACGAACCTTAGGGTTACGATTAGCTAGGGGTTGTCGTTGAGTTCAGATTAGGGTTTGGGCTTGCCTGTACGTTGCCCTTGATGTCCGGCAGCACGGGCAGACGCACCTTAGGCTTACATTCAGCTACTTAGGGGTTGATGTTGGGTTCAGATTAGGGTGGGGCCTCGCCTGTACGTTGCGCTTGACATCGGGCAGCGCGGCGAAAGCGACCTGAAGTTCAGCTTTAGCTTCAAGTGAGGGCTGCGATCAGACTAGGGTTTGGTCTTGCCTGTACGTTGCGCTTGATGTCCGGCAGCACGGCGGGCGCGACCACGTGGTCCATCACGGACGACGTGAGGTTGATGCGCAGGTACCGATACTGGTCCAAGCCTGCGCAGTGGTGCGTAGAGCGCAGCGTTTAGCGGTGTTCGCAGCGCTCACAAAGGGGCGTGTTGATCGTAATAAAAGCGGATTTTGATTTTGAAGGGCTTTGCAAAGGAGCGCGTGTAGAGCGTGGCGGTCAGCGTGGTTTGAAGCACTTGCAGATGGGCACGCTGAGCGTGGTGGTATCAAGCGGGTTTTGGAGAGCTCGTAAAGGGGGTCATTGAGCGTGGCACTCAGCATGGCACCTAGGAGATTTGCGATTTTGAAGGGCGTTGCAAAGGGGCGCGTGGAGCGTGGCGTTTAGGAGGTTTGCGGTGTGCGCGTACGCGCGTGAGTTGAATGCGGCATTCAGGTCTGCGCAGCGAGCGGCGCGCCCATCGAGCGCGGCGGTGAGCAGGGCTCGCGAAGGAGGCGAGCTGCGCGCGGCGTCTAGCGGGTTCGCAGGGCTTGCGGAGGTGTGCACGTGGCAGCCATAATCGGCGCCACGAGAACTCTCGTCTGCAACAAACCGCGTGCCGGGCTGGTGACCAAATCACAATTCATGGTCGCTGCCGATACTTGCATTGGCCCGCGAGGTTGTTGACCAGATATGCAGAGCTTGCGCTTTAAACTGCTGGAGCAGGATAGTATGACTCCGTGCACTCCATGCACCTAACCCTAACCCTTGACTAACTCCGCTTGTTTCGAGCACATGAAATGCTGCCAAGGCCTCGGCAGTGCATCTCAGTCTGGTTTGACAGTAAAAGCAAGGCGCTCAAGCTCGATGATATCTGAAGTTGGAGTGGGCTATGCTCGGTGCTCCACTGGTTGTCGCCTGACAAAACAAACCCTGAAACCACGGCGGAGACATGTTTGTCTCTCACAGCTAGCGACAAGGGCGCGCTCTACCCGCACTATTGCGCTTGGCTGTGCCTACTGGCCACTGCCTGCCTAAAATGGAGTCTGGCCGCGACGGTGACGCACTGTGCTTGTTGAGGTTTGAGGTCTGCAGTTCATTTTATTGTCCTGTCTCACTTGTCACAGTGATAGTTCAAAAATGGTACTTCAAGCACTTAACTGAAGTCACATCTGCCGTACTGTGTACGCTCCAAACGTGCATGCGCAGGCTCGGACAGCCCTGCTCACCTACTGTATGCCTGCGATGCTGCCAACTTCAACTACAAATGCTAGAACTTCAATTCACAGCAGCGCTCACCTATGTACGCGACGCTGCTGAGGCAGTCAAAGTACTTGGCAAAGTCGCTCAGGCTGGTGATGAAGCTGTACTTGCGCGTCTGCAGGCACACGCCCAGGTCCCGGTAGTACGAGACTACCTCGAGGCGAGGCGACGAGCCGCCGTCGCCGGGGTCTGCGCGCAGCAATTCATTCATTTGATAGTTCATTCATGAATTCATGAACGCAGGCGGATGACCAGGTTGCGGTAATACGATACGGCCTCGAGGCGCGGCGCCGCACCGCCGCCATCGCTGGGGTCTGTGCGCAGCGTTCATTCATTTGATCGTTCGTGCATGAGATCATGAATGCAGGCGGATGATCAGGTAAGGTAGTACGAGACCACCTCGAGGCGTGGCGATGTGCCGCCGTTGCCGGGGTCTGCGCGCACCATTCATTCATTGATCATTCAGTCATGAATTCATGAACGCAGGCACACGCCTACATAGGTCGCAGTGCTATGAGACACCCTGGAGGCGCGGCGGCGCAGCGCCGCTGTTGCCGGGGTCTGCGCGCAGCGGTTCACTCACTTGAGCGTTCATTCATGAATTCTTGTACACAGGCGGATGACCAGCTTGCAGCGGTAGTAGTCCACAAGACTAGTCGCAGCGCACAGCGTTTACGGCGCCGCGGTTGCAGGCGGCGGGTGTGTGCAAAAATAGCTTCACGAGTACAAATTGCAGCCGAACACGGACAAGTGCCGCGCACGGCGCGTTGCCATCGTTGCGCAGTGCTCAAGTCATGGTCACACCCTACTTCCCCCGCGCAGTGGGCGCAGGGGCCAAGACTGCACCACCACCACAGCTGCGCCGGGATTGCGACTGGCGAGACTGCACCGCCACCACAGCTGCGGCGGGGTTGCGACTGGCCCCGACCATTGCTTTAAACCCTACTTGTTTGCAAATAGCCCCAGCCTTCGCCCTAGACCCTACTTGGTTCTGACGCGTGCTGCCTCGTGCATCGCGGCGAGCGGCGCTGGTCTACTCGATTGAGCACTGCCACACAGGGGATAGGAGTGGGGGAGAGTTCAGCGTCCTACTCAAGGCCCAGGCCAGAACACGAGCTCATGTGACTGACAAACGTGAACCAGCCAGCGACAGAGCGAGTGGATCGGCAGGTGAGAGAGTGCGCGAGCGCGTAAAGCACATGATGCTGCAGCGTGCTACATACTCGAGGTGCGTGTAAGTGCCTGAGCTTTCGTGCACAAGAAACGCGAACCAGCAAGCAGCCGAGTGTGTTGATCAGTCATTGAAAGTGCGCGCGAGCGGGGCAAGAATTCGCACTTCCACTTACCGTCGATGTCGATGAGCACGGGCTTGTTGTCCGCGTACACGATGATCTTGATCTTCTTGGGCAGTATGGAGGGCGTGACCTGGACGCCCCTGCGCGCGCGCGGCAGCAGTTACGGCACGGCTCAGCGCGCGCATACTCGTACCGCATACTCGCGGTATGTATGTACACATGTGTGTACATGTTGACATGCGCACCAGGCAACCGTGCACCTTCTTCTTCATAGTGCCAATTGTGCAAACGGGCAGAGGGGAGCAAGCGCAAGGACCGATTGCCGCGCATCAGACGTACTGGCGCCACAAGGCGCGCGCGGCGACGCACCTGGCCTGCAGCGATTGGTTAACGATGCTGAATGAGCCAGCTCTGAGTCATATCATGCGTTGCAGTGGATGCCGCTGTGGCTCGCAATTGCGATTGCGTGGCTCAAATGTACACAGGCGCACACCGCAAAGTTTCGCAGAGAAACTGCACAGAACTTCAGCTCAACACATGCTGGCGCACAGTCGCTTCGCTCTCGAGCGCGCTCATCAGCCGCGCCCGCCGTCCCGGCTCATCAACACCGAGCCTTGGTCAGGAGCGGCAGTGACCTCTCTGAATGGTGTTGGAACTCTGCTGCTCTGACTGTGCGCAGATTCTCATCTTTGCAATCATCGGGACGGTCACAGCGCCGCACCGCAAGCCACAACGGCGCCGTGATGCAGCGCGCAGAGACGGGGGGGCGGGCGTGCGCGCTTGCGCCACCGCCACAGCGATGACGTGCGCCGCTGTTGCAGTGCCGCGGTGCAAGTGACGACGGCCTGCACGGCTTACTAGTACAGGAGCTGCTGCGGTGCTGCACGCCAGCGATCGCTGAGAGGCAGTCGCCAGTAGCATCGCTGAGGCGCCGTCTCGGGCGCGCCATCGCCGCAATGACAACGATGACACGCGCTGCTTCTGCGGTGTCGCGACGCGACTGACGACGGCGGCCCGCACACGGCTCACTCGTACAGGAGCTGCAGCATGGTGGTGCTTCACGTGACTGAATGCACAGAAGCAATTCCTGAGACATGCTACCTCGTGCGCGTCACGCGTGCAGCAGCAGCGCTCAGCGCCTCAGCGCACACCAGTCCAGCGCAGCGCATCCTCTGACTCACTTTGAGTTGGCAGCCTCCACGAGCACCCACACAAACTCGTCGCAGCTGGAGGCGGCCACAAGCTGCCGCCCCGGATATTTCTGTAGCGCGCGCGGCAGGGAAACAAACGGGACGTGGTGTGCAGACGAGGGGTCAGTGGAAGCTGGCAACACGGACCCCGGCGCAGGCGGCGTTCACAGCCAATGTAGATGGTGAAGAACTTCTCATGGCTTGTATCTGCAGAAGCCCCGAGCCGAGCGTCCGGTGTGTTCACAAAGTTCACATCCTATGCAGCAGCCTGGCCTGAACTGTGTCCATGAGACTTTGGACACGGGTGCTGCAGCACCGCCCAGCATTCGTTTTGCTGGCTTTGCGCCCCGCGTGTGTGACGAAAGTACTCTGAGCACGCGCGCCCCATCTGGTGGAGGCATGAACTAGCGGCGGCGGCTGGCAGGGCTACTGTCGGTGTGCTGCGACGCACGGCGATGCACTGTCTGCAGTGGAACACTGGCATACATGTCGCAAACGCCTCTCAAAGTGATGCCATTGAAACCATGTTGAGTCACGGATTGCAGCACTGTTGCCATAGGCAGCAGGTACTGTCCTGCTTCAAGAGGACCATCAAGCGCAGCATATGTACGCAGTTCAGGAATTGCCGCTCCTGCAATCTCATAAACTTCAACCTCAACAGTCGCGTCGGCTAAGGATCCGCAAATGAGCAATCTTGAGCAGCAGCAGCAGGGAACGAGCGCTGCGGCTGTGACCTTTGCAACATGTTCTCGCAAAAGCATTATGCTGCGCCCCTCTGCGGGTCCGATGTAGGCCCATTACAGCCCTAACCCTAATCGTGACCCTAAGCTGACCAATCTCTCACGTCACAAAGCACAAGCGCGATGCTGAGGAAGCAGCTGCGCAGCGTCAACGCACTCGGCGAGCAGCGTCGTACCACACTCAATCCCTGTGCATAGTCGCAAGAGAGCTGCAGTGCGTCGAGTGCTGTGGGCAAAACTTCTGAGCACTGCTGGCTGCAGCGCTCAGCTCTTTGGCCTACCTGTGTATCGAGCGCTGTGGACCACATCTGAGCACTGCTGGCTGCAGCGCTCAGCCCTCTAGCCTACCCTGTGTGTCGCGCGCTGTGGACCAACTCCTGAGCACTGCTGGCTGCAGCGCTCAGCGCTCTGGCCTCACCTGGTAGACGCTGAAGGGCTGGTAGTGCGGGTTCTCCTGGTGGTACTTGGCCGCGAGCTGCACAGCGGCGCTGAACATGCTGCCGGTGGTGGAGGCCAGGTAGCTCGCGGACGACCAGTAGTCGCTGCGATGAGCGATGAATTCATAATTCATTCATGAAATCAGGACTAAAGTGGTATGTTCATTGATGAATTGCATGGCAATCAGCTGCACGGCCGCGCTGAACATGCTGCCGGTGGTGGGCGCCAGGTAGCTCGCAGACGACCAGTAGTCGCTGCGATGAGCAATGAATTCATTCATGGTGTACATTCGTGGTCAGTTCATGGATGAATTACATGGGGATCAGCTGCACCGCCGCGCTGAACATGCTGCCGGTCGTGGACGCCAGGTAGTTTGCGGACGACCAGTAGTCGATGTGATGAGCGATGAGTTATAACATGACGACATAGCAAAGTCGTGAGCACTTCATCCATGAATTAGGTGGCGACGAGCTGCATGGCAGCGCTGAACATGCTGCCGGTTGGTGGCAGCCGGGAAGCTCATGAAGGACCAGTAGCATCGGCAAACGCCGCAGGCACCGCAGTGCCAAAACCCTATGCGCCGCCACTCTGCACCTGCCGCCCCCTTGTGTACACCGCTGAGGCGCCGAGGTGCGACCAAAGTACGGATGGCATGGGATGGGCCGTGGACGCTTACGCTCAGCTCATCAGAAGAAACGCATAGACCTCCCCGTTGCTCCTCTGTCACCTGTCAATGTCCTTAGTGTACACTGCGGAGGCGCCGAGGTGGGACCTCGTGATGGACAGGTCTTGATCGCTGATGATCAGCAAATGTCAAGACCATACTTGCCTATACCTACCGCCCTATACCCTACCCACCTGTCAATGTCCTTCGTGTACGCTGCGGAGGCGCCGAGGTGGGACCACGTCACGGACAGGCCGTCGTCGCTGCTGATCAGCACCTGTCAAAACCATACCTGCCTACCCCCTATGCCCTACCCACCTGTCAATGTCCTTCGTGTACACTGCGGAGGCGCCGAGGTGGGACCACGTGACGGACAGGCCGTCGTCGCTGATGATCGGCACGAGGCTGATGGTCATGTTGGACGGCTGGTAGCAGAGGACAACCTGCAAAGGGTGGGGCACATACTCCCGTTGAGCGCTTGTTCTTTGTGTGTTTGAATGTGAAGTTGGGGCGCTCAAGTTGTGCTCACAAACGCAGGGTCGTGGCCTGATGAGTTGCAGATCTTGCAGTCGGGTTGACGCAGCGAGCGCATGGCGCCGGGAAGAGACGGACGGGATGAACACGAAACCGCACGCGACAAGCTTGCGTGCACCTGCATGATCTCAGGAGAGCGATCAAATGAGACACATCGGGTGTGTGCTTCTACAACTGTCAAGAAGTTCAGCAGTGATGAAAACAGGGGTGCAGCACTGCTGGCTGCATGTAGTGAGAGCAGGCACAGAAAAGCCTCAGGGGTAGTTTGGAGTAAGCATCCAGCGCACTGTGTCAGTCGCGCTCATGGGATAGCAGAGCTCATGCACGGAAATAGACACGTGGCCGCAGGCAGGAAGAACTGGCGCCTGTAGACTCTAGCAACTCCGTCACACGCATCTGCCTAACCCTGACCCTAGCCCTAAGCGGTCCCGCCCTGCCGCAAGCAGTCCGCGCTGCTCCACAAGGCGATTCTGCGGCGCCAGATGCCGCGCTTGTTGTACGACATCGCTCTTGCATCTCAACAGGTGCGTTAGCACAAGCCCCAGGGGGTCAGACGCATCGTTTGTTCCACAGTACTTGAAGTATCACTCTTGCTTCCCAAGAGGTGCGTTATCATTTGGCTTAGGGTTGAATGGATATGGGAACGCCGTTGCGGCATGCGTGCAGCGGGTGCCTACCTGCGACGACTCCGTCTCCATGCTCTTGAAGGCCAGCGCCGTGAGCCTGAAGTTGAGCGCGTGGTTGAGCCCGCCCTGCTCGTAGAGCTGCAGCAGTGGCAACGGCGGCGCGGGAGTGTCACACTGCTGCAAAGCCGGTAGCGCACTTGATCAACGGTCCTTGGCACATGATGCGCAATGTTTTGGCCCCTCCCCTTGTCTGCATGTACTAGTGTACGGTGTATTGCGGGGCCTGTGCTGCTGTGACCCATGCAAGACACTGCGTGCGCAATGCAGCTGCGTTTTTGCGGCGTCTTACGCTGTGCACGCCCACCCTCGCAGCTGTGTCCTAGTGACGCCGCAGTGTCGTACCAAGTCATGACCCGCAGGCACTTGGCAAGGGAGTCAGTCTCACATGTGATGCAACTGAATTATGCAGCAGCGACGCGGTAGCTGTTGCACAGCCATACAAGGTGCTGTAGTGTGTGCTGTGCACGAGACAATGGGTCCGGCGTTCCCAACTTGAACTTGCAACAAGTTTTGGAAGCCATACTATGCACAAGCAGCGCCATGCTAGCTCACGACCAAGACCCCAGCACTGAATAGAATCCCAGCTCCCTATTACTCACTGTATCAATGGCGCCCAGGTGGTACATCTGTACCACCTCCGCCCCTCCAAAAAAGTCCGAAAGCGTGTCGTCCAGCACCTGCCACGTCGGCCTGGTCACATTTCTGGCGGCCACCTCCGTGTCATCCAGCCGCCTCCTGGCTGCTCCAGCACAAGGGATCCAAGGTGCAGCACGAGCTGCAGCAGAAGCGGTGCTGCTGCATGGGCACCCGAGCAGCAGCGCAGCAAGTGCCAGGATTCTCATCCTTTCCCATGTATGATGCTGAGCTTGCAGTCCAGGAATCGAGCTCCGGCCAACATAAGGCGCAACGACCAAGCCAGGAATCTGAACTACCGTGTCATCGGCACGTGCTGCACTCCTTCCGAAGTTTTGACCAACTTCAACAGTTTCTTCTGAGTTGCGCGCGGCGCGAGCGGCTTTCATGATATAATATCATGAGCCGCAGAGAAACCTCTGGTAGCGACCCCAGATAGACCACTCCATGATTCAGGCACCAGGCACCTAATTCACTAGTTTTGGCCGCAGCAACTAAGCGGGGAGATATGATGCTGAAAATACTTGCTATTATATAAAACTACTTGATGCGCGCTCAACAGAGTTCTCATGCGGTCTCCAACCAATCACATTGACCAGGGACATGACCCCCGAGTGCGTCGATCAGGGGGACGGGGGGGTCTGAGGTTTTTTTTTTTTTTTTTTTGCTGCTGCAACCAGTAGATGCGCGTGAATTGTGTCTCTTGTTGCTGCTGCTGCAACCAGTAGAGCGCGCGCCGCCGTTGGCGCACGTGCCATCGTCGTCGCAGACAGCACACGTGCCTGCATGTCGTGCCGCCGGCAAATCTGCTGCCGACCGCCACCGCCGTCGTGGTTGTTGTTGGTTGGTTGGGTGGTTTGGGTTGGTTGTTTGGGTGGGTTTGGTTTTTTTGTGTGACCAACTTCACTTTGATAACTTCAACAGTTAACGTTTCTGTGTGAAGTTTTTTTGAGAGAGTTGTGCCCAGGTCGGTTTGTCGGTCAGCCAAGGTTTCAAAACACCAAAAATCAATCAGCACCAGGATGAGTTTGATATCGAATCAGGGCGCAAGCGGAGTCAGCTCCTCCACCGACCAAGCGGTGAGCAAACGCTAGTCGCGGGACGACACAACCTCCTATGCTTTTGAATTGAGCACACCGCGTGCTGAAGATGCAACATCCACGACACCTATAGGTCAAACACCTTGACATCTTTTTACTTGCGCATGTGACAGACGGTGCTAAAAAATGAGCACCGCGTGCTGAAGATGCAACATCCCCGACACACCTTAACACCTTGACATCTTTTTACTTGCCACATGTGACAGACGGTGCTGAAGGATGCCGCAAACATCACCCCGGACAACAAGCACCGCCGCTTCTTCCAAAAGTTTATGAGGTTGGGCTGGGGAGGCGCCAATGGTGTCATGCAGAGGGCTTACAAGTCTGGCGTCCATGTGAGTCCAGTGGGTCCTGAGCGCGACACCATGCTGGGCACACTAAGGATCAGCGTGCTGTTTTTACCTCAAAGTCACGACTGGTTAATGTCCGTTGTCTTGTGTTTGTTTTGAATTGTGTGTGATCCGTACCACTCTTTCATCTGCCTCGTCCTTGGCGGTTCGGCATTCACTGCAAGCTCTGACCCAGAGCGACATGTGTTTCACCGTCGTACGTTTCCTCACAAGATCTTTGCGATGCCACAAAGCTGCACTCACATCCGCGACTGCCAGCATCCTTAAATCCAGATTTCCGAGCATGGAAGCGCCGGGTTAACACGTCGGACCTGCAGCAGTTGCTCTTTGTCCATGGCACTGGTCTGCTGGCTGTGAAGTCCTGCTCAAAGTTGTGCAGATTTCTGCCCCACACTAACCCCCCACTCCCCCCCGCCCCCTCCTCACCGCGCTCCATCCCCTTGCCCGCCGTGCAGCTGCTGTTGTGGGTCATGTCGGCGGTGACGTGGAACACTTAGACCGGCGTTGTCGCCGCAGTAGCTGATGCTGAGCACAAGTCAGAGGCTGAGGTCATCAACATCGAACGCCTCGTGAAAGCAGGCGTCAGTGCCGCAGACATTCAGCAGCTCCAGAAGGCCGGCATTGCCACCGTTGGCATTCTCTTTCGGGTGACCACTAAGATCCTCCGAGACATTCGCGGCTTTAACAAGGCCAAGGTGGCCACCATCCTTCAGGCCGCCAGCAAGGTGGACTCAAAGGCTGGCGTCACCTTCCAGTCCGGCATCGAGGCTAGGAATGGCAGGTATGTCTGCATGCATTGCGCTCCAAACATCAATGTTTCAAAGGCACTGTCATCTTCAAGTTGAGCGCTCGTCACAGGGGGCTGTGCACATGGGCAGCAAGGGAACCTAGTGGGGCTCTTTCATACACTTGATAGTTTTTGTTCGCAACTGCAACCCAAGCAACTCACAATGTGTTGGCAATTTTTTGTCGGCAAATGCAAACGCGCTCATGGTGATGCTCAGATCTAGACATCCGCCATTAAGTTGACTCTGCGAAGTGCGTCTTGCAGTGGGCTGTTCATATTAGGTTGTGCTGGTGAGTCTCAGGGTCAAGGCGTGATGGCATGCAAGAAGCTGTGCATAGGCGCAGAAGTGCGAGAAGCTGATCTGCAGGGGGGGGGGCTGTAATACTTCTGCCATCAGTGACATCAGATGCTACTACATCATGAGTGTGAAACTGAGCCTGCGCCTTGCACGTTTCAACAAATTCTGAAGAAGTTTGTCCGGAAGCTGGAAACCAGATGATATAATAACGACTACCGACTCTGTGCCAACTTTGCATTTTTTGCCAGGTAGACAGTACCGTGCACGTGCATAGTCTAGACAAAGAAGCACAAACCAGTGCATTTGACCAAGTTGTTGCTGTATGCGTATGCGTGCACACCGACGTCTTCTCACTGACAGGATGAAAATAATGAAGATATCCACAGGCAGCGATGCTCTCAACAGCATTTTTGGTGGAGGGGTAGAGACAGGGTCCATCACCGAGATTCACGGCGAGTTCGGGATGGGGAAGACCCAGATGATGTAAGTGCCAGATCATTATGTAATTCACACTACAACATTCAGTAGGCAACTTTTGAAGAGCAGTCTGCTGAAAATGTACAGCACACATGTTGAACTTTTATAGATTGCCACCTGGTAAGATGATGTTAAGGTTTCATACAACAAGTTGTGGCAATACTGTAGCACCAACTGATTTGTTGCTCGCTGAGACTCTTGTTGATCCATTCGCGGGATGCTGTGCATGTTGAGCTGAATGGGTGCTCAGCTGTGTAGCCATGCATCATGCATCCCCGCTTTCCAAGACTTGTGTACCTGACTTTTGTGCTGTAAGATGGTGTCTCTGGCGGGGATTGTGTTGATGGGTAGTACATGAACCCGCGCACCCGCATATTGACCAAATTGCACAGGGAATTGTGCCCGGGCCTCTCAAAGAATAGTTTCATGCCGGTCACAACGAAGCGCTGATGTTGTTGACCATCACTTTAGAATATACTCTGTGGTGGCGATCAGTGACTTACAAGTAGCATTCGCGGCATTAGTGCTGATTTGCAGGCCGCTCATAGCAGCCATGGCTGGTGAACCACAACGCTTTTAAAGCAGGGCGTGCAGGATGCAGCGTTTTGATGCTGACAAGTTTCACCAGCGTCACTGCTGGCAGTCAGCAATGCCAACATGCTTATTTTATGGATTTATCTGTCTATTGCAGCGGCAAGCAAACATCAGCACACCCCAACTGGCGCCGCAGGACACTCATGTGTTCGCTGGACTGCTTGTTGCCCACTGCATTTGCACAGGCACACATTGGCAGTGACGGCGCAGCTGCGCATGCAAAACGGCAGCGGCGGGGGACGTGTCATTTTCATGGACACAGACAACACCTTCACGCCTGAGAGGATAAAGACAATCGCCGATCGCTTTGATGTCGATGGTCATGAGGTGAGGCATGTGACTGAGCCTTAAAACTGCGTTTCAAGATTGTTTTAGGACAGGGATAAAAAACGCGTGGTCTTACTGTACCAGAACCAATTGAGATATTTGTACTAGCACTGACCAATGACAGACAGAGACAAGGGCACTGACACTGCAGAACAGCACTCAAGCAAGCGTGTGTGTGTGTAATCAGGCTGTCTCTCTGTTGTGAGCCGACCAAAAGCAACTGTTGAAACCGCAACCAACTGCAACTGACAGTTGAACTTAGGCAACCCAGTGGCACCACAGCATTCAGACGCATGCACTGCTCCACTTGCAAGCGTCCACAACAATCAGCACGCAGAACATGCGTGCAATGGCGTTGAGTACGTCAGCTGGCATAACAGCTGGACCTGCGCTTGTCTGGAGGCATTGTCTGTCTGAAGGTTAACATTTGCCCTCGCAGTACTGTGGAGCAGAGGCTGTGACTGAACCGGCACACCCTCTGGCTTGCGACGTTAACATCTACATCAGTGCCATGACACATACATGCTCACTCAAGACTTGGTGCACGCAGCGACTGCTGACCATACAAGCATTCCCGCCCGCAGTAATTTTTTGACCCACTTACACACTCGTAGAGCACGTCGACCAGCATCTACATGCTGTAATAGCACCAACATAAGCTCAAGGCCTTCATTGGCGGAGGATTGACCTGGCTGCTGGCAAAGTGACATGCATTTACCGCTTAAAACATTGATCAGTGCAAACAACCCAGGTCAAGTATCCTTGCAATGTTGCAGTCACCACAGCTCCGTACAAATGTCGGTCATATGACCTTCTTCTATGTTTTTTAAAACTTGATAGCTTATTATTTACTAATACTTTGAAGTATTGAAGTTTTGAAGTCAACTGAAGTGTTGAAGTTCATGAGACTTTAGAAGCTGAGTACTGAGCATCAATTGAAGTGTACATGTTGAAGTTTATGATGATCAAGTTGATTTGAATTTGAGCTTGACTTGAGCTTGAGGTACATCATTCAACGTGCAGTTTCTGAGATTTCAACGGTGAGCTTCTCGAATTGTTGCGACACCAGCAAGGCTACATTGCCTCTGCACCGCGTTCTGGCATCGGATCACTTTTGCGTCAAACAAAGGCCCTGAGTCGTAGAGGCTGACTCCTCCAGACAATCTAACAGCAAAGGCACAAAACAGCTCAGCATGCTGTGTGTAAAAAGCTAAGCTGGCGGTGCTGTATTAATGTCAGAGACGAGAGAGTGATACCTATGAGCATCGAACAGGGTCACAGCCTGAGGAAGTTGGCTGCGACACTGCAAGTGCGGTGGTACGCGGCACCGGGAAGGGCCACTTCACCTGGGATTTTTACAAGTACACACCCAAGGCGTACTGCCTGCAAAAAATGAATTGCCCCAGCGCTGACCAAATTAAACATGTCACAACAAAGCATGGCGTTGAAATGTGAAATCGTGCCAACATTCTGCGATGCTCAGGTTTGTGTGTGAACGTCCCACTGCAGCCACACACTCAACCATGCTGCAGGGCGCATATTATGAAGCACCAGATGCACAATTTTTCCAATCATTGCCCCAGGTGCGGCGCCCAGACAGGTGCAACATGATATGTGACTGTCCATCAGTGCGACTGAGTGTACTCTGGGTGTGTGCCGTACTGCTTGCCGCGAAACAGGTGTTGGAGAACATATATCACTGCCAGCCCCAGACCTTTGAGCAGCAGGTACAATTGTCATACAGTACATGTCATTCAGTACCTGGCCACTTGCCCATGTCCACTTCGCGTTGCCGGTTTGGGGCATGCACCCCGAAGAGATTGATGGAGCAACAACAACTGCCCAAGATCCATAGCCTCATTTGTGGAAAGACCTGCTCGCAACGTGCAAAATGTCAATGACCCGAGTGTCGGCAAAGATAACACGGGGATGCAAGCACATGTGACTGTGAAAAGCAGTGTTGACGTCGTGACTGTAGACTTTATGGTGGAGTTCTTGAGTTTCCAACTTTTCTTGTCTCTCCAAGACTCGTAGCTACGGTAAAGGTTTTGGTTCACAATGTGTGTCGAGTAACAGCTAACTGATGGCGATGTGTGCGCGAATGCGACTTTGACCTTACAGTAACTCCTGTAGCGCCGCTGTTCCGCACTGCTACATTCCTGTTTTGAAGCACAAGGGTGGTTTGTTGGTGGTTCTGTACAGATACCGTGTGCTATACTATACAGTATAGCAAGTAGCGTGCACAATGTCAGTAATCTGTGCTCATTCATGCCTCTCTTGTAAGTGAGCATAGCTAAAAACGCAGCCTGATTACGATTCAGCACCAACATAGTTTTGTCTGGCATAGCATTGCAGTGTAGTGCCTATGACAAGCCTGAAATTGGTTCGAATGGGCATCCTGCGCCCAAGTTTCAGCAGAGATGAACTTTGTGTTTCACTGCATGGCTGTCGCAGCACATGCACATCTGACGCCTCCACAACATAATGTTATGGCGGCACCAGTGCCTTTTACAGCGGTGTGCCGGGAAGTCCATCTGGTGCCCCAGTCTTTGTGGTTGTTGCGGCAGCAGGCCCAATTTGGCGGATGTGCATCCGATGAGTCACTACACAAGTATCAGCGCTGAGCGTCTGATAGGGCGATGCACCTCACCCGCTCCACGCCTGTGCCATGCCTGCAGGTGGAGTTTGCTGGTGCTGCTGCCATGCTGGCGTTGAGAAATGCACCAATCAGGTACGTCATGTTGCATGCTCCAGCTGAGGGCACAATCTCCGTGAGCTGCTGCGCTTACGGTCGGCGACATCTACTTAGAACGTCCATGTAGTGTGGGTGCTGCTGGCATGCATACGGTGTACAAGCCTCCTGTTGACGCAAATCTATTCCCTGAGACACACCGCGACCCCTCTGTCACTGGTCAGTGTCTTGTTGACTTCTAAACTTTCAAGAATGAATCAGACTGAACACATCATATACCGTCCTGCACCTAGCCTCATGCAAACACCTATCAAACTTTTGACCCTCCCCCAAGCTGAGATGTCAAGCTGATTCGTTGCGGCTGGCTAATCGGGCTTCATACCTAACTTGGCCCAAGCCTATCGTTGTGTCAGACATCGGCCGTTGCAGCTTCCTCACCTTCACTTGCTCTGTCTCATACACACTCCTTTTGCCCTTTCACTTCGTCAACGGGTTAGGTTGATCATCGTGGACTCCGTCATGACGCTCTTTTGCACCGTCTTCTCTGGGCGCGGCGAACTTGCGGAGCGTCACCAGAAGTTCAACAAACACTTGACATGCCTGAAGATCCTGGCGCACGAGTTCAATCTGGCAGTGGTGATTGTCGTCACGCCAGATCCCAGCTCTTCCAGCGCATCTACAGGTGAAAGTGCCGTCATCTGTGTGTCAATTTAGATGTCAGCAGCCGCCTTTTGTGTGACAATGCTGACGGACCTCTGCTGCGCCATTTTTGGTCCTGATGCTCAGTGGTATTCCGTGCACACAAGATGCCGCTTGCGCATGAACATGTACATGTACATGTACTGTGCTGTTGAAAGGAGTTTCATGTGCTGGTTGCCTCTGTGATGCTGACAGTGTGTGCTTACCCCTCCATTCTCTCCGGTACTTTCCAGCCTTTGTCTTGCCGTGCGCCCAACCTTCCTGTGACTCACTTCACTGCTGGACCACAAATTTTTTCATGGCTTTTTCATGTCACAAATATCGTCTTCATGTTGTGTGCACCCCACTCTTGAAGTATGCATTGGCGGTGCGGTAATGCGCGCGGACTGGTCATCCATGATCTATCCAGTCTCAGCGTAACATAGAATTACCTATCATGACTGCAAGATCCACAGGACTAATGCTTCACAATGGCCATGTGTGCATACGCATTCATGTCCGCCAAAAGCTGAGCTGCCAGGAGAGCCGACGCTACTTAGAGGCGCCCTTTGCAGTCGAGGATGCACGGCTGTTTGGGAACACCGCATCATCTTGTCCTACATGCTATCTCATGTAATCAGTACACACCCTGCACGGCATCTGATGCTCAACGCACAAGTGCGCTAAAGGTTGCTTTTGGCTAATCATGACACGATGGAGACGGGGGCACTGATCCGCCGCCGCTGTTTCTTTCGCGCGCTTTACAGCCGGCATGGACGCCATCTCATACGCCAGCACCGCGCGCGTCATGCTCAAGGAGAGGTGCGGCACGCAGCGCACAGCTCAGATCTGCGACTCTCCGCTGATGCCGGAGACTGAGTGCAAGATCAGGATCTGTGCTGGTGGCATTGCGGACCCCGAGTAGGCCGCATTGAAAAGGCATATTCCGCAGGGACTGCGCACACAGTCGTCTACATGGCCCCGTCCGAATCCCTCTCCCCCCACCCTATGCGCAAGCCCATAGACAAGAATGAGAGTTCAAGAACCGCTGCAGCCGGGTACAGCGCTCCTGCGCAGTCGAGCGTCAGCTGCTGAGAGCGCACAGAGCCTCTGAGCTCATCGCAGGCAGCTGCGCCAGCAGGGCAATGACACGGCGCGCTTCACCGCAGCTGCGTCGCGCACGACGTCAGCCCCCAACGGCGAGCACGCGAACGCACCGCCGCCGGTGGTGCAGGCGATAGCAAGCGCGTCAGCGCTCCCCATGCCTCTGGCGTGCAATACACAGACGGCCTTGCCTTGGTGGTGGCGGTGGCGCGGCGCGGACAGCATGGCGCAGTGCGCGGAGTGCAGAGTGCAGCGCGGTGTGCAGGAGACACCGCGTTGCGCATGTGCGAAGAAAGTGCGCAGCGCATCAACGCTTGTGCGTGAAACTGCGCAGCGCATCAGCGGCAGCTTGCACAGTGGTGGTGCGCGGCAGCACGGTCCAGCACCGCTGTATGCATTGAGCCGCTGTGCGATCGAATTAGGTGGTAGTGTCTGATATCCTCTACTTCATCATGCGACAGTGTCAATAATGTCAGCAACACACAGGGAACTGTGGACGCGAGCTGTGTTTTGTTGCTTGTTGTCTCTGTGGTCGGTTTTGTGCCACAGCTCAAAGGTTCAGACCATCACATGCATGCACACCATATGATCAGCTGTAGCTGCGCGCTGCCATCCACTTCAGGTGATCAAATGAATTTACGCCGTGGTGCAGTTGCTTTATTGTAGTGCACTTGCTTGCATGTGTCCTGATGTTACGTTCGAAACATGTATATTCACAAGCAGTTGTTCAAGTGGACGATGAGTCAAGTGATCACAATCACGTCATTTTGTTGCTTTGCTGAGGACAACACATGTTGAGTTCTACAGTAGCCCATTCACTTTTTTTGGTTCTGTTTTGAACACTGAAAAGCGCGGGAACGGGTCGCAGAATAAAAAAGGCAGGCAGGTACTGAAGGCAGGTGCTCAGATTTTCAGAGCGTAGGTCGACCGAGCTCTAGCGCGCTGCATAGGCTGTCAACCCCACAGGCATCACAGACCTGCTGCTGAGGTCAGCGCACAAACAATGTGAGTCCGAATTCTCCGTCCTCAGGTGCTTCAGCCAAAATTCAACATGCTGAACTGAGACGTGCTGTGCCAGCAGATGCAGGTGTTGGCCATTGCACTTTGCCAAAAGGCCACTGTCGCCATTCCTGACGCTGCTGCTTGCCAGAGGCTCTGTTCCGAGGCATGACAGCGACCCGGACATTCACCTCCGAGACGTTTGGCTGTTGCAGTCGCTGAGAACACCAGCCTTTGTTGATCATTCCCTCGCCACAGGGACGATCACATGGATGTCGATGATGAAGGCCAGCATCTGCACCCATTACCCGAGGAGGAGGATCTCGCCGCCGAGACAAACGCCCGGTGGGCAGCACTCGGCTTTGATGGGGGGGCGCGTCACATGATGATGGAGGAGGAGGGGGAAGCTTACACTTTCGACGAGCTGGGGCAGGGTTTAGGTCATGGGTCGGCCCTGGAGCCAGAGGCGCAAGACGGCATGGACACTGTGTCTGCAGAAAGTGTGCAACAGGCCAGCACCCACCTGTCAGATGCCAAAAAGCCTCGCTCCACCACGATGGGCAAGAAGCGGACGCGCAGCACGCGCAGTGGCAGCACCGCACCAACGACCGCTCCCAGCGATGCGGCGTCCAACACCAGCCGCACCTCAAGCGGCAGGCGCTCAACCAAGAAAGGCCGCACTGTCGCAATGGTCGTCGCCGCTGCAACAGCTGTAGCAGCGGGCTTCGTTGCCCGCTCGCTGAGCGGGTGCAGCAGCACCACCAGCTCGTCAATCAGCAGCCCTGCAGACCCACATCTGTACAGGGCCCCTGTGCCGCAGGTGGAGGCCGGCATGCTTCCACCGCAGCTGGACGCTGACCCGCAGCAAGCGGCGGTGGTGGAGGGGAGTGCACCGGCGCCGCAGCAGCTTTCGTTGGCAGACGCGACTGTCGATCAGGCGATGGAGGACCAGGACGTGGCGCGCAACCTCGCCGATGCTGCTGCACAAGCTGCGCTGATGCTGCTGGAGGCGGCGCATAACCCCCAGCTGCAGGCCAACCAGCGCGATGCGCTGCGCATGCATGCCCAGGCGGCGCACGCTGCGGCTCAGAATGCCGAGCAGGCCGCCGTTGCGGCCCTGGCGGCGGCAGTGAGTGCTGTGCACGCAGTGGAAAGCGGCCGCGACATTGACGGCATTGCCTTCAGGCTGGAAGCGGGGCGCATGCGCGAAGTGGCGCAGGCCGCAGCGTACATCGTAGAAAGTATTCAGCAGCAGGCCATGAGAGAGCAGGCTGATGCGGACATGTTGGCGGCGGAGCAGGTCGTAATGCAGCAGGAAGCGCTTGATGCACACGTGCAGGAGCTCGGTTTTAACATTCAGGAAGTTGCTGGCGACGGCAACTGCATGTTTGCCGCGGTGAGTGTTGCTCCTCACGTGCACATGCCCCCTGTTGTTCTTGGCGTCTGTGCTAAAGGCAGGCGGCATCGCGCATGCTGTCCGGCTGTTGTGCATGTTGTGGAGCTTTATCTCGTGGTCTGTGCAAGGATGTTTCCGTGACACCTCATCTGATCAACGCCCGCGCTCCTGCTGTCTTGACAATGTGCAGTACGTGGTGTCAGGAGGACAGCCCGCAACCCCTGAAGCCATCAATGAAGCCAGGCAGCGCGCAGTGGCACACGTCCAAGCGCACCCGCACTTGTTCATCGATGATTTGGACCTGGGCCATCTAGAATTGGTGAGAGCTTCCTCATGATAGAATGATAACGCTGACTTACCCCCCTGACGGCTCGTCCGTAATGAGAGCCCAACACTCTGTGCCTTGACCGACTCAGGAACGCTTGACTTGTGACATGCCTGACCTTGTGGGTGTTTGAGGAAGCGCGACTGTTCGCGAGTTTTCAACCTGAACGCCATACTGCATGGCAAAGTTGTGCGAATTCCTTGGCAATCATGATGCTTGAACCGTTCTGCGCACGTGTGTGCCATACCATGTTGCTGCAACCTATCGCTTCTACGGCAGTGACTCTCCACGGACAGAAGGGGGGGGTGTTGCTTCAAGCACCTGGCACATGCATGCCCTTTTCTGTGAAAACCCATGAAACGCCTGAACTTCGACTCTGCGCTCAGCCTGTCACATGTGCCTTGCGGCCCCGATCATGCTCCCTGAGGGGTGTCAATCTCACGTTCAATTTCACATGAATGTACAGGTGACTGTGGGCACTGTGTGTGCGTTAAACTCAATGGAGAGAAGTGAGTCAGATGCGCATTTACTGGTGTAAAGCATGTCGGCTCACGAATAATGCGCTGCTTGCACACCTCGATCGACAGGCGCGTGCTGCCCACAGAGCACCGCCTGATGCGGCAACCGAGCGGCCGCTATTTGCCGATGACCCCGAGGGGCGCGTACTGGAGGCGGCTCACTACATGCAGTTTGACAGAGCGTGGGGAACAGACATGTTCCTGCGGGCGCTGGAGGAGGTGGACGGCGTGAATGTCATTGTGCATGCACTTCAAGCTCCGGACGGTACCGTGCTGACGCCAAACAGGGTCATGCCAGCCGGCACACCCGTCAGGCGCATAGTGATCGCCGGCAACCACTATAATGCCGTAACAGGGCAGGTCAGCACGCGTGATTGCAAATCATTCCTCAACAGACCTCAAATGCTTGACATTGTCAGGTACATGCGGGGGATTGTGGTGTGGATAGCCTGCCGTATCAATGGGAGGTGTATATTCAATATGACTGACAGGTTTGGTCGCAGCATGATGGAGTCTATCAGCGCTTGAGCCGTAGCTGATGATTGTTCAAACAGCCGCATTGCCGTTGCACGCCACGTGTGCATTGCATCTTTTGCCATTCATAGTGTGCATATGCAGGGCGCCGGCGAGCGGTGGCGCTGCCGCGGCATCGCACTTTGCTGGCGCGGTGTTGCCATCGGGTGCGGCGGCATAATCGGCCGCTGCCACAAAATCATGGTGTACTAGCCTGCAAGATGCGCGTTGTGCACTGCGCCCTGGCCAGCATGCAGCACGCTAGACGCAGTCACACTGCCATCGATGTCACACGCTCACCATGCCATTGGGCGTGCAGAGCACCAGAGATTACCTGGGCACTATTTCACGATCCTTTGCTTCTGCGCATCAACGTCTTAATGTGCAGGACTGGGCAGCGCAGGCGGCTGCAGCAGTGGTCGACACGCCGATGCAGCAGCGAGCCGCGGATCATGCAGGTCTGCAAGATCTTGGGGAGATCAGGCGCCTGCGCGACGAGCGGAGGCAGCGCGAGCGACAGGAGCAGGCGGTGCGACAGCAGGCGGAGATGGCGCAGGCTGTGCAGGCGCGCGCCGAGCAATACCGGCGCAGCCAGGCCACCACCGATAGGGACCGCAGGTGAGGCCTGTAACTTCAGCGTGTGTGCAGGTGTATGTGGGGGGGTGGGGGGCGGTGGGCGGTGAAGGTGGTCATGTTCATATTGCTTCTCCTGCTTGAACGTGCGCAGTACCTGCGCGGGACACAAATACCAGAGTTTGCGCGTATTGCCATTGTGGAACGGGTCGTTCGTAGTGCAAACATTTTTTTTACAATGGGTACACGTATACTTGTTGAGCGGGATTGTGCGATAGGTTTGTTGCCTGTTTCGACGACTTTTTTCAGCTGTTGTACCAGATGGTTTGCAGCAATGTCCTATGTTGTATGTATATAAGCTGTCGTGCCAAATTTGCAGCAATGTTCGATGTTGTGTTCACAATACAAGATATGCTTGAATCTGCGAACATCTGTTTGCTCGTTGAGGCTCGAAAAGCCGTGCATGCTCTATGTAAGGGCACGAACCCCAGGTGGATGTGCTGATTCAGGTGTAGAAGCATTCAGTAGCTGGCATGCACAATGTATGTACGTGCAGCTTACTATTCAACAGGCACATCTCTTTGGCATCAGGTCCTTAGCCCGGTGGCGTTGAACTTTGAGTCGAGAAAACGAATGCTTGCTATGGAAAGAAACCTACTGCGTCCGAGCCGCTACTGTCTCAGCTATTCGAGACTGGTAGATGGCGTGTTCTCTGGTCAGTGCTTGCGCGCAATTGCACTTGCAACGCACGCTCGCATGTGTCTCTGACTCTGTCTGACAACCTCCCCAATCCAACTTCAACAAATTATTTATTCTCGCGAAGCTCGCGTAGCTGCATGCATGCAGCAGCCGAAAGCAATAATGATTGTGTACTATCGTACCGCGAGATATCAGCTGTGGACCAGTACAGTTCTTACTCGTTACCTCACACATCAGGTGACATCATTGCTGTCCAACGACTTGAAGCTTCAGATTGGCGCTCACGACATAAACATTCGCGAGCTGAACTCTCACCAGCATAACATATGGACATGAAGGCATCTGCGTTGCGCTACGCGTGTTCGCACTGGCAGTCGCGAACGGTCAGAAACAAACACCGCGCATGGGGACACTGTCAATGGAGCTGGCGTAGGCGGCGAGCGGCGCAGCGCGCGGCAGGCGCAGCGGCGCCAAGAGGAGAAGTGTGCGTGAACTGTATGATATGTATCATACAGTTCATGGGCTGTATGTCTCCGTGTAGCATCCAGTGCATGTGCTGTATGTCTCATACTACAAGTCATGGGCTGTGCGAGTCATAAAGTTCATGAGCTGTATGTCCCTTGTAGCATTAAGTGCATGTGCTGCATGTCTCACACATCATACAGTTCATGAGCAGTATGTCTCTTGTAGCATTAGATGCACGTGCTGTATGTCTTATACAATTCATGGGCTGCATGTGTCTTGTAGTTCATGAGCTATATGTCTCCTGTAGCATAAAGTGCATGCGCTGTTTGTCTCTGTATATCTCTTGAAGCATCAAGTGCACGTGCTGTATGTCTCATAAAAGTACAATTTATGGGCTGTATGTGTCACATAGTTCATGAGCTGTATCTCTCTTGTAGCATTAAGTGCATGCGCTGTATGTCTCATACAGGTGTCGGGCTGTGTGTCCCTGTGTAGCATGCATTCGCGTGTATCACAGAGGTCACGGGATGAATGTCTCTGTAGCAGTAGTGCATGTGCTGCATGTCTCATACCACAGTTCATGGGCTGTATGTCCCTGTGTAGCATGCAATGCATGCGCTGTATATTCCCATTGCATTTGGGCTGCGTACCTCTGTGGCGCATTCAGTACATGTGCTGTATGTCTCAAACAGTTCATGTGGCTGCATATTCTTGTGAAACGTAAAATGGATATGCTATGTGCGATAGGTATCTATGTTATTCGGTGCATGGGATGTATGTCACCTGCATAGCGTGTCACAAAATCATAGGCTGTACGTCCCTGTGTAGCATACAGTGCATGTGCTGTATGCGAACTGCGTACCTGTTTGGAGCGTGCTCTACATAGCACACAGTTTATGTTTTGTATGTATCTCATGCCGCTATCAGTGTAGTATTTGAATGAAAGTGCATCTCATACAGCTCATGTGCGTTGTCAGTCCATGAACCTAATGTGCTAGATTGATACGGGGCTTCGTGTAGGCGTTGTACATTGGCTACCTGCAACAGATGTGATGCAGCAGGGCTGTGATCATGAGGTTTACATTGAGGAGGTTCCTCGGGGGGGCGACGCCCTCTAGACTGGCCCACGGTTGCGCAATAGATTATTAGCGAGAGGGCTGCGGCAACGACGTTTGACATGTGCTGATGCGACTCACAGAACTGCTAATTGGGGCAGGTCCTGTCAGAAGTATTAATTGTGAATTAGTTGCATTTGTTTGCCGCAGTACTCATGTAGAGCGCAAGTGCATTTCATTGCATGGTTCACAGTGTATTGTGCTGATGTACTTTATTAAGAAGAGAATCTGCTTTGTCTCAACTATGTCTCATCCCTGTGTAGGCTGCTTGGTCTATTCACGAGCCCAATGTACGTGAAGCGTGCATATTTTGACCTGAGTATTTGTGTACATTGTTCCTTCTTCATACTTTTTGTTATCATGCGCTTAGGATCGCAACTCCATGGTTGGCTTGTGCAATGCCAAGAACTAATCTACACAAATGTGTGCAAAAACAGAAAATTTACCTATTGCTGTCGCCAGGGCCTTCCACTGCAGCTCCGCTCATAACTCCCAAACCACCCTCTGCTAAACCCGCTGCTGCGTCGCCACATTGTGCTGCGAAGTATGCCCTCACCCTTACTGACAAGGCCATCTGCAGTGAAGACAAGCCTGCGCGGATGAAAGGTTTAGCCAGCGCCGCCAATGCGTGAAAGCTCACGCCTCCCTCCTCACCCCTAAAATCCAGAGCCGCGTACGCACGCGTTCGCCATTGCTTCCACCACCTGAACTGCTCCCCCCCCGAGATAAACGAAGGACCCGATAGCCACAGTGGCAAGGGTATACATAGCAATCCTGGTCGTAAAACTCAGAATAGTGGTCCTTCTTTTGCTTCTCGCGCTTGTCGCTGCAGCTCTTTGGGTCGCGTGCGGCATCCTTGTGGTGACCAGCACACTGCGCCTCCACCACGCTAACGTCAAGCATCAGCTCGCACAGCCTCCTGTCCCCCTGCTCCTCGCCCTGGCCGCCCCCCTCGTTATCCTCTCCCCCCCCTCCACCTCCAAACGCTCCTTCATTTTGCGGTAGCACGATGTCTATGTGCCTGGCGGGATCTTGCTTAACCCTGCTTCATACAAGAATATATTGTACATTGTCACTGCATTAGTGTGGAATGCTAAATTATCATTTGTATACCTTCTTTCTCTATTTCGTACAGTGGACTGTTTCAACGTGCTCAGCTACAATTTGACAAGCTGGCATGCGCCATGGTATGATCTGCTTTGCCTAACCTGGGTGGCGCAAGCACATGCTGCTTTTTGCGCTTCAGCTGTAAGAATACAGTTGCACTAAGAGCACATATACACTTGCAGGTCGAGCACGCCCATGAAGGAGAAAGCAATTACATACAGCTGAGTCGCCTTCATGCAGGCAAATTGCGCATGAAGCAAAGGTTGCCACAACAACCGATGGTTATGCTCGTCACTCATAAAGAGTCCATATGCAGCATGATTTGTGGAGTGGCTGACAGCTTTTATATGTGCGTCCCCTGTCAGTTTTGTTGATAACAACGCATGTCGTTTTATGAATGCAGGCACACGCACTTCTTACTGCTGCTATCTGTTCAACTCAAATTTGGTTGCTCCTGCTGCTACGAGACTTGTGGTGCGGGACCAGTTGTCAGCTTGTGCTGACCCAATGTCAAATGACAACATGTAGTAACTCGTGCCTGGCCTTATCTCTCTTTCTCATACTGTTGCGGCTGCACTTGCAGATCTCCAGGCACCTGTGGCAGGAGCGCCGCAAGAACGCTGCCAGCACATCTGTGCAGCTGAGCATATCATGCATATCTCCGCAGGTAAATCGCGAGACTTCACAAGTACAGTTGTCAGGCTACAAGCAGTACGTGTGGTGTGGCAGCGCTGGAAACACTGCAACTTTAGCAGAGCCACCAATAAGAAGAAGGCTGTAGTGCCTCTTGTTCAGCACAGCATTGCGCTTGTATTGGCAACAGCGCCGTTCTCCCAGTGTTGGCAGCATGTTGCAAAGCATTTGGAAGTCTCCATTGCAGCACGGGTTGCATGGTGCGCTTGCGTGAAACTCTGCCAGCAGATGCACTGAAGGTGCCGACCATGTACCCGGCTGCGGCGACATCGCCTGTGTTGCTATCACTGGAAGTCAAACACTGGCCTATGTGCATGGGTTGCTTATCAGAACATGAGGGCTCAAGTGCAACTGTACGTATGGACTTGTATTTATAAGGGCCCAAGGCAGGCCGGGTTGCCTATGCAATCGAAAAGCTTGCGTCAACGCAGCAGCCTAGTCTGCGCTGTGCCCTAGGAGTGTGGATACCGGCGCCGAAACACAGCCCAGCATTCGCGCTCCACGTGTGTATGCCATGATGCGCTCCGCCAACTCCCGCGCCAGCGATATGCTCAGCTCAATGTGGATCTGACGCTTAGCTAACCCGGCCTTGCGTAACACATCTGCCTTCCCCCCCCCTGAGCACAGTGCTGAGTGCATTGCCAACTCCTTAACAAAAAGGCTTGTCTGCTTGCCCAGCCGTCCGTACGACTCCTGCACGAATGGCACAAAAGCCCAAGATGACGTCAAGGTGCCGGTGTGGTGCTTGACCTTCGCGTCCTCCCCCACCCCAGCAGCATAGCCGTCCGTGTTCGAGGCATTTGTTTTGCCTGTCAGGTACGAGCTCGCTGTGGGCGCGCGCACACTTGTGTCTAGCACTATTCCCTTGTTACGGTATGCACTGCTAAAGTGCAGACACCCTGGGTCAATGACTGTGTCCGCGCGATACCCCGGTGCAACTGTACTTGCAAGAGTATGGCACAAGGTTGTGTGCCGCACTGACTCACCTCCCGTAGGTAGTCCAGAAAGTTACTATTCGAGTTGCAGATGATACAATGTCAAGAAACTGACACGACGTTACTTCCTGGTAGCTCAGCAGCCACGCATGCCGCGCTGCGGCGCAGACCTATGCACTGCGCCTATGTAGGCCCACAAAATCATGATAGATATGGCTTGCCTGAAGTAGCACTTGTGGGGGAGAAACAAAGCCGCTGTGCTGAGACAGTTTTCTGTCCCCTGCATGCGTATTGCCATGAAAAAGTGTGGTCCTGAACATGGTTCAGGATCCATTAAATTTCACTCATTTGACGTTCAAGCCTGCGTTTGTGCTCGAGCAGCATGAAAAAAGAGGACACAGCAGATGAGGTTGCAGTACCGTACATACACGTTGTTGGAGAATTTATTAAACTCGTCACAGGGGAACGTGCGTCAACAACATGCAAGCAACGCCCATGGCCATCTTCATCGCATCTCACATATATTGCGTACCAGCCAATTGTGCCTGACGCTCACAATGTTGCCTTTTCATCAAATGCGCCGGCTACCCACCTTGTTCTGGACATGTTTCACTGCCTTGCAGCATACCATTGCAAGCGGCCACAACAATTGCTTTGCAGGACACCAATGCAAGCGGCAACAAAAACTGCAATACCGGTTCCATATGCACCAAAGACACATTACCGCAAGGTCGAGTCCTCACACCCAAGTGCACATGCTTCTGCGCGGCACGTTTACCCACTCTACTGCAGACTTCGTCCTGCTATCCGTGCCTGATCCCTGCCCGGCAGCAGACTGACAAAGACAGGCACACCAAATGCAGCATATGTGTGACAGGCCACTGCCTCTCGTGCCCTCTCAACGTGTACACAGGCCATATTGGTGGCAAGGGTCAGTGACGCCGCAAGCTGTGGACCCTGCTGGCTGGTGTCTGGCCATGTGCTGGTGAGTGCAAATGTGTTGCTCCTCATCAACTCGGATTGGAGTATCGAGAGCTGTGCCACATTCAGGAAGCCAAAAGCAGCAGCGATGCTGCCTGGTGCCTGTGGCGTGCGTGCGGTATCATGGTCGCAAGCCTGAACAATGCAGCGCGCTGTGCTTGCGTCCCATCCATTCATGTGGTGCCATTGCTATGTGACACATCAGGACAATAGCGCCACCGCTACAGCCTCAAGACCTTTCTGCAGGACCAAGCACTGGCTGTAACGGGTACAGGTAGGTACACATGTCTGTGCTACTCCAGCAATAGCAATACAACTGGATTGACAAAACGTCGATACCTATCTTTAATTCAAAGCATAGCAGTGTCGAGCACACATGCAGCCAGCACTGCCATGTGACAGCAGCAGTTGTGCGTGGGTGCCACAGTGGTGGAAGCTTTGCAACCTCACCAGGTGAGTCAATTCCTGCCACCTGCCGTCCTGTGATGACTGAAGCGCTGAAGGGCTGAAGGGATGGCATTGGCGAGGGCGAGCGAGCTGCACCGTGTGACACAGGTGCAGCTTTTGCTGGCCTTTTGTTCTCCTATTCTCCATGTTGACACAGCTGCCCACTCCTCCTTGGCCTAGTTACTCAACACACTGAAGGCTGCTCTGCCGCTGCGTGCAGTGGGGCGCGTAGCTGTTCGTACAAGTCCATGCCTCACATGGCCGCATGCCCTGCCCGTTCTATCATAGGTAGACGTGAAATTCAAGAAGTGCAGCCTGAGCTTTAGCCTGCCATGGCTGCATTTGCATGGTGCATGATGAAAAGGCTAGGTACACCCATACTTCTATTGTGGTTTCAAATGCCAATAATGAGTGTGGCAGTGGTCCGCTGGTCATCAGAGGCAGATGGCAGCACTTGTGCAACTGCAAGGCATTCTATTTATACGCAGTGGTGGCAGGCAGATTGGCGAGCATGTGACTTTCTGTTCAGTTATCGTTCACAGCTGTCACGTAATGCAGATGCATTCCAAAGTCGCCAGCGGTATCAGCGTCGCTTATCTTATGCTTGTAACGCACTTGCGACGCAGTTGCAACAAGACATGCAGGCGAGGGCAGTATGCTTTATATGTGTTGTGCTCTTTACAGGATGGGCACGCTCAGATGGCGCTTGTGCACTGCAGGCTGTATGAAGCCATCACACTTGTATATGATATGCGTGGCCCACGGTTGCACCCAGCAGTGATTGTCTATGAACGCTAATGCCTCCAGCTTCCAACCATGCGCGTCGCATGCCAGCAGGTCATGTAGGCCATGCCGCATGAACTCCGCTGGCGTGAGCCACCCTACTGTGATGGGAAACCGCGAACCATCAAACTTGCACAAGCCCGTGATCAGCCATGGGAGGGGCTCTGTGTATCCCCCTGCTTGCCAACACAACACTCTGGACGTGTCGTGCTGCTGGTTGTCTTGGCCGCAGCCATGTTCCGCTGACCTCATACACAAAAAGGACGTCACCATGCTCGTCCATGTCAGCTCCTTCGGCAGAGTTGAACGTTACTTGATAATATGCGGTGACGTCCTTTCTGCTGAACAAGAATTCGATGGCGGGGGAGGAACCATGGATTTTGCTGTGAGCAATGTGGTACTCCATGATGTTCAGTGCAGCTTTAACCTTCTCCTCTATGGCGTCCATGTTGAACTGGTGCTGTGCTGAACTGGTGCTGTGTTAGTGTGCGTGAGGTAAGAGAGTGAGCATGCCCGCTCGGCGCCACCATTTTTTCAAGAAATTGACATACGAGATTCGTGACATATATATTGTGCGCAATGATTCGGAGGAACAGTTTGGATATCTGGCACATGTATTGTGAGCAGATGCAGCAAGGCATTGGACTTGGCACTTTCAGAGCTCAACTCACTCGCTGCTTCCCAACAGCAGCCATCAAATAGTAGGCCAGCGAACAATCACCACAGACGGAACAAAGATACTGCATGGCAGATAGATGACACGCACCCTGATTCCATCCATTACTGCATTACCCTGGTATCCTGGAGATAGGACCTTGACCGCGATGGGACAAGCATGTGCTTCGCGGCATCAGCATACTCTGCACTACTTCAGAGTGGCAGCAGGGCCCGGTGGAATCAAGAGCAGAGCACCTTCAGTCCATGGCAGAGTACAGGATTAGCTATGCAAAACTCCACACACATGCAGTACAGTGTACAGTCAAGAGCTTATTGACATAGCAACCCCGTGTCGGCAAAGTGTAGGCAGACAAAGTGCATGGCGACTGTGCTCCATGCACATGATCTCATCATGGTCATGCATCACCTCGATGAGCATAACATGGTGGTATCTAGCCTTGCTGCGGCCACTCTCAATGTTGATGTAGACGTTGCGTGTACAAGTTCTATAGTGCATACTGCAACAAGTCCTTCAGGTGCAACAAGCTTGTCGCTCATGCCATGCAAAAGTGCAGCGTGGCCGCCATCGCTGCCCGGGTGCTACAGAGTTTAAGACTTGAGTTACTTGCACAAACATGCATTCTTTGCATGATTTAGCCAGGCACGCAGGGTCAGGGATGGGAGGCTTTCAAAATGCTGTTAAATTTTGACCCACCCTCTGCGTCCGATAGCGTATGCCACAGTGCCGTGAGATGCGCTCCCACGGCCCAGTCATACAACAAGCGTGCAATGCGGCAGGTGCACGTGTGTACTGCTGTTTGCAGCATGTTCTCAAGATCAAATGAGCCTCAACGGGCAATGCAGAAGTCTCTCAGTGTGCGAAACTGTTTGGTGAGTTTGTAAAGATGCCTTCCATATGTACCTTGCGTTTAGTAGCTGCTGCATATGACCGTGCAGCCAATCACTGTGCTCAGCCTGGTGACATACTCCGCTCTAAGTTGCTTATGCCGCGGAAGATACGGCGCTGTGCACTGCACTGTCAGTCCGGCCTACCGCTCACATCTCTAGTCCGCAAAGGCGTTGCTTGCCATTCAGAGTGCTTCACCTCCTGCTTCTGTGGCAGCTCCTCCTGTCCCATAAGCTCGCGACTCTCCTGAGCATGCGTTCGCTCACCTCCTTCTCCTTGTGAGCCAGCATCCATGCTCAGCCTGCAGCACATCCGCCTCGCCCTGTGCAGCACGACATTGACACTCATGCTCTCCGTATCTTCATGCTGCTTCACGCGCAATTCTGCCCGGCACCTTTGCTGAAATGTTCAAGCCGTGCTTTGCAAGAATGTTCTGCCTGTCTCCAGCGCCTGTTGAAAAACTCCATGTCCTAGCGTGATGACGAGGTCAATTGCCTCTGGTTCGCTGCTATGCCTTACCGCATACGCCACGTATTGTGTGGCTGCCGTTGTGGAGCGCCCGGCACCGACGCGTTGATTTTGATTAAATCCCTCATTGCATGGGAAATCCGACGCTGCAGGGGCAGCGCGAGCACGCCTACACTTACCAAAGGCCATCAATTGGCGTACACATCAGCGAGGTTGTCGTTTGGCAAGGTAAGAAACCCGGTGGCAGCAAAGAGCAGTGACGCGTGAAGTGCTTGCCATACAACCTGTCTGCTCATGTGCTTCATTGTGCTCATGAACGACGTTAGGCCATTACATGTCGGCTTGACCCCCTTACACGGTGCGTGAACCAAAGCTGCTAGGACAGGACCCTCGGGCTATTGCACGTTGCCATGTGACCGCCGTCGAGTTCATGACATACGCAGCACCGCTGCCGTGCACATGTGTGGACATAATACTCCAAAAGTAAATACTTCAAAGTAGCGCTTGTTGACGACTTATAACACTTTCCGCACAGCGTTCCTCATCATTGACGACCTGGCAGACCAGCCTTCCTCTGGGGTGATGGGAATGTCTGTGTTGCATACTTGGGATGACAAAGTCCAAACCGCAGCTTGTCGGCTTAAAGTAGGCAATGCCATACAGGCAATCATGGATGACCATAGGCAAATGCTCTGCTAATCGATCAGGGTGTAGATAACGCACTGCTCCGGCAGCTGCTGCTGGTTGCACTAGGAACTTATGCAGGCCGTGGTAAGTGATGTTAGGCAAAAAACTCGTCCTCATCCGGCGTCAAGGTGATCCTTGGCGTGCATGTGGTGGCCTGATGCGCGGAAGGAGCAAGCGCGCCCGCGGGCTGTGGGCGGGGCCGTACAGCGGCGTTGCAATGGTACCGCCGCAGTGGATGCTGGCGCTGGGGGAGACATGATGCCATACTCGTCCAAACCTACATCATGGCTGTAGGTCTCCACTTGACCGAGGTGATGGTATCGCCATGGTGCTGACTTGCAGTTGCTGCTACCTCTCAACAACAACGGGCAGCTGCGATTTGCGATGTTGATGTACACAAAATTCGATGCAGGTTGTGCTTGCCAGGGTAGCGCTGATAAACAGAATACATTGCTGATGTGGCGTTTCCTCCGATGGTCAGCAGGAGGTGATGCAGCAGCGCATCGCCGAAGCACGAGAGGAACTTATGGGCGGTCAGCTGCTGTGAGTGCCGGTGGTGGAACAACATGTCGGGTTTTACCTATGTTAGTTGATACCTATGTTGGTTGATCGGTTATGGTAGTGAAGTTGCTACCCACCGCACGCGTGATGTGCTTTCCTGTTGCCTTAAGTAAACCGGCTATAGCCCTGTTTTCATGATGGTTTTTAACAACAAGTTGCGTGGATTACAGGCAAACCATTTCACCAGCCATAAACGGTTCATACGAGCTTGCTTTCATTTGCAGTTGACATCTTGACGTACAGGCGAATTTATGGTGTTTTTTCGTACTACTATTTAAAATGTGCTATAGATCAATTTCATGCTGCTGTTCTAAGTTAAAACTCGTGTTCTGCGTCATTTATATGCATGCTGCATGTCAGAAAATGTGTGACTGGTTTACGCAGCACACAAATGTACAAGTGTGGCAGCCCATGTGTGATTACTAGTTTAAGTAACGATCGTTGCTCACAACAAAGTGTGAAACTGTGCTCTGAAACATTTTATGCTGCTAAAACATCTGCCATGCGAGATGTATCAATTACAGGGGAATCTATGGCGTTTTTTTACTAAATGGTACATCACACTACTGCGTCGCAGTGCGGAAGCACGAGAGCAACTGATGGGCGGCCAACTACTGTAAGTGCTGCAGTTGGCACAACAATGTGTGAAAATGTGCGATACATCAATTTCGCGCAGCTGTGCAGAGGTGCTGCCATGCGTGATGTATATGGAAGTTGGATGTCAAATGATGTGCGACCGGTCTTAGCCAACACATACATGTGTGACACTTCTTAATGATTGTTAATATATAGGGATTAGAACAAGTGTGAACATGTGATATATCTTCATTGTTATGCTGCTGTTCTAAGTAACAACTTGTGTTCTATGTCATTTACATGCATGCTGCACGTCAAAAAGTGTGTGACTGGTTCAAGCAGCAATACAAATTTTCAGGAGGAGTTGACTAACTGCTATATATCACACACTACTGCTTCCATACAACAACGAACAAGTTCGTTTACACCTAACAAGTGACCTCCTCGCTTCCAGTCTTGGGGTTTGCAGTGACATCTATTCAAAAATCTCTCGCGCAAGTTAGAAGGTACATGATTGCGAGCACCCCAATTTAGTTTGCATGTGCGCCACATGATGATTTCATACACATGCACGCAGGTGACTGGAATTGATAACGGTTTTCCTCCAACACGATGGCCAAGTGGTGTACAGGGGCATGTGTTTGGGCGATTTCTGGCATTGCATAATTTTGTTTGAGAACCATATTGGGCAATACCTGGCATTGCATATTTTTGTTTGAGAACCACACTAGAAGCTACTACGTAGTACATTCCGCGTTTACAATTAGGTCAACAGGGAAATCTCTTCGCTCATGTAACATCTATGAAAGTGAGTGGAAGGAACACGTATATTGTCAAACACATGCAACAGGAACAATGAGCCAATGCATAATGACTCATCAGATGATCATTTGCAGCTGTCTGACTTGAAATGAAACATGCACGACACAGCAACAATACTTGCCGGTCATCAGTTGTCAACAAAACTGTACGCAGTGCCACTGCGGGCGTCACGGTTGCCGGAGCGACGAGGCGGTCTGGGCATGCCGCTTTTGGGGCTACTGGCACCAGCCACATACACGGCCCAGGCATGCACAACACTGAGGCCGCCAATAATTCATGCCACTGTGGCAGCAGGGGCCCTGAGGCTCGGCACTGACGAACACGGCGCAGTCACCTGGTTCGCGCAGCACTCATGCGCAATACGCGAGGACCAGGGACTGCTGCCAATCATCGAGGCCGTGCGACGCTCTACGCGAGCGCTGACAGCTGATGGCGGCGAAAAATCACGCACAGCTGTGGCCGAGCAGCTCCCAGCATCGTTGCTACGGTGGGCAGCAGATACGACGGCCGCAGCGTCGACGCTCCCCACTGCGGTGCAAGCGATCTACGCCGCAACTGCCGTCACGGAGACAGTGACCACTGAGCCAGCCCCACACACCCACGGCATTGTGCCTGGCGCCGAGGCGGCCGCTGCGGCGGCGACCGTACCTGGCCCTCAAGCCGCTGCCGCGGCTGCCCCTTCCACGCCCGCTAAAACACAAACTAGCGCGGAAGAAAGCAGCTGCAGCGGCGGGCAGGAGGACGACGACGACGACTGGGAGGCCTATGCTGGCGAGATCTGCAGGAAGGTAGTGCCCCGCCGCCGGCGCGGTCACTTCACGCACGGACTACAAGCCGGCCTTTCAAATGTTCTTCGACGTCAATACGAGGATTGCCTGGTGGAGGACCTAGAGGCTGCCTCGGCTGGTGCCGTGGGCAAGCCGACGCAGGCTGCACCTATTGGTGACTCGCGCGACACCAGCCGCCGCCGCCAACAGGCTAGCGCACGGGTCCTGGCGCAGCTGCGCAGCCAGCGTGCGTCCGGGGCAATGGCGTGGATGAGCGTGCCACCCACTGCCAATGACCGCCCGGGTGCGGCGCCCATGTCCAGTATGGCAGCAGCCACGATGATTTTGATTGCGATCTTCATAGACGGGTGGGGCATACAGGGCGAGGTGTGCCCATGGCGGTGCAGTGATGTGAGCCCCACCTCCACGCATGCGATCAGCTGCCCCAGCCAGCACATACGGGGGCACAACGCGACACACACTGCCCAAAAGCGGTGCCTGCAGCGCATCTTGAGACAGCACCATGTCTCTATTGTCCGCAATGAGGACGCTAGCGTCTTCAAGGTACCGGGGTATCGGGCGGACACAGTCATTGACCCAGGGTGTCTGCACTTTAGCAGTGCATACCGTAACAAGGGAATAGTGCTAGACACAAGTGTGCGCGCGCCCACAGCGAGCTCGTACCTGACAGGCAAAACAAATGCCTCGAACACGGACGGCTATGCTGCTGGGGTGGGGGAGGACGCGAAGGTCAAGCACCACGGTCAAGCACCACACCGGCACCTTGACGTCATCTTGGGCTTTTGTGCCATTCGTGCAGGAGTCGTACGGACGGCTGGGCAAGCAGACAAGCCTTTTTGTTAAGGAGTTGGCAATGCACTCAGCACTGTGCTCAGGGGGGGGGAAGGCAGATGTGTTACGCAAGGCCGGGTTAGCTAAGCGTCAGATCCTCATTGAGCTGAGCATATCGCTGGCGCGGGAGTTGGCGGAGCGCGTCATGGCGTACACACGTGGAGCGCGAATGCTGGGCTGTGTTGCGGCGCCGGTATCCAAGCTCCTAGGGCACAGCGCAGACTAGGCTGCTGCGTTGACGCAAGCTTTTCGATTGCATAGGCAACCCGGCCTCCCTTGGGCCTATATAAATACAAGTCCATACGTACAAGTGTGGCAGACCATGTGTGATTACTACTGTAAGTGACGATCGTTGCTCACAACGAAGTGTGAAGATGTGCTTCAAGCATGGCGCTGGAGGCAGGCCTCGAGGGCCGCCCGGCCACTTGCATGACCGCCCGACCGGCTTTGCCATGCACCTCGAGTGCGCGCGCGAGCGGCGCGACTACCTTACCAGCAAGCTCAGGGAGTCCTTGGTGGACGCTGCGGCTCAGCTGGGCGCAGGCAAACTGCGTGCCTCGAAGTGCAAGGCTTCGGATCTCTATGGTGATGAGTAATTGCTTAGCGTTGGCATCATGGCGCACCTCTTCTGCTGTGACTCAGAGGCGCTGGTGACTACGGTTACAGTTGTGCTAGTAGGTTGTCCCACATGTACTCATATTCTCGTGTTAATTAGGGCCGCGAGGGAGGCCGGTCGTTTGCGTGGGAACCGTGGAGAGTCTGTGGGTGGCTCTGTTCAAACAGAGCCATGTGCGAGTAGCGCCGATACCGGGCGCGCCATGTACATACGCTGCCGCGCGCCCCTGCCTTTTGCAGTTCCACGTAACATGCTGACCTACTGGGCATGCGCTGCTGCGCACGTGCAGCGCGACACGTTCTCTTATAGCTATGTCCATACCAGCTGTCGCGTACGCTGAGGTTCTCACTGTGGCGATGCCGTATGCGACCCCCCTTCGAATTCATTGCAAGGGTTCCATCGACAAACTGTCGGCGCATGTCTAATACTTCACGCCGTTGTAACACATCGTTCGAGCGTCTTTTCGTGTCCCTTTTGCCTGTTCTCGCGCATTGCCAGCTTCGCCGCCGCCTCGTGTTGCCTGCTGCCGTTCATCTACTGTAGTACGAACGTATTCGCTGTAGCGCCTTTTGCCTTTTTTTGCGGACGGAATCATACTGTGCTGCGATGTTCGAGCGCACATGTGTTGATTTCGATACAACGCCATGTGTTGCTGGCATGTGTGCACAAGGTGTACATTTTGTGGTATACTTGCAGAAAATAATAGTGCTACTTTTCTCAAACTGTTCACGTGTGAACATTATACATGCATCGTGGTACCCACGTGGGCTGCTGACGTGGCGCTTGTATGTGTATGGTGGCACTACATGTACGTATGGACTTGTATTTATAAAGGCCCAAGGGAGGCCGGGTTGCCTATGCAATCGAAAAGCTTGCGTCAACGCAGCAGCCTAGTCTACTACATGTACAGCACTCTGATGTATCCACATGGTGTTCTCTGGTGAACTGGCATGGTGCCAGCGTAGTACGACCAATGTTTCTCGCGTCATGCGCTGTCATGAGCTGCCGCGCTGCAGTGCACGCTGCTCGTCTGAACAATTGCGCTCTCTGTGACCGTCGTCTCATGCAAATCAGAGCACAAAGCATGTACCCGGACGGCTGGGCAAGCAGACAAGCCTTTTTGTTAAGGAGTTGGCAATGCACTCAGCACTGTGCTCAGGGGGGGGGAAGGCAGATGTGTTACGCAAGGCCGGGTTAGCTAAGCGTCAGATCCACATTGAGCTGTCAGTGAGCATATCGCTGGCGCGGGAGTTGGCGGAGCGCGTCATGGCATACACACGTGGAGCGCGAATGCTAGGCTGTGTTGCGGCGCCGGTATTCAAACTCCTAGGGCACAGCGCAGACTAGGCTGCTGCGTTGACGCAAGCTTTTCGATTGCATAGGCAACCCGGCCTCCCTTGGGCCTTTATAAATACAAGTCCATACGTACCCAGGGCATGGACTCGTGCCAACGAGTCCTAACCTTGCAACAGCAGCAGTAGCGCGCAGTAGGAACAGCACAGAGCACCAGCAGCACAGAGCCCACCACCAGCAGCACTACAGCACAGCAGCCGCACATATGATACAGCAGGCAGCGGAGCAGCTGGCACAGCAGCAGCAGCAGCCAGCGGGCAGCGGGGTGTAACAGCAGCCGCAGTAGCACAAAGGTAAGCAATAGCACAGCACAAAGCAAGCCATAGCGAAGATGGAGCTCCAGCAGCAGCAGTAGCAAACAAGCCTTCAGGAGCACAGACACACACGCACATTCAGCGCACGCTGCGCAGCAGCAAGCAGGACGGGGCAGCAGGCAATACCACACTATAAGCTGCTGCCCGTCTGACCATGCCTCACGAACTTGCAGGCGGAGACGGCTTGTCCATGCGCAGGTGTGACTCTGCGATCACATGGCTGAAGGAGGACACATGGTAAAAAAGCCAGGCAAAGTCATAGCAGTTGTCCGTCTTGCTGGTCCTGTACTCTTGACGTAGCTTTGTCCACAAAGTGCAGTAGTGGGAAGCACAGTCAGATGTGCGAGCGCTTTTTTGTGCACTATTTTATAATTCAACATTTCCTCCCCTCAGGGGTCGTGTAGAAATATTTCACCTTGCACAGAAGTACGTTTAAGGCCCTGCTGACCGAATCGCAAATGATAAGTTCAGGCTGACTTTTCTTCGTGACTTTGACACCTTATGGAGCAGTCAAGATCTCCCCCTGAGGGCCCTCTCACATCCCAAACATGTGCATATCCGGCAAGCGGGAGTGTCGCTTACTACAGCTGGAACCTCTGCACGCCGACACTCAAGTTACGCACTGCCACAACGCCAATGCAGGACAGATACGTTGTGCGCTGTAACAATGGGCACATTCTGCTCTGTCCAGTGAGCCTGCTGCAGGCAAGAGGATTCTGCCACAAACGCAAATCAGTGATTCCAGCTCAGCCAAGCGAATGACTACCACAACAGTCGGTACGAGCACGTTCAGTGGTTGACCATAAGATCTTGTGATGACCATGTACGGAATCAGTCTGATGATTCAGTATTGCAGCAGTGTCATGCAGGTGCTCTGTGCATTTTATAAACCACTTGCAGGCACCGCGAGCGTGGGAGCCACAGGCGAACAGAGGACACAGGCAGTGCAAATGGTTTAGGATTGGCCCGGAGATATGCTGACAGGCAGCTCTACGATGGTCTTTCGAGTGCTCATGCCTACTTGTAGCCACGCTGATATTGTCGTCGGATTCTTACACTGTCCTGCTTGCCTGTCCACCTCTGAGACAGGGTTAGAGTCTTGGGTGCTCGACATCAACAGCCTGCAGCATGCCACCCAAGTCCCAAACTCCGACCGCACCACCAGCAGCAGCACCAGCAACACCAGCAGGCAGCAGCTACGATGGCGTCGAGGCAGAGCTAAGCAAAGTCGCGCAGGCCATTACCAAGGTGGAGGGCCAAATTGACGCTGTGGAGATCAAAGTGAATGATGTGGAGAAGGTGCTGCAGGAGGAAGGGAAACAGAACCCGGAGCAGCCGGTATACCTTAGCATGAATGTGCAGGAGCTCAAGGAGCACCTCAAAGCTCTCTTTGAGCACCGGAAAGCGCTCATGAAGGAGAAGGAGCAGCTGCGTGAGGAGAAGGCCAAGCTGATGGATAGGCAGGCCATGCCGTCTCCTGATGTGCCAGGTGTCATGAGCAATGACTGCTGCGTTCATGCTGTTGAAAGTTGGCCGCGCGCTGTTAAATAATGCTATAAGCGTTGAGTGAACGGTAGGCATGAACGCCACTACGACGCGCCGCGGTTATGCAACTATTTGACCTCACCTGCTATATGAAGGAATCATAACCTTGTCAGCGTTTGCGCATACATGCGTCGGATGCTCTTTGTGATAGCCTGGCTTCGTTTTTTTGACATTGGATCAAGCAATTTCAAGTAAACTGAACACAACCCCTAGAAGAATGCAAAGGGGAGATCAGCTGGGGACGAATGTTTTCAGAAGATCTTGATGACTGCATCAGCCTGAAGGCGCAAGTCTAGCAATGTAGTTGGCTTGTCGATAAGGCAAACCGGTGATGCAAGACCAACACCATGTATGCGATCGCATTTATATGATCACTGAACCTGTACTCAATGCTAGATCATCACCTCCGGATTGTGTACATCTGCAAAATATGTGGCATTCTGTGCTGGTGACACATCATTTGCACCCTGATAGGCAGGTTTTGCACCAGCAATAAATCATTCCAAGGGTGCAACTGATGATCGGCGGATAAATCTTTTCAGTGGCGCAATTGTGCTTGAGGGTTATTGGCTGATTGCAAGCACAGGCTGCATGTTGTGAAGGCGGTCTTGCACACTTAGTTGCTTGCCTCTTGCAGCAGCAGCAGCACCTGAGACCAACTTCAACTTCGCTTTGCAAAAGTGCACCTTGTCTGTACACTTGCTTGCAGAAGTCCCAGTGCAGAGTGACCATGGATTATTTTGATGATGCCAATAACAAAAGCGTCGAGCAAGATTATCTGCTGCGCGATGGTACGGAATGCGGAAGTCATTTGCCGACTTTTGTACTACTAACAGCCATTATTTCGGAAACATCCACCATTCGTCGGTGAATATTTTCTGTAAATGTCAATGCGAGTTGTAGATTTTTGTGACGGCATTGATCATGTGGTTGTTACAAGCAATCTACTGAAGCCGGTGTGACCGCATCCAAGGAAAACACCATACATGTAAATTGCGCGATTTTGCATCAGGGAGGTTCAAGTCACGACGTCAACTATGGTGCTCTGCAGCATATGCGTCGTGCAGGCCTGTGCCTTGCTCTAGTCAGGAACACCTGTAATTGTTGAAAAAGAATAACTCTTGGTTATGTGCTGTGGTGCTTTTAGTCAGCTGTACTGACACTCCCTCCACCCGACACCTCTTCTCTGCCTGCTTTTGACAGTTGAGCCTTTTGTGCGGGCAGTTACAGAGCTCTTGAAGCCTATAGCGCAAGCAGTCAACGAGCATCTCACCGCGACCGTGCCGGCATCCAAGATGCCTGCAGCCAAGCTGAGTGAGTTGCGCGCTGCTGTCAACGGCCAATTGACCCCTGTCTACGGAACAGGCGAGCTCCTCATCGAGTTGCTGGGTCCACCGCCACCAGAGACAGACGAATCTTTTGACTGGTGAGCAGCACTCAAAGGTTTCAATCACACTGCACACAAACTTTGCGGTGTAAGTGCAGGTGTACACCGAATTGCCATTTTCTGGAGATTCTGCAGTAGTTGGAAGCAATGGCATATACTTTTGTACAAGGCGTTCAGGTCAAAATAGTGATTTGTTTTCTGTTTTCACTCTTGCGGTCAGCGCCCACAGCATGAGTGTGCCCTGCAATTTGTTGTGTGAAGGGCCGTTGATAAGAGGTGAGCGCCGACATGAATCCGTGTTTGCAAACAAGGTGTCCGAGCGAAGCTCATATTGATACAAACACAAAGCGCGTTCTATACAATGCCAAAAACTGTTCAATGCCAATAACATGTGAGGTATCAAAATGGTTGATCAAACTTGAGTGTCAACGGAGAAAATCAGCGGCAGTTGAAGGGGAGTAGCTCAAGCACAACTACTGGGAGGCAAAGGGCAGGAAAGCCAGTCTTGCATTCGCTTATTCAATAGTGTCGATGAAAGGGTCTGACTTGTGGCGCCAGATGTAAACATACACATATACCACATATTCAGATCAAAAGTACATGTTGTACAGATTTCAGCATGAACATGCCAGTTCAGAATACAAGGTACATGTTCTGATGATATGGTAAACACAGATTGTATAGGCAGTTGTGGACCAACGCCAACTTCAATAAAGTACATGTGAGCATTAAACATCAGCATGAACATTTGAAAGGTCAGGGTTGTACATTTGGGGACTCTAGCAGCGCGTTACAGCAGCAGCGGTTCCCTTGCTACCACTACTGCCCCGCATCACACCTTAAAGCTCTCACCTCCTCACTATGTTGGCAATTTGTGGAGACTTCTACATGCTAACAATTGCTGTTCGCATACGATGTCTGCATACATTGATGTACAGGGATGGGGGAGTAGAGCCGGCACTACGTCCTCAATACTCAGAGGAGATCAAGAACGGACTTCGGCGCGAGCTAGGGCAGCATCAATTTCCGCGAGATCTGTTGTGGATTGATGCGCGCAACATCACTCTGAGGAAGCACATCAATGGCGTTCTTTTCCCTGTAAGCAGCAGAAATGACGAGCTGCTGATTGTGAGGGACTTCTACGGCACTCCACAAAACGGAGCCATCTTGGGCGTGGAGCTGAAAAAGCGGCTTACATGGCAGGTACCCCCTCTCAGTTGTTGCATCAACCATTGGAAATGAACCAAGCCTGCCGTTATTCCCATATCTCGATGGCAGTAGTACACTGGTGTGGTGCATGATGTAGTTTGAAAATTGTGCTCTTGGCTGCATTGCTTAGTTACCTTAAAGCAGGTAAGCATACAACAGGGACAAACACTCAATGTGGTCTTTACAGACCTTGTAAATAACGTGTTGCATGTGTGGATGCTGGCGAGCCGTGCCCGTGGGCGATAAAGGCTTTCCGCTTACGGCTCCTGAGCTTCTCGGCAAGCAGCACTGTTATCTGCCACGCCGCTGAAGGTCTTTGGTTTCATCAACTCACCTGCCGCAGAACTTGTTGCTGTCAACATATGTCCCACCTCGTAATGCCATTGACCCACCTGGCGACGCTTGCGGCTTGCTGCGTCCGCTGGAGACCACGTGGAAGCCTGACGGCCATTACGTGTGGCCACTAACTAAACGTGGCTTGTCATGTGGAGACCGTGGTGGCCATCGTTTCTCGACGCTTTCAACCCCGATTGAAATAAAGTAGTATGATGCCTGCAGCTATTGCAGGTGGCATGACATCCTGATTTACCGCAAGCAGTTGTGCGCTTTCCATGCGTCATGGCAGACGACTCATGAACATGACACTGAACAGCCAGTCACGTCGCAAATCGGGAGACATGCCGCAGCAGTAGAAGCAGCGCTTTCATCTGATGTGGTTTGTACTCATCTTGCCTGCCTGTCTCAGCCTTGTTGTTCACTCAATCAACGTTTGCTATCACTTACACTGCACGGCGCTGCTCATGTTGAGATGCAACAAGAAGCGCGGAAGGCTGCGTTCATAGATCCTGGAACAGAGACACACGTTACATTGCACTCGTGGCATCCAGTCTATGCTGTATACTATGAGCTGTTAACCGAACGCGGTATTGAAATGCCATGAAGCAGGCGATATTTTCGGTAAGACAGCCCATTTTATCAGTGCTATCATTACACCATGTTCATACTTGTTCGTGCGTGATTTGATTGCTGTGCACAGGGCCTACGCCAGGCGGAAACAGAGTTTATTCTGTGGCAAGGCGAGTCCAACTACCCATTCTGCCAAATGGCGACAGACCTCAACGCTGGAGTGGCATTCTTTGCATTGCCCGGCGATGGCTCTGGCCTGCGTATCATGTACACGGTTCTTCCATCCATGAAGGATGTGTGGGGGTTCATGGGAGGTGTTGTTCGTGGGCTAGATGTAGCTGCGCTTACCTCAGTCCTGCGTGTGGATGCCCCAGGCAGTAGCTTGCCACAGCAGCTGGAGCAACCTCGTCGCGTAAAGCCCAGATTGGATGGCCGACCAACTGCAGCAGATGCTATGCTCACACGCGAGCAGCTGTTTTGGAAGCAGATTTCGACCGAACGTGCAAATGAGGATGATGTTGCGTGTCTGCAGGACCTAGACATTTTTGGAGGCAAGCCCTATCCTGATGGAGTCCCATACCATTGGTGATGCGTGTTCTGTGGCGCACACCGACGCTCTTCACCCTGTGGCTCTGCCATAAATAGATGCGCAGCCTCGTGTGAAGAGGCGCAAAGCGTCCGTACATCAGCAAACCCATTGTACACAGGCGATTGAGTTGAAACTCATACAATGCATCCTCAAGTGCTGTTAATGTGCCTGGTCGCCGGTGCCAATGCCTTTGATTTGCTTTGTAGGAGAAAGGCTGCCTTGAGTTGGTTCCCTCTACCATTCCAGACAACACAATATATTGCCTGTTGTTGCTGAGTTTACGCGTTCATATGCATGCCTTAGCCAGCTCTGCAAAAACAAGCAGTTGAGTTCAGCAGTGCCATTGACTGGCCGTCGATGCTCATATGATTCGTATTGCAGGGATGTCACGACTCCGTGATTTGAAGCAGCCAACCCGTTTGTTCCTGAGTACGGTATCCCCAAGCTTGAATTACCTCACCTCTCTTTTTTGTTACCCAAGGCACCCGAGAGCTAGCTGACCCCTGCTATTAGCCTATCACTTCAGTTATTGCCCTCATTCGCCAAATGTCGACTCCACGCCAAGCAGTATATATGCTGTGGCGGTGGTGGTGTCAAGAAGTGAAAAAATGCTACAGTAGTTGCGCCTGGTGGTCGAGCTTTACTGGGGTATACAATTTAGCGTGTCAGTGGCAGCATGCGAAAAGGCGGTATTTCGGCCCTCGCGACACCAAAAGTTGTCGATTTTTAGGCAGTCATAAAAGTGCCAGGGCTGTACACGGTTCACGAAACTGCTACAGGTCAGCAACAGTTCATTGAAAGTCAGGCACAGGTCAGGTCAGGTCAGGTCTATGTACGCCTGACTGTACACACAGGTCAGATCAGGTCAGGTCCAATGGCACCAGACTGCCACACAGGTCAGGTCAGGTCAGACCAGAGCTGCACAGGTCAGGTCAGTCAGGTCACAGGTCTGGCACAGGTCAGGTCAAGTCAATGAGGCACAAACAGATCAAGACAGGTCACAGCACAGAACTTCAGCAGCAAAATTTGTGCGGCACAGACCTAATTCAATTACGGCTTTGCATTGATTCTGGCGGATCTGACTGCTCAATGGCTGCATGGATCACTTATGGCTGCTGCATGCGGCTTGCGCCGCCTGACGCTTCTCCTTCATGGCCCTCACCCGCGCCAGCTCCTTGATCATGTGCCTGTTTAACCTAAGGAACATCATCATCTCAACTTTGGGTGGTGACATACTAGTGCGCAGGCTACCGAGCATGAGACCAAGCGATGAAAAGTTGTGCTCAGCCTCACAGCTGGTAGCGTCAATGGACATGTGCTGGCATGCAATGCGACACAGCACCGGAAACTCTGCTGCAATGATCAGGTCATTTTCTGCATCGGTCTGCTCGACGCCTTTGCGCCGCCAGTAGCCTGCCATGTCGAATATCAGTGACAGGGGCTCGCGTGGCTGCGCAAGGTACCGCTGCCACTCGGGCGTAACTGCACCAGCAATAGCCTGCTGCCGTGCACGGTCTGCCATACGCGCCTGAGCAGCAATGCGACGGTCTTCCTCCACTTCGAGAAAGCTCATGCGCTTGCGCTTGCCTGTACGGCCACTCGAACGCGCAGCAGCAGCAGGCAGAGACGCGGCAGCAGCGGCGGCCTCAGCTGCAGCAGCCGATTCCGAGTCAGGTGCGTCAGCCGTAGCCGCCGCAGCTGCCACGGCACCGCCTGCTATTCGCTCGAAGTGCGCCTGCAGCTCTGCCCGCGCCACGTCCACGCCTCTGACGCCATCCACATCTGCAAACAGCTCCGGGTACTTGTCCTTGCAACGCGGAATCCGATCCAATATGATGGCCATGCGCTCCACCTTGTGCCGCGCCACGCCCAACGATCGCTTGTCGACCTCGCTGTAGAGGATTCTGAGCATGTCCGTCGTGGTGGTCATGAGCTGGTCAAGAGCAACTATGTCGCACTCGTCATCCCAGTCCGACTCGCTGTCCTCATCCTTGTCGATAGTGTGGTGGCGGTCGAATGTGTATACATCGTACTCGCGCTTCTGTAGGAAGTGGCGTAGACGTGACATGAGGTATGTGGTGGTGCTGACGAGGGCGCCAGATCCACCTTGGATGCGCTGGGTGACAGCCATAACGTGCTCCAGGACACTGACAAGCTCGCGTACCTGCGACCAACAGTACAAGAGAAGGTTCAAAATGTGGCCGCAAAACCATTACTGATGGTAAAACTGATGCAGTAGAGTACTAAAAAATAGCAAAACAGCCGGGCTTTGCCAACAACCCACTCTGTCCAAATGGTCACAAATGAACTTCAGCACTCATAAACTGACATACCTGCATCCATTCCGCGGCGCTTGGTAGCAGTCCCAGCTTTCGACTCTCTGTGCAGTACGTGCCACTGGTCAGAGCTGTCTGCAGCTCCAGCACCCGCTTGCACATGCCGTGCAAACTACTCCACCTGCATGCAGCATTGAGCAAGGACAACATTGTGTATGAATGCAGCATGATGATTACTGTGACTGTGGACATGCAGCAATGGCAATTGCAAGCGAGCACTGTCAATGGCCGGCTCAAGCGGAAGTTGCTGCCATAAATAGGTACAGCAGGGCCCAGTGCACGTCAACTAGCGGACAAGAATTACTTGCTCTCACCTTGTGTCATTGCGGTCAATGAGATTGACCGCGTCGGGAGGGCATCCCTCATCACTAAACATTTCGTTGGTGATAAGATCCTGTGTGTCTTTGAAGGCGTCGTTTGCCACAGTGGAAAAGTTGAAGTGGCTGACAATGCTGCCCACTTTGCCAATGAGAGTTCTCATGGCCGGGTTCTTGATGGTGACAGCGTTGTCGGTTGTCCCCGCCAGACCGACTGCCCATTGCACGCAAGTGTTCAGCCGATGGGCAGCACACTCAAGAACTGGGACGTTGCAGATGGCGAGTGCTTTTTTCACGTTTCCAGCTTGATCCACTGTGCCGCTTACAAACACCTGCTCCGGCATCACCCCCTTGCCCATGAAGCTTTCAAACCACGCCGTGGTCAGTGCCTTGATCCAGTAAGCAAATTGAAACGTGCGCGGAAACGGGTAAACATTTTTGCCATTGTGTAAGTTGTGAGTGCTATAAGGTAGAAAATTCAATGCATTCAGTTTCAAAGATGCATGCAATTCTTGAACCATATCAGATTGCCTGCATGCAAGCAAGCTTTTGAGCAGGACAAAGCTTACCTGCTCGGCAGTGTGAGTTCCAGGGAAAGCTCGTGTGGCCAGCGCATGGCGTTTGAAGGCAAGGCTGCTGTCGTAGTAGCTCACAGAGAGTGTACAGAAGCCTGTCTTGCACTCCGTACCAAAATCTGTCTGCAACGCACAGAAGGGTTCGCCCTCTCCAATGAATTGGCGTTGGGCTGCCAGCTCTGCCACCACATCGCCCTTGACCTCGCTGTACAATTCTGTCAGGATGCGGTCAAAGGTTGTACGATGCATTGTCTGTGCGAACGAATGACAAAGGAGAGGAGGGACACAAGAATTAAGGCGTTGTGGTGGTTGATTCGTTCTTGCCTAAACAAGCGGGCACCGTGGAACGTGGACAAGCCGGGGCGTACCTTGGACACATAGGCCGGCGAGAAGCCTCCTATGAATATCTTGAAGCTTTCGTCCTCGATCATGGTGCACGGGCGCAGGCTGGTGGCAGAAAAAATGACATACCGCCTGTCGTGCAAGGCCCGCACATCCGAACCCATAACCAATTTCCCGTCCAAGGTCGGCTGCGCACCGCTTTGAATCGCAAAAGCCGCACCGACCGCTGCGCGTGCAGTGGTGGAACGCGCACTGGCCTCCTGCGCTGCGGTGGCCTCTGCAGGGTGCTTCGCCTTCAAGTGCCTGAAGTAGTTGCCAGTGTCGCTTCCTGCTGGGGGAGCCTTCATTCGAAAGCCACAAGGTGCCACGGATCCGTCTGGCCTCACCATTGTGACGGTGCATCTGACGTCTTTGCCGTCGTTGCCAGGGTCGCAGCGGGCGAAGTAGTCCCAGATTGGAGAAGGCTGCTCAGAGCTGGTAGCGGTAGGGGCTGCAGCAGGACGCCCCAAACACAGCTGCATCTGCCGCTTTGGTGCCGATACTACTGATGGTGGTTGCGGACCGGGCGGACATGGTTGAGCAGGCCGTCGGCTTGCCATCCCACCTAGCAGTGTTTGTTCTGGCTGAGATTTATAAATAATCCCGCGCAAACTTCACTGCATGTGAAGTAGCATACTCAAATGCCCTGTAGCAGCCTAGGTCAGATCAGGTCACGCAGCTGTCGCACAGGTCAACTCAGGTCGCGCGACTGTCGCACAGGTCAGGTCAGGTCAGGTCAGCTAGGTGAGCCTGACTGCACAGGTCAGGTCAGGTCTGACCTGTCGTGAACTGTGAACTGTGCCTGACACGTGTCCGGGACCTGAACCGTGTACAGCCCTGAAAAGTGCACTGCAACTGCCATCAGCATGACAGTTGGCTGCTCGTGTGCTCGATGGACGATGACAGCGATGACTTTACTGAGGCAAAAAAGCAGCAGCTGTATCAAGCAACGGATTCTGGTCGACCCGCGTTCGTGCCCGTGACGCTGACAGCCACAGATGCCGCCTCTGCTGCTGCTGCTGCGGCACCTCTACTCGCCAGCACCACTGCCGCTGCTGCTGTCCCGCAGCTAGTGGAGGGGCAGTGTCGGGGTCGATAGTGACTGATGCCGACGAGGTATTTTGGGCTGCTGCTGCAAGGCGGCAGAAAGAGCTGGACCGCCTCACCAAGGAGACGCAAACCCCGCACGAAACACGGGCAACCTGCCTTCCAAGCGCATGCTCGTCGAGTGCAGCTGGCGTCAAAGCAGGCGAGTACAGCAGCAGATTGAGAGACGCAGCAGCAGCAGTAGCACGCCTGAGTTTATTATTGTTGTTTGGACTGCGCTTGTCTGGTTTCTTTTCGTGAAGAACGAGGTGCGTGCTTGCATGGTGTTCAACACAACGGCGATTATAACATGTGACTACCGGTTGCTGTCACTGCTACTGGGGATGCGAGCTAGGGCCCTTGCCTGCCGTTTTACAACACGTGCATACCCCTGCTGCTGCTGCTCAGCTGCCAGGGCAGCACCACGCTGCTGTGTGCTGGCGTCTACGCGAGCCGCTACAACAGCATCCGGCTGCTGCAGCGATGGTACACCCCCCTGGGGTACCATTGTTTCCCCCCCCATGATGGAGGCAGCCTCCGGCGCCTCCACATTCATGAGAGTGGAAGAACGGGCTCCCTCTGCCCCAACCTCAGCCGCATCGCCTGCGGCGACAGACACAGCAACTGCTGCGCCCTCGGTGGCCAAGCCCCCCCCGGCGTCCGTAGCTCCTCGCGAGCGGCTAGATGATCGAGTGACCACTTTGTCGCACTTGAGGCCCCGTGTGAAAGCGCTTGATGCCATGTCGCCCCGTCGAGCGTGAGCAGGTCCCTTGAGTCCCGGGATCCGGCTACAAGCACCGAAAACAAGGCGTTTCACGCCTTGCTACCAGTCGCGGAGATGCTGTGCTCCGCTGAAGTTTCCTCAGTGGCTGAAGCTACGCTCCAGTCTCTCGCGCTACTGCAGCTCCTGGCCGGTGGAGCAGCACGCGCCCAATCAGGCTAATCGAACCCTCCACTGTGGAGTGTGAGGATCACCTGTCTGTGGCAGCTCCCCTCAGACAGACAGCACCTGGCTCTGGGTGATCAATCCACAGCACAGCTGCTGCTGTGGGAAGGGGGAAGCTGACTGCTTTGCAAGGACGGCCAAACAGCAGAGAGATAAAGAGACACACTCCAATGTACATATGTTAAACCCCTAGTACTATTAGCTTCTGGTCACCAGGTAGCTAGACTGCCCATGCAGCCTGCATAAAGCCCTGGTGGAAAAACCCAAGGATTCAGGCCCCCTCGCCCTGAATCGAACCCACAGATATCCAGTACCCCCAGGCCAATTGGTCAATCTGTAACTGAACACTGTAACTGCTCCGCTGGTACACAGGCTGGCAGTAGAAGCCCCACAAGAGCACCACCATGCATCCTGTTGCTAACAGAACTCTTACCCCTTATATTATGCGGGGAAGCTGTAGCACATGCTCAACAATTGCACACTCCTCACACATGGGTGCGCGGAGGAGCAGATGGCGGCGCCAAAACATCTATGACCACCACTAATTAGTCGCACGCCGGCGTTGACGTGAGAGAGGTCGAAACGCTGTATATGGAAGGGCTGGCCTCTGAACCCTGGCACCAGCTCGTCGTGTAAGGGCCTGCACCACCATCTGCTGGTACACATGCGGACCCATCGCTCACGCCAAACGCAGAGCAGTCAGTTTTGTGCATAACAACATGCATGGGCTGGAGAATTGTGAACGCGTTTGAGACAACAGGCATTCGGCGTCTTTCACATCGAGTCACATCGAGCGTATACATGCCTGCAGCAAGTGATGTCCTTGCATTGACGTCTTGTGCAGATATCCCTGTGGCTGTTGTCCACAGCGAAGTCGGTTTGTAATATGCAGCAAGATCCTTGACTCTCCGTTGACGTGTGATGGTAGCATTGAGCAACGCCAAAAAGCAACAAATCAGCGTCTGATGGGAACCTTGGCTAGAGCAAATGCAAGTCTGCAAATCCGTGAAGTGCAGACCGATGTCACCAAGAACTGGCGAGAACATACGCAGCCACAAATGCTGGAGAGGCAAAGAAATGAGAACTACCCCTGCATGCTTGATGATGACACCATCTCAGCGTTGCGCAACGTTTTGAGAATAGAGATGAAGCCGGGTTTTGAGGACCTTTGCCTGAACACCACAACACCGCTGTACCAGAGGCTGACGGAGTTCATGTCCAATAGGCTTGAAGCCTCTCCGTAGCAGAATTTCAAGGGATTCAGGGATAGCCTAGCAATCATCGAAGCGCACACGGCGGCCGTTACCGGCCTCATAAACTTTTTGGAAAACAATAATCTCTTTGGACTATATAAAGGGACGGACGGTGCGGCTGTGCAGCTGCACGGGACGGTTTCCAGCACTGTGAACCACCTACCTCCTAGGGCGGCCGGATATGGATTGTCAAGGGTGCCCAGGATGTGGCCCACATGTCTGAGGCTCCCGTCAAGCCCAATTGCAACACAAACGTCAAGTAGAATGTCTGGCTGAACATGAAGTCCTGGTGAGCGCTCATGCACAGATCAACACCTATAGAAGCACGTTCTAAGTCTCACAGCCTATGTGAGCTCTAGTGGTTGCATTTCAGCAGATACTGTCGGTTGAAATAAAAACTTTGGCAGTCTTCAAACTGTGTAAGCCTTCAGCATTTGCAAACTGAGAGCAGTGCTGCAACTGCGCTGCGGTCACACATCATTGGACTTTCTCATGCCGTCAAGCATCAAATACGACAAGCGTTGGCTGTACACCATCACATGTAATGCATGGCAGGATAGACTGCAGAAAATTGCACAGTTTCCCTCTCTTTTGATAGCCATTTGTAGTTTTAACGGGCTTTTGACCGGTCGTTTTCTGCAGCCAAGCTCAAAAAGCATGGACTCTACATGTCGCAGGGTGTACTCGTATTCTCTTTTCAGAAAGGGCCGCAAGGGGGGCCAGTTGTTTTGTGGACAACGGGGGGGATCTGTGGGTGGCTCTGTTTAGGCAGACCCATCGTGTGCAAGCAGCGCCTGGGTGTACACAGCAGCTGAACGTTGTCCAAAAATGTGTCACGGTGAACTTGCACATACTGCCAGTGACTGGAGATTGAGCTGGTTTATATACACATTTTTCAGTAGGTGCAAATGCGCTTTTACCACATATACACGTGCTGTCATGACCAAAGAAGCTCCCATCATGGCATGATGCTTGTAGATCGCCTAGAGGGGCAGATTCCTGAAGTAGTAACTTTTGCAACAGCATGAGTCTCGGAGCTGAATGTGTACTAATGATTGAGGCGCTCTGCCCCCGCTGTGCCAGCGTACACCAGCATCACGTCACCATGCCAGCATATACACTGCACAGGACCTTTGGTGACTCAGACACCATCTGCTAGTAGTACATAGCAGGCATTGAACAGTCGAATGCCAGTCAAAGCGCTGGAGTGTTGCATGTTGCTGCCAAATGGGATCATAAAGTCGTCTCCACCAAGGCCCTGTGCACATCCCCCACAGCACACGGTATTGGCGCTCTCTCAGCTTGATCACACCTATTTGTGTGTGACAGTCTTAAAACAATGCAGGTCATTGCAAACTAATTTAGCATAGCAGCCCTCTAATACGTATGTACGGTTACTCACTACCACTGCAAATATGCGAGTTGAGGGTGTACGCAGCACAGTGCAGTGGATGACGCAGATGCTTCCATCCCGCTAGACACGCATCCAGCAGCATTCCCCCTCTTGCCTCCTGCACATCATTGTAAATGCCGAAGATGTGATATTTGAAGAGGATCACATTCATCTTGTCGAGCATGCCACGATAGGCGGGGATGAGCTCCATCACAGCGGCTTCCCATCCAGGATGCGCAACACTTCGAACACTGGCGCTGTAAGCTTCGTAGCTTACAAGACGTACAATTTCCTCAATGAGCTACGCTGCGAGCTCACCTGGTGAGCAGGCGCAGTGATGTTGCATCTAGCATGCGCAGCACTGCGAACACTGGCGCTGTAAGCTTAGCGGCTAGTAAGCAGTAGAATTCCTTATGAGCTGCGCTACGGGCAGGTCTGGTGATGTTGCAGCTCCAGCTTTCTGGAGCTTCACATGTGCGCACCAACAGTCAGCATGTGATATATGCGCTTGATGCCTTACTAAAGATACATCAAGGGTGATCATTCCTGAGCACAGCTGCTGCTGTGGGGAGAGAGAGGCTACTGCGTTTTAATGGCAGCAGTGGCGAGAAGAAGATGAATGTTTGTATCTGGGATGATATATCCCCATTTGAAAACTCCTGAAAGCAAATCGCTGCTCAACACTGCGCCAGCATCATAAAGAAGCCTGCAGCCGCGATACATAGATCCCCAAGACCTGTCTTGACCTCAGGCACGGTCTAGCACTGTGCAACTGCCACTCCAAAGCAACATTCTCCTTCAAGCCACCATGCAAAGACAGTAGATATCAAGTACGTATGGACTTGTATTTATAAAGGCCCAAGGGAGGCGGGGTTGCCTATGCAATCGAAAAGCTTGCGTCAACGCAGCAGCCTAGTCTGCGCTGTGCCCTAGGAGCTTGGATACCGGCGCCGCAACACAGCCCAGCATTCGCGCTCCACGTGTGTACGCCATGACGCGCTCCGCCAACTCCCGCGCCAGCGATATGCTCAGCTCAATGAGGATCTGACGCTTAGCTAACCCGGCCTTGCGTAACACATCTGCCTTCCCCCCCCCTGAGCACAGTGCTGAGTGCATTGCCAACTCCTTAACAAAAAGGCTTGTCTGCTTGCCCAGCCGTCCGTACGACTCCTGCACGAATGGCACAAAAGCCCAAGATGACGTCAAGGTGCCGGTGTGGTGCTTGACCGTGGTGCTTGACCTTCGCGTCCTCCCCCACCCCAGCAGCATAGCCGTCCGTGTTCGAGGCATTCGTTTTGCCTGTCAGGTACGAGCTCGCTGTGGGCGCGCGCACACTTGTGTCTAGCACTATTCCCTTGTTACGGTATGCACTGCTAAAGTGCAGACACCCTGGGTCAATGACTGTGTCCGCCCGATACCCCGGTACCTTGAAGACGCTAGCGTCCTCATTGCGGACAATAGAGACATGGTGCTGTCTCAAGATGCGCTGCAGGCACCGCTTTTGGGCAGTGTGTGTCGCGTTGTGCCCCCGTATGTGCTGGCTGGGGCAGCTGATCGCATGCGTGGAGGTGGGGCTCACATCACTGCACCGCCATGGGCACACCTCGCCCTGTATGCCCCACCCGTCTATGAAGATCGCAATCAAAATCATCGTGGCTGCTGCCATACTGGACATGGGCGCCGCACCCGGGCGGTCATTGGCAGTGGGTGGCACGCTCATCCACGCCATTGCCCCGGACGCACGCTGGCTGCGCAGCTGCGCCAGGACCCGTGCGCTAGCCTGTTGGCGGCGGCGGCTGGTGTCGCGCGAGTCACCAATAGGTGCAGCCTGCGTCGGCGTGCCCACGGCACCAGCCGAGGCAGCCTCTAGGTCCTCCACCAGGCAATCCTCGTATTGACGTCGAAGAACATTTGAAAGGCCGGCTTGTAGTCCGTGCGTGAAGTGACCGCGCCGGCGGCGGGGCACTACCTTCCTGCAGATCTCGTCAGCATAGGCCTCGTCGTCGTCGTCCTCCTGCCCGCCGCTGCAGCTGCTTTCTTCCGCGCTAGTTTGTGTTTTAGCGGGCGTGGAAGGGGCAGCCGCGGCAGCGGCTTGAGGGCCAGGTACGGTCGCCGCCGCAGCGGCCGCCTCGGCGCCAGGCACAATGCCGTGGGTGTGTGGGGCTGGCTCAGTGGTCACTGTCTCCGTGACGGCAGTTGCGGCGTAGATCGCTTGCACCGCAGTGGGGAGCGTCGACGCTGCGGCCGTCGTATCTGCTGCCCACCGTAGCAACGATGCTGGGAGCTGCTCGGCCACAGCTGTGCGTGATTTTTCGCCGCCATCAGCTGTCAGCGCTCGCGTAGAGCGTCGCACGGCCTCGATGATTGGCGGCAGTCCCTGGTCCTCGCGTATTGCGCATGAGTGCTGCGCGAACCAGGTGACTGCGCCGTGTTCGTCAGTGCCGAGCCTCAGGGCCCCTGCTGCCACAGTGGCATGAATCATTGCCGGCCTCAGTGTTGTGCATGCCTGGGCCGTGTATGCGGCTGGTGCCAGTAGCCCCAAAAGCGGCATGCCCAGACCGCCTCGTCGCTCCGGCAACCGTGACGCCCGCAGTGGCACTGCGATGTCCGTGAGTTCTGGCGGGCCCAAGCGCGGCAATACCAGCACGCTGCCACTGCTGGCTTCCTCATTGTCACCAGCAGTGCAGGCGGCCAGCAGGTGTGACTTCATGGCTGCCGCGGTGGAGCAGCCGTGCAGATGCAGCATGCGTTCGAGCGTCCATGCACAGAACCCGTCAAACGCGTGCAACCATGTCTCACTCAAAGCCGTGTCAATGACCCGAGCTAAGAAGCCCATGCGCTTCGTCAGTGACCTGCGTAGAATGAACTGTGCTGCCTGTAGGTGATGCCGCGCCATTCCAGCTAGCTGCCACGACAATCGCCATGTCCCTGCGTCGACAAGATGCTTGCTCATGGCAGCGTGCACATAGGCTGGGTGCCCTACCGGTACCCCGACCGACGTAAAGCCCTGACTGGATTCTGGCATGGTGGTGTCCACAAACGGTATGTCAAGGGCGCGCAGGCGTGCTCTGGCCGCTTCATCAAACACTGTGCCGCGCATGGCGATGGCCAGCGACTTGTCTGGTCGAACGCGTAGGCCCCCTGCCGCCAGCCGGCGGATCACCTCTGCCACCCCAGCGGCCGCTGCATCGTCGAAGTAGGCAGCTTGCAGCACGTTGAGGTCATCCAGGAAAGCGCAGTGCGGGGCTGGCGGTTCCGCTGTGCTGTGGCCGTAGGCCGGCATACTGCCGGGCGTCGCATTCACTCCATCAGGGTAGAAGAGTAGGAAGGCCGCTGCCACTGCAAAGTACAGCGGCCCTAGAGGGTCCCCTTGCTGGCACCCTAGGTGGGAGCAGATAATGCGAGCTTCACCGTTCACCTCCACCCGCATCTCTGGGGCAGTGTCACCACAGTATACGGACTCAAAGTGCGGGAGCAGCTCCGGACAGAAGAGCATAAGCCCCCGCACAATGGCGGCGCGATCCACACTGTTAAATGCGTTCTCACAGTCCAGTTGGATAGTGGTGCCATACAGCTCGTGCCACACGCGCGCGCGCGCTGCCACATGCTCGACGCCAGACCGGTATCCTACGCCAAACTGCGACATGGAGGCCAGCAGCCCCGATATCTTGCCCTTGACACTCCGTGCCGCTGTGGACCCGAGGAGTCTGCGCCAGACACTGGAGCAGGCGATCGGACGCCGCTTCTGTCCTATGCCTGAGAGGGCCGCGGCGTGGAGAAGCCGTTGCGATTGCTCCGGCAGCAGTTCGGGCTCAACAAGCAGCGTCGTGAACACCTTGGCCAGGTGATGGGCGAATGCCGGTTCCATCACATCTGATTCTGAATCACCAGCTAGTCCGACTGGCGAGGCACTGCTCACGGGGCGGGTGGCTGCTTTCACTGGTGCACCAGGCCCAGCGGCCATCAAGAGGTGTTCATAGCGTAGGCCGTCCAGCCCTCCTGCCTTCCCCGCCCCTGCTGTGGACAAGGTCGACAGTATGTCTGCCGCCTCGAGGCGCCATCCGGCTGCGCTGGCAGCATCCTCAGGCCTATCGCTGTGATCATGTGCCTGACCCGATTCGAAGACAGGACTGCCGCTGCCAGCTGGCCCGGTGGTCGTTGCCACCCCTGCGCTGTGTAAGCAGTGCCGCCGGGCGTCGCGTATCAGGCCGCGCACTTGCTCCATTGGCGTATCGACTACCCCGGCCGGGTGCCAGTTTCAGGGTGCTTTGCTGCCAGCACCTGTGCCGTGACCTCGTCTGCTGGGGCGCATGCTTCACGCGCCTCTAGTCGTGCGGCAGCCAAGCCTACCCCCCGTCGCTTGCCTGAGAGGGCAGCGCATGCTGTTTGCTGCCTGGAGTCAGCCTCCGTCCAGTCGGCATCGAAGTTTGTTTGTGCCGATATCAAGTACTTCTGCAGCAGCTCATAAAAAACGAAGATGCTTCAATGCTACATAACGTTGCACCACATTGCAGGCTAGCAGGCGACTTACACGTCATCAAACGCCCATATCCATGATGCACGTGGCCACTGCGCATCTTGACATCAAACGGGCTCGATGCCAACAGCTCAGCCAAGCTGGGCTCTGGCTATCGCCTCCCACCGTTAATTGGTTAGGAAAATGTAGTACAGTTCGGGCGTCCCCATGATGTCAGCGATCAGCTCTTTGCCGGTAGTAACACAGAACTGCAAACTTGTCGCCATGGCCGACCAGGGGTCACGCGAAAAAATTGCACTATCCAGCATGTCCATAACAGGCACCTGTGCAATCAGAGGAGGGTGGGCGGGGACACCAAGGTGACTACTGAAAGATGCTGGCCCTTCAAGATGAGCTGCATATGCAATGGTGCGTCATGTGAAAAACAAGCCCCAACATCCTGAATTAGCTGTCCTGAACAAGTTTTCTGAGGCAGTAGTAGTATGAGGGAGTGGGGGAACATCACCAGCCAGGCGTTTGATGCTTCAGCTGTTGCTTCAAGTTTACGTAAGGGATTAGGTCCGACCTTCGTCATGCAAAGTTTGTCAAACAGAGCCAGCAGCAGACCAGCATCATGTTTATGCCGCATCACTTGAGCATCATGCCCGCTATACTTGGTACGCTAAATGTGCGCCTACACACGCTCTGTAACACGTTTCAATCCCGCATGTGTGACGCCGCTGCGGATGAACTGCGCACTGATGAGCAAAATGGGACAGCCCACCTGCCTGCCTAGGCACCTAGGTAGCTCTCAACTTCCTGGTCTCCAACTACAGATCACGCAAGCAAGCTGCTCAAAGAAGGTCCAGCAACCCCATCAACTTCCTTGTCTCCAACTGCAGAACACGCAAGCAAGCTGCTCAAAGAAGGTCCAGCAACCTCTTGCATTCAAGAGCATAGTGGGGCAGCCTGCCTGTCTGCCTAGGCGCCTAGGCAAGGCACCGAAGCATGCATGAATGCAAGAAGACACGCAATGCATGCTCGCAAATGGGAACACATGCATGCACCACATAAATGTATGGAAAAAATTCAAAGTAGGATCAGAACTGTCTGTGCATTGACAACCTGTTGAGAACCACATTGTACCCAATCTCACGCGCGTGCGCTTGCACCTGAACAACGAGTTCATCAATGGATGCCTCAAGCTTGCTCAGAGTCTCTTCTGCCACCAGCATGAGCCGGCGCGCCTGTGCGCCTTTGAAAGCTGTCTGCTGGCTGTCAAGCCTCTGACACGCAGAGTGTAGCTGCTGCATGTCTCTAAGCAATTGCCGCAATGCCTTGACCCTTTCATCTCGTGCGTTCGCGCGGTCCAGGAGCCCCCACACCTCCTCTTGCACGCTGCGCTCCAAGGCTTCTACTTCCTTGCGCAAGGACTCAAATCGCTGTACCCAGCCGCTCTCTGCACTCACCAGCTCTTGCGACACCGAGCGGCGCCTAGCCACCACTGCCTCCTTCAGAATCTCCCGCTGCAGCTCGCTTCAAGAGCTACTCTCTGCTGCTATCGCCCGCTGCACCTCCGCCACCGTCCCCCGCAACTCCGCGTGCTGGCGCTCACACAGCTCACGGTGCTGCAAGTACGTTGCCTCCAAGCTTTGATGGCGGAGCTGCTGCTGCTCCACCCGCTGCTGCAGTCGCTGTGTGTCCTGCAGACTGCTGCAACCCCGTCAGCGTGGTGCAACTGCTGCAACGCACGCCATGCTTGTATCTCTGCACCTGGCGCGATGTTCACCAGACACTCCATGATGGCGTTGGCATCTGCAGACTGGTACGCTCCCGCAAGCCGCGCTACTGCCCGTTGGGAGAGCTGGGTCGCAAGCTTCTTGTTGAGGATGCTGATACCCTGGCTGAACGTGCCGGCGGATACGAAGAAGTCGGTGGCTAGAGGCCATAGCGTGCGCAGCCCACCAGATGACACCACCGCATAATCGCGCAGGCCGAAGTTGTGGATGGCGTTTTTGTCGACGAAGAGGGATGGTGTGACATGCAACTCGAAGCACGGGACGTGCACAGTGCTCTGCACCTTGCGAGGTCGTTGAGGAACGAAGTTAAGGTGTCGAAGGTGGGCTTGTTGCAAGTCTTGACAAAGAGGACGATATCCGGCGCTTGTGGCTGCTGGCGCTCCTCCATGATGATCGCCGCCGCCGCGACGACGGTGGGCAGCGCCACGGCAATGGCGCTTCGTAGGCGCTGGCACAAGCCCACTTCATTGCTGAACTCGCGCCAGAGGGGATTGTGGAGCGAGTCACGGTAGTTGCCAAGGTCGCTCAAATGACACCATCCATCTTTGCAAAGTTTGACGGCTTCGGGTACAGAGTCGCCCGGGTACAGCACCTGGGAGAGGGGACAACACCAATTGCGGGTTGGGGAGAGGCTTGGGTCTTGGTCAACTGGCAGTGAGGACTCAGACCACGCGTAGCACATGATGGTGATCGCGATAACAACAGGCGCAGTGCCGCTTGCGCTTACCTCGCCTGTCGTGTCATTGAAATATTTCGCCCCCTGCGGACCGTCAACCATAAAGCGCCCAAAGAGTGTCGGAGAGATGGTGATTTTGATGACGTACCCCTCCCACTGCACGAGCTGGTGCCTTTCCACATAGTCAAGCAGGGTGTCCTCCTCGATGACTGTAGCGAGAGAGAGCGTGGATGTAGAAAATGGTTCCACACAGGCGGTCACCGTGGTTGCTGGTGCAGAAACGGCTGGTAGGCTCGCAAAGATGGCGGATCTGGGATCTACTTTGCTGTGAATGGTGGGCGTCGAGATGGTGATGGGGGTAGTGCTGAGGGCTCCCTGCACATCGCGGGCGTGCTTCGCAAAGCTCAGCTGATTTTTCAGCTTCACAGAGACAACGCCAGTGCCGGATGCAACACCTGTTAGTGTGGTGTCGATGCGCTCAACGCCTGCAGCACTAGCCTTTGAGCCTCTGCCGAGTCGCCATTGGCGTCATACTGCAGCCTATAAGCCGTGCCCCTGACCCTACTGTCCATACTGCATGCCTGCCTGCCTGCCTAGGCGCCTAGGCAGTTGAAAACTGGCCAAGCTCGATTTATTCTCAGTAGGCGCGAACCGGCCCGCCTAAAGTAGGTTCAAGACAACAGAATGTAAACCAGTGCCTAGGCGCCTAGGCAGGCAGGCAGGCAGGCACGAATTGCGTACAAGCTGTACTCTCTTGTGAATTGCCGTTCATACGCAAGCAGCAAACTCTTGCATCAACATACAAAGAGGCACAGCTTACCTACGCCTGGGCGCCTAGGCAGGCAGGCTGGCAGGCAGGCAGGCAGCCAACGGAGCCTACTGCAGGCGGTTATATCGACAAGTCTGTGTACCGCAGCAGCGTTTGCACACATGAGCAGCTGGTGCAAGAGAGGAGGCGACGGCAGCAGCCAGCGACGGAGGAGCTGGAGCTGCTTGTGGTTTTAAAGGGGAGCTCTTTGACACAGGCAGCGGCAGCAGCAGCACTGAGGCGGGCAACGTAGGGCGGTGAGATGGCTTCCCTTGCTTGCCTGCCAACATTGCCGTACACAGGCAAGCAAGCTGCTGAAAAACGCGCAGCAATCGCATATATCACAGAGGAAGTTGGGACAGCTTGCCTGCCTGCCTAGGCTGTAGGTAGCTGCTGAAACTGCTTGCCTCCCATGTGGGCCGTAATACTGTCATTGGCAATTGTACGGCTGCTACAATTGCTTGCCTCCCATTACAAATTTACACAGGCCAACAAGCTGCTCAAGGAGGTTCAGCAATCATTTGCAGCGGACAGCAAAGTGGGCGACTTGCTTGCCTGCACACTTGCCAACGTTGCTTGCCTTTCAATACGGCTGGTGATGCGGTCAAAGGTGATTAGGCTGCTGCTCTATGTGCTTGCTCCCAATATATGGTCAAAAACAGGCTTCAAGCTGTCCAGCAGCTGCTTTGCGGGACAGCCTGCCTGGCTGCCGGACTAGGCGCCCATCCACGAATCTTCGGGCCCAGTCACCACAGAGCAGAAGCGGAAAGGCCAGGATAAGACGCTTTTCTGATTTTTGAATTTGTGATTATGAAAAACTCTTGAGATTCAACTTTTAGGATGTGTGAGATTCAGAAAAATTCAGAACGCAACACTTGCGAGTGCAAGCAGGAGTGTACGCTCTGATACGATGTTGATTGCTGGAGAGAGCCTGCCTGCCTGCCTACGTAGGCACCTGGGCAGCTGCTGTACTTGCTTTCCTCAAGACACTAGGCAACTGCGCAGCTGTTCCACTTGCTGGCCTCCTACTAGTATTACAGACTCACACAGGTGAGCAAGCTGCTCAAGAAGGTTCAGCAACCACATGCATTGAAGAGCACAGAGGGGCAGCTTGCCTGGCTGCCTGCCTAGGTGCCTAGGCAGCTGCTGAAGTTGCTTGCCTTCCGTACTGCCGGCAATACGGATGCAGGTTACTAACCGGTTGCTCAACTCGCTTGCCTTGTAGTACTGTTAAACACAGGCGGCAACAGGTTAGCAGCCACTTACAGCTTGACAGCGTGCCTGCCTGCCTACCTGCCTAGGCGCCCATCCACGAATCTTCGGGCCCAGTTGCCAAAGAGCAAAAGCGAAAAGACCAGGGTACGACGCTCTTCTGATTTCTGCAATTTTCAAGAAATACCAAACCTCAACAGTGAAAATCATGATATGCCCATGCACGAATCTAAGCACCAAAGTAGTTTCCATACAGCAAAAGCAAAAAGGCCAGGGTACGACGATCCTGATTTGTGTAATATGCAAGGAATATCTAATTTCAACTATGAAGTTCATGACATGTCTATCCATGAATCACTATGACTGAGAGCCTGCCTGCCTACCTAGGTACCTAGGCAGCTGCTGCACTTGCTTGCCTCAAGACACTAGGCGACTGGGTAGCAGTCCCACTTGCTTGGCTTCTATTATTACGGACTTACACAGGCGGGCGAGCTGCTCAGGAGGTGTAGCAACACATACATTGAAGATCATAGAGGGGCAGCTTGCCTGCCTGCCTGCCTGCCTGCCTGCCTAGGTGCTTAGGCAGCTGTAGAAGTTGCTTGCCTTCTGTACGGCCGGTGATACGGATACAGGTCACTAGCCAGCTGCTCAACTCGCTTGCCTTGTAGTACGGTCATACGCAGGCGGCAAGCTGCTCAAGAAGGTTCAGCAGCCACTTACAGCGTGACAGCACGCCTGCCTGCCTGCCTGCCTAGGCGCCCATCCATGAATTCTTGGGCGCAGTTGCTATATAGCAAAGGCAAATATATATAGACCAGGGTACGACGCTCTTCTGATTTCTGCAATTTTCAAGAAATATTAAACCTCATTTTTGAAGTTCATGACATGCCCATTGACGAATCTTTACGCCAAAATAGTCTCCAAACAGCAAAAGTAAAAAGCCAGGGCACGACACTCTCCTGATTTCTGTAATTTGGAAGGAGTATTTCAACCTCAGCTCTGAAGTTCATGACGAGTCCGTCCATGAATCTTTGGGCCTGGTCAGGGAATCTTTGCAACAGCGGTAATGCGTACCAGACCTAATACACAAGTTACCTCCAGCATATCATGTATGAAAGTCTCAGGGGCGTGCCCGAGTTGAACGTGGCTGAACGCTCTGCTTTCAAGTAGTATGCAGGCACATGTAGCTCACCAGCCATCACCTACAAGCTCACCGAAACATTTCAAACATGAGAGCCTCAGACGCATGCCCTGGTTGCAGGCTGCTGAACACTCTGCTTTCAAGTAGTATGCAGAGCGCATGTAGCACATGGATGCCATGTACAGGCCTGGATAACATGGCAAATACGAGAGCCTCAGAGGCATGCCCTAATTGCAGGTGGCTGAACACTCCATTTTAAGTAGTATGCAGAGCGCATGCAGCACGCGGGTGCCACGCACAGGCCTACCTACCATTTCTCATATGAGAGCCTCAGATTTTAGTTGACGAAGATGGCTAGCGCTCTGCTGTCGAGTCGGTGCAGCACCTGTAGCGCAATGATGCTTGCACCAAACGTCACGCAGAAGGCCGAGTGAGCTTTGTTTGCCAGTTGTCAAATGGCTCTGCAGTCAACCTCGCCATGGCGGCGCAAGCGACGGGTACGCTCATCGTGCTGCTGCACTTCGAAAGAAGTATTGCAGCCTGCTGCTGCTGGTGGCTGTTGGTGGAGACGGCGCTGTTGGTTTGCCGCTGTGTGCGCAGCAGCATTTCAGCTTCAACTACATAGCAAGCGTTATTACAACCGCCCTGGTTTTATACTACCGATCTTGTTCTGCCCATACACCACAGGCGATAACTTTCGCTCTCAGGGATGCCAGGAAGGCGGTAAGTGGCTGCACCATTCACTTTTGTGTGGTTTGCACGTGGGCTACCTTACACATATGCAGCTTTATGTGATAACTATGAGTGTGCTATTTTCTTCATCTCCCCAGGCAACGCCCCTTCAACACAGATGAGATGTTGTGAAGGATTGGCCAAGTATATCTGACACTGCCTCGTGCGAGAGGAACGGTCAAGTATACATGACACTGCCTCGTGCGAGAGGAACATTTTTTGCGCATCACTGAACTTCAACTATGAAGGTTGTGTCATGCCCGTTGGCGAATCTTCATGCCATAATAGTATACACAGAGCAAAAGCAAAACGGGCAGGGTATGACGCTCTCCTGATTTTTGCGATTTACGAGAAATGTTTAACTTCAACCTGCAAGTTCATGACTAGGGTTGCACAACGGCGTATCAGCTTTTTGTGATATGCCGTATAATACGTATATTATGGCGTAATGTATTACTATGCCGTATCAGACGTATCTTGAATCTGCGCATCATGACCCTACTAAGTGAATTTTTTTCAAACTTCAACATACGTGTAGCTAATTTTGAGTACAATGCATTCAAGCATTCAGCAGACATGTTTCTCAGCATTTGAGCGTGAGTTAATAATATGCAGCGCACGCTGCAAGGCACCATACTGCTAAATAACGATCTCATCAGGCAGCCATAGATCATCGCATCACTTCTGTGTAGACACCTGTCATGATGTTATGCATGCAACATGGGCCACAGACATCAAGCAGCAACTTTCAGCATAAACCCGATCTGGTGACCACAACTGTTGTAGTGTACATTAAAATGAAAGTCAGATGCGGATGCAAACTTAAGCTATGCTAACCCTACTCTCACCCCTCTGCCCCCCCCCCCCAGACCCCGCCGTTTCTTCTGCTGCAGACCATTGCACATATCATGACCTGCACTGCCTGCTATCCTGTGCTTGCCTCACTCCTCCCCCGAGTCTACTTCAACAGCTTCAACTGCAGCAATAGCTCAACACAATCTCATCCTCATCCACCTGGCTGCTGCAACCCCCCTCATCACCATCATCCCCCATGGTAGTGATGAGCTTCTCCACGCGCTCCAGTGCTATTCTATTGCGCGCCTTAGGAATGAGCCGTCCCCACTTTGACCAGTTGCGCTCAGTTGCACAACTGGTCACGTGGAACGAAAGCAGCTTGCACGCCACCTGCGAGAGAAGGGGGAAAGTGTCGCTGCCGCTGTTGTCCCACCAGGCGCGCCGCATCTGGCCGCTGGCGATTAAGATTTTGCCATCTGCGCCCGCCGTGCGCTTCGTAAGGGTTGGCAGCGCACGTGCCAGGTGGATGACACATCTCAAATTGTGCTCCAACCTCTGCAGAAATTTGATTGTGACTGGCGGCGTTTTGTTTGAAAGAGACCAATACTGCAAATGCAGAGCAGGGCTGGCGCCGAACCCACACAGAGTGCATCACACACACTCATTGCATTCAGGCCAAGGCTCTTTCAGCTCCCACTTGCAAACTTCTACGCGTCCTATGCGGAGAGCAAGTACGGTGCAAACTGCAACAGGCATTGTTATAAAAAACAGCACGATGGTGCTTCCAGCTGCTGGCCTTGCTGGCAGCGCCATCAATGTTCAGCCTGCTGGAGGTGCTGCACAGCAGAGGGCATGAGGATGTGGCATGTGTACTGCACACCTGGGAAAATGGGACAGGCCAAGTAAATACTCATCAATGATTATGCCAGTTTCGTGAAAAAGTCTCACTGCACATTGGCGGCCAAAACGAAGCACCTGTCAAACACATACAGGCCATGATGGCACTCAGCACCGCAACATAAGCACAATCCCTGCTTGATGCCATGATGGCACTGACGCCAGCATGTGGTGCGCCGTTTTCACGCAGCCAACACAGGCTGCAGATGACATGTGGCACTATGGTTGAAGCTTAGGGCCAGTATGCCGGTCACGGCCGAAGGCCGCATCCATCTTGTGTGGCGGTGCATGTCTACACACGGGTAGTTCATAGGTCAGGGCTGCCAGCTGGAATCAGGGTTAACTGTCAAGCGGGACATAAAGAGCAGCAGCAGAGCTGCTTTCTGCTGCTGCTGCTGCGCTGTTTTTACGGAACATTCCTTGTCGCACAGGTCGGCCAGGGCCGCTGGTTCCTCTCACAATAATGGATGCCTCTCTTCTGCGCACTGCAAGTATTGTTGAGTCCGCATTCAAGCTTGGCGCATGGTGACAGTTGTAGCAGGGGCAGCAGAAGCACATGCACGCAGAGGTGCTAGTGAGTGTCATTGTCAATATGGATCAACTGCTGCTACAAGAGCTGCCAGGGTATGGTTGTGTGTCATGAATGTGTTGTAACAATGGCACCTGCTGGTGGCTAAGGTTATCAATAACTATTTAGCTTGGCTCAAGGCGGCAGCTGTACAGTGGCAGCGACTATAGAGCAGCGATGGCACTAATACTGGGGCCCCTGCTGCCACCCAGGAACTGTCACTGGGCTGATCATGTTATGAGGCAGCAGCCAGAACGATGGTATAATACGGCCTGTGTTTGTTTTGGTGCATTCTATCTCAATGCTAGCGTTAGTAGAGAGGCGTCCCTGTTGATCGCGATGCGCAGATGGCAGCGGTAGATGGCAGCGGTGTGGCGTAGGCACTCACAGATGCACCAGCCTTGGCATAATGGTGGTGCTGGTGCTATGTTGATGTTGACAAACCACGTTTTGCCATTGCAGTTAGAGGAGCGACCAAGCGTGCTTGGACTTCATCAAATCTGTGACGGAGCCTTCATCTGTTGCCGTGTCCACCCGGACGGCTATAGTGACGTTGGCAAGATCCATGGTCCGACGATACACGTACAAGCACCAAATAGTTGATGAAGTCCAAGCACGCTTCGACCTCTTTCACCAGGTTAACCACAGAGATTCCCAAGATAGCCGTTCAACGTGGTCTTATCTGAATCGATGGAAAGGCAAACTCACCCCTGTGCGGACGCAAAGACCCTCGTCCAGATTGTGTGGTCGCTGGCCGGGAAGGCCGCGCGCGAGTTGCGTCGTACCAGTGCCAAGACGGCGTGCCATGTGCTTGGGGGTGACCTGCGCCTGGTGGACGAAATTCAGGTGCGACATCATGCACTTCAGGGATCTGAGGACGGGCAGGCCGCCCAGGTGTTCATGCTTGCGGACTCAGACAACAGTAGTGCCGAGTTTGTGGTTACCATAACGAAATGCATGAAGAGCTCGCCGCCGGATGAGCTGCAGTTGGCGACCGCAGAGCAGAAGGCAGCCTTTTTTCAAGGACGGATGGTAGAGCGTGCTGCTGAGTGTATTGCTGATCACAGAATAGCCGGTTTGAGAATGCGTGGTACTTCATGAGTAAAATGAGTAGACAGGGCACCCTCGACCTGGTGTTGCGCATGTCAATGATTGACCCTCTGAAAGACATTGTCCCTCAAGACGCTACATCGACAGCGCTGGTTGCCGCAGCCATGACAGAGGCGCCTCCTGCTGAAGACTACCAGACAGTCGCCGTTTGGCTGCTTCAGAACAAGCCTAATCCTGAATACCAGAAGACATCCTTCACCAGTAAGATGGGCATGGCGGTTTCAAATGATTTTCATGTCAAACACGGCCATGCGAACACGCACAAGACGTCAAAACATGTGAATTGCGAACTGAGGCCAGTCATGATGTACGATGTGTGCGGGGACGGCGATATCCTGGAGAAGGTGTTTGAGAAGCTAACAGCTGGAGTTGCGTGTGAGCATCTGAACCATCATGCAAGTTATGTTCAACTTCAAGTGTGCCATCCTCGAACCTTTGGTCATGCATACTTACTTTAGCGCAAACGCCAAAACGTGGGTGCGACGCTCTCCTGTACTGCAAGCCCCAATTATTTGCACCTTCAGGTCTCAATTTCACTTCAACTCTGCCATCCTCGCACTTTTCTTGAGAAACACTTTATTCTGAAAAATATGAGCCTCGAAGACACAGCTGTCTGTCCAGCTGCTGTGCAACATGCTAACCGCATGCAGCCCTGCGCGAGGTCCAGCGTCGCCTCGTGTCTGTCTTACATCTGAGCTATCTGGTTGAAGGTCTGGTCGAAGGTCTGGAGAGCCTGGTTGAATGTTGACATGGAAGTTGAGGAGTTGCCGATGCAGATGCTCAGATGTTGTGTAAGGCGTGAGAACATATTGGCCCTCTGCACCAGTCAAAGTCCTGACGCTCTCATATTTCAGAGTGATTTGAGCTACCGCAATCCAGCTCAACGGTGCCGGTATGGAGGGTGAGAGCGCGTTATCTTCATGAGGGTGTGTACAGGTGTTCGCGCCCAAAGCAGTGGGTCAAGCCGTCACCTGCTGTTGCAACTGAATATAATTGACTTTTACACAAACCAGGAGAGCGTGCACCCCTGCCTTTTGCTTTAGCGCTATTAAAACCATTTCCCAGCTAGGATTCGAGAATGGCAGAGTTGAAGTTGAACATAATTGGGGCTTGAAGTAGAATGTAAGAGGCTTTACTGAAATCAGGAGAGCGTTGTGTACCTGCCACTTTGCGGTTGCGCTATAGATTTCATATCAGATGTCATTTTCTGGGGAAGCCACATTTGAACTTGGCATGTTACGCCACTCACCGTTGCATGGGCCAGTCTCGGTGCGGGCCTTGCGCTGTCGCGAGCTCCGCAATTGTCTTCTTTGAGAGGAGGAGCGCAGGGTGAGACACTTCCCTGTCACTCAGCCTCATGAGGGTTTCGTTGATGAGGGGGATGAACTCGTTCATCACCAGTTTCTTTGACTGCTGCAAGGGGAGAACGGGCTCCCACATCAGGCAGCTTCACCTGCCACATTGTGCCCGGCACCGAGTTGAAGATGTTCTCCCACGGGTGAGCAGCCGTGTTAATACTGGAAGGCATAGCGTCCAGCAGCCTTTCTGTAAGGGCTGTGAATGTTTCACTGCCGGGAACGAAGCAGTAGCAATCGGTGGCGAGAGCCCTGGTGGTCGTGTCTTCAAGTCGAGCCAGGCAACCCGCGCCGCTGCAGCATAGCTGGCACCCAGTGCAGCTTGTCCTATGCTGTGCATATTGGCATTGATGTCCGCCTGGTGCATCGCACGCAGGGTTGCTGCCAGCCGCTTCGCCACCTTCTTATTCTTGCTCTGGAGCCTCAACCTCTCCAACTTCTCCTGCCGATGCGCTAAGTACCACCGCTGATACCTCAGATTTGCAGTGGCCTTAGGGGCGGCGCCCTACTGCTGCTGCTGCGCCTCATGCTGCTGCGTCTCCTCTTGTTGCTGCTGCTGCTGCCGCTGCGCCTCCTCCTGCTGCTGCTGCGATGTCTCCTCCTGTTGCTGCTGCTGAAATTGATGTTGCTGGTGGTGCAACAGGAGCAGCTGATACTAGTACTGCATCTTCGCTGGGTGCCATGGCAGGAAGTCATTTCGGCGCTGCGGTGGCTGCTGCATGTGAGGATTGTCCATGGTGCTTGTACTGTAAGGCCTATCTACTTCCGCCCGGTTGGAATGCGGCTTAACTTCCAATGTGTGGGTGTTGGAATGCAACTTGAATTCCAACGTTAGGAGGGAATTTTGAAACAATCCGCCAATTCTTGGAGGGCACCACGGGTTTGAGGCCGGCGGACACGCCCTGAGAAATTGTCCAGAGGCCGAAAAAGGGTTGATACCTTTTACACTTTTTCAAAATTTAAACTACAACATCCTCTCCGCGATCCGGGAAAATGTTGTAGTTCAAGTTGAAGTTGAAGTTGAAGTTGAAATGAAAGTTGAAGTTACCAAATCCTGAAGTTATCCGTTGTGGCAGACTTTCATAAAATCGAAATGTGTGAGGCCTCGATCGAGCCCATCGGCAATTACCCAGGACGCCCACGCCTGCCGAAACCTCGTGGCGTGTCTTGATACTTCGCGGATTGTATCAAAAAATCCCCTCCTCGTTCGGTGTTGGAATGCGAACTTCATTCCCACGTTCTGTGTTGGAATGCACACCCGATTCCAACAGGGAGGAAATATACAGTCCTGCGAAGAGTTATCGCCACTGAAAGCGCCTCAAATTATTGCTCACGCCACAGATGTGCTGAGTTGCAGTACAGCAGACACCAAGTTTAGCAGTGCAGCTACCAGCTGCTGCTGCTGCTGTGAACAATGCGGTAGGGTGAACATGGCGCACTGGAGCTTTCGCAGCAAGTGGGCGCTTTGCAGGCCTAGACACCGGATTTATTGGTTTGGCTTTTAAAGCCCTCTTAAACAAATGAGGGGTGCACATGCGCCTTGGACCCGTGCACAGCGTAGACTCAAGGGCCTTCCTGGTGAGGCTGCTGGATTGATCTTTTAATATCCTGAAACAAATTTTGAGACAAGCTGGACCTGAACCTGCCCAATGCCTGCGCTGTGAAGTTGCTATTGTCCTCGTCTATGATGTGGCGCAAGCCTTTCTTGTTCAGTGATGCTGCGCACAGAGACGCAAATATAGAAGCCGTGGTGATATTGCGTGCCCTCTTCTGCGACAAAGCATTAGATGCGGCCAACAGCGTGTGCAGTTTCTTTGAGACTGCAAACGTGCGCATTTCATTCTCACTGAAACACCTTACAATAACTCAAATTGACATGTATGAACGCAAGAAGACACACAATGGAAGCTTGCAGATGGAAGACAGGCAATCACTTCTGAAGTACTCGTCTGAGTTGCCAAATCTTGTTGTGAGCCCTGCACCGAAGGAGCACATGCGCAAAGCAGACAGGTAATGCGCAAAGAGCATGTACATGTAGCACCCAAACTGTGGGGCCGCACATCTCTTGTATTCTATTATACATCAGTATTCACAGCTTCACCTCGCAATTCATTGCTGTCTGTGCGTTCACAACTCGTTGATGACCACATTGTACCCAATCTCTCGCGCGCACGCCTGCAGCCGAACAAAGAGCTCATCAATGGATACCTCAAGGCTACTCTCTTCCGCCACCAGCCTGAGGGCGAGGCGCCGCGCCTGCACGCCTTCAAAAACTGTCTGCTGGCTATCAAGCTTCTGACACGCGCAGTGTAGCTGCTGCATGTCTGCAAGCAGCTGCCGCAACGCCTTCACCCTCTCATCTCGCGCGCTCGCGCGGTCAGTAACTCCCACACCTTCTCTTGCACGCTGCGCTCCAAGGTTTCAACCTCCTTGCACAAGGACTCAAATCTCTGTACTTAGCTGCTCTCTGCACTTACGAAGTCTTGCACAACTGAGCGGCGCCTGGCCACCACTGCCTCCTTTTCCCGCTGCAGCTGGCTCAAAGAGCTCCTCTCTGCTGCTACCGCCCGCCGCACCTCCGCCACCGACCTCTGCAACTCCGTGTGCTGCCGCTCACACTGCTCACGGTACTGCAAGCATGTTGCCTCCAAGCTGCGATGGTGGAGCTGCTGCTGCTCCACCCGCTGCTGCAGTCGCTGTGTGTCCTGCAGAGCCAAGCCGTGCATGATCGCCTCCAGACGGGTGGGTGCTGACTGCTGTGACCCCGTCCGCTTGCTGCAGCTGCTGCAGCGCATGCCATGCTTGTATCGGCGCACCTGGCGCTAGATTCACCAGACACTCCGCGATGGCGTCGGCGTTTGCGGACTGGTACGCTCCCGCCAGCCGCGCTACTGCGCGTTGGGAGAGCTAGTTCACAAGCTTGTCGTTGAGGATGCTAATGCCCTGGCTGAACGTGCCGGCTGGCATGAAGAAGTCAGTGGCTAACGGCCACAGGGTGCGAAGCCCACCAGAAGACACCACCACATAGTCGCGCGGGCCGAAGTTGTGGATGGTGTTTTTGTGGACGAAGCGATGACGTAGTGCGCATGCTGAAGCAAGGGGAGCGCATAGTGCTCAGCACCTTGTCGAGGTCGTGGAGGAACGAAGTCAAGGTGTCAAAGGTGGGACTGTTGCGAGTCTTGACGAAGAGGACGATGTGCGGCGCTTGTGGTCGCTGGCGCTCCTCCATGACGATCGCCACCGCCGCGACGACAGTGGGCAGCGCCACTGCAATGATGCTTCGCAGGCGCTGGCACAAGCCCACTTCATTGTTGAACTCTCGCCAGAGGGGATTGTGGGGCGAGTCGCGGTAGTCACAAGGGTCGCTTAAGTTACACCACCCATCCTCACGAAGTTTTGCGGTGTTGGGGACGGTGTCGCCTGCGTACAAGACCTGGGGGAGGGCACATATCCAATTGTGGGTGAGGGGTGAGGGTTAGGTCACGGTCAGACACGAGGTGATGGCTCAGACCACGCAGAGCATGTGATAGTGGTCGGGGCAGCGATAGTGGAATATTGTGTGTATTTGCACAGCCTATTATGGATTGCGGTATGTATTGCATCATGTGTTTCTTGCTGGATGGTCACAAATGATATCCTTACCTACTCTACCAGACCCTAAAAGTTTGCTTCGTAGCAGAAAAGGGATCTCTAGTCAATTCACCTGTACACATCGAGCAAAAGTGGCAGGAGGCTGAAACATGTGATGCCCTGTTATGGATTTGATTATATAAAGCATAATGTTGTTGCCGGGCAAGCGTGCTTCACAAAGCTGAGCTGATCCTTGAGCTTTACAAACACAACACCACTGCCGCGTGTCACAGCTGTTAGTGTCGTGTCGATGCTTCTTACGGCCTGCAGCACTAGCCCCTGAGCCTCGCCCGGGTCGCCAGTGTTGTCATACTGCAGACTATACGCGTTGCCTCTGATCCTGCTGTCCGTACTCTCTGTCTGGTTTCCCGGCCTGCCTGCCTGCCTACCCAAGCAGTCGCAAAAACTGGGGCCCTCAATATATGCTTACAGGCGCCCGCAACAACTCTGCCCAAGAAGGTTCTGCCCAACATGGACAGGGAGAACAAAATGTGCGCCAAGCGGCCTAGGCAGGCAGGCAGCAGAGCCTGCAGCAGGCGGTGTGCGATAACTTTGTGTGCCATGTGCACACACGGCACCGAGAGAGCGAGAGAGGTGAAGGCAGCAGCAGGCAACGGAGGACTTCTTTGGGGTTCCAGAGGGCAGCTCAAAGGCAGTTGCAGCAGTGGCACTGAGGGCGAGCAACGAAGAACGGTGAGATTGGCGCTCCACTCTCTCGCCCAAGGCAGCTGCTAAACTTGCTTGCCTCCTAACATCCCCTTACATAGGCGAGCAAGCTGCTCAAGAGGGTCAGCATCAACATACAAAGAGGGAAGCCCGCCTGCCTAGGCTAAACCTGTTTGCCTCCCGATACTGCCTTACACAGGCGAGAAAGCTGCTCAAGAGGTTCAGCATATATTGCATCAACACACAAAGAGGGACAACCGCCTGCCTGCCTGCCTAGGCGCCTTCCATCCCCAAATCTTTTGGTCTGAGATAGTGCTATAGCGCAAAAGCAAAACGGCGCGTGTACGACGCTCTCCTGATTTCTGTAAAGCATCAATATTCAATTTGAAGTCTGATTATATCCAACCTCAACTGTGCCGTCCACGAATCTTTACCGGTTTACTACCTTACACAGCGAGCTGCATGTCTAAGCGCATAGGCAGCTGCTAAACTTGCTGGCCTCCCGATACTGCCTTCCGATACTGCCATACACAGCGAGCTGCATGTGTAGGCGCTTAGGCAGCTGCTAAACTTGCTGGCCTCCCCATACTGCCTACACAGGTGAGCCTAGGCAGCTGCTTAACTTGCTGGCCTCCTGATACTGCCTACACAGGCGAGCTGCATGCCTAGGCGCGTGGGCAGCTGCTCAAATTGCTGGCCTCCCGATCTACCTTACACAGGCGAGCAAGCTGCTCAAGAGGATCAGCATATATTGCATTAGCACAAAAAGAGGGACAGCGGCCTGCCTGCCTGCCTAGGCGCCTTCCGTCCCCAAATCTTTTGGTCTGAGATTTTATTCCGAAATAGTTTCTATAGAGCAAAAGCAAAAAGGGCAGGGTACGACGCTCTCCTGATTTCTGCAATTCGCCAAAAATAATCAACCTCAACATTGAAGTTTGTGTCACAGCCCATCCCCCGAATCTTTATTCCGAAATAGTTTCTATAGAGCAAAAGCAAAAAGGGCAGGGTACGACGCTCTCCTGATTTCTGCGATTGCCAAAAATATTCAACCTCAACATTGAAGTTCATGTGTTGCCCATTCCCGAATCTTCCAGCCCTTGAATACTTGAGCTGGGTTTGAGATGGTCCGTACCATGTGCAGACTTTCGTTGGCAAGGATGCGGGCCATGGGGTGTCGGTGGAGCTAAGTAGAGTGACTGCGCTTCTGGGACACAATGCTTGATGCAGGGGTGTGACTGTTCAATACAACACTTTTACTGATGACCACCTTTGCTTCTCTTGCTTTGAGCAGACTGCACCTGCTATGCTGCTTTGTGAGTCCTTACGCATACCATGAGAGTAAAACATGCAATGTAAGACATATTTCTCTTTTGGTGATACGCCGAACGTATTCGTAGCTCAAAACATTCGATTACACAAGTTTGGGAGGTGCTTGCTCTCACAAATATGAGTGCACAATCCTGATCAAGTCATCGCCAAGCATGCCAGCTGCGCCGCTTGCTTTGAATGCATCTGCTCCAATAATCATATCCAAGTGCGCTTGCCTGTAGGACACGCTATGCCGGCAAACTCGTTCCATCTCCCTGTCCCAGCATTGACGGCCGTTCACAAAAGTTCGAGAGCAGTGACCATAGCGTCTTTGACGTTTGCCAGGTATCACATATCGCCACACATGTCTCCTCAGCCACCTTAGGGACATCTTTATAGAGGCGATGTACAGCTTTCGGAAAGAGGCGTAATCATAGCAATGCACCATGGCTTCTTGCTTGCAGTCATTGTCTGCCCACACTAGCCCCGATAGCATTCCACAAAGTGCTCATGCTGATTCACCTATATTATTGCTCGTACCAATAAATCATATCATACACGCAGCTCGAAGGTTTTGCTACTGCCATACACGCAGCTCGAAGGTTTTGCTACTATTGTATGCAGCTCGAAGGTTGTGCTACTATTGTATGCAGCTCAAAGGTTTTTTTTTTTTGCAACTGCCATACACGCAGCTCGAAGGTTTTGCTACTATCATATGCAGCTCGAAGGTTTTACTACTATTGTATGCAGCTCGAAGATTTTACTATTATTGCAAATGCAGCTCGAAGATTTTGCTACTATCATGAAGTCAGCTTGAACATTTTGCTAAGCTAACTAATACTTTAGTAGTATAAATACTAGAAAGCATTGCTTATGACCATGATCAGATTGAGCAGGCCGCCTTTCAACTTGAACGTGCGTACTTTCTTTCCATAGGCGTCATTAGTGATGTATGCCATCGTAGCTGTTATGCAAACAATTGCACCCACCGAGCTCATGGTGGCCAAGTTGTGCTGCTTGCCCACTGGGTGGTACATTAGCACGCATATAGGAAAGCACACCAAGAAGCTCAGACCGCCTGCTATACCCATCAACTTGTAGTGTGCAAGCTGCTCCTTGTCCTTGTCAATGTCCACATTTGTGTACACCACTAGTGAATAGAACACTGTCAAAAACGTGCCTATAACTGCATACACAGTATAATTGGTGTACTTGCTCTCCAACAAGAGGCTCATCTTGTGGCTCAGCAGGTGCAGTTTGTCCAGTCCATGGAGGACGGAGAACAATCCGAACAAGATGAAGATGTACTCTATCATATGGCCAGCAGTTTTTCATCGGAACCATAGAACTCTTTTAAAGGTGGCAATGCGTGCTGAATTGCTTTTTTAGTGTGCTCTGATGCCATCGTCGCAGTAGAGCCCACGAACACCTTGAGGAGGCCGTACGCAGTAAGAGCTGAACCTTGCAAGTAGTCCATAGCGTCTGTTTGTGGTTAGATGCGTACATTATTATGCAAATTAGCATGAACGTCTCTGCACATGGTTGAAACTTCAATGTTGAGGTTGAATATGTATTTTTGGCAAATTGCAGAAATCAGGAGAGCGTCGTACCCTGCTCTTTTTGCTTTTGCTCTATAGAAACTATTTGGGAAAAAAGATTCGGGGATGGCTGTTGTACAAACTTCAATGTTGAGGTTGAATATTTCTGGCAAATTGCAGAAATCAGGAGAGCGTCGTACCCTGCCCTTTTTGCTTTTGCTCTATAGAAAGTATTCGGGAATAAAGATTCGGGGATGGCTGTGACACAAACTTCAATGTTGAGGTTGAATATATCTGGCAAATTGCAGAAATCAGGAGAGCATCGTACCCTGCCCTCTTTGCTTTTGCTCTATAGAAACTATTTGGGAACAGAGATTCGGGGATACAAACACACAAACTTCAATGTTGAGGTTGAATATTTTGAGCAAATTGCAGAAATCAGGAGAGCGTCGTACCCTGCCCTTTTTGCTTTTGCTCTATAGAAACTATTTGGGAATAAAGATTCGGGGATGGGCTGTGACACGAACTTCAATGTTGAGGTTGAATATTTCTGGCAAATTGCAGAAATCAGGAGAGCGTCGTACCCTGCCCTTTTTGCTTTTGCTCTATAAGAACCATTTGGAAATAAGGATTCGGGGATGGGCAGCACACAAACTTCAATGTTGAGGTTTAATATTTTTGGCAAATTGCAGAAATCAGGAGAGCGTTGTACCCTGCCCTTTTTACTTTTGCTCTATAGAAACTATTTTGCAATAAAGATTCGGGGATGGGCAACACACGAACTTCAATGTTGAGGTTTAATATTTTTGGCAAATTGCAGAAATCAGGAGAGCGTCGTACCCTGCCCTTTTTGCTTTTGCTCTATAGAAACTATTTTGGAATAAAGATTCTGGGATGGGCAACACACGAACTTCAATGTTGAGGTTTAATATTTTTGGCAAATTGCAGAAATCAGGAGAGCGTCGTACCGTGCCCTTTTTGCTTTTGCTCTATAGAAACTATTTGCAGCTGCTAAACTTGCTGGCCTCCCGATACTGCCTATACAGGCGAGCCAAGGCAGCTGCTTAATTTGCTGGCCTCCTGATACTGCCTACACAGGCGAGCTGCATGCCTAGGCGCCTAGGCAGCTGCTAAAATTGCTGGCCTCCCGATACTACCTTACACGGGCGAGCAAGCTGCTCAAGAGGTTCAGCATATATTGCATTAACACAAAAAGAGGGACAGCCGCCTGCCTGCCTGCCTAGGCGCCTTCCATCCCCAAATCTTTTGGTCTGAGATAGTGCTATAGCGCAAAAGCAAAACGGCGCGTGTACGACGCTCTCCTGATTTCTGTAAAGCGTAAATATTTGACTTCAAGCCTGATTATATTCAGCTGTGCCGTCCACGAATGTTTAATGGTTTACTGTCTTACACAGCGAACTGCATGTCTAGGCGCATAGGCAGCTGGTAAACGTGCTGACCTCCCGATACTGCCTTACACAGCAAGCTGCATGTGTAGGCGCTTAGGCAGCTGCTAAAGTTGCTTGCCTCCCGATACTGCCTTACACAGCGAGCTTCATGCCTAGGCGCCTACTAGGCAGCTGCTAAACTTGCTTGCCTCCTGATACTGCCTTACACAGGCGAGCAAGCTGCTCAGGATGTTCAGCATTAGGATGACTTGCCTCGCCTTGCTCACAAGCGCCGCATGAACATCGTTCATTGTGAATGGGCATCGTGCGCAGCGCGCCCTGACCAGGGGATCCTGGACATTGGTGCCAACTGGTGCAGAAGATGATGAAAAGCTTTGCTCGTCGAACATCATGGGGGTTCAAACGTTCCGGTGCCACCTTTGCAGCAGGCGGCGGCATGGCGCTCAGCTCACCACTCTCATTTTCCATGGCAATGGCCATGGCATCTGCCAAACCCACATGTGCTGCTGCCTCAAAGTGTCATCGACCCTGTACAGCACGTGCACTCTCGACTTCTTGTTGTAGTGGACAAGCTGCTTGCCGCTCAACAGGGTGCAGATACCCCAGAACTGCTCATCAGCGGCACCAAGGACTCCATACATATGCTGCATGGGCTGGGCAGATTACCTGACAGACCATGAACAAGCTGGTGCATGGCTGACGTGTTTGACAGCATCTGTGAGATCATTGACAGATTGGTTGAGACAGATGTATTTGTTGACGCTTGCCTCTACACAAAGTCCGAGGTGCCTGCAACTTGGTATGATTGTGTTTGCAGGCTCAAATAACAACGGTATCAGCAAAAGCTTCGTATGACCTCTATCTGTGTAGCATCGGGACTGAACAGACAAGAACATTGAACCCGCGCCAGTGCTGATCTACAATATGCCGCTCTTTGATAAACATAGGCAATGTCTGATCTCAACGAATGCACGCACCAGCAACATTATGTCAACAGCTGCTGGCCACATGGATGCGGATGACAATCGTGCGTTGTTCATCAGATCAGTGACGCAGCATGACAGCTTCAGATATATATATCAGCAAGGTCAAGTCTTCTCATCGCGCGTCAATTGCCCAACGGAGCGAAGCACTGAAGACATGAGATGACGCCCCAGGTACAGCAAATATACATGTATTGAGTCACACAGTGCCCTGCTCAGCAGCTGCACCCATATCCCGCATGAAGAAGCGATGGTGGAGGCCGGGTGATGATGTCATCGTGCTGTCGAACATCACATCAGCTGTACGCACAAACAGGAATGAAAAACACAACCAAGCAAACGTCAGATTGCATGCGCATTACTTGGTTGTCAAACAGGTGCAGTTGCAACAGGCAATGATGCAAGTTGGCTGCAAACATCTGGTGAGCTCACCTTCATCAGCTGGGACACTGGGCGGTGTGCGCACTGCGCCTGCCACTTGGCCTTCTGCAGGTGGAGTACCGCCCACCCCGCCACCACTCCTCTTGCTTTTGCGCCACCATAAGGCTGCCAACGACGCTGCAATGACAAACGCGGCAGCTGCCACACCCCCTGCTACTGCCGCAATGTCCGTACCCACGCTGGTGCCGTCTGTCGTAGTGCTGACCTCATTTGGATCAACTGGAGACGGAGATGGTATCATAATGCGCGCCAGAGATGGAGACTGGGTGGCCGGAGTGGGATCTAGAGTGAGGGCCGGAGTAGGGGCTGGCGTCGGCACCGGAGTGGGGGCTGGAGCCGGTTCTTGAGTAGGCGAGAAGGTGAATGCTGGACTGGGCGCTACAGTGGGTGCTGGTTCTACCGAGCTGCCACAGGTCACGTCTACATTGTACCAGACATGATGATCGTGGTTAGGAGTCCAGCAAAACCACTCATCCTGGCCGCTTACATGCCACTTAGGAATGTCCAGCATTGACGGATAGGTGACTGTTCTTTTTCCTGTACCAGGCTGCCGAGAAAACAACGTACAACCAAGCTCAGCGACATTGTTGAGGTCAGTGTAAGCAAAATCCCTTACGTCATAGGAAGCCTGAGTGTTTTCGTCCCACTTATAATCAAGATACCGAAGAACGGTCGCAGTACCTAAGACCGTACCGACGGAGGCGTACTCAGCCACGGCATCATAGTCTCTGCGCCAGAGTCCTCCTGTGGAAACATGAAGCAAAATAGACCTGTAAGTTCATGCTCATTTTTGCGGAGCATGTACACCGCGACAGCAGGTCGTCATACATGTCTTCCCTCACCATAAGATTTCCAGGCATAGCAGGTGTTGAGCACCTCGTAGGGCAGGCCTTCCACGCAAAACTGAGAGAGCTTTCTGCCCTGTGCGTCCACGCAGCAAGCGTTTGCTGCAGCAGCTCCAGCAGAGCAAGCGAAGTATGACGCCAACCCGCGGTCAAAGAGGAGCTGCTGCCGCTGCGTGCTGTTTCGCCATCTCGGCTGGCCTACGGCTTGACTAAAGGGCTGCTGAAGCAACGCAGTAGGCCGCTGCAACCCTGTATCGCCTTTTGGTCCAGCAATTGCGTTTGCTGCATAAAGGCGTGATTCGATCAGCAGTATGGCTGTCATCGCGATAAGCTGCAACGTCATGAGTCTCCTATGAAGGACAACTTGTGCAGTACACAGATACGAGGCCTGCCTTCAGAGTTTACCAGAAAATTCCGTGCCTCACGAGCCATGCGCCAAGGGGGTCTAGACCCCTTGCCTGCACTGCCGGCGTGAATGCAACCAAAGGTGGCGTCTGCACAGGGTGGGCGTCTTAACACAGTCACTGTGCATGACAAGCTAGCAAGCAGTGGGAAGCACTGAGTTGCTCTGAATCCAGATGGCGGCTGTGGCCAAAGTGTGATGAGTTGCGACCCGGTGCATCATGCACTCGCCCACAATCTTCCACGATCTTTGTCAGTAATGCACAAGTCTCTCTCAGACTAAGCGTAGCTGCTGCTTTGCAGCTGTCTCGCTTGCAGCTAAGGAAAGCCAACGGCGGCAAGATAATTTACGTCCCCCATGTAGTTACTAAAGTAAGTAGCGATGACGCCCGAAAGATGCTTGCTGTTCGAGGTATAGCATTCGCAATCAGCGCAAAGTGGGTGTAGCAGCGTCGATGTTGCTAGTGCACCTGCTGCAGGCATTCATGAAAGAAATGCAGATGGGCAACAGACACACTGTAAATAACGCCATCGAAAGCAATGCGACTGTCGGCAGTGAATGCCAATGAAAGAGTCGGGTGCGCGAGTTAAACTATCGACGAGAACAGCTCGCATCATAGTACTGTTGTCGATGACTGACTAGCTATGTAACAACTGCTTGTGACTGGAATGCATCTCTTCACTATGTGGATTTTGAAACTGTGCAGCAAAACAAAACACTGAACACAATGAGACGATAACTTGGACGGAGCAATGTCGCAGTGTCATACAGTGCCCTGCTCAGCAGCTGCGCCCATATCCCGCATGAAGAAGCAATGGTCCAGCCCATATCCCGCATGAAGAAGCGACGGTCCAGGCCAGGCGATGATGTCATCATGGTGCTGTCGAATATCAAGTCAGCTGCAAGCAACCATGCACAAAAGGCAAAGTATGCTGCGCACTGTTGTCTCCCTGTGTGCTTGTGTTGCATGTGTGTCTTGACTCTTGTGGCGCTGGTGGATCGCGACAAAACGCACGAAATAATTGCACGTGCTTGCCACCAATGCATGTACTTGCCGCCGATGCGTGCGCTTGCCACAATACATACGATTGATGCAATGTCAGGTCCTGCGGCTCACAAATGCGGCAAGAGTGACAGTGCTGATGGTGTAGATGCTGGTGATGCAACTTGAGGAGACAATTATTTGGGGCAATCCCCGGATACTAAAAGGCACCACAGGACATTAATTCAATAATCGAGTTGAAGATTGCACAACCACTTGACCGAACATCAACAGTTCGCTTCAGCTTGCTCTGCGGACGATGGTGCAACCTTCAAAATTCAAATTGAAGATGATGGCCGATGTTGAGCGAGACAGTTGATGTTAAACTTCAACTTGAGGTTATACTTTAATTACAGTAGCGGCTCGAGTCACCTTTGTTCAATTTGAAGTTTGAAGGATGCACCATCGTCCGCAGAGCGAGCTGAAGCGAGCTGTTGATGTGTGGTCAAATGGGTGTGCAATCTTCAACTCGATCATTGAATTAATGTCCTGTGGTGCCTTTTAGTATCCGGGGATTGCCCCAAATAATTGTCTCCTCTTGGTGCAACTGATGCAGCTGTAATGCTGACGGTGCTCAAATGCAGATATAAATACATACTGCCACATATGCTACAAATGCCACAAATTCAAAGCATACTAGGTAGTGACGTGGACTACTCATTAGGTAGTGACGTGGACTACTCCATGATTGCATTGTCGTCGGCAGTGTTCATGTTGCTGAATGCTGAAAAGAAGTGCACATTATGCAAAAAGGCCGCAACTGCTGATGATTGACATGCCAGAAAACAATTGGCTGACATGCCCCCTGCTCATCAGGCATGTGACTGCTCATCGCAGTAACAGAGCGCATCTGCATCCTTCATACATGCTGCAGACATGGTATCGGAGTGCCACTAGTGCATTAATGTGAATGACATCAGAGATGCAGCATGCCATCTCAACGCCTGGCGCGCTCAATCTCATTGTTTGTGCAGTGCGCATCTGAACAGGCACTGCAGACATTGAGGCAATGATACTGGCAGAGTGTGCTTATATCGCTTTCATACAGTGCCCTGCTCTGCAGCTGCGCCCATGACTCGAAGAAAGAAGCGATGGTCCAAGCCAGGTGACGATGTCATCGTGCTGTCGAACATCACATCAGCTGGATGAACGGGCAGGCATGAAGAGCAAACGCTTCCATGATCAAATCTCATGCGTAAAAGAGACAGCAATCAGACAGGTGGAGCCGCAGCAGGTATCGCTTCAAGCTAACTGCAAATAGGCAGTGAGCTCACCTGCATTGGCTGGGGCGCCGAGCGGTGTGCTTGGAGCGCCTGCTGCATGGCTTTCCGTAGGTGGAGTACTGTCCACCTCGCCACTGCTGATCTTGCGTTTGCGCCATCAAAAGGCTGTCAATGACGCTGCAAGAACAAGCCCGGCAGCTGCAGCACCGCCAGCCGCTGCTGCAATGTTTGTGCCACCGCTCGTGCCACCCGTCGAATTTGCAACTTCGCTTGCATTAATTGGAGACGAATTGTTCACCAGTGAAGGAGACTGTGTAGCTACAGGAGCTGGTGTAGCGGCAGGAGTAGGGCCTGGTGTGGGTGCTGGCGTGGATGCTTGCGTGGAAAACTGAGTGGGTGCCATACTGGGTGCTGAAGTAGCTGCAGGATTGCCGCAGGTCACCTCAACATTTTGCCAGACGAAAGTCGGTTCCCTAGATGTTGTGGTCGCGTACAGCCACTGATCGAGATTTGAGCCATGGTCGAAGGGAATATCCAGCATCGAAGGATAGGTGGCTACTGTCATGGCCGTCTTTTCAGTCCACAACTGACACGTGGCCCACAGGGCGTCCCCACTGTTAAGCGCAGCAATGCCCGTCTTGTTGGTGTTGAAGAAAGTCCATCCGTCAACCCACTCCTTTTTGTAAGGGTTCCAGGCATCAAGCACATGCATAGCAAATGCAGTGCCGGCAGATATGTACGCAGCCGTCGCCACCTTGTTTTTGCCGTTAGCCTGACCGATGCCTTACTAGCGCAGCTTATGCATGACTCCAAACCATAATCAAAGGCCTGCAACGACCTCATCGGGGCTTTGGGTATTTTTGTTGTGCGCTGCTCTTCAACCATACTACTAGTAGTACCGTATCATGCTGTTGAGATCGCAACTTCATGTGCAACATCAAAAACTGCAAACTGACTGCAACTGTTGCCATGGCCACCCTATGGCACCGCGGCTAATGCAACTCCTTCGACACCCCGTCATCCCCCTTTTAGGAAGTTCGTTGCCTCATTGCTAGCTCGCACTGGTACTCATGGCCTCACCCTCACAAATGACGGTATCTGCACAGCTGTGGACAACCATGTACCACAGTCAGCTTCTGAATCAGCAGACTTGCAGCTGTCCGCTGTTTACCCGCTTCATCAGCAGCCAAAATCTGACTTAAATAATGTTGATTTCAGTGTAGGAGACAGCAAGAGATGGCGGATGCAATTGTGGCGAGAGCTCGTGAGCTAAACTCTGACAAGCCATGCATCGATGCCAGCCAAATCCTCAAGGACTAAACACTTGCTAGGTTCAAGTTCATGAACCATGAAGACATCATCCAGCGGTTTCCGTTTAAAGGTCTTAAGGTCGCAGATGGGATTGCCATGTACAAAAACAGAGTGATTGTCCAGCAGCCACTGGTGTTCGAAGTGTTGGAGGCAGAGTTCGAGGACTTGCCCAAATCGCTCGGAATTCGCCGGCTTCTCTCCTTTCTGCACTCTAAGTATTGGGGTATCAGCGCATCGCAAGTTGCACGCTATTTGGCCACCCATGAGATACATCAGGAGTACAGGCACAGAAAGCGATCTCAAAGAGTAAAGCCATCAGTTGCAAGCGCACCCTACAAAGTGTTTGTATGTGATATGACTCAGATCAACCGCGCAGGACAGGCCAAGTATTTACTAGTGGTAGCAGACATGTTCACAAAAATGATTTATGCGAAGGTGCTGACAAGAAAGTCAGGGCCCATGGTGGCAGCTGCAATGAGTTCGATACTTGCTGCGTTGCCGGCTGGGGTGCGAGTGGGGTCCATTCGATCCGATAATGGCCGTGAGTTCGCCGGGCAAGAATTTACAGCAGTGCGAGAAAGGCATGGGAGTATTAAGCAGGTGCTTTCCACTGCAGCGAATCCTCTAAGCAACGGGCTTGCAGAAGTGTCCAACAAAACAATACTGACCATGCTGTTTTCAATGCTTGACAACAAGCACACGTCTGTGCAACAGGCGTTGAATACTGTCTTACAAGCGTACAACTCGAGCGTGCACAGCGCTACGGGCTACAGGCCACGAGACCTTATGAACCCTGAGTGCCCTCCATCGATTCTCGAGTCCGTACAAAAGCGGCTCAAGGGTTTGGCCGCTAAAAGAGATGTGAATGAGAAGTTCAACCCCAAGCTGCAGCCTGGTGACTGCGTTCGCATCGACCGGGTGGCACTAGATAATGACAAGAAGGCGCTGAAAAAGCTTGGCCAATTTAAATCAAGCCACGAAGCTGTATTCTCCAGAGAAACATACACTGTCAAGCTTGAGCATGCGGACCGCATGGTAGAACTGACCCAGTTCCCCAAGAGGCTATGGCTCCGAGGTGACTTGCTGAAGGTGAAGCTTGTAGAAGACCGCAAGACTTTTGTGACAGAGTGGCAGAGCGAAAATGAATGGGTCAAGAAAGTGGCAAGCAGGAAGGCAATGCAGAGCGTCTGACAACGGACACACAACACCTCTAGGACATGTTAATTTGTGTTGTGGTCATTGCATATGATGTTGGCGATTGTGATGATGGCTTACTGTACGCAGCTGTCTGAGCAAACAAGTCCCACCACCTCAACCAACAAATTTCGCGTAATGGTCTGCACCTCCACAGTCCTTCAAGCGCTCTCAACGACCTCAGCGTCTGGTGCACAGCTGTGAGCCCTTGCAAAAGGGGAGATGACCAGGTGTGTTCTCTGGACACATGTATCCATCAAAGTTGACCACCGAGCAAGGAGCACTTCACGAAGAGCTTTCTTGGAAACGTGAAACCAGCAAAGTTGACCTTTGAGCAAGTTGCAAGGAGCACCAAAGTACCTGCAGCAAGCTCATGAGCCACACACCACAGAATTAGCGGTGTTACAGCGCAGAGGCATACACCAAATGCCCGAATGTGCATTTGTGCAAACAGGTCGACACACTTGAGATGGAAAGATTTGGTGCTGATCTGCCAGCATCTCGTTTCACACACGGAAGTGGAACGGACACTGATGAGACATTGGTCAGTAACGGCAGCCACTGCCTATCGCAGGATCAGACGGCACCCCTGCACACCATGTAACGTTGCTGGGTGCAAAGTGCATGCACGCATCACTCTGGCCCTTGCTGCATCATACCAGTATGCATTAATTGTGTCCATTGCAGCTGCTTCACAGATGCAGCGAGGGCATGTTCAGCGCACCTGCAATATTTTCTTGGCCAGATGATGACACCAATACCATGGCAGCGCTCATGCCAGCATTCCCCAAGCACCCTCAAGGTTGTGCAAGTCTGTTGGCATATGTTCGCAAGAGGGTTGAGGACGGGCTCAGGCCCAGTGATAAGGGCGCCATGCACAAGGCTATAGAGGAATGGTATACCAGTCAATGTATCGCATACGACAAGTACAATGCCTTCATTGCAGAAGGCAACACTGCCGCTGCAAAGTTGCTCAAGGCATGCAATGGAGGCTGCATCATGAAGTACACTACGCTTGTCAATGTCATTTATTTGACAAGAGATGCCCTGGTTCTTGGTGACCCTCTGGTTGAACACTTTGCGTGCCCCGTTGCCACAACAGCCAAGAAAGCTGCAGATAAGGTTAGCCTTGAGGCCAAGAGGCGGATCGGCAGGTACTGTCACAGCGACCTTCACGGCGCTGTAGAGTGGACTGTGGCAGCACTAGCTGCCCCGCAACTTGTCGCACCTGACCTGCTCGTGGTGGCTCTCATGATCCTTACTGGACGCCGTCATAAGGAGATTGTTTGCCCTGGCCACCAGTGGGCGCAGGTTGGCACGCGTCGGCTGCAGGCGAATCTCTGCACCAAAGGAAGTGCATTCAACAAGTCATGCAAAGGAGAAGTCAAAGAGGAAGATTCTATTGATGGCGTCGAGAGGGCAGAGTTTGGGCTTCTTGATATTAGTGAACATGTGGCGGAGAAGTTTGTGGTCCTCAGAGCACTCCGCAAAGCACTGTACCGAATAAATGCTGACGTGGTTCTGAAAGCATCGAAGGTCGTGCGGTTCGCTGTGAAAGGGGGTACTGACATCGAACGCCAGAATGCGCGAGATAGGTCTGTCCGCACCTTGTTGAAAGTTGAGCCATTAGCCGACCTCTTCAAGGGGTACAGGGCACACTTTGATCTTCGGAATCTGGGCGTGCACTTGTTCAGGTCTGTGTATCAGAAGGTCATGACACTTGGTACAGACGACCAGACTGTAGCAACAGCAGCTGCGCTCAATCACGCGCCTGTGGACCACCCAGCCACAAATTACAATCACCTGGGCGTGGTGTTTGACTTTGCGGATCACGAGGACAGGCCGTGGTCCAGCACAAGTCCGCAGTCTAATCAAGTCTCCAATGAAGTCCAGCAGACATCAGAACCAGGCTTCACAGGCGATGATGAGAATGTTCCCATATCAAACAGTGACGAATGCGAATACGCTGCGCATCCGCCCCAGAAGGACCCAGCCGCGGCTGCAGCAGCTGCAGCAGCTGACTGCTCAGCACTGCTGGAGCTGTCTCAGATGCTGGAGAGGACATGTTGTACACGCCGTTACAAGATCCCGTGTCGGCAGCAACACCTCAAAAGGGGCGCAAGCCCTCTCCACTGAAGGTGACAGAACACACCGAGCAGTGTCTTGCAACCCTTGCAGACACAAGTGGTGGCCAGATGATCACTGAAACAGCCGTGACAGCGAATGGTGCTGACGTTCGACCTGATGCACATGATGCATGCATTCCCTCAAAACGCCAGAAGATAATGTCAGTTGTAGACGGACTGGTCAGTGCTGGGTTTGATGTTGATACCCGTCTCGACATACTGGCTAAGCTGCTCAGCAAATGAAGTGCTTCTGAAGATTCGCCACACTAATATAACTGATGCTGCTCACATCTTGTGAACGCCGCTGCCAATGCCAGTGATGCTGCATCCCTTGCTGCCGCCACCCAGGCACTCAATAGGCATTAAACAATTGTCGGATTATCTAAAGGCACAATGCGATCAATTGCACCTCCTGAAGTGATATCAAACCAACTACCACAACTGTAAAATACAGGTTCATCAGGCAGTCAGAGGCTGACAGTTCGGTGGCGCGGAGGCACGTTGCTTGCAGCACCATGCAGAACTGAGTTAACATGATCAGGCATCCGTGTCATCATGTTGGTGGGCATCGACCTGTTTTCTTCACAAACGTTTTATTTCCCTGTGTGCTGCTGCTGCTGAAGCATATAATAGTGTTCTACTTTGTCCAGAAATGCAGAGCGGCTGGCAATGCACGCTCTAGGCATGCAATGTTGCAACCATGCCTTTAGCTGCTGTGAAATATTGCTTTGTGGTGTTCCCTGCACGGTAGAGTGTAGTGCGCTCCTGCTGCAATAAAGGTTGTACGTTAGTGCTGCAAACAGCGCTCTCAAATCACTGAAACAATGAAACTTAACCACAATCACCTTGACTGCTGCATTGGCGCTTTTGCTATGGCTGCGGTTTATCTGACGTTCTGTCATGGCTAATGCTGCTGATTTCATGTGCCTCAGCCTCTGCAACCCTGCCAGAAAGATGTAGGCATCACAAAGCAGAGGTACCTCACTAGACTGAAACAACATACAGTGGCGATACGTTCCATGAGGGTTGCACAAAGTGAACGCTCCCGTGCCCAGCAGTTCTGCTAAGCTTCTGCCCGACATAAAAGCTAGGGCACATGCTAGGTCAAAAGCCTTGGATTGGCAGGAATGTACGAGCTGCAGCATGGTAGCGGTTATATACTGCACATGAGAGGGCGGTGGCGATGTACGTACCTGCACAGGTGAAGGGATCACTGTCACCACAGCGTCAGCTGGTGCTGATTCTGTCAGCTCAGGTGGAGCAGGTACCACAGCCTTTGCTATTGCTTCTGGTATGGGTGCAGTTGGCTCAGGATCCGATCTCAAGGCAGCAGCAGCACTGGCGACCATCGACACATGCTCGGTTTGTTGCAAGTTTCTTGATTCTCGAAGCTCCGATGAGGGCTTGTACACTCTTAGAGCTTGTGCTGCCGTGAAAGCGATGCACGCCTGCAGCAGAGGCAAGTGGCGATGTTGAGATGCAATTCCTGTTTTTGCAACGTACCCGCAACGGTTACTTACTGGGCTGGACGTGAAGTGTGTATTTGCACATGCTGGCGAAGCCCATGCGCACTGTAAAGGTCAGGTATCTTGGGCATACTGCTGGGGCAAAGCAGCTGTGTACCAATGCCCACTTGCCTCCAATGTTGCTTGTGACTTTTTGGGTGCACTGCTGTTGGACCTCTGATAGTAATGTCCAGAGCTGGCTGCCTCCGTGTGGTCATGATGCTGAACATGGCACTGTCACAACAACAGAAAGTACACTGGTTCCAGATAATTATAGAATAGTTGTTGCCCATCACCATAGCACAAGGTCTGCACCTGTGCAGGGCTAAGCTCTGCACTGTACAAGTACAGGTGCATGAGTTGGCTTGCACTACATCGATGTGACAATCCAAAGAGACATTGGTGGCACACGATGCATGTTTGCAACAATGCGATGCCTGAGTTCTGTCGCCCTGTCTTTTGGCTGCGGCATGCCTGTCACCTGATGCAAAGGTGGAGCTTGTTGAGAGGCAAGTCAGTCTCACGTTGCTAGTGATATTGATATACTGCAGTCATCTGGAGGCGCGCAGCGCAACTAACGCAAATGGCCGGTATGTCATACAATTATACTAGTTTCAACGAACAGCAGAAATACTGATGCTGGCACTTTGTAGATTCATCCAGAGAACATGCTTCCAAACGGCAAGCTAAAGCCTTATTTAGAACAAGTTGTTGTCATCCTTGCACCTGGCGCCATTACCTACGAGCACAAAATACGAGTGCTTATGATGCTCTTCGTACGGCGGCGAGGTGATATATGATACAGGGTAAAAGTTCAGTCTTGGGGGAGCTAGTTGATGTGCTGCTTGAGAGTGTGATGAAGCGGCATCAGCGTCAAGACCGTGTACAAACTGGCAGTGGAGTTGCATGCGCTGTCATGGAGCGTCTCAAAGAGCGAATGATAGCCCACGCGCCACAGAGAGCGTTTCTCATGTGGCGGATTACTGCTGTTTGCCATATGGTGAAGGGCCATTAGACATGGGCATTCACACTTATCGATAACATTTCAGTAGACAGGCAGGCCTCGGCCACTGCTGCCCCTTACTGCTGTTTGCCATATGGTGAAGGGCCACTAGACATGGGCCTTCACATCTGTCGACGATGCCTGAGTAGGCAGGCATGCCAACACCACGGCTGCCCGCATCAGCAGCACAACGCATCTGCATCGTTCGCTAAGTCATGAGTGGCTGTCATGGTCTAGGCCTGAGGCAAGCCTCAAGTTTTGAGCGTGGCCTCCTCAGGTCGCCAGCAGGAGCACACTCCTGTTATGATGATGGCACTGTACCCACACAGCGATGCATGCAAGGTTCCTGGCATATTGATGGCTTTGTCAACATTGACTGCAGCTGTTCCGCCAGAGCGGTGAATGATACAGGAAAGCCTCTTCAGGACGCGAACGCCAACAAATACATACTTACCCTGCTGGTACAGGGCCCTTCAAAGCTAAGCTGAGTGAAAACAATAACCCATAGATAGGCCAGCAGCAGCAGAGTCCTGGTTGATCAGCACACAAGCTGACCGCATCACAGTCCAACCATTGAAGCAACCTGTTGCAGATGTGTACGCTTCGAGGTGCGCTATGGAACGTTCTTATACAATATGGACGCGATGTGAGATCCAAATTAGGCTTCTTCGTGTGCACTCTGCACCTGATATGGTACACAAATGACACGATGGTTGCATGCAACGAGCTTGCCGCTACATCGTGTTTCGATCCATTTTCTGTTGCAAATGTAAAGATGCTGTGATATCATCTGATTCAGCCATCGCAGTCAACTTTTACCACGCAGCCCTGGAAAAGGTTGACCATGAATTACTTGCTGTGTTCTCGCACAGGGCGCGAAAACGACCCCGTCTCACACAATACAACCTCAACTGCTAGCTGAAATGTCTACGAGTGGCTACGATGAGTTACTACCTGCAAATTGCTGCGGGCAGAGGCAGACATATCGAATGTGATCAATGGCCCTCTTGTGTTTCCATATCCTCCATGTTGATCACAACTTTGCACAGTGACTTAAACGGAGTGGCAGCATGGCCTAGGCACCATTTCTGACAGCTGGACCAAGCTACAAGGATTGAGGCACGCAAGATGTTGCTTCCAAGCAAAGTGTACATCTCCAAGCCATGACTGTCTGCTGTGTGTGCTTTGCGTTTTTCAGTACACTGCCAAGCGTGCTAATAATCCTATCCCACATGCTCCCTGCCTCCCCATTAAAATATCGCACGGTAATCGATACTGCAGCTTCACCTTCACAACTGTTTAGGTACTGGATCTCTACTGCTCACCCCTGCAATGTTGCGCCACGTCCCAAAAAGCTTCACTATCTGCCATTAGGACACGCAAGCAGCCAATGCCAGAGTATAGCGTGTCTGCACACCTGCATTTCGCATCACAATCAGCAGCACGGCAGCAGCAGTGCATGTGAGAAAGCAATTTGACCTGATCCAGCTCGTGCTAGTGCCGACTGTGCCTAAGATGCATAGCTGTGCGCACCTTCAGGGAACAGCAAGAAGGCATCGACAAACACTTCAGAGAAGTGACTGGCTGGTCTTGAGGGGTTGAAGAAGTTGAAGTTGCGGAATGGATCCCTCTGCAAGTTACACCATGGCATGATGGCATCGCGTCCTATTTCGGTAAGCAGCAACGCTCTGCTGACAGGTGGCATGCAGTGCTCAGCAGCTGTCCCTGAACTTCTCCATTCGAGCCAGCATGCGCCACGACGCCAATGTATTGACGCATACACTGCATTGTACATGTATAGATGCATTACATCATACACCTATGAGCTTGTACCAATGATTGCACCATCATCTGTGCTCAAGCTTGCATACGTCAAAACACTTGCATTGACAGCAATACTTCTTGAATGTTTGTGCCAAACAAGCTCAAATTTGAGGTCCTTCACAACCTCTACTGTGTTGAAGGGGCGCAGCATTCCAAGATGAGGATGCATAAATGTAAGTGCACCTTGCACAGACTACACTAGAGCTTATGGGACCACCACTTGCCGCCACTACTAGCATTCCTTGGCAGCTCCTTCCATGGCTCGTCTTAGCTTGGCAACGCACCCAGTTTGCTGAGGGCCGCTAGTCCTCCCCGCGCCTCCTCCGCTTCATGAACAGGTGTCAGCGGCTTCTGGGCGTAAAAAACACACACACACACATATGGATGTAGTGGCAAGAACTTCTTATTATGCCATGTTGCTCGTGTAGTTAGTTGCCAAGAAGTGCAAGTAAAGCAAGCTGCCCATCGCTTTGCGGCACCGTCACTGCAACAGCAGCGCCAACGCTGCTCGTACATTTGCGTGCTGCACACGGCATCACACGCACAGAGTCATGTGCTATCCTCTACTTACTATAAACATGCTCGACAAAGATTGCGTGAGGGGAGCTCAAAGATGATACGGTGGGTGCTCAAAGGTCCTATTTGAGAATTCGTGGATGGGCATGTCATGAATCCTATAGCTGAGGTTTGATATATTTGCAGATTGCAGAAAGCAGGAGAGCATCGTACTTGGCCGTTTTGCTTTACTCTCTGAATAATTTGCTTTGTGGGTGGGCAGGTCATGAACTGCAAGGCTGAAATTGATTATTTCTTGTAAATTGCAAAATCAGGAGAGCGTCATGCCCTGCCCGTTTTGCTTTTGTTTTGTGGATATTATGTTGGCATTGAAGATTTCTGAAAGGGGCATGACACAAACTTCATAGTTGAAGTTCAGTGATGCGCAAAAATGTTCCTTTCGCACGAGGCAGTGTCATGTATACTTAGCCGTTCCTCTTGCATGAGGCAGTGTCATTAATACTTGGCCAATGCTTCACAACATCCCAACTGTGTTGAAGAGGCGCTGCCTCGAGAGATGAACAAAATAGCACACTCATAGCTATCACGTAAAGCTGCATATGTGCAAGGTAACCATGTGCAAACCACACAAAAGTGTATGGTGCAGCCACTCACCGCCGTCCTAGCATCCCTGAGAGCAAAAATTACTGCCTGTGTTATCTGCCAGTGGGCAGAACAAAATTGGTAATATGAAAACTAGGGCGGTTGTAGTAATGCTTGCTATGTATTTGAAGCTGAATGCTGCTGCGCACGCAGCTGCAAAACCAGCAGCGCCGTCTCCACCAAGAGCCAGCAGCAGCAGCAGGCTGCAATACTACTTTCAAAGTGCAGCGGCACAATGAGCGTACCCAACGCTTGCGCCGCCATGGCGAGGTTGACAGCAGAGCCATTTAACAGCTGGCAGACAACGCTCACTCGACGCTTTCTGCGTGACGTTTGGTGCAAGCATCATTGCGCTACAGGTGCTGCACCGACTACTCGACAGCAGAGCGTTAGCCATCTTCGTCAACTAAGATCTGAGGCGCTCATATGTGAAATGGTAGGTAGGCCTGTGCGTAGCCCGTGTGCTGCATGCGCTCTGCATACTACGTAAAATGGAGTGTTCAGCCACCTGCAATTAGGGCATGCCTCTGAGGCTCTTGTATTTGCAATGGTATGCAGGCCTGTGCATGGCATCCATGTGCTACATGCGCTCTGCGTACTACTTGAAAGCAGAGTGTTCAGCAGCCTGCAACCAGGGCATGCGTCTGAGGCTCTCATGACATGGTTCGGTAAGCTTGTAGGTGATGGCTGGTGTGCTACATGTGCCTGGATACTACTTGAAAGCAGAGCGTTCAGCCACGTTCAACTCGGGCATGCCCCTGAGACTTTCGTATATGATATGCTGGAGGTAACTTGTGTATGGGGTCTGGTACGCAATACCGCTGTTGCAAAGATTCCCTGACCAGGCCCACAGATTCGTGGACGGACTCGTTATGAACTTCAGAGCTGAGGTTGAAATACTCCTTGCAAGTTACAGATATCAGGAGAGTGCCATGCCCTGGCATTTTTGCTTTCGCTCCTTGAAGACTATTTGACGCAACGATTCGTCAATGGGCACGTCATGAACTTCAAAGTTGAGCTTTAATATTTCTTGCAAATTGCAGAAATCAGGAGAGCGTCGTACCCTGGTCTGCTTGCCTTTGCTCTATAGCAACTGGGCCCACCATAGATTCGCGCATAGGCGCCTAGGCAGGCAGGCAGGTTGTCACGCTGTAATTGGTTGCTGATCCTTCTTGAGCAGCTCGCTGCCTGTGTATGACCGTACTACAAGGCAAGCGAGTTGAGCAGCTGGCTAGTGACCAGTATCTGTAGTACCGGCCATATAGAAGGCAAGCAATTTCAGCAGCTGCCTAGGCACCTAGGCAGGCAGGCAGGCAAGCTGCCCAGCTGTGCTCTTCCATGTATGTGGCTGCCAAACCTCGTGAACAGCTTGCTTGCCTGTGCAAGTCCATAATAGGTGGCAAGCAAGTGGAACAGCTGCCCAGTCGCCTGGTGTCTTGAGGCAAGCAAGTGCAGCAGCTGCCTAGGTGCCTAGGAAGGCAAGCAGGCTGTCTAGTCATAGTGATTCATGCATGGACATGTCATGAACTTCATACTATTTGAGGTTGAATATTCCTTGCAAATTACAGAAATCAGGATTTTCGTACCCTGGCCTTTTTGCTTGTGCTCTATGGAAACTACGTTCGTGTTGAGATTGTGCATGGGCATGTCATGAACTTCAATGTTGAGGTATAATATTTTTGCAACTTGCAGAAATCAGGAGAGCGTCGTACCCTGGTCTATTTGCCTTTGCTCTATAACAACTAGGCCCAAAGATATGTGGATGGGCGCCTAGGCAGGCAGGCAGGCAGGCAGTCACGCTGTAAGTGGCTGCTGAACCTTCGTGAGCCTGCGTATGACCATACTACAAGGCAAGTGAGTTGAGCAGCTGGCTGTGACCTGTATCCGTATTACCGGCCGTACAGAAGGCAAGCAACTTCCGCAGCTGCCTAGGCCCGTAGGCAGGCAGGCAGGCGAGCTGCCCCTGTATGCTCTTCAATGTACCTGGTTGCTGAACCTCCTGAGCAGCTTGCTCGCCTGTGTAAGTCAGTGGTAGAAGGCAAGCAAGTGGAACAGCTGCCCAGTCGCCTAGTGTCTTGAGGCAAGCAGGTGCAGCAGCTGCCCAGGTGCCTAGGTTGGCAAGCAGGCTCTCTCTAGTCATAAATTTATGGATACACATGTCATGAACTTAATAGTCGAGATTAAATATTCCTTGCAAAGTACAGAAATCAGGATTGTCGTACTCTGGCCTTTTTGCTTTTGCTGTATGGAATCTACCTTGGTGCTTGAATTTGTGGATGGGCATGTCATGAACTTCAATGTTGAGGTTTGATATTTTTTTGCATAATGCAGAAATCAGGAGAGCGTCTTACCCTGATCTTTTCGCTGTTGCTCTATGGCAACTGGGCCCGAAGATTCATGGATGGGCGCCTAAGCAGGCAGGCAGGCAGGCACGCTGTCGCGCTGTAAGTGGCTGCGGAACCTGCTGCCGCCTGTGTTTGACAGTACTACAAGGCAAGCGAGTTGAGCAACCGGTTAGTGACCTGCATCCGTATTACCGGCAGTACAGAAGGCAAGAAACTTCAGCAGCTGCCTAGGCACCTAGGGCAGCCAGGCAAGCTGCCCCTCTGTGCTCTGCAATGTATGTGGTGGCTGAACCTTCTTGAGCAGCTTGCTCGCGTGTGTGAGTCTGCAATAGGAGGGAAGCAAGTGGTACAGCTGCCCAGTCGCCTAGTGTCTTGAGGCAAGCAAGTACAGCAGCTGCCCACGTGCCTATGTAGGCAGGCAGGCTCTCTCTGGCAATCAACATCATACTAAAGCTTACACTCCTACTTGCGCTCGCAAGTGTTGCATTCTATATTTTTCTGCATCTTCACACAATCTTCAAAGTTGAGGATGAATATTCGTACTCAGGATTGCAAATATCAGAAAAGCGTCCTGCCCTGGCCTTTTCGCTTTCGCTCTGTGGCGACTGGGCCGGAAGATTCGTGGATGAACGCTTAGACAGGCAAGCAGGCTGTCCCGCAAAAAGAAGTTGCTAGACAGCTTGCATCCTGTCTGTGACCTATATTGGGAGCAAACAAATGAAGCAGCTGCCTAATCACCTTTCACCGCATCACCAGCCGTATTGGAAGGCAAGCAACGTTGACAATATGCAGGCAGGCAAGCTGCCCACTTTGCTGTCCGGTGCGAGTGATTGCTGAACCTCCTTGAGCAGCTTGCTGGCCTGTGTAAATTTGTAATGGGGGCAAGCAATTGTAGCAGCTATATAATTGCCTATGACAGTGTTACGGACCGTATAGGGAGGCAAGCAGTTGCAGCAGCTACCTACAGCCTAGGCAGGCAGGCAACCTGTCCAAACTTCCTCTGCGATATATGCAATTGCTGCGCGTTTTTGAGCAGCTTGCTCGCCTGTGTACGACAATGTTGGCAGGCAAGCAAGGGAAGCAATCTCACCGCCCTCCGTTGCCCGCCTCGGTGCTGCTGCTGCCGCTGCCCGCGTCAAAGAGCTCCTTTTGAAACCGCAAGCACCTCAAGCTCCTCCGTCGCTGGCTGCTGCCGTCGCCTCCTCTTTATCGTTAGCTTTCCATGCATGCAAACACCGCTGCGGCACAAAAACTCTCTCTCGATAACCGCCTGCGCTACGCTTTGTTGCCTGCCTGCCTGCCAGCCTGCCTGCCTGCCTTCTGCCTGTCTGCCTGCCTGCCTGCCGGCCTGCCTGCCTAGGCGCCCAGGAAATGGTAAGCTGTGCCTCTTTGTATGTTGATGCAAGAGTTTGCTGTTTGCTTATGTACGGCAAATCAGGAGAGAGTACAGCTTGTACACAACTCGTGCCTGCCTGCCTGCCTGCCTGTCTGCCTAGATGCCTAGGTACTGATTTGCATTCGTTGTCCTTGCGACCAGAGAACCTTCTTTGCGCAGGCCGGGCCGGTTCGCGCGTCTAAACAATAAATCCGGCCTAGCCAGTTTACGACTGCCTAGGCGCCTAGGCAGGCAGGCAGACATACAGTACGGACAGTAGGGTCAGGGGTGCGGCTTACAGGCTGCAGTACGACGCCATTGGCGACCCGGCCGAGCCGCAAAGGCTGGTGCTGCAGGCGTTAAGCAGCATCGACACCACACTAGCAGCTGTTGCATACGGCACTGGCGTTGTCTCAGTGAAGCTGAAAAATCAGCTGAGCTTTGCGAAGCACGCCCGCGATGTGCAGGGAGCTCTCAGCACTACCACCATCACCATCTCGACGCCCACCATGCACAGCAAACTAGATCCCAGATCCGCCATCTTCGCGAGCCTACCAGCCGTTTCTGCACCAGCAACTATGGTGACCGCTTCTGTGGAACCAGTTTCTGCAACCACACTCTCTCCCACCGCCATCGAGGAGGACACTTGCTTGAGGTATGTGGAAAGGCACCAGCTCGTGCAGTGGGAGGGTTACGTCGTCAAAATCACCATCTCCCCAACACTCTTGAGGCGATTTGTGGTTGATGGTCCGCAGGGGGCGAAATTTTTCAATGATACGACAGGAGAGGTAAGCGCAAGCGGTACTGCGCCCGCATGCTCGCCATCATGTGCTGTCCGTGGTCTGAGCCCTCACTGCCAGTTGACCATTACCCCAACCCTCTCCCGAACCCGCAACTGGTGTTGTCCCCTCTCCCAGGTGTTGTACCCAGGCGACTCCGTACCCAAAGCCGTCAACCTTCGCGAAGATGGATGGTGTCATTTGAGCGACCTTTGCGACTACCATGACTCGCTTCACAATCCCCTCTTGCACGAGTTCAGCGATGAAGTGGGCCTGTGCCAGCGCCTGCGAAGCGCCATTGCCGTGGCGCTGCGATCATCATGGAGGAGCGCCAGCAGCCACGAGCGCCGCATGTCGTCCTCTTTGTCAAGACTCGCAACAAGCCCACCTTCGACACCCTAACTTCATTTCTCAGCAACCTCGACAAGGTGCTGAGCACTGTGCACGTCCCGTGCTTCGAGTTGCATGTCACACCATCCCTCTTCCGAATCGTCGACAAACACGCCATCCACAACTTCGGCCCACGCGACTATGCGGTGGTGTCATCTGATGGGCTGCGCACGCTATGGCCTCTAGCCACCGACTTCTTCGTACCCGCCCGCACGTTCAGCCAGGGTCTCAGCATCCTCAACAAGAAGCTTGCGACCCAGCTCTCCCAACGGGCAGTAGCGCGGCTTGCGGGAGCGTACCAGTCTACAGATGCCAACGCCGTTATGGAGTGTCTGGTGAACATTGCGCCAGGTGCACCGATTCAAGCATGGCGTGCGCTGCAGCAGTTGCAGCAAGCCGATGGGATTGCAGCAGTCCGCACACGTTTGGAGGCAATCACGCATGGCTTGGCTCTGCAGGACACACAGCGACTGCAGCAGCGGGTGGAGCAGCAGCAGCTCCGCCATCAAAGCTTAGAGGCAGCGTATTTGCAGTACCGTGAGCAGTGTGAGCGCCAGCACACGGAGTTGCGGAGGTTGGTGAAGGAGGTGCAGCGGGCGATAGCAGCAGAGAGAAGCGCTTTGAGCGAGCTGCGGGAGAAAGAGGCAGTGGTGACTATGCGCCGCTCGGAGGTGCAAGAGCTGGTGAGTGCAGAGAGCGGCTGGGTACAGCGCTTTGAGTCCTTGTGCAAGAAAATTGAAGCCTTGGAGCGCAGCGTGCAAGAGGAGGTGTGGGGGCTCATGGACCGTGTTAACGCACGAGATGAGAGGGTTAAGGCATTGCGGCAATAAAAAATTTGCTTAGAGACATGCAGCAGCTACACTGTGCGTGTCAGAGGCTTGACAGCCAGCAGACAGGTTTTAAAAGCGCACAGGCGCACCGCCTCATGCTGGTGGCAGACGAGAGCAAGCTTGAGGCATCCATGGATGAACTCCTTCTTCAGCTGCAAGCCCACGCGCGTGAGATTGGGTACAATGCGGTTCTCAACAGGTTGTAAATGCACAGACAGTTCTGATCGAAGTATGAAGTTTTTCCATACATTATGTGGTGCATGCATGTGTTCCCATTTGCAAGCATGCATTGCGTGTCTTCTTGCATTGATGCATGCTTCGGCGCCTCGCCTAGGCAGACAGGCAGGCTGCCCCACTTTGCTCTTGAATGCAAGAGGTTGCTGGACCTTCTTTGAGCAGCTTGCTTGCGTGTTCTGTAGTTGGAGACAAGTTTGTTGAGGGCTACCTAGGTGCCTAGGCAGTCAGGCGGGCTATCCCTCTTTGCTCATCAATGCACACTTCGTCGCAGCGGCATCACACATGCGGGATTATAACTTGTTACAGAGCCCGTCCTCTTGTCATGGCGCGGCATCCCCTTTGCACAGGCAGAACACCTGAGGTTCATGTCACTACTGATGCACTCCTGTCACTATTACAATAAGCTACGTGTCCAAAAGCCATTGATTCACCCCACAACTGGTCATTGTGTTCCCAGCTTCCAGGTTGCTACGAATTTCCACTTGCAAATGGCAGCTTAACAACAGTTATGACAAGGTCATACTGGTCCGTGAGCGTGTTTCTTGCATACCACCATACAAATGACAGGCATCATTGCGGCCGTTGCACATGCTGCAGAGCAAACAGCGTCAGTTAATTCAACAGCTGGCTCCGATCAGCAATTGACACCAGCAAGCATCAGCACATGAAGGAGGATTGTGACAACCGTTTCCGGAAGTTATGGCGCATGAAGTATTGTCATAATCACACATTTTTCACCAACGTATTCACCGCATTTCCGTGTGTTCATGTTGAGAAGAACTGCAATAGTGTACAATCACTGCTGCACTGCGTGTTATGAAGCAACAGGTCAATGAACTACAGTGCACCATGGCCCATCGCGCCAGTGCTCTGAAGGTTCATTTAGGTAATGAGCAGAGGGCATGATTGCGGCCCCTTCCGCTAACGAGCTTTCGGTTCTGATGGTGGTTTTTACCCACGGTAAACTTAGCTCATTTTCAAAGCAGTGACGTTGCAGTGCTGCATACGCACAAACTCCTGCATCTGAGCCACAGCCTGTGCACCTACAGAAAAAAGGCACTGCAGCCATGTCATGTAAGGTAACACTGTGAAAACTCAGGCATCAAGTACTTGTGACTACGCTGCCTGTGTGCTGTATGTGCATTCTTTGACAGCGGCTCCTTGCGTGCTTTACTTTGACGTGGGCTTTTCACGTGCATGCGACAGGCAGGGGTTCAAATACCACCAAACCATCAAATTTTAGTTGAGAAAATGACTTCTTTGTGCGCTAGGAAAGTAAGCTTGTGCTTTTTGCTGTTGTTTTGGCACACGAAGGAACGGTGCTGGCGCACACGATCACAGAAACGCATCCACGACGCAACACCGCTCGCAGTCGGCACAGTCTTTGTGATATCTGCCAGCTCAGAATGCTCAGGGTCACCACACGCCAACCTGCAACGCGCCTCACTAGCAGATGACGTGCCTGCTCTCTTGAAATGGAGGACGGCCTCTTCTTGATATGCCACACAGCTGTCAAGCACATGCAGGGAATTCAAACCTAACCGCATAATGAAGTGTTTGAAAGGGCCGCAATGGAGGCCGCTCTGTTTGAACAGAGCCATGTCCGAGTAGTGCCGATGCCAGGGGCGCCGTGCAATCAAGCACGTGTACATCATGCACATACGCTATGACACGCGCTGCGAGCTTCTATGCTAGCGGCCTGCTCAGTTCCACAACCATCTGTTTCTTGTTGACTGCGGCTCTGCGCTTCACCTGTGCCCCTTACCCCATGTGCGCAGGGCTGAGTGCATCGCCAGGTCCTTGACTTAAAGATAGTATACCACTAGTACACTTCCTGTCATGTGCTTAGAATCGCAACTCCATGCCAGCAGGTGGCTTGTGCAACTTCGAGGTTTTGATGTACAAAAACATTTGCCAAGAACTACAGGACAGTCACCCAAAGCTGTGGCGTTCTGCTGCAATGCCGCTCATAACCCCCTCACCGCCCCCCGCAAACCCCACCGCTGCATCACCATCCCGCGCTGCCATTCAACCCCTCCCCCTCATAAATGAGGCATGTGTGATGCGGATGGCAAGCTTGCGCGAATGAAAGACTTGGCTAGTGCCGCCAATGCGTGCAAGCTGATACCTCCCTCACTGGCAGCGACTCCAACTCTTTCAATGTTGAAAGCACAGGAGCACAACTGCACGGGTTTATCTACATTTGAAACCGACCAATTGATTGTGCCGCCCATGCAGTACACATATGTCCATTTTATCAGCTACCATACGTTCCTGCAACGTTATTGTACCCTGTAGCGTAGTGTGCGCTCAGCCATGCTGGCCTGCAGGTGATCATGCTTTTTGCAGCATCAGTGCATGCCACCAATGCGCACTAGAGTAGATACTAGATACTGCGCACTCCACCACCACCACCTGTTAGCAGTAATCACTCCTTATCAATCAGCGTATTGCAGATGGCACTCAGCAGCAATCACTCCTTATCAATCAGCGTATTGTAGATGGCACTCTTGTGTTTGTGGGTGAAAGGAACATGCTACAATGTGGTGAACCAGTAAAGACAGGAAGAAATTCAGTTATGAAGGGAAGTGAGGAATTTGGAGGGGACAGAATGGGATGCACTGTGGTTAGAAGTAGCAGTGTAAGATAATGTACTCGTATTCTCGCATTGAAAAGGGCAGCTTAGTTAATGTACACTCAGGTTCAATGTAGTTGATGTTAAGACAAACACCAACTGTAGGGCACGCACATTTGCAAGCATTTGCAACATCTACTTTTCAAGAAGCAGAATGTAGCAGTGCTTAGATATCCGCCACTGTATGCAGAAGGGCGATGGGGTGATGACTGAAGCAGGAATAGGATGACAAATCAGCTCGTGCAGCATTGACTTGGCTTAGAAGTTGACCTCACAACCTTTCCATACTGTGCTGGAGGACTGCGGGCCTGGGGGAGAGGGGAGAGGGCAGGGGGTGGAGGGTGGAGGATCTCAGTGCGTATCACAATGCGCATTGTGCTAGCTTGAAAGGTGGTGCTGCAGTCCGTGGGTTTCACTTGAAATTCGCAACTGAAGAAAGTGCAAGAAACAGGCAGAGAGCACTGCACAGCGGCACACATTCTCTATAGTTCTGGACCTGCATACAAAACGAGAGATTGGCAATGTAGCGGAAGCAGTAAGGCTAAACAGCGTTACCCGCCCCATATCAGCGGGTCAGAGCGTCTTAAGGGCAGCACAAGCCTTTCATGAAGTCGTACCGGTGTGCCGCTCTCAGTCCTGCAATTCACACACGAAGTTGCGTGATGCCGACTGCAACATGTATTGAGGTCATTCTCTGCGCGTTCGCGTATGGAAGTAATAGAGGGGTTGAGGGTGAAGTGCAAACTTTTGCTCTGAGCCCTTCAGTACTTCAGAGAATGTTGCACAACAGGAGGGAACCCTGAAGTGAGTGGCATTAAACAGGTATTAGCATTCACCACTATACGCATTGCAGTATAAGGGTTACCTGGGTCTTTGAATTCACTTTGTACATCGCGCTGACGCTGCACGACATACAGCACCTCAGCTGTATGTAATTGCTTTCTCCTTCATGGGCGTGCTCGACCTGCAAGTGTATATGTGCTCTTAGTGCAACTGTATTCTTACAGCTGAAGCGCAAAAAGCAGCATGTGCTTGCGCCACCCAGGTTAGGCAAAGCAGATCATACCATGGTGCATGCCAGCTTGTCAAATTGTAGCTGAGCACGTTGAAACAGTCCACTGTACGAAATAGAGAAAGAAGGTATACAAATGATAATTTAGCATTCCACACTAATGCAGTGACAATGTACAATATATTCTTGTATGAAGCAGGGTTAAGCAAGATCCCGCCAGGCACATAGACATCGTGCTACCGCAAAATGAAGGAGCGTTTGGAGGTGGAGGGGGGGGAGAGGATAACGAGGGGGGCGGCCAGGGCGAGGAGCAGGGGGACAGGAGGCTGTGCGAGCTGATGCTTGACGTTAGCGTGGTGGAGGCGCAGTGTGCTAGTCACCACAAGGATGCCGCACGCGACCCAAAGAGCTGCAGCGACAAGCGCGAGAAGCAAAAGAAGGACCACTATTCTGAGTTTTACGACCAGGATTGCTATGTATACCCTTGCCACTGTGGCTATCGGGTCCTTCGTTTATCTCGGGGGGGAAGCAGTTCAGGTGGTGGAAGCAATGGCGAACGCATGCGTACGCGGCTCTGGATTTTAGGGGTGAGGAGGGAGGCATGAGCTTTCACGCATTGGCGGCGCTGGCTAAACCTTTCATCCGCGCAGGCTTGTCTTCACTGCAGATGGCCTTGTCAGTAAGGGTGAGGGCATACTTCGCAGCACAATGTGGCGACGCAGCAGCGGGCTTAGCAGAGGGTGGTTTGGGAGTTATGAGCGGAGCTGCAGTGGAAGGCCCTGGCGACAGCAATAGGTAAATTTTCTGTTTTTGCACACATTTGTGTAGATTAGTTTTTGGCATTGCACAAGCCAACGATGGAGTTGCGATCCTAAGCGCATGATAACAAAAAGTATGAAGAAGGAACAATGTACACAAATACTCAGGTCAAAATATGCACGCTTCACGTACATTGGGCTCGTGAATAGACCAAGCAGCCTACACAGGGATGAGACATAGTTGAGACAAAGCAGATTCTCTTCTTAATAAAGTACATCAGCACAATACACTGTGAACCATGCAATGAAATGCACTTGCGCTCTACATGAGTACTGCGGCAAACAAATGCAACTAATTCAGAATTAATACTTCTGACAGGACCTGCCCCAATTAGCAGTTCTGTGAGTCGCATCAGCACATGTCAAACGTCGTTGCCGCAGCCCTCTCGCTAATAATCTATTGCGCAACCGTGGGCCAGTCTAGAGGGCGTCGCCCCCCCGAGGAACCTCCTCAATGTAAACCTCATGATCACAGCCCTGCTGCATCACATCTGTTGCAGGTAGCCAATGTACAACGCCTACACGAAGCCCCGTATCAATCTAGCACATTAGGTTCATGGACTGACAACGCACATGAGCTGTATGAGATGCACTTTCATTCAAATACTACACTGATAGCGGCATGAGATACATACAGAACATAAACTGTGTGCTATGTAGAGCACGCTCCAAACAGGTACGCAGTTCGCATACAGCACATGCACTGTATGCTACACAGGGACGTACAGCCTATGATTTTGTGACACGCTATGCAGGTGACATACATCCCATGCACCGAATAACATAGATACCTATCGCACATAGCATATCCATTTTACGTTTCACAAGAATATGCAGCCACATGAACTGTTTGAGACATACAGCACATGTACTGAATGCGCCACAGAGGTACGCAGCCCAAATGCAATGGGAATATACAGCGCATGCATTGCATGCTACACAGGGACATACAGCCCATGAACTGTGGTATGAGACATGCAGCACATGCACTACTGCTACAGAGACATTCATCCCGTGACCTCTGTGATACACGCGAATGCATGCTACACAGGGACACACAGCCCGACACCTGTATGAGACATACAGCGCATGCACTTAATGCTACAAGAGACATACAGCTCATGAACTATGTGACACATACAGCCCATAAATTGTACTTTTATGAGACATACAGCACGTGCACTTGATGCTTCAAGAGATATACAGAGACAAACAGCGCATGCACTTTATGCTACAGGAGACATATAGCTCATGAACTACAAGACACATGCAGCCCATGAATTGTATAAGACATACAGCACGTGCATCTAATGCTACAAGAGACATACTGCTCATGAACTGCATGATGTGTGAGACATGCAGCACATGCACTTAATGCTACAAGGGACATACAGCTCATGAACTTTATGACTCGCACAGCCCATGACTTGTAGTATGAGACATACAGCACATGCACTGGATGCTACACGGAGACATACAGCCCATGAACTGTATGATATGTATCATACAGTGCGTTATACGACAGATTGATCACGGCGGAGCGCGGGGAGGTTCGTGCAAGCAACAAATGTATACATGCATGCTGCTGTGTTGCTGGCATGCCGTACAGTCAACGACCTACCTCAATCAAGTTGATATTGTGGGACTGATGCGTGGGGGGCATCCCCGGACCGTATAGGTGGATAATGCACAGGTTGCCATAGGCGGACTGCAGTCAGCTGCTTGTGTGAGTAAATGTAGCAAGTAGTATGCGCGAAACCTACAACTGCATGGCTGACGGATAACACAGCCACAGGTGCAGAAATATGCGTGCTCAACAAGTTCTTCACATTCGATTGGCGGGGCTGCTGCTTTGCATCTGATATAAAATGCAGTCTTTCAGTTGATGTGTGCCACTTTCAATAAACATTTTTCACCATTTCATGTCAGCATGGTGTCGTGCTGTGTGGTACCGCAGGAATCCGTCGATGCAGAGGTGCATGCAGCCTCGAGCCAGGCGGCCAAACGGGGGCGCAAGACTGGCACAAAATCCAAGAAGGTATGCAAACGCCGCAGTATGCGCCTGTTTGCGGCCTCTGAGTCGCTGCCTTGAGGCATGCTTGCTGGTGGAAACCATGGCATTGTGGTACACAGTGATTGCTGTTTTGTGACAGTCGTGCGTGCTTCACAGTTCGTGTGTTATGATGGGCGCGCCTGTGATATGGATGGTTGAGCGCTGATGCGCCATGCCGCATAGAAGCTGCACCTGCGTGTGGGGTGATGACAACGTAGCACTTCACACAACGCTTAGTCTGCTTGCGTGCTGCCGTCGCTTTGCTGTTGAGATGACACTGGGACAGTAGATGGCAGTCACATGTTGACCGCACTTAGTCTATTGGCACAGCCAGCAGCTAGGTCAAGTTGGTGGCACGCAACTTCACAACACTGCCACAATACATCAACCTCATACCATAGCAAAAATGGAAGTTGGGCTTGGGACTGACCTCTCTCAGCAGCACACAAATAAGGGGCCCCAACTGCACTTGCGGTTGCGGTTTACATAACCATAACGATCAGTGCGTGTCTGCAACAATTGCACCAGTCACTGTGGCTGACATGATGCGTCTGGCCTGCTTCTGTTTGCAGAGCACAACCGCACCAAGCGCAACCACCATGACTAGCGCGTCGCCAGCACCTGCCCAACGCAACAGCCACCGTCTCAGCCTGCTCGCGGCGCCTACGTCTTCGATGGCGCTGGGATAGCGATCCCCCGCCCGCTGCCTCAGCCTGACGAGGATCCTGATGCGAGAGCTCGCCAGCTGCTGCAGCGGAGCGACAAAAACGCGGCAGCAATTCGCGACTTCATTGGCGGACTTCCGCAGTCAGTATTCTACGCCGTCAAATACGTGATTGACAGCCAGCCAATGCTGCTCGCGGCGTTCAAGACGCGGGCAGCAGCAGAGGACTACATCCGCCGCCAGGTGCCAGCGGCAGCGAGAGTGCACCTCGACGAGTACCATGCCGCACATTACCTTGCGCTGCTGGTGGACAGGGCAGACCCGCTCGTGGAGCTGCGCCGGCGGCGTGGCGTCCTTGAGGAGGGGGGTACCACGACTCCTCTCCTGGGACGCTCAGGCTGGACTGTGCTGCGTGGCGATCACACCACGGCGGCTGGTCTAGAGCCGCTGGTGTACGACAAGCCCCGTGTGCTGCGGCAGCGCATGCGCATTAAGCGGGAGTCGCACACGGATGTCCCCTCCACTTCAATGGACCCCGCGACATCGAGGTGGCACTCCTGTGCTGACCCGAACAGGAGTTGGGGGCGCAAGCGCGGCGGCGGCAGCGGCGCGCAGGCAGGCGCCGCAGCAGCCGGGGAGGCGGACGCCGGCGGCGGGGCTGCCGCGGCCGCGCGTGAGCTCAGTGGCGGCGGCAGCGACGCCGGCGGCGGGGCTGCCGCGGCCGCGCGTGAGCTCAGTGGCGGCGGCAGCGGCGGCGGCGACGAGGCTGCCGCGGGCGCGCGTGAGCTCAGTGGCGGCGGCAGCGGCGGCGGCGACAAGGCTGCCGCGGGCGCGCGTGAGCTTGGTGGCGGTGGCGGCGGCAGCGGCGGGGCTGCCGCGGCCGCGCGTGAGCTCAGTGGCGGCGGCAGCGGCGGCGGCGACGAGGCTGCCGCGGGCGCGCGTCAGCTCAGTGGCGGCGGCAGCGGCGGCGGCGACGAGGCTGCCGTGGGCGCGCGTGAGCTCAGTGGCGGCGGCAGCGGCGGCATCGACGAGGCTGCCGTGGGCTTGCGTGAGCTTGGTGGCGGTGGCGGCGGCAGCGGCAACGAGGCTGCCGCGGGCGCGCGTGAGCTCAGTGGCGGCGGCAGCGGCGGCGGCGACGAGGCTGCCGCGGGCGTGTGTGAGCTTGGTGGCGGTGGCGGCGCAGCGGCGGCAGCGGCTCGCAGGCGGGCACGGCAGCGGCCGGTGGGACAGGGGGCGGCGGCAGCTCTTCCGCCGGCGTGCGTGAGCTTGGCGGCGGCGGCGGCGGCAGCGGCAGCGGCAGCGGCTCGCAGACAGGCACGGCAGCGGCCGGGGGCACAGGGGGTGGCGTCGGCGCTGCCGTGGGCGCGCGTGAGCTCAGCGGCGGCAGCGGCGGCGGCGGCGGCGGCGGCTTGCAGGCAGGCGCGGCAGCAGCAGAGGAGGTGGATGGCGGCCACGGCGCTACCGCGCGTGCGCGCGAGTTGAGCCGCAGCAGCGGCGGCAGCGGCTCGCCGGCGGGCGCAGCAGCAGCGGGGGATGCTGACGGCGGCGACGGCGCTATCGCGGGTGCACGCGAGCTCATCAGCGGCGGCGGCGGCAGCAGCGGCTCACGGACAGGGGGAGCAGCGGTCGGGGGGCCCCGGGCTGGGGGCAGCGGCGGCGCTGCCGCGGGCGCAAGCGAGCTCAGTGGCGGCGGCAGTCTTGACAGCGGCTACATCGGTGACGCTGACACCCTAGAGGACGGTGATGACATAGATTGGGGGGAGGTGTGCGGCCAGGGGCCACTAGATGAGGAGGACGAGGGGAATGGCGCAGAGGGCGGGGGACTGGTGGGTGCGGGGGAGGGGGCCGGGCAGGGTGATAGGGAGGGCGGAAGAGGCGGCCGCGGAACTGAGTACATGCCCGACAACTGCGACGACGGCCCAACAGCCCTGGTGCTAGCGGCAGGGGAGGGTATCCCGGTGTACGCCAATCCGATCATAGACGAGCAGCCACAGGTCTCGGTGATGGGCGTGCCGGGCGGTGACCTGGCTGCGTCCCGCCGCTACCTGAACCTGCTGGACGAGCGGCCAGGCACGGCGCGCATCATCCCTAGCACGGGTGGGGAGCCCTGGTCAGACGATGACTTCATGACATTCGTGGAAGCAGTGTTGAGCGTGTGGAAGGGCGACCTCACTGTGATGTCGGAGGAGGAGCTGTTTCGCAGACTCCACGACATCTTCGTCGTGCGTGGCGGCAAGCTGCGGTTCGGCATCGCCCACTGCGTCAACGCCACGGCAGCTGCGGAGGGCGCCGATTCGCACGCCGTTCATGCGCGCGCGAGGGCGGTGGGACTAGCGTCGGGCGTGGAGGGGCGACAGGCCACGGAGGGCGGGTCGGCGCCGGCTTCTTTTGATGTGCCCGACGGAGACCGCGCCTCCACACTACGCTTCTATCCATTCTCGGGAGTAGCCACCTCGATTACGGACGGCAAACCTGTGCGGCTGGAGGAGGGCAGCGGCCATGCACGTGAGCGGCGAGGGACAGAGCTGCTGGTGACGGCCGACAGCGACGGCGTATTCCGCCTGCCCCCCGGCTTTGAGATGGTGCGCGGCGATGGGGGCACAGGTGAGACATCACGCAGTGCTGAATCAGTCAGTATGGCGTCACGGTGGTAAAGAGGTTGTGGCACCTTTGAGGGGGGGGGGGGGGGGAGGGGTCACAAGGGCGTATTCACATTGATCTCCCCATGTATCAATAGTCGGCTTGATGCTGCTGGCCAGACCAGGTAGACCAGCATTCTTAGTGCTGTTGAGCAGCACACGAAGACCTTCAATTTGGCATTCTTCCCTGATGTGTTGTGGCAAGGAAATTTAACTGGATGCAGTATGATGCCTAGATGGCCAAAACTTGGGCTCGTATACTGAATGTGGTTGCTGCTCTATTAGAGCAAAAATCTTCTACTTGCAGTAAATGACAATACTGTTGAGCGGATCGCATCATGCGTCATGGTGTCTGGTGATGCATAGAAATGCAGATGGCTAATTTGAGAAGCATATTCTCAAACGCTCAAACTTGATCTAGATCTTAGATATATCACTCATGTTTACCATGGACTTGAACATGAACCTCAATTGTGAACTGCTAAGTGAGGAAGTAGGTCAGTGCTCAGCGCTCATCACGGGACTAAATTCATTCACTCAGTGCCTTCACCGAGCTGATCACAACATGAGATTCTGGTTGCCATGCAGCAACGAACGCTGGTAGGTTTCAAGTAGACTGGCCAAAGTGAACATAATGCTGGGTCTTTTCAAGTCGTGTTTTTCGCACACAAACCGTCCGAGTCGACGAACACTACTTCCAAATTTCAAGTCGGCAACAGACGTAAATGTCACACGGATTCTTTTTTGCATGAACCTGCATGTAAGTGGCAGTTGTGCATACTCGTTGGTGTGCCACGTGCGATAGTGTTAATGATGGCATTACTGACAGGCTGCTGAATAAAATGCTGCGGCGCTGACAGTCACCGCGATCGACATCGTGAACTTGCGCAGGTGCGATTCTGGAGGCAGAGATGGATGCCAGAGTGCTGGCCGAGACGGCACTCAGGCAGGACTTCTGCGGCTGGGTATTTTCTGCCTCCACAGCCGCCATGATCACCTGGGCGGCTGATGGCAGCAGGCATGGCTTCTGGCTGCAGGAGGCGCTGGCCGGCGGCATGAACGGGAGGCTGGTGTGCAGCATAGCTGTCGGCTTGCAAGCACTAGTTTACGGCTCCAGTTTGCTACACCCTAACCCCGCCGCAGTGCGAGTGGCAGGGTCCGGGCTTGTGTACCTGGACCGCAGATGGGCTGGAGGCCGATCAGTTCAGTGCGAGGCAGACGGCTGTTCGCTCAAACCGTGCTTCGGCTTCAAATGCAGGTCTGCTCGCTTCTGTTTGCAGCACAAGCTGATCGGCATGATCGACACTTATCACCAGCTATGCAAGCACGACAGCTGTTCCAGCAGGCCGTCCTTTGGCTTCAAGGACGGGTCAGCTTGCTACTGTCGGAAGCACCGGCTACCCGGCATGCTCAACCTGTATGCCAAGAAGTGCGAAGCAGACGGCTGCTCGCTGGGGGCGACATTTGGCTTCAAAGGCAGGTCGACTCGCTTCTGCAAGAAGCACCACCTGCCCGGCATGATCCTCGCGCACGCAAAGTTGTGCGAGGAGGACGGCTGCTTGATCACGGCGACCTTCGGCTCCACGGGCGGGCGAAGTCGCTTCTGTAAGCGGCATCGGCTGGCAGGCATGATTGACGTGCGCACCAAGAGGTGCGAGGCGCACGGCTGCTTGCAGAGGCCGTCCTACCGCTTCGAAGGCAAACCGCGTCAATTTTGTCTGGCGCACAAGCTACCCGGCATGATTGGTATGAAATCCACGAAGCGCGGAAGCCGGCGTGCCTCCAAGTGTGCCGAGCTGGTGCAGCCCCAGCGTGCCACCGTTACGCAGCGTCGGCAGGCAGCCGCAGCGCAGCCTCAGCGTGCAGGCGCTGTGCAGCCCCAGTATGCCGTCGTTGAGCAGTCTCGGCCTGCAGCCACAGCACAGTCACAGCCTGAGCATGCAGCCGCCGCGCAGCCCCAGCGTGCCGCTGTCGAGCAGTCCCTGCCGCAGCTGCCTGACACCCCTCTTATGCGCACATGGATAGCCACGTACGGTGGCAGCCACCGCCACGGGCTGCAGGGTGCATCTGCAGCACAGCCCCGGTTTGCCGCCGTTGAGCAGCCTCGGCCTGCTGCTGCGCAGGCCCAGCGTGCCGCCGCCGAGCAGCCCCTGCCGCAGCTGCCTGATACGCCTCTTTTGCGCCTGTTCATAGCTACGTACGGCAGGGGCAGGGGCCAGCCACCAGCCTGAGGGAGATATTCTGAGCACAACCCCAACGAGCACAGTGCTCAGCATTGATGTCATCACTTTTGCTGCACCTTTGGATGGTGAAATTGCACCCTGACAGTGGATCATCCTGTGGGTTGTGTCGTGCGTAATGAACCGATTACAGTGCTTCACAAATGAGAATTATGCCCCGCAGCTTGTAGCACTATGCTCATCGTCTATACCATACATAATGCTCGTCAGCCAACAAAATCAATTCAATGGCGTGCTGCAGCTGAAATGCCGACAGCATATGGTTGCAACATGTCAAGATTCACAGCACTGCGCCACTGAGCCCTGTCATGTTCACGGAAGACTGATGGCACGCCATATGGAGGGTACACATGTGCATCACACAATGTTTTGCGTCGCAGTGTGCAGTAAACACGTGTGGGCCTCTTGATGTCACCGTTTGCACTGTATTAGATCTCAATTAGGGCGCGGAAAGCACAGATGGCTGATGCCCAGCCTGCTACAAGAATTACATGCGTCTTGTGAACTTGAAAGGTTCTCAATGCACATTGGCAACCACCATGAAACGGCATCCTCAAACAGCATCTCCCCCCTCTTAGTCCTCGTGCATGTGTCCCCCCATGGGCTGCAGACTCTGCCATGTGCCTCACAATACTAAAAAATAACGCCATATGTGGAGCGCCGCCGACTTAACGGCAGAGCTGAGAGTATGCGGCCAGCGCTCCTGTGCCCCGATGCTGCCAGATGACCAGATTGCCAAAGCGAAGTAGCAAATATCCAGCACTTCTGATGATAGCTGGTGCTGCTGCACTGGCTGCACATGCATGCAGTCATTGCGGGGCGAGTCAGTCTTTAGCCACGGCTGGCTTCCGCTTAGATGAAAATTGTTAATTCAGATTCCATGCTGCAGCATCAGCAATACGAGGACACATATAGTTCTGTGACACATGTAGTGTTGCAACGATGGCTGTCAACGTGCAACCACTTAGGTATAGGATGGCAACACACATGTAGGCGTGTGTACGTGCGTGCGGTAGGTGCGTAGGGCTGCATCAACACCTTACTGATCTATAAAATATACATGAGTGCATGATAATATGACTACGCCTTTCTGTAGAATTTATGGGTACTATTCAGTGGGGAAATGAAAGGGAGATGAGAGAAAGAGAGACAAGGAGGGCTGAAAAGGGAATACAAGCAGCAGGCGCAAAAGAGCATGCTCCTGCAGTTTTGGACAGGAAGCTCGCAGCGCCTGTCAAATGAGGCATAAAGTTATCACTTTGCTCATCAGTTACTACAATTGCAGTGTTGCGCAAATTTTGCAGGTGCAGCATAAGGAATGGAGAAAGATATTAGCACAAAATCTTTACAGAGACCACGCCAATTCTCACTCAACACACCTTTCACACAAAGTTCAAGTGAGCACCTTCAGTGAGTGCTGTCTGACACAGCACCGCCCAGCTCTGCCTTCTTCTTCAGCACCTTTCCTGTCCGCAATGCAGCAGCGCCTCCATATACACTTTCTTCAACAACTCTTGCAACATTTTCAAGCTTCAGCGCCAGAACAGTCCTGCGATCGCTGTACAGAACGTGCCATTGCGTCGTGGCAGCGCGTTTCTGAGTGCCTCACTCATACCCAGGCGTCTGAAAGCTCCAGCAATGATTTAATTGCGAAGATGCAGGCGCTCGCGCACCCCAGCAGGTTCTTCATGTCACTCAAACAGTTACATGATGACGAAATAGCCAATCAGCCCCCACGGGGGAAAGGGGCACGCTTCCTGTGGTGGTGGTGAAATCAACACTACTTGCCCGCGCCAGGCACACCAGCTCCCCGCGGCACAGGCTAGTCACCCAACACCACTCCCACACCATGGCTTCTGCCGCTCACGTAAAGGCGCCTGGACCTCCCGGCCCAGGTGAGCTAGAGAGCTTTGAAAGGCTGCCTTCATATGGTTTTGGCGCACATGGCGAGAAGAGGGAGACACCACACGCTGAGGCGATCACGCAGCTCGGAAAGGCGCGGCGAGCCGTAGTGTTAGTTGCTGCGTGCATTTTGGTGCAGCTCAATCGGGCAGCAGTGGGTCCGGCCCAGCGACATGACATTTCGCTTGGACGACGCGCGGCGATTTGGAGGTCGAAACTTTTTGGTCTTATGACGACCTCTGCGTCTGATTGCTTTAATGTGACTAGTCAAAAGGGAGCAGGCTTGAGGCCTTACTTACTTGCAATTCAAAAGCTCAGACACGAGGTCCACCCCGCGACTGGATAGGTGGAAGTTCGCACGACCCAAAAAAACTGTTGGTCAACGCACAGCCCACACGTGAGCAGCTGTAGTTTGGCTGGCTGTGCTCCGCAGCAGCCAGCTGAGCAACCTCGTTTGCTGATCAGAGAGCCTCAGTGATGCTGGGGGAGATGTTGGCGCGGAGTTCATTTCTGTCATGGTTCGGTCACAGCAGCGGCTCTGATGGGGAAAATCTGTGATCGGAGCTGCGCTCTGTACACCACAACTGTATTACAGACGCACATAGTTCATGTTTGCATTCAATTGCACAGCGAGTCTAATGCAGCAGGTTCACCATCTGAGCAGAGATTCAAGCGTTCTCCCAAACCCCATTGGCAGATTCATTAACCACAAGTGCCGTCCAAGTCTGTTCCATTGACCAGAGCAACTGCATCAGTTCGGTTTGCTAGCATCAGGGGACAGACGCCAAGCGCACTTGAAGCACATTGCACACAGCACGTGGTGTTTGCCATTGAAAGACATGCGTGTTTTTCTGTTGTGTACCTCAGGGCACTTCCTCTTCACCTCGGAGAGCGTCAACGAGGGCCACCCCGACAAGATCTGCGACCAGGTGCGAGTGCTGCGTGATTGCTCAAGCGGGCGCGCATGCCTGCAGCCTTGCGTCCCAGCAGCACACTGGAGTGTGGCTGACGTGATGATGATTGCAACACTTTCCATTCACTGGCTGGAAAAGTGTGTGCGACGAGCGCGTGCGCAGAGTGCGCAGCGACCAGTACGCCATTGGCTCATATGGTACATGCAAGCAGGCATTGAGGGTCTGCATGCAGGAACCAGATTCAGTAGCGCCTGGCAGGCGCCTGTGAAGACAGTGCGCTCCGGGGGAGCTTCAGCGGCGCTGTTCATGCACGCCTCTGCGAATGCGCCATCTGCGCGCGCACACTCGACCAGCACATTAGCTGATTTTGGTTTGTCAAGCGGCCTGACGCCACGCGCACACGTGTCCATCAGGGGTTAAAAGCAGTAATGATGAGACCATGAGCTCTGTCGCAGGAAAATGCATGAACGCTGCCCGCCGTTGCTGATTTTGCGTCGCTCAGGTCTCCGATGCGGTGCTGGACGCGTGCCTGCGTGAGGACGAGACGTCGCGTGTGGCGATTCCAATTGATTATGAGCACTGTCGCAGGATGCCTGAACACTGCTGGCGCTGTTACGCCTGAGACGTCGCGTGTGGCAATGCCAATTGATTATGAGCACTGTTGCAGGATGCCTGAACACTGCTGGCGCTGTTACGCCTCTTCTGTGTCATCGCTCAGGTCTCCGATGCGGTGCTGGACGCGTGCCTGCGCGAGGACGAGACGTCGCGCGTGGCGTGCGAGACGTGCACAAAGACGGGCATGGTCATGATCTTTGGCGAGATCACCACGGCCGCAACGGTCAACTACGAGCAGGTGCGTGCACGCGGCGCGATGTGGCGACGCTGCTGGCGGTCAGATACCTGCAGCAATATCGAGCGCCATAACTTCAAGTGTGCGACTGCAGACAGCGTCAGGGGCCAGTTTGTGAACGGTGCATATATTATTACAAGTGAACAAGCAAAGGTGCGGTAGATGGTTTCCGTCATAATCATGCTTGCCATGGAGTGTTTTAGACAGGATGGAAGGGCCATTGTGGGGTGTCGGTGATGACTTGAGCACTTGCGATGAGTAGTGCTGGCACAAGCGCTGTGTCTGCTGTGTGGGAAGACATCCCTCACTGTTAGAAGCCAAAGGTAGAGGCAAGTCTGTTGAGAATATGGGAAGCATCGAGGTCAAATTGCCAAACCTGCCGCTGTTAATCAGGTAATGCCGAGCATGTAGTCTATTGTGACTCGCCAACTTTAGCGTGTGCAAGATATTTTGCAACACCCTTTGATGCTCAATCGTCAGCGGCGCTGAAGCTACTGCCACTCACTAGAGTTCCTATATCGGCAAAGGCAGCAGTAGTACGCCATGCGGTAATCGATTGGAAGCTCATACGCTGTCAATCCTTGAGTTTCACAAACAGCGCAAGACTTATCCAGGGTGTCGCACTTGGAACAACACCGCAAAATTCTGCTTATGGCGGTGATGTAGGATCAGCACGACCAGCTGTTGCAGTACGGTTCTTGAGCTGCAAACAGAACCTGATGGTTTCTTTTCCGACAGTCCTTTCAGTGCACGGCACAACAGTCTGCCGCCGCACGCGCTTCATGTCCCGCAAGCTCCTCCTGCAGACTGTTGAGCAGTGCCTGATGTTGAAAAAATGCGCATGGCACCGCAAGTGGCTGTGTGTCGCCACACGCGCATGAGTTCCCACACCACCTTCCAGCGCGTGGTTGCCTGATTCTGAAAAAATGATTCTGAAAATGTAATTCTGAAAAAAAAACTGCTGCCCGCAGGTCATCCGCGACGCGCTCAAGGACATTGGCTACGACGACGCGGCCAAGGGCCTGGACTACCGCACGTGCAACGTCGTGGTGGCGATCGAGGAGCAGTCGCCCGACATTGCTCAGTCGGTGGACTCCCAGTCCATCGAGGACATTGGCGCCGGCGACCAGGGCATCATGTTCGGGTACGTTATGTATGAATCGAATGCTGTGTATGGATTGAATGCTGCCACAAAGTGTAGGTAGCAGCCGCTGACATTGCTCAGTTGGAGGACATTGGCGTTGGCGACCAGGGCAAACATGTGTGGGTGCAAATGCATGCTGCATTTGGTGTAGGAATGCAGCAGCAAGCTCAATGTGCATGTACTTCAGAGTAGCTCTTTCAGCCAGGCTGCGTCTTTCTGGCTGATGTCACGCACGCTGTGCTGCTTGTGATGTTGTGAATTGTTGGCAACAAATTAATTTTACAACGCTCTGCCCTTCCAGCAGTCGTGATGCCATTTGCTCTACCAGCCGCAGCTCCATATTTTAGGCTTCAATCATCGCTGTTTCAGTATGACTTGTTTTTGACTTGGCCGTCTCCTGGCACTCATCTGCATCTGTGCATTGCAACGTGTCTCACTTAGTTACTCTAATTTGTTTCATATTTTCCCCTTTCCACTTCGAATACGTCTGCAGGTATGCCACGGATGAGACGGAGCAGCTCATGCCCCTGTCCCACCAGGTGAGCAGGAGTTCGAGTTTGAAGTTTGACAGTACACCAATGCTGAACTCAGGCAGGTCTGCAAGGGTGGCAAGCATTTAGTGTGCCTCCGTCACCCGAATAGAAATGGCACTGCCGCATTACCCTCTTCCTGCCTGGCTCATGTAGGACTGGATAGGCAAATGGCAGGAAAGTCGTCACACACAGTCGCCAACTGTTGTTGACGTTTTTTGCTGACTTCAGTGCCACAAATACTGTACTGAATCTCCACAACTTGAAATGATGGCCTTGTGGCTCAGATGCAGTTCTATCAAATTTGTCAGTCTTAAAAGCTGCCGCAGCTCGTGTCGACTCTGACCCTGCCAAGCACGCGCGTCAGTCCTAGAAGCTGCCGCAGCTCGTGTCGACTCTGACCCTGCCAAGCACGTGCGTGGACCCTCTCGCCTCCCTGCAGCTCGCCACCTCCCTGGGCTCGCGCCTGACGGAGGTCCGCAAAAAGGGCATCTGCGACTGGGTGCGCCCCGACGGCAAGACCCAGGTCAGTAATTCTTGTGCCCTCAGTTTCAAAAGCTGTGCGTAGCTCCCGTGGAAGGCAGCAACTTCAAGTGTAAACTTCAAGAACACTTTGCCCACACGCGCTCTGACGGTCAGACTCAGATCTGGCCAATTCGAATACTTCTTCTCCAGTTGAACTGTTGCAGTCGAACACTTCTGAGTAGTGTAGTCTACATTCTGAGTAGTTGCGAAATCGGATCAGAAACTCAAAATGGACAGTTTCTAGAGTTTGAGCCTGGTGCGCCCCCCGTACGATGCAGGTCAGGGGCGGGCACCGGCGCTGCAGTAAACATAGCCCTCTTTGTTTCCTTGTTTGAGGCAAGCAACTTCAAGCACGGTATCTGTCGGCGGCAATTGAAGGTTTCTTAGGATGTCGTGCGACGACGCCCAGACGGCCAACGCCAGCAAAACAATACTTGGTCTGCCTGAAGACGCCTGTGCTTGCAATTTTTGGTGTCTATCAAAGAACAGCGTGACAGCGGAGCCTGCACTCACTTTTGAAGTTTAAATCGGGTTTTCTTACATGCGCTGTACACATCAAATTAAAAAGAAATTGTTTGGTCCAGCTAGTTTGCCTCGTGCGTATCAATGACCTTGGCTGTCAGGGCTTGAAATGCTACATTGAAGAACCACTGCAAACCTCAAAAATCGACCTGAGGCACCGACAGTCAGGTCTCACGATTGCTGGCGGCTGCATAGCGCCAGGTGACGCGCGTCACAATAATTTTTTCAACCGCGCTCAGCAACAGCATTAATGTTTTGGCTCCGTCTATGCAGGTCACCGTGGAGTACAAGGAGGAGGACGGACGCATGGTGCCGGTGCGCGTGCACACTGTGGTGAGTCACCGTTCACTTTTTGAGTTGAAGATGCTGTTTGCATTTGAAGATGCTGTTTGCATGGTGTGATTGTGTCTACACAGTTCCCTCGTCAACACCAGTTGCAAGGGAGGGAGCCCGTGTATGAAGCCTGCACGCCTTGAGGCTTTGAGCAATGGCGTGAGTAGCGAGTCACACGCACTTGGTAAATCACTGCGAAATTAGTGCTAGGAGCCGTGGTCGTATTTTACTGTGTGGCTGAGTGCATTAGCATGCAAATACTAATGCCAAATAGGCTCGCGCTGTACACGCCATCGAGTGTGCATAAATGACGCCACTCACTGGAGTGCATTTGGAAATCATCATGACATGCAGTCTTATGCGTCATGATGTTAAATTACAAAAACCATGGCGCTGAGGCACGCTTTGTGCCAGCCAGCAAGCATCCTATGTAGATGGCAAGCGCTTTGCATTTCTTCGTAGGCTCAATTGTGCTTGCCCCACAATTCCTACATGGGAAGTAACAAGTCTGTTTCGATTAATTATAGCGCAGCTGCTTCAATCACCGCGTCATTCTACAGTAGACGTCTTGCTGGCCCTAAGAGACAAGGTGTTGCGGTTTCACAAACCAAATAATGTCCCCTTGAAGTAGTATCAGTCAGCTGCAGTGATAATTTTCACAGTGCAGTGCTCGCAGGCACAAAAAGGTCTGGTGGAGAAGCGCATTGTGATGGCTGGAGCCATGGCGGCGCGAGGTGGGGAGCAGGTTGGCGGGAGGGGGCTGGGGGGGGAGAGGGGACGGGGGGAGCTGAAAGAGGGGGGGGGGGGGGGGGTGTAAACAGAAAGGCGTCGGAGGGCAAAGAGATCAGAGCGCACTGGGAGACACGTAGATTCAGATGCGTGTGTTGACGCTGAGACGCGCTGCACGGATGTGAACAAACCCTGTAGCTGGCGTTCGTGCCGCGCGCAGCAGATCAGCGTCCGAAGGAGAGTCAGCTAGTCGGGTGTGACGTTTTTAACCTGCGCTGCTGTGGGCTTGTGCAGCGGGCCCCGCTTGACTTGTTGGCGCCATGTTCGGTTGCGCGTCTGCAGGTCATCTCCACCCAGCACAACGAGGACGTGACCAACGAGAAGATCCGCGCCGACCTCATGGAGCACGTCATCAAGGTATGTATGTGTAGTAGTTGTTCAGAGTATTAGTCCACCCTGGGTGGCTGTGGCGGCGCGCAGTGTCAGTTTGAAGTTGCACTTGAAGTTAGCATGGAGCACGTCATCAAAAGGTATGTATATATGTGCATAATAGTCGTTTAGGGTGCTGATACAGGGTAAGCGCTGACTACACAGGTGTGCTATTGTCAAGTTGAAGTTTCCATTACCTCATGGAGCATGTCATCAGGGTATGCATGTTTGTATAGTGGTCTGGTCCAGGGCAGGCGAGTTCACACAGGCGGTGTGCAGCCGTGTAGATGTTCATTTGTGTCAAAATGAAGTTTCACGATCAGTGTACAGTTGAAGTAAGCAAACTGGGCACAATTTTTGTTGGTTTGTCGCTGTTGACGGCGAGCGGGTCTTTACCTCTCCAGCGTTGGCGCTTCAAAGGTCACCTGTCGCCCCCAATTCACCACCTCAAGCGCAAGTGCTTTTTTTCAGCTGCCACCTGAGCGCTGACGCTCTATCGCAGCCTCTCCTTGCAATTAAGTCTCAGTCACGCACGCGTGTGTGTTGACTGACAATCGGCCACAGCCTGCTTTACAGTGAGCGCCACAGTAGTTGACGCGTGAGCACTGTAGCTGACGCTTGAGCGCTGCCTCGTTTGACGTCCGTGCAGCCCGTGATCCCCGCCAAGTACCTGGACGCCAACACCATCTTCCACCTCAACCCCTCTGGTGAGTCCGCCACACCCTGGTTCTCTGCTTGCTTTTGCCGCGACTTGAGCTGAAGCTCGCGCATCATCATGTTTGTCACCGACCGTGTTGACGCCCTAGGGGTGACGCTCGTCTCATCAGACAGTTGCAGTTGCCTGTGATGCCCTTGAAATTGGGACAGATGTACATGTTCAACGGGAATCACAAATGTGCATTCTGGGGCGTCCAGCACATGCACCAGGAGAAGCTCGTACGCTTGTTCCCGAGAAGCTCACTTGCTGTCGCGAACCATCGCTCGCGCCGCACAGGCCGCTTTGTCATCGGCGGGCCGCACGGCGACACGCGCCTTACGGGCAGAACATCAGTACTCAGGCTCTTCTTCACCCTCCATGTGGAGCTCACTTCCCCCATCCCAATTCTTTGCTCATCCCCCCCCCCCCCCCCCCAGGCCGCTTTGTCATCGGCGGGCCCCACGGCGACGCGGGCCTGACGGGCCGCAAGATCATCATCGACACGTACGGCGGCTGGGGCGCGCACGGCGGCGGCGCCTTCTCCGGCAAGGACACCACCAAGGTGGACCGCTCCGCCGCGTACGCCGCGCGCTGGGTCGCCAAGTCCCTCGTCAGCGCCGGCCTTTGCCACAGGTCAGTCGTTTTCTGTGATGCTGTTCTGTACCTTTGCTGTGCTTGATGGAGTCGTCCAGAGCGGGGGCCTCTGCCGCAGTTCAGCATTTTAGGTGTTGGATTCTGGGGGGCACGGACGTTGCAGTCGCCGAGTCCCTCGTCAGTGCCGGCCTCTGCCACAGGCGAGTCCTCGTCCGGTAGGTGTCGTGCCGCGCCTTCGCATTGAGTCTTGTCGCCTTTGGTCGCAGGGGTGTGCTTGAACCTGTTGTCAATGTCATCTGATAGGGGTGGGAAGCGGTGGGGGGGGGGGGGGGGGGGGTAGTCGCCGCATTCCTCGTCAGCGCCGGCCTCTGCCACAGGTCAGTCATTTTCTGTGATTTTGTTCTGTGGCTTTGCTGTGCCTTCTGATTGAAAGTTGTCTGTCAGCGGCAGGCACGGCCCCGGTTTTTGGTCTCACAGGTGTGCGGAAACCTGTTTTCAATGTCTTCTGGGCTGTAGATCTTTAGATTCGATTTTATATAGGTGTGGGAAGAGGGGGGAGGGGGTGGGTGGTTGTCGCCAAGGCCCTGGCCTCTGCCACAGGTCACCCGTTTGCAGTTGCTCTGCTGTGCGTTCTTTCCGATAGAGTCTTCCGTTTGTGCCGGCTTCTGACGCCGCGCGCTGTTGGTCACAGACTCAGCCAGCCTCGGACTCTGCCGCAGACTGGTGTTTGCGCTCTCGGTGCGCTGACGCGTGTTCCCACGTTCGCCTGCAGCGAGGCGGCTTGCGTGCGTGAGGCACGTGGCACATGACTTGTCTCAAACAGGCTGTTATTTCAGCTGGTCAAACCAAAACTATGCTTCCTTTTTGCGAACTCGAAGGAAGAAATCCGTCGACCAATCAACTGATGCCTACATCCCCCCCTTCCCCCCCCCAACCCATTTAATTATTGCTCAGGGTGCTGGTCCAGCTGTCGTACGCCATCGGCGTCCCCTACCCGCTCTCCGTGCACGTGGACTCTTACGGCACCGCCATGTCGCGCTCCGGCAAGTCCGACTTTGACCTCGTCAAGATCATCAACGACAACTTTGACCTCAGGTGAGGCCGCCGCTTGGGGCTCGTTGAGCCGTTGATGCAGGTGCTGATGCACCTCCTTCCCCGTATAGTACTCAACGTCGGATCTTGCTATTGGTGAAGTTTGTCAAACCTCAGATGTGTCTCTCCTTCGAGTTGCTGCTAGACTGAACGGAGCACCGCGACATGGTGCTGTTGTGGCGTTTGCACTTGCAGTTCCTGCACGATGATGCACCACCTTTCAGCGTAGCAGCGTGAGGGATCGTCGGTGATGTATACACAGCCCAAGCCGCATGGCACATCTCCACAGCACGCGTGGCGCTGCGCGTCCGTACGAGGCGTTTTCATTTGAGACTGCGCACTAACTTCAAACCCTGGGCCAAGTGCATATGTACACCTTCAACTCTGCGCTCCGGGTTACAACTTCGGCTTCACATTGACTCTCTGCCGACTTTGCACGCGCTCAAACTTCAGCCCTGTGCGGACTTTGCACACGCTGAACTTGATTTCTAAACATTTACACGCAACTTCAATTTTGCCTTTGTTGCCACCGCAGGCCCGGTCGTGCGCCACCTCCAGCTGTGAGCTGACTTTGCGCATGCTCAACTTGACCTCCAAAGCGTTCACACGCAACTTTAACTTTGCTGCAACTTCAACTTTGCCGCCGCGCACAGGCCCGGCTGCATCGTGCGCGACCTCCAGCTGCGGCGGCCCATCTTCCAGAAGACGGCCGCGTACTGCCACTTTGGCCGCGACGACGCCGACTTCACCTGGGAGGTGGGTGACGTGCCGCGTGCAACTTCGAACAGTTGGCATGTGGCCGTGGTGTGGCACTTTTGCTGTCATTCGTACTGCTGTGTGTTGCGTGTGTAGTTCAAGGGTGTCTTTGAAGGGTGTCTGTGGCAGGTACTTGATTGGGGTTGAGTGCGTTGAGATTGCAGCTCTGCGCACTAGCTGGCGCCGCAGACTCAGCTTCAGAATGATACCTGACAGTCACAAGGGTGATGATTCCACGGCAGATGCGCGTAATCACTTCCTGATGACTCGCTTTCAGTTCATGCCATTGAGTATACATTGAAGTATGAAGATTTGCGCGCTTGGTATCAGCAGCAGTGCATCTTGGAACAGATTCCTTTCAGCGGCAGTGGACAGCTAGTTCTTTGTGCTCCGTATTGTGGTAGCAGCTCCCTCCTCTGCCTCCGGCACGCGCCACACGAGATCCAGATTCTGACCACATACGTACTTTGCACGTGCCCCCTCGCCGCTTGCTGCAGGTGCCCAAGGAGCTCAAGTACTAGGCTCCACTCCAACAGGTGCGCCTGCCCGCGTCGTTTGCCGCGCTGCGCGGGCACACAGCGCACCCGGGCAGCCGCACCGCACCGCACACGATTCCTCTAGAGCGCTGCCGCAGCCGTCCTTCCCAAGGGCCCGCAGCACCCGTGTGCCACATTCCTGCAGGCGGCACCCGTTGTCGTGGGGGTTAAGGGGGGGGGGTCCTTTGTGTGTGTCACCACATCATTACGTGCCGGAGAGGAGGGAGGGGGGGGGGGGGGGGAGGGGGGAGGAGGCCTTGTTCGGTGGTTGATTGATTATTGGATGCTGACACGGCCTGGCGCCACAGCGGCGGCGCCCCGTGGGCTGGCGCGCGCTGGCTCGCGCCTGCGACAACACTTTCACCATCAATAGACGTCTGCCGTCGCACACCCCTGGAGCATGCTGGCCGCGTTGTGCTTCTGCAGCTCGCCAGTGCGTGTTGTGCTATGTTTCACTTCAAAAGCTGCTCATCGTGGCCCTTGCAAAGCTGGTTTCCCATTGGCCCTTGAGTGTCTGTGCTTGCTTTGCTTGCCATTTGATGCACACAATGAGACCATGGCACGCGTGTGTCGAACCGCACAGTTCACATCAATGCGTGCATGGTACTACTTGGGAAATGTCATACTAATGTCATACTGAAGTATGTGTGTTCATCAGAGCGCACTGTGAGAGTCAGTCGGATGGCAGCCATGCACCACCACGGCACTCTGCAGTGCGGACCCCTGGCAGAGCGTGCACACATCAGCGACTGAAGCGCATTTCATGCGCATTGCAAAGACTGCCACCTATGGGACTATCACATGCATAATGGGACGATCACATGCAAGCGAGGCGCGCATGACAAGCTCGTCAATATGTGCGGGAGCGCGCGCTGCCCGTTGCTACTTGCAGCTTCATATATCAAGGCATGCACCGCACATCACTGCAACTAAGCTGGTGGCAGCCGCATTCGAGAAAAGACTCAGGCGGCATTGGAGAAGCGACTCATTACTTTCATCACATCATGTAACTGTCATGGCGATGCACTAGACCGCAGGACCTTTTCGTCGTGCAGACCTGCAGCAGCAGCGACGCCCCAATGGCGCGAGGAAACGCAAGGCACAACACACTCGCTGCCGCCGCTCAAAGTATACCTGGAGCACCTGCTCCTGAGTACATGCGCGCTTCGAAGCTGCGCGGGGGCCGTTTTACGGTTGGGTGTCTAGTTCAGTACGGCTCGCGCCTCGGGCGTTGCGGGCGCGGCTTGCAAAGCTACCATCGCACCACTACACCGACACACACACACACTATCAGGCAAACGAGGCCCTGAAAACGCTGCTGGTGGGGGGCACCAGCAGGGGGTGGGGGTTGGGGGCGGGGGGGGGGGGGCTGAAGTAGCTCACAACACACCCCAGAGTCATTGCCTTCTTGTTGTCTTGGCCGCAAGAGAATAAGAGAGAAAGCGCCCAGCCGAGCCCGGTGCGCGCCCCTCCGTCATCCCGAGACGGCCGCATGCGGCCCGCATGGCGGCGCCGCACGGCAGCACGCACACACGTGCGCGCGCCGCCGCTGCCGCCGTCACCGCCGCGCCGCTCACACGATGTACACGAGCGTGCGCCCGTCCTCCTCATGCGCCACCATGACGCGGCTCTGCGAGTCCAGCTCCTTGAGCACCGCGCGCGCGGTCGCCTCCGTGTATGCGTCGCCGTCGCCGCGTTTCGCGTTGACGGCGTTCACGAGGTTGCCCAGCTCGACGAAGCCATTGCTGTGGTAGCGCATCAGCTCCCCCGTGAACGCGTGCATGCAGTCGTCCGTGAAGGCCCTCGGCGCCGCCGCCGCCGCCGCCTCTGCAGCCGCCGCCGCCGCCGCTGCCGCCGCCGCCGCTGCGCCCGCCGCCGCCCGGTAGTTCGGCTCCGGCGCAGCAGCTGCGGCGGTACTGTGCAGCAGTGCCGCCGCTCCATACTGGAACGCAGCAGCCTTGGGTTCGGCGGAGGCGGCGGAGCTCCAGGCGTTGAAAGCGGCAGCGGGTCTGGCCCGCGCCGCCGCCGCCGCCGCCGCCGCTGCGGTCCCGGGCCTCTGCTGCTGCAGCGGAAGCCTGGCCGCGGGTGCGTGCTGCTGCGGCTGCTGCTGCGGCCTGGCGGCAGCGGGCTTGACGCGCTTAGGCGCCGGCGCCCGCGCTGCACGGCCGCCAGCCTCGGCACGCTTCCCAGCGGCAGCGGCGCGCCGCGGCGCGTTCTCCTTGGCGGCAGCAGCGGCTGCGGCGGCGGCGAGACTGTCGCTGCGCGCGCCGGGCACGCGTGCGCACTGCGGCGCGGCGGCGGCGCCTGCGCGCAGCGGCGTGCCATCGGCGGCCGCGCAGCACACGTAGCAGAGTTCGATGTTCTTGTCGCTGCCGCCGAGGACGTACGTGACGTTCACGGTGCCATCTGAGGGGGGCGGCGCCGAAGGGGGGGGGAGGGGTGTCAGCAAGAGGAGGCAAGCGTCTATTCTGCGCATGATCAAGTTGCTCAAAATGGCAGTGCTCGTGGGCAGGGTATTCTGTCCGCAGCTGCACCTCAAGTGAAGTGGACAACGTTGGCTGGGTTGCAGGTAACATATGCATTGTGCCCCCACAGAATCAGCCATAGTTGCACACGTAGCTAAGTTTGAGGGTATCATGCGCAGGCTGCCATACCACCTGCTGGCGCCTCATGTGTCAGCCTTCCCAGGCAGATCTGTGTGTGTACGTCCATACGTCATGTGTGGACATGCAAGAATTCCAGCATGCTCGTCTGATGTTATAATGAGAGGGCGGCCCAGCGCATGCTACACCATGATGCGTGAGCACGCATGTTACGTAGCAGCGGATGCACGGGATCACCAGTGCATACATTGCATACAACAGAGGCTACTGATACGCAGTGTGTACTGATGCAAGCCGCTACTGATACTCGGTGATACTCGTTACTGATACTCAGTGATACTCCTACGTACACGCGTTGCACGTTAGCAAGAGCTGATATGTACGCAGTGTGTACTGATGCGAGCCGCTACTGAAACTCGGTGATACTCCTCATTGATACTCAGTGATACTCCTACGTACACGCGTTGCACGTCAGCGAGAGCGCAGCAGTTGCTGCAGCGTACCTGTTGATAATGCTTTTTCTGTTCTGTGCAGGAATGAGAGCGGCGATTCACAGACAGATGGGCTGCTGCCGGAGGCTGTATCAAGGTACAATAGGTAGGCTAGTGGTACATGTCTGACCTATGTCTGTCTAGGTCTACGGCTGCGCTACTGATACTCGGTGATACTCATACTGATACTCAGTGATAATCCTACGTACACGCGTTGCACGTCAGCAAGAGCTGATATGCAGTGTGTACTGATGCGAGCCGCTGCTGAAACTCGGTGATACTCCTTACTGATACTCAGTGATACTGCTACGTACGTACACGCGTTGCACGGTAGCAAGAGCGCAGCGGTTGCCGCAGCGTACCTCTTAATGATGCTTTTTCTGTTCTGTGCAGGAATGAGAGCGGCGGTTTGCAGACACATGGGCTGCTGCCGGAGGCTGCATCAGGGTACAACAGGTAGGCTAGTCGTGCATGTCTGACCTATGTCTATGTCTACGTCTACGTCTAGTCTACTGTACCACTGCTTCACTGGAATACTTTACAGCGGTACACCAATACATCTCCAAGCCGCAGCAAGAGTGATGCACGCTAATTTGCTGCAGTAAAAAACGATACACTGCCATGTACGCACACGCCTGCAATACACGGCGTGTGCAATTCTCTCAGAGTGGTCTGAGCGACCAGGATCACAAATCTGCTTAAAAATCAATCGGTACACCTTGTACCTCTGTTTGAGCATCCTCGAACATGTACACATAGGATTAAGTGAACTGTACCCAAGCACCATCAGTACAGGTCACAACTTGCAGTATCAGTAGCGTACTGATAGGTTGCGTATCAGGCAGCGGGCCTTGCAGTCACTCAGTAAGTAGATGTGATTTGGATCCTCTTGCGGCCATGGTGAAAGTGTTTACAAAAGCACTGGAAAGCACATGATGTAATGTATCAATGTCGGTGCGACGTCGCCATCCGCCTTACATCACGGCAGCGCAGTGGGAGCGTTTCATGAACACCAGCAGAGGTTTGTCTGTGTTCACAGCAATAGGTAGCATCCGCCGACATTTGCACTGTGCTGACAACGTCTCAGATACAGCAGACCAGCTCTCAAAGTTAACATCTGAAGTTAGTCGTCGCCCACCTTCATTCCACTTCTTGATGCGGCCCACGCCTCCCTGCTTGTTGATGCCAGGATAGGTCCTCTCCATGACGCGCACGCTGGGCGTGCACCTGCCGCAGTGGCAATTCCCATCCTGCTTGGCCAGGGCCAGGGCGTCCTCATGCGACCTAATGGACGCCCAGGACATCTCAGCTGCTGCGGCAGACATGGCCGTCATCAGAGACATCTCCAGTCAGAGCAGGAGTGCGCCTCTCGAGTTTCGTGTCGCCGTCGCGTGGCACTTCGCTTGCAGTGAGTGAGGTACTTGCACTGAGTTTAGAGCTAGGTGCATTAGTAGCTTTGGTGTATCACTTTTGCCAAAGTTGGCAACTGGCAAAAAGCCACGAGTCTTACTCTACTTTACAATGTAAGCGAGTAGACGAGTAAAGCGAGTAAAACGGTTTCCCCTATTTTTGCGCGTGATTGACAGCAGTCCTGCGCAGATGCGCAGTGAACGCGTGAACAGTTGTTGTGTCACGTGAGGCGCGCCCCCAGGCCTCCGTGCAGAACTGTTTGCCAGCCCAGACACGCTGTACGCGTGTATGAGTTTGTGGTCAGCTACCATGACCACCGTCATATTAACAGCTTGCATCAGCTTTGTGCGTTCAGTGCCCCGACCCTGAGCGCTGCAAGGCGGAGCCCCCACCAGGCCTCTCCGTTGGCTAAGGGAGGGTACCCGTTGATGACACCGATGCACAATGCGCACACCGTGACAGCCAGCTGTGACGCTGCACGCCTCTGAATTGGATAATGTAGCAGCTCGTGACCTCATGCAACCACCCTCGGGAGCTGATGCTGATGATGATGTAAATTGATATATTGTGTCACCCTCCGGAACATGATGCCCATCCCTCAGCTGTTCGCTACTGCTACATCATCTATTGAATACTAAAGTGTTAGTTTGTTCATAGGCATCTGCGACAAATATGTATGATGCAGGACAGTACTGCACAGTACTACAGCTCTTCAACTAGCCACTACTACAGTTGCTCTATTAAAAACCCGTCTGCCAGTGTGTGCAACAAGCAGCCTGAGACTCTGGGATGCATCCTCAGCATCAATGTTACACCTCGTGTACGCCACACAGCGCATTCATTGAAGTGTACATGTGTGGGCACAACGTCTTCAGCTGACACTGGATCATGTGCAAGGACCCGCTGATGCGACGAATCTAAAGGCATGTGTAATCTTGCTTGCCATGGCAATGCCTCAACAGTTACTGTTACACTGAATAAACTAAATAGAAGTACGTCTACTTTTTTTTAAAGTTGATCAAGTAAATGATGCGCCGAGTACGAGTTGTGTACCACAGTCTTGCCAGTGCTTCCGAAGAGTCAATATGCAGCTTCAGCAACCGCACAAATACGTCGCAACGCGCATGCGTTCCATCAAAGTCAGCTGCCCGCAATGCTGATGGCAGGAATTCTCTACAATTGTGGAGTGCCTCAAGCTGAGACTCGCACACTGACACTGCGACTGTTGCGATCCAATGTGCTTCCAGGGCCATCGTGATGTCAAGCAACTAGCAATAGTGACCAAGAGCACTAAGCCTGCTAGTCAGTTCCTGACCAAGCCTGGAAAAATGAAATCACAATGTGGGCTGTCCCGAAAAGGTCAACTCGAGCAGTCGTCATGATATGTTTTTGTCATGTTCTGTATTGCGGGCTTCTGAATCAATTGTGATATGTATGGTTACAAGAAAGAGAAGGGCCAGGACAATGTTGTGGTGCCTCAGTCCTAGATTCGAGTTCACTACTGCAGATGTACAGGTGTTAACCTGACGTCATGCCTCGACCTCTTAGGAATCCCCTGTAGTAGCTTGCTTGTACGTCATGACATCACTGCATTGATGGACTCGGAGTCTCACACTGTCAGGTGGCGGACATGGTGGCAGTGAAGACTGCAGTCAGTAATACCCTAACGGACAATATGTAGTTAGGTACCACTGAGTAAAACTACGACAGCGTGAGAGATTGGCAGGCAGCTGCTAGCATCATCATCCTGAGGCTGCTGCATCTCGACTACCGAGTCACGGTGGTCCGTGAGGTGGCGCGGCGGAAGCAATTGACTGAAGTTGTAGCGACATTCATGCTGAGCGCTGTCCCTTGCCCAAATGCTTGCCACATGCACGGCCAACTTATCCTGACAACTAAATGCAGACAGCCGCGTTCACCTTCATTGGTGGTGCTGCAGGGACCCCGAGCAGTATGCCGGGAAGCCTCCGACTTGAAAAACGCATCTTCACCATGCACGCCATGGCATAATGCAGATCGCTGCGACCCTGCATGTAAGAGAAAATGGTACAAGGCAACGCCGGCGGAGCATGACATTGAGCACAAGTTGTAAGAGTGTCAGTCATACACTGTGGCACATGATGCTTCAGCACAGCACCTCATATTGGCATTTGGGAAGCTGTGTGGCAGATGATCATGAATCATGAGTTGTTTGCCTGCATCTGACATTCTGTTGATGCAAAACATTTGTCACACGTGAACAAAATGAAAAGCCTAAGGCGCTTCCACCTGGTTGTTTGCGGTCTAACTGCCAGTAAAAGTTGTGGCGCTCCAGGCGTCTGACATTCTGGCAAAGAGGGACTCCTTCGGAAGGATATGACAGCTGTTTGGTCACTGGTGCTCCTTGATCTTAGTGCGAACCACAGCCTAGGGCCCTGGATAGTGGCATCTGATTCAGTAGTTGTCAACAACCAAGTAATGCTTCAGATAACTTTGCGACTGCGCTCAAAGCACTGCGACAGCTATTACAATAGCTCAATCTTCTTTGCAACAATTTGAAGGTCTGATACGATGGTGATAACATCTTTTGTTGCAGACAAGTGTCAGGGTGAGCCACACAAAACCAGTCAGAGACTTCATCTGCATCATACACGATGCCATGACAAATAGTACTTTGAACACATGACTGCAGTTGGTACTACTAGTAGCACACGGCAGTACCTTAGATTATAGCGACTCCCAGTCAGTCTGGCACAATGGCACCGGACGCGGCGTTTGGGCATATAATGTTATTTGCAAAGCTGGGACTCCTCGGAGTTACTGTACTTTTATTAATTTCGCTTCGCAAGGGGCGCAAGAATCCCTCTCTTTGGATGTGCACTCAACGCAACATTCCTTCTGTTACTGAACTTTTTACTAATTCTGTACTACTACCAGTACTTGAGGCAGCACACATTGTCAAGTCGGACGCTATGAATGACTGCAGAGCGCATTTGGGACTTCGCAATCAAATATGCATGCACTGATGGGATTGGGCATTTACAATGTGACACCGCGACATTCAGAGAGCAGTAATTGCTGTCAACACAGCGATGCGTGATGCTGAGTCTATCTATACTTCAGCAAGTAGGAGTACAGTACTCGTTGAAGTTTAGAAACTAAGTTTGAAATCGAGCCCAGTACTAACTAGCCCAGGCACCTGGCCTTTTTTAAGGCCCTTAATTCTACACACTCAGGACTACTACGCAAGCGATGCACTCTCCAATTGCGGCACCATGACTGCAGAGTAGCTGTTGTGCCTCAGCACACTCACCCTCCGAGTCGATCTCCTTCCGGATGTCTGCATCGTACCCATGGTGGTCGACTGCAGGTTCAAACAGTAAGAAGGAACCAAATATTAAATGCTGTCCAAGTAGGGAAAGGACCTGCAGTTGTAGCAGCCGTCGCCTCGCAGTGATAGCAATGCGCAGCGCCGCACTCGGCCTTCGGCCTTCTGCCTTGAATGAATCACATCGCAGGTGGGTCAGGGCTCGGCCCCCACGACAAACATGCGGTCACGACCAAAGCACGACAAGCACTACAAACCAATTATCATGGGCTCTTGCAGCTTTGCACACGCAGCACCTTTCACGCTAGCACACAGCGTGCAGGGTCTTCACAAGTCTTCAAAATCAAGTAACTTGAAGAAAATGACCTTTGAATGCCAGCGCGTACAGCTGAGCCGGTTGACTGCAGCGCGGATCTCCCATTGACACAAGTTGTTTGCAGCGCCATGCGCCCTCGTTCAGCGAAGCGCTCCATCTGCACTGCGAGGCAGCGAAGCTTACCTTCGATGCGCGATACGAGCGGCAGGGGTAGTTTGCTCGTCAGGTTTCAGTTTGGTGTGTGAGGGAGGGAGGACAGACAGACATGGTTGTCCATGGACCAGTAGTGGAACGCTCGTCTCGAAGTGTTGTTTTGAACATCAACTTCGAACCGCCGACCGAACCGCCGTGTTCGCGGGTTCCTGACACAAAACAATTTGTATAGTGTTGTAGAGCGTAGTTCGTCCCACTGCAGGGACGCTGCGCTTGAGATAGACCTGATCACGTCTAACCGCTGCCGGGCATGGCAATTTGTCCCTTTACAGGGCCGCACGCTTTGATCTGGTAGTGGCAAAATCATTTTACGAAGGGCACAGCGTTCAATTCCCAGTCTGCTGTCGTGCCAAGCAGCTGTCCACCGACGAGGCCAAGCGGTGATAGGGTTCTTTTTCGGCCATCGCAAAGACTTGAGCCGCAGCCGCTTAAAAAAATTTGGCTCTGCGCACTATGTAGAGGCACAGATATGGAAACACTCAGCAATACTTTGAAGTACGATAAATACAAGATCATAAGTACGAGCAGAGCAGAGTATACGTCATTTTCTTAAAAGTGTATCATTGCTCCAAACAAAGCGCAGATTCTCAAAAGCTATTGACATGTGGATTGGCTGGGACGCTCGCATGCTGTGACATTCGTTAAGGTGCATGGCGGGTGCACGGACATCCTGCGTTGACGCCATAGTACATACTGTCATACGACATGTAGGTACGCCCTAAGCTCTTAAGGGCATCGCCCTGGCGCGCTTACGCTCGGCTCTGTCGGCAGCGCTCCACATGGCGTACTCTGGCCGTGTCACGACACACATGGCAATCCAGGGGGGGGGGGCACATGGAGGAGGACGTAGGGGAGGATCCCGAGATGCCATTTGGCGGCGGCGGCGTTTGAGTGGTTGTCGTTGAGACACTTTCAGAAGTCACACGACATGTAGATTTGTACAGCAGCATCAAGTTAGACCATCATCTGGGTTTTTTCGCGCTCTGAGCGGGAATTAATAAAAAGTAGATTCCTTACAGCAAGCTGCAAGTTAGACCCTCATCTGGGCTTTTTCGCGCCCTGAGCGAGAACTAACAACAAGTACATATTTCCCGAGATGCCATTTGGCGGCGGCGGTGTTTGTGTGGTTGTTGTTGAGACACTTTCAGACTGTCACACGACATGTAGATTCCGTACAGCAGGCTTTAAGTTAAGTTAGATGTCATTCATCTGGGCTTTTTCGCGCCCTGAGCGAGATTTAATAGCAAGTACATATGATTGTACAGCGTATACGGAGTTGGCAATGCATTCAGCACTGTGCTCAGGGTGGAAAAGGCAGATGTATTACGCAAGGCCGGGTTAGCTAAGCGTCAGATCCTCATTGAGCTGAGCATGTCGCTGGCGCGGGAGTTGGCGGAGCGCGTCATGGCGTACACACGCGGAGCGCGAATGCTGGGCTGTGGTGCAGCGCCGGTGTCCAAGCTCCTAGGACACAGCGCAGACTAGGCTGCTGCGTTGACGTAAGCTCTTCGATTGCATAGGCAACCCGGCCTCCCTTGGGCCTTTATAAATACAAGTCCATACGTACAGCGTATACTGCGAGCTGGGATCATCAGACGTCATACATAACCGTCACCATGCTGACATCTCACTATCCCAACTTGCGGGGGTGTGAGGAAAGAGAGGGGCGTTGCCTTGATTGACAATCCTGCGCAGATGCGCAATGAACGCGTGCAAGTTTTGTTTCGTCGTCAGCGCAGGCGCCGCTTTGCCAAAAGAGAGAGAGTCAGCGCAGGCAGCGTTGAAGAGAATGAGAGCGAGCAGCCCTCTGTGGCCATTGCAGCAAAATTCTCACAGTGTAGCCTTACACGGTGTGCGCGTGTGTGTGCTCAAATGCAATGATCTGCAACACTGGCTCCCTTGGCTGCAGGGCATGCGACATTACTGGTCAACATGCGCTGGCACTGCCGAAGGCAATGGCTTGCATTCAGTAACCCCGGCCACTGCGATGCAGGTCCCAGGCTGGGCCTCTGACTGCACACAATGTCGCATCTCATGAGGCAGCCCTAATTTAATTCTGTTCAACTTAGGGTCGACTCACTACGTTGCATTGACCAACTGGGCGCACACTCCGTTGGCACGAGGCAGCGTGCCGCTCATTGGCACCACATGCGCTCAAGGCAATTAGTTTTGCAGATACTGTCCCAACTGTCTGCTGCATACAGCTATATCTGGCACTCCTGACCTCAAAAGCGTGCTCACTCAGCGACCACAAAGCTGCTGGCAGGCAGGTGCGGGTTACCTACCTTCATCTCAAACACCTTCAGTACACTGATGTGATGTTGACCATCACTGCAGTCAACTCTGTGACCATGATGACACAATCGATTAATTATCGACGATCATACCTCAACAACTCCGCCCACATCCTCGGGAATACCCTGCAGCGGACTACTTCGTGCACAACAGAATGAAGCTTTCAGACTTGCAAAGGATGAACACCTTTAGTGCTAACAAGCCCAGGCTATAGTCACTTGCACACGTGCTGATGTCAAGGCAAGCAAAGGCAAGCAGCGTTGAATAATGGAAAGCTGGTGGACATTCAGTTTGGCATGTGTAGTATGAACTTCTGTTATTATGCGGCCTTTTTGCCCGGTGCAAGTCCATGAGAAGTCCATACGTCCATGAGAAGCAGAAATGATTTCAACACATAGCCCTGCGCCACCATCAACTGCATGAGGTAGCACATGACATTGTACTCAAGCACGGAGCTCTGCCCACTGTCGCCAGCACATTCATCCACAAAAAGGCATGCTGCTGGGCATGGCAAGTGAGTTGACTGCTCGCATGCCCCAAAAAGCGACCCTTCTTGGGAGCCTTGCCATTACAGTCCCATGACTACGTGCTCAAGCACTTTTCTCAATGGTGCCTCTGATCCCGCATGTTGACGCATGTGTGTATATACTTTGAGGTGTACATTATACTTTGTAACTTTATTCTGTAGGCCTAGTCCCCCTATGAGTCATGTAGCCCATCGTAAACAGGTGCAAGCGGGACCACAAGTGCGGCTGTGACACACGAAGTGTGCCGCATGTAAAACAGCCAAGGCGTGCACGGTGGCGCCATCCAAAGCGCGCGCTTGCGCCATCAGCAAGTGCGCCAGTCCCTGCCTTGACGCTGATATTCCGAATTGAGCATCACCATATCCGCGCCATGGCAGCAGGAGAAGCAGTGCTCAGGGATGAGCATCACCATACATCCATGGCAGCAGGAGGGCAGTGCTCAGGGCTGAGCATCACCACACTTGTGGCAGTCCGAGGGCAGTCCTCAAGGATGAGCATCACCAGATCCGTGCCAGCAGGTCCGCGAGGGCCCTACGCTTGCCGGTGTGCGCAATGAGCACCGTCTTGTGGTGCGTGAAAGCTGCAAGTGAGGGACAGCACATTGACAGTAGGACGAGATTGAGCCACAGGTTTGCACTGCTGCAGTTGAGGAAAATTACAATTTTATTCCGCAGGGGCACTCAGCATATTGTCTTCTGTGTGGCGACACCGCATGCGAGGTGATAGTCACTGTTTACCAGGGTCCTCTCGCAATGCAGGAGCCTGTAGGCTCATACAGGTACAACGCATGAAATTGCACTGACAAGCTTGATGACGCACTGCTGACACTACCACAGCCTGTAATATGCGTCACAAGCAGGGCACGTGTTCTGTGCCAAACACGCCATGCGCAAGTCACACAGTTCACTTGCAGTAGCAGGTCGTGGGCTGGCACTTGACATCAGGTCCTACAATACCAGCAGCAGCTGCTGCGTATTTGCAGTATTCATACTGCAATGAAGGGGCTGAAGGCTACACGAATGTCTGATAGATGCGAAGACAGAAGCTGATCGACTTTGTTTACAACACGATGCAAGTCTGCTGACCATCAGTACATATCATGAAGCAAAACCTATCATCAAAATTGTAGGCGCCCCTGTATGCGCCCATGCCGCTCTCCCCCTTTCCCCCAAAGGGGACATTGACATTGTCGAGCTGCGTCGCCTGTGGTACATGCACGAGGCAAGAGCACTTGAGTCAGCAGCTCGTTCAACTCCCAAAGAAAGAGCATTCCACCGTTATGCTCAGCAAAAGGAGCACGCTACTGCCGTGCATGTCACAGCTGCTAGCACACCAACAAAGCCAACAGAAAGTGCCGGTTGCTGTATTCCCAAGATTCTGGACAGGCGTGACTGATGTGACCAACTTGACGCGCCTGTTCGTACACATGCATCGGCAGGAAGGGCATGCTGCGCACATAACCCTAATCCTTACTTTCACCCTATCCCTGATCCTAACCAAAACCCATGCCTTGACTTGAAGACAGCTTCCACAAGCGCCACAGGCAAGCACCTTGTCGATATGCGCTTCCAGCGCATGACCACGCTGCTGCCCTAACCCTAACCCTAACCAAACCCCAAGCGCGCCACTGCGGTCAAGTCCTGGAATGGCTAGCTCAGCAGCGCTCAGAGGCTCTGTGGCGGCCTCGCGCTCGGCCATCGGCTTTCGGCTCCTGGTGCAAGACACTGAGGCGTCGCGCATATTGTGTGGTCCGTAAACCGCCAGGCCTCGGCAAAGTGCATGTGCCCTGAACAGGGCCTCACACTGTTCTTGAGCATGGTCACCATCAGGGCCTGCACGATCCATGTAATTCTGAGGAGGTGACGAGACTATGCACGGGCGCCGCGCCACAAGCACAAGCGAGACTTTGTACAGGCGGCGCGCCACAAGACCCCCTGTACAGGCGGCGTGTCACAAGCGCTTTGACAAACTTCAACTGTTGCCTCACCACGGCATTGACGGCCATGCCGCCGGCGGAGACGCGCTCCACCCAGCGCTCAGCAACGTTTTTGTCCTCCGCGAAGACGTAGGCGGCGAGGGGCGTGTCCCCCGCATTCACACACGAGATCGCCTGCAGACGGGGTGTGGCACCGGGCCCCACTTGTGGTTAGGATTGCAGTCATGTGGCCAATGCTGACCAGACAATAGCTGATTGCACGAGGTCCCCAAACATTTAGAGTTAGGGTTAGGGGTGTGGCCATTTGCTGATGAGAAATCAGGTGGCTGCACAAGGCCGCTGTTGTTGGCGGTCGAGGCGCGACGCCGCCTTCGCGCGGCGCGGCAGCGTGCAAATTGTGACGTGACCTGCAAGCAATGCGACAAGGGCCGCGTGAAAGACTGCAGTGCCGGCAACGCAGCACATGCACACGTGATGCCTGCAGGCGCGCACCACGTTGCTGTATTACATGGCTCGCCATTGAGTACCACAGCGTGGCTTCGTGTGCACTACTGCTGCGTGTGATGGCGTGCAGAGACGTACGCCAGAACCTGTGCGCAGGGCTCTCAGAGACATGTGCATAATCATGTGGCAGCACATGGGCTCTGCCGGTGAGTACCAAGCTGCTTGCCAACAGCAAGTGTCTCTTGTTGACTTTGCCGTGTGTGATGCGCACAGCCTCAGCGCTTCATGCGCACATCACCAAAGCCTTCTGTGCGTTAGACATAGTTGCAGGGCGGGGGGGCCCAAGGCACCGCATTTTGCGTCACACGGGAACTTCAAGCGCTGGCCACCGTAGTACACAGAAGTGCCCATGCCCAGTGCACTTTCCGTTGGGACCATCAACTGTGGTCAATGTGGTAGAACTTCAACTGAAGCTTCAACAAAATATCAACTATATCCGGGGGTCACCTCATCGATGCCACCGTCAATCGGCACAAGCGGCAGGATGGGGCCAAAGATCTCCTCGCTGAGCATCTTGCTGTCGGCAGTCGGCGCCAGGACGATGGTGGGCTCGACGTAGCGTGAGTCGCGGTCGACCTTGCCGCCGGCTATGATGGTGCCGCCGTGCTCCTCCTGGGTCGTGGGTGAGGAAAAAAACTAAAGTCAACGCGGGTCAGGTGTTGAGCGTTGGGGTACCCCTTGCTGAGCGTGAACAAGTATGGCAGGCTCGGCGCCGCGAGGCACGACCAGAGTTGGTGGGTGCAGCGGGCGTGATGTGGTGCACGGCCAATGTACGCATTTGATGACTTTGCCGCCGCTACGAGAGACCCATTTCGTCGCAAGCCGCCGCCGTCGTCGATGACTGCGTACTTTGGACGATCACGTACAGTGGGTTCAAACGACTCGCATCGTTGCCCCAGCCTACTGGCTGCCGTCACCCTTTTGACACTCAGGCGGTTTGGAGTCAAACCCTGTTAGCCAAGACCGAGGGCGAGGAGGTGCATTTGCTGCTTGGCACCGACCAAAGTACGCAAGCAATGGCTGGGCGTCATTCATTTGCAATGCTATTCTCCCGTTCTTTGCATACTATCCCAGATCGCCGCGCTCCTTTGGTGTCATGCACAAGGCAATGTTGCGGGCCAGGCACAATGCTGCTGCAATGTTGTCTTCGAGGGTGGCGCTCCAGTCGTGCTCTGCCTGTTGCTGGTGACGACACTCTCGAGCCTCCAAGATTACAATCCGATCTATTACCGCCGTGCAATGCCAACTCCACCTAGAATGCGGCAGCGCGCTGTCAGCACCCCCCAGCCCCCGCCAGCCCCCCCCCCCCCCCCTACCCCCTCTCCGTTTTGCCAATTTCACCTGGAGAATATACACTTGCAGCACAGCCAGCTTCACCTGAAGAAATGCCGCGATGCGGTCCACGTGCGCCTCCGACACGATGCGGCCGTACAGGTCGCTGGTCTTGGGGTCGGCACCGCATACGCGCGGCAGCGCAGCCTTCATCTGCGAGCGACGGCGCAAATTGCAGTCGCAGCGTTTGAGAACGGTGGACGCGTCGGTGAGATCATATCGCCGCAGCGTTTGAGAGCTACAACCCTGCTGTCGCGCACGATCACTGGGCCTTGCGTCATGGCGCATTCGCTTCAATGCCGCACGCCTCGCCGCGGCGATGGCGCACACGACGCACGGGACCGTTCGTGATGGCTAAAGCATTGTAGCCCCAACCTTAACCTTCACTCTGTCCCTAACCTTACCCCTCACCCTAACCCTATGACTGAGGCGCATGAGACGCCACGCACAGGCTGCGGCGCCACATGAACAGCACTGCATCGGCATCCGGGTGCCTACTGTCAGGCAGAGTGACAGCAGCCGGCGTCATGCAAGGAAGCGGACGAGATGACGTCTTGCGGTCGCCGCCTCGGATGGTGGCACGCCGACCAGAAGCGGGCTAGGAGCAGTCAGGTTGCACGGAGGTGTTGAGAGACGCACCGGGGGGGGGGGGGGGGGGGCACTTGCACCACACCAGTTTGCTTTGCCCAGAACTTCAAGCTTGGCATCTGTTAGGCTGGCTGAGCAAGGACGCGCGTAGGGTGAGCGACCACTCTGTTGAATGGTCGAGAAGCGACGGAGCGCAGGGCGCGCGGCTAACGTGCAGTCGCAGCAAACACTGTGAAGTGCTTCTGACGCGAAAGGACCGTCGCCGCCAACAATCAATGAATACCACTGGCAGTAGATCTACATGACTAGAGTTGGCGTACCGCTGACTGCTGTGAAGCTGTCATCGCACTTCAAGCGGTGACGTCCCTGCAGCCAATGTGAACGTCAACCCTCCTCACTCCCATATTGCACAAGCAACGGCCAGCTCAACACCTCATGCGCCATTACACAGCGGTTGCAGAACCGCGTGGCTCAGCAGCACGATGTTGGCCGCAGTGCTCCACAATGCACCGTGCGCATCAACGCTCGACATCAGGCATGCTTGAAGACCTGGAAATGAGCAAAGCTGTGTGCCTCAATGGCACTTCTGACGTCAACAGCACGTTTGATGTGAATTGGGGCGTGCGTACAACCGATGGCCAGCGCACACACACCATACACCGCTTGCACTAGCAGTGAGCGCTGTGCGCCTACAGTACTTTGGAAGTGGTGAGGGCGTGTGCGACTAGTTATCAATGTGCGTGTCACCTCTTGAACCAGCAGCGGCATGACCTCGCGGTCCGCCAGCACGTAGTCGGCCGCGATGCAGAACTGGCCGCAGTTTGCGAAGCGCCCGCGCAGTGTGCGCTCCGCGGCGATCGGCATGTCCGCGGACTTGTGTACGTACACGGGGCACTTGCCTGCGCAGGGGTTGTGGGGAAAAGGGGTAGGTAGGATTAGGGTTAGGATTAGGGTGAGGGTTGTGCCTAGCGACAGAACCAGAGGTGCGGTCAGACTTAGGGTGAGGGTGACGCTTTGGTTCAGGGCCAAGTATGGCTCTACCTCAGCGCTCACCCTACTAGGGCATCAGACATCATGTAGAATTACAGTGCCCTGACGAAAAATGTTTTGTCGTGATCACACTTGAGATTAGCATGGCGCACGTACGGACTGTGCGCGCACGCGCGTGCGCCTGCGCATCCTGCCTGGCAGATGACGGCAGCGGCGCGCGCCCATGGCTCACGTTTATTCGTCAAGGGCTGATGGGTACTTATGCCGCTGAAGTACCCTTTGAGTACAGAGTAATGCCCACCTAATTCAGCTTCTCCGTTCAGTGCACACAGTATTTGCAAGGCATGCGCAATGACGGTGCGGTGTGACCCACTTCAGGGGGACTAGTGTAGTGCGCTCGCAAGCAGTCTGCACGCGCGTCTGCGGCCTGTCTCCACCAGACAGCTGGCCAAAGCCGATAGCGCATCACATCAGATACAAATGAGGGCTGGTCGTGCCGCAACCCTTACCCTGCACCCAAGCGAACTGAAACCCAGTCCCAAACCCTAGGCGTGCATGCGACACCTACTGACACTCGCCTCCTAGCTCGAGCAGCGTGGGTGTGAGGTGCCTAATACATGTCTGCGCCAGACAGCTGGCCCAATCTGCACCGCCAAACTGTAGTAGGCAATGACACTGGTACTTGCCTCCGAGTTCCAGCAGCGTAGGGGTGAGGTGCCTGGCAGCGGCGGCAGCTACAACGCGCCCAACCTTGGTCCCGCCCGTGTAGCAGATCTTGTCGAAGCGCTGCTCCAGCAGCGCCGTCGTCTCTGCGCACACATGAGCGCACAGTGTCGCCGTGGTCAGTACGCTCCAATATCTCAGTACTTCTTTCAAGCACATCACTACATGTAAAAGTATGTCAGACGAATGCACGCGACCGTTTGCTTTCAGAGGCAAAACTGCAGTCGGCGCTCAGTGTTCAGCCCTCTGCACTACTTCAACTTGGCAGTTGCGGACGTCGCTCCGGCCTGCCAATGACGCTAGGCGTGATGCAATACGAAGAGTGTGTTGCGCGTCCATCAGGTCCAGCCATCACCTCGGCGCGCTGCGGAAGCTGCTCATGAGCATGGAAGAAGCTGCAGCGCCACGCGCCCTGCAATCGCACAATACGACATGCCCATGAGGCGGCGGTGTCCACGCAGCGGCAAGCGGCCCGCACGCACCACTCGCGCTGCCAGGGTGCGTACGAGGGGGGCGGTGCGTTGCGCACGCGCCTTGGGTTGGCGCCCCGTTGCTGCCTGTGATGACGTCGTGGCGATGTCCGTGTGGCTTTGACTGAAGTGTCCGACGAGTACGTGTTTCCTGAAGCACAAATATATCATGACAGACCGCACTGCGCACTTTGAAGTGCACATTTCGTATGACTTCAAAGTGGCACACTGTGATCGCTTCGCACGACTTTGAAGTAGCGCACTGTGACCAAAGTGTCATCCTAAGACAAAGTTTGTGGGGCGCCTCAGGGCTTGATTGCCAAAGTACGGTAGTCTCCATCATGTTTGTGTTTCCGCTGGGCGTCCATGGATTCCAACCCTAACCATAACCCTAATCCTAAGCCGTGCCCAATGGAATGTGGTGCTGGCTGCCCCGCCATGGCGAAGATCAGGGGCTCTGTGAGCGTGTGCAAAGGGCAGACCACGCCAGACATTACGTGCGCACTGCCGCATGCGTTTTGCCCACGGCAGCCGCTCTGTGGTGCTGCACGGTACAGTATTGACGAACATGCACATGGTTATGTGAAGGTTTGTTGTAGGTGCAGCGCCGGCGGTGTCTGGCCGGCCGCGGCGCAGGGCAACTGGACTACATGCTTACGTACTGCGCTTAAGCCCTGCACGCGTGCGTTCGCTGCGCAAGTTGTCAGAACGACCGCCCTGACGCACGCGCCTGTCACCGTGTAGGAGTATAATGTGCGCGAGCGTCCTGGATGCATACGCTGTCGCTACCCAGCGCTTTGCTGACGGCACGACCATGGCCGCTGCAGAAGCCCCCAGGCCACTACAGTACCCTACAGTGAGACTTGCTGAGCTTTGCTGCCTTGAACTTAGGGCTGACGTGAAGGTCAGCCTAACACTAACTCTTACTTAACCCCTAACCCTAACCCCCACCCTGCCCAAGCCTGCAGCGTTTTACCATATAGATCATAGTGTTGAGGTCAATACATACATACCTGGCACCGCGCCCAGCACCACCCTGACGGCCCTGGCGTCCAGGTACTTGGGGATGAGGTCGGCGATGAGCGCTGTGGTGTTGGCGGCGACCTCGGACGGCTTGATCACCACCACGTTGCCGGCAGCGATGGCCGCAATCTGCAATGTCGGGGGAGCATTTACATTATAGTAATGTATTTTTCTGTGCTTCAAGAACCACGTACATACAATTGGCGGGCGGGCGCTTTTGTCGCTTGCATACGCCTTGACAATGGTGGCAGCATCATCACTGCCACAATCGGTCTGCTGGGCAGTCGTCGAGGGCTTTGCACGAGCGTGCGTTCAGGTGCAAGGCTTGCCCCCCAGTACCCCCTCTCTACATCCCTCCAGGGGCATGAATGACAAGGGGAGGGCCCAAGGGACTAGCCCAAAGGCCGTCACGAGGCAGGCCTTACAATGGGCAATTGTAGAGTTGAAGTACATGAGCTGCAAACAATGCCTGTCTGACGCCCTCCCCAATTCGGGGTACTGCTTGGCATGTAGTGACGGGTCAGCAGCCTGATTGTGCGCAATGTATCCAGCGGTGACCTCAGTAACTTTAAACCGGTGTGCACAGCCATGCAAAGCACGGGTAACTTATCATCGGTAACTTATCACTGATAAGTGGCCAGCTTAACAGTCAAGCAGTCGGGGCTCTCACCAGCGGCACCATGACCAGATTGAAGGGGAAGTTCCAGGGGGCGATGATGAGAACTACCCCGTAGGGCTCGGGTACGATCTTCCATCTGCCAACGTCCTGAGCGTCAGGGGGCGTAGCCTCCCACTGTGCGCGCGCTTTCTTGTCGAGGGTGGACATCATGTAGCGCACCTGCGCACTTAGTAGCGGAATCGAGGCGCTGAGTTGATCAGTGCTGCGGCAGCAAGGAAGCGCAAAACGGCGATGCTGTGTAACGCGTGCGCATGTTCAGCTCGCTTTCTGTAGCGCAACTGAGCGCTGTGCAGCGGCAATGCTCAGCGTCGAGTAACGAGGCACTCAGTACACCAACGCTTCAGCACGAGCGTCATACCTCAGAGGATGAGGCAGTGGCAACTGAGTACATCAGTGCTGCGGCAGCAAGGAGGCGCAGAACGGCAATGCCGCACTGCGCGTGCGCATGTGCAGCTCGTTTCTGTGGCGCGTAGCGCAACTGAGCACTGCGCAGCGGCGATGCTCGGCGACGAGTACACCAATGCTTCAGCACGAGCGGCGCATGAGGCAGTGACGTCGCGTAGCGCGCGCGTGACCGAGCGCGTCAGCGCTGCAGCAGCAAGTAAGCGCGTAGCGGCAATGCTGTGTAGCCCGGGCGCATGCGCAGCACGAAGGGGCGAGCGCAGACCATCGGAGGCGTTTCCGCACGATCAGCTGCGGTTCCGCACCTGGGCCCCAGATTCCTGGCCTTGACCATAGTCCCAGCCCTAACGCCAGCCCTCGCCTTAACCCTAACCCTAACCCTAACCCTAACCCTAACCCTAACCCTAACCCTGAACATAACCCCCTGTACCGTGCTCCTAAGTCTGTGCATGACACCGATTGGCAATGCGCGATGGCAGGCATTGCTCAGTCGCCCTGACACACGCACGTTGTTTGAGCTTTGTTCCGTGGTATCTTGCACCAATGTGTTGTCACACCTCACTGCACATGCTGCTGGCGTGTTGTGAGCCAGGAGTCGACAATGCCTGTCCATTGAAGCACATAGTCCAATCCGTATTTAACCCTACCCCTAACCCTAACCCCAGCCCTAACCCTGAGCCTAATCCTAACGTCGACCCTCACCTTCACCTTAACCCCCTCACCCTAACCCTACCCCTAATCCTGACCATCTCAAGTGCGTGGCTGGCTTGCACACTCATCCGCACATCAACACACAGGAAGCGCGCGTGGAGCTGGCGATGACAGCGTGCCTGCCTAGTGGCACACAACGCAGCGCCGGGCCAGTGCCTGTTACTTGACACTGCCGGAGGTTAGCACTGCGTAATAGAAGTACATACTTGAAATGTGGTGAGTTCAGTGCCGTATGGTGCTGCAGATGATGTGTTCCCTCATGACTAGCTAGCACAACTGGAGTATACCTACTGTTCATATCCCAAAACATGAACATAAAATGTGAAAATGGAGTTGCAGCCCGCTCTGTGACTCATGTCGTAAGCACATCTACAGTGCACAAGGGCGTGTATCTACACACTGCGGTCTGAACCTCACCAGGTGGTGCTGGCCAGTACTACGTAATACAGGCAGTATCAAAGTTACAGGGAGTAGAGGCTGTTGTGTAAGGCATACCCCCAGTACTTTTGTGTGGCATCGGTCCGGAAGAACACTGGCCTTCTCATGCCATCACAACTGTACTGTGCACTCATATTTCAGGAATGCATGGCCAAACAGCAAGGAAACAAGGATGTTTGTGCAGCCACCGCAGCATGATAGTTGGCGCGCACCTGCTTCTTGACGTCATCGAGGCACACGCGGATTTTCGTCGCACGAGACCTGCGCGCGCGGCACGCCGTGCACAGCGGACTGCATGACGGCGCTCAGCAACGCTCACCAAGGCAGGTATGTGTTAATCAAATTCGTTGCCACTTGGTTCTCCAGTATCACACACTGGCGCGCTTTCGGTGAGCAACGTTTGATACGTGGGGGTCCACCTGATGAGCGCTGCTGTGAGCGTGAAATTTGTTGCCATGGGTTTGCACTCTGAAGCTTACATCTCCATATTATCGCACACGAGGCCCCGTTTGAATTTGCTGCCGTTTTCAACAACTTGATGACGCGTATGGCAATTCAGACATGCTACACATTACGTCCGACGCTCACCAATAGCGCGCTCAGGTTGCGTACCAGCAGACCCAACCCCTACATTGTACAGTATCTAAGCCTTGTCAGTGACTGAGCTCATGAGAAGCCTCCAAGTAAGCTCAAGAAAGGGATTATGCAGCAGCATGCCAGCATCTCAGGCAAGCTTCGTGCCCCACGCCAGCAAAGCATTCCATATCTGAAGAACTGCAAATGCACGTAAATGCACGCATAAAAACTTGATCTTTTAAATGAGCTATACTTCTCATGTTGACCTATTGATTACCCAGATCATGAGCTGCCAACTTACTGCGAGGCACTGTGGTAGAAATCTCTGTAGAAACCTTTGCAAAGTAGCATGTGCCAACTGGAGAGGCGCGTGTTCCTGAGCTGGATCACGCACAGTTGTGGAACATGTATGTTCTTGGCTGCACTCGACATGCACAATCCGTCAGCTTTGTTTTTGGGGTGATTGCACCACGCGCGGTGGCGAGTGCACAGTCTTCCTGTGCCGCAGCAGAGGCGCGCCAACCGTATGTTATATATAACCTATGAGCTACCGCAGCTACAAGAACTCCACAGACTTTAACAACCCAGCATCATCAGAGAGCTGCACACAGTGGCAGTGTTGTGTGGGGTAGGGGGAGACTACATGATTGCGGCGGTGCGACACGCCTTGAGGCGATTAAAGTTTGGACCCAGTATGGGACTCAGGCATGCGTAATTTAGTGTGCAGGGGCAATACGCCTGATCATGGCTTGTTTGCTTTGAAGTCGTGGTGATGCTACGTGCACCGAAGGCATCTACCAAATCACATGCGATTACTTGCTCAGGTCTGGTGTAATTTGCCTGTTGCGCCGGCGGGAGCACAGCAACTCAGCTCTCATAGAACTAAAGCATATATCTTTTCAGAGATACTTACAGAAGTCTGTGATGGACAAGGAGGCAAGGCAGGCCAGTTGCAGCCGACACAACGTATATACACCTTGCCTTGTACTGCTGGTGTGTTGATTCAAAATCGCACCCCATGTCGGCGGTGAGTGCAGAACTGAGCTGCTCGAGATTCTCATCAACTAGCGCCTCGATATGTTGCAGCTGAGACTTCCTGAACGACAGGGGCCTTGTGAGTCCCGTGGCAAAGCTGGCTCGCAAGTCGGATACAATGCTGGGCATCTCGGACACAGGCGTCGCCATTTTTCGTCAAGGCCTCGTGATATCGTGGCACTGCTTGTGTGGAGCTCCCGTGTGGGCGCTGCCTTGTGCGCCTTGTCTCATGATCATTTTCAAATCCAGCGAGGTGACTGCCTTGCAAGGCTGAGAACACCGCTCATGACGGCCAAGCCAAGGGCTGTGTGCCATCCTGTCTACGAAGCGCGCGGAAAACTGCTTCAAATTTGGGAGGGGCGGAAAGGTTCGGTGAAAGGGCGGAATGGCTGGAAGGGAGGGCGGGATGGCTGCAAAAGCTTAGCTAATAGCCAGCCGCCAAGCCAAGATGTGACCGAGAACGCGCTCGGAAACGCGCCAACCGCCCAACGTCGTGACAGCGTGTCCGTGGCATGAACGCGCTCGACAGCTTGTGACGACTCCCAGTACTTCTGACCACACAACCTATTTCGCTTTGAGCTCAGCAAGTCGTTCAAGACCAGTGAGCTGCACCATGAAGTGTCTGCCAGGCCACAGCGATGCAAGCCAGCTGGCGCAACAGGATCTCCTGATAGGATGTACTGCAGAAGTAGTTCACTTGTTTCTGGCCCTTCATCGTCGCGACGTAGACCATGCCAGACCGCCAACTGCATGCACACGCCTTGAGTAATGCCACAGATCACCGCAGCGTACGCCACGACATGAGGCAGACAGCGGTGTGGACAAGGAACCATACATGCTTGACATGGCTGGTGACTGATATATATTGGCATTGTGCTGAGCACAGGCCGCGGTTGCACTAAAACGCCAACTCACCACACAGGCGTGGATGTTGTTTCAAGATTCAATGAATTACATGAACCAAGCCTGGACCACATTACACCTCGGTAATCCCGGTAGGCCCGCTTTGCAACAGATGGGACACTTCCAAGCATGGGACTGGTGCACCCAGCAGCGCTGGCTCCCTCCGCTACTCCTCACAAAACAAACGCTGCTGTGTTCACGTGATGGCAGGTGCCAGCGTCCGAGTGACTGCTGCACTCGCAGTGCCAGAATGGCACATCAGGATGAAGCTACGACAAAATGCAAGCAGAAGCTGACCTACAGTAGTACGCACACACGGCTTGGTGTTCCTAACTTCGACCCCTACCCTAGGTGTGAGTTTCACAGTAAGCCCTATCGTATCCTGGTGTTCACAGCTTCTTAGTCAGCGCCGTATGCTGCTCGAAATGCCGCAGTGCGGCACCAACACGCATGCACGCACGCGCACACGGGCCTTACAAGACCCTTCAGCACGCCCATGCCTCGCGCCCTCGCCGTCCGCACCGCAGTCACTCAGCTCGCTGAGCAGCCCGCAAACTGCGCCAACGCTTTGCACACGCAGCAAAAAACGGCCGTACCGCCACACTGTGCCTTGGTGTATGCGTCCTGGCGACTCGAAGCCCACTCAACAAGCGACGACGCGTTTGAACGCCAGAAAACCAAAGCGTCGCCCTACCGACGCGCCCTCGCTTCAGAGCCCCACGACGCTGCCGCCGCTGCCGCCGCCGCCGCCACCGCAGTTCGCGAACGGCGCCGCGTACGCGTCCGCAACCTCGTCGAGGCCGCGCGTCACGCCGGCGCCGGCGGCGCAGCGGTCGGCCAGCACGGCGAGCAGCGCGCACGCGACGGGGACGTTGGAGCCGAGCCACATGGCGCGCCACGACGCGAGGCCGCGCAGCTGCAGCGTGCGCAGGAAGATGGCCGCGCAGTACGCGGCGCCCATGTTGGCGTTGAAGGACGCGAAGAGGGACGGCTCGAGCGGCCAGCGCGCGGCGACGCGCGGGCGCCAGCCGCGCCCCTCCAGCGCGATGCAGAGGAGAATCGGGATGTACAGCAGCTGCACATGGCCGAACCTGCGCAGCGGCGGCGTCGGCGGCGGCGGCCGGGGCGGCGGGGGCAGCGGCGGCGGCAGGATGGGACCGCATCAGCACCTGTCAGGACTAGTTTACGTGGGCACACATTGCACTATAAAGTCCTCCTTTTTACATTGTCACAGGCAATGAACCGGCGCAGACCACTCATGGTGGGAAATTGGGCGGCTTTTGCTTCAGCTATGGGGCGTCCCACTTCTGGCAACAGTGACAAAATCCCTAAAGCACCCATCTTGCAACATCTGACAGACTTCAGGGTAACATTTACGTAGACGAATTGTCAGATGTGCTGTCTCTAACTTGCCGGCATCAAGGGTACTGTGGCACGCCTGGGCATGGGAAGGGTTGCACGTGTTCAATGCACTTCGCTGTACAACTATATACGCTGTGTGGTGAGCAGGGGTGCAAGCTCAAGTGAACGAGTTGAAGCTAGGTCACCTGTAGTTGGCGTTCATCGCGTTGAGCTCCACTTGCACCTTGGCGGCATCAACGCCCTCTCTCGACCACTGCGTTGGACCACCAAACATCGAACATGGAGTAGTGTCAGCCCATCTGGAATTTGCAGCTCAAATATTGTTGCGCGTGCCTCGCTCAGCTCACGTCATGAGGTCAAGCATCGCCATGGCGCGCATCTGAGCGTATGCGTACGTGTGCACCTGCCTGCCGCATGCGATTGACTCACGTATGTAAAGCACTTACGTCCAGAGGATGGCAGGCCATCACACAATGAGCGTGCTGTTCACGCCTTCTTGCCTTTCTGGGCTTGTAGCTGCTATGGACCATTTGCTGGTTGTTAAATGTACATTTTCCTCGTGATGATGCAAGTGTCACATGAACTCAACGCTGACTTCAGCAGACACAAGTTTGCTGCTCATACCACCACTAAGTGGCAGTGGAACTTGCAGATTTGGCTTGAAAAGCAGTTCTGACTGTCAGATCTCATCACACGTTCAGTGACACTTGCACTTGCACCTCCTTCCTCGAATACGGTTTTGACTGTCAGATCTCGTCTACATAGGCAACAAGGCCTGATGTGGGTATGGATGCAATCATCTGATGAAGTTTGACTTGAGGCTCGCCCCTCACCCACCTTCTTGGTTGACATTGCACGATCCTGAACCAGAAGGACTTCTGTATCCACAGAGTACCACAGGACAATGGCGATGAAGAGCACTGCTGCGACTCTGTCAAGACCCATGTCGCCAAACACTGCCGGAAAGTAAGGGGGACCAAGGGCCCACCAGGCCTGCAGCGCATTGTCATAATGCATCAGTTAGTGTCTGAGCGAGGTGTACATTACAAGACTCAATTGATGGTGATGATGTATGCAATTTCATACATATGCGGGACTCCAGTTACAGCGACATGGTGGCTAAAGTTATAGAAGTAGATAAAATAGCAGTCTTGGGCGCACACCAGGTATTTGCAAACGCCTGCACGCTGCTGCACACGAAGACATGCGAAGGGAACGCCCAATCTGTCGTGAAACAGTGTGAGGATGTCTTTGAGGGTTTTGATGTACCACACCATTCACACGCAGAACGCCAATGCTGCGCTGTGTTGCAAAATTTTGATGCAGCACGTCGTATACATGCGGAACGCCAATGCTGGGCTGTGTTGCAGCACCAATGTCCAACTCGAAACTCTTGAATGCAGTGCAGACTAGGCTCAGCTGCTGCATAGGAGGTGAACACAAGAGCACACTGAACGTCAAGCCCTCCTTTGCTTAAATATCGACAAGTCCTTGAGCACAAAGCTCGACTCCTGCTCCTTTGAGACATCATGGACAGAGTACAAGATGCTGTACACTTGTGTCTACTTACTACCTTGAAAAATGTAAAGCTCAAGTGGAACATAGAGCACAACAGTCCGCCGTGTTGCTCCAATAAATTGTGTGTACCGCACTAGCATTTGCGATGCGGCATTTTCAAGCTGATCATCGTCAAACTGATGTGCGACCAGTTACGATGCAGATGCATAACTTATCGTGCAGGCGTTCACCAAACGCACAATGGCGTGTGCAGGAATGCTGTAGCACAGCAGATAACCAGCCTGCTGTCATATGGCTTAGTTAAAGATGGTGTTTGCAGTACGGATGCATTCAATTGTCAGATTGGCAGCTTCTCTTGCTTCTGTCACCAACACAAGCTCATGGGGGCACTATCTGTAGCGGGCGTGGCCGAGCGTACGCAACACTTGCTTTTAGCTGAGGTTACAAACGTGATGTGCGCACACGCATTGCATAGGCAGAGCGTCATATCTTGCTTATTCATAAGGTTTCTTCCTGCCAAGCGGAAGGTACAACAAGCACTCCTGGGCTTTTTTGTGCCCTGAGCGAGGTATTACGATACGAAATACTATCCTGACACCGGTGCCGGAACCTCGACGAGCCCATGACGGTCAAAAACGCTTCGAGAAATGATTTGATACGTACCATGAAGAAGAACAGCATCCCTTGCCCTGCTGCGTGCTTCAAGCCATGAGCTGCCTTGCCGGACACTCGCAGCAGGCGTGGAAGCAACGCAGTGCCACACGTGGCCATGCCGAGATACACGAGGACCGGCAGCGCCCAATGAGGCGTGGTCGAGATAGCAATACCACGCCAGGCCTGAATTACGCTGCGAAGCTGCCACCACGCATCCACTAGAACCAGAGCGGAGCCGCTGATGGCGTGTAGGTGCAGAAAGTCGTGGCGGGTCCAGAGCCTGCTCCGCCAATACGAGAGCTTGTGTGACAGCGGGCCCAGGATAGCCTTCATTGTCAGCGACTTCAATGCGTGCAAAGCCGCACTTGACGTGGCGCACGGTACTGATCTCATCATCAGCGTCTCGCTGGTGGCGTCGTGGCGGAAGTTGAGGCAAAGTTCAAGTTCAAGAGTAGTTGGGTGTGCTTGCCCATTGGAAGAGACGACAATGGAGGCAACACCTGTGACTGACATCCCTGGCATCGTGTCTGATTTGCGAGCCAGCTTTGCCTCTGGGGTGACCCGGTCTCTGTCCTTCAGGAGGGCCCAGCTGCAGCAGATCGCGCGTCTGGTGGATGAGAACTGGGCGCAGCTCAGCACTGCGCTTACTGCAGACCTCGGCAGGTTTGTAACAGGAGCAACATGAGCTTTAAAAAACACATATGGCTGCGGGGGGGCGCAAACATGCAACAACTTCAATCATGGAGTGATCGTCGCATCCGCGTCCTCGTGATTTTGTTCGAGTGGTGCCATGTGAGCACTCCAATTGTACAGAGAATGCTGCTGCTGTAACATTACCGTTGTCCATCGTTTTGTCATTGCAGGTCAAAGAAGGAAAACGATGACATCAGCCTTGGCGATGTGAAGACTCAGGCAAGCATCGACAGTGTGATGCACCATGTACCTACATGATAATAATCTTTGGAATTGAACGAGCATGCTGTGATAAAAAAATCCAAGTAGAGAGAGCTGAGCGAAAATGCGCACAAAAAAATGCGTTGCATGGGCACCGCAATCAATCATTCAAATGAGTATCGCATACGTACTACCTAGGCTGCCGCACTTGTCTTCAGCAATGTGTGCCACCAACGTGTTGCACATATCACTGGTACTGGGACATCCTCAGGATTTTCTAGTTTTGTGGCTTGCGTGATGTATACCTGGTGGTGCTTCTACTCTACACATGCTTGCTAGGACATTCGTGTAGTCTGCGATAGCAAAAAAGAGCTTGGTACGTCCAAGGTACATTTGGCAAGGCTGCAGCAGCGAAGCCAATAGTGCTGTGCTTCGAAGTGATTTGCAGCAAAGATATGCGTCTCCTGGCATAGTGTCATCGCTGGACCGCTTGCAAGCAGTGTCAAGCAGGCAAGTCACATTTTGAGCACGTTCTGTTGCACGCACGGTGCGATGAGCCTTCATCTCAACTGCAGGCATCATCACTTGTGGGGAATACCTACCTGCTCATATGAAACAGCCAGCGCGTCAGCTAGATTCGAGGCTGCAAGAAATAAAAACTCACGGACGGCAGCCGTTTCGACTCCATCGCCTGGAGGTGAAACAGCCATGCACTGCGAGGCCATACAATTACGGGCGTGCGCGTCATCCTGCGTGCTGCAAGACTGCGCAACGTCAACGACGACGATGACGTCCCAGCTGAGCCCTATGTCCAGCAATCGCTGCCGCCACACGCGCCGTTCATGCTCGCGCAGCCATTGCTTGAGGGTTAGGGTTAGGGTAGGGGTTGGGGTTCGGATTAGGATCAGGGTTAGGATGAGAGTTAGGATCATTATTAGGGTAAGGATTAGGGTAGGGGTTAGGTTCAGGATTAGGGTCAGACGCGCATGCCACCAGATGGCCAGGGCCATGCATGGCCCCACGAAGGAGGGGCTAAACGCGCCGACAAAGCACCTAGCAGAGCTGGGGACGCTGATCCACCCCATTGAGCCCATCGCGCACTGTGGCATGCCCGTCAAGCCCTTGAATGCGCCGCAGCGCCGCCGTGGCTGCGGCGAAAGCGCCACCGCCTGCGCGCGCGCGCGCACTTCTTTCGCCCGGTCTCAAATGCGCAGTGGCAGCCTGAGCCTCGCGACAAGCGCGTTGAGCACAGCACGCGCCATGGCATGCCCTTGAATGCACCGCAGCGCCAGCGTGGTCGCGGCGCCAGCGCCACCGTCTGTTGGCGCGCGCACACGCGCGTTCTCAGAAAACAGCTGCCCGATCCCGAACCCGCAGTACACCGCTGAGCCTCACAGTAAGCACGTCAAGCCCACTGCAGCGCCCACGTGAGCGAGCCCCGGCGAGCTCGCGCGCGCCAGGTGGCTCGGCGGTCCTCCGCTGTTATCCGCATCGACTGCTCACACGCTGAACAACGGCAGCGGTGCCCCGCCTCGCAGCTGCCCTACATGTTGTCGACCTGCGAGAAGGAGCCGAAAGCGCGGGCCGTGCACGTGCCGTGCTGCTCCGCCGCAGCGGCTGCTCGCACAATTACTCAACGTTGTCTCCGCTAGACCCTGCGGTCAAACTGCGCTCTCCATTGTTGTGTTGGGCAACGGCGGCGCCGCGCCCTCTGCAGGTGCACTACGTGCTGCCGACCTTCGAGAAGAAGGTGCGGCCGTCGCGCGTGCCGCGTGCTGCGCCGCAGAGGTCCCTAGCGCGCGCGCAAGCAGCTGTCGCTCACCGCCACTTTGCCCACCAAACCTCGCGCTCAATCACCGGCGCTCTCAATCGCCGCGTTGGGCCCCGCCCCGCAGGTGCGCTACATGCTGTCGACCTACAAATGCGCAGCCAGCGCGCATGCCGTGCGCTGCGCCGCAGCGGTCCCCTCGCGAACCGCGCCCAATCACCAGCGCTGTCAATCACCGTGTCCGCAACGGCTGCGCCCTCTGCAGGTGCGCTACATGCTGTCGACGTTCGAGAAGAAGGCGCGGCCGGTGCGCGTGCCGACGCTTGCGGACGCCAGGGACGTCGGCCGCTGGGAGATCGTCCCCGAGCCGTACGGCGTGGTGCTGATCATCGCGCCGTGGAACTACCCCTTCGGGCTGGTGATGAACCCGCTGGTGAGGACGCAGTGGCAGCGGGGGGGGGTCGACGCCAGCCCCCTGTGTGTTTTGCCTGTTGTGTGTCGCAGCTTGTGGTGCATTGGTGCTAGCTTGATGTTGTTCGTCCAACTGCACAGCGGGCAATCGCACACTCAATGCAGGACTGCGCAGTAGTCTCAATGCCCCCGCGAGTTTAGCGGACACTCTGATTTGCGCGATGGCCATGCAATGCTGTCTTGATTTGCCGCTGTGTTGCTGCTGCCATGGCAATGCTCAAGCGCATCAGTGATCATGCAGGCGTCAAAGCTGGCGCAGCATGCTGCTACGTAGGTCGTGTCTGGCAGCTGCAAGTGGTATATTGGCCAGGTTCAATAGAGACAGGCCCGCCTCGCAGGAAATTAAAATTAAAACTGTTGCGCTGGCTTGCTCTGTGTCATCACACAATGGCGTTCCGAGTCTGTACGCTCATGCCGAACGTACGCTGACGACGAACCTCAACAGCCCCACATGATGCGTCAGACATCATTGCCTCTCACAGAGCAGGCGCACAAGGGTCTGACGTGCCTTTGCGCTGCGCCTGATCACCAATGACCGCAACAGATCGGCGCCATCGCCGCCGGCAACGTGGCAGTGATCAAGCCATCTGAGATCTCCGCCAACACCACAGCGCTCATCGCCGACCTCATCCCCAAGTACCTGGACGCCAGGGTCGTCAGGGTGGTGCTGGGCGCGGTGCCGGGTATGTATCTAGGGAAGCAGTGTGTGGTGCTGAGCGCTGTGTCAAGTGGCGCGAGTGATGGGTATGTACGTATTGAAGGTCTGCAGTGCCGAGTGTGTCGAGTACGCAATGACGGGTACGTCTGTACTGATGCCGTAAATGCTGAGCGTTGTTCCACGTGCATTGCACTGAGAGAGGCCGGGTATATATGTACTGAAGCTTTATGCGTTTCTGAGCGCTGCATGCGCGCCGAGAAGCACGTATGCGGTGCTGAGCGCAGTGTCAGGTATACGGTGATTATATTGTCATGTGTTGTGCAATGATACATACCTGTTGCATGTTGACAGTGCGCGGGACTCACCTGCATAAAAATCAGCAATATCATGTGTGTGCATGTCAGATGCACATCTGACGCCATACCGACCGCTGCGTTGATGCGCAGAGACGACGGCCCTGCTGGAGCAGCGGTTTGACATGATATGCTACACGGGCGGCACGCGCGTCGGGCGCATCGTCGCCGCCGCAGCCGCCAGGCACCTCACGCCTGCGCTGCTTGAGCTGGGAGGTCAGTAATGGCAGTGTTTGTTGTGTTCCGCTGCAGCTACGGCCACTCAGCGCTGTTGCCCGTAAATACTAATGATGATCGTGTGGGCTTGTGTGGCTGTGCGCCCCAAGAAGCGTTGTTGTTCGGCATCGGCGAGCGTTCCAAGTGATGGAGAAGTGGCAGCACGCGCATTGCACAGTCCAGTAGATTCAAAGGCAAGACAATGAACGCAACAGCACGAAGTTTGAGTACCATTTGCGTCCAGGATTGCTAGGGTAATTCACCAACCCTAGGTGTCAGGGTCAGGTGCGGTGTCCCGCGCTCCTGCTGGTACTTGGTCAGGACAGTGACGCTGAGCTGCTGTGAGCATGCAAAGGCCACGCAGACATTGATTGCAGCGGGGCTGTGGTCTGACTTGCATACACCGAGTGTGCGCATGCAGTCTACAGTAGTCTACCGTCAGTAGCATCAACACCCGCTTTGATGCAAATAGCAAGCGCATTTGAATTACGGCCAGAGTCTCGTGTTGCATTCGACCTTAAAACACGCGACGTTGAAACTTGCAAACCCAAACCCAAAAAAGTGGCGCTTTCAGCTGCGTTACACAAGCGGCAGGTCAAGCTTCATGCCAGTGATGTTAATAGGGGCTGACGCGTTTCAACCGTCAATGCGCCAGGCAAGTGCCGCATGTACAGTACATGCGCAAGCTGGCGCACCGTTTCCGACGTCGCTGGGGTAACAACCTGATGTGCGTATGCAGGGCGAGTCCGCTCTCAACAAAAACTTCTTGTGCTGCCGATCTTTCCGAGAGTCTTCGACACTGCTGCCATCTTCACCACCGTCGCTCTCTGCCTTGTGCGTCGTCAGGCAAGTGTCCCGTGTACGTGCACAAGTCGGCGCACCTGCCCGCCGCCGCGCGTCGCATCCTGGAGGGGCGGCTGCGCAACTGCGGCCAGATGTGCACCGCTGCCGACTACGTCCTCGTCGACAGGGAGGTCGCGCCGAAGCTCGTGGACGAGGTCCGTTGTCGACTAGAGCAAATGTTGCATGGTGGCATGCATTTGAAGTAGATGTACTTCAAGGTTTAGCAGCAAAAATGTTCGACCGGCCTCGTCGACAGGGACGGCGCGCCGAAGCTCGTGGACGGGGTCCGTTGTCGAGCAGAGCATACGCTGCGTGTCGACAGGCATTTGGAGTACTTCAGTATATGTACTTCAAATTTTAGCAACAAAACAGTTCGACCGGCCTCGTTGACAGGGACGTCGCGCCGAAGCTTGTGGACGAGGTCCGTTGTCAACGTGAAGTAGGGCATACGCTGCGCGCCGACATGCATTTGAAGAATATTGGCTTATGGGCAAGGTCCGTTGTAAAGTAGAGCATACGCTGCGTGTTGACATGCATTTGGAGTATTCTGACTGCGTTGAGACTGTTGTAATGACACACTTCGAAGGACCGAACCCGTGTATCTTGCAAATGCTGATTTGAGTGAAGGGGTAAAAGGCTATTCAAACCTGGAGATAGCTGGTTTTCTGCAAAAATTATGAAAGTAGAGCATTCTTCACTTATAGTTTGGGGTAGAGCACTGGAGGTTTGGCAACAAACCGCTTCGATTGGGGAAAGCAATGAAGCCACCATGGCCATAAAATGATGGACGTAGCAGTAGCACTTGGGAAGAACAAATGTGTCAGCGCACTCACCCCCGCATGACGGTGGCTCACCAACCAGGTGCGTGCGTCATTCTAAGTATACTAGTCCTTTGCATGTGCTATCTGTTGTTGACATGCGTACGCGCGTGTCAGTGCGCATGCGCTTCTCAGTCAGCACGCGTACATGTGTCAACGCTCACCCCCTGCTGCGAGTGGCTCATCGATATGGTGTACAGTTCCACATGTCAGCGCTCACCCCCCCACATGAAGTCATTGTCGCAATCAGAGGTGCGCACAGGCCCACAGGGCTGCGTCTTAGTGAGGTGTGAGGTCGAGCATATATCAAAGAGGCCTGCCCACGCTGCCGAGAAGAGTTTGTCAGAAGTACAAACACAGCGTACAATGATTACTCCGCTGATTGCGGGAGATCATGATTGAAGCAGCTGAAACACCTGGCTTGACTTTCAGCGAGTCTTTGCAAGAATGCTGTGCGATCATGTTGTTGAACATGGAGCAGCATGATTGAGGGTGCTGACGCGCCATGCCTGTAACTGTTTTACAATGTTGCCAACCTACATAGCGACTTTTGCAGGCCTTTTATTCAGTGCGCTTGCTGAAAACGGAGAGCGCAGTTTTGTGAGCACTACAAACGGGGACAGGGCTGCATTTTGTGAGCGCAGTGAAATTCATGGAAAACAATTCAACGCATGGGCTTGAATATCAAGAATACTGTACTTGACAAAGCTATGAATGGAGCAGCCAAGATTGACATCACATCCATTGAGCAGCCAAGCTATGTGCATACTGCATGGTACGCTCACAGGTGTGCACGCTCCGTGCTCTCTGCGCGCCTCGATGTCCGCGCACCCCCCCCGCCAGATGAAAGACAAGCTGGCGAAGCACTGGGCCGACCCGCAGGCGCACAGCCAGTACTGCCGCCTCGTGTCGGAGGCGGGCGTGGACCAGGTTGCGGCCTTCCTTGAAGTAAGTCCTTGAAGCAAGTGCGCACCCAGTGCTCAGCTTGGGCTTTTGAAGTAAATACCACTCTGCGTATACACCGAAGCGTCTGTGCATCTTGAGCCACTGCGTGTGGTCAGTTGTGACCGCTCTACAGTTGCAAAGTACGTCGGGGGGGATCAAGCCGTTATGCAGGCATTATGCGGCAAGTGGCATTTTTCTTCCCAGTTGCTGGGGTGAAAGCGGCTCTCATGATTTCTTGCGACAATGGGACTTCAACATGTCCCGGTGGCAAACTCAACTTGAATAATGGCACCTCAACATACCGTTTTTGCCCCTGCAGCAGGTGTGCATTACCACAAAATTTGACACATCGCAAGGTAATGCGCTGTGAAGTAGCAGTGGCAGTGCTCAGCATGGTGGGGGTGCTATGGGAACAGCATACGTACCGCATTAAGCCGGCACGTCAACCTACTTCAACGCAGGAGGACCACGGCGGCAAAGTCGTCGCCGGCGGCAAGATTGACCGCGGCGACCGCTACATGGAGCCCACCATCGTGCTGGCGCCGAAGCCCGAGAGCAGGCTCATGACGGAGGAGATCTTCGGTCCCATCCTTCCTGTCGTGCCCATCGACGGCGGCATCGATGAGGTGAGCTGCACCCACCCTTTTTGGGGGTGGGTTTGGAGCTGGAATTCGGCATGAGGAGAGGATGAAGGTATGCGTCAAGGGGCGTCTTTGGTCGTCTGTAGTTGTGAGCAGCGGTATTTGCTCACCATTCCTGGGGGTGGATTCGGAGCTGGTACAGTATTTGCCGCGACGAGACGGCGGAAATCTCTGCATCGTGGGGTCGTCTCTGGGCTTGAGCAGTTGTGAGCAACGGTGTTCAAGATGCGACCTCCTGTGTGATGGTGCTTGTTGAGGCTGCCACAGCGCCACGAGCGGGACGCACAACCAAGCGTTGGAAGCGAATGTACTTCCTCCGGCTTTCTGGACGCCTGAGCATGGTTGGCTTGGTGCGACAGCATGGCGTATCGCCAATCGGAAAGCTGGGTTTCCTTGGTGATAAGCGCTGCTGCACCAAGCGCCGAGTGCTGCTATGGCGGGCGCCGCTGCATGGTTGGAACAGTGACAATACTTGGGAAATAAAATAGAAGTACTGTTATTATGGGCCTCTGAGCATTGCCGCGAAGCTGGCGCGGAAGGCACTGCGAGCTGCCTCAAAAGTTACCCATGCGGACTACTGATGCATGTTGCAATAGCCCTCCTGGTGTGTATGATGAGCTGAGGCATGTATGATTTACACTACTATTAGTAACCTCTAGGCTTCTCATCCCGTGCGCTTCTGGCGGGCCACGCTCAGCGTGCCTAAAACCTCCATGATCATGTTGTTAGCCACCATGGCAAGAGACTGCAGTCAGTCGCCTGCGGAGCGCTGCCAGGTGATCGAGAGACGCAAACCTGGGACTAATACTTAGTAGTACGTGGAACATCTGCTATTACTAACTTTCTGCAATTTATCATTTATGTTGCGTCAAATGCAGGCCATCGAGCGTGTGAATGCCAAGGGCACCCCCCTCGCCGCGTACGCCTTCATGGACGACAAGCAACTTGCTGAGCGCTGGGTGGAGCGCGTCTCCGCAGGCGGCATGGCCATCAATCACGTGGTGCGTTGACGTGCCAGCACGTGCAGCAATGCCAGTGCATCTCAGCACAACAGGTGTCCGGTTGTGGATACATAGCTAGTTGGGTGCCGTGCGGGAGCCCTGACAAGCCATATTGATGTGCATGTCTGATCGTGGTCCAGGGTGCTCGCCGTGTCAGAGCCCTCTTTGGCGGAGCGAGGGCGCGCAGCTTTGGATTAGGTGTTGATTCTTAATTTTGTTTTCTTTGTAAGTGCTGCCACAAAGCGGCCCGAAGCTTGAAACGAGGAGAGACTCTCGCTGGGGCGCACCCAGCCCAGGCTATGCCTGCTGCTGTCCCCACCTGCGGCAATGCCGGCGCTGAAAGTCGAGCAATGTGTTTCTGAGATCGCCGTCATTTACATGAACAGCATGCCATGACACATCATCATGCGGGCTCAGCAAATGCGCCGCATGTGTGTGCTTGTGTCACTGACATGAACGCTTTGGTAACCTTGATTCATTTCGGCAGGCGGCGCATGTGAACAACATCAACGTGCCCTTTGGGGGGAAGGGGGAGAGCGGCATGGGCTCAAACAGGGGCGCCTACAGTTTTGACGGTAAGCGAACTTGCGCTATTCACGACACTGCTGGCCAATGCACCCGACAAACCACTCTTACCGATTAGTGCCTTGTCGGGGGAAAACAAATTCCCTCCACCTTTTTCAAAAACTTTGACCCCTCACGTCATCAACCGTATCTACCTGCTGACCCCCCCCCCCCCCCCCTGCGGAGCACTGCCCTGCGCATTGAAGCTCGGGGGCTGCAGGCTGCATACGCTGAGCGGAAGGAATGGTGAAAAGCGCTCGCGTGCAGGGTGCAAAGCGCTCACATTCTGATTGCAACCGCTTCTTTCTACATCTGCTCGTGATTCATCACCTGGGCTCTCCCACACGCCCAAGCCCAGCGCTCAATTCATGACACAGCCCCCTGCAAGGCATGCAGCCGCAAAACTGGACAGCACCTGTACATAGTAGGCCAGTAACCTAACGCATGGTTTCAAGGCCGTCGTTGAAGTTTGTGATCGGGTGAGCTGCGTGAAGGGCGCCCTCTGAACCGCATCTTCACGACAGCATAGTGAGTGCGCCACTGTGCCACGCATTGTGATCATGCTCCATTTTTGTCAGCGGCGGAGACGGGAGGTTGGACCTAAGAAAACATCCACTTGCAGCGGTAAAATGCCTGCGTGCAGGTGTTCAGAACAGCAGCCAATAGTTCACATTTGAACAATCGTCTGCAGCCAATACTTTTTACATGTGAAGAGGAGTCATACTTTTGTGGTCCCTGCTGAAAGCATGCATTGGCGCATGTTGTGTGGCGAATGGTCGTTGATTGCACAACCAGTACCATTGAACATTGCTGTGCCATCAATCAGATTGCAGATTTGCTTACTCAATATCCACAATGCTCGCTGCGCTCGCCTGTGCGATCCCTCGTGCAGCGTTCTCGCACCACAAGACCGTTCTTCTCGCGGACACCGGCAAAGGCGGACTGATCGCCAATGCGCTGAGCGCTGTCAAGAACATTCTGCACACGCGCGCCGCGTGAACGCAGTTGGGTGCACATGACCACGAGGGGCCTCTCCCCCCCGCTTCATCCCGTGACAGATTGAGCGAGTTTCTTGCAGCTCGAGTACCTCTAGGTACTGCAGCAGCCACTGGCAGCCGCCAGCACTGAGTCAAGGGACCTCAGTGAGGCAGGTGCTGCTACAGTAGGAAGTAGAACTGCAGGGAGTAATCACGTCTGTCAATACTACACGTACGCGCATGAGGCAGGTAGATCTGCAGGGGGAAGGAACAGCAGCCTGCACTCCAACTGTGCTCGTAGTGATTGAATGTGCGCGCAGCACACATTGCCATGGTATATGATCTGCCAATGAGCATTGCTCAGGCAGTCATCTAAAGTATGCGCAGACTTGAAGCGACATTCAGGTTTTCATATGTATAGCTCACGAGAGCCGGACCATCTCTCAGTGCACGCCCAGAGGCAAATGTGATCAATGCCAGGGACCGCACATCACATACTGCTACATACTTGAAGCAGCTAAATAGTGGAGGTGTATCAGGGTCAGATGTATCAAAGTCAAGCGGCCAGCAAGCCCTGGCGTACATAGTACCTGCAGGTCTTTCGCACGGCAACGCAAACCCGTCGATCTATGCAACAGCGCATGTGTGCATGTCGCAGTAGCCAAATCGATCGATGAACCAATGCAGTGTCCATGTCCACGACAGCAGGGTACATGTGGCTGCTCTCGTAGGTGCTCAACAGGGACGAAGCACACATATGCATTTTCCATCAAACAACTGCCATGACACCATTGGCTTCTTGCACTTGGCATCATATGCCCCTGTTGCTGTTTGCATGACCAGGGAAATTTCACTCTTCAAAGTTGTGCGCATTGGTGTACACTACGTACCAGTGTTAAACACTGCTGCTGCTTTGTCGATACAATATGCAGTCATGTTTCTGCCAAACGAGTCTGGTCTGTTGCATCTGCAGTGACACACAATGTCATGCATCATGTCATGCGCAACGTACTGGATTGTCTTACTGGCAGTGTCAGCTTGACTGAAACAAGTTGCGCAAGAGGCATGAAGTTTGGCGCTTTCCAGCTTCGGCTCTAAGACTTCTGTAGCCCCTGTGTAAGTACTCGCGTACCAGAAATTTCACTCTTCAAAGTTGTGCGCATTGGTGTACACTACGTACCAGTGTTAAACACTGCTGCTGCTTTGTCGATACAATATGCAGTCATGTTTCTGCCAAACGAGTCTGGTCTGTTGCATCTGCAGTGACACACAATGTCATGCATCATGTCATGCGCAACGTACTGGATTGTCTTACTGGCAGTGTCAGCTTGACTGAAACAAGTTGCGCAAGAGGCATGAAGTTTGGCGCTTTCCAGCTTCGGCTCTAAGACTTCTGTAGCCCCTGTGTAAGTGCTCGCGTACCAGAAATTTCACTCTTCAAAGTTGTGCGCATTGGTGTACACTACGTACCAGTGTTAAACACTGCTGCTGCTTTGTCGATACAATATGCAGTCATGTTTCTGCCAAACGAGTCTGGTCTGTTGCATCTGCAGTGACACACAATGTCATGCATCATGTCATGCGCAACGTACTGGATTGTCTTACTGGCAGTGTCAGCTTGACTGAAACAAGTTGCGCAAGAGGCATGAAGTTTGGCGCTTTCCAGCTTCGGCTCTAAGACTTCTGTAGCCCCTGTGTAAGTGCTCGCGTACCATATACTAATGTCGAAAGCAATGCACCTTGCAGACATCAAGTCACTGCTGCGCTTCTTTACGATCATCAGGCATGAGTGGGCTTCATGTAGTGCGCATGGTGAGTGAAGCTCTGAAAATGCAAGGCCTTGCACCGTAGCGTTGCCCGCCTCTCCATGATGCCCAGTGGAAAGTTTTTAGCAAAGTCGTGTCCACCACCAGCTCCAGTGCGTGTGTGCACTGTCTATCTATCAGCTGACCACAATTATTTACAAGTAATACAGCTCTGCTCCCAGTATGCGCCTGACATGCCGGCTTCAAAAACCATTGAGGCTATAGCCAACACCCAAAAAGTCAAAACAATTTCCATGTACGCATGCGATAGAAGTCATGTGCCGTTCATGTCTGCAATCATTCAAGCTACACCCACAACATCTTATGATGGTCACCAGAGCGTAGCATTTGCAACCGACTGCAGTACAAGCAAATGCCCAATCACTTTGCTGTCATCGTTGCCGAGACAAATGCATGTGCAGCGACCCCTGGCACACACGCGCAACATGCGGCCGATGTCCTACAGAACTCCATGTTGCCTGACGAACTGCTTCGTGAAGCTGTCAGTTTGGCCACTCCAGCAGAGTTGCAAGCAAGAAACAGTTGTGCGATGACACACTAATGAAAGGTCCTCAACTGGCACAGCTAAAGTGTAGATATTGCAGTTTGCCAGTGAGTTGCGCACAAATGAGCATTGCTGACCAACGTAATGAGATTGCGCCATCAAACCCTTTGATTGACATAGATTCTCTCCCCAGCCTGCAGAGAAAGCTTCAATAGCAGACTGAACCTTGTGTTTGACTACATGGGCTGATGCTAGAAACATACTGCAAATGTACGAGTCATCAGCTCTTACAGATCGTTGTAATCAATGCCCACCTTCACTATGGTAAGCAACGCTGCTCAAGCCACAAGCACAAGCAGTGTCCAGTTGCAAGGAGGGCAGTGAGGGTGTACAATGAATGATGCAGAAATATATGATTTGAAGTACATGTATTCAACCACCAGCTCGTGCGAAAAAGCACAGGAACAAAGGATAGTGCTTGGCAAGCCAGCCTGCTACATACACGCCCCGCTAAAGCGCAAAGATTGCCGCACACAGACCACTTCTTTACAGCAGCATCAAGCTATGCGCCAGGTTACCGTACACTACATCCACCTCAAGAGCCAGTGACGCAACTTCCATAGCTGATTCTCCACCATCTGTGCTTGGACACGCCATGTCGCCAGATAGTAAGGTTGGTAGTCTGACAGCGCTGCGTGAGTGCCTCTCACGCTCAAGCTATCACCGGAATGCTGCAGTAGCTGGCGTTGCTTTAAAAAGTCACTGCAGCAGCGCTCCACACCCGCTGGCGCTACCGGCCCCAATAGCGTCGCTGCCACTGCAGCGATCGCCGCTGTAACTAGCCAAAAAATACGTTTTCGCCGCCGTCATCTTTGCGCACCAGATCGCCGGAGGCAGCGGTGACGGTTGCGTTGGCCTCCCGACCAGCCTCGCTGCCATCGGAAACGGCTGCGCTGGGGGGACTGTCATCTTCACTGCCACCGCCGCCACTGCTCTCCTCGTCAGCTTTGTCGCACAAATACATTATGAGGGCTGCTGCAGCAACTTGCTGCTGCTGGTCAGAAGAGCTGCTGCTGCTGCCGCGGCTGCTGCGGGCGCGGTCCTGCGCGAATGCCATACACACGTGAGGAGGATCACGTCGTCAGAATCTGAGGTGCACGTGACGCGCAGACTGGTTGTTGGATTCAGCATGGGCTGATACCGCACGCGTCACCAACATGATAATCACGTCATCAGACTCTGAGATGCACAGACTGGGTGTTGGTTTCATCATCGACTTGATGCAGCACCTCTCTGTGCGACACCGGACTGCAAAGTGCGCCTTCCACGTCATTCATTCCGTGGATTGGCAGAAACGGTGGCTCATCGAATTTATCAAAATTGCATTGGTGCCGCTTGCGTCACAAGGGACCTCAGACCCTCATGGTACTGGAGGCCCGGCATCACGTCAGTTGTGGCTAGAGAAGGCGCGGTCCAGATGCCGACTGCACCGTGAACATAAAAATACATGTGGAGCGGCTAACTTTGCCTCACAATGACAGCTTGTGAACTTGGGCAAAAATCATGGTTGAAGTCTGTGAGAGCCGGCCAGTCGTCTGTTCCCGTGCAGCGCAATCAGTCCCCAGAGAGCACACAAGCTGCGTCTCAGGGCTGCAGCGCATGCACACTGCACCTAACTGTGCGGTTTTGACTTCCGCTGCCGAAGACCAAAACGTCCAGTCTGCTTCATGGCCATTGATAGCATTAGTTTGTCACTTGACTGATCTGCGCCGGCTAAGCTTATCATTGTCATGCACCCAGGCACTTCACAATCTGGCTTAAGGCGTGGATAGCGAGGTAAGTCATTTGAGCATGAAGCACGGTGATTTCAACCCAATAACTTCAAGCAACATCAAATAGGGGGGGTTGGCTCACCCTGCTTATCTTCCCAAGAATAGCCAGCGTCTCTGCGAATGCCTTCCGTTATTGCTCCTGGCAGAGTGACAATCACTGTTAGTGTCAGAAAGGAACTGTACAGCGCAGCTCACACCTTGAATTCGTGTATGCTTGGGCATAGGCACAGCTGCAAGAAGTTCAAGCAGGCCTGCTCGCATGTTCCATGTGCTCGATCACATCCCACATTTAATTTAGTGACTGCATGTACGCACAAGTCAGTCTGCCTTTACTGCTGCCCTAATCGCAGGTCACAGCAAAGAGCAATGTACAAGTATGGAGGATGACCTTAGCCTCTGTGTGGGTCATCTGGCTTCCCCTGAGGCACATCAGCATCAAGGAAACGGACAATCATGTGCCGACATACTTCACGTGAGGAAAAAGTGGAGCACATAGATTCAATTGTATATTTCAAAAAAATGAGTCATCCCACTACAAATCTCTGGCGGGCGTCTATTTGACATCTCAAAATTCAGGAATGCAGCTTCATACCCAGGGCATTGGGAGTGTCAGGTGAGTTGGCTGGCAAAAGCGTACTTGTCAGCTTTGGCGCGACATTGCTTGTAGGTCCACTCACTGTGCGACACTCAGGCAGGGCTTGTACCTCAGAAGTAAGAGGTGAGCATTTATGCTGTGAGCAAGGTGATTGGTATTGTATGGTGGCCGAAACACAAGCACCTTCAGCACATTGGGCCTATGCGCCATTTGTCCAGGGGTCATACGGGCTGCAGCTGGGCAGGAAAATCAAGCAGTTTATCAAGGAGTTGGCATTGCGCTCACTTACGTGCTCAGGCGGGGTGAAGTGAAAACGTTCCTTGTGCCCAATCCCCTGTGAGTGCGATGACAGGCACGCAGTCACAGTGAGGCATCCAGGATATGACTCATCAAATGGGTGCACCACCATCGTTGGCCTCAAAGTTAGCGCCAAATATGGTGCAGCGACAATTTGCAGGAACAGATAACAGTGTTGTGCACCGGTTCAGCACTTTGTAAAACATGCCATTGAGGCCCATGGAAGCTACTACCATGGCACAACCAAAATCATTGCTGGTGACGTGCAGGCGCTGCTGCATTCGCCTAACTCACGGTGGCACGACAAGTGCAGGAAGGAGCCGTGAGGATCAAGTATAGGCCAGCAATAGTAGGCACGTAGCTGCAGCAGAGCCCCATGTAGGCAAAATAGAAAGACCACCAACCCTACCCTTAATTGCTGTGAGGGGGAGGAGCCAATAAGTAGCAACAGAATGCATCGTTGCAGTTTGCAACTATTGGGGTTCCGCAGGTGGTACCGCTGCCAGCTACTTCTGAAAATTCTACACAGACAACACATTGTTGCTGTGTGCACATGCCCGCTGCAGTTTTGTGCCTACATACCCCGGGTGCTTTCCCCTGAGCAAACATCAGTAAGAAAAATAATATCCCAGCAATATATGGCCCCCAGATATTCAAGCTGCATCTCACCGAAGTCCGAGGAGCCCTTGTTGACTTGAAGGTCCGCACTGACATGGACTGGCGCAGCTGGTTCTGAGGCACGTTCTGACCAAACACAGGCAACAAATTACACGTCAGCATAGCATGCGCAGTGCAGGTCCCGTTGTGGCTTGAGCTTTATTTATAATGTTAAGGCTCAAGCGCATTGTGAGTGCCCACTGTTGCATCACATAATATCATGAAATTTCTTGCACGCTGTCAGTGATCAAATCCGATGAGTCAGGGGGCTGCACACAGCCTGCAGGATCACGATTGATCAGCTCGAGTGCACAGGGAAACCGTAAGCTCAGCTTGCACTGAGAGCAGACCATGATGAAGCAATCATTCAAAGCACTCTCTCAAGTAGTTGCACGGGTGCATGACCATTCAGCTGGGGGCATTATGCCCAGCACATGTTGTATGTCTTCAGCAGCGTGTGGCGAATTCCGATCATGCAGGAATCCACCAATTTAAACGATCTCTGCTTGAGATCTCGACACCTTTTGAAATCCTGCAGCCGTGCTTAACCCGTGAAGTGACACTGGAAGTTCGCAAAGCGCAACTAGGACAGCAATAATGATGGGCGATAAGATACTACAGGGCACCAGGAAGTGCTCGAAAGGTCATGAGCTGCAGTGGGTGACGCAGATGTACGCTTGCGCGCTGCGTATAGATGCGAAGGCGAGGAAGATCCGCTCTCTGTCTGACGAATGCTGATGTATCAACTGCAGCTGACACGCGATCATTGAAATGGCGGAGATGACACTTTTTGCTGGAAGAGCAACATTTTGCTAAATGCACTGAACACCGCGTGAGATTGCTTGCGAACGAGTGCGCAACGACAGGCCTCCAGCCTCATATACTCTAAGAGGATCTTTGAGCTGGCCACGCTTGTTGCTCTGCCGAAGCTGTCAGTAGACAACGCTCACACAGTCTCAACTCTACTCGAAGATGTGTTCGACGTGGTGGGCACGACGTGCGGGGGGAAATGCGCTACAGGCTCGAAGCACGACGTACCTGCCTCGTCAAGCGCGCAGCTCCAGCCGCTAGGCACCTCAGCATCCTTCTGGCTGGATGGGACAACGCGTCAAGAGATTTGTTTGCTCAACCCAGACCTTGAAGTAGGAGAGTCCCCACCCGGATGGAAGACAGGTTGAAGTACCCCTGTTGGGCAGAAAAAGAGCATGGGCAAGAAGCGCAAAGGCCGCTCTGCTGCAGCGTCCTTCACTAACGCTGAACTTGAACAAGCTTCAGCTGCCGCTGATGCACCTCGCGCCACGAAGAAGCGGAATCGCGAAGAAGGCAAACCTGTTCGGTTCACCCATCCAGCGCTGGCTGGCAGAGATCAGACCTGGTTGTCGCCTGAGGATGATCTATTTGGAGCTGCGTTGGAGACCAGCTATCGAGGTTTCAGACTGGAGCCCGCAGCCAGCTTGGGCAAGGACATCCACACGGCTTACAGAGGTAAACTGCACGGGAATTCCCGCTTTCATGGCGAAATGCCCATCAAATGCGGAGAAAGCCTGGCGCCCATCAGGGTCTGAATTACCCTCATTTTAAGGTCTATCATTTTCTGTGCAGCTGCAGCGCAGAAGTTTGGCTCATCGTTGTTAGTTAGTGTTGTGTAACTGGTGCGGTCGTCGTCTTCACCGAAATCAGAATTTCCTGTTGCAGTAACGTTGGCGTGCCGCCATGCACAGCCTTGTCCGCGGTCAGCGCTGGCGCACTCCTTGAGCGTTTCATTCAATGCTTGAAGTCCTGCATCTCTAGTCATCGCAGCACCAACACGCCGTAATAGGACATGCATGCGAGCAGACTACATGTGTCCAAAGCTGTGTCTGGCAGCAAGACGAGCAGCACTACAACTGAATTGCGGCTTCAGCAGATTCTTCAATATGTGCCCGCTGCGCGCGCTCGCCACTTACGTCTTAAGATTTGCACCCGATGCTTGATGGTGTCAATTAAACACGGAACAAATGTGTTTCTGCAGCTGGCTTTTAGACTCCACCAGAGCAATGCAACTCAACTGCACTGAGCTGCGCCGCATGCCCTCCGCGCCCCGCCCGCGCCCCCGCCGCTCTCGCAGAGGCGTTCAGCAAAGTGCACGAAGCGGGGCTCTTCCTGTACGACATTGTGCAGGCGGGAGGGAAGCGCCTCAGTTCCACTTTTGTGACGCGCACGCTCGTGGGCGAGGCCGGCATCACGTACAAGTACCTCGGACTGCGCATCTTCGCGCACCCGTGGTGCGGCGGCGGGCAGGTGAGGCGCGGCGGCGGCGGCGCCGATGCTCGCCGCCATACACCAGGCTTCATGATACGTGTCGTGTGATGCTCGGTCACGGAGTTTGTAACACGGAGTTTGTAATAAACTGTAGGGCCCGGCCTCCGCCACGTCCTGGTGAGGCGCGGGCGAGGCGCATGCGCTGCTGGTGGTTTTGCTAATAGCTGCTGCGCACATAATTACGGGCATCATCGTGTGAGGTCTGGGTCACATGGAGTGCAGCTCTGACGGTACTTCAGGCAACGGCGGTCGTCAGGCCAGATGTTCAGGAATGCAGCAGCGAGGCGCCCAGGGCACGCGCTCGCGGTGTCGCGCGTCGCTTTCGAGGTGTGATGCGCACGCTCGCAGTGCGCACCACATTGCGGTGTCATGCCAGGGCACCCCCTGCGAGCTGCCACAAAAGACCTCCCCCCAATGGCTGCTTCTACGGCCACCTGGGCCAGCGGTGAAGCTGCGCTTCCACAGTGCGTTTGATGTTCGTTGCGCTGTGCGTGTCAGTGTGTGCTCGTAGTACGGCAATTCGGTGCCACCACTCACGCCGTAAAACGGCCTTCAGGGGCCGACCGCGTAAATGCACGCCCCGGCAGCAAGCGCGCTGACTGTGTGCGTGCTTCCGCTGTCGTGTGCGCGTCTCCTGATGCATGCTGCAGGGCTGCACATTTGCACAAGGGCCCTCAGACTGGGCGCCGCCCGGTGAACAGGCGGATGTAGGGCAGCAGCAGCAGCAGCAGCAGCATCAGAGGAAGAAGAAACACAAGGGGGAATCGGGCGCAGCGGCGGCGGCGGCGGTGGTGGCGGCAGCAGAGGATGCGGCGGTGACTGAGCTCTGGGGCCAGGGAGAGGTGGAGTCACTGGGTCCGAAGGTGAGCTCCCACGACTTTGAATGCACCTGTATGTCACACTTTGAAGTAAAACAACTGAGCAGGGAATAAAGTACGCCAGAGTGGTAAATGTTGACTCACACAAACCAGCACCAGGATATTTACACATCATGAGTGGATTTCCACATCAAGTTGCAGCAAAATTGTCCCCAGGAGCTAAGAAGCTTACATGCTGAATAGCTTTGCGCCCTAGTCGAACCAATCGACTGTTCATGTCCGCGTGTGTTTCTCAAGCAAATGGCTCCATGACCGAATGTGCACATTGGGGTTCATTGTGCCCTCATTGACGCTTGATTATGGCTTGAGATAATCCCTTCTATTCATTGATTATTATCAGCAGAAAATTAAACGCTTGTGCGCCTATGTGTCAGCAACAATGGCTGGTACCGGCAGGCCGCCAGGCCCCTTGTGTCGACCTTGAAAGCAAGAAGCTTGCAATTGATTGGCGTTGATCGTGGTATGTTGCACCACTATGGAGCCAGCAATACACTTGACGCCAAATAATCATGAGCATGTAATTGTGGACAGCGATAATACCTGGAGCCTTGTGGCACTTGAATACTTCAAAGTATAAATAGGTGGGAGCGTACGGGGGACAAAACTGAGCTCTGCTCGCGCAATGGTCTCATTCAATCATGCATCCAAACTTCAACTTGAGCTTGCAGGTGGTGACAGCGCTGCGACAGCTGTGCACGCTGAACGCGTGGCTGCGGCGGCGGGCAGAGCGCGCGTGCGCGGAAGAGGGCATCACCGCGCGGCTCGCTGCTGCGGGGCACTCCCCCGGCAGCTTCGACTTCAACCTGACTCTCATCAACAGGTACGCATACCGCCAGATTTGACTTCAACCTCACTATCGCCAACAGGTTTGCATATCGGCAGTTTCTGCTGCAACCAAGCGCTCATCAAGGTATGCGTGCGGGCAGCACGACTCCATCGGCACTTTTGATAACAGGTACTTGGAAGCAATTGTCACACCGGCGGTTGCATCATCGAACAACTCTCATTAGCAGGCATGTACGTACGCTGCAAATGATGACGGCAGTTATGAACTCAATGTATCCTGCATCAACGGGTGGTGTATGTCGGCAGGAATGACTGCAAGTGATCTCAGCAACAGGTCTGTATGCTGCAAAGGGTGCTCACCCGACAGCGTTGCAATGACGGGTTGCAGCTGATGGCGGGTTCTTCAAGTTGAAGTTTCAGCGGAGACTGGCGCCGGTTTTTTCATGTGCACGTTGCAGCGGAGGCTGGCAGATGAGATGAGGCATGCTGGGGTCGCGCCGCTCTGCGCAGCTGCATAGTCCCATGGACAGCCATGCTTTTGGTGAGACGAGGTTTGAACAACCCAATTCAGGTGCCTCGAAAGGATTGAGCGACATCCCCAGGCTAGGGTGCTAGGGTGTATTGCTGTGCATGCGCAACATCGCAACTTGCCAATATCTTGCTTGCGTGCAGGATGGAGCCCTGTGGGCGCTGCGAGCGGCACAACAATGCTTTCTTCTTGTGGCAGTTGCACCGTGGACTGCAAAGAGTACAATCAGTGTGACGTCAGCAGTTGAAGTACCAGAAATCCACGACACCACTGCAATCACGAAGTTAGGTGCTCGTTTGCACCACATACATCTTGGATTATTTGCACGTGCATCCATCCTGAGATCATTTGCACGTGTTCCTCCAATGCACGCAGGATGGAGCCCAGCGGGCATGGCGACGGCTACCACGCCAAACTCAAGCCCGAGCCCATATTCGGCATGGGGAAGGTGCGCGCTTGCGCTGCAGCTTCTTGCTTTTCACATCTGCAGATTGCTGTCATCATCAAGGGACCCTCAAATCGTGAATCCTGACCAAGGTCTGGCGTGTGTGTTCACGCTCATGATGTACGTCCATCAGCAACAGAAGTGGTCAAAAATCTACACTGGAAACCAAACATTTCTACAGCCCAGGCCAAGGTACTGGAGAAGTTTTTTGTTGTCTCAGACGTGGGCGAGCATATTCAACATTATTTCCTGTGATCCCCGCACCTTTACATTGCTACTTCGATGGGGGAGGCGCGCGCACCCACGTTGCATTTTTTTGTGCATCACATGCGCAGAGTGTTCGATTGGCCACGCAACTGAGCAATCTCTGGTGTTTGCACGGTACTCTTGTTTCACAGAGTGTGTGGCAATATTCACCTCCGGAAGCACTTGGTGTTATGTGGTGTGACGTCCGCAGCTTCACACTGCTACTGAAGCGAGACCGCGAACTCAGGCCTCGCTGAAGATGATGCTGCGAGGTTTTGTTGTTTGTGCTATCAGCAGTGCACCGGTTTGGCCAGACAGTGCTGCCCCCCCCCCTTTCTGTGCCCCGTCGCTGGACGCTGCCTTCATGCTCCATGATTGCGAGGAGAGCTGCTGGAAGCTTTTACATCTCGGCTGCTCTGCCCCCCCACATTAGCATAACCTGACAGGGGTTGGCTTAGGTTTTCAAAGGACAATCAGGATTGGCGTCGGTTCAAGGAAGCTTAGGATCTCAATGTCGCCATACCTCATTTGTGACCATGTTTTCTTGCCGCGCTGCATCCCGCAGGCGAGCGTCAGCTGGCATGCGGACAGCTGCTTGGAGGACTACAGGTGAACAAGCACCCATATGCCATCTACCTGCTTGACCAAATGAGCTCTCTGTGTCAGCCAGACCTTGGAAGCAGGAGTGGCGATGGTTGTGTGCTGAAGCCTGCCGTGTCACATGCTCAGCAATAGCGTACGACGACGGCAGGGGCGGTGGCGGCGGCGGCGGCGTCGTAGGCTACCTGCTGCGTCACGCTGCGCCCGCTGCTCATTTCTAGATGCAGCGATACGCTGCGCCCGCTGCTCATTTCTAGATGCAGCGATAATGGGAGCATGGTGCTGTGTGCCGCCAAGCGCTGCGGGGTTGCCCAGTCTGTGTAGCGCCACGGTGGTGCATATCTGAGCGGATATACTTCAATGCACAAGTACTTTGGGAGCATTGTTGGTGCTCTGCACACTGCTCTCCACACCCACGTGATCCGCATTTGCGACGCAAACCTGCAAAATACGTACCCCCCCCACCCTTCCCCCCCTATGCTGTTCATGCTGTCGCAGCACCATCGGCGTCTACCACGTCACCACGCCTCCAGTCACAACTTCAATGACAACTTCAAAAAACCGCAGCAGCAGCAGCGGCGGCGGCGGCGGCGCCGACTGGAAGGTCGCCGTCCGCTGCAGCGCTGAGCAACTGCCAGCATCCAGCGGCAGTGACGGCTCGACAGCTAGCCCTAAGCCTAGGGTTACTGCAAAGCCACCTAAGGCTGTGGCTAGCGCCAAGGCAGAGGGAGAGGAGGTGGTGACGCCGCCGCTTGTGGTGCCGCTGCGCTCAGGCGACGCGTACTTCATGCTGGACGACTTCAACCACTACCACGAGCACCTGGTGCTCGCCGGCGAGGTAAGTCAGTATGCAAATTGAAGTAGAGGATGCAAATTGAAGTATAGTATGTGATGCTGGACGACTTTAACCACTTCCACGAGCACCTGGTGCTCGCCGGCGAGGTTAGTTTGTATAGAAGTACGTGAGCTTGTATACAAGTTATGATAGAGCACTTGATGCTGGATGGCTTTAACTCATTGTATGCGCATCTGGCGCTGGCAGGCGAGTCAAGTACTGTAGGTGTACGTATGTATCAATATCTGATGCTGGGTGACCTCAGGCACTTCCACGAGCACCTGGTGCTGGCCGGCGAGGTCAGTCCGTGTGCACTTTTCGGTAGAAGCAGAGTTTTACCTCGTGCTGGACGACTTCAGCCACGTCCAGGAGCTCCTGGCACTCGCTGGCGAGGTAGCTAGGTGTATGTGCAAATCACATATCAGATGCTGGATGACCTCAAGCACTTCTGCGAGCACCTGGTGCTGGCCAGCAGGCAACAAGCACAATGTAGCTGTACTCCCGCTTCAATAATTTTTTGGAGCAGGTGTGCTCGCTGTCGTGGCAATTGGGTGTGCTTCATGTGCGTTTTGGTGGACGACATCACCCAGTTCCACGAGCCCTGGTGCTGGACGGCTAGGTGATCAAGTGCATTAGGATTAGGTGTAGCTAATTAGGGTTAGGTTTAGCTAACCCCAACCCATGCCGGCGCGAGTGCGCTGCAATTCTCCTGGCGTGCTCTGGGAAGTGGTTCGTAAATGTGGAGGGGTGCTGCTCTACTTTCTGTGCTTGGCATCGTCCATGAATGAAATCCTATTGCGCACGTCGTGCCCTCTTGTCAGCAATTTGACGCCTTCTTGTAACTGAGGCTCTTCTGCTATGAAGATCGCCTGCATGAAGCTTGTGCTCTTGAACTGAGACCCCACTGCATTGGAGCTGCTCTGCATTTCAGAAATGGAAGAACTCCGCAGGTTCGATTGTGAAGTGTTTGCATGATTTGACTCAGTGTCAACCTGTACATTTAAACAGACGACGATTTCCAGGGCGTCACTCTGTGATTTGTTCGCACTCGATGCGTAGCAAGCGTTTTCCTACAATCATCTGGCGATTTATGGCAAGTTGGCGTTTTCTTCAAGATGTTACTTGTGCTCACAAGCAGGCTGAGTTTGCAACTCTGTATGTAAACACGTTGGATTTCACAAATCACTGCTTTCTTTGTGTACGTCCGATACCCCCGTCTCTCCAGCCTTGCCGGCTCCTTCTCAACGCACAGACGCACCACGCCTTCATTGCACCATCACTCAACATGTTGCGCACAGGTTTGGTTGCATGTCCAAAAACTGCCAGCTCTTCATGTGTGATTCAGGCCTCAAAAGACTCAGAAATACATGGTTGTGCAAACCATTTTGATGCTGGGCACCGTCTCTGTGACCTGTAAGCACCAACAGTGCTGCATGGCAGGACACCCTGCCTCCCCCCTTGACAGCTCCCACTAACTCATTCCAGCTGCAAGGCCGCCTCCGCATCCCTTTCCTGACCTAACCTCAACCCCAACTTTTACCTCTTACCCCATTCCTAACCTGACCAAAACCCTAACATGAGGTTTGGTATGTAACCCCCATGTATGTATGTAACCCCCAATCCTAACGTAATCGAAACCCTGACCATTGAGGTTTTGCATGCGTTGATCGCTGCTGCCGCGACGCAGGACACCCTGCGGTACTCCAGCACGCACCGCGTCAGCGTGCGTGAGGGGAACACTTGGGCGCAGATCTCGGGTCGCTGCAGAGAGGTGGGTGCCTGCAATCATTGTAGCCCAGTTATGGGTCAAGTAGGGTTAGGGCTAGCGTTAAAGTAGAATTTGGGTTACAGTTAGGGTGAGGCTTACGATGTGGGCGCAGATCTCGGGGCGCTGCAGAGAGGTGCGTGCCCGCAATCGTTGTAGCCCAGTCATGGGTCAGGTAGGGTTAGAATTGACATCAAACGAGAATTATTAGGAATTGGGTGTGCGTGAGGGTCAGGGTTGCGCCTGGACGCCAGCAATCGTGGGCGCAGATCTTGGGGTGCTGCAGAGAGGTGCATGCCCGCAGCTGTAGCAGAGGGTCAGGTTAGGTGGGATGAGGATTGGCATTTAGACTACGCGGGCTCAACAATCGGGGGCGCTGCGGAGAGGCGGTGTGCCTGCACCTGCACCCGTAGCAGGCGCTCTGGCTGGGCGGGGTCAAGTCAGGTTTAGGGCAACAGCTAGGCTGGTGGTGGGGCTCAAATAAAGGTTAGGTTAGGGTCGAAGTTATGGACGGAGGTGCCTCTTACTGTATGTACAAAAACTGCTGTGAACAACACATGAAGGTAGGAATGGGCAACACACACATTCTTCTGTAGTACTGCACCTCAGTGTGCGCCTCATATTGTGCCGCCCTGCACACATGATCGCCAATGGCCAACAACCACGCCAGCAATTCCGGGAATGCAGTAACGTAACTCAGCGTTGTGAGCGCCTCAACCCTAACCCCAACACTAGGCAGCCGGCCTGAGCGCTGACAGCATGTACAAGGCAAAATGGCATGCTTGAAACGCTCGCATCGACATCATCACGCTTCAGAATATCGCGGCGCAAAAGCTGGCGGTTTCGACAGAAACGGAGGCAGGCAAGCGCGCCTCGGGAGGGCGTCGCAGAGAGTCGTGTGCGCCATGCCTCCCGAAGCGGTTGTTTTGTGATGCGCCAGCGCATCACTACAGAAGCGACCTGTCAACGAGGTAACAGCGCTCAGTGCCACGGGCTTCACGCTCCTGCCTCTTCCTCACAGCCGCCCTTGCGCTTCGCTCGTTGCACGCGCCGCACGCAGGTGCTGAGCGTCTCTGCCCCGACGGCGCCGGCGCTGCCGCTCGCGCAGCTGCGCGCGGAGCAGGCGCTGCAGACGGAACTGGAGGGCGAGTGGCTGTACCAGTTCTGGGCGCAGGGCCGGCGGCACGCGCGCCTGCACCCCTGGTGAGCATCCGACCTCGGAGTCGTAGCAGGTTTCAAGTTGTATTTCAAGCGCCTGCAGCTTCCATGTGGTTTATACTGTGGTGCGCAAGCGGGTGCTCGCGTCATCTTGTTCTAGGACACTCACAACACACCACTCAAGCTCCCATGTATGCTCGTTGCGCGAGCGGGCGCTCGCGTCATCACGTGCTAGAACACTGACGACGCGCCGCTCGAGCGGAGGGGCGTCGCTGTCGATCTCTTCACTGCACGCGGAATGACGACCGTCCAGCGCCTGCACGCTGCTCACCACCGTAGACTCACAAACAGCATTACACCATCGTTCAGCTGCTTCGGGTTGCAACGCGCGCTTTGAAGCGCCAGCGGCAGCGCGCAGTGCCGCGCAAAAAAATGGATGGCGCCGCAGCAGTGCTCTGTGTGCTCCCGCTCAACCGCCGCCCCTTGCGTGCATGCGCGTCTCAGATGAAGGCGGCCCATGGTTAGGATGGGGCTGTCCTTCAAGTGCTTAAACTTCATCGCATCGTGCGCTTTGAAGCACGACCACCAGCGCATGATGCCGCGCGAATGGAATGCGCCGGAGCAGTGCTCCACGCGCTACGTGCAGCACCGCTCAACCACCGCCCCGCGCGCGCCTGCGTGTCTCAGGTGGAGGCCGCCCATGAACGCCATGGGTAGAACTGGGCTGTCGTTCAAGTGCTTCAAGAAGTGTATTGCATCGTGCGCTTTAGAGCACAAACACCAGCGCATAATGCCGCGCAAGTTGACGGCGCCGCAGCAGCGCACCACGCCTACATGCAGCACCGGTCAACCAGTCATCTTTCGCGTGCGTGTGCGTCTCAGGTGGAGGCGGCCCATGAACGCCTTGGTGCGGTGGTGGCGCGAGCTGGAGCGTCGGTCGCACGCCGCGGTGACGCACCTGCTTTCGCCGCAGAGCGAGGTGAGCGTTGTTGCAAAAGCAAACTCGTGTTCGGCAGTGCTGAGGTGTAGATCAATGTAAAGTTGTTCCAAATCTCTTATACTGACTCGAACGCTAAAAAGCTTGCACACAGAAGTCTTTTTTTGCCTACTGTGGTTATGGTGGCACTGTTTGACTCGTGGCCAATGACTGCAGCAGCGGCGACCACGGTTATTGGTGGAAGGCACTTGCGGCTAACCATCCCTTGTCACCTAGAGCTCAACGATCTTTTTAATTCGTTTTTCATTCATACTGACAATTCGTACATTCTCGCCTCGTCCCCTGCAGTCCACGTGCAGTGCAGCAAACATGCTGCACAGTACTTGTGTCCTCTCTGCAGCGCAGGCGCATGCTGGTCTTGCGCATATGGACGTTCAGCAGCAGCGACGGACATGGCACGTACTCATGAGAGTTTCAAAGGCAGCCAGCTGTTCGGCGCCTGCACTCCGCCCGCCAGCGGGCTCCATGTAGTTCCCGGTTTCTACAGTCTTGAGTGCGTGCTACAATTAGCATCAGCAGGCGCTGTTTCAAATCGTTACCACGCCAGGGCGCTCAGCTAGCGCGCATGTGCAATGAAGACGCTTTACCGCTGCCTGCAGCCGGCGTCTCAAGCGGTAAGCCCACGCCAGGATATATCTTCACAGCACTTGGCGCAGCAGCGCTCCACTGCGTGTGACGTCGCGCTTGGAGGCCATCGCTGAAGGCACGGTCGCGCCTCGCGATGCAGACAATCCGCATGATTTACACAGCACAGCGGCCGCGATATCCACATCACCATGGCTTTCGACGCAGGGGGGGGAGCTGCCGCACACCGTGAAAGCGCTCGGAGGCACTGCCGCCACTGCTTCACGCAGCAAGCCCCCCGCCACTTGCTGCGCACCCCGCTCCGCTCCACTCAGCCGCACCCCATCATTATATGCTGCGCTCCGCCGCTGCTGATAGCGCTCTCCCTTATCGCAACATACACCGTTGTCATACCATCCGCCGCAGGGTGCGGAACTGCCGCGCGCCGTGGAGACGCTCGCGCGCTGCCTCGAGGCGCGCCGCCAGCAGCGCGCACGCTGGGCGGAGCGGCTCGCCGACGCCGCCTACCGCGCGCTGCCACCGGACGCTGCGCCGCTACGCCCGGGCCTGTGGGGCGGCGGTGGCGGCGGCGGCGGCGGCAGCGGCGGCGGCAGCGCAGCGCTGCCGTACGATTTGACGGGCACCGTCGCGAAGCTGCGCGAACGGTGAGCGGTCGATCTTGGTATTTTCAAGTAGTTTGTATGTTTGCCTTGGTGACACTGCCTGTTGAGCATTGCGCCAGTGCCCTCCTTTCACGTACGCTTCATTGCATGCTGCTGAAATACACTGCTCAGAGCCGCTAGCAGCTGTTCGCCCAGGTGTTGTCACTGCTACGCATCTCGGTGCCTGTGCGATACTAGTGCGACAACACCTGTGCCGTACAGGTACCGATGTGCATCGTACCAACAAGACCTCTGGGCACGCACACAGCGTACCCCTCAAACCCCTCACACAGACCCCACCTTAAAAAGGTAGGTGCTTTCGAAGACGATGACGAGACGTCATCTGTTCTATCACCATGTCGTGCAGGTATGCGGCGGCGCACAAGGCGGCGACGGGCGGCACGGCCGTGGCGACAAGCGCCAGGGCCCTGGTCGCCGGCGCCACTAGCAATTGGGCGGCGCTGCAGCAGGGCAAGGGCGGCCTGGCGGCGGCGTTGGCCGGCGCCGCGGCACACCGAGCGCAGCAGCAGGCGCCACAAACACAGAATGGTGGCGGTCCTGCTGCAAAGCAAGGGAAGCCGAAGGGGCTCAAACTAAAGAATGGTGTCGGCGTCAACAGCGGTAATGGTTATGCCAGCGGCACTAGCGGCGGCGGCCGTGGCGGCGACGGCAGCGGCGCAGGCCCTGGTGGACACAGCCTTGGAGGAACTGGCGTTGGCGGAAGGCCCGGCCATGCTGGTGGCAAACATGCCGTTGGGAAAGCCGGTGGCAAAGTCAAGAATGCCAACAAGCAGAAACGCGCAAAATGAACATTTCACAGCAAGCATACAGTATGCAGTATGCGATAAGTCATCAAGTATGTCAGCGTGTGCTATCTGCATCGGTGTGGTGACTGCGTGTGCGGCCAACAATGTAAGCTGGTGTGAATAAGCTGCTGTCAAGGACAACCTGCTGCAAATGAGATGCGTTTTTTGACTTGTGTATCACAGTGTGCCTGCATGCCATTGAAGACTTAACGCATTGCATCTTGGGGATATTTCTGACCCCCAAGATTGCACTTGACGGTGAATCTACAAGTGCTGGAATGTCACACCAAAAGACAGATGGTTTCACAGCAAATCAAGGTCTGACGCGACAATTGCCAGCCCCGCTTCAGTAGTTGAGTAAAGTGGCCCAGGTACAGCACCTTGCCGGCCTTGCCTGTCAGTCATCACTGCGTCAATGATGTGGGTGGTGTGGGACCCAGAACGATGTTCAACTTCAACTGGCGAGTCCTGTCGCTTGAACTTCACTGGATTGCGTTGACCTTGACGCTCATTTTGACGCGATGAACCAGCTAGACGAAGCTGATGCCGCTGCCGCCTCTGGCGGAGACAGCGGCGGCGCTGTGATGAGAGGCCGACGCACCGCAAACAAGCCTGCAGTCAAGAAGCGAGCCCCTAAGCGCAAGAAAGATACCAGCAGCAGCAGCCCGGCAGTCGTCTACCATGCCACCCCCGGGCAGATGCCGCCTTCGGTCGTGCCGAACATGTTGGACCTCCTAAGTGTGATGGATTTGTGTGGTCTGGGGCGTGTCAGCAGGTAAGCAGAGCAGCAATGCCGTCATTTCAGGTCTGTCAATCAGAGACCAGATCCTGACCCTCGGATTAGTTTGCCTGATCACGACACATCATGTGCCGTCCACATTCAAAGAGGAAAAGGTGATTGGCGATGCGGTGTTGAAGCTGGCATGTTCGCGCTGCAGCACAACTCATTGTGGGCCGCGCTTGCCGCGCTAGTCTGATGTCCGCTCCCCTCAAAATCGCTCAGAATTGATCTGAGTCGCCCATGCTGATTGCAGCATGCCCCATGTCTGCTGCAGCATGTTGGGCTTGACCTGGTCACAAGACGCTGGGATGATCGACTTTTGCCAAGTCCCCCAGCGTCAACTTTCAAATCTTGCTCACAACAATCTATCGAAGGCAAGGCACTGTTCACGCCCCAGTACAGTCAGTTCGAGTTCGTCGCCACGTGTATAGGCAAGCCTTGTGCTCGCAGCCATTGTGCAAATTTCCATGCGTGGGGATAGATCTTTCTCTTCCCTGGCTGCAGCCATTTCTGTGCCTTATTTGGCAACACAGCTTTCGGCACTACTACGTTCACCGATTTCGTGCTGTGCTCCCAGCACACGGCGCCCACGGGCGCTGCGAACGCCAGCACGCGCGCCAAGCGACGACCCTATCTGACGCCCGACTGCCGCCGCACATCATCATACACTCACCGTCACACACCCCACGCCATAACTGCCGGCCCTCCGCGCCAGGGCCTGGCGCACGGAGAGCCAGCGCGAGTGCCACTATGCGCGCCGCGCGACGCCCGCCGCGCTCGACCCCTACGCCTTCTACGCACAAGACGAAGAGACGGGCGAGCGCACGGAGGAAGTCCCCTTCACAGAGCTCGGGGAGGCGCGGCTGGCGGGGCTGATTGAGGCGTGCGGAGCTTGGAGGGTGGTGGTGGCGCTGGCGTCGCGGCGCTGCGTGGGGTGCGGCGCGCGGACGGGGTGGTTCAGCTACTGCGCGTGCGCGCGCACGTGCGCCGCGTGCTTCCGCGCGCCCGCGGCGAAGCTGGGCAGCTTGAGCTACGCCAAGGTGCGTGCGCGTGTGGTGTGCGCATGCGCGCGCGGCAGCGACGTGGGTACCTATGTAATGAGGTTTTTGCGCTGCGTCGCGTGCGGCGTGCGCACGGGGTGGATCAGCTACTGCGCGTGTGCGCGCACGTGCGCCGCGTGCTTCCGCGCGCCCACGGCCAAGCTGTGCAGCGTGAGCTACACCAAGGTGAGTTGGGTTCGTGTGCGCATGCGCGCGCAGCGGCATGAGGGTAGGTATGTCATGAGGTATTTGGCGCTGCGTCGGGTGTGCCGTGTGCTTCCGCCGCCCCGCGGCGAAGCTGTGCAGCGTGAGCTACGCCAAGGTGCGCGCGCGTGTGTGGTCGTGTGGTGCGCAGCAAGAGCGCCACGCAAAGGCATGTGCCTATGCGTGGCGTCAGGAGGCGACGTGGCAACTGACGGTTTTCGTCGCACGGACGAAGTCGTGCCAAGGTGTGGGCTCGTCACTAGGCTCCATCCACATTCAGATACCGTTTAAACCACATTCAGCGAGCCATCATGTTGTGAGTGATGAGCTTCGTTGAGAGCAATCCCTAATCGCAACACTGGTTATGACATATGCTGTTTGTGCTGTTTCTGGGGTTTGGGCACAGTGCATGTTGCTGACTCCCCACTCCATCCCCCCATCTGCACCAACAACCGCTCCGTGTAACTGATACCGCCCATCTTGCCCAGATGCCTGCGAGCACTTTGCGAACGCAGCCATCCTCACCACTTGCGCTCTTGCCGTAACACACGCTATACATGCGCAGGCGCACTTCCTGCTCAGCGCCAGCCAGGAGGCGGAGCTCGTGACGCTCGTCGTGCCGGAGGCCGCGGAGTCCGGCTGCGTGGCGAACCGCAAGGCGTCGCTGCCCATCACGCACCTGGGGCGCGCGCGCGACAGTGCCATCAGGCGCTTCGGCTCCGAGGAGGTGACTGCCATGTTGTTCAAGTGAACTGGCAACTACAGTTGCAATTGTGGTCCCGAGGGCATCATGCACCTCTCGCGCGCCAGCGCCATCGATCGATTCGGTTCTGAGGAGGTGACTCTGGTGTGTTGAAATTGCCAATTGTTGTGTTGAAATTGATCCGAGCATACTGTGTGCCTACGACATACATCCGTTGGATAGCATAGTACGGCGACTCTTGAACACGTGTCGTAGATGGCTGCATTGCGCAGCACGCTGCATGTTGGAAGGACAAAGTAAGTGCGCTGGCTTTGCATCAGGCGCTTCGGCTCCGAGGATGTGACTTCTATGTTGGTCAAGTTGACTTACAATTGCAGTTGCAGTAATGGTCCAGAGGGCATTAGGCACCCCGCGCGCGCCATCGCCATCAAGCGCTTCAGCTCCAAGGATGTGACTTCTATAGAGTTGGATTTGTGTCCTAGAAGTCAATTTAATCCAGAACGGAAAACTTTTGTGTTCAGTCTGCAGCGATGAGGGGGAATATACTGAAGTATGCGATTGGTCGGAGTGTACTGTTCACGCCTGAAGTGCGTCCGTTTTCCCTGAAGTGCGTCCGCTGCATCGTCTGCCCACGCGAAGGTTGCTTCACTGCTGAGCGCTGCTGCCGTGTCCGCCGCACCGGTGCCCTCTCCTGCAGGCGTTCGACGCGGAGATGACGAGGCGCAGGTCCAAGGCGCAGGACGGTCACGACGCGCGCTACAGGGCTGCGCAGGTGGCGACGACGGAAGCGCGTGCCAGGGGCGACGCCTCGGCAGTCATCAAGTCCCCTTCGTCGCCGCGCATTCTGGGTGAGCATCGCTACGTCCTGCACAGACATTTGGCCCCCTTCATCCTTTGAAATCGGTGGTTTTCTGGGGGCTTGGGTGGGGCAGTTCCGCAGCCAGGGCAGTGTGAGCAAGTACCTCGCGAGTGCGCTGGTGCCTCACACCCGCCAGCTCTCCACCAGACCCCCCCTGGGCACTTGGCCGACACTGACTTGGGGCCACGGTTCCCGGACTCCTTCAGAGTTGCAATTGTTGCTCGGCACCCCTGCGGGGCACTCTGGAGCACCGCAGATGCCCCCACTAGTAACGCAAACGGCGGACGGTCGATGGCGTGCCCGATGTGCCCATCTTGCGCAGGCAGGACGCGCAGTGAATCTGGAGCTCGAGAAAAGGTCCCTGAAATGCCGGTCATGTAACTGACAAAATGACAGTCAGTTGAGAAATGTGGCTGTTTTTTTTAGTGGCAGCGCTCATCAAGGGTTTCCGCGCTCGGCCGCCCGAGATGCCCGGACAGCAGACCGCCCGCCTTATACTTCTAAAGGCGATGTTGCATCACGGTTCAGCCGCGGGCGGCAAATGATGTGCCTGTGTCAGCTCAATAGACTCACACCTTCCATCGTGCACGTACAGTGCGCTGCTGACTGACTGATCGCATGCACATGCACGCGTACACCGCAACCGACGCACGCTCAAGCAGTCCAGAAGGAACGCGATATGAGAACCCCCCTCCCCCGCGCCGTCCCGCTGCATCAAACTCACCACATCGCTGCAAGATGCCTAGCTCCTTCGTTTGTTGCGCGCTGCTAGCGCTGCCTCTATGACATCCCATCCGCTGCCTGCTCACGTCTCGGTTTGCGACAAAGTTTGCTGAGCACTGCGGCTCCACATGTGGCCCCCTCCCTGCTGTTCAGCTCCATGTGCGCGCTCAAGCAGTCCACCAGACGACGCAATATGCGAACCCCTCCCCCCCGCAGTCTCGCGGCATCGCGCACTCACCACCCCCCGGCGCGTGCCGCGCGCCTCGTGCCGCTGCCTACCTACACACCCCGCAGGCCTGGCCAACGAGACCAACTACGTCGGCGCCAACCAGGCGAGCGGCCACGTGTACGGCGCCAAGTACGGCCACGTCTTCGTCTCCGACGACGCCGACGAGGTGCGCGAGCGGCTCAGCGAGCTGCCGCCGCGGCTCAGCCAGTCCGCCGCCGTGCCGCCCGCGCTGCGCCCCGCCGCGTACTACCTGGACATGCAGCCGCTGCACGTGCTCGGCGTACTATTCGGCATTGAGATCGTCCAGGGGGACTACTGAGCGCTGCCGCCGCGGCTCAGCCAGTCCGCCGCCGTGCCGCCCGCGCTGCGCCCCGCCGCGCACTACCTGGACGCGCCGCCGCTGCACGTCCTCGGCATACTGTTCGGCATGGAGATCGTCCACGGGGACTATTGAGCGCTGATGATTCCTCCGGGGGGGGGGGGGGGGGGGGGGGCACGTAGCCATGCTCAGTGGCACGGGCGGTCCCTAGGTGCGCCGCCCCCCCCCGCACGTCATGATCCTCGGCTTGCTTTTTGGCATGGGCCATGTGCGCAGCAGCCTGAAGTTCCGGTGTGACGTACGCGACGGCATTTTCCGGTGCGCGTGCGGAGGCGCTGCGCGCGGCACCCGTGCTGAGCGCTGGGGTGGGGCAGTGATGACAGCAGCGCTCCGCGCGCGTGCGGCGCGCAGATCGTGACCTGGCGCCCCCGGGGCCCCAACGCATGCGCGACTGTTCTGCGACAGGCCGATCATTTTGCAAGTTGAAGTTTGGAGTATCAAGAGAACGCGGGGAGGGGGCACCAGAGATGGCAGTGTAGGTGGCAGCTGCAGCTGCACAGCGCCTTGACTTGCGGTCACTGTCGAGGGGGGTCTGACACACTGCAAACTATCACCGCATTGCACCACAAAACCCAGCAAGCGATGACCGAACAGGAGCCTCGATTGAATGGGCAGGCAGTGTGCAAGAGCGGGGGAGGGGGGGGGGGATCAGCAGCGCGACATGCACGGCAAAAAAAGAACCAGCACGGTGTCGCACGAGAATTGTTGCTGGAGCACGCAGCACTGGCACAGCAGCCAGAAGTTATGTATGTGAGGAGCTGCTGCCGTTCTGAATCACCCGCGTAGTCCAGCTGCATGCTGATGACCGCCTCCCGCACTGCCAGGCATCGGTCACTGGCAGGGCATCAAGCAAATGAGCCTGCAGCTGCCTGGGATGTCCATACAGGGGTGGACGTACGTTGATACTAAGCTATGTATGTACTGCCATTTGGTCATAATACGTGCTCGCATTGTGTCCATGCAAGGGGGGAGGAGAGTGGAACCGAGGCAAGCACGCCAGTGTGTAGGCTGCATACTGAGCGCGCCATGTTGCAAGGTGCAAGCATTCGATGAGAGGGGTGGTCCATACAATGCAGTTTTTTGATAATCATGCACGGCGATGATGGTCCTTGTGAACTGGCAGCGCTTGAGGGACATTTTGTGAACCTGTCTTGACGTGAACGCTTGAGGACGTTGTGTGAACCTGGCTTGAGGTGAAGTGAGCGCTTGGCTGGATGGCACAGTTGCTCGGTGGTGAGAGATCTACGTTTTTGTTGGTGGCGTTTTGCACATGGATGTCAACACGCATGTCCCGGAACTGGTGTGTGCGGACCCACTGGAGCTGCACCGCATGCGTTAAGCCATGACGTCCAGGTGATCTTCAAAAAAAGGTCTGCAGCGTTTCCGGGCAACGGGATGGCGACTGTAAGGGGGGGGAGATGCCGTATGGCGATGTCGTCCAGAAGTGATCAGCAATGCGCATTGAGACACTTGCATCCCCAAGAAACGTGAAGTTTCTGGCTGGGCATCCACTGGGCTTTCATGCCCTGAGCGAGATTTAAGAGAAAGTACATGTGTGCATGCACGTAAAGCAGCATTTTAACGTAGGGATTTTTCAAATACATGGAGCATGTGTGTGTTGCTGTCCTGCAAGTGTCAGTGCAGAGGTCTCGTGAACTTTCCGAGTCGCGACTTTTTGTAACTGTCGGTTGCGATCGCTTGAGCTTTGGGCACAGAAGAAGCACCACAGGCGACCGCCGGCAAACATGCATAAATTAACGGCGATGGAGGCGCAAAGGGTGATGGCAGTGATGGACGATGCGCTCAACAAGCTGACGCTATTGTCTTATGTCCCCATCAAGCCACGACAGGAGCTGCTAGATGCACTGGCGCAAGCTGGAGCAAATCCTGCCAAGGCATGCCTGCAGACCCAGGTGCGCTTGCTCGAGTTTGTCTGGAACTCCACTACGGGAAGGACGCGGCAATGTAACTGCACGACCCGAAGCTGACGTACAGAAGATGTGGAGTTTCAAAATCTGCCTGTAGCGATGGGTACAGCCATCGCACGTTGCAGCAATGAATAACAAAGGCCAAAGTTCAAAGCAAGACTCATGCATTTATGTTTCATGCCACTTCAGTGGTGTCGGCAGCAACAGGCGGCATTGTAATTTGGGCGGGCAACGGCGAAAGCTTCTCACCATTTAGTACAGGTGTTGTAACCTTGAAACGAAGCTGCTGTGCAGTAACGTGCAAAGCTGCCCTTGGCCACTGACGGCGTCGTGGCTTGATGCAGCAGCAAAAACCTTCAAGAAGCTGGTGCTCCCCTCACAAGATGTGAATGCAACGGTGCACCACGACGGTGGCTGGCCATGAAAGTTTGCCAGCGCACTCTATCTCTCGTTGCAAGTGCAGATTGCGGGCATACACCACACATTTTCCATCCTATATGGGCCGGGGCGTATGGGGCCTGCGTTGAACACATTATGTGGGGGGGGAGCGCCATGTTACTCGGCTCATTAGTGCTGGAAGGCGTCAAGCCCTCCTTCGCTGTTCCATCAGTCATAGAAGTACCTGTGTACTTCTAGTATGATCTAAAATAGCTCTGAAATACACAAGCAGCTCTGGAAATTTGAAGGAGTTGATTGCATTGTAGAGTGCGTGCGGCAGGACGGTGCAGCCACCGGCTTCTGTTACCAATGTGACATACTTTCGGTGGTGCCGATGAACAGGAGAGCAACAGAGACTCCGCATCCTGTAGCTCGGACAGTGGTGGGGCGACCTCAGTCGTGCTCGCTGTGTCAAACAGATGAAGCGATTGAGTAGTCTAGAATTTGTGTGGGGTGGGTGACGCTCTTGCGGGGCTCTGACGCGACGTAGCGCACCAACGGGCTTGCAGCCTGGGGCCCGGGTACTGCTGTACGTCACTTGCGGTTCGGTGTGCCGTGACACACTACCACTGAGGTGCCTGAACAGGGTGTGTATACAATTCAATCAGATTGGCCACATGAGGAGTGTGTGCACATTCTTGTGCATGTGCAAATGACGAGGCACAAATAAGCCTCCAGAAGTCAGAGCCGACACAGGCACTTTCTTGGCGTGTGAGATAAGCGGCCACTCCCTGTGGCAGGTCTCTAGCCACAGGGGGGCATTATTTAAAGTTGCACGCAATTAGTGCAGCCGACATCAATCAGCACGTGCCAGCGTTGCGAGTATGCATAAAAGAAAGGACGACCGCATATAATTGAGTAGGTGGACCTTGTTTCGTGCGTGCAGTAATTTGGGTCACCCGCCGTTGGCACTGTCAGGAAGCGCACACGACAGCGGGTTGACTGCATCACGCTTGATGGCAGATCATGTCATGATGGACAAGTACTTGGTTGTCGTTACGACACTTTCAGACTGTCATACGACATGTAGATTCCGTACAGCTAGATGCCAATCATCTGGGCTTTTTCGCGCCCTGAGCGAGAATTAATAAAAAGTGCACTGGGATCCCAGCAGCGGGCTGGGTTCAGCCGACGTGGCAAACACGGCGAAATGCGTGTCGCGATCCGCCATTTGAGGTCGGCTGTCGCCCCGATCCACACACCGCGCTTGCCTCACCGCGAGTGCACAGCAGCGGCGGGAGCAGTATTGTTTTTTGTTTTTGGACGACCAGCGCCGCAGAGACAGTAGATCTCAGGCGGACCGCCGTCGCACTACTGTGGACTACCCAGCTCAGGTGAACACCACGGTGATACGTGGCCTGCGGACGCCGCGCCATTTTGCAGGCTGCAGGCGCCGTCACGACTCAGCGTGAGAGCGGCATGAATTTGAGCATGTGAAACTCTGCTTGACGTAGTCGCTGACGGAGATCAGGGGGTATGTATAGTGGCTGCGCCTTCTCAACCCCTGGCTCCCCCCTCCTGTCGCTCGCGCGCGCGCGCGCAGTGGCGGCTGGAGCAGAGCGCGGCCAAAGCGGGGGCGCTGAGCGCTGGGGACGTGAGGGGGACTGGCATGCGGCCGTCAGCGGGGCCAGGCGACAACGGCGATAATCCAGGTAGACATTGTGTATGTACATTATGTGCGGATGTGCAAGCTTCAAGTCTGAAGATGTCAGAGCTTTGAAGTATGTATATATACATTGAAGTACATCAAGAGGAAGTGATACGTGTGATCCAGGCAAGACCTGCCCATGCAACGACAGTAGGTCTCAAGTACGGGGGACGCCAGGGGGAGCGCTATGCGGCCGTCAGTGGGGGCAGGCGACGGCGGCGATAATCCAGGTAATGAGTACATCATGTACTTCGAGGTATGCTCGGATGTGCAAATTTCAAGTCTGACGCATGTAAGAACTTCGAAGCATGTACTTTGAGGCACAGTAGAACGTGTGATCCAGCCAAGACTTGCTCATTGTATGACAGTAGGTCCCAAGCGCAGGGGACGGCAGGGGGAGCGCGATGCGGCCGTCGGCGGGGCCAGGCGACGCCGGCGATAATCCAGGCAGTGATTAAATTGTGTATGCTCGGGGTGTGCAAACATCAAGTGTCTGAAGTATGTGATAACTTCCCAGCATGTACTTTGTGAGGTACATCAAGAAGTGAAACGTGTGATCCAGGCAAGCCTTACCCATTCGACGACAGTAAGTAGGTCCCAGGCGCGGGGGGCGGCAGGGGGAGCGCCATGCGGCCGTCGGCGGGGCCAGGCGGCGGCGGCGATAATCCAGGTTCTGATCATCTGAATTACGTATGCTCGGATGTCCGAATTTCAAGTCTGAAGATGTCAAACTTTGAGGAATGTATACTTTGAAGTACATCAAGAAGCGATACATATGACCCAGGCAAGACTTGCCCATTTTACGACAGTAGGTCCCAGGCGCAGGGGGAGCGCCATGCGGCCGTCAGCGGGCCCAAGCGGCGGAGGCGATCATCCAGGTAGTAGCGACATGTGCGAGTACACCATGTATGCTCGAATGTGCAAACTTCAGGTCTGAAGTAAGTGTAAACTTCGATAATCCAGGTACCCATGGCGCGAGGATGCGACGCCCGGGCTGGGTTAGGGTTGAGGTTAGGAGAATTAGGGTTTGGGCTAGGAATTAGGGTTAAGACTGGGGTTAGAATTAGGGCAAGGATGCAACGCCCAGGCTGGTTGTTGCGTACGGGTCATGTCCCGAGGGTTAGGGTTAGGGTTAGGGTTAGGGTTAGGGTTAGGATAAGGATTAGGGTTAGGGTTAGGGTTAGGGTCCAGGAAAGAGTTGGGGTCAACCTAAGCTTACAGTAAGAGCAGCGGTCCGCATGCATCACCTGGAGCACCAATGCAATACGTCATGCATGTAATGCGCAACACTGAAGCACGGTGCTTCAGAGTGTCAGACAGAGGAAGCTGACTTTTACAGTGTTGTGCCTGACCTGCTGCAGAGGGTGATGGCGAGCAGCTGGAGCAGGTGTACGCCAGCACGCGCGCGCTGTGCCGCAGCCTCAAACAGAATGCCGCCGCGGCCGAGGTGCGTCAACTGTACAAGTTGAAGTATGCTTACGCAAGCTGGTTTTTAGGCAATCCGCAGCCTCAAGCAGAACCCTGCCGCGGCTGAGGTGTGTCATCTGCACAATTTGCAGCTTGCTTTTGCAAGCTGGCTTTAGGCAATCATGCTTAGACTTTCGGACTCACTGAGCATGACTTCCTATTCACCGTGCAGACGCGTGCGCGCGTGCGCTGTAGCGCAATAACATGGGGCACTGACTCACTGAGCGCGACTCAAGACTGATACTTGACTCATGAATCGCTCTTTGCCGCGCAGATCATCTACGCGCTGCAGCGCGAGCGTGACCCGCCGATGCTGTACCTCAAGCAGCGCCTCGGTGACCTGACGACCATCATGCACCGCCGCATCAGCACGACCGTCGAGGCAAGTCACCACGCTGAGCACTGTTGGCACTGCCGCGGTACGTCGTGTGACTTGATGTTTGCTGGCTCGAACGCGAGCCTGGACAGGCGATGCCAATGGCATGCGCCAACGCGGCAGCACGACCGTCGAGGCAAGTCGTTGTGCTGAGCATCATTGCCACTGCCGCCGGCTCAGGCCGCGGCCGGTCGCGTCATTTGATGTTAGCTGGCTTGAATGCAAGCCTGAACAGGCGCCGGCGCAACAGCACGGGCGTCGAGGCGAGCTGCAATGCTGAGCACTGGGCACACTGCAATGAGTGGCTGTTGTTGCTGTTTTTTGGCACTGGGCACATTGCGACAAGCGCCGCTCCTGTTGGTGCTGAACACTGGGCAAGCAGCAGTGAGTGCCGTCGTTGCTGTTGCCGTCGCTGCCGGCTTGCAGCACCGTATGCTGAGTGCTTGGACTTTTGCTGGCTCTACTAATGCGAGTCTGAGCTGGTGCTGCACAAGCAACGCGCAACATGCACACGGACCCAGCGACCAGAGGCGGACATCTGATGCTGCCATGGCCACTTGCACGGCAATTCGCCGCGATACAGTGTGCTGCAGTGCAGCCGTGATTCTTGCCCTACCTGTAATCCAGCGTAACGCTGAGCATAACTACCTGCCCCTACGGAGCCCTACCCCTACCCGCTGACGGTTATGCTGACCCTGACCCTGACCCTACAATCGCAGGCTGGTTCAGCCGAGCTCGCTCCGCCCTTGCTCTCGCCGTGTTCCATATGCTGCAATGCTGCTGTGCATTTTTGCCCTCACCGTAATCCAGCGTAAAGCTGAGCGTACCCACCTGCGCTCACAGGGCCCTACCCCTCCCCCCTGACGGCTGCGCAAACCCTAACCCTACAACCGTAGCTGAGCGTTGCTGCTCACCCCTCTCTCGCCCTCGCCGCTCAGGGGGAAGGCGCGGTCAAGGTGCCTAACCCTAACCCTAACCCCAAGGCTCGTCCCCTAAACCTGACGGTCACGCTGAACCTGACCCTAACCCTAACCCCAAGTCCCATCCCTTGATTCTAATGATTACGCTTACCTTGAATAAACCCTTAAACCGCATGTCTATTCAGCTGAACTCGCTCCGCCTTGCTCTCGCCGCCATCCCTCCCCCCTGACGGTTACGCTAACCCTGACCCTACAACCGTAGCTGAGCGAGCGGCAACGCTAACCCTACCCCCTGACGGTATCGCTGACCCTAACCCTACAAGCGGGACGTTGGCCCAGCTGAGCATTGCGTCTCACCCCTCCCTCGCGCTCGCCGCTCAGGAGGACGGCGCGGTCAAGGTGCGGCTGCAGGGCCTGACGGAACGGGAGAAGGTGGCGGAGAGCGAACGCGACAGTCTGCAGCAGGTCGGTGTCACAGTTCAAAGTTGAAGTACGCTTCCGCTTCACCTGCCTCCGGCTGGCGGCACCCGTGCGTTGCATTGACTCTGCTTCAAGTGGCCACTCGCATTACTGCACCTCGAAGCAGTACGAGGCTCCGAGATGCGCACACGACTCGGCGCTGATCTCCTGTCCCCTGGTCACCGTAATGTTGACCGCTGGTGTACGCCAACAAGCTGGTGAGGCACAGCTGACCACATCGCCCCAGGCGCAGGCATGCCTCTTGTGTAGCTCAGTGCGCACTGTCAGGCGCTCATGCCCATCATTCATTCATGCATGCATGCACGTTTTTGCTGACACGCACCGTCTGCTGATGTCGGCCAACACCCCCCTCAGACGCTGGCGGCGGCGCGCACAGACCGCGACCGCGAGGTCAACGCCCTCGACGCCGCCATCAAGAAGCTCAGGTGCGTGCGCGCACGCTACGCGATGCGGTATGAGCGTGGCCACTGCACGTTCACCTTCACTTGTAACCTGTAACTGTCGCCTGTAACTGCCACGCATACAGCGTGGAGACTGCACGTTCACCTTCACCTGCACATGCGCGCGTGCGCCGGGGGGACGCGGACGGGCGTGGCCCCTGCGCGTTCACTTAAGTCACTTTCACCTGTGACTTCAACTGTAACTGTCACCTGCAACTGTCACGTGCAACTGTCGGCTGCGCCTGTCACGCCCCAGCCGCGTGAGCCCGACCCCACGCCTGCCGTGCACATGATGAACATGATAGCCCGCACTGCGGTCAACGTACGCCGCGAGTTTGCATCGGATAATACGCCGTACGTAGATGCTCTTGTAAAGTGGGCAGCACTTGAGCGAGCACTTCGATCGCCTGTGCGTTATTGCAGAAAGTGGCGTGCCCTGTGAAGAAGTGTGCGTGTAGTGCCCTGTAAACGGCACGGAAACCCTTTTCCACAAGAGATGAGCAGCGCAAATGTGGCATCACTTGCTGACGATGCCACAATGACGCTGTGCTGCTTGGCGCTTGCGCACGCAGGCTCGAGCTGCAGGAGTTCACCAGCGCCAACGCATCAGAGGCGGAGGTGAGACGTGCGCAAATCTACTGATCCACTGCATGTGGATCTACCTATTCAGCATGCCTGCGCAAGCCGCCAGCTGCTGGCTGGTGTTGGCCGATTGCAGAGCACGTTACTACGCCCCCTCGATGCATGGCACTGGCTACCACGCAAGTAGCCCCACCGACTTCATAGCTTTTCTAAAGGGAACTTCCCGGTTTTAGCAGCTCCAGATGCTCTGCCAACAAATAAACGAGCTTTATTTCATTGCGAGACAGCTTCACCTCCGCAGGACTTGCGCCTTCGATTGCCGTGCTGTCCATTTCGCTTATCGCTTCTCCACTCTGACTTGAGCGCTGCTTGGCTGACCCTAACCCTGCCCCTAAGGCGCTGCGCACAAAGCGGAGGCAACAGCATACCTACCCTCACCCTCACACCCTCCGTCACTTGGTGCCCTCACACTGGCAGTGTCGACCTTGAGCTGAGCTCTTGCGTCCTGACATGAAGGGCCGCGTCACTGGCAGGCTCCACCTCGTTGTGCTCTCACACTCACACCGCCGCTTCTGAGCTGAAGCTCTCGTGGGTCCTAATCCAAGGCGCCGCGCCGCTCGCAGGCACTGCGCAAGAAACAATGGCACGCACTCTCACTCTGCGCCTCTCGCAACTGTCACAATGACACTGTCGCTCGTGAGCTGAAACCACGTAGGTCCTCATTGAAAGTGCCGTGCGCTGCTTTCAGCCGCTGCGCAAGAAGCGACGGCGCGCACTCTGCGCCTCTTGCGACTGTCATATTGACGCTTGTTCTTCTAAACTGAAGCCACGTATGTCCTCACTTCAAAGTGCCGCGCACTGCTTACACTCTGCGTCATTTGTGATTGTCATACCATTGTCATACCGGCACAGTCGCTCGTAAGCCGCAATCACGTAAGTCCTCATCCAAAGTGCCGTGCTCGTAAGCTGACATCACACAAGTCCTCGTAACAGTTGCCGCGTCGCTGAGCGCTGCTAAGTGTGCAGGCACTGCGCAAGAAGGCGGAGGACGCTGTAGCGCACGCCAACGAGGACCACGGCAGGAAGATGAAGGCACTGCGCGACAAGTTAGACAGGTGCAAGTCGATCGTGAAAAGCTTCAAACATACGTGCTGTTTTGAATATGCTGCTAGTTGCATACTCTGGAAGGTACAAGTCGCCAGCATGCTATGCCAACGAGGACCACGGCAGGACGATGAAGACACTGCGCGACAAGTTAGAAAGGTAGGTAGGTAGGTTAGAAAGGTACCAAGTCGCTAGTGCGCCCTCATTAAGTATCAGTGCGGCTGCGATGAACTTCAAACGCACGCGCCATTTTGAACATAACGCTGGGTGTGTACTCGGAGTATATACCAAGGGACTTCATGTTGCGCAAGAAAGGTACTAGTTGCTAGTATATCACTGATTGAACATCACTACGCTCGCGCTAAGCTCAAACGTACATGCTACATACTACAAAGTATGCTATTTTGGTTGTGCTGCTATAGCTGTATACTCGAAGTATTTACCAAGTGACTTCATGTTGCGGTACTTGCAGTGCAGCAGTGATGTCATTTTCTCGGACAGGCTGGCAGCACACAAAGTGGAAGTTCCTCTAGGCTGAGTCTGCGAAAATTCTAAAGATGTCAGCGACTACAAAGAGCTTTTGTGTTGAGAGCAGCTAACCCCTCGGACACACATCAGTTCAAGTTCACGTGTCATAGTTGAAGTGAATCAGACGCAGAAGACATCCACTTCGCAATGTGAGGGTGCTTTTGAGGCCATTCTCATATCGCTGGCGGACACGCAAAGAAGCGTCGGACACCGATGAGACACTCATCCCATGGCTTTGGCACTACCCTGCAAAAGCTGCTGCAGAAAGAATGTAGAGTCCGGCGGCGGCAATGTAAATGACACAGCCAACGCTTCGTCGCCGAAGTAATTGAAATGGTCGACCGAGAACGATGACAGCTCAGGATCTTTTGTGACGCTGCCCACACACATTAGTAGTCTGACCACGGCGTTGCCGGCACTGTCGACTGTGCTTTTGCGCCGCAGCCTCACATGGTAATAGTCTGACCATGGTATTGCTGGCGCTATTGGTTGTGCTTTCGTGCCGCTGCAGCCTCGACAAGGACATTGCCGCGCTGCATGAGGCGCACCAGGAGGAGGAAGCACTGGCGCGAAAGAAAAAGATCAAAGCTGAAGGCGAGTGCGAGACCTCCTTGACTCAGAGTTGGGTGCATGTATGCACCCGCCCGTTTGCCCCCCATGGTACTGTTGACGCACCTCCCAGATGCTTGTTTTCCCACATACCCCCCCCCCTTTTGTCAGACCAACTGTGCTATCAATGGAGCTACCACTGTATAGCGCACTGAAGCATACGGGCGGCTTCAGTGCCCATGGTCACACCCTGTGGAATTGCGGTGTCCCTGCCCCCCCGAGTAATCCGTGCTTGATTCTAGGGTATGTGTTGCGCTTGTAAGAACGAACTTGGAACATGCACAGATAATGCACGCAGACGGTGACTTGCAGTCTCCGCTGAGAAACATGTTCTCATGGCAGCAACCGTGCGCGGGGGCACCACACCCTTACCCGGAGTTTAAACTCTGACTGTGCGCATGGAACACTGGTCGAGTGTGTGAATACATTTATGTGTGTGTATGTATAGAAGTACATGTATGTGTATACGTAAATATCAAGAATATAATATATTTATGTCTATGCTCGTGCATCAAGCTGCCGTCAGGTGCTTGAGGGGAGGGTTAGGACTAACCCTAACTCAGAGATAGCGTTAGGGTTCAGGTTGATGTTGCGAAGAGGGGTTGTAGTGTGTATTGGGTCTTGGGGTGACCACGCCCAAGGGCCACACCCCCGCGGATCAGCACATGTGCATCGACGCACTAAACGTGCCAGCTCCAAACCGTGACGCTACACCACGCTACCCCTCCCTTCCGTTTCCCGTGCCGCCACAAGCGAGCTCACCACCGTCGTTGGATTTAGTATACGGCTGGGTAGGCTGCACACTGCCAGACGCCACGGACATTTACCGCGCACCCCGTCGTGGCCAAGTAGAGTTGGGGCTAGGGTTTGGTAGGCTGAACACTGCAAGAGTGCATGGACGGTTACCGCGCGCTCCGCTCACCACCGCATTGCTGCACTGCCGCACGGGCTGCTCCCTTCCGGCCCTTGTCCCGCCGCAGGGGAGCTCGTTCCCGTTGTTGCCAACTAGGGGTGGGGCAAGGGCTTGGTAGGCTGCGCACTGCAAGGGCACGGACAATGACAGCACACTCCTCACAACCGCATTGCTGCACCGCTGCACGTGCTGTTCCCCCCCGGTCTTCATTCTGCCGCAGGCGAGCTCGCCGCCGTCGTGGCCAAGTACGACGACAGCATGATCAGCGGCACGGCGTCCATCGAGCGCCTGGAAAAGCTCATGAGTCAGGTCAGGACAGGGCTGACCCTAACATGTAACCTTAACCCTGACGCTACCCCAAAGACTCGCCCTGACACCAGGGAAGCAGCACCACATCATGTGCAGGAGACCGAGTTGCCTCCTGCGGTTCAACGGACGTCGGGGGCGGCGTAGGCTGTGGCGTGTGCGACAGCCGCACTGTCTGTCATCTCACCCCTAGCAAGGGTCGCAAATGCTGTGCGCAAGGGCATTGAGTGACGGTCGTGCGGAAGGCAACAGCCTGTTTATTGCTGCCACTAGAGACTCACATTTTTATATGGCACGCCCCCAGCGGGAAATTCCAAACCTGAATGTGCTCGGCGTGCATCCGGCGATAATTTCCACAGGCACAGTCAGTCTACTGGCGCGTAGCCGCGTGCTGCCATTGCACCATGGGATTGTGCCTGTACACACCTCGATTGAGGAGCGCCGGCTCTGCATGGTCAGCCCCCAATTGTGCCCAATATGCACACAGAACCTGTGCCACAGATGCTCCGCTTGCGGCCGGCGGCGATAGCCTCGTGGACCCTAAGAGTTCTAGCTGCTTCAAACTAGCCTTGCTACATGCGCACACCGCTCATTCCCGCCCGCTGCGCCACCGCAGGAAGCCAAGGAGCTGGCGGAGCTGAAGGAGCACTTCGACCGCGTGGACGCCAACGCGGCGCGCGCCGCCGCGGAGGACGCGTCGCTGGCAGCGATCAGCGGCCGCGTCGCGCGCGCCTACAGGGTACTGGACACCGCCGCTGCTACGATACAGGTGCGCGGTCACAACATGCTGATACCGTGACGCAGCCCTTGGACAGCTGCCGCGCCGTGCATCAGCTCACAACGCTCAGTGCCGTTGTTTGTGTGCGCCACAGAGTATGCAGTGCTGAAGAGCTGGCGCTCGGCGTTTTTTTTTTTTCTTCGTGTGCGCCACAGATTATGCAGTGCTGATTATCGACAAGCGGTTAACTTGCTTGTCCATCGTTGTAACACCATGTTCTTGTGAAGACAAAAACGACTCAGCCCTCCCTCTCAGCTCACATACAGTACCAGTTGCAGTTGCTGCACAGGATGCAAAATATGAAAGCACACGCGATACCCGGCCTCCCTTGAAGCCTTCGCGCACAAAATCCCACGAGTACCAGTGGTGCCCTCAACACGTTTTGCGCGCTTGGTGTTGTGACTGCGCAGGCGGCGTACCGGGGCAAGAGGGCTCGCGCGGAGGTGTCAAAGATGAAGAAGAAGGGCAAGAAGGGCAAGAAGGGCGGCAAGAAAAAGTAGTACCGGCCGTCGGGCTGTGCCAACGAATGTCATGTGAATGAACTTGCCAAATAATATTTTTCTGGCGTTGCATACACGTTGCGCAATGAGCGAAGCCGTTCAAAAGAGTCTTTTTGCTGCAACTTTGGATGCTGCCAATCGTTTTGGCAACAGCTCACGCACGCTGGGTCTTTTCACACGCATGTGAAAGTCATCAATCTGGAACCAACATGACTAGCGAGTTTTTCAGGACATTTGATTTTGAAGTCAACTGAAAACCAGAAATACCAACAAACCACAACAACAGATGACAACCCAAACAAACCCCTCCAAAACCCAACCCAACCTCCATCAAGCACCACAACGTTGCTGGCATGACCGCAACCCAGCCCCAGCTCTCCAACATGCATGTTGCATCCCACCGAATGGGAAATCTTGCACAACAAGTGCCTGCGCCTGAGGACATCTGGACAAATACATCCAACAAATTAAAGCCAGGAGCCATTTGGTGTGGTGAGAAGTGTGGTGTAGCTGAGTAAATGCTGAACAACTATGCATTGGGTGTGATGCACAGAGTTGAATCAGGTGTGGGCTGCAGGCGCGCCCTGAAACCTGCAATGGCAATCAGCCTTTGATCATTGATTCAACAGTTGGCCCGTTCGGTCTCAACTCGTGATCAACACAGAGGTAAAAAAATTCACGATGTGTGACGAGACGACAGAGCAAAATACGTTTTGCCCCCCCCGGGCCAGCTCGCCAACATCGAAAGGTGTGGCAGCGCCATGAAGTGGAGGGTGGGGGCTGCTTGTCTGGCGCGCTTAGCATGTTTCACCAGCCATGGTGCATCTAGCGCGCCGCAGCAGCACCTGCCACATTTCAGCTGCACATTTGGAGCCCCTTATCACACAGCACCAGCGGGCCAGAGGAGCCTTACGTTCAAGCTCGCGGCATCGGCAAGGACATGGAAAGCTTTGCAGTTCGCCTCTCAAGCAGCACGAGCAGCTACTTCCCTCCCCTCACGCCACCCAAGGATACTATCTTCGGGCCTTTCGGCACCGTTGATTGTCATACCAATTGCTCTTCGAGCTGATCCGTGGCTGAAGCAGAAGGAGTGGGGCTCATGCAGCTGTGCGCAGCTGCTGCAGACTACGCCTGCTCGGCCGTCGCCAGGGCTCGTGCCTTTTCCGCCATGTGCCGACCAACCTGCGCTTGAAGTTCGCCACCAAGGACACTATCCCGGGGCTTCACGGCACCCTGGATTGTTGACCCTACTCCTATGGAGTGTTGTTCGTGTGGCGGCAAACCGCAGCTTCTGCTGGCACCTCTGGCCCCGACTGCTGCATCGGCGACTGTGGACATCGGACCTGCGCTGCCTCCACCAGCACTTGCCGCCGTACACCGCATTTGCTGCCCCAGCACCTCACATCTGGACACTATCTTGGGACCTAGCGGTACCCTTGATTGTTGTTACACACACTCTTTCAGAGTCTTGTCCGTGGGGAGGGTCAGCGATGCGGCGACGGCGCAGGCAGGTGGCGGCTTCGCCTGCTTGGTGGCCTACGCCGACGCAGCGACCGAGTGTCAAGCCTGCTGCCTGCTGCGGCAAGATCATCAACGCGAACACCAACACCTGCAACCACACCGTCGAAGTCCGGAGCCTATCCGCCGCCGTCCCTGCCGCCGGCGATGGCGCACGCCTTCAACCCACAACCGACACAAGGACACTATCTTGGGGCCTCGCGGCACCCTTGATTGTTAGTCATACAACTCTGCGGAGTGTTATCCAAGGCATGTGGTTAGAGAGCGGCGCCTGTGCGCGGCGACGGGGCAGGCGGCCGCAGCTGCTTGGCAGGAGCGGCGCGGAGGAGCAGGAGCAGGAGCAGCAGGAGGAAGGAGTTCGCAGCAGGGGTTCCAGTGTGCGGCCGGGGACACCGGGGGGGGTAACACTAGCAATTAGAAGGGCGGGTTTTAGTAGATATGCTTGCTGGAGTGACAGCATCAGCCTTTGCAGCACCAGTGCCTGGCACTTAGTGATCCATGACCATTGTCCTCAGTTCTGGGCGCTGCTACCAGTAGCCCAGGCCTGCACAAAGCTGTTCACGGTTAGGACCATTTTGGCAGAGACACGGGAGGCCTCAAAGTGGGTTTTTGGTACGGGCATCATAGGTTCGAATCCTTTTACTCCAGTTGCCAAAGTGGTGAAATTGGTAGACACGCTGGGTCGTGTAGAGGCAGTAGCTTAGGCACTTTGGTGCAGCATGATAGTGGGGACCGATCGGGGTTTGGGTGGGGTTTGTTGGGGTTGGGTTGGACTCTTCGTAGCAACAGCATTGATACCCTTAGCACCAGTGCCTGGTGCCCAGTGATCATTTGCCTAGAGGCGTGATTCAGACGTGTCAGCATGGTCCTCAGTTCTGGGCGCTGTCAAAGGCGACCCAGGCCTGCATAAATCGTTTTCAAGACGGGACAAGTGTGCCTCACGGCTGGGCAACCCTAAGTAGGGTTTGGTTGTGGGGTGTTGGTGGTAGTGTGAAGAGGGGGAAGCCTGTTCGCGGTTGAGTCTCTCTTCGGAGAAGGAATGGTGCATTGAGTGCACATCCAAAGAGAGGGCTTTTCGCGCCCCTTGCGAAGCGAAATTAGTAAAAGTACTTACTACTACATCTTGCCCAAGCTCGTTAACGCCGAAAGGCGTGGCAGCGAATGCGGCTGGTTTGGTGGGTGGGCTGGGCTGCAGGGCTTGCAGGAGCTAGCACCAGCGGCCCCCAGGTGATGCCAGCGTGCGTAGCCCCTTCGAGAGAACTTCAAACGTGTGGTGGTGTCTCGGAAGCCCTGGCTGGCGTGCGGAGGAGGGACAGGGAGCGGCTTGGCGTGCTTGGAGAGCAAGCGGAGTCGGCTGCACGCCACGGCACCAACCACAAGTTACTAGCAGCGGTAAATGGCAATATCTTGTCAGGCTTGCAGCCTGCGGTGAGCCGTGACCTCGCTCATCAAGGAGGCGATGCTTTACTTAGTTATATAGCCTTTCTCTCTAGCGTCAGCGCCTGGCGCCCAGTGACTCCCTCTGCTTATCTCTATGATATCGGGGTTCACGTAGATAGCCACAATCTCCAGTTCAGGGCCCATCATGGTGACCTTGGCCTGCATGAAAACTTTGAGATGGAGTCTGCGTGGAGCTGGGTGGCCCTTAGAAGGGTCTGTCTGTGGGGGGAGAGTCTTGCAGCTTTGTTTGGTATCCCTGCTAGTGTGTGGGGGACAGTCGCTTGCGGATGCTTTGTTGGGGGTGATATGGGAGGCCCGGTGAACCACCGTCCCGCTCATCAAGGAGGCGATGCTTTGCTTAGTTATATAGCCTTTCTTTCTAGCGTCAGCGCCTGGCGCCCAGTGACTCCCTCTGCTTATCTTTATGATATCGGGGTTCACGTAGATAGCCACAATCTCCAGTTCAGGGCCCATTATGGTGACCTTGGCCTGCATGAAAACTTTGAGATGGAGTCTGCGTGGAGCTGGGTGGCCCTAAGACGGGTCTGTCTGTGGGGGGAGAGTCTTGCAGCTTTGTTTGGTATCCCTGCTAGTATGTGGGGGACAGTCGCTTGCGGGTGCTTTGTTGGGGGTGATGTGGGGGGCGGGGTGTGGCGTGCAAGCTTTGCATGCTACATCCAAGAGTGAGAACAAGGCGACACACCTACAACATGGCATTTCCACAGCCACAAGTGGAATATAATAAAAGTACATCAAGCCCACCTTGGGGCTGCTATAAATACAAGATCATAAGTACATGTGAGGTGAAAGCATGCACCTGTCGATGAGAGCGCATAACTTCATACACCCTACAGGAGATCGTCGGTTGAGCATGTCAGAATCAGTTGCAGCGAACAGTGACTTCAGGCGTGCTTCCACACGCCTATGCAGCTTCACTGAGCATGTGATGAATGGACGTTTGGGGCGCAACAAGTTGGAGTTGACCCAAAGTACATTTTTGTAGCAACGGCACAAGGGCATCGTCGTCTCGCAGACTGTTGCAGCGCACAGAGCCTGTTTTCTCGGGGGCAACTTTGACTCATCGTCTCACTCTGCGCCTGCAAAGCGCTGTGAGTGTTGGTACATATGTATACATGAATTCAGCGAGCGGTGCGCAACACCGTCGTCTAGACGCATGAATTTGGCAGACAGTGCGCGACTCCATCGCAACATGATTTCCAGCGGCACCATGACATTCGTGCGACCTTGTCGTGAAAAAGCACCATGTCGTCTAAGGTGTGGAGCAGTTGTACACGAGCACACAGATACACACGCATGCATGATTGAACAATGCCTTGTAAGCAGCAATAAGTGGAAATACCACTCCCATCAGCAGGGAGGTCAGGACAAGACGGCGATGATGTCAACATTACAACCGGCGATTGGGCACAGACAGCATCTTAAAGTTTGGCGAAGCCCCATAAACAAGCCACGGCACAAATGCAGCGGGCAGCAGACCATGCTGCGTCCCCGGCGGCATACAACTGGTAGAACATGAAGCACAAACATGGCAGCAGCTATGCACGCACTCCCCCCCCCCCCCCCCCCCCCCCCCTCCCCATGTGCGCTCTGGCTTTTTTTGACGTCAGCCGGCCGCGGCAGACGACGCTGGCGCAGAAGCAGCCGTCGATCTCACTACAAAACTACAAGTCATTCTTGAATTTGTGCAGCACCGCTCAGCCCACTGGCGCCGGCACTTGCAGCCTGATGTGTAGGGCAGAAGCTGCTGACTTTGCCCAGCACGAGGCATCTAAAGAGTGCCCCACCTCGTGCAACTCCCCCCCCCCCCCCCCCCCCGCCCCCAAGCCCCCCAGAATCCGAATCCAAAATATCGACAGGACGTCAGCCGCCTAGGCACAAACGTGCAAAACGCGTGCCCTCCTGCATCGGCCGCCGTGCGTGCGGCATCCACAGGAGTCAGAGTCCCAGTCAGAGTCACAAGCTGCCGTTGCCTCGCTACGGGCACATGACAGCGCTGCCATCAGCCCTGTGTTGACAGCAAGGCACTTTGCGGACTTCAACATTGCGAACTTCAGGATCCTCACTCCGCGCCGACTTCTGGTTCCGAGAGCTCCCCCTGCAGCAGCAGTGCGTGCGACAGGCAGCAGCAGCGTGGCAGAGCTCAGCACTCTTGTTGTGTCACCAGCTCAAGGGATCGACAGACCTCGACAGTACTAAAGTTGAACTCGCTGCATGTAATTTATGATGTATGGCGCATGCTCCTGCCTCCTTGGTTCCTCTGTGCGCCGCAGCGCATTGAAACGCGCCCCTTGTACTTCAAAGCTGACATACCTGGGGGCACGAGACTGCTTATGCCGCAGCACAGCCGGGCTGTCAGTAGCCGCGGCGTTGGTGGGCGACACCACCGGCTGCGCCTCCAGGATCGTCGCTTCTTGATCAAAATACCTCCATGCAACCTGAACTTCAAGTCAAGGACTTCGCGCATATCAATTTCAACTCTGACGCACCTGGCCGCGGGACTGCTTGCGCCACAACGCTGGCGGCATCTCCGCCGCCGCAGCGATCGTCGGCGACACCACCGGCTGCCCTTCTGGCGTGCGCTTGCGCGATATTGTGGAGACCGGGGCCGCGGGCGGCGGCGGCGCGGCCGCCTGCTGCTGCCGCTGCGGCTGCCGCTGAGCCTCTGCTGCAAAGCTGACGTGCTGCGCGCGCGCGCAGGGGGGAGCGCCCAGGTTGTATGCAAGTCAGAGTCAAAGTCAGCAGCTCGAACGGCGCATGCGGGCAGTTTTATAGTGTTCTGAGCCGAGATCGGCTAGGCTGATCGGCTTCGACTGAAACAGAACGCCGAAAAGCCGGCCGATGGCATCGGCTCACAACACTACAGTTCTCAGGGCACAGAGAGAAAGCGCCTGCGCTGCAGCACATATGTGCACGTCCGTACACACATCACTTGCGCAATCTGCGTGCATAGAGGGCTGCACATACGGTGGCAGGCGGCAGCACTGCGTGCGGCTGTTGCAGCCACAGCTGCCGCCATCAAGCCAATTGTGCAGCAATATTTGACGAGTTCCAGAGCCTCAGGCTGGCGGAGGCACTGAGCTCGGGACAATCCATCGTAAGGTGTGCAGTTGCGTAAAGAACGCATTGTGCCGCTCCACGCTACTGTAGGCCAATGATATAACTCCCAGCTGGAAACTGAGGCGCCGTGATCGATGGCGTTTTACTTAATGACGTGGCTGAGCAATGACTGACTCAGCAATGAGTCATTGAGTGAATGAGTCATTGAGTGACCGAAGACTTGCTGAGCAATGAGTCAACCTGAGAGGTGGCGCACTACTAACACTTTTGACTGCCTTGAGGTCTGCTCCCAAAAAACATGAGCAGTTTTTGCAACTCTTGACAGACAGAAAAAATGTCAACAACAATAGTTTCTGAATTATACTTGAAAAATAGTGTATGAAAAACAAATTAAAAGATCGTAGAGCTCTAGGTGACAAGGGATGGTAAGCCGCAAGTGCCTTCCACCAATAACTGTGGTCGCCGCTGCTGCAGTCATTGGCCACGAGTCAAACAGAGTATACAGTGAAGTACGTATATGCACTTGCTTAGACATTTGGATGCAATTGAAGTTTTTTAGGAAGATCGAAGCTTCTTTTGAACCTTTTGGATGGCTGGCTGTTCACGTCAATAACTCGCCCTGATAGGCAAAGGTGCACAGCGCCAGCAGTCATCTCTGTACTGAGCAATTTTGATGTACTTGTTGACGTCTGCAACTATACTGAAACGAAGTGCGGGTCTTGCAATTTCTCAACGATGACTCACCCCAACAGGCAGTGGTCATATATAACTCTGAAATCATACGCAATGTACATGTATACTTCATTGTGATAAGTGTATGTGACGCAATGTACCGGCGGTCTGCGGCGACAGAATCGTCTGAGAAGTTCAGGAAGTTTGTTCAAAAGAATTTTTGAAAGAGCATTGTATCGTTCACCAGCCATGTAGTCCATTGCTGCTACCAGGATGTCTCTGGTCGCAGAGTGTGGAGCACATGATTAAAGTGAAAACATTCCGCGTTGATGCTCTCTTCATGCGTTATATACAGAGCTGGCAGCCATTATGAAGCATTGGAAGCCGCTGGTGAAGATGCCTGGAAAGCAGAAGTTGTCACAAGGTGCAGACTGGAAGCCAGTGGCGGCAGCATGTGCCCGCGCAAATAATGTGGAGACGGAGCGGGTAGAGAACTGCTTTGAGTCAATCTACCACACATTTTCAAAGGACAAACACAGGTCCAAAGCAGAGGTGTTCATCCGCCTTGCGAAGGTGAAGGCACCTGATGAGCGAGTCGGTGTATTCGCCACATTCACCCTATACTACACTGACTCTCTGGTTGTCAGATTTAAATCTGCATGCTGTTTGAGAATGCAGAGCGGTCAGGGAGGAACGTCTCACCGCCTACGATCCCCTTCGCCATTCACTTTCATCCAAGTCTACAACCACAACGTCAGTGCGGTATAGGGTGAATGTTGCAAATAACCCGACTCGCTCGCCAGGTACCTTCACCTCTATGAGGTGGATAAATACATCTGCTTCAGACGTGTGTCTGTCCTTTGAGAATGTGTGGTAGATTGACTTTTAAAGCAGTTTTCCACCCGCTCCATCTCCACAATATTTGCGCGGCACATGCAGACCGTGCAGGTCTCTTGTGTCCGAATGACGACTCACCCTGACAGGCGATGGCGCGTCGCCCCAGTCGTCGCAATACATGGTAAAAGTATTCAAGTTTTACGCAGTGTACATGTGTACTTCATCGTGATAAGTGTATGTACTTCAATGCCGCAATAATATGATGGAAGCATTGACATCATATGCAGTGTACGGTATACCGGAGGTCTGCTGGTAGCGCAGGCCGTTCCAAATGACGACTCACCCTAATAGGCGAAGGTGCGTAGCCCCGGTCGTTGCAAAATATGATGGAAGCGCTGAAATCATGTGTAGTGTGCATGTACACTTCATCGTGATTAGTGCATGTACTTGGATGTACCAGCGGTCTGCTGCGACGGTAACGCAGGTCTTTCCGAATGCCGACTCACCCTAATAGGCGATGGCGCGTAGCCCCAGTCGTCGCAATACATGATAGAAGGATTAGAATCGAATGCAGTGTACATGCATATTCATCGTAATATGTGTATGGACTTCCATGTACCGGAGGTCTGCTGCGACGGTAGCGCAGGTCTTTCCGAATGACGACTCACCCTAATAGGTGATGGCGCGTAGCCCCAGTCGTCGCCGTCGTCCTCCGGCCTGCACAGCCCAGAGAAAAGTGTGAGGTAGGGGTGCATGTGAGGCAACTGGCTATCTGGTTTGAACAGAAAGTCTGACCAGATAGTGCGCAACCTTTTGTGGTACAGTTGGAGGTGCCCCCTGTCTCTAAAAAGGGAACAGACCCTTAGAGAGTGTGCAATAACAATACCCTTGGGATACGCACACGCAGTGCAGAGGGGAGACACTGGACCTGCCGCAGGCAGCCCGCAGGCGCCAGCGTAGGCGCCATGCCAGACCAGAACAACGAACAGTAGTATTACTGGGAGAATCAAGAAAAGTGTAACCGTGATGTAACGGCCATTCTCAACATGTTTTCACAAGTACATCAAATACAACATGCAACTGATGAGTGCTGAAACTGAAACAAACACCAGAATATGCGTGAGGTCCATACACAACAAGTACGTTTTTGCCAAGCGTTCACTCTTGAGCCTGTTGTGCCACTCTGCCTCTGCCGTCCCCTATTGTAGTAGAACGGAGGCGCACGCTGCCAGTGTGACGGCCGATGTCATGTTCCCTACCTATTGACAGAGGCGCGCGCTGCTGGTGTGACGACGATCCCAAGTTTTTACCTACCTATTTCTTGCTCTAAGCTTAAATACCCCCTTGCCCTTCTCAGTGAGGCCCGAGAGGCGCCGCAGTTCGAGAAGGCGAGCGTGTGCGATGACAGTGCATCGTTGAAGATGAACGCATGTCTGCTCATGCTTTGAAAAACGTGCCATTGACAATCTACGCATATCTGCGCATACTTCAAAGTGCGTGCTACCTCTGGTGCTGACGCGGAGCTCAGCCGTTGCCGTTGCCCACAAGACCAAGGCAGCGATACGACACAACCGAGAGCAGCAGCGCAGGCACTGATGCCCAAGCCACAAAGCATGACCTCAGTCACGCGAAGCGCTGACAAAATGTCAGCACACTTGCAGACCGAGGGCAGCGGGTGCACTGATGCCCAAGCCCCACAGCATGGCCTCAGGCACGCAGGATGGATTTTAGCACGCTTGCAGACGGCATGAGAACACGGGCTAAGGATGCCGCTTGCACAGTTGTGAGATGTCATGCTTGAAGAGGCCGTACAGGGGCAGGGGGGGCTCCCCGCCGCATAAACTCCGAAATTGTGCCTTTCCTTTTTGTGTGTGTGTAGTGCCTTCTCATGCATCGTTATCGGATGACAAACACCATGATACTACTTCCTTCAACTTCAAGTGTGGCGCGCACCTGCGCCTCTGCAGCGGCGGCACGGGAGCGCTGAACGTGAACCTGCGCTTGCGCTCTCACCAACTTCAAGATGCTGTTGTCAACTTCAATTTTGGCACACACCTGCGCCTCTGCAGCGGCAGCACAGGACCGCTGGATACGTGGCGCTCTCACCAACTTCAAGATGCTATTTATCAACTTCAAGTGTGGCACGTACCTGCGCCTCTGCAGCGGCGGCACGGGACCGCTGGACGTGGACCTGCGCTTGGCGCTCTCGCGCCAGGAAGCCGCCTGCAGGGGGGTGGGGGGCAAAGCAAAACATCAAGAGTGACAACCCACGACTTCGCAAGGGAGGCCAACTGCAAACACGTAGTGTATTCTACACCCCTTCTACAGCACACTGGGCACGGCAGGCCGCCTTGCGCATGGGCTGTATGCCTTACACGGAAGATTAGCCCTCACCCGAACCGCAACTCTAACATTGAAACAATCATACACGCATACTGTACCCACATGTACTGAGTATTGAGCATACCGCCTCCAGCAAACTGGCATGGCAAGCCGCCTTGCGCATGGGCTGTATGCCCAGCATGGTATAGTAGCCCTAACCCCAACTCTAACGTTGAATCGCGTACACAAACTTGTACACTGGCTGTACCCGCATGTAATGTAGTAATGGGCGTACCTCCTCCAGCACACTTGCGTGGCTGGCGGCCTTGCGCATAGGCTGTATGCCCTACAGGGAAGATTAGCCCTACTCCGCACCGTAACTCCAACATTGAAACAATTCTGTACGCATACAGTACCCACGTGTTCTGAGTATTGAGCACATACCTCCTCCAGCAATGCTCGCGTGGCTGGCAGCGTTGCGCCTGGGCTATATGCCCCGCATGGTACACAGCCCTAAACCCCTTACACTGAAACGCGTGTACAAAATCATGTGCACGCGCGCACTCAAAGACTTTTGAAGTAATAGACCTACCTCCTCCAGCACACTCGCGTGGCTGGCGGCCTTGCGCATGGGCTGTATGCCCAGCATGCGCGCCGCCTTGCCGCTGATCGGCACGTCGCCCTCTGCCATGCGCACGTGCGTCACGCCGCCAAAGTGCCCCATCACCTGTGGACCAAACATGGAAAGAAAAAATTCCATGTTAATCAGGCTTGCTGGGCGTTGTGCAAGACACATAACATACTTTGAAGTACGACTTATATGTCATTAAGAGGTGTTGAAGTATATTGCCGCTGATGGGGCACGTCGCCCTCCGCCATGCGCACGTGCGTCACGCCGCCAAAGTGCCCCATCACCTGCGGGTCAACCACGGAAACCATATTCTTTTCATGTTCAGATCAAGCCTGATGGGCACAGTGCAAGGCACGTACAACATGTGTATGAAGAGAAGTGATTGACATATACTTCTATATATTCTTCTACATATGTTGCTTATGGGGCACGTTGCCCTCTGTCAAAGTGCCACATCACCTGCGCGCGCAGGCATTTCACGACAGGGCGGAAAGGGGCACCTGGTCCACTTGCAACAGTAGTGCTTATGGTGCGGAACCTCAATCCATGCGGTACCGGCGCGTACGCAGACGGACGGCCTTGCACGCTGGTAAGTGTGATTGCCAGTCACTAACCAGTCGTGCTCAAAAGCAAAACAAGCAAAGGCATTAATAGGTGTCTATCTGTTCAGTGACTTCCCCAGCTTCGCGCACTTGCCCCCTCCCCCTTGCCCCACCCCCTCCCATACTCACACCGACATACACACCTAACCCTACACCCCACCCCCCTAACCCTTACCCAAATGCTAACCCTCACAGTAACCCTAACTGACCAAACTCCCGTCGCTACCGTGCACGTACCTTTGCGGCCTTGTTGGGCACGCACGTCTTAGTCTGGTTGATGCCGAGCAGCGTGCGCGCCTTCGTCGGCACCTGGATGCCGCTGGGCAGTATGGAGTACCGGTACGGAGCGCTGCCGTCGAGCTCGCCCATGTCGTAGATCTCGCCGGTGTCTGCGCGCAGAAAGAACGTTTATGCGATAATGATCCATCGCGTTTCATGAGTTTAATTGAAGTGGTGGTCGTCCATGTCGTAGTTAGATTTAGCCGGTGTGCACGGGAAGGCACAGGTTCGGTGGTCGTCAGCTCATTTAGTTTAGTAACTGTGTATGGAGTACACGTGCGGAGCGCTGCCATCCAGCTCGCCCATGTCGTACATCTCGCCGGCGTCTGCGCGCAAGCAGAATGTTTATTCAGCGATGATGAATTTTCTTAGTTTACTCAGTTTCCAACGTAATACGCAGTGATACACAGTTGATGCATTTGTTGCAAAAATTATGGACGCTCTATTGATTGAGTTCATTTACAACACATAGAAGTACGTAGTGTTGAATACATGTATTGACTTCGGTAAATACGCACATACAGCAGTAGGTCTCGCCCAAAGAACATGCGTGCAGGGGTCATTAATCACATCAGCAACTGCGCGTGTATATTGCAACGGGACACAGGCCCGTGTTCACGCGCCTCCTGTAATTGTGAGAGATTCAAGGTGAAGCGCATAGTGCTTGGGTAACACCAGTCACATCGCGCCGCACTGCAGTTATAGAGCACTGATCACTTGTGCGGTCGAACGATCGCCGTCCAACTTCAGGTGAAGGAGTGATTGGGTAATCCCAGCCAGACAAGCTAGGAAGCGCTACTGTACTTTTCACTTGTATGGCCGGACGCCGTAACTGTAGATGCCGCCAGCGCGTGCGTGCGCTGCTGGCACACTGCAGTCAAGAAGCTGGGGTCGTGTCAGAGGTTGCGTGCAGCTAGCGTTGTTTATGAAGTTGTGCATTGTCAAGAACATTGAAGTTGAGACCTGCGATGCTGACATGCGCACGCTGTAAAGCAAAGTGCTATAATGGCGGGCTCTGGGTGTCTTGCAGAAGTAATGGTGACTGTCAGGTATCTCTCTTCAAACCACATGCGGCACGGACGCTATTCGTCACAATTTTGACATGTCACCACGTTGACACCCCAGCACGTATTTAGTTTTGTAAGCACAAACAGTAAAAAAAGGACCTGCGAAATTATTGCCCCCCCCTTGCTATTGAACGCACCGCGCCGGCCAAGCAGAAGTACGTACGTGTGCGGGTTATTCTGCAGCATACCCATACCTAACCCAATAGTTACGTTGCGAGTCATTCTGCCCCATACCCACAACTACCCAAAAGGCACGCGCACGCCGCCGCTCACCTCTGTTGACGACGGTGTACCCGCTCTGCGCCGCAGGCAAGCAGCAACGGCAAGACACAGCAGGGCAGGGGACGTCAGACTTTACGGGCTTCAAAAAGTCTGCGGCAGTAATGCGCGAAGCTCAAAGTTCAATTTCACCTCCAGGGTTGAACCTCAAGTTGGCATGAGCCGCTGCGCACACCGAGCATGAGCACGTGCTGTGAACCGTGGCGGTTCCGTTCCGCCTTTCGTATACTTCGAAGTAGTAACCTTAAAATTCATCAGCACAGACGAGAGTAGCGGCCCCATGCACAGGACGCAAAGCGCAGTTCGTGCGTCAGTACTGTGCGACCCGGAAGGAAAAGTTCGGATGGCGTGTCGCCCCCACTCAAAGTGCGCACAACTTCAAGTGTGGCGATCAGGTGCGCCAAAAGAGCAGCCGCCCCAAGGCCGCGACGCTGCCTGTGTGCACAGTGCTCGCGGTCCGTGAGACTTCACAGTGCTCACGGTCCGTGAGACTTGCGCGCCGAGCGGCCTGTTTGACGGGCGCGCACCAACGCGGCGGGCAGACGCGCTGCTGCGGCGCGGCGCGCCAGCGCTCGGCAAGGGGTTGCGTCAGCGGCAGCTCGGCCGCCGGCTCAGGCCGCAGTGAACTCTGCGATGAAGCTGCTGGCACCTCCAGAGTCAGATAGCACTCACTGGTACAGTGCTCAAAAACGTCGCACCGTGCAGGCAGCGCAGCATTAGCGCTGCGACTGCGCCTCTCCTGCTTCCGGGTGAGCCCCCCCCTCCCCCCCCCCCCCCCCCCAGGCAGCGCTCGTCGTCGTGCTCGTCTGAGTGCTGCTGCAGACGGCGCACGCGGCGCGCTCGCGCCTGAGCTCGTCCAGCGCCGCGCAGGGCGTGACGATGCCGGTGCGAATGCTGGCGGCCACGGCCCGCAGCGGTGGCAACTGACGCGAACGCTGACACGCGGGAGCGAAGCGCGGAGCCGGCGGCACAATTGCACTGGCTGCTACCGGGTACAAACCTAGCCGTAATGCGAAACCCCAACCATCTATCCTGAACATGGGCTCAGGTGTCACCGCAGCCGGCGACGAACCCTAACCCTAACCCTGACCCTAATGCTAAGCACAAAAGCGCTGAGCGTCGTCGTCACCACTGTGAGAAGCAGCGCCTAACCTTAAGCCCAGTTCTAAGAGGCCGCGCGATCACGCGGCGATGACGGCGAACGCCACTAGAGCGCGAGCGGCAAGAGCAGTCGCGCAGGCGCACGGCGGCGCTGCGCGCGCAACGGCGTGTGCCTGAGCGCTGATGCTCCCACTCACGCCAGCAATCCGGCGCAGCGCTTGCCTGTTCACCACACGCAAGGCCTGATGTGCGGCCAGGTACGGCTTGCTGCATGCGTCATCATCCTACCGTAGTAGGCCCCTGCTCTCCGCTCGCGCGCTGACACATCGAGCCCCCCCCACTGCGCGCCGCCTGGGCTTACATCATGCGCATGCGCATTTGTACCTGTAACGTCTCCGTGAGCACACACCACCTGATGAATGACCTGAAGTGTCTCCATGAGCACCTTACAGTTAAGTCCCATGGACGCTTGGTCCTCCAACACAAATACATATGTGCGCTGAGGGTATGTATTCAGAGTGCAGGCACATACCTGCAGCGTCCCCAATGAGCACCTCCCTGCTGAGCCCCATGGACAGGCAGTCCTCCACCATGCATGAGTGTATGCGCTTGGGGAAGGTACTTCGAAGTATGTATTGAAAAGTACGTGTACGCATGTATGTGCTTAGGGTAGGTAGTAAGAATGCGTGTACATACCTGCAGCGTCTCCATGAGCACCTCCCTGCTGCGCCCAATGGAGTCCCTCCACCACAGATACATGAATGCGCTGAGGGTAAGTATGATTTCAGAGCACATGTACGCAATGTATGTACTTATTCAGGGCAGGTATTAAGAATGCGCGTACATACCTGCAGCGTCTCCATGAGCACCTCCATGCTGAGCCCCATGGACGCGCGGTCCTCCACCACGTATGTTTGCTTCTATGTGCATAGGGTATGTACATAGGTATGCAGAGTGCGCGTACATACCTGCAGCGTCTCCATCAAAACCTCCCTGCTGAGCCCCATGGACGCACGGTCCTCCACAACCGTCAGCACGCGCGGGTCCAGCCGCACCTCCAGCACCAGCAGCGGCACCAGCCTGCGCTCCGCACCAAGCACCACATACTTCTTTAGCACCGTCTCACCCGATATGATGGGCCTTGTCCAGCATTTGCGGCGTAAGGTGGGGGGTGACCGCAAATTTGAAATAAGGCTGAAAATGAGTAAGAGGCATGAAGAGTCACGCGCCGACCAACGTGTTGCCGCAGCGTTCACCCGAAGTCGCTGCCGCAGTGGTTCGAGTCAAGGAGTGTGATTACGAGCTGCCGGCACAAGGAACGCCCAACGAGGGCATGCGATCGCGTAGCAATCTTGTAGCAGCTCCTGCGGTCGGTGAAGGTGCGAGCAAGGAGCATGCAGGGACCGGCACATGCTGCTTCTGCGTACCCCATCAAGTTGTATATCCAGTCAGTGGAATCAGGAACTCCGCTACCTGAGCTTCAGGTTATGGCATTGGGCGTGCCAAAAGCAGGCTACGCTAATATCAGGGCAGCAATATCATCAGCATTACAGGTTGCCGACAGTTGTGGGGCTGAATTACAAGATTGAAGTGCCATTGAGGCTGATGCAGAGCACTAGCTGTGATGTTGGTGCGTGTTGCGTGCTTGTGATGGCGCCGAAGCTGACTAGGTCGATCACGTAGTGCTCTCTGGATACGAAGCCGTTGGATTCCGCCCTGAAAAAGAAGGGCAATAGCAGAAGCTCTAGCCGCGCGAGTTCGCCGCGCACGTGATCGTGACTCGCAGAATCAAGCCGACAACTGTCAAATCCACTGTCGGCTTGATTGCATGCTGAGAGCCGCAGCGCGATGCTGCCAGGCGGCGAGAGAGCGACACAGCGGGTAGGTATCGAATCACTCAACACAACCACGCGCTCGTCGGCAGAGCCAGCAGCGGTCGGCAGTTCTGCAGGCGCAAAGTGTTGAAGCAGAAATGCCCAATCATGCAGAAAAACTAAACCCCCCACCTGTCAACAGAGAAGCCCACGAAGATGGTGCCATAGACGAAACCTGGCTTGTGGCCTTTGAGCACAGTGTTGAGGATCTCGTCGGGCTTCACTGTGGGCTGCAGTATCACAATGTAGTTGTCTGCAGTGGCAGCAGAGCCATTGCCATTATTCGCCTGCGTACGAGGCCTCCTCCTGCTCGCTGCTTCCGCCATGACGCTAGCTGCTGCCTGGCTCAGACGCTGCTGAAATTGTTAGCGTCTTCGCTGCTGCTGCGCGCCTTGGCCGCCCTCCCAGCGATATCCTGGCTAATCGCACCCGGGAGGAAAAAGGGGATGGAACTGTTGAAGTCCCCAACTTCCTGATGACGTTCATCAACTCATCTTGTTGAGCTGCTCATTACATCTGGACGCGAACAACATGGGCAGGATGCAGCTGCTGGCGTGGATGGTGACGGCGCTGCTGCTGGCGCCCGCGGAGGGGTTCATGGGGAGCGCTTTGGTGGGCGGCAGGAGCAGCAGACAACATCGCATGACGCGCATGGTGGTTGCCGCAGACGACACCACTCGCGTCGATGCCATCAATGGCTTCTCCTCCGCGGTACGTACTTCAGGAAACCTTCTTCATCATCACTCACTGCACCTGCGTGCGCCAGGCCGCTACAGGAAGCTGTAACACGCAACGACAACTGCAGCTGTAGGTACGTAATGCAGCTTTGCACAGCGTATTGGCGCTGAGAGGCCTCGTGTTGCATAATGATAGGCATCGTTTGTCCTATACTGGCACACAAAAGTATTAGCTTTCAAGCGCACAATCACCAACTTTTGTGTCTTCTGCAAAACTCTATCGTCATCGGTGATCCCGAAGTGCGAAGGCTCAGACCATCTCACGAGGGCAAGCAAAATCATTGCTCCGCCAGCTTCGACATTCGGCTTGCCACTGGCTGAAAATCGAAAGCCAATATGACTACATGGCAGGATTGTGCAAGGTGCGATTGGTGCTGGGCAACAGACTTCAACGAAGTGTGCAAAGCAAGAATCAATAGGTGCACCTCACCAGTGAGCTCTGGTGCATGTGCACAAGTAACAAAAAGGAGCACGTGTCTGAAAAACCATGTATCAATTCTTACACCAGGAGCCTCTGATCGTGCAGACACCCTTGCCGCCATTGTCTCTGCTGCATGCTCCGCGGGACACGGCCAAAGGTAACAGCAGCGGCTAGAAAGAAACGACGTGCATCGGTCATGTGCTGAGCGTGCATCAGTCGAACTTAGCGTACCTTGCTGCATCTCAACAGTCTCCACGTGCTTGGTACGCCAAGGCTGGTTGCTCAGTTGCACTGGAAGTCGCACTCGAAGTCGATACCCGCCCTCATGCGCCAGAAACTCAGAATACAAATGCAGGCGAGCACGAGCTGCATGCGACAGGCAGTAAGGAGGGTTACGGCACTCTCCGTGAGCTTAACCCTATCGTACCCCTATACTGTCCGTGTCTCCCGTATGAGTGCCGAGCGCGCAACAAGACAAGTAGCAGCGATGCACAGCGAACGCTCGCTTGCGCGCCTGCGTCTGCGGCCGGCGCAACCCCCCTGCCCCCTGGAACTAGGGTTTGAACTGTCTGAGCGTGCTCGCAGGTGCATTTTGCAGCGTGCTGTTCCAAGTATTGTAATCAAGATATGGTGCCGTGACGCATTCGGTGCGAGCCCGTCCGCCACACATGGCGCTGGCCTTCGACGACTGGGTCTTCAGTGGCTCGCTTCTGTGCGCCGTTGCAATTTATTGGCAAACACAGCTAAGCAAAAGTTTATACCGGACATATTTGTACTTGAAGCATGCGCGACGCGACTTCAAGTGCAAGCCCAAAGAGCTCATACTTGAAGTGCGAGCAAGGCAACTTCAAGTGCAAGCCCTGTGTTGTGTGAGCGCCGCACTACAACAGCGCAGCACTGCACCCACAAGCACGGCTCTCAAAGCGGCGCAACAACAGAGTGTCAGCCAGTGTTGGTACTTGGGTTAACGCTGTGGGTTAACGATGCTAGCACTCCTGGCATCATCTTGTTCCTGGCTGGGATGCCGACTTCTTAAGGTGTACTACAAGTAGTCTACAACCATATCAAAGCGCCAAACACTCCGTATGTGTGCAGTGCGGTCTGTATTGCACCTTGGTGCATCATGCCTATCTGCACTCAAATCCAGACATCAATGACGCAAGTACAGTAGGTGCGCGCCGCTGCCTAGTACTGCTGCAGTGTGTGCAATGTCTTGTCCCACCTAATTCATCGTACACGCCTTTGGCTGTCCTATCTACACTTCCGTAGTATACAAGCAACATTGAGAGGACACAAGCTACTGACTGCATCAGGAGCGACGTGTGCTGTGTAGAACGAATCTCGACCGACAGAATCTGCCGGTGGGTATACGTACGTTGGAGGTTGCCCCTGTCCACCTCTACTGTGCAATACACTGGTGATTGCAACTTCAACTATTAACTGCACCATAAAAGAAGGTTTGATTGCATCATGATCACTGCTGATTGTGTATCAGATTCCTGGCTTCACGGGAGTGACTGCCAAGCTGAACATTCCAACAACCGTTCCTGAGTATTATGGACTGAGACGCAGCGACCACGTGCTGCAGGGGCTGCTGCTGTCATCATTAAAACAAGCTGATGTGCGTCTGAAGCTGCAATCAACGTGAATTACACATGTACATTCCCGCCCCCTCTGTTGGCCGCCTGCACACCAGACACGAGCGGCACACAGGTGCGCCAACCTTCTCGGCGGCTCCAACTCGCAGCGGTTCGCCGTGTCCATGAAGGAATGTTTTTAGGGCTGCACGCACTGCCATTGAATATACTTCCCCACCTAAAACTCTACAGTGTGTACTTCTATACTTGAGGAGGTATACATACCAAATCACTCTTTGCTTTCAACTCCTCCCCGCAGGTGCGCGCCAAGCTGCTCAGCGGCGCCGACTCGCAGCAGTTCGCGGCGATCATGGAGGAGTTCCTGGAGGGCTACACGCGCTGACATTACATTTACTTGTTCACCTCACATCAAACAAATATGTACATACTTGATGAGGCATACACACCAATCTTTTGTTCTTTCAAACCCCCACCCCTGCCGCAGGTGCGCGCCAAGCTCATCAGCGGCTCCAACTCGCAGCAGTTTGCTGCGATCATGGAGGAGTTCCTGGAGGGCTACACGCGCTGCGCCGTCGCCGCAGGGACCCCCGCCGACACGTTCCAGTTCAACCTCGGGACGCTGGCGGGGCTCGTGCCGGGCGTGCTGTCGAATCCGCACAAGGCGAGTGGTGACGTGCCTTCTTGAAGTTGAGGTTTTGAAATGTACTTGACGCTGGCTGGGGGGGCTCGTGCCAGGAGTGCTGTGGAACCCGCACAAGGCGAGTTGTGACATGCCTTTCAGAAGTGGGAGTTTTGAATCAACTTTTAGTGTGTTCTGGCGTTCTGACACTGGCGGTGCTCGTGCCGGGTGCGCTGCGGAGCCCGCGCAAGGCAAGTGGTGACGTGCCTGTGGGGAGTTGAAAATTTGAATGCGCTTGGAGTGCTCTGTGTGGTGTGCGTTGTGCCGCGTGCACTGTGGAATCCGCACAAGACAAGTGGTGACGTGCCTTTCAGAAGTTGAGGTTTTGAATGGGTTTGGAGTACTCTGACGCTGGTCGGGGCTCGTGCCGTGTGCGCTGTCAGACCTGCACAAAGCAAGTGGTGACGTGCCTTCCTAAAGTTGAAGTTTTGAATGCACTTGAAGGACTCTGACGCTGGCCGGGCTCGTGCAGTGTGCAGCCCGCACAAGGCAAGTGGTGACGTGCCTTCTTGAAGTTAGGGTTTCGATGTGCTTGGAGTTATCTGACGCTGGCGGGGCTTGTGCCGGGTGCTCTGTAGAGCCTGCACAGGGCAACTGTTGACGTGCCTTGCAGGAGTTGAACTTTCAGATGCACTGCGAGCACTCTGTAGCTTGCATGGATCTGTATGTGCCAGCACTGTGTTGTGCCGGGGCACATTGGCCACCTCTCGACAGGCGAGTGCGACGTGCATTTTGTTTTAACTTCTTGCTCAGGTCGCGAAAAAGCCCAGATGAACGTGCGACGTACTTGAGATGACTCAAGAGTTGCTGTTGAAGTGTGTGTGTCGATCTCCACCGCGCGGTGCACAAAACTACTCACGTACGCATGCGCAACGCACCCCAAGCGTGAGGGTTGGTGCGTCCGCTCACGCGCGCCGCACGCTTCCATTGCATGCGCACAGTTCCAGCTGTTCCACCGCGCGATGCGCGGGCCGCTGGACATGTTATTACAGTGGGGCATCTCATTCTTCTTCTTCGCCGATGAATTTGTCTGCCCCATGCACGAATTCATCCATGAGGGTTAGGGTTAGTGTGCACCACACGCTTTGCCGCATTCACCCCAAACGTGGGCATTTGCAGATCTGCTCACGTACGTCGCATACTCCCTGCACTTGCGCGCGCGCGTGTGTGCAGTTCGAGCTGTTCCACCGCGCGATGCGCGAGCCGCTCGACATGTACCAGTGGGGCAACTCGTTCTTTGCGCCGATGATCGAGTTTGACAACTCCCACCTGGAGGGGCTCGAGAACCTGGAGCAGATCAAGGGGATGCTGGAGCGCGGCGAGAACGTCTTCCTATTGGCCAACCACCAGGTGAGCGCTCGACACGCCGCCGCAGACGGATGCGCACCCGCAGGGCACATAGCTGCTGCAAGTCTTCAGCGCTCAGTTCTGTTGCGATGCCTTGATGCTCAACGATTGTTTGCGACGTTCCTGCTCCGCCGCAGACGGAGACAGGCCCACAGGCTCAACATCAATATAATTGCTGCAGGTCCTAGTGACCGATTTTGCTGCGATGCCTCAGTGCGGTGCTACATGTAGCTGCTGCAAGTCCCTACGACCTAATCGGTTCTGCTGCGATGCCTCCGTGCTCAACGAACCAGCGCAATGCGCCGCTGCCGATTTTGAACCGCAGACGGAGGCAGACCCACAGGTGCAGGTGCAACATATACATAATTGCTGCAGGTCCTTCATGCTCGCTTGTGTTGCGATGCCTCAGTGCGCTGGTATACGGTATCACGGCTGTGTTCGTGATCAGTTCTGTTGTGATGCCTCAGTGCTCAACGATTGTTTGCGATGCTCCTGCGCCATTCTCGCGCCGCACATGAAGGCAGACCCACATGTGCTATATATAGCCGCTGCAAGTCCTTAGTGACCGGCTTTGCTGCAATGCCTCAGTGCGGTGCTATAAATAATCTCTGCAAGTCCTTACCACCTGAATGGCTCTGCTGCGATGCCTCCGTACTCAACGTTTGAGCGCAACGTGCCGCTGCCGATTTTGCGCCGCCGCAGACGGAGGCGGACCCGCAGGTGATCTCGCTGCTGCTGGAGCGCGCGGGGTACGGCTGCGTGGCCGAGAAGGTCATCAATGTGGCAGGTCACAGGTGCGAACTTCAAATCCGAACTCACCAACCTGCAAACTTTCCCTTACCCTCCTGTCCACTTCAAACACTTGTAGATAGCTCCGCCGACACTGGGGGTTGATGGAGTGGCCAGTTCTGACTGTTGGTTCGGACTTCTGTAGCGCTGTGCTCACGGGGATGGAGGCAGCCAGGAAGCTGAGGTTGCGTCTCAGAAGCGCCGTACTTTCGGTGCGACTCAGGTCACACTGCCTGCCAACGCACTGCGCGTCTGTCGCTGCGCACTGCCGCAGCATTTTGAGTCAACCCATTGACGTCGGCGTCCACGCTCCGTGGCGGTGCCCTTCGGCATGAGCCGCGGGCCGTGGCCTGTTTGCACACGCGTTGAGCGCTGTGACACAAGCTGAGCGCTGCTGCCACTCTCGTTATCGCATCTCAGGGTGACCACGGACCCCATGGCGGTGCCGTTCAGCATGGGGCGCAACCTGTTCTCGAACACAAATTGAACATAGGCAAGCATTGCAACATGAGCTGAGCACTGCGACACACATCTCTTTTGCGCCGCAGGGTGACGACGGACCCCATGGCGGTGCCGTTCAGCATGGGGCGCAACCTGTTCTGCATCTACTCCAAGAAGTACATGGAGAACCCGCCGGAGGACAAGCCCGCCAAGCAGAACCACAACATGCGCACGCTCAAGAAGATGGCGGAGCTGCTGGTGAGCGCTGCCCCCCCCATTACTTCAACTTGAAACTCAATACTTTACCAGCGTCCTCGCAAGGACGAGCCCGCCAAGCAGAACCACAACATGCGCACGCTCGAGAAGATGGCTGAGCATTGACGCCAAGAGCGCGCCCCCACCCCATTACTTCAACTTGAACTTCAACATTTTCCTGTGCTGTCCCCCGCGTTTCAGCGGTCGGTGCGGCCCGCTGCAGCTCATCGAGTCGAGTGCCTCGCCTCTGATGAGCGCTGATGGCAGGCGCCTCATCACTTCAACTAGAACTTTGGCATTTGCCGTGTCAGTTCAATCAACGTGCCGCGGTCCTCCGACGCGATGCTCTGCGAGCGCCTGCATGGACATCCGCCTTGTGATGCTGCGCACGCTGCCCCCCCCCCCCCCCCCCCCTTCCCCCCCCCCTCCTCTTCCCCCCGCCGAACCTTCGGACCGAGGTCGTGCGCGGCGCTGCTCGCGCATTCGTCACGCACGGACGGCGCTGCTTGCGCGGCGGACGTCTCGCTGCGATGAGCGCCTCTGATTAGGGTTAGGGTCAGCCTGCGCCCGCGCTGTTCGCGACGCGCACCATGTATGCGCGCTGAACAGTGTAACCTTGAAAGTCTGCATGCGCGTTGTTGCTGGTCGCTACAAGCGCTGAACCTAGTTCCTTGCCTGCGCCGTGACAGGCACAACCGGAGGGGCAGATCATCTGGGTGGCGCCATCTGGGGGGCGGGATCGGCCAGACCCCGCAACAGGTATGCATATAACCCAAACCCTAGCCCTAAATGCCACCCAAACCCTAATCCTATCACCTTTTCCGCTCAGAACTGGTGCATTCAAATGTCCCGTCCAGAATTGCCTCTGTCGGCAACGGCCGATCCTGCGCCTAGGCACACACCCTAATTCTTGTCTGCACAGCACTGGTGCAATCTTCAAATGCTTACATTGAGCAATGCCTAAGTCCACCGTCAGCGGCCATGGAGGTCAGCTCCGTTCCGCATGCTGGCTGCGTGGATGCAAAAGTGCGTCAAGTTTGAATGAAAACCATGAGAAAGGTGGAAAGAACGCGCCTTCGGCGTGTACGCCCACACGTGGTGACACGACGAGCCTTGGTGACAACGCGTGCTCCCCCCGTCCGCTTCCGTACCGCGCGTTTCGCTCTTGCACACGGGTGTGCTGGAATGAGGTCCTCGTCTACATGAGTCAGGGTATGTGGGCCTCGGAATCCGCCCCCTCGCCACGCACACTTACTCATGACTGCGTCTCGCGGTGACGAGCGCACAGAGCGCAAACACCACGGCTGGACTGCCGTCGCCGCTGAGTCCGCAGCAGACCAGCATACTCTCAACATGCTATACGCGTGCTGCTTGTAACACGCTGTACCCGTACCATCGCGCATGGGCTGTCCCGCATGACGGCAAGCTCTCTTGCGCACATGCGCATAGCAGCATCAGCAAGGTCGAGAGTCACGGCGCTCTGACCGCTGCCGCATGCATGCGCTGACCGCTGCTTGCTGATTACTGGCGGCGCCAGTGCCAAATGCCAGAGACCATCGCACCTGGCGCGAGGCGACTCGCGCTCAAATCAGATTCAGCAGCAGTCAGTGCCTGAGGTCGTTGATGTTGCAGGTTGGGGGGGGGCGGTATAAAATATGCCTTTGCACTTGCGGTCGCGCTTGCACTTGGCGATGCTGATCGTGCTTGCCCATTTTTTTGTACTTCCTGTGCATGCGCGTGCGTGCAGGGGAGTTCGTGGTAGCAGCAGGGGGGGATAGTATACAGTATGCCCTGTGCACTTGCGCTTGCGTATCTGGCCTTACCTCGCTTGCCGCTCTTTTTTGTACTTCGTGCGCGCGCGTGCGCGCGTGTGCAGGGGACTTTGCGGTAGTCAGAGAGGGATAGTATAGTGTGCCCTGTGCGCTTGCGCTTGCGTGTTTGGCCTTATCTCGCCCGCCGCTCTTTGACCTGTCGTGCAGCGGACTGTGTCAGGTCACCTAGGGCACGCTGCATGGAGACATAGCGTGCCCTGTGCACTTGCGGTTGCGCTTGCACTTGGGGTGCGCACTTGAAGGTGCCTGATCTCGCCCGCCGCTCTTTCGACTTCCTGCGCGTGCGCGTGTGCAGGGGACTTTGTGGTGGCGCCCGTTTTTTTTTTTTACTTACGTCTTAATTTTACTTGGGATTTCTATGTTCATGTTCATTACGTGATATCTCGTTTGCCGCTCTGTTTTGTTTAAATCCAAATCCTTGTGTGCATGAGCGTACAGGGGACTTTGTGGTGGCGCCTTTCGACCCCAAGAGCGTGGGCGTGTTCCGCCTGATGGCCGCCAAGACGCGGGTGAGCGGTGCGGTGTGCGCACGCTGCTGAGCACTGATGGTGTGGGTACTTTGGGGGTCCACTGCAATGCGCCTGGCTAGCATCATATGCTGTGCTAGCGCACGATGCGGCAGGTCACCATGATGTCGGGCAATGCGCGCGCAACGCTAGTGCTGCTGTGCGTTGACAAAGTTCAGCGGTGTTCGTGCGTGCGTCTACTGCTGAGCGTTAACCATGAGACGGCTGCCACATCCAGGTAAAAGTACAGGGGGGGGGGGGGGGGGGGGGGCGCGCATGCCTCCGCCTACGGTACTGGGCACTGACAAATTGACGGCCACCAGAATGTGGGGCCACAACGAGGGGCAAGAGCTGGTGGGGCGATGTGTAAGAGGGTTGTGGATGGTGCATACATGCTTCTGCTTCCCAGCACTGACAACGAAGTGGCTGCCACAGCGGCAACGCAGACCTTTCAAGCGGCAGTTGGCCACCTTCAAGCGGCAGTCGGCCACCTCCAGGGTTGCCTTCCACTGAAGCGGTCTCCACTCAAACGTGCTGCATCGCCGTCCTTCTCCAAATTAAAATCTATCCACATTTGGCTTGATCGCGGGCGGCACACCACCCCGATGACATCGGTTAGCGACTGACGCAGTGTGGCGCTCACGACATATCGTCGGTCTCTGCTGCTCCCGCACCCCCCCGGCATGCCCCGCGTTGGCTGCCGTCGTCAACTTGTCGATGCGCTCCCGCTGCTAAACCTAACCCTAATTCTAGCCCTAAAGCTGATGACCACTTGCCGCCCTGTTTGCCTACCCACACAGAACCAACAAGTTCGATGTCACACCTCAGTGCTGGTGCGACCTTCGCCCATGCTGCAAGCAATGTGCGCCGCCAGGGTCATTCCCCTAAGGGATGGTCCACTTTGCTAATTTTGACTGTAGTGGTGTCTCCAAGACATACGAGTTATACGAGCACGAGCCTTGTAGTGTACTTCTGAAGTACACTGTTTACACAATACTATATTCATGCAGATCGACAAAAAATGCGATTGCTGACTCCCTGCCGCATCGACTCCTGCTCCCCCCCCCTCGAGCAGAAGGTCTGCAAAACTCACTTCTTCCCGTTTGCCATGTGGACCAACAAGCTCATGCCGCCGCCGGACACCGTCCAGAAGGACCTGGGCGAGCGGAGGGTGGTGAGTCCACCGCATGTTCTTGAAGTACCTGTTCTTGAAGTACGTCTGCGCGCGCTGCAGGGCGTGTGTCGTTTCCTCTCGCAGCGCGCTTGTGTGCTGCCACCGCACGCCATTCAGGACGCGTGCCCCTTCGCCTGAGCGCTGACGCTGGCACCGCACCCCCCCCCCCCCCGTTGAGATGATCATGGCTGCGCCCGCCGTGGTGGCAAGCATGGCGACCCCATCCGGGGTGCGCAAGTGCGCGCTTGAAGAGTTTGCGTGACAGCGTGGACCGTGTCGGTCTTTGCGCTGACAAGAACAGATACTTGGAAGTACAACAGTGCACAACCCATCTGGTGTGTGAACGTGCGTGTCAACCGCTGGTGAACAACAATATATAGAAGTATCCATATAACAATATATATTCATATGGTGCCTTTAGAGAGCGTGTGAATGGTTGGTGGACATGCGCGTGAACAGTTGGTGGACAAACGTGCACCATGTCAATCCTCGCACTGGCACAGACGGTACTTTCCAGTGCTCTCGATCACGTACCTGCCGCTATAGGTGCAGCCGCGCCCAACAGCTGGTGACTCTCCGCAGCGAGTGTTGACGTGTGCGTTAAAAGTTTCGGATGATGTGCACCGTATCAACTTTCACACCGATAAAACCAGAACATACACTTGATCGTGATCATACCACCGATGGTGCAGCCGCGCCCGACAGCTGGTGACTCTCCGCGCGTTCTGTGCACGCGCTGATCCGCCTCCCCTCCCCATCACTGCAAGAACGCCCCAGTCTTGTGAGCATGCTTGATGCTCCCGAAGAAGCAGACGCAGCGCTCAACACAGCTCGCCGCCACTGGTGCATGGCACTGACAGGTTGATAGCCCTCGTATTCACTGTTGATGTTCCCGTACTCACTGTTCATGCCCCCGCGTGTGCGTGCGAGCGACGCGTTGCCCTCGCAGGCGGAGCGCGGCCCCGTGAGCATTGCAGTCTGCAACGAGGTCGACGGCGAGGGGCTGGACATGTGAGGGTGCAACTTCAGTTCACTATACCCCTTAAGTACTCGTTTTGATGTTTATCTCTACCGACTAGCTACTCTTGGTGGTTCACAAATTCTCTCTTGCTTGGGGCGCAAAAGAGCCCTGTGGTTGACGTCAAGCTTGCTACTTGCTATCAAAATCTACATCTGCCTTGTTGCGAAGTTGCTCAATGTGCATTATTGACTTGTGCTGGCGGACATTACCAGCAACCAATGTCAGTGTTTTCGGGTACCTCCTTGTCCTCGTCGCGGGCTTCTCAGGGCTTCAACTGCCGTATGACGTACTAGCCGTGATGACTGTGGCTGCTGAAAAAAAAGCGTGTGTGCATCATTGCTCACGACCGCATGCGTTATGCGTGTCCCACCATTTGAGCCTTTGAGGCACGGGGAAAACCATGAGCTTCGAGCAGCGCTGCAGAACCACTGCTCAGACGCGGCAGTTTCCACAACTCTCTACGCGCTGCACAATCAGCGCATGCCCTTCACCTTTCTTACACAGTACAACAGTACAACTACTGTTCTTGAATGCTGCTATGTGTACTTTTTACTTTTTTTTTCTCTCGCATGGGGTGCAAAACAACGAAAGCTGCAACGTGCTTTGTAGTGCAGTGACATGAGAGTTGCCGCTGCCGCTGGTGTCGCAGTCGGTGCGCTGCTGACAGCCCCCCCCCCCCCCCCCCCCCCCTTGTGACGTGCGCGCAGGCAGCAGTTTGCGGCGGCCGTGGAGGCGTCAGTCAAGGCCGGCTACGCAAAGCTCGACGCGCAGCAGAAGGCGCAGGCAAAGCAGCAATGAGCCGCGTTCAGCGGCGGCAACCGTTGCAGTGGCAGCAGCAGCAGCCGCTTCGGCTCAGCCTTAGAGCCGTGCTGTTGAAACAGCGGTTTTGCCTGCCCCCCCCCCCTGCCCCCCCCCCCCCCATGCAACACTAGTACTTCTACTCTTCATGTTGAACTACGTTGCAGCACGCCTCAGTTCTCCCGCGGCAGCGGCGGCGCGCCCCCCCCAGTATCAGTATGCACACAGCGCCGCCGCCTGCGCGCGCGGCAGCAGCAGCGTGCGCGCAAGCCCCCGCCATTCGCGGCGGGCGATCGCGGAAAGGGGCTCTCCCCCGCGCGTCACGATTAAGGTCTTGGGAGTATGTTATTATGCGTTTCCGCTCACTTCAACTTTACCTGGGTGGCGCGGCAGCGCTCGACACCCCGCCGCACATCGTTGTGGCAGGACTGATCAATGTCACTCCTGCCACAACGTGCTCCCGCTCCTGCTCTGAGTGTGGCATTTTTGCCTGTCTTCGTGTGCGTTGTGTTTTCCGCTGCATCAGTGCGAGGCTTGTGCGCAGCTCCTCCTCTACAATCAAATGCTGATGATGACAAAATGCTGGACATGTGTCTCGGGGCCTCGCAGCAGCAAACGTTCGTCGAATTTTTCATGTAGCTGACATTCGAGCCCCGGGACTCAAACCTGTGCACACAGCGCGCGGAGTCATCTGTGACGATAATCCCTGCTACGTTCAACAGGATTTACTGCAGCATCGTGGCGGCAAGTGACTTTGTATGTTTCAAAAAATCATTCAAGCATGTTTGAGGCCCTGAGAGTCTATGCAGGCATCTGACCTGTGTGAGGCCATCTCAGGGCTCAAATCACCTCGTGGTCCCTCCCTTTTCAAGCCCGGTAGAGGGGAGTCCCAGGTACTTCTGTGTGCGCAGGGGTCTAGAACCCTTGGTACGGGTGCACCGTCATCATTGCTCAGCTCCTAGAAGGCCCCCCGGGCCCCGGGGTCCTCTTGCAGCATCACACCAGCGCGCAGACAGCAGCCGACGGCAGTGTGTACTGCCTTTACATGGCAAGCGTGAGGGTGATCGCCACAATGGTGCGCATCACGGCCACCACCACAAACTTGAGCAAGTTGCGAAGGTGCTGCATGCATGAACGACCTGGGCCGTTGTCTTGTTGAAAGGTAGAAAAGTTGGTTGTAAGCCACACCGGCGGCAGACCCATTGAAGGCAGATGAGAACCAGTTCACAAGATGCGCAAATCTGCGGAGTTGCACTGCTCGCGGCATTGCGGATCGCACTGCCACTAAGGCATGCCACGTTCTCTGCACATGTATCGTCCATCGTCTGCACGACGCAAGGGTGATTGGTGCACACAGAGTTGCTTTGAACGTGTAATTTGACGTGTTTAACCACCGACTGCACACAAGGTGGCCAAGATGGTCCACACAAATGTTCAGCATGTCCTACGAAACCTTGACGTTCACAACTCTGATAGTGATAGGGTAGATGGGGATTTCGAAGGTCCAGAAAGGGCGCGAGTTTTGAAATTCAAACTTGCGACACTGCAGCAGGCGCGCCCCAGCGCTGTGCAGCAAGCGCGAGGAGACGCTGCAAGCCAATGCCGCCCAACGTGTGCGGCGAGCAAAAGCTGCCCTCCGGCTCTGTGATGCCCGCTCCCGTCGCCGACATACCGTCTGAAAGTGGTACTGCGGACGGTGAGAGCGCTGCTGTTGTGGAGGCGGATATTACCAAGTGGCAGCCTGACTACACGTTTGAAGACGCCAGGTGAATTGCAGATGCTGGCACGATGATATCGTTCTTCCATCGTCACGCATTGCTGCTGTAGATCCCCCTTTCAAATGAAACAGTTGCAGTAAACTCGAAAAGTTGTGCTGCCGTTGTTTAGCGACAACCTGCTGGGAGTTAGTCATCTCAACCAGGAAGCCTGCTTACACGTCGTTCATCAAGTGTAGATGCTAGGTTCAGACTGTCGCCCTTCGGTAGCTGAGCTGTTGTGCTGATGCTGATCATGTGTACATGTTTTGAACCAAAAGCTGGCTCAAGATGCATCACGCACAAGACAGGTTTAAGAGCGCCTGGTCCCATTCAAAAATGTGGCATGACCTCTGCTTTCTGTGTGGTGGTGAATGCCCAGCACGTGCGCTCTCTGCCCTTCTGCCCTGATGTACAAGCTCACAGAGCAACAAGTGCTACATGGCAGTTGCTGTTTGATACTTGAAAGTATGAGTGTGAACACCCGGCCAGAACCGCGCAGACCACGAGAAACAGATGGGCAGCCGTTGAGAGGGCGCGGCGGCAATACTCACTGAGCGCTGGTGAATACTGTAAAATCCCACATACACTGTCACATGCAGCCACGGGGAGGCTGCAGCACACGTCATCGGCGCATCGCCACTTGTGCTTCAACACGACAGCCGCACTCGCAAACATACGCGGCTCCGCCGCCGACGCAATACAGCTTGTGGACCTGCACAGCTTTGCGGGCTCGGTAGCTGTATTGCGGGTGGCTGTACATATATGTTGTGTTTGCCTTTACGCTTCTGCACATGAGTATAGTTGCTCTGACATCGCCTTCGATTTCTTCCACTGTCACCAATACAAAACTGGGCGCTGCTTCCAATTTCAGGAGCGCGATGCACGAGTTTGCGGCGGAGCGCGACTGGGACCAATACCACATGCCCAGGAATCTGGCGCTGGCGCTGTCCGGCGAAGTTGGAGAGGTGAGCGCTGCTGCTGAGGCTTACTGAGATTGAAGTGGTGTCTGCTGGTCAGATCTGCTGGTCAGATCCCCCTTGTGTTGTCTCAGAGGGTGGATGGGTCGTGGAGCAGGCCACGCGTGAGCTGCCGCATGGCCTGCCGCATCAGCCCCCCTCTCGTGTGTTCTTGGAGAGGGTGGATGAGTCATGGAGCGTACCGCGCGCAAGTTGCCTGCCGCATCAAGAGGGTGGATGAGTCATGGAGCGAACAGCGCGCAAGTTGCCTGCCGCATCATCATGGTGCCATGTGCTTCACCAGCGGCGGCGGCAGCGCCCCTGATATGTCTGCCCCCCTATTGATCGCGGTTGGGGGTGGGGGCGCGTGCAAGGAAAGACGCCAAGCTTTGACACCACCCATAGAGTATGCAGGCTTCGGCAGCAAATGCTCGTGTGTGCGCGAGGGGACTGCATGGCCTGCCTGCGTCCCGCACAGGGGGACCGGTTGCCTCCAGACAGCTGTCTGACACATGACATCTGCGAGGAGCGCTGGTGATTACGGTCCACTTGCAGTGAAGGCGGAGTACACCTCTGCTCACCTCTCAAGCTAGACAAGGGGATCATAGGCATGATGGCGACCAGCTGCGTAGCGCCGCCGTCACTGCAGCGCACGGGCGGCGCTGACGCCGCGGCCCCCGCAGCTGCTGCCGCCGCCGCCGCCCGTCCCCTGCCGCCGCCTGCTGCGCCTGTCGTGCCGCCGCACACGTCGACCGCTTGCCGTCACAACAGCGGCAGCCTGAGCGGCGGCACGTGCCACCCCCCCACCATGGGTGCGCTCTTGACTTCTAGATGTCAATCTCTATGTGTCACCTATCACGATGACGCATGCACTCCATCAGTGTCACAGTGTTCATGCGTGCTCAGCAAGTTGCAGTAGCTGGCATCGCGGTTGAACGACCGGCGATGCTGCAAAATGCGCCATGCATGGTTGCGCTAGTGGAAGGTGACGGGCGAAAAATCTCAACTACCTCGCCTGACGCGGAGGGGCCTTGCTGCGCGCAGGTGTGTGAGTGCTTCCAGTGGCGGACCGCGCAAAGCTGCGCGGACGGCCTCGCGGGCTTCACGGAGGCGGAGCGCTGCCACGTCGGCGAGGCAAGTCACAGGCGCTAAGTTTGCCACAAACTTCAATGCCGCGCGCTTCCGCGCGTTTTTACATGCGCCAGACACCTGTTGCAAGTTGTACCACAACGACTTGGCGTGGAGCTTGTACGTTTCGGCGAGACCTGAGATTGCCTTGGCAGTTGCCGTCAGGAAACGCGTAACCGCCACTGGACGCTGCCGCCGTCCTCGCCAGCGCAGCGCTCGCATTTGCTGCGCGACCAGGTGTCCCGCATCTCTCATTCATGTATTCTTTTGTCAAGAACACATGTATTTCAACATGAGCAGAGCGTCAATGCGCCCGCGCGTACCCTCTGCGCGCAACAACCTCGTAAAGCGTACCCCACCAGTGTGAGCACGCAGTGCGCCACACCTTCGGACTGAACTTCAACTGCTTGATGTATAGCGCCACAGCGCTCATATGGGCCGCTGCCCCTGTCCCAGCGCGCTGCTGCTCCCCTGCCACCAGAACCTCAACACTCACTTCAACTTCAATTGTATTCGGCGCCGTCCGCAGGGGCTGGCCTATGTGCCGCCCTATGACCGCAGGAGCTGGCGTTTGTGCTGCCCCTGCTCACCACTGCAACTTCAACTAAGCTCCGACAATCACTCCACACTTCAATCATGCCCCATCTGTCTGCGGAAGCTGGTGGATGCGCTGGCCTATGCTGTGGGCCCTGCGAACAACGTTGGGATGTAGAATGCGTGTGGCGCCGCTGACGGGCCGCCGGTCCCTGTCCCGCCAACACTTCAACCCTCACCTCAACTTCAATCGTGCCCCGGACGTTCGCAGGAGCTGGCGGATGCGCTGGCCTACCATGACGGCGGATGATGCGTCACCTGTAGTGATCCGTGCCGATCGCGTCGTGCTGTCTGTTGTGTGCCACCACAACTTCATCAAAGCTAACCTATAACCTCTATTTCAATATTAATCACTGGGCGTCTGCAGGAGCTGGCAAACGTGCTGGCCTACGCTATGAGCTTCGCGAACAACTCCAAGATGCATGACGCGCGTAGTGCCACTCACTTGCGGGCCGCCGCCCCCTGTCCCAGCGCCTTCCGCCCTCGCCACCAAAACTTCAACCCTGACCTCAACTTCAACCCTTGCTCCCCCGTGCGTCTGCAGGAGCTGGCGGATGTGCTGGCCTACGCTGTGAGGCTGGCGGACCGCTGCGCCATCCACCTGCCCAACGCCATCGCTGCGAAGGTCGCGCTCAACGAAAGGAAGTACCCCGTGGACCTGGCGCGGTGAGTGTGCGCAACCTTAACTTGAGCCTGCGGGGAGCGCGCTGTGTGAGGAAATTGAAACTGCTGCTGTCACAGTACGTAGAGAAGCCTGCCGAACACCGTGGCCGCCAAGGCCGTCCACAATGAGCGGAAAACAGCCCGTGGCGCTGGCGCGGTACGTGTACTCTGTAACGCTCAGGGTGGGGGTAGGTAGCTTAGTTTTAACCCTAACCCTAACCCTAGCAACGCCATCGCCGCCAAGGTCGCGCTCAAGGAGGAGAAGTACCCCGTGGCGCTGGCGCGGTGAGTGCGCGTTGTGTTGCTGAACTTCAACTTGAGCCTGGGGGAGCATGCTGTCACGCGCAGCAGGCAGCGTATGAAAAGAAATGCAGTCTGCGAGCGCAGCGCCGTCGCCGATACCATTGCGCTCAGAAAGAGGAAGTGCCCACCGACGCTAGCGCTGGCGCGGTACGTGTACTCTGTGACAATGGGTGCGCAGGTCGCTTAGTCCCAACCCTAACCCTAGCAACGCTGTCGTTGCCACGGTCGCGCTCAACGAGAGGAAGGTACCCCATCGCGCTGGCGCGGTACGTAACCCTAACCCTAACCCCGTACACACTCTGTGACATTCAGGGTGGGTACGTAGGTTAGTCTGGTCCTAATCCGACCCTAGCAATGGCGCGGTGAGTGCACGCAACCTTAATTTGAGCCTGTGGGGAGCCTGAAGTACGTGGCCGGCAGGGGCAGCAGGCGCGTCGCCTGCCACACCGAGCACCCGCATACTTATCCCAGGGACGCTGCCGTAACCTTTCCTTCGATGGCTCCCTTGTAGCTTGGCGCGACTCGCTCCCGCGCGCCGCCGCCTTGCCCCTGAACATGCATGCATACCCCTGCGTCCTGCCCGCAACAATGCCGGCGCTGCAGCGCGGGCGCCTCACCCCCCGCCGCCACCAATCGCGCATATACTCACCCCCTGATTGCATACATGTATGCATGCCTACCTACCCCGCCGCCGCTGAACACAGCGGGCGCGCCAGCCGCTACACGGAGTACGCGCGCGTCACGGGGTTTGACGCCGGCGCGCGCCAGTACACCGCGCAGGGCGCCGCCGTGGACTGCAGCAGCAGCAGCAGCGGCGGCAGCGACAGTGACGGCAACGGCGGCGGCGGCGGCGGCAGCGGCGGTGGCGGTGGCGGTGGCGGCGGTCACGGGTGGGGCGCCGCGACGCTGGAGAGCGTGAGGCGGCGCCTGCAGGAGTTTGTGGAGGCGCGCGAGTGGGGCGCGCTGCACACGCCGCGGGACCTGTGCCTGGCGCTCTGGTGAGTTTCGCGGATTGACGGCTGGAGGGAGTGTTGGGGCTAGCGAGAGGCGCAAATGTGGAGCCAGAATGAGGGTGAAACTGATTGGTGTTGAGACATGGGGTGGGGGAGGGGGGGGGGCTGCTCTTTGGCGCCCAGCATGAGTCAGGTTTGGCACCCACTCTGCACAGTTAGGTCATGCTCAGCGCCGCACAGGCAACTGCTGCACGATCACACGGGGGGTAATCAGACGCGCCTGCACATTGCTGAGGGACAGGCCTCTCACCGTTCCTCCTGTCACAACAGCAGCGAGCTGAGGGGGAGGGGGGGGGGGGGGGGGGGGGCTCTGCCGTGCCAAGCATGAATCATGTTGGCACCTATAGAAATATATGGATAAAGGAAGTAAACTTAGAAACTTAAGGATAGAGTCATATTGGGTTGATGAAATTGGGACCAATATCTTGATGGTTTGTGCGAAATACCAGCATGAACACCACTGATAAATATTTAGCAGAAGTATAATGCGCACATCACGCTCAGCGCCGTGCTCCAGGATGACGTGGGGGGCGATTAGGCGCGCCTGCACATGGCTGAGGGGCAGACCTCTCACCGCCCTTCGTGTTATAGCAGCAGCAAGCTGGGGGGGGGGGGGGGGGGTGGCGAGGGATCATGGCGGCTTGTGCCATCGGCTTTAAGGTCTTTTGCGCGCATGTGTTGTCCGTATCGGACGCTGCAGTGCGCATCCGTAAACCGCTGATGAGAGCGGAGACGTGCTGCCGCCCTTCACTCAGGTTCAGGGTTAGGGTTCACCGCTATTCACCTACAGTTAGTGTTAGTCCTAGGGCACCCCCATTCGCTTCCGCAGAGGCGAGGCGGGCGAGCTGTGCAAGCGCTTTTTGTGGCGCGGCGAGAACGATTGCGCGTTTGACCTGCGCGCGTGGACCTAGGGTTAGGGTTAGGGTTAAGATCGCGGCTCACCGCCTTTCACCTACACTTAGGGTTAGCATCGGGGCGAGTCAGCTGAGATGCGCTGCCGCCATTCTCTTACGCAGCGGCGAAGCGGGCGAGCTGTGCGAGCGCTTCCTGTGGCGCGGCCAGGACGACTGCCTGCGCGCGTGGACCTAGGGTTAGGGTTAGGATTGGGGCTCACTGCTCTGTACTTACAGTTAAGGTTGACAGTAGGGCAAGCCCGCTGAGACGCGCTGCCGCTCTGCGCCTCCCCATCCCCGCAGCGGCGAAGCGGGCGAGCTGTGCGAGTGCTTCCTGTGGCGCGGCGAGGACGACTGCGCGCCCGGCCTGCGCGCGTGGACGGACGAGCAGCGCGACCACCTGGCGCAAGGCGAGTCGTCAAGTCAAAGCCGTTAACTGTAATCATCGACGGTAACTGCAGCGCCGCTTCCCCCGACTAGTACCACTCATACCTACTGTGGTGATTGCTGCTGACACGCACAGCGAGTCGTCAAGGCGTCAACCCTAGTCATTGGCGCTAACAGCAACGCTCTTGACCCTGACTAGTACCCGCTCATGCCTACTGTGGTGATTGCCGCTGATGCGTACTGCGTGACGAGCAGCGCGACCACCTGGCGCAAGGCGAGTCGCTGCTGAACCGTAGTGTCGGCATCGAGCCTAGCCATGGGTGCTGAGCCCAATTGTGGCCGCTATTTCTTGCTATCAGCATAGGTATGCTCTTATATGCACACCACCGCTCATCACGGCGGTTGCCACTCAGTTCATCCCTGTCCTGAAGTGAGCCGTATCTTAGCGCCAACTGTTGACTTTCACCCTACCCCTAACCCTCGAGGCAGGGGAAGTAACCCTAGCCTTAACCCTCACCTGACTCAGACTGTCAGACTAGCTCCAACGCTTGTGCGTGGTTGCCTCTGTTGCCGGTGGGGTCGCCGCTCGGTCATCGGCGGTCTATTGATACGTTAGCATACTACATGCACAGTCTGTGTGACGCAGAGCTGTACTGCTATGCTACTTGAGTACATGTGTTCATGTACAAAGCTTACAAAATGAAGCTCAGAATCAAGTCGGCAACCCCAACTTTCGCCGCCGACCCTGACCCTTGCACACAGCTGAGTATACGCTAGCGTTGCCACTCATTCACTGGCGGTGTCTGACACGTTCATGTGCTGCAACATAATTTCCCAAGGCACCGACTACATCACTTCAACTTTGAAGCTCGCACAGGGTGACCACCTGTGATGGCCTTGATGCCACAGCCGCACCTTGCATTCGCTCAGATGCCACCTCGACCTCCTTTAGTGTCCTCATGACCGCTCAGCGATCCACAGTCAGGGTCGCCCAAATGCCGCAACCCAAGACTGACCGTGACACTAATTGTAGCTCTGACCCTACCCCTACCCCCCAATCCCCCCCCTCACCCCCAATGCTCAGAGATCAGCGACGTGGTCATCTACCTCATGCGGCTGTCGGACCGCTGCGGCGTCGACCTCGCGCGCGCGTTCGCGGCCAAGATGCGCCGCAACGCCGCCAAGTACCCCGCGCACCTGGCGCGCGGCCGCGCCAACAAGTACACGGACTACGTGCAAGCGCGCGCAGCGTGGGACGGCGACGCATCGCAAGCAACCAATGACCAACCAGATAGGGCGGAAGGCGCGGGCGGCCAATCAGAAGCAGCGGCTGATGACCGACCGGTCGACGCGCGACGCGCCAGCGGCGATGACGCAGAAACCGCCGGGCTGGTCAGCTCCCATGCGGAGGGTGCACGCGAGGCTCCGGTCGAGCCGCAGGCACTTGCGGCAGCGCCCGCTTTGCAGGCTGATCCGGCAGCAGCGGCGCTGCCGTCGGCGGCGACGGCGGTGGAGGCAGTGGCCGCGGCCGTGGTGGCGGCGGTGGTGGCGACGGCGGTCGACGCGGCGGCAGCAGCAGCGGCGGTGGTGCCTCCGGCGGAGGCAGAAACGGCGCCTGTGGAGGCAATCCAGCAGTCTGCAGCAGTGCCAGCAGTACTAGTGTCGGTCGCGGAGCTGGGAGTGCAGACAGCAGCACCAGCAGCGGCGGCATCGCCAGCAGCAGGCAAGCCAGCCGCATCGGCAGCGGATGCCGCCGGCAAAGCAGGAGCGTCACGTGGTGAAGTTGCGGGGGTGACGCGAGAGGCACCGGCGGTCGCAGCGGCTGCAGCATGGCGCACCGTTGCAGAAGACAAGGTGGCGGGACCGCTCGCACTTGGCCTGCCGGAGGCAGAGGCGACGGCTGCATCAGCAGCGGCGGCGGCAGCAGCGGCGGCGGCGGCCCACGCAGCGGCTGGTGACGCCCCTCAACCTGCACAAGGTGAGCAGCTGCAGCTCGTTGGCTGCAATTTGTCGCGAGCGTGGCGCTTTGCTGTTGCGCAGTGCTGCCGAGGGAGACTGCCGCATGCTGCAGAGCGACTATCGTCGCGTGCGCAACTGCCACGGCTGTGCGTTCTCTGTGGCGGAGGCAATACCCGCGCTGTTTGCTCTCCGCATGGAAACTATTTCAGTGCGCGGCCGCAGGATTGTTTCAGTCCCGCTTTGACACTATGTGGACACAGCATCAGTGGCACTTGGTTGTGGCACCAATCCATGATAGAAGTACCGTTTAGCGCGCGCCATCTTCTAGCGCGCCAGGCACCCTGCATCACTCCAGGCACCCCACCACATCAGCGGGCAGCAAATTATTGTGGATGCGTGCGCAGCACGCACCCCCCCTTCCCCCTGTCACCTCACCTCGTCACGTGCCACCGCCGCCCGCACCGCACCGCAGCGACGCCGTTCGCCGCGGCAGCGCCGCCGCTCGTGCCAGCCTCCCCTCCCCACCTGCCGGCCCTCCCCATCGTCGCGCTGCCGGCAGACGCAGCGCTCGCGCCCCCGCCCGCGCAGTGCAAGTCGCCGGAGAGCGACCACCCGCGCGCGGCGGCACGCGCGGATGCGGGCCGTGGCGGCGGCGGCGATGGCGGCGAGGAGGGGCCCGCGCTGCCGGCGGCGCTGCAGCGGCAGCAGCAGCGGCAGCGCTCCATGTTTGACGGCGCCGGCTGGGGGGCGATGGCGGTGGCCATGGCGCTGGGCTTCGCGATGGGGCGCTCAGTCGCCTGAGCAGCAGCGCAGGGACCGGTGTGCTGGCTGCGACGGCGGCAGTGGCCGGGGCAGCGGCGACGGCGACGGCGATGGAGGCAGTGGTGGTTGGTGGCTTCGGTGCCACCTGCTGCGGTGGCAGCAACGCCAGCGGCGGCAGTAGCAGCGACGGCAGCAGGACCGATGCGTCGGCGCTGCCATTGACTGCTAGTAAACCCTGGCACAGACTTTGCGCCAGGCTAGTCATTCCCCTTGATGGCAGAAACTCGGCCCACCACTGCAGCAGATGCTGGCAGCGGCAGCACCAGCGGCGCGTTGCAGCGGCGGCGCCAGCAGCGGCGGTGGCAACCGTACGGCAGCATAGGCAGCGCCGGTAGTGATGAAATCAGCGGCAGCAAGTGGTTACAGACGCGGCGTTCAACGCCTGGCGCAGCTGCGACGGTGCAACAGCAGATCATGGCTCCTCTAGCACAACGGACGAGCGTGCGCCGGCGGCTGCCATTGCTGTTGTGGTGGCACGAACGGCCGCCGCGGCGGCCAACAGACCAGCGGCACCTGCACCGGAGGCTCGCTGGCAGCGCCGTGGCAACAACGTTATGTAGGGCCGGCAAAGCCACTGGCAGAGGCAGCAGCGACGGCAGCAACGGCAGCAGCATCAGCAGAACAGCTGCTTCAGGCAGCTTGTGATGGAGGCGCAGCAAAGCCCGCCCGCCATCGTGCATGCCATTGCGTGCACGCCTGCGATCGGCAGCACTAGCGTACGCCCGCTGAGCTGCGCCCCCTCCCCCCACACACGACAATCTAACTGCTGCTTGTGCCCCCTGCTGCACCAACGGCTGCCGCCCACTGCGCTGGTGCATTTGGCACTGGTGATCAAACACTTCAGGCGCCGCAGACAGTGCGGTACGCGATTAACTCGCTGCGTAGTACTGGGGCTGCTGCACGGAGCTTGGAGCGCTGCCACATCTTGCTCTAGTAGCTCAGGGCTGTGTGTGTGATTACAGTTGTACCATATGCATGATTCTGAGCGGGGAGGGTGAAGACCATCTATGAAACATGATATTCTGATTGTGAGGATTTTGCTGTTGGTTGTTGTTGCTGGCCATTCCTGCGGTTATGTGCGGCGCGTTGGCCGCTGGGATCCGCTATGAAAACATGCACTTAGCACTGAGTTCATGCATGCTCCAATATCAATGAAGCACACACAAAAAAACTCGATTAGGGCGCGCAGGATCTCAATGCGCACAGACTATCACTTGTGAAAGAAGTCGCCAAGTGGCATGTCCCCCCTTTCATGTCCTCGTCACCCTTTGGAGTCCGCCATGTGTGTCATTACATGCAACGTACGCCACACGAGGAGCGATATCATCGTGGACCCCCCCCCCCCCCCCCCCACCCGCCCCCCCGCAACCCTCCGCCGACTGCCGTTGAACGTGAACATTTCCTCGTCATCGCCAAAGCCCTGTCAACGGAAGCGTCGGAAGCATGTGGAGGCGCGCAGTGCGGATGGCGCAGGTGTGTTTCCATCCGCGGAGCTTGTGTCGCATTCCGCACAAGAGCTTGCTCCCTTCTTTTCGTACACCTATGTTTGTTTTCAGCAGACTGAGTGGGCATCGGATGTTGTGGCCATGGCAATTTGGTCCGCTCACAGCTCTGATTGACGAGTGCTTTGCTGTTCTTCAGCGGTTATTCGGGTCTGCGCCTAACATGCTGCAGCCTGCCTGCCTTTCGAAAATGTTACCCTTCAAATCTGAGCCCGAGACCGACTGTCGACACGGCAGGCATGTCTGCATGTGATCCTGGGGCCCACCGAATGCTCGCCCGGAACTGCTCTGCGAGCATTTTGTTGCTCGCCCGCCGAACTGACCTGCAAGCGCCTATTTTGTGATGCACGGGGGGCGAGATGTACATATTTTTCTGTGAAGGCGTCGGTTGCCCCCACGTGTCCCAATACTCTTGCGCCCGGGTTTCGCATTGATGTCAGCTTCGGAGCACATTGTAGTACATGCTCGTGCCATGGTGCATGGAGCCAAGCGCTTTTTCAAATGAGGCTGCAGAGCGTTGCAGATGGTTCATCATAATCATAGTCAGGCTCGTTTATGCATCACCACATTAGGCAGGCATATGCTGACGAGCCCACTCGTTCATCTTATGCGCGCAGGAGAAGTCGAAGGTGTTCGCGGCCGTCTTCCCTTCACCGGTGAGCCACACAAGTCAGGCTAATGATGTGATCGATTCCACGCCAACGTTCATTTTCGACTGGCTCAGCGCACTTCATCTGTTGATCTGAAGGCGCAGAGGCTGTCGAGGTCCTTGTGCTACTATTTGCTTGTTACCTGCATTGTGAAACAGCATCAAGCACTTATCAAGACAGATCAACAGTTGTCTGCATAAATTTGCCTTTGAACTGTTGCACATAAGGGGTTGATATGAGAGGAAGGTCACACCAACTACTATAGTATACTCAGGGTTGTGCATCCAGGCATACCGACGCTTGTACAAGCGCCGTCTGTAAGACACGCTGTTCGTACAGCCAATGTTTGCGGCCAGATGTTGTTGTCCAGGCGCAATGGTCGTACAGATGCTGTTCACACAGACAGTGTCTACAGGCGCTGACACATCTAGGCGCATAGACATGAAAATCGCTGACTTGCATCGCACACCAAAAGGAAAAGTTGTCATATTGTATAGACATGAAATCACTGACTTGCGACGCTCACCAAAAGGAAAAGTTGTCATATCGTAAATGCTTACACAGCGTATAGGATGGCATGCTCCACATGGCGCGCGTGCGTAAGTACTCGCCGTGTCGCTGCTCAGCAGAACGATGAACACGCCGCCGCTTCCCTCTCGTGCCTCTTGCCTTGGGCACATGCGTAGCAGAGCTGACGTACGCGTGACCACGCGTGTGAGACTGCCAGGCGCAAGCGCGCGAGGCGCAGGAGCGGGAGCTGAAGCGGACGATGGAGTTGGTGAATGCGTCCAGAAGCATGACGCGGGTGGTGGTTGCGCGGCTAGAGCACCAGGATAAGGTGGAGCGCGATGCCTGGGCAGCGTACAAGAAGGTGACCCCTTGCCACAGAGAGAGCTTGAGCAGTGCGCACCACTGGCTGCACCTGCCAGTGGTCGTCCACGCGCAAAGAGTACCTCAACTTCAGCTTGCAACAAACCGCCCCAGCGTTGACTCGTTTCAAGCACCTAAGAAGACTGCATGCTTGAAGTTGTATATTATGTCCTGGACCGCATGGGGGTTGAGCACACGATAATCGGGCGATAACTAAATCTACGGAGGGGCCGGCGGTTCGGCGCTGGCCGGCGAGGGCCGCGGCACTTGCAACAGTGCGATGCGGCGGTAAGCACTGACGTCGCCATCAGGGGCAATGACTGCGTTCCAGTTGTCGATCACGACACGTGTGAGCGCGCGCTGTAGCGCGAGGGAGGCGCGGCGGCGCCAGAAGGCAACGCGCTGCGCGAGATTGTAGCTGCCCTGCGAGCTCTGCTCGGCGAGTGCGTGTAGCAGCGCTTGGGTGTCGCGTGACATAGCGCCGGAGTGGTCAAAGGCTGCGGAAAATAGGGTGTGTGTAGTGGGGTCCAGGGCCCCTGAGACTACGTATGTGTCTATCTTTTCCTGCGAAGCCGATTCAAGCACGCGCTGCACATCGCGCGCGCCCCCCTGAGCCTGACGGAGGTTCAGCCTGCAACAAACCGCCAGCCAGCGTTCAACTCATTTCAAGGAACAAAGAGACTGGATGCGTGCAGTCGATTGGATGAGCCAGTGCGCTTTGGTCGTGCGAGGTGCCGCACTACAATGCAAAGCGGAGTGACGAGGGCATGCTTTCCATGTATACAGAGCCGCCGTGCTCTCTGAAGGGAGCTGAACAAAACAGCCTTATCACGTGCACCATACTGTCAGTGCCTATTGAGAAATTGCAGCCCATCGCGCAGAGCGCGCACCTTCACGCCACGCCTCTGCGGCGCAGTTCACGTCTTGCCCGCACAAAAATGTCACTTTTTGCGGCGCTGAAAATCTCCAGCTGCTTGATCACAGATCACAGGAGGGCCGCAGCATTCACATGTAGGCCATGTGAGTCGCAGCACCTCAGCCCTGCTACACCCCCAGTCACATAACCACAGACCTCAGATGTCAGAAGAGCGCCACAAGAGTCATAGGCCATGTGTGACGCAGCATGTATGCACCTCAGTGGTGGTCACTGAGACATGTTCAGACTGTCACACGACATGTAGATTCCGTACGGGAGCTTAGATACTATTCATCTGGGCTTTTTCGCGCCCTGAGCGAGAATTAACAAAGAGTACACACCTCACCCCTGAAACGCCACCCGTGCGCGTGCTGCCGCTGGCGTGCATGACAGGGCGGCGTCATCGATGCCAAGCGTTACTCGTGCAAATGACCCGTCGTCGCCCACGTCCCGCGTGCCAACAAGTCCGCCATTGCCGCCGCCGCCGCCGCCGCCGCTGCCGCCGCCGCCGTGCCTGAAGAGCGCGCGGCCGTCGCGGCTGCCGTCGTTGCAGCGCTGCATCACGCCCACGGCGCCGGTGGCAGAGACGGCGCACACAGTCACACCTCTGATGGCGGCGACGGCGGCGGCTCAGAAGGCTGTGATGGCTCCGGCATGATGTGATGCTGGCACTAACCCTAACGCTAGGGCGGAGGGGCACGGCTCAGCGAAAAAAATGATGCGCGAATGCGTTGACTGGTCGCAGCGCCAGCTCAAGGCCCTCATGAAACGATACCAGCTGTATGCGGTGGTAACTATGTTTCAGAGCACAGATGGCGGTAGCGTGGGGGATGGGACTGTTTTGCTGCGTCTGTGAGGTGGTGGACAGCAGCTGGTGCCGCCCCTCTTCTAGGGGCAGCAAGCGGCGTGTTTCGGGCACTATCAGGCTGTGCGGGCTGCAAACGGGTGCATAGCTTTATGTTGCCGCAGGCAAGAGCCTTGCGAGCTGTGCAAAAGGCGTATCCAAGGGGTGCGTTGGTGTGTGGGGAAAATGTGGCCAGGCTGGCTTGAGATTCCAGTGTTGCTCCTCCTCTCCTGTTTGAAAGCGCGAGCTTTGGTATGTAGTATCTGTTCGATACATGCATGTACTACATGTACAACGTTGATGCATGCCCCAGTCGCACCCGCTGCACACTGCCCCTGCGTTTGTGCACCCCTGCCTGACTCATTTCCATTGTGCAGATTGCTACGGTGTTAGTGAGCACGTCACATTACATTCAGTGACATCACAGCATCCTGCAGGCGTCAGTGCTCTGCTGCTGTGGCATCACAAAGAGGAGGGGCTCGTCCACTGCTTGTGGACATCATGCTATGATCAGGTGCCCCCTCAGTAATGATGGCGATTGAGAGTCCAGCTCAACTAAGCTGTCGTCGTCTTGATGGCAGTTGAATTTGAAGTTGCGGGCAGGTCGGGGCCTTGCTTTCGTGGCAGTTGACGTTGAACTTGAAGGAAGGTCGAAATTTACTTTTTGTAACTGATCCAAGCTGCCGTACCTTGTGGAGCAGCACTGCAGTAGTCGCACTGGATGTGTTGTCATAGCTGAGCGTTATCGAGGGTGTGTAATTGGAGCGAGGGGTGTGCAGGGAAGGCATTGCCAGCCTATGATCAACCTTTGACAGGTCTCCTCCTTTTGAGAGTTTTTGAGGGTGCAGGCAAATGCACCGCCAGTTTCAACAGCGTCTACTAGCACCCTATGGTAAAAGGACACTTTGGAAAAATTCATTGGGTGTACAGAGAAGGCATTGCGAGCCTAAGATCAACTGTTGACAGGTCCTCCTTCTTGAGGGATTTAGAGGGTGCAGGCAAATGCACCGCCAGTTTCAACAGCGTCTACTAGCACCCTATGGTAAAAGGACACTTTGGAAAAATTCATTGGGTGTACAGAGAAGGCATTGCGAGCCTATGATCGACCGTTGACAGGTCCTCCTTTTCGGGGGATTTAGAGGGTGCAGGCAAATGCACCGCCAGTTTCAACAGCGTCAACTAGCACCGTATGGCGAAAGGACACTGAGAAGAAATTCGTTTGCGTGGTATCTTCCTCTGATCAGAACATTGCATTCCTCAGGCTCTGCCCTGCTTCATACTCAAAGTGCAATCAGATCGCCGTTCAACCGGTTTGCAGACCCATACAAGACGCATGCGAGCCACCAACAACACCATCATCGATAAAAACACTGCCAGCAGAAAACCCACGGGCTGGCGCCAGTGAAGCGAGAAATGGTATGGTCCTGACCATTACATGGCCATGATGACGCCGTGCAGCGCATGTGTGCGGCGCATCCCGTGGGATCGCAGCGGCATCGACGAGCCCGCGCGCGTGCGCAGGCAGGCATGCGGCGACGCTACACGTCGCTGTGAGAAGGACTGCGCACAGGCGGCCAATAGGGTGGAGCAGCGGCAGCCACTTTCCACGTCCGCCCCCGCTCGCGCATTGGCAGCTGCAGCGTGAGCGCCGCAGAAAGCGGTCTTGAACCCCCCCCCCCCCCCTGCCCGTGGGCCTGCTGCACCCCCTTCCCTGCCTCGCTGTTCCCCCCCATCCCCTCCCCACCGCCACCATCACCCCCCCGTGTCCACTCAATGCAGGCTGGCAGAGCGTGACAGTGCCTATCAGTGCTCCCGAAGCACCCCTAGGGAGGCCACGATGCCCTGCAAGGGCCCTGGCATGGGTCAACAAACAGAATGTGCTGAGGGTTTGTTTGTCCTCCGACACGGTTTCATGCAGCGCGTCACGTCGCCCTTGCGAGCGCTTGTAAAAGAAGCCGCTGCACAGCACAGGGCAACGCTTCGCGAGCGTGCGGGTTCCGCGGCTCTCTGCTGCGAGGTGCAGACAGAGGTTTGAGGGGGGGGGGGGGGAGCGTTGCTGCCCGCGGATGGGGGGTGCACAGAAATGGGGGCATGGGAGGGGGGGGGGGGGGAGAGGGAGGGGCTCAAAAGGGTCCAGCGAGCAGCGCTCGTGGTAACACTTCAAGTACTACTGCAATCTGTGTGCGGTACGCCGCAAGCTACATACCCCCGCCCCCCCGCGTGCGCTAGACCTCGCGCTGAAAGGGGGGGGGGGGGGGGGGGTAACACACGGCGCAGGCGCCGCAGCCGCAGCGCCATTGCATCGGGTGGTCAGTCGCTGGCCGCGCCGCGCAGCGCGCAGCACTGCGGCGCGGCGTGGCGCTGGTGCCGCCAACGTCAGCGGCGCGGCGTTGGTGCCGCCGCCAGCGACGCAGCGCAGCGCGGCTCAGCCCCGCACGCGTCAGCTGCCGGCGCCCGCGCGCGGCGTCTGCGGCACCGCCACGGCGGCGGCGGCGGCGACGGAGCGCGGGCTCGCGAGCGCGGCGATCTTGACGGCGACGCTCTCGACGACGGCGCTCGCGAGGCGCGCCTGCTGCTGAGCAATGTCCTCCGGCTGCAGGTTGATGAAGGGGTGCAGGAGGACCTCCTCCGCGGTCGGGCGCAGGTCCTGGTCGCGGACCTGTGTGGGGGGAGGAAGGGATGGGGGGGGGGGGGGGGAGGGGGGGAGGGGGCTCAGCAGTGATCGTTGTCGTGCGGCAGGGGAATCTGCGGCGAGTAGTGTCATTAACAAATACTGTGTCATGCACCATTGCATGGCTCGCAGCGCACGAGTACACCAGCACTTTAACAACGTACTTTCAATGACTTCCCAATGGGACGCAAAAAGCCTAGGTACTCATCTTGGAATGCACTTGATGCAGCAGATGCAGCAGCACTCCTTCTCCGCAGTTTAATACAAGTACTTCGAAGTTTAATTGTGCGGTACTCACCAAGCAGCGTGCCATGAAGGCGCGCGCCGTGGAGCTGACGTTGGGCGGCAGCGGCGGCGTCTGGTCCGTCTGCAGCAGCAGCTTGTACACCTGCGGCCATCGCGCAGCATCGACGGGTGTGGTTGAAATCAGTATTGAAGCGCGCGTGACACCTCTGCAAGGGCTCGGTGCATGTGCAGGCTTAGGGAATTTGGCGGGCCAGCAGCACTCCCGACCCACCCTTTCAACATCCTTCAATGGTTGAAGCGGCGGCTTGAACACCTGCCGCTGGCATCGGCGACACACGCGTGAGAGGCTGTTGAGTGGAAGCACCCATATGCACCGGACTTGTTTGACTGCGTGTCATATGCATGGTGCTGGACCGAACTCACCTGTTTGCCTAGAAATTGTTTGCAGGAGATGCTGCATCGGCGACCAGCCCGCGGCTGATAGAACCACATGTCAAATGCAGTTGCTCTCTGCTGAAAAAATGAACCGCTACAGCGGCCTCCAAGTGTTCAAAATGGTATCCCCCCCCCCCCACACACACACACTTACGGTTGTCGTCTCGGCCTTCTCAGCACGTGTACGGAATCTAACGGAAACAGAACCTTACGCGTACTTACCTACGCTGCCTCACCTGCATGGCGGTCCTTGCTGCCAGACGCGCCCACAGCGGCTGCCTGGTCATGATCTCAAGACACCGTATGCCTACCCTATGGACATGTTTTTCTATCAAAATTCAAATCTGATGTTTGACTTTTATTGCAATTGTGTCAACTTTGGTCTGTTGGGTTTATTAAACATAGATTGTCCATTGTCAATATAGGGCATGGCTATGAATTGATGACTTATTCCCAAAAAAATATGTCTTAGTGATTGGCAAGTAGTAGATTTGTGCAAGTGTAAACATGCACAACATGCCCACTCTGCTTCACCTGCATGGTTCTCAACTTTTACATTTGACGATCTTGCAGTATGTCTAAACCGTCTTTTGTCATGGCTAGTTGACAATTCATGGTCCATTGTCAATGTAGGGCATCGCTATTGATAAATTCTGTCCATTTTTTTTTGTGATTCGCAAGCGGTAGACTTGTGGAAGTGCAATCGTGCACAACATGCCCACTCTGCCTCACCTGCATGGTTGTTTTCATGCCAAGGCATGCCCACGGCGGCTGCCCAGTCATGATCTCGAGAACCGTTCCGCCGTAGCTGCATCATGACCACATGCGGGCGGCATGCATGTATGTGCGCAATGTTAGAAGTCAGCATGGGGGGCGGGGTCAGCAGTTGAAGATCAGCTGAGCATTAGGAGTGAGCACGGGGGCGGGTCTGTGGTTGCAGGTCCAGCTGCTGACTTTGTGGCTATTCCCTGCTTCAAGTTTGCGCCGGGGAAGATTGGGGGACCGCACTGCCAAGTGGTATCTCTCGCGGTCCTGCTGTGAGTGCTGCACGCCCTTTGTAATGATGACTTGAAGCGCATAATCTGGGATGGCATTTCGGGCGGCCACAAGTGCGCAGCGCCCAGAATGCGCCGGTGCTTCTGCTGCAGACCTTCTGCCAGCAGCGTGCTACAGTGGCGCTTCGGCGGGCGCAAAGCACGCAAGGAACTGGCACTCACAACCTCTTTGTGGCAGCCTGTGCATGGTATGCACTGGACCACACAGGAGGCCCCAGTAGGGGGCGAACAGAAAAAGAGTAGGGCCCTGGCATGCTATGTTGAATGATGACGCGCAACGGAATTGCGCATATCCCGGCGTGCAGTGACGCTGGTATAGTACGCGGAGATGCCATTTGGCGATGCTGCTCAGAAGTAATCTGCAAAGCGAACGAGGCACTTTGCCACCAGGTTCATGAACACTCTGGCAGCAAGCTTGACATCCATCATATGGGCGTTTTCACACCCTATGCAAGAACCGATGAACAACAAAGAGACTGGCGGGCTTTGTGCGCCCCAAACAAATTAAACAAAAGCACACGATGCCTGAGTCTATCGCTTTTCCTGCAAGGACAATACGCCCCCCGCCCCCCTTCCCCGTGTGCATGTCTCAGCTGTACCTGCGCGTCCTTCGAAACGCGCAGGCAGCATTGGCCCTGTGTACGTCACGCCGCGCTTCCGTCAACCGCCCCCCCTAGCGCGTGTACCTAGTTCGCCAGACACCTGCTGGGTACCGTCAACCCCTACGAATGCAACTTGTGATATTGTACAGGGCCAAACTTCACCGCTGTGCCCCAGCCCTGCGTTAATCGTGGGCCTAGGCTTCAGAACTGCTATTTGCCCTGACCCTGACCGCAACCCTAACTCTAACCCTAACTCTTACCATAACCCAAACTTTAACCCTGATTGTGGCCAATCTCACCTCCAGATGTCAGCCTTGCGGCCGTACGTCCCCGTCGCCACCACCTCCGGCGCCATGAAGTAGGGCGTTCTGCAGCGCTCAGAACGCACGTGGTGGGGTATGTAGGTATGAGCTGACAGTCACAAAACGGCCCCGGCCACAGCGCGGGACACGCGGGGGCGCAAATTGCACGCCTTCACAGTGTGATCCAGATGAACACCTGCCAACAGCACACTATACGAAATCACACGCATGCAATCACACCCGACTGTGCTCGCACCAAAGCGTATGGACTGTCCTGAGCCGCAACCATGGTCGTGGTGCTCAGCGCTCAGCGCACAGTGCACACCCGCCTCTGCATGGCTCGCTGTGCGACACCGCGCCAAAAGCGAACGAGAAAACAGATCAAGCCATCAATGCAAAGCGCACGTGCGGCGTGCAAATGTGCCGGATACAAAAGGTGCCGTGTACATGCAAACGGGGTAGTGCGTACGTACTTACCCCTTCATGGTGTGCTCGGCGTTGTCCTCCTCGTGCAGCGTCTTGCTCGCACCAAAGTCGGTGAGCTTGATGTGGCCGTTCTCATGGATGAGCACTGCAGCATGGCAAGTTGAGGTTGTGAACTCCGATGTCGCACAGAGCGCTCATGGCATGACATTTGATCAACTGACACTGAATCATGACTACTGCATTCTGCAGTGGCGCAAGCCTTGTGGGTGAGGCGGCCTGCAGTTCAAGTTGAAGTATTTGGAAGTATTGCACATTCGCATCATGCAGTGTGCACGCCAAGGCGCAGCGATCGACTACTTCAAATAGTGCCTGTACTCCTGGGCGTAACTGAGCGATTCGGAAGCAAATAATGGCTTTGATATGTATCATAATGTATGTGGACATCAACCGCGAGCAACTACTTTAGTTAGTGCCGGTGCTCTGCGGCATCACCTGGCGATCCAGAAGCAAATTGGCCATGCTATGAATGCTGATGTCATCAGCAAATTGGCTACGCTATGAAGTGTTGACATACATGACGTACCGTTTCCGGCTTTGATGTCGCGGTGTATGATGTGGTTGTCGTGGAGGTACTTGAGGCCCAGCAATACCTGAAGCGCACAGGAGATAAGGGAGAGTCACAGCGTTAAAGGAGAAGTCTGGCGATTGTGGAGGCACTCGAGGCACAGCAGCAACTGATGGAAATACAGGGAGAGCCGCAGGTTTGAACTTCTTGAAACGCGTTGCATCGTGAATGAATGTGATGTCGCAGTGTGATGTGGCTGTCGTGGAGGAACTCGAGGCCCAGCAGCACCTAGGGGGAGGCAGGGAGAGTCACAGCGTCCAATGATAAGTCTGGCGAGTGGACGTACTCAAGGCCCAGCAGCCGCTGACGGAAACGCAGGGAGAGTCACATGGTTGAAAATTGTAGTACTTTGCACCGCGAATAAATGCAGTGTCGATGTAAATGTGGTGGTTGTCTTTGAGGTACTTGAGGCCCAGCAATACCTGGGGCGCATGGGAGGAAGGGAGAGTCTTGGTGTTGTAGTTCCAGTTTGCCCTTCTCGCCCGCTCTGATGATGATGCGATTGCCGTAGAGGTACTGTGGGCCCCCCGCGGCGAGTCAAGCTACTGCACTTGAAAATGTAGCACACGTTGAAGGTGTACTTGTCGCTCAACGCCGTCCGGCAGGGGCGTGCGCTACCTCATGCGGCCAGATTGAGCGCCAAAGTGCGGTACCGCTACAGTAGGGTGCGCAGTGCGGTGCAGTACTTCAGCACCAGAGCCTGCTGTAGTCTGCAGCATGGTTTTCTGATCGAGTGAGACCGGTGCCGCACTTCAGATATGATGTCGCTCTTCGTAAATTCGCGTGAGTTGCATGCCTGCTGCGCGTAGTCCCTGGCAACGCTCTCGTGCAATGGGCCAACGTCGTCCAACAAGTCGCGCAGCCCAAATTAGGTTCTACAGCAAGCACACACCTGCCGTGCGTAGTCCCTGGCGACGCTCTCGCGCAGCGGGTTAAATTTGAAGTTTGTTGTTGAAGTGTTTTTGGCGCATGTACATACCTGCCGTGCGTAGTCCCTGGCGACGCTCTCGCGCAGCGGGCCAAAGTCGTCCAGAAGATCGCGCAAACTGCCGCCCGGCACCCACTCGCAGAATATGTACAACATGTTGCTGCGGCGGTGGCGGCGGCGGCGGCGGCGCAGGCACCGAAACAGGGGTACCAATGAGCCATGCGAGAAAATCGGAAAGCTGTGATGTGCATGCTAAGGCGTTGCCACACAGAGTGTGGCAAGGCGCCGAGGGCCACTGCTACGCTTGCTTCGCGTGCCGCACGCCACCCTGTCTCTGGCCCTGTATCTCTTTGATTCTACTCGTTGTCTTCAAACAAGTGCTCCTTGCCCTAATCGTGACTCGGAGCTAGCCTCAGGGTGCACGCGGCGACAGGCGCGCGCACCGTGCACACCACCACAACTGCATTCTAAGCCGTCAGTGGCCGCGCGCTGCGGTGGCTGACTGCGTGGCGCTGCTCAGTCACATCGCAGCGCTTGCGCCGATGCCAGCAAGCACAGACTGGTGGTGCCACGAGCAGACTGCCACTTTGCGGGCTGGCGCTGAGGCGGCGAGCCGCGAAACAGTTCTGCGCGGTGGTGAGCCTTGCGCGCAGCAGGGCTGCTGAGCACTGAGCACGTCACAGCACTCCGCCAGTCCGCCGCAGCGCCAGGGCGGCGCGGCCCCCTTCCGCCGGCGCTTCGAATAATGCCCCGAGATCTGTCAGGCAGTTGCATGTTCCTTGTCGTCACAAGGAGAAGCGGAGCGACTGCTGCTGCAACGCACAGCGTGGTCGTGCATGCCGGCAACAGCGCGAAGCCAGCTTAACACACGTGCTATGCTGCCACGAGTGAGACATCCATGAGTCACGCAGTGATGCTGCCGTCTCGCGCGCTCTTCAGCAGGCACGCGACTGGCCTAAGCTTCCACAATGCTCAGCTCGCTCAGCTCGCTGCGCGCAGCCCTGCGGCGCTTGCTGCAAGCGCACAACGCTGCGCCGTGAGTAGTATCAAACGTCATACTCTCAAATATGTGCATGCTTATTCAGGGTTGTCGTCCATCGTCAGGGACAGTGCGACGCACAGGTGGTGACGTGGCGCGCGCGAGCAAACCCTGTGCATACATACATACCTATTCGGGTTGTAGTCGACGCCCAGGTACTGCACGACGTGCGGGTGGTGCTTGGCGCACGCGAGCAAACTGTGTGCATACATACGCTACGTTATGATACGTACCCCCATACATGCATGCTCTCCGGGGCCATCGTCGATTGTCAGGGACTGGGCGACGTGCGGGTGGTGCTTGGCGCACGTGAGCGAACCCAGTACATACATACGCTACGCTATGATACATACCTGTCGGGTGGTAGCCGACGCTCAGGCACGGCACGACGTGCATGACACACGTCTGTACACACATACATAAGCACAGATATATACATACATACATACCTATCCGGGTTGTAGTCGACGCCCAGGTACTGCACGACGTGCGGGTGGTGCATGGCGCGCAGCAGGTTCACCTCCTGCTCCACGTTCGTCAGCTCTTTGCTGGCGGCGTTGTCGCCCTGAGGGTAATGAGCACGGGGGGGGTTGGGGGGGGGGGGGGGGCAAGTAAGTAAGGTGGCCACCGCAAGCAGCAGACACGGAGAAAGAGGGGGCGTATGTGCCAGCTTCTGGAGGCAGATGACGACGGCCCGTCGGCTTGTAACAGCGCGGAAAGCAAATGCGCACCCAAAGCTCAACTTTAACCCCACGCTTGACTCAGGGCCCAAACTTAAACCCTATGACCCCCTTACGTGCTGAGACCCTCACGTATGCTGCTGGTGTATCGGCTTCTGGCATGCGGCGTGTTGCAACACTTGTGCTCTTTAGTAAGGGGGAGTGTGCTGCACATCATCTGCTGTACGATCCTGGCATGACTGCCTTGGCAAGATGACAGAGTTGTTGAGGTCAAAGTTCAAGAGATTCAGGGGCAAACCTCAACTCGCTGTGCCATGGCCCTCCTCACCTGTAGCAGTTTTGCTGCCAACGGAAGCGCCTTCACGGCCACCAGCTGCGCGCACATCGAGACCAGCATCAGCAGGAGCACGTGTGAGCACGGTGTTGCTGATGCCTCCAGTGGAGAACAAGGGCACGGGCATACCAGAGATCAATCAACTGGTGTCTTCGCCGCCAAGCGTCTAAGCGCGTCCTGTGTGCACAAGACGCCAGTTTGTGGATTTCCAGCCCACTGCGACAAAAAGGCACAGGCAACGACAGCAACAGCAGCGGAGCATCATCTTGTTTTCTGCCTATTGAGCACATACCAAATCACACGACCAGGTGATGCCCGCCTACTTTTTTCACCACCCACTTCGGACGCATAGTTGTCCACCGATTCTCACCAGATCTTTTCAACCACAATCTTGAACCACCTTTTCATTCATGTATGCTACACATTGAGAGTGAAGCTACCTTTGATCTCCTCGTTTACACAGATGTTGCAACCCGAACCCTAGGGCTGAGGTGGTCAGATGCGCAGCACCGACAGACCAGTCTCGGTGTGCCTGGATGCTGAGCGTTGTGATTGTGTTGCACCATCACCGTCTCCACCATCCAAGAAGCGACGCCGACAGTTTTAAAAAAAGGTACTTCAAGTACCAAATATATATATGTCCGCCAAAGTACGATGCATGCGTGTGCGTGCCCCCAGCTGCTGCTGGGGCCCAGCAGCTGCGTGGGTGTGGCCTTGCACCCCCCTGACCACAATCCACAGTGTGACGCTACCACAGCAGTCGGTGACTGCTGACAAGGGGTGACGCTGACAAGGGGCAGTTGAGGTTTGACATGGCACGAGGTAGGCAAGATATGGCAGTTTGACGAACAGAAGAACCGTCGCGTGAAGCGGGCGTGGGCACGGACCCGCTGGAGCGGCGCACAGTGCTCAACAGTTTCCGGCTTCCCGATGCACCACATTAGAGCCACTGACCTGGCCGGTCTCCCTTGTGGACTGTGCCGTACAATATCTGGCATCCTACTTCATACATCATATCAGAGCCACTGACCTGGCCGGTCTGGACTGTGCCGTACAACATCTGGCATCCTAATGCACCATATTAGAGCCACTGACCTGACCGGTCTCCTCGTTGAGACCCTTGTGAACTGTGCCGTAGGAGCCGCTGCCGATCTTCGGTCCTAACCGCCATTTGCCCTGCGCAGACAGCACAGCAGCACACGGTGCATGTGAAGGCTTGTTTCTTGCAGTCTGATGGTGTGCAGGCTCTGTAGAGTCCACAAGCCTAACCCTAACCCTCACCCTCACCCAAACCCTAGGTTGTGCCAGCGCTACGGCGTCACACGCAGGTCCTGTTGTGCCCTAACGTGGTGTGCCCTGACCCCAAGGCTGCTCACACTAATCGCCCTATGCTTGAGTTTAAGGCCAAAATCAAGGACAGGTTAGGTTTCAGCCCTAGCCCTAATGGCGGCCCATCATCACCGCTCGCCAGTGCCCACGCCAACGGGCCCTCGGCCCCTATACAGAGGGGGCGTGAGCTGCGGCCACAGGCGCGTCCGCATGCTCAGCCCTCAGGCACGTTCCCTAAAACCTCGAGTGCCGCTCCCCACGCATGCTCAGCGCTCATCACGCACGCTCCGTCGCACCTGTAGAGCACTAGTGGCAGCGCTCAAGCGCGCTCACCCTGACCTCAGGCAGCAGCGCTCAGGGGACGCGCCACTGCGCACGCGCCGCGCGCAGCACTCCCAGGCTGCTTGTGCACAACGCCTCCGACTGTGTGCGTGTGCACTGTACGACATTGCCAGCAGCAGCAACGGCGTCCCGCTGCCCCCGCGTAGCTCACCCCTAACCCTACCCCCCCCCCCCCCCAGTACCAGTTTCAATCCTGGCAAGTTATGACTTGCCATTCTCTGTGACGCACGCGTCTGAGCGATGGCACAGCCGACGCGCTGCACCGCAACGCCGCTGCCGCGCCTCACCTTCTGCACGTGCCGCAGCGTGCGCAGGTCAAACAGGCCGTACTCCTCCGCGCCGACGCGCCGCCGCTGCATATATATACTTCGAAGTATATATATATACAGACTTCAAGTAGGTATACATGTACTTCTATGTATGCTTTATATGTGTATGCGTCACCGCGGCGGCGCCGCGCGCGGCGGCGGCCCTCTCACCTTCTGCACGTGCCGCAGCGTGCGCAGGTCAAACAGGTCGTACTCCTCCGCGCCAACGCCGCCGCTGCCCTGGCGGCTCATGGGTGGCCGCAGGCCCCCAGCGGGCGAGCCGACGCCGCTGCGGTGCACCGTGTTGCCGCGCGGCGACGTGGGCCTGGCGGCGGCGGCGGCGGCGGCGGCGGCGGCGGCGGCAGCGGCGGCGGAGGCGGTGGCGGCGGCGGAGGCGGAGAGAGGCGGCGCAGGTCAGCGGCGGCGGCCGCGGCAGTGGCGGCGTGTCCGCAAGTTAGATGTGAATTGATGCTCGCAGCTGTTCGATGGTCGGCGTCGGGGGAGACTGCTGCAGATCAGAGGCGCACTCGCACAGTCACAGTTGAAGTTCAGTTGTTGAAGTACTGTGCGGCCGTGCCGGCCAGGCGACGCTCGTCCAGGAGTGGGATGCGGCGGCGGTGCGCATCAGTGCCTGCCGCAGCGGTGCAGCGTCTCTGCGCATTTGGTGTGCCCTACCTCGAGGGCATCGAAGCGTTGCTGCTGCTCTGAGCAAGGGAGACTTCACACGCACGTGTTGAGAGCAGAAGTATGAGAGCTGAAGTGCAGCGCGCGGCACTGCAACCAGCAGCATCACGCGGTGAAGGCACGATGCGGCAACGCACGTCAAAAGGTACTGCTGCCTAGGGCTCTGTGATTTCCAACAAGGACCCTAACCCTGACCCTACCCCAAACTCACAGGCATCATGGCAGTTGCCGCAAAGTCCGCTCGCAGAATCCACGGATCACATTCGTGCGACCTGCACATGACCTTCTTTGCTTGCTCAGCATCGCAAGAGACGGCCACCTCTGGCGAGCAATGCAGGCGGATCGCCTGCTAAACCTTGAGGGCGTCATATCCCAACAGGTCCGAAGGCCGGCCCTAATCCTAACCCTAACCCTACCCTCAAACTTAACCTTAAAACTAACCCTTACCCAGGCCCAGGACATGCATGCACCTCCTGCTGTGCGCGCCCTGACGCCAAACGCATGACACTTGTTCTATCTCAGACCTTACCCAAACCCTAACGCCTGCTGTAACCCTGGCGGAACGACCATGAACGTCACGCCGCGCCCCCGCGCACACACACACGGCACTCGCCCCCTTTAGCCCCCCCTGCACACGCGGGGACACCCGCGACAAACGCCTTGCGCCGCATGGTGGCGCAACTGCGTGTGACTGCGCACGCGTGCCTGTCGCTGCACCCCCACCCGGCAATCACTGTTCCCCCCCGCCAAAACGCACATCTTCCACCCCATGCACAAGACACGCCTGCGGTGAGTGCGTGCGTGCGTGCGCATTCCTAGCGTGTGTACGCGAGCGTGTGCGCGGTGTGCATCCGTGTGTGCGCCCACCTGTCGCCGGACCGCAGACCGCCGATCACCGTGCCCCCCCGTTGAAATTCGCCTGTACCAACCCATGCACGACACGCGCGCGGGCAGTGCGCGCGTGCGTGCGCGTTCGTAACGCGTGTGCGCTTATGCGCGCTGTGCATCCGTGTGTGCGCCCAGCCCACCTGTCGCCGGACCCCAGCCCGCCGATCACCGTGACGCGCCCGCCCGCGCTCGCGCGCATCTTCGGCGACCGCAGCTTGCCGCTGTTGCGCTGCTGCGACGCGCGCAGGTGCTGCGCGCCGCCGCCGCCGCCTGCTGCCAACCCCGCCGCGGATGCGCGCGGCGAGCCCGCGCCGTCGCCGCCGCCGCCGCGCTGCTGCTGCGTGTCGCCCGCGCCGCGCGGCGTGATGACGCTCTGCGCGCGTGGCATTGGGGGGGGGGGGGGGGGACCAGGGGGGCGGGGGAGAAGGGGGGGGGGGGGGGGGGGGCACAGGGATGAGCTCAAGCCCGGGCAGTGTGGCGCACAGGGGGGGGGGGGGGCGCGCAGGGATGAGCTCAAGCCCCGGCAGTGAGTGTTATCGCCGCTTTGCGCTCGGCAGCGCAAGGCACGCGGGTGCCGCGCTGCCGCTGCGTGCGTCGTGCAGTGCGGCTCAGCATCTGTGGACGTGTTTCGCAGGCCCGGCATCAGGCCGCGTGGGCCGCCCTGGCATGCGGCATGCGAAGCGCGCAGACGCAGGGCAGGGGTTGTTTGGACCTTTAGAGCGGGAGTGGAGCGCCGTGTGCACACGATTACAAGCGCGTGCACTTTTCGAACCAATCCGGCCCGCACCGCAGCCTTCCCGAACTTTGTTTCGCTTTGGACCAACTGGACAAGTGAGGAAGCATGGCAGTCAAGATGAAGTTGAACTTGTCTGCAGAATGAAGTTGAGCCCTACCACTTGGATCAGGTGCACCACCCGCGAAGCGGCCGCTCGCCAGGCCTAGGGTCATGTTCATCACCCAGAGCCAGGGAAAGACCTACAGGAAGTGCTTGACTCAACGCCCAGAGCCAGGGAAAGACCTACACGGCTACGTTCAACACCCAGAGCCAGGGCAAAACTTGCAGCTAGGGCCAAGTAGAGCTGAGACATGCGCACCTGACTGCACGCGTCCTCGCCGTCACGTATCAGCTCCGCCAGGCTTGGCCCACGTGATAGCGGCCGCGGGCTCGCCGGCTCGACAGCGCCGCCGCCGCCGCCGCCGCCGCCCGCGCCGCCGCCGCCGCCGCCGCCGCCGCCGCTGCCGCCGCCGTTGGTGCCGATTGTGCGCTTGCTTTGGATCATGCTGCTGCGCTGGTTGCGCACAGTTTCCGCCTCCTGCGCGTCGTACTCGTCGCCGGCGAACCGGTACAGGAAGCTGCCGTTCTTGAAGGTGTGCCGCAGCTGCGCGCGTGGCGGCGGCGGGGCGGCGGGGCAGAGCAGCGCACAACGGCAATGGCGGAGGTCAGCGAATGACCGTTTTTGTAGTTACCCTGAAAGCTGGTCAGCAGATGAACCTGACTCTACATACCCTTAATGATAATATAATAATGATAAGACCACTCCTGCGCGTCGTACTCATCGCCGGCGAACCGGCACAGGAAGTTGCCGTTCATGAAGGTGTGCCGCAGCTGCACGGCGGCGGCGGCGGAGCGGGGCGGCGACAGAGCAACGGCGGCGGCAGCGGCGGTCAGCGAACAATTTACTTTTGTGTCCTTAAAACCGGTCAGCAGGTAACCCTGACTCAAGCTCTAGCAATGATGATAATAACAACACTGCGCGCCGTACTCGTCGCTCGCGAAACGGTACAGGAAGTTGCCGTTCTTGACGGTGTGCCGCAGCTGCGCGCGCGGCGGCGGCGGGGCGGCTGCAGCGGCGGCGGCGCAGGTGGCGGCGGCAGCGTGCGACGGCAATGGCGTCGGTCAGCAAGCGACCCTTTTTGTACCCCTAAGGCCGGTCAGCAGATAACCATGAGTCTAGCTCTAATGGTAATATAACGCCTAACATACCCCGGCCCTATTGCTCAGATACCCCAGCCCTATTTTGGTGAGCTTAGGCTTGCCCAGGGGCTCGCTGAGCATCGTGCCGCGGCTGCTCGGCAGCGGCGGCGGCGCAGCCGGGCGCGGGCGAGGAAGCACGTGCGACGGCGGCGGTCGACCGTTGCAGCAGCAGAAGGTAGAAGCTTAGCCCAAGAACCGTACGCCGCCAGCTGTCTTGACTCTTCTTTCAGCCTCGCCTGTGCAGCGTGCTTGCCACTCGTATAGTGCCAGTACGGACCGTGCTTGCTTGTAAAGATGCGCGGCGACGAAGTGACCTTAACCCTTACCCCCACCAAAAAAAAATACCCACATACGCCACTCTGACTCCAGCCCTGGCACTGGCCCCGCGCCCCCCCCCTGATGGCGACAATCAGAGTCTGTAACTACGCCTGGTTCATGTAGGCACGCGCACATAATTCTTACCGCCCCCACCTTTCCGAAGGCGCGAGGCCGCGGCGGCGGCGCTCACACAGCAGCAGTGCTCCGCTGCAGCGCTGCTCAATGACAACCAGCTGTAACTGCTGCGCCGCAGTGCGTGCGCCCCCCAACGGCGGCTGCGCCCCCCCTGCTAACTGTTACTCACCCCTGACCGGGCGCAGCGCGGCGCCGCCCCTAGTGGCGATGCGCGCGGGACGGGGGGGGGGGGCAGCCGGGCTTTGCAGGCACAACAATGCGGCGCCGGCGCAGCACGGCCAGACTTCAACGTTAGCGCTATGAAATTTTGGTAGATGTGCCCCGGGAGCTTCGCATTTGGGCCCTGGGCGCGAAGGCGGATACTGCCATCGGTCGCCCAGAACTCTGACTGGTTCTCAGAGGCGCGCCGCGGCAGAGCGCTTGGCTGCACGGCGGCAGCGCTCAGTCGACTGGCAAGCATACTGCAACATGCATACACACCCCTGTACTTCATCAGCGCTGAGCGGTCGCCGAGGGCGCGCTTTCACGCATGCGAGTCGTGGCTGCAGTGCTCAGCGCCCCGCCTCGTGCGTCGCTTTCTCCGCCGCTCCGATGCCGGTGCAATGGACCTGGCGCGTTTGTAGGTGTGCTGGCTGCTGCTGCTGCTGCTGCCGCTGCCGGTAGCTCGTGCTGTGGCATCGCTCAGCAGCCGGGTGAGTTGCTGCAGATCGCAGGAGCGTCGCCGCCCAACCCTAACCCTACTTGCACCGCGACTGTATCAATCCCAACATCCCGTTCCAGCCCTTACCCTGTGCCCCTGACGCGGCTCGCCACGACGCGATGGAAAAGCCCCTTCTTGCACATCGAGTTCCCCTACAGTGTTGGCAAAGATGTCCTACAGCTCTGACACACGCAAACTCAAGATTTAAAGTTTGAATGCAGGGGTGCGTCACACTCACCATGACGTGGTGGAAGAATCCCCCTCGAGCATCATGTTCTCCTGCAGTGCTGGCAACAACACTCTACAGCGCTGACACACGCGAGCGCAAGAGTTGAAGTTTGACAGCAGGAGCGCGTGCGTCACTCACCATGACGTGACGAATTTACTCCTCCTTGAGCATCGAGTTCCCCTACAGTGTTGGCAGATATGCTCTACAGCACCGACGCACACGAGTGCAAGAGTTGAAGTTTGACTGCAGGAGCGTCACACTCACCATGACGTGGTGGAAGAATCCCTCCTTCAGCATCATGTTCCCCACAATTACCGCCTCTAGCTCGTCCCGGCAGTGCCTGCTAGACACCATCCATCGCACCGCCTCCGACCCCACGAAGCACTGGGCACGCGCGTGTTAAATAACGGGAGACAAATGAGCAATGCCACGTTAGAAAAGTACATGGGGTATGTAGGTCAGGTGATGTCAGTGCTCGACACCATCCATCGCACCGCCTCCAACCCCACAAAGCACTGGGCGCACGCGCGAATCACAGGAGAAAAGTAAGAAAATTTAGGCGAGAATTGAGAAACACCATGTTTGACGATTACACGGGCATGTAGGTTAGTGGACGTCAGTGCTCGGCACCATCTACCGCACAGCCTCCAACCCCATGAAGCACTGGGCATGCGTGTGCATCACGGGAGGAAAATGAGCAAAGCAACATCGTGTTAGGCAATTACATGGGTGTGGAGGGTAGCTGTTGGCGCTGTGCGCTTGTCCGCCAGCCGCAGCACGCTCATGTCAGCTCACCCTACGGGCAACTACCCCCCCCCCCCCTCCCCCCTCTCCTGTGCGCGCACGCTCCGGCCCTGTTCACAGCGCCAAGTAGCACTAGGAAGCGGCGTGCAGCGAAATGGTGTGCAGCAGCAGCGGCAGCGGCAGCGGCAGCAGCAGCGGCAGCAGCGGCAGCGGCGCGCGCGCACCTTCTTGTGCTTGGTGATGCGCGGCCGCCGGTCGCAGATAGTCACGTTCGCGCGCATGTCCTCCGCCAGCGCGCGCAGCTGGTCGTGCGTCATGTAGTGGTCCAGCGGCACCGCCGCCGCCGCCATGCCGCCGCCGCCGCTGCCGTCGGCGTACGCGCTGCCGCCGCTGTCGTCCAGCGCGCCGCTACAGCCCGCGTCGCCGTCGCCGCCGCCGCCGCCGCCGCCGTTGTGGTGCGCGCCCCAGTCGTCGAGGTACGAGTGCGTGGACACGTCGGACACCGTCGGGCGCATGCGCGTCGTGAGCAGGTCGCTCACGTCCGAGGCGCGCGTCTCGTCGCTCTCCCCCGGCGCGAACGGCGGCGCGCCGCTGCCGTAATACCGCGCCTGCTGCTGCTCCGCGGCGGCGGCGACGGCGGCGGCGGCGCCGCCGCCGAGGGCGCGGCCGCGCGTGCCGCCGCGCGCCAGCAGCGGCAGCGGCGAGATGGTGGACGGCATGCGCCCGTCAGCGTTGCGTTTCAAGCCGCCGCCGTCGGTGGCAGAGGCGCTGCTGCGTGCAACAGCGCTCCGCACCTCGCTGCTCTCGTTGGATGCCATCCTGCCCCTGCCGCCGTGGCTCTGGTCCGCCGGCGGCAGCGCGGCGGCGGCGGCAGCGGCGGCGGCGGCATCGGAGGATGGCCGCCGCCGCTGCAGCTGCGGCTGATCCTGCGCCAGGGCGCGCTCGATGGCCTCTACGACACCCGGCTGCTGCATCAGTGCCACTCGGTACTTGTCCGCCACCCCCGACGCCAGGAACGATGACGTAGTGCCCCCCGATTTGACATGGGTTCTCAGGTCCGCCTCCGCCTGGGCCAGGGACCGGGTTGTCATGCCCATTTCCGACAGTACCCCCTGTATCTTTTGCACAGATACAGACCGCCTAGGCTTCGGTCTCTCACCGGTCCCAGATGCTGCCGCTCCATCGTTGCCGCCACTGTTCTCCGCGACTGCCACGGACGCCGTGCCGCCCATCGCCCTGTTGGTGGGACGCCAACAGCGGGGGGCTGCAGAGAGAAAGGTGGCGCTACCGTTGCTGCTGCGTTCAACGACTGCCGCTATTGCGCTACTAGGCAGAGTGGTCGGCCGTGACTGGGCGAAGACATACCAGCATGAAAGGGTGCTCTACTCTCTGAGAGCTCTTGCTTGCGTCAATATCGTCGTTGGCGCAGCTCGCCGCCACCGCAGTCGCAAGAGAAGCACTGTTTTCTGCAGCGTCTCAGCGAGCGGGCGTGTCGTAAGTCAGCGCACATCAGGACTTGACTCCAGTACCCACCTGAGGCGGAAGTGCCTGCTGCAGGAGAAACAAAGCTCAACTTGCTTGAACTGACAGTTACAAAACCGTTATTTGTGAGGAAAAAATTCATGCTGCACGATTGCGATTGCATCTTCACCACTCACAGTGGCAGTTGAACTCAACAGGCAATTGAATTGGCAATGTGCCATTTGCGCACAAAGTATGGCATTCTCTTGTTGCAATCACACAATTTATAAATGAATACTCTTGTTTGCACACTATACGCAACAGCTTGCTGCTGCAAAGCATGACCAAAAGGGTGCGTGGGATTCTGGTCTGTGTGTATCAGGGGCAAAGGGAAAGAACTTGTCTCATCTACCATCATCAAAATGTAGCTTTGGTGCAGGCACAGAAGTCAAGAGTTATGGTGCTTCGAATGTGAGATGTTATGCTTCTTCTAGGGGTAAGGTTGCGCGCAATGCGCGCGCAACCCTAGCCCTAAGATTAATTTGTCGGGAGCTGCACACCAAAAATTCACACTGCATGCACACTGCATCACTGTTCAAGACACACCGTGCACGACGTCTGATCTCAGTCTGGGACCGCAGTGCAGCGAGAGACCTAAGCCTTGAGTCGATGGATCCATGGTGCCAACCCCAAGTCGTGGTACTAGGCGGGTTGAGTCCTTGTTTGCATGGGCAACAACTTGAACTTTGTAGAATTCATTCAGAGCGATCACGATCCAGCTCTCTGAGCCCTAGCGACAAGTCCCACCTTCTGGTCACATCACAAGGCAAGGTTGCCTCAGGGGGGGGGGTGCACTGTGACCCACTAAAGATGTTGGCTGCTTGCTACCTGGCATTTTGCAGCACACCTTTTGTCGAGCCAAACAATATGCTGGCCATGTCAGCAGTGGGGCATGGTTCGAAGCGCTGGTGCATGGCCGACTGATTCCAGTTTTCAACATCTTGTTGATTTGAGATGAACGCACGTGGAAGCACAATGTCCGCCGCGTGTAGATGGCATGCGTGCCGGAGCGAACTGAAGTGCACATCAAAGTGTCGCAGTCATCTTCCACTCCGCATGCGTGTTTCAACTGCCAGAATATTGTTCGCACGCTGGCGCACATCAGTTGCTATCATCAACAGGCTTCAAGGGCGTAAACAAAAGCACAGGTGCTCCAATCGCTCATCTCATTCGCCCGCATCGGGCAGCTTCGCAGCGGGCGCATTCCACGCGCAGCCATCGAACCTGCGGCCCCACTTCCACGCGCTCAGCGCAATCTACGACAATGCGACAGCTGGCAATGCTGTCCAGGTGCCGCCGAGCCAGCACAGCGCCGCGCCTCCCCCCCGGCTGAGGCGTGCCACGGGCACAACAGCGCTCGACGCGGCGCCGGCGTCAGCAGCAGCAGCGCCACGACGGGGGCTGGGCGGCACTGGCACTACTGGCGCACGCGTGGGCGCTTGCGGCTGCCAGGGCGCGGCGTTGCCGTATGGCAGGCGCGCGCTCGCGGCAGTGCTCACACGCCAGTGTGATCATGCGCGCTTGCGTCAACTGACCAGCAAGCCACCAGCCGCTCCGTGGCCGCCCCTCGGTGTCCCCCACTTCTACCGGCATGTACCGCAGGCGAGTCCTCCTCGCGGAGAGAGCCTATTAAATTGCGCGTCGCTGGCGTGGAAGCCGCCGCGGTCCGCTGCGCCGCGGCATCGCCGCCTGCGCCCCTACTCCTGCTCGCTAGGGCGCCGCCCGGCCCACTTGGGCTTGGTGGGCTTCCAGTCCTTGCGCGTGCCGCGGTTCACGGCGCCCGCGCGCGTGTTGGGCTTGATGACCGACGGTTTCTCCTGCGCGACAGGAGAACGCCGGGGGGGGGGGGGGGAGGGGGGGGGGGTAGAGGGGGTCAGCCCAACAGGCGCAATTGCAGCGTCAGAGTGCGAGACTTTTTCGATCCTGGGTGTGGGCGCGAGTCCATTCTCCGTCTGTGTGTGCGTGTGAGTAAGTGAGTGAGTGTCAGTGTCAGTGCTCGTCAACTGTGAGATGCCCTGGCAGCTCATATGGCTGTACGCCTCGTCCAGCGCAGCCGGCATCACACAGGCCTTCGCATGTGAAGATCTTCTGAGGGTCGCCTCACCTTGAAAGGGTTTGTCCGCCTTGCGCAGCGTAGCTCACGTCATATAGCGATCGAAAGGTAGTATGTTCGGTGTACACCTTCGGAGGTGCACGCAGGCGCTGCGAGACGTGCGCATCGACAATGGTGCGTCACCTCAAGGAACTGTCCGCCTGGTCGACATCGCGCGGCACTTCACAGCTGGAGATCTTCTGAGGGTCGCCTCACCTCGAAGGGGTTGTCCGCCTTGCGCAGCGCAGCTGATTTGCTACGTGATTGAAAGGTGTCTTGACGCACAACTTCGGAAACTCACGCAGGCGCTGCGAGACGTGCGCATCGACAATGGTGCGTCACCTCAAGGGGCTGTCCGCCTGGTCGACATCACGCAGCACTTCACAGCTGAAGATCTTCCGAGGTCGCCGCACCTTGAAGAGGTTGTCCGCCTTGCGCAGCATAGCTGTACAACTTTGGAAACGCGTGCAGGCACTGCGAGGTGTGCGCATCGGCAACGTTTCGTTACGTCACCGCAAGGGGCTGTATGCCTCGTGCAGCGCAGTCGACATCATGCAGCACTTCACAGCTGAAGATCTTCTGAGGGTCACCTCACCCTGAAGGGGTTGTCGCTCAAGCGGCTGTATGGCCTCGTGCAGCGCAGTAGACATCATGCAGCACTTCGCATTTGAACATCCTTCGATATCCTCACCTTGAAGGGGTTGTCGGCCTTGCGCAGGGCAGCTGATTTCATGAAGCAATGGGCAGGTCGTCTGTCTGATTTACGCCTTTATAAACACGTGCAGGCACTGCGAGACGCACGCTTTGACAACCTCGCGTCACCTCACGGGGTCTTCCACCTTGCGCAGCGCAGTCCACATCACGTAGCATTTCACATTAAAAGATCTGAAAAGATCTACGAAGTCATCTCACCTTGAAGGGGTTGTCGGCCTTGCGTAGCGTGAGCCGCACCGGCATGCCGTGGAAGCCAAACTCCGCCTGCAGCCCCTTGATGAGGTAGCGCTGGTACGAGTCCAGCAGCGTGTGGGTGTTGCTCCACAGGCAGAACGTGGGGGGGGCGCGCGACACCTGCAGACTCCGGGGGGAAGGGAGACGGAGGGTCTTATACTACGGTATACGATGGGGGGGTCTTATACAAGAGGGGGGGTTTATACTCCGTGATCTACGGTAGTACTGCCGCCAGAGGAGAATCGCCCCTCCAGCTCCCGCGGTGGTCAATTAACGGGGGAGATCAACTGAAGATTAGGTTTAGAAACAGAAAATCCCTGTAAATAAAGACAAGACGGAATGATTCGTCACATGGCGCTGCAGAAAAAGCACCGAATTGCGAGCGCCGCGGCGCCGCTGTACGCAAGAGTCCGTACTCAAGAGTCCGGGTCAGATATTCAAGTCGCAGAGCGACTCAGCTCGACGCCGCTCAAACTCGAAAGCCACAAAGTGGTACCGTGGATCACGGAGTATAAATCCTCCCCGTTTTAGCAGGTTGCGAGGCCCGTGTTCGGAAGACGGGGGGTCTTATACGGGGGGGGGGGGTCTTACACAACGTACCCCCCGTCTTGTACGCGCGTGAGTGGCTGCGGTAGCATATATCGCATGATATATACTGCTGCACACACCTACTGCAAGCAGCAGGCCAGCAAATGAACGTTCTGCAGCTCCAACCCTAGCACGCCTGGTTCAAACAAGCCCTTAGCACTACAAACTCACGGCTGCAGAGGCATTGCGCAGGAACGCAGCTCGTACCACCTGCTTTCGCGCTGCACCACAACTTGTCCCTCGCGCTGAATTTGCCGTACGACTTGAAGTTTGCGTAACTGCCATGTTCCTTTTTCTACAACCCCGGCCTTATACAACACGTGCTTACCCCGGTCTTATACAGCGTACCCCCGGTCTTGCGCACACACACACACCTCCCTAGAAAAACGGGGGGTCTTATACTACAGTATACGATGGGGGGTCTTATACAAGAGGGGGCGTTTATACTCCGTGATCTACGATACTGCCGCCAGACGAGAGTCTTCCCCCCGGATCCCGCGCCGGTTCAGAACGATTCGCCACACGGCGCAGGCAACGCACCGCGAGCGCAGCGGCGCCACAAAGTAGTTCTGCCACCAGGGGAGAACCCCCCCTCAGATAAAAAACAGGGGAATATCAACTGAAGATTAGTTTTTGGAAATCTCGAAACCCCCTGGCGGAATGATTCGCCACATGGCGCTGCAGAAAAAGCACCAAACTGCGAGCGCCGCGGCGCCGCCGTACGCCCAACCCTAACCCTAACCTGAGTCAGGTACTTGAGTCGCGTGACGCGGCTAAGCCCGGCCTTGCCGCCCTTGGCGGCGCCGGCAGTGTCGCGCGGCGGCGGGTGCACACGCTCGACCTGCACCGAGGGGGTGCGCCAGCAACGGCAGCACATGCACGTCAATGCTTAGACGCAAGGGGTGAGTGCAACACAAATTCGCGGGTGTCGCGCGGCAGCGGGTGCACGCGTTCGGCCTGCGCGGAACCGTGCCAGCGACGGCGGCGGCACACGTGCGTCAGTGCTCTGATGCAAGGGAGTAGGCTTAGAGTTGGTGTGAGGGTTAGGTGCCGCGCGGCGGCGGGTGCACGCGCTCCACCTGCACGGAAGGGGCACGCCGGCGACGGCGGCACACAAGCTTCAGTGCTCAGATGCAAGGGGTGTCAGTTCAGTTCTGAGCAGAATGAGCTGTTAACGAATCACGGCCAGATGAGCACAACGCCCGACCTGCAGAGCCGTGCCATCGGCGGCGACATGGCTGACTGAAAGCGCGAGAAATCGTGGTTATCGTTGCCGAGAGACGCGGGGGCGCATCAGCGCCCAGCTGTTGGGTCTGCGAGTGACTCGTTGCCGGGCGCATCTGACGTTCAGCAGCCGGCGCGGGGGCGTCACGACCGGCGCCGCCGCAAGACGGAGGCGCATCAGCGACAGCGACGCAGGCACGTCGAGCTCAGGTGACTGAGGCGCAGGTGGTGAAGGCGATTGCTGCCGTTGCCTGCGGTGAGCGACGCTGCAGATGGAAGCGACGGCTGCGAACACGCTCGTGCACATGCGCGTAAAATACATAAATACTTTTAAATATCTGAAAGCGGGAGTACGATATAGAGCTGACCATAGATGCGCGCATCACATGCGTCAAAGTACTACAGAGTGTGTGTAGTTGTGAAGGACGCGTCGAGACGGGGTACGCATCATATCCTGCAGAGTGCGTGCATACATACAAGGCGCGCCGAGACGCGGCAGCCGAGGCGCGCGCGCCCTTCGTAAGTACAGAACGCCGTGCGTGATCAGCGCCTCATTGTTGCATTGTGTGGTGTTGCATTCTGCAAAGCCTACGTTTTGATCACTCTGACAGAGCCCCCTCGCCTCGCCTCGCAGCCACTGGCTGAGAAGCGCTGTGCGGAAGCACAGATAGAGCTAACCATGGAGGCGCGCATCATATACGTCAAAGTGCGTGTATGCACGTATGAGCTAATCATGCATGCGCGCATCATATATGCCAAAATGCGCGTGCATGCACGGAGAACGCGTCGAGATGCGGCAGCCGACGTGCGCGCCCCTCACCTTGCGCAGCCACTGGTTGAGCAATGCCGTGGGCACGCGCTGGCGCCAGCGGTCGTGGGCGTCCACCACCTGCAGCGCCGCGCGCACCGCAGAGGCATGTGTTGGGTCAGTGAAGCATAAAACGTGTGCATACATGCATGCGAAGCCAGAACAGAAACATGGAAACGAATGGCATAAGTGCCATACAATCATTTCGACAAAGGGATAGGTAGTGTAGCAGAGCTGGCGGCGGTGCCGCGCTACCTGCCTGCCCGCCCCCGCCCTCAAAGGTGCAGGGAGAGGCGCAAGCATCATGATGTCTGGCGACCCGCGTAACCCCAAGCGCAGGTCACACCCCAACACGGACGCATGCACAGCGTCCCCGCTCAGTGCACAAGGCCACAGCTAGGGCTAGAGATACATAGAGCCTCAGGCCATGCCAGCGCTCACCGCGTTCATGAGTTTGTTGACGCCAGAGCCCTTGTGAGGCTGCGCATGCGCACGTCCGGCTACAACTAGGGCTAGGGCTAGGGTCCAGCGGCAGCGCTCACCGCGTTCCTGAGCTCCTCGGCACCATCTTGAGCGAGGCTGCACGTGGCCACGCCGGGCAGCGCGCACCCGCTCGGTGTGTCCAGCCTCAGCTAGGGTCAGAGTTAGATTGAGGGGCAGACGAGCGCTCACCGCGTTCATGAGCTCGTTGACACTGCAGCCCGTGAAGCTGCACGTGGACACATGTCAGGCTACAACTAGGGCTAGGGCCAGGGTCAAGCGGCAGCGCTCACCGCGTTCATGAGCTCGTCGACGCCATAGCCGGTGAGGCTGCAGACGGGGATCACGGGCGGCGCGCCCGTGTCCGGCAGCAGCGCGTCGACCTGCGACTGCACGCCCGCGCGGTACTCCTCCGCGCTGACGCCCGAGATGTCAGCCTGCGTGTGTGTGGGGGGGGGGGGGCGGGGGGTGGCAGGGGGTTGGGGAAGGGGGGGGGGGCATGTGAGCTAGTGTCCGGTGGCGCGGTGCGGCTGCGCGCGATGGTGTGCGTCGAGCAGTGCTGCAGGGCGAGACGACACTCGGTCATATAAGGAAATGCGGACGCGAATATGCTTTTAAGGCCTGCGCGGTACTCCTCCGCGCTGACGCCCGAGATGTCACCCTGCATGCGGGGGGGGGGGGGGGGGCGGGGGGGTGGCGCAGGGGGTTGGGGGAGGGGGGAGGGGCATATGAGACAGTGTCCGGAGTCGCAGCGCTGGCGCGGTGCAGCTGCGCGTGATGGCGTGCGTCGAGCGATGCTGCGCAGCGAGATGACAGCCGTCGATGTGGGAAACGCGAACGCGCACATGCTTTTGGGGCGCGGCGCACGGAAGGGGGGGGCGTGCGCAGTTCCCCTCTCACCTTTAGCATGTGCTTTTCTGAAGTATTTCTTCGCTTGGGCAGGGTCACCCATCACGGTTGATGGCGTTCTTTGCAGGGCGGCGCGGGGGGGAGGGGGGGGGGGGGTGGTAATCGCCATCTCAGACGAACTGTGAAGCAAAACAATACGGCGAGCTCTTGCGATTATTAACGGCCCGATCCTCTCTGAAGCGCACTCCTTAGCCAGAGCCAATGCAGCACACGACGCGCGCATGCAGACACTTCAACACGTGACGTGCCTTGTTGGCCGCCACCACGAGCGCCCTGCCCTCCGCCAGCGACACGGAGGCAAGCGACATCTCGCCGCGCCGCAGCACGCCCTCAGAGCCATCCACGACGAGCACCACCACCTGTCTCACGGGGGCGGGGGGGGGGGGGGGGGGCAAGCGCGTGGGGAATTGGTGGCGAGCGGAATTGCAGCGGGCCCACCCCTGCACACAAGAGCATGAGGCAAGCGCTGACGCCACGGAGCCCTTCACAACGAGCACTGCGACTTTGCTGTTGTTTTCCCATCATCTTCTCCAAAAGTGTTGTTTTCTTGAGCAAACATACAAGCACCACAGTGAAACCGTTGCGGCGCACAGCTGCAGCGCCTGCGTGAGGCCAATGGCATTGAGCGCTGCCTTGACGGACAGCGCCTCCTGCTCCTGAAGCTAGGGTTGGGATTGGCACTGCCAGGGCAACAAGAGCTGCTTACAACAACAGACACATCAGCACAAGGCGGTGGTACGCTTGCTGAGCACTGGCGCAGTACCTGAGCGAGGCCAATGGCGTTGAGCGCTTCCTTGACGGACAGCGCCTCCAGCGCCTCGCCGGCGGCGGCCGCCGCGTTTCTGCTGTTGGGCCTGCGAGCGCGCGGGCGACGCCGTGCACGCGTGGGAGACGTCAGAACATGTGTTTTGTCTGTTTTGGTGTGCATGATGCACTAGGGTTCGGGCTGAGGCTAACTCTAGGTGCAGGGTTAGGGTCACGTCCAGCCCTGATCCTGATCACGTAGGCCAACCCTGAACGTGAAGATTCACGCTGAGTCGGGGCAAGGTAGTTGGAGCAGTGTGCTGCACGTGAGCCACTGCAAAAAGAAACGATCGCATGGCGCAATGCTTTTCCGCATGTTTGTTACAACCCAAAGCAGCCTGATGCACACCTTGCACTGTGTACACCAAGCACGCCGCGCGCTCGATCCGCAGGCCGCGCCGCGAGTGCAGCGGCATTGCACGGGGAGCGTCGCCGCCACAGACTTCAACAACTCTATCCTGACTCTACTCACGACGCGGGCGTGCTGTGTGGCGCGTCTGGCTTCTTGAAAGCACACAGGAAACGGCGCAGTGGCACGCCTACACACCTGTCGTACTTCAACCCTGTACCACGTATACACATACTTTACAGTAATGCGTGCCGAACCCTAGGGCATTGCGGTGCAGGCGCGCTGCCGCGCGGCGCCACCTGCCTCCCGATGCCCGCGGCATCATCACACGGGGAGCGTCACAGCGGTAGTTCCGCACAGCCGCCATACTTCAACAACTCTATTCCCGACTCTACATGATGGCGCAGGCGTGCAATACGGTGCGTCCCCCTCTCTGAGCATGGGGGGAACGTCGCAGCGGCACGCCTGCACACCTGTCGCGCTGCCGCCCGGTGCCCTTCACCCCCTCACACATGACTAGTTGTACGCAGGCGACCGCTGCACAGCTGCACGCAAAACCTACATACCTACCTATGCCGGCAGTGTCGACCAACCGCACGCGCCCGCCGGGCGCGGGTGCGCCACGTACACACGACAGCGTCACGGCCACGTAAAAGGGTCCTTCAGCCCTTCACATGCAGCAGTGTCCTCATCATCCTGTGCTTTCGTAGATCTCAAGATACCGCTGCTGCTTTTGACTGGGACATGACTAGTCTACGCAGACCCCGCCGCTGCGCGCGATACCTACATACCTTCGCATGCCTGCCTTGTCTGCCAGGCGCACGGGCCGCTTGTCCCGCTCCCACTCTACGCGGCCGCTGCCCTTCAGCCCTTCACACAAGACTGGTTCTGCGCAGGCCCCACCGTTGCACGCGGTACCTACATACCTTCTTATGCCCGCAGTGTCGACCAGGCGCACGGGCCGCCCGTCCCACTCCCACTCCACGGCGACGGCGTCGCGCGTGAGGCCGGGCGTCGGCCCCGTCATCGCCCTGGCAGGGATATGTCAAGGAGCGCAGTTGGAATCAGGGCCACGAGCTGGGTTAGACTAGGATGGTAGGGTTTGGGATAGGGAAATGAGTCGCATGCAGTAAATGTCATGGTGCCATGGGGTCAGGCTTACAACGCGGGGGTAAGGATCGTGAATTGCCCCGACTGTCTCCATGGCCGCGGCAGCGCAGGTGAGCCGGGGGATGGTCCGGCTGTAGCCCTACGAGGGTCAGGTGTAGGGTTTTAGGCGAGAGTCGAGAGGCACGTACGGGGGCGCCGCCGGACGCTCGCACACCAGGTCTCTACCGCAGACGGGCGCGTTGCGTGGCTTGAGGACGTGCGCAGCAGCGCGCAGCACTCTGAGGCATAAAATTGGGGTCAGGGTGCAAAGCATTGGACTCTGCGCACGCGCGCGGCACGAGTGCGCGTAAGGCAGCAGCAGCCGCGGCGTCCGTCAGCATGTGTCACATCTAAAAACCCAAATATTTCGACTGTTTTGGCCGGTTTGGGATTGTGCACCCGAAGTATGACAGTAAATCTAATGACGAATTCTGTCAGTTATTTACGTTTGGAGGTGATGGACACCAATGGTGTAAGAAAAAATTGTTTCATGTCATTTTCAGAACATGAGAAAAATGCAGAGCCCCGCACACCTGCCCTGGTCGAGTGCGAGCGCGCACGTCAGCGCGTAAACTAAGCCTAACCTACGCTGGCGCCATGCGCCCACAGCGAGCGAAGGCAACTACCTGCTGCAGCGACGGGCATCAGGCGTTGACACACCTAACCCTAACCCTAACCCTGACCCTACCTCTAACCCTAACCTGATTCTGCTTCCTCCTCCGCCTCTGACCATCGTCGCGAGGCGCTACGGACGCACACATACACACCTACACCCACACGCACACACCTGTCCTCGTCGAGTATGGCGTTGAGCATGCTGCTCTTGCCCACGTTGGGGCGCCCGATGATGGCCAGCTGGACTGTGCGCCCGGGGCCGCCATCGTCCTCCTGAGCGCTGCCCCTGCGCATACATGGGGACAACACTTTAACATTAGTGTTTCAACTGTGATGTGCTTCGTGAGTAATAGACAGCAATATGGGGCCGCCGTCGTCCTCCTGAGCGCTGCCCCTGCGCATACATGAGGACAACACACTGTAACATTAGTGTACTACAGTACTCCATGGCTGCTTTGAGTACATCAATATGTGGCCGCCGTCGTCCTCCTGAGCGCTGCCCCTGCTTATACATGAGGACAACACACAGTAACATGAGTGAATTACTCTATGGCTTCTTTGAGTAGCATACATCAATACGGGGCCGCCGTCGTCCTCCGAGCGCTGGCCCTGAGCGTACACACACGACTTGAATTCTAAACTGAATCTTCGCCCGTCCCTCATTTTAATCGCCGTCTACTGGGATTAACCCCGCCCCGCCCACTCATTTGACCCGCTCCCCTACTCATGCACCCGCTGACTCACTCAAGCACCAGCTCGCGGCGCTCCTCCATCCGCACCTCGCAGGCTTTGATGAGCCGTGTGAACGCAGTCTCTGCCGTATCGTGAGCATGCTCGCCTTTGATTGAGTCGTCCACGCACTGTGGCGCAAGCGCGCCGTGCCCTCGTGCGCGCATCGCAGGCGTTGACCGGCGCCGCAAAGCTGTCGCCGGCCACGGGCGCGGACAGGGACGCGTCGAGCACAGCCAGCGGCGGCGGCGGCGGCGGCACGCACTCGCGCCAACCCTCCTCCGGCGGCGGCGGCGGCGGCACCCACTCGCGTCAGTCATCCGGTCACCACTGGCGGCAGTCCTCGGACGCGGACGCGGCGGCGGCGGTCGCGGCAGACACGATGTCCGCCGCCGCATTGTGATCAAACTCACGCACTTACTCAATGACACTCAGTGGCTCGCTGACTCACTCCGGCGCCAGGTCGCCGCACTCCTGCACGTCTCCCACGCGCACCTTGCAGGCGCCGCAAGCGGCGCAGTCGCGAACGCAATGTCCGCCGTGCCGTCGCGTCAACGTTTGACTCCTTCACTTCTCTACTCGCTGAATGACTCGTTGACTCACTCTGGCACGAGCTCGCCGCGCTCCTCCATGCCCCTCGCGCGCACCTCGTACGCATCGGACGACAGTAGCGCATCGCGATTGTGGACTTGATCATCAAGTCCGCCGTGCCGCCGCTTCAAGTACATCAAGGCATGTGACTCTCTCCCCTTCACGACTCTGGCTCGAGCTCGCCGCGCTCCTCCATCGCCGCCACACGCGCCTCGTACGCGTTGTACGACAATAGCGCAATTGCGGACGCAATGTCCGCCGTGCCGCCGCTTCAAGAACTGCAAGGAAGTTGACTCACTTCCCTACTCATTGACTCGACTCAACGACTCACTCTGGCACGAGCTCGCCGCGCTCCTCCATCGCCGCCACGCGCGCCTCGTACGCGTCGTACAGCGGCGCGATCGCGGACGCGATGTCCGACATGCCGTCGCCGTGCGCGGCGGACACGGCCAGCGGCTCGCCGAAGCCGAGGCGGCCGCAGTCGGCCAGCGTTTCCTGTGGCAGCGGTGGCGGCGGAGGCAATGGAGAGGGGAAGCGTGGAGAGCCCTTACGGAATATGATGCCTACGTGCCCTGCAAAGCATATACCTACCGTACCATACCTACATGCGAGGCTCCCACAGGCGGCCAGCGGTTTCTGCGGCGGCAGCGGCGGTGCGGCGGCGGCAGCGCCAGTGCGGCGGCGGCGGCAGCGCCAGTGCGGCGGCGGCGGCGGCGGCAGCGGCGCGGGGGAGGCACGGTGACTGCGCTCGCCGTGCCGTACGCGCGTTGTGAGCGCACGCGCTGTCAACAGAAGTGTGGCGCAACGCGCGCGTCCCAGCGCCGTTCCAGGTCGTGAGGACCAGTCTCATCGCTGCGGCGGCAGGCGGCGCTGCCGCGGCGGCGCGCCCCCGCAGCAACCCTCACAATCACAATACATGTACTTCGAAAGCGCACGCTTTGAATACCATACACCGCAGCAGCTGCGACCACGGTTATTAGTGGACGGCATTTGCAGCTGACCACACCTGATCACCTGGAGGACTACGATGTTTTTATTCGTTTCTAACTACATACATACATACCTCCATCTGACCGGTGAGCCCGCCCTCCGTCGTGTTGACCAGCACGTACGCGCGCTGCCACGGCGGCGCGGCGCCTAGCATCGCTAACAATCATACATACATACTCTTATTTTTAATCAATACATACATACCTCAGTTTGGTCGGTGAGCCCGCCCTCCGTCTTGTTGACCAACACATAGGCTCGCTGCCACGGCGGCGGGCCGCCCAGCATCACTTACAATCACACATACATACCCCCACTTTCCATCAATACATACATACCTCCATTTGGTCGGTGAGCCCGCCCTCCGTCTTGTTGACCAGCACGTAGGCTCGCTGCCACGGAGGTGCGCCGCCCAGCGTGCGCACCCACCGCGCGTAGTGCCTGTCGGCCTCCGTCAGGCCCTGTCGAGGGGTGCGCAGTGCACGCGGGGGGGGGGGGGGGGGCAAGGGCGCGGGGACAGCAGCAGCGCTCAGCACCTGAAACACAAGCGTGACGGTCTCCATGTCACGCGACGCGTCTCTGCATCGCGAGAGCTTCGCAGCAGTTGAAGTTTGCACGACATTCGCGGCCTCTCAGGTCACAGTCGGCACTGCAGTGCCGCGCGGAGAGCTCGAGCACAGGCGTGCAGCAACGCCGACACGCGGTGTTCGAGCCTCTCGGGGGCCGCTCGCACACCGCGCCACGCCGCGCGGCGCGCTCGTGAGAGCGAGACCCGTGCCGTCACAGCTGCCGCACAATGCTCCTACAGCGGCGGCGGTGGCGGCAGCGGCGCGGCGGCGCAGGCACCTCGCGCCCGTCGACAACGAAGAGCACGGCGTCCGCGGCGCGCACCGCCTCCGCCGTCTTGCGCAGCACATGCGCGAAGCGTTTCTCTCTCGTCAGCTCCTTCTAACAAAACATCAGGCGTCGTACTTCAAGGCCGTGGTACAGTTGCTCACACGGCGGCGGCAGCGACGGCGGCAGCGGCGGCGGTGGTGCGGCGCAACGGCGCACGCACCTCGCGCCCGTCGACAACGAAAAGCACGGCGTCCGCGGCGCGCACCGCTTCCGCCGTCTTGCGCAGCACACGCGCGCAGCAGGAATGTCTCGTCAGCGCGTGCTGATACTACACCAGGCAGAGAAGTCTGCAAGTACGTAGTACAGCACACCCCGCAGTACCACCAAGCAGCGGCAGCGGCGCCGCGCGAGGCACAAGTGCGTAAGAGAGGGCGCAGCGCAGAAGTCCTCTGAGGAGCGGTATGGGCCAAAGAGGACAGGGGTCACATGGCGGCGGCGGCGGCGACAGCGGCAGCGGCGCACGCACCTCGCGCCCGTCGACGACGAAGAGCACGGCGTCCGCGCCGCGCACCGCCTCCGCCGTCTTGCGCAGCACGTACGCGGAGAGCACGTGCGCGCCGCGCAGCGCGTCGGCGCCGTCCTCGAGGCCGCCCGTGTCGACCAGCGTGAGGTCCATGCCGGCGAGGCGCGCGACCGCCTCCTTGCGGTCCCGCGTCGTGCCCGCGATGGGAGACACGATGGCGCGGTGGCGGCGCGCGAATCTGGGGGGGGCGAGGGGGGGGGGGGCGGGGGCGACTTCGATTTCTATGCAGCGCCGTGCGTGCAGGGTTGAGGGTGGCAATTAATCGAAGCAACAGGGGGCACGTCAGGCCCTCGCGGTGGCGCGGCGTGCCCGCGATGGGCGACACAATGGCGCGGTGGCGGCGCGCGAATCTGGCGCGTAGTTTGTTTTGTTTGAGGGGGGGAGAGGGGGGGGGCGGACTTCGATGAAGTGCCGTGCGTTCGGGGCTGTGTATGGCAGGTTATCGAAGCAGCTGCCGTTGTGATGATGGTCTGTAGTTATGAAGCAGGTCAGGCCCTTGCAGGTCGCGCGTCGTGCCCGCGATGGGCGACAGATGGCGCAGTGGCGGCGCGCGAATCTCGGGGGCGTTTAAAGACAAGGGCGGGGGGGGGGGGGTCAAACTTCCCATAAAACGCCGCTTGCTACCGCCCCGCGGGTGGGCAGTTTTCTACAGAGCTTCATTGACAGATGACAACTGATGGCAAAGTGTCAGCAGGCCGGTGACCACTGCCGTGGCGTCTTTCCCCTCCTGCCGTGCACCTGCAAAGGGGGCGACAAATGCCCTGATCCTCGCAGGTCCGCAGAGAAGGTTTTAAGGCAGCGAGCTCATGAGCAGGCAGAGGTTCCTACTGCAGGCAACCGATTTGATGACTACCCCTGTTGTGTGATGAAATGCTATGGCAGCAAGCACCACCCCACCCCTTCCACAGCTTGTTCGTACTGCAATGCAACAGTTTCCAGCCTGTCCTCCCTCATGCCATGGTGCTAGCGGGTGGGCGCACCACGAGTGCGCCCCTGCAGAGACAACAATAAGGAGTCATGACACCGCCAAGACAGTGACAGCTAGCATGTGGCCGTGTACTCACCCCCCTCATTGCCCCATCAAGGTGAGATAAACACGAAGACCATGGCTCGTGCTGCGCGCACCCCACCGCGGAGACAGCAAGAAGCACTGTGCAGCAGCACATCATTGTCGTTGCGGTGGCGTCACCTGTTGAAACGCGTGCTCGTGCCGACGTTCGGGCGCCCCACGACGGCCACCCGGAAGCCCGGCCTTGCAAAAAACACTGACCATGGCTCGTGCAGTGCGCACGCCACCACAGAGACAGCGATAAGAACTTACTGCGCAGCACGACATTGTCATTGCAGTAGCGTCACCTGTTGAAGAGCGTGCTCTTGCCGACGTTCGGGCGCCCCACGACGGCCACCTTGAAGCGCGGCCGCTGAACCTTCGGGCCCTGCAGCGCTGACTGAGCGCTGCTGCCATCACCCTGAGCGCTGCTGCTGGGAGCGTCGTCGTTCCACCGCTGCTGCTGCGCTGGGGCGCTCGCCGCGCGCTGAGGGCGCGGGGGCATGGCGGGCGGCATGTGCAAGGCAGTTTCAGTGGCAGTGAAGCAGTTTTGTCACAATGACTGTTACACTTTGGTTGTTCACGAGGTGTGCTGAGCCGTGTGACTGTCGTGCTGCAGTGATGGGCTGCCACAGTGAGACACCTGACATTTGTTTACTCTGACGTGCGTTGTTTTTGTTTTGTTTACGCTGACTTGCGGTCACTCTGGGTCGCTCGGCACTTCAACGGCCGGGTGCCCCCGCCTCTACACTGCTGCTCGCGATGCTGGTCGCACGCTCGGACCAGAGATGCTATGGACGACTCACATGCAGCAATAATTTGTCATAGCTTACTGCGAAATACATTTCATGTAATGCAGCTGATCGTCAGGCGAACTGGCAGTGAAGGGAAGGGGGGCGGCTGGTGGACGAGAGAGGGACACAGGCCTCAGGCGTGAGCCCGAAAGTCATCAGACCCTGACGTTATGTACATGTAGGAGTACATGTGCAGTGCTGCTCCACAGCTTGGCAACAACTAAGAGGATGCATCCCACGCCAGCGCCGGGCCCGAGGCAGCACTGAGGAAACTCTTGCACGATGTCACACGCGTGTGGAAGTCCAGATGTCTTGACTCAATGACGCAGGACCCGGCATACTGTTAAATTGCCCCTGCACTGCACACGTGACCGGATCTCAACTGCGCAAGCCATCCCTGACAGAGGCGTCGGAGTCCGGGGGTGCCCCATGTAGCTGTGTGCTAGCGCCGCCGGCATAGCACAGATAATCATAAACTTGCAGCTGATGTGAGCTGGTTCTAGATTGCAGGCTAGGTCTGTTCATTCTCTGTTGTAATCAGTGGGGGTTCGTTCCTACGAGGGCGAAAACATATAATTTTGACCTCCCCGTTGCTGCAGTATGCAGGACTGCACTCTACTTCCGTTCTGAGCTGTAAGCATACTGCCGGCAGTCTGCATCAGCAGTGCCTCCACTGCTGAGCAGCACTGACATGCAATACTCTGAAGTACCTCAGCAGCCCCAAATCAACAGAGTGACTACTATCCTGCAGTCCGCTGGCGCGCAATTGGTTACTTGTTTGGCAATGTAGCAGGGGTTGAGTTTATGAGTTTCATGCAGCAGCTCCCGTCAACAGAGTCATCGTGCAACCCTATTGGATTGGCGCGCAATTGAGTACGTTTTTTCGGCAATGTAACAGAGGTTGGTTTATTGACACCACAGGTGCTTTATGACCCAAAAACTGCATAGACGCGAGAACATTTCATGCGAAATAATCTCACCTGAGGTCTAGCCCGCTTGCGACTGCGAGTGGAGAATCCGTGGCTGCTGCCGGCATCATAGGGCTTGAGCCAGGATTGTGCTCCTCCACCACAGACTTCTGGACCCAGGTGCAGGCTCAACAGCCGCGACGCAACCGCAAAATTTCGACATGATGCCACATATCGATGTGCCATCATACAGGCACAACGCGTGGATGACAACAACACACAGATTTCATCTGAGCAGTTGTCTTTCAGTGACTCGCCTCTTTGAAGTTGCAGCGTGCACTGCCGCGAACTTGTTGCCCCCCCATCATCAAGCTGACGACAGGACAGTGAGGCAAAAGAACGCTTCTGTTGCACGCTGAGACCCTGCACACTGGCAGTGGCATCCGTCAGCAGATCTGCTGCAGATCGTCCTTGAATTTAACAGCGGCACCCCGCGGTTGACACATCTCAAAAAAGGGCAAAGCATATCTAAATGGCTGAAGATATTTCTGCTTGTGGAGCAGAAGAGTCAGCAGGGGGCGCATGTAGGGAGGCGACCCTGAGATAAGCAGTCGTGTGTAGCCGCTTGTAAGCGGTGCCTACAGTGTCAATTCAACCACACCATGACTTCCTGAAAGGACTTTGTCAACTGGCACTGCTTCGGTTGCTGGCAGTGCCTCCACTTCATTGTGGGCTTGCATACAGGACATGGCGTCTGCAACTGAGGTCTTGGCAGAGGTGAGATATTGTCAGCAGTACATAAGACAGCAGTGATGTGTTTTCATGCTGAACACGTGCATGGCATTTGTGTTCATGATGTTCACGGTACTGTTAACACCAGGAATTGCATCACGGCGTGTGACACAGTCACCTGCTGCACCGACGAAATGGCAGGCCGCAGCGGCAGCGGCAAGCGACGACCCCCGGTCAGCGAATGGAGGATGAATGATTGAAACTTCAGCTCCTTTTTGTTCGAAGCTGGACATCAATTTGAAGTGCCAACACAACGCCAAGGACGACGACAGCATGGAGGAAGTGAACGCAGCTTTGGACAATGCTCCCTATTACGCAGCTGGGGCAGCCCAGTGGTGTATTTTCTCGAATGCTCCGGCCCTGTGCTCGTTTTGATTACCTCAGCACAAAGCTGTCGTCGAGAGGTCCTCCAGAAGCGTACGCCCTCCCGGGATTCTTCCCTGTCTCGGTCAGAGCTGCCTGGATGCAGTTGCTGCAGAAGGGCGCACCGACCATGATGCGCATGGTAGTCACGGTGATGCAGGTTCCGTGCACACCGACGATGAAGCCACCTGCCGCAGTGCACCGACGACGGCGCAACTTCTATCATGCTCCTGGCAAAGTTTGAGAGCGTGCTGAAGGCACAAGGCCTGCAGCTTCCGGACGACCTGGCAGTGGACTTCGTGAAGGACTGGCCAACGATCAAGCAGTACCTGGGCGTGGTCCGATGCATCAACACTGCATTCAGCGGTCCTGGTGGGCAGGCGAATGTGGGCGGCGGGGGACAGCGGGATGCAGCAGAGCGCGCGGAGCAAGAAGCCGCGCATCATGGCGCAGAGGGCGTGCCCGAACTCCGCATGCAGGTAGCGCCACATGCCGGTGAGGACTAGGTAGGCGGTGGCCGCATGGTCAGTGGTCTGCTTTCGTCACGACCCTTGCTACACTGACTGAGTGGAATCTACTTGCCTCGAGTGCAGCACTTGGGAAAGCTACTGATGATGAGAAGTCTGCTATATCTTTGGTGTCCGTCTCCCCCCCCCCCCCCCCACCTCACATGTCTGTCCCCTCCGCGGACGCCTGCCTCCCTTCACCACTCTTGTGGTCGTTGAAATGAGTCTGTCACAGTGGATGTTACCCCTCGCTGTGCCTCAACCCTCATGTTCAAGCTGGCCACTTCACATACCCACGTTCCTTCCACCACAATTCAGCACAACAGTGAGGTCTGGGCCTCGGACGCTGCAGCTGCACTGCAGCAAGCGTATAAACGTCACTACTGCCGCTACGACTACCGCGAGGTTCAGTACCCCTGGCATGATCATGGACGTTGCTGTCGTCAAACACAAATGTGGTACTTCAACATCTGCGACTGCTGGGCTCTGTGTCTTTTTTGTCTGCAAACGCCGCCATGCCATGCATTCGCTACATGCTCGACACGCAGAGCTGCAGGCAAGAGCCGCGCGCATTTCAACCACTGCTACAGGCGACTTCTGCGCTCGAACTCGAGTTATGGTGCAGCATGCAGGATGGCGCATTCATGCTGGCTGTGTTGCACTGAGCACATGGACATACCTGATTGCTGTACAAGAGGCACTTGAAAACAATGTCACCTACTGATGATGCCTACAAATGTGTCATGCCATGATTTGATGCACAATTCCCAAAGGCCGTCAAGCACATCGCGCGCGTATTACACCACCAAGTTGATGAAGAAACTGTTGTTTGAAGAGCAACCTCTCGTATACATTACATATACTATCAACTAATTTGAACCCTATGCACTTTCAAATGCTAGACGCAGAGCTGCTGAGCGTTGACACAATGTGCTGCAGATGCTGGCGCGCATGTCCGCCGCAGGGCATTCAGTGCAACAGCAGACCGCGAATGGCATGACGACATGCCGCAGGATGTGGCATGACGACATGCCACAGGATGCGCGCCAGCTTCGCCTCTGATAAAAGTCTTGTGTGAGTGCTTTCGTGCTTCACCGGACTGACTCCAGTAGCAGTGGCGTGCCTGACCTCTGCGGCACAAGTCGTCGCACAACATGTACCGGTGCTCAAGCCATGCTCGGCCCAAGCGCTCCTCAAAGATGTTGATGTGCATGTAGCTTAGAAGTAGTTGTTTGCCAATGTTAAGGGTGCCCCGATGTCACCGCCAGATGTGCTCTCTCTTGTTGGGTGCATAGAATGTCGCAAGCCAAGCGCAGCAAGAAAGGCGGACTTGCAAACACACACATAGCGTTTTCCACATGCGCATCGCTCAGCAATCCTCAGGCGTACGTGACGTTTCTGAATGGATCCATGCAGCACAAAATCGAATTTGGCGGTTGATCTACAGTACGAGATTACACAGCACTTCATATGTATACACGAGGGCGGTTTCTGGTGCACTTTCACAACAACGTGCATGATACCATGCATGTTTTCAAAAGCTTTTGCGATGTGCACTGAGCAAACCTGCGACGTTGAATGTACACGCTGGGTGACAGCCCTTACTGTGCGACATGCTCTATGCTATGAATCAATCAACCACATGCTCCTTTTGCAGGCATGGAGGGAAAGCAGTGGTGCGGTGGGCACCAAAGAAATACCCCCTTCGTGCAGTACATCAGTCCGCCGCAGTGCATTCAACGCTGAGCCACAGGCGGAGCAAATTTCGGGGCCATGTGTGCAGCGGTGCCACCTCCATGGTGCAGCAGTCTGCAGCATGCAGCCATCTGGCTCCTGGGTGTAAATGGCATGCTGCTATGAGTTGAGATGCGGCATCTTTCCTGGCCGCGACTCCGCGCTGCTGCTCAGTGATGTTTGTTGACCGCGTGCACGATGCACACATAGTTAAGGTTGCAGAAGTCACAACACGACGCCACACTGGAGGCATGGTCTCCGTTGCTTATTTTGCGCAGACGCCCGCCGTGAAGGTGTCAATCATGAAGGTGCAGACCGCACGCTCACGCTGCGCCAAGCGCAGCTGCCAGCGGCGCGCACACTGTGGTCGTGCGCCAGAGCGAGCTCATGTGTGTTCAGTGCGCCACACATGTCACCTGATCCTGGCTCTCCGTGCTGCGTCTTTGTGCGGCGGCGGCGGCAGTGCTTCGCGCTGCGCTTCGGGCGGCCTTACGGCGCCTGCGGCACATGGCGCTTGCGCGTGCAGTGCCCGCACAGCGGTCGTATGCGCTCCCATGCGCGGGGGCCAACAGGCAACAGCATTGCCGCATGCTGCGCATGGCAGACGCTCTGGGCCGTTGCAGCGAGTGTCGCGCACGAAGTGAAGTGCTGCTGCTGCTGCTGCGTGCTTGGGCGCGTCATCGATCGAGCGCAGTTTGAGCGATGCGGTCGGTGCCAGCAGCGCGTGATGCGCGTCACGTGCACCAACCCGCGCAAATCTGAGTGCGCTGAATGCGCCGTTTCTCCGCTGCACGTGCCACTGGGTGCATGCTCATGACATGTTCCTTGCATGGACAATTGCGCCTATGGCGGCCGTTGCGTGCCGCCGCTGCAGCGCTGATCAGCTCTGCAGTGCCGCGGCGACGGCATGGACCCTTCTGGCGTGGGCAGCCCTACGCAGCGAGCGGACAGTGCGGAAATGATGCTCAGTATCAGACACTAAAGCAGGGCAGCCTCAGAGCAGAGAAATCGACTGGCAAAAATGTGAAGAAGCCGTCTGCAAACTCTCGCTGCTGACCCCCAGACAGGCTGAAAGAGTGCCTCCGCCGCATCAGGAAGAGACGCCAATCGAGCATGCATCATGAGTGCGCCACACCTTTTCTTCAAAAGGATGCTAATTCTGCATCATCAATCAAGGCGCTGAAGCAACTCGCGCATGACCGCTGCGGCCGCCGCCCTGGCGGCATGAGCGTCTCTATGCCAGGTCCGTACAAGTCATTTCAAAGCGGTAAGGCATGCATGGCCGCATGCGCACATGCGGTGCCGTGCCGGATGCGCTGAGCACTGCCATCAACTGCGACTGGCGACCAAGCGCCGATCGCTGGGTTATGAACGACATGCGCCAAGCAATGCAAGCATCGAGCTCTTTGAAAAAGCGCGCCGCACCTGTCTGCGTCCAGGCTGCAGCAGGATGCGCGTCTCCGCTGCGGCACTGCCACCAATGGCACAAAATGCGACAGTGTTCAAGCGACAGTTGCTGACTCTTGGAACCCAAACAAGTACTTCTATTTCCAGTTTTGTACACTAGAAAGCTTTGATAGTGCGCCATACCTGTCTGCGTCCAGGCGCTGCAGCAGGATGCGCGTCTCCGCTGCGGCCGCAGCAGCGCGCGCCTCGGCATCCGCCTTCGCTGTGCGCAGCGCAGCTTCGGCTGCCGCCTGTGTCGACGAGAGCAGTGAGAGCCGCAGCAAGTGTTGACCGGTCAACGACGCGTGAGGCCCAGTGTGGATCATTTTTTTTCCCTTTTCTGCCGCGCGTGTTACAACATGGACCCTCTGGTATACCAATGCCAGCCCGTATGCAGTCGGTGCCATGAGTCCTCAAAGCTGTGACATTCATCTGCGACTGCTTTTTAAAGTGGACGAAGAACTGAACAAAAAAAGTCCTGTGCGCTTGCGGACAAAGATGTTGTGTGTGTACTCTTGCTGCAAAGCTGCAGCAGTGTGCAAGAACTGGCATTGCGGGGGAAGGCCGGCAGTACATGTGATGCAAATCAAATGTGCAGGGCCACGAGACAGCGCCGTGCACAACCACGTGGTGTTTTGCGCAGGGCAGCGACGCGTCGCCTCAGCGTGCTGCGCGCAATTGCACGTCAACTTCATGTACGGCAGTTAAAACAGTGCGCGGTTCGCACCTGCTCTGCGGAGCGCCGCCTGTCGAGCTCTTCCAGCCTCTGTTGCAGCCCCGCCTTGTCCTGCGGAGCGCAGGATTAGGGTTAGGGTTAGGGTTAACCCTAAGACCTGACCACGCGCAGCGTCAGGTCAGCAATGCAAGTCCATTGGAAGGCAACAGCCATTGAAGTTCACAAGCAGCGCACACCACTGGCGCAGCGGGTTGCAGGTGTTGGAGCAGGATTTCTGACGAATCGACCCAGAGCATGGCTCGACAAACTTCACCCACAGCCCAAGCAGGGGCTCCTTGGCACGCGCTATCAGTGTGAGCAACCTCCACTATATGCAGCTTATTCGTGTGGGCAAAAACACTTCGAAGTACCAGGAAGGTGCATGCTGTTACCACCAGCTGAAGCGCAAGCAGTTGCCTGAGTTGCACCATTGCACATCATCACCAAATAGCATTACCTCCCGTGAGCGCCATCTAAGAGCCATGCTTCAACAATGCTGCAGAGCATGCTTGTTTGGTGTGCAATTGCTCGTTGACCGGTGCCACGAAAAATATATTCTGCATCAAGTTATAAAAAAAATCGCAGCACGGTGCATCCCGGCATTTATGTCCAAATTACCTGAGTGGAGAATGATATGAGACGTGCTGAATCAAGTGAAATCAGTGAAGGCAAATCTAACACAGATCTTTCGATAATACAATCTCAGCAAAAAGCAGTTAGAAAAAGTGAAAGAAAAAAGCTAGATAACCTTTAAAAAAATTAATTAGCATATCTGAGCAGCGTGCAGTATGTACCGCCACCAGCTGCAGCATGTGCGCTTCCGCAGCGTTAACACGCCACGCATCAGTATATCACAGTGCAGACAGCACTCAACAATCATTTCTGTTTCAAGTCTGCCATAGACCTCGAGCACATGCGACATGCATTCGTGAAGACGGCGCCTTGCAATTGGCACCTTCACAAGTTGCCTTGCTGCAGCATCACTATACATACATCTTCATTTGAGGTAATTCAGAGTAAAGTGTAGTATCACATTCAGCATGCGCCGCTGAACTGATGAAGTGTGTACTTGTTGTTAATTTTCGCTCAGGGCGCGAAAAAGCCCAGATGAAAGGCATCTAACTTGAATCTTGCTGTACGGAATCTACATGTCGTGTGACGGTGTGAAAGTGTCTCAACGACAACCCCTCAAACGCCGCCGCCGCCAGATGGCATATCGGGATCCTCCCCTAAGTACCTCCAGCATCGACGCACAAACGTGAACGGGAAACTCAACAAGGAATTTCGAAGGTTTAATTTTTCCTTTGCGTCGACAATAATGAGCAGCTTTTCTGTGGTGGATAAGGAAAATTCACACTACGAAATTTACCTCCATGAGCTGCTTTGCGTGCGTCTCGGCGGCTTTTGCGCGCCGCGAGAGGTCTGCGGCCTCGTTCATACTCAAGTTGAAGTATCACTTTGCAATAATAACGGGCGCCCTTCAAAGCAGTTAATAAAACTATGACGGATTACCTCCATGAGCTGCTTCGTATGCATCTCGGCGGCATCGGCGCGCCGCGCAAGGTCGGCAGCCGCAATCACAGCAACCAGCATTTGTCACTAATAGTGGGCATCTCAGAAAGAATGAATAAGGAATTCTAAAGTTTGAGATGTACCTCCACGAGCTACTTTGCATCAGCAATAGTGAGCAGCCTTTCTTTGTGAAATACAAAATTTCAGGGTGAAATTTACCTCCGCAAGCTGCTTCGAATGCGCCTCAGCGGCATCGGCGCGCCGCACGAGGTCTGCAGCCTCGCGCTCCAGCGCCGCCTTAACCTGCGCCAGCTCCGCCTCCACGTATCTGCGCGCGTGCGGCGGTGTTGCGCAGGTGTAGGTGTGATCGGGCACAGGGGTCGGCAGGTACAGGTTTGCTATTGTCGTTGGCGATACTGCATCACACATGCATGTGATCTGCCCCAGCTTCGCCTGTGCATATCTGTGCTCGCAGTGGTGCATAGGAGGGGGTGTAGGCATTGTGTGCACGGGGGTATGCAGCTGCATGCTGGCGTGCGTCTGCGTGTAGAGCGGTACGCGGCTCCGGGGGGGGGGCACGCGCAGGCGTGCGCCAAACGCACCATTCGTATTGGGGAAATGTCCAAATTCAAACTGATATTCACACATTTGTAACGAACAAAAAGCACCGTTTGTGGAGAAAACTCGCAAGAACTGCAAGGAAGCCATCGCTGGGGCCGGTTCATGCAGCTGATTGCTTTCATGCATTTACGTAGGCATTGCTGCCTACATGACTCCAACTGTGCGTATTGGCTGCTGAACTCCATTGCTTGTTTATCTCTCTGAACCAATACAGGTGTCGTCGGGAATGCCATGGCGTAGCTCTTACAGGAGAATTGCGGATATGCCTTTTGAGAGTAGTCTGGGTGGCGCATGGTGCGCACACCTCTTAGACAGAAACAGTACTTGTCTGGGCTGCGCAGGCGACGACGACATTCACATCATCAATCTCACCCAAGACTTTTATTTTGTCCCATGTAGACCCCAAAATACCCCTCCTCCCCCCCTCCTCCTCACAAAACTGCACTGAAACAACTTGCAATTTCTGGCAGCGATGCGCTACTGACTGCACAGGCACATCGTCGAGCCACCAAGCAACATCAACAGGATTAATTTTCACAGAGGCGCAGCAACCAGGTTGGTAGGTATGTAAGTACCTCATGGCCTCGTCCTTGGCGGCGAGCTGCCCGCGCCAGCGCTCGTCTGCGGCAGTTACAGCCTCGGTAACCGCGGCGCTGACAGTGTCGGCGTCGGCGCGCGCGTAGGAGCGCAGCTGCGCGAACACCTCGCGCAGCTGTTCCTCCATGCCGCCGAAGGCATCCACCTGAGTCGGCAAGAATGATGGTCAAGGGACGGTCGGTATGTCCTGAGTGTGTCTTTATGAACAGTTGATCCCATGGCTAAAGAAGTTGCCATCTTAGATCGTAGAGTTGTGCGTAACTTCGAATCAGGGCTAGGGTAGCAAACACCTCGCGCAGCTGGCCTTCCATGCCGCCGAAGGCATCGACCTGAGTCGGCTCGGATGATGGTAAGGTGTAAATGGGTATGTACCGAGAGATGGGTGTACTTGAAGAAGTATATAAAGTATACCCCGGTACCTTTGTGCAAACGTGATAGTCTGGATATCTGACAGCCAATGCCTCATGACATCACGGAGGAAGAAGTGTGCCCAGATCTTGTGCGGTGGTGCGCGCCCTGGAAGTCCACGTGGGCATGCTCCCCTGCGCCTCAGCGCTCAGCCAACGGCATTACATACTTCTACCTGCTCTATGCATTCACATGCTGCTGCATACTCCGTGTGAAATGAAAACCAAGCAATCATGCAGGCGCCGAGGAACTCTACGCGCAGGAGTGTACAGATCCAAGCAGTGCCTTCAATTTAAATTTCAGGACGGTTTCAGGAGCACAACTTACCCCTACAATCTAGGTTCAAAAATGACACTGCTGTACATCCGAGCAGTTGCGATCGTCACCCACCCCGTACCTGATCCTGCAGCTCCAGGCAGTCGCCCTTGGCCCTGTCCAGCGCGTTGGCCAGGGCATCCTGCTGTCTGCGCGCGTCCGCCAGCTCCGCCTGAGCGCAGCAGCGGCGGCGGCAGAGATCAGCGCCAGCATAAATATTAAGAACACCTCTCATAATCATATTTCAGTAATCATAACTGATGCCTGTATTTCTTGAGAAAGCAATAAACAAATTCACAGCTGCCCTGTCCTGCACATCTGCTGGGGCATCCTGCTGCCTGCGCGCGTCCGCTAGCTCCGCCTGAACAGCGGCAGAGATCAGTGGCAGCGTTGATATCAATGAACTCAAAACCTGATCTGGTATTGTTGAGTTTCCACAATCATAATTTATTCAAAGATTGAATACACAGCCGGCCCTGTCCAGCGCGACAAGCAGGGCGTCCTGCTGCCTGCGCGCGTCCGCTAGCTCCGCCTGAGCGCAGCTGCAGCAGCGGCTCCGGAGTTGGTATTGATTCACTTGCATTTGAAAATATTGAGTTTCGACAAGGTCAAAGAATCAGTCTAGGAGTAATCATACACGGCCGGCCCGCGCCTGCCAGCTTGGCCTGAGGGTTAGGGTTAGGGTTAGGGTTGGCGGATGACAGCACGTCGGCGCCAACTCCGCCTGAGCGCAGCAGCGGCGGCGACAGAGATCAATACGACAATTTACTCCCAAGTACATTTACAGTGAACGCATGCACTCTGAGGCACACACAAAGTTTGCATGCCTCAGAGTAAGGTTTGGGGAAGAAGTGCCACTTCTTGCACAAGAAGAACCACGTGCATTTGGTGATGATTTTGTACGTGCAAATTGCACACTTCCCGCATATGAGTAACTCATAGTGCGCGTACAAAAATAAGATCTGGACGACTTCCTCTCATTGAAATTTTGTTGTGTGCTCTTCTAAGAAGAAACCACTTTTAAGGAGTACCTTTATGTTGTGATGCCATCAACTTCAAATATTGATCACCGTCCGCAAAAGCCTTTACACAGACACGTAAAACGCTGTAGAACGGCTTCACAGTATAATGTCGACCAGCAAGAGCATCACTTCTTGCACAAAGTCGTGTACACTTGGTCATGATCCTGCAGCTATGTACAGAATCCGCAAAATTAGAAAATACACATTCTCCATCAGAACGCATAAATGCGCCTACCAAATTATGACCTGGACTACTCTTGAGTTACCAACAGACCTTTGTGTGCTGCGAGCCACCAATAAAAAAATCGTTTCAAACCCTGAGTTGATTTGTTGCCACCTGCGGTCATGACATTGTGATACAGCACGAGTTGTATTCGTGAAATTATAGTATCTACCTCCTACAGAGCTCACATTGTTCATACGCTGTTACAGTTTGGTTGCACTCCTAACCTTTCCTTGTGTGCTTCAACCAACCAAGTCACGAAATAAGTTTTGAAAATAAAACGAATTATTCAAAATCTATCCATAATCATTATAATAACAAAGTATACAGAAATGGCAGGCGCGTGTTAGCCAGCTATGCTTGAGCGCAGCGACAACGGCGGCAGCATACAGCACCGGCACCACTTGCCAATCAGCTACGCTATAATCATTGCTTGTGCATATTTGCAGCATGGAACGAGGCTGCACATGTTAAAAAGCGTGGATGAGCGCATTGTTCCCACAAAATGAATGCCCTACGGCTTGCAACTTCTTTTTCTGTTTTACTTGTTTACAAATGATGGCCTGTTATCATCGCGCAGAAAACGCAGTCATGGCATGCACCTGCCTGCGTTAAAAACAGTGCTGAAGAATATGATGCATGTACTTTTCAGTTGCTTTCAACAAGGCCTGTCGTCATCGCTCGCTAAGGAGTGGAGAACGTGATCACGGCGTGAATCTACATGTATGCCAGAAAACAGTGAACACAAATTTATGGCCTGTCCCATCCCATTTTCTTTACAGTGTGACTCCTGCATCTGAGGTGGCGGTGGTTCGTCAAATGCTGCTTGCTGCCCCGCACAGGTTAGAGGGAAAAAATTGCCTCAATGTGATTGTGAACATCTGGTGTGGTTGAATTGTTTTCAGATGCAAAAACAAAATTGACGCAGATCCAACTCGGGAAGAAATGAGGCACACAAGTATGCGGGTCACCGCTCACCCGCGCTGCAGCCAAGGCTTCTTTCAGTTCGCGCGCCTGTGAGCAGCGGCGCCAATGGGATTCACGAGAGGCGCAGGCAATCACATATTCAGATGGCGTGATCACAGGACACGTATGTGTGAGCTGCACGACAGCATAGAGGCACACCTCCAAAGGCACTTTCATCGTCATTCCAGAGTATCGTCCGGCATCTTACGGCGGAGTTTTTTTCCAATGCCCTCAACATTGCGGTAGACCACGGTCTCAGCCTCACTCAAAACCTAAAACATAGGTTCTGACATGCACTTCTCGCCGCAGCAATGTGCCCTCCTTTCCCCCCTCCAAAGCAAACAAATGCCCCCCCCCGCCCCTCCCGCAAATTCTGCTTGCATTGATCTCAACCCCTTCAGTAACGCCCCCCCACCTGAAGCGCGCCGTCTTCAATGACCTTGTCCTTGATGGCCAGGCCCGCTCTGGCCTCGTTGAGCGCTGACTGCGCCTCCAGCTCGCGCGCAACGATAATTTTGGCAGACCATCGTCTTGGCCTCACTTGAAAACACTGGCTCTGACCCCCCCCCCCATACAACTCTGCTTGCGTTGATCTCAGCCCCTAGACAATGATAGAAACGAACCAAAAGATCGTAGACCTCTACAGTAGGTGACATGGAATGGCTAGCCACAAGTGCCTTCCACAAATTACCGTGGTCGCCGCTGCTGCAGTCATTGGCCACATTGGCCACAAATAATCTCAGCCCTTAGACAATAAATGCCCCCCCCAGCCCCTCCCTCCCAACTCTGCTTGCATCAATCTCAAACTCTACCAGAATGCCCCCCCACCTGAAGCGCGCCGTCTTCGATGACCTTGTCCTTGATGGCCAGGCCCGCTCTGGCCTCGCTGAGCGCTGCCTGCGCGTCGTCCAGCTCGCGCGCGACGCGCGCGGCGGCGTCGCGCTCTGCCACGACCGCGCGCGCCAGCTCCCGCGCCGCGTCGGTTTCCAGGCGCCGGCGCTGCGCCGCGGCCGCCTCCGTGCTCTTCATGTGAACATCCCATGAAATTTAATTATGAATAAATGGATAAATACTGCACGTGCTTCGGTAGTATGTGACATGTGCTACTATTGTAGACGTCGATGCATCGCCTTTTACAGTGTGCAGCACGCAAAGTCAGCTCGCGCGTCGCGTTGGACTCGAGGCGTTGGCGCTGCGCCGCGGCCGCCTCCGTGCTCTGCGAGCAACCATGCATAGAGTTCAAATGCTTTTGAAAAGAGTGTGCTGTATGCTTCTGCGGCAGAAATTCATGATTGTTTAAAGCATGTTGGCTGCATTTTTTTCAAAAGAATGATCGTGTCTTGTAGGGTTCGAAGGATGCAGTTTACATATACATCTGTTAGTTACATGTTGTGTGCCAAGATTGCACAAAGTCTGCTGCCGCGCCGCGTCGAACTCCAGGCGCCGCCGCTGTGCCGCATCTGCCTCCGTGCTCTGCATGTGAACTCACTGATAGATGAATAAATAGTGCATATACTTCGGGATATCGTGCTTTGGAAGTATGTGACATGTGCACCTACTCTATGCTTTCATGAATTGCCCGTCACAAATGCAACACGCAAGAAATGGCAGCTCTCTTGAATGCTGCGCCGTGGCTGCCTCTGCGTTCCGCGAGCAGCCACTCATTATATTCACATGCTTCCAAAGTTTGCGGGAAAAAAAAGAAAAAGGTAAGAATTCATGATGCCTCCTGGTACATAGTGGCCATAATATCAATGACACTCCTGCTTCGAGAAAGCAAAATAAAATTATATTAGCGTTAGTTTGACCCTAATCCTGAAATCTCCCTAACCCTTGCCGTGTGAAGGGCTCGTTCATCTGCATGGTGCGCAATGCATGGGCGTGCACAGTAATAATCATGAAGCGCAATCGCGTGTCTGCGGTCGCGCATGCTCGCATACCCTTCCCACTTCCCATGCAAAGTGCACGGACATGTGGGCCCAGGTGTACGCTGTGTGTGCAAGTAGCCACACTAACTAACGTGCACCGAAAAAGATCTCCATGGCTTGCGTCAAAGACCTCCACACCGCCGCAGGGGATGGTGTTGTGGAGTCTGTGAGTGCTGAGACGAGCGCCCGCAGCTGCTGCGTACCAGAGCACAGTGTCTCCCATCGCTTGTAGTCGCTGCGAGTGCCTGGTGTGCATTCTTGCTTAGGGCTTGACGAAGCCCTAACCCTAACCCTAACCCTAACCCTAACCCTAACCCTAACCCTACCCCGAACCCTAACCCTAACCCTAAATCAGTACCAAGCTTGCTACAAAGGGGTCAAGGCGTAATGGCACAAGTGTTTGTGTCGATCACGACCCACGCAACGGGGGGGGCGGAGACGATGGACGCTGATTACAAAAGGGTCAAGCGCGATCGCAAACCTCTTTGAAGTGAGCGCAACCACTGCGCGCACATTGTTTGCAATTCGGTCTACCTACATGCCTTACATTTGCCCCTCGCCCTGATTTTTTTCTTCTTTGTGCTGCCTTGTGTTCCAACTTTTAAGAATACTACAGCTGACCAATTGCATATGTATTTCATTGAATATCACTATCAACAAAAATATGTGAGCAGGATTTCTCAGATTTTAAAAGAATGTTCGATTTCACATCTGTAAAAAAAAGTGTTCTTTTGATTTTGAAAGAAAACCTTTATGGTTACAAAAATCTGCCGCTCGTAATTTTCAGCTATCGATGTGTGCTTAAGTTTACCTCTCTCAGACGCTCAGCCGCCTCCTCCGCCAACGCCACCGCCTGCAACAGCTCGCGATCGAGGCGCGCGCGCTGCGCCGCCGGCCGATCATTACCCTCTTTGAAACGAGCCCACATCCATTGCGCGCACATTGTTTGCAATCCGGTGTACCCTGCCTGTTTAAATCCCCCAGGCCTGATTTGCACTTTTTGTGCTGCCACACGTACCAACTTTGAAAAATGTCAGGGAATTTTTAAACGTTTTTTTCTCATGCAAAGGCACATAACAAAAACAACAACAGCGAGAGCAGGATGTGAACCTGAATTTGTTTTTCTCATGCAAAGGCACATAACAAAAGCAACAACAGCAAGAGCAGGATGTGAACCTGCAAACGCCGATTATGTTCATGGCCGCGCATACATACACACCTCTCTGAGCCGTTCCGCCGCCTCCTCCACCAGCGCCACCGCCTGCGACACCTCGCGCGCTGCGCCGCCGTTTCATCACGAACCTCTTTGACATGAGCGCACAACCGCTGTGCGCATACTGTTTGCAATCCGGTGCACCCTACCTTTCCAAACCACCTAGCCCTGATCAGCATTCTTTGTGCTGCCACACGTACCAACTCTAAATAATTTAGATTTTTTCAAAAACAATGGCACATGCCAAAAATACAGGCGACAGCAGAATTTGAACCTGCAAACGCCGATTTTTTTCATAGCCACGCATACATACATACCTCTCTGAGCCGCTCCGCCGCCTCCTCCGCGAGCGCCACTGCCTGCGACACCTCGCGCTCGAGGCGCGCGCGCTGCGCCGCCGCGTCGTCGCGCTCGGCGCGCGCCGCCTGCAGCGCGGCCTGCTTCGACGCCGCCTGAGCGCGGACGCAGGTGGCGCGCTCAAGTCTGAGTCGAGGCTCGGGCTCATGTGGTGTGAAGCACGCCCGCTCAAGGCTTACTGGGCTTGATGCGCGGTGCGATGTAGAGCAGCCGTTGACGGCGGCACCGCGCAATAGCTGGTTGGAAGAGAAAAAATTGCCGAACGAAAATACATTTGACGCCGCCTGAGCGCCAGGACGCAGGCGGTGCGCTCAGGACTCAGTGAGCGTAGTGCGCGGCGTATGTTGTTAAATCAGCGTACGCATTGGCGCAAGTAAAAATTAATGCGTCTTTTTGCTTTCAGTGGATCAGTCGTGTCGGTTATGGAATTGCTGGGCCAAGCATTTGTAGTCTTGCGAGGTTTGGTAGTTGTACTTTGGAGCAGTCATTGACGGCGGCGCCGTGCCATGGCTGGCTCAAACCAATACAGAAACGAGTGACAAGCCTCAGCTGTCGCACTTCTGAGTCAGGGATTTTTGCAGCGGTGCGTGTCACGTGCGCCACGGCATCAACGCGCGCCGCCACCGCCGCCGACGCCACATTGTGTGCTCCCGCCACATGACCATTGATATATAAAATTAACCATCGTGCACACTTCAAAGCCGCTGCTTGTACTCGGCAAGACGTGGGGCTTGCCGCTCGCCGCGCTGCACCGCGGCTGCAGAGAACATCCCAGCCCCGCAGCTCAGAGCGGTGGCTGCAATTGTGTGAAAGCGGCGCTCTGCGCCTTCCCAGCCAATGCGCACGTCAGCAACACCTGCATTGCGCACTGCGCCGTGTTTTTTGGTACGTAGACAGGACGCCGCCAGTGCCTCTGCATTGTTGAGATCAAAACCTGCTGGCGAACAAGCAACCAGCAGCAACACAACGCCGGCTCACCAGCTCCGACATCTCCGCGGCAGCGCTCCGCGCCTCCTCTGCGCGCCGCTCGGCGTCCGCGCGCGCCGCCGCCGCCGCGCGCGCCGCCGCCCCTACGCGCCGCAGCGCCTCCTGCAGCTCCGCGCAGCGCGCGCGCTCGCGTCGCAGCGCGTCCGCCGCCGCCGCGGCCTCTGCCTCCGCCGCTGTACGCGATCGCGTGAGCGCCTCCGCCGCTGCTGCCGTAGTAGCCTGTCGCAGGCGCGCACAGTGCCCGCGGGGTGAGCCGCGGTTTTTCACAGCGGATCTGCTACGGTAACCTTGTGTCCGCCTGCGCATCAGTGTTTGCGCTGCACGGGCCATGCATTTCCATCTCCACCATTGCGACGCGTGCGATTCACATGACCAAACGCACATGCGAAGCAGCAATGCGGCCGCTTCCGCTGCGTTGTTGCACTGGAAAAATACGTGGCGCCGTGGACTCTGCAGCCGCTGACGATGGTCAAACATCATCGCAACCGAGTCACGCGTGCGCGCCCACCTGCAGCTCGTCGACCCGCCGCTGCAGCGCCGCTGCCTCGCGCCTCGCGTCAGACAGCTCCGCGTCAGCCGCGCGCCGCGCTGCCGCCGCCGCTGCAGCGCCGTCCTCGCGCGCCGCGCGCTCCTCCGCCAGCGCCGCTGCCGCCGCGCGCGCCGCCGCCGCAGCGGCCGCCACTTCGGCTTCTATCTCCGAGCGTTGCTGTGCCGCGTCGGAGGCAGCGGCGTCGGCGGCGGCGCGCTCCGCTGCCTTGGCGGCGGCTTCGGCGGCGCGCGCCTGCGCCGTTTGAAGCGCACAAGGAGGGTAGGCATGTATCAAAGAAATTATAAATGCTGCTTGAGGTGCGCAAGGTAGGCATGTGTTCACAGTTTTTTTTAGAAGTTGACGGCGGCGCGCGACCTGGCTTTGCCTCTGAGGTCACGCCAGGGCGTCAGGCAGCACAACCGGCAGCGGCGGCCGCATGCAAGATGCCACCAGCGGTGAGGCAGGTGCAAGCACGTACAGCACCCCTGCGCGTGCGGTGCGGCCGCCAGTACCTAACCGTAGCCCTAGTTGGTAGCCAACCCTGAATCTGATCTGCAGTGTCACCCTGCACCTCTCTGTTGGGATGCGCAATCATCGCATACGCGCTCGCTGCGGTGCACAAGAGTCGCTGACGACGCCAGCGCTGCGCTGCGCTACTTTTGGTGAATCGTTTCTGGCACAAGGCGCGGCACTTTCTAGATCTAAAAAAACATCCTCTATTGAAATACGCCGCCAGCAGCTTGCGACGCCTTACTGTGGCAGAGCAGTGTGGTTATAGCTGCTGCGCCGCCTGCCATCAGTGCTGAGCGCTGCGCGCTTCCTGGATGAGCACTGCGCGCGCGTGAGCGCTGCTGTCGAGGACGGCACCGCCGCTTACTGCATCCACAAGTACAGACCCGAACACACCAGAGCATGCCAGTGGGCACTGGACCTTGTAGCACCAACTACTACTAGTACGTTCATCACAGGGTCAAGGTAGGTATGCTGCATCTCACCTTCTCAACGTCTGCCTGCAGGGTGGCCACCTCCTTGCGTAGCTGCTCCACCATTGCCTGCGGGCACGGTCAGTGGTAATAGGACATGCAGCTGTGTGCTACGTGTGAGTTCTCGACCTGAGTGGCCTGCATCAATGCCAAGCTTGGCGAGTTCAGCAATGCTCAGCGGATGGCTGCTGCCGACAGGCACAGTCAATACGACTAGTGAGACTGAGCGATGCAACAGTGAGCTTCTCCCTGTCACCCTCGAGGCCATGAGTTGTCATGACAGCGGACTTCAGCACTGCAAGCAAGACCTTGAGTGCCGTGTATGATGTGCCAAGAAAAGCTGATGGAATCCTGGCACATTATCCACAACTTATTTTGAGACCAGTGATCACAACAGTGACAGTACATAGACAGTACAGCAACACTGCAAGGCTGCCCTCAGCTCAGCTCAGTGCTGCCGGCCCTTCGACGGCTACCTACAAGAGCTTGTCGAGCCCACCAGAACCCGCACAGCTGCCCCCCCCCCCCCCCCCCCTTGACCCCAACCCCAGCAGCAACAAGCCCCACGCCTACACGTCTGCGTCCAGCCCTACCCCCCTCTGCCCTTGCTTAGCGCTGGCTACACGCGAAGAACCTGCATGGAAACGAATCAAAAGATCGTAGAGCTCCAAGTGACGAGGAGTGGTTAGCCGTCAAATTGAATGCCTCCCGCCAATACCCGCGGTCGCCGCTGCTGCGGAAATTGGCCACGAGTCAAACAGTGCCACTGCACTACCTGCGCGGATACCTACATACCTGCGCCGCCAGCGCGTCCGCCACCGCCTGCTGCGCGCCCGACTCGCGGCCCGCCTCCGCCGCCGCCTGCCATGCGCGCGCCTCGCCCTGCGCCTCGCTGATCGCTGCCGTGAGTTCGCGCAGCTGCGCGTCCGCCGCCGCGTCTGCCGCCGCCGCCGCGGCCTGAAGCAGCGCAGGCGGGAAGCGTGAGGCCAGCTGCCCGGCATGCCAGTGCAGCCAGTAGGCATGCAGGGACCCTTGTTGCAGGCCAACACAGCGTGAGTGGGGGTTGTCCACGGGTCAGGGGAAGTTCAAGTTGAAGCTGGGAGCGCCGCCGCCGCGGCCGGAAGCAGCGCGTGCGGGAGGTGACATGACGTGATGCTGCGACGTAAAGAGCTGCTGCTCACTAGCCTGTTGCTCCACACCGGCAGAGGTAGACAGAGAATGACCGCGGGTCAGGGGGAAGGGCCAGCTTTGAGTTGAAGGTGGGGGCGCCGGGCGCCCCCGCTGACCGTCTGCCGTGTGTATGACCGTCACTATGACGGATACACCATGCTTTGCAGGCCTCACAAAACCGGCACTCGAGGGTGTGAGGATGATGAGCACTGCTGCGCATGTTGAGTGTACATCACTGCGGTGGCAGCCGTAATGGGAGGAAAAACGGCGTAAGCATATATAGAAGTATGTATGCTGAGCACTGATGCGCACATCCTCCGGTCAGAGTGAGATTAACATCACCTGCTCATGCGGCGGTGGAGCAGATGCTCCATGTGCAACATCACAGCAGCTCCCCTACCCGCCCCCCCCCCCTCGATGTCAGACGCGGCACCTGGAGGAGCGTGCAGCAATGGCAGTCCCTCAAATGCACCCCGACCGCAATCACCACTTACACTACAGTACTTCGAGAGTACTACGGACATAACAACGACACCAGCGACATTTTAAATTGTAATACTTACACGGGCCTCGTCCAGCGCGCCCGCCAGCCGGTCCCGCTCCTCTGCTGAGCGCGCGACGGTTGCAGCAGCTGCCGTTACGACCTGCAGCAGTCAAGACGCGCGAGCGGCGTTCACGCGCGATACCTGCATGACATACTTTCTCTGTTTTTTTTCGCGCGTGCGCGCAAGTAGCATTGTCACATGTGCCCATGTCAGCGCACCCGGGGAATACCGCCAAGATACGCGTGATGTTGTCTTTGTGCAGCAGCCGCAGCGCTCCGCATGACATGACCGCGAGTGGCACGCAGACAGAGGCGTGCGCGTACCTGTGCCGCTGCCGCCGCGCCACGTCTGACACTCTGCGCGCAATCCGTGCGCACGTCAAAAGTGACACACTTCAGCTGCGTCGCACTGTTGTGGTGACACAGCAGTGATCAGACGTTGACTGCAATTGCACACAATGAGCAAGGCTGCGCATTTCGCGCGTGTCACAGCTTCAACGCCCTGAACTACAGAGCCCTAGCCCTCACCTCCAGCCCTTCCTCTAAATACAGACTCTATCTCATGCTCCGCAAGTGCAGCATTGAAGACAGGGCATCAAGACACACATTACATGTGCTGACTTGCCTGCCACCGAGCGAAGCACGCTGCCAGCCGCCGCGTTTCCGCGCCGCTGACCGCGCGCCCCAAGTAGCACGCAAATAACGCCTCCCTGCGTCGTTGCTGCTGCTGCTGCAGTGGCGGTGACATGCAGAGCAGGTTCGCAGCATTTGGATCAGCAGTATGGCAGTGTTGTTGGTACGCACAGCAGTGCTCAATGGTGGCGGTGCAAACTTCACCGTCATGTTGGCTTTGGCTCGTGACAATTTGCATACTGCAACGTGGCGGTAAGTGTAGCAAATGATACCATGAAGATACTTGCGCACTGGCACGCTGAGACACTGCCGCCAAGAGTGTGCGTGCTCTCAACCTCACGGCGACCCTGACCTTGCAACCGCTGCACGCTTCCACGTACTCACACGGCAGCTGTGCTTGCTTCTGGTGCCTCAGTTCATCATCACATTGCAGACATACTTCTACTACTCTGCCTCAGGTTATTCATGCATGGGCTCCGGTGACTTTTACTGGTCATACACGTACTGGCTCAAATTGTCACCGAAAGTTCAACATTGCCCTTTACCCGTACCTCAGCATCGCCTGTCTCATCCAGAGCTGCAGCTGCAGGAGCATCGCCATCGGTCTGCGTCGCGGCAGTAGCTGCTGACGCTGCCACCGTCCTTGTCTCCCCCCCGCTTCCCCTCATACGCGGCGGCGCTGAGCAGCAGCACCGACGATCCATCGTCGAGCAGCTGCTGTAGCGGCAGTGTTCACACAGCCCTGCCGTATCGATCCACTGCTCTGCGCCGCCGCCACCACCACCCGTGTCTGCATCAAACGCGGCCAGCCCGACACTGTCCGCCGCCGCTGCCGTGCCGCGCGCAATGGCCTGAGCGCTGCTGCCACTCAAGCGCCTGCTGCCGCCGCCGCCGCCGCGGCCGAAGCTGGCTCCGCGCCCGCCGCTGCTGCTGCTGCGCACTGGCGCCGCAGCAGACGCACGCCTGGCGGGGGACCACGGATTTGGTGCGCCGCTCGCCGGCTTCGCAGTGCTCCCGCCCCCGCTGCCAGCCGCGCCGCTGCTCGCGCCGCCGCCGCCGCTGCCGCGGCCAGCGCTGCGTCCGCCGCCGTCGGCGCTGCGCCGCTGCGGTGGCGCTGGCGCGGCGGCGGCAGCGGAGGCGCGGCGCGACGCGTGGAGCCGTGCCGTGAGGGACTCGGTGCGCGCTGCTGCAGCGATGCGCGCCAGGCGCCCCATGAGTCTGCCGTCTGCATCGCTGTCTGACGCTGCGACGCCATCGGCGGTGGCAGCAGCGGCGGCGGCAGCGGCGGAGGAGGCGTGCGCGGCGGCGCGGCGCTGCTGGCGCCGCTGCTGCCGCAGCAGCTGCGGGTGGCAAACGAGCAGCGAGTGGTGCCGCAGCGCATGGTATCAGAATGTGTGTCAGCGCGCATACAGAGCTGCACAGGCATGATTTGGACAGGCGGCATCACTTGAAATGAGCAGTCGCTCCTGTACCTGGCTGACACAATGAGGTGCACATAGGCCCTACAAAGCGGTCATGCATCCTGTAAAGACGACGGTGTACCTCAATTACATGCAGTGGGTGCTGACCTCAGAGCCAGCAGATACGCGACAACGCCTGCCGATCGCTGACACGGCTGAACTGCACACCAGCGAGGTGTCACAGGCAGGCATGCAAGCATGAGACGAAACGTGTCAGCCATGTATGCGCACCTGCTTGTAACGCGCCGACACCGCATCGAAGTGCGGCATGTCCACGCCCGCCTCCGCAGCCGCCGCCGCCGCCGCCTGCGCCGCTGCCGCCTCCGCCGCCGCTGCATGCGCCGCCGCCGCCGCCACCGCCGCCGCGTCCAGCGCCCCCACCTCCCTGCCGTCGAGCCTCTCCAGGCGCGCGACGCCTGCCGCGGCGAGCGCTGCCGCTCCGTACGCGGGCTCCAGGCACACGGGATTCGCGCACGCGCCGTCCGCAGAGCGCAGCGCGAGGTCACGCAGCGAAGAGAGAGAGACGAGGACGCGCGCGTGGGGGGCGAGGGGGGGGGCGAGGGCGTTCGCGCGCAGGTCGAGCGTGCGCAGCCGGGGGGCCAGCGCCTGCAGCCCCTCGAGGGAGGTGAGGGCGTTGTAGGGGAGGAGGAGGGTGTGGAGGTGCGCCAGGCAGGGCAGGCCCACGAGGGCGCCTACGCGGTTGGCGGCGAGGCTGAGGGTGGAAAGGGAGTGGAGGTGGCCCAGGTGCGGCGCGCAGGCGGCGATGGACGCCGTCGTGAGGTCGTTGGAGCTGAGGTCGAGCTGCGTGAGGGAGGGGTATCGCTCGAGGCCCTGGAGAGAGGTCAAGGCGTTGCCGTGCAGGTTGAGCGACAGCAGATGTTGTGGACTTCTGCTGGGGGTCTCATCCGCAGTGGCGGATGTTTGCAGCCTGAGGGTGAGCTGCTGTATAGAGGTGAGGCCTGCGCCTATCAAAGTCAGCGAAGTGCCTGCTGCTGCATGCGGAGGGGAGGTCGGTGCTGGTGTATTGGACGCAGCAGACTCTGCCCCTAACGTGCTTGCGGCGGCAGCTTTCATCGACGAATGAACCACTGCTTTTCAAGCCGCTGTCATAAGCTCATCGTGTGCCTCTGCAGCGAGCAACTGCCACTTTTTTCCACAATCCTCAAACTTCAATTACGAGTTGACCTTCAGAAAAGTGTACCTGCAGCCTGCACTGCAGCTTCTGGCCACGCTTCTCCCTTAACGACCAGCGGCTGCAGCAGTCAAATCATTCGAAAGCGGGCTTCGAGCCGTGCGCAAGTGCAGCGACAGATATCTTGTGTGTACAAATCTCCTGAGCCGGCACAACATGGCGGGCGGCTCAGGCTTATTACATGGCGAGTTCACTTCTCTGACCGGGAGCTGGGTGCTGGACAAGAGCCGCAGCGACGTCATGGAACCATATCTACAGTGCCTCAATGTCGCGGAATTGGCCATCGAGGCACAGGCGAAGTGCGAAGCGGATTCGGAGTCCCGAAATGTGATCAACATAGATGGCACACAGTTTGCGATACACAAGAGGACCAAGATCAATGCCCTCACGGAGCATTTCGAGCTGGGGAAGGAGAGGGAGATGCCTGCCAGGAGCGGCACACGGAAAACCATGGTCACGCTGAGAAAACCTGGAGATTACTCAGCTATCGATGTCACCACAGCCATGCCCATTTCTACAGGCGCATTACACTTGCTGGAGACGAGGACGCTCATGGACAAGGGGCATACATGCTTGCAGGTGAGGTCACTCGGACATCCGCGGAGATGTACCTTGGGCAGCAGTACACAGAATATATCAGCTGAGCTGGAGGTGATCTTACATATGCTCAGCTTCGATGCACTGCTGGACTTCCATGACGAGCAGGTGACTGCCGCTGTCACACAAAATGAAAAGTTCTGACATTGGAAGCACAATTGCACTCAGCCCTTATGCTAAATGTAGACCAACTGCCATGCTGCCGCATGCGCGACGCCGCACTATCGACGTCTTGTTGTTGTGCAGATCAGCTGAGCTTACACATTTGATGGCGCTTTCTATGGTAGGGGCTGCACTGCGCAGTGCCCTGCGGGGGGGGGAGCCAGCATGCAAGGATTGGGCAGCTGATATGCTTGTGCAGTAAAGCATGGTACCTACAGCACCTGGGCTCAGGAACCATTACGATCGCTTCTGTGCAGGAACCGAGATTTTAGTGGTGTTCGGCAGTGTGCCATATGGAATCCATGTGCACAATGCAACCCCTCTCACCACCCCTCGCTGCTCTGCTTTTTGATGACGTGACGATAGCATCAGCGCCCGTTGACACACCTGCCATGCCCACAAAGCAACAATTTTACCGCCCCGTGCCATTTTGCTGCTCAATCACGTGCCGATCGCAGGAGCTGCACCTGACGAACCTAGCGACCGGCGCCAAGTGCCTGACGCGGCGAGTGTGGGTGCGCGTTCCCACAACGCACGAGGACCGCGCAGCCCTGGAGGAGGAGACGCCCCCCCTGACCTGTATGCCAGGGCCAATGACCCCCGGCACCGTAATGACATGACGAGGCCAGTATTTACAAGACATTATTGGAATGCCCGTACACGTCATAATTGGACACCTCGCCTGCTCTGTGCGTTGCCTGTTTATCGCTGGGAACCTGCACGCGTGTTGCCTTGATGGTCAGCATATGCTTTTGACCTGGCACAGTCACGTGGGCGCGACACTGGACGTATCGTGAACCATGTTTTCATCCTTGAGAGAATGTGGTGCTCATGATCTTCATACCTGTCTTTGCACGCCAGTATGCTATGTGATTGTTAACAATTGTGAATAGGATCACGAGGTTTGCCAAGCGGTCTGTCGGCTTGCACTGCCTCGAACGTTGCTTCACAAATTTGAGTTATCAATAGTGCCTGCAAGTGCAGCCGCCGCGTCAAGATGAGATGTACGTGTACAGGCATTAGTGATGCAGTCATCCAGTTGGTTGCTGACGGCATGTGTCGCTTGCCGGCAAGCTACGTAGCACTATAGGCGCTTCTTCCTGAGTTTGTCAATGGCATGCTCCAGTGATGTTGTTGAGTAATCTGGAATTGAAAGTTTGTGCATGCTCAGCAGCTTTGCACATGCATGATTTTACAGGCCTTGAGGTGGTCTATCTTGCATTTGCTTCAATGTTAATGATGCCGAGTGGTAGCAAGTGCGCGCCCATTGCGCACATCGGGCCGCAACTCCCAGTTGCTTGCGCACATTCAGCGCGCAGTCATTGGTTGTAATGCATTGGCAGCAGTTTTGATTAAATTGGTCCGCATATGTGACACATATTATTACCAGGCCGATAGTGCACATGTTGAATGTCTAGTGCACTCTGCAAATAGAGTTGCACTACTAGTATGCAAAGCGGTAGCACTAGTGTCAGCGGATTGCGTGTTGCGTCTGACCGCAGCACCAGCTGGATCATTACCACGGAGGTCTGAGACTGTGGTGTAGTCACGGTGGCAGCACTTGAAAAGCTTGCTGGCTCACGCTGTATAGTGTTGCCCGCATGTAGTAAGCGCCAGACTGAGAACCATCGCATATGCCAGTGAGGGTACTACAGTATGGAAGACAATGCAGGCCTGGGAGGAAATTCATATCACTGCTCACTGATGGCCAGCTCTTCAACTTGAAGTTGCTTGTGAGGCTCTCTTTGCCTCACCTTGCAAGTAAACTCCTGGAACAGCTGCGGCAGTGCCCACTTTAAGTAGTGAGGCCTCCGGAGCGCGTGAACTGCCACCGCAGGCGACTGCCACCGCGGCGCCGTGCGGGGGGCGTATGCTGCCACTACCATACTGTACTTTTATCAATTCTCGCTAAGGGCGCGAAAAAGTCCAGATGAATGGCATCTAGCTTGAAGCTTGCTGTATGGAATCTACATGTCGTGTGACAGTCCTGAAAGCGTCCCAACGACAACCTCTCAAACGCCGCCGCCGCCGCCAAATGGCATTTCGGGACTACCAGAGCCTGAGGCCACCAGGGCACAGCAAATGAGCCACCTGGTGTGCTGGATTGAACGCGCGCGCTGCGACTGCAGAGGTGGCCCAGTGCCAGGCACCGGAGCACAGTGCTGCGGCATGGTGCACGTGATTGGGAGAAAGAGGGAAGCAAGCAACCTGAGCATCATCGAGATGGCGAGCGCGGCGCCGCCAGTACGTGCCGATGATCATCAGGTAGATGCTTACTGCGGTCGGTATATTCAACACTCGACCGTAGCGTAACAGTGCGAAAACTGCCTGGTACGGTGCCGAGGGGAGTTCAAACCCCGATTCTGTCATGGAATTTTTCTAGGATAACTCCTTGGACTAGGGCAATCCACCATGGATTCCCGACGGCGGACGCCAAGACTTGTCCAATGTAAGGGTTGATGCTCAATTTTCATGATAAGATGACCCCCATAAAATACCCCCCAAATAAACCCCAGATGCACCCCACCTGTGTACAAAAGGCTGATAGCTTTTGTTGATTTGATCAATGATCTCAAAACAGTATCACTACAGACAGATAGGTAATATATATTTCATTTTGGTATTTCTGATGTTTCCTTTCTCCGACCTCAGGCTGGCTGTCATTCCAGACCTTGGATTGTATGCCTGGAGCGGCGCCTGACTTCAGTTGAAGCACAGGTGCAACTAGACTGCAGGTCACACAGCAACGGGCATATCGGTGTGGTGGGCACTACCAGGAAGCTGAGAGCAGTAGCTGGCAGCAGGTGGTGTGCCTCCCAGGCCCAGGTAATAATGTTCAAAAAACTGGTCCGAAAGTTGACCTCAACTGAAATTGACAGTATAGATTGTCATCACCACTCATAAGAACAAGTTGGGGAGCCCTCACTGGCAGGAGTGCACTGAATGCATGGACTGCCACCGCAGCGAGACGGCATGCCGCCGCCGCGACGGCCGCCGCCTGAAAGCTTGTGGAGACTGACAGTGTGTATGCTACAGATGGCGGGGCGTGTTCAACACAGCAAGTAGTCAGAGTGACTCGCCGGCAGCAGTGCTCAGCGTCGGGGAGCCCTCAGGAGCGCCATGAACTGCCACCCGCAGCGACAGTCACTGCAGTGCCACCGCGGCGCCGCCGTGCGGGCGGCGCGGCGCAGTGTACGCTGCCGCTACCAGTACTGCACTATATGGCACGGCAGGTTCAACAGAGCAAGTTGAAGTTAAGATGATGAGAGATGGCACTAGCAGCTGCAGCGCTGGCAGCAGTGCCCAACGTCGGGAAGCCCTCGGCAGTGTGCATTGCTGATTGCCGCAGCGGAGACTGCCACTGCGACGAGTGCGCGGGCCCGGGGGTGTGTATGCCACCACTACGTGGTAGTATCGGTGGCACGGGAGGTTCAACAGAGCAAGATGAAGCGCATGATGGGAGCAGTGCGCTGGCAGCAGTGCCCAGCAACAGGGGAGCCCCCACCGGCGGCAGGAGTGCATGCACTGCCAAGCTCAGCTAGCCGCCGCCGCAGCGACTGCCACCTGCCGCTTGTGCGGAGAGAGCGTACTACTATGCTGCAGATGGCGGGGCGTGTTCAACACAGCAAGTTGAAGTCAGACTGACTCGTCGGCAGCAGTGCCCAGCGTCGGGGAGCCCTCAGGAGCGCCATGAACTGCCACCCGCAGCTGAGAGCTGCCATCATGATCATGCTTGTCTGGATGCCGCTGTCAACAGCACAACAGAGCCATGGTGACGTTTCTGCAAGGTTGCACATGAGCGCTGTTACAAATTATCCCCTGTCAATTGCCTCACCTGAGCAAGCCATGCTTGATTGAGCTGTCAGGTCATGCATGGCCAGCTGAGCACTGTCATTGGTGGCTGACCCTCAGTGCGAGGTCGTTGCAGCACCCGTCACGTTGATCGCTGCCTTCCTCTCTCAAGCTCTGCCGCGCAGCAGCGCACAACAACGTCCGACACACCGTCCGTCAGCTGAGCACTGTCATGGGCCTCTGTTAAGCGGTCAATTAAGTGGCGCCACTTTGATATCACCGTCGCGGCCATGTATGATCGCGGCATGCATCGTGCGTGGTGGCAACAACGGTTGTGCACGTCACGCACATGACGCTCTTCCGATGCTGCTGCAGCTTCAATCTACAATCATTGCCAGCCTCACAACGCTCTCCCTGCCCTTATGATACACCCGAATTCTAACAGAATTGAATTTCTAAGGTCAACCATCTGTCGTTGTGCACCCTCTGCAGCCGAGCGCTGTCACAAACTTCAACCACCAAACCTGTCGATGTTTGAGTATTTCACATGAAGTCATGCGTACCTGACCTGTCGGTCATGGCCAGCTGAGCACTGTAATTGGTGTCTAACCCTCATTCAGCTCACTGCAGCGCCTGTCACGTTGACTCAGTGACGTGTCATTGAGCAGACTTCCTCCATGCAGGTCTGCCGCGCCACACTGTCAGGCACATGTCCATTTTGTGTCAGCTGAGCACTGCCACAAAAGTGTGAGCTGGCACTGTCGCTCCAACAGGGCATGCGACCAGTGGCTGAGCGCTGCTACAATTAAGTTAGAACAAATATGACACATGTCATTGACTGCAGAATGGCTTAGCCACACAAAAGTGATACTTCAAACTTGCAGTGCACCAATGCACTACTTACCTTCCATCTTGATGCCGAACAGTATATACATATGAAGTCGCACTCTAGTCGTTGATGTAACGTACGCTACTTCAAACTTGCAATGAACCATTAGCCACCCATCTCTACGCCGAACAGTGTGAGATCGCACTCGTCGAGTCATTGTTGTACAGTGCGCCTGTGCTGCTCGAGTCATTGGTGTGCCATGGTATGCATACACCATTCAATTTGGCCATAAATCTCTACTTCGAACAGTCTCAGATCGCACTCAACTTGAAGTCATTGCAACAACGACGTTACGGTACGCCTCTGCTGCTGGTCGACGCTCATTACTGTTGCCGCTCACGCGCGCAGCCGGACGCATTCTTCACACCGGACGCGCGCCTGCCCGCGAGGTGCGTGGACAGCATCTACAGCGCTCAGGCGGCCGCCATGCGTCAGCTCAGCATGCTTTGGTGCCCCCCAGACTCCTCACACGAGGACCAGCAAGAATGGGTGTACCCATTGCTGGTGTGCAGCGAGGACGTCGAGCGCAACGTGGGCGAGACCAAGGCGCAGCGCTGGTTGCGTGACCTAGACTCGCGGCGCAGGAACGCCTGCCATGCAGTGGTCGGCAGCACACAGGAGCTGCAGGACGTGTTCGCGGCGGGGGGCGTCACCGTGCAGTCTGCCAGCGAGGACGGTTCCGTCACCACGGTGACCCTCTCACGCCTAGATATCCTCTACGTGCACGGCAGAGCGCTGCTCGCGGCTGAGATGGCGGGAGTGGGGCAGTGGGAAGTAGAGCGCGCGATGCTGGTGCTGTGGCGGGCACACCCACTCACCGGCGAGATGGTGCCGCTGGAGGAGGGCGAGACGACGGAGCTGGTCGTCACCGACAACGGCACTTCCCACCACCAGAAGTGCTGGTCGTTCTGCCTGGGCGTTCCGGGCACGACGGCCGAGTGTGCAGGCCCGTCGTCCAGCGGAACTTGGCGCAGTGGTGCCGGCAGCAGCACGACTTGAACGTTCCACGCGGCATCATCGGTCGGCTGGTCGCCGCTCACCCGGCTGCGCGTGAGACCCTGCTTCGGCAGGGCGCTGGCGACGCCGCTGCCGCAGGCACCATTGACGTGCGAGCCGCGGCGGCCTCTGTGTTGGAGTGGTGCGGGGGCGACAGCAGCGCCGGCAGCAGCAGTGACGACGGCCCGGTCGATGATGCCGATGAGGCGCTTGCGGAAGACTTTGACGTAGTTGCGCTGGACCCCAAAGCGGACGTAGATGTCGTTGATGGCAGCAAGCCAGGCCGTCAGAGGATCGGGCTCGGCGGCATCAGCAGCGACGGCACAGTCGCTTTTGCCTCAGACCGTCTCGCGGACATGCTAGAGTACACGGCGCAGCAGCGGAACAACTCTGTTTTCGCGGGAGTGCTGCACTGGCAGCGGCGCGGAGAGTTTACGGCGGGGGAGGTGGCCATGCAGGCGCAGCTCATTGCAGATCAGTTGTTTCACAGCAGTGAGGCCATGCATCATTCTCTGTACCAGGCGCTGGTCAAGGGGGGTCGTTTCCGTCTCACAGTAGAACAGCTGCCTAGATCTGAGAGCGGAGAGGCGCAGCTGTGCGCGCTACAGGACTGGCAGGTCCCCGACACCCGCGCCACATGGTTCACGCCCGAGCAGTTCGAGGCCATGGTGAACCACAACGGCGATCTGCTTGTCGCACGCCCCACGGGTCCTGACACGGCACCCAGTGAGCGCTATGTTCTGTTAGACCTCCACCGCCTGCTGGTGAGCCTGGTGCTCGACCGCTGCGCGCTGGACGGAGTCTTTTACGAGTGGGTCGACGGGCAGCTTTGCGAGTTGGCGTGGCACAAAGTCATTGTGCTTCAAGGGTACTGCTGCAAGGGGACGAGGCCCTGGATGCAGGTGTGCCTCCCCGGCAGGCGCGGCGGCCGGTCGGGCATCAGTGGCTGTGCTGTCGTGGTGGTGAGCGCCGTTCTGGGGGGGCTCACTGCTGCGAAGCCGGTGGCCGACGGGGCGGAGTTCTGTGTGACAGGCGGTATGCGGATCAGGCCCGCCGCGGGCGCCGCAGCGGCCACATAGAGCTCACACACAGGCCTGCCGCAGGCACCGCAACAGCAACGTAGAGTGCGGCGTACTGCATGCGGTCCCTTTTGCCATTGCTACTTCAGGTTATGGTGCGTCCGTACAACGGCATCATACGGACCGTCCGTACAACGGCAACGTAGAGCGCGCACTGCATGCGGTCACTTTTGCCATTGCTACTTCGGGTTGTGGTCCGTCCGTATATTTGACACATCTGCTTTTAAATTATCGACAACTGGCAGCTCCAGCATTTACCTTTGCACTTACTGCTACAGTGTCTTGCCTGCTTATGCCTGTAATTGTTGACAGATGTCAGTGACAGCTGCGTTTGTATGTTCACCAAGATTTGGCACCGGCAGGCGCTGACTAAGGCTGCTGCATGGCATTGCGTTGCTTGTGTAGATGGCAAGCGCATTTGATGTGCAGAATAGTATATCAATTGTCTGCGTGTACGTACCACTAGTAGGTCTGGCTGGTGGCGCTAGAGTCTGTGTTGCGTATGGCGCCCCATGTAGATATAGTGTGCCATTGAACCACGCGATGATTGAGGTTGCAATGATGGCATTGTGAGCGCGGGCTGCCGGTGGCGCTGCAAGGGGTGGGTTAAACTTCATGCCGAACTGCTTCTGCAAGCTGCACGTCGAATCTTCTGGTGTCTGAGGCAGTCTGTAAAAGGGGCTGTCTGATAGCCTAAGGATGCCATCGTATGCAGCAGTGCAGTGTGCCACCTACTTTCTATTGGGTGCGCCAGGCTCACTGATGGCATGATGCTGCAGCCATGGCAAGACGTACAGGGTCTGCCAGACTGAGCGTTGTGACAATTTTTTCTGCTGGTGCATTGCAACATGTGCACGCGTACCAATGTGCACACGATAACAACAACTTCCACTTGAGGATGCACATGACTGTTAATGCGCGCACGCTCACACACGCGCGTGCACGTGCATGTATGACAGCCTGAGCCATTGCATTCTACTCTCCCGAGTCCTCAATGAATTGTATGATAGTGTGGTACTTGAGTCACTCAAGGACAGCAAAACTCCGCAGGCAAGGTTGCCTCCACCGTAGTCATGATGGTGCAAACCACAGCATAGATATCAAGAAATGCTGCGCTCGCCTCAGTAGTCATCATCGTTCACATTATGCTCCAGTGCAAACTTGCAGGTTGGGGGAAATGCCATGACACTGTGCATTGACGACAGCATCACACCCGCATGATTTGTGCCTGAGGCGCCGCGTGGCTGCACATGAAAAGTGTTCATCAAGCCACGTGTTGCCGCCTGTCGCATTTTCAAAGAACATTTCTGCAGACAACCGTTCAGCTTGAGCCAACTTGAACTCGACAACGTGACAAGGAGGAGCTTGCCTGCGCTTTGCACAGGTAGAGCGAGGGTTGTGCCTCCAGGACGTCATCCAGGATCATCCGATCATGGCTGATGTCTCCAATCACGTCTTTGCCGGTCTCGACCTTGGACAAATTCAACGGACTCAGCCCTGGAGACACGTCTATGAGCACCTAGGACATGCGCTCAGCAGAGATCCTGTGTGCCTGAGACGAGGTCTCAGCTGCGTGTCAGCTTGCACAGGACGCATGAGGTCTCACGCTGACGCTGTAAAAGGCTCACATGTGAAATTTGCCATGTACCTGGAGCAGCAGCAGCAGCAGCAGCAGCAGAATAAACATTCTGCTCATTGCCATGTATGTACTGTAGAAAAAAAAGTACATCAAAAACGTCACACAGCACGATGCCTAGGGCACGAGCACCATGAGACTTGACAATTGCAATCATTATGTGTCAATCTAGACTAGACTGCTTGCTGCCCTCTTTGGAAAACTCTGATGCATCATGATGGATGCACTCAAACTATGCTACAGAACTACATGTGCATCAAGAGTGCTGTGAGGAGTGTGCATTTTGCTTGCAATGTTCCCTGTCATTCTGTGAGTACTCTTAGCTGTCTTGCAGGGTGCTTGGCAGTTACACAGTTGTCAGCAGTAATTGCTTAGTGTTGAGAACAGGAAATTGTGAGAAGATTCTTCTTGGCAATGCTTCCTCTGGCAGAAGACCCTAAGGCTTCAGTATTTTTTGCAGTTGAGTTTGAGTTCAGTCTGGTGGTGCTAGGGAGCACCTGGGGAATAGATACAGTGCTTTGGGGATTGAAGACAAGCTCTGCCTTCTGCTTCTGCTACTTGGAGTGTCAGCATAGCTCAGCAGTGGTTTGTCGGTGTCAGTGATACAAGTCTCTGTTTTGCCACTTGGTGCAAAACACCAGTCGCCTTGACGAGAGACTGTTCCTAGGACGGTTCTCTGGTCCTGGTGCCTGTGCTAGCACGTGGGGAACCTAAGGCTCTTTTTGCTTTTTGCCAGACTTAGTTGGCAAGCAGACAAGAGACATCCTGCTGGGAGCTAGTGGGCCTCTGGAGCTGAGCCATCCATTGGCTACACCTACATCCACTCCACCATGTCTCAGGAGGTATGTCTTGCTTCCTCTACTGATGTCAATGTTTCTGCAAGTTGGGGCCTACTTGTGTTCCATTTTTCTGCAGCACTGCAGCTCCATTGCTCTAGGCATGGACCTTTGGCTGCCAGGCTGCCTTTGTTGTATCATCAGGGTTGATCAACCTGACCCAACGGCTGCTGCTGCAGCACGTGACACACTGTCCTTAAGTGGTGGCAGCATGCCGGGCGCAAAAACAAGCAGCATGCTAGCCGCACCCATGATTCCGAGAATCAGTCCCTCCCTCGTCCTCGCCATGGACGTCTCTGTGCATGCATATGGCATCGCGTGTACACAAAAGCCAGCATCATAGGTACGTACACATCAACAACGTTCTAAGCGCAGTCCGTCCGCACCTCAACAGTGACCCACTTCAGCAACGCCGCACTGTTGTGGTGACACAGCAGTGTGCAGACGTTGACTGCAACCAGACGCGATGAGCATCGCTGCGCATTTCGCGGAAGTCACAAGGTTCAAAGCCTGAACCCCAGCCCTAGCCTTGACCCCCAGCCCTCCTCCTAAACGCATACTCATTCTGATGTTCCACGAGCGCAGCACAGCATTGATACACGGCGGCGCTGAGCAGCAGCACCTTCGACCCATCGTTGAGCAGCTGCTGCAACGGCAGCGCTCACACAGTCCCGCCATATCGCCCCACTGCTCTGCGCCGTCGCCGCCTCCACCCGTGTCCGCACCAAGCGTCAACACATGGCATCATGATGAGAGCGCCGCGCCCGCAGCAGTGCCCAGCGTCGGGGAGCCCTCAGGCCCAGGAGTGCTGCATGCAAGCTGCCGCCGCGACGGCCGCCGCGTCAAAGGTTGTGGAGGCTGGCACTAGTGTGCATGATGCTACAGATGGCGCGGCGAGTTCAACACAGCAAGTTGAAGTCAGAGGGGCCGTCAACGCATGGCATGATGAGAGCGCAGCGCGGGCAGCGGTGCCCAATGTCGGGGAGCCCTCAGGAGCTGAGCGCCACGAACTGCCGCCACAGCGACAGTCGCTGCCGCCGCGGCGCCGTGCGGGCGGCGCCGCAGTGTGCGCTGCCACTACCAGTGCGCTACAGATGGCGGGGCAGGTTCAACAGAGCAAGTTGAAGTCTCAGACCAAGTAATGCACAATTACTGGGGCTGGAACCACTGAAGACCACAGGCAAACCGTTGCAACTGTTCAGTCATTATATGACAGACCACTAGGATCATGCCCCACGCTGGCACGATCCGTAGACTCGAGAATGCTGCACTATGCTTCCGCCACGCATACATATCCTCAACCGTACGTGTCATGCAGGCAGGGCGACGGCGGTGAGCACCAGCCCGCAGCGAAGGCACGCAAGGTGCGCAGGAGCAGCAGCGCGTCTTTGGCGTTAGACCGGCTGGCGTAATGAGGGGCGTGGATGCGGATCTGTCCGCACGAGCGGCGGTTACGTTCAGGTCGCCGTGGACCTGCAAGGAGGGGGGAGGGGGGGGGGAGGGGGGGGGAGGTGGAAGTGCGCACTGTCACCATTGCTCAAACAGCATAGGGGCTGTCAGTGAGCGGAAATTTAGAGCGCAACACTGCAGTAGGTGAGAGGCGGCATTCAGGTTGTCTTCCACCTTATAGCGACAGGGGCATGTCTGTGGCTTGGAACGGCGTAACACAACTGCGGCATGGGCAGGTACAGCTTATACTTCAAACGCATAAATGCATGGCGCACAGGCTCACTAGCATCAGGAACTCTTCAGCCTTTCTTGCGCTCCCTGCTTTCCTGTTTCACATGTGATGCATGGCCCCATTTTGTGCTGCAGAGGCACAAGCAGCACAACGCACTGTATGCAGATGGCTTACCAGGTGGTGCTGTATTGGTGCCAGGGATTAGAGAGGTAGCGGACATAGGTGAGATGCGAGATTGAGCATCTGTGGGAATCAAATCTTTTGATCTCCGGCACCACACTGAGCCTGACATAGGACAGGACAGGACAGGTGGGTAGCGCAGCAGCGCAATGCCAGTGGTACTAGTGAAACATTTGAGCGCTGACACATCGAATGACACAGCGTTGCGTGTCCTCAACACCATTACCAATGTATGTACAACCAACGGTCCAATGCTGAGGCCATGTGCATGCACACGAAGCCATTGCAGCAGCTGGTGGTGATGCTCCGTCCTCCTACTCCTCCAACCTTAGGTGTTGGGCATGCGGACGCAGCTCCATGATTGTCCTCTCTCTTCGACATATTGACCCTGTTGACGACATGTGCATGCATCGGCAAAGCCTTTTGCTGACATGGCCTGCATGTGCACACCTCGCACCGGTTCAACCACAAACATCTCTAAGCGACTGCTTTGAGTGCGTCTCATTCATGGAGGGAAAGATACCAATCGAATTAACCGATAGTGCAAATCGAAGCAAAATGCCTCAGAGTACGCTTACATGCTTACACACAAGACCTTGCCTCTGCAAGCTCAGTGCAAATTCACAAACGCTCTGTGGCATGAAGACCTACGCTTCGGCATCAATGTCATACACATACCTCATCAACAGCTGCCTCCTCTCCATCCTCTCCATGCAGCTGCACGAATCGATGTCCCAGGAGCTTGATGTCTCCCTGCCCGCCCCCCAGGTGTCAGCGACCGCCGAGACCTGCTCCGATTCCGCTGCATGCCGCAGGATCTGCTGAGCCGCACAACATGAGTGCACCAGACTTGTTGTAATTTCTATATACGAGTTTCAGCCATGTGTGCATGGGATGCAGCGCCACACATGGGTCCACACTGCCTTGCTTTTGGTCCAGAAACAATGAGCCAGAGTGTCTTGCGAGGCGCTCGCTAGTGTGCTCTGAAGTGCTCGCTGTCGAGTTCAGCGACATAACGGCAGTACGAGCTACACTCACATGGTGTGCACCGACTCGTCATTGCCCCTGTCAGTTGCATAGAGCCCTGTGGTGTGTCATCATGATCCGTAGCATGACTACAGAGTCATGAGCTGCCCAAAAACGTTGCCACACCGACAGGCCCTTCCGTGCACGGCCGTAAGGTGCTGCGATATCGAAAGGAACAGGAGTTTTTGCACGCACTTGCAGTTGCAGTTGTGGACTTCTGTTGAACTAGAAGAAAAAGCGCGGGCAACAAAGATCGCCACCTAGCTCTAGCGCCGGGCGACAGCAGCAGCATCTGCGCTGCCCCATAGAACTTTCCGCGCCAGCAATGCCAGCAGTGACACAGCAGTGCGCACCTCTCGACATTTAGAAAACATACAACAATCCAATTTGAAATCATCAGAGTGCCAAGCGCCAGAGAACTGCTAGCAGCGAAGCACCAGCGGCAGGCGGCGACAGCAGCAATCCATCGGCTTATGATGTGCTCGAGCAGGCCAACGAGGCGCTGGAGCTAGCGAGGGCGTTCGCCACCGCTGACTTCGGGGAGCCTGCTAGGCAGCTTGATGCTCAGCTAGTTGTTTTGCTGCCTCGTTGGCGGCGACGCACGCAGCCTGCCACACCGCGGCCTGGCGGTAAGCAGATGTCAGCTGCTTCAGCTGCCGACGGCCGCTGGAACTTCAGAGGCGTGAAGATCGCCTTTGGCTCTCGAGACAAGGGCACAACCACGCTCTGCATCGCCGCAGTGCTGAAGATGCTGGGGTTGCAGGCCGACATGCCGCTCTCGCTGGGAAACCTGCGCCCTTGCGACATCGCGCTGCTGCCGGTGCCTTCGCCCAGGGAAGCCGCGCATGATGGGGACGCAGACGCGCTGTGCGCTCTTGGCGGCAACCGCTGCTGGCTGCTGGAGCTGTGTGCAGCCAGCATGCTGGACCTGCTGCCCAGTGCCCAGTACAAGGATGCCAGAGACATCCTGCAGGAGATCTTCGGCGCGTTCCTGGCGTTTGCGCGCACGCCTGAGTGCCGGAGCATCCGCGCGCAGGTGCTTCAGCAGCACGTCGCCGGGCTGGCGCGCCGCCGCGCTGCTGCGGCAGCGGCGGCGGCGGCGGCGGCGCCGCCCAATCGCGACACCGCTGCCAGGTCAGCCTTCCTGGCATTTGCGCGGCACCACTGCATGGCCGCAATCACTGGTGCGCGCGCTGAGGCGACAAGGGTGAGGGGGGAGAGTGGCGGCAGCGGCGGCGGCGCCTACGGCGCATCGGCGCCGACGTGGATCGCCGAGGACGCTGTGCTGCGGCGGCTGCAGGGGGAGCTAGTGGCCTCGCTGAAGGGCGTCCCGGGGGGGTTCCTAACGGGCCGTATCGAGCACAAGCCCGCCGACGGCCGCACGAACGGAAACTACTGGCTCCGTATCGGCTCTACCTCGTTCGGCCCGGTCTTTCCGGTGGTGGAGCCGGCGCTTCTCCTGCGCGACACCCTGGCCCTTCTGCTCGGTCAGCTCAACTCCACGGCCAGCATGGTGGACGGAGCAGACAATGCGCTGGTGGTGCTGGGTCTGTTCGCAACTACGGCGGACCTAGTGCCAGTGGTGTCGCGCGCGGGCGATCCAGCGGGGCAGAGCACACAGGCGGGGTACCATCTGCGCGGGCGCAGCGCCGACCTGCTCGAGTTCATCGCGGAGGAGGCAAAGGAGCGCAAGGGCAAGGTGCAGTCTGGCTCAGCGGAGGCCGCAGTGTGGGAGGCGCTGCGCGGCTTCGTGGCGGGACTGCGAAGCGCGGCGAAACGGTGCGCGCAGCTGGCGACGTGCCGCGAGGGGCTGCGCCGCGCTGCCGCGCGCCGTGCAGCCGGGCTGGCGGCAGCTGTTCACCCATACATGGTGGGCGAGGTGAGAACGCTATTGGCGCTAGCGCTTGGGTGCAGCGCACGCGGGCGGCTTCAGGCACACCTCAGCCTGTCAACACGACGTCACGTTGTGATGCATCGCACCTGTGCGTTCAAGTTGACCATCAAGTTGCAGTGCAGAGCATAGCGCATCCCAGCAGCACAAGTCGTAGTTCATGCGTTCTTGTGCACAGCTGCGAGGTTCAACGTGGCAGCTATGCTGCAGGCAAGCACAAGGTCGTCCAGCATCATGCACAATTGATTCAAAATGAAGATCAAGGTGTCACTGATCATGCATATCAACGTGCACACTGACGCTGCCATATGCACTACAGTCTGTCTTGGGCCGTGGAGACGCATGCATTATCAATGATTATGTATGGCAACTGTCACACGTGCTGCGTACTGATGTACATGAAATGACTCAAATCAGCGTATGCCTACTAGTGGTACTGCGCGTAGTACCGTCGGCAACAGCAATCTAACGCGCTTTTGCCCCCTCCCCTTATGGCAAGCGTCACGCGTGCCGCGTGCTGATGTACATCAACTGGTTCAACTTGGTGTTTGCCTACTGAATAAGTTATCATGCGCTCCCCCCAACCCCCCCCCCCCCTTCCCCCCCCCCCCCCCACCCCCCCCCCTTAAACAGGGGCGCTTCCCCTTCTGGGCGGAGGTCCGCGCGCTGCCGGCGCTGCAGCTCCCACCAGACGCCGAGCCATCCCAGATGGGCCACCTCCCCCCCACCGTGCTGGAGCGACAGCCCGACCACAGCATCGCTCTCCACCTGAACGGCACAAAGCTGCTTGCGACGAAGTGCTGCGCGTCGGCAGCGGTGATCGCCAACCTCGTCGACATGCTCGTGCGAGGCGAGGCGATGCCCACCGCATACCTGCACGCTGCGGACTGGCCCAAGCTCCACCTTGTGCCGCTCCCCGCGCCGCTATTGCTTTCGACGGGCGCGGACGGCGACAGGCGCATGCGCCGCCACGTGTTCGCTCTGGACGTCCTGCGCACAAAGGAGGGCAAGCTGCGGAAGGCGCTGGGGGAGGGAGAGCTGTTGAACAGGGTGCTGGGGCGCATCGGAGAGCTGCTAGACCACCCAAGGCTGCTGTCGGAGCGGGCGGTGGTGCTGGCGCAGCAGGTGCAGCTGCGCATGAAGAGCCTGCAGGTGGAGCTGCGGCAGCGGCGGCGCGCCGGCGACCAAGAGCCGCTAGACACACGGCAGCAGCAGCGACCGCGCACAGGCGCGCAGGCGAAGGCGGCAGCCAACGCCATTCTCCGCGGGACATCCACGCTCTTCCCTGGCACTGGCTCAACGGATCTGGTGAGCGCTGTGACAGAACCGTTCAACATATCACACCACGGCGCTGTAGCATCGCGCAATCGCCAGTACTTGTACTACTATAGTATGTGACAGTCAGCTGAGCACTGTCACCCTCATCACTTTCGATGCCAGCTCCTTGCAGTGAGCGTCATCTCATTGTGGCACCGTGCAGTCACACAGTCGCTGTAGCACGAGCACTGCGCAGGTCACTGTGAGCTCACTGCCATGAACCAGGTTCGTCGGCCTCAGACTGGTGGCGCCGTACAGCCAGCGCATGCAGCAGCGCGATGCGTCAACAACGTGTACTGCCTGCCATTGAACATGCAATAACTTGAAGTTATAGTGATAAGCGTCGAGCACCTGACGCTCCACGTGGCCCTGGTTCAACTTTGAAAGCTCCTGCTGCAGCTGACAGCTGCCATCATGCTTGTCTGGATGCCGCTGTCCACAGCACAACAGAGCCATCATGATGGTGACGTTTCTGCAAGTTTGCACATGAGCACTGTCACAAATTATCCCCTGTCAATTGCCTCACCTGAGCAGGCCATGCTTGATTGAGCTGTCAGGTTACCTGAGGTCATGCATGGCCAGCTGAGCACTGTCATTGGTGGCTGGCCCTCAGTGCGAGGTCGTTGCAGCACCCGTCACATTGATCGCTGCCTTCCTCCTTCAAGCTCTGCAGCGCAGCAGCGCACAACAACGTCCGACACACCGTCCGTCAGCTGAGCACTGTCATGGGCCTTTGTTACTAGGCTAAGTGGTTGATTAAGTGGCGCCACATGGATGTCATCGTCGCGGCCATGTATGATCGCGGCATGCATCGTGCGTGCTGTCAACAATGCTTGTGCCCATCACGCACATGACGCTCCTCCAGTGCTGCTGCAGCTTCAATCTATGTACTTCTTGAAGTACAATAATTGCCAGCCTCACAACGCTCACCCTGCCCTTATGATACACCAGAACTTCAACAGAATTGAATTTCTAAGGTTAACCATCTGTCGTTTTGCACCCTCTGCAGCTGAGCGCTGTCACAAACTTCAGCCACCAAACCTGTCGATTATTGAGTATTTCACATAAAGTCATGCGTACCTGACCTGTCGGTCATGGCCAGCTGAGCACTGCTATTGGTGTCTATTGTCTTAATCTCAAGTCATTGATAACAACGACGCACGCCTCAGCTGCTGGTCGACGCTCATTACTGTTGCCGCTCACGCGCGCAGCCGGACGCATTCTTCACACCGGACGCGCGCCTGCCCGCGAGGTGCGTGGACAGCATCTACAGCGCTCAGGCGGCCGCCATGCGTCAGCTCAGCCTGCTTTGGTGCCCCCCAGACTCCTCACACGAGGACAGCAAGAATGGGTGTACCCATTGCTGGTGTGCAGCGAGGACGTCGAGCGCAACGTGGGCGAGACCAAGGCGCAGCGCTGGTTGCGTGACCTAGACTCGCGACGCAGGAACGCCTGCCATGCAGTGGTCGGCAGCACACAGGAGCTGCAGGACGTGTTCGCGGCGGGGGGCGTCACCGTGCAGTCTGCCAGCGAGGACGGTTCCGTCACCCACGGTGACCCTCTCACGCCTAGACATCCTCTATGTGCACGGCAGAGCGCTGCTCGCGGCTGAGATGGCGGGAGTGGGGCGGTGGGAAGCAGAGCACGCGATGCCGGTGCTGTGGCGGGCGCACCCACTCACCGGCGAGATGGTGCCGCTGGAGGAGGGCGAGACAACGGAGCTGGTCGTCACCGACAACGGCACATCCCACCACCAGAAGTGCTGGTGTTCTGCCTGGGCGTTCCGGGCACGACGGGCCGGGTGTGCAGGCCTGTCGTCCAGAGGAACTTGGCGGAGTGGTGCCGGCAGCAGCACAACTTGAATGTTCCACGCGGCATCATCGGCCGCCTGGTCCCCGCTCACCCGGTTGCGCGTGCGACCCTGCTTCAGCAGGGCGCTGGCGGCACCGCTGCCGCAGGCACCATGGATGTGCGAGCGGCGGCGGCTGCTGCGTTGGAGTGGCCCGGCCCGGCGGGCAACAGCAGCGCCGGCAGCAGCAGTGACGACGGCCCGGTCGATGATGCCGATGAGGCGCTTGCGGAAGCCTTTGACGCCGTTGCGCTGGACCCCGAGGCAGACGTTGGTGTCGTTGATGGCTGCAAGCCAGGCCGTCAGAGGATCGGGCTCGGCGGCATCAGCAGAGACGGTACAGTCAATTTTGGCTCAGACCGTCTCGCGGACATGCTAGAGTACACGGCGCAGCAGCGGAACAACTCTGTTTTCGCGGGAGTGATGCACTGGCAGAGGCGCGGAGAGTTTACGGCGGGGGAGGTGGCCATGCAGGCGCAGCTCATTGCAGATCAGTTGTTTCGCAGCAGTGAGCCCATGCACCACTCTCTGTACCAGGCGCTGCTGAGGGGGGGTCGTTTCCGTCTCACAGTAGAACAGCTGCCTAGATCTGAGAGCGGAGAGGCGCAGCTGTGCGCGCTGCAGGACTGGCAGCCCCCCGACACCTGCGCCACATGGTTCACGCGCGAGCAGTTCGAGGCCATGGTGAATCACCACGGCGATCTGCTTGTCGCGCGCCCCACGGGTGCTGACGCCGCACCCAGCGACGCGAAGCGCTATGTTCTGGTAGACTTCCACCGCCTGCTGGTGAGCCTGGTGCTCGACCGCTGCGCGCTGGATAGAGTCTTTTACGAGTGGGTCGATGGGCAGCTCTGCGAGTTGGTGGGGCGCAAAGTCATTGTGATGCAAGGGTACTGCTGCAAGGGGACGAGGCCCTGGATGCAAGTGAGCCTCCCCGGCAGGCGCTTCGGCCGGTTGGTCATCAAAGCCTGTGCGGTCGTGGTAGCGAGCGCCTGTCTGGGGGGGCTCACTGCTGCAAAGCCGGTGGCCGACGGGGCCGAGTTCCGTGCGACAGGCGGTATGCGGATTATCCTCGCCGCGGGCGCCGCAGCGGCCACATAGAGCTCACACTCAGGCCTGCCGCAGGCACCGCAACGGCAACGTAGAGTGCGGCGTACTGCATGCGGTCACTTTTGCCATTGCTACTTCAGGTTGTGGTCCGTCCGTACAACGGCAACGTAGAGCGCGCACTGCATGCGGTCACTTTTGCCATCGCTACTTCCGAAGGCTGACAGGTTGACAATGTGTGGTCCGTCCGTACGTTTGACACATCTGCTTTATCGACAACTGGCAGCTGCAGCATCTACCTTTGCACTCACTGCTACAGTGTCTTGCTTGCTTATTCCTGTAATTGACAGATGACAGCTGTGTTTGCATGCTCACCAAGATTTGGCACCGGCAGGCGCTGACTAAGGCTGCTGCATGGCATTGCGTTGCTCGTGTAGATGGCAAGCGCATTTGATGTGCAGAATAGTATATCAGTTGTCTGCGTGTACGTACCACTAGTAGGTCTGGCTGGTGGAGCTAGAGTCTGTGTTGCATATGGCGCCCCATGTAGATATAGTGTACCATGGAACCACACGCTGATTGCCGTTGCAATGATGGCATTGTGAGCGCGGGCTGCCGGTGGTGCTGCAAGGGGTGGTGTGCACTTTCGTGCCGGACCGCTTTTGCAAGCTGCACGCTCAGTGTGTATCTTTCGGTGTTCAAGTTGGAGGCCACTTGAATCTAGATCTGTAAACTGGGCTATCTGATAGAAAGCCATTGTATGCGGCAGCCTGTCAGGGAGTGCACTGCGCCACCTGAATTCTTATCGTGCTTGCCCGGCTCAGCCAACCCATGACAGGGTTGCGCCAGTTTTATGACGATTTGTCTTGCTGGTGCATTGTGCACGCGTAGCAATATGCACACGATAACAACAACTTGAAGTCGAGGATGCACATGACTGTGAATGCGCGCACGCTCACACACACGCGTGCATGTGCATGTATGACAGCCGTTGCATTCTAGTCCTCAAGCTCTCAATCACTTGATACTACTTCGAAGTATGGTACTTGAGTGGATCAAAATCCGCAGGCAAGTTGCTCCACCATTAGGTTAGTCACGATGGTACAAACCAGAGTGTAGATATCGATGAGGCGCTTTTGAATTAGAGAGTCATCATCATGCACTGATGCACATCTTGCAGGTTGGAGGAATGCCATATGGCCATGATACTGCGCATCAGCAAGAGCATGACACTTGCATAATTTGTGCATGAGGCGCTGCACATGAAAAAGAATGCTTTAAAAGTTTCATGAATTCGTAGGGCACGGGACAAAAGCAGGATCTGCGCACTGACTCCGATTGAGGTCCAAATGGGCTTCAAGTGGGGCTCCCACTAGCCCCTCTGCCCATGCGGTTGCTCTGAGTGGTGGGCTTGCAGTGGCAAAGTTGTTGGCCGTTCGGCTTGGCAAGTTGAACTTCCTGTCTTCGTGAACTTTCAGTTTCGCAAAACAATGAAGAGAGGTGGAGGCCCCATGCCGCCATGCCGCCAGCAAGAGAGGTGCGAATGGCGGGAGCAGGCACACTATGCACCAGCAGCGAGCTCACAAGGACGAGCCTATCCCTCCCAAGCCGCCCTCAGCCAAGCACGGTTCTGCAGCCATGGCACTGTGGACGGAGATGCTTTTCACGCTGTTGTTTGCTGGGCCATGCTGATGTCGGTGCTGCATGTGCTTGTTGTCTGCCGGCAGTGCTTGCATAGGAAGCCGTGGTACCTGGAACTCTCTGATGGCATGTCACCCTCTCAGCTAAGGTGCACATACCCAAAGCCGTAACAGCATGCAGCAGCGAGTCTATGTCTATAGTCTCTATACAGCGTGCATATGTACACAACGCACTGCCAGGCTCACTGACGCTCCAGAATTACCGTTTGCGTGCAGCATTCACAAAGTTGATTCATACATGGGTCCCTGATGTGCAAGTTGAACGAGTCGGACAACAGGCTGACAAAGTGCACTCGTCTTCGGATAAGCTGCCACCAGAAGAATACCCCGACAAGTGCAAACTCGGATGTACTGCTGCAGTGCCACTGACATGCAAACTAAGTAACTTCAAGTCTTGCGCCAGTTGGTTGAAGGGCAAATGTGAGTGACCACACAATGTCATGCTGAGTCCAGTGGCACGCAGACACTCAACGCAACACAGGAACATGGTAGTATGCAGTGTCACACAATACAGAAGCACACCACAAAAGATCAAACTGTCATAAGCTCTAGTTCGATTGTGTTTGCTGATTGAAGGGGGCAGTTCGAAGGTGTCTCAAAATGGCATGTCGCAGAATTTCTAGGCAATTGGTCAAGCAATGCAATAAGTCGTGAAGCGACGCTGACCGCCCCACCCAAAACAAGAATTTGATCAGCAAGTATATCTGCAGTGCTGTTGACTGACAGCCTGCGCTAGCTTCTGGGCTGATGGGCATTTGTCGATCACACCACGGCGCGTGCCGCGCACGCCAGGCACGGTGCACATAATGGCGCGGGCAAGCATTGGCGGCACGGCGTCGCCCACCATCTCATACGCATCTCTGTGTGTGATAGCCTTCAGCTTGAGGACCTTGCTGAAGTAGTCAATGGGGATAGTCTGCAGGTAGAGTCGCAGTGCCAGGGGCAGTCGGCGAGTTGCGCCGGTGCTGCGGCTATAGAAGACCGGCCAGCCGGAGGTGACTGTGGTGCATAGGGCACGAGGGGCAATGTCATACAAAGACTCCTGCATTTTTGTATGACGGTACTGCATGTCCCTGTCGCTGACGCCGCCTGACAGTGTGCCATGCACTATCCTCATACACTGTCTCAACGATCGAGCCCACGACTGCCTCTTGTAACCCTGGTTTAGTGCTACAATATTGTATGAGCCAGCAATGATGCGCGCACGGTGGTTGTGGACGCCGAACTCCTCCGCCAATAGCGTCTGGTAGTGACACCGCCTCATCGCTAGCTCCGCGACAACAAGAGGGTGCGATACCTGTTCCAGTGTGCAGGTAACACTGGCCCCGAGAAGGTCAAACAAATCAAGGCTCCAGCGCACCATCTTGAGCCCCTCTGAAGGATCCCTATCAAGATTGAGCGAACTCAGCTCCTTGCACGGGGGGCAGCAGTGTATGTGGAGCTGTGAAAGCGCAATGCCCCTCGCGACGCACAGTCGTTGCACCCGCATCCACAGTTCCTGGGGAGTGACACCGTCGGGACCCCCCAGCTCAAGGCGCCAGTGCTCGCACTGTGTGTAGTGTGTAGAGTGCACGATTCTGGCACTCTCCCACCTGTCCACCCAGAGCAACGGCTTCACCCCCGCCATTACGGCTCCCAGATTTCACCCGCCCATGCCTCCAAATAGTAGTGACCAGGTACTTCTGCTGACGAATTGAGCATGGGTTCTCCAGTGCTGACGCGGCGCGTGGCCGCTGGAGTGCCGCAGGATCGTGCTGCAGACGCCGTCGTTGCGCCCGCCGCATTACTGCAGTCGCCACTGGAGCGCCGCGTTTTGCACCCTGACGAGCCGCCGGCACGTATTCTGCACAGCAGCGGCACGATAGTCGGATGTCATCAGCCTGCTTGTCGAAATGGTGCAATGTGGTAAGTGGTACGAAGTACACAAAATGCCGCACGTCAGACACTGTGCAACAACAGGTAGGGCGAGGGCTGAATAATTGCTTGCCACAGCACATGCTTTTTGGTTGGGGTGTTCACACATACTTCAATGTCCATGAAGTACTTGTTGAGCTCTGCTGCACTCATTGAAAGACGCTGGTGTTGTGAGAGACGTGTCCGAGGTGTCAACGGGGCTAATTTACAGTAAACTTGCCTGTGCACGCTCTCAGATGTCAGGTCTGCAGTGCTTGTGTAAACTTGAAGCTACCATTTTGCCAAGAGTGGTATTCATGTGACTTGAAGTTGTTGACGCATCGAGAGGGGTGCTCGAGAGGACAATTGATGCTGTTGGTTCAAGGCGCACGCTTGAAGACAATCAGAGAACAACACACAGTACTGGTGGGAGCTGTGGTCCCAGGAACAACCAGAGTCTCCGTCAACTTCAAAACTTGAGTACAACTTTACATGCAACGACAACTTCATGTACTCTCTCTGCAAAGTCATCCAGACCAACAACTTCCCGAATATGAAAATCAAACAGTCATACCAGAAGATATTGCTGTGCACGATTGACAAACTGGTTCAGGACAAAGCCATGTTGAAATTCAAGGGCTCTGCGGGCGAGCGCATGCGCACAAGGGTGGGTCACCGGCTGTCACCTGTGTCTGTCGATTGAGGCTGCTGCGCCGCCGCCTCCGCGCCCTGCGGACGCGTAGCTGTAGGGCCGGCAGCAGCAGCAGCTGCTACCCAAGAGCGGGTGGGCATCGGCTGCTGCATGCGCGTGCGCGCCGCCGCAGTCGGCGTTGTGCGCAGCCGCCTCAACCGTGTTCGCAGCTTCGCCGCCTCCGCGCCTTGTGCGCGCATCCGAGAGCGGGTGGGCATCGCCTGCTGCATGCGTGTGCGCGGCGCCACAGTAAGCTTCGCCCGCAGCTGCCTCAGCCGTGTGCGCATCGCCGCCATCTCCTCCGCATGCGTCCGTGCTGCCGTGGAAGCGGCATCAGCAGCGGCGGCAGCAGCGGCACTCTGACAGCTGAGCTGTGCCGCCTGCTCCTCCTGCATGCGTGCCGCCGCAATTGACTCTGCGCGCATTTGGCGCAACTCCGCGCGAAGCAGCAGCACTGCCTCCTCATGGATGCGCGCCGCTTCCGCCGCCGCCGCTGCCGCCGCTGCAGAAGCGCGCTGACGCACCACTTGCTCGGCTTCTGTGCATGCTGCCAGGTCTCGCCGTAGCTGCTCTGTTTGCAGGCTATAGACAAGTTCTGCCGTGTGAACGGCAGCGCGCAGCTGAGCCACCTCCTGTACACGTGCGTGCAGTGCCGCAGCCAGCTGAACACGGAGCTGCGCCGCCTCTTGCTGATGGACACATGGTGGAGCGCCGCATACTGTGGCGCGCCCGCCGGCGGCGCCGACCGCGAGAGGTGCTGGCTGTGCTTGCGCACTTGGCGCGTCATCTGCTGCTGCCGCTGCCGCCGAAGACGCAAGCAGCGGCGCGTGTGCTGCACCTGCAGGTGGGCATCAATAATGCGAATGAAATGCAATGAGCGCATACCAGCACAACAGCAGCCGCTGTCATATGCACAGCATCGGAGACCCTGTGAGCGACAAGTGCTTGTGTGGTTCATGCAGGCACTCATTGCTATCCACGCAGTTGCAACGATAACTTTGGAGGCGCAAGGGCCGAAAGCCTGGGAGAGACATGTTCATCGCGCTTCTGACACTGACCAAACAGATGCAGGCAAAGCGTGGTCAAGCCGGGCCGACTAAAGCCACCGACATCAAAAAACTTCCAAGATAATAAGAGCACAAGCAAAGCCTTGTCTTTCAGCGTGGAGAGACACCAAAACGGGGGATGAGCTGCACGTCTCAACAGGGATCTCGCTGACACCTGCCATTCGGACTCACCATGGAGGGCGGCTTGTCCCTGGTGCGGCTGGGGAGAATTCTGGTCTTTGGCACTGAACTGTGGCCCATGCACGCCGTTCTCGGACTGCGTGAGCTCTGACAGCTGTGGCAGAGGATCAAGCTGATGCCGCACCAACGCACTTGAAGCGTGGACCAGGCACTGTTGCGGGCTCCTGTTGTCACCCAGAACCTGGGCATAAGCTGAAAGGTGGCTGAGGCAGAAGGCAGCCATGCCCTCCACCGCACTCAGTGCCCTCTGCAGCTGCCCCGCGGCCACTTTGGTGGCGGTCTTGGTGCACGCCGTGACTCTAAAGTATTGCGCAGGGTGGGGCACACCTAGGTGCTGCAGATCCTCAGGAGTGGGGGCATGGGGTTCAACTGTGACTACAGCCTTGTCCGTTCGTAGACTGGCAGATGAGGTTGCTACGGCGCTGCGCAATGCCTGAAGAGCATCAGACACTGTACTACCAGAGCCTGAGGGTACCAGGGCGCAGCGAATGAGCCACCTGGTGTGCTGGGTTGAACGCGCGCGCTGCGACTGCAGAAGTGGCCCACAGCCAGGCACCGGAGCGCAGTGCTGCGGCATGGTGCAGTAGTTCTCGAGGAGAGCAAAGCAACCTGAACATCATCGAGATGGTGAGCCGCCGAGCGCGCCGCCAGGTACACGCCGATGATGATCAGATAAAATGCTCACTGCTGTGGTTTCTCCAACACATTGATGTAGCGTGACAGTGCGAAAACTGCCTGGTACGAGACTGAAGCGTGTTCAAACCCCCGATTCTGTCATGGAATTTTTCTAGGATAACTCCTTGGACTAGGGCAATCCACCATGTGTGGGTTCCCGACGGCGGACGCCGAGACTTGTCCAATGTAAGGGTTGATGCTCAATTCCCATGATCAGACGACCCCCATAAAATACCCCCAAATAAACCCCAAATACACCCCACCTGTGTACAGAAGGCTGAATAGATGACTCCTTTTTGTTGATTTCAGAACAATATCACTACTTGGTCTACAGACAGAAAATGTGTTTGTGTTTTCCGAGCTGGCTGTCATTCAGACTCATTCTAGACATTGGATTGTATGCCTGACTTCTGTTGAAGGTGCAACTGGTTTGCGCAACAAAGGGCATATCAGTGCGGCGGGCACTTCAGGGGAGCTGGCGGCATTGACTTGCAGCAGGTGTGTGCTTGTCTGTCGGCACATGTGCATGAGTTCGAGAGGTTTTCAAGGTTGACCTGCCCCCAAAAACGCTACATACAGTTCTACAGGGGCCATACAACTTTACAGGGCAAACACACACACACACACACACACACACACACACACACACACACACACACACACACACACACACACACACACACACACACACACACACACACACACACACACACACACACACACACACACACACACACACACACACACACACACACACACACACACACACACACAAAGAAAAAAAGTTTTTGTTTCTAAGGTTGGTGTAGTGGCAGCACTTGAGACTCTGAATCTCCCGACCTGGGCTTGACCCACCACAAGTAGATGCAGCAAGATCACAACAGAAGTACTCGCAATAGTCGCCGATGCACTGCGGCCGCAGCGTGCCCCAGACAAACGCTGACGGGCCCACATGGGGGATCTCGGCAATCGGGACCTGGTTCCAGACAAGCCACTCGCTGAGAAGCGACTCGAAGCCGTCGCCGGGGCCGAACCGGTAGTCCGCGTGCAGTCCCAGGGGGTTCAGCTCGAGCATGTCGTTGAGGTGGTCGTTGCGCACGCGCCAGAAGCGCTGGTAGAAGTCGTGCGCCATCATGAGCTGCATGACCTCGGGTGTCGCGACGAAGAACCTGTGACGCAGGGGTCCAAATTTGAATTGCACAGCTGGGCTGATTTAGAGGCAGCACATGACGAGACTAGTCGTTGTTGGCGCCACGACAGAAAGCACCATCATCAAGCACACTGCCAACGACAGCACGGCACACAGGGGCCTGAGTTTGAATTGCGCAGCTGGGCTGATTCAGAAGCAGCATGTGACATGACCAGTCGTTGTTGACGCAATGATTAGAAGCACAAGCATCAAGCATGCTGCCTGTACGGTGGTAGATCGGACTGCAATGCAGTAACGGATGCGATTCAGGCACCTGGCATTTGCAGGATCTGCTTATTGTTTAGAACCCTAGATGCATGTGACAACGGCGCAAAATTGGCGTGGTTACCCGCGCCAACAGTGGAACCAGGCTTTGACGTGGCCAACAGCACCATCGCATGAACCAGACATCGGCTGCGCAGAGGCAAACACACTCAAACCATGATGCTTTTCTACTTCACTTGCGCACTTCAACTTCAGCAGTTGTACATCGCGCGCGTATGGCAGCCATGGGTACTGACATGATTGAGTGTCAAAGGGCGCAGCCCCCACCTGGTGATAGCATGCAGGCGCGCCACTGCTCACACAACCACTTCGCACCGCTTCGCAGCGGTGCCCAAGACACGTAGAACGTGGCACTAATCGCCGCCAGGTCTCTCGCCATGCAAGGTGGCGCTGCGGCCGGACCATCCGTACCCGCTGTCTGAGCGTCTCTCCAGCACGGCGTGCCTGTACATGGATTTTGTGAACCTGGTGTACGCGGAACTCGTGCATCCGGAGGACAGCCGCTTCCCTCATTTCGAGCTCTGACTCGCCCCCGTTGAGCTCTGACGTCGCCCCCTCTTGAGGCTGTGACGGCGCGCGTGGCGGCATGCATGTCTCGATCGCCGCACGCGCAAGCACACGCGCACACAGCACAGGTTCGGGAGGGGGGGGGGTGGGGGGAGGAGCGCAGCGCCGCACGCACACTTGCCGTGACTGCCCTTGCGCAGTTCTCGCTGGCGGCATCTGTCCATGGCAGCGGCCGCCGCTGCTGCTGCTACTGCTGCTGCTTCCGCCATCCCTGAGTAGCTGCAACCGCAGCGGCTGCAGGCACCCGAGATGAGCAGCATCCGAGGCGGCGGGGGCGGCAGCGGCGGCAGCAGCAGCAGCTGCAGCAGTGGCAGCAGCAGCGGCAGCGGCGGCAATGGCAGCGGCGGCGGCGCGGCGCACCAATTGCACATCAAATTGAACACACTGCCAGAAAAGAACAAACAGACGCACCCGCGCGCACGCACACGGGACCACCGAGGTGCTTGCAACCACGCACAACAGGAGGTTGCACTGGCAGCAGCTACTGAGCACATTTTCTCACTCTGTATGTAGCGTGTTCCTACGTCCGGGAGGGCGCGCTGCCCATCCTTGAGTGTTTCAGCGGTGGGGGGAGTGCCCCCCCAATCTCTGTTTCCATGTGATAGGTTCTGCTGTAGCAGACTTTCGTGTAGTATTTCTGCACCGTTGGTACGGTTTGGCTAGGATGGCCTAAGGACAGGTGGGAGAGTGCGCCGATTGCTGCACTTCAACCACAAGCACACACGTGGGAAGGTTAGAGGTCTCTCTGTGGATGTTTGTACGTCGCCTTCGCTTTGAGCTGGTGCCACACACACACACACACACGCGCGGGAGGAGGGGAGGGGGGGGGGGGGGGGGGGGGGGGAAGCAGAAAGGCGGTGTAATCTGAAGTCATCGCAGCACTTGTGAGTGCCGTGTGTGTGTTTGCTGCGCTTGCATTTTGCCCGTATGGTGCCTGGTTCTGCGTACTTCACCAACCTGGTGTCGAGAGACCGGTGTATGGTGTGGTGTGGATAGTTCGCACTTGAGAGTGAGGATCGAGCGTGCAGTGCGCGTCAGCGGACTGTCACGCACGGCAGGATGAGAGCACAGTGACTGCGCTGGCGGCAGTGCTGCAGTGCCCGGCAGTGGGGAGCCCTCAGGCTCAGGAGTGCATGCAAGCTGCCGCCGCGGCGACTGCCGCCGCAGCGACGGCCGCCGCCTTTGTGGAGAGTGTGCTATGCTACAGATGGCACGGCGAGTTCAACACAGCAAGTTGAAGTCAGACTGACTCGGTCTTATGGTGTAGTGGCAACACTTGATAGTGAGGATCGAGCGTGCAGCGCGCGTCAGCGGGCCGTCAACACACCATGGCACGACGAGAGCACAGTGACTGCGCTGGCGGCAGTGCAGTGCCCGGCAGTGGGGCCCTCAGGCTCAGGAGTGCATGCAAGCTGCCGCCGCGGCGACTGCCGCCGCAGCGACGGCCGCCGCCTTTGTGGAGAGTGTGCTATGCTACAGATGGCGCGGCGAGTTCAACACAGCAAGTTGAAGTCAGACTGACTCAGTTTTATGGTGTAGTGGCAGCACTTGATAGTGAGGATCGAGCGTGCAGCGCGCGTCAGCGGGCCGTCAACACACCATGGCACGACGAGAGCACAGTGACTGCGCTGGCGGCAGTGCAGTGCCCGGCAGTGGGGAGCCCTCAGGCTCAGGAGTGCATGCAAGCTGCCGCCGCGGCGACTGCCGCCGCAGCGACGGCCGCCGCCTTTGTGGAGAGTGTGCTATGCTAGAGATGGCGTGGCGGATTCAATACAGCAAGTTGAAGTCAGACTGACTTGGTCTTATGGTGTAGTGGCAGCACTTGAGACTCTGAATCTCACGACCTGGGTTCGAATCCCAGTAGGACCTGTTGTTTTTTCGTTTTCTCGCTTTCCTCTTGCTGGGCGCTTTTTCGATGTGAGAGTTTGTTGCACACACACAGTAACACACACACAGTAGTTGTTTTTTCTGTGCTCTGTGCTTTATGTTGGGAGAGGCAGATTTTACTTTGAGGGGCCTCGACTGTCGACAGCCCAAAAGTGGAAAAACTGGCCAAAACTGCCATTTATTCTTGCGATGTCGCCTTTTGTGGTATACGCGAGAGAGGAGCTGAGCAGAAGCATGCGCCGAAGAGGAGTGCGTGAGAACTGCATAAAAGCTGTGCTGCAATCGTCGACTAGGCGGCCGGGCGCTCGTCACGCTCAGGCCCATGCTGCCAAGTACAGCCATGTGCCATCGTCTCCAGAGAGCTTGCAGGCCGAGCTGGTGTGAACGTCGCTGCAACAGCATATAACTGAAGCACAAGTGCACTTGACGAGCTGCCGATGACAGGCAAAACCAGCAAGAGAGCATGCACACTCAAGCGACGCTCCCTTGAAGCGGAAGCCGCGAGGTGCACCACTTGTGCGCCCGGGTGTTGTCGATACAACGCATCTCAACACCTGGGCGCACATGCGCTGTGGAACGTTGAGTAGAGCATTGCTGAGGTGCAATACTCTAGCATCATCAAGAAGACAGACAACCCCATGAACTGCTGCAACCTCCGCCTCGGCCGTCATCTTATAGCACCTCAGTATCCATCGCAAGGAAGGCAGGTGGGCATGTTCGCTGTGACATTGGGCCCTTAAAGTTTGCTGCGATGCAGCATCTGCAAGGCTTCTTGCTTTGTTGGTCACAAAAGCTGCTGTTGCTGTTTAGCCATACAAGAAAAAAATTCGGCAGCAGCGCGTGGGGTAATTATTGTCAAGGGCCTGCTGCAAATAGCACTCAGTCTGGCAGCTTTAGCGTCAGCAATACCTGCCGCCTTGGTGTGCCACGGCGTAGTCACTACGATCTGCAGTGAGCTGCAGTGATGACAAGTGCTGAACAAAAACTGATTTGGGATTTGACGCTCCTTTGGACGCTTGATATGGCGCAGCTGGCAGTTCGAACAGTACTGTCCCATGGTGTGCATGGGACCGCCGGGTGTGTGCATTCTGCAGCGGGTTTTCAGTGCTTTATACAGCGATGGTCAATTTGTAACTGTTCCCGCTGCCAATTTTTTGTTCGACAGCAAGAAGCTGTTCTCGCTGCCATTTTTTTGTTTGCCTTTTTTTTTGTTTGACAGCTATTATTAATTTGTCCCGCTGCCATTTTTTTGTTTGACAGAAGAAATAATTGCTTGTTCACACACTGCCATTTTTTTGTCTGATAGCAAGAAATAATTTCTTGTTGCGTGTCAAACAAAAAATGTGTGTCAACAAGAAGTTATTTCTTGCTGTCAAACAAAAAAATGGCAGCGGGAACAGTTAAAAGTGTATCGGCGTCCTGGCTTTAACGCAATAAATTAAATCTGAGGTTATAGCAATTTGTGGTGCGTACTAGGTATTACTACTGCTAGTGAATACACAGTTCTGCAGCATTGTCAATTTTGCTCAACAAGTGCTTGCTCAAGCAGCTGGCAAAATTTTGCTATAGCCTACTGAATAGTCTGTCATGTATGCTACAGTATGCATATATGCTAGACTGAGTGCACTGGCAAGTATTCATATTGCTCAAGATACAACTATAATTGGCAGCTGCAGCTGCAGCAAGTGCAGCTGCTGGCGCATTTGTGTGCTGCACACAAATGCGTCATGCTGAATATCAGCCTGAGCCAACGGTATCAGGCTGAGCCGCGCTCCGGCATTGCATTTAATTTGGGACTTGGTACTGCTGTGCCTACTAGTAGTACAGTAGTAATTTAATAATATGTTGAACGTGAAAATTCTGTTGGAGGATATTCGTGGGTGTTAATGTGACCTTTGTGGCGACTCAAGTTTACATGTTTTCCTAAGACGTCTAGTTGGCTTGTGTTTCTCTAAGGCGCCTGTGCCAAGTTCCGTGGCTCTTTTCTGCATGCATATATGCACTGCGGCAGGCACCACTGTAACAGTGGCATGCGCGCGATAGTAGAATTTCAATTGCCATAGTGCTCATGATGATTGTTGATAGGGTCTCATTTCTCAACTGCTCAGACAAGCTGTTGCTATAGCTGCTTCACATTCATGCGCCACATTCACGTCTGCTGGTCGATGTTTTGTCACACGACAATTGTTAACGTTTGATGGCTTGGCCATGAACATTCAGTTCAAGTAATTCCACGTGGTGCCATGGTCTTAATGGTTGAATTCTAATACAGGGGGCTGAGTGCCCGCAATGCAAGTGAGCTTCCCAGGCCCTGGGGTTTCTTCAATGAATTGTTGGGCAGCCCCTTACCTTGTCTCTCAACAAATTTGCTCCACAGCCTTCATGAAGAGCTGCATCATGTGTACACTGTGATGTCTCAACTGCAAATATCGCCACGGGTGTGCCAGTGTGAGCCAGCCGGGAGAGCCAGACACCTCCCACATGTGCAATGACAACTCTAGTACCGTACAGTGACTTTCAAATTGCAGTATTGCAGCCTCACACGCATGAGCTCAAATTTAAAGCTCGAGGATGCACGTGCACTATACACTTCAAATGGTAGTAGTAGTGCATTATTTATAATCATGTTCAACCCTGTACTGCGCTGTTCTATGCAGAATACACCAAGAAATGTGCCTCAGCAGACGCAGCAGCAGCAGCTAAATAAGGATCTAAATCTTCCTCTTTTCTTCCCCTTTTTTTCTCTTTTTTTCCACCAGCCTGCCAACGCTACAAAAAATTTGCCTTTTTGTTGTAGGGGAGTCAGGCAGTCTGAATTCTTGGGATTTGTCCCCAAGCTGAATTACTGTCGAGCCCCTCACAAGCAAAGCATATTTGTAGGGGTTGACATTTTTTTTTCACTTTCGAAAGCAGCAGGGCACGCACATATACGCAGCCCTAGGGCCTATGATGTCAGCAGCACAGTGCGCGCGCGCTACATTAATTTTGGGTTCAGGGTTAGTCAGGAATAAATGTCAACAGCAGAATGCGCGCGCGCGTTGCGCGCGCACGCGCGCGCGTTCTGCGCCCCTCGCTACCCGTCGCTGTCCCATGGCAGCAGGCAGGGCAGGCATATGCAACCCTAAAGCCAATGTCGCCTGCACAGCACTGACGGGGTAGGTTTAGCCTAATGCCAAGTGCCTGCTTTGAGAAACCCCTCCTCTGGTCTGGCGCTGCCACACAGCCTTGGAGCTGCAAATGACCTTGCCTACTTGTAAGCTTCATGTCAGCTTGCCAGTTGGTGCTGATAATAACCTTACACACACGTGCAGAGAAACATAGCCGTGTACAGAGTAAAGTTGTCTAGAAGTGTTCACTTCATACACAAATTGCCTGTGCGCATATGCATGCATTCGAATATTAATATATATATAGAATATTCAGTTCTAAAAGAAGGCCACTTCCTTTCAAAAAAATAAAGCTCCTTCTCTTCTAAGAAGGCCATCGTCTTCATGCAAATAAAACTGTGCATAGAGGTATACTTCAAAGTATATAATATATGACATGACACAAGGACCACAAAGCTGCAGGCTGCACAGCTGCCAGTGCACAGACATGACAAATGACATCGAGGTTCAAGCAGGTGAAAAGCAACAAGGCGCCAATGACACAACGCATGCGCCAGAAGGTGATGTACATTTATAAAGCATTCGCACAGATCAGATGCGCTGAAGCTTGTAACATCTGATCAGCCCACCATGGCTTCGCATGCCATGTAGCCACCGTGATCTGAACTGGTGACATGTGCGTATGGAGCAACAATGAACTTCAATGCTTGGGGCAACATGTGGATGCACTTTTCCTCGTCCAGCACTATGACAAGAGGTGCCAGCACCAAACCTCAGCCACGAGGTATCACTGCACTACGAGAGCAGCAGAGATGTCTAGTCGAGGCTGCAGGGGTCGCAAGTAGAGTTGGCCAAGTCGAAGTCTCAAAGTCTTTGCTTGTGATGTGGCACAAGCAGCTGGCAGCTGCCTTGACGCATGCATCGATCACCACTGGCTGGGCGTGCATGGAACAATTCAAATCATGCACAGGCTGCACGTGTGATTGCTTCTCGGCGGCTGTTGCAGCTGCAGTAAGAGGCATATTGAGCGGCTGTATGGCCTTGCCTGCCACTGCCACCAACGGGGCATGAAGCCATCGTGGTGACAGCCCCGGAGCGGCGCTGCAGTCGGGTTCACTGAGGCATACGCGCAGGGGGTCACTGTGGCACCTGCGCAGCGGGCGCGCTAGAGCCACTGGAAAGCGGCTGCCTTGTAGACACCCCAAGGCGCATACACCGCCACTCGGCTTCGTCAACCTCAATCAATGCCATTGCGGCAGCACCGCCTGCCCTCCGACACTCGCACGTCACCGGCCCGCCGTGCACGACCTCACACGACGGACGTGTCCATCGCTGCCGTCTCTGCCGCCGCCGCCGCAGCAGCAGTGGCTGTCTTGGGCTTGGGCGCGCCCCTCACGAGCACGCCCACGCTCTTCCGCAGCTTCTCCTGCACGACGCGCACGCGCATCTTGATGCGGTACGCGCTGCGCCGCGCCGGCGCGCCCGCCTCGGGCGTCTGCGCCTTGCGCACGGCGTTCTTGGGCTTCTCACGCTTAGGCTTGGTGAGCGTCTGGCGCGGCGAAGGGGGTCGCACAGGGGGGCAGGGGGGGGGGTCAACCACTGCAAGGAACTGTTGAGAGGATTGCTACATCAGTTGCGGTACAAACTGGCGGTGTGAATGGATGACTATTGTGATCGCCCTGATCTGTTTTGTAGCAGTCATGCATGATGCACAGCAGATGTCGTAATTCCAGGCACTACGATTTGTGTCAGTATATGATAAATATCCTCCACCTTTCGTAGCTGAACCCCTGTGGAGACTGCAGGGACTCGGCTGATACAAGAGAGGGAGTGTGACTGTTGCAGGCGAAAAAAACTACTTCCATCGTCGCCTCAAGGGCTAGGAGCAGAGAGTGTAGCCTGCGCTGGTGGCAGTAGATGCTCAACCCAGCGTCTCATCGTCGTAGATTGCATGATGGTGACGTCCGGCACAAGCACATAAAGTTTATGTACATGATACTTAAAAACTGTACAGTTACGTGAACAGCACAGCATCGCATAAATGAAGATGAGCTAGACATTGACTCGAGAGCCCCTCTACTTGTGCTGAACAGCCTAGGCCCTTCTACCACTGCGACGCATGATCAAAAGACCATTGTGGCTGTTTCTGATGTTCGGCGATGTGACAATGTCTGGCTTGGCGCAATTGCATTATGGTAGACAACACCTCCATTCATTTGAACAGTCGTGTTGAAGCTCAGCGCGAGGTCGTGGCTGAAGCTAACTGACTGCATGCCATCTTGGAGGCCCTCACATTACAGTTTTCAAGTGCTGTTGCTGTGATGTCCCGAATTGGCAAACGCAGTCAAACTACCTCACATAATTGATGAGTTTCCAATAGCTCTTAAAGCAAGGAGCTCCGTTGCACCCGTTCCAGCAGTTGATTTCAAACAGTGAAAAGTACATCCCCCTCACCTTTTTGGCCTTGGCTGCCTTCTTCGCAGCCCGTTTCGCAGCGTCTTCTCGTTCCTTCTCGATCTGCAGCCGAACGTGATGGACACAGTAGCCAGAGAAAGAGCACGTGATGAATGGCATCCAGGCAGCAGGGCACAATCGCACCAGCACCAAAAAATGCATCAGCTGGTCGCCGCGCGAGCCAACACAGTGGCCACGCCGTGCTGGATAGCCTCGTGTGCAGTCTGTTTCAACGACAGTAATTCATGCCATGCGTGGACAGCGCGCCAGCCCCAAGCTCCCCCGGTGACAGTGCTGGCCATACGATTCAGTGGCCGCAAACACCAAAGTGCAATAGCCCATGTCTGTGCCCAGCAAGCAAACATGATGACAGAGTCTGCTACTATATATATGAACAGCAGTGCCTTACCAGTGCCTTGTGATTCTCCTTGGCCCTCTGCAGGCTGTTTTTCTTGGACATTGTCTGAAGCTTGGAGGAGTGCTACTCGGCTAGCTAGGCGGTGGTGTACTCTTTGCTGATGTCGGCGCGCGGGTGTGTGAATGAGAGTCGCGCCACCAAAACAAGCGTGAACGCGTTGTCGTGTGGCTGTTGTACTGTGGGGCTGCAGCAGCCCGCACCAGTACAGTTATAGTTCGCCGACCTTGAAACGTCAAAATCCAATCAGGAAGTAAGTCAGGAGCCTGTCATCCTTGCGGCCCTAGGGAGCATGTATACAGTGTGTCTGTGCAATCCGCAATGGTGCAGTAGCTGACCTGTAAATCAGCACACGGGACCGAAAATCAACCTCAGCACAGCACAGGAGCTCGCAGCAGGTGGAGAGGCAGGAGGAGAGCGTCGGACGGTGCGCGACAGACACATGGTGCTCGCTGATGTGGCGCTCTTGGATGGCTCGCAATCAGCAGCGCCATTTGGAGAGGCAGCAGGGCAGTCTAGCATGACGACTGTGCAATGGGCGCAGCTGCGTCGCCTGTACAGCAGGAGCAGGCCCTTCATGAATGGCTACCTGATCCCGTTCCTTAGGCTGTCATGGCTAGGCAGGTATGTGCATAGTCGTACACGTTCTCGCCTGGTGTGTTGTCATAACAGCAGCTACTGTCAGGTGGCTGTTACAACTTGCGGTCGTGCTCTTTCTACGACCCGTTTAATCCTACGCAACAGCACACCTGCTATGGCTTGCTGGCATCAGGAATTGCGTTCTGCGTGCACTTCTGCAAGACAACGCTGCTCAAGAGAGCCACTGAAAGCTTCTCCTGCAAGAATGAAGTGTCAATTCGTGTTACGAAAGTACCCACCACACTGAGAGAGCGCCGGGCCCCTGCAAGTGCTCAGTAGCTTAAGGCCATTCTTGCCTGTCCTCGCATGCCATCAGCCATGTCTGGCATGACACGCACCTGCTGGCTCTGGTTGTCACACCTGCAGCAGTGCCGACAAAACAGCGTGTCGGTGTGTGTCGTGAGCTGATTTGCCTCATCGAGCAACACGCTGCGCTCCTGTACCATCCCTACGCCACTGCACAAGCCAGTTACGGAGTAGCTATAGAGAAAGTGTGGCCAACACACATTCATCTACAACTTCTGCGGACGCCATGCTGAAAGCTGTAAGACTGAGTAGCGCGGGGCGGCATCTACAATTTCAAGACGCTATGCGGTTTGCAGTCTTTCTCACTGTGCACCTGCGATCCGATTTGCCGCGCCGCAGAGCTGCGCAGGTGTGCAGATCGTGGCGCCGCATGTGCTACGACCCCGCTGTGGTGGGGCGCTGCGTCTCTCAGGTCAGCACTTTGCACCTGCCGACTTATCTAGTGAGACTGTTCTGCGTGTGTACAAATGCCAAGCGCTGCCTGATGGCTGATCCCTGAACCCTCACACATGTGCAAAGATTTTGACATGCTTAGCTGCCGCCTCTGCAGAGTTTCAACGTGGTGCTGCATCTGCGCGTACGGCCCTGCATACACACAGCGCGACTCGAACGCCATCATGAGCGCGCTCGCGGCGCACCCAGCGGTCTGCGTACACAACCAGCTCGTCGTATTGCCTGTGTGACCTCCACGCTGCTGCCTGCGGACCACGGATGTGCACACGTGCTGCTGCGCACAAATGTACAGTCTGAATGATCAGTAAATGCTGTTTCGTAACAGGCCTCAGGGTAATCTCACAGGTCGTCATTATGTTCCTGCTCGCTGCACAAGTGTGGCGGTCCGTGCACTCAACCAGTTTGTGTGACCCACGCTGCCTGCTGGCCTTAGTCGCGCAGACGTGTTGATCCCGGTGTTCTTGGTTACTCTTCTCCCGAGACAAACGCATTCTGACTGAAGTCAAAGTTTAAGAACTGGCTCCATGATATGCTCGAGATGCATCTTGCTATCTGTGAGCGCTGCCGCTTGATGCGGCGTCTGGGGTGCTGGCGCCACCGCTCGAAGCCCGCGTCTGCTGTATGGCCTAGGGATGTGATTGGAGCTAGCTCCAGAGGCATTACCGTTGGCTGCGTGTCATTGCAGCGGGCTCCACCTGTGCAGTCCGCCAAGTTCAACAACTCACGCCGCTGCCCTCACACACGTTCGTTGTCGCAGGGAGGCGTGGACGATGCGGAGCGAGGGCTCTTCTGGCTGTGCCAGGTGAGCAGCGTGCGCCGAGCGCTGAGGCCTTGGCGCGCCACTCTTGAAGTCACCGCCGCTTCAGGCATGCATTCAACGCGTAGTCTTGGCGCACACCACTAGTTGTGCGTGTTAGCTCATGTGAGATTGGGCGGCGGACGGGACACTCAACAGGCGGCTCTTGCTTATGGCGTAGGTGCCCGTGGCCCAACTTGAAGTGCGGTCATTCTGTTCCATGAATGAAAGTCTGCTGCAAGGTCAACAACACGAATCTTTCGCTGGTATCGTGACTGGACCTCAAATGCTGTGTGCCCCCGCGTGCAGGTGGGCATGGCGCCGTTGGAGCGCTAGACGTGCTCGTGCGCTTGTGGACCAGCCTTATGTACAGTCACTCCTTTTCCCGTGCACAGTAGTAGGTAATCCAAAGCAGCAACTCACATACTTCGAAGTGTGCGATTGGAACTCAAGTGCTGTCTGCCCCACGCGCGGGCGCAGGTGGGACGCCGACGGAGGCGCCAGACGTGCGCGCTTGCGGACCAACTTCAATCCCAATCACTCTTTTTTCCGTGTAGTTGTCATCTTTAGAAAACATCAACTCAAAGACCTCGAAGCATGTAGTCAGACTTGAAATGCTGTCTGCCCCGCACGCGCACGTGGGCATGGCGCCGACGGAGACGCTAATTGCGCTCCTCGCACGTGGGTTTACGGACCAACCTCATGCATGTACAGTCAAGTCTGTTTTTGTGTAGCAGTCACCTAACGCATCAACTCAAATACTTCCCAGTACGACATCGCAATTCAAATGCTGTCTGCCCCGCGCGCGCACGCAGGTGGGCATGGCGCCGGCGGAGGCGCTGGGCGTGCTCTCTGTACTCGCGCACTCGCCGCCCGCGGGCCGGGACGCGCTGTTCCAGAGCATACACGACAACACGCCGCGGTCGTCCGCGTCGTCCGAGGTGAGCGCTGCCACGTCCAACCCTAGCCCTAGGTAGCGCAGTAGAAGCTGCTTGTGCTGACACCGCATGATTGTGGGGACCTACTGAGTAAGTAGCGCAGTAGACGCGTGCACCGCGGCGCTTGCGGCTCGTGCTGTCGCCACATCATTTGAGGGGCGGTGGCATGTGAGTCAAGTACATCTGTGCCGTGAGAGGGGGTGCCGCGCCGCCGCAGTGTTTGCCCCCCGCCGGCGAGCGCTGAGCGTTGATGAGCGGCCAGGCGCGTGCGGCGTTGCGCCAGTGCGGCCAGTGATGAGCGATGTGCGCGGCGTGCGCTGCAGCGCGTCACGGCGGCGTATGGAAACTGCGCGCTGGTCGCCGACGTCTGCTGTGAGCGCCCGCGCTGCGTCTGCGGCCTTTCCCGCCTGCACGTTGCGCCAGCGCCGTTGGCGCGACGCAGGGCCGGCGAGCGCGCTGCCGGTCTGCATGCAGGCGTCAAGTTGCGTCCTGCTCGCAAAGTGTAGACAGTCTCTTGACGTTGTGGCGGCTGCTTTCCAAGGCACGCAATTGCGGTGGGAGGCGATGTCAGCAGCCCTCATTGGTGCATTGCTGCTGCTGCGCCCTTGCACGCAGCGTGACTTGCCATGCGGCAGTTCCCACCAAGAAGGTGTGTGTCTGGAGGACATGCATTTAGTGGCCTCCTGTGACAGAAGTGCTCCACTGATGTCTTAGTGCCCCCTCCCCCCCCCCCCTCCCCACACACATTGTGACGCAAGAGCTCAGTTGACCTTTTGGTGTCCCCTGCCCCCTCCCCCCCCCCCCACCCTTCCCCCTGCGCACACACAGAGCGGCAGGTCGCCAGGCGCAGGAGGGCAGTGGCGCGCGAGCAACCCTACTTCCCCCGTCAAAGCACAGGTGAGAACGCTGACTCAAACTGCAACCGCATCGGCGCGAGCGAAGGGCGCTCGCCCACGTCTGTACTGTGTCGTGGCGCGCATCGCACCGTGTGCTTCTGCAGTTTGCACGTGCCGCCGCATGCGTCGACGGGATAGCAGCAAGCCGCAGGCAAGAATGGCTTGACATCGCTGCGTATCCTGCGTGCCGTGCTGCTGTGCGCCGTCTGCAGCTGTGTACATCAGAGCTTGGGCACGGTGGGGCGTAGGGTCAGGAAGGTGCTTGTTAGCATCGCTGTGTGTGCCACTGCCATCACCAACAGTAAGCGCCATGTGAAGCCGCCGTTGTGCCATGCTGCAGCACAGTACTGCACTGATGAGCGCTGGTGCGCGCTGTGCTGCATTTTTTTTTTCTTGTTGTCAAGTGCGCATTCTGTTCTCACTTGCTCTGTCTCAGGACGAAGGTTCGCCCTGCTGCAGCCCCACCACCCCCGTCACGTCGCCACCGGTGAGCAAGCAGTGTAGCAACTGTATTTCAAGCCTTCAGAGTATGCAGCGCGCTTCGTAGTATATGTACATCTGTACATGTGGAGCAGGTGTATATTCACGCCGAATGTTGGAGTACAGTGTGCTCGCAGCGCTCAACTGGGGGCAGGGCTCAGGCATGGAGCCCTGTACGTGCAGCTTAAACTACATGCATTCGCTTCAAAGTGAGTGTAGTAGCCCCCAAGTATGCACACGTTACGAGGTGAGTGCATGCGGGCATTGAAGTGCAGTCAGGCGCAGAGGGGTAATATTGGTGTTACTGTTAGAGTTAAGGTCAGGGTCAGGGTCAGTTGACCTACCTGTACAGTAGAGGGCTGCGTGAACGTCGAGGGACCCTAGCGTACCTCACAAGCAGAGTGCTACAACTTCATGTTGGTGCGTCACCCGCCACCTGCACCGTATGGTGCAGTGGTGCAGCAGAGGTGCGGCCACCCTAGCCAGTGTACTTGCTGCCGCACACTCTACAAAGCGCTTCAAAAGAAGTTGTACTTGCATCAGTGTGGCGCGCCGCGCGGTTGTGCCTCTCGCGTGATGCAGCGCTCAACAAGCGGACACACCCCTGTGAGCGCAGTTGCCGGCTTCTGCAGCTTTAGCTGTCTCGACCGCTCGCGCCATGTTGTGCGAACAGGCAGGCTCGTTTCAGCTTGCCATACGCGACCTCCATTGATGCGGGGTTTACAGCGCTGCTAGGCGGTCATGATGCTACATGTGTTTACAATGTCACCAACCTCTCAAGCACTGCGTTACAGCATGACACTGTACATCCTGTGCGTACGCATATGTCCACATCCACGTACAGTTTGCAGAAATCGCAGTGTGCTCACGGTGCTCAACCCCCCCCCCCCCCCCCTCCCCCCCTGCACATCCGGTGCGTTGCAGCGCTCCGCGAGCAGGCCGGCGTCGGGCCCCAACTCGCCAACTAACCCGCGCGAGGGTTTCGTGCCGTGCTACGAAACCGCCGCGGCCGACAAGCTCGACAAGCACGCCGGCAAGTTCGCGCGGCAGAAGTGAGTCACACGCGCCCGCACTGCGCTTGGTGCTTGTGCTTTGAGAACCTGCTCCTGACGCACCACGCGCCGAGTCCTGCTGGTGCGCTGTAGTACCGCTGCCGCCTGCGGGATCGGTTGCTGTTGTTGCTGTACCAAGGCAACGCTCTGAAGCGTGCTGTTGTGGGTAGGTAGGTACCGCAGTGTGCCGCGCGTCAGCGCTCAGCGCACCAGTGCTGCGCGCGTGCTGTGCGCCCGCGAAGGGGCGCTCCCTGCCGGTGTGCCCCCCAGCGCTGCGTGCGGCAGCGCTCAACTGCAGCAGCCGCTTCCGCTCGCTGCTGCATGGGAAGTGACGCGTGCGATCGCAGCTCGTGTGCGCCGCTGCTCAGCGTTGCAGCGTGTGATAGCGCCGAGGGCATGCGCACGGCCGCTGAGGCACATCAGCGCGGTTTGCGACTGATGCGCTCTTGCGCGGAGCTGATCCGCATGTCGCACACGCGTGTTGATCTTGCGCTTCAGCGTTGCGCTCTCCCTACATGCTGCATCTGTCTATGCGGCGCTACAGCAGCAGCTGCGCCACAGCTGGCATTGTGCAGCAATTGATGCTTCCAGCGCAGCAGCAGCAGCAGCGGTTTGTACCTCGCTGAACGGCAGTGCGCGCAAGCACACGTACACTCTCGGCACGCGCAAAGGCAGCTGACCGCAGCAGCCAGCGCCACATGGTCAATGCGCGCATGGACATCTCACTGCACGCACAGTCACTGATGCTCGCTGCCCGACAACACACCCATGCATGCAACTGATGCCCCCCTGCGCTGCTGATCGTCACCCCGCACGCACCTGTCTCGCGCGCCGCAGCGTGGAGCGCGTCCCCGGCCTGTACGAGGCGCTCTTCGCCAGCGCTCAGGCGACGAGCGCCGCGGACATGGCGGGCGGGCGCGGCGCCATGAGCCAGTGCGTCACCGACATTGAGAAGGACATCTCGCGCACCGCCAACTTTGAGAACAGGTGCGCGCGCGCGCGAAGGGCTGAGCGCTGTGTCACTGCTGCCGCTGCTGCTGCTGCCGCTGCTACTGCTGCTGCTGCTGCCGCCGCTGTGACGCGCGCTCGTTTGCCGCTGCTGCTGCTGCTGCTGCTACTGCTGCTGCTGTTGCTGCAGCAGCCGCTGCTGCCGCTGTGACGCACGCGCGTCTGCCGTATGCGAGCGCGCCAGAAATGTAAGGGCGCGTCACGGTGGCCCGCCGGGTTAGTGCATTGCGCGGTGCACCTGTGCGGGCAGCCGCTGACCTTGAGCTTTAACCCTCCTGAGCGCCGCGAGGCGCCCATGCTTGGCGTGTGCGGCTGCCTTACTGACTTGCTCTCTGGGTACGTGATTGGGCTGGCCGTAACCCTCGCCCGTACCCGCCCGTCAGGGTCGGGGCCAGGGCTAAGGTTAGGCAACGCCTACATACACACCCATGCACACCCTCCCCGGCCAGCATGCAGAACGGCGCTGCGCGGCGTCTCATCCGCATTCCTGCCCGAGGCCGCGTCGGCGATACCTACCTACCTAAACTAACAGAAGTACTTTAAAGTACCTACCCTTGTCCGCCGGCCTGCATGTTGCAGGACGGTGCTGCGTGGCGCCCTGTACAGCCTGAGCGCGTTCCTACCGGAGGCCGCATCAGCTATACCTACATACCTAATCTAATACTTGAAGCGCGTGCCCTCGTCCGCGACCAGGATGGCGCTGCGCGGCGTCCTGTACAGCCTGAGCGCGTTCCTGCCGGAGGGCATCGGCTATACCTACATAATTTGAAGTACCTGATATAATAGTTGAAGTGCGTGCCTTTGTCCGCCGGCTTGCGAGTGCAGGATGGCGCTGCGCGGCGTCCTGTACAGCCTGAGCGCGTTCTTGCCGGGGGGCATCGGCTACGTGCAGGGGCAGAACCTCGTGGCGCGCTTCCTACTGATCGTCATGCGCGAGGACCAGGAGGACACGTTTTGGTGAGCTATTCTGCTCCACTGCCGCATTCCGAATTGTGTTTCCGCACATGGGACCGTCTGTGTTCGCACTTGACCTTTGTGCCCGCTGCGAGACGCGAAGTGCTAATACTAGCTCGTCATGAGCGAGGATCAAGAGGACACGTTTTGGTGAGTCTCAGCTGCTGCGGGCATGCAGGTAGTGGGCGTCATGCGCAGCCTTGTTGAACGCTGTCTGTGAACTCGAAGTTTATTGTCGTCGCGCGCTTCCTGCCGCTTGTCACGCGCGAGGACCAGGAGGACACGTTTTGGCGAGCTGCTCTGCTGCTCTGCTGCCACTGTCGAATGCTGCTTTTGTGAATGAGGAGTCTGTCTCCGCACCTCAACTTCTCTGTTACCAAGGCCACAGTTCCTGTTGAGCGGCCTCGGATACGTATGCTCTGAGCACGCAGCCGGCCAGTACTCATCGTCGCGCAGCGCTCATGGGAGCCCCCAGCGCATGGGACACGGGGAGTGTGTCGCGGCGTGCGCGGGGGGTGGTTAACACGCGCGCGCGCCGCCGCCGCCGCTGACGCGTTCGTGTGCATGCGCTGTCTGTTCCGCGCGCCTGCAGGGCGTGGGTGGGCATGATGCACCAGTTCGACCTACTGGGGCTGTACACGCCGGGGATGCCGCGCCTGCGGCTGCGCTTCTTCCAGGTGAACTTCATCATTGAACCCGATCAGTCGCCTCCGCGTCGACAAACTGCTGCTGCATCCATCCTGTGCTTCGGCGCGTGCCCCGCTGTTGGTGGCGGCTGCCAAGGGTTCCCTCGCGCGTGCCTCGCACTCGCAACGTTTGCAGCGGCGTGCGCAGCCTGAGCACTGTTGAAGTTGCCTGCGTCGCCGCCCACTTCAGCCCCCACTGCAACTGACCACCTGCATGCGTCGTGCGCGCCGCCATGCCGCGAGAGCAATCAGCGCGTCACGGTGCCCCGCTCGCGCTTCTGCCGCAGACTCCGTACATGACCTTCGAGTTGAGGGTCAGAGCAGGGTTAGGGTTAGGGTTTGGATGCCACGCTGCAGCTCGGCGGGCGCGGTGCGCCAGTCTTTCTTGCCCGTCAACCTACTTGCTTCTGTGCTCCTGCTGCCGCTTCGCGCTCGTCGCAACTCATCGTGCTTCGCTCCACTCCGTCGCGTTCTATATTGACGCGATGTGCCTGCCTGTCGCGCATTGGGGGTTAGGGTAAGGGTGAGACACAGCATCACGATAGTGAGGTCCTGACTCAGCTGACCTGCAGCATGCACCTGACATACACAGGCCCTCTGACTGTCGATCGCGTCGTGCGCAGCTCAACCGGCTCGTGCTGTGGCACCTGCCGCGGCTGCACGCGCACTTCGCGACGTGCGACGTGGCCGCGGACCTGTACGCGACGCCCTGGTTCATCACGCTGCTGGCAGGTGCGCTCACACATTCATTCATTGATTCATTCGTCCATTCGTTTGGTCATTCATTTGTTCTTGAACCTCGATGTGTCGTGGGATGTGGCCGCGGACCTGTACGCGACGCCCTGGTTCATCACGCTGCTGGCAGGTGCGCTCACGCATTCATTCATCCGTTCACATCATTGACTCATTCATTTTATCCGCTCATTTATTCAGTCAGTCGTATGTTCACTCGAGTGTGCACACGTTGCGTCGTCCGCTGTGGCCGTGCACTCTACGTCGAGATTTGTCATGCTGCTGGCAGCTGCGCCGCCTTCAATCGTCAATTCGTCCGCTCATTCACAAACCTCACTGCGTCATCTGAGGTGGCTGCGGGGTTCTGCGGTGAGCGCGGTGCAGCCTGCCGCTGGCAGGCGCCACCCATTCGTGCATGCATTCGCCCGACTCATTCATGCGCCTCCCAACACTGCCCCAGTGCACGAGCGGAGAGCACCGGCCGGCCGGCGCGCACGCGCGATGCGGCGGCTCACTATACCGTTAATGATACTGGCGATGCCCATGCTGCCAACGTGCGCGCACATCAACTGAGCGCCCTGTTTGTTTGCATAGCCTGGGTCTTGCCGGGCAGCGGCGTGTGCTGTGGCATGTATGCTCTGGTGCCCCTACACAGTACCCGCACACTTGAAGTTACACAGTGCGCCAGGCGCGAATCTCGCCGCTCCCCACCTGTCGCGCCGCGCAATAACTCAAGTCAAGCAGGTGCGCAAACCACGCAGGAAAAGAGTGCCGCGCTATCGCGGCAGGTTTACAGCATGACATTTCATTTATTTGACATGCGCTTCGCTTCGCCACCGTTACATCGCCAACTGCTGCAGATGGGAGCATGCTGCCGGAGCAGCAGACGCGCGTCATCTGGGACAGGTGCGTCGCTGGGGTATGCATACGTGGTGCTGTGTACCTACCCTGTGCTGGTGCATGTGTTTCAAATTGTGTTGTACCTGCCGCATGTGAGCGGCGCGAAAGCGGGCGGTGTAGCAGGACCACACTCGCGAACGACCGTTGACATGTGATGCAAAGCGCACAGACGAGCGCTGTTACCGCGCACTGGAGCCTTCATCCATATGTTCCTTTACGCCATTTCATCCTGAGGTGTACCTCGCAAGTAGCCATTCTCGATCAGCGGCACGTCCCACGCTGAGTTTAACTCTTCTTTGATTGCTTTTCATACACTCATGTATGATTGTACAGTTCAAAATTTAGCTTTTACATACACTCCTTTAGCAGCAGGCGCGACGGCAGCAAAATGGCATCAGCAGCAGAAGGCTGCAACTGAGACGCGCCGCTGTTGATCACAGCGCCCGCCCAACTCGCGCCACAGCGTATGATGCACTGCATGTCAGCGGCTGAGTTGGCATCCTTACTTCACGTCGCTACCACGCACGCACTTTCACACCTCAACTTCATGTAGCCATTGCGCAACGATCGCTTTGCCAAGTCTCAATCCTGCCGTGATCACACCGCACACACGGCCCCTGTACGTGAAACAAACTTCAAACCAAACTTCAAACCGAGCTTCAAATTAAACTTCAAACCCAAACTTCACGTGCGCCGCAGGATCTTCATGCAGTGCGGCGCGCCCGCCGAGCAGTGGAGCTGCATCTACGGCGTCCTGCTGGAGCTGCTGCGGCGCGCCGAGCCCATGCTGCTGGGCCTCGCGCGGTGAGTCACCGCCGCTGAGCGTTGCTGCGCGTTGCCACGCGCGCAACACGGGCCCCCGTATGAAAGAGACAGACGGTTGTGTCGCAGACACGCCATACAATTGTGTGTGCGGTTCTGCTGCACGGCGGAGCCGCGTCAAGCTGATGCTGCTGGCCCTGCTGCGGTGATCGCTACTGCTAACTGGCACGCGTGCCCGTCTTGCACGTCCTGCACAATCTTTTGTTCATGGTATGTTGTAAATAGTGTTCATATTTCATGCGGGTATCACGTGCAATCTTGCGGCTGCGCACTCCCATGTCCGTGGGTCATCGGCGAAGCTTGCTCCTCCTGAGCACTGTCTCTCATCACGATGAGCTTGCGATAGGAGTGGCCCAGTGCTCACACAACGCCGTGCGCCCCCTCCCCCTCGCGTGCTGCTCCGGTGCAAGCTGTGCGCTCTAGCCCTAAGTACATGTGGCATGCCCATCGTGGCGTCGGTCATGAAGTAGGTCATAGGCCAGTGCGCATCACAGGCGGCGCGAGAGTGCGCTGACATCGCTGCTGAAGCTCGCGCCTCTAGGGAATTGGCACTGCCATGTGTGCAGAGGTTCTTGTGCTGAGCGCTGACCTGGCATGCGGTAGCGCTCGTCACATGAGGAGTATGCTGGCATCGCCGCCCGCAGCAGCGCGCGCAGTTTGCGCTCGTTTTGCATCTTACTTGTGACTTGGGAGTTCGTTGCGTTGCGCACAGGCGTCTTAGATTTGCAACCCCTCGGCCTGACCTCAAGTCCCATGTACCCTGCTTGCGCACGTCGTTGCTGCGCGAGCACCGCAAGTTCTCGCGCCATTCACAAATCATCACCATGCGCTTGTATGTGTGCGCGGGCCCGACCACTATCGTGCAACTTATCCTCACACACAACCCACTTGCATTTTTCTGAAACCCGACTGCGTGTGCAGGTTCGATGACCTCATCCAGATGCTGACGCACCTGCCCATCAAGGACCTCCTGTGAGTGACAGCGCGCGCGCATGCGCAACGTGTAACCCTGTACAGCAGTGAAACGCGCCTTGCTGTAGCCTTAGTGCACAACAGAAAAGCTCGAACTTGTGTAGCGCGTGCGCAACATCTACGCTGTGCTGCGGTGGAATGCGCACCGCTCCAGCTGCTGTGCGATAGAGCAGTGCAGAAAGTGCGAGCCCCTGTATCCAAGTACCTCAAGCTTGACTGCGACCGGCGCAGGAAGTGAAACCTACGTCGCATCGGCACGCCTTGCAGGCGCCGCGTGCCTTGCTAGCGTGGTGCGCTATGTCAATGTCAGAATGCAGCAATGGCTGTTCTTCCGCGCAGCGAACGTAATGCGTACATGTGTTCAACACCGTGGTCAGCAGTGACGTAGGTAGTTGACGCTCCTTCAGCACCATACACGCAAGAATGACATCGTGCGCATCAAGTTACGTGGGGTCTCTGGACACCGGTGGTGTTTGAGGGGGAAGTTTAGGATCGCAGTTGGACTTGTACGTGGAATTCCTACAAGTCCGTGGAATTCCTGCGTACGGACACTGAGAGCACATCCCCCTGTGCCGCAAGCGCGCAAGCGCACACGCAGGCACTGCATGATCAGCGGTCCACACGCAAAGTGCAGCGCGCACCCGCAGTGCTGCATACCTCCTGCGCGCCTGCGACCTATGCTGCGCATGCAGAGCCGCACATGCATCTCTGTGTGCGTGCAAGCATGTAAAGGCGTGCATTACCTGCGCGCACAGCGTCTGTGTCTGCGGTCTTGTAACTCGGACCTGGCTTGGGCTTTCTCCGTGTACACCAACCCCTGGCTCACTGGCCGCCGCTGCGCAACCATATAGCAACGCGCCCCGCGCACGCATCAACGGAAGCAGCACCTCCAATTGCCGAGGCGGCATTCCAAGCCATTCTCGATGCGCGTTCCACGCGGTCCATGCCCCATGCCAAGCCTAGGCCTGACCCTGTCTCATCACGAGCGCAGCTGCTGCGTGTTGGCAAGGAAGTGTGTTGCCTCCGCCCCTCAGGGGCTGCTGCACGTACACAGCTTATGCGCCCACTCCCGCACACACACAACCCGTGCAGCTTCTGATGAGTAGTTGGATTGAAACTGACAGCACAGCGCGACGCCCGCCGCACGCCGCCCAGGCCATAAAAGCCCCCCCCATACAAGCCCCCCCCCCCCCCCCCCCCGCCATATTCTTCCCCATGTTAAACAACCCGAGCCGCGGCTGACAGTGCACACACGAACGCGTTGTCGCGTTCCGCGCGCGCGCAGGTTTCCCGGCGAGGGCGCCGTCGCGCTGCTGGAGCGCGCCGCGTCCGCCTTCGAGGCGAGCGTCCCGCTGCCGTGCCAGCTGCTCATGATTGAGGACGAGTGGCACGACGTCGAGCGTGCCGAGCAGGACCTCGCGGCGCTCGCGCTGCGCAAGCGCGCGCGCTTCTTCTCGCGTGTCGCGTCTGGCTGATGCGCCGCGGCGGCGTGGCGCGCGACGAAGCTCGGCCCAGCAACAATTGTGGAAACGCCGTCTGTAGCGCCGCAGAACCAGTGTGCTCGGACGGTGCAGCAGCGCTCCGCCGACTTACTGCAGCGCTCGTTGCAGCGCGCGCACTTATTCTGGCGCGTCGCGTAAGGCCGCGCTGCCAGCAGCAGCGCTCAGCTTTTCCCGTGCGGCGCGGCTGTCGAACAAGAAGGGCGCGGCGAGACGCGTCTGTGGCGTGCGTCTGTAAGGCTGCGAGCGTGAAGGCCACTCCTGGGGCTAGCAGCAGCAGCAGCTCAGCATTCTGCCACGCGGTGCGGGCGTTGGTCGAGTACAACGCGGCGGCCATGGTACGGCACGCGTTATGCTGCAGCGCCGCCCCTGGCGCAGCGCGCGCTTTGCCCGGATGGTGCATTAGTGCTCCGCTGGCAGGCCGCACCGCTCATCGCGGGGCGGTCTTGCCGCATGACAACACCGCCGTTGCATATACAAAACGCAGCGCTGCCGAGGCGCGGTCGCCTGCGCCCGCGAGCTGAATGCAAACAAGTGGCGGCGCGCGCTGCGGGCGCCGCTGGCTGGCAGCAGCGTCCTCTCGATGCCTTTGTCCGCGCGACACACCAGGAACGGCCGTTCGGCAGCTTGCGCGCACGGTGCGCCGTTGGGCGCAGCGCCAGCTGTCAGCCTCTCATACGCACGTACTTCCTGGTGGCAGCACAAGTCTGCGCCTCCGTGGCTGTTGTGCGGGGTGAGGGGGGGTGGTGCGCGAACATTGGTAGCAGAGCCGCACTGTTGCTGCGCCTTTGTCAGACAAATCACCAACTGCTCGCGCTGAGTTGTCGGAGGCATTGCGCAGTGTGATCTGTTGTCTGTCTCGCATGCCCGCTATACGAACCCATAAGCGACTTCAAAGGCAAAGTGCTGCATGTATTCATGTTCAGGTTTGTGCACAACATGTCGACAGCTGCTCGGCACTTGAGGTAATCACCATCAGTCTCATGAAGTCCGCGTGCACTTATGCTCAAGTGAACTTCACACCGCAAGGCTCACCGCACCAAGCTTCAGCACCTTGTCTGCATGCCAACATTCCACTAATAAGGCAACTGCACGTCCACGCACAGAAAACCTCACAATGTGTCTACAAAAAGAAACACAAGCATCATGTATAGAAGTATGTATTTAGTAGGTGTGCTTCTGGAACTCAAAAATCTGCAACGTTTGTTGTACGAGACCGTCGCGCGACCGAGGAAAACGTCAAGGACTCTACTGCGCCGCGCTGGCCGCATTGCGCTGCCCGCTTTGCACCGGCCGCTTTGCGCACGACAGCGCCCGCAGACCAGCAATGCGACTGACCCCCGCAGCTGGAGCGTACCCCAGGGTTGGGAAGCAAGTGCAGGCCCGCGCGTACCAGATGCGCGTCAATGTTGAAGCATCAAGCTGAAGAAAGAGCGTGTATTTCCCAGGTGCGCATGTGCCCGCTCACGCCTTCGTTAAAGAGAAGAAAAATCAGGCGGCCCTGCAAACCACGCCTCGCGCACCACTTTACATGTGATAAGAACTGCATCGCAGGACTGCGCGCCCAGTTGCCCCACGTGCGCGCACGGCGGTGTTCAGGCGGCGCATCGCCGGTTGGCCGCGCACTCTAACGGAAGGGGGGTGTACTCAGGGGGGCCGCGGGGGTCTCTAGGCCTTGTGGTCCTTGAAGTACTCAGCAAAGAGCAGCTGGCCCTTCTCCTTGGCACTGTGCGCCTGGACGTTGAGCAGGAGGAGCTTGTCGCCGTCGCCGATGCTGCAAACGGGGGCACACGCGGCGGCGGGGGCAGCGCTCATCCGTCAGTCAGGCACGGCAGCAGCAGCAGCAGACTGTGGCCATGTGTGTAGCTATCGCGGACGGCAAGAGATGTGGGAGTCGCGACCATGCTGACGCCGTGCTGTGCGCAGTGGCGTAGCTCCGCGAGGTTCGACCATGCAAGGGCGCAAGCGATGGGCTGCGTGATGCTCAATGACCGCCCAGACACCACGGCGTTGGGCGTCCGTACCTTCAGACGAGTTCACGCGTGCAAACTGACGCGCATGGGTGAAGAGCATGGACGTCTCGATGCCGCGCATGCGCTCCCGGCTGCCGCAGTTGCCATGCCGGGCATCGTTGCAGGCACACCTACCCCTGACGCTTAACGCAACACGCAGCACATTCACACCCGCATTCCTCAGACCTCGCGCAAACAAAGAGCTGCGCACTCACGCGTGGGCGAAGAGCTTGGACACCTCGACGCCGCCCGTGCTCTCCCAGTTGCCGCAGTCGCCGGGCTGGGCATCATTCTAACACACCTACCTACCTCTAACGCTCAACGCAACGCGCAGGTCATTCACACCGCCTTCCTCACACCACGCGCTCAGCACACACACACAGCTAGCTTTGCACTCACGCGTGGGCGAAGAGCTTGGACACCTCGACGCCGCCAGTGCTCTCCCAGTTGCCGCAGTCGCCGGGCTGAGCATCATCGGCGGCGAGCGCGGCGCGGTTCATGGTCGCCACGAGCTTGGGGCTGGTGGCCGTCGCGCCGTCGCCGTTGTCGGCGATGCTCCACACGGAGGCCTCGCGGTTGCCGTTCTTGGGGCCGCAGAAGGGCACGGGGGTGGTCCTGTCCTCGAAGGCGTAGATGGTGCCGTCGTCGGCTGGGAACGTGGGGGAGGGGGGCGGGGGGGGGGGGGGGGGGGGGTCGCTGGGGGGTTAGAAGCGTTGATGCGAAGTACGCACTGCAATGCATTTCAGTAGTATACTGCACATACATAGATAGTTTTGGCAACCGCACGGGTCTGTCGTCGGCTGAATGGTGGGCAGCATCAGGCACTGCATGTATATTCTGCCTCCAGTACATTTCAGTGTGGGGATTCAACCTAGGGCTTGCGTCAGCACTGTAAGGGCACACAGCTTTGCAGGCAGACACGCGATGATGGGAAGGGAAGCCAATGCTGTAATTGGCTCAATGGGAGGCGGCAGCAGGGGCAGCGGGCGCAGAGAAAGAACTTGAACCTGAAGGACACTGCCGAACACTGCCATCATGTATAAGCTCATCTACCAATACTATACTTCTATGCACTTGGCATAGCACGCAGCATTGGGCTGTGCCCGTCTGGGCTGCCAATCAGGTGTGCCAGCCATCGACTGCACACTTCAACAACAGTCGAGGTAAACACTCGTTGAAGTTCAGTGGGCAGCGCTCTCACCCCAGGCCACATTGTCGTTGCTGCGGATGCTCGCGCCATTGGAGTCGTTGCCGTCGTGGACGATCTTGACCTGCGCGGAGCACACGCGCGCAGCACATGGCGGCGCTCAGCATTGTTTGACACGGACGATGACCGACGTAGACACCGGGGAGGCCATTTGCGCACGCGCTTGTGGAGTGGACTGTCGCCGTTGGTGCGCGCATTCAACTTGAAACTGTGGAAGTGTCAGTGGCAACTCCGCTGAGCATCGCTCGACCGTCACTGCGATGCCCGACGCGAAGTCTGTGCGCGAGCGCTCGCTCGTGCTCAGAAGCAGTGCTACACATGTGTACTGTACTCACGTTGGCGGCAAACTCGGTGATGTCGTCAACGGGCATGTTGATTACGGACTCTAAGCCCACTGCATCCAGCATCATCAGCGTGCCTGCGCAACAACAGAGATTCCAAGAGGTATGACGGTGAACCTCACGATCATATGGGACACATTGACTTTCTTGGGGCCTTTCCAGGCACAAGTTAATGACTGCAGCAACAGGCTCAAACCAAACTACTTGAAATGGATCAGTTGCTCTGTGGCAGCCAGACATGTCGGGTACCTTACCAGCAGCAGTGGGCCCAAATGAAGTGCAGCCATCTGCCACTCGGGCCATGACTCGCAACGCGGTCCGAACAGAATGCGCGTCGGAAGCCGCAACAGCACCACGGTTGCCGCGTGCTCTGGACGGTGCGCTTGAGGGTGTGCTGTCAGCGTACTCGAAAGCGTGCTCACCGCCAGCATTCTAACTCCACATTCAACACGTGTGCCCGACCGTATGATCGGTCCGTGCGGTACGAGAAATGCACGCACACAACGTGCGTGGCCGACACACGCGTATGCTCCACAGTACACCACAAGCACAATGTTGGCATCCTTGAAAGCTGCATCCGACACCAACATGTGACATCTGAGTTACAGCGAGCGGCTCTGCGTAGGCGCTATAAACCCCGTCCTACTTCGAGGTGGCACATTCGGCTTACCCCAGACATTGCCCCCTGCCTGCCCGCCGGTGACGGCGAAGACTGCCCTGCTGCCGTCCTTGGGGTCCACGCCGACGTCCTGGACAACCGCGTGTTCAAGTTGAAGTTCAACAGAAGTCAATCCTGAGACTGCGAACAGTGTCCATACATGCATGTACACAACGCGTGCACTTTGAAGCATATCTATACATTGTCAAATTTCCAGTTGTATGTTGAAGCTTTAAGATAGCAACGAGGGTGAACTTCCCCATGCGCGCACCGTAATTGCAACAACACAAGAGCAAATCTACGTCAGAGGGAATGCGTAAGGGCATCGCACAGCTCAGGCAATTGCCTGCCCTTCACCTCAATGCTGCCATTTACCCTAACCCTAACCTCATCCGTAACCCTAACCCAGACCCTAACCCTAACAAGCCATGGGCGCCAAGCGCGCGGCATGCTCGAAAAGTCAACTTCAGATTTACCAGTCTTGCCTCAATGCGGTAAAAATAAACCGCGCGGCAGCGCGCTCTACTACTAGTAGTCGCCTCAACTCTAAACTTCAAGCGTGCCGGCCTCCGCCCATGCTATAGAAACAAAGGCGCCCAGCACTGCACCACCAAGGCGACGCTCGCATGTACGCCGCAACTCTTCTGAACTTCAAGTGTGCCACCCAAGTTCAAGTATACCACCCGAGTGCAAGCGTGCCAGCCTCACCTCGATGCGGTAGAAGCCGAAGGCGCCGAGACCTGCTGCGCGCTGGTTCTGCAACTTAGCAGAGGGGTAGCCCAGCGAGTCGCAGCCGAAGCCGGTGCCGGTCTCGGGGGGGCCGGTGCACGTGGTGTCCAGGGGGACGAACTTGCCGGTCTTCTGCGTGCCGGTGCCCTTGAAGGTAGCCCACGTCTGCTGCGTGGTGCCAACGTTGTCGCTGGGCTGCACGCGCAGCGAGCATGAGATCGCAGACAGCGCGTTAGACTGACGCTGACGTTGAGCGGAGACTCGCGGCGCACTCACATGGTCGCAGGGCGAGAGTTCAGAGGGGTTGAGGGACAGCATGTAAGAGAGACGCAACAGCGCAGGCTAGACGTTGTGCGGACTCGCAATACGCTCACAAGTTTGCACGGCACAGGTTTAGAGAGACCAAGGCGGGAGGGATGTGAGAGAGGCAATAGCAGCGCTGCACGGGCTAGCGCAGTTGCGGCGCGCGGCAGCGCTCGGTGCTATTGCTCAGGAGGCGGCAGACATACAGCGTACCAGGTACCCAATTCTCACCCTAACCCTGGGACCCTTGTTACTCAAGGCCACTGCGGCGCAGCAAATGCGCTGCCGGCCGAACACGCTTCTTCATGTGATCGTCACACAAGTGCAAGAGAGAACAGCGCTGACCGCTCTGTGCAGGCGACGTGGCAGCCGCAACCAATCCCCAACCCCTCATCAGAACCCTAACCTCGACCCTCACTCCAAATTCTACCCTTAACTCCAAATCCTGCCCTTGCAAGAAAGACAGCAGCGCTCACCACCCAGGTGAAGAGGCGCCCGTACGCGAGACTGTTGCAGTGCAGGAAATCGCTGTCGGCCTCAACCCTAGAGCCTGACCTCAAATCTACCCCAACTTCAAATTCCCCCCACAACACAAAAAAACAGCAGCGCTCACCACCCAGGTGAAGAGTCGCCCGTACGCGAGGCCGTTGCGACGCAGAAAGCTCCTGTCAGCCTAAATCCTAGAACCTGACCTCAAACCTACACTAACTTCAAGTCCTCCCGCCGCAAAAAAACGGCAGCAGCGCTCATCACCCAGGTGAAGAGGCGCCCATACGCAAGGCCATTGCGGCGCAGGAAGTCGCCGTCGGCCTAAATTCCAGAACCTAACCTCAAAACTACCCTCACTTCAAACCTACCCTAGCTTCAAAGTTTGCATAAAAGTACAGCAACAGCGCTCACCACCCAGGTGAAGAGGCGCCCGTACGCAAGGCCGTTGCGGCGCAGGAAGTCGCCACAGCCTGTATCCTAGAACCTAAACTCAAACCTACCCTAACTACAATTTGTGCACAAAACATGACAACAGCGCTCACCACCCAGGTGAAGAGGCGCCCGTACGCGAGACCGTTGCGGCGCAGGAAGTCGCCGTCGGCAGAGCGTGTGTCCTGCGCGGCGCGGCCCTTCTCGCCGATGTAAATCTTGAGGGGCGCCAGCGGCGAGCTCTGCGGAGCGTCACCGGCGACAGCGGAGCGTCACATCAGGGGAGCGTCACAAGCAGCAGTTGCAGCGGTGAGCTCTGCGGGAGCGTCACCGGCGGCAGCGGAGCGTCACATAAGGGGAGTGTCACAAGCAGCAATTGCAGCGGCGAGCTCTGCGGAGCGTCACCGGCGGCAGCGGAGCGTCACGCTAGGGGTGCGTCACAAGCAGCAATTACAGCGGCGAGCTCTGGGGGAGCGTCACTGGCGGCATCAGAGCGTCACATGGGGGGGGCGTCACCATCAGCAGTTGGCGCTGAGGGAGTTTTTTGGGTGCAGCTGGGCGCACGCAGGGGGCGAAGAAGCCGGGAGACTGGGAGGGGGGGGGGCAGAAGCCTGGGCGCGATGTTTATGCGCATATGCATGCAGAGAAGACTCTGGCAGACGCAGCCAGGCGTCGAGATCCGAGAAGGCACCTTGCCCCATCATGACAAACAGCAGCAGCACATGCACTGATGATCCTCACCTCCAGTTCAGCAACTTCAAAGCATGCTCTTCGAGTGCTCGCTTCATCACAAGATTAAAGCAACTGCAAAACATGGCTCGTATTTGAGACAGGGCAGGAGTGCCATGAAACCCAAAAAACTAGGCAAAGTTGATGCGTGCTCAATCAAAGCTAGTGGAAGCTATCCTATTGCTGAAACAAAGATTCATGGCTGTTGCATATCCTGGTCACGACGCTCTCACAACCCGCAGAAGCTGCGCCCATGTGGGAGTCCCTAATCACCCGGTCTGAACACATTTGTACCTGAAATGCATTTGATCATGGCAACATTTATTGGAATATGAACCATACATGTATTTCAAACAGCACTTGAACAAGCACTTGATGAGCGCACCTGGTCATCGCCGATGAGCAGCACGACTGCGCCGCGAGCGGGAGAGGGGCCAGGGAGAATTTGGGGGGGAAGAGGGGGGTGCGGGGGGGCAGACACAATCACCACCTGAGTGACGACAAACATGAGCGCAAGCAGGGACGAGCAGCAAAGTGCCTGGCGCTGCTGCACAAGGCTCATCAGGCCATCAGATCCTGTGCAGCACTACATACTTGATGACTGCGGAAGTTCTTGGTGACAGCGCTCAGCACGGCCAGTGCCCTCACGCTTTCGCTCTTGACCTGCTCCATGCACGTGGCGCTTTCGTAGGCAATCACATTTCTTACACACTTGATGACAGCGGAAGTGCTTCACGACAGCGCTCAGCACGGCCGGTGCCCTCACCCTTATCGCGTCTGTGCCATGGGCGTGACGCTCTCGTACGCAATCAACTTTATCACGCACTTGACGACTGCGGAAGCTTCAAGACAGTGCTCAGCACGGCCAGTGCCCTCGCCCTTGTCGCTCTTGAGCTGCTCCATGGGCGTGGCGCACTCGCACGCGATCACATTTTTTGCATACTTGACAGTGCCCTCGCCCTTGTCGCTCTTGAGCTGCTCCATGGGCGTGGCGCACTCGCACTCGATCACATTTTTTGCATACTTGATGACTGCAGAAGCATCATGACATCGCTCAGCACAGCCAGTGCGCTCACCCTTGTCGCTCTTGAACTGCTCCCTGGACGTGGCGCCCTCGTACGCGATCACATTTCTTGCATGGAAACAAATCAACAGATCGCAGAGCTCTAGGTGGCAAGGAGTGGCTAGCCGCAAGTGCCTTCCACCATTAACCATGGTCGCGGCGTACTCGTTGCAGAAGCTTCATGGCAGTGCCCTGCGCTCACCCTTGTCGCTCTTGAACTGCTCCATGGGTGTGGCGCTCTCGTACGCCGCGTGCCCGACCGCGGGCACCATGTGCAGCGCGCTGTTCTTCACGTCGAGGGCGACCATGTAGCCGCCGATGCCGCCGCGGCCGCCGCTGGACTCCTCGCCTGCGAAGGAGGGGGGCGCAGTGAGCATACATTAAAATGTGAGGTATAGACCTGGTATGCTCCCCTATGTAAGCATATACACTTGCTTCTGAGAGAGTACACGCATGCACATCATGTGCTGGATTCTTCGCCTGCAGTGCGCAGTGGAGGGGCGGGCGCGCAGTGAGCGTACATGGTATTGAAGTAGAGTACTCCTTCAAGCATATGTACTTGCACTCCTCTAAGCATATGTACTTGCTTCTGGGGGAGCACATGCATGTACATCAGGTGCTGGACTCCTCGCCTGCGCGGCGGATCAGCGGGCACGCAATGAGCGTACATGGTGCCGAAGTAGAGAACTCCTCTAAGCATATGACTGGCGTCTGAGGGAGTACGCATAGGCACATCATGTGCTGGGCACCTCGACTGCGCAGCGGGACGCGCGCGGAGTGAGAAAGCATTTAGAAGAACAACTGTAATCCCCAAAGTGTATACACATTGGCGTGCACATGCCTCCAAGGGAGTACATGTATGCGCATCATGTGCTGGGCTCCTCACCTGCGCAGCGTGGATGCGCGCGCAGGCATGTGAATGAGGGCCATGATCCGTAAGCTATGGCATCACAGGGCGCGGCCTGTCTGCATGAATGCACGACAAAAGCAGGGTGTGTGCATGTACGTACTTCTAATGTACTTCGTGTCCATTCTCGCGGAGGGCGCGAGACAGCCGCCTCATCAATGTCACGCGTGCTTCAAAGTCTGCATGCACCTTGTGGCAACATGTCATAATTGACAATTGCTTGTTAACGACAGCATGTACTTTCAACGCAAGTACTTCAAAGTATCGTAAAGCGCATAGCCTATTCAAGTTCGTAGCACGCATGCACGGCGCCATGCGCGCGACTCACTCTATCGCGCAGCAAAAGCGTGTGCGCGGTGAACAGAAAGGCGAGCAAGCGCGCTATGCTATCTGCCCTGTGCCGTGACGCACACGACCTGTTTGTACATGTGTATGTACGTTTGTGCAAAGCCGATAGCTTCACATTCACAACGTTTCGTTGATATTTGCAGAAGCACAAAGATCATGGATGGCGGTCAGCTGCAAAGAGAATGCCTTCATCAATGCTGTACGTTTTGGCCTATGCGTGAACCAAGGAGCTGAATCATGCATTCTCTTGTAGACAGCAACCACTTCTCCATGCGTATGCACGCATGTACGTGTATACGCACGTGCACACAAGACGAGAAATTGGCGCACACGCATGCGATATCACTAAATGCGCCATGGTCACCTGCAAAGAGGATGTCGTCTTCGAGGCCATATGTCTTGGCCTCTGCGCCGACCGCGGAGCAGTAGCGGTCAAACCCCGTGGGGGTGCTCAGCAGATCGCCGTGAGGATCGTACACCTGCACCATCGACATGGAAACAGGGGGCAATGTGCCAGTGGTTCAGGGATTTTGCAGGTGTTGAGTGGACAAGTCATACCCTACCTACTGCATTTCAGTGCGGGAGCTCGTTGCTTTTGCAATATGGTGTCGAGGACCTGTGCCTCAGACATTTGCAGATTTTGATTGAGGTGTCACGTGCGTACTTCGCTGCATGGGTAGCAGCGTGAACGCTCGTAGCTTTTGCACTTTGGTGTTTGGGAGTGCCCAAGACTGCGGCGGTGTTCACCACGTTGCAATGAGCATTTATGCACGCATATTAACTTACACATGAAAGAAAGGTAAGCCTGGCTTGAAGCTTCCAGAATGCGTGAGCACGGTGTCACGCCTCTAAGCCTACTTGAAGTACATCTGATGGGAACGGTGGACGGGGGGGAGGGGGATTGTCAGGTGGGCTGGCTACCCTCACCCACTCCTTGAGAGGGGGCGAAACCCCCGAAGATCTGTTGCTGCGTGGTTTACGCCTGCCCGCACACAGCCGCCGTCCCTGCGCGCGTAATCGTCGACGCCGAGAAACGTCATGCAGCGGTGCGCAAATCCTGTACCTACATACCCCTCAGCATGAGCGAGGCGCGGCGCACGCACCGTGGCATGCGCCTGCCCGCCGCCGACGACGCGGCGCGTGTTGGCATCAAGATCGAGGTACGTCATGCGCAAAATCTGTACCTACATACCCCTCTAAAAGGCTAAGGGCGCACGCACCGTAGTGTACGCCTGCCCGCCGCCGAGGACGCGGCGCGTGTTGGCATCGAGGTCTAGGTAGTACATCACTCGCAAACCTGTACTGTACGTACTTTTTATGAATTCTCGCTCAGGGCGCGAAAAAGCCCAGATGAATGGTATCTCAGCTTGCTGTACGGAATCTACATATCGTGTGACAGTACTGACATACCCCCCTAAAAGGGGAAAGCGGCGCACGCACCGTGGTGTACGCCTGCCCCCCGCCGATGACGCGGCGCGTGTTGGCGTCGAGGTCGAGGTACGTCATGCGCGCGCCGGGCAGCACGAGGCCGCCGTTGACGACGTACGGCGGGCCCGCGTACGTGTTGCCGACCTCGTGGTTGTACACGACCTTGACGACGTCGCCGTAGCGCCACGCGCCGATGCCGTCCTGCAGTGCGCACGGGGCGCGCGCGGGGGGGGGGGGGGGGGGGGGGGGGGGGGGTAGAGTGAGGGCATGCAAGTGCCATCATGATTTTGACCTATCGTGGCGCATAGTCCACACAAAAACTGCAAACTTGAACGTTCGTGGGGTGCGTTCAATTCCTCACCGGAGTGATGGCGGGCACATAGGGGTTGCCATCAGGCAGAGCGTCGCCAACTGTGTAGATGCCCTTGGTGACCCATCCGTTCTGGCCAGTCATGAGGGGGTCTACGCCAGTGCTGGTGCCGTCCTGCTTGAGCAGGCGAGACATGGAGGAGGCCTCCGTCGTGGTCGTTGTTGCCAGCAGCAGGCAGGCGCTCAGCAGGCACATGACGTGGGAGACCATGATGGCGCTTCTGGGAGGCAAGCAAAGCCTGACAGCGAAGAAGCATCGTGGGCATTGGGCAGGGTAAGATTTCAGCCCCCCCCCCCCCCCCCCCCCTCACATCAGAAAGCTGCCATACACGCGGACGTCATGACATGCATGCAATAGCACACACCAGCATGGTATGTATAAGATCTCCATGCGGCGAGGAAGAAAGGCGCGCACCAGCCGCTGGCGGCATTGTCATTCGTGCCCATACGATGCTGAGTGCTCTGCCACATCCCAAGATCGTGCATGAAGCTAAGATATCGCTAAGATACACCGCGGTTCCTCCGAGAACAAGCTTGAACCTCTGGTGCCGCTGATCTGCACTCTAGGCATGCACGAGTGCAGCGCGCAAGGCATGCATGCAGCCAGGGATCTAAATGCCGACGGTGCGCGATGCAGCAAATGCACTGAGCGCTATACAGGAAGCCGAGAGCACGCGCCACCGCGTGCTGCTGCGTAGCGCAACGCGACAGCAGCCTCACCTTTGCAGTTCGCGGTGCTGGGATACGACCTGAGTCGCTCCAATTGGCTGGGTTGGCGGACCGCGCTGATGTTATTGATGTGATTGTGCGGTGCGCAAGAGTGGTTCAGATGGTGTTGCACCGACATTCATCTTTTTCCAACACATGCTCCTAGATTCCGACATCAAGAGATTCAGCCAAAGATTCTCGGCAGCGTCGTCCGTGGAGATGGATCCTGTCTGGCCGGTGGAAGTGCTGCAGTATGTCTACCAGTGCAATTGTCTACGTGGCAGGACGCCTTGACCTATTAATGCCTGAGCGACAGCTCACGCAAGGCGAAAACTTCAACGATCAGCGGCAGGATGGACTGTCACTCATGTATTGATTGCAATCAATTTCAGAAGTCACCTGCTCACAGAGGGAAAAACAGTATCAACTCCTCTTGGAGTTCATTCACAAACTTTATCCAACCATGACTCATGCACGCTTTGCCAGCAGACAAGAGATATTCAAAGCTCGACACCCAAAACGTTCACTCAGAAAGTGCATGGCCTGCATCTAGATGCAAGATGCTATGTTGTTCCAGATTCTTTCAGTTCATAGAGCATGGCCAGACTGAATCAGAACTGCCAGGCTTCGAAACAGAAGGCTATACCGTGAGCGTACTCATTTGAAGGCCTGCCCACAGTTTGCTATGTATGCTGAGGCCAGGTGTCATGACTCATCGGAGGTCATCATCTAGAACACTACCCGCCGCGGGGGGGGATGTGCCAAGGACCAGCGTCAGTGGCACGCAGGCGGCGCAGCGGCTCCAGCACCGGCTGCTAATGGTGCAGCCATGCTGAAGGCACACGGCGCAGCTGTACCTGCCGCTGGACCAGCGCCCGCGACAGCAGCGACATCGGCAACAGCGGCAGCACACAGCGCACCTACTCCTGGACCAGTGGCACCAGCTGTAGCTGCGCCAGCGACAGGGGCAGCAACAGCGGCAGCACAGGGCGTAGCTCTCCAGCAGTGCCAGCAGTTGCAGCCTGTGCAGAAATTGTCGCGGGTGGCAGATTGCACGCGCGCCTCTGTCAAGCACCAGCCGTTGAGGCATATGACGCTTAGTCTATTGTGCACAACTATTACAGCGCCAAGCAGAAACGCAGCGCGTGCTGCTGCAGCAGTACCTCAAGACAGGGTTAGCTGATGAGGACTGCACGCCATTCTTGATGTCTCTGGGAGATTGCAGGATGGACTCCAGTCGAACATATGGATATTCTGCTGCCCGCCGACGCCTTTCCGGTCACCGGCTACGACGACGTGACGCGTCAGCTACCGCTCAGGGTGGACGTCACCTGCTTTGAGGCACAGGCGCAGTCGCGGGCGGCGAAGACTGCAGCAGAGAGGTCTTGCACTGACACATTGTCAGTCTCGTCAACAAATTGAATGTCCCCAAGAAAGTGCCGCCTTCACGGTCACTGGCCTTGCAATTAACAAGGTGCTCTTGGCATGGTCTGCAGCATGTACTGTCCCGGGCATTTGGAGACTTGAATGGCAGCGGTGCGGCACTCGTTTGTGTGCGCCGCTGCGGGTCCGAAAACTGGCATGTAGTCGAGCTGTGGCAAACCACCTTCATGAACAACGCCTTATCTGTCGTGCGGACATACACACTACGGCGGCCGCCCTAGCTCTATTGCAGCATGCTTTGTGTGCTGCACTAGGCAGTCCCGGGGTGCTCACTATCGATACTTCTTGAATCACAGCACACAAGAAGCAAGAGCCCATTCACTCTGTACAGGGCGCTGAACCATGATTTAATGCCATGAACTTACCGGATTCAAAAAGTTGCATGGACTTTGCAGTGTGCGATACGTTGTGTATGCCTACAATTCCAACCTGCGCTGATACTGCACTGCACATGCACATACATTACTAGTGGTTGCAGACATGCACAAGCTTGCACTGGTGAACAGAAGGCATTGACAGGTTTTGCCGTGGCAGCTGTACACAACACAACCATTCAGAGCGCTTAACACTCACTGGTGCGCATAGAAGCCAGCAAAACACCAAGCAAAAGAGAGAGGAGAATGGACAACCAGTAGATGCTGTGTGTGTTGCCTCGTGTTGGCAAATGCTTCATGTATTATGCGGATCAATCATCTTCCAGAGCACTGCCGAATCACGGCCATTAACATGTAGTTGGGGACATTGCCGATTGCAAATGGCACCACGTGTCATACACCTCATACACGTCATGTAATGAGAGGGGGCGTGCGGGGGGGGGGAGGGGGGGGGATTCTTTGCGGTCAGATTGAGAAGGGGGGGGGGGGGGGGGACTTCTCTCACTTAGTAACCTGAGGCACACAGAAGAAGTGCATAGAAAGGAAGTGAGCATCACCAGTCAAAATTGCAACGCAATCATGTGAATTAAGGCAGCACTGTTGCAGCAAGCTTCTGCGATGAGTTTTGCAGCAAGCAGTCGTCATGAAAATGGACACTCTCGTCGCCGGCTCAGCGTAGGATTGAGATTGAAGCAAGGGCGGCAAGTTGGTAATTCCCAACAGCGGGGGGGAAGGGGTCGTCAATTTATCGCAGCGCACTGATGTGGCAGCTGAATGCGTGAGCCGCCGCATGCGCGCGTTGCAATCAAATCTAGTCAAGCGTGCTACTTCTTAAACATAATGCATCCATCACGATTAGTTTTGCAACTAAGCGTGCTGAGCGCTGATGCCCTGAGCATGTGTATGCCACGCTGACTTTACGCTTTTTGCCGACGGCAAATGTTGTGGTCTGGGTGAAGCCTGGCCGCAGAGCTCGTTGAGCGGTGTTATGTGCTGATGCCACGAGCGCGTGTCTGATACGCTGAGCACACTGTGTGCTGCTACTACTGTAGTAGTACTTCAAGTACAAGCTGATCGCAAAGAAGGCATTTTTTTCAAACATGGAAAGCTGACCGTTGAGCTCAGGTGGGCCAATATTGCTAGCACAAAAGGCAAGCTCACACAACACATGACCCAAAAGAGGGCATGCATACGATGTGTCAACTCTTGCAGCAGCCATACAAGCTTAAATACAGGGCAAGCTACCAGCAGCAGAGGGTATTTTATGGTGCACAAGTACACGCTCATTGAACTTACTATGCTCAGTCGTGAATGCCTCGCCGCTTCAGTATTGCTTGCTCATGAACAATTGGTGTCAACATTACCAGAAGATGCGGTTTTGAATCAGCCAATTTGACGTGCTGGCGAGGAAAACGGCTTGCCTCAACAATGTTACAGGGGTTTACCAAGAAATGCCAAGCACCACCCATTTCTTTTGCTTTTGGAAGTACGTGTTACCACAAACCTCATCTGATCGATGATGCCATTTTCACATCTGCATTCACTCTGACCTGAGTACACTGTTTACCTTCAGCTATTATACAATGCATAGCACTTGGTCAGTCTCGATCAAGGTGCGCTTTGGCGCGAACTCACCGCCGTAGCCGTACATGCCGCCGTAGCCACTGCCGTAGCCGCCGCCGTACCCGCCTGCGCGGCGCAGCGCAGACAATTGAGGTGAGTCATCTGGCACGCACCGGGTGGGTCACAGGCATGGTTGCGGAGAGTCGCCGCTGAAACGTGATCTTGTAGTGACTTGAGCTTTTCAGTTGTATGCACCGCGGGGGCAGAAGGGGCGTGCACTCTGAGAAAGCCGCGCAGCGCGATGTCAGCATTGTCTGCATATGTGGGTATGTACTGAATGAAGCGTGCCTGTGATGCACTGCGCTCAAATCAGCGGGTCACATACAGCAACTTGAACCACCTCTCATGGCATCATTTGTGCAGGTGCGTGTCACGGCAAGAGCCGGCGCTGCAGCGCAGCGCCATGCAACGCAAAACAGTTTAGCAAATGCACTAGCGTGCGGGCAGGCGTGCCGACCGTGTCACCAAGCAGCAGAACTGGCTCAGGTAACAAAGCGATCGGTTCATCAACGCACGACAAAACTTGTGCCCGCTAACAAGACAAATCTCGCAGTCGCTCACCGTAGCCGCCGCTGTAGCCGCCGCCATAGCCGCCGCCGTAGCCGCCTGCATGGCACGCAGCCATATACCACACAAGGAGTTAACACAGTGCTTAACACAGTGCTTCGCAAGACCAACAACACTCGCTGCGTATTAAGGCGAGGGTCGAGCGTAGCCCTAAGTAGCGCGGACACCAGCACACGACGGTTCTGATTGTTGTTTAGGTAGGGCCCGTCAATGACATAGGGGCAGAGAGGGGGCTAACCCTAACCCTACCCTGACCCTGAGTCAAGGACGCGCAGCATGAGCATCAGCACACTTCTGCAGGAGCGTCAATGCGCGACAAGTAACACAAAGACCAGGTGCAAATGTGACGAACACACGGCTCAAACGCTTGGAAAACCGTGGTGCTGCGGCAAAGCACTTCTGCAAGTCGTACACTCCTGGAGATGCAGCAAAAGCAACCCGAGAGACAGTGTGCATGTCGCTCACTTGTGGCACCCGCAGTGGCGCGCGCGCAGACGAGATGCGGCAAGATGCGTCTAAGCAGTCTTAGCGCCGCTTACCGTAGGCGCCGTGGTGGCCGTAGTTGTAGCTGTTGTGGCTGCCGTAGCCGCTGTAGCCTGTCGGGGATGAGACACGCACGCAGCTTTGCGGTTAAAGCTAGAGTTACGGCGAGTTTATCGCTACTCAAAGGGCAGAACATGCGCCTCACTGCTGCACAACAGATCTGCAAATTTGCTACACTGTTTCCATTGACACGCGACAATGCGCAAGGGCACCAGGTTCGCTCGAATTACTAGATGGTTCCCCCTTGCCCCGGGGGCGCGCGCCGGGTGCGGCAAGAGTGGCGATGCAAGGGCGAGTAAGATGACAGGGGGCAGTAACTGCCCTGGCACAGAATTCACACACAACGTGGACATGGCTGAAGGGTAGTGGCGTAACGGTACTTCACACCACACAGAGCATGCTACACCATGCGAGCATACATTGTGCAGCGCAGCACAGGCGGCATGCCCCTACTGGGCAAGTGGTCCGTGCGATATGCGGAGGCACAAAGAATTCTGGCAGTAATTGACCAGGGAGACGACCCAGTATGGCAGGTTTTTACCCATGTAAAGTCCTTGCCTGCATATGTGATTTCACTTACCCGAGTACTGGCTGTCGTAGGCTATCGTGCCGCCATGCGAGTTGGTGGCCTCGCTGCTGCTGCTAGTCGTAGTGGGGGTGCTGCTAGTTGTGACAGTAGTGTGCGAGTTGGTGGTCCCGCTGCTGCTGCTGGTTGTAGCGGGCGTGCTGCTGCTGCTGGTCGTCACAGGCGTGTGTGAGTTGGTCGCACTGCTGCTGCTGCTGGTCGTGGCGGGGGTGCTGCTGCTGCTGCTGGTCGTCACCGGGGTGTGCGAGTTGGTTGCAGTGCTACTGCTGCTGCTTGTCGTGACAGGCGTGTGCGAGTTGGTCGCGGTGCTGCTGCTGCTCGTCGTGACAGGCGTGTGCGAGTTGGTCGCGGTGCTGCTGCTGCTGGTCGTCACTGGGGTGTGCGAATTGGTCGCGGTGCTGCTGCTGCTGGTCGTCACCGGGGTGTGCGGGTTGGTCGCTGTGCTGCTGCTGATCGTCGTGACAGGCGTGTGCGAGTTGGTCGCTGTGCTCTCAGCACGGCGCTCCTGCTTGCCCCGCAAGTTGTCAGCCGCTGCGCAACATGCGAACACAGCGCATAGCAGAAGCGTGTACGCGCGCATCCTCGGCTCACGGCTTCAGACAGTGAGCTTACAGTGAGTGACCCAGGCATCAGCATAGGCAGGGTGCTCAGACAAGGGCACGTAGCCGGCTGCGACGCCAGTCAGACGGTGAACAGTGAACAGTGGTTCGTGGCCACAATCGATGGAGAGTCACAATTCAAAACAGTTGAACCGAATCTGGCGACGCAGCGACGCAGCAGCGGCGAACCCTGCTCCTACGACCGTAGCTTGCTTAAGCTTCCCAGAGTGTTTCATGTCGCCGGAAAATACATAGAAGTATGTGACACAAATCAGCGCGCACATTGCTGAAGTCATTCCCGTGAAGCATTTACGTTTTCGAAGAACTTGCACTTTGTGAACGAACCAACCTCACCAAAAATACACTTTGATGCCTCACTACCCACTGCTTGAGGGCTTTTCAGTGTGGAGCAATACTCATCATCGAAGACTGCCTCGGAAGTGAAACACACTTTGATGCCTCACTACCCACTGCTTGAGGGCTTTTGGTGTACAGCGATATTCATCATGGAACCGCCTCATAAGTGCACCATGGAACCGCCTCATAAGTGCACCTAAAACGCCTTTTGCATTTTTATGTAGGTATATATACCTCCCCTATATACGGGGCACTGTAGTAGCAACTGCATCGCACTGCTGGCAGCAACTGCATCGCACTGCTGGCAGCAACTGCATCGCACTGCTGGCAGCAACTGCATCGTTATCACAACATGGCAGCGACGAGCCGTTTCGTAGCCGAACACCAACAAAAAAAACGACATGTGAGAGCAACACCACCGCTTGGCGCACGCGTGCCATGGTGCCACACGGCTGGTGCAACCTGCGGACGACCGTGACTGTGCGCCGCAGCGATACGTGACCGCGACCTGCAACGTCGGTCGCCGGACAGCGTGGACGATGGCGGCGCCTCACGGCGCGTTGAGCGCTGTGACACACACCCCAACGCTCAGCATGACGTGCAAACGTCTGCGCTGCGCGCGCGCTGCCAGCGTTGTGGTCTGCGTTGTGCAACGGTTCCGAAAACGAGGATAGCACACAACGACACCACGTGCTGCTGTGTACTTTTGTGACGCAGCACGCCTTCGCTCGACGACCGCCGTCAACGTACGATGCCATCAAGTTGCGCACGAGCGCAGGCACTTGCTGCCTTTGGCTGCCGCAGCCGCGTGAACCGCTGCGGAGCAGTGGCACACGCTCTGCCAGCGCATCAGCTCACGTGGGTGCTAGATGACTCTGCAAACCTGCGGCAGGTTGCCCTGCCACAATTTGAATGCGGTGACGCTCCCCAAGTGGTTCGCGCCATCGGCGGCGCCTTGCTGCATCGGCAGATTGCCTGTGTTAATGTGCATGAGGCCCGCTTGTGGGTCAGGTGACGCCGTAGGCCTACCGTGAAATGCCAACCGCACACACAACGTGATGAAATCCAGACGGCGCATGTCGAACCAGGCACTCGTTGCAATGGGTTGCTCTGCGCACACAAGTTGCGGAAAGTCACTAGGCGCCTGCTGCTGTAACTATAGCCCCGCACATGCGGCACGTGATGCTTTTACCACAAGTGGCACTCGTCAGCGAGCCCTGAAGTGGCAGAAACTCAAGTTGACATTACATGCCAAGGGCCACTGCGCAGTACTACCGCAGTCATACCACTGCAGCGTCCCTGAACAGCGTTTCCTCAGCAACGGCCATCTGCTCTGCCAACACGCGCAACACCAGACGACAGTTTAACGGCAAGCAGGGGCAGTAGCGGCTCAAACTTCCGGGCGCGTGGGTGGTGTGTAAACACACCGGTGTTGGTCAGAGGCAGCTGCTGGTGCCAGCGACGGCACCCGCAGCAGCACGCGGTCGCAGAACCACTTCAGGCCTTGGCAGGGGCGGCCTTCTTGGGGGTTGCTTTCTTGGCCGCTGGCTTCTTGACAGCCTGCAGCGTGGAAGTCACCGGAGTGAACAATTGGAAAATGAGTGCACTTGCAAGTGATGGCGAGTATGTTCGTTTCTAAAGTGAATGTACGGCACGCGGACAGTCGTGACCTGCATCCGCACACACACGATAAGATGAAACAGTGCCAGCGGAGCCAGCGCTCTTGGGTACCAGCGCAGCATGAAGTCTACGCCAATACCATGCCTTGTTTGGTGGTGTTGCCGGAGCTGCAGGAGCATAACAATGACCATACATCGAGGGCAACGCGAGCTGACCTCCTACGCACTGCGAGCAAGCAAGCATATGTGGCGGTGATGTTGTCTATACATACCCGCCAGGAATACCTCCAGCCAGGCAACGTGCATTGAGTATGCCGAGTGCAGAAATCAGCGGCGCACGCTGCGATACTAGTATCCCAAAATGGGAAACTCTGAGTAAAACTGACGGTCAGGTCTGCACGCGGCGGCATCACAAGCTGGGGGCTTTGCACACTTCGAGCCTCTCAGATATCTGGCAGCGCACTGACAAGCACAACTGCACAGCCGCATTGTTCTGGTTGGCAACACCTGTCGTACCTTCTTGGCAACGGGCTTCTTGGCTGCGGGCTTCTTGGCAGCGGCCTTCGTAGGGGTCGCCTTCTTGGCCTTGGGGGCGGCGGCCTTCTTAACAGGGGTGGCCTGAAAATATGAGTCATAACCGACATTCGGTGGTCAGCTCAGGTGAGTGGTAGCGCGCGTGTGTGTAATCAATGACGCGCAGCACCGGAGGGCAGGCGGCGCGCGCGGTCGCTGGCGGTGTTCACAATGTGCGCAGTTCTTGATGAGAGCGCCGCGGATGCACGCAGGACTGACGACGACGATGGTGCTGACCGCAACATCAAGAGTAGTTCCCCCACCTTTTTAACCTTCAACAAATGCAGAAGGCAGCACGTGCGTGCGCTGACATTCAACATCAGAGACCCAACTTAAGCCGCGGGTCAACAGCGCGCATGCCTGCAAGCAGTCCCTGATGCCTTGCACCACGCCAATGTCTGCCACTTCTGCACCGGAATCCAAGGTAACAAGCTTGACTTCAAGCAGCGCGTGCTTCGGTACCTTCTTAGCGGCAGGCTTCTTGGTGGCAGGCTTTTTGGCAGGCGTCGCCTTCTTGGCAGCGGGCTTTTTGGCCTTGGCCGCAGGCTTCTTGGCGGCTGCCTTCTTGGGAGTTGTCGCCTGATCATTTTAAACAAATACGAATGATCAACGGTGATGCATGAACAGGTGCAATCAGCGGCGCCGCCTGACCATTGTCAGAAGGTACGAACGATCGAAAAAGATGAGTGAACAGGTGCTATCAGAGGAGTGCCAGCACGTGCACAGCATCACCGATTGTAAGTACCCTAGACAGCCGCAGCGGAGCCATGTGAGGATTGCGCATCAGTGACAGTTAGCGACTACTCACTCAAAAGCATCAGCAAGATGCTTTCGTCAGGACGTGCTTAGAATTTGCCATAGGTGTCAGTGCCGCTGTTAAGACCACTTTGCGTGTCATCCCAAAAGAAAACAAGCATGGCCTTCACCGAGTTTGGCGTGACAGCGACGCCCGCAACAGCAGGTTGAAACGTCGCGCGCTCAAAATGCGTCGAGGTACAGGGGGCACCAGTAGACTGCTGGAACACCATAGCGTGTGGCAGGTACTTCAAGCTCAGAAAAAACAGGGTGCAGCAGTCAGCACCACGCGTTCTGGAGTTGACTGAACTACAACCGACAGCTGGTTTCGCCCGACGCTTCCAGCAGCCGACATACGCACAATTTTTTTTTCCTGACCACGCGAGCGTTCTCATAGCTCTGCACAGGGCTATGATTAGTCAGTGTACGGCCCGGAGTTGTGCGCACCAGCTTCCGCAGGCTCTACCGGTTTGATGGTCGTATACGGTGCGGCTGCATTTCTTCACGTGCAGTGCGCACGCTGTGCGCGGCAGCAGCAGCTCACCTTCTTTTCAGCCTTTGGCTTGGGTGCAGCCTTGGGCTTGGGTTCAGCCTTTGGCTTGGGCGCAGCCTTTGGCTTCTTCTTCTCGCCCTCGGCCAGCTTGTAGGAGGCCTTCACCTTGACCAGCTTGCCGGACTCCACGCCCTTCTGGAGGGCGGCGCGGAGGGAGTGCTGGGCGAAGCTGATGTCCGTGTTGTTCGCCTCAATGTACCTGGTGATCGGCGAGAGAAGCAGGCAATTAGATGCGAGCAAAACGAAAATATTCATTGTTGACGTACTGACAGGGCAACTCTTGTGCCTTGCCGTGGCATTTGAAATTCAGGGTGCTTGATTGATCACAAGACTTGACTGGCGCCTTCACTCACTTCTTGAGAGCTGCGGGCGAGGACCCATTGCGCTCCTTGAGAGCCATGATGGCATCCTTGATCATCTCGTAGTAGGTCGGCATGGTGCTGAAGGATGGTGGAACTCTGCCAGGGCACAAAAAGGCAGTTGGTGTCTCAAGAAGTGATTTGTTTGACGGTCGCGCGCTCCTCGGCGGCAGCAGAGCGAGCGCTTAACACCTTTAAAGCAGAGAGCAGGCACCGCAAGCACCGCATGCTCATCGTCCTCACCTGTTGGCGATCCTGTTGTTGGCGATTTTTGTTCGATTTTGCCATTTCTACTATGTAGTAGGGTTAGGGCTAGACTAGGAGGTGCTGATTAGTTGGCCTGAAGAATATGGAGCAGACAAGAAAAAAAACTTGCGTCCTGTCACCAGGGCGGCCAGCCAGAGAAAAGCGCGGAAAAGGGAGCCAGGCAACACCCTGACCGTCGGTACTGTTTTAGGTTTGTTTTATCACAACATGGTTGAACATAGCACACGCGTTGAACTCTTTCGTAGGCTCTGATGCTCGGCGACCAAGCGCCATGTGAGAATGATAACAGCAGTTCTATGTTCGGATCTCACTGGTTGAACACACGTCCAAGCTTGCCAAGTGCACGATTTAAAATCATTTTCTTCTACTCGAGCTCGAGGGATGTACGCTTATTGGCAACATGAAGCTGAAAGAGGCGCTGAGATCTCATTGGCCGATGATCACGTATTGCATATACGTATCACATTTGCAAGGGCAGCAATCAAAATACCATGCACAACAAAGCCACACGTGTACTGCCACTGCTTCAGCACCTGTGCACATGAATCTGCGGTGGCGACGCAGCTGGCCAACATGCGTCGTGTCACATGACATTCAATGAAGTTCATTACAGGTGCCCACAGCGCAGATGTGGCTTAGGGTTAGGCTTAGGGTCGGGCGCATCACCACTGAGCAGGTCACAACCCACTGGTGAAGATGCAAGCACACAACACGACAAGACGCATTCGTGCATCAAATTTATTCATTCATGACGCAAGGAAGGGCTCAATGGCCAGCTGGCATCTGTACTCACACGTTGTGAAATGAGAATCTGATGAATGCAAGCGCAAGTCGTTGCGATCGATTGCAATTGAGTGCGCGCCTTGATCTGACGCCGCCTTCAGGGTTTGGTCACAAACAATTCTGAATGCACATCAAACAACACCAGCAACACCGTGACCCTGAGTGAGTGCGGGTCCCACTGAGAGACGGGGGCTCGAGGGCACTGCGATAGGCTGCACCATTTTGTGGGCACTGCTACATGTGCGCATGTGAATTTGACAGGGAAGCAACGCACACGGGCCGCAGCTGACGCAAAACCGCGTATGCAACCATGCATGCAGTCCCCCCTTCTGTCCCCGCCTCTCTCAGCTCACCCCCAGTGCTCTCAGATCCGCTTGTGCAGCGTCGATTTGCCGGTTCAGTGCCTGTATGTCTGCTCCCAGCGCTGCGCTTCTTTGCTTTATTTCAAGTGCCAGCGGGTCTGCATCTGCAGATGGCGGCGGTCCATCGCGGCTGCTGTGAGTCAGGAGCTCCAGCATCGCAGCGGGTACATCTTTTGGCGTTTCCTTTACCAGGCACCTGCGGTGCGGAGCACACGAGTAGTGAAGTGCACCAGAATTGAGAGTTCCTGGATCAGCGTATACAATCAACACTGTATTGTCGCAGTTTTGAGTGAGAAGTGCAGGGACACACAGTGCAAAGTTTGATGCGGCTTGAATGAGAAACAGCAGGCGCTCTCAGCACCAGTGATGTTGTCGGTGTTGTCGGCGATGTGAGCAAGTTCGATGTGTGCAATTGCTTTGCAATTCAAACCGTCGTTACCAGTAGTCGATTATCGTGTGCGCAGGTGTTGTCGATGCAACACATATCGAAGAAGTGTAGCACAGAGGATGAACATCCGTCGTATGACAACACCTGGGGCGTGCTTTTTCTTACGCCGCCAAGGTTTGTCTCACGCAAATACATCTCACGTCATGACCGCCTTGAGAAGCGAACCGAATCCCACATCCTTCGCTGCTGTTGCTGCCGCTGCAGCTGCAGCTGACGCCGCCGCCGCTGCCGCTGTGGACCCTCGTAGACTGTGCCCCCCGCAATGGTTCTTGGATGCAGCGGCTTCAAAAGCACGTTCCTGTTGCTCTACACATACTGCCAGCAGCCGCTCTATGGCCTCCTCGCCCTCAAGCCATGACCTGTCCATTGGCATCTCTCGCTCACTTTACACAGGGCTTGCTTCAAACGGTTACTTTGGAACGGCAGAGTTGAACTTTTGGCCTCTTACTAATCAAGTGCGTTCAGCGTTTCTCTGTGCTGTTGACCATCAGACCATTGTGCACCTCCATACACCGTCGAGGTGCGCACATTGGCAGCGCTATCAGAGAGGCGGTAGGCTGTGAGCGCGGAAGGATTAAACCGAGCCCTGTCACAAAAAATGGCGCCATCATCAGCAGCGAAGATCGTGGTGTGCGGGCCCTCCAGGGGAGGGAAGACGAGCTTGGCCAACTTTCTGGCAGGGTTGAGCGAGTCTGTGGGCCACCCATCACTCAAATACGAACCAACAGCAGGAGTCAGGTGAGACAAACTTGCGAGGCTGCATTCACTGCCGATGCCTGATACAGCTACTAGTGTCACTACTACTACCTGCTGGAGCTTCGTCCACGCCGTTACAATGAGTGCCTTGTTGCTTTTGGGAGGTTGTCAGCACCAGCAACATGTTCAAACGCAAATCTTTATCGATGCTTGTTGCTGCTGCGCACGTTTTGAGTCAACATCGATGTGCACAAAATAGCGCTGAGCTGTACAATCACTGCACCGCTCACCCCCGTTCAGTCGCTTCGGACTCCGCTGCCATACAGTCGCTAGGAGGGTGGCATCGCTTGAACAAGCGTGCCGAAAATCATGCTGCCGCAGCCATGGTTTCCTGGCGCCCGTGACGCAGAACGTCAGTCCCTACCCATCATCAGTGCTCTGCTGCGCAGCAGTTCTTACGGCGAGTTGAGCAATGCAGTTCAGTGGGCTTTTCATCTGAAATCATCAAGTCAGCCCTCAATGCTCAACACGAGCCGCGCGCGGTGCACGCCCGCGCACCGCAGGATCCTGGAGTGCGAGCGGCAGCCGGGGATAGCGGGGGGCAAGGTGATGGTGGAGCTGTGGGACGTCTCCGGCAACATGTCGTGAGTCGGCACGCGTTGCGCCAGGCTCACAGTGTGTCGCGAAGGGTGTGCTAATGATTATCGTGCTCAGGAATCATTGTGGGTGGTGTGACGTGAGAATGCCCTCTCGGGGGGTCAACCTCCACGTGTCTTGCCGCGTGGCCGTTAACGGGGGCGCACACGGCTGCGCTGTTGGCGAGCAAGCATCCACGACAACGGTCCCTGCGGCCAACCCTCCTGAACACTTTTGTACACCGCAGCAGTCTAAACAGCCACAAGGGGGTACCTGCAGGAGGGCTCTCTAGGATCTGAGACCTCATGCCACCCTCTCCGGGCCCTCTCGGCGGATGATCATCATCATCATAGATGTGTGTGTATGGACCCGCAGCTGCTGCTCTCCTCCGGCTCGCTGTCTGGTCGCCGCCGTGCGCCCGCGTGCGCCGTGCGTTGGGACTGTCCGCCGCTCCACCTTGCGCAAATGCGGGAATACTATCAGTTTGCACTCAGTCACCACTATGGCGCTGCGCTTCAGCTGCAGAGCATCAGGGGCAAGCGCCGCACGGCGCAGTAGCCCAATCCCCCCAGACTGCGATGCTGCGTGCAGGGGCCTGTAGAGTTTCTGGCGAAAGACCTGTGAGATTCGTTTGCTGGCCCTCACGTACATGGCAGTGAGAGCGAATCCGTGGCTCTGCTACAGCACAGCCGACCATCACCATCATCTTGATGAAGCTGACTCCATGCCATCAGTATGAGATAGCTCCTCTCTGGCTGCGAAGCAGGGCTCTGACTCAGATTTCGATGCACCATGTCGCCATTAGCGGGTTGCAAATGCGGCAGCTTCTCGGATATGAGGTGGATCAGTTGTACGCCGGTGCGCTCCTAGGGGCCATGCCCACGTTGTGGGCGCATTGGCGCATTACAGCGTGATTGTTCACTCCAAGCTGCAGCGCACACACCAACACTGTCTCACGCGTCAGGGATGCACCCGAAATGTGCAGCAGAGACTCCCGCACCGTACGTAGGGAGCCTGACGCCCTTGCCGCCAAACCCTAACCCTTACCCTAACCCTAACCCTAAGATCACCCTAACTCCAATGCTAACCCTGACCCTAACCCTAACATAACCCTAGCCCTCTGCCCTCCAACTCTGGCGCGGCTCAGACAGGCCCTCCTGCCGCTAGAGCAACGCATGCTGCCACAGCGCTGAGCGTTGTGATGGCTAATGGAGTTATCTCTAACCCTAACCCTAACCCCTGACCCTAACCCTAAGCGCTTGCCTGCGCCACTTTGAAGCAGCCCACACTGAGTGCAGTAAATTTGCTCACTGTGCACTCAAGTGACGTACATGCTTGCATGCACAGGTGGTGTGCAGAGTAAGTGTCTACTTCACATAGACGAGTGTCAAGAGGCCACGCAGCGCGCCTCCTCACGCTGGCGCACCGCTGCTGCTGCGCGTGCCCCCGTTGCACCCCGCGCGTGGCGCACTTCTAGTAAGTTAGTAAGCAAGGTGCGCCTCTGAAACACCAGAAGGCATGCGCGCTACGCTGTTCAGACTCTCATGACCAGGCGACCAGTCGCCTCACGCACGCCCCCGCAGTCGTGTGTGTCCACACTCAGTTGAGCGCTGCCGTGTTTGCGTTACATCGCTCCGCAGCTACGAGACGTGCTGGCCGGCCATCCGCGCCGATCAGCTTTCACCGACTACGCAGTCGCCTCGCATGCCCCCCCCCCCCCTTGCGCACAATTAGACTCACTTGAGCGCTGCCATGTGCGCGCTGCATCGCTCCGCAGCTACGAGACGTGCTGGCCGGCCATCATCAAGGACGCCGACGGCGTCGTGCTCGTCTTCAACCCGGAGATACCCACGCACGAGCCGGAGATCGCGACGTGGTGAGTGCAGGGGGTTTCACTAGGTGGCTGGCGCGAGTACAGGGGGGGGGTACAGGTGAACTGTGAGCGGTACAGCAGCGGAGTGCGCGTACACGCAAAGGCAGCGCTTTGCTGGCATGTATGGGCTGTCTGGAGCATCACGTGGAAGCGGTCTTGGGTTACATTAACATGTGATGAGACTTGATGAGTGCGGGGGGTCTACTAGCAGGTGGACGGTGTGGCGCGAGTACAGGGGGGCGGTACAGGTGAACTGTGAGCGGTACAGCGGCAGAGTGCGCGTACCCGCAGAAGTCGCGGTTCACTGGTACGGGCTTTCTGGAGCATCGTATGGAAGCAGTCTTGAGTCGCGTGACTATGTGCTGAGCCAAGCGGGAGGCGCAGCTCAGCACATATTCGTGTGTGTGCATCCGTGACGGCGTGAGCTCTCTCGTCGAGTGTACAGTAGTCAGTGTGCAAGAAGCAGGGTTGGGGCTGGGGATGGGGGCATGCGCTCTGCATGTGCACCAATGCCGGAGATTTTTTTTGTCTGGTTCAGCTACGTGCCTCGTGTTGTGTTGGCCTGTGCCAGACATCAAGTGATGCCCTACGCTGCTGCTTCCCCAAGTCTCTCTGGAAAAACATCACATTCTGTTCCATACGCGTGTTCAGTGCGCCGTTGACGAGTCTGCGCCGCGCCCCTGTGAGCACCTGCCGCATGCCCGCGCAGCGCACTTCAACTGCGTGCTGTCTTCTCCGGCCTGAGCCATGCCCAATGTGCCGTAGTACAGTGTACGGTAGTGCATCTACACGTAGTGCAGTGCGCGTCTTTGATGTGCAATTCGCTCCAGTATCCTGCTCGCATCACCGGCGCGTGTGCTGAAGAAACGCGCAATACCGCCTCGTGACGGCAAGCTGTGCATCAAACGGCAACATGCGGTATCAGGCGCATACAACGACAAGCCAGGGAATGCTGCGCATGACGCTGCACTTCTGGCCCGCAGTAAACGGCCTGTTTGGGCTTCGGCTCGAAGCGAACCCATAGAACGAGTACATCTGACGCGCCATGAGACACTTGTCTGCGTTGCCTCCCCCCCTCGCAGGCAGTGACCAGGCGGAGGTCAAACTTGAAAGAAATCCCATCAAATGAGCGCGTCTGACAGCGTCGCATGACATGCTCGCCTGTTGTGCATTGCGCCTCCGCTGGCGCGACCATTTTGTGCTCTCGGGCGCAAACGTCCACGTGCCTAGTGAGTGCCGCCTTCTAGGTTGACTCACGACATGCTTGCACACAGAAATCTTCTTGACTACTGTGGACATGGTGGCACTGTTTGACTCGTGGCCAACTGCGGCAGCAGCGGCGACCACGGTCACTGGCGGAAAGCAGCCATTTTGACGGCTAAACACACCTTGTCACCCAGAGCTCTACGATCTTTTAATGATTCGTTTCCATGCCCCCCCCCCGCAGGTACGACCAGTTTGCGCTGGGGCCCAAGGTGCCCATCGAGTGCTGCCTGGTGGTTGCGCATCGCGCGGACCCCAAGCCTGTGCCGCGGCCGCGCGTGCCGCCCAAGCTCGCCAACGTCGCCGCCGTCTCCACCAGCTTTGCGAGCGCGCAGGCGGCGGCGGCGGCGTTCGACGACCTGCTGCGCGCGGTGCAGTCATCCAAGAGCGCGAGAAAATAATATAAAGAGTATGTATGCAAATCAATGCTCTGAGCGCCTTTGTGTGCATACGGTGACGGTGCGTCTTCGTCGTGGTGTGTCGATGCTCAGTTGGTGTGCAGCGCACGGGTGCTCACTGTGTGACTTTTGCGCTCAATGCTGAACAGTGGTACTGCGGCCGCTGCTGCTCGTGATGCAGGCTACTGCAATACACGCAGAGCAGCCGACGAAAAGCGCCAGATAATGACAGTGATGACAAGCCTTGATCAACTCCCACTACATGCAGTGCCTTCTCATGATGTCAGTGCTCAGCAGCTGCGCAGCGAGCATGGGCAGCTCGCCCTGTTCCGAGCAATGCTGTGATAGCGACCGCTGCACGTGGATTACGCTGCTGCACTGCAGTGTTGCGGTGCCGGCTTTTTTGGAGGCGATGCGCAGCGATGCAGGTCATGTACGGCACTCAGCCCTAGCCTGAGTGATGTCATTGAACCCGCATCGGCGCGTTGAGACGAGCACAGTGGCGCACCTGTATTGCATTGCTGGCAACATTGCGCAATGCTGCCTCGAGCGCTTGTAGCGGCCGCACACGCACGATTTGCGGTCCTCAGAATGTGCACGCTTAAGTCACTGGGTGCTGAGGCTGCGCTTCCGTGCAGTGACGGCACATCCTGGTTGCACTGCGTAGAGCACGGCGACAGTATATGGGCGAACAGGTGCATATCACGACTCATCTACTTCTAGAAAAGCTGCAGCAATGCGCGGCAGGCCCTCCTGTTGTGGGCAGATACACACGTGCAGAGCGACATGACCTGCTGTGGTGGCAGCAAGGGGGTAGTGGACCCCCTTGTTGGCAGCGATCGGCGGTGCACTCAGCGAGATCCACCACGTTGGTAGCGCCTTCAACTTCTAGTGCTGCGCTGCGGCAGTGCTCGTATTTGTTTTGCAGCACCGTGATCGCCCTTGAGCGGCCGCGGACACTCCTGCTGCAAGAAGGTGCCACATGCCAACGCTATCGACATCAAGTCACCGGTTCAAGAGCCACAATGCTGGGCAATGACGCATTTAAAAGCATCAATTGCTGGCACCACATGAGTCAGTGGCACTCTGATGGGTCACTCTAAGGCCTGCAATGCAAGCCTGTCACAGCCAGGTGTCACCACAACACTGCACATAGACCCGGCAGTGAAAACTGCAAACAGCGCTGGATGATCTATTCAATCATATTAAAAGTGATTATAGCTGTTGATCAGCGCAGTTGACAATCGGATTCGCTAAACAACACGGCACTACAGCTCTGTGCAACCAACGAATAATGCATATGAGAGTGACTGTCATGGCAGCTTTGCAAGGGCCGCTATGATCGCATCAGGCACCAGCGCTGAGGTGCTGCAAGCGCAAAGTCCCACCAGCGCTCAAGATCAATTACTGGACAGCGTGCACAACACACACGCGCCATCTTGCCAAGAAAACGGCAGCTCAAGTATGGGCGGTCGCATGACAGCAACGGGAGTGCAGGCACACACTGATAAGTGCACAAAGTAGGCGATCGTTGGAGCAGCACTGATGGCGTGAAAAGGCTGAGCACAGCAGCAAGTATGTGAGGCAGTGCTGAATAGCAGTAGCAGTGCTCAGATGTGTACACATTCCTGTCCTTGCACCAGCAGGCATGCGATGCAGACACTATCAGCAATCACCCAAGTCAACACCTCTGTCAGCTGTGTGAAAGGTAGCCCAAGTGTATTTATGGGCGCTACAGTATGTACGTATGTGGATTCCTATGTACATCCCCACATCCCACGCCATGCACACTACAATCCAGACAATGAAATAGAACTCTTATGCTTGTCACTTGGCGCCATTGTTCCAGGCAAGCAGGGCGCTCTGCTGTGGGTGACAGTAGCTAGCGCCAAGGTGGAAGTCCACCTTCAAGTTGAGCCACCAAAGCTGCCAGGTGCAGTGGGCAGGTCGTCAAGCCCCGCTAGCCTGGAGATGCGTTTTGAACACGAGGGCACATGCCAGAGGTCAAGGCGGAAAGATGACGATGATGCTCAACCATCAGTGCACATGTCAGACATCAGGGCACACAGCAGGCGTCAACGTCAGTAGTTCAACGGCAACGGCACGTTGAAGCAGTGAGCAAAGCACGGCTCAAGTCAATTGAGTGATTGGCGGCTGGAAAGTGCAAAACCAGTTGGTATCAGTACCGCGCCCGAAATGAGGGTGCATAGGGTGAGGCACTGCGTGTCAAAACGTCAACGTATGCATCTGTGCTAGCCTTGAGGAGCCCCTGAGTGATGTGGTCAGGGGACCAAGCCCTAGATGTGCACTACACAGTTCAAGACCTAAGCGGAGAGTCACCGCCACAGCCCCAAGTTCAAGTATTTCAGAGTACATCTTTCAGGTCGCCCACAGCAAGCACAGTTGTGGTGGCCCCACCACCACCAGCCAACAAGTGTCGGCCTCGCTGCTGCTTCGTTGTCCTCCTGCAGCCGCCAGCGACATCATGAGCACAAGCAGGCGTGGGCAATGACAGATGTGAGTGATTTTTGTGTTGCATTGCTGCTATGAATGATGGCCAAGCATGCACCAGCAGTGGCGGCGTACTATGTGGCAATGATAGATGTAACATGAGCTCGACGCACACGTCTAGCCATTTTGGTGACGGACGAACGGGCTGAAGATCATTCCTGGATTCGATATGCTCGAGCATTTGAACGCATGAGGTCATGAAATTCCTGGTCCATCTTGGTTGAGCACTGTTGCCCAAGGCCCCCACACCACGGCAAGGTGCAGACCATCGCAGGGGAACTACACTAACTACAGGCTAGTAGCTCTGCATTAATTGAACTGCATCAAGACTACGATCAAGTCATAGGGTCACGGATCTGATTGTGAACGACGCACTACATCTGACTTGCTTGATTTTGTGTACTTCAATAAACATAGTAATTTCACTTCGATGGATAGTAAATAGGTTCATTTTTGCTTAGTACTTTTATCCATGAACTTTTGTTTGAGGGGCGCAAAACGTGTACTTCTATCATGTAGAGCATGTGCAGTATGGATACCGTATCATTAGCGACTGCCAGCGGCTCCTCTATGTAGTGCTTACGAAGTCCCACTTCATATGTGCAGTAGATTCATGAACAGCAGATTAGGTACCTTGAATGGGGGCATTCGGACGCAGGGGACGGCACTGGGAAGATAGGGGGCGGCGAGTCCCCCTGTCCCCCAGAGAAGGACACGCACGCTTACGTGCCCTCCTGCGATCCAGGTCTGCTTTCTGGTCGCCAGCCACCGCCAGTGCCCGAGCATCGACTGTAGACAGATCACGGTCTGGCAGCACAGGCAACGCTACGCAGCAGCGCTCAGACTGAGGTTTTTTCTTGCCCGGACTCAGAGGCCCACCAGCCTACCGCATCAGCCTGCGGCGCCGCCAGATTGCCAAGGCCAGACAACAGGAGTTGAGTGGCCGCTGCGTCCGAATGCCCGCGCGCGCGCCCCCGGAGCGTCTCCACCAGCACCTGTTAACTTCAACAAGTCCAGGGCATGATACAGGCCACAACACACAGGTTGGCCGCTCCTGCCTACTGCACTAAGTTCGCTCATACCAGTCACAAGAGAGGGTCAATCTGGTGTGCATCACGGTCGCAGCGCGCAGTGACACAGCTGCTGGAAGTTTGTGGGGCGACGCAGCTGTAAGCCACCGCTGCAGCAGCAGCAGCCAAGAGCAGCTGGGGCACCAGTAATATACATAGCTGGCACTGGCACGCTGCTATGACACCTCTCATTGTGGAGTGCATATGAGGGGCATGCTGGCACATGTGCTCTACCTTGAGAGTGGTCACAACAGCACGCCAGCGGTGCAGCTAGCTACACTGAGACCGAGCAGTGCCTCTACTGCTGGTGCTGCGGCTGCAGTAGCCTATAGCGGGCCGCCACACGCTTTCCAACTCTTATGTACTCGTACCCTCGGCAATGCTGCACGGTGAGACAGACGGTGTGCTTGCGAGATGACATGAGCTTACCGGGTGCGCCGGGTAGCAAGTGCCGTGTGTGTGAAGTCCGTACCGAGCCTACTTTCTGAAAGTGGCAGACGCTGGCAGAGCCATTCCCGGTCCAGTCTCAGGCCAAAGCCGCTGCTGTTGCAGATGCCATCGGGACCTCTGAGAGCTTGTAACTCCGCCGACGCAGGGTCAGAGCCCCGCTGACACCGAGCCCCGGACGACGCCTCGGGACGCTGAGGGAAGGTGGTGAGACGACAGCACGTGCAACATACATGCCTCAGCCTCAGGGGAGGGCTTGAAAATGCCCCTACAACCACGCTGCCAGTGGTCGCCGCCCACACCAACCAGCCGTGCAATGTGCGCCATGTGATGGCAGGCTTGTTGCAGCGCCCTGCACATGCACTGCCCTCGCTGCGCGTAGCGAACAAGCGAGGTGGACCACAGAGGCTCTAGGTAAGTGGGCATAGCATCTCTGGGCCTCCTGGCCTTGGCGGTCGGCGCTGCTGTGTGTGACGCTGGGTACACTAGATTGATTTCCACGGTTACATCTGCGTAACGGGTTTTCACAATCGGGCGGGCGCGGCGCTGGCTAGCGGATAGCATTGGCCACAGGGGTGGCAGCATGCTGGCGCGTGAGAGAAGCAGTAGCGATAACATGAAGGGCAATCAAGGCCAGCCCCAAGCGGCCACTTCGTCAAGTGAGGGCGCTGTACCGAAACCAGCCAGCCGAGTGTCAAGGAGCGAGTCATGCATGCAACAAACGCAGCAACCGATGCGCTTGATGCACTGCGCCTCCGAGTGCCCGAGTCCTTCTATGAGGAAGCAATTACTTGGGGCCACGTCGCGGACGTGAAGACTCTTCTTCGGTACCTGCCATCCCGCACTTGGACAGCTTACAACGTTGTTGACGCTCTGGCCGAGGACATGATCACTCCGCAGCGCAAGAATGACTTGTCAATCATCCTCATAAACGCTTGCCAACAAGGTGGATGGTGGGCGCATGACCCCCGCATCAGCACCAACGCGGACGCAGAGCTCACGGTGAAGGAAGCCCAGCAGCTCCTGCGCTGCATGGCGTTTGAGTTCGCCTTCTTCATCAAAGCGCCCCAGCGCAAGAGTAGCAGTGCTGACCCCAGTCGCGCCACTGGGGACGCGGGAGGCGGCGCTGCAGGACCACCAAGCCAGACACTCACAGAGGTACGTCACGCGAACAGTTTACATGTTTGCATGTCATCCGCACAACATACTTCAAAGTACATGTTTTGTCATCCGCATAAGAGCACGTACAACAGCACTCTCTCATCTTTGAATATTACCAATAAACTCCTCAAGGGGTGTTTTGTTGTCTGGTATCTCTGGGTCATACAATAGAGTAGTAGAGCCGTGGTGAATCACTGGTCAGTGCAATTTCTAAGCTCGCCATATCGTTTGTCTGACAAGCGTTAAATCAAGAGTTGCTGTTCAACATGCGCTGTTCCGTTCTCTTGGAAAACAATGAATGATCTTGTGCATGCAACAGGGCACTGATACGGCGGCCGGCACATTGCGCAAGAGCCCCGCTCAGGCGCCTCTGTCCTCGGAGCAGGCGTTCAAGAAGAGCAGGCATTACCACCAGGCAGCTACTCGTGCAGCTGACGCGACAAATGAGGTGTGCGAGGCATACGTAGCATGCTGTGCTGCGTCATTGCTTGTCACATCCTTCATATTTTGGGTCTCCAACGCGTAAGGCAATGGTTTGTGCGTCCCATACCAGTTGAAGTTATGCTAGTGTAAAGTACAGCTTGGACAAGACGCCGGTGCTAAAGTCTTCGTTTCATCTGCATAGTCAAGTGGCCACGGGTCTCCAGAGGCTGTCAGAGATGGCGGATGTTTTCAGGTACTTGGCGTTTCAAGTCATGCGACTGCCTTTTCCGTCCTCTGTGTAGACCTATGCGAAACACACCTGGCACACGACCTTTGATTCAAAAGTTACCGCACTGCGTGCCCCCTTGTAAAACAGGCTCAGGCGACCGGACCTCGCGTGACCACTGATGCCATGCGCAAGGCATCACCAACCAACAGTGGTCGTCGCGGACTGTCTACCGTTGCCACTGCCATTGCTGCACCTACTGTTAGTGAGCTGGAGGCCGGCGAGCGGCAGCGCCTTCAGAGCATCAAGGCCATGACTGCAGCGGCAGCAGCGGCGGCGACGGGCGTGATGCTATCCGACGCCGGCGCTGCGGGGAGCGGATCGCCACAGCTGCGCCTCAGCCTGCTGCAAGATGTGGCAATGGCGCCTGCCCGTGGCGGTGCACCGGCGCTGCCTGTGCGCCTCTCGATGCCACTCAGTGGACGCGCTGCTGCTGCTGCTGCCGCTGCTGCTGCGTCGGTGCCGCTGCTGCCTGCCGCGGCATGGGGGCCTGCGCATGCTGCTGCCGTCGCGCCGTGTGCCCACGCGCCAGGGTCACTTGGCCAACGCGCTGCTGCTGCGGCTGCTGCTGCTGCTGCTGCGCCGGTAGCACCGCTGGCAGCTGCGGCATGGGGGCCTGCGTGCGCTGCTGCCGCCGCGCTGCCTGCCCACACATCGGAGTCACTGGATCAACGCGCTGCCGCTGCTGCTGCGCTGATGCCGCCGCTGCCTGCTGCGGCATGGGGGCCTGCGCGTGCGGCTGCCGCCGCGCTGCCTGCCCACACATCGGAGCCACTGGATCAAAGCGCTGCTGCTGCGGCTGCTGCTGCAGCTGGTGCGCCGAAATAATGCCGCTGGCAGCTGCGCCATGGGGGCCTGCGCGCGCGGCTGCCGCCGCACTGCCTGCCCACGCATCGGAGCCACTGGATCAACGCGCTGCTGCTGCTGCTGCTGCTGCTGCGCTGATGCCACCGCTGCCTGCTGCGGCATGGGGGCCTGCGCGGGCTGCTGCCACTGCAGCGATGGCGCTGCCTATTGACGCCTCAGCTCCACGTCATCAGGGCGCTAATGCTGCTGCTGCTGCGCTGGCGCCGCCGTGCGCTGCTGCGGCGTGGGGGCCTCGGCACGCTGCTGCCGCCGTGGCACGTCCGACGCCCGCTGCGCTGCCCCTGCAGAGCCCCCAGCATGCCGCTGCAGCTGCGCCTGCGGCGCCGCTGCCAGCTGCCACGGTTGCACCTGCGCGTGCCGCTGCCGCTGCGCTCGTTGCGGCGCCGGCAGCACCCCAGCGCCCGCAGCACGCTCCGGCAGCAGCGCCACCAGCGGCTCGTAACGTCGTAGAGGCAGACGCACAGCCCGAGGGCAGGGTGCCACCGGCAAGCGCTGCGCCGGGGCCCCCTGCAACCGCCCAGCAGGTGCCTCACGACGTGGGGGGGCGGCAGCAGCCCACGCGACCGCTGCGCACCGCCAGCGAACTCGACCGAGTGCTGCGCGAGCTGGAGGAGGACCTCGCAGGGCACGTGGAGCGCTGCCGCGAGCGGCAGCAGCGGCGCCACGAGGTCGAGATGGACGTCGTGCAGGCCGCGCAGCGGCGCGAGCGCGAGGCGCGCGCGCTGCGGTCCGAGCGCTGCGCGGCGCAGGAGCGGCTGCGCGCGTACCGCCAGCTGCGCGGCGGCGCCTGCGCGGAAGCGCACGGGCGCCTGACGCAGCTGGAAGTGGCGCAGCGACGCCGCCTCGAGGACATCGCGGAGGACGAGGCGGCGCTGCTTCACCGGCATGCCTTGGAGTTGCAGGAGTGGCACGTCGCCGCGGCAGACAGCGGCGTGGAAGTTGGCGACCGCCCCGCGCAGGCGCTGGTGGCGCGGAGCGTGCTGCGGGTGGCGCACAGCCAGGAGACGCACGTGATGCGCAGGGCGAGCGCGCACGCTGCGAAGCGCCAGAAGACGATGCACCAGCAGCGCTCGCAGCGCGCGCAGCTGCGCGCGCGGGCGCAGCAGCAGCAGCAGCGGTGGCTGCAGCAGCGGCTGCTGCAGCAGCAGCAGCAGCCTGAGCCTGAGCAGGACAATGAGCAGCCTTTGCAGAATGGCGCCGAGCAATAAGGTGTACCACTTGTGTCAGGTTCCAGATTGTGATGCAGGTCCCACGGTGGCGGCCACCAGTGCGCAGCACTTGCAGAGCACCTGCAGCTTGGCGGCGGCAGCAGCACCAGCACGGCTCAGTGCTACATTCGTGGAGCCAGTGACATCACTTGGCCAGCGCCAGCGGGGGGAAAGATCACGTAACGGCGCGTTCCTCTGCAGAAACAGTTCGTTGTGAGACCGAAAACGAGGGAAAGTTGTGCGACATGGAAGGCATTGACGCCAGAGTACTATCCCCATGAAGTGTTCTCTATGGCATGTTTGAGGCGCCATGGGGGGCCGCCGCAGTGACCACGGAGCACTGCGCGTTCTTGTGTGTTTCTGTGCGCGCTGACCCTCCCTGACAGAGGGCTTGTATGTGAGGTTCGGAGAAATTTCTTGACAAGGCCATGCGGGTGGACGCCGCAAGCGGTAGCGTGGATTTGCATAAACTCTGCTGAAACAACTGTGCGGTGTAAGCGCCCTGCCTGGTCTCGTTCTGCAGGGGTGCTGGTGTGTGTGACAGCACACTGCACGGACTGCTCTGAGTGAATGCATGCAGTGATCAAAACCTTCAGTGAGCCGCTGCATTTCTTGTTGTGTCTGGCGTTTCTCATCGGTTTGCATGTCACCTGCCTTGAACAGAACTTGCAGCAATGCACACATACTACACTGCAGTCACTGCAAGTGTCATGAACTGCGCTTGAACTGATGTCGATTGCAGTGTCTGCACAAGCCCACTGTCATTTTGTTCAGCAGCCTTTGTCGAGCTCGTGGCATAACATGCTTGGCATAATGCAAGCATGAGTATGAGTCACAAGTCCGCGACTACTCCCGTACCTACGATGTTTTCTCAGGCGCCACAGGTCGTTTGCGAGAGCGTGATCTGTCTATAGCCAATGCAGACACTAGTTGCAGTACTTTGATTTGATTCTCGCTGAAAGCGCCCCAAAGAGTGCCGCTGTGTAGAGTCGGTCCTTGATGAGTCCATGCTCAGCGCCGCCCATGCTCACATGTTGCAAAGGTTGGAGCAGTGGCTTCATTCACACATGTGTGACACTTTCTTGAGCCAATGTGCTGCTGCTCAGGCAGTCGCTGTGCACTGCCGCAGTTCGGTCAGCGCTGGCAGCTGAGAGATCAAGTCGTCACCTCAAGACACATGGCATGACAATCTTGCCAGCGCCGCCTCTGGAGCACTGATGTAACTCCATGCTTGCGCCGCCATCGTAATGGGGAGCTTGCAACACCCTACGTGTTGCCACAAGAACGCACTTGTACCTCAAGGCTATAGGCACGTCGCAGCGCGCAACCGTCTCACCTGTGGCGGAGATCAGCACAGCAGGCTAGCATGTGCGGCATCAAAGCGCGCCTGAAATAATGCATCACGGCCAGATCTGACCCCTCTCAGCACATACATGCTCGGCCCAGTGAACATGAGCTGCAAGAATCGCGTGTGACCGTCGTGTCATGCAGCTCGCACCATGATGGTACATGCCGTTGCGCGTGCACACGGCGACAGCTACCTACTTGGCATAAAGTCAGCAATGCAATGTCACATCAACGTCGCAAAGCAGCAGCCGCAGCTCCGCACAAAGTGCAGTAACTGAGTGTTGGTATTGAACTGCGACAGCCGCGGCGCCAGCAGCAGCACGCGCCCCGCTGACATCAAAGCTGCGGCCCGTCTGCATGTGATGTGTATTATTATGTGGTAATCACAACAATTGAGGCTGGAGTAGCAGCAGCAGCAGTGCCCCGAAAGCCACTGTGACCGCAGGAACAGGCAGCAGCTGCTGCTGACTTGCCGCCGCCGCCAGAAATATCAGCTCGCGTAAAAGTGTGAGTTTCTACACGTGCCCCGTAGGCGCGCAGCACATCACATGCCACAGCAGCGCCGCCGCTGCTGCCGCCGCGGCTAGCCCCTCCTGCTGCCGGCGGCGGCGGCGGCGTCGGCGGCGCACTGCTTGCTCGCGCGCATGACATTGGGCACGCGGCCGTGCAGCACCGAGCCGTTGCGCGCGAGGCCCGCCGCGGCGGCGGCGGTGGTCGCGAACGTCGCGACGGCGACGCCCGTGGCGAAGCCGCGGCGGTCGCGCGGCAGCTCGCACGAGACGAGCTCGCCGCAGCCGCGGAAGAACGCCATCACCTCCTCCATCGCCGTGCCGCGCGGCACGCCCTGCGGGGTCGCATGAAAGCGGGCTTTGAGGTTGGGTTCTGAGTTCGGGTGCGCCTTTTGTGGTGGACTGTCTGCTCGGGTTCGAGCAGACTCGCCACGTGCCACACAAATACGCCCAGAGCGCAGCATGTTGTCACGTTGAGGTTTGCTCAAGACGAATTCCTGGTTGCCAAATACGCCCCAAAAACGCCGCATTTGTGTGGCAAAGAACGTTTTTGCACAACCCTACCTGTATGAAGATGCGCCGCGCCGCGAGCTCCTGCTCCGCTGCCACCGCCTTAGCAGCGGCCTTCTTAGCAGCGGCGCCGACGGCTGCGGTGGCGGCAGCGGACCGCGGCGCGGTTGCCTTGGCCGGTGCCGCTGCGGCGGCGGCGGCAGCGCGCGCCGGGGGCGCCGCCGCTGCCGCTGCCGCCGCCAGGTCCGCTAGCTCTGCGTCCTGCGGCGCTCGAACGTCAGCGTTGTGGACGGGTGCTGCAGCGGCGGCGGCGGCAGCGCGTTTCTCCGCCGCCGCCGCCTTCTTCTGCGCGGCCGTGGCCTTCTTCTTCAGTGCCGCAGTTTTCTTCTTCTCTGCCTTTGCCAGCGCCTGGTCTGCCGCGGCCTGCTTCTTCTTGGCGCTCTTGGTCAGCGCCGCCGCCGCCGCTGCCTCCGCCGGCTCCTCCCCGTCCGCGGCGCTGCCGCCGCGCTTGCGCTTCTTGCCGGAGGCCGCCGCCACTGCCTCCGCCGTTCCCGGCTCCACTTTGATCTTGATGACGGGGACGACGTGGGGAACGGACGGCGCGAGCACGCCCGTGACTCCCTCGCTGTCCGAGTCGGCAAAGACCTTGCGGCTGTTGCACGGCGTGCGCTGCGCCTCGCGCGGGATCGTGCCGCGCGCGATGGAGCCCGCGCGCGGCCGCGGCGGCGGCGCTGACGGCGAGAACGGCGCGGCGGCAGCAGCAGCGCCGCCGGCGTCTGCCTCGCCGCCGCCGCCGCCGCTGCTGCCCCACGACGCCCTGCGCTGCTTGTGTGCGCTGGCGCCTTGGCGCTTCGGTGACTGGCACGGCGGCAGCGGTGCGTTACCCTGGCCGCCGCTTTCCCACAGGGTGCCGCGCTGCTGCTGCCGCTGCTGCTGCTGCAGCGCGCTGCCGCCGTTGAGCTGCGGCGCCGCCGCTGCCGCCGCCGCCGGGGCGTGAGCGGCATCGACGGCAGCAGTAAAGACGGTTTCACGAGGCGGCTGCTGTGTGGCTGAGCGGTGATGAGGTGGCCTCGTTGACGGCGGCGCGCCCGGTTGCTTGTCGATGAAGAAGTCGAGAACGGGCCCTCCATTCTCTTGCTTTATCGTCACCAGGTCTGTCTCCCATGGCACTGCCTGCTGTCGTCGAGCATGGTGAAGCTGCTGCTGCTGCTGCTGCTGGTGCTGCTGTGGCTGCTGCTGCTGCTGCTGTGCCCGCTGCTGCTGTTGCTGCTGCTGTGCCTGCTGTTGCTGCTGCTGCTGCTGCTGCTGCTGGGCATGCAGCTGCTGAGTATGCTGCTGCTGCTGCTGCTGCGCCTGCAACTGCTGCTGCCGCAGCTGCGCTTGCTGTTGCTGCTCAAGCTGCTGCTGCTTCTGCGTCTGCAACTGCTGCTGCCGCAGCTGCGCTTGCTGCTGCTGCTGCTCGTGAGGCGCCGCCGCTGGCGGCTGCTGCTGCGCTGCTCTTGGCAGCGGCGGCGGCGGCGGCGGCGAGCACCTGGCAGATATGGCAGGCGCCGCGGCGGCCACCGCCGCGGGCACGCGAACGACCCCGTCCGCCGTGCGTGACACCCGTACCGGTGCGGGGCCTGCCGGGCGTAGGCAATAAGCGCAAAGCATCAGCGTCAGTGCTGCCAAGCATACATAAGTGTACTTCAGGCATATGTATTTACAAGCGTACGCACATCGCATACGAGCGCGTGCGGCAGGCACATGAACGAGGCAGGCTCCGCTGTACCGCGGTGCTCGTGTTGCCGCGCCAGGTACGCTGGTGAGGCGCCGCGGCGCACGTGCTGCTGCAGCAAGCCGCCGCACTGGCGCTGCACGCGCGACCAAGGTGTGGCAGCACGCCGCGCAATGAGGCTGCGGGGCTGCACAATGCGAGGCACGACTGTGCCACTTGCCGCCGCCGCGGCAGATGCGGCGTCGCCGCACGCGCTGCCACCGCCCCCGCAACTGCTGCGGCGCCGAGACCACCAAGCAAGCGCACCTTTGCGACAGCTCACGAGTGCACCGTGCCACACCATTGGTAGTCGCAGCTGAGCCTTTGCCCATCCCCCGGCACGACGACAGGCCCCAATCGAAAGCCCATGACCCGACCGTGCCTTGACTCGCGCTGCCACCGGAGCACCGCCGCTGCGCTCCTGCCGCGCTCGTCCGTGCGAGGCGCGCACCGCCGTCGCCGCAGCTACCGCGCGGGCATGCCTGCTGCGGCCTGCCGCTCGTGGACTGCCGCAGCCGCTGCATCCACCTACCGTCCCGAACTAATGCTTAGCTGAACCCTGCTGCGTTTGTGGCCCTAATGCTGAGGCGCCCGCGCACGCACCTGCCACCTCCACGACGCGCGGCATGCGCACCGTGGCCGCGCCCGGCGCCGCCGCCGCCGCCGCCGCGCTCGCGAGCCCGCGCGAGCCCGCGATGGCGCGCACCGCCGCCACCGCCGCCGCCGTCGCCGCCGACGGCGCCGCCTCCGCCGCCGCCGCCGCCGCGCTGCCGAGCTCCTCCTTGCGGCGCACGTAGTCCACGCCGAGGCGCTTGCCGTGGAGCTCCATGCCGCTGAGCGCGATGGCGCGGTCGGCGGCGTCCGTGTGCGAGAAGACGACGAAGGCGAAGGGGTCGCCGGCGGCGACGGCGGCGCCGCTGCTGCCGCTGCTGCTGCCGGGCGGCGGCGCCGCCGCCGCCTTGAGCTGCAGCGTGCGGATCACGCCGCAGCGGCCGAAGGCGCGCCGCAGGCTGCTGGTGATGGCGGCTGGGGGGGGACGGGTGGGGGGTGGGAGCGGGAGGAGGCGGAGGCAGGAGCAGTTACAGAGGGTATACGTAGCGGAGTGCTGCATCAGGCCTTAACGCGATACACGCATGGTCGTAGACGTGCTGAACGCAAACTCTGAGCACATGGATGCGAGGCAATGCGCGGCAGCGCTCGTAGTCAAGAGCGAAGCGCGTGGAACGAGAGACACGGCGCGGGCATTGCCGCCGTCTGTCGCAAATATGCCTTGCGTCGAGATGGCTCACGCGCGGAAGGGTGTGCTGTCGTGACAACGCTCAGTGATGTTGCCGAGTACCACGCGCCACCCACCGCGAGCGCAGCGCATGCTAGCTTCCGCGCAGGCGAGGCCGTGACGGACAGGCGCCATGCACGCTGCGCGCTCGTGAGGCCCACTGTCCTGTACTGCAGCGGTACTCTGTCGTGCGCACGCGCACGTGTGCCCCACCCCGCAAGGCCCGTATGTACGTACATATGCGCGCACTCACCTGGCGGCACGCCGGACTTGAGCCCCTTGACGATGACCGCGACGCAGCCGTCGGGCTTCCCCGCCGCCGCCGCCGCTGCCGCCGCCTTGCTGCCGCCCTCCTGCTTCACGATCACGTCCCCCATCTTGCGCATGACGCGCACCTGCCGCCGCCCGAACGGCGCGTTGTGCAGCGCCAGCGCCTTGGCCACTGCCGCCGGCTCCGTGAACGTGACTGTCGCCGCGCCCGTGCGCCGGTTCTGCGGCGCGCGGAGGCGGCAGCAGCGGCGGCGGCGGCGGCAGCACGCGTGAGTGTGCGATCTAAGCGTCAGGATTCTGAGAGTCAGTCATGAATGATGTGCACAGCGCGGTGGCCGTTGAGGCGATGCTCGCCGGCTGCTGCAACACGCGCCGACACGTCACGCGTCGGCCAGTATCAATGTGAATTCACATTTGTGAATGAATGAATTCAGTGTGGCCATCCGGTATGACATGGTGGTGTGAGGAACCAGGCAGCTTCGTCTCTGCCGCCAGCTCCTTCAACAGATACGTCGCCGGCTGTTGAATGCAGCATTTCGCACCCTCAACGACTGCGCCACATGAGACGCCCGCTCGCTCTGCTGTGAAGTCCATAGCAAGCCAAGAATTGGACGCCCGTGTCTGTCAATTGCAACCGTTATGCATGATGAAGCTGTTGCACACCAGATGCAGCCACCAGTTCCAAGACGGCTGCTCAATGCGCCGTGCGTGCAAGGCGGCGCCGGCGCTGCCGCCGCTGCGCAGGCGGCTGCGCCTGTGCAGCGCGCATGGACGAAAACAGCGGCACCGTTACGCGTCCTATCTGGAGCCCTGGGCAGTCAGCATATACCATGACGTCACAAATCTACAACGACGACGACAACATTGCATGCGCACGAAACACATTTACAGCGAAGAGGACAAGAGTGCGTGCGCACGCACCTGCGCGTCGCGGTGCAGCTCGCACGCCGCTATCGCGCCGCAGCCACAGAAGAACGCCATCACCTCCTCGCGCTTCACCTTCCACGGCAGCCAGTCCACGTGGATCTGAGTGCCGCCGCCGTCATCGCCGCTGCCGCTGCCGCCGCCGCCGCTGCCGCCGCCGCCGCCGCTGCCGCCGCCGCTGCCGACGCCGCCAGCAGAGGCACTGCCAACAACAGGCGCCGCAGCAGCGGTGCTTGGCGCTTCCGAGGCCTGTGCGGACTGCGATGCGGCTGGTTGATCGCTGACGTCCGCAGCAGCCGCGCGCGCCGCCGCTGCCGCGGCGCCGTCCTCGGCGCTCTCGTCCGCGGCAGCGCCGTCGGCAGCGCAGCTGCTGCCGCCGCCGCCGCTGCTGCTTTGCCTGCGCTTCTTCGACTTGCGCTCCGGCGCCGCAGCGTCGCCCTCGCTGCCGCCGTCCGCAGACTTGGCGCGTGAGCGCTTCTTGCGCTTCGCCGCTGTTTCGCTCTCGCCGTCCGTGCTGCCGTTGCGCCGCCGCCGCGGCAGCGGCGCGTCCGAGTCCGAGCTGTCCGCCGCGGTGGCGGCAGCAGCGGCTGGCACATCGTCCGGCTCCGTGTCGTCGCTGTCTGTAGAGTCGACGGGCGGCGCCCATGACTTGCCGCGCTTTGCCCTGCGCGCGTGCGGCGCTGTCGTGCGCGGCGCCGCGCTTTCCGCGCCGCCGTCATCGTCGTCGTCGTCTTCGCTGCTGCAGACGTCGATGGGCTTCGGAAGCGTCGCCGCGCCCGCGTCGCTCTTGCGTTTCTTTTTCTTTTGCTTCAGCTTTACAACAGACGATCCCGCTTCCGCGTCCGCCTCAGCGGCGGCGGCGGCGGCAGCGTCGCTGTCGCTATCGGCGGCGGCGGCGCGCCGCTCCGAGCTGCGCTGCTTCCGTCTGCTGCCGTTGCTGCTGACGTCACTGGCAGCGCCTACAACCTTCTTGACGCTGCTGCTGCTGCCGCGCTTCGGCAGCGTGAGCAGCAGCTCACAGTTGCCGTGGTCGCTGTCGCGGCTGCTCTGGCTCTCGTGCCCGCTGTCGCTGCCGCCGCTGCCGCCGCCGCGCCGCCACACGACGGCGCCCGTGGCGCCCCTGCCGGCGCTCCCGCCGCTGCTCTTGCGCAGCTTCTTGAGCTTGCGCGGCGGCGCGGCGGTGGCGGCAGGCTCGGACTGAGCGCTGTCACTACTGCTGCCGCGGCGGCGCTCGCCGCGCCCCCCCTCCGCCCCCCTGAGCTTCCCCTTCCTCTTCGGCTTGCGCACGGGCGCCGCCGCCTCCCCGTCATCGCTGCCCCAGTCCCCATCCTCTCCCTCGCTGCTGCTGCTGCTGCCGCGCCGCGCGCGCGATGGCGCGTCCGCTGCTTTCCGCTGCTTTGAGCGCTTGCCGCTGTCCTCCGCGGCGGCGGCGGCCTCGGCGTCCGCTTCTGCCGCCGCTGCCGCTGCCGCCGCGGCGGCGGCGGCGGGCGACGTCTTCGTGGTCGGCAGGCGCGTCTCCGCGGTGGGCGCGAGGTTCGTCTTGAAGCGCATGATGCGCTCGACGATCTCCGGCTTGGAGCCGAGGGAGATGATGTCCCTGACCTGCGGCATACGGTAGGTAATTTGGGGCCATACGGTGCGTAGGTGTTGAGATGGTAGCGCCGGATACCTTGTCGGATGAGCAGCTCACGAGCGTCGGCCCGGCACTCTCAGGCGCGGTCGCAGGCGGGCGGGTTTAACTTCAACTTCAACAACGACAGAGCGCGCTCGCCTGACCGCATGCCCCGGGCCCCCCCCCCACAGCAGCGGTTGCTGCTCGGCGTGTGTGTCTTGCATTGCACCACGATGCAGCCATTGGCGAGATGCGCGCGGCTTTGAGGGGGTTGGCGCGTATGCATGCTTGCAGCGTTGTCTCAGTGCCCGATGGCCGCCGTTGCTCGCAGCAAAAGAGCCACCTTCAAAGGCGCATGAGCAACTGAAGTATGTCATCCAGTCAGCTGACATTGCTCAGATGCAGTTAGAAAGCATGTCCTGCGTTGTCGATGATGCTGCTGCATCGCCGCGGAGTTCAGCGGACTGATTTGTCATACGCCCTTGTTCACTACAGTGACATTCAGCCTTGTGTATAGGCGGAGTTTAGCACAGCGCCTGAGGCACGGTTGACGCCGCGCGCATCAGCGCTGGGGGGCACACTCCGGCTAGCAACGATGGCATGGATATGTTGGACGCAATGTGTTGACTCTGCACGATGCGCGTGCGCACCGCCGCGGCGCTTATGGCTCGCTGCAGGAGATCGTAGTGGCATGAAACTTGCTTGACAATGCAAGTGAAAAACGCACAAATTCTGCGCCGGAGCCCGCACTAGCTGCACAGTAGTAGAGGGTGCAGACACCAGTACGCATACATGGCTTGCATGCGGCGGTTGCATTTGCTGATTTTGCGACAGGAGTGGAGATGCTCGACCTTTGCAGACGCCTGTGCTGCCGAAAGCGCCTTGCATTTTGGTAATGCTGGCGCTACTGCAGCGGCTGCAGGTTTTCCATGCCGCTGAGTAATTGCGCACAGTGACAACTATGCGCGGCCCAACAAAGCAGCAGCAGGTGATCCGCTGCGCTGAAGATTACTAGCAATGCGCGCAACGCGCGCGCATTCTGAAACCTCAAACAATGGCTTTGCTGTCATCCTTGCCGCACGTGCTGCTGCCCCTTATCTGCATACCTCACCAGCGACGCTCCCCCATGCGATGTACGGCAGCGGTGCCAACATCAAAAGCATTGCTGTATTCATATATGAACCGTTTGTTTGTTCATAGTAACTTGAGCTTCGTGTGATGTCTTCGCGTAGCCAGCGAACGTGTGAAACATGTGTTTTGCGAGCTCACCAACTGCTACAAACAGCAAAGCCCAGACCCACAACCGAGCACCACCGCACAGTGGCCGCAATGACTCATGATGGCAATCAGAGGCTCTGAGCGACACAACCATCATTATTGCTGCAAGCGACTGTACGAGCGTAAGCAAACCTCGCGCAAGTCGACAAAGTTCAACACCAAGCCTACACGACTGCATCATGCTGACCTTGGCGATCTCCCTTAGCTCCTTGGTGGGATAGAGCTGCAGCCCCTGCCTGCCCGCGCCCGCCAGGTCGTACGGCAGATCATACCACTCCTTGAGCACACCTTTCCACGCCATGACTGCGGCTGCAGCACCCTAGCTTGGTGGTCCGCTGGCGGACGCCAAGGTGCCAGGCTGGCGAGGCAGCCTTGCTGATCTCACCTCTGCCCAGACCAGATCAGCCTCCTGCCCTTGCGCACCACCAAGCCGCAAGGTGGCGCCTGGATTTTTTGTACGCAGGAAGATCAGCAAAAGCGCTCGCTGTGGAGGCAATCAGACCCCTGGTAGCAAGGTTAACACACGTGGATGGGGGGGGTGATTTTCTCTGTTTGTGAGAGACAGCCCCCAACAGGGGTCTCGTCCCTTGCAAGCTAGCCTTCACACTCCGCCTCCAGAGGGCTGCCCCCCCCCCCACGCACTGGGACGTGACCCCTCCAACAACTGACCCTTCAATGACAACTAGTCGTAAGGGTTACTCAAGGGGAAAAAAACAATTTCTTTTGATGTAGTTATTTCAGACTACTTGCACCAGGTGCGCCTCCCGACTTCGTGTTGCACACCCTAATGGGCTTCACCAGAAGATCCTGCATTGTCAGCATCTATGTTGCAGCTTATTCTCACCTCCAGACGACGTCTGTTCCCTTCAGACACACAGATTGTTTCGCCCCTTGGTGGAAATGAACAAAGTTGCATTAGCTTTTTAGCACCTCAGGCAACAGCACGAAAGGCACAAAGTAACAGCATATGCCATTTGCTGTCGATCCGCAATGCTGGGTCTTACAAGTGAAAGCGAGGCGCAATGTGACGTGAAGGTCTGAGCTGACAAGGTAGCATATGCTGCGCGCTGTGGTCTTGCACCCAAGCAGCTGGGATGAGACACAGGCACAGCAAATAGTTAAGACAGTACATGGCGAACGGCATGTTCCAGGAAGGTCTGCGATGCTGCATTGTATGTAGCATCAAGCCAACAAACAGTGTGCAGGTGAGCAGTTGCTGCGTGGTAAGCAAAGCGGCAATGACAGTTGTGGCACATTTACCAGCGCAGCCAGTGTCATTGTCATCATGCATCTGCAGACACCACTGGCACGTCACACATTATGACCCCCCAACTAGTACCACACCATGCCACTCGGCGGCAGCCACTGGTGGACAGACCCATTGCCAGGGATGCTGACAACGCCGTATATGATGCGCTCTTGCGGCGGCCGCGGCTGCTCCTGCTGCGGCGCAGTATGCTGCTGAGCACTGTGCTGACCACCGTGCTGCTGCTGCGGCAGCGGCGGCTGCTGCTGTTGCTGCTGGGGACGCTGGTGCTGAGGATGCAGTTGGCTCTGCTGCTGCTGATGATGATGTTGAGCAGCGTGGTGAGTCGGCCGCGGCGGCTGTTGCGCGGCCAGCGCCGGCTGCTCAGCACGCTGCCGCTGAGCCTGCAGCGCCATGACGTGCTGCGCCTGCGCGTGTTGTCGTGCCGGTGCTTGCCGCATGTGCTGTTGCTGCTGCACAGCTTGCTGATGCAGCACGGAGGCCTGCTGGTACCCCTGCACAGCATGCGGAGTCTGCAGCTGAGGACCCTGCTGCCTTACCTCAGCCTGCTGCTGCTGCTGCTGCTGCTGTGGGTGATGGTGGTACTGCGGTAGCGGCGGCGGCGCCTGCTGCACATCTAACGGCAGAGCTGGTGGTTGGTGCAAGGCCTGGTGCTCTCTGTCCGAGCGTTGCTCCGACTGCTGCTGCTCGTGCCAGGAGACGTGCCAGGGCAACGTTCGTTGCTGCGGCTGCTGCTGCTGAGCACGTTGGTATGCCCTCAATGGCTGCTGCTGCTGCTGCCGTTGCTGCTGCTGCTGCTGCTGAAGCTCGCTGTATACCTGTTGCGTCTGCGGCAATTGAGTCTGAAGGTGCCGCTGCTGCTGTTGCTGCGGCTGCAACTGCTGCTCGTGCTGCTGAGCTGGTGGCTTCAGCACCTGCAGCGGCGCCTGTTGCTGCTGCTGCTGCTGCACAACCATGGGCGCAGGTTGCGGCGGCGGTGGCGAAATCCTGGCGGCAATGGTGGGCGCTGACGGCTGCGCAGCTCGTCTTGACAACGTCAGCGGCAGTGACGGCAGCAGCGGCGGCGTGGTTCCAGCAGGGGTCTCAGCCGCCGCTGCCGCCACTGCTGCTGGCACTGCGGTGATGCCGCTTGCTGCAGAGGACGGTCGCACCCGTGCTGCTGCGCCTGGCGCCAACAGCAGAGCGCAGCGCAGAGAGAGAGAGACATGCGTCAGCAGGTTGCATGCAGCCTCTGCGCGCGAGCACCCATGCACGCAAGCGAGAGGAAGCACATCGGCAGCACCGGCTTGGCGACAAGGGAGCTTGAGCTGAACCGTGTGCATGCACGTGACATCAAGAGCGACGGCAGCAGGACGAATAGGGGCAGCAGGACGAACAGGGGTTGGCGCGGGACAGCGGCCGCCGCCGCCGCCACGCCTGCTGCTGCTGCAGGTGCGCGGTGTCGCAGTGTCCTGCGCACCAAACACCATGCAAATACCGCCGTGGTTTGCAGCCAAGACAGCGAGCAGCGAGCACGCAAATTGCTACGACATTAAGAACGGCTGATAGCAGCAGCACAGCCTAAATAGCCAGGTACCTGAAAAGCCTGCCCCTGAACCTGCGACAACAGCACCCACACATCATAAATCTCACCTGCCGCTTTCGCTGCCTGCAGTGTGTGTGCTGTCGCACGTCCCGCTGCCGCCTCCGCCGTCGCCGCCGGTGCCAATGCCGGTGCCGCCACCACCGGTGCCGGTGCCGCCGCCGCCGGTGTTGGTGCTGCTGCCACCGCCGGTGCTGCTGCTGCTGCTGCTGCCGCGCTGTCAGTATCCCTGGCGCCCACGATGGCGCGCACTGCTGCTGCCGCTGCTGCAGCGGCCGCGGCCGGATTGATGCGCCGCTGCGGTGGCGCCACCTTCTTCTTCGCGGCCGCCGCCGCTGGTGCAGCAACTGCAGCCGGACTGATGCGCCGCAGCGGCAGCGCCGCGCTCGGCGGCGGGGCAGACGCCTCCGCTGCTGGCGGCAGTGCTGCTGCAGCCCTGCTCAGCGCCCGCCCATGCGCGCGCTTGCCCGAGCGCCCTCCCTCTGCGGCGCTGGGCCGTGCGCTGGACGCCGCGTCTGCGAGCGCGTGCGGCACGACGCAGGTCGGATTGACGCGGTGATCTTGTACGTCAGCGAGGGCGTCTTTGACCATCTGCTGAGCTACCCAAAAACACAGCCTGATGCGACACGGGGGCGTGCTGGGCTGCTGAGCACTGTTGCGACCGCCAGCACCGCCCCGAGACCAGTTGAGCGATCGTCAGTATACATTATTGATTGCGCGGTGCAGTTGCGCACCCGGCGCGCCAGGGGGGCAGCTGCAGCACGTATTTGGTGACAAGCCCGGGCATGTACCAGTGCACTCAGTGGCGTCGAGCTTGGTGCGAGTGCGATGGGGCGCTTGGAGGCAAGTGCAACTGAGGGCACGTGCAGCGCGTGGCCAGTAGTTGGCCTTTTGCAGTAGTGCGCGGGGGGGGACGCACGAGCAGCGACACGGCGCAGTGACAGCGTCGCAGTGGTCAGCCCTGTGGAGCGCGCTTTGGGGCACAAGCGAGCCACACGACGGGGGTGCCGGGATAAGCAGCGTCGACAATAGCGGCTGAACAGCACCGCGCCTTTGTTTCAGCGCCTCCTTGCAGGAAAGAACGGCTCACCTGAGTGCTCCGCGCAGCCGCTCAACTACCAGCGTTCACCGGGCGCCGCATGAGAAATAGGGACCCCGCGCCTATTAGCGGGGGCCTCGTGCATCGCACGCGCTCGCAGAGCGGCAAAACAGCGCCCTCAATCTGCACCTCTTCAAGTAACGCAGCAGTGCCCAACAAAACAGCGCCGGGCCCCCACCTTTGGCCATGCCGTGCGCCGCGCCCCTGGCAGTTTCCACACGGCAGCGCTCGGAAAGCGGCGGCGGCGCAGCATCCCCTCCGCCCCGCTTCACCGCCCTCACGCGTACGTGCCACCGCCCGAATGGCGTGTCTTGGAGCGCCAGCGCCTGGCGCGCCGCCGCCGTTTCCGCGAATGTAACTGTCGCGGAGCCGTTGGGCTGCCTCTGCAGCGTGCGCGCGCACGCGAACAAAACCCGGCAACAGAGCGTGAGCACGGGGTCACCTGCAGGGGCTGCGGGGCCGGTGCTGCAACGTGAAGTGGCACGTGTGACAAGAGGACTAAAGTTTGCAGGGGCGCACTGCGCCGCACACGTGCACACGAGCTGCAGCAGTGAATGTTGCGGCCGCAAGCGCTGCGGCGCGGCAGCAGTCGTCGCATGCTCGAAATCAAGCTGCGCGGCGCACGCCGCGCGGCAGCAGGTGCCGCTGCGTCTTTCCCCGTCTCTTTAAACTGACAGGCGTACTCTGCTCAACATGCTACCGCAGCAGCACGTTGCACCAGCGAACCGCATGACGCCCGAACAGCACTAACAGTCACGACAAGTGATGCGGGGGCTGAGCGTTGCGGCTGGCTGAATAGCCCCCCCGCCCCCTCCATGGTATCAATCACACTGCTGCTACTATGAGCATCCTTGTGAGGTCTGCCTACATGACAGTCAAAACACACAGTGTCCGCTGCTGCGCATGCGCTCCCAATGCCGCGTTGCGACCCGTGCCTGGCAAAGCAGCTTTGTCACAGCAGCAGACCCTACGGCACGACCGGCAAAGCCGCAATCACAATACAGGTGACGCCTGCAGCAGCGGCCGTAACATCATGTGCCTGCAGCTGCGTGGGTGGGCACATGCACACCTGCTCGTCGACGTGCAGCTCGCAGCGCAGTATCGCGCCGCAGCCGCAGAAGAACGCCACCACCTGCTCGCGCTCCATTCCCCACGGCAGCCAGTCCACGCGGATCTGCGCGCCCTCACTGCTGCCGCTGCCGCCGCCGCCGCCGCCAGCCGCGCGGCTGCCGGCTGACGCTGCGGCAGCGGCGCCGCTGCTGCCGCTGACTTTGCTGGAGCTCTTGGACTTGTGCCACAGCTGTGCCGTACGCGCCAGCTCCGCCTCATCGCTGATTGAGCACGAAATCACATCCACTTCCTGCTGCTCACGAGCCGCAGCGGCGCCGCTGCTGCCGCCGCCGCCGCCGCTGCCGCCGCCGCGCCTGATCGCTGCCCTCCCGTCAGAGCCCCAGCTGCGTTCCGCTTCGGCGCCGCTGCTGCCGCTATCCGCGGCGCGCTGTCTGGCCACGCCAGCAACGCTCATCGCTCCGTTCAGCGGCACTTCGTCACCGCTGTTGGAGTCCGGCAGCGGCAGCAGCGGCGGCGGCGTGGGGGACACGGTGGCGCGGACTGCGCGCGTAGCGTCGCTGCTGCTGCGCGGCACCGCTGCTGCCGGCGTGGCCGCCGCATCATCGTCGTCGCCGTTGCCGCAGACGTCTATGGGCGCCGCAGCGTGCGCAGCGGCACCGTGCATTGCCTCATCTGCGTCGGCGATGCCGCTGTTGTCAGCAGTGCCGGTGCCGCTGCCAGTGCGGCCGGCGGCGGCAGTGCCGTTGTCATGGACGCCGCGCCGTCGCTTGTTTTTCTTGCTCTTCTTACGCTTGACGGGCAGCAGCTGCTGATCTGATGCAGCAGCGACATCAGCAGCAGTGCAGTCGCTGTTGCTGCCGCCTGCAGTACTGCCGTCCTCCACTTCAGCAACCTCGCGTCCTTTGCTGCTGCTGCTGCTGCTGCCATCGCGTTTGCGCTTCTTCGATGAGCTGCCGCTGCCATCGCAGCCACCGTCGCCGCCCTCGTCACCGCTGCTGCCGTTCTCTGGCCGCACAAGCGGCAGCTCGCACTGGCGGCGTGCGCTTGCGCCCTCGCTATCGCCACCGCCGCCGCTGCTTCCGCTGCGCTTCTTCGTCGCCTTGCGCCGCGGCTCCGCATCAGCGCCGCTCTCAGCGGCCCGCGCTGGTGCTAATTTCTCGTTCCGCTTATCTTCCTGCGTCCGCGCCGCCTTCTGCTTCTTCTGCCCTGCCTCGCCCCCATCAGCGCTGGCGCCGCCGCCGCCGCCGCCGCTGCCGCTGCTCACCCTGTCGTGCTTGCGTTTTGGGAGTGCTGCCTCCAAGTCGCTACCACCTGCGCCGGCGCAGCTGCTGCTGCCGCCGCCGCTTCCGCCGCCGCCGCCGCCGCTGCTGTCGGAGCGCCGCTTGGGCGTAGTGATAGTGACGGCGTCACTGGCCTTCGGAGCATCGCCGCAAGTCGGTCGCCGCGCCTTCTGCGCGCCCTTCTTGCCGCTGCGCACTGCAGGTGCAGGCAGCGCCGCCGTGCCTGCCTCCGCATCGTCAGAGTCACTGCTGCACAGGTCGATGAAAGCTGTGGCAGCGGCGGCGGCGGCAGCGGCAGCAGCGGCGGCAGGGGCGAGGGCGGGGGCGGCGCGGTCCTTGCTCTTGTGCAGCTCGTCCGGCTTGGCGCGCGGCGGCGCTTCCGCAGCGCTGCCGCCATCGCTGTCTGCAGCAGCAGTTGCAGCTAAGGCGATGGCGGCAGCACGCCTGGCGTTCTTGCGCTGCTTGCTGTTGCTGACACCGTCCGCGCTGCCGCGACCGCCCATACTCTTGGTACTGCCGCCTTCACCGCTGCTGCTGGTCGTGACACCTTTGTGTGCTCTCAGGCTGCTGCTGCTGCTGCCGCCGCCGTTGCCGCTGCCGCTGCCGCCAGCACTGCTGCCCTTGTTCGTAGGAAGGGTGACCAACAGTCTGTGGCCGCTGTGTCGGATCTCCTGCACGCCAGCACTGCCTCTGCCGCCATCGCCATCGCCGCTGCCGCCGCCGCTGCCGTCTTTGCCGCCGTGCTTGCGCGCCTTCTTGACCTTCTGCGCTTCGGCAGCAGGCGCGGCGTCATCGCCGTTTCCGCACTCGTCATCCCGCCCCTCCCCTTCCAGCCCCAGTTTCGCCCGCTTCTTCTTCTTCTTCTTCTTAGGCATCTCCGCGCGCGTGTCGCCGCCGCCGCCCCGCCCACCAGCGCTCGCGTCGCTGTCTGCGGGCGCCTCGCCGCTGCGCGCCTTGCGGCGCGCCTTGCGCAGCATTTCGCGCTCGTCGTCGCTGTCTTCTGCCGCAGCAGGCACGGCGGCAGCGCCAGACCGCGCCGCCGCAGCAGCAGCGGCGGCGGCGGCGGCGGGCTGCGTCTGGCTGGTCGGCCGCTGCGTCTCCGCCGTGGACACGGTGCTGGACTTGAAGCGCATGATGCGCTCGATGAGCTCGGGCTTGGAGCCGTGCACCGGCACGCTCCGCACCTGCGCGCGCGCCAGGCGTGCAGACAGCTGAGCTCACCGACGTGACGCATGCGGAGAGTACCACGTCGCTGACGTGACGCAAGCAGAGTATGCGTGCCGCGTGTACCATGTGATGGCACGACGGCGCTTCGCGCGGCGGCATGCCTTTGGGGCACAGCGCAGTGTCGTGTCCAAACGGCGAACAGTTTGACTCGGTCTGAGGCGTCTCCTTTCGACATAGGCATGAAACGTGCTGTGCAGCACATGCTGACTGCAGAGTCCCTGGTGGCAAGTTGCGCGCGTGTGCGTCGCCTGTGCAAACATGTACCTGCGTTCACGCAGCCTGCAGGATTGCGCGCGCTTGCGCCGGCTCTTGCTATGCCACTGCAGCTCAGCGAGGCCGAACATGCAGAGTGCAAGCCATTGCGCTGCACGATCGCACACACAGCGTGCAATGATTGACAATTGACGACATGCGGTGATGGCGAGGCCTTGAAGCATGAGCGCACAGGCACCGCCACTGCTCTGGGCCGCAGTTGTGACACGGTGCGCTGCGTATAGGCAAGAAGTCAGTCACTTCACTGAGTGTCGAGACCCAGCGATGACAGCACTTTAGGCGTAGCGACTGCGAGCCACAGCCTTCTAAAGTTCGCACGATGGAGCCATTGCCCTGCCGGTACTGCTGCTGCTGCTGCTGCAGGTACTGCTGCTGCTGCTGCTGCTGCTGCGTATTAAAAGACTGCAGCGACTGGAGTACCCGCTTTGGCAGCCGTTTGCGGTCATCGACACTGGTGTCTGGGAGTATTGCAGTTCGCCCTTGCAAGCGGTGATACTAAACCTGCAGTTGGCTGACAACGGACTTGCTGCCATGCATTTGCGAGGTTCGCATGTCTTGTGGTGCATCTTTGATGCTACTTTGCTCTCGGCTATAAATCGCAGATTAGCTGCTTCTGCTGGCACATATATCGCCACCGCTTCTGATACATGGATGCAGCATTGCTTTAAAAAAGTCAATGTTGTGTTGAAACAAATGGAGGCTTTGGTCAAAGCACTTGCATATTGAATACCTTCAGGCGCTGCCACCGCCGTATCAGCGGTAATCAGAAACACGTTTGCTGCACTCCATTGCTCTCGGTAAGCACTGATAGGACTACAAAGTTGCAATCATTGATGCTATTGGACCACTTCGGAGGCAGGACCGGCAAGCTTGGGAGCTGCTCTGCTCTCTCAGTGATGCTTCGTGCTGGTGCTCACCTTTGCCATCTCCTTCAGCTCCTTGTGAGGATACAGGTGCAAGCCCTGCCTGCCCGCCCCGCCCAGGTCGTATGGCAGGTCATACCACTCCTTTAGCACACCGCTCCAGATGCCGCCTGGCATTTTTTCAAAGCTTGCTGCTCAGGCTGCTGTTAACTCCGGCCAGCTGGCATCACAGCGGCGCTGTAAGCGCCGAGCCCGACAAGCCCGACACCGCCAGCACTGCCTTTGATGCACGGTAACCTGCCTGCCTGCCTGCTGCTGCAGCTTTTGTGCACGCCAACTTAAAGGATTGAACTTTGCTGGGGGGATTTTCATCCGAGGGCTTGCCCCCCCCCCCCCCCCCAGGCGATGGGCCTACACATACCAGTGATCAAGATTTCTGAATACGCTGTTCTAGCCACTGTGTCGTGTGCAGGGGCTTCATAGAGAAGGTTGCCTCAGCGCATTGAAAGGCTGATTGTTGGCTTGCACGCCATGGAACTCGGACACATTGGAGCACTGTATATGATGGATGCCTGCCTGGCAGCTGTTCGAAAAAGAGGCTGTTGAACCTCGCAAACATGGCGATTTCAGTCATAGAAAGCAGCTGAGCACATGTACCTATACTCCCGCACTGGCTGCACAGGTGGACGACACGCGTTCTACACACTGCAATGTGGCGCAAAAAACCCAGCAGTGCACGTGCATTCCATCAGAACATCAGCATATACAGTTCAATAGAACTTGTGCTGGCGGTGGTGGCGCCACTTGTACCAAAGAGGGGAAGCGGTGGCTCTTGGAACAACTGTGTCGGTTGTTATGCTGGCAGAAGTGGAGCTCCGTTGTTCCTTCGCTGCTGCCGTTCCTTCAAGTTTGCTGCTGCTGTGCTCACATGTTGCCCCTGACCTTGTTGATTGCCGTGCACTTGTTGACTTGCCGTGCACCAGCCGGTCATATGTGTGCGTCAATAAATCGAAGCTCTGCATGGGAATTACCACTGACAGCTGTCCAGAAGAGGCTGTGAAGGCATCACGTGCCGCATTGGGTCGCCGTCATCAGAGAGTGTAGCACCATGGACCGATGATCACGGCTGAATGGATGCCCCCCCTGCTGCATACATCACCAGCATTTGAGGGCCATTGGATGCCCTGAGCACGCTGCAAATGTAACCATGCCCATTGCTGGCTGAAGTGGACGCTCCATACACATGCCCATTGCTGACTTCACACAACCAGTTTCATCACACTGCGCCTGATCCAGCGCGTTGCCCTGGCGATGAACAAGGCAGTCATATAAGCCTATGTGCGATCCGCATTCCCTCGATAGATCAGTCTTGCGTGAGCTTGTGCATTGCTGGCACAGTGACTGTTGTGAAGCATCACCTCAAGATATGCCATGCCCCCAAGGGCCATATGGGTTGCAAATCGTCGTTGCAAGTCAGCTGCTTGAGTCCCCTTGGGCGATGTAGACGCCCCGGGAAGTATATGGTAGATCTGCAAGCGACAGCGAAATGTGTGTCTCATTGCCTTACGACTGTGCAGGAGGCAGCGTGCACCCTGGGCATGGCACGCTTGACCAAGGTGGCGTCCAGCACTCGAGCGCTCTGTCGTAGCAGACGGTCATCCGGTGTCCACAACAGGCGAAGGAGTATCTGCTGGCATGTAGGGTTACCTGTCGAAGCATGCAATGAGAGCGAGAAGAGCAGCAGAGTCAATAGCAGCATGTGCCAGTGGGTGTGCGACAGGGGGCCAGTGCACGCCACCGTCAGATTTGCTGTCGTAGATAGAGGTGCTGGTGCTGTTGTAAATAAAGGTAGATGTCGCGCTGCAGCACTTGAGCTTCTGGCACATCGGGCAGTGAGCCAGAAGCATAGCGCCATGAAAGAGCAGGTGCTGTAGCAGGTAGTTTATGCTGTCCCAGTCAAAGCCACACAAAAGTGGCTCAGGGCAGAGATTGATCCTGCAGTAGTAGCATCATCAATGCAGTCACGCCAATACTGTGCTCACCTTTGAAGCTCTGCCCTCGGTGTCGTATCATTGCACAACATCGTGACACTGCGCGCCACTCCTGTATGAGCCACACACACACTTCTTCAACTATCAGTTGCAGTTGGCAGTTGACGTGCCTCTGTCGCGGAAAGAGAACAGAGCTGATGACGGATGCTCCCGCAGTGAGAAGCGCTTGCAGCAGCTTCACAAAAGAGTTCCGTTGTGATCCATGATACTCTGTTCGCAATGGTCATGCGCGAGGAATGGTATTGATGGCGCAAAGACTGACTGCACTCCAACATCGAGGCACTCATGAAAGCGAAGGCTTGGCTGATGCTGGCTGTAAGCGGGCTTGCGAGCCTTGAATTGCTGGATCGCGCCGCAGCGGATATCAATGGAGTTGCTGCAAGCCAAGGAGGTGGAGATGACAGCGCGAAAAGGGCACTCGGATTCGGCGGCCCTGTTCCTCGAGTTGGAGGTGCGTGTGGCGTCAACTGTCGCGAAACTCGCAACAATGCTCACTTTGGTAATGTCGCGCTGCTATTGACATTCATTCTGTAAGCCCTCGACGACGCTAGCAATGATGACAAATCATGCCATGCAGAGGCGCCTGAGCCATGACCCCGACGGCTACAGCAGCTCATGTGCATGCCTGTGCTTGATTCTATCCTTGCAGGCGTCTATCACAACATACACAACGGCCTCACGTATGCGGGTGGGTATCTTGGCTATGGCTTCACGGGGCCTGGCGGCTATCCTGACTACAGCACATCGTTCTCAGGCGGTTTTGGTGAGACCATGCATCGATCATCAGACCTGTCAGCTGACTGCTATTTTATATACAGAGGCACACGCGCTGCGTGTGCCTCTTGTGGAGACCTTTGAGCATTCCAGCCAAACACCGCCTTCACATCGTGGGGACAGGCTGATGAACAGTATCATGCGTTGCCTGCGATCCAACATGCAACGTCTAGTTGAATGCGCGTAGGAGAGTCTGATGTGCTGGCACCGTTACGCTCGTTTATGTGTGCTTGCTGGCGCGGATACAATAGCCAATGCAGCCCACTGGTCTGCACGGGGATATCTGAGGCATTCACAAGTCGTAATTGCCTATGAATGATGGCCGAGAGTCGTGTGAAGTCTGAGACTCTGGTCAACAGCGCAGTAGTGATTCTGTCTATAGGCATAACCTTTGCCAACTTTGAGGTCTAAAGAACTGTGCATGTTTTATAGGGTACTACGTTAGGGGTATGGTATGTAGGAAAACTTTCGTCTAGCTCTGACACGTGAGTTCTCAAGGTTCAACCGCCAGCACTGAGCCTGGCACTGCGAGAGCACTTTTGCACCACAGTTACTGTAGCAGCCACTCACGACACACAGCCAGTTCAGCTGCACCGCTGATGCACTGTCGCGCTGCCGCAGAGCCTTGGGCGGGATGGCCGTGGGGCGTGTATGGTCCGGAGTGGGGCCTGCCAGGTGAGGCCGCGTTACAGTTCACGAAGTACGCAGTGCCAATTGTTGACTACTAGTAGATTGCTGGCAAAACTGTCATAGTGAAAGCAATTGCTTCCAAAGTACACAATGCCAACTAGATTGCTGGCATCATCATAATTATAGTGACAATCACTTTCAATCCTACAACACCACTACGGGATACCCGGCCTCGCTTGGGGCCTCAGGTTTATTGGTTTGGATAAATAAAAGTCCACTGGTATGAGTATACATCAAACGTTGCGCTCAGGTATGTTGGTACCTGGGCCACAGAGTGTCGTACAGGTACCGAGATGCATGCAATTGCATCGACAACAACTGGGCGTGCAACAACAAAGTTCTGGGTCGATCTTTTTAAGAAAGTTTTTGTCAATACTCATAGTAAATTCTCGGAGATTGATGCTGCCTACAACCTTCGTCAGTTGGGCTGAAGACTGAGGGCGCGCCGCCTACAATGTCCTCTTGTCTGTGTGGTTAATACCGGCTGTTTCGAGTGCGTACGAACGCACGTATCCAGTACTAGTCGGAATCCTGTTACCGTGGGGTATTACCGGCTAGGGTGTTGTTGAAGTTCACAAGCGGGTTGACGTTTTTGAGTAGGGTTATGGCCAAACAAACATGTTTCCGCAGTAACAAAGAGATGAAGTGCAGGCAAAGTCGCTCCGCTTTTGAAGTTGGCTGTTCGCAAGGTTGCGAAGCTCCCGCTCAGACTCTGAGGAGTAGAGCGCGTAATGGGGTTTTGCACCGACAGCGCAGCCAGCGCCAAGGGCAGCAAATGGTAATGCAAGTTTTGGAGGTGCCACTGTGCATTTGCAATCAGCTGTCACGCCTCTTTGCGCACGCACTCGAACGGGGATTGCGCACGCAAGGACGACCTGCCAGATAACGTGCAGCGGGCCTTAATACAGTGATGGTCTGAGAATCCTCAGGCGTTGTACTCCCTTATTGCCTTCTACATATGCCGTAGTACGTCGTTACGGGTAGTGACGTCATTAACCACACTTACTGACAGTCTGTCTGCAGCTGCAGCAGCTGCAGCAGTTGGAGGCTCCATCTCAGAGTCTGTACTCAGTCTGACTGACTCGTAAGCTTCTTCAGGTTGTTGTCGCAGCGGCAATCATGCAGAAATCATTGATGATCGCGTGGTGTCATGATTGCACTGAGCTCAGCGGCTAAAGCCACACTATTTGCAGGCCATTATGATATTGCAGTGCACTTAGTCTAGTGGAACTGTAAGTTGCATTGGCGCATCTGGGCATTCGACAGAACAGAAACAGTTTCAAAAGATTTGAACGTGTTAGTTCAATTACTTACTTCCTTGCTGTGCCATGTACAGTACTTCGAACTGTTTTGCTCTCAGACTGCTGGCACTGTACGCTTGCGCAAACTTGAACTCAAATACCAAGGGCAGCCGCTTGGCAAGACCTCCGAGAGCATGTTCGAGTGCTCCCTGCTTACTAATAGGGCCATCAAGTTGAACTTGAAGCCTTAGGATGATATTTAAAATCGTTATGTCAGCAGTCAGATTGACAGCACTCAGTCTGCCTGGCAGGCTGAGCGTAGAGCAGGTCGCAGGCTGTCCCTCGGCCTTAGGCTACTAGTAGTACGCCATTAGTAAGGTGCCAGGGCCACATGATGGCTGCCATAGTAGCACTCTGAACATACTTTCAAAAAGGCTTAGTAATGGTGGTTCAATTCAAGTTATCGCGCAGAATCTGAATCAGAATAATCTGATGCGCTAATAAACTAACTTAAAGTACGTTCTTCAACTTGAGGTATGAATGGTGCAGCCTTCAAAGCTCTTACTGCAACTGTTAAACTGTTACTTTAACAGTTACGCTTAACCTACTAGTAGTACTTGTAGTACTAGTAGTTTTAATCAACAATTTATCATTCAATTTGAATGATCAAAGCCTGATGCGTGAGTCTATGTACTACGGTAATAACTGCATCTCTGAGTCATTCGCCGGGATGCAACCGCTCGCAGGCGGCTACTAACTTGGAGCTTGTGGCACATCACCGGACCATTTCTCTGCAAGCCGGACACGGTGATGTCACACTCACTGTCACAGTCTGTTACCGCCGGTAAACGGACTACTACCGGCGGTAGCATTAGTCACTGAGTGTCAGTGGTGGAGACGGCGCAATCCAAGTGTACTGCTTCAAGTTAGTACTAGGACTTTTGGAAGACTTAGTCTTACATACTATGCATAGAGCCACCACGACTCTCAGCCACGGTGCTACTTGCCCTGCAACAGTTACTCCAGCCGGCTCGAAGACAGTGGCACTTCCGAAGTCTCTGAGTCATACCTAATCAAACGGCACAACCGCGGCGAGGTTGGGCGCAATTTGCAGATCCGATCCCGGAGCCATCGCTCAGCTGCCGCGGCTGCACTGAGTCTCCTCATGATGCTCCTGGGCCAATGACCGTCTGTGACATCATGTCGGATCCGGTGGGGGTCACGGTGCAGCAGGCCCTGCCAGTGGGTCAAGTTGCCGCCTCAGGCGCGCACACAACGCCGCGGCTGCAGCTGGATTCAGTCTGTTAATCAGATCGCTGGCAGCACTTGTGCGTCCAGGTGTTGTCGACACTTGTGCCATGCACGTGTCTCGGTACCTGTACGACATCATCATAAGCATGAGTTGCCTCACTGCTGTGTTTATGAACTACGCTAGAAACTACACACCTTACGACTCCTGAGACCTCAGTTCCACATGCCCATGTGCTGTGTGCAAACCCATATCAAATGAGAGCATAGCCAGCGGCCAAAGGCAGTGGAGAGAAGTCCTGTCAGGAAGTCATGGTGTTGGGTATCTTGTATAGAGCACAAAAGGCATGTCGTGTACCAAGCGGTTACACAACCCTACTTCAACAACGGCTCCACCTAGGGTCGCCTCACCACACACGCCCCCTGCATGGCTCTTCTGCTCCGCAAGTGGAAAGACATGCACACATGTGAGGTGCCCTAGGTGCTACACACTCAGTATCTCTACGAATGCAAGAACAGCAGCCCTCCGCTACCGCCGAAACTCTCGAAGAGAACGCGGGCGTCTGGCATATACCACTAACCCTCCGCTACCACCAAGTCTCAGAAAGACTGCAGCGCGTCTGGCCGGAGTAGTACCTGCGTTGCTGCAAACAATACAATCTTACTGCTGCAGCACAAAAACAAGTTTGAGCAAGCAACTTGCTCCGCTGCTATATGCGCCCCCGACATGTTGGCACTGCGCAATCAACGCAAGCAAACACACCACCATTCTACTTCAACGTACGCCCCCGACATGTTGGCACTGCGCACTAATCCCCCCCCAGCGTTTGTGTCGAACACACGCGCAAAACAAGTGCGCGGTGGCCGAAACAATCTTTAGGGTGGGCGGGTGGGTTTGTGCGTCCAGGTGTTGTCGACACTTGTGCCATGCACGTGTCTCGGTACCTGTACGACATCGCCCCCAGACACTACACTGCTGAGCCTATACCGAAGTAGTGTGGTGTCTAAAACGTACAGGCCCAGAGATAGACCTGCAAAACGCCTCCTGTCACGTCATTGCTAACGTGCAATATGCCAAGCGCTGTCATGTGTAACTGACCGAGCTGAGCAGGCCTAGCTACTCCGAGTAGTACTCAAGGTGTATCTGTAAGACACATGGCACAGAGAAGAGCTGCTGCTGTGTGTGTCTCACAAACATCAGCGCAATATGCGCTATGATGAGGAGCCTGATTGCTGCGGAGCGCCACAGCTGCGCTTGAGTGTGCGCCGCTGTGCGCACCTGCTGCTGCCAAGTCTGGCGGCAGCTGCGCGCCATCGCTGCCTCCCGCCTTGCTGACGCAGCGCGTGAGCATCACCTTGCGCCTCGCCTGGCGATCGCGCAGATGCTGCTGCTCCTCAGGCGTGTAAGCCGCCCAATACTCCCTCCTTTTCTGCTGCCGCCGTGTGAGCGGCCGCCCGACACTGCCGCCGGCCGCCGCGCTGTACGCCCGCCTGATGCCGCGTCCTCTCGCGTGCGCCGGAACGTGCAGCGCTGGCGTGCCGCTGTTGCGCGGAGCGCTGCTACCGCGCATGCAGCTGCTGCTGCTGTTGCCGATCGCGCCGCCGCCGCTGCCGCTGCTGCCGCTGCCGCCGCGCGTGCTGCCGCCAGTACCGCCGTGCCCGCCGCTGCCGCACACGCTTCCGCCGCTAGCACCGCTGCCGTGTGCATCGCCGCGCGCGTCGTTGCAGCGAGCATCGCTGTGGCTGCTATTGCTGCGCGCGCCGTCGCTGCTGTTGCATGCGCCGCTGCTGCTGGGAGTGTCGCCGCTGCCCCCGCACATGACTGATGTAAGCGCCGCCATGGGCGCTAATGTTAGCGCCGCCGTGGGCGCTGATGTTGCAGCGATATCAACACCGCTGATAGCATCTCCACCGTTAGCACCCGTGTTTGTGGGCACACGCGCTGCCGCAGCGGCCGCCTGCGCACAAGCAAGCTGCTCACGCAACGCCGCGCTCGCACGCGCTCCCGCATCGCACACCATGTGTAGGTGCACGCTTTGAGCGTCAGCTGCAGCAAGCCGCTGCTGCAGACCTTCCGCAAACGCTCTGCTGCTAGCAGCATCCTGCTCCAGCTCCGACACCCGCCTCCGCATTTGCGAAAGCAATGCTGAATCGTCAGCTGCTGCACCCTGTTGCTCACGCTGACGAGCGGGTGCTGGGATGCTGCTGGCCGCTGGTGTCACGGTGCTGGCTGATGAAGTGGTAAGCGACGCAGCCTGCACTGCAGCACGCAGGCCAGCATTCTGCGCTTCCAAACGCTGAACCTGCTGCTGCAGCTCCACTGCAAGCATAGCTGCTGCAGACGACTCCAGCTCCAGCACTCGCGCCTCCAGCGTACCTCGACGCGCTGAGCCCTCTGCTAGCTCCTGCTCCAAGTGCGCTTCCCCCTGCTCTAGCGCCTTGATGCGAGCCCACAGTCGGCCCTCTCGCCCGTCCGCCTCCTCCATCTGCTGCTCTAAGCGCTCGTTTACGCCTGTAAGCTGCTGCTGCAGTTGTTGCTGTTGCTGCTGGTGTAACTGCTGCTGTTGCTGTAGCCGCTCTTGCATCTGCTGCTGCATGTGTAGCTCCGCCAGCCTTGCCGCTACCGCTGCCTCCTGGCTGCTCACTGTACGATCTTGCAGCTGCAATACCCTCAGGTTTTCCTCAGCGACCCTTTCTTCTGTCTCCGCTAGACGCGTTTTGAGTCGTCGCTGAACACCAATTAGGCGCTCGCTGTCTGTATAGAAGTGCTCCAATGCATCGCATACACTCCAGAACTGCGGCTCAATCTGCGATCCCTTCATTTCCTCCATTCGCTGCCAGCTGCTGTATGGATTTCGTCCAACTGTGACAAGCCAGTTGTGAATTTCCAACTGCGGCTCAATCTGCGATCCCTTCATTTCCTCCATTCGCTGCCAGCTGCTGTATGGATTTCGTCCAACTGTGACAAGCCAGTTGTGAATTTCCAATGCCTCCTCACGACTTATAGCAGCACGTTCCTCCCCCCACACCATTTTGCTGCAAGCAAGAAGGTGTGCACGTGCTGTTGTTGAACCGATGCCGGCGTGCACCTACGGTTAGGCACGTCGCTGCACGCCAAAGCAGCGTTGCTGCTGCTGTTGCTGAACTGAAGGTGGCGCAGTAGTGTCGCTGTAGCTCGCCACAACTAGCACACGCCCCCAGCTGTTGAAATCCCGAAGCTCCGCCGACTGCCCCTGCTTGATGCTGCAGCACGAGCTCAACGGAGCTTGGCGCCGCGTACTGCTGCGCTAAGCCTTCCCAGAGTGTCTCCTGGCTGGCTAAAGTCCTGCCGAGATCGCCATCATAAGCATGAGTTGCCTCACTGCTGTGTTTATGAACTACGCTAGAAACTACACACCTTACGACTCCTGAGACCTCAGTTCCACATGCCCATGTGCTGTGTGCAAACCCATATCAAATGAGAGCATAGCCAGCGGCCAAAGGCAGTGGAGAGAAGTCCTGTCAGGAAGTCATGGTGTTGGGTATCTTGTATAGAGCACAAAAGGCATGTCGTGTACCAAGCGGTTACACAACCCTACTTCAACAACGGCTCCACCTAGGGTCGCCTCACCACACACTGCAGCAGCAGCTAGCTGTCACACACTGGCAGTCACTGCCGCAGCGGCACCCACTGGCACAGGCGCTTCAAAGTCCGACTGTCTGTCTGACAAATCATTGGATGATTTTCACAATGGACATGACGTTGTTCAAGTCAAATTGAATACTTATAATCTATCAAATTGAACATGCATGGATCCGTTTTGCTCACCGGTGACCGTGCCACAGTGATTGACCGCCATGTGATTGCGCTGCAGGCTCGACGAGCCTGAGGCTGATTATCGGTCGAGTCTGAGTCAGACTCTGATTAAAATCAAATTCTGAGTTTGGCTCAGGGTCTGCAGAAGCAGATTCCGATTATCCTGGCGTTACGGTTACGGTAACCGTACTCTTATTTGTTTTTAAAAAAAAGAGATGCATTACGAAAACAGCAACTTCAACTTGAAGCTGGAAACTTGAAGTAACGGCTTGAGCAAACTAAACATGGCCACTTGGCATGCGTGATCGTCCAATGCATGACATGGCAGCCAGATCTCGACGATTATTCCAGGATCTTCTAGCTGTTGCTGTAACTTCAGGTGTATCAGATGTCAACTTTTTCAGTGCCAATTTGAGGAGAATTGAGGACTTCTGGTTCAGTTTCAGAATCTTTGAAAGCTGCAATCTGCCATGTGCCATCCATGCCATGCCATGCCATGCATGTTAATCTCGAACGGATGTACAGTATCATGGAACCGACATGTGACTGTCATAGCCCACGGAGACGGGTGCACAGTCATTGTGGCACAGCAACGACATCTGACGAGTCACGATTCAAAAGGTAGATTGCTGCTCGTGATGGGCACACCAGAACACCCCATAGACTTTCTGATCTTTTTAACAGGTGAAGCATCATAGCTGCAGCTTGCGATCCGCAATAAGTCGATTTTTGCCGCTCCGCCTTCAGCCTTTCGGCGCATCCCACGCTCCAAACAATTTCCACGCCGTCTAGCTGTTCCTCTAGTTCCTCTAGATACTGAGCACCTGTGCGGCTAGGCCTGAGCCGCATAGCAGGCCAGATATCGTCGATGTACCAGAGCTTCTTAGACGTGCTGCTGACTCAAGGCGTGCGGGAGGCGATCACCAGCCTCATCGGCCCCAAGCAGTGGTTCTACTATGCCGCTGTCTGCAGAGCATTCAGGAGGGCGCACATCGGCAGCTGGGGCAGCCAGTCTCACCTCACTTCCTTCGAGGCAGGCTGCGCTTCCCCTGGACGCTTGCAGCTGCTGCTGGAGAGCCAGGAGTGGTCGCCAGCAGACCTTGAGGCTCTGTCAGAAGTGGTGGGGAAGGCGGGTTGCAAGGCGACGATGCGCTTTGCCGCTACTCACCTTGACGCTGTGAGAGTGTATTATGGCGCAGCAGCTGCTGGCAGGTTTCATCTACTCGAGGACGTGTTGCCGGACCGTCAAGGGCTGGAACTGGCGATTGCGCTGGGCCAGATCGAGGACTACAATGCGAGCGACGGTCTCACCGCGTGGGCTGCGAGGTGGTATGAGGGTGCTGCCCATGGCATTGCAGGTATAACACACTTAGGCATGTATGAGAGTGCTGTCAGATGGTGCCAGGCAGATGAGGAGTCAAAAGATGTTATGTTCAATAACTGGCTACGCACGCAGTCTTCAGAGGTAGCAAAGCGGCTCTGGCACTGGATAGTTGACACAAGAAGGGAGTACACGGCCTATGAGTGCTTCATGTCCGGCGTAGACGTCAACAGAGTTGATGTGCTTGACTACACACTGAGCAAGCGCGGCAGATGTACGTGCATGGATCGCATGCACGATGAGGAAATTCTAGAGACCATTCTCATGGCAGTAGGGGAGGACGGCTTTGTAGCAGGCGCGTGGTGGGTCTTCCACAATGACATGACGCCGTGGGATGACAGCAGCTGTGCAGCGCTGAGAGAGTTTGTAGGAAACCATGTCGCCAGCACGTATCTGGCATGGCTTGCGGAGCATCGCCCGCGTAGTATGGAGTATCGTATGCTGGCGGCAGGCATGGTGATGCCAGGCGGACGCGTAGAGTCTGCAATCAAGCACTTCGGCCCCATCGCCGTCGGCCTTCACATTGAGTAATGAATAGACTTCATGGCAGTGATATGGCGCACAACATTCTGGTGCCCTCGGTCCGTGTGTCTCCGCAACGCTGCTGTTCAATCACCGTGACCTAGTACCGTAGTACCAACTTGAATGCACTGGCTTCAAGGCTTGAGGGTCGTGGCAACTGCGAGGCCTAATCAGTGCAGAGCACGTAGCACTGTGATTGTTTGCGATGTGTGCCGTCAGATGCAGTAAACCATGATGTGAGGCACACGTCACTGCTATATGTGTATCAAGTGACACGGTGTCATGCAGATGCAGTGCAAAGCGAGGAGCGCCTACAATGACGCGGAGTCATGACGCATCCAGCATGCGCACATGTGTTCAGATGATGATATTGCCATGTATCCTGCGCTAAACACAATTCAAGTGCTGCCAGATCATTGCATGCTACATAATTTCACGATATGCATAGAAAAGCATGCATGTAACTTGAAAGTTGAGCTATCTCGTGCTGCTGCATAACCTGCCTAGCAGTCACCCTCTAGGCGCTAGTGCATTTAATTTTGAAGTTGCTGTGCACTGTCACTATGCAGCCGCTGCTCCTTAGCAAAGTGCATGCCTGCATGCCATGAGATCCGGTTGTTTGTCGGCTTGAGTAGCACAGTTTCCTTCTGATGAAACCTACCACAACGACACCCCGTTCACTCTCTGAGTGATGGAGATGCCTGGAGCGGATCAAGGGTACACACGTGCGCAACAACGAAAGTGAGAGAGAGGCTTTCTCAGAGAGCCTTCAGAATCTGAGTCTAGTCACGACTTCAACTGCGCTTCTTCAACTTTGATGTTTTGTGAGAGGTGGAGGAGAGTTGTAGGAAGCCAAAGGTGTAGCGGCACCTTCGCCAAAATGCCAATCTTCTCCCGCAATGGCGTACTGGCGCTTTTGGCGGCAGCTACTACCCTGGTGCTCCTCATCTGGACACCGATCTCGCGCCTTAACTCCAATCCCGCACACAGCAACAACCTCAAGCTACACAAACCGCTACATGGCGTCGATCCCAGTTGCGTTGTCCGCTCGTGCCCTGGGCCTGCGGGGAAGTGCATGCTGCACTCAGGCTGCCGCTCTCTGCTGTCCTGCATGCGGGGCTGCAAAAACGGCGACACGGCCTGCACGATGACCTGCATGATGACCCACCCCGAGGACTCCACCTTTGATGCGCTCTCGCTGTGCCTGCTCAAGGAGGGCTGCCTCAAGCCAGAGCCGACCCCCCTCTTCCCCGACAGCGCGCTCGTCGACCCCGCCTTCCAGCTGCCCGACCTCGCCGGCACGTGGTACGTCGTTGGCGGCTACGACAAGGGCGTGGACTGCTACCCGTGCCAGTCCATGACGTTCACCGCCGCGCGGCACCACAAGTACGCCTCCGAGCACGTGTTCCAGCTGCCGCACTTGACCAAAACGGTGCGCGCCACGCTCAGGGGCGCGCCAGAGCCTGGAACGCTGGAGTCCGACTACGTCATGGCCGGCATACCGGGTGCCGACACGTGGTACGTGCTGCACCACGACGTCGCCGCCCCCGCGGATCCTGCTGCTTCTGCAGCTGCAGAAGGGGTGTCAAGCCCCGCGGATCCCGCTGCTTCTGCAGCTGCAGAAGGGGTGCGCAGCAGCAGTGACGGCGGCAGCGGCGACGGCAGCACCGCCGGCGGCGGTGGCGGCGGCGGTGACGACGGCGGTGGCAGCGGCGACAGTGCGCATGTTGGCGGCGGCGATAGCGGAAGCGGCGATGGCAGCGGTGCCGACGGCGACGGCGGCAACGGCGATGGCGAAGGCGGCGAGTTTCTGGTCGTTTACTACAAGGGCGGCAACGACGTGGCGCGCTACAGGGGCCTGTACGTGCTGTCGCGCACGCGCGGGCCGCTGAGCGCGCAGCAGCGCTCGACGGTGACGGACGCCGTCGCGCGCAGCGCCACCGGTATGGCGTTCGAGGACCTCTGCCTCATGCAGGAGTCGGACGCGCAGTGCGCACGGGCCGCGGCCTGAGCGGAGCGCTGCGCACTCGAGCGCCGAAACGTAACGCAGCGCTGCACGCGACGCGGCGCGCCGAGCGACCGGTGGCGCTGCGAGGGGGGTGCCTGGTGCGTGGGAATGGCGGCCCATGGAAGGCGCACACGCGTGTTCGCGCGGCACTGCGCGTGCAGCGTGTGCGCTCAACACGCGCGGAGCGTCGTCAGCGAGCTGAGCAGTGTGCGCTCTGCTGAGAGCAGGCGCGTTGCACCGCGCAGCGCGGTGCCGCTGCCCAGGCGGTGGTGGCGGCACGGCCGCTTGGGGGCGGCGCTGCGCAGGAGTTAAGTCAGCGTGGGCAGGTAGGTATGTTTATGCGGTCGTTGTTGGAAGGCGCGTCCCTGTGCTGCGCGCGCATGCCAGCACCGCGTCGGTCACACAGCATGTGTATCATATCAATTGGGGCATCGGGATGGCCCTGCATTGGTGGCCGGCTGTGAGCCAGCCACTGTATTACAGACACTTCTGCACACACGCGAGATGTGCATGTGCAGGAAACAACCATAGATTTGCTTCAACTTCAAAGGCCGCAGCATTTCTGCTGCAGCTATACATATGCTCCACCTGTAGGTTATCGAGCACCGGCAAGAGCGGCTGGCCACGGCGAGTGCTCTTTTGCACTGCATTTCAACCATGTGCATACCAGGCATACAGGTTGCCGTATATACGCGCTTTCCGGGGCTTGCATTCTTGTACTTCAAAAGTAGTGATATTGGCGTGTGTAGGTACAATACTAAGTGTCATGACATCGACAGGCTGATATGGCTGCATTATCTTGTGTGCGTTGCACGTGTGTGCCTTCCTTTCCAGTGGATTGGATGTTGTGTGCATGCGTTGCCGGCTTAGTCTGGTGATGCGACATGGCAGGTGCGTGCGCTTGTGACCTTGCGCATCCTCCACTTGCATGCATCGTTTGATGTGAGAATGTTACAACTGCTGTAGAGCACACGCTGTGCAATAGTGAAGCTCTCAAATGGGTGTACAAACAATGGAGATACTGTTGATCAGGTTCAATGCTGGATTTGGACTCCCCCTCCCCACAGCGAGTGAGCACGCCCCCATGCCGCCGCCCCCAACGTACAACTGTCAGTTCAAATTTCGTCGCGGGCTCCCCGAGCCGCAGCAATGTGCCGGCAACGCGCTGCCCAACAGCAGAAATTGCCGTTGCCAGGCGATGCCAACAAACACTGCATTGCCACGTTTGTAGCTAGGCACTTTCTGAGGCCACTCGCTGGGGTGTTCGCGCTCTGCAACAAGTAGGTGCGCGCCGACCCAGGCGTTTTCTGAAAGCCTGGTCGTCGGACATGCACAGGCGGAGGACGCGCTCGTGGAGGAGGCTGCCTTCAAGTCGGTCAGCTACATCCCGACGCAGAGCTGCCCAGCGGGAGCAGGCGGCCGCTGATCCGGGCGATGTGTTCACTGCCGATAACATGTTTACTGAACATGACTTGGTCATCCGCAGTGTCAGCTCGGTCAACCTCAGCTCTCGAGAGCAAGCCGCCTCACAGGACGTTGTAGGAGAAGCGGATGGCATCAGACGCAGAGTAAGCACCAGCGATCTGGACCACCCATTGATGTGCCACCCTCACAGCTCCAACGATGGCGCCAAGGGTTATCTGGGTAATCTCGCGGAGGCGCAGACTGCTGCGCTCGCGGCCCTGAGGGCTCGCGTCAGCGATGGGCAGCAGCAGGGTCTGCTGGATATCTCCAGCATCACCCTGTCCTGCGATGGCTACGGGGAGTCGGAGGACTTGGACCGCTGTCTGCTGCGGTACCTGCGGGCTCATGGCTTCGATGTGGAAAGGACTCTGGTGATTCTGGGAGAGAATGTTGCCTGGAGAGCGCAGGAGGGGACGGCAGCGCTCCGCGCGCAAACCCCCGCTGAGGTAAGGCGATGGCTGTCGGCGTGCTTGAGCATGAGTATTCGTGCCAGTAGTTGTGCTGCTCCACAGTCTGTCGTGCGACCCACGAACTCGCCTCAGGGAGGTGCCAGTGCCAATTACATTGCGCAAGGCATCAACGGGTGCAGGTACGCAACAGACACGTGCGCAGTTTTCATGTGGCCATCATATGTGGCCATCATTTGGCCATTTTCGGCGGCCCGTGGACACTGAAGCATTGCTTAAAATGATGCAATACACCCAAGAGATCACCAAACCATGTACCAGATTGCGCACAGGGAGGTGGTGCTGTAGTCGCCGGTGAGCGCTGCGGAGCCATCCGCTCGCGCATCCGCGCTGCGCATCTGCAGCGCTCGCGGCGCACGTGCGCGCCGATGGGCGCATGCGCCGGGCAAACACGCCCAGCTCCGCTGGCAGTATGCCATCACTTCGTGCTGTTGTGGCGCGACTCGCTTGTGTAACTCACGCACAATGCGTGCGCTTCCACGCCCTCTGCGAGTGCGTGCGCCCAAACGTCCACGCAGCACGAGCGAGCGCATCCGCCCACTGCAGCCGGGGCCTGGTCAGCCTATGCGCTCGGTTCCCGCAGTAGACCGGCTGCTTGATGATGATGCTCAAAGCGTTTCGAAGAATGTTGAAGTATGCTTGTTTGGGAGGCTGCGAAGGCACCAAGTGCGCACAGATATCTGAGCGGCGCAGCCGCAGGCAGCGCGGCGGTGTGGGTCGATAGGGCTAGCTAACCAGCATCTGCCCTCGGCATGCCGCAGCCGGCGCTCACGCGCTGTGCGCAGCGCTCGCAAATCGCCATCTGTTCCCGATCTGGTGGTGGGGCGGAGGCAGCGGCGCAACCTACACGCCGTGACGAGGGTTTAGACAAACATGATTGAGCCCGAACGTATGTTCACCCACCGCCCTGCGCATGCGCGCGAGGGGCGTGTTCTGCGCCACGTCCTCGAGGAGCGCTGACCTGATCGCAGCTCGCTGCAGATAACGCACTGCGATCCACGACTCTTCGAGCTGCGTGGCGCGTGCAACGCGCTGACGCGCAGACGGATTTCCCTGCACCGCGCTGAGCGCTGACCCGCGCTGCCGCGAATGCGTACAAACCCACACCCACGCGCAGCTGAGCGCTGACCCGCGCCGCCGCATACATACATGCCTACCCCCCCCCCCGCAGGTCCTCGGCGTCCCCGCCGCGGAGCTGCGCGCGCTGATCGCCGCGCGCTACCCGCACTGGCTGCTCGGCGACGACCGCCGCGGGCGCCCCGTGCTGCTGTACCGCTACGGCGCGTTCGACGCGCGCGCGCTGCTGCGGCGCACGACGGCGCGGCGCCTGCAGCGCTACCACGTCTGGGAGCAGGAGCAGAACGCGCGGCTGCTCGCGCGGCGCGCGCGGCGGCGGCGCGGCGGCGGCGACGGCAGCGGCAGCGGCGGCGGCGCAGGCGGCGCCAGCGGCGGCAGCGGCTGTGACATGGATGCCTACAGCCTGATACTGGACCTGCAGGGGCTGGGCGTGGGGCAGGTGTGTTGAGCGCTGCATAGCAGAGTCTGAGTCTGGATCTGGGTCTTGTGTGAGTTCAAATTGCGTGCTGTCAGCTCGGGGGGGGTAGAGTCGCGGCGGCAGCGAATGCGGCAGCGGCCACCGCGCAACAAGCATTCGCACCGGCCGCGAAGTGCCTCGCGCGGCGTGACGTGCTGCCGCGTGTCGCTCGCACCACGTTCATGCTCTCGGTGCTCGCTGCGATTCGCCGATTCCGCTGACGGTGCTTACATCGCTGTGCAGCTTGAAGACCGACAGCCGGCTCTACTCTATGTGTGAGGCGGCGGCCATCATGCGCAGCTGGCGCTACTCGTGCCGTGCCAACAACGGTGCAGCTCTGGCCCAGTCTCGCGGCGCTCACTGCCATTTCTCCACGCGGGGGGGGGCGGGGGGGGCAGATATCACGAGCGAGCTCACCGCGCTGCTGCGCTACGTCGCGTAGATGAATGAGCGGCACTACTTGCGCCTCTACGCCACCATATTGCGTCGTCAAGACGCCGCCACGTAGCACTTCCCCGCATGGTCGATACACCACCCTTGTCGTCTACGCAGCTGTTCGTTGGCGGGTTCTGACCGCCAGTCGTGTGTGCGACGTTTTCGCGCGACGCAGATCACGAGCGAGCTCGTCGCGCTGATGCGCTACATTGCGGAGACGGACGCGCGCCACTACCCGCGCCGCTGCGGCACCATGCTGCGTCTGCGTCGTCAACATGCTGCCGCTTAAGCTCGCCTACGTGGCCGGCGCACCACGCGCATCACCTACGCAGCTGTTCTCTGAGGCATTTGCTGTGCGCTCATCGCTGTGTTGACGCAGATCACGAGCGAGCTCGTCGCGCTGCTGCGCTACATTGCGGAGACGGACGCGCGCCACTACCCGCGCCGCTGCGCGACCACGTACGTCGTCAACACGCCACCGCTGTTCGGCGTCATCTGGGGCGCCATCAGGGGGTGCTTGGAGGGGTCCTCCGCCGACTTGCGCGTCCTGTCGGACCGGAAGCGCTGGCAGCAGGTGCGCTGCGCTCTTGTCATCTCCCTGGCTGCGCTGTGAGGGCTGCAGCAGACGCTCCGTCTTCAGCAGCTTGCTCTTGCGCGCACGCGCGCCCCTCAGCGGCGATAGCGCTGAGCGCCTACTGCCCCGTTGCAGCTCGTGGCGCTAAATGTGAGAGGCCCTCTATGGCATTTACCTGCACACTTAGCGCCGACGTACTGGGTTCCGCGCTCCGCCGCCGCTCAGCTGCGGCAGCCGCAGGCGGAGACTCTTTTCTGCGAATGTCGCTGCGGATGCGTTGGCGTGCGTGAGACCAGGCATCACCTAAGTGGTGTACACAGCGGCTGCACGCAGTGCGGTGCCGGCGCTGCACCTTAGCGCACCGAGCGCTACTCTACAGTAATTGAGCACCGCTGCACTCCTCGAAAGCTCATGCGCTCCGTCCCGAAGCTGCCGTGTTTGCCCCATATTACCACGCAGACCATCGCTGAAGTGGCAGGCAGGTGCGCCGCCGCCGCTGCTTCCACAGGCGTGCCTCCGGGGATGGCGGCGCAGCGGAAACTGCTGCCTGCGTCTGACGCGCACAACAACAATGCGTGAGCGCAGTCGCGGCCACGAGATCGCTGACGATTGCTGAGCGCACGACTCCTGCTGACATGCAGTGTCCAACAAGAAGGCGCAAGCGCAGTCGTACTTGCGAGACCGCCGTTGCCGAGCGAACGGCCGCTTCTCACATGCAGTCTGTCCTCTGTTGATCGCTGCTGCTGCCGCGCGCCCGCAGGCGCTCCTCGAGGACATTGCCGCCGAGAGCCTGCCGCCCGAGTACGGCGGCTGCGGCCGCTCGCTCGCCGACACGCCTTTCCTGTACGAGTACCACTGCGCCGCCAATGCCGCTGCGGCGGCAGCGGCGGCGGCGGCAGCGGCAGAGGCGGCGGCAGCAGGCGACGGCGCGAGCGACGCCGGCAGCGACGCGGCGAGCGTCTCGGAGGTCGCCGTCGCGAGCCCGGCGAGCACGGCGCTGCCGTCGCCGCGCAGTCCGCACCGATCCGACAAGGCGTCGCAGCTAGGGTTAGGGTTGGAGGAAGAGCGACACGACAGCGGGCGGATGCAACTGCCGCCCTGCAACGCGTCTGGCGCCAGCGCCGAGATCACGGGCGGAGGCGGCGGCAGCGGCGGCGGCGGCATGCGCGCGACGGCGTCGCTGCGCAGCTGCCGCGATGCGGCGCAGTGCGCGGCTGCGACGCTCAAGCAGCGCGCCGTGGCCACGCTCAGCGCCTGCGCCGCCGCCAGCGTCGGCCGCGTCGACGCAGCCGTTGCAAAGCTGCTCTTCCCCGACGGCGTTCCGCCGGCGGAAGGCAAGCCGCCGCTGCGTGCGCAGTCGCGCGCCGCCGCCGCTGCCGCTGCCGCCGCCGGCGGCGCGGCGCTGGACAAGATGGGCGGCTGGGCGGTGCACGCCCTTTTCGGCGAGACGGGTATTGAGGTCTAGGTGCAACTTGCCGTTCCAAGAGCAGCAAACATCACAGGTGGTCAGCCTGCCCTTCATCCTGAGGGTTCATTGGAAAACCGGTGGCGTGCCACCCTTCCATGTAGCTTATCGCATGCGCATAGTCGACGCTTCAGTTGTGGGGACAGTGGTGGTGAGAGGGCATAATGTGGGTGATCGCAGGAGCGTACCATGGGGAGTGTGGGGTCTTCTGAAAGCAGTATCATGTCGTCTTACAGAGTTAGCGCGGGAATGGTCTGAGGCACGTCCGTGCGAAGCACACCTAGCCTCAGCAAAAAGGTGAAGTTGGAACTACAAGTTTGCATGTGTCATTATATCACCACAGCACAACCGTGTCATTTCAACACCGAGCAGAAAAACAAGCCAGTAGGACAAAAGACGTGCCCGCCTGACACAGTAGCTCCGCGGCCTTGGCTCTGCGAGCCCCACCCATGGGTGGTCAGTTTTGGGTGAAGTGCAACCTTGTGGTAAGTACATCAGTGGCGACTGGGGCAGATGCTATCGCCCCTGACACCGTAGTGGTGAATGCAATTTGACATCTGTGAGATGGCTGATTCTGGCTCTTTTCACTCCTGGCTGCCTGCATTGCTGTTTGCCTTTTGTGAGTGGCCAAGCGACAAATGCTTGTGTGGGCTGTGTTGAACAGTGCGCTATCCACGCACGCAGACATGTGCATTAATGACATGCTGTGCATTTATTGGCTACTGTTTGCGGTGGTGGGACTCAACTCAGATCTCACTGCCTGCTTGGCCACTTTTGCGGCAGGCGATCGCGCATGTGCTGGCCACCACTGCGATGTGACACTTGCCCATGACATGATCGCATTGACACTTGAGGTTGCAAGTGCGGAGCAGTGCATTCTGCAGTTGGAATACTGAGGCGATGATTGCCACACTGCTGGATGCACTTTTGTGCGCGAGTCGTCTTGACACGTGGCTCCTCTCCTTCACCAGGAATGTGCATACAGTGGCGTGAGACAGCCCACACAGCGTGGAGTCAAGGCAACAGTTGCCAATAAAACATTGGCAGAATTGTCTTCTGAATTGACAAGTTCTTGCTGGACAAACAAGCATCACTCAACAGTGTCCATGAAGTCTTCGTGCAAGTGGGAATTCATGATGTGCAGTGTTAAACAGCGATTCTGCTCGCGCCACATGAGCTGTCAAAGTTGCCAGAGTAGTCCCAGAGTAGTCCCCTGAAAAAGAGCACCAGCAGCTGCTAGCGCAACCGCCGAACGCCAATCGGAGGGTCATGAAACATCAACTCAAACTTGCAAGCCCAGCCCCCGCACTGTGCGACAGTGAGCCAAGTGCGACACGCAGTACTGACTATGCCCGTGCCTGTACTTCCAGCTAAGGCTCATCAGCCAAGAGTAGCAGCCCAGGGAGTCATCGACGCCTCGGTACCTCTCATCGAGCGCATGCTTGCGAGGGATGAGGTCGTACTGCAATCGCGCAACAATCAGGATTTGAGGCCAGATCCTGAGCTTCGAAGCAAGTATACTCCATTGCTGCCTCATCCGATGCCAGTATCATACGAGGTACGCCGCAGTATAGTCGACTGCTGCCTCGCTTATTTTAAAACTTGCACGCTGCCTCGCGCTGCCACTAACAACATGAGCTGTCCGATGACGCTCGGGCCCGCAATCTGCAGCGGTTCGCAGCGGAGCGCGTGCTGCACCGTGTGGCCGTCCTGCATCCAAAGGCAAGTCATAGCTGCAAGCCACATCAGCAAGGACAACTTGTCAGCATTACAGCGTGATTACCCTCGTACCCACTCCTGCCTTTAGCGGCGGCGTGTGTGAGTATTGGCACACGCAGAACACGTGTTATAGACTGAAGAAACAAGCATTTGCCCTGTTGGTGCTTTTTTTGGCTTCGACAGCACCAAAGCGACTTGCATAATTTGCACCCCATGAGGTCTGTGAGATCTGCCATCACTCGAGGGCCTCTCTGATCTGTGCCGCGCTTGCATCGCGCACCGCTGCCGCGGCAGGAGCGCGCCATGGCTGCGGTCATCGCGAGGCAGCCGTGGGTGGTGGAGGAGCTGCTCATGCAGGGGTGAGAGAGGGTGACATGGCAGCGTACATCAGAAGCTGACACACATTGAGCATTCACAGCTAGCGCTGGCATGTTTACTTTGAAAACATCGCTTCCAACCACCGTCAGCGTTTGAAATGCTTCTCTCGATTTTGCTGGAATCAAGTTTGCGCAATAAAACACATTGCTGGTATCTGCTGCATCTAAAGGCAAATCCACGCTGTGTACTCCAGGATGGCGCTTGTGGCGACGCCCCCTGCGGCACAAGACGCGTGATGAGCGCAGCACCTTTGATGGCTGCATACGTGAAGCCATGCATCTGCATCATCACATCATCGCACGGCTGCCTGTCACTTACAGGCGCCACATGCGCCACATTACAGCTCCAACAGGTGCTACTCTCGCGAATGCTGCCCAGGGTCACTGCCGCACACCCTCGCCAGTCACTGCAGCGGCGCCGCGCTGTGCCGCCGACAAAAACACAGGAAGACGGACCAGAGGGCACACCCGCCACCGCTACGGCGTCGCGCATGCGTACAGGTCTCTGTGAAGTCAGTGCCCGTCCCATACACACGCGCCAGACGTGCAGCGTCACAATAACGTGCCCGCGCGCTGCCGCCGCAGGTGCCCCGTCGCGGAGCGCTGCGACATCGGCCTGACGCCGCTGCACGCCGCTGCGGCGTATGGCGACGCCGCCACCGTGCGCGCGCTGCTCAACATGGGCGTGGACGCGAACCCCACCACGGTGAGCGCTGCCGCCTGCACCGGCAATGCCATGTCTTGAATGGCGCTGATTGTAGTGGTCTGGTACCAGCAGCCTCGAGCGCCGCTGCGCCAGCTGGTGGCGGCAGAGGCGCCAGTCCATGCCTGGTCATCTTCACTTGTCCCATGGCACTAAAACCGCAAACGCTGAATAATGCCGCCTCACGTGTGCGCACAGCTTGCGGGGTGCGCAGTGTTGTGGGTGCCGCACGCCCTTGTTGCGTGTCGAGGCTGCTCGCGCATACGTACAACATTTGCAGGTGAGCAGCACCAGTGGCGAGGCTCGCTCAGCAACAGACGGCGCGACACGCACGACCCCTGCGCGCGGTGCCCGTTGAGGGGACCACCCACACCACCGCAAACATCGCGGCGCCCTCTAGCCAGTGACACTCGCTACTCACAGCAGCCCTTGAACTGCATCTGATCGCCGCGCCCTCACCCTCACGCGCCACCCGCGTCTCATGTGCCGCCGACAGATGGGCGGCGTGACTCCTCTACAAAGCGCCGTCGCCACAGGCGGCGCCGACTGCGCATGCGCAGCGCTGCTCCGCAAGGCCGGCGGCGTCATGGCGACCGCCGCCGACACGCGCCCCGCGCGCTACGATCTGTTTGAGGGCTTGGCGCCGCCGCCGCCGCGGCGCGCCATGGACGATAACGCGCGTGAACTGGGGCGCCGCGTGCCGTACTACGGGCAGTACTGATGGAGCAAAGCCTAGGGTGTTCGGGGGTGACGCGCAACGCACACTCAATGATGGCAGTGCCAAGGCAGTTGGCGAGGCGAGAGCGTGGCGAGCGGTGCATGCAGGGCGCCGCACGCGTCGCGATGATGCGCAGCAGCAGAGGAGAGTCACGCCTTGAACTGATGATGGTGGCACCACGATACGCGCGAACCCGAATCGTCACAGTAGACGGCGCTCAGCAACCGAGCGCGGCGGTGCCACACGGCACTACATTGCCGCACGACCAATGCCTGTCGACCCGAGACCGTGGGCGCGCGACGTGTGCCATGTCTGCGCAAAAGCACCTCCGTGCGCACACTGCGAGGGGCAGGAGGTCAGCGCTAGCGCGAAGGCTGCGGATCCGCGGCGCAGCAGAACGGAGCGCAGGAAGCAGTGCCCGGCGGTGACGTCGTCAGGTGCCGCGTTGCGGGCACGGCGCCGAAAGCCCGTAGCCGCCAGCAGTGTGCAGCTTGCGCTGTCGTGTAATTGTGCACATCTGGATGTGCGGGGAAGGGGGGGCGTGGGGTAGGGGGGGTGCTGATCACGACCACGGTTGGTGAGCGTCGACACGCAGCGCGTGCCTGCAGGCGTGAGGGCGCGAGGCACACCAGTACGGGCGCAGACAGAAACAGCGACAGAGCGCAACAGACACGTTTGACGGTGTGAACGTGCCGCCCGCTGGCTACACAGCGGCGTGCTCTCGTTGCTTCTATTTTTACTGGTGCTTGCGTGCAGTATTACATGTGATTTGCGATGCGTCGCGTGCGCTGTGCGCGCCGGCGCCTGCTGCCTGACCAGTCACGGCGCTGCGGCACAGCAGTTGTGCCTCCGACGACCAGTCCCCTCATACCTCAACCAAAGCTCTCTCGTTCATCAGGCTACTTAACGTTCGTCGCGGAGCGCCGCTGTGTTGAGCACTGCTGCGCTGAGCGCTGCTGAGCTGATGCCCCACCCCTCGGCGCCGCCTGCAGCCTACTAACGCAACGCGCAACAAAGAGGGCGGCTACAAGCGCGCCCCCTGCCGGTGTCCCCCCGCCCCCCCTCCCCCGCGCCCTCCCACCTATGTATACCACGCCACCGCGGCGCGCACACGAAAACAAGAAGCGAAACTACTGCATCGATGCGCCACCGGCGCCGCGGCGCTGCGGACAGCGCTCAGCACCAGCGCTCAGCAGCAGCGCTCAGGGTGGGCGCCACGCGCCGGCAGCCCCGGCAGCCCCGCGCCCGCTGTTCCGGCACACGCATCCCGCGTGCCGCCTCTCCTCACGCGGCGGCACGCATGCCGTTCAGTGCCCACGCACGCAGCGCGGCAGCGCCGGCGGCACACGTGCCCAGGCAGCAGCGCTCAGAACTCGGGGCCGCGCGACGGCGGCAGCGGCGGGCGCCGCCGCGCGCCCCCCCCTCCGCGCCCCCCTGCCCCCTTCCGCCGCCGCCGCTCCTCGCACAGCGGGCACGGCAGCTTGCCGAGGCCGCCGCAGGCGTCGCACTTGCGCGGCATGGCGTCCTGCGCGACGAAGAACCCCTTGCCGCGGCACTCGCGGCACTCGATCTCGAGCGCGCCGTCGCACGCCGTGCAGGTCTGCGGGGGGGGGCGAGGGGGGGGGGCAATTAGTTCGGGGGGGGAGGGGGGGGGGGGGCACGACGGACGATGGCATGCCCTACGACTGCCTGATGTTGGCGGGCGGGTGGCCGCATGCACCCTCTTTGGTTTCAGCAATCGACGCACGCGATGGCGGCGCGCAGATGCGCCTGATGGCTTCTCAGACGCGCTGAACTCGAGGAGCGGCAAAGGGAGTGACTGGCTCGAGGAGGCGCCATTCTGCGCCGAACGCGCGCCCTGCGGCAGGGCGTCAGTCACGAGAGCCGCGCTGTTCCCCGCTGGATGGGGATGGATGCCGTGTCTCAGCAGGCAGCAGCGTGCACCGTCGCGAGCGGCGGTGTGCGTGCGTGGGCGCTTCACTACACTTGATGCGCCGCTGGTCTTGTGAGATGCACTTGACGGTGACAGCGTAAACGCGTGGGGGGAGGGGGGGATCGCTAGCCGTGCACCCCTTAAGGCAGCGATCAGCTGACGAGGTGTTGCATCATTATCTGAGGCGACAACCGCCCGGCGGCAGTGGCGCGCTCTCCAGTCAAGCCCCTGCTGCGCAGCTGCAAACGATGCTGTGCGCTGCGGCTGCTTTGTTCAAGTATGATTCTGAACCCCAGAAGCTGCCAGTTTGAAAGGGGTGCACCAGAGCAGCACAAGCCGGAGGGGGTTAGCTGCGCATGCAGCGATACCCGCGAGCTGCCAGCGGGGCCCGGGCGGGCGTGCGACTTCGCAACTGCCGGGCGCTATTGGCACAAGCGCGCTCTGCTCGCTCCGTCAAACTCTTAAGATCTTGCCGCAGTACGCTCACGCAACGTGTGTGTCGGCGTGTGCCATGCACGTGAGCATGCCTGTGGCGTCGGGTCCGAGGCAGCGCCTTCGGACGAGCGCAGCGTTCGCTTGTCAGCGGCAGCACGTACGCGGTTGACTCAGAAAGCCGATCACCTCGAGAACTCACCCGCAGGTGCCCTTTGTGCGGGGGGAGTACACTTCAGAAGCGGTGTGGGACGAGATTGACGAGGTGGGCCCTGACAGCATGTTGATCAGCACGCGCGGTGAGGAAGCAAGCCCCAACAAGTACAGGCCCAAGGGTAGCCACGTGGGTTGAGGCTGAGGTGACTGAACTAACCCCGAGACCTGTGCAGAAGGCAATAGAGCCCGACACACACGACGTAAAGATGCTCTTATTGGAGAATGTGCCGCAGCTGGGCACCACTGTGAACGGCGTGCCAGCCCTGCAAGGCATGTAATGCCGTCCACAGTACGGCAGTGCCCCGCTGCGGCACATGTTGTAGCTAGAGCATTTTTGCGTTGTGCTCAATTGCCTTCTGCACAAGTCTCACAGTTAGCTCTCGATCACCTCGGTCTCAACCTGGCTACCCTTCTGCCTGTGTTTGTTGGGGCTCGCCTCTTCGCAGCGCATACTGAGTAAAACCATGTCGGGATCCACCTCGTCGATCTCATTCCACACTGCTTCTGACGTGTAGCTCCCCAGCATGAAGGGCACCTTCGGACGAGAATCTTGAATCACAGCGGCGTACCTTTCGTTGACATCCACCGCCAGCTGCCCCTGTGCCATGACCCTGACCCTAACCCTAACCCAAATGCCCCACTAAGCGTCCCCTTCACAGCGCTGCCTACGCCACACCCTAGGTCACCTACCACCTTTAAGTAAGGCGTTTTCATGTCGTTAAGGTCAGGCTATTCATCACGCTGCGCTGCCGTGATCAGCCCCTGGCGGTGTCAGGGTAGCAAGAGCCACCACCCTCAGTTGAAACCGCAACTTCAAGGCGGTGTCGATTTCGTCACCACCACGATGTTCAGCAACGGATGAGCAATAGAAGCGCAGTGCAGTTGCTGAATGATGATGGTTCCTTCACGTACACCATAACATATAAAGCCAGCTGCCATAAATCATCAATATTTCAACGTAGCAGGAGCCCTCTTGCCTGACTAGAAGCATAGTCCGCGTCGTCATCGTAATCGTCGTCCCCTCTCTCCTGCGCTTGCCGCTTCTCCTCCTCCTTCTCCAGATACACCTTGCGCGCCCTCTCGTTGAACGCCTCCCCCACGCTCCAGGCGATCCCGATCAGTGTACCTTTGATGGCCGCAAACGCCATCGTCTCTGTGCCCGGGAAGTACCACATCGATACGGCAGCACTGGGCGCTGACCTTGCGGGACGCGCGGCATGGCAGCAGTGATGATGTTGCCCTCTGAACGCGGAAGCAGAACTTGCTGATAGCAGAGGCGCCGTGAATCCAAGGCACGGCGCCACCGACAGGGCAAGAGCCGCAAGAGAGAGGGAGAGCCGCATCTTGCTGTTTGTCAGCAGCAAAACTGGCCGGCGCGTTTCAAATCCGAACTAGGGACTCACAGAAAGATGTGCTCAAAAGGGACACTCCAGCTGAGCGCTTGCAGAGCCCGTATCTTCAAATCATTTTCAGTTGCTACTTCACTTCCGAGCTGAAGTTGAGTCAAGTTTTGTGAATGGAGGAACATGACGCGACAAATACGTGCAGCGATATCATAGAAGCGGCTGGTGCTGCTAAACTGCTGTCGTGCTCGGGATCCAGCTGCCAGGCCACACGCAGCAAACACGCAAGCCTTGCTCTCATCGCTACAAAACATGCTTGCGGCCCGGATCCCGCTGGCTCAAAGCCGACACTTGCTAAGATGTAGTGGTATTGCAGCAGCAACCAGATGGCGGCCGCTTGTGCCACTTATTACACAGCTTGATAAGCAAAGCAGAAGGAACCTGTCTGCAGCACTGGAGCGTTCCCGTCTCGCCGATCGCCCAGGCAGTCAAGCTATCAGAATCGGCAGCAGCAGCGGTGCCTCTGCTGGAGCTGCGGGCGGTGATCTGCATTCCAGTGCAGCAGCAGCTCCAGATCATAAAAAAGCGGGTCAGGACGTTGCAGCAGCGGCAGGGGAGGCGTTGGAAAGCCACGGCAGCGGCAGCAGTAGCAGCACAGCTCCGGCCGGCAGGCTACTGAGGAGACGCGGGCTGCATCAGATCATGCGACAGCTGAGGTACTTGATCTGGCAACTCGTCGTCTAATAGTACTGCGTCACAGGTGATCTGATGAGTTGAGACGTGGTTTTGGGTCCAGAGTTGGAGCATCACCCACGTGCAGAGAGTGCAGTGCAGGGTACACGATGTGCACTTCAGTCAGTAGGCGGCGTGCGTGTTGGCGCAGCAGGTGTGCACAGTGCTCTGCTGATGTTGATCACCCTGAGCAGTGTAGTGCTATGTGTTCACAACACGTTATGAAGCACACACGCGATCGGTTCGAGCAAAAGCCAGACTCAAAATGTACATGCAGGAGTTGGACAGCCACTGCCTACGATATTTGTTTGTTGTCTATGCTCAACGCCCGCAGCGTGTGATCGTATGATCAGCTCTTTGTGAAACAATCAACTTTGCAGTGCTTAATGTAGTGGCTCGTTGTCACATCTCAATGTGTGGCCGCCTCTTGGGTTTGCGCGTTGCGCAGGTTCTCCGTGCGGTTCCGGGCACAGGCACGGCGGGAGCTGATCGATGATGAGCTCTGGGCGGAGGGGTGCCGTCTTGTCCGACACGAGGTGCGCATGTTTTAATGTACATTCATCCATAGATCTGTGCGAACTTCAAAGTACACACTTCGACACGAGGTGCGCATGTTTCAACGTACATACATCTATACGCATATGCAAACTTCAAAGTGCACGCTTCTTCAGAGTACATCCATTTTTACATGCATGCATACGTGCGCCTTTCGAAGCACATCGGCGACACACATGCGCGCGCACAGGCATGCGCACATGCACATGCGCCCCGGCCGCGTCCGCCGTGGCTGCCACCGGGACGCTCTCATCGCACGCACGCCGTGGCACACACGCGGCTGCTGCCTACCGCAGCGCTCCCGTTTAATTCACACCCCAGCAGGGGCGTTGCGCTGCCCCAGGTGGCGTCGATACAACGCATCTCGGTACCTGTACGACACCAGATGGGTTGTATCAACAACGCCTGGGGCACACCGCACAGGCTATCACCGCTGTCCGCACTGTTGCCCTGTGACACTTGTTGTCGTGTTATGGTTTGCTCACAGTTGACCGCGGACCCGCTGAGCGGTGTGGACGGAGATACGGCAGCGCTCGACGAGCTGGCAGCAGTGTGCGCGGAGGCGGCGGGACGCACGGACGCGCCAGCGGCGCCTCGCGCTGCGGCGGCGGCAGGGCGCCCTGAAACGGCAAGTTATTCGAGTCGCGTGACGCGTTGAGGTGCTGTCGGGAGGGCGTGGTGCAAGGTGGACGCAATGGCATGCCGCATGCAGGACGTTACGCGACAATGCCAGCCCTGCTTCAACCTGTTGTTTCGAGCGCGCAGCTGTCCGCTGCGAAGTCCCGTGCTGGGGGCGACGCTGAACCAGAGACTGAGCAGCGCTGCGTTTGCCGCCGTCATGCGCGACTTTCAGGCATGAGAATGCGCGCCCTCTCCGGGGGACCGGTCGGTCATCGTCCGCCGCTCGTGCCTTACAGTTAGGGTGTGCGAACCAGTGGAATGTCAACGCGCACTGCAAGAGGCGCAGAGGCATTTCGTCCACCAAGTATCGCTCCAGTCGTTGAACAGTGAGCTGACAGTGCGTAGGTCCTTGCCGTGACTGCAAATTGAGCGCCACTCATATGTGCATGCGTGTGCCGTAAGGGCACCTTCGCCTGCATGTGACCCCGTCCCCCCAACCCCCCCCTAACGACCACCTCCCCCCTCCGCACCCATATCCACTACTCAACTTACCAGGGCGCGGAGATGCTCGCCGCGGCGGAGCGGCGCCAGGCGCACGACGCACAGCTGCGCGCGCACGAGGAGCGCGTCTTCGAGCGCCACCTCGCGCCGCGCGTGCTGGCGGTGTGCCGCGACATCGGCGCCACGCGGCTCGCGCTGCGGCGGCGCATGGCGGCGGCGGGCGACATGCGCGCGCCGCACGAGTGGTGAGAGAGCGCGCGCGTCGCCGCCCTGGGCACGCCGTCCGTTATGTCGACCCCCCTCGTCCTCCGTCGTGTTCGCAATAACGATGGCGCTAGCGGCGTGTGTCGGCGGCGTGCGGCTTGCGCTGCGGCGACATGCGCGCGCCGCACGAGTGGTGATTGAGCGCGCGCCGCCGCCGCCACGCCCTGAGCGCGCCCTGCATGTATGCATCGACCCCTCTCGTCCTCCGTCGTTTTCGCGGCGTTGGTCGGCGCTAGCGGCGTGAGACAAGTCGCGCAGGGCGCGCGGCGGCGGCTAGGCGTGGCTGGCGGCCGGCGACATTGCATGCGCCGCACACGTGGTTAGCCGCGTGGTGCAGAAAGCCGTCGACAGCGGCGGTGGTGGCGGCGGCGGCGGCGGCGGCAGTGCGGCGTGCCCCCGGTCTGACGCTGCCCTGATTGCGCTTTTTGTTTTGCGTTGACCCCTCACCCTGTGTGGTGTCCATGCCATCGGCGGTGCTGGCAGCGTTCGATATCAATGTCGGCAGTGTTGACCGTGTGCTGCAGTGCGCTCGTCTTGCCGTATGTAGGTAGTGCACGCAGTGTGCCACAGTGCAGCGACGCGCCTTGATTGTCATTCTGTGTGACTTGATTGTCTCAATTCAACATCAGCCCCTAAAATTTAGCTTCAACTTCACCTTTCCCCTGCAGGTACCCTGTTACGCGGCTGTCGCGCAGGCGCATCATCTACCATGGCGGCCCCACGAACAGGTGAGAGCGCCGCCGACGCCTCGTGTCGCCGCAGTCGTCCTTGGCATCTTTATTTTGCCTTAGGGCCATGTTGGTGATGACCGTCCGTTCAGCACGGACACCGCGCCCCTGTTTAGTGTGTCACCAAGCTGAGGCATAGGTGTATGCTCCCGCAGCGCCCTCGTTTAGTGTGTCACCAACGCGGGGCATAGATCTGTGATCCCGCAGTCGGCGGCTGCATAGCACAGCTGCGTGTGTGTCGCGCGGTCTACAGCGGCACTGGAACGCCGGCTTGCGATGCGAGCGCGTATCACGTCACCATGCTTTCTTCCGCTGCCGCATCGGTCCTGTCTGTGGGCCTCGCTCAGTAGCATGACAGCTGGCGGTTGCAGTGCTCAGGCATTTTGTCTGGGCGACGCGCAAAGCCATAGCGCCTGCGTGCAGAGCGCTTACCACGACTTCGTCCGCTGCTGTCGCGTGCGCGCCGCAGCGGCAAGACCTACACGGCGATACAGCGGCTCAAGGGCGCTAACAAGGTGCGCGCAACGTGCAGTCCTAACTGTGGCCGTTACCCTTAGCCTGAGCTCGCTGTGCTGTGCACATGCGTGCGTGTTGACGTGCCGTGTGCATCACACACCTGCCTGCCGCTTGCAAGCGGTTCCACATACAGCAAGTATTCAGCTGAGGTCGCAGTGGAAACCTCTGGTAAAGTTTGGCAGTATGGCGGCATTGTGCATGAATCACACATGCCTGCCGCTGCAAGCGCTACACGTCGCGTACAGCAAGCAATATGTTGTACCGGGCGCCCGCAGCACGCTATCTTTGTAAACCGCTTTGTGAGCATGGCCGCGTGGGCATGGTCGCTCTTGATGATGTCGTCGCTGTCAGCGACGCTGCGCGCGCTGTGTCGCCTTCAATCACTCACTCACGGACTCGCAAACTCTCCAACTCCGAGTGCAGCGAGTCGACTGCGACTCTCTCGCCGGAGCGGGTGCAGGCATGGGCATGGCTGCACTTGGCACAGTTGTCAGAGCCGATGCGCATGCAGCTGCGCGTACTGATACCTACCCCCTATTCCCCCCGTGCTGAGCGCTGCCAGGAGCACGGCGGCGGCGTGTTCTGCGGCCCGCTGCGCCTCCTGGCGCTGGAGATCTACGAGAAGCTCAACAGGGAGGGCATCTACACGAATCTCTTCACGGGCCAGGAGCGGCGAATCGTAAGCGCAGAGCACCTCTCATAGACCTGCGTAGCGTCGCTCGCAGTGCCCGCGTTGTAGTGCGGGAGTTGGGGCATTGCTCAATGCGTGGATAGAGGTGGTGAGCGTGGAAGGGTGTGCGGGTGCGTCGCTGCGCGCGAGCCACGAGCGGGAGTTTGTGAGCGCGCTCCGGTGCTGAGTGCAGCAGCGCGGTGCTGAGTGCAGCAGCGCTCAGCTGATTTGTGCAGCCCGCGCCAGGGCGCTGTCACGCACGGGCGGCGCCGTCATTCAGCGTGTTCCACTGCAGAGCCGCCGTGCTGTCCAGTGTGCCCGACGTCAATGCTGTTCGTGCGCCATGCCGCCTCCCCATTATATAGTGCACGCCGGCTCTTTGCACATAGTAGGAAACGCTGCACCGCTATAGCTGATGTGTCCCGTGCGCGCGTCGTTCCGCAACTCTCGCTGCCATGCGCGTCCCCCCCAGGTCCCGTTCGCGACTCACACGGCGTGCACCATAGAGATGGTCAGCACGGACGTCGACTTTGACGTGGCCGTCATCGACGAGATACAGGTGAGCGCTGGCGCGTGACGCGCGCGAGTCACGAGCCATCAGGGCATGGTCATGAGTAGTACACAAGAGCACGGCTCCATTCTCTTGGGCCACAAAACGCTCTGACCGCGGGGATCAAATATGCACCATGACCACGGTTATTGGTAGAAGGCACTTGCGACTAACCATCCTTTGTCACCTAGAGCTCTACGATCTTTTGATTCGTTTCCATGCACCATGGCACTCTCGAATAAATTCAGCGGTTCTGTCTCCACGGACTCAAGCGTTGTGAAAGCCCCCAATACCACGCAAGTTCCCGCGGTTTTTGGGTTCCCATAACTGATCGGTGGCGCCACGCAGCACAGCGCCGTCGACGCATCAAGATGTCAGCGTTCACGGTATCGAAGTCGTTGCAGTCTGCACCTACACCGGGCTCCTCGTATTGGTCGCAGTGACGTAGAAGCATAAAAGTCGATGCACCGCATCGCTGCGCGCGTGCGCCCACTCCGCGCCCCGTTCGTTCGCCTGACGACGGGCGGCGCCGATCGCGGCCCCCCGCGTGGATGCGCAAACTGCTTACGGTTAGGGTTGGCAACACGCAGTGTGTTGAGGTTGATGATCTGCGTTGCGCACACATGCATGCCGTCTGCCTCTGCGCCAGGCGATGGGCAACGCTCAGAGCGGCTGGGCGTGGACGCACGCGCTGCTTGCAGTTGCAGCTACTTCCATGTTGTGTTGCAGTCGATAGACCTCATGGCTCACACGCCCCGCGCCCCCCCCCCCCCCCCCCCTTTCCTTCCTCGCAGATGATAGGCAACGCAGAGCGCGGCCCCGCGTGGACGCGCGCGCTGCTTGAAGTTGCAATCACTCCCAATCTTGTGTAAGAGTCGATAGCCCTCATCACACACGCGCATCCCCCCTTCCCCCCCCCACACACGCAGATGATAGGCAACGCGGAGCGCGGCCCCGCGTGGACGCGGGCGCTGCTGGGCCTGCGCGCGCGCGAGGTGCACGTGTGCGGCGGCATGGAGGGCGTCGACGTCGTGCGGCGCCTGTGCGCGCAGGTGAGCGCTGCTGCAGGACCTGAGTGCGGCCTCAGTTGTGTGCCGCGCATGCGCGCGCGGCGCGGCGCGCCGGTCATGTCAGAGAGGCCGCCCGCCGCCTGTGTGCTTAGAGCGCTGGGGGTCCGTTGCGCGCAGCGCGGCGCAGCGTCGCTGCGATGTGCACGCGCGTGTGAGCAACGGCACGGAGGGCACGCGCGCCCGCGCCGCCGCAGCGCTGCTGCGCCAGTGTAATACCTGTTGCCAGTGCACACTGCGACGCTGTGATGCCGGGCTGCACACGCAGTTGAGCACTGCCGGTGGACCACCTGCGCGCACGAGTACAATCTCCGCCTCCGGCCATGCACCCTGCAAGCTTATCTGACGCTGCTATGAGCTTGAAGTTGGTGTTGTTGCCGCACGCCCGACGCTCTTCAACTTCAAGTTGTGACTCAGCGCCTGATTCAACGTGTGACTCACCGCGTGCCCGCCCGCCTCCGCTTCGCCCCCGCCGCCTCAGACCGGCGACCACTTTGAGCTCCATGAGTACGAGCGCAAGACGCCCCTGGCGGTGGCGCCGCGCAGCCTCGACGGCGACTACAGCAGGGTGCAGGTGTGTATGGGTATGCGCGTTGTGCATTGTGTGGCAGTGCTCAGATCAGTAGGCGGTTCTTAATGCGGTAGCAAAGGGCGCCGCGCAACCTCGACAACGACTACAGCAGGGTACAGGTATGTATGGGTATGGCGCGTTCTGTGGCAGTGCTCGGATGCGTCGGCTGTTGAGAATGCGACGATGGTCACACCAGCGTCGCCACACTGCAGATGCGCGGCCAAACAAGAGTGTTATCACTCGACATGCAATAAACAACGGTGAGAGTAATCGTCATGTAAAGCGCGTTTTATGGAAGTACGCCTGACGTGCTTTGAAGCTACTGAATCTGCTCACATCAAGCAGGAAGTGTCCTTGATTCAGCACCAGTGAAAGCGCCTTGATACCTGAGAAGCGTCAGTATACTTCAAAATACACGACTGACGCTCCGAGCAGCGCGTCAGCGATGTCCATTGCTCAGGCGTGTCAGTACTTTTGAAACATGCAGCAGGAGCTCCCATCTGCATGTCAAATGCATGTCAGATATGTTCAATCGTTCAGGCGTGTCAGCATTGAGGGGGACCAGCCACACTGCTGCAGCGCATCGCTGCTCGATCTGTGTAATTCCAACTTCTGCTTATGCACGTCGCTGCGGCCTTGGCAGCGCCGGCGGCACACGGCCGCACTGCCGCCCGTGGACCGCACGCTGCCGTCTCCACCACCTCTTGCAGCCAGAAATGCGTTGTGCGCAATTGGCAGGCCACAAAGCTGCAAGCGGCGTGCGCGCATGCGCGTCGCGCTGCGGCGGCGTCAGCGCCGCTCACGCAGCCTGCTGCCGAGCGCGCCCGGCTTTGATATATACCCCTAAAGCTGCTCTCATACTTACCTACCCCCCTCCGTCTGCGCGCGCATCGCTCAGCCCGGCGACTGCGTGGTCGCCTTCAGCAAGGACGACATCTTTGCGATACGGCGACGCATCGAGGAGACGACGAGCCTGCGCTGCTGCGTCGTGTTCGGCGCGCTGCCGTCGGAGACGCGCTCACAGCAGGCGCGCCTCTTCAACGACGACGACACGGGGTGAGTGCGCGGAGCGTCGCCGCTCGAAGTACTGGATGATGCAACTTCATCATGCACGATGTCAGTGTCGAGGGCCTGTGGGCCTGCGCCCGCAACGGAGCGCTGCTGGCACGCTCTCAATGCCAAAGAACATAGGGCAATCCCCCCCCCGCACGTCTAGTTGGGGTGCGGGTGCGTCGCCAGCTTCAATGTTACGCTCTCTGGCGGCAGCGGCGCGGTGCGGAGTGTCGCTGCTGGAGGTACTTTGCACAGCAGTGTATGGCGGCGTTTCAGCTGGCACGGGGAGAGGCGCTGCATGACGATGCTGTGTAACAGATTGTTGAGCTGTCTCTGATTTTACGACAAGATGTGGACCTGTAGTAGTGGGTGGCAGCGAGGATGATTGACACGCACCTTGTGCACATGGGACTTTGCGATGCACACCGCTGCCGCGAAACAGCTCGTGCAGCTCGCGATGGCTGACCATGTCCGAGCCATCGCGTGTCGCTGCCAGGCCCCGTGCGCACATGTGCCGACGTCAGCTGAAGTCGATACAGCGCCAGTGCGGAGTGTCACTGGCATTCAACGTTAACGCATGTTGCTGAGCCATGTGATGTGATGTCTCAATCTTCTGCACCTGTCGCTAAACACTGCTCGCGCGCAATGGGCACGCGCCTCTTCAATGTTGAAGATTTGACGTGACCTTCAGCACATAGACTCTCAGGGTGGCATATGATCGAAAGCGTTGCGTCACTGTCTGAATCGGAGTTAAAGCATCAGTGCACGCAACGCTGGCAGCCTGAGGCCTGGCTGCCGTATTCACATCTCATCATTACTTCACAGGAAGGGAGCATCAGCTCTTGCAGTCTTCTTTGTTGTGCAAAGTACATCGAGCCGGATTTTTACACAGTGCAGCAGAAAAGCACAGCCGCAGAGGTAGCCTGGCGCCGCGCGCTGGCATCAACGCAAGTGCGCAGCGCTCACATCTCCGCGCACACATTCAGTTGTGCGCACGCAGAGAGTGACTCTTGTCGCGTGCACCGCCAAGCACTGAACTTTGCAGTACAAACCTCAAGTGAACATCACAAGTGAAGTTTCAACTCTGGGAGCCTCAACTCTGCCGTTCTGCACGCGCGTCGCAGGTACGACGTGCTGGTGGCGAGCGACGCCATCGGCATGGGGCTCAACCTCAACATCCGCCGCATCATCTTCCACACCGTCATCAAGGTGTGTCACAGCGCTGCGCTCGTCGCAGCCACCGCCGCCGCGTTGCTAAGATGTGTGTGCTGCGCGCTGCGCACTATGACGGGTACTGCGTTCTCCGTGCACACACATCTGGCACCACTAGCTCGTACTGCAACGCTTCTGAGTCGCGAAACATGACATGACCGTTGGCCGTCCCTGTGGGCGCCGCGAGCGCGCTGTGACCCTGACTCCGACCCTGATCCACCACGGGTCTGAGTCACTAGCCTTGCATATGACTGCGTCAGTTCGGGCGAACAGGCGCCAATGCTCGACGTACGCAGCTCGCATCCGATGGCGCGTCTGGGGCGGCACTGGTGCTTCGATTGACAGGTGTGCTGGCCGCTGCGTTGCGCGATACATGCGAAGCGCGAGCGCGTCTCGGCGCCTGCCAGTGAGGGTGTGCAGGCGATGCCATGCGTTTGAGCTGCTCTGTCATGCTGGCATTGCGTGAAGGCAGCGTTTTAAGAGCCTAGGGTTTATACTTCGAAGTATCAAAACTTAAATGTAGGGTTTGGCCCAGTCGCCAGAAGCCGCCGTGCGCTGGGCTCCCATTCTGTGCTGATATGGTATGGTAATCAGAAGTGGAAGTTTAATCTCTTGACCTTATATTTGAAGTTGGTATGCCTCTTCACTCTGTGGAGACACATCCGCTTTCCTGCACCGCGACGACAGCACTCGCTCGCCACTTCAACGCAGATTGCCACCAATATGTTAGGTGACCTTTGTCCTACTGTAGCTGCTGCCCGCTGCGTGTCCTTTGCGCCTCGCAACGGCACTGACGCCGCTCTCCGCTGCTCGCTGCAATGTGTGACGCTCCGCCCCGCTGCGGCGCGCAGCGCGGCGCGCGCGGCACGGCGCGCGTCATCGAGCCCACCCTCCTCAAGCAAATCGCGGGGCGCGCGGGCAGGATGAGCAGCAAGTGGGACACGGGCGAGGTGAGCACTGCTGTCGCTGCCAGGGTTGAAGAAACGCTAACTTCAACCCTTGTTAGGGTTAGGCATGCAGCGCCGTACGCCATACTTTGAATGAGTGCTGCCGTCGCTGCGAGGGTCAACAAGTCTTAATTCTGTCCCTGGGGGTCAGGCGTGCCATGCCGTAAACCGGACTTCAAGCCGAGCATTGGCACTCTGTCTGAAGCATGCGCTTAGCTCGAGACGCCAGAGAGTCAAAGACAAGGTTTCATGCCCCGTCGGACTGCAAGGTTTGGTCTAGACTACCAGTTTGGTACACGAGATATTACCTACAGAATTGCACAGCGCACGGAACTGTGCCAGCCGATTTGCTTGCGCCACCAAGCTGCGCGCTCAAGTCGTGCGTGACATGCGATGGCGCATGCCGTCACGCAGCGCTCAACAACGTGTCACCTCCCCCAGCGACATGAATGGCAATGGCCACTTGCTTTCAAGCGTGTCGATGCAAGTATTGCGCATCAGTGCTCGGCATGAGGGGTATTGTCAGGCTCTCACAAACTCTTTGAGTCAGCAGCTATAGCAGCTCTGCTGCTGCGAGTCGGCAGCTGAGGGGACGCGCGTTGCCCTACACCATGTCCTAGTACAGCGCTGCACATTACAGCGTTCATAGAGCACGGCATGCGCCTATGTATACTCGATACAGCAATAATTTTGAATTATATCATCATCGCATTGTGACTCAAGTTGCCGCCGCCGCCGCTGCTGGCGCTGCTGCTGCTGCCCGCGCAGGTGACGGCGTTTACGGAGGACGACATGCGCTACATCCGCGAGACCATGGTGACGCCGCTCGAGCCGCTCAAGACGGCGGGCATCTTCCCCGCGCTGGAGCACGTCAACGCGTTCGTGCACGTGCTCGGCGACGTCAAGCAAGGTCGGTGACGCCCCGCTGCCGGCGCGCAGCCAGCAATGCTCAGCATGTCACTACAGTCGAGCTGCCGTCGCTGCATGGACAGGGAGGGGCCTTGGGGCGCCGAGCGCGGTCGGCGCGCTGCTGCGGCGCCCCGCGCGCGCATGTGTATACACGTCGTGAAAGCATCTAAAGAATTGTACGACTCAGACTCACGACAGGGCGCCTGCATCTTCAAGCAGCAGCACTCAGTCGCCATGACTGTCGTGTAACTGCCGCTGCATTCGGTCTTTCAGAGGGTTGGCAAACATGTCATTCTACGCTGACCCTTAGGCTGACTAGGTCCGCGCTGCTGCTGCTGCCGCTGCTGCTGCTGATCCACGCAGCCTTCGCGCAAACCGTGCCCGCCGCGGCCACTCCCGGCAGCAGCAGCAGCAGCGCTCCCGCGCCCTCTGCCATGACCGACTCAGCAGCGGAGTCGGAGTCGAGCGATGAGGAGCGCAGCGCCACTGTCACAACCGCAACTTCAACAGAAGCTGCGCAGGCTGCTGCCACGGCTCAGGCAGCGCCGAGCATTGCCACCGCTGGGAAGGGCATGGCAGTGCTGGCCCCGGGGGTGCCGCTGGGCCAGGTCAGTCATAACGGGTGTACTGTACAGGGGGAGGGGGTGGGGGGGTGGGGGCGGGGGTCCAGGCAGAGGGGTATGTGTCCATGGAGGTGGAGCCGTTGTAGAGCAGGGGGGGGCGTCTGGGTGACACAATGGTATGCACGGGCCTACACTGCAGTCCTTCAACACCTGACGCGCGGACCGTGTGGGCCTTCGTAGGCTGAGCACTACCCCTAAGGCTTGGGGGATCTGATCCTCCATGCGTCCAAACCTCGCAAACGGTAATAACCTCGGAGACATGCAAGCACACTCGAACACTTGTGCGTGCGCATTTGCGTGCGCTCGCTGGTAGGCGCGTGGCCAGCTGGGGGGGGTGCACTCGCTGACTCCACATGTACACTGGTGTACTGCTGATGTACCGCTGAGCGCTGCCCCCTGGCTACATCCCCCCCAGGTCTTCGACAAGCTCGTGGAGCACTCTACAGTGGAGCAGAACCTGTTCTTCATGGGGTACTACAAGCAGCTGCGGTCCATCGCCGACACGGTCAGCGAGCAGCACGGGCTGTCGCTTGAAGACTGCTATAACCTGTCCATGGTGAGTGGAGCGTCGCTGGAACGCGCGCACTTCAGTGTTGTAGTTTGTTTTCGAGGTCACAGCTTGGCGTGAGCAGCATGGACTGTCTCTGGAGGGTTGCCGTAGTGTGTCCACGGTGAGTCCATGACTCGAACGTGCACAACTTCAAGTTGAAGAGTGAATGGACGGTGCCGTGTCGCAGTGCGCGCAACGCGTCTGCGTGCCCACGGGGCGGCGCGGTGCGTCAAAATATGCCAGCGAGCGTTGTGAAGCACGCATATGCTGATCTTCGCGTTCATAGACGAATGAATGTGCTGCTTTCTGCATTATCAAAGCTAAGAACACTTTGATTTCTTGAGGCAAAGTGGGAACGACACATTGGCATTGGCCATGCACTCTTGGTCACGCATTGATTGAGAAACCCTCATGTATATGTACTTTGTTACCAGCTACATATACGTGAATGGTGGTCTCACGCTTGACACCAACCATCTGGGCCTTTTGCGCCCTGCGCGAATCAAAAGATCTGGGGTTCCTCCCCTGAGCGAACTGAAACAGAGAACAACAGCACGCGCACGTGCTGCCCGCCCGTAGCACCCATTCTTTCAAACGTTAATAAAAAGCCGCACACACCTTGCGCGCTGCTCAGTAATGTGATACTGTATCTGGAGAGAACAGCACAAAACGACTGGGGTGCGTCGGAATTGCAGAAATTTTGGATGTGCACTCACCGACAGGTGCCAGCGCAGAGTCGCGGGCGAAGCTGTCTCTCGTACATGGCGCAGTGCTGCGGGCACGCGCGATGGCAGACGCAGGCGCAGTCACCGGGCGCGGAAGCGCAGGAGAGAGCGTTGCAACTGACTGCGAGCTGCGCGCGGGCAGTGTCGATGATCGTGCTGGCAAGAGAGCCAGAGTCAGTGGCAACGGCGCAGCAGTCGCTCCGTGCAGCAGTGACAGCGGCGGCGGGGGGCGTCAGTTGGAGGCGTCGGACAGATGAGCACTGCTGTTGCACGTAATGCCAACCGACCAGCCTCCAACTGATGCCCCCGCCGCGGCCGCATGTGCGCGCCCAGGTGTCGTCGATACGACACATCTCGGTGCCTGTACGACACTTCGCTTCACGCGCCCGGGTGTTGTCGATGCAACGCATGGCGGTACCTGTACGACACATCACCTTGTACAGAAACCAGGATGCGTTGTATCGACGACACCTGGGCGCACACGTGGAGCGACTGGTACGCCGTCGCCACTGTCCCTGGCTTTCTTGCCAACATGCTCATCGACACTGTGAGCTCAGCCCACCAATCCTTGTTGCGGCGTTTTGATCTGCGCTTTCGCGCCCTACGGCTGCGCCTTCGTTTGCCAGCGTGCGTGCTCGTAGCAGCGCAGTACGCGAAGTACAGCTTCGCCCACGGCTCTGCGCTGGCACCTGTGGGTGAGTGTGCATCCACGATAGGTACCTGCACACCCAACGCACCCCGTTTTTTCTTGCTGCGCTGTCCGGGAACAGGCGGAAAATGCTGAGTACGTAAGGTTTGCGCCAGTTGGAATGTTATTTTGGGCAAGCATGTGTGTACTTGTTGTCTGCCCCGCGTGAAATTGCACTGAAATGACAGGGAAACCCGCGATCCTGCGCGCCCTTCGCCGACAGACCCCCCCCCCCCCCTGAACACCAGCAACAGGGAGTGCCACACTCGTCGCACCGCGCGATCGTACAAGAAACATCATTTGCGCACTGACACCCTTGTGCGCCTCCGCCTCTTCTCACCCGGCCCCAGCGAAACATCGTCTGCGCAATGACACTCGTGTTCCTCATCCAGCCCCAGCAAAACATCACTGACACTCGCCCACCCTCTTCCAGCAACAGGATCGTCACTGTCCTCGTCGCGCCGCGCGGTTGTAGACAAAACGCCACTTGAGCACTGACACACTTGTGCACCTTTGGTTCTTTCTCGTCAGGCCCCCGTGAACACGAGCGACGAGATCGTCCTCGCGGCGCTGCGGTCGTACGTGGCGGCGTACGCGGCGCGGCGCCCCGCGCCGCTCAACGTCTTCCTGCCCGCGCCGGGCGCGGCGCCGCGCACGCTCGCCGGCATCAACGAGCTGTGCAGCAAGCACCAGGTGAGTTGGGCGTCCGAGCTCATGAGCGTTTGCCAGTGTTCTGCAGGGGCACGGGGGGGGGGGGGGGGAGGGGGAGATTTGGCAGTTCGGTCAGCTGCGAGGAAGGGGTGCGGTGCGTTGCCGAGCGCCGCGCCGCACGCTCGCCGGCATCAACGAGCTGTGCAGCAAGCACCAGGTGAGCGCGCACGAGTCGAGCATCCAAGCTCGTGAGTACATGGTGGCGTATTGGCAGTCCGGTCTGCAGTGGGAAGGGTGCGTGCGGTGAGTTGTGTACGCCACGCGCAGCACGGTCGTCGGCATCAACGAGCTGTGCAGCAAGCACCAGGTCAGCACGCACGAGGCGGGCGTCCGAGCGTGCAGCAAGCACCAGGGTGAGCACGCACGAGTCGAGCATCCGAGCTCTTGGGTACACATTGGGGGGGAGGGGGGGGGGGGGGGCAGTCCGGTCTGCGGTGGCGAAGGGACGCAGTGCGCTGTTTAAGCCACGCGCAGAATGCTCGTCGGCATTGATGGGCTGTGCAGCAAGCACCATGCGACAGTGCGCACAGTGGGCGCCCACTGTGTACATTGGAGTACCTGGTGCATCGTTCATCGTACCGCCGTTGCTTCCTCGCCGCCTCACGTGCTCGCTGTCCATAGCGTGGGCGGCGTTGTGCTGAGTGTGTTTGCCACCCGCCAAAGGCGCTGCCGGTGCCACTGCACGGCGCAACGAGCTTCGGCGCAGGATGACTGTTGCTTTCTTACATGTTCTGTGATCAGTTGCGACGCATTCGAACGACAAGCCCTGCGACTCTGATCAACGCGTCCTCAGCCGCCGCGACCAGTTCTCGCACGCAGGTGGCACCTGTGGCGGTACGAAAAACATGCCTCAAGGGAGCGCTTCGTGTCGGTTCATGCAGCGGCTGACGCCGTCCTCCCCTCTGTGTCGGCGCGTGCGCTCTCACTGGCCGCTGCCGTGAAGCGCGAAGGCAGTGCTCGCCACATGCCGTTTTTTTTTCTCTCTCCAGTCTGGTTTCGTCCGTTTCTTGCACGAAAAGCTCGCAAGGGAGCGCTTCGCGGCGGTTTGTGCAGCGACTGACGCCGCCTGTCCCTGCCCCTCGATGCGTGCGTCTTGGCCCTGTCTTTCACGTCTGCCAGCCTATCATTTGGGGCTTCGCAATGCAGCCGTGCTGCGCAGCGGCCGAATGCCACTCTTTTGAGTCCCTCTAGCCATTTCGCACCAGTCTACTGCACAAAGAGCTCGCAACGAACGCGTGCCTTGCGGCGATTTATGCAGCTACTAACGCCGCCTGTCTCTGCCTCTCGGCGCGTGCGTCTCGGCCCCGTTTTCTAGGCGCTGGACCTGTACCTGTGGCTCGCCAACCGCTTCCCGGAATGCTTCAAGGAGCGCAAGCTCGCGGAGGCGCAGGTATGTAGGTATAGGTATTAGGCGTCCCGTCCTTTAATCCATCGGCGACACCTAAAGTTCTACTGTTGAGTAGTGCGGCGCTTGACATGCAGCAGGGGTCCTGTCATTTAACTCATAAAATGTAATAAGAACGCACGACTTTTAGTGGCTGCGCTGGCATGCAGCGACTCATCATACGCTGCGTCTGCTGGCCGCGGGCTTGTTGTCGCGGGGCGCAAGCCAGTGGAGGCGCAGGGGCGTGGGTGCGCCGCGTCGTCACGGTTGACGTAGTCGGGGTTCTACTGCAAGTGCTGTCAGACGCGCATCACCTCCTGCAACCACTGTATTGCTGATCAGGTGCGAAGGCCGCGCACTCAGGCGTGTTTGTACCTTGCAACTTCGAGTACGATAATTGGGCATCAGCGACGACGGTCACCTGCAGCACTGCTGCGTGCTGCGATTCGCGTGTGCGACGTTGCAGCAGTTGCGCGTAGAGCTACGCTTACGTACTGCGGTTCAGGAACATTGTGGCGTTCTGTCCTCATTGGTCCTGCCCTTCTGCCCTCCAACGTGCTGAAATAACCGACAGCTGTAGGCAAAAATCTCACCGCTGACAGCGGTCAAACGTTGTTCAAGAGAGTCAACGGTCGCTTCTGAAGCTTGTCAGCGTCGATGCAACCCATCTGTTGCGTCACATGCATTCCTCGTAGGCGAGGGACCCTTCAGGACGCGAGGCTTCTTAGGTATTTCGGTGCGCGCGATTCTCCACACCACCGGTGCATCTGGGCGTGCTGATTTTTGCGGTCTCTGTTGAAATTTGTCAGCGTGATGCAGCCCAACTGTTGTGTCACATGCATTCCTCTTACTTCCGTATCATCACCAGCATCTTGTGCCCCGTCTCCTTGCCTGTTGTGTGCATCTGCAGCGTGGCTACGCTCAGCAGCTGATAACGACGGCGCTCCTGAGCACCGTCAAAGCAGCGGGCAACGACAAGGACGGGTGAGCACTGCTTCAGTAATCATATACTTCTAACCCTAACCCTAACCCTAACCCTAAGGTGAGCACTGCTTCAGTAATCATATACTTCTAACCCTAACCCTAACCCTAACCCTAACCCCGAAGTACTTCGTGCAACAAACTTTTCCTGATGCTCAGTCAGCTGTGGCTTCAGGCATTGTCGACGCAATCGCAGGCATCTCAATACCTGTACGACAGTACATACCGGCACCTGCGGGACAGTGACGTACAGGTACAATACAGCGTTGTACCGGTAACGAGATGCGTTGCATGGGCAGCACCTGAGCGCACGTCACCTGCCAATCAAATGCTTCAGATGGAAGGCTGCTTCCTACGCCGCAGGTGCACCTACTTGTAGCAATGTACTTTTTATTAATTCTCGCTCAGGGCGGGAAAAAGCCCAGATTGAATGGCATCCAACTTGAAGCTTGCTGTACGGAATCTACACGTCGCGTGACAGTCTGAAAGTGTCTCAACGACAACCACTCAAACGCCGTCAGAAATGATGTGTTGTTGCACGCACACCCGAGGTGGGGCATCAAAGTACATGTAGTAGGGCTGGCCATCGTTCTGCGAGCTTGGTACCTGGCCTGTGTGACAGATGTAGCACACCATTACTGCCTTGGGAAATGACGGCATGACCCGTGCGAGTTGCGATCCGCTACATCGTTCCGCAGCGTTGTGGTGGAAGCTGCCTGCTCACGACATGCGAATGCCAGCTGCAGATGATGTACATCACGACGACGCATGTGCGGCAATCTCAACGCGTTCAGCATCTCTGCACTGCTCTGGTGGGCGCGCAGCCGCCGCGTGCCATGCCCCGAGCGTTGCTGCGCGGCGCTGCTCTGCCGCTCTGCACGGGACTTGTCCGTTGTGCGGCGCGTCCACCCTGTTGCATTTTTTCCGAGTGGCAGCAGCTGCGCACGCGCTCAACTCTCTGACATGATCAATATGCCATTGCGCTGCCTCGTCGCCGCTCCGTCCGCGTTGTTGACGCCGCAGCTTGGAGCAGGCTGGGCGGTACCGGCGCGCGCTGCTGTCTCGCAGTGGCGGGCGCCTGCCGCCGTCCATGCGCAGGCAAGTCACCACTTCCACTTTGCGGTACGAGGTGTTGATTTCGGCCACAAACAGAAGTTGCAGGTCCAACCATGAACTGTTGTGAGTGCCACAGCAGCATCAGGTCCAATGGCTGCCGCGCAATCGGTAGCAGCAGTTGCATTGGCAGTCTGCGATTGAGCGAGTGGCATCGTTAGGTTCTGCAGATTGTGCACATTGTGCATGTCATCAATTTTCTTCAAGGGGGAAGTTTCTCCTTAAGCAGCACTTGTGCGGGAATGATCTTTGTGTGCATTTCGTTGCATGTGCTGCAGCGCCGCCGGTGTAGCTGTCGCTACTGGCCTGCAGACAAGCATGGCAATGACATGGCACACTGTTGCTGTGCGTGCCTGCGCTCACAGCATGTACATATGTGATTATTATCGTCAGTTCGCAGCTGCCATGCGCAGATGCTGCTTTTTTCCAACAAGAAATGCGTGTGAGTCGTCCTTGTGTGCTCTGGACTTGTCGTCAGCGCATATACAAAGCAGCTTCTCATGCCCAAGCAACCCTGCTGGGGCAAAGCATGTAGCCCCTCCCCCCGCCCCCCCCCCGCTCTTTGGCGGTATCGGCTTGGGTCTGTGAACAGCTGTCCAACGCCTGTGCTCCTGCCGGCACTCTCCCCGCACTGCCCATGCAGCAGCTCCGCTGCACTGCTAGCGCAGCGCGGCAGGCACGCGACCGGCAGCTACGGCAGCAGGCGCTCAGGCGGCGGTCAAGGAAGTAGAGACGCTCCGCCTCGTACTTCAAGATCACGGGAGCAGCACCAGCGAAGCTCAACATCGCCCCGCGCTTCTGCCTCTCCCGGCGGCAGCAGGGGGAAGGGGGGGGGGTCGCGGCCTGGCAAAGGCGGCGGCGGCGGCGGCGCAGCAAGCACGCAGTTTGCGAGGCGTCCCGTAGCGGCTGTCGCGCGCGCGTAGCTCGACCGCTCTCAAACAACACATAACAGCGGCGTACAGGGGGGCGCTTGCACAATCACACACGCGCGTGCACGCGCTCGCACACATGACATAAAAATGAATGCCGTCGGACGGTTAGACTGTGGTCTCGCTGCACTTTTGCCTGCGACCATGCCAAATGCTGCGGGCGTTTTGCACCCATGCGGCCGCCATACGCACTGTCTGCTGCTGTGCACGCTGCCATGGGGGGACTGCAGTAGTGCCTCAGGTTTCTCTTCCTGTTCGCTTTTGGCTGAGAGGGCATTGGAGATGGCAGACCGGCGCAATGCTTTCAGCAGGGAAATAGAGCTCGATGTGAACTGAGAACCGACCCCAATTACATGGCCAACAATTTGTAGTGGCGTGTGCGGAAGTGCAAGTTGATCAGGTGAATGCAAAGCAGCAATGCCAGCACACACACAGGCTGCAAAAGCGCGCACGCCGCTGCCTGGAACAGAGCAGAAACCTCGCGCGTGCAGTGCACTGTATTGCGCATTCAATGTATGCCGGACCGCAGTGAAACAATACGTTGCAAATGTACCAAAGAGCGGTCCCCTGCAGCCCCCAGCAAAACGGCGCCTGTTGCGCTGCTGCCACAGCCTCGGGCGTCAGCGCCGTTGCCGTGACAACTGACGGGCACACTGCTGCAGCGGCTGCTGCAGGCTATGGCACTTGGTTTGCTGAGCAACGATGCGCTGTGCAGCAAGCTTGTGCATCAGCCGCCTCAGCACCGCGCCGTGGCGTTTGCTGCAGCGGGCGTTGACGCTGGCCGTGCGTGCGCAAAATGCGCAGCAGCGCTCCCACTCGCTAATCCCATTCTGCGTGCACCGCGCCCATGTTGCATATTGCACGATCACGAGGCAAAGAGCGCCGAGCCGCGCTGCAAGCGTGCATCGCTCCCCGCGCGCTGCCGCTCGTAATGGGCGGGCGGCGCAGCATCTGCTTGCTTCTATACGCTGAGCGACACCCAGGAGTTGGCCGGGCCCGCAAAGGCGGCTGGTCAGCCGTGCTGTGCGCTCCCCGGGGCACACCCATTCGACCCCTTGTTTGCATGCACGCCATCATCTGCAGGGGAGCATGCCCCACCGGTCCCCTCGCTGTCCCGATGATTGCCACCTGGGCTGCTCAAACGTGACACCCTACTTGAGGGGTTAGACTGGCTGCTCCTGCGCCCCCGTTAGACTTGTCGCCTGTCAGTTCAGGGGGCGACAACAGCCAGGCTGCGCTCAACACCCAGCTGACCCCCCTTTTTGCCCCCCTCCCCACCCCCCCACTTCCTATACACACGCCCGCTCTCTCCAATGCGCGGCGGTGCACCCCTGGCGCCAGGGCTCACTGCCCGGAGCGCTGCTGCTGCGCGGCGCCTCCTGCGGCGCGCGTCACCTGGTCATACATGGCTCGCACCACACCGTACTGCGCGTCATTCACGGCCTCAGGATGCTGCAAAAACGCGCCCCACGCGGCCTCGAAGCGCCGCGCCGCGAGCGCCTTCCACGGCTCGGCTGCGGTGCTGCCGCCGTCGAGCGCTGCTGCCGCCGCCGACGACTCCGCCCATGGCAGCAGCGCGGCGGCGTCGAGCGGGTCGGACGCGAAGCGCGGCAGGCGGCGCGCGTCGGGCGGCGCCGCCTTGCAGCGCACGAGATGCATGTACGCGAGGCCGAGGTTCTTGAGCGTGTGCGCCGGGGTGTCGCGGGCCGCGTCGCGGCGCGCGGCGACCTCCAGCCACGCCGCCGCCTGTGCAGTGCGACGGGATGGAGGAGACCCGTGTGAGGCACAAGCTGGGCACTTCCACGGTTCCAAGGGGAAGGCATACCAACGGCACAAGGAAGGCGGAGTCGAGAGGGGGGAGGGGGGTGGAGGTGGAGGCGGTTGGTATGCCGGGGAAGACGCCACATGGCGCTGGTGTTTAGGGTGGTTGGAGTGCTGTGACATTTCGTGCCGAGGCAGTGCCTCTTCTTGTGGCGAGCGGAACGCTTGCACTGACGGTCTGAGCTTCTCGGCGCCCTAAGCGACCACCAACACTCTGTGCTCCGCCTGCTCCGCGGGCACGGCCGTGGCCCTCCAGCAGCACGGCTCCGGCCTCCAGATCAAATGTGCGTTTTTGCAGCTTCAGGCGCAATTTATGAATGATAGGTTGCTGTCACTACTTCAACTGTACGCACCTGCAGCAGCGGCTCCAGGGCCTGCGGCGCCTGCTCCGGGGGCATGGCCATGGCCCTCTCCAGCAGCACGGCGCCCGCCTCCGCGATGTGGTCATACCAGATGACCCACAGCGTGCGCTCCCACCACTCCCACGAGTACTTGTCCAGCGGCGGCAGACCGCCTGTAGAATGCGCGTAGAACGACGCACAGCTATGCAAGTCTGTGATCACGCGCAGCGCGGCGATGCACGTCGGTGACTGCGAATGCAGCGGCAAAGTTGAAGTATTCGTATGCATTGACTACTATCATAGTAGTACTATGTGCGTGCTCAAGTATGGCAGGCCGTCGTCTGCGCTCCCACCACGAGTACTTGTCCAGCGGCGGCAGACCGCCTGTCATTTGCGTGTAGAACGGCGGCGCGGCGATGCACGGCGGTGATCGCGTTTACAGCGGCAAAGTTGACGTGTTCGTGTGCGGTGGCTACTATGTGCGTGCTCAGGTATGGCAGGCCATCTGTCAGTCGCGCGTAGGACGTTGCACGGCGTGGCGATGCACATCGGTGATCGCGTTTGCAGCGGCAAAGATGAAGTGTTCGTGAGCCTCAACTACTTTGTGCGTGCTCAAGTATGCCTCATAAAAGTGACACGTTGCCCTGACCCTCACTTAAACCTTCAAGTCCCGTCCTCGTTCTGGCCTTGAACTTGAGGCAGCGGACCAGTGAGAGTGCGGCCTATGCGCGCTGGCGGCAGCGAGAGTCGCCTAGAGCTAGGGTTGAGCTAGCTAGGGCTAGGGAGCTGCAGCGCTCAGCAACTGACGCATGCGCCGGGGCCGGGTCACCTGCTTGGCATGCACACAAGTCATGCGCTCACTTTGTGCCTGCACAGCGCATCTGATGACGCTGAGACGGCGCTCGTGGGCTAGGGCTAGGACTCAGCAGCAGCAGCGCTCACTTGGCAGACGCCATGTGACACGCCTCCGCTGCCCCCTGTAAACGATTTGTAAATGCAACTGCCCTCTCAAGCGGCAATGCCTGTGCAGCAAGCGTGCGTCTGGCAGCAGCAAGCCCTCACGCACGACTTCAGGCCGACGCTTGCCCTGAGCCTACATGGGGCTCAGCAGCGGCGGCAGCAGCGCTCACCGGCGGACGCCACGTGGCGCGCGGCCGCCGCACCCGTTACATGAACATCATGCAACTGCCTCTCAAAACGGCAATGCCCATTCAACAACCCCGCGCGCGCGCGACTATGGGCCGACGTTTGCCCCAAGCCTAGGGCTCAGCAGCGGCGGCGGCAGCGCTCACCGGCGGACGCCACGCGGCGCGCCGCCGCCGCTCACGCGTGCCGCCTCTCTCTGGGCCACACAGCTGCCCTCTCGAGCATCACTACCTCTGCAGCAAGCAAGGGGGTCTGGCAGCAAGTCTGCGCTCATGACTTGGGGCCGGCGCTTGCCCTAAGCCTAGGGCTCAGCAGCGGCAGCAGCAGCGCTCACCGACGGACGCCACGTGGCGCGCCGCCGCCGTACCCAGTACATGAATATGCATATAATACCTGCTGTGCAACTGCTTCTCAGAATGGCAATTGATGTGCAGCAAGCACGCACGCGCGACTTTGGGCTGACGGTCGCCCTAAGCCTAGGGCTCAGCAGCAGCAGCAGCAGCAGCGCTCACCGGCGGACGCCACGTGGCGCACCGCCGCCGCCCACGCGCGCCGCGACTCCTTGAGCCACGCGCGCAGCGGCCGCTGCGGCTCTTTGAGCACGATGCGGTGCGTGAGGCCCACCGGCAGCTGGTCGTACCGCGCCGTCAGCAGCGGCTCGGCGTGGTTGGTGCGGCCCTCGATGAAGATAGGCACGCCGCCGCCGCCGCCGCTGCTGCCGCTGCCGCTGCTGCTGCCGATGTTCGCAGCGACGAGGTCGTGGATGGAGAAGCCTCCGCTGCAGGGGCGTTTAGCGGGAAACCGGGGGGGGGGGGGGTAATTGAGGAGGGGGATATTGGGCAGGGGTGGTGGCGCGTGGAGCAGGCATGTGGCGGGGACTGCAATTGCCGGCTGATTGCCCGCAAGCGCTCAATCCACGGCTGCCATAATGCACAGCTGCTGCGGCGGTGTGGTCGAGGACTTTGGTCCCGCCTGCCGTCGCCGCTGTCAATGCCTGCAGCCGTCGCTGTCGGTGACTCCGGGGGGGGGGGGGGGGGGAGGGGCACATGCAAGAGCGTGCAGCCTCAAAACCTCAACTGCATGGGGGACGCAAGACATTGGAGCACCCCCGCCTTCTCATATAAGTTCAAGTTCATTGTATTTTGCCCTTTTCAACGAGCGCGTGCGAAGCTGTGGTCGGCAAGCGACGGCGAGCTGCGGCCTGAGGAGCGCGCCCGACCTCTGGCGCGCCGCCTGCCGTATGCTACGCACTGCGCTGCTTCCGCTCGCGCACCGCAACGCAGCCACAGACACGCTCAAGCGCTGGTGCTGTCGGCAAGCCGCGGCGACGACGGCGTGAGAAGGGCGCACGGCCTCTGCGTCGAGCGACGCCTGCTGTGTCGCGGCGCACTGACCGCTGCAGCTTGTGCACTGCTGCTACGTACAGTGCGTATGTGGAACGCTAAAAAGCTTGCACACAGAAGTCTTTTCACTATTGCGGATATGGTGGCCCTGCTTGACCCGTGGCCAATCGCCGCCGCAGCGGCGACCACAGTAATTGGTGGAAGGCATTCGCGGATAACCACTCCTTGTCACCTAGAGCTCTACAATCTTTTGACTCGTTTCCATGTAGCTGCAGGGCGGCCGTACCTGCCGTAGTGCGTCCCCGGGAACTTCAAGTGCGGGTAGAGCTCGCGCTTGGCCGCCCACCACTTGAACGTCTGCACCGGAGACAAAACGATACCAACGGGCAAAGTATGCCTCGCACGTGAGAGGCGGTATGTAGTCCTGGAATGATGCCAGGCGGCGCAACTATGTTTGCAGGTGTGGACCGCTTTGAGTCTGCGACTTTGGTGCGACAACACGTGAGAGGCGGCGCTGCGAGTCGAAGTCAGCATTCATTGCACCTCAGAAGCCGCGAGGGAGCCATCGAATGATCAAGTGTCAGCTTTGGGCGTCCGCTACCTCCCCGTAATCTGTTGTAAGCTGCAGGGGCATGTAGCAGCAACAAGAGCAGCGCATTCGCATACGGCGCGTCGTCGTGCCTGTTCGCTGCTGTGTCGTGGCAGGGGTTTTTGGCCTCAGTCTTGATGATCAGTTGATGATGGCTAGGCTGGATGACCGTGTGACCCCCCCTTAGGGGATATAGTACGAATTAATGCTAGCCCTATAGGTCTAACCCTAACCCTAACCGCGTGTACACAGTGTACGCCTGCGAGTACTTGAGGTGTGCGCACTTTAAGTTCAACAGGTGTGTAGGCAAGTCGCTTTTCTCTGAATGCGCTTGTGGTCGACGTACTTCTGCTTGCTGACCGTCCGCGCAAATTTTCTGTAACAATCAAATACGCCAAACTTGGAACGTTGTGTTTTGCTTTTTAGTACTACCAATAAAGTCAATTTCAATTGGGACAAGAAGAAAAGCTAATGGTAAGCTTGCTCCAGGCGGTCCAAAATGAGCACTTCATTGTCAACGTCAATGCAAGCTCACCATCATGCTCATGTTGATGAGGGTGACATCCCGCCGGAACCCCTCGCAAGACTGCACGTAGCGCGTGGTCGTCCACACCTGAGCGATGCCACAACACCATCATAGAAGCAGCGGCACAATTGCGACGGACTCGGTGTGTGCTGCAGTCATCGCGCTGGCTGTCGCAGTAATAATACATTTATTCCATCGAACACCTCAATAAAATCAAAATGGTTTGTTATTGATGCTAAAGACAAATGTTTAGGTCGATTGGCAACAGATGTGGTAAAATGCGTGCTGACTGAAATGTGACTGGCGACGAAACGGACCCGACACACTGTGCTGAGGTCATCACGCTACTTCGCTGTCGTGGTGAATGCGCGCTGAGTGAAACATAACTGCCGACAGTCGTACCCCCCGTGCAGCATGGTCAATGTGAGCGATGCCACAACACCCGAGCACCAGTGAAAGGGCGCCCCTGCCTTTTTCGCATGATGACAGCAGCCACCGCAGCGAGCTCGTCCTGTTCAGCCGTGACTGGAGACAAATGTAGACTGCACGGTTTAGTATGGTCAAAGCGGAAGCTTGGCCGCAGCGCCATCAGACGAGATGCGATGCCCCAGCAGCTTTTGTGGTTAGGGTTAGGGTTGGGATTAGGGCTTGTTAGGTAGGTACGTACATGCCACACGCCAGTGGTAGCGGGCCATGCAGACACTCTCTTGAATGAGAACTGACAAAAGTCCGCACGTAGATTTGCTCCATCATGTAAGCGTCAATGAGGAGACAGAAACAAATGAGATAATTCTCACATGACCGACTTCAAAGTCTGCCTAGTCACTGTTGCAACGCCTGTGCTGTCGATGAAGAAACCAACGCAAGTTACGGGTTACCTCTTCGTCATCATGCCGCTTGCCTGGCCTTTGTTGATGCTCAATGTGATGTCAATATTGACCTCGCCAGGAGGTCATTAGTTAATGAGCAGCTAAAGGAACATCAATACTGAACTATCTCTGGGCAGTTATTGCAGTTTATCAACGTTGAACTTGCCTGGTCGTTGTTGATGAGCAGCAGAGCGCCGCGTGGCAGCGGCTCGAGGACAGCGCGCGCGTACGCAGAGAAGTAGAGCGCGTCCGCTTGCGAGATGCCATTGGCCAGAGAGCGATACACCTGCAGGCCTCAGCATAAAGCCGGGAAGGGGGGGGGGAGCGGTCAGTTGGTTGGTTGCAAATCCGCAAGCAGCGCGTAAGGCGCAGACGTCAAATCATCAAAGAAAAAGAATGACACAAGCGCGCAGTTTTCACAGAGTGCGGGCATCGCATAGCGGACAGGGTGACAGCACGCCCGCATGTCGCAAGAAGCAGTGCACAGCGGCTCTCGCGACATGTTGCCGGCCTACGACTGGTATATGCCCCTGGAGACTTAATGGGGGCGGGGGGTATGCGCGGCTTTGTCCAATGGCAGAAGGCAGGTACGTACGAGTTTATCCAGCGGTGAAGATCTGATGGCGCGCGAAAGCAGCGCTCCATGGGGCGCGCCTGCCCCCATGCGAGAGATGGATACGGCTGTTGCACCTTTGCTCGGCGGGGGCAGCGCGGCAGAGGTCGAAGTGACACATTGGAGTGAAACATAATCGCCGGCGCGCAGCCTTACAAGGGCAAACGTCACAGCCTCAGCCTCTACAAAACTGAAAGTAGTAGACAGTATGCTGCAGATGATCAGCAGCGCCGCGACTGCGGTCGCGTCTGCCGTCTGCGCGGACACAGCGGCCACCACCACCCCAAACACTTGCTTCTACGCGCAGACCAACAACAGCTCAATGGAGGCCTACCACTTCACACACAATGACGTCAGACGGCGCAATGGTGCGGCAAGGTTCCGATCCGCCCTTGCAGACTCACGGACCTGCGCAGCGCCGAGCAGCAGCGCAGCTGATCGTTGCTGCGAAAAAGACCAGCCGCACGGTCGCGACTGCTATGGCCACCACTGCAACTTGACCTTACCCTAACCCTGAATCTAATTTGGACCCTAGCCGTAAAAAAGAACACTTGCCCGTACAGTAACACCAATTGCTTAACAGACCCCCCCCCCACCCCCCCTGTTGGACAGCAGCCCATCTGACGGCGGCGTGCAGCAAAACGCCTCTCCTCTCGCCGACACCCACACGCACCTGCGCAGCGGCAAGCAGCAGCGCGGCAGCGGCGGCGGCGGCGCGCGCCTTGCGGCCGCCGCCGCCGCCGCAGTACGCCAGCGCCGCGCCCGCGAGTGCAAACGCGAGCAGGTTCGGCTGCTGCCAGAAGCGCGCGTGCACGCCGAAGAGCAGCGGGTCGTGCAGCGGCATGTTGGAGAGCGCGTGGAAGACGACGAGGTACGCGGCGAGCGCCGCCGCGACGGCCAGCGGCGCAGCGCGCGCGATGCCGCCGCCGGGCGCCGCCTGCGCAGATAGAGATCCAGGGGGGGGAGCGTATGTAGCTGGCGACTGCATTTCGCGAGGCTCATAGCTCTGAGAGTCTGACGCAGTTTAGCGGTGAGTGCTGCCGCAACGGCCAGCGGCGCCGCGCGCGCGATGCCGCTGCCACCGCTGCCGCCGGGCACCGCCTGCGCAGATAGAGATCCGGGTAAGGGAGCGTGTGTAGCTGGTGACGGCAGTTTGCAAGGCTCATAGCTCTGAGGGTCGGACCAGTGGTAGGCGCCGCCGCGACGGCCAGCGGCGCCGCGCGCGCGATGCCACCGCCGGGCACTGCCTGCACATGAAGAGTGTTGGAGGGAGCGTCGTTGCGCGTCTCGCATGTGTAGCTGGCGACAGCTTTTGTACTACTCACAGAGCTTGGGGGTTTGGCGCAAGTGAATTGCGAGTGCTGCCGCAACGGCCAGCGGCGTCGCCCGCGCGATGTCGCCGCCGCCGGTTGCCGTCTGCAAGGAATTTGGGAGCGCGAGCGAGCGTTGCTGAGCACTGCGCATGCGCCGCAAGCAGCGAACTCGCAAGGAATCAAGATTTGGGGGCTTTGGCAGAGGTGAATGATTAAATGAATGAATGAGTGTTGTCACGGTGGACAGCAGCACCATCTGCACAGCGCTGCCGCAGGGTGCCTGCCGCTTGCAAGGGGCGTCATTGCTGCGCGCTTTCAGCGTCTCATATGTGAGAAGTATGTAAAATGTGATGGCTGTTGATGAATCGTATTGCAGCGACACCTGCATTTTGAAGGAGTGCTGCCATGTAATTGCTGCAGTAGTCTGAGAGCAGCGGCCGCAACGGCCAGCGAATCTGCAGACATGGTATGCAGTGCGCACACTGCGCAGTGTCGTCACGAACACCTCCAATGCGACATGCCTCACCCTGACGCTTACATCAACCCTCTATCACCGTGCACTGCTGCAGTGCCTCAAGGTACGCTTCGTGCGTGAAGGGCGCCACAAGCGAGCACAAATGGCTCAGCAAAAGGTGCGTACGGGCTTGCCCTAGCGCATATACCTCTATGAACTTTCAAGCACCTTCACAACAGACACCAGCAAGTGTCAGATGCTTTGACACACAAGCCTTGGCGTCACCGAGGACGAGTAACATACCCGGTGCTGAGCGATGCGGCGCTGCGACCACCAGGAGTAGGGATCGGCTGCAAGCGAGGGCGAGATGCAGACCTCAGGATGATACCTGGTGCTGAGCGGTGCGGCCCTGCGACCACCAGGGGTACGTATTTGCTGCAAACTAGGACGATATACATACATACCTGTTGTTGAGCGCTGCACCAGCGCGCCGCGAGCCACGGCAAGCCCCCCAGCGCCAGCAGGGGGACGACGTAGAGCCCCTGCCGCGCGTGTAGATCCATCGCCCACAGCACGAGCCGGTCCCACAGCCCCTGGTCAAGGCGTCGCGATGACGTGTGTACAACGTCAGCGATGTACGGCGAAAACGGCAAAGAGGTGCGGTCACCTCGAAAGTTGAAGTCTGGTCCGTGGCATGCGGCGGTTGCAGAGAGCCGTCGCCAGCAACAGGAGCCGGTCCCACAGCCCCTGGTCAGGGTGTTGTGATGATGTGTGTACAATGCGAGCGATGTGCAAGATTATGCGGTGACATACGGCGAAAGTGGTAGATGAGGGGGGTTCGAACTTCAACATGAACTCCGACCCACAACTGCCGCGCATGTAGATCCACCGCCCACAGCACGAGCCGGTCCCACAGCCCCTGGTCAGGGCGTCGCGATGACGTGTGTACAACGTCAGCGATGTGCGAGATTACACGGTACGGTAATGCACGGCAAATGGTAGATAGGGGAATTGGCGCTCGAACGTGAACTCTAATACACAGCATGCGCCGGTTGCAAACATCCATCGCCCACAGCACGAGCCGGTCCCATAGCCCGTGTCGTGATGACGACGTGTGTACGCTGTGAGCGATGTGCGATATTATGCGGTGACGTACGGCGAAACAGCAGTGAGGGTAGGCGTCATTTTGAAGTTGATGTCTCGTCCGTGGCATGCGGCGGTTGCAGAGAGCGGTCGCCAGTAATCGGAGCCAATCCCGCCAGAGCGTCGATGATGCATGACAAACAGCTTCAGTCATGCGCGACACCTGCGACAGCGTACTGCATACACATTGGATGAGGGTACGCTGAACTTGCACAGGACCCCCAGATCCTACGCCATGTTGCGGTTGCGCGGCTTCTGCATCTAGCTACAGTAGTGCAATTCCACCAACACGTGTTTCATACGCAGTATTACCTTGATTACCTCGAAGTACAACCTGGACCACATGATAGTGCGCAACCCGTGACTGGACAATTAATGGCATGGCAACTGGCATTCTAGCTCAACCAGGCAAGCCTTGCAAATAGGCGACTTGGAGCCCGATAGAAGTTTTAGGGTGAGGGTTAGGTTAGGGTTTGGGTGAGCCCAGCAGAACCATCGCACAGGACGCGCTCATACCCACAGCCCCTGCTAGATGTACGTGTGATATATAGAGCATGCAGTGTGCTTGCACGACACGCCAGATGTGCTGAAAGGGCCCAGGTCTCACTCTCAATGCTTCTTCAACTTGAAGCATAAGTTCAACTTTGGGGGGTCGTCCTTGGTGACAACAGCCAGACGCGGTGTGCAAGGTACGCGTCTGCGGCGGCTGCGCGACGGGTTTCTCCACACAATACTGAGCACTGCAGACTTCACACACACCCAAGACTCCCATCCCCCTTTCCGTCATCAACCGAACGTTCTGAAATTGCGGCAGGCATGCAGAGACGGTAATCCGGCGGCGAGCTGTCTGCCCACTGCTTGAGAGAAGTGAGTTGAAAAGAAATAGCACATCTAGAGAGGCAGAGTATATATTTGTAGTTTCAAGTCAGCGTACCTGCGTAGGCGCGCTGGTGGTGTCCCCCGAGTACAGTCGCAGGCTCCCATAGTCGGCGCGCCGCATGTGGTGCAGCAGCCCGCGCCAGTTGGTGACGTCACCCCAGGACCCGGGCTGCGACAGCGCACAAGATGGGGGTTGTGTGATAACCCACGAGTGAGACTACACTCACTGTACACACACCCGATTGCCAAGGTATTTGCAAAGATGCGCTGCGCGCAAAAGCACTACCGCGCGTGATCAGCGGGGTGGTGCGCACAACAAGCACAAAATGTACGTTCCAGGGGATGAATTCACGACGTGCGGCAGGCGGTGCGCCGCTGCGCACTGCAGTCACACAGCTGAGACATGCTGTCCAGCAGGTCTGACGGCGTGTGCGCGGCCTGAGCGCGCTGTGTGCAGACGGTGGCAACAACCGCTGTTGGCCACAACGTTTTAAGGTGACAGCACATGGCGTACGTCATCACGCCCGTGAAGTGGGTTCAGTCTGAGGCACCGGGGGGGGGGTGGGGCAGTCCATGACACGCGTCATGACCGTCGTCCCCAACAAATTTGCGTCGAAGTGTACGAGCTGTGCACGTGATGCCTGCGATTCAAAACACATACATGCACAGGCCCTCGATCCACTGGCAAGAGGCGGCCGAGAGCCTTGCGCCTTCGGCGAGGCACGTCATCACACATCGGCGTACACAGCACAGCCGCACCGCAGCACGTCTGCGTCCAGCCAGCCACCGCAGTAGCGCCGTTGACAAGCGCCCAGAGCTCACATGCTCACGCAGCGCCCCATCCGCAGCACAGCCAATCACTCAGCGCGCCCACCTTGTGCGACGTCATCACGAAGGGGTGTCCTCACACAACGGCCAGCAGGTTGGCGTACCGCACAACGCCTTCTCCCAGCAGTTAACTGCAGCAGCATTAAATGGCACCCACTAAGCGCAAATTCTGCAGTGCCTCATCCTCAGCACACCCCGTCACTCTGCGCGCCCACCTTGTGTGCCAGGCGCGCCGCCAGCGGCAGGTACGCGTACGGCAGCAGCCCCGCAAAGAAGCACGCCGCGAGCGCCGCCACGCGCGCCGCGACGCCCCCCCACCCCTCCCCCCGCGCGCGCGCCGCCGCCGCCTGCACCGCCAGCACCCACGCCGCCAGCGGCGCCGCGAGCAGCACGATCGTGTGCTGGTTGGTGAGCGCGAGCCCGCACAGGAGCGCGCCGGCGGCGGCGCCGCGCCACGTCGGCGCGCGCGCGTGCGCGAGCGCCGCGCGCAGCAGCGCCGCCGCGAACAAGTTGTTGAGCGCGAAGACCTCCGCAGTGACGGCGTACTGCCACGTGAGCGGCGCGAAGGCGTACGCGGCGGCGGCGCCCGCGGCGGCGAGCGTCAGCGGCGGGGCGCGCACTTCTGGCAGCAGCTGCTGCTGCGTGTGCGCGGCGGCCTTCCGCCGCCACTGCTGCTGCTGAGCGCGCTGCTGCGGCGCCTGCGGTGGCACGAGCAGCGCAATGCTGCTGGCCAGCAGACTTGCCGCGCACGCTGAGAGCAGCGCGGAGAAAGCGTTGGCACGCCACGCCGGGCTGTGCCGCCCCGATTCGGGTGAGAAGGGCTGATCTTTGACAGGCCATGGCGGCAGCCATCGCATGACCACATGGTAGAGCAGGGTGAAGAGGGGGTAGCCTGGGGGATGAGCTGTGCCGAGGTGGCACGCTTCAGAGAGGAGCTCGCCGGTGTCGCCTCCGGCCACGCCTGCAATTGTCACCAGGGAAAGTTCACAGAAGACAGCAAAGGAGTCATCAGCATCCACCTAGCTGCCAGCGAGGTCTCCAGTGTATCGCACAGTGAAGTAAGACAAGCATGGCGGACGATAGACAAGCGGCAGACTCATCAGAGCAACGTACCCGGTGCCAAAGTGACAAGATAGACCGAAAAGATCCCAACAGTCAAGGCCACATATCCAAGAGGACCCTGCAGGAGAGACGAATGTGCTGCTTCGTCCTGATGTCCTTGGTGGAGAGCAACAACTGTGTTGGTGGGAGCGATCTTGTTGGATCCCTCTTGGTTTCGGCTGCTCTTCTGCTGCTGCATGTGTGCGACTGCAGCTGGCGCCAACAGTAAGCGATGCAACAGACAGAACTCAACCCTGCTGCTGCACCTATGCACTAAGCTGCTGCTGGTGGAAAAACACACTGCTGCAACTTTACGTTTACCGGTCGCCAACTTCGCGGAGAGTCACTCTTTAAAAGGCCACAGTTGAAGAAGTTCATCCTAGGATTCCTATCGTGTGTGTCGACATGGTGGCGGCCTGGACCCAGCTGGGGCGGTGCCTGACGGTGGGGACATTGGTTGCTGGCGTATGCGGCTTCATCGCGGCGGGACGTGGGCTCAGGATGGGCAACAATGACCTCTACATCGTAGGAGCAGGATACCTCGGGTGAGAACGAGGAGCAAGACTTTGCTTGCACAGAGCTGCGTGGTCGAGTGTAGCAGCTCTTGTACTGCCAGATCGATTGCCGGCTTTTGCAGCAAGCGCCAACAGCGATTTTGTGGGAACTTGATGTGTGCATATCTGCTGATCTACTCAACTGCGCTTCATGATCGTGCGCTTTCTCTCAGCGTCTTGCCTACCACGCGAATGCCTGCTGCAGTGAATCAATTCTTTGCTGCGCCGCAAACTGTCTGCAGCTCGCGCTAATTGGTGCAGCCTGGACTGTCTGTCCCCCCCCAGCAACACCAAGTTCACATTTGAAACATGCACCGATGTGGCGAACAACCTGAGTTGAATCAAGTTCTCTCACAACGGGGTCGACTTGCACCATAACTTGTCAATCCACCGCTGAAGCAAGCGGATAGGGAATCAGTGGCAGCAGCTGCACCCGGATGCCAAGGTGTTTGGCGAAACCCGCAGCGAGGCAAAACACGAGGACCTGCGGGCTGAAGGGATGGAGCCCGTGTTGAGAGCTAGCAGAGGGGTCCAGAAGTACACCAACGTCGTCTTCTGTGCAGCTCCGTCAGGTAAAGTCTGCCGTGATTTGTACCAGCTCACCTGTGTGCAGAGAATGTACTCGGCACGCCAGGAGACCTCATGTGAAACTGACGGTTATGGCATTGGCGCTAGATCATGTGGTGCAGTTACACAGATTCGCTGAATCATGCACCTGCAGCCTCTTGCAAAATGCGATGGGTGCTTCCATGGCATATCGCCGCATTGTGGATCAAGCACTGTCACTGCTCACGGTCATCTGTGCAGCTTTCGCATACGATGCTGCATTCGCAGCACCTTCGTGCGCATGAACACACACTCCACAATCGACATTGCACACATCACACCATGCGCGCCATCTGCACTGCATGACTCACACGCACTGCGCGTGCCAGCTCTGCGGTGCTCCAAACTGCCAACAACAACAGCGCTGCCTGCACTTTCGCACCGTCGGCCTGCCACTGAAAGTGGTACGCAGCGGTCAAGAGCAGCATGGCTCCCCCCTCGTCCATTGCCGTCCGCTCTCACACGCACTTCTGCACCGCCGGCCTAACACTGAAAACGGCACGCAGCGGTCTCACACGCGACTCCCTCAGCGTCCGCCCTCACATGCGCGCAACGGGAGACTCCCTCACCGTTCGCTCTCACATGCGCGTAACGCTACGCGCGTCGCCGCCGCCGCAGGCAACGACGACTACGCGGGCGAGGTGACGGCGGCGGCGCGCGACCTGTGGAACGCGGAGGGCACGGGGTGCTTTGTCTTCACGTCGAGCGGCGGCGTGTATGAGGAGAAGGAAGGGGGGGTCGTGCGCGAGGTGTCCCCCGTGGGGTCGAGCCCGCGCAACATGAAGCTGCTGCAGGCAGAGGGGGCGTGCCTGGAGGTGCGCGTGCGGAATGCTGCACTGTGCACGGTGTCAGCGGCGCAGACGAATGCCCCCTGCTTTTCAGAAACGACGCGTATTGGTTGTCGCGCAGTGTCTTCACAAGGCGGAGGCTCCAGAGTAGTCGGAATGTGCTTGCCGCATACCCTCACGTGTCGGAATTGCGTCCGTGCAAGGGTCGTCTCAACAGGCCGTCAATGCTGCACCACCGCTGCCTCTGATCCACTCCAATTGCGCGTGCGTCAGCGCTCAGATGATGGTTTTGCCAATTTGGGCTAGGGTTAGGGCATGTGGTGAGTCACCTGCAGCTGGCGGCGGCTGCACGCCTGCTACAGGTAAAGCGCGCCGCGGCTTCCGGCAGAGCAGGCGCGGCGCTGCGGCCACGCTTTCTTCCACTCGTGCAGCGATTCAGGTTGATTCATCACGACACGCAGCGTCGCTCACAATCACAGCTCGCACCAGTCTCCCTCAAGCTATGCCTATTCATGCACTGCAAAGCACAGCACGGCGGCCCGCAGCGAGGCTTAAGACCGCGGAGACCGTTGTGCGCACGCGCAACTGCATTCCGCTTGCATGCCGTCGTGCCGCTCGCGTGGTGCATTACCCGAGATCCGCCGCCGTGCTCAGTTCGCCGCTCTGCACGCCCCTGCACGACCCCAACGTTCAGCAACAGTCACGCTGATTCGCCGTCAACGTTGCTTGCGTGCGCTGCTGCTGCTGTTGTGCGTCCGTCGCCGCGTTCGGCAGGCAGGGGGCTGCGTCGTGCGGCTCGCGGGGCTGTACTCGCTGGAGCGCGGCGCGCACTCATTCTGGCTCGCGCGCGGCGAGGTTGACGCGTCGCCGGACGGCCTCATCAACCTCCTTTCATATGACGACGCGGCAGGTGCGTGCTTCTGATCGTGCAGCGCTGTCGCAGTGCGTGGTCATAAGTGGTGTTAGGCCATTAGCGTGCCTGCTGCTGCTTCGCTGCTCTGGCTCGCGCGCGGCAAGGCGGACGCGTCGCCGGACGGCCTCATCAACCTCCTTTCATATGACGACGCAGCAGGTGCGTCTACCTTAACATGCAGTGATGTGGGCAGATCGTTCGTTGCCATCCCCACACGTCAGGACGAGCGCACTCACCCCAACACCGAGCGCGCATTGCTCATCGCAGCTTCGCCAAGCTGACGCCTGCCAAACAAGTTCAGCGCGTTCGTTGCGTGATGCGCCGACCCGTCACCTGCTGCCCCAAAGCATCTCAAGCAGCCCTTGCGCCGCTCTCTGGCGCCTCGTGCAGGCGCCGCCATGGCGGCACTGCAGCATGGCGGGCGGGCGCTGACGCTGCACGCGCGCCCCCCCCCCCCCCCCCCCCGCGCCCCTGCCCCCCCCCACCCCCATCTCGTCACCTCTCGCAGTCAGACTGAACAGCACACACATGTACACCCCCCTCCCCCCCTCCCCCGCGCAGTTGCTGTGGCGGCGGCGCTGGAGCACAGCGGGCGCGCGCTTACGCTACTCCCGCCGCTGCCGCGGGCTTAGATCTCCGCAGCAACGCTCATGCGTTCGCTGACATTACTTCAATCGCATCCCATTTTGAGCGTTGGCCTCTCACTCGCACCCCCCTCCCCGCTCGCAGGCGCCGTCATGGCGACCCTGGATCACAGCGGGTGCGCACTGATGCTGCTCGCGAGCGACGACGCGGACCCGCCGCTGACGCGCGTGCAGCAACGCTCTGCCACCCGCTGACCTACTTCCTTCAATAGTGTCCCAAATTGCGCTTCTCACTCGCCCCCTGCCCCCCCCCCCAGGCGCCGTGGTTGCAACCCTGGAGCACAGCGGGCGCGCGCTGACGCTGCTCTCACGGTCTTCCCCCCCCGCCCCCCTCCACACACACAGCCGCTTAACAGCACACACGTGTCCCCCCCCCCCCCCCCTTCCTCCGCGCAGGCGCCGTGGTTGCAACCCTGGAGCACAGCGGGCGTGCGTTGACGCTGCTCGCGGGCGACGACGCCGACCCGCCGCTTACGCGCGCGCAGATCTGCGAGGCAGCGCTCAGGCACCCGCTCTTCGCCGCGCGTGCGCCGCCGGCATTCCGCCAGTCCGCCGGCAGCGTGGACGACAGGGGGAAGGTGTACGATGGCGCCGCGACGCGCCGCATCCTCGGCTGGGCGCCCAGGCACAAGTGAGTGGATGTGAATGAATTCACGGGGGATGCGCAACGCGGCGTTCATGCGCGGTGCATGGTGTGGCGGGCTGGGCACCTGAGCACATGTGGGCGCAAATTCATTCTTTCGTTTATTCAATGACAGGCATGAGGTTCATGCATGCCCAACGCGTCCCGCGTTCATGTTTTTGAATTGAGGAGGGTGTACCGGCGGGGGCGCCCAATCACAAGTGAGCGCGGGACTCATCCATCAAGATAAATCCATACACGCAACTCATTCAAGCGTCCGCGCGCATGCGGCGCTGCTGCTCCAGCCCAGACAAGCGGGATGGATCTGCTGCCCGCCGGTCCCCCTCAGGCCAACGTGTGTGCTCCATATGCGTAGCGAAGGCTCCCTGGATGTGTACTTCTATGCGTACTGCGCTTTTTATTCGTGTTGCTTTCCTGAGCGCCGCTGCTTTGCCTCAGAGCTCCTGCAAGCAATGTTGAGCATTTCTTGTGCCTCCGGGGCCACACCACGCACTTAGGGTCAGGCTCGCCCTAAACCTAGCCCAAAGCTGCTGCGAGCGATGTTGAGGGCCTCCGCGGCCACGTCGTGCGCTTTGGGTCAGGCGAACCTTAAACCTAATGCTAACCCTAACTTGCATGCCGCCCCGGAACAGGCGGTTGAGTGGCCTTGCGGCCTGCGGCGAGGGCATTGCTATGATCATGCCGCTCTTGGGTAGCCCTTGCCCTGAGCGCTACCGCGTTGCCTCGCCTCAAAGCTGCCTTGATCACCTGAGCCCACAGCGAGAATCGGCATTCAGGTACCTAGGCGCGCCGCATGGCACACACAACTGAGCTCTTCGTGCCTCGCCCTCTCGCGTTCGTGCAGGAGCTTCACTGAGTTCATCGACGAGGCTGTCCGACAATCCAACGCCGCCGCCGCAGCCGGCGTGACGCCGCTGCCCATCCCCTAGGACTCCCAACGATTGCATGTTCACGGACGGTGCAGCAGCAGCTTTCGCCTGCAACAAAGTCACAGATGGCAACCGTATTCGGCATGGCAGCTCTGCCTGCGCGCGTGCCGGAGGCGTCCATGGCTGAAGACTGTGAGCACGGTCTGCGCTGCACGGCAGCTGCGCCTGCGTCTGCATGCTAATAATGACACTCGTGCCGCTACAGCAGCCGCGTGGTGTACTGCCTGTTGCGCGTGCTGGCCGTTGCTGCTGTGCGTATTGATTCGCGTGTGGTCCACTGAATGTGGGCGACGTGCTGTGCGCAAGTCTCGCCCTGTGCACAATACTTCAAGTTGAACATGCGCATGCTGCGCACTTGCCGCTCAGTACATACAGCTTTGCATGAGACGCCGCCTTCGACCGCGCATGCGATTGACGCTCAGTCACATGACGTTTTGGATGTGGTTGCGGTTCGGTCATTCGTGCACGGGCAGCAAGTCTGCACCACACGCATTTCTCGCAAGCTGTTGCTGCAATGAGCTGGCTGCTCGCTTGCTCTCTGTCTGTCATTGCGACTTGCTGAAACTCTGCAGCAGCCTAGCACCAATACACGGGCGGCGTCAGGGCATCTGTGCGCCGGCGTTATTTGAGCTCCATAGCTGTCCGCACCGTGACGCACCAAATTGGTTGTCTCAGTGACCAGCGGTGCCGCGCCCCCCCTGTCGCATTGTCAAGTGCGCAGCGCGTGTGGGCAGGCAATGAAACTCATGCGCAGGAAGCATATCCCCTTGAGGTTGAAGTTGAAATCTAGTGGGCGCAACGTGCCGTGTCTCACAGGGTCTGATGCTGATTCTGTAAAACAGCGGCTGCCAGAGGACCGCACTGCCAAACCACGCATCAGCACTAGAAACAAGAGCCACAAGCGCCAAAGACAACAGATACCCTCACGCGTCATGTAAAACGTATGTGTATTCCGTATTGGCTGTGAACCGCATGGCTGCGCCGGCAGCGGCGGCCCGACACAAATGCAATTGCCACTACGTCAGACATGAATGCACGGGGTTGGAGGGGGGGGGGGGGGGGGGCAGTCGCGGGCAAACACGCCTTCCAACCTTGGTTGCAAGTACCCCTCACCTGGTCGATTCAGCGGGATGGGTGCATGTGTGTTGGGGGGGGAGGTGGGGGGGGGGGGGGGGGGGGGTAATAGCAGTTCGCATTCCCCTCGCCCGCAGCACACACACACACACACTCACACGGCGCGCACGTCGCAAACAGCACGCACCCCAGAGCGCACGCGGCACAGTAAAGAACATAAGTCAGCAGCTCCGTGCCGCCAGCTCAAGGGCTCTGAGGCAGCAGCAGCGCCGGTGCCCGCGGGTGGTCTCACAACAGCCGTGGCTGCCGCCCATGTAACAAAAACTCTCATTGCGATGCCGCGTAGGCGGCGGAGGGGGCGGGAGGGCTTGTTCACCGTGCAAGGGGGGGGGGGGGGGGCAAGGGGCAACACCAGCACAGGCTGCGTGCGGTGAGTGACGCGCGATGAGACGCAATGCTGCTGGCGCCGACGGCGCGCGGCAGCCACACTTCAGGCTTGAGCTTGCGCGAACGGCACTGGCTCAGTCGGCCATCACCATTGTGCCGGAGCTGGCGTGCGGCGCGAACCTCCGTTCTTCCGGCGCAGCGACGGCATCGGCTTTGCCTGCGGGCGCTGCTGCTGCTGCGGCAGTGCCGGCGGCAGCGGCAGCGGGCGGCGGCGGCACCGGCAGGGAGAGGCCGGGACGCGAAGGGGGGCGCGAGGGGGGGCGCGAGGGGGGCGCTGCCTCCGCGACGATGATGTAGTCAAAGCCCAACTGGATGTGGCCTCCTCGCACAGCGGCGCAGATGCCCTTCATCCTGTGCAAATGAGAGAGGGGGGGGTAGTTGTACGTGAGTATAGCGTTATTTAGGCTTGCAGGCTGCGGGCTTCTCACGAGCTGCAGAGTGGGCCGCTGTGCGCGCTGCGCCCCCCCAACGCACGTTTGAAAGCCGCAGCTGCCAGACGCAGTGCGAATTCAGAGCGCAGTCCACGGACTGACGGGGGGGAGCGAGTACTTGAAATTGCAATGACTTTCCGAGTACGCCTCAGCATATGAACAACCGTTGAAAGCGAGCGAGCGGCGAGCGGGGGAAAAGAGTGCAAGGGCCCTGTGTGCCGCTTGTAACTGTGCACAACCAATGGCCTGCCGCCTCTGCTTTGTCAACATGAGTGCAGGTCAGGTCACACCGTTTGTTGACCACATACCCCGCCGCTTTTACTGCAAGTGACACTTCAAAGTGAGCACGCGAGGCCGTGCGTACCTTCGCTGTATGTCGCCGATGTGCCTTTCCAGCGCAGATGCCACATCCCTGCAGCAAAACATCGCAGCGGGTGAAGGTACACCTGTGGTCAGAATCAGCTGGTCGTGTGGCGTAGAGCTCAAATCGCTGCCCCCCTCACTCCGCTAATCAAGTCTCACTCCAGGCCACGAGCTGGACAGGGGCAGGCTTGGGATTTACTGACAAGGTTCAGTCGTCAGGTGCCAATAATTTAGCGGCATTCACACGCAAGCACGCACAGCTGCCGCAATCACGGCCGTCACTGCCTGCTGAGAACCGCTCGGCGGCACAAACGCCGTGAATGCAGTGGGAGCGTCACTGACTCATACAAACCTGACCTGAAGCTAACCCTAACGCTTATCAAAGCTAACAGCCCTCGCCCTTATTCAAACCGATCCTCAACTCAAACCTGACCCCAAGCTGACCCTAGCCCTGGCCCTCATGCCACAGACGGAGACGCACTTGCCAGCAACAACGGGTCTGCGGTCACGTCATGCACAGCAACTCTCGTCTCTGCATGTTTGTAAACCATGATGCGTTGGTGTGGTGCGCCAATGGCAGCGGTCGCTGCGATGCGCTGCCCGCTGCCACAGTCAGCCCCCTCAGCCTGCAAGGGGCGCAGCAGTGGCAGTGTCGCGCCGACGCTGCACGCTGCGGCAGCGGGAGCGTCACACCCTCGGACGATTCCTCTGTGTACCTGAAGCGCCAAGAAGGTACCAAGCGCATCACAACAGCAGCAGCGTGTGCCCTCGTTTACGGAAGTAGAAAACAGCATCTCACCTGTCGGAGATGAAGGAGAGTCGCCGTGCCGCCATGTCCAGCTGGCGCTGAATGCTGCCCTCGCTGCGCGGCGCGGCAAACGCGGCGAGGGTTAGGGTCAGGGTTACACGTTGCCACAGTAGTAAGCGCAGCAATTCATTGGCAACACATCGACAATGAGAGGGGAGCCTTCACACCGCCGCCGCTGAGCAGTGGTCACCTGTACAAGGTGGGCAGGCGCCCCGCCGCCGCGACGGCAAGGCCCACCGTGCGCAGGCGACGCTCCACCCAGTCTCCAATACTTCAACTTGTAGTATGCCTCTCGTAGAACGCAGATGCAGGGGTGTACTACGCGTGCCAAGCACAGAAAGCACTGCAGCGAACCGACCGACGCACACCAACGACAACGGCCCGAGAAAAGAGCTTTGGTGTGGAAGCTGCCACTGCGGCGCCATGGCCACCTGTACAGAATTGGCAGGCGCCGCGCCGCCGCGACGGCGAGGCCCGCCGCGCGCAGGCGACGCTCCACCCAGTCTCCAATACTTCAACTTGAAGTGTGCCTCTTGTAAAATGCAGTGTGTGCTCGTGTTGGGCACTGTAGCAGGCCGATCAGGGCACATCATCAACGAGAACCCGAGAACAAAGCTTTAGTGCTGAAGCCGCCGCCGCCGCTTAGCAGTAGTTACCTATACAGGATTGGCAGGCGCCGCGCCGCAGTGACGGCGAGGCCCGCGGCACGCAGGTGACGCTCCACCCAGTCCATGGGGTACTCCCGGTACGGCCGGTGGCCTGCCAGCATCAGGCACGCGTCGCGCAGGCGGCCGACCTGTCGGCCACAGTGGCGGTTACATGGCGGTTACGCAGCGGCGGTCATGTGGATACGAGCGCACACGGGCGGTTTGACCATACGGCGATGGGGGAAGGAAGCCAAACGCTGCAGATGGCGAGCACGCACGGCACGCAGTGCAGCCAGGCGGCATTGCTGCATGTTGCAGCGCTGCAGCTGCAGGGGATGCCGCAGCAGCTGAAAGCGGGCGAGCCCTGCCGTCGTGATGGTGCTTGGGCTCCCCCACGCGGGGTGGCCGCGGTCTGCTTTTGACCCCTTCCGCTCTGCCAGCAATACGACCATGGAACCGCTGCTACGCAAGCCGGCATACACCACGCCGCGTCAGCCCTGCTGGTGTCCCTAGCAAACATGCAAACACGAACCAGAACCGGTGTTCGCGAGTACAAGGCAGCAGGCGTCGGCGGGCGCTGACTGACCTCACTGACAAATCATAAGTTCAAACTTGAAGTACATGCAATAGTTGCCACTAGCGAGCGCTGACTGACCTCAATGACAATGTCCGCGGCCCCTGGCGCCGTATCAGGCAGCGGTTGCAAAAATTCATACTTCAAGTATTTGAAGTGCATTGCAGTAGCCGGCACTGGCGAGAGCCCTGACTAACCTCGATGACAATGTCCGCCGCCCCTGGCGCCGTATCGGGCAGCGGCTGCATGCCCACAACGTATAGCCGCCCGCCCGGCGCAATGTGTCGCCGCAGCCTCTGGAATATTTGGTCCTGCGTGCAGGCGCGGAATGCAGAGTGGGCGTGGTCAATGAGTGTTGAAGTTGAGGACTTGAAGTTCAAGTCGATGGTGTGCGTACGTGGGAAAGCCAGGCGCTCAGCGAGAGCGTCACACGTACCCCATTAGATGTTGTGCTGCGGCAGCGGCGCGCAGCTGCAGCGCACGCAGTGGAGAGTTTCGTGGGGTGATGTCTTGTTGGCAACTACGTAGCAACAACATAAAAAAAACAACAGGGTGTTCAACGGATTGTCGGCCGTCGCACGCAGTGGGCGGGAGCAGCACGCGGCTGCGCTCGCCGCATCACTCAACGTGGTACTTGCATCACAATGTTGACGTTGTTAAGGGTTACTGACGCCACTAACGACTACTGCCTGCAAACTGTAACTTCATATTATACGTATATGACAGCTATGATAGTGCTTACGAGTACGACATTCACGGCATGCGCGCACCTGGAAGTACGGGCTGTGTATGTTGAGGGCGCCGATGAGGTAGTCCGCAATCACAGAGTCAAACTGCTCGCCCTGAAGGAGGGACTTGTCCTGCCAGCTGCCCACCACGACCTGGCGCGCCATGGCAACGGATATTGTCAATGAATTCTCACTGATGAGTTCAGTGTGCTGTAGGGACAGCCAGGTAAATCATCAGCACGGAAATGGTCACCGAGTATCAAGATACTACAGCAGCCTAGACGGGCAGCCGGTTCAGTTGCTTTGACGAAGAGAAGACTTGACACGTATTTGATGGAGTGTAGCCACACCAGCACGGGCTGTCGGGAGCGGTGCAAGACAAGGACTTGCGCGAGCTCAGGTTGAGCAACGGAACAGTCGCGATTTGGCAATGAATTATGTTAGGGAAAACGTTGGTTTCAGTTCCTGAGGTTTCCAATATAACATTGAGCGCTATATGTACAATAAAATGAGGCGATAGAATTCGTCGCTCACGTGCTGTTGAGTACTGACTCACTCAGCATTGGCGAGTCATTTGAGCACTTCATCTCTGTGGCGAGGAAGTTGAAGCTTACCTGCACATTAGCCATACCAGGTGATTGAAGGTAGGGTGTCTACCTGCACATTAGCCATACCAGGTGATTGAAGGTAGAGACACCCAGGAATCCCCCGTACAAAAAGTGAGGTTTGGGCCACGTGTTGTGAGATTGCAACGATGACATAAGTCGAATGGGAGCACTATGCTCAATCTGAGTCACGGCTGACAGTGCTGGATGTATCATGCAAACATGTATCGCTTGGTCCCTTAAACGATCACGGCAACACTTCTTTGGCACAGTGCATCGCATTGAGCACTTGCTCAGACTTTGAAGCTGGCATACCTCATGTAGGTGGACCTGCCTCATCTATGCATGAGAGTAATTCATGACAAGCTACCATGCGCCTGCTCGTATAGACCCCGAGACGGGACTCATAGAGGCTAGACAATATACACAGCTACGTACTCACGCCGCACCATGCCGAACACACCAGACCTTCTGCAGGACCTGATGCAACAACAAGGACTCTGAAGCGCAGCAGCGACATGCAGGCTCTGTGTGCACCGCTTCATGAGGCTTCAATAGAGTAGCAGAAAACTCAAGCCATCACACAGTACCTGTGAATGTTTCTGAATCTTCCAGGCTACTCATTGGAAAGAAGCATGTGGCAACAGTGTGTTGTGATCACCAGGAGAAGAGATAGCCTGCATACATCGAATATGGTCACAGACACTGTGGCTGCTGTACTTGCGGCTTGCCTGTTTTGTTTCTGCATCGCTCAGCCTCAGCTCCGTTTTCAGGTTGCTACAGAGCTGCGCATCGGCAGTCACAGCTGTCCATCCTGATGTCGCCAGGCCTTGAATCCACCGCAAGCTGTGTGATCCGGTGCCGCAGTCCAACACCCTCCCCCAAGGCTTCCCGGACGCCGCTTGCAACGCTGCACAGCATCACAGCAAGAATCACTGAATACCTCCCTCGCGAATCAAGTGTTAGAGGTGATGACTGGTGATACTGTAGATGATCTTCGCATACCAGCAAGGTTATAGCGTTCTACTGTAGGCGATTTGCTTTTGAGGTGTAAGTGACTCTCGTAGGAACCGCACGACAGGCAACAGTAACTCAGACCGGTGATGTTCACTCAGGCCTACGCTGGAGGCTCACATGCAAGCGTCTTGAACAGAGCATCGTCCTTGACGTCCGCCAGGTCCATCCTGGGAGCACAAGCCAGAGGCATCCCGAAAGCCGCAGCGCCAGCACTCTCCTCGCTGCACAGCCGTCTGTTTCGATGGTCGCGCTACCTGTAAATGAGCCGCCTTTGGCACACATCTGGAGCTGGGATGGTCGGTAGACTAACAGAAAACTGCAGCCAGCCTGCAAACTTCTACCAAAGTGCATGTTTTCCTACTATAAGTTGAAAGGTCCATCGAAAGGTCACACGCCCTCGCGGAACTGACTTAAAGGGGCATGAAAAGGGAAGGTCAACTTCACCTTCAGGTTGCGGGACAGGTGGTAGGCACTGACATCGAGAAACGGGTTCGCTGCAAAGTGGTAAGCACATGTCACATGATGCCCAGCAATGGAAGCTCAAGTACGACATCGCAAACTGTCAAAGTTTGGGAACGGGGGCATTGAAAGAGGATTCACATCATTCAAGCAACAGTGCACTGCACTGACGAGCTGACGTGACCGCAGCTCTGCATGACCTGATGCGAAAGAACCCATACACAACCCACCGCATCGAAGCACCACAATATGAGAGCAGAGCAAGGAGGGCACATTGTGATGAGTACTGCTTGTGTACATGGCGGTCGTACAGCAACATGTTTGCATTATAGCCACAAGTGGAATATAATAAAAGTACACACGGCGCATACGTGCAGACTCCGTCCGGTCTCCGGATGACACGCACTGAAAAAAGGGTGGGTGCGCACACACGGCGCGGTGGGGCGCACGCAGATCATCCCCCGTGAGCGGGGGGGGACCTACATGGTTCAGGCATGAGCAGATTTCTTCTCACACAGGCCAGCAGCCGCTCGCCCCGATCTGTTCACATGACCATTGTCAAGGTGTTGCTGCATGCGACAAACATCGCAGGCAGCACGCACAGGGCGCAGCGGCATAAGTGTCACAGCATGGGCATGCAGGATGGCCTGTGGCGGTGCTGGATTCTGATAGCAGGCAGCATACGTTTCTGGCGTACAACGATCTTCCTTGATGATTCAGCCGTGTGATAGCCACAGGATGTCCAGCTGCGGCATCACCAATTCATGGAGCACAGTCAGACGTTCAATCCTCTAGCAGCAAATTGTTGGATCCCTGCACACAACTCAGCAACTGGGCCCGATTTGCGTGCAACGAAGCCGGGTTCGAAGCGCAGGAGCGTGTTCAATGTTGCGTGGTGACATGGCGTGGCGCGCACCCAACGTCGAGAGGCATGGAAAAACAGCACTTGAAGTCGCACAGTATTATGCAGCTGCCATGTGCACTGCAAGCCGTGTAGTACGCTGCTGGTTCCCTTCGGCAAGGTTGCGGTACAAGGGAAACGGCATGAGCTGGACCAAAATACAGCGACTCTGAGATCGCTGCGGCTGAGTGATTTGCGCTGCTTGATACATGGCTGAGGTGGTGAGCGCGCGCATTGCTGAACTGCATTATAATAGCCAAACCTAGTTGTATTCACTGCTGGGCCATGGCTCGCCGCCACTGGCCACGCATGCGTCACGCTCAGACATAGGCTCCCACACAAAACGTGTTTTGATATTGCCCATTTCCTGTTTTTTTTCCTGCCCAAAAGTGACCGATTTCCTGAAATAAATCCTGTTTTTCCTGTTTTGAAAAACCACCTAGTAGTCATCCCACAGCCCTCTGCAGCCCCCAGGCACTTGTACAGATTTGTCAGAATGGTCTGTTGACGATGGGACATCACAGCCCTATGGTCCATCTTGCCGCATTGCCGCAGCAGAACACCAAAAGGGCAAGTGTACACCCTTAACTTCAAGCATGAGCATAACATCAACAAAGGGCACAATGTAAGATACGGCGCATGCATAAGCATAACAGGCTGCTGCACACGATGAATAAGCACGACAGGCCGGTGCACACAAGATGGTGGCGAACGCGGTCGACTGTGTCACTCAAAACTTTGTACATGTACATCAGCATCAGGACGTGCGACTGTTGTACTGCAGCATACAAAAAGCGTGCATGGCTGCACCACGACCTTCGCAACCATGGTGCGACCCTACAAGTTGCTCGCCACAGCCGCCACAGGGGCCACTCCAGCGCCGCGCCATCGAAGACCAGCACGCACAACAACTACAGGTCCGTAAAAAAAAATTAAACTGGGGCGCGAAATTCAGCTGTGCGTTAGTAGGGTTTGCCAACCCTAAGGTTCAGCGTCTCAAATTTGACTGGGAAGTGGTGCATTGGATGCAGCTCGGCGAGGGCTATCAGATGCACTACTCAGAAGGCAGTTATGATTACAAGAACGGCATTCGGAAGGCATTTCCTGATTTCCTGATTTGCTCCCAGAATGCCCCTATTTCCTTAAAAAAGTCCTTAACGTTTTGTGTCGGAGCCTACTCAGACACCAACAAATCCACACGACTCAACCGCAGCACCTAATTCCCGCCGCCAAAGCAGCATGTGGAGCTGGCCGCGCGCACAGCATACTATTCTGCAGTTTCACCTCTCACCAAACCTAACGCAAGCTGGCCTATGTATGCATAATGGGATCCTCACAGCGGCGCGTTTGAAGCAATCGACTCACGGTGCTCAGTACTCCTGGCTGGCGGACGCGGTGCTGGCCTCTGCGGCCTTGCTCTTGCTCCTCGTCTTCTTGGGCAGGAGCACGGCGTGGATGTTGGGCAGCACGCCGCCGGCGGCGATGGTCACCTTGCCGAGCAGCTTGTTGAGCTCCTCGTCGTTGCGGACCTGCAGCGGCGTAGAAACGAAGAAAAAATAGTGACGTCAGTACAACTGCCGAGAGGCGCATGTGGCGGCCCGCGATTGCAGCAATATGGGGGTGATCCAAGCCAGTCATTTGGCACTTTTGTGCAATGTGGGGGTGATCCAAGCCAGTCATTTGGCACCTTTGTGCTGCAAAGGCCGAAAACAAGATGGTCTGCAGCACACCAAAGTGCCAACAGGCACGCTGACAAAGCATGGCCATATGAGGTCGACCGGATGATAACAAGTCAAATGACTATGTGCAGCCTAGCAAAAGCCACCGCAAACTTGCGCTAGGGATGCCTAAAGAGTTCAATAGCAGCCCTTTAATAAGAGTATGCGAGATGCCGTTGGGAAGCTGAGCACTCACCGCGAGCTGGATGTGCCTGGGGATGATGCGGCTCTTCTTGTTGTCACGTGCGGCGTTGCCAGAGAGCTCCAGCACCTCGGCGCAGAGGTACTCCATCACTGAAGCGAGAGCAAATCCAGGCAGCAGCGCTCAGTATGCAGCACTTGGCAGTTGACGTGTGCGCAGAGCGGCACATTGCTCATATATAGCAGGGTTTGCCAGCGGGGCATGGAGAGGGAGCTAGGGTCATGATGTCGTCGCCTGTGCAGTGCCGCGTTTGCACACCGATGCCCACAAGCTGCACACACGTGTGGAACCTTCTCAGCCGTCCTTGTGATGCGCATGCGGGCACATGCGGCAAGTGCCGCCAGGTCAGGCAAATAGCTGTTGGCGTCGTCGTCGCCAACGCAGAGGAGCACCGACTGCTGCGTCCAGCCCAATGATTTGTTGTACAAAACAATGACGCTCACCTGCAGCCATGTACACAGGGGCGCCCGCACCAACACGCTTGGCATAGCGGCCCTGCTTCAGGAACCTGCCCACGCGCCCCACAGGAAATTGAAGGCCTGTATATCCGCGAGATAAGTTGCGAATGAGCAAAAGTGGTGCAGCTGGCAAGCTGTAAGCGATGTCGTCAAGACCAAGGCACAGCTTGCTGGAATATCTCGATCCAAGTGTTTTGATGACATCCGACCCAAGTAGAAGAACGACCTACCTGTGCAAACTAAAGCTTTGAACTTTGCTGACAATTTCACACCGTTGAGCAGCGATGAACAGCAATGCGTCAACACCATCAATCAGGATCGAGCAACAATTGCCTGTGCAGCAAATGCAAGCAGTAAGCAACCTCATTCACATGGCGAAAAACTGTCAATTTACAGAGCTCCACTTCAGAGCACCAACTTGCCTGCTTTCGCACTCTTCGAGACGGCCTTCTTGTCGCCACGGCCTCCCTTACCCTTGCCTTTGCCACCCATTCTTTGCTGTCTTTCCGCCTACCTCGTTCGTTCTTCCGTGTGATTTAAAAAAAATCACTTCAAGTTCAGACCAGACAGTTGAGGTTTCGGTGAGCACGCGCCCACACATGAACGATTCCAACCAGGTGAGCGCGCGCGCGGGCGCATCACACCTCGCCTGCCCTTCCGAGGGGCGGAAGGTCGGGTTTCCGTGAGAAGGATGAGCATCTTTGTATGTCAGGATATATGTACATGTACCATGTCTGTTCACATCAACAGCTCACCATCTGCTGTCATTGAATGGTATGCATTCGCTATGTTGACGCCGTCCCTCCCTCCATTCGAACCTCCGGCAGATGGAGGTCGACGAGAGCCCGGGAGGCGGAAGGCAGGGACTGGAAATACCGGACTAGGACAAACTTACTTCAGCTGTTCTTCTTTACTTGGAGGGTCAGCACCACGCAAACCTTGCGGCCTTGGAAAAGCAAAGGGCCGTCTGTGCGAGGGTGGAGGGACACTTCAGCGGCCAGATTGACGTCGCCGAGAAGAACCTGCGGAAAGTGCAGGAGGAGCTGCGGGCGTTGCGGGAGCGGCGCGATCAGGAGGTGCTGTCCGCAAAGCGCGCGCTTGCCGCTGCCGAGAACGCGTGTGCGAGCACCTGCCGCCAGGTCCTCCAACTCATTCGTAAATTTAAAGCCGATGTGGGTGCCTTGTTGGACGAATGGAAGGCCTTGATCGAGGGAATGCAGGGCGAGGACAGCCGGGAAAGAGAGAGGGGGGGTGCCGGGTCCGCTCAGCCCGCCGCCATGAGGGCGGCTGTTGAGTGATACGGAGGAGGGGGGCGGTGCGACTCGGCAGGGGCAGGGGGAGCAGCTCTCCCCGTTGCTGCCATCGCCCATCCCGCCAGGACATCGACTCCCGTCCAGGGGCTGCCGTCAAATTGGAGGCTCGCAAGCACCGCCGGCCATCCTACCGCAGCGGGCTCCGCTGCCGCCGGCACCGCCCCCGCTCCCGCCCCGCTGCTGCCTCTCACACACTCTCCCGTGCCGGGTCTGCCGTCCTCGAGGGAGGGAGGCGCACAGGGCGGGCAGGGGGATGGCGAGGCGGGGGACGATGACGCAGATTTGTCTGGGCCCCCTGAAGAGAGCCGCCCTCGAGGCACCAGGGATATGGAGGTGGTTGACGATGCAGGCATACACGGCAGTGGTGTTGGATCAGGCGGAGGAGGAGAGGCCCTGGGGCAGGCAGTAGGGGACGGGCTCGTGACTCTGCTGGTTAACCACAGCTCGTATAAGAAGCACAACGTGCACGGCGCCCGCGAGGGTCCAGCGCGCTACTCCGCAGTTGAGGGCGCGCTGCGCGCCGTGTATCCGCTGCTGCCCATGCACGACGCCCCAGAGATTTGTGATGATCATCTTGCCAACTTCCACGAGCGTAAGCTGATCAACAGCGTGTCGAACGCATGCACACGGGCAAAGACGGGCAAACGCAATAAAGTAATTAACGATGACACAACGGTGACACCGCGGTCGCGCGAGGCCATTATCCGCGCAGCCGGCGCGGTCAGCCATGCCACGCGGGAGGTGGTGTGCGGCCGCGCTGCAAACGCCTTCTGCTGCGTGCGGCCTCCGGGGCACCACGCTACGCCCGAGCAGAGCATGGGCTTCTGCTTTTTCAACAATGTCGGGGTGGCAGCAGTGCTCGCCCACGAGGAGCTGGGAATGGCGCGGGTGGCCGTGGTCGACTTTGACGTGCACGTGAGTATTCTTCAACTTGAAGTCAGTGATGCAAGAACTAATTTTGCATTGTAATGGCAGCACATTGATAATTGCAGCAAAGCTTTGTACTAGTTTGCTGATAGCGGATATAAGCTGAACAACGTTGCCTTGATCTGAACTGCAATTCCACTGGCTACACCCGTGTGCAGCGTGCCACAGTGCTCATTGTCCGCAAAGACTAGTTTCAGCAAGCTGAGGCCTTGTCATCAGATTGCATTGACTGCGCTCATCATTGATGCAGTATGGCTGTGACCAACAAGTCTGGCCAAAGTTGCCTACACATTGAACTTTGAATGTGCAGTCACAATGCCTTGATCAGGTCTTGAGGCTGGTAAACCAAACGCACGTGGTGTAACAACTGAACTCACCATCACATCAGAGCTGAGTTGCCATGACACACGTGCCTACGCATTAACAACATCGGGATGCGTTGAAACGTCATCACAAAGGATGGACAACGCAAGCCCGCTCGTGTGTGCATCTCATGTTTGCAGCATGTTTCAGCCAAGTAGCCACTGTTCCAGCGCTCATACGTGCTGATTGGTGCATTTGCTGTTTATAGTCATGCCTACATATTGTGCGCTCTGCACAGTCACCATTGGCGCGTTGAACTCATGTTCATGCTGCAAGTGATGCTGCTTCCACTCTTTGGTTGTGGCTTCGCAGTCATATTGGAAAGCGTGGTTGCTGGAACACGGGCGATCAGAGGCAGTATGGTGACGCTGCAGCTTGCAACAAACACATACGCCTTGTGCGCAGCGCATTCACGTATTTATTTTGGAGTTCTTCAAGTCAACATGCTTACAAAGATGACGCGCGCGTGAATGAACAAGTACAGTAGTCAATCCTTGATTAGCGCGTTTTCAGCACATTCCTCATTGGTCATTAGTGTGTGCCATACCACTTCTTCACAATGTGTATATCAAGTGGCTATGTGTAGATTTTAGGTATTGGCCAAGTAACCAACCTACATGTTTTAGTGTGAGTTTCTTGACGTCCACACGTGTACAGTACGCCTACGCACTTCCTCTTCTCATGCTCGCTTTCGTTGTGCTGCTACCCTCCTGCAGCACGGGAACGGCACACAGCAGGGTCTGGAGACTCGTCGGTACGCCTTCTTCGCATCGACCCACCAGTTTGGGGAGAGATTCTACCCCTGTACAGGCGCCGAGAACGAGCACGGCAAGTTCAACAACGTGCTTTTTGTGACGTTCAAGAGTGGCGCAGGCTCCAAGGAGTTCAGAGCGGCGTACACGGAGCGTGTGCTGCCGGCGCTGGAGCAGTTCAAGCCGAGCATCATCTTCATCAGCGCCGGGTTTGATGCACACAAGGACGATCTGCTTGGGGAGATGCAGCTCACTGAGGTACTGCACGTTCTTTGTGTTTTCACGGTACATACATGCTTTGAAGTATACATGCATACATGATCATATAGATGTGCAGATTTCGCAACGTGATTGAGCAGTGTTGGCGCTGTCGACCAGTCCTCTGTGCTCATGGTGTGGTGACCGTGGCTTTACCACTGAGCCAACAAGCTTGCATTGACAAGTTTGAGGCGCTCCAAAGCCCTGATGCGGTATCTTCGTACTTAGTTTTATACTTGCATACAGCCTCGAAACATGTACTTTGAGTATGTAAACTTCAAAGTTTTGTTGAATTAGGTACGCGGTGACTCTCAAACTTCAACTTCAATGTGTTGCAGCACGTGGCGTTGTTTGGGTCTGACCGCTATGCTCTTGCCTTGCTGTAGTTGTCGAAACTGCAACGCCGGGCTTCCCACAGCTAAGCTTGTTCAAAGCTGCAGTGGTAGTGCTGCTCACCTGCAGCACCTCTGTAGTGCTCGTTTGCTGGGTGGCCCACGCCAACACTCAGTCTGCATTGCTACAGTCCACCTGATCCTGCTGAGACTCACATCAGATGTCGGCGCCCAAGATTTACGCAGAAGCCTTTGGTCACACAGCATCGTCGTTCATGGTGTGTCGGCAGCCTTCTGCTCGTGTCAGAAGCCCACTGCGCTGGTATGCACAGAGCCCCTCCGCAGAGACACTCTGGCCGTTTGCCCAAGTGTACTTTTCTTATCTTTGCTTCGGGTACTTTCGAAATTCCGATGTCCATTTTGGTCCTTGAAGTCATCCAAAATACTTGACTGATCTCGTGCTTCTCCAAGGTTGTAAGGCGACATGCTCTGAAGATGTAAGGCGAGCAGCTCATGTACACCCGCCTCACTCCTGTACCCTCACCTGCACACGCGCAGGACGACTGCTACTGGGTCACAAAAAAGATATGCGAAGTGGCGGCGCGCGTGTGCGAGGGCCGCGTCGTGAGCGCGCTGGAGGGCGGCTACAACTGCCAAGCCCTCGGGCCGTGCGCCGTTGCGCACGTGCACGCCCTCGTTGAAGCGGCCAATGAGCGCAAAGCAGCAGCGGCAGCGGCAGCGTCAGCATCTGCGGCAGCGGCAGCGGCAGCATCTGCGGCAGCAGCAGCGGCCGCCGCGGCTGCCACGGATGTGGTCATGGGCTGAGCCGGAGGTTACGGCGAACCTGTGCCACATCGAACTTCGTGAAGTTGCAAGTGATTACTGCACCAGAATCACCTGCGCTAAAATGCATAGCACCGTGACTCCTGGTGCTACTGGGAAGGCACTGCATACGCCTCTATTCGTGCACACCTACTGTAAATACGGTTCCGAGGTTCGTGCGCTGTGACGGTCACTGTAGCTCTGGTCAAGGCACTTTTTGAAGCACCATGTGCTTCTTGCTTGAGGCAGCGGATATTCCAGAAAAAGGACATAGTTATCGAATTATTACGGGCAGATTGGCATCGGTAGCAATTTTTAAAAGTAACTGCAGCACCGGGCAAAATATGCATGGTACAGTGCTATCTGCTTGACCAGAAAATCTACTTGATTCTATGCTACTGAGCACTGCAGCACTCCGCGAGGAGGGGCACGTGTACTCGTGCCCCTCAAAACACGTGTGCACGTGTTTTGAGACCCCATAGCCCAAGCGTGCACTGGAATCGCAACTGGAATTGCGCAGTGTTGGTGTGCAAAGCATGTGCAGGGATGCATTGGTATAATAGCAGCAACAACAATAACTGACAGCAGACTGACAATGCAGTGGCTTTGTTCCCAATGTGATGGGCAATGGTCGGGTTAGAAAGCCGCTTCCTTGCACTCACATACAATGTTGCTGTGGCACCACTTCTGCTGCTGCCTCCAACACCCTGCTGCACCTTGGTTTAAGTTTCATTAGCGTCTTGATGCTTCTGATCATGCCTGGCCTGCTTGCTGATGCACATTGCTCACAATGACTGAAGTTTTAAAACAAAGCAGACTCATGCACGCCGTCATGCATTTTTGCCACGGTCATTCGCTACAAGCCTCTGCGCGACAATCGGTGAGGCGCGTGCATGCGGCCAAGCACCATTTGAAGAGAACTCTACCGGCACTGTGTGTACAGGTCATTCAAGTAAGGCTCAGTCATTCGTAGCTCATCGAACATGATACAACTCAACGCTGCCAGGTGAAGGCTTGCTTCAAGTGCCTTGCATAACCCAGAACAGGTGGGGGAAATGTCTGTGGCGAGTGTCTGATAATTCTCATGTGCAGCCGTGCTCGCTGCCATCGAAACAACCACCGCGCGTGGAAACAATCACCGCGCGTGGTACACGTGCAGCCAGGGATGAAACATCAATGGGCGCCAGCACGCATATGCCATTGCCGAGGAACCTCAATCGAGGACAACATCCAGGAACTCTGTTGTGGATACTATTCAGGCAACCATGTGATCATGCCAGCAGGGACAAGCGAAAAAGCGCTACTGTAGCGCGCACACAGCGCAAGCACGCGCTAACAAGACCGCTCAAGACAGCTACATTGCGCCACATCACGTGAATACTATCTCCAGCAGCCCCGGGCGCGCGACGCTGCTGCACGGGCTGCGCACGAGCACGAGCGCGCGCCGCCGCCGGCAGTGCCGCGCCTGCGCGACGCGCACTGCATGCGCGACCGCCTGCGCCTCGCACAGCGCCAGCGCCACGCCCACGCCGCAGCCATGTGCGTAGCCGCCGCTGGTGACTGCCCCTATGGGCTCGCCGAGGGCGCTCTCGATGGCAGCGTCGCCGCCGCCGCCGCCGCCGCCGCCGTCACCGCCGCCGCCGCCGCCGCTGCCGCCGCCGCCGCCGCCGTCGTTGCTGTCGCTGCGGCGCCTGCCGGTGCGTGCTTCAGCGCCAGTGTCGCCGGCGGCGCTTGCTTCAGAGCCGCTGTCGTCGGCATCGATGGCGCTGGTGCCGCCGCAGGCTGGTGGTGCACAGGCGCAGCCGGGCCACCGCTGGCCGCGCTGCTGCGCGGCCTCCCAGATGTCGTAGTGGGCGTGGGAGGCGGCATAGACGCGCGCGCCGGCGACGGGGACACCCTGCAGAGTGTTGTGATATGAGCGCGCGGTAATGCTGAGCTAGCAATCATCGCGGAAGCATGAGCACTGCCATGTCAGTGAGCCTTGGCAATAGGCTTTTTTTTTCAAAGTCTTTGCGCAACAGGCAGAAAGCGTGGTCTGTCGACTGGTGCCGGAAGGAAGCGCTTTGCGGCGTTGCCCTGTGGCCATACATGTCATGATCATCGTGCGCACAAGGCGAGTTGCGCCTCACGGACTGGGACAGACGGTGGCAGCGGTAACCATGCGCGGACATCCAACGCTTACAGAAACGCACATGAGAGCACGCAGGTGCACAGCCACCGCTTCACACCCCTCAGCCGTGCACATCGAGCTGCCAAACGAAGCGCAGCCATTCCTTACCCCGGACCTTGATCGTAGCCTCAAGAGCTCGCCACACGACGCAGCGCCTCACCTTGCTGAGCACGATGCGCACGGGCAGCAGCGTCGGCATCGCCAGCGGCGGCGGCGGCGGCGGCGCGCCGCCCCTGCGCGCTGCTGCCGACTCCCACGCGCCCCCCACCTCCGCGGCAGCGCGCCGCCGCTCGCGGCGCGGCGGCGGCGGCGGCGCCGGGCCGAATGGCGCCGCGTAGAGCCTGCTGCGGATCACCGCAAAGGGCGCTGTGTGCGGCGGAAGCGGTTGAGCAGTGTGGCCTTGGGCGGCGGGCGGCGCGTCGACGTCCATGGCGTCTGCGGCGAGGGCGCGGCAGCGGTGGAAAGGAGGACGTTGAAAAAACAATTTAGTTTGGGAACTCAGATATTTGCCGAGGCCTTTAGAGGTGGGCAGTGTGACTGCTGCGCTCCGCTTTTATACCACTCTGCGTCTATGTATACTTGCCGAGGCCTTTGAAGGTAGGGAGTGCCATTGCTGCGCGCTGCGAGCGCGCCCTGCAGACGGGCGTTGGCCAATCAGCAGCGCCCTCAGTTTTGATTATTGTCCACAGCTCGTCTTTTTTGCTGCTCAACTTGACAAAGGGGGGTGTTGATTTTACGGCGTCTGTGACGTCATGTCTTAGCATTAGGGCTAACCTAGTTCCTGACCCTAACGCTGACTCTGCTCCGCTTTCCGGCGGCGCCGCCGCTGCTCTCAGTCTCCAAGCCCAGAATGTAGTCAAGCAGGCAGATGGCACGTATGATGATGAGGGCTGCCTGTCCCTTTTCAGCGGCGACATCTCACTGCGGAGAACAAATGAAGCAATGACGTTGTTGGTACCAGAACAATGCAAGCAAGCGGCACAAGAGCACTCATAGTCAATAGTCGCCATAGCCTAGCGGCATGCGTACCCGCATCGTCGTCGGCGTCGGCGTCGCCGCCGTCGCTATCGGCAGCGCTGCCGCCGCGGTGACTCTCCACGCCCAGGATCGACTTGAAGTTGGGGCGGTGCGATGACGGGTCCGCAAGGCGCCCCAGGTGGTGCGCGCGCGTGCGCTGCGCGGCGGCGCACGCAGCTGCCGCATGGCCCGCCCAGAATGCCTGCGGGGGCGGGGGGGCGCAGGCACAGATTTCAGGTGTATTCGCACGTTCAGACTGATTTACAAGTTCAGAGCGGTCACTGATGCAGGAGAGACGTCTGAGAGATGAACGCGCACGCCTGCAGGGGACGGCGCGCTTCGCTGCGCACTTGCGCGGCGGCGCGCGCGGCTGCTGCGTGGCCCGCCCAGAACGCCTGCGGGGGCGGGGGGGCAAGAGGCCGCAAAGAGCGTGAAGCGTCTGCGAAGAGTCTGGGATAGGTGCATCGCTCCTCGCTTGGCACCGACCAGAAAGACTGGACCGATCGCTGTCGCCGCTGATGTGCCCAGGAGCGTCAGCACTGGGAATCATACGAACGCGGGGCCGGGGCACCGGGCAACTTCCCTTTCCTTGCACAGGCCGCCAACTGCGCCGGGTCCATCGCAGTAGCAGTCCTGTCCTGTTGAATCAAAGACGCGCCGGGTCCTTGTGTGTTTGCGTTGCGGCGCGCGCTCGCTGAACCATCGCATCCGCAACCGCTCGTGGCCACACACAGGCAATCACAGACAGACTGCATACACGATGAGCAAGGGTCAACTCTAAAAGCGACGGTCTGCCAGGTGCTGTCAGATGATCTTTATGTAGGCTATGCCTAAATCCCCAACAGCATGAATGGCGCTTCGTGCACCTCACAAGTGCTGCTCAAGCCGAAGAGTGCTGAAGTTATAGTAATGATGATGAGCACTGACCTCCCCTGCAGCGGTCTCCGAATAGTCACGGGGAAAGAGGGGCATGGCTGCCTCCACGTGCAACTGCTCAACCTCCTCCTGTTACGGGGGGAATGACAACAGCAACAGGCCCAATCATATCAGTAGCGGTGCACTTGAAGTAACACTTCAAGTCACATTCAAGTCATCGCCCACATGGAGGCAGCTGCTCAACCTCCTCCTGGCAAGAGGACGGCAGACAGCAGAAAAGGGCCCGAGTATATTACCGGAGGTGTCCACTTGAAGTAAGACTTGAAGTCACACTCAACAACTGCGCAGCTGGCCGCGGGCTGATTCATGCCATCTCGTAAATTGATACTTCAAAGTAATTGACAAAACTACATGGCTCGAGCGAAGGAAGTACAAAAAAATGCCAGGAGCATTGCTGCTGCGCACCACATGTGCACCAATAAATGCTTCTGACACGGGGGACTTTGGATGAGGGTCAGCATGGCAGAGCGCGCTCTGTGCAAACCGTCATCTCGTGTCAAGTCGACGAACTCCTGCGCATTCTCCAGCTTCAAGTGTGAAGTTGCAGATGCGGAGCATTCACCGCTGCGATGCAGCTTGCCCACCACGTGCGAGCCGGCGTGCGCGAGCACCGTGATCACAACGTACTGCCAGCAGCTGCAAGAGCGAAGTGGCAGGCTGCGGAGCACCACCGCTGCAGCAGCGTACCTCGCCCACCGTGCCCGCCAGCGTGCACGAGCGCGCGCCACAGCAGCCTTGTAGTTCACTGACAGTTCTACATACATTGTTCATCCGCGCGTTAAGCGCCCTCAGCAAGAATCAATATGAACTGCACCGGGGACTTCAAGTGTTAAGCGGCAGGCTGCGGGAGCATTGCTGCAGCGACGCACCTCGCCCACTGGGCGCGCGCCGGCGTGCACGAGCGCGCGCCACAGCGGTGCGCCCCACCCTGCGGGCGCGACGATGTCCCAGCCCTGCTGTGCCGCTGCCTCATTGCTCAACCCTTCGAACAGGGCGTCCTCGCCCTTTGTCAGCCCCGCGCCGCTGCCGCGGCCGCTACTGCCGCCTGCAGTATCAGGCAGATGTGTTGGCGCAGCTGTTTAGCATGGCATGCCAGCAGCATCAGACACCTGAGGAAGGCGGAGAAGATGAGCACAGCTGCGCTCTACTGCAACCAACGGATGCGCCGTGAGGCACAGTAGGCGATCGCAGCGCACTTCGGCGAGCAATAAGCCAGAGCAGCGCTCAACACCTTGCACGCGGCACCGCTTTGCACCCGATAGCGAGCGCCCCCACTAACGAACCGCAACAGCAAGCCACATACTTCAAAGTACACAAACATACATTCGGCATTTCAACATGCAGCACCCTGCCACCCGCCTCAACCACAACAACGCATGCCGCCGCTGCGCCACACGCTCACCCGGATGCAGCGCCGCGCCGCACTTGATGGTGAGCACAGGCGCGCACAGCATTGCCGCCGCCGCCGCCGCCGCCGCTTCCGCCGCAGGAGCTGCGGTGGCGGGCGGCGCCGCCTGCCACCCTCGCTGCGACGCAGCACGCGCGTTGAGCACGTGGTCGGGGGCGGCGGCGATTGCCGCCGTGGCGAACTGCCGCACTGCGGGGTCCCACAGGGGGCTGCATGAGCGCGGCGACGCAAGGCGTGTGTCATTTTAAAAATGTGGCAGAGTGGCTGAGAGGGCGCAGCTGCTGGTGCACAGGCGGAGCGTCGTTCTTCATGGGAGGGGCGCGTGGTCGCGCGCAGCGGCAGCTATTACTGCAGCGCAGTGCCGCGTCGCGAGGGTGCAGCGGGGAAAAGGCGCAGCGCAGAGCAAGGGAGCAAGCTCTGCCCCTAAAAACAGGGGGCCATGCGATGCGATCACGGCTGCGCATGCGCCGCTCTGAAGACGGGCCGTGTGAAAAGTAATGCTGTGACTAGACCGTCGCGCTGCCATGGGGGGCTGACTTTGGGGGGTGGGTGCTGACTGTGGGGGGGGGGGGGGGGCGGTGCTGAGGGGGGCGGGGCCGAGGGTGACTGAGGCGTGCTGGTGCCGATACCTATCGCGAAGAGCTTTGAAGAAGCACAACTTAAGCACAACTTGCTTGCCTCGATGGCATCACCGAACGCGCAGGCCAAGGCGAGGGGCACATGCGCCGGCACAGCAGCGAGGGTGTCACGTCCTGTCCTTCGACTCATTGAAGTGGACTATGCAGTTTCTCTTGTACTTTTTTTTCCCTATATCAAAAAGTCTTGTTTTGTGTTCTTCAAAGTAGCCTTTTATTTCGTTTTCTCAAAACTGGGGATGTCCATGTGGCACCGCCTTCCCTCGTTGCATGAGGAGTGGAGAGCCATGCAACAATGCGCGCGTGACTCAGAGCGATCAAACCCGTACCTTAAAGCGATGACCCCACGGATTTCCTTGAGGCGTTGAAGGGGCTTGCACACGGAGCGCTGGTGCAGTACAACGCACAAGTACACGAAAGTACAGATGAGAAGACGTCGAGAGCGTTAGCGTTTGATGAGCGCGTGTTGCCACGCACGTGCATGGGCAGTATCCTTGGATGATTGTAGCCTAATGTAACTTGAATCATCAGCTACACAGAAGTGTCAGAAAGGGAGGGATGCGGCATATGTAGCGGGCATGGTAGACTGTCGCGTGGAGTAATAGGCCATGGCGCTATTGCTGCCATTGTTAAACACAATCAATGACATCGCACAACGGAGCAGCTGCAAAAAAAAATCGCCAGCGGGCAAAGGGTCAGCAGAATTATGGTCCCAACCTGTGGCTACTTCAACTGCAAGCACAAGTGCCATGCGAGTGGCCGTGCGCCTTCCAGACCTGCTCAATCCCAGTTGCATACGGGTGATTATGTGAGACATGGCAGCGCACAACACCACACAGCGCAGAAACACGGCTACCTACCCCCCTTGTTCTGACCCATTGCATTATCGTCAACCCCTTGCCTGCTGCGCCAAGCTCCCCCGCTCACGCAAACCAGCTGCTCTGCTCGCCTGATCCTCATGCACCATTGTGCAGCGCTCGTGCAGCTGAGCCTACGTGTTGCCTATGTTGCATCGCATCGTGCTACCGCCTCCTCCTCGCCATCGCGGAGTGTCGCGGTCTGCTTTCTCTGCTAGCCTACCAGCTAGTACTCTGCTGCAGCCATGTGCCTATCCTTGCTGGTCGGTGCCATGCAAGGGGTGCCCTTGCTGGTCGGTGCCATGCAAGAAGTGCTGCACATGCTGCTGCCTCTCCCAGACTCTTCGCAAAAACTTCACACTCTTTATGGCCTGTTCCCCGTTGTGTTGCAACGTAGAGAGCTGTTGTTCACTACCCTGTTGCGCCACACCCGCAGAGCTAGACATCAAGGGGGCAAATGCAACAGAAGACCGACGCCAGTCGTGTGCTGCTAGAAGTGAATGTATTGTAGTCTGTCCACCGGCAACTGTAACTGCCGTAACCGTCAAGCGTGCAAAGGTCAATGAGCATGTAACTGCCATATGCTCCAACAACGCCAGTCGTGTGCTGCTAGAAGTGAATGTCTTGTAGTCTGTCCACCGGCAAGTGTAACTGCCGTAACCGTCAAGCGTGCAAAGGATGAGCATGTAACTGCCATATGCTCCAACATGTTGTTGATAAATACAGAAAGCGCAGTCGTCGATGTTGGTTTTTTTTTAATACAGGAAGCACAACGATGATGGACGCACAAAACTGTACGTCCTAATGCACAACAATGCGCGCTCGTTGCCGCACTTGAAGATGCATATGAGTTGAAGTTGACGTACCTCGCCTTCGCCCGCGCTCTGCATCGGCGCGGGGGCGGCATCATCGCCGCCGCCGACCCGGGGGGGGCATGAGCTCTGCCCCCCGGGCCCGAAGCGGAGCTCTCGCGGATCGAGAACGGTCAGGGCGAGAACCGTTCCTGGCTGGAGTTGCTGCGCATGCGCAGCGGCGCCGTCAGTGAGGCCGCGCCACACCGCGCCGTTGACTCTGTTTGGCCACACAACAATGGCATGATGCGGAAGTGGTCAGCGGAAGCTACAGCAACGGACGCAGGCGCGGTGAGGCCACACGTATGCGCACATCGCGCCCGTATGGTGATTCTGCAAGTCCATGCGAGGCGCTTCTCAGCGCCGTGCGCACTTCGACTCTCTCGTGTATGCAGACGTGACCGCAAAAAGGCGAACATGGTGGGGCGCGTATGGTGCGGCAGCGACACCGCTGCCAAGTCTGAGTCTGAGTCTGCATGGCGCGTCCGCTAATCCTTTGAGCATAAGTGTGCTTGGCGGGGCAGTTATTTCCTTTAGTTGAAATGCAGTACTACAAGAAACTCCAAAGAGAATTCCTGATGTTACGTTGGTGAAACCAACAGCAAGATTTGCCAAGATATCCCGCTATGTCGCTGAGCGACTCTAATTGACTCAGCGGCAGCGCTCCGCGGCAGCGTGATGCGGGCGCGCGTCTGAAACGAGCAGCGCGAATGCCAACGCAACAAATGTGCAGCATCGAGCAGCAAGCGTCACAAGCACGTGTGTGTGTGGGGGGGGGGGGGGGGGAGCCCACGGATCTCAAGAAAAAGCTGATGCGATGCGTGCGTGTGCTTCTGCTACATACTGCAGGGGGTGCTGGCCGCCTTTGCTGGGGCTGGCGCTAAGAACTGGCACCGCCGCCACAGAATTTTCTGTTGTGGATGACTGTTCCTCCAACGATGACCACGATGCTCACCCCCACCTCCCGATAGCGATGGCGACAGTGACAACAATGTGCACGAAACTAACCCCCACGGATAACACAGCCACTCCGAGCCCCCATGTAACCGCAATTCTGAAGCAGGCGGAAGCGCTGCGCATTGCGCAGGGGGTGACTGACGGGCGGGCGGGCGAAATCGACGAGCTGGCCAAAGCCAGGCTCGCCTCCGTCAAAGAGGCATCTATTTGAGGCCGAGGGCAAGCTCCTCAGCCTCACCATTCAGTACCGCGCTCACGGAGCCCCTGCGCAGCCAACAAGGATCATCTGCACAGGCAGGAGGAGATGCTTTCGACACTCAGCGAGAAGCAAGACTTGCTCCATGATTCACGCACTGTGAATCGTGAACCGTGATTCGTGAATCACGAAGCAAGCCTTTGCTTCTCGCTGAGTGTCGAAAACATTTCGTCCTGCCTGCGCAGAGACTCCTTGTTTGCCCCCTCCTGCCTGCGCAGGGACTCCGTGAGCGCCGTCTGAATGGTGAAATTGAGGAGCTTGCCCCAGCCCTAAACACCTCTTTGGTTGAGGCAAGCCTGGCTTTGGTCAGCTCGTCCATGTCGCCCGACCACCCGTCGGTCACCCCCTGCGCAATGCGCAGCGCTTCTGCCTGCTTTTGAACTGCCGCGACCTGGGGGTAGGAGTGGGTGTGACATTGCGTGGGGGGTGGTGTGGCGCACATTGTCGTCACTGTCGCTGTGGCCATCAGGGAGGGGGGGGTGAGGATCGTGGTCATTATCGGAGAAAGCGGTCATCCAGAAACCTTGCGGCGGCGGTGCCAGGCCTTGACGCCAGCCCAAGCACCGGAACCGGCCAGCGAACATGGGGGAGCGCACACGAGCGAGCCGCCTGTTTCGTGTTGACGTGGCTGATCACCTGCGCAGATTTTGCACACCAATAAGTGCGAAGAAAGGCTCAAGCTGGCATGGTTAAACAGGTTTCGGGGACTTGACGTGTACCACAAGTCGCGAACAGAGGCTGCTGACTGGACATTAGAGATTCAGAACATGCGAGAATGAAAAGTGCATCCACATGGGGTAGCTGTCAGGCAGGCATGTATGTACATGCGTGGCAGTGCTCAGTGCTCACCTGGCTGCCGCTGCATATCCGCCGGCCTGCGTCACAAAGCAGAAGCGCCACAGCAACAGCACGCGCGGAACACGAGTCAGTGCCGCAGCAGCGCGCGCGCGGTGTGGCACGCCGTAGCAGCATGCGCGTTCGGAATGTGTGCTTCAATCTCTGAGCGCCGCAGGCTGCCTTTTGCGCACTTGTCGCATGCACGCACACGCACACGCACTCGTGCATCCAGCGGCAGACAGCGCGCATTTGCCTCAGTGCGAGGGCACCCTTCAACTTCAACTTTGACACTAGAGCAGCAGGTTCAAGTGCAGCAGCAGCAGCAGCACCACCAGCAGCAGCAGCAGCGCTCACGTCGTGTGCGCCGCCGCCGCCGCCCTGCACGTGCGGCGCCAGCGCGCGCCCCGCCGCCGCCGCCGCGCCGCGCCCGCGCAGCTCCAGCCGCACCAGCTGCGGACAGGCGGCGCCGGCGCCAACTTCAACCTCACACTTGCCGTTGCCGCCGCCGCCGCCGCCGCCGCTGCCGCCGCCGCCGCTGGCAGCAGAGGAGCGCAGCGCCGCGGCCAGCTCCGCATGCGCCGCCGGGTGCACCCAGAGCCACAGCAGGCGCGGCTCGGCGTCCGTGGGTTTCTGCGCGCCTGCGGCGTGCACGCGCACGGTGTGGGAGGGGGGGGGGGGGGATTGAGAAAACTGCGTCTTCAAGTTGAAGATTACATGCGCCCAGGCTTGAGATGGTGCTCTTGGAGAGGTCCATTGTTGCTGTTAGCCAGCTCGGCAATGTTTTTTTTCAGCCATGTAGTGGCTTTGAGAGCGTGCGTGGTTCATGCAACCAAGTGCTGCCCGAATCATGGAGATGATCAATCTACAAAGACTTTACTGGTACTTCTGACATCAGGGGTTAGGGTAAGGGCGAGGTTAGGGTTAGGGTCAAGCCAGCACTCTGCAAGCCTGCAGCTCGGGCCAACCCGTGCACTGCTGGATGAGTTCACCGTCTCAAAACGCGAACGTTGATGTCGCTTGAGCTGTGATCGCAACAACCACAGCAGCGGCCAACGAGTGTCTACAGCTTGCCAACAGATGGCACGCCAACACCCTGCAGCTCACGCTTCACGCATATATTCTGATGCATTACGGCAGCTGCCTGCGGCCTTCAACACAGCTCAACGCTCGTTCATCTCAATGCATGGCCAAGAGCGTTCGGGTGCATTGCATGCAACGGTAAGTTCCACAGTTGGCACGAGACAAGTCATTTACTCGTTACTCGTACTCGCAGAAGCACTCGTACGTACGGAAGCGCCTGGTGAACTTAAAAGTTCACCAGGCGCTTTCCAAATTCATAAAATGTCTGCATGCCAGCCAGTGGCCATCTGCGCTGCTTACAAGCCATCCCGTGTGAACACCTGCTTGATGCGTAACCGACGACCTGACTGACCAGGGTTCCACAGGTACTCCACGCAGCGCTCGCGGAACTAGCCGGGGTGGTGCAGCAAGAGCTTTTTTCAACCGCTCAACGCAAGCCAACCAGTGAGCAGCTGCACATGTAACCGACGGCCTGACTTACCAGGCTCCAGAGGTACTCCACAGGGCCGATGCAGCGTTCGGGGAACTTGCCGGGGTGGTGCAGCAAGAGCTTCATTCAACCACTCAACGCAAGGCAACCGGTGAACAGCTGCACAAGTAACTGACGGCCTGACTCACCAGGGCTCCACAGGTACTCCACGGGGCCAATGCAGCGCTCAGGGAACTTGCCGGGGTGGTGCAGCAGGAGCATCCCCCGCGTGCGCCCCGAAAGCTGTGGCAGCGAGCAGCAGCGCGAGGGACGGGGCAATCAACTTCATGCGGTGACACACCTCTCTCGAGTGCCGAGGTGACACGCCTTCATCTGCGCAGCCGTTGTGATTGGCCAGACAATGCGCGCGGACACAAAAGGACGGACTGGGGACATGCTGCGGCATATTTCACTGTGCGCGACGCTGTCTGTCACTGTCGGCAGCTATGAGCTGCTGGAACGCTGCGAGGAGCTGGCAACGGCGGCCGCTGTCGCCGGCGCCGCCGCCGGCATACTCCTGCAGCACGCTGCTGCCACCGCAGGGCACTGCGCAGCGGCAGGCGGTCCTGACTGCATGCGGACTCCGAAGCGCCGATGCAGAGCAGCAAGCGGCGCTGCGGAACGCGCAGCGGAATGCGCCACGCCATGACGCACCTCAGCAGCACCGCAACGGGTATGTACATGGATCGATTGAGCACAAACGAGGTCCGGCTGCCGTCAGCTGCCAAATGCTGCCAAACACTGACAGCAGGCAATAATGCCCGACGCTGCAACGATGGCACTAGCCCTAACCCTAACCCTAAGCCGCCAGCCGTGCTGACGACGCCGCGCGCCGCAGCGAGCACAGCTGACGTTCCAATTGATTCACGACTGGTGTGCTGCGGTGACGGCGCCGCTGCACATGTGGATGCAGTACCCGGTGTGCAGGTATCGCAGGTGTCGCGATGCGCGGCACAATCCATCCCGCGCGCGTGCAGCTGCCGCCGCGGCATCGCGGAACAGCGCGAGGGACGGACGCACGACCTGTGCCGTGCTCGTTGACTGATTGGTTTTTGTGTGTTTTGAGATGGCCGCTACGCCAGCTTTGCGCCGCCGCTGGCCTTTGGCATCAGGATGTGCGCCGCATTCGATGCGGCGACACCTGTTCTGCGCCAGCGACGCCAGTCCAAGCCCGCCGCCCTAGCATCGCCATTGCAGTGTGAAGAGTTCAATTTTCGACCATGCTGCTCTGATTCCATTTGCTATGGATTGGGACGCAGGCAGCTGGTGTTCTCTCAGGCGTCAGCGGCGCGAGGCATACGTACCTCGGCGCCAAAGACGCACGCCGCATGTCACACGGTGCCAATCGTTGCGCAACGACTCGATGCCAGCGCACGGAGACCGCAATCACTTGCACGGCAGGGGCGCATGCAGCGCGTCCGTCTCGCAACGCCACCTCACGACGACAGCATTTGCGTAACTGTGGAGCGGCTGCGGAATGAGCACTCACGTGGCAGGGCTGCGTGAGCTCGCGCCGCCGCGCCGGGTCGCACATCCGCGCCAGCCCCGCCGCCACCGCCGCCGCCGCGCCGCGCAGCTGCAGCGCCTTGAAGTGGCTCGCGTCGCGCACGGTGCAGTGCGCCGTGACGGCGCTCGCCAGCGCGCGCGGACCCCTCTGGTAGCGCGCCGGCAGCACGTAGCCCCACCCCGCCCCCGGCGCTGCCGCTGCTGCTGCTGCCGCCGCCGCTGCTGCCGCTTCCGCCGTTCCAGCGTCTGCTATTGCCATGCCTTCCACTACTGCCTTTGCTGCTGCTGCATCCGCCTCCGTGCCTGCCACCACCACAGGCGCTGCCGATGCTGCCGATGCGTCCGTGGACGGGACCTGGTGCGCTGCGGGTTTCGCAGTCGCAGTCGCCTTTAAGCCCTTTGAGCGTGCGGTTACAGGCGCTGGCGCTGAGCACTGCTTTGCCATGGCGCCCCGCTTAGCGTGCCACACGTGCGTCTCCAGCCACAGCAAGCGCTGCTGCGGCTGCTGCTGCTGCTGCTGCTGGTGCTGCGCCTGTCCAGCCACCGCTGCAACTTCAACTCCTGCGGCCGGTGCGCCTGTGGCTGCCTCGATTTCATGCGCGGCAGCAGCAGCTGCTATTGCTGTGTCATGAGCGCTATCACGCCCGTGCAGCCACCGCGACTCCATCAGTGCTCGCTGCCGCCGCCTTTTCCGTCGAGGAGCGCTGCCGCCGCTGCTGCCGCCGCCGCCGCCGCCGCTGGCGTCGCCCCCGCCGCTGCCGGCACCTGCTGCTGGGCGCTTGCTGGCAGCAGCGCCAGCGAGGATGGCGGCTGCAGCTGCAGTAGGGTCTGCTTGCTTGCGCAGGCGCGCAGGGTAGCGGCGGCTGTTGTAGCTGTTGGTGCGGCGGCGCATGTGGCGCGGCTGCGTTTGACTGTTGAGACCACCGGCATCGTCTTTGCCAGTGCCTGCAGCCTGCGAGTATTAGGTGACACATGAAACAATGAAACAAAAGAATGTTATGCGCTTTGATACGGGTCTGGGCGATGTCCCTGAGCCACTGTCCATGGCCGAAATCATGGGAATGGCCGTCCGGATCAAGCTGTGATCTAGCTGCAAATGCAGTGGTCACGCCAGGGACAGGGGCACGCTGGTGCATTTGCGCTCCAATCAAGCGTAGGAAACATGACTGTGCAACGACTTTTCTGCTCATTCTAACTTGCCTTGATGGCCTCATTCAGCAGGGCCATCTCCCTGCATCTGGCCTGTGTGAACCTCTCCACATCGAGCACCAGCGGCGTTGCAACTTTGCCGGATGGTGCCGCCATGACGACTCTGCGAAGTAGGAACTCCTGAGTCTTTGGTGTAGGCCGTCGTGCGGCTTCTACACATGACACAGATGCGCCACACCTTCAAGTCTGGAGACGCGCCTAAGGTGAAGTTGACGTTGAGTGTGGACCACCGTTGTGTGCTTACCAACAGGAGTAGCAACAGCAGGTGACAGAGCAGAATGAGGCGGCCATGGTCAGTGACAACGGTGGCTGCAGCGGCCGCATACTGCTGGTGTTGTGCGCCAGCGACTGCGTTCCAATCAGCCATCACCTCAGCGACGCCAGGGCGCCAACTGGCGCGGCGCACAGCTGCACAACATCCGCTTCACCAACAGCAGGAAGGCAAAACCTTCAGATCTTGGGATGACGATGTGAGTGACGAGTACACGGGGATCGGATGTTGTGGCTGTCGTGTGACAACAACGTGCGGCTGCCACACCGACAGCGCTATCTTTGGCACCACTCACTCTTCCAAACACTTGTCGTGTCCATTGAGCCAGATTCACCATTAATAAAGAGATATGATTTTGTGCGTGGTAAGCAGTGGCAAACTCAGCTGTGCAAGTCACCGTCAAGTGAACGTCCTCTTCGCTGGATCGCAGGGCCGGCTGGGGCTCTGGCCTTCCAGCAGATGATGCCGGTTATTTTTGACACCCTTTTCTTTGTAGTTAGAAGTGAGTACATATAATCCATCTTGTTGACACAAACCTTGTTCGCAGCAGTTACACTAGCAGGTTGTTGCTTTCAGCACGCAGGCATTTCGCGCGCCAGCGGCTACATGACACCTGCATGCTTCTCCAACCACTACCCTGCACCTTGCAGGACTCTCGCAGAGATCGTGGTCCTCCCAGAGACCGTGCTCCCAGAGACCGTGATGCCGCGCCGGGGGCAAGAGGAGGGAGAGATGGTGGTTACAGGGGCGGCGGCGGCGGTGGTGGCTACGGTGGCGGTTCCGAGAGGGGCTACCGCGGGGATAGCGACGCCGGATATAGAGGGGGACGGGGGGATGTCAGGGAGCAACGAGGGGGGGACAGGCAGCAAGGGGGGGAGTACAGGGGGGGCGAAAGCAGGGGAGAGCGCACGGGCGACAGCAGCGGTTACAATAGAGGCGAGCGCGGCGGGGGCTACAGAGGTCGCGACGGCGGCGGCGGGTACGGGGGAGAGCGGGGCGCGCGCAGCTATTCACGAGACGGCGGTGGTGGCGGCTATGGAGGCGGCCAGACGGGTGAAAGGCGAGACTCCGGGAGGGGCGAGCGAGGGGGGTACAGGGGCGCGGAGGGGGGAGAGCGGGGCGGCGGGTACGGGGTGGGAGAACGGGGGGCACGCAGCTTCACGAGGGAAGGCAGCGGCGGCTACAGAGGAGAACGGACGGGCGACAGGGGGGACTCCGGCAGGGGCGAGCGCGGGGGGTACAGGGGTGCGGAGCGGGGAGAGAGGGGCGGCGGTTACGGGGGGGAGCGCAGGGGATACGGGGGGGGGGAGCGCACGGAGAGGCGGGACTTCGGCGGCAGGGGGCAGCAGTACGGGGACGCGCAGAGGGGCGGGGGCTATAGGGCCGGCGGCAGCGAGGACGGCGACGGCGGCAGCAGCGCTCAGAGGGTGGGGAACAGTGAGGAGTGGTCGCCGGACGGCGCCGTGGTGCCAGCGCCGCTGCCGCTGCTGGGCGAGACGGTGACGTACGCGAGCACGACGAGCGCGGAGGAGGACCGCGAGCACTTCTTCAGCGCCAAGCCGCTCAAGGACATTGGCACGGACGCGCTTGCGATGGAGGTGGGTTGCGCCGCTGCTATTCACGATACCAACGCAGTTGTTGTCAACATTTCTTGTTGCCAGATATGTTGCAAGCAGTGGCAGATGGAGGTGGGTGCGCCACTGCTGCTGGAGATGCCGAGGCCGGTGATTGTCCATAATCTCACTGATACCACTTCACGTACCTTAAGTATATCGCAAGCCAGTGGCAGGCAGCGAGCCGCCGGCGGAGACTGGACGGCGTGTTAGAGTTGTCACAGCAACGGCCTAGAAGCTTGACCTTTCTTCCATCTGCCTGTCATGATGATGGTCACGCAATACACGTCGCGATGTTGCGTTTGGTTGTCAGCCAACACAGACTATTCCAACATCATGCGTGCGACAGGCCCTGCAGTCCTCAGCATGACTCTGCCATGTAAATCCTGTTGTGCTCGGTGCTGGTATAATTTTTTAATCATATGAGCATATTTGTCAATGCTGCTCATCGCAAGCGTCGCGAACGCTGGCTCGATCACGAATGCATGGACGCGGCAGGCGCTGACAGTCCTCGGCATGATGCGGCCCAGCCATGTCCAGGCCGCGATGCACCTCTTGGCGCTGGGTCTCCTGTGCCAACCATAACATCATATGAGGCAATGGTGCTGACAGGGGGCATTGCAAGGCTCGTTCGCAGCCGGCCCAAACGTCAATTCATGCACGTGACGTGAACTATCAACTGCATGTTGACATTGTGAATTCATGGCCACGTAACGTGAATTCATGCACGTGACAGGCGCTGACAGTGCTCGGCATGACGCGCCCCAGCAAGATCCAAGCCGCGGCGTACCGCTCCGTGCTGGAGGGGCACCACTGCGTCATCGCGGAGCAGACGGGCAGCGGCAAGACGCTCGCGTACCTGCTGCCGCTGTTCCAGAGGTGGGTGCTTAGCGCTCAACTATTTTTGTAAACAATGTTCTTCGACTTGATCATCAGCGGAGCAAACATGAAAAAGTAGGCAGTGGCAAGACACGCTCGCGTACCTGCTGCCGCTGTTTCAGAGGTGGGTGGACGTTGACAGCGCTCGACTGTTGAAGTAGTCTTCCAAGTGTTATTCAAGTTGATGATTTGCGGAGCAGACGGGCAGCGGCAGGATGCTTGAAGTACTGTTACAGCGGTCTTCGAGTGGGTACTTGGTGGGGAAGACAGGCAGCGGCAAGATGCGCGCGTATCTGCTGCCCCTGTTCCAAAGGTGGGCGCCTGGCCTCAACTGTTGAAAGTTTTTCTACAGAGTTGAAGCTGTTGATGATCGACACCACCTGGTCGATTCAGCTTGCAAATGGACCGCTGTCGCCATGAAGCTTGCGATGCTGGCAGCCGGTCTCGTCAGAGGTGCATGCACCACTCACGAATGGAGGCGCAAGCCACTTCCACCAAACGCCTGGTTCTGCATTATCAACAAGTTGAAGTGAGTGTCTGCGCTGGCACGTCACCTGTTTACACGAGCCGAGGTCTACGTGTGCGCGCAAACTGGTTTGATGTGCTCACCTTGCGCACGCTTCCAGTGTCAAAGGAGCAGGGAGCTCAGACCATGTAGCACCGCAAAACAGCGTAGTACAGTCAATCGCCATCAATTTAAGAATATACTCTCCAACGGCGACCAGTGCGGGACAGCCGGCAGCGCACTTGTTTATCAGCAACTGACGCCAAGCCAAAGTGTAACGGCATCAAAGTCCAGCACAGCAGTGCTGACCCCCCCCCACACACACACACGACCCACCACTCCCCAGGCTGAAGGCTGAGGAGCGCGAGGCGCAGCTGACAACGCCGGCGGCACCTGCCGCAGATGAGGAGGAAGGAGAGGAGGGGGGGTCGGCGGAGGGGGTGGCGGAGGACACAGCAGCAGCGGCGGCGCAGAGCGGCGGCAAGAAGCGGCCTAATAGCAGGGCCGCTGGCAGGGCTCAGCCGGGCCGGCCGCGCGTGCTCATTCTCTCGCCGACATCGGAGCTGGCGCAGCAGGTGCGCCAACACCGCTTCCGCAGACAACAGGGGACCAGGAATAGATGTTTTTGCAGGCCCGCGGAAGCCGGCAGTGTGCCAAATCACACCCCGTGCTGACAGGCAGCCAACGAGTGTTAGGCACAGCTGCCGTAGTGGCGATAGCTGGTAGGCACAGATGACAACAATAACTTAGTACTTCAGAACTAATATTATAGGAAGTGTGCTGATGCACAGGCATGTGTGTGCGCGCTGCAGCTGGGGGTGAACCGCCTTGTCGAGCGGTGCTACGTGTACCCGCTGTCTCGCCGACCTCGGAGCTGGCGCAGCGGGCGCGTCGTCGCCGCCGCCTTCGCAGTGCCGATTGAGCATGCGCTACGTGTTGATGCATGCGCGCTGCTAGCCCTAACGCTACTACCCTAGCCCTAGGTTCAGATTGGCTTGGCCGTTTGCTGGCAGTAAACAAGTCCGAGCACAATAACATACTGAAGTATTGATGCATGTGCGCTGGCGACGATTGAAGTTGGTTTTGGGAGGGGCTACTGGTGAGGGCTTTGGCCTGGTGCATGTCACGTCCGTCGACCGCTGTCGTCAGCGCTGGCGGCAGCAGGCGCGTGCAGTCGTAAGCTCTGCGTAGGTAGGCGCATGTGGTGTATGTAGAGTGTGTGTGCAGCATCTGGATCATTCCTGAAATATCAGTACGTGTGGGTGGGTGGGTGGGTGGGTGTGGGGGAGGGAGGGGGGGGGGGGGGGGGAGGGGAGCCGCAGCAGGGTGGAAGCAGTGTGGAAAGTGTCGGCAGGGCTGCATCCGACGAGCCTTGTGTGCCGACGCTGTCGCCAACGGCGCCGCTTGCCGCAGGCGCAAATTCAGCGCTTCTCAACATGGCTTGCGCCTCCTCCTCTGACGCGCGCGGTATCGCCTGTCCTGCGCTGCTCCGATGCCGCGCCAGGTCCACGCTGTCGTGCGTCAAATCTCCGGCGGAGTTACTCGTACCTCGACGACGCGTGTACATAACGTTAACAAAGTACACAATACATTGGCGGGGTCACGGAAAGTGGCGCCGCCGTAACCCTGCATATCTGTACGATCAACCCCTTCCGCGCGAACGTAAACCACCCGTCGTGCACTGCGCCAACGCTGCGCCACCAGGTCCACTCCGTCGCGCGGCGCATCTCCGGGCGCGGCACCGCTGCGCACGTGCTGCTCGACGGGCGGCGGCGGCGCGCGCAGCCAGGCGCGAGAAGCGACATGCTGACTCAGAGGCTGCAACACGCCGCCGCCTCGAGCCTGCGCAATCTGCAGATCTGGTTGCACGTGTAACAAACACCTGTCCTGCGTCGACGCTGCCGCCGCGCCAGGTCCACTCCGTCGCGCGGCGCATCTCCGGCGCGGCACCGCTGCGCACGTGCTGCTTCACGGGCGGCGGTGGCGCGCGCAGCCAGGCGCAGCTGCTGGCGGAGGGCGTGGACGTGTTGGTGGCGACGCCAGGGCGCGTCGGCACGCTGCTGGAGGACGGCTCCCTGAGCCTTGCCGACTGCCGCGCCGTCGTTCTCGATGAGGTGCGTGGGTACTTTGTTCAGACTGAAAAGGGTGAACGGTCATTTCGATTCATCATCAAGACAATGATTCCAGCTTCAGGAGAAGGATAACGCGGGCTACTTCCAGGTCACAATGACGGAGCGTCGGCACGCTGCTGGAAGACGATTCCCTCAGCCTGGCGGACTGCCGCGCTGGGGGTCTGGCAGGCCGCGCCTGCGCGAGGCAGACTGTCTGCCGCGCTGTGAGGCGCGACAGCTGCGCTGCTCGGCTTCAGCCGGTGATGTGGCCCCAGTGAGCGGGGCGGCTGTGTCGATACACGCGCCGAGCTGAGCGCTGACATGATGCACGCTGAGCGCTGTTGCATTGCTGACCGCTGACACGATGTGTGCTGAGCACTGACACGATGTGCGCTGGGCGCTGACACGACGTGAGCGTCGACGCGTTCCCCACACGCCGGCGAGCGCTGATGCCTTCTCCATCCCATCAATGTACACCCCCCCGGGACATCATAATAGTTCTTGTCTTGCGCCGACATATGATTACGAGATGGAAAGCTTTAGCTTCAGCTTGAGCTAGCGCACTGTATGTATGCATGCGGAGCGCTGACGCATGGCGTAGTGTCGCCGCCGCCCCTGCATTCGGACGTCCTGTTCCTGGACTAGACGTTCGAGCTGGCGCTGAGCGCTGATGCATCGCACGCCGAGCGCTGACGCATTGCACCGAGCGCTGACACAATGCATGCCAAGCGCTGATGCATGGCGCCGTGTCGCCGCCCCCCACGCAGGTGGACGTCCTGTTCCTGGACGAGACGTTCAAGCTGGCGCCCATTGGCGCGCAGGCGCCCGACGGCGCGCAGTTCCTGTTTGTCACGGCGACGCTGCCCACGGAGGTACAACAAAAACATTCATTGATGCTTCTGATAGTGATCAGTAGTGCGCGGATGCCGTGTGTAGTAGAGTCCATGAGCTTGGGTAGTCTTGTGGTCCAGCAGAAACAATACAAACACTGCGAAGTATATGTATACACGTTGTGTGTGATGATATGTATATGATCATCACCGCGGTGAGGTATTGCCACGCCAGCGGCAACGACAGCCTCGCAGGCGTGCGGCGGCGCGCAGTTGCTGTCTGTCACGGCGACGCTCCCCCACGGACGCAAGGCTCGCCTCAGGAGCGACGCCGTATGTTGTAGGCTCAATGTTGTAGGCTCAATGAGCATGGGTAGTCTTTTTTGGCGCTGTCAAGGCCACTGACACTTGCTGCGGAGTAGATACCACCACGCCAGCGCCAACGGCAACCTTGCTGGAGCGCGATGACGCGCATTTACTGTTTGTCACGGTGATGCTCCCCACGGACATGACGCCTTGCCGTCGTAGACAGATTCCCCTGTTGTGAATGAGCACATGTCATTGTCCAGTACCTGCAAGTGCAAGTAGTCTCTCCAGTCAGCAGAGGTCGACGACGACTCGCTGCGCAGTGCGTGGCACCGCAGCAGTGGCGCAGAGCACCCTGGGCGCTGCTGTAGGCTGATGCAAACTGCTGCAGGATGCTTCAGGTTTTGAGCCGCACGCCGCAACGCTGATTCAGCTGCTGGCCCAGTGCTTGGGTTTTTGCACACCCACCCAGGCATGCAGCATCGCTCAGCGGCCGATGCCTTGATCGCAGACGCGACGGCAGCAGCGCTCAGACGCTGCGCTCGTCCACACACCCATGCAAGAGCTCGCTGGTGATGCTGCGCTCGATGCTATCAGCAGCAGCAGCTGCATCGAGAAATTGCTAGAGGCTGCTCCGCACCGCCGCTGATTACTCAACCAGTTCAGAGACGCCCCATTTTCACCCCTTACCGCGCGCTGCATCATTCTTCAAACTTTGTTTATTTTGATTTTTTGCTTGCGGCGTCGCAGGTAGCGGAAATGGTGAAGGCGGAGTTCCCGGGCACCAAGTTCATCACCGGGCCGGGCCTCCACAGGGTCGCGCCCGGCGTGGAGGAGGTGGGCGACTCTCTCCGTGGTGCTGAAACTTCAAGTGATGGAGTAGTACGCGCATGAGCACTGCTGCTCACAGCAGCGGGCATGCGCGAGTGCTGCCGTTCGCAGGGGCGCGCAGTATCGCACGATGTCGTTACTTTCCGGCCGTGCCGCGCGCGTGCAGTGGGTGACGTGCCGTTGCATCCTCAACTGCAGGGTGTGACGCACGCCTGTTTCAAGCATGGCACGGTGCGGATGGCCTTGCTTGATAGAGGATTGTCTCAGCTATGCCGCGCGCTCGCAGTCGGTGACGTGCTGCTGCATTGTCAACTGCAGGATGCCACGCGCCTGGCTGTGACGGGGCATGGTGTCATGATTTTTACGGTCTCTTTCTCATGCGCTGGCCAAGTGCTCTCAGCACAGGCCACGTCCATTTGCACGTGATATCGCCATCTTTCCGTGGCGTTCCCCCATTCTTTTCTGTGCTGACGCCGCTCTCGCGTTTCCTGCGTGCCGCACGCAAAAACAGGTGCTGGTGGACTGCAGCGGACCCCCGGAGGAGGCCAAGAACGAGGCGACGGGCGCGGCGCGCAAGCGCGAGGCGCTCATGACGCAGCTCACGCGCCGCAGCGGCGCGCTGCGCACGCTCGTCTTCTGCAACACGATACGCTCCTGCCGCGAGGTGCGTGTGGCGCCGCTGCCGAGCGCTGCTGCTGCGCGCTGCCGCTGCTGCTGCCGCCGCTGCTGCTGCTGCTGAGCGCTGCTGCTGAGTAGTGTGCGCGTCAGCAGTGCCGCCGCCGCTGAGTCTCCTCGGCAGCGCATGTGATTCGTTTGAAGCAGTGAAATGGATGACCAGTGCATGCACACCCACGTCTCCTGCAAGACGTGTAGCTGTGAGGCTGGTCTACTGAAAATGCTGCTGGCGGTGCTGTGGGCGGCGGCACTGCTGTATGAGCACTGCTGTTGATGTCGCACATGCGCGCCACACAGCGGCGCACCCCTCTTGCACGAGCCCTCAGATTAGGTTTAGCGTCAGGGCTTCGCAAGCGTACCAATGAAACCAGCTGCACTCATCATCAGCACGTCAGCAGTTATGTAGCACGCTCGTCGCTGCCTGACCGCAAAATTCCATCTCTCTCTTTGGGTCCACGGCCGTAGGTCGAGAACACGCTGCGAAGAACGGACCGGCGCTCGGCGCGGTTCTCTGTGCTCGCGTACCACTCCGCGATAGACCCCGCCGCTGCCACGGCTAACCTGCGAGAGTTCTCGCGCTCGAACGCGCTGCAGCCCATGATCCTCGTCTGCACGGACAGGTGAGAAGGCGGGGGCTTGCATACGGGTTGAAGTAAAAAATTCAAGTTAAGTACCTTTGAAGTAGAGAGTTGTCGCGCTCGAGCGCGCTGCAGCGCATGCTCCTCGTCTGCACGGACAGGTGAGACGGCCGGCTGGCACACATTCTGAAGTATACAGCTCCAATATCTTTTGATTCGCTTCCACATACATCAAGTTGAAGTACCTTGAAGCAAGTTCTCGCGCTCGGACGCGCTGCAGGCCATGATCCTCGCCTGCACGGACAGGTGAGAAGACGGACGCGTGCATACAATTTGAAGTATGAAGTTCAAGCTGAAGTAACCTCGAGGTAGAAAGCTGACGATTAGAGACTGTGTGTAAAAGTATGCACTTCTTCAGAATATGAAGTCGTTTCTGCTTATGGGTACTTCAAAATTTAGGGTTGGGTCGGGTTAGGTCTAGGTCAGGGATGCCTGGCGACGGCCCGGTGCCCGCTCGAGCTGTGCCTGATGCGTGCCATCTCCGCGTCATCAGCACCACTTGAAGTGGTGGCATTTAAGGTAGCGGCACAGCAGGCGCTGTGCCGTCCGTTGCCAGCATGCTGTCTGTCAAGCTCGTGTCGCCAGCCCCCTTTCTCGCCACCCATGACTCCTGCGCTCACGGGACTCCTGCGCTCACGGGAGCTTGCAGTCTCCTCGTGGGTGTGCGCCGCGGTGATGATCAGATATGACGCGCAAGGATGCTCTTGCTGCGCTGTCCGTGTATCTTACCATCCACATGACCTTAATATGCCGTTTGTATGCATGCGTGTACATGCATTGGCCCGTACACGCCAGGCCTTTGAACACGAGCCGTTTCTCGAGACGGCAACGAAATCAGCGGCTGTGCCTGAAGTGAAAGTAGGGCCAGGGTCGGGCGACGTTGATCTGTAACGGCCAGGGGCAGGGTTGATATTATCAGGGTTAGGGCTAGGATCAGGCGGTGCAAATCTGTATCAACTTGCCTCCCCTGGCTCGTTTCCCCGTGTTGCCAGGTCGAGCCGCGGAATGGACTTCGACAGCGCGTCGGTGGATCACGGTGAGCGCCGCTGTATACTTGATGTTGAAGTTTGTGTCTCTCTACGCGCTGTGATCAAAACCGCGCGTTACTGAGACGTGCACACAGATGCTTCGCAGCCGTGTTACAGCATCTGGGGTCATTTGCGCGGTCGTGTAAACCTAACCCTAACCCTCAACAGGACTCTGCCGCACAGGCGCTCATGGGCGCACATACTTGCAGTACAAATGCGTCATCGCTGCCGAGGATTGCAGGTTCAGGTCAAGGTTAGCCCTAAAAGTAGAATTTGGGTCAGCTCTGACACTAACGCTGACTATAACCCATGGCCGAAGACCTAGCGCGAACTCTGGCGTCGATCGCTGGCGGGGCAGCTGGATACCTGAGCTTGTTGCGTTGCTGTGCGCCATTGCTGTGACTGCCGCCGCCTTAGGGTTGGGGGTAGGGGTTAGGGTTAGCTCTAAACCTACTACATTAGCGCGTATGACCGCAGGTGCCCAGAGGGCCCAGGAATCGTATCGGCAGCGCCGTCGTGCTGGCGCGCTCGTCATGCTGTTGCGTCGCCAGCTTGGTCAGGTAGTGCGGGCTAAAACTGCGGCGACATCATCTTTAGCATCATGGGCAAAGCAACTCGGGCCACCTCCCTCCCCAACACCGGCCCCACTGGCCCCCCCTTGGGGGGGGGGGGGCGAGAACTTCAACAGCCACTTTGTTCATACCATCCGCCCTTGCAGCTGACGTTGCCATTGCGCGTCAACGCGTCGCGTAGCGCTCACGCTGCAGCCGCTGGTAGAGCTTGCCGCGTGTCAGTTATGATCAGCGACACCCCCTCGGTGCCGCCACGAGTTCATCGACAGTAGCGTCTCCTTTTGCGGCTGCGAAAGACGAGGTTCATCAAGGGCGAGGCTCAGCGTTGCAATCAGGGGGTGCAGATAGGGGTCATTGAGATCACGGACCTGCCGGCCTGCTCACGAGCTCAGCTTTAGGTTGAGGGTTAGGGGTAGGGTTAGGGTTAGGGTGAGGGTCCGTAGAGCGCTGGTGCGCGCTGCGCTGCTCTGCCTCAAACATTGCGCACGCACCTGCCAACCCCATCTACTTGTCATGCTGTGAGGTTCAGCCTGTGCTTACGCCCCCCTTTTTTCCCTTCAATACGTGCAGTGGTCCTGTACGACTTCCCCAGGGACCCCATAGAGTACATGCGCAGGGTCGGGCGTACCGCGCGCGCGGGCAGGAAGGGTGTCGTCACCGTGCTGGCATGGGTGAGTGGCCCTGCTTCAATGCGGAACCATTTGTATTTTGCAAAGAGATTATGTACCCATGATACAAAGCAGTATATTCATAGATGTACTGTCTTCAAGGCTCATACATGTGACACACCTACCCTCTGGGCCTTCACGAAGTACACGAACAAGGTAGCTACATTTGAGCACTTTTGAGGTAGTTCAGATAAATGCTTGACTTCAAGGCTCATGCGTGTAATAATTTATCCGGATGTTCAGTAGTGGCGTACTCTGTGCTGGTGAACTCGGATTGATCTGAGGTGCTAACAACTGCGCGCGCACGTTAGAGTTATTTGCAGCCTGCACTGCGCATGGCACTTTCTGCCCTGCGTGTCCACAGACGCAGACGCTGCCTCCCGTTCCTCAACAAGCACACGGTGCTTGAGACATTCGCGCTCTGCCATGCCCCATGTGAAACCAGTGATGCTCACGTCGCCAGGAGCAGCTGCTGCAATGGTAGGCGCGCTCGCAGCAACGTCTGCAAAGCACCATTTGGCAAGCCGGGAGGCGCTGTGCATATGCTGAACTCCATCTTTGACATAGTTCACTCTTAGTATGGCTGCCACAGCGGCCAAGCTCTGCCAGCTGAGAGTGGTTTCTGAAAAAAACCTATTGCTTATTTCTGATATTGAGCTTTCTTTTGCTGGTGTGTGCTTGTCATCGCTGTGTGACTTGGTGATGCAGGGCCGTCAAGTGCCTCTCGCGCGCGAGATTATGGCCGGCAACAAGCTGGGCAAGAGGCTGCTGGCTCTCGAGGAGTAATATTCCTCAGCGATCACCGCGGGCACTGGGCTTCAATATACTTGCAGTGCCATCCATGGCTTTTTTGTTCAATCATACTATGGTTGCCACCAGCATCAGTGCCATAGTAGCTGCCCTGTCGCAAATGCCTCCTTCGTCTCGGGCCTGCTTTTGGCTCAGCACGCTCACAACATGGCGATTCTTTCAGATCGTGTATCTTCTCACTGGTGGCCTGCCTGTGCTGTGCTTGTCTGCCTCTGCAACGGTCGCACGGCCTGAGCTGTGTCGGCACTTGTCATGGCAATCTTGTGGACACATCAAGCATAGGGTCACTGGACTTCACATCTGCATGTTCCGCAGTGCCTTGGCACTCTGTCTGCATGTTAACAGTGTGGGCCCTGGCGATTCAATGCCGGACAGAGCCTGAGAGTCCATGTTGTACTTAGTCTTCTACCAGCGATGGAATCAACTTGACTCAACCATGACCTCGAGAGAATTGCCTAACCCTAACCCTAAGCAGCAACGGCGGCAGCGCCCTGTCTGCAGTCTGGAGCCCCCCTTGTGTAGAAGGAGTGGCGTCAGTGCGCAGCTCGCCAGGAAAACAATGCGGGCAGCGTAGGCATGGCAGTAGCATTGTCTCAGCGATGAGTGAACGCGGTCATTACGCCACTGCCGCGCCCTGTGTGCCAGGTGTGTCAGGGCAAACATCATTCACTGCGCGCCTGTCACTTGGCAACATGTCTCGCCAACAATGGCTAGGAGCTTCAGGTGTCAGAAATCGATGTGGCTCCTGTTGATGCATTCTGAAGAACTCAAGTGAGCAAACTCACATTTCATCATGGCTGGCCAGATGCAGTCACAGGCCATGAGACCGTGCGCATTGCTGTGCTCTGCAACTCACAATGCCCCAAAAATTGAAGTCAAGAACTGGGTGAGGAGTGCCTCAGCATTGGCAAAGCGCCACAAAAACCTGGGCGCCTGTCCATCATGGTGCATACGCGAAGGCGCGCGCAATCCATCCTCAAGGTCCGCAGCAGCCACTACCTTTGACAGAAGCTGCAGCAGCGCAGCAGCGCAGAGTACAGGACGCAAGCATTCCACTCTCAGCAGGCCAGGGCATCACAAAAGCACGGCAACGTAACACCGACGCACGCGCCCTTTGCGCTCAACACATGCTCTGATCTACAAAAATATACTTTCAAGTACTGGTAACGCCGGCGGCAGCGCGCGCGCGCGCGCCGCTACGCCGTCACGTCGTAGTTCGGATGCACGGCGATGAGCCGATCTGCATCTACGTCTGCGTCCGCCGTGCAAATAAGCACGCCATCCTTGATCAGTCGCCGAATGATCTTCCCGAGCAGCGTCACCATCGCCAGCAGGTCCGCCTCGCCCTCGAGCTCCGCCTGGTGGTGCGCGCAGTACCAGTCCACGGCGGCGCCCCAGCGCAGCCCGCCGCCGCCGCCGCCGCTGCTGCCGCTGCCGCCGCCGCCGCCCTCGCCGCGCTCCTCCGCGCGCCGCAGGTACAGCGTCAGCGCGCCCTGCACCTCGCGGAACTTCTCAAAGCTGATGGGCGTGGGCTTGCGCTTGCGGCCGCCCTTCTTGGCGCGGCGCCGCCGCGCGCCGCCGCCGCCGCCGCGACCGCCGCCGCCGCCGTCTTCGTCCTCGGACGCGGGCGGACTGGCGGCGGCGGCGGCGGCAGGGGCGGCGGGTGCGGCGCCGCCCGGCCGGCCCGGCGGCCGCACCGCGACGAGATTTGAATACTGCGGCGCGGTTTCCGCGTCGTCGGGGTGCTCGTTGTCGCTGCCGCCGCCGCCGCCGCCGCCGCCGCCGCCATCGCTGCCGCCGTCTTCGGCGCCATCGTCTCCTTCTTCGCGGCGGCGCTCTGCGTCGTCGTCGTCGCCGTCCTCCAGCACGACGTCCTCCGACTCGACGTGGATGATGGACTTGCGCAGGAGGCGGTACGCCTCGCGCACGTACTTGGGGCGCACCTGCGCGGCGGTTCCACGGGTGTAAATAGAGGTTGAAGTTGAAACTGGGGTTCCATTTTGGTTGCCATTCCACAGGGTTAGCGCAAAGGTTTGGAAGATGAAATTGGGGTTCCGGTCTGGTTGACGTACGCAGGGCTGCACCTGCAGTTTTATACGGCAATGTTGCTATGGTTAAAGGTTGGGGTTCAGGTTAGATTTTGGCTAGGGTTGTGTAATGCCTGTGTTCAAGATGCTGCTCCAAGAGCATGCTGTGAGGCCCCTGCACCTTCGAGGGAGCTGGACTCGCACGGGTGATGTTAGGCAGCTTCGCCAGGCAGCCCCGCTGAGTTCAAGTTCAGCTGGCGCAGCGTGATGATCATCACCATCACAACAGGAGCGTCACCACCTTACGTACCTCATCGTCCAGGTGAAGTCGTGTCAGCGCCTCGCTGAGCCGTATCGTGAAGTTCAAGTTCAGCTGGCGCACCGCGCTGAGCATCGCCATCACAACAGGAGCGTCACCTATTTTACATACCTCATCGTCCAGGTGAAGTCGTGCCAGCGCCTTGCTGAGCCGGACCATGAAGTTCAAGTTCAGCTGGTGCACCGTGATGAGCATCACCATCAAAGCAGGAGCATCACCCATTTTACATACCTCATCGTCCAGGTGAAGTCGCGCCAGCGCCTCGCTGAGCCGGACCATACTCTCCAGCTGGCGCACGGTTATGCGATACGCGGCGCGGTTGCGCCCGAGGCTGTCGTTCTGCCGCAGCGCGCGGTAGCACTCCACCATCGCTTTCTGGGAGCGCGACGCGACGGCAGCAGCGGCGGCGGCGGCGGTGGCGGCGGCAGCGGCGGCGGCGGCAGCGGCGGCGGCGGCGGTGGCAGCGGAGAGAGCAGAAACGGAGACGTCAGAGGCGGGGTTGATGTATTCAACAACTCGTGCACTAGCTATTATTATGGCGCTACGCACAACAACTCAGAGGAAGACGGCGGACTCTCTGCTGGTACACAGTATGTGCCGGGCAAGCTATGCGACTTGCAATATACAAATGCTGAAGTGCTGCTATCAGACTGAGTCAGCATCAAGGATGTGGTCAAAACCTCGCAGCACGAACTTTGTTGCCGAAGCTGCAGCCACACGCCGCAGCGCTTTACAGCGCACTCGATCCTCCACGAGTTGCGTTGCGCGCAGTGCGACGCCATCGGTTGAGCACTGATTCCAGCGTGACTTCAGTTGCACTTAGGGTTTGCGATAGGATTAGCATTAAATCAGGCACCGTACCTGTCCATCGGGGCCGATGTAGGGGTTCAGCCGCCGCGGTAAGCGGCTGTAGCGCTGCATCTGCCCAAAATTTTATCATTTGAACAGCGCATTCTATCATCCACATGTTGTGCTGCGCGCGGCCCGACCCCATGGGCATTCACCGTACAGCATGACTTCAATATTGAGACTAGGCTTCAACACCGTACCTGTCCATCAGGGCCGATGTAGGGGTTCAGCCGCCGTGCAAAGCGGATATAGCGCTGCATCTGCTCCTTGGTGAAGGGCGGGTCGAGGACGGCGGGATCTTGGTTCTGGTGCACGCGGATGATGTGCTGAGCGATGCTGTAGTCCATTGTCTGGCATCGCTCAGCATGGGGGGGAAGGCAGCAAACCGTGAGCCAGGGATTTCTGCTCGATGAAGCTTCTTCAAAAGCGTGCCCGCAATGCTTCGAAGAAGTCCCATCTGTGCGATATTTTGTCTATTTTTACTCGTCAGGCGGCCGTTAACCACAGCGAGAGGAATGGGACTACAATGCCATGCGTTTGCAGCAGCGCGCTTGCTGCTCACTTTTGCCGGGTGCCAGCACTTCACCACAGCGAAGACGTCCCTAGCATCCCTCATTGGCAACGCGCCACATTGACTGGTAGCGCAGCAGCACGAGCGGCGGCTGATCAGTTGACGCAGCATCATTCATGCTGATCTCTGCCATATCCATTGCTACTGAATTCCACTGAATGGTGCATACTAACATGCGTGTAGAGAAGAACTCAGAGAAAGGTCCGTTGAGGGTCCGTAACGTTAACCTTAACCTAGGTCAAGGGCTGCAACACACAGAAGGCGCGGCGTCGGCGTTGCACGGACCGGCGCTAAAACCAGTGGGGGTGTGGACCATCTGCCATCGGCATCTGTTCATGAATGAGTGAACGGAGTGCATGAACTTCATGCACTCGCATGCGTCGCTGTCATCTGCGCTCGACGGAGAACACATCGCGATGACGCACATGCCTAAGCGGTTCGGTGTGCTGTGTAGTCTGCAGGCCACGTGCAGCAGCTTGCCGGCATTACATTTGCCCATTTGCAACTCAACTACTACCGTGAACCATCAGGCATGCGTGCTGTTCACCGGTGGCGTGCTGTTCACCGGTCACTAACAGATCAACTGAATCTATGATGTGCGTACAAGCGCACACCCGCCTGAAGCGCTACCACCGAGCGTCAGCCACGCGTTTCAATCATGAACGAATGAAGCGAATGAAGTCATGGTCATGGTTGCGCATCTTGTCACACTCGTCCAGCGCCTCAAACAACAGGGCGAAGCGGCTCACGATAGAAGCGCCGCTCCGGGTGGACACACTTGAATCAAGTGAATGAATTCATGAACGCGCGCACCTCGTCGCACTCGTCTGGCGCCGCAAAGAAGAGGTCGAAGCGGCCCATGGTGGGCGCGCCGTTCAGCGCGAACGCACGTGAATCGAGTGAATGAATTCGCGAACCTTGTCGCACTCCTCGCCAAACCAGGTTTGAAGCGGCTCATGATGGGCGCGCTGAACTGCGCAAACGCTCATGAATGGAGTGAATGACATCATGAAGGCGCGTGCTCATGAATGGAGTGAATGAATTCATGAATGTGCGCACCTCATCGCACTCGTCCAGCACCACGAAGAAGACGTCAAAGCGGCTCATGAAGGGCGCGCTGATCTGCTCCAATGCTAATGAATGCAGTGAAGAAACTCAGGTGCACGAGCGCTCGTGAATGGAGTGAATGAATTCATGAACGCGAATTGATGAGTGCGCGCACCTCGTCGCACTCGTCCAGCACCACGAAGAAGAGGTCGAAGCGGCTCATGATGGGCGCGCTGATCTGCACGTTCGCGCGCAGCGTCTTGCTCGTGTCGTACCGCCCGTACAGCGGATTCGCCGCCGCAAGGATCGCCGTGCGCGCATTGAGTGTGGCCTGCGCAGGCAAGTAGGGTTAGTGGGGTAGGGTTAGGGCTTGAAGAGAAGGGTTACGGTTGGGTTAACATTGGATGCACAGGTATGTCACCCGTAAAGCGGGTTGGCCGCCGCCAGGATCGCCGTGCGCGCGTTGAGTGTGGCCTGCGTAGGGGAGTAAGTAGGGTTTGAGTCAAGTAGGGTTATGGTTGGAGTCAGGGTTAGGGTTGACGGAACAGGTGTTGTAGCGCCCTATAGCGGGTTGGCCGCCCTCTGAATCGCCGTGCGCACATTGAGCGTGGCCTGCGTGAGGAAGTAGGGTTAGGGTTAGGGCTGGAGGGGTAGGGGTAGGGCTGAAGAAGTAGGTTTAGGGCTAGGGCGAGGGTGAGAGCAACAGGGGACGTAGCGCCCGTACAGCAGGTTGGCCGCCGCCAGGATCGCTGTGCGCGCATTGAGCGTGGCCGGCGCAGGGGAGTAGGGCTAGGATGGGTAGGGCTAGAGCGTCGCCTGCGACACCCTGCACGTGGAGCCGTGTCACACATGTTGTGTGAGTAAGATACTTCAAGTGAGATACTTCAAGCATCCGGGCGCGCGGTCGACGACACGTGCCTCAGTCCAGTGGCTGGTTTCTGTGTCTGTTACAGGCGCCGTGCGCGCGCTAAGCTCCGTCTGCAGCACGAAGATGTGAGATGGAAACGACTTAACCTAACCCAGTCTCTTACCCTAAGAGCTTGGCATGTACACGCACCGCGGCGCAGGCTGCAGCACGCAGGAATCTGCCGCTCTCATGAACACTGCGCAACTATGCAATCGCCAGCAGAAATCAATGCGCACTGTTCTACCAGGTCAAGGCAAGCGCTTGGGTCAGAATTAGGGTTAGGGGTTATCTAATGCACGGATGCTGCCTGTACACTTGACAATCACAAAAGATCCCTAACAACGCTGGCCAGGGCACGCCAGATATTTTTTGCCTTGCTCGCTCGTGCCTGGTGTGTGCTGCCCTTACGGTTAGGGTTAGCTAAACCTGAACCTAACCCTAACCCTAGATATGCAATCGCCAACACACGAACCAGTGCTCTGCGCTACCCGCTCACGGCTAGGGTCGGGGGCTAGGGTTAACCCTACTTGTGAATGTTGTATACCTGTATGCCGGCCTTGGTGATGCTGATGGTCTGCTGCTCCATCGCCTCGTGGATAGCCACCTGCACACGGCAAGAGCGGTGGGCACGGTCGCTGGCTCAGATATATCAGTTGATTGACTCAGCTACATGGTGACTTCGTTGCCTGTCATACCTACCTACATGCGTCATTACAAGTCAGAGCACCGCAACCAAGTGCTTGAACGGTCTATACTGCGTGCCTGCCCTCGGTCGAGAGGCCAATGCTGCGGATGCCAGGCTGGCAAAGACAGGCGACATAGCAAGCGGAAAAGTGACATGTGACACACCTGGAAACACACGGAGTTCTCACATCAACTTAAGTACACATGACATATCAATACACTGCGACTGTGCTGGACAAATGCCACGGCATGGTTTTCTACCGATGGCTTAGCAGTAAGCCCGGCAGCAGTCGAAAGAGGTCTTCTCATAGTTCCTGCAAGCATGACAAATGTAGCAACTTCACCTGATCCGTGTCGTCCATCTCATTAAAGTCAGACTCGTCGATGCAGCAGATGCCATGGCAAACAGAAGAGACACCCTCCATCCATCAGTTCTCATATGTTGACTCATGAGCAGTTATGCTATGCTGCAGTTGTGCAGCGATAGTCGCTGTGACCGCATGTCATGACAATGAAGGGTTCCACAGTACGCCTGATAAAATAAAAATTATTAAAGTATTCACCTGATCGGTGTCGTCCATTTTGTCAAACTCGTCGATGCAGCAGATGCCGTTGTCAGCGAGCATAAGTGCCCCTGCCTCCACGCAAAATTCGCCTGTGGGCCGCAGCACCGGCGTGCGCATATGCGAAGCGGTGCAGCAGAAGCGGGCCGACAGTCAGTTCTGAAGCCCAAGCCGTTGATAATTGGCAAACACTCGTCTGTGGGCCGCAGCACCGGCAGTGCGCAGCGCAAATGGAAAGAAGCAGCGGAGCAAATCAGCACTCAGCTTATGTACCGACAACGCGATTGTGACAATGGGGGGATGAGAGAACTGACTTTTGCCGTGCACGAGACCGCAATACCGAACCCAAAGCTCAACACCAACAACAACAACACTCAATGAGCATGCGTGAGCGCCCCTGCCGCCAAGCACAGCTCTCGGAAGCGACGGCACAACTGCATGCAGCACGCACATGAGCCGACGCGTGAGGCTGCGCGAGGAGCACTCCGAGTTACACTCCGAGTCACAGCTTGAGTCACACTCTGAGTCACACACTCCGAGTCACACAGCGGCGAGCCCAGAGGGCGCATGTCACTTGTTTCCGCCGATGGAATTAATGGTTTACTCAAGATGCAAGGTCTCAAAAGCAAGGCATCGACTCATTCGCCGCTTGCAATCGTCCTCACACCTGCAATCACCAACAGGAACTGACACGCATTCGTACAACACCAACGGCAAAGCGCGAGCGTGCACGCTGCTGCTGCTGCTGCTGCGTTCAAGTCATTGTTGAAGTTGTGGGCTCACCCGTTTCGTGGTCTTTGATGACGCTCGCCGTGAGACCGGCGGCACTGGAGGCCTTGCCGGAGGCAAACACGGCGCGTGGCAGAAAGCCGTGCACGTACTTCAAGAACTGGACGCGGGGGCACGGCAGGCGCGGGTAGGGTTAGGGTTTGGGCAGCGCTCAGCAAGCATGCAGTCGAGCCAAGAGGAGCACCGGGAGGGAAGCCACAGCGCGTGCTTCAAGGAGTGAATGATACGTACTTCAAGAATTGAGGACGCACGCGGGGGGCGCTGCAGCGGGGGAAGGGGCAGCGCTGGGCGAGCGCGCAAAGCGTCAAGTAGCTGAGCCAGGGTTTGGAAGAAGTTCCAGATTGAGGGATGAGTGTACATGTGTGTAGAGAGTGACCGCGGGCACCGGGCGAAGGCAATGGTCAGCACATGCAATGGGAAACCATGCACAAACTTTAAGAGACCGAGGGCGCACATGGGGGGGCGCAGCGGGGGGAGGGGGCAGCGCTCAGCGAGCATGCAAAACGCCAAGCAGCGGAGCCATGTTGTCGTGGCGTACGCGTCCCACCACGCTCCTGATGCGGCAAAAAAGAAATGGACGACGCAGAGCGAGCTGTACCCATGACAGTGTGGGCCAGCACGTGGGCCTGCGTGTAGATTGTAGATGCAGTGATCGCTGGCGCCACCTTGCACGCTTGCGCGTCGGCTCTTTGGCTTTCGGAAGAAGGGGAGGATGTGCAGGTGCTTTGGAACGGCCGCTAACCCTAACCCTAACCCTAACCCTAACCCTAACCCTAAGAAGGCAGTGCTCAGTACATGCAAGGGACGCCATGCGCGTACTGCAACAGCTGAACACGGCCGCAACGGGGGGGAGGCCCGGGGGGGGGGGGGGGGGGGGCGTCAATACGCATGCACCAAGCGTGAGCCGTGTGCGGAGCGGTTCAGCAGACTGGGCAGCATGTCACGCCGCATCTCGCTTGCTCTCGCTCTCTCAGCAGGTGCCAAAGCCGTGGCGCCATTTTGCGTGTCGTGCATACCGCTGTGGCGCAGTCGTGAGCACGCGCCATGTCTTGCGTCACCTGAAGTTGAAGTTGTGTGAAAGGCGCGCGGGGGCGGTGTCGTGGCACGCCTCCGGCGGATGTCAACCTAGATTGGCTCAAGGTCAATTCGCAGGAGACGCCTCAGACGGGAACTGCTTAGAAGTCTCCATGTTTTTTGTCCCTCCTTCTCCCCCCCCTGCGGATGATCTATGTACTGGATTCATTGCGACCCCCTTCACAACAGGTCGAACACCACACCAACGACGCCCACCTACCAGCTCTTCCTGTGCTTACTTCAACAAGTGCTTGTGTGCACATTCAAAGTCTTCATCAATGTGTGCGCACCTGGCTCTAACCCTAACCCTAACCCTAACCCTAACCCTAACTAAGCTTTGGAGGGGTCGCCCACGCTGCACAAATTGATGTCGCCGCGCAGCTTGATGCCCTTGAACGGGCCGGTGAGATTTCAGACATAAAACACAAAACACTTCCCGATCTGTCGGCGACGTAGGCTTCAATCGGAAACTGTCAAGGATTTCCCCCGAAGTTTCTAGGACGCTTGCGCACCTGGCTCTTGGCGGTGGAGGGGTCGCCGACGATGCACACATTGATGTCACCGCGCAGCTTAATGCCCTCGAATGGGCCGGAAATCATTACTCCCTCAAGGAAGTTTTCATATGTGTCGGCTGCTCAGCATTTTCCCCATGAATTTCTACGATGCGCACGCACCTGGCTCTTGGCGGTGGAGGGGTCGCCAACTATGCACACATTGATGTCGCCGCGCAGCTTGATGCCCTCGGGCGTGCTCTTGTGCACGCCGCCAAACAGCATGAGCAGGACGCCGCGCTTCACCTGGGTGTGACGCATGATCATGCGTTCATGATTGTGCGTTGATGAATGGCATTCATGAATGAATGAACAGCATGAGCAGCACGCCGCGCTTCACCTGGGTGTGACACATTGTTGAGCACATGGGATGAGCGACGACACTCACTAGCGTGAAGTGCGTGAATGTCCTGGAGCGCCTCGTGTGCACTCGTGAGCTTGATGGCCTCAGGAGCGATGTGAGGACAGTCTGGGCGCCGTCAACTGTCTTACCGACAATGAAGGCACGTGAAGATACCATGTACTATGAGTGCAAGCATTTGTGAAACGGGGCTGAACATGGCGGGCACTGGATGCGCATCACCACTTGAAGCAACACTTGAGGTATTACTGCACGAACTTCTCGAGGCAGCGCGATGTCGCCGCTGCGCCCCGTACCCTGACATACCTTCATGCGACTGAAAACAGCACGCACAACTGACTCGCGCACACATGCTTGAGGTAGAACTTGAAAGCAGCCAACAAATTACCCTCCCCACCCCTGCGTACGTACGTCCATGTGCACGAAGACAGCACGCGCGACACACACGCGCACATACTTGAACTATTACGCAAGTACCCCAGTATCTGAACCCCCCCTTCGTACGCCCCCACGCACCTCCATGTGGCTGAAGACGGCGGGCGCAATGGACGCACGCACAGGACTTAATGTATCACTTGAAGTACCTCAACAACTGAGCCTTCCCCTCCGTGCCCCCACGCACCTCAATGTTGCGGACGTGCGCACATACTTGAAATATCACTTGAAGTAGAGTAACCAGTACTGCCCCCCCCCCCCCCTCTTATCCCTGCATACCTCCATGTGGCTGAAGACGGCGGGCGCGATGGAAGCGCACAGCTTCTTGTACAGGTCCGGCGTGCGCCCCATGTCGTGGATCTCCTGCCGCTCCTCCTCGCTCAGGTCCGCCGCGAGGCCCGCGGGGCCGGCGGCAGCGGCGGCGTCGGGATCGTCGCTGCGGCGCCGCGCCAATTGCAAGTCAGGAAAATAAATTTTTTTTGATGAATGACTCGCATAGACATGGCGCGCGCAGCGCGGTGCGATTGTTCGTGGTCAGTGAGATATATTTGGCGGCGGCGGCGACGGGATCGGCGCTGCGGCGGCACATGCATCACGCGCCGATCGTAGACGAGTGGTGACGATTTGCAAACAGTGCGTGCACGTTGTGTTGGGTTTGCACGTTGTCTTGGGTTTCGCTTAGTTGCTCAGGCCCATTGCAAGCGGGGTGACAGTGACCCTGCGCACCGAATGTTGTGCCCGCCGCCTGCAGGCCCCTCCGCCGGCAGCACGGGGCATGCAGTTGCCTACACTACTTTAGGCCCCTAACTCTACTTCCAGCCATACGTGCTCCTAAACAGAGCACACCCTAACTACGCGACCCCCCGTGCGCACCGTATGTTGTGCCCGCCGCCCGCGGGCCTCTCCGCCAGCAGCGAGGTTATTTCTTTGTTACCCTGTTTTCTTAGCCACCGGGACTCTACGTAACCCTACCTACACCTGCAGAGCAAACCATGCCCCAACCCCCTGCGCAACCACCCCCCTCGTGCGCACCGTATGTTGTGCCCGCCGCCCACGGGCCCCTCAGCCGGCAGCGCGGAGCACGCGAGGCTACCTAACCCCAAACCTACCCTAACCCTACCTACACACCCCTACCTACCCCCACGGAGCATCACCCAACCCCCCCGTGCGCACCGTATGTTGTGCCCGCCGCCGGCGGGCCCCTCCGCGGGCAGCGCGGAGCACGCGAGGAACGCGGTGCGGTACGTCATCTCGCGCACGCCCAGCTTGCGCAGCCCCGTCACGCCGCCCACGTCGTCGCCGCCGCCGGCGCCGCGCGCGCCGCCGCCCGCGCCGCCGCGCGTCGCGACCGCGCTCTCGCCCGCGCGGCTGAGCGCTGACGCGTCCGGCAGGACGAGCAGGGTCCCCGTGAAGACCATCTTGTCGCCGGCCTTGGCCTTCTCGACCTGGTTTTTTTTGGGGGGGGTGGGGGGTGGGGATTGGGGAGGGAGGGGGGGTTAGTAGGTGCTGCGTTGCCTGCTGTCGTGCCGGGTGTTTCGAGGCGTTGCGTCCCTCAAAAAAAAAACACGACGGAAAAAAAACGATCAAAATATTTATTTGATTACATTCCTTTTGTTAAAGGGTTCTGTGTCAGCGCTGCTGCAGCGCCTGCACGTCGTGCTGGGTGCTTCCGAGACGTTGCGTCGTGACGTGCGGCGGGTCGAGAGTCGATTTACAACCGCTGATTGCATGTGACCTTTCCGCGCTTGAAATCTTTGGCAATCAATGAGATCACAGGAAATGCCTGCTACCATCACTAAGATCAGCACCACAAGCGCCTGTTGCACTTCGGGCAAGCCCAAAACCGAAAGGTGCGCGCGTCGGCCGCTGACATTCAGCGCTACGCTCAGCTCCTGCTGCACCAGAAAAAGAGGCAGAAATTGATACTAGCGTGAGTGGCGCAGCAGAGCAGCGCTCGCCACCTGGTGCCGTAGGAAACGTCCCCGTTGCGTGACACAGAGCTGGGCTAGGCTGACCAGAGGCTTAACAGTGCGGCAGCAGCACTCATTGCTTCATGCCGCAGCGTGATGCCGACGCTGCACAAGGTAAGGCTAGGCTTAGCAGTGCTGCGGCAGCGCTCACCAATTCGTGCCGCAGTATGACGTCGACGCTGCGCTAAGTAGGGCTAGGGTGAGCAGCTGCAGTGGCAGCGCTCATCACTTTGTGCCGCAGAATGACGTCAACGCTACGCGTAGTAGGACTAGGGTTAGCAGTGCTGCGGCAGTGCTAAGTAGGGCTAGGGTTAGCGGCAGTGATCACCAATTCGTGCCGTGCCGCAGTATGACATCGGTGCTGCGCGGCATGCTGCTGGCAGGTATCTGGGGCTAGGTAGCAGCTGCAGTGGCAGCGCTCACCACCTTGTGCCGCAGGACGACATTACGCTGCATCAACACAGGGTCAGCAGCAGCGCAGCAGTGCTCTCCACTTCGTGCCGCAGCATGACATTGACTCTGCGCTTAAGTAGGGCTAGGGTCAGCAGTGAGCTGCGGCACTGCTCACCGCTTCGTGCCGCAGTATGACGTCTACGATGCGCTTAGTAGGCTTATTTTAGCAGTGCTGCGGCAGTGCTAATGAGGGCTACGCTTAGCAGCAGCGCTCACCACTTCGTGCCGCAGTATGACGTCGATGCTGCGCGGCATGCTGCCTGCAGGTATCTACTAGTTGGGCTAAAGTTAGGCAGCGCAGCCGCAGCAGCAGCGCTCACTATTTCGTTCACGCTGTGCTTCAGGACAACGTCGGTGCTGCGCTAAGTAGGGCTAGGGTTAGCAGCGCTCACCACTTCGTGCCGCAGGATGACATCGACGCTGCGCGGCATGCTGCCGGCGGGTATCTCGTCGGCGTTCTCCTGCACGCGCAGGCGCTGCCAGTCCACAAACTTGCTCTTCTTCATGTCGAGCTCCCAGTCCTGCGCGCACGTGCGTGCGAACAAGGGAGCGTCACGTGCTTGAAGTGCGGTTCTGAGTGAGCGCGCACATTGCGGCACGCGAGTCGCAACCGCTAGCGCAGCGCAGAGGAGCGACATTGCATGGCAGTACAGCAGCAGTGCAGACAGCGGTACAGTAGCGGTACAGTGACGGTACATGGCAAGCGGCGCCCACGGCACCAGTGAAATGTAGCGGGCGCCAGGTAGCAGCATGCGGTGCACGCAGACAGCTTCTGGATCCTTCCCAGAAGCGCGAGGCTTGCGCACCAACACAACGTGTGCGAGCCGGCAGCAGCACCAGTTCTCAGCGGCGGTTCGCAAGGGAATATCAAGACACCAAGGGCAAACTCCCGTCAGCGCCTGTGGCTGGTCGGCGTGTGGCGCTGCTGCTGTTGCGCAAAAAGCGCCCACTCGACTAATGGCCTGTTGTTGATGTTGACTGGCACCGTGAGCGTGCACTGCTGCGGCCTCCTGTAAGCTGCCACGTCCAGCCATATTTCATTTCAGCGTCGACTCTAACTTCAACTTCAACTCGCGTCGACCTCACCTTCTGGTTGGCGCACTGCGGGTTGCGGTAGCGCTGCGGCTCCGTGTACACGAACTGCTGCTCGACGTCCTCCGCCGCGAGGCATACCACGCAGCAGCTCCAAGGAACCGTCTTCAACCTCACATTTATTTTTTAAACTTCAACTGTAACTTCAACTCACATCGACCCACCCACCTTCTGGTTGGCGCACTGCGGGTTGCGGCAGCGCTGCGGCTCCGTGTAGACGAACTGCTGCTCGACGCCCTCCGCCGCGAGGCCGCAGCGCCGGCACACGAACGTCCCGCGCAGCAGCTCGGGGCGCACGTCGCTCGTGCGCGTCACCGTGCCGCTCACGCTCACGAGGCGCCCGATGCGCGCCGTGCGCAGGCCGCGCACGCGCTCGACGCGCGGCAGGTTGAAGAAGCTCACGAAGTACTCGCGCGGCGCCGCGGCGGCGGCGGCGGCGGCGGCGTCCGCAGCGGCGCGCGGGCGCAGCACGGCGACGGCGGCGGCGACGGCGCCGCGCAGGAACGGCTCGAAGCGGTGGTACTCGACCTTGGGCAGAGGGGGGGATCGAGGGCTGATGTCAGTGCTCAAAGTGATATGATGCTCTAACGGCGCACGAGCGCTGCAGTCATCTCGCGGGCGCAGCATGGCGACGGCGGCGGCGACGGCGCCGCGCAGGAACGGCTCAAAGCGGTGGTACTCGACCTAAAAAGGGGGGGGGGGGGGGCAAGCGGGCGCTGGGGTCATTGCTCAAGCTGGCGTGACACGAGCAGTGCACGAGTGCTGAAGTGGAACAGATGAGAGTTTGTGAAACGGTGCGCGGCGCACACAACCTCAACCGGAACTCAAGCGGGCGTGAGCGGAGGCAGCGGCGCTCGTCGGAGCCGCAGCGCTGCGGACGGAATGCGCAACAGTCGCAACCTCAGTTCTCCGACGCACGCCATAACAGAGGCGGCGGGAGGCCACAGCGCTCAGCCTCAGTGCACAATGACGAGGAGGTTGCCTGTCAAGCAGATGCGGTTGGCGATTAAAAGCGCGCGATGCTGCAATGCTGGCGGCGCAGGAGCTGCAAGCTGAGCGATTGTGTACGACTGCGGAGTCGGTGACGGCAGCGGCGCTGGCACTGCGCAGCGACGGCTCACAGCAGCTGGACGTGAGCTGCAGGGCACAGCGCAGGTCAGAGCTATGCTGATGCTCAAGATACGATCAGGCTGCAAACACTGCGCTCTGACTATAGCTGAGGCTCGGATGCACTCCGCTCAAGATCAACATCTACAGCGAGCTCCATAACCTGGGGCTAGGGCTAGGGCTTGGCAGTCTCTCCAACGCTCTGCACTATGTACAGTTCGCAGATAGCTTGGCCCCAAGGTGCAGGTAGGCTAGCGGTATGATCAGATGAAGAGAGTAACACGCGAATGCAGTCGCTAACGTCGCCAACATTGCAGCCTCAGCGCTCAACAGGCTCACACAGCCCACCAGCCCTCCACCCCTCACCATTTCCAGCATGGCATCAGGATAACAATGTGCATCACACCACGTGGATGCGCTCCACTCGCTGCCCCCGTCTGACGCGGAGGCTTGTGCGGCGAGACACACTCCCTTCAACAGGCACACGTCACCTCGACAGGCACGTCAACCTCAACTCACCTCGACAGTCTCTGCGAGCTCAAAGTCCTTCTGCGCGAGGTGCGCGAATTCGACGTACAGCATGGTGTTCAACAGGGGCGTCACTTCAACGGGCACGTTAACCTCAACTCACCTCGACGGCCTTCGCGAGCTCGAAGTCCTTCTGCGCGAGGTGCGCGTACAGCGCGCCCTTCTGCGGCCTCATCAGCAGGATGCTCAACCCCGACCACACGCAGCGCCCGCAAGTCGACACGTCACTTCAACAGGCATGTGACTTCAACGGGCACGTCACTTCAACAGGCACGTCAACCTCAACTCACCTCCACGGCCTCCGCGAGCTCGAATTCTTACTGCGAGAGGTGCGCGTAGTCGACACGTCACCTCAACAAGCACTTCCCTTCAACAGGCGCGTCACTTCAACAACCTAACTCACCTCGACGGCCTCCGCGAGCTCAAAGTCCTTCTGCGCGAGGTGCGCGTAGTCGACGTAGAGCGTGGCCTTCTCCGCGTCCACCATCATCTCCACCAGCTGCACGTAGTCCCTGCGGCAATCAGCGCAGCAGTGGCGCAGCGCGCGGTGAGCGGGGCGCGGCGTGCAGGCATTGCGTCTGGCGCGCATCACGATTCTTTGCAATCGACCGTGGCAGCGGCGCGCACACGTTGCGTCCTCTTGTATGTGTGTGCGCTGTGCATGGGTATGCGGGCCTGCGGTGATGCGGGCCAGCTGCAGACGCGCATGAGAGTCACTTTTACAGCCTGTTCAGCATTTGAGCCCGGTGCATGAATTGCCATTCCAGTGTGTGTGGCCGCCTGGATGGGGTTTGGCAGCAGCGGCAGCAGCACTACGCTGCAGGCAGCTGCACCGGCAGCAGCAGCAGAGCCTGCGGGCAGCAGCACCTGCAGCAGCCACAGCGCTGCGCGGCCGACAGCAGCACCAACAGCAGCAGCAGCAGCACCTGCAGCCGCAGTGCTGCTGCAGGTGCTGCCCAGTGCTGCAACAAGGGTGGCGGCGCATGCTGCTGCTGCTAGTGCTGCTGCTGGTGCCACCACTTTTCAATCTTGCAAGGGCGCTACAAAGCCAGGGGCTACCAAAGCTGGCCCTTGCAGCCTCATCGCTGCAGCTCAGGTTAGACTCAGGAGCACTACCGCGGGCTCTGCCACCTGTGCCTGGTGCATGTTTGTAAAACTCCTTGTTGCATTTTTGAGTGCATTGTTTGCAATTTCCTGACCAACGCTCGAATAGCGTGTATATGTCACTGACGCTCATGATCGGTGACATACGGTGTGCTGCTCCTCCAACGCAGTAATTGCACCGAGGCATAACCTTCTGCAAAGCCTGACGATGGCGCAGAAGACGCGCGTTCACAAGCCAGCGCGCTGTGCAGAGCATATGCTGCTGACACGTGGCGTTGTCACGGTGCAAACCTTCGCCGAATGAAGGTCAGCACGGCAGGCAATGCAACTATTCCGCATCTACTGCAGATCGGATGTGCTGATGGTTCATAACCTGAAGTGCAAGTTTCAATAATCCCATGCTTGCAGTTGCAAACTGCATGTGAGACGCGCCAGACGAGTTTGAAAGCTGTCCAAGTACTAGCGCCAGAGACAACACTTGGCGAGCTAGACAGGAGCGATGTGACTGCAGGTCCGCAAGCTATTCAAAGACAACGGTAGCAGCAACTAAGCTATTGATGCCCACCACATGTATCAGTGCCAGATACCACATCTAATGATAATCATTCAAGCACAGCATCCGAGGCCTGCGAGCTCATCAAAGGCGGCAACGTCAAATGGATAGCCTTCTGCGAGCTGCTACGGAGTATGAGACTTGCTGACGCAGCGGCTGAGCCACAGAGCGGTGCCATCTTCAGGCCTGGTACATGAGCGCTGCCAAATCCATACTCACTTTGTGGGTATCGCAAAGTGATTGGAGTCGGCACTGTGCACAAGGCGCTGCTGCTGATATCCCAGTGGGATCAGCACTGAGTCATCGTGCCAGATGTTGCCTAAGTGAATTTAGCGGGATCGTCATGCAATGAATGCGGACTACGTCAGCAGTGAGCATCATAGTTGAGTGGGTTTCATGTTTTGCTGTGTCTGTTTCATGCGTTGCCAGCGCAGATGGATCCGGTCTCAGTCCTGCTCGAGCTGCGCAGGAAACATTGCTCCATACTGCTTCTCTCGTGATGCTGATGACTCTTGACTGCTGACTTACAACAACACTACAACACTCGTTCAGAGCATTATGTTGTCAAAGCCCTGCGAGCTAGCTATGTCACATTACAGCTAATTGCAAGTGCCAGGAAGTTGCACGTTTGCCTTTGTGATACGTCTCAAGAGCTCATAATCTAGCTCAAGCATCATACGCTTGTCATGAGTACAATTTTAAGCACAAATACTGCTGTGCTTCATCCTCACCTGTACTCCCTTTGGCTCTGTGCATCCTCGGTCCCCTCCACGACGCTGGTAAACTGCAGCAGGAAATCCGTGAAGCGGGCCTCCACCATCACGCCGCCCTGATCCACCTGCTGCATCACTGGCGCCGGTTCCGCCATGGTTTCCTGACGCCCCCTGTCACCGGCTCGCGTCGCCGCTCCTCCTCCTCTTGCTCAGCTTCGCGCGCAATTCAAATCCACTTGAAGTTGAGTGTGCGACTGATGCACCTCGAGTGCCCGAGACAGCCAAGCGCCTAGAAGCAAAGGTTGATTTCAGTCGTACATAGTCATACTAATCAATCATACTGATCGGTTGCCCTGCAGTATCAGTAGAGCGTAGAGCTCTCATGTGGCGGCCCAGAAAATTCTGGGACCTTTCCCTCGTGACCTGACAAGCTGGGGCCACGGTTCTTCGAGGAGAAAAAAAGAGGCGCGTTAGCAAGAGGTGTGACGCGCAGCGCCGCCATGGTGTGTCGTCATCCGCTCGGATCGCGGCTTCCGTTGCTGCTGCAACTGCTGTCTCTGCTGCTCTGGGCTGTACTGCTGCAAGCCGAACCGTACAAGCTGCGCACCTATGCCGGCATAGAGCAGGAGCTGGAGGCCATGGCGAAAGCTTATCCGGACTACGTGGAGGTGTACTCCGCTCAGGACCGGTACGGCATAGATTCGCCTGGCGACTGTGGTGAAAAACCGTGTCAGCAGTGGGTGCTGCACATCACGGACTTGGCGACGCTGGAGGAGGATGTTCAAAGGTGCGTGAGAGGATCGGTAGATCCTGTTGTTGGTTTATACAGCTACACACCATCTTAGGTTGTAACCCTTCCACTCACATCGTAGTTTAGCGCATGAACCACAGGCCCCCATCCATAACTTTCTGCCCTTTAAAGCAGCCAGCCAATTTTCGCTCTCTGAAAACTTGACGTTTGAGCTTGACGTTAAGCTTACCTGGTATGTAGCAGGTGCGCGGGTCGCACAGCGACACCCAGCAAGAGCCTCGAAACAGCTCATCAATCGTCGACCTTTCAGCGGGTAGCTGACTCCGCCCACTGGCACCTGCACTCACCCTCTCGGCTGCAGACTGTCACGCGGTGCCAGAAAAAGTTCACAGCAGCAGCAGCCTCTCCGAGTGTCAGCTGAGGAGGCTTAGGGTTAGGACGTTGGTCATGTAACTGTTAGGCAGCAGATCTGACGCTTTCAAACAACCGAGATGCCTGAGCAGCACGGCCGCATGCAATGCGTTCACCAGGTTCGTTGCACCATGGCTGTGTGCGTTTGAAGTATGTACTTTACTTTGAAGAATGTACATCAATTTGAAGTATGTATCTCAAGTTGAAGTATACTTACTTAAATTAGAGAGACTCCGTGGATCTCTCACGTATGCGTCGCCGGCGAACACTTGGCGCAAGTTGCGGCTCCTGCAGCGCTGGGACGGCTGCAGTTCTTAGAGTTAGGGTTAGGGCTAGGGTTTGGGCCAGTAGATGCGGCTGGCGGGTCGGTGCTACGGCTTCCTGTTACACGTGTACTTGCACCGGAGCACTGCTGCTTCAAGCTCACAGCGGCTGTGCCTGGGTAATACTTGCGCATCCTGTACTGCATCTCAAAGGTCGTCGACAGTAGCGCAATGGCTATGTGCGCACGGCAGCGCTCAAAACGAAGCCCGCACGGCTCGCGCTCGTCTCACAGTACTGACAGTGTCTTGCGTTTTTTCACTTGAATTCTGTCATGCGTGCCCCCTCCCCCCTTCCCCCGGCAGACCGGAAGTTTTCTTCAGCGGGTGCTTGCACGGTGAGTGCAGATGCATTGTTGCAAATGAGCTGCGCAGCGCCAACAGATGGCATGCGTCATCGCCGTGCTTTGGCTCCGACTTTGGTGCAACTGTTTGTCCATATGTGTGCGCAGTCAGTCCCTGTGTGATGAGTGCACATCAAGGTGTCTGGGGGTGGGATTAGGGTTGAGCCCTTTTGGTAGGGCTAGGGGTGGGGTTATACGTAGGGTCCGCGCACTTGGTACTACAGCACGCTGTGCCCATGTGGTGTTTATGCAAGTTAAATCAATCTGAACGCTCCACATGGCGTACCAGCTGCTTCCTCATCGCTGATTGATCGACGGTGACTGCGCCACCAATGGGCCTGCAGTCAAGACACGACTCTCATCGGGACGCGGCGGCGAGGGCTGCAGCTGCACAGTGGATACCGATACTCATGTCAGGCAGCCACTGATGGCAGTACTGCGCGCAACATGGCATTGCAGTGCTGGTGGTGTGCGGCTTCAGGCGCCGCTTGCAGCTGCTCGTGGCACTGTGTACGCAGAGTGCCGTGCTGCGCCCAAACTCCCCCAAACGACGCCTGCCCGAGAGGCGGCACCGCCGCCCCGCGGCGATGACCATCACACGGCGGCGCACCGCAGCGGCGCTCACAGCCCCCCCCCCCCCCCCCCCCCTCCCCCCTCGTGCACTTCCGCGCCGCCGCCGCCGCCGCCGCCACTGCCGCCGCCGTCGCCGCTGCCGCCGCCGCCGCAGGCGACGAGGTCGTCGGCCCGCCGACGCTCATGGAGACGGCGTGGCTGCTGCTGCGCGCCGCGGCGTGCGCGCGCAGCGGCGGCGGCGCCGCTGACTGCCGCGACCCGACGCTGAGCGGTGAGGCGGGGGCGCGGCGCGTGCGCTGGCTCTCGCGGCTCGTCGCGACGCGCAGCCTGTGGGCGATGCCCGCGACGAACGCGCTGGGCTTTTACAGGGGGCGGCGCGAGGAGTCGGGCATCGACCCGAATCGCGACTTCCCGTACCACCAGGACGCGGAGCAGTGCATGCAGGTGAGTAGGATGGAGTCAGGGGGTATGTAGGGTATGGGCTGCGCTCAAGGGTTAGTAGGTATTAGCGCGCGGCGGCACGAGGAGGCGGGCATTGACCCGAACCGCGACTTCCCGTACCACCAGGACGCGGAGCAGTGCATGCAGGTGGGTAGGGTGGAGTCGGGGGTGTGTAGGGTACGAGGTTTACTCCAGGGCTAGTGGGTAGTAGCGCGTGGCGCTCCAGGACTAGCTGGTAGTAGCGCGTGGCGGCCGGATGAAGGGGTTGTTGGCCCCAACCGCGACTTCCCGTACCAGCAGGACGCGGCGCTGTGCATGCAGGTGAGTAGGGTAGTGGGGGGGGGGGGGGGGGGGGCTGCTTGAGTGCGCACGCCGTTCCGTGTGCTGCCCTGCACAGCTGTTGCGCTCAAGTACATAGTCTGCGGGGACTGTCGCAAGTACATGGACTCTAGTGAAGGTGTTCGGTTCGGTGGAATATGGTAAGAGCCGAACCAAAATTGAACTTCGGTTTCGGTTCGGTGTGGTCACCGAAGTTGACCGAACTCAGTACAGGACTTCAGTTCGGATTTACCGAAACCGAATTGACATCGAACTAGTAATCCATCGTGCAGTAAATGGTAGATAGGCGATGGAAAGTATGTACTCGTTGTCTGAAAACTTGTTTCGGGGCGTTTCAGGTCCCCCCAGGCAAACTTCCTTTAAGTACGTAGGCAAAGGTGTTCGGTCTACCGAAGTGAACCGAATCGAACTGCACCGAACGCACGAACACACAAGTGATCCTCGTCGCTTTTGCCTTGAGAACGTCAGTGGAATATTCATCAATGTGCTCTACCTTCAGTCTGGAAGTCGTGCCACAGTCGACCGGTCAACATCAATACCGAAACGTGCCAAAAGGACGGTGCGCGAATGTGCTGGCGATCAGCGTCTGATCCAGCGCGCGCGGTCAACGAGGTGTGGCGCAAATGCAGCTTTTGTGCACACGTCGATATTTTAAAAGACTTTTGAATAAACTTTGAATACCCTGCTGCAGCATTCAAGCATAGACCATATATGTGTTGATACGGGCATCCCCTCTCGCAACGCTCAACAGCACCCCCCCCCCCCCCCCCCCCCCCCCCCCGCAGACGGTGACTGCGCGCGCAGTCAACGAGGTGTGGCGCGAGCACATGTTCCAGCTTGCGCTGACGTTCCACGGCGGCATGGTGGCCATCGCGTACGAGTGGGGGGACCTGCAGCACCCCAAGAAAGGTATGCAGAATGTACGAAGTGACTGCGTACAGCGCAGCTCGCTGCTAATATATGACGCTTGGCCATTGACTGCAGCAGCGGCGGCAACGGTTATTTGTGGAAGGCATTCAATCTGACGGCTAACCCCGCCTTGTCACCTAGAGCTCTACGATCTTTTGATTCATTTTTCATGTGTGTGTAGAAGTACATGTACAATTCATTTGGTTTGCCAGCCTCAATAACCTGTCATCCCAAAAGTTGTACTTAAGAGTATGTACGAGTGGGGCAACCTGCAGCACCCCGACAAGGTGCGTCAACGTGCAAAGTAACTGCGCACAGCGCAGCTTGCTGCATGTACGTGTATGTATTCGGTACAAGTGCAATAATTCGGGTTTCAAATTGCAACACCTGTCACTCTAAAAATTCATGTTCGCGATGTTCGCGCCCTGAGCGAGAATTAATAAATAGTACAAGTCGGCAACCTGCAGCACCCCTGCAAAGGTGCGTCAACGCAGAAAGCTACTGCGTACTACTTGTAGCACTCCAAAGGACTCTGAACTTGCACATGAGTATAGTCGGGCTTCGCTAGTACATGCCAATCATCTGGGCTTTTTCGCGCCCTGAGCGAGAATTAATAAAAAGTACATGCATGCTGCTTGAGGTGCACATTCTCAACTGTTTCTCCGGTCCTGATGACGTTGCGTCACAATGCTTTGTGCAGTACTGTAGTTTGTTTTTCCCCGCAAAGGTGCGTCAACATACCGGGTGCTGCATACAGCGCAACTTACTGCGAAGCACTCTATTTCACGCATACGAGCTGTAGATGTGAACAGTATTCATTCGATACATGTACATGGCATCCATTGGTTTATCTGTCACTATAACCTTTTTCCTCAAAAGTCATACTTACGAGTGGGCAACAAGGTCGCCTGAGCAGGTGGGCCATAACCTAACCTTAACTGTAACCTAGTCGCATTGCAGCATACTTCAAAGTATGTTCATCAGTGTGGTCTTGAGTGACCACGCCTAAGTCTTCTTGTGACGTCAATGGCGATGCTCGCAACACAGACTTCTTGTGCGCCGGAGGCAAATCTCATAAATCTGCAGCATCCAGGACTGCACAGCTGCAAGTACACACTTCAAGTACAAAGTTGAATACGTATATAAGTGTTGAACAATGCACATCTCTTGCGCTGGCATAGAAGAATGTGTACAATTTCGTCGCAGAGTGAGGTGCAACGTCAACCTCAACTTGTGTGCGTGCAGCAGCGCGATTTGTCCCATGCGCGCGCGCACCAAAACGACAAAACGCCTGCACGCAGCCTGACGCTGACCCTGACCCAAGTAAAATGTGCTGCACACATGACCTTGCCGTGGTGCACTGTGCGTGCAGCGGCACACCAGCGCGCACGGCGTGTTGCTGAAAGGCAAGCGCAACGGTGACATCGATGTGTGTTAAGTGACCTTGACCCTGCTCGTTGCTCGCGCCCAAACAGGCGGCACACCAGCGTGCACGGTGCGCCGCTGCGTCGAAGCGCAATATTGACTTGAAGTTGTGAATACTGACCTTGAAGTTGCTCGCTGCGCGCGCGCTCTACCAGGCGGGCACGACGCGAGCCCCGACGATACGGCTCAGGCGAAGCTCACCGCGGCGATGAGCGCATACGCCGGCGGCTTTAGGGCGCACGGCGATGATTTTCCGTCCTACCCGCACGCGGTAAGTGTCGAGTTGACAGCGTACACCCACCTGCGCGCTTTGAAGAACGCGAGAATCTGGTGTAGCACCACTTGGGCATGCTGGTGCCGCTGTTGGTGCTGGCAGAGATGCTGGGTGCAGCATGCAGCAGCCAAGGCGAGCGCGTACGATGGCAGCTTCAGGGCGCACGGCGACGATTTCCCGGCCTACCCGCACGCGGTCAGTGTGTACTGTACAATACTTCAGTTCGCTTTGTAGGGTGGAAGTACAATGCGTTCTGACAAGTATGAGTGCGACAACCTTGTTCAGCACCGCATTGGCTCGTTGCAATGCTGGGGGCGCAGCATTCAGAGGCCGCGAAGGCCGCATATACGGCGGCTTCAGGGCGCACGACGGCGTCTTCCAGTCGCGCCCGCACGCGGTCAGTGTACATCATGTAAACCTGCGCGCAGATACAGTGTATACGCACCTTCCAGTGTATGGAGCGAGGCATGTGGCGTAACGTACCACCGGCGTGCTGCCGCGGCACACATGGCGTCGTGGTACGTGCCCTCGCACTCCGGCGGCTGAGGAGCGCGCGGCGGCGCGTTTCTGCACCACTCGCATGCAGACAGTGTGCAACGTGTAGATTGCATGCGGGTGTGCTGGCGTAGCATCGTGTAGGCGCGCTGCTGCGACACACCGTGCGGTCGTGGCGCGCCAGCGGTGGTACCGATGCCGCAGCGCGACATACAGCGGCCGCCGCAGCTGGCGCTTAGGCTGTCAGCGCTCAAGTGCGCAGGTGCCGCGTTCGCGTCTCGCCTGCAGTGGTCATGCTCGTCTGTGTATTGGCGCGCACAGCACATGTGCATTCCTCGCAAGTCAGCCACAATCTGCATTCGCGCGCCATGCGGTGACGCTTCTTAGATTGCTGCCCACGACTGAGCACTGAAACGTCCGCAAAGATGGGAGCTAGGGTCAGGTTAGGGTTCGGTTCAGGTCAGCGCTCATCTCCGTTCCCCACCTTCGCTGACCCTGCAGCTCATAAATAGCCTCTGCCTCCCCTCCCCACCCCTTGGATTTCTCGTGTCAGACGCTCAACAGCCTGGTCTACCCCGTGGCAGGAGGGATGGAAGACTGGGGCTACGCGGGTGAGACACGTTTAAGTTGAAGTTTATGCACTGAGTTGAAGTTATATCTGCAAGTGATTCCCCGTCGCAGGGGGTATGGAGGACTGGGGCTATGCCGGTGAGACATGCACAATACTGCCCAAGTTGAATCTCATTCGCTGAGCTGAAGTTATGGCAACGAATGCTCCGCGAAGCGATTTCACTGTTATGCCTACACGTGCAGATGCTGTTGCCGTTTGCTGCGTCGCATATGCAGCACCGCTTATGATGTGTTGAACGGTTTCATACTTTCTGTTGCAGATTCTGAAAAGGATGAAGAGCACACACGCCCTCGCGCCTTCTGTGCGCTCTGCTGCGCCCTACGCGCACGTCTGCATGGACAGCGATTCCGCCTTCGTGTCTCTACACATGCACATGCTGTCGAAGGTTGCTGCGCTGCAGGCGGCAATGCAGCATCGCTCACCATGTTTGTCAGGTATAACAATTCCTGTCTCTTTTACACACCTCAAGATCAGTGGAGAGCGCACGTCCGCGCGCCTTCTGTGCGTTTTGCTGCGCCCGGTACACGCGCGCTCACATGCGGAGCGCAGGCAGCACGGGGCATTGCCACATGGAGCGGCAGTAGGCGCAAGGCAGATGCAGCATCGCTGCTAGCGTTGGGAGCAATTGGCGGGCACCAGAAGAAGTGATCGCAACCAGCTGTCCAGTCAGCGCGTCGGCGCGCAGGGTTAGGGTTAGGGTTAGGAGTTAGGGTTAGGGTTAGGGTTAGGTCTGCAGGGCTCGTCGCCGCACATGCAAAGGCCGCATCAGGCGGCGTTGCCGGGGCAGGCCCGTCGAACGTCCTCCAAATCTGCGGCAACCCCATGGCCTATCTGAGCCCTTCTGACCATAAAACACGCTTTCAGTGCGCCGCTGCTCTACGGTGTCAACGCTCAACCTGCTCCTCCGCGGCCGTCGCGGTCGGTCCGTTGCCCGCCGCGCCAGGGTCGCAAGACGGAACCACAGGTGACAATTTGGCTTGCAAAAACGCGCTCTCGGTGCGCCGCCAATGATAACAGCACTCAACACTGCTGCTTTGTGGCTGCATTTTCTGACCGCAAGAACGCGCTCTCAGTGCGCCGCTGCGGTGCGATAACAGCGCTCAACCTGCTGCTGCGCGATTGCATTGTGACCGCCGTGCCAGGGTCGTGGGATGGGCCCCAGGTGACGTGCCGGCCCCCGAAGGGGCAGTTCAAGCCGTACCCGCCGTTCAAGACGCAGTACCAGAACGGCACGCTGCGGGCGTTCAACATCCTCATAGAGACCAGCGACGACAAGGTGAGCTAGCGAATGAGCTCATGCGCTGTGTGCTTCTGCAGCAGCGCACGTGAGCTAGTGGCCGATCGCGTGCGGCAGCAGGCGGCCTTCATCTCTCGACACGACACGATGCGCAGAGGATCTCAGTGGCACGCCGCGCGTGTTGAACATCCGTAGAGACCAGCGACTACAACGCGAGGCAGCGCGAACGAGCGCGCGCGCATTGTGCGCTTTTGCAGCGCACGTGAGCTAGTGGCCGATCGCGTGGGGCATGAGGCCTTCGTTGATCGACTCGGCTCGCAGTGCACGAGAGCGGCACGTACGCTGTGCGCGTTCAACATACTGAGAGAGCTGAGCGACTAGGGGGTACAGGGGGTGCATCCGCGCTGCGGGAGCGGAAGCGCCGCTCGAGCTCACGGCGAGAGCTTGCGGCCGGGCGTGCGCCAACATGATCTGCGAAGCACCTGCGGAGCGCGCGCCACGCCGCTTCGCTCGCGGAAAGCAGACCCACCCTGAGCGCTGCGCCACGATTCACCTCCGAGTACTCTCAAGGTGCGTGCGAGCTGGCGCTTGAAACCTGCGCGCAGGGCGTTGCTGAGCGTTGCGGATGGCGGCGCGTCGTCGCGCTGCCCGTTGTGGCTATCGATGGGCAGATCGATGAGCAGGATGGGAGCTGCTGACTGCCGAGAGGTGCCGGGCATCGAGGCAACAGCTTCACGGCGACTGCCGGCTGCGTGGTACGCATGTGTCGCTGCTGTCGGCGTCGCCGCCGCCGCCGCCGCCGCCGCAGCAGCAGCCCTGTGCGCGCTACCGAGGCTCTCCTGGACCCCCCCATCCCTGGCATCAACTGGTCTGCACGCATTTGCCACTGTTGAGCGCTGCAGCTGCCCCCACTGGCGGAGCTGGGCGACTCCGACGGCCTACAATTGCCCACGTCCAATCCCAATCTAACCCTAGTGTGAAGATCCCCTGTCAAGCAGATAAACGACTCCAACAGCCTATAATTGCCCAAGTCCGACCCTAACCCCAACCGTAACCCTGACCCTAAGGCCCACCTCTGTTGAGTGCTGCAGATGCCGCCGCAGTCGGAGCTGGGCGACTCGGACGGCCTGTGGTCGCCAAGTTTTTTTCCCTTGCCCTAATTATAACCCTGATCATAAACCTAACCCTAGCCTGATCTCTTAAATCACCCTCTGCTGAGCGCTGCAGACGCCGCCGCAGTCGGAGCTGGGCGACTCGGATGGCCCGTGGTCGCCCACGTCCGACCCTTACCCTAATGCTAACCCTAACCCTCAGGTTCATCGTCTGACAATGGAAATGCGCGCGCGTGTGCAACCTGACCTTAATTCTAACCCCAGTTTTAACCCTATCGCTGTGGTCCCCCTGCTGAGCGCTGCAGACACCGCAGCAGTCGGAGCTGGGCGACTCGGATGGCCTGTGGTCACCCACGTCGCCTGACAACGGCCACGTCGCGCGCAACATTCGGCTCGCGCTCATGACGCTCGACGCGGTGCAGGCGAGTGCTAGCCCTACTACTTCTTATCTTTAACCCTAACTTCAACCCGACCTTGGCTGTTAAATCCAAGAATGGCCCTCATGATGCTGGGCGCGGTGCACGCAAGTGCTAGCCCCCTGAGCAACATCAGGCTCGCGCTCATGACGCTCGACGCGGTGCAGGCGAGTGCCAGCCCTAACCCTAGCCCTGACCCTATGTCTAGCTATCAACTAAAAAAATGGCTCTCATGATGATGGATGTGGTGCAGGCGAGTGCTAGCCCTATTCTAAACCTAATTCTAGCTTTAAAATTCTGGCCCGCATGATGCTAGACGCGGTGCAGGGGAGTGCCAGCCCTAACTCTAGCCCCGGCCCTAATCCTAGCTAATTACCCAAGAATGGCCCTCATGATGCGGTGCGATGCTAGCCCTAGCCCTAGCCCTGACTCTAATTCTAGCTATGAACCCAAGCATGCCATTATGCTGCGGTGTAGGCGAGTGCCAGCCCTAACGGTAGCCTTAACCCTAACCCTAACCCTGGCTGTCAATCCAAGGATGGCCCGTATGACGCTCAACGCAATGCAGGAGAGTGCCAGCCTAACCCTAGCCCTACTCCTAACCTTGGCTACCAATCTGAGAATGGCCCGCGTGATACTATCAGTGGTGAGCGCATTTGCTGGTGGAAGGCACCGGCGGCTAACCACACCTTGTCACCTGGAGCTCTACGATCTTTTGCATTGTCTCCAGTACCCCAAACATGGCCCTCATGATTCTGGATGCGGCGCAGGCGAGCGCCAAGTAGCTACGATCATGGCCCCAGCCCTGAGTGAACCGGCACAACCCCTGACACCGACCCCAAGCGCTCTAGCACTGATTCTGATTGTAACCATCAGCAAATAAGCGCTGATCCTGGCCCAGTTCCGGAGCGAACTAGTCTCAGACTAGCCCTGATGCTAGTTGTGACTCATACGCAAATCAGACAAAAAACTTGACGTCATGCAGCAAGTTCCTTTTCATGACCCCGAGCGTCTCTCTTCCGTGTCGGGGGCTTGGCAGTGAGCGCAGCTGCGCCGTCGGCATCGCCGCGCTGCGAGCGTGCGCTGCACACAGCCGCTGTCGAAGCGCCGCAGGCGGTCGCACAGCATGCTGCTCTGCTGGTACTTGGCTCGTAAGCCTGCCGCACAAGGCCACGCGGCGCACGGCGTAGAGGCGGGTCGTGTAATGCTGCACGGTTTCATACCAATCCCTGCCTGCGCATGCATGCACACATGCACGTGATCGCCGGCCCGCCGCTGCGCGCGCCGCCGCCGCGGCGAACGCTGCATGCTTTCACGCCAATTCCTGCTGTCGCTGGCATGCACAACCTTGCGCGCACGCTGCCCTGCCGTTCGCGCCACCGCCGCGCCGCACGCAGCCGTACGTGGAATGCACACTGCCGACCAAAATTCATGAATTCACGTGAACGCTGACCCTGTTCCTCACGCCGCCGCGGCCGTATGTGGAGTGGAGCGAACGCTGCCAACCAAAATTCATGAATTCACGTCAACACCGATCGGCGCCGCCGCTGTCGACCAAGATTCATGAGTTCACGTCAGCACTGATTTGCGCCGCCGTCGCCGCCGCAGCAGCCGTACGTGGGGTGGATGCTGCCGACCAATGCATGAATTAACACTTGGATCCCCTCCTCGCCCCGCCGCCGCAGCCGTACGTAGAGTGGACGCTGCCGACCGTCGCCGCCGCCGGGCTCAACGCCACCGCCGCCGCCGCCGCGCCCGACGCGTGGCTGTCCATCGACGCCGCCGCCGCAGCCGCCGGCGGCAGCAGCAGCAGCAGCGACCTCCTGCATGTGAGCTGGCGCGTGGGGGGGTGCTTCCAGGTGGAGAGTACGCGACTCATCTTCGGGCGCAAGAGGGGGAAGGGGGGGCGGGGGCGGGGGCACGGTGGGGGGATGCCGATGCCGCCGCGGCGCTCGCGGAGAGCGCCGAGTACGCCAGCGACGCGATGAGCGGGCGCTGCAGGCGCGTCACATGAATTCATTTGAAGTATACACTTGAAGTATGTGTACGAACTGCGGAGAGCGCAGAGTTTGCGAGCGCGGCGATGAGCGGGTGCTGCAGGCGCGTGCTCCCATGATGTGCCATTCAGAAATGATGCTGCTCTGCATGAACTTATACGTATAATTATTCATCAACGAGTGAAGTTTGCGCCATAACATGAGCATGAGTCATCACACGAGCTGGTATGCACATGGCGTACGCTCTCCTGTCCCATGAGTGCCCAGAGTGCCAGCCGCACGAGCACGCTTCCCCCAGCACGCAGAACATGCCTACCGTATGGCGTGCCGCATTGTACCCTGACTTCTAACCCTTACCCTAACTTCGAGCAAGCGGGGGCCCGATGGCCTGGACAGCCATGTGGCCACAGGCTGTGCGGCATACCTACTGTATGGCGTGCCGCATCAAACCCAAAGTTCAGCCAGAATCCTGATTTCAAGCAGATGGGGCCCTGACGGCCAGGGCCGCTACATGGCCATGGGCTGCGCGCCCATACCTACCGTATCGTGTGCCACCTCAACTTCTAACCCTTTACCTGATTTTAAGCAGGTGGGGCCCCGATGGCCACGGCGGCTACATGGCCATGGGCGGCGTGTACAACGCGACCGTGGGGCTGGGCAAGCTCGCGCCGGGGTTGTACTTTATGATGGCGGAGGCGGTGGTGGACCAGGACTGGGCCAACAGCACGCGTCCCGTGTTCCCCGAGAAGCCGCCCCAGAGGTGCGTCACCAGTTGCCTTTCACACAATCGTGACCCGTGCACTTCACGAGAGCATGTCACACAAACCGTGTTGCCCAAGATGCCGCCGCAGAGGTGCGTCACCAGGTGCCTTTACCGTTACCGTAACTATGACCCGCGTACTTCATGATCGTGGGACTATGGTACACGCATCATGGGATTAAGAGACACCTAGGCCGACGCCACGTGCCCCGTGCTCCCCAAGAAGCCGCCGCAATGGTGCATCACCAGTTGCCTCCCAATATACTCTAACCCACGTACTTCATGACGGTGACAAAACGCAGCCCGTGCTCCCCAACAAGCCGCCACAGAGGTGCGTCACCAGTTGCCTTCAACATTCCCGTAACTCTGACTGATGTACTTTGTGATGGCGGCGGCGGTTGTGGGCGGACCGCGGCCCATGACAAGAGGCGCGTCACCAGTTACTTTTTTCCCTAACTCTGGCCCACGCACTTCATGATGGCGGCGGCACTTGTGGACTGAGCGCACAAAACGCTTTGGATTAGGGTTAGCTAACCCTAACCCTAACCCTAACCCTAACCTTCACCCGCAATCCACCCGGAAGTCGCCGCATCAGTGAGTTTACCTGCACCGCAAACCCTGACCCGACGTACTTTGTGTGATGGCGGCGGCAGTTGTGTGTGTGTGTGTGGGGGGGGGGGGGCACCCCGGGGGAGGGGGCGCACGCAACCGGCGCTCCCCAAGAAGTCAAACATACACCAACTTTCTAAAGACGGAAGCCGACAAAGACTAGGCACGCCAAGGCATCAGCTGCCGCAGAAGTGCGTCGCCGCGGTGGCGAGCGCCCTCAGCGCGCCAACCGCGCACATCGACGCGTCGACGAGACTCGTTTGTGGTCGTGATGGTGCGCCAGTGCGCGGGGAAGGGGCGAAGCGCCTGCCCCCCTGGGATGACTACTGCGAGGCCCTGAACTGCATGCAAGCACCGCTCCGCCGCGGTGGTCTGCGCGTTCGCGGACACCCGCCTTGCTGAGCGCTGCTTTACTGTGACGCCGCTCTCTCATTTTCAACAATGTGTTTTGTTTCATATGCCAAGAGGCGCGGGTGCGCCTCGCTCATTCCGAACGGCTCAACCCGGGAGAAGGGGGTGGGCGGGGGGGAGGTAGTTGCAGCCTGGTTGCGGCAACCCAGAGCGCGCGCAGAGATTGCACGGCTCAGCATAGCCTGTGTGTGCAGAACTAGGTTCAGCAGCAGGGTCGAGATTCAGGGTTAGTGTTAGGCTATCAGAGAACCATGATGGCGGCAACGCCTCAATTGCCGCCATAGAGAGGGCGTGGCGTGCGACGCCCGCCCTCACGTGGCTTGTGAGATGGGACCATGGCAGTGCTAACAGCAGCGCATACCAAGAAAGTGGTTACCAAAGAGATAACAAAAGCCGTGTTGTATATATGAGTTCTACATCAAAAGCTATGTGCGGCTCCAGTCTCAACGCCGTGCGCTCATGCCGCCCTGCTCATGCCCCCCCCCACCCCAACCCCCCAAAAAACCCCTTTCCCCGGCTTCCCCCGCAGCCACGTCGTCAACACGCGTCACCTGAAGCTCTACAATCTTTTGATTCGTTTTCATTGAATACTGACGCCGCGCACCTCGCGCCGCTTCGCTCATCCCCGCCCCCCAACCCCCCCAAACCCCCCCCCCAACCCCCCCCCTTTCCCTGTCCCCCCCCCCCCCCCCGCAGCCACGTCGTCAACGCGCGCACCAACCCGCGCTGGCGCTTCGAGCAGAACGGCCGCACAATCCAGGGGCGCGAGCGCTGGCGGTCCAACCCCATCATCGTGCGCGTCAAGGGCGGCGGCGCAACTGCTGGCAGCAGCGCTCAGCCGGAGGGCCTCAGCGTGGCGCTGGCGCCGCCGCCGCTGCCGCCTTCGGAGACGGCGGCGCCGCCGGCGGAGGGGGCAGGGGGGGAGGAGGGGGCGCCGGAGGCGATGGTGAGCGCTGCCGCCGCTGCTGCTGCTGCTGCGCAGCCGTGCTCGCCTGCACTGCATCGCTCAGTGCGCACGCAGCGACGTGACGGCGGGAAGGAGCCGCCCGTGTTGAGTGCGCATTCGGCAGGGCACGCGGGCTGGCACTCCATATGGTATCATGTGTCGGGTGGCCGATTGAGCGCGGTCGTGACAGAGGACCGGTGCGGCGGCGCAGCCTCTGGCGCTGCTGCCGCGCGGCAAAAGTGAGCAGTGCAAGACAGTGTGCAGCAGCGCTCAGCACCGACATTTATTCTCACGCACAGCGCGCCTCTGAGCACTTGCGACGGACTGCAGCCGCTCAGCAGCACCTCTCACCGCCCGCAGCCGCGCCTCGCTCCCTCGCCTATCGCGACAAGTGATTCCGGTGCGCTGCGCTGCGCCCTCCGCCCTCTCCGCAGGCGCCGAAGGGCACGACCGAGCCTTCCGAGCCGGGGACCACGTGGGCAGGCAGTCAGCAGCAGGGGGGCGCATCCCCGCCGCAGGAGGCGCCCCCCCTCTGGTTCGTCGCCGCCATGATGGTGGCGGTGGCGGCGGCGGCGGTCGCGGCGGGGTGCTGGTACCGCCGCCGCTCGGCGTTCGTGGTGAGTGCGGAGCATTGCTGCAGGAAGTTGAAGTACGCGTGCACGTGTTGAAGAGCCCGGTCCAAATGGTGTTTGGACAAGAAAATGTAACATTGGGGTTGGTACCGCCGCCGGTGGGCGTTTGTGGTGAGTGCGGAGCGTCACTGCAGAAGTTGAAGTGCACGGTCGCGTCTCACGCGCGCACATGATGAAGAGCCCGGTCGACGGTCGGAAGAGAAAATACAACATGACGCACAGAGAGACTTGGGGGTAGAGACGGAGCTAGGAATTGGGCTAGGGGTAGCTGGAAGTCGAAGCGTGGCACTCGAACTCCGCTTCTTGACCACAGCTTGAGGTGGGATCATAGCGCTCATTGGACACAAAGCGTCGAGGAAAGGCGGCCACGGCAGCCTAGGCTGGGACTGCTGCGGCCATCGTCGTGCGTTTGAGGTAGGCAGGACAAGGCAGCGCGATGACGAGATCGCAGCATGGCCGTGCGATGATGGCAGCACATGAACCTCATATGCCGTTGTTTGTGACATGTAAATAACTCCCCGAACATACCAGTCCATGTATGGTTCAATAGCCACGGTCGCGACAGTGCGGCGGCGGCTGCGGCAGTGCCAGGCGGGGGCGCTGGCACTGCTTGCCGCTGCTGCACTCTTGCGTCGATGCCATCGACCGAGGCGCACCGCAAGCTTGGAGCATCTCGGCGGCATCATCTCAGCAGAGCAACCACCCGCGCGCTCAGGCCCAGACCACGGCACTCCTTTTTCCCGTCACCTGCGTGCAGTACAGCTCCACCTTTTCTCAACCTCACTGCCCCCAGCCCCCCCCCCCCCCCCCCCCTCCATCGCCTCGCACCCTGCGCAGCGAGCAATCAGCCTCGCGCTCACATGCGCACACCACGGCATGTTGACTCCTGTCCCCTGCGTGCAGTGCAGCTCCACCTTTCCTCAACCCTCACCGCCCCCACTCATCCATCTCCTTCGCCTGCATACAACGCAGTTTCACCTTTCCTCAACCCTCAACCGCCGCCGCCGCCCGTTCGTCCCCCTCTGTCGCCTCGCGCTCTGCGCAGGCGACAAGGGCGGCATCATCGCAACGGAGCAATCAGCCTCGCGCTCACGGGCGCACACCACGTCATTATTTTGTCCGTTGCCTGCTTCCAGTGCAGTGCAGCTGTACGCTTTCTCACCCCTCTCCGCCCCCACTCGTCCCCGCTTCGCCGCTTGCGCCCTGCGCACCTTTCCTCACCGCTCTCCGCCCCGCCGCTGGCCCCGCGTTGCGGCTTGCGTCGTGCGCAGGCGTCCCGGAAGAGCGCTGCCGCGGCGTCAGCGCTCAACCCGTTCCGCCGCACCAGCCTCGGCGCCGGCGACTACGCCATGGTGCCGCTCGGCGATCACGGCGGCGCGGGCGGGGCGCTCACGTTTGGCGTCGAAGAGGAGGACAGCCTGCGCGCGGAGGCCCTCTGAATGCACGCGCTGCGCGCACGCGCGCTGTGAGCGCTGCTGTGAGCGTTGCTGTGACCGCAGCGCACCGGCTTTCACATGCGCAGGCGGGGGGGAAAGTCCTGCACGCGCAATGGCCCGCATCGCCCGCGAGACTTTGTACGATCTACGGTGGCAAGTGCCGGCGGCGTGCGCCGCGATAGAACCTTGCCGAGCGCACACGCCTCCTGTCTGCAGGTCAGCGGCAGCAGCGCCGTCCAGCGCCGCGCTTGGCGGGAAGGTGGTGTGCGCAGGGCCCGCTGCCATCGGCGGCGCGCCGTTGCCTGCGGCGCTTCAGCTGCGACGCAGGGCTGACTGTCCACGTCGCCGGCGCGGCGGCACGCCGCTGTCCGTGTCGCGTGCGCATGCGCGTGCGCCGCGACGCGCAGCAGCGGCGTGCTGCGCGCCCTATGCCGCCGCGGCTGCGGCCGCTGCTGCTGCTGCACGAGCAGCTGTCGTCAGTCAGTGACAGTGTGCTGCGTCTGCTGGCCACTCCGGGGCGAGTGCGCGCGCGCGCTTCTCTGGGCACCGCCGCTCCACAGGGGAGGCAGTCATCCAGGAGCCCACTCGCTGCTGATTCAGCCATCCGCGCGTTCCGCCTCGGCACGACGCGCCGCCGCGTCAACGACATGTGATGTCGCAGCGCGTGCCTCCGCTGCTGAGTTCAGGGCACCGCCTGCTGCAACTCTTGTGCATGCGGCAGGCAGGTGTGGGGGGGGGAGGGGGGGCTGGCATTGCCCAGACGGCATGCGCGGACAGCAGTCGGGTGTTGTATTTATTGCGCTGAGCGGCGCCATGAGTTTCATGTTTCTCTGCTCACCATCAGCTGTGTGATGATGAGCATCATCACAGCACACATCCCACCTGTAGTTTTCTAGTTTCTCGGTAATGTTCGGTCTTGGGGGTAAAGGGGGTTCCAGATTTCCTGGGGTAGGGTCCTGAATTGGAATTTTTCTTATCCCCAGGGTCCGGTGGATGGCCCCTTGGGGTCTCCGGACTTGTGCACGAGCGTATGGTAGCAAACAGTGAAGATGGGCATGCAGCCCAAGCCAACCATTTGCGGCAGGATTTGCCCAGCAGCAATGCTCAGCCCAAGGTCAGAGAGTCCCAGGTTGACTCAGTTGTTGGTAGAACCACTGGTGCGGCTTCTGCCAGCACGTGACTGGCAGCAGAAGCTGGCGGCGGCTGTGGCCGGCATTATATCGATGAGGCTGGCCAAGACACAAGTGATTGTTGGTGATGAGAATGAGCGAGCACACCGTGTTTTTCTGAAGTGTGCATGACAACAGCTTACGATTACTTTCATGAGTCCTCTCTTAAATTGTTTTTGCTTCAATGACTTCATGCGGCTTGTTTGCTTACGCCGGAATCAGGTCATGTTGCTGTGGTGATTCATGCGATCTGAGTGGTGCAAGTTGAGGAAGTATGCTTGCAACTCCGAGTCTTCTGCATGTACCAACAGATTTGATCACATGCAGTAGATGTGGTCCTCTTCTTGTATGGGAGAACATACCTAAGAGATATCCCAGGGTCGTCATGGTTTGCAGCATGCGCGACACCATTATGTGCGCACCAGTACATAGTTTACGCATCTTGGGGATATCCAAGATGAGTCGACGCGGGCAGTTAGTTGGCTGTTTCTGGAAAGCCAGTTCCCGGGAACCAAGAACCACAGCCTGCGCACCTGCACGTGCACGGGAGATACACGAGCACAGCGCGCTCATTGCCAGCTGTCACATCAGAGTGCATACTTGGTGGCATCTGCAGGCTCCCTGTGCCTTGGCAGCGGGAGAATCTCTCTATTTGAGCCGATCTCCGACAAGCAAACCCATCTGCTTGCGAGGCAGTCAACATGGCCGTACAGAAGCTCTGTGTGTTGGCGATGGCACTTCTGTGCGCCGCAGTGCAGGGGTTCGTGGTAGTATCACCGCGCATTCTCTGGCACCAGAAGGTGAGAGCCTTGAAAATTTCCTTCTTTTCATCAGTCGGCAGTTGCCCTCCGCCGTGCCCTCTTCGCTCATCATGCCCACCCTGTGCGTACTGATGGCTTGCAAGCTGCGATGCTAACCCCACAGGCGTCAATGCTATGACGAACACACGTGACAAGCACAGAACTGCGTACCTACCGCTTGTACGTGGTCTGCTGTGGCTGGATCCACTTTCAATCAGTGACTGAATTCATGATCTGCAGGTGCAGCCTCTAATGTCCGCGCATGGAGATGAGGAGCTGGACGTGATTCCAGATGTCAAGCAGGTATGAAGCAGCACCCCTTCCCGTTGTGTGCAGCAGCTTTGCGAATTTGAACCTGTTATTCCAAAGATCAACAACACGCAAGAATCCTGGTACCGCTCTTTGATCGCGCGGTGGTAGGCTGCATCATGCTCGCGGGAGTCAGCGAGAGATCCACGCGCAGACTGGCGAGCGATCGAGGCACCTGCGGCTCTTGCGCTGTTAAAATCGCCACAAAATCGTGCTGTCGTCGCGAGTCACCTCTACTCAGAGGTGTCTGTGTATGGATGGTCTACATGCCAAGGGCATTTGTACGAGTCTTCGTGAGCTGTGCGGGAAGCACTCCTTCTTTGATTGATATTCCTATTGAGCCTCACTAGGGCTGGCGCCAATCGCTGGTTGTCACGGGACCGGCATGTCGAGGAGCACCGGCCAGTACCTCTTGTCAACTTCAAAATGCTTGCGTACCTACGACCCGCGCGAATTTCAAAGTTGGCTTTGTGCACGCCAGATATGTGTGGCATGGCGTTGACAGTCTGTACTGAGAACCGCCGTCTCGTCCTTCTCGTGCGCTCTAGGGCTCACGCAGCTGGCCTGCCCAACACGTTCGCCCAGCCGTTGTGGCATGCGCTTGTGCATACCAAAACGGCAGCGGCGCTAGTGTGTAGCAGCCTCCACTGTGGATCTGGTTTGTATGTATATGCCAGCTATGTGTATTCCGTGCGTCTCTCCTGAGCTGGCTCGGTAGGCGGAAGCCGGCGCTCACCACAACCTTGCACGACAAGCAAGCGCCGCGTGAACCTCATCCCAATCCCCACCTACTTCAAGCCTCCATGTGAACTCTCATCGCGTGATCCCAATCCCGATTGTGACCCGAAGCCTCCATGCTACCTCTGATCCTGAGCTTTGTCAGCACACCACGCGGCCTGAATTCACAGCGCCCGCCGCCGAATGTAGAATGTGCGCTGGATGTAGCGACTTCGCTGCCCTGGCGTGCGCGCTGCGCACGCCGCGCGGACAGCCGTTCTCTCGTGCGGGCAGCCCCGCCGCAGCTCTCATAGGTAGGGTAGGGGTGAGGTTTCGACAGGGCGCATACATAGCGTGCGCGACCCCGACTCACCGTGAGCACGCGCATATGCGCACCCGCCTCTGTCGCCGCGCCTGTCCGGCAGGGGGGTGTGCCTGACTCAGTGTCGCGGCGTCCCGAAGGCCCACACTCCCCCTAACCCTACCTCTAAGTACGCAGCGCCGGCAGCGCACGACGCCCTGCAGTGCTCTTCCCCGCGCCTGATGTGCCATCGGAGCTTCTCGCCCCAGCCCTGACCCTGACCGTGTCCCCCAATCGCCCCCCCCCAAGCGGCATGTGCGCTACCCCCGATGCTGACCCTAGCCCGAAGCGCATCGCACCGGCAGCGCGTGACGCCGCTTTGCGCCAGATGTGCCAGAGGAACGGATGCGCGCGTGTCGCGCCAATCTCAACCCTACCCCCGACCGCATCGCATTGGCAGCGCGCAGCACCATGTAGTACCTACCTCTGCATTCAACGCGCGGGCAAACGCGCTTGCTGTGTTGCTCATCTCGGCCGCTGGATCTGCTGGTGAAACCGCTTGCGCCGCGCGGCCGGCTGGACTGGCACGCACTCCTTAACCCTAACTCTGATATCAGCCCGAACTTTGACCCCACCCCCACGTGCTATAGAACGAAACCGGCAGCGCTCGACGCCATTACCCACATCCGCCTCTGATGCATTCGGTAACGCTTGCGCCGTAAGTGCACCGAATCGGCAGCAGCGCTCAGCGCCCTGTGCTACTCACCTCACCTCGCCTCCGCATTCCATCTGGTGGCAAATGCTTGCGCCGCACTGTCAGTTGGATTGGCGCGCATTCCGCGCCAACCGCAACCCCATCTTCAACTTGAATCATCACGCTGGCAGCGCTCAGCACCGTGTAATACCCACCTCCGCATTAAACGTGCGGGCGAACGCGCTTGCTTCATCACTCATCTTGTGCTGGTGTGAACGATTGCGCCGCGCACACAGCTGGACTGGCGCGCATTCCGCGCGAACCTGGTGCGCCGCAGCAGGGAGGAGGGGTTCGGCGGCAGCAGCGCGGCGGCGGCGGCGCGGCGCAAGTGGCGGGACGACGCGTGGGCGCACGAGATAGGCGTCGTTGAGAAAGGTCAGCCTTGGGGTCAGGGCTAGGGTTAGGGTTAGGGTCAGGATTACGTGCGGTAGGGTTATGACAGTTTTCATGTTGAGAGCAGGATGCTCTCGAGATAGGTGTAAGCGCACGCGATAGGCGTCGTTCAGAAAGGTCAGTGGTGCGATCAGGGCTTGGGAACAGGGTCAGTGCGAAAGCTAGGGTTCCAATGAGGCATGGGGGTTCAAGTGAGGGTGTCAAGCTGTAGGGACATTGTACCTAGAAAGATTTCTGTTAGGATCAGGGTTAGAGTTGGGGTAAGCGGAATTTTTTCAGATGGTTCGAGCAGGATAGACGTCGTTGAGAATTTTTTTTTATGTTGGCGCCACAATCGAGATAGGGTTGGGGTGGAAGTCAGGGCTGAGATTTGGCACAGGGTTGAGGTGAGGGATTTTCAGCTGGACCTAGATTGTAGCCTTAGGTGTACAGTTGCAGCTGACGAGCGAGCCGAACTCACCGCGCTGGCGCAAGGCACGGATCATGCCAGACCTGTGGCGATTTCATATCTGCAGAGTCGCACACTGCTGGCTTGATCACAATGTGGGCGCCATCCGACGTGCGATGGGCCTGAGGCAGACGACAGCGACGCATACTACATATCAGGTGCTTATGGTATGTACCCGAAGTGATGGCCACAGCCCTAGCAGCAGTTATTCACACACACACACATATTATAATATGTGCTTGTCTACTATTTGCATACTTCAAGTCCTTCCATAGAAGTATACACATGGATAGGCTGCGGCGGTTGGGCGGTGTCAACGGCAGCATGGCAGCATGGCTCAGTCCATGCACATGCACGTGCACAGAACGTGTGCCCGCATTCCATCTGCGCACAGCAATTGTCCAGCGACTCGCACTTCAAGCCAGTGGGCGGACACAACACGCACCGTAGAAAGAGATAGTTCACAGTGACAAGACACGATGTCACCCGCTCCTCTCATGCATGTGAGTTGTGACGGCGCGTGCTAATATGCTGAGCGCTGCCACTGACGTTGTGCGCGCAGGCTGCGTGCTGCTGGCGCACGAGACCCTGCAGGGCGTGTTCCACCAGACCGCGGTGCTCGTGCTTGACCACGATGACAACGCGGGCACCCTTGGGCTCATTTTGAACCGGCCGACAAAACGGAGGTGAGCTCAGTTTAGGGTGTGCATTGATGCAGGGGTTGGAAACAGGGCGAAAACGGAGGTGATCTCAGGGTTAGCATTGCTTCTGCAGCCATGTAGGGTTAGAAGTAGGGTCAACGTGGCGGGTTTGGGTCCATATAGGCTAGGGGGGTTGCATACTCTAGGGCTCATTCTGAACCTGCCGACATCACGGAGGTGAGATTGGTGTAGGGTCCCCATGTACCTCAACCCTAACCCCGACTCTGACCCTAGTGTTAGGGACAGGGTCGCAGTAGTTAGAGTTGGGGTTGGGCCACCGCTAATGCTAGGGTCAGAAACAAGGGGTTTTCGGTGTGCTGGGGCTACCGCTGGCTCATGTTGCACTGTCTCAACACGGCGTTGAGCTCAGTTGAGTCAGGGCCAAGGTTAACGATAATACTGAGGGTAGGGACAAGGTAGGGGGCCGCCCCGCGGGGCCTCGGGCGCGACATGCAGGCGGCCTTTGGTCAATACCTACATACCTACCCACTGCTGACACCTGAGCGCTGACGCTCTACAGGTTGTTCACCAACCCACCGCCTGTTGATAGTCGATACCAACCAGCCTACTCATGTTCTGAGCGCTGACGCAATGCAGGATCGCCGGCGTGCCGGGCCTCCGGCGCGACATGCAGGCGGCCTTTGGGCACTACCCACATACCTTGTATCTTGCTGACCCCTGCGCGCTGACGCCATGAAAATACTCACTTGCCCACTGCTGACTGCTGAGCGTTGTCGCGATGCAGGATCGCCGGCGTGCCGGGCCTCGGGCGCGACATGCAGGCGGCGTTTGGTCAGTGCGCCGTGCACTACGGCGGGCCCGTGGGCGCGGGCGGCATGACAGCGCTTCACGGCGTCAAGCAGGCCAGGGTACGTACGCGACGCTGCGCATAGTATACTTCAATGGATACTTCAACTGAAGTATGTACTGATGTTTGCAGCATGTTTGCAGCTGCATGTGCCTGGGAGTGAGTAGCAGCCGTGTGCGTCTGCACAGCGTCTGTGTGTGTGTGTGTGTGTGTGTGTGTGTGCGTGTGTGTGTGTGTGTGTGTGTGTGTGTGTGTGTGTGTGCGTGTGGTGAACAGGTGAGGTTGCATGCATGCAAAACAAGCTTCTGCACTGTGGGCGGGAGCGTCTGCGCGTGCGCGGGGCTGCCGCAGCGCCGCACGGCAGTGCCCAACCCTGCGGCGCGCATCGTCAGCACCGAGCAGAGCGAAAGTACGCAACGCAAATCACCCACAACGCACGCGCGGTTGGGCCCTGCGTAGGGGCAGCCAGGTTCCGTCACCGTTTCATGGCTGTGCGTCATTGCTGAGCCTACATACACGAGAGCAATATTGATTCGAACTCTTCCACGGTGAAAACACAAGGACAGAGAAGTGTACAACGTACAGGTTTTGGTCGCTTTGAAACAAAGTCACACCGCTTCGCTCGCTCGCGACCCCATCCAGGGCGGCCAGGAGATCGCGCCGGGCCTCTACGTGGGCGGGTTTGAAGACCTCGTCAGGCTGGCGCAAGAGGTGACGCACCCCGCAACCCTACTTGTCACCGCGATGCCAACCCTAGATATTCGATCCCATCACGCACTGGCGTGTGCGCTTGTACTTGGGTACCGCTGTGAAGACATGTTGAAGTGCTTGGCGCAAGAGGTGACGTGCCTTGTCGCAGTCAGCGCTCCCCTTGATCGGTCTCGTCCGCGAACGCGCGAGCGTGCGGCCTTGCGCAGCAGACGAAGTGCCGTTGTATCAACATGCTCGTGCGCGTCGTTGCGTGGGACACTCAAAACATGCTGGTGGTCGAGTCAGCAACGCAATGAGCGGCTTATTGAGTGCGGAGCGATGCATGACGACAGCAGAGTTGTTTATGTGGTGACTCGCATCTGGCTGATTCCTGAGCGTTGCCGCGCGCGCCTGCATTGCCGCAGCGACAGATGAAGCAAAAGCCATCAACGCTAGGATGAACATGAAGCAAAAGTCATCAACACCATTGGCAGCAATGCTATGACATTTTGTTTCCGAAATAGGTTTGAATACTTGTCTAGTTTTTGATGTGACAAATGGCTGCTCCTGAGCGCTGCGCATGCCCCCCTCAGGGTCAACTTAGGTTTAGGGTTATGCCAGGCAGCGTCGATGGCTCCAGCCTCCATGAATTGTCGACGGCAACTGTTTGTTTGCACCAGAAATGAAAACATCGCGCCATGAAAACGATGGACACGATATAAGTACATATCAGCTGATGCTGAGCGTTGTGCACCCTGCGCAGGGCCGCGTCGACGGCTCCAGCCGCCACGCTTTGACAACGGTGACAATTCAACAAGTATTTCAGCAACAGAAATGAAACCTCTGTTATCATATGATCGCAATGGCAATGATATACGTACAGGTCAGCTGACGCTGAGCGTTGTGCACCCTGCGCAGGGCCGCGTCGATGGCTCCAGCTTTCATGCAGTGTAATGGTCAAACCAATGCCGACACATGATGCTCTAGATGAACATAGATAATTGAGATGACATCTACTGGCTGATGCTGAGCGTTGTGCATTCCCCGCGCAGGGCCGCGTTGACGGCTCCAGCCTGCGCCTCGCGCACGGCCACGCGGCGTGGGGCCCCGGTCAGGTGAGCGGAAAACCTCACTTGAGGTTGAACTTGTCTCGCACGCGTGCCCTGGGCGTGATGGCTTGCGCGCTCTGCAGACGCCGCCTGCCAGTCCACGAAAGTGCGCGCTGCGACAGGGTCGGGACCGCGTTGCGGCGACTCGTGGCATCGGCCTCTGCTGGAATGCGGTCGTTACGTAGGCTGCAGAAGGCACTTTCTCGACAGAGCCGTTGTGCTGGACCGAAATGTGCATGCTGGGGTCAGAGGTTATTTGTACCATTGCGAAGCCCCCGCAGCGTGCTCGTTTGTGCGCACTGTTGCCCATTTGCTGAGCGCTGCAGCTGCTGCCGCGCGTGCGCCGAGCAGCCAGCGTCGCGAGCGATCGGCTCATGCACACAAGGCGCGCTCAGGGCCGGGGTCATCAAACGCGCTGAGCGCCGATACTTCTCGAAAGCCCCTCGACACACGCTCACACGGCGCGGCCCCCCGAGGAAAGCGCTCTGAGGGAGAGCGCACGACTGCGCTGCACAGGGAGGCGCGTGCGCCGCCGTGCGCTGCCGCCGCCGCCGCCGCCGCCGACCGCACCGCATTATGCCACGCCCATGTGCCTGCAGCGTAAATCGCGACTGAGCCATGCTGCGCTGCCGCCGCCGCCGCCGCCGCCGCGCAGCTGTCGCGCGAGCTGCGTGCCGACTTCTGGTACCTCGCCGCCGCGGCGCCGGCGCTTGTCACGGGCGCCGGCGCGGCGGGCCGCGCGCCCTCGCGCATGTGGCACCAGGTATGTATGTGCGCATTGTTTGTAATCCACTGTAGTGTTGCATATGTGCATTGTGTGACTGTATGTAGGTCCGCACGCACACGCCCCCCGCTGGCGCTGCGTCATGGTTGCCGCAGCAGCAGCACGCCTGTGGGAGCTGTGCTTTACGCGTGGCGGTACAGCGCTGCGCGGCAGCAGAGGCTTCTGCATGTGGCAGTCAGGGGAAGGCGGATTGCGCAGCCGCGGTGGTCGTGACTCGCAGCCCATTTGTGCTTCCATGTTCACACCGCCAGCGCAGTTGTTTGAGGAGGGGGGGTCGTAGATAGGGGATGTCAGCACGGTGCGCGCGCGCAGCCGAGCGCAGACCGTCAGCCCGCCCGCTGATGTTCGCGCGCGTTTTCTGCTCTGCGGTGCGCCTTTGCGGAGCTTCCTTGCGAGGCGCTTGTGTGCGCTCGGTAGTGAGGTCCCCGATAGCGCTGCCACGCAAGGGCGCGCAGAGCGACACACCTCAGAGCTGCCGGAATGAGTGGCACAAGTTATCATCTTTTGTGGCATCAGCGCTCGATACACATCAGTGCTCAACAGTTTCAGCGCTTCAGAAGTGGCGCGCCGCTGCGGGCCCTCGGCATCTCAGTGCACAGCACCTCTGTCAATGCTCATTCGCAATATGTACGAATCTGAAGTTGCCGCAATGAATCCTCATGGTTCTGCCTGTGCTCTTTCAGTCGCACGATACGAGTTCAAAGCTGCCGGGACGCACCCCACGTGCTCGTCGTCTTGGCGGCGCGCAACAGCGCAGGCAGCAGTGCTCATCATCGCCCTTCTTCTCTCGGCTTTGCTTTGGTGAACGGACAAGTCACAGCATCGCGGCGGCAGCGCGCTCAATGAACATTGCTAAATCGTCAGAGTAAGCAGCAAGTTGCTTTCATGAGCAATCTTTGAAATCCTGAGCCCTTCTTGAACTACCAGGAATGCGTCATATTCCCACAGTCATCGACGCCCACAGAGCCAAACTCTACAACAACCGCACACATCCGTCGTATCGTCAACCTTTCTGCTCTTGCAGCTGCTGGACCTTATGGGCGGCTCGTACGCCGAGGTGGCGCGCCGCAACAGCACCTGAGCGGTGCCGCAAGAGCACCTGAGCGATGCTGCAGCAGCAGCGCCTGAGCCGTGCTGTGCGGCATCGCAGCAGCGCTCAGCCCGCTGGGGCAGCCACTGCGGCAGTGCGCGCCATGAACGAAGGCGGCAGCGCGAGTTGAAGAGACAAGGCGGCATTGCTCAGTAGCAGCGTGGTGTTGTGGCAGTGCTCACACGCACCAGCGCCGCGCTGGACAAATATCGGCGGTTGGTGACGGCCCTCGCGTCACGTGTACATTGCGCATTTGAAGCGTGCTTTGGAGAGAAGAATAAGGTAGCACTCGGGCGCGGATGCGCGGGCGGCGGCAGCTGTTGTAGAGCGCGTGTGTGTGAGAGGCTGAGGCTGTAAGTAATGTGTTGTGTGGCCGTGAGCCTGCCCCCCCCCCCCCCCTTCCCCCCCTGTACAATTGCCATTGCCAAGGCCTGCCTGCCAAGAGATGTAGAGAGGCAGTGCGAGGCAAGACGACAGCACGGCACGCACGACGCCCGGATGTGCGCTGCTGCAATCATAAGGTACACGTAATCATGAAACACTTTAGTCAAGGTGCTCTTGTCCCCGCAGTCAAGATGCTCTATTCTTTGTACTTTTTATTAATTCTCGCTCAGGGCGCGAAAAAGCCCAGATGATGGTCTAACTTGATGCTGCTGTACGGAATCTGCATGTCGTGTGACTTCTGAAAGTGTCTCAACTTTGTACTCTTTGTACATCTTTGTACTTTTATTAATTTCGCTTCGCAAGGGGCGCGAAAAGCCCTCTCTTTGGATGTGCACTCAATGCAACATTCCTTCTCCGAAGAGAGACTCAACCGCAAACAGGCTTCCCCCTCTTCACACTACCACCAACACCCCACAACCAAACCCTACTTAGGGTTGCCCAGCCGTGAAGCACACTTGTCCCGTCTTAAAAAAAATTTATGCAGGCCTGGGTCGCCTTTGACAGCGCCCAGAACTGAGGACCATGCTGACACGTCTGAGTCACGCCTCTAGGCAAAATGATCACTGGGCACCAGGCACTGGTGCTAAGGGTATCAATGCTGTTGCTACGAAGAGTCCAACCCAACCCCAACAAACCCCACCCAAACCCCGATCGGTCCCCACTATCATGGTGCACCAAAGTGCCTAAGCTACTGCCTCTACACGACCAGACCCACTTTGAGGCCTCCCGTGTCTCTGCCAAAATGGTCCTAACCATGAACAGCTTTGTGCAGGCCTGGGCTACTGGTAGCAGCGCCCAGAACTGAGGACAATGGTTATGGATCACTAAGTGCCAGGCACTGGTGCTGCAAAGGCTGATGCTGTCACTTCAGCAAGCATATCTACTAAAACCCGCCCTTCTATTTGCTAGTGTTACCCCCCCCGGTGTCCCCGGCCGCACACTGGAACACCTGCCGCGAACTCCTTCCTCCTGCTGCTCCTGCTCCTGCTCCTCCGCGCCGCTCCCGCCAAGCAGCTGCCGCCGCCTGCCCCGTCGCCGCGCACAGGCGCCGCTCTCTAACCACATGCCTTGGACAACACTCCGCAGAGTTGTATGACTAACAATCAGGGGTGCCGCGAGGCCCCAAGATAGTGTCCTTGTGTCGGTTGTGGGTTGAAGGCGTGCGCCATCGCCGGCGGCAGGGACGGCGGCGGATAGGCTCCGGTCTTCGACGGTGTGGTTGCAGGTGTTGGTGTTCGCGTTGATGATCTTGCCGCAGCAGGCAGCAGGCTTGACACTCGGTCGCTGCGTCGGCGTAGGCCACCAAGCAGGCGAAGCCGCCACCTGCCTGCGCCGTCGCCGCATCGCTGACCCTCCACACGGACAAGACTCTGAAAGAGTGTGTGTAACAACAATCAAGGGTACCGCTAGGTCCCAAAATAGTGTCCAGATGTGAGGTGCTGGGGCAGCAAATGCGGTGTACGGCGGCAAGTGCTGGTGGAGGCAGCGCAGGTCCGATGTCCACAGTCGCCGATGCAGCAGTCGGGGCCAGAGGTGCCAGCAGAAGCTGCGGTTTGCCGCCACACGAACAACACTCCATAGGAGTAGGGTCAACAATCCAGGGTGCCGTGAAGCCCCGGGATAGTGTCCTTGGTGGCGAACTTCAAGCGCAGGTTGGTCGGCACATGGCGGAAAAGGCACGAGCCCTGGCGACGGCCGAGCAGGCGTAGTCTGCAGCAGCTGTGCACAGCTGCATGAGCCCCACTCCTTCTGCTTCAGCCACGGATCAGCTCGAAGAGCAATTGGTATGACAATCAACGGTGCCAAAAGGCCCGAAGATAGTATCCTTGGGTGGCGTGAGGGGAGGGAAGTAGCTGCTCGTGCTGCTTGAGAGGCGAACTGCAAAGCTTTCCATGTCCTTGCCGATGCCGCGAGCTCGAACGTAATGCTCCTCTGGCCTGCTGGTGCTGTGTGATAAGGGGCTCCAAATGTGCGGCTGAAATGTGGCAGGTGCTGCTGCGGCGCGCCAGATGCACCATGGCTGGTGAAACATGCTAGGCGCGCCAGACAAGTAGCCCCCACCCTCCACTTCATGGCGCTGCCATTGTACCTCTATGCCGCTCGCCCTGCTCGAGACCTCATGAGCTGCGCAAGCTACGGCGACCTCAGCCAGTTGCACAACTTGATAAAAACGAATCAAAAGATCGTAGAGCTCTGGGTGACAAGGGATGGTCAGCCGCAAGTGCCTTCCACCAATCACCGTGGTCGCCGCTGCTGCAGCAATTGGCCACGAGTCAAACAGTACCACCGTATGATGCGAAACTGGCGTGATGGTGTGCGGGCGGCTGAACGCTCTCCGTGACGCCGTGGCGCAGGCTGTCTGCGCATGGACAGCTTGTGGCCTTGGGCCCAAGAAGTGTGCTGTCAAGTCATGACAGCGATCCAAGCAAGCTCCGTGGCTGAACAAGAAGAAAGTCTTTGTTGTGGGTGTCCAGTTGATTTATTTTGCATGCAGCATCGCTCAGCGCGACCCGCTGAGCATCAGCGCGACCCGCTGAGCATCCACTCCAAATCAATTTCCCACCTCAACTGGGAGTGTGTTGAGCTCAACATTTGTTGATCTTCCGTTTAAGATGAACTTTAACTTCAACTGTTCCCACAGTGCTCAACTATGCATTTTTGCACACATTAGCACACCGCTGCCACCAGGACTAGCACTTGAAACTAAACTATTGCGCCAAACACGTTGCGCCAGTGACTTGCGCCAGTTGCGCCAGCTGCCGGCTCAAGTGACTCGTGGCGCAAATGGCGATACTCGCAAGTTTACTCACGAGTATTACTTGTTACTCGCAAGTTTACTCGTGGGTCTTGCCTAGAGTTAGTTATAACTAGGGTTAGTCATGGCCGTAACCCTAACATAGCCCTTATGTGCCTGAATAGTGACTGTAGAAGCACTAAGCCTTGCTAAGAGTAGCGCCAGTTGCGCCATGGCTAAACCAGTTTAGCCAGGGCTCGAAACCTGACGTCAGTTGCGCCAAGGCCGCCTGAGTTTAGACGCTAGCCCCGGCTGCCACAGGCTGGTGGTTTAATGATGGTCATCACGGGGCGCCCACTGGTTGCACGCTGTCGTGTGCTCTCAAGTCTCACAGTGGGAAGAGGAGGGTAAGTGTCGCACAGGTACCGAGAGGCCATGCATCGACACAACACGCGCACAAGGGCCTAGTTTGAAACTACCCGATGCTCGTCTGAGCACTGCTGTTTTTTCAGCATCATGCTCAAGTGGCGCACCAAGATGCGTTGCTCAGAATCTGGCGCAACTAGCGCTTCCGTTGTCCATCAAAGCATTTACAGCTTCTTGTAACATACGTTTTCCACTACAAACCACCACAGGTGCTTCCTGTTTGTGCCACACGAGCCCTCAGAATATGCAACTGACATGCAGCAGCCCGGCCCTCCGCCGTACGCTGATTGGTGGTGTACGTGTCGTCCCAAAGCAGAGCGGCCATAAATTGAAACGATGCTCGTCTGAGCACTGCTGTTTTTTCCGCGTCATGCTCGAGCACCAAGGGGGAAGGGAACCTGATGCTACCAAGTAGAGCTTCAAGTTTTGGCTTATTTGTGGTGCCACATCAGCGCTCAACATTGTGTAACCGATCTGCATTAGCCCGGCCGCCCTCAACGCTGATTTGTCGTGTACATGTCGTCCCAAAGCAGAGCGGTCAGCTCGCATTGGGCTTGCGTATGCATATGGTAGCCCACCACGTGTTTGCCTTATTGTTTTCGAGTCCTTGTGGGTCATGACATACATTTGAGCTGCACGCAGCAGCTCTTGTTGCATGCACCATCACCACCGCTCAGTGCATCGTGAATCGCGACTCGCGAGAAAGCATAGACTGGCAGGCACATGCTGTATGTAGTGTGCGCTATCGAAGCAAAGAGGGCAAGAAACCGCACACGCAAGAAACCGATCACATGCCAAAGGACAGCAAAATGCTATGAGATGACACATGCACTCAGTACAAAAAAACATTAAATTTGATAAGACAAGCGAGCCAGGCCCGGCAAGCCCATATCCGTGGGCTCTCCCACGCAACTTTGGACATCTGTCAACCTTTGTACACACAAGCACCACAGCAACCACACAGCTGCCTGTGGTGTCAACGCTCAGCTCTATGCTGCGCCGCAGTAGCTCGAACACGACACCTCACCGCTGGAGGTACGTAAGCCGCCGCCTGCGCCGTCGCGCTGCGCTCTCGAGTTTGTAGCGAGCTGAGCAGTGGCTACGCGATCTGAGCGCTGGCGCACTGGCTTTAGAGTTCCGCCTGCGCAGGGGGCCAAAGGGGGGCGCGGGTACGGCCGCGGATGAGAGCTTAGCGGTGGAGACTTTGGGCGAGCGGCGGCACGCGGCGCGGCGCGCAGCGCCATGTGACAGGCTTGAACTTGTGCGCGCTGCATTTACACTTCAACTTCAACAAGCTGCAAAGTGGAATGTACCGCTGCTGTGTGTGCGCTGCACCGGGTTGCGTGTGGCTCCTCTCGGCCTCGGCGACGAGAAGATGCGAGTGTGCACTGCCTGTAGCCATACTTGACGCCTACATCACTAGTAGAGCATACACCCTACCCTGCTGCTGGAGAGACGCGGACAGTGACCATCTCTCTGCACTGTCTAAAAAGGGTTAGGGTTAGGGTTAGGCCACATTTTCCGCATGCTCACACAGTGTTGGCGGCAGGGATCTTCATGCTCGAACAGTATTGGCAGCAGAGGAAACCGCCGGTACGCAGCCCTTTGCACCGCGGTGAAATCCGGCATTGGTCACGTCTTTGCGTCTCGACAACACAAATCCAGCACAGAAGCTGGCGCCGCGGTGTGCTCAGGCTGCTGCAGTCGCCGCCAGAATGCTACCGCGCGCAGCAAACGCACGCCAACGACGCTCGTTTCAACCTACGCACCGTCATGAAAGCAGCGCTCCGGGGCGCGCGCTCGTCACTGCGCGCACACGTGTCCACGGCGCTCAACCTGACGCGCACGCAGTCTGCCAACGCAACCAAGCTGCGTCCGCATTGCGCGTGCATGGGCAGCGCGGATGCACCCGCGCGTTGTGCGATCGCCGCGCTGCCCCCGACGCTGCTGCCGCGCGCAGCAGACGCGCCGACGACCGCACTAGGTGCGCTGCCGCGCAAGCGACGCGCGCACATGACATTCATATGGCATTTACATGAGTGAGGGAAGTGCACGGACCTGCGTCCCCAGTTGCGCCTGACACGCGTACATAGCATCCGTATGGCATTTACATTAGCAAGGGAAAGGCACGGACCTGCGTCCCCAGCTGCGCCTGACACGCGTACACGGCGTCCGTATGGCAGTTACATAAGTAAGGGAATGGCAGTTACACAAGGGAAGGGCACGTACCTGCGTCCCCAGCTGCGCCTGACACTCCCCGAGGCGCGCCTTCAGGCCGTCCATCTCGGCCTGCATGCCGAGCTGCTTCTGGTGCATCTCGTTCATATAGTCCTGCGCAACACAGGGAGCGTCGCCATAGAAGTTGAAGCTTTGATCCCCCATGCGCGCAGCGACGGCGTCGGTGCGTTGTTGAAAGCATGAGGCCTGTTATTTGAGCGTGGCAAAGGCATTGCGTCGGCGCGCGGTACAGTAGCGTAGGCACATGGTATTGGCGGCAGCGCACGCGTGGCACAGGCGCGGCGGCGTCTGGCGGCGCAAAGTGCCGCAGGCGCCGGCTGCCGGCTTGAGTGGTGTGAAGCATCGTCTCAAGTGCTCTGACACCGACGCCTTGCCACTCAGCGGTGTCTCGTGTACTGTGCAATCAGGCAGACGCGTCGGGGCGCCAGCGTGCGCAGCACAGCCAGCGGCACGCATGCCATGCGTATTGATGGCACCCAACGCGTTCTTGGTGGCGTGCGCTGCGGGTTACGCGGGCATGTAATCAGAACCTCGCCGGTCTGCTGAGCACTGCCGTAAGCGCGCCTCGGCGCAGCCTTCACGACCAGCCAAGGCACAGAGCGCTTTGGAGCATGCGAATTCCAGGCGCACGTTCACAGTGTTTGGCACGTGTTTGAAGCCTACACTGCGAGCTGTCAGCCCGGTATCAGGCACCATTGAAAAGGGGCTCTCAACGGGCGGCTGATCAGTCTGTCATCGCATGACGCCTGGCCTGCGTTCGTACGCAGCACAGGTGTGATATGGCCGGGACGCGCACACCGCTCGCCATCACGTGAAAACCACGGCGCAGCTGTATCGCGCAGAGCTCCGGGCCCTTGTACATCACCTTGCCGCAATATGCGGCGCACGTCTGAACAGTCGGTGCACACACGGCTCCCCGTTACGTGGGAGTCATGGCGCAGCTGAACTGTGGTGAGCTCCAGGCCCCGGCATCACGTCACCGCCATACGCAGCGCAAGTCAAGCGTCGGTGCGCACGCCGGCTCACCGTCACACGAGAGTCGCGGCGCCGCTGTATCGCGCTGAGCTCCAGGTCCTTGTGCATCACATAGCCGCGCCATATGCGGCGCAAGTCGCAACAGCCGCTGTGCATACCGGCTCACCGTCACATGCGAGTCATGGCGGCGCTGTATCGCGCTGAGCTCCAGGTCCTTGTGCATCACCTCGCCCTGCAGCCGCGACACCTTGTCCATGAGCTCGTCTACTTTGGCGGCCACCGTGGCGTCCGACAGCCCCTCTAGTATCTGCTTGCGGTATTCGTCGAAGATGTTGTCCTCGTCTTCCCACTCTCTGCATTATGGACGAGGGGCGTGCAACAGCAGGGTGTCGTTCAGCGTGATCGAGGCTGCAGTAGTGTGAGTGTGCGCGACACCATTGTCGCCTTGTGGTAACTGGTACGACCCTTGATGTCACATTTGTCTTGCACCACACGAGATGCATCGCAGCATGTACCGCGACAACATCATTTCGCACACGTTGGGATTTTCGAGGTCTCCACTTGAACATTATTGATGTACAGCACAACTCACCCGTCGAAGCCCTCCAGCACAAAGTCTTCATCGTCGAACTCATCAAATTCTTCCTCTTCCTCTTCCCAGTCCTCGTCGTCATCGTCGTCGTCGTCGTCCTGCATGTCCATGTCTTCGTGATCATGCTCATCTTCAGCTGCGACAACGGCGACGGCGCCGGCGACAGGCGAACGTACCAGCGCCGCCAGGAGCGCCACCGCAGCTAGAAGCGCAAGCCCCCGTAGTCTCATGGTCCCCGCGGCGTCCTTGGATGTTGCGCGAAAACAAACTGTTTGAAGTTCCCAACTTCCATGACAAACTGTGACTGTCAGGTGCGCATCCGGGCATGCAAGGCATGAGGGCGGAGCGGCTGGTGGTGCTGTCTGCGCTTCTGCTGGCCCTGCTGTGCCTGCGGCTGGCGCCCGTAGCAGGCCAGGAGGAGGAACAGGCCGCCGTCGCAGAAACGGAAAGCTTTGACGAAGCTGGCGGGGGTCTCGCAGCTGAATACACAGCACAGGATGAGGACGAAGACGAGGAGGATTGGGGGTACGTGGATCAGTGATGTGCGACATTGCATGCAGATTCATCGACAGGTCGAGCCTCCAAATCTTGCAGGATCTTCATGGCAAATTTACCAGTCGTGTTGCACAACGGCTTACTGGGACATGTGGCCTGGCCACCGTAATTGCAATGGCGATGCGTTAGCAGCGCTTTCTCAGTTGCCTGTCAGCTTGCAGAATGCAGTACGATTGGCACTTCGAATTTCAACCATGCATGTACCGTGGATGCAAAGTACCAGGAAGGCCGCCTCACCCTGTTGCAGCAGGCTAGCCAAACTCTGAGATGATACGCGGTTCTTCAAAAGGTTTTTGCAGGCCACATGACTCTCTGGAACCCAGGGATCTAAATACGGTAAGCATGTTGAACATGACGCGGACGGTGCAGCACGGAGGTGACACGAGCAGACTTCACTGAAGTGCTAGATTTCTGAGTTTCTTCTTTCCTCATAAATGTGTGCGCCAATGCCGTCCGAGCAGGGACGATGACGAACGCTCCTGCTCCAATAGCTCCAACGCACGCACCTTGATCGTGCTCACCAAAGATGATACTGTTCACATTATTGTAACCAAGAGCTGTCCTCTCCCGCAACGATGCGCGCGCGACCACTCTAGGTACACTCCCTTGTCCTGAACTTTTGTTTGCTTCGACACTGCGGGCGCAGGCTCTTTAGGAATAGATATGACTTTCTCCCGCAATGTCTTGTGCGCAACCGCTGTACACTATGTACCCTGTTCTGAGTGTGGTGTTTCCCTTGATGATGCGCGCGCGCGGCTCCTTTCCGAGCAGGGACGACGACGACCCCGCCAGCTCCGACGGCATCCGGCGCCACTTCCTGCAGGGCGCCACCGCGGCGAATTCCAAGCTGCGGCTGAAGGAGGCGGTGCAGGAGCTGTGCCTGTGCCGCGCGGACGGCATGCACAAGGACGTGCAGCTCAGCGCCATCGGGCGGCGCTACGACTCGCAGATCGCGGTGAGTCGGAGTCGCGAGACGCCGCTTCTCCCCCCCCCCTCCGTCTTGCACTGCTGAACTTTGTTTGTTTGTCGATGTTGTTTGAGTGACCTGCGCGCGCGGAGCGCCCGGATGAGCCGTGCTGAACGCGAGATTGAGCGCGCAATCAGCACTACAAATGGTTCGGCGGACGGCCGCAGCGCAGGCCGCGTGGCATTCCGCCTCCACGTCGCGGCGGACTCCGACAAAGGTCTGCAAAGGGAGGCGCGAGCGCACGGCGATCGCAGCGCAGCAGCGCTCCTCCATGACTTCACAGTGGACAGCAAATTGAGGCTTCAACTCCATGCACACGCAGCTACGCACCTGTATTGCCCCCCCATCACAGGATCTCACTGACCACGACTCTGGACGTGGTGGATAGCAAACCTGAAGTCTAAGACTTTCACCGAACACCGCTCCATACCTACATACCCCTCCTGTCACAGGATCTCATCGACGAGTGCGGCGAGGAGCGAGAGGCGCACCAGCAGGAGGCGGCAGAGCTCAACAAGGCCGTAGCGGAGCTGAAGGAGAGCCGCGCCGCGTGCAGGGCGCAGCTGGAGCTGGTGGGCAATGAGGCGGAGAGCTGCCAGGCGGGGTTGCAGGTGAGTGAGTCACGAGTGAGTCACAAGTGACTCATGGGTGTCTTGTGAGTGACTTGCATAGTGACAGATGCTGAGCCCCGACTTGTTGCATGCACGGCAGCAAGGCAACGAGGCGGAGAGCTGCCAGGCGGGGCTGCTGGCGAGTGACTCGCAAGTGACTCACAAGACACACAAGTGACTCATGAGTGAATCGTGAGTGACTCTTGCAGTGGCAGATGCTGAGCACCGACTTGTTTTCAGCGAGGCAGCGAGGCGGGGACTTATTGTAGCGGGGCAGCCAAGCGGAGAGCTGCCAGGCACGGCCGCAGGTGAGTGACTTGCGGGTGACTCGTGTAGTGGCAAATGCTGAGCGCTAACTCTTTGTGCGCGCGGCAGCGAGGAGGCGCATGGGGTTGCCAGCGGGGCCACCAGTGAGTGACTCGCAAGGAACGCGCGAGTGACTCGCGTAGTGGCAGATGCTGAGCGCCGAGACATTGTCGTTGCTTGAACAGCACGCGCACCTACCATGCGCAGAGCCTCCGGGCGGTGTGCGGGCGAGCGAGTAACGAGTGACTCATTTACAGCAGATGCTGAGCACTGACTTGTCTCACATTCGGGGCTGCGATGCGCAGCGCTGCGGAGCGGCGATGCAGGCAAGTGACTCGCGCGCGGGGGCGAGTGACGCGCATGCGGCAGATGCTGAGCGCTGACTCATTTCACACGCGGCAGCGAGGCGCGCAGCGAGGCGCGCAGCTGCCGGTCGGGGTGCCGCTGCAGGCACGCGCGCGCGCGCCGCAGCTGCTTAGCGCCGACTCTTGTAAGCGCCGCGTAATAACTAGATGCGTCACTCACTGTTGCTGCTGCTTGAGCGCTGTTGCGCAAATGCGGACCGAGCGCGCTCGGTTGTTTGACAGTGCTCACACGCCTGGCGCCTGCGCGCGCTTGAACGTGTTTTGCCTGCAGGAGTCTGAAAAGCTGCAGGCGGGGCTGGAGCGGTGTGAGGCGGAGCTGGCGGTGGCGCGGGAGGGTGCGGAGCGCTGCGCATCGGAGGTAGAGGTATGCATGTATTTGGGTGTACCAATCCCTTTTGAGTATATGAGTAATAGCTCTCGATAAATGCTGCGAATCGCAGGCCACTGCCCCATAGGGTTGCGCAGGGGGATAGAAGGGCAGAAGAGTACCATACCTCTCTGCAGGAGTATAAATGCTGAGATTCATGGGTCACTGTCTCTGAGGATCGTACGGGGCGATAGGAGGGACTGAAGTGCTCATTGACTGCCAAGGCGCCCGTGCCCCATCCTGCGCTGGTAAAACACCTTAGCCTACTCCTGGTCCTTGCCCCGACCCTAGTCCCGACCATCAGCAGCATGCGCAGCAGCAGCAGGGTGCGTTAATGCCGCCTCCAGCGTGATTGCTGCACCCAATGTGCTGTTCTGGCATGATGGCAGTCGTGTCCTCATTGCCGTTACACGCCTGACGGTTACGGCAGTTGCATTTGTCGGTGGACAGACTTCACCACACTCACTTCTAGCACATGACTGGTGTCGGTCTTTGGTTGCTTTGATCAGCTCATTGTCTACCTGTGACGGTGTACAACAATACGCTCGTGGGAAATTCAAATCTCATCCAAACCTTCATGTGTGTCATCAGGCAGTGGCAGGCCCTTTCATCATACTTAACTGCAGTGGGTGCCAGTCGCGCATTGCATGCAAGCGGCTCGCCGCAAACCCCACCGGATGTGACGTCATGCTTTGAAGCCATGCATACGGTAGAGTATGATGAGTACTTCCAAGTCGCCATGAAACAAGATTATTCATGACCAGGGACATTTGACGATAGTGTTGTTGAGTGGCCGATGGTATGCACACGCCTGCTGATTCTATTCGTTCACTACGTACTGACGCATATGTTGCACTCCATCGAGGTTCAAGATTTCATGCAAACACAACAGGATCCCAAAGAACGATAGCTCGAACTGGTGTAATTTGGTTCCTGCATGTACGCACGTGCTCCGTTGGACCTGTCAGGAGCTTGCGGAGGCGAAGCAGGGCCTCGGTCAGTGCGAGGAAAAGCTGGCGCAGGCGGAGACGGACGCGGAGAGCCAGAAGGCGGGCATGCAGGTATGCACAGATACCTACGGTATGTAGAAGGCATGCAGGTATGCACAGATACCTACTGTATGTACCCTTCAGGGCACCCACTGTTGAAGTATCCCGTAGTTCAGTGTCAGCGGCACCCGGGAGCGGTCGCTAGAGTGTTGCTCTACAGTCGGCGCTCAGTGTTGCTATGTTTTGTCTTTCTTTCTTCAATCACCGCTCCCTCTAAAACTACTTCAAGTATGTCAAATGCCAACCGCATCGCCGCCCGCGCTGGCAACGCTGCGGGCACGCGCGCTGCGACTGCTGCGCGAGCGTTGCCGCGATTCAGCGCCATACAGTGCCGTCACGCCGCGGCGTTGCGCTGCGGGCGGAGCTGCAGGCCGCGCTATTGGCGTGCGCGCATTGTAGCAAAACCGCCGACGCTTGTATGATGTCTGTACCTGCCGCGCAAGCAGGTGCTTGATCATCACCATGACTCGACACCACGATGTCCTCACGTGCCGTTGTCGCCGCTGCAGGCGGAGCTGGAGCGCACGCAGTCGGCGCTCGCCGCGGCGCACGAGGCGGAGCTGCGCGAGGCGCGGGCGAAGGCGCAGCTGGCGGCGGCGGCGGCGCTTGAGGTACGAACTGCACTCCATCTTTTGTACTTGTTGTTGCGAACTGTACGCCATCTTTGTACTCAAGGTACGAACTGTACTCCATCGTTGTTCTTGCTGTTACTGAGGTACGGACTGTACTCCATATTTGTACTGTGATCAGATTCTCGCTGAGGGCGCGCAAAAGCCCAGATGCTGGACGTCCAGCTTGCTACCACAATATCAACAGGTATCTTTGTACTTTAATTCTTGATGCGTCTGAAGCGCGCTGAACGAAGCAGCGGCGCAGACAGAGTCCGCGCGCCTGTACCACGTCATGCGCCTACGATACTTTGGCGTACTGGCGAAAACGCTTGCTGGGCAAGTGGGACCATGCGGAGGGGGGGCGCAGCACTGGATACATAGTTTCAACTTCAACTTCAGCTGGCTGCCGTGTCGAGGCGAGGTGGACGCCGGCAAAAGAGAGAACCCCCCACGCAACCTGCTTATCCGTGCCGGCACATGCGCTGCATTGCAAGACATCCCTGGAGCAGGTCCGTCTGTGACCGCCTGTGACACTGCCAAACGTACCCCCGCCCCCCCCCCCCCCCCCGACCCCGCGCTTACGCGGTGCCCCTGCCGCGCAAGACATTGGGCGCAATCGAGAGTTTGAGCGTTATCCAGGTACCATGATTCAACCGCTCATGCCTGCGCCGCTGCCGTGTGTGCATACCTACCTACCTACTGCCCGCGCCGCAGGAGGTGACGCGGCACAGGGCGGATGTCGGCACGTGCAGAACGGGGCTGCAGGAGGTGGAGGTGAGAGACGGAAGCTTCACTGTTCGCCGCAACTGTTGCAACATAGAGAGCTGTTGCTCACTACCCTGTTGCACCACACTCGTAGAGCTAGACATCAAGGTGACAACTGCAACAGAAGACCGACGCCAGTTGTGTGCTGCTAGAAGTGAATGTATGGTAGTCTGTCTACCGGCAAGTGTATCCGCCGTAACCGTCAAGCGTGCAAATGGCAATGAGCATGTAACTGCCATATGATCCATCATCGACTAATTGACAGCGGAGCATGTGCCGGCAGCACGCGCGCGGCGCTCTTACACGAGCGCTGCGTACGCGCATGCATACGTACATGCCCGCTGCCGTGCGCTCTGCGCATCCGCGCGTTTGAGCGCTGTCACGACTGCGCTGCGCCGGCCAGGTGCCGCTGCAGCGCGCTGCGGCGACGACCGCGGCGCGCCTCGCACGTGGTGATGCTGGTGCTCAGGCGATGGGTCCGGCGTGGTCTCGCTGCTGCTGCTGCCGCTGCTGCTGCTGCCGCCGCCGTTAGGCCGGGGAATGCATCAGGAGACTGCCGCTGTTGCGGGGGTGTGTGTACTCCCACGTGTGCACAGTGCTCTGGCTCACGAGCCCATCGGACGCCTCACGGCTGCGCGGCGGTGTGCGGTGGAACTGAAGCTGCGTGCACGGGCGCCCCTCACTCCATGCGCTCCGCCCCCCTCTCTGCCTGCGCGCGCATTCAGGCGTCGCTCGAGGCGACGCGCCGCGACCTGCTGGAGGCGTCGCAGCCCAAGGACGTGTCCCTCGGCACAGTCTTCGGCGATTTCGCGAGGTGAGCCCCCTGCGCTGCACCCACGCTGAGCGCTGCCAGCCAAACCCAGACTGTCAGTGCGTATGTACGTATGCGCGCAGCGGTGCTGCCAGCCGGCGTGCAGCGCCGGGCACGCATCGCAGCCCAAGGCCGTGTCCCTCGGCACAGTTTCCGGCGACTTCGCGAGGTGAGCCCCCCTGGACTGTACGGGCTGGTAATTCGGTACCAAATCGAGGCAAACTCTGAATACTAAGTGCATAACTAACCAACTTAGGTACATCATGGCACGCTCAATTAGCTATTGACTTAGCTGTGATCGGACCGCAGCCCCAAGTTTGTGTCGCTCGGCACAGTCTTCGGCGATTTCGCGAGGTGAGCCACTGGGCTGCGCGCACGCTGAGCGCTGCTAGCCAAACCCAGTCGGTCAGTGCGCATGTACGTCTTGTAATGCGCGCAGCGCGCGGCGGGCTAGCGTGTGCAGCGCCGGGCGGGGACGGCGGCATGCTCCGGTGCGCGGGCGTTTTTGCTACTTGTAGGCAGCGGCGCTTGCCCCCCTGGGCCCCTCCCCTGGGAGCCTCAGTGCGAGGGGGGTTTGAAGAGGGGAGTTGCGGCGGTTTCAAGGGATGGCAGCGCCGCGCCACCGAGCGCTGCGCAGAGTGGCACGTCACCTGCGGCTTGAAGTTGTCGAAGCAGGCCACAAATGGACGGCCGGTCTGCAGCCCGTGCCGCGGCACTGGCACGCCAGGGTGAAGCGCCTCTTCTGCTTTGCAACTCGTCTGCAGAGGGTCGTTTACGCAGCGACGCAGTATGCACCACCTGATTTCGTGCTGCGTAGCTTGCCCCAGTCTTGAGATCTGATGAAAAGGCTGTGTAACTGCCTGCTTCCTGTCAGTCAACAACCCTGACCCTATACTTTAAAAAGCACAACACGTGCAGACCTTGTTGTTATACAGCGCATCTCCCGGTCTTGCGTACACACACACACCTCCCTATAGACACGGTGGGTCTTATACCACAGCATGCGACGAGAGGGCGTTGTGAACAAAAGCGGTTCTCATTCTACACTCCGTGATTTTCGGCACCGCTGACTCATGTACCCCCCCCCCCCCACCCACCCACCCCCCTACGGCAGGCTGATGCTAGGTCTGTGGGCGGCGGCGCGTGCGGCGCCTGCCGCGGTGCTGAGCGCTGTTACAGAGATGCGGCGGCAGCTGCCGCTGCTCGATTTCATCGGCGACAAGGCGGTGGTGGCGCTGGCGCCGGCGTGGGCGGCGGTGGCGCCGCTGCGCACGAGGGTCGCGGCGGAGGCGGGCGCGGCGCGCAATTGGGGGGAGGCGCAGTACGCAGAGGTGCGTACGTACGTGGTTACCCGTGCGTGCTCATTCATATCTCATGAATTGTGTTCAGTCAGCGCATGAATGACGCGCGAGGGTCGCGGCGGAGGCGGGCGCGGCGCGCGATTGGAGGGAGGCGCAGTACGCAGAGGTGCGTGCGTGCTTAGCCGCGCGTGATTTTATGCGTCTCATTTATCGTGTTCATGGAATGTAATGTTCTCGCAACGCACGGCTGCGCTGCGCAAGCTGTGAGAACACCGCCAAAATACCGCCACTACTCAGTTGCGTATTCTCAAATTCTGTCATGGTCGCAAGCCGGCGCTGCAAGATGAACAGTACGTTTGAACACAGATGAAAGGGGGGAGGCGCTCTATGCAGAGAGATGCGCTCTGCTGGTATCAGCCACTTCTTTGATTGCGACCCGGCGCTGCGAGATGAATGGTACGTCCAAACACGTCTATGGCGGCACCTGACGCATTACGTGGGCAGAGTCTATTGCGGCCGCCACTCGCCATGGCAAACTTTTGGGCTGAGGGAGCAGCAGATCTGATTCGTTGCGTTGATGACTGTGACGGCAAAGCTTGCAGCTGCGGCCGAAGGCGCCCATTTGCACAAGTAGCCTCTCGCAACGTGCGGCCGCGCGTCTCTGCGCCTCACCCCATGACGCTGCGCAGCATCGGCGGCGGCGGCAGCAGCAGCGCGGAGTGAGCGTCAGGGCGCACAACGCCGCAACCCCCTCTCTCCTCCGCGCCGGCAGTGCACCTACGTTTAAACAGCCACGGCATGTGACCATGCACGGCCTCACTCACCGCTGCGCCGCCTCCGCCGCTGCTGCTGCTGCTGCTGCTGCTGCAGCTGCTGCTGCTGCCGCTGCTGGTACTGCATTAAATTTTTTTGCACTCAACAGAGAATCATACCCGGGGGCACACGCGCGCACCAAACGGCATTCACCGACAACCTCCGCGCTGCCGCCGCCGCCGTCCGTCACCCCGCGCCTCCCCCCCCCCCCTCGCTCGCACATGCGCAGCTCCTGCCGAAGGCGCTGGCGACATACGCATCTGCGGAGGCCTCGGGCCGCGACGCCTACGCGCGCGCTGTGGCGGCGGCGACGCCATATGTGCCCGAAGCGGAGGCGTACGCGGAGGCAGCGCTGCGCGCAATCGCGGCGGCGCTCCTGCTCACTGCGTCTCTGGCGGCGCTGACGCGTGCGGCGCGCGCGGCGTACTGCGTGTCCAAGTGGGCGTGCTTCCGGCTGCCGCTGCTGCCGTTCATCTGGTGAGCGCTGCTGCCTGCTTTACGGCTGCGCGGCGCTGCTGCTGCCTGCTTCACGGCTGCGCGGGGCGCTGCTGCTGCCTGCTGTACGGCTGCGCGGCGCTTCGCGTGTGTCCCGCAGGGCCTGGGGCTGTGCGACGGAGGGCAGCAGTATGTAGCGGGTAGCTGCTGCCGCCGCTGCTGCTGGTGCTGCGCCCGCTGCCGCTGCAGCTGCTGGTGCTGTGCCTGCTGCCATAGGGCGTGCGCCGCAGACATCTGAGTTGAAGTTCGACGTTGAGCAGTGCGGTACTCTGCCTTGTATCGACTCGGGTATGGTTCCCACTCTCTCGGCTGCTCTTTGCGTGCTGGCTGCAGACACTCTCAGCGCTGCGGCGCGCCGTGGCAGTGCGCAAGCCGTCCACCGTCCAGGCAGCCACTCTTGCAAGTGCGCTTCTGAGCAGCAGCGCGCTGAACCACGCGGCCGATGCCTTGGTCACAATCTGCACTTGCACGGCGCAGCGCGGGTCACGTTGCGCAGCCTGCAGCGCAGCGGCAGCGCAGCGCAGTTTGTAACCGCCGCTGCTTCGACTCCGCTGCTGGCGCCTTCGACTTGTGACTCACTGACTCTTTGACTCACTCATCATCACCCGCAGGCTGGGTCGGTTCGTCATCTTCCTCGTCCTGCGCGTCAGCGCCTTTGACTCGTGACTCACTCACTCTTTCACTCACTCATCGTCACCCTGCTGGCTGACTTGGGTCGTCATCTTCCTCGTCCTCCGCGTCAGCGCCTTTGACTCGTGACTCACTCAATCTTTCACTCATTCATCGTCCCCCTGCAGGCTGTTGGTCATCTTCCTCGTCAGCGTCTTCGGCTTGTGACTCACTCACTCTTTCACTCACTCATCGTTACCGCGCAGGCTGGGTCGGTTCGTCATCTTCCTCGTCCTCCGCGTCAGCGGCGGCAGGCGGAGTCCCACGGCGACTGCGGGCGGCGGCAAGGCGCGCAAGCGCGGCAGCCGCAGCGACAGGCGGAAGAAGAACGAATGAATGGGCCAGAAGGGAGGGCACCTTTTGCCACGCTGCAGACGTTTGACTGGCCAGAGCGCCAACGTCTGCGTCTGCAGGGGGGCATGCAACAGGGGAAGGGGGGATATTGACACAGTGCCGTGGCTTCATGGGGGGGGGGGGCGGGGGGGGGGCAGTGGCCATGCTCAGAGCATGGCACTGCGTGATCCTGTGACTCCAGTAGACGTGGTGGTGCATTCTGCATACCAAGCCTAGCACGCGGATCCAACGCGGCAAGCGGACAGGGGGGGGGGGGGGGGGGAGGGAAGCACAGCACAGCACAGCACAGCACAGCACAGCTGTTGAGTGGCACAAGCACAGTGGGGGGCAAACTTTGAGGGCTGGGGTGCCTGACATTGAAGTCGTGCGGCTAGGAGTTCCACTATAGGCAATTTTGCTAGGCCTAGGCACCGCGCTTTGTGCTGGTGGCGCAGGCAAGTGGCGCGCAAGGGGGGTGGTCGCACAACAGGGGGCACTTGGGGGGGGGGGGGGCGCTTACGGAGACATTGGCAGTTTGTGTGTTGCATGTTCTTGTTGTCGCCGTGGCTCGGCTGCCTTCTGTGCAAGGCAGCACTCGTGGTGAGGGTCTAAATCATGCTATGCAGACTGCTGGACATGCATACTGCCCGCTGACTCTGGTGCGACTGCAAAGTGCTTGTGATGCTCGTCTTGAGTAATTCGCATTCAAGATGCGTTGATATGATCAGATCTGTGTCTGGAGTGTCCTCGAGTCCTAATGCTACTTAAAGCTGTGCTGTCAAGTATTAAGCAGGTGCATATATGATACCAGGGCTACGGCACCATCCAATGGAAGGATTTCTGTGAAGTTGAGGTGCTTCTTCTTCTGAGCCTGCAAACAGGGTGAGCCTGCAAACAGGATTTGACGGGCGTTCTCAGCATGGCAGGCTCGGCGCCGCGCATACACGATGCCCTGATGTGTTCCTCTTTGTCAATCGAAAACTGTAAAAGTCAGCACTGCTGATGATGCATCCTGATGTTAAGAAGATGTCCATCTGCAGTGCGCAGCGCCTGCCATACAGCTCATATAGCCTCGCCTCGTGCGCACAAGTGCACGCTCTTGCCCCAATGCAACAGTCCGTCCGATGGTGAAGAGCAATGTCACATGGCGCCACAATGGTGGCGCGAAGCCTTAGCTGAACTTGCTGGCCTCTGGCCACGCGTCACTTGCGAGTCGCACCAAGTACATGTAATAGTCGCCCACTATTCTGGTCATTATGATCAGAATTGCTACAAACTTGCCACTTTGGCAATCGGGTCATTCGGCAGCATTGGGGAGCAGGGACGGAAGCTGCTGGAGGCTGTGGCGACGGAGTATGCCAGCAGGATGTCAGTGCCCGGAGGAGCACGCCCTAAAGCTCTTAAGGGCATTGCCCTGGCGCGCTTACGCTCGGCACTGTCGGCAGCGCTCCACATGGCGTACTCTGGCCGTGTCATTATGACACACATGGCAGAATCCAGGGGGGGGGGGGGCACATGGAGGAGGACGTACCGTCATGTGCCAAATTAGGCCTGTCGGTCAAACATTTAGAATGGCCAGAAAAAGCACTCAGACACTGAATAAGGATCGCGCAACAAAAGCACCAGGCGCCAGTAGGACACGGCCCTCAAAACACCTTCGAATGGGCACTATATGACCATCAGCGGGACATGAAGTCATTGGTCTTTGGTCTGCTTCTGTCTGTTTTGAACCGAATGAACTGAGACAAAACTCAGACTTCTTGAAGTTGCTGTAAATGGAGGTCGACCACCTCTCACACACTGCGTAATGGGTCACAAACAGAAGTCGATGAGGCCAAGCAGGCTGCAGCCAGAGGCCCAAGACAGACCAAAGTGCAATGAACGTGTGCATCAGTGCAACGGCACCTGTCATCTGCTTGCATGCTGTGCGTCGTGTGCCTCCCCAACATGAGGGTGACCAAAAAAGCGCCACCAGGCCTAAAAAGGAATGCATGATAAAACACCCAGGCCTAATTAGGATCGGTGCTTGGTACGCTCCTAATTCTTGACTGACCGGCCTAATTTGGCATGACGGTAGGGGAGGATCCCGAGATGCCATTTGGCGGCGGCGGCGTTTGAGTGGTTGTCGTTGAGACACTTTCAGACTGTCACATGACATGTAGATTCCGTACAGCAAGCTTCAAGTTAGATGCATTCATCTGGGCTTTTTCGCGCCCTGAGCGAGAATTAATAAAAAGTACATGTAGATGGACAAGCTTCCAGGCATGCAGCCTACATTTGCGAGCGCAGGAGTACCACGCATGTGGCTTGTCAGGCGATATGTCCACCCCCCCCCAACAGGCGCATCCTACGCCGTAAACGCTCCTCATGACAGCAAACCAGCCCAGGCATCCCCGCCACCTGCGACCGCACTGCCAGCTCGCCTTCACCGGCCTCTGTGCTGCTACATCAATGCCTCTGACAGCGTGACCGTGCGTCCGCACGTCGCTGGTGGCTGCCGCTTTCAACTTGAGAAGTGGGAGCATTCACCAGGAACCCCTGGGCAAAGGCGTTACAGCAGCGGCGGCGGCACAGCCACCACACCGGTGCGCAGTGCGCAGCACACTGCGCACACCTTCCCCGCTCAGCAGCGCCGCTGCTATCACCGCGTCGTCCCTTCACTCCGTCAGCGGCAGCGCGGCCGCCGCACCCTCCTGCGAGATCGCTCCTTGCGGCGGCCGCTGTGCTCAAAAGACCGCGCAAACCATCGACAACGTTACAGGTGTATACACCTTCAAAGTTTGATGAGCGCGGCGTAGCACTCCCTGCGCCGATGCGCAGGGGCGAGGACTTGCGTGGTTGACCTGGGCCCGCGGCGCGCACAGCAGCTCAACCTCACTGGCAATGCGCGCGGACGACAACAGCGGCAGGTTGGACTGGAGCCGCGTGAAAGATCCACAGGGGCCGCCCGCTGCCGAACGGGTCCGAGGTGTGCAGCAGCAGCGCGCCGCCGCGTCGAGAGGTGCACGTGCGGGCGCCGCGTCACAGGGGGCTCTGGGGTCGCAAGGCGGGAACGATGGCGACGATTCGGAGGAGGAGGAGGAGGAGAGCTCTGCGCATGCCCTACCAGCTGGCGTGCAGTTGCAGACCTGCGGCGCGGCAGGGGCTGCGTACAGCCCTCTGAAGAGGCCGTGCGTTTGCAGACCTGCGGACGGCAGGGCTGCTGCGTGCAGCCCTCCGTCTCTGAATTGTCGCCATCGTAGCCGCCTTGCAACCCCGGAGCGCCCTGTGATGCGGCGCCCGCACCTGCACCCCCCACAGGCGGCGACGCTGCTGCTGGGCACCCTGGATCTGTCCGGCAGCGGGCGGGCCGCTGATCGCGCGCCTGTGGATCTTTTCACACGGCTCCCGTGCTTTGTCTAGAGAGGTTTCCAGATGCTGCGCTGCCAGTTTTGTTTCGTGTGCACCTCATCCCCGTTGCACTGTCCTGCCGGTACTTGCCCATGCCTTAAATCGACTGCGCTGCAAGCTTCCTTCTCGTGGCTCAAGCCTCGGCACCTGCGTGCTTGCGATACCTAGCAAGTTGGAGCGACGCTGCTTAACAAGCTAGCGGGGTGTCAGATCCCCCGGCCTTAAGGAAGGTGTGCTGTTTTTTTGATCAATTGACACACGCCGACTACTACAGGTTGTCAACAGCGGTGGAAGCGTGGCGATTGGCGCCAGGAAAGCGACCAAGCCGCCGGACCTCAGTGGTGAACGCGCACTGTCTCTGGATGGCGGCTACTGTTCCATCCTGACCCGCATCAAGGATAATAACTACCAATAAAGCACCACATAAGCAAGCACACGATACAAGGTGCCAGGCGGTGAGGCTTCAGCACACCATGGACTACACCGGCAATGGACCGAGCGCCCCTACGCCGGCGGCGCCTCTCAACTACACGATCCCCAAGAAAAAAAGACCTCTGCTTGACAACAGCAATCATGGCACCAGCACGAACCCTACTACGCCTCCCATGCCTCAACAACAGCAGCAGCCACCGCTAATAGCGCCCGTTGCGCGAGAAAGTATCCACCAGCTTGCCCGCAGCCGTCTGCTCAAGAAACGCCACCGCCCCGACCCATCTGCTTTGAGCACTTGCACCGCGCCTTGGAGCAGCCACACGGAGAGACCTACCGACGCCTCTAAGGGCTTTGGCGAAGTGGAGAGAGCACCACATAGCGGGCAGCGTGACGACGCTGTAGCGGCGGCGGAGGAGGGGCGGGTCCGATGTGAAGGCGCTCAGTTCCAGCCAAGCTCAAGTCCGGAAGATCGAGGGAATAACAGATGGCAGCAGCAGCGGCCACAGGACGTGGCGGCCCCTGCAATTGCCGAAGCAGCTATGGAAGTCAAGGCCACGGCACAGGGTTCATTGATGCTCGGCTCCGAAAAGCCGATGATGGATGTGGAAGGAGGCTCGGGGGTGCAGCCGCGGGATCCACAAGTCGCCATGTGCTCGCCAACAGGCCCCAACAGCGCCAACAGCGGTCTCTCAGGGTCCCTCACCACCAGCAGTATCGGCAGCACTGACAGCGCGCCAGCAGCGCCGCAGCCAGCGCCCCAGCAGCTGACGCGCGCAGCCTGGGACGGCGTGAGCGCTGCTGCTGCTGCTGCTGCTGCCGCTGCCGTCGTCCGAGATGACGGCGCTGTTGCTGTCGGTGCTGCAGCCAGCAGCTACCCAGTTGGACAACATATCTACGGCGATACGGCAAGTGGCAGCTGGGACCCGGCGCTGCGGCAATCCGTCGCGGACCACGCGCGCGAGCACGTGTCGCCTCAGGCCAAGCACCGCTACAGCCGCAGCCGCGCAGCGATGCTGGAGGTGAAATCGGAGCCCGTGCCGCTCGCCGCGCCGCCGTCCGTCAACAGATACGGCGACGCGCCAGCTGCGATGGACCTTTCACCGCAGACAGCGGCACACGGCATGGCGCAGCAGCAGCAGCCGGCAGGCGATGCGGGCGCGGCAGTTCACCCGCACAAACGCCGGCGCCGCGCGCTGCTCGCCGCCGCCGTCGCCGCCAACGCAGCCGCTGACAGCGGCGGCGGCGCGGTTCCGGGCGTCGGCATCTCGGCCAGCGCAAGCGCGCAGGGGGATGCGCAGCGGCAGGCGATCATCGAGGCGCCGGCGCGTTCTAGCGGCGGCGGTCAGGCGAAGCGAGTCAAGAGCGAGGGCGGAGAGCGGCGCGTGCGGCGCGCACCGCGGCCGCTGCCGCAGCAGCAGCAGCAGCAGCAGCAGGCGCCGCCGCAGCAGCAGCAGGCGCCGCCGCAGCAGCAGCCGCGGCGGCGGAGAAGCGACGGGCCCCGCAGGCCACGGAGTAAGGCCGCGGCGGCAATAGTGAAGGCGGAAGCGGCGCTCGTTGCAAATCACATGCCCACGACCGCTGCGGCGGCCGTACCAACGGCACCAGCTGCGGACATGCTGCCAGCGGCGGCGGTAGCGGCGTCAGCGGCGGCGGCGACACCAGCTGGGCCAACCGCAGCAGCAGCGGCGGCGGCAGCACCGGCAGCAGCACCGGCCGGCGCTGCGGCGGAGGCACCGGCGTCTTCGCGCTCCGGCCGCGCGCGCAAGCCCGTGCTCAAGTTTGTGTCGTGGGAGCAGGGGGACCTGCGCACGGCGGCGAAGGGCGTGCGCAGCGGCGCGCCCAGCGGCAGCAGGGGCGACGGCAGCGGCGGCGGCGGCGCGGCGACGGCTCCGCGCAGCCAGTCGCGGCGCTCCGCCAGCCGCAAGCGCCCGCGCAGCGGCAGCGACGCTGCCGCCGCCGCTGCTGCTGCTGCCGCCGCTACCACCATGCCTGTCAGTGCGGAGCATGCGCAGCTCTCGGTGGCGGCAGCGGCGGCGCGGCCGTGCGCAGCTGCGGCAGGCGAGGCGGACGTTGGGGGGCAGGGCGGTGATGCGGCAGGGGTGGCGGCAGCGCCGCAGCAGCGGCGGCGGCGGCGGCCGCAGCGGCGCGTGGAGGAGAGCTCGGAGTCGGGGAGCGACGAGGAGGGGTCTGGGGCGCGCGCGTTTGACTGGTGCCGCTTGGAGGAGCAGGCGCGCGAAGTCGCCGCCATGATCATGGCTCAGGTATGTATAGTTATGGTGTGTGGTGACAGCGCTCAGCGCTGCAGTCGCATTGCAGGCGACGTTGGCGTGGCGTTGGAACGGCGGAGCGCGCTGGCGCATGTGAAGAGATGTCGCACAGGGCGCACGGGGGGGGGGCGAGAACAGGGCGGCGCTCACTTGCACCTGTACATACCATTTATGAGTAGATCCTGCATCTTAGGGCTGGCTAATGGTGCTGCCAGCTGTTGTCGCAGCTGCAGCTGCTGCTGCACGAAGGCTCACAGGCCTAGCATCGGGGTAAGCGTTTGGCGCCGCCAACACTGCTGCTGCGGCAGCTGCTGCGCGCCTGCGCAAGCTAGCTGGTAATTCGACCGCCAGCGGCTGCAGTGAAACAGGTGCTTGTCAAGGAGCACTTCCACAATACCCTTGTTGAGCGCAGCATCAGCAGCTGCGGAGGGCTGCTGCGCATGTGCGAACACATCGGGCATCGCTACTGCCATTACTATTCCCTGTCTCGCGCACATCTGACGGCACCTCTGCCCGTTCGCGCACGCCTCATCCAACAGAAGCGGCTCCTGGGCAAGGGCGCCAGCGGCGCCGCCGGCGACGCCGCCGCTGCTGCCGCGGCGGCGGGCGCGGCGGCGATGGGCGAGGACACGGACGAGGACGTGTGCCTGCGGCGCAGCGCGCGCGCGGCGGGCGGCGGCCAGCTGGACTCCATCTGCGTGCAGAAGCTGCTGGCGAACCTGCGCGCGGACCACCGCGACGTCGAGGTGAGCACTCCCGCACCGGGTGTGCGTTGCCGCGCCGCGCGACGCAGCGCGGACGGCGCAGCAGCGCGTGCGTGCGGCGCGATGATGTTTGCAGACGCACTCTGCGGTGGCCGGCGACCATGTGCCAACAAACCTGCGTGGGAGCTCACGTGATGTCGAGGTGCGCGCTGCCGCCGGGTGCCAACACAGCATTTTTGTGGGGTGGGGGCATGTAGTCTAGGTGCTTGAAGTACGCCTTCGGCTCGCTGCATGCGATGGCCATGAAGCAGGTGATGACAAATTGGTGTGCACTCCAGCTGCCGCGTCGCCGTGTGCGTTGCTGCACTGTGCGCTTGGGACTTTAAAGATACTCTGTCGTGTATGGTCAGTGGGGCCGGCCAGAAAGGTAGAGTCAACGCGCGCGCGCCGAAGCTGCTGCTGCCGCGCGCAGTCTCTGCCATGGCGTCAAACATGAGCACTGCCGCTCGCCGTTGTTCATTGGTCCACCCTCAGCGCATAAATGAGGGCGGTGTCAGTGGCGGAGCGCTGCTGAGCTCTGGTGTGATCGCAGGGCGGCATGCCCAAATTGCCACTCAGAAACGACAATGCACTCACAGCCCGCGTTTGGTAATGGCACCACTACGACTCGTCCTCGACTGTTCCACACAAAACACGACGTGCTGCCGCATGCACCTGATGACGCCTGACAAGCTGACCGCCGCCGCCGCTTCCGCGGCCGCTGCTGCGCGCAGGTCCTGAAGCTGCACCACTACCTGAGCCCCGATGCAAACACGGCTGTCATGGACGCGGTACTGGACGCGCTCGCGAGCAACACCAACTGCCAGGCGCTGTACATGCAGAACTTCAACTCAGGCGTCACCGACGACCAGATCGACGCCCTCGCGGCCATCCTGCGCACGCACGACAGGCTCTGGTGCCTCAACCTCGGCGAGCTGTACAAGGTGAGGCGCCAGGGGGGGGGTGTTGTACCCCAGTGATGCGGGTTGTACCCCAGTGATGCGGAAACGCTGATGGGAAGCTTCTGCTGGGAGCTGCACGACACGCCTGCACATGTCCGCTCTCATTTTGTCATTCGCCACACTCTCTCTGTTTGAGACGCCCCCCCCCCCCCCCCCCCTCTCCCCTCCTTCCCTCCCCCCTTCACACTGCGCTTATTACTTCAACAGGTGACACTCGACCGCTGGTGGAAGTTGTGCGAGGAGCTGGGCGGCACGCACGTCACGCACACGATCTCTCACTTTGTCTTTCCTGCACACTCTCTACTTTTGAGACGCCTTCACGCGATGAATCATGTGCCTGACCACCACACACACCCCCCTTGCGCGCACGCTTACTACTTACTACTTCAACAGGTGACGCTGGACCGCTGGTGGAAGTTCTGCGAGGAGCTGCGCGGCACGCACGTGACGCACATGTACCTCAGCGAGCACGTGCTCACGGCGGACCTCAAGACGGCCATGCGCGACGCGATACGCGCCAACCGCGCCAAGCACGCGCTGCACAAGGACGTGGACAACCTCGCCGTCATCGAGCGCTGCACCAACATGTGGTGGAACCCCATCAACGCGCGCGACCTGCAGGTGCGCGCGCACGCACACTCATATTTAGACGATATACATGTGTATATACATGGACCATGCGCCGTGCGCCATGCCCCTCGTCCACTGCTGCCGGCGCCGAGGCTCATAGGGAGATGGCATGTGGAGTGCTTCAGCGGACATGAAGCTGACATGTATGTGGTGGAGCCCCATCAACGCGCGCGACTTGCAGGTGCGCGCGCGCGCATACATGTAGACCATATACATGTATGTAATCATTAAGTCTCTGTACATAGAAGTATGGAAACGAATCAACAGATGGTAGAGTACTACAAGGTGTGGTTGGCCGCCAGTGCCTTCCACCAATGACCGCGGCCGCCGCTGCTGCGGTCATTGGCCACGAGTCAAACAGTGCCACCATATGTATTGCATGCAAAACGGCATGTCACCCCCGCAACGAGTGGTGGCAGCGCGCCGCTGTTGACCGCGCGCGCGCAATCTGCATGTGTGTGCGCATTCCTCCCTTTGCACCGGAAAAGCTTGTTGCCTGCCGCCCATCGCAGTGCTGGGAGCGGCGGTGGCGTTGCCGGCGATGGCCTTTTCGGCTTTCATGCGCCTGTGGGCACGGAGCTCTTTCTGTTAGGGGTGGCGTGGGGGGGGGGGGTGGCGTTAAAGAGGGGGGGAGGCAGGGGCGCTCTCAGCTCATACGTTGTCTGATGAGGACAAGGGCGGGAACGGCGCGTGCGCGCTGGCGCGATATCAGCAGATGCTCGCGCCCGTTCCCGCTGCGGTCCTCAGTGCCGCCACCGCTCCCTCCCACTCCCCATTCCTATGCTCAAAAGGTATACTCGACGACGAAGCGCCGTGAGTAGTAGACAAAGGTCCTGAGTAACCTCCGCTGCTCACCCCCCCTTGCCCCCCCTCCACCGCCCACCGCGCGGCAGGTGGCCATGGTGCAGCGCGGCCTGTCGACGCGCGTGCGGCCGCGCGCGGACCCTGCCTCCAAGGCCGGCGGCGGCGGCAGCGGCGGCAGCGGCGGCGCAGCGCGCTTCGAGCCCTGCTCGCTGCACACCGACAAGAGCGCGGCCGTGCTCGCCGGCGCCGCCGCTGCGGCCATCGTGCTCAGCGGCGGCGCAGCCGTGGATCGCTGCGGCGGCGACGCGTGCCTCAGCAGTTTTGCTGCCGCCGATGGCCGCGGCGGCAGCGGTGATGGCGGCGGCGGCGGCGGCGACGGCGCTGGCTGCAAAGTCGAAGTCTTTGGCAGCAGCGTGGGCGCGTGCGGCGGCGGCGGCAGCAGCGGCATCAGCGGCGGCGACAGCGGCAGTGGCAGCTGCGGTGGCACCGTAGCCCAGAGCGGAGTCAACAACTACTGCTGCGGTGGCAACAGCAGCGCAGTGCGTGACCACAGCAGCAGCATGCCAATCAACACCTACGGCAGCATCGGTGGCAGCGCTGGCGGCAGCGCAGGCGGCAACGGCGGCGTCAGCAAGCCCGCGCCTACGCGGCTGATTGTTGAAGTCTGATGCTTCAACAACGAGGGACGGCTTCAGCACCGGCCACGCAAATGCTTCAATGCACACTGGTCCGAACCAGTCGGTGTGGTGGGGGGGTACACAGCCTCTGCCTGCGGGCGCAGCAGAGGCGGGAAGGGCGGGAGGAAGCCCTTTGCACACTTTTGCAGCGAGTATCAGCTAAACGCGGCCACGCGCTGCGCGGCAGCAGAACAGCAGCACCTGCTGAGCAACGACGTATTGCTCTCTGTTGCGTGCTGCTGCGGCGCGCGCGCCTGCCGCACTTCGAAATCCCTTTGTCGCGGCGCGCAGCGGCGCGGCCGTTTTTGTGTGTGCGTCACTTGATATAGCGACCGCGGCGGCCGTTGCGGCGTGCCGCGAGAAACGTTGCCCCCTGCTGCCCAGCGTGCAGCAGCGCTCATCGGATGTGCGCCAAAATTGAAGCGCGCCGCGCGCACATACACATCCGGAAACGACATGGATATCGACACTCTCAGCATTGCGCGCTCGCTGCTTGTCTGCGCGCTGCTGTTGCCGCGGCAGTTTGCCCATGTTTATTCTTTGTTCAAAGGTTGTGAAGCTGGATGCCTGAGCGATGACGCGCTCGGCTCGTGATGGCATGGCTCCGCACGTGTGCATCGGCGCTTCTAGCGTGTGTTTGCGCTGGTCGGGATGCCGGCGCATGACCGCGCGCCCTGCAGCTGCTCTTGTCCTGCGTCCACACGAGGAGTGTGCAAGCGCTGGTCGCGGCCAAGGAATCTCGGTGAACAATGATCAACTGCGGCTACGGCGTTGCATCGATGCACATGCATACTCTATGATCGTACTACTTGCTATACAAAGACTTGCTATACAAAAAGCCCAAATACGAAATAAACAAGAGTACACGTGCGTGATTCACACACCTCTCCTCGTGAACCAGAAGCGCCCAGGTGCTGGACTCAATGCTATTCATGTGAATTGTCAATGGCTTGTTGTGACATGACACGAAGGCTCGACCGCATTCTATGTCATCGCCACGGTGGCATCCTGGCCCATGTGAATTTTTGAAAAGGCGCGAAGCGAAACTGAAGCAGCGCTCCGCGTCGCAGTAACGTTGCTTCGGCCCCATATGCTCACCTGAGCACCCCGACAATGGCGGCACAGCGGAGTCAAGCGAGCGTCCTATCATTGCTGTTGCACCATGGGTATGCAGAAGTGAGGACGTTCCCACATATTGGTCGGCTGCCTGCTGCATGAGGGCGGCTGACGAATGCTGAGCACCGTTGCAATGCGCATGGCATGCATCTTCATGCATACATGCTGACTGACGCAGTGACCGCGCGCTTTCCGTCAGCGCGTGACGGTGAAGCATTCCCCAGTGCCAGTCTGACTCGCAGCAGGCAGATACGCATGCTGCAAAGCCCTTCGTGGTGGATGTGACAGCATTCTGCGCACACGCCTGAACAACATGCTTGTTGCTGAGGCATGAGGACCGTCGCCGCTGCCACATGACACATCAACGCTGCACAAAGCATGGACTACAGGAGTGTACCCACACGCAAGGCAGATTGGTTGTCACACAGAGAGCATGGCAGAAAGTCACACGTTCAGGCTCTGGCAAGCTCCGCTGCTGGCTTTCATTCAACGATCGTGTACACAAACGGTCTGTGTCGCGGCTGAGCAGCTGACGCGCATGTTGTGCGCGCAAATGATGCAGCAAACGGCGCTCGCTGCGTTGCCGAGGCCTCGCAACCCAACACACAAGCACACACACGACGTCTGCTACGGCTACTGAACTGCAATCACTGCGGGCAAACGACGCACACTTACTAAGGGCGGCTGTACTCGTCGCCGATGCGCCCTCGGTCTCCCTAAAACAGCCACGCTATGCCCACTACCGCTGCTGCTACAGCCACTGCTCCTGCTCGCAAAGCGCCTGCACCTGAGGTGACCCTACATGGGCCTGACTGCCACACGCATTCCAGGTACCCCCCCAGCAGCGTGGTCTGATCGAGCGGGTAGCACAGCAAGCTGCGATCCGCCGAGAGGGTACCGTCGAACGCATTCTTGAAGGCAAGCTCCGCCTCGCCGCACTTGTCGAGCATGTCTGCCTGGGCGTAGGTTGCACCCACCAGCAGGCACTCCCTGCATACGGCGTTTGCAAAGCAGGCCGTGGCGTTCGCAGCGCAAAGGTTGTATTTTTGCTTACTCGCTGTGGCCAGTTGTCTGCCGCCGTGGTCTTCATACGGTTGCTCCGCGCCCTGCTGCTGCTGCTGATGATGACCATAGGACTCATGTGCCTCTGCTGCGGCCTCTGCGGGGTGGCTTCTCGCTATCGCCTCTGCGAGCTGCTGCTGCTGAAGGTGCTTCCTAGAACCCCTGAAGCTGAGGTCCGCGTCTGGTGAAACCACCACATCCCCCCTGCACGGCAGCCACGTCAGGCTGCACGCCGTGCAGATCAGCGCCAGTGTTCGCATGCTCATGCCCCCGCTCCTATACGCTTATTTGAGCTGCTTGGTCTCCTCCTGAAGATGCTCGGGGTTCTCTGGGTTTAACGTGCTATTGCTGTCGTCCACCCAGCGCCATGAGCTATCTGAGACCTGCCGTGCGCTGTTCTGATCTGCTGCTTCGCCCAGGCCTTTCCGCGCTGCTCCCAACGCTCGCCTGTTTGCTAAGATGTGAAATGGGAGAAAAGCCAGTGGCCGTTACGTGAGATGATACCTACCGCTCCGCCCCCCCAATCCACCCCTCTAATCCGAGCCGACAACGCTCTGCTAGAAGGACGCGAGGATCTGCACAGAGCACCAGTCACCTGTCCTGCACGTCTCTCGCCAGATCTGAAGAGAGCAGACTCAGGGATCGCCACGCAAATGCTGTCCTAGAACACGAGATTCGCACTCACACACCGAAGTGGCGCAGCAGCAGTGGAACGCGATCAGCGCAATCATGATTTGCAGCTGTAGCTCAGAGTCTTCTGTAGAGCGCTGAGCTTTGATCAGCTCTGGCCCGCAACTGGGTTGTGTGCGAGCCCGCCAGGCAGCAGGGTGCGTAGCGGAGACACCAAATGGTGCGAGCCTTCAGCTCTCACAGGCGGGGCAGCAACTCCACGTTGAGGGCCATTAGAAACAACGCGGAGAGGAGACGCAGCCAGTCCCACAGCGACGCAATGCCGTCTCAGGATGATGACGCGCAGAAGGAAGCGGGCATCAGATCCCTCAGTGAGGACGACATCGACGGCGACGACGATGGCGCCATCGATGACAATACTTTCGCATCTGCTAATACTCCGGAAGAGCTGCTGCACGAGCACTACCAGGCGCAGCAGCTGCAGCACCTGGAGCAGCTGATGGCCCAGCCAGCGGCGGCAGCGGCCGAGCTCGGCAACAGCAGCAGCGCCTCCTCCGCGCACAGAGCAGCCTCTGCACCGGCAGCAGTTGCGCAGCCGCCGCCGCAAGACAGCTCTGCTGATGCGGCATCCCCGGCAGCGCCTGAAATAGCAGGGGAGGAAGTCGCCGAGGCCGCCAGGGAGGCCGCCGATGCAGTGGGGGAGGAGGCAGCAGGCGCGGCATCGGCAGCGGCAGCGCCCGACCAGAATGGCGGCGCTGCTGCGACGGCGGTCGCAGCGGCGGAGGACGTGGAGAGCGAAAAGCGGGCGCAGGAGCGCGCCGCACCGGCTGCGCCGGCGGCGGCGGCCGCGCCGCTCTGGCAGGTGCTGGTCCCGAACGGCACGCACCTCCGCTACCTCGCCATAGCGGTCGCGATGGTTGTCGTGCGCTACACGTGGCGCTGGCTCGTGGGCCTTGCGGGGGCGTGCCTCGTGCTCGCAGTCGTGAACAAGGTCGCGCCCCCGGCGCGCCGCCGCGGGGTGAGAGAGAGCGCGCGCCGATTCGCTGAGCGCTGCTGCAGTGTTTTGTTGAGCGCTGCTGCAGTAAATGAGCGCTTGAAAAAGTGTTCAGGGAACACTCCTCCCTTCGCGGCACAGGGCGGCAGAATAAGTGCCCGCCTGTATCGCCCGCGCGTCTGCAGTGCGCTGTGCACGCAAGGTCACGCTGCCTGATGGTAGAGGATAAGCGCATGCGGCGGCGTCGGTCATTGCTGGGACGCGCACTGTGTTGCCGACAGAGCATGGTGTCATGAGATGGCGCCGCCAGCGGGACTTGTATACGGCTTGGTTGCGTCGCTCCGTCACCCGTGCAGCACCGCTGTCTGTGCGGCGCATCTCGTTGCGCTGCCCAGCTGCGCCATGTGACCATCATACGCATGTACGTATTGACATTTGAAGTACATACAGAGCGCTGCACGTTGCGCGCATGCGCGCCTGTCCTCCGCATCTGCGCACGCCGCTCCCCCCTTGATCCCGCAGAAATCCCAAGCGCCAGGCCAACCCCCCTGGGTGTTCCATTCCTGATCACGCATCGCCGCCTGACCCATGCCGCCCCCCCCACTGTCTCACCCGTCACCCGCCCTGTCGCCGCGCCGCCGCTGCACTGCTGCGCGCACGCTCGCAGCAAAGCTGGTGGTCGCGCGTCGCGCCGCTGCTGGGGCTCCAGGGGAGGGAGGACGTTGTGGACGTGGAGCTGTTGGATGGGCGCGTGGACGGCGGCGGGACGGACGTGGAGTACCGGCTGCGCACGGTGCACGGGAAGACGGTGTCAGAGGTATGCAGAAAGAGACTTGTGTTGCGCAGAGATAGACGTGTAGACCGAGTCAAAGTCATGGTGTGTGCGGGACGGACGTGGAGTACCGGCTGCGCACAGTCTATGGGAAGAAGGTGTCAGATGTATGTATGTATTAAGAAGACTCATACTTGTGCATGACGTGGAGTACCGGCTGCGCACTGTCCATGGGAAGACGGTGTTAGACATACGTGTGTATGCACAGAAATAGACTTGTATTGGGCAGAGATAGGCTTGTAGTGCGCGAGTCAAAGTCATGCTTTATACACGGCGCGTGCGGGGGGGGGGACGGACGTGGAGAATCGGCTGCGCACGGTGCATAGACAGAGGTATGTACGTATTGAAAGAGACTCTCGGTGTATGTTGGTCCATTGTTGGATGGGCGTCTGCGGATGGCCTATGAGAAACAGTGTCAGAGATGCGCAACGCATGTATGAAGATTAACTTGTGGTGTGCCATTCGAAAGTTATACCCCATACAAGGTCGGCGCGGGATGGACGTGGAAAACCGGCTGCGAACGACCAGTGGGAGAGACCGCGACATGGGTATGTATGCATGTTGATCGAAACTACAGTGTTGATTGAATCTAGGATGTTAAGTGTAAGAGTGTAATGCAGATGTTGGCAGGGCTGACAGCTGCTGAGCGGGTCGCCGGGGGGGGCTGCTCGACCATGTGCAGATAGGTGCGTTCTGCCCAGGTGCGAGGCTTTGAACGACAGCTTTTGTCATATACTTGAAGTGCCAGTTGAAGTACATGGATAGGCGCGCTATGTGTCTCCTGCCGGGTCGATGCGCGACTGCACTAGCTCGCGCAGACGCTGCGGCGCAGTTGCGGATGCGCACCCGCGAACAAGCGATGTCGCCGCCGCTTTGCACCAACTCAAAGTTCAACTTAGAAACTCCAAGGTTCAACTCAGAAACTGTAACTGTCAACTGTACTCGCATGTTGCCAGGTCTGGCGGCGCTACAGGGACTTTGAGTTCCTCAAGGCGGCCCTGGGAGGGGCGGGGCTCCCCCCTCTGGGCCCAGGCGGCAACCTCACCAGACGCAGCTCTGATCCCGACTTTCTGATTGGGCGAAAGGTGGGTGCTACCTCTGGCAGCTCCTCAGAACTGTGTTTTTCTGCAAGTCTGATTCTTGCATGTATTATCTAATGTAATCACGCATAACCAGGGTTTCAAATCCGCATTTGTTCAATCCGTCCTGGCCCCACTGTGGGCGACGTGCGCAGATAGCGACGCGTCTGCAGTGCCTTTACTGCAACAAACTTAGTGGGCGCGTTGTGGAGGACTGCTGCACTTCAACTTCAACGACGTGGGCGTCGCCACCTTCAGGTGATGTGAAGCGCAGGCGTGGCATGTGCGCGTCACAAGGCACGTGCCACTCCGCTTGCGACGCCGCTACCCCTTCACCGTTCAGCGCAGCACGAAATCGCGGCGACGGCAGCAGCAGCAGCAGCAGCAGCGTCGCTTGCACCGCGCCCACCGCGGCTCGGCGCCGCCGCAGAGCCCGCCGCCCCGCTCACGCGCCCAATGCTGCCGCCGCTGCGCTGCGTGCCGCCTCTGCCGCCGCCGCAGGAGCGCCTGCGCACCTTCACCGCGGCGCTGGCAGTCGACGCGGAGCTGCTCGCGCGCGCGGAGACGCGCAAGTTCCTGGGCCTGCCCCCCGCGCCCCCCGCCGCCGCCCCCACGCCCCTCAATCAAGGGGACGAGGAAGAGGAGCCCCCGGACGTGCTGCGCAGGCTCGGCGCGGCGCTGCAGTCGATCTTCAGCGCAGCGCCGCCGCCGCCGGTGCCGCCGCCGCCGGACGCGGCGAGCAGCGGCGGCAGCAGCGGCGGCAGTAACGGCGGCGGAGGAAATGCTGAGGGGGCGCGCGGGCGCGAGCCATCTGCGGCGGCGGCAGCGGCGCCGCGGCGCAGCAGCGTGGGCGCGACTGCCGACAATGGCGGCACCTGCGTCGGCGGCGGCTGCGCAGCGGAAGAGGGGGGGACGGGGGCGGCGGAGCAGCGCGAGGGGGCGAGCGGGGGCGAGGGGGGGGCAAGGGGGAGCTGTGGGCGACGGCGTTCCAGTCGCAGCCGGCGGTGGTGCGCAAGTTTTTCTCGGACACGGGGCGCGACAACCCGTTCCAGGTGCGAGGCCACTTGAAGTACTACTTGAAGTACTTCTTTCGCATTTGCTCATACCTCAAGGTGCAGGTAGCCGGCACGACCATCTGTGCGCCTTGTGTAGATCTGGATACACCTCGAGAGTCTGATCCTATGATCAGGGCAGCAAGCCAGCGCAAACAGACGCGGACTGACCCTGACCCCAACCAACCCTAACCGCCGCTTCGCACGCCCGCGCTTAGCCCTATCCCTAAAGCTTATCGTGACCCTAACCCTAGTTGCTGCAGGTGCGCGGCATCAACTACTGGCGGACAAGGTGCCCGCGGTGATGACACTCGTGCATATGGACCTACATACCCTCGACCGCCTTGTTGCGCATGCCCACGCTAACCCTAACGTCAACCCTACCCTAACCCTACACCTAACCCTAACCCCTAACTGCAGGTGCGCGGCCTCAACTACCTGGAGGACAAAGTCAAGGTGCCCGCGGGGCCCGCGGTGATGACACTGGTGCACACGGACCTTTACGTGGACGCCGAAATCTGCTACCACGTCGCGTCCAAGGTGAGCCTGGGCTACGGGTAGGTCATCAAGCGTGTTTTTTCACCAGCCCTAACCCTAACCCTCATCTTGGAGCCAACCAGGGTCGAGGTGCACACAACGGATCTCAGATCTCTACGTCGATGCCAATATCTGCTACCACGTTGCGTCCAAGGTGAGCCCTTTGGCAGGGGCAGGGGTAGGTTTTGATAACCCGCATGCTGACCGTAGCGCGCTGCCCGCGCTGACGCTCGTTCGCCTCGAGAGAGCTTAGGGTTAGGGTTAGGGTTAGGGTTAGGGTTAGGGCGAAGCGCGTTGCGAGACGGTGCGGCGCGGCGCTCAGCAATGCACGCCCGGTGCGCGCGAGGCTTGGCAGCGACAGCACTTGAAGTCTTCATGAGCATCTGACGGCGCGTGCACACTGTCCGGGGGTGTACACTCGGACCGGGGGTGGCAACCTGCTGCTGAGCGGTGCTGCTGTCGGCGGCGGTCATGAACGCCTGTGCACTGCCACGCGAAGTGTGGTGCACGCTGTGGCGTGCGCACTCTGGCGTGGCCGCTTTGCCGCTGACGCAGGAAGGAAGGCCCTGGTGCCATAGCATCGTGCCTGGGGGGCTCAGGCCTGCCTCACAGCGTCGCGTGCCATTTGCCAACTTCAATATTGAGCAAAACGTGCGTGCTATCAAGCGCTGCTGTGGAGGCGTGACGCATGTTTTTGCCGCGCTGCTTCTGTCCCTTTTCACATGACAGCAGCTCTACAATTTCGTGGTCAAGCACGGACAACACAGACATCGAGCCCTCCATGCAGCCCTGTATGTGGGCTTTACCACGTCCTCAGTAAGGATGGACGCAAGTGTGCGAGGTACACTACTACAGCACACATTGAGAGCGTGAAGAGCTCGCCTGCTGTGAACCACGTGACCCTGGCTAGGGTGGTGGTTAGGATTCGCCCTGACCCTTAACCTAAATCTAACCTGCCCCTAAGAGATGCCGCCACGGTCACCGGCACAGCGCCGCCATTTTGCGTCTCAACGCGCCTTCATTTTGCGTCTCAACGCGCCTTGTCGCTGACCGATGCCCAATGCCCCTTGACTGTTGTCCGTGTCGCTCGCCGCCGCCACAGGGCAAGTGCGCGGACCGCCTGGAGCAGTTTGTCAGCCTGTACAAGGCGCAGGTGAGCGCTGCTGCTGTGATGAGCGCTGCTGCTGTCGCTGAGCACTGCTGCTGCTGTGATGAGCACTACTGCTGCTGTGATGAGCACTACTGCTGCTGTGATGAGCGCCGCTGCTGTGCTGAGCACTGCTGCTTCTGCGCGCGCGCTTGCATAATGAACGTGGGATGCTGTTGGGCGATTCCGAGGACAGGCCGCGGCCCAGGGTTAGGGTTAGCGAACGCCGCGTCGCCTCATGATCGTTAACCTCAGACCGCAGCTGCCCGTGAACGCGCACGTTGGTGCACATTACGTAGATGCATCTCAAGTTGCAGATGCTCGTAATCATATTTTAGATGTGTACTTCAACAGCTGGATGTGCAAATAAGCAGCGCTGCCTGACAGCTGCAGTCCATGGCCCTCGTATGAACCCTCCCCCCCCCTGCCCCCCCCCCCCCCCCCCCCCCCCCCCACGCGCGCGCGCGCGCATGCGCACAGGGCCTGCAGCCCCCCTTCCTCTTCATCCTCAACGTCCAGATCCCTGGCGACCCGCCCGTGTCCATCGTCGCGTGGTGGGCGCTGTCGGCGGCGCTCGTGCAGCAGGCCGCGGACATGGCCGCGGAACGTTCTTCCTCCGCAGAACAGTCCTCTGGAGAACAGTCCTCTGCGGAACGCGCCGGAGAACCGTCCGCTGTCGCGCAGGACCGATGCGCGGCGGCGGACGATGAGCACTGCGACTCGGACGCTGCGGCGCTGCGCAAGTTTTTGGGCATGTTGGAGCGCTATGCGGAGGTGCCGGGGTCGGGGTACCGCGGGCTGGAGAGCCAGCAGCGGGAGGGGGGGGGCGGCGGGGACGGCGACGCCGTGGCGGTGAGCGCTGCTGCTGCTGCCGCCGCTGCTGCTGCTGCTGCTGTGCGCATCGCGCGGTGTGTGCCCAGAGCCACAGACGACTTATGCTTGATGGGGCGCCGGTGTGCGCGGACTTCTGGTGACGCCTCTGCAGGGGTTTCCGCCGGAGGGAGAGGGGGTGGGGGACTGGAGGGGGTTTCCGCCGGAGGGAGAGAGGATGGGGGACTGGAGGTGGGGGGGGGGGCATTGCACCAGCACGCATTTGCAATGTGACTGCCGGGAGCGCCGGCGCTCCTGCCGCGCTGCCTGGAGGCACGGCCTGAGAGGGGTTGCATTACCGGGCGGCGTACTCGTACGACGCGCATGCAATTGACAGCGACGCATCGCTCCGCCTGGGTCGTCTTTCGCTCACCGCGCACTGCGGTTGCCTCCCCCGCACGGCGGAGCATCACCGGCAAAACATGGCCCCTCGCTTTATGCATGCATGTAGGACGCGTGTGTCATACAGTCTGCGCCCAATTAGACAGGCTGCTGCGTCTGACAATGGAAGTGCGCGCGCACGTGTGCACACCTCACCCTCATCCTGACTCTGACCCTCACTCTAAACATTTGCAGGCCGGCGAGAACAACGACGGCATCCTGTCCCCGGATGACTTCCGCAACGAGCGCTTCAAGCTCATCCCCAGCATCGTCGAGGGGCCCTTCCTCGTCAGAGGCGCGGTGGGCAACAAGGTGAGTGCGCGGCGCGATTTGACCTTCCGCTCAGCTTGCTTGCCGCCCATGCCATCGCAGCCAGTGCTGTTTGTGTCTCTCGGCCGCTAATTTCTGCGGCAAATGCCGCCTGCGCGCGGCTGCGAGGCGCGGTTCCGGCGCCGCACGCGAATCGCGGTCGCTATTGCTGCGCGTGCGTTCCCCACAAACTGTGTGCACCGCGCTAAGCGCTTGATGCAACTTGTCCCTCTCCGGCGCGCGCGGCAGTCCACATCGCTGCCGCGCTCCGCTGATGCTTCCGATTACAGCGGCGAGCCGCGCGCCTAGTCAGGCCACCAGTTGCGCCGCCCCCTCCCCCAACGTGGGGCGCGCGCTCAGGGTCAGGGTTAGGGTTGGCGCCTGTCGTGTGTGTGGCGCTGCACAGCATCCTTGTCCAACCCTCGGCAGCCCGCCCTTCCCCTCTGCGTGGAAGAAGCACTGTGGTGCTCAGACTGGCACCTGCGGCGCAGGGCGACTAGACACGACGTCGTGGCCAACCGCCCTTGACCGTTCCCCAAGGTCTCTGGAGTGAACGCTCTGCATTACCAGTTCCTGCGCTGCTGCAGCTTGAATCTGCCCCCCCCCCCCCCCCCCCGCTCTCCCTTGTGCCATCATTCTCTTGAACCGCGCGGCTTACATCGCCCCCTTCCCGCCCCCCCCCGCGCCCCGCAGCCCGCGCTCCTCGGCCGCAAGCTCACGCAGCGCTACTACCGCGGCGCGCACTACGTCGAGACGGACGTCGACGTCGCGTCGTCCTCCGTCGCGGCGCACATCGTCTCTATGTGCCGCGGCGCGTCTAACGGACTCTCCGTGGACCTAGGCATCGTCCTCGAGGGGCGCGCGCGCGCGGAGCTGCCGGAGCGCTGCCTCGGCGTGGTGAGGCTCAACCGCCTCGACCTCGTGTGCTCGGAGCCGCTGTTCGGCGACCCCGCGGACGAGATGCCGCGCGAGTAGGCGAGGGGCGTGGCGGCGGCGGCGGCGGCAGCGCAGGGCGGAGGCGGCACAGGTGGCGGCGGCAGCGCAGGCGTGGTCCTCAAGTAGGGCGTGGCAGCGGCAGCAGCGGCGGCGGCAGCGGCTTCTGCGGCAGCGCCGGAGGCGACGGCGCAGGCGGCGGCGCCGCGCTTGTCGTCGCCGGGCGCTCGGCGGTGGCGGGAGGAGTCGCGTACGCTCCTGCGTGACAGACGTGCTGCGATGCGGTGCTGTTCGCGGCACTGCGGACGAGATGCCGCGCGAGTAGGCGGGCGCGCGGTGCGGCGGCGGCGGCGGCGGCAGCCAGTGGCGCATCCTAAGGTGGCGGCAGTATGCGTGGCTTGGGACGCATGCGTCGGCGGCAGTTGCGGTGCGGCGATGACGGGAGCGTCTGGTGCAATCGCAAATGAAGGCGGGCCAGGGGACTTTTGGTGCGAGCGTCGTGTGTCGACAACAGGGGTCCCGATCTTTCACGAGATTGATGCGCCGTCACTTGCCGTCACATGGCGCCACATGGTGCAGCGCTCTGCAGCGCTACTGCTGCCGGCGACCGTTTCGCTGCCCGCACGCGAGCGCGCGCCGCTGCATCGGCAGGCGCGGTGCAGTGACGCTTTCCCTCCCTTGGCACAGCAGCAGCAGCTGCGGGATGAACTGGCTGAGCACTGCTGCACATGCACAGTACGGCTCAGCAGGTCAGCGCGTCTCAGGCGTGTTTTCCGGATGGCCATGCTGCAGCACACACCGCCCGCTACTCAGCACCGACCGGTGCCGGCACAGCGATGCGTGCGCAGCAGCAGTCGTCTCGGTCGTCGCGCCGATTGCGCACACGAGCGGGTGCGCCCGCCAGAAGCGTGGGCACCGACCGTGCCCCTCTTTACGGCCGACCCGCACTGTCGTCGCGAGACACGAGCCCGACGCGCAGGAGGGGCGGGCCTCGCACCACACCCCAAATGCGGCCGAGATCTGCGTTTGCATGTACGCGCTGGCCGTCGTGTGGCCGGCGTCGTTGCGCGTTCGCTGCCTGCAAAAAACGTTTGCCATGCGTGCGCTGGCACCGGCGCCTTCCCAGAGGCGTCGGTGGCAATGGCGCGCGCGCTGCCGCGAACGGCACATATAGACGTGTTTTTTTGCGCATCCCACGCGTGGCAGCACCACGCCTGTGGTGTAGCATAGCAGCGGTCGACTCCCCTTCCCCTGTACCCTTGCATGGACGTTCACACATCACTGGAGGCAGGGCCGATCGGTGCCTTACAAGTGGTTGATGATTGATATCATGAGGCAGGTGTGGGGCTTGTGCACGACCATTTCGGTCAGTACGGGATATGCATCACGCGCGCTTTTTTTTTCATAAATGACGAACTTGTTTTCTGATGGGGCACCCGCCATGGTGATTTTTCTCATGCCGTGCTTGAAAGCACGCTTTCTGTGCCGCGTGCGTTCCGTGAGCAGGCGCTCACAGCGTCAGCTGACGCTTTGCGCATGGCCATGCGTTTTGACTCGAGACGCCCCTCAAGGGATCAGGTTTGCTGCATGCACTGGCATCTGCTAGAGTTGTTCGTTCGCACCCTGGGTATTGCCACGCTGCACCTGATTGCACAAAGCTCATCGTCTGCTCTCGTCAGAGACCAGTGTTGTTAAAGCAAATGGATTGTTTTGCCGAGGGAGCAGACTCCATTCCACCTCCTGGAGGCTGGGTATGCGCAGCTCCTACATATGGGAGGGATACCATGCTCTGTTCGTGAGTCTGTCGCGGCAGCCATGTTGTAAGAGCCTGCGGCGCCATTCTCTGTGACATGCACACTATACGCTGGCACACAGCATTGCCATCTTCTTGTCCCTGCTACATACCGCATAATGACGCACCCGCCATTGGGACTTGCCCACATTCATGATCTCAGAGATGACAGTATGCAAGGGGGGATTTGTGCAGTCAGAAAAACGCCAACGAAATAAATGTGGTGGCACAAGATAAGAAGGGTCTTTTGCAACTCGCGTGTGTGTCGCACAATGCAATCGACACATGCATTTGATCCGTGATCCACAATTCATAGGAAAGCGACAATGACATGACAGAATGAGATGGTGATGCCAACTTGAAGTTGCACGGCTGCAGGTCACATGTGCTTGTAAATATTGCAATTCCAACAGCAGTAATCGACGGCAGATGCTCAATGGCGGTGGGCATACAGCGCCGCCCTGCGCATGAGATCCACGGCCGCCCGTGCGCGGCGCAGCCGCGCGCACTCAGGCGCAGCAGCAGCAGCGCGGTGTCTGGGCTTGCGACCGCTGTCCATGCTCACATGGTGCGGACCAAGTGCGCTCATGAGAAGAGCGGTGGCGGAAGCACTGCATCCATGCAATACCCTCTTCTGAAGACTACTGTGTTGTCAACAACCCACGGCGCCGTTTCCTAAGTACAAGAGGATGTTTACAGGCCAGTGCAGTATGCACCCGGGTGCACCCGATGCCAGCTCAGGCTCGCCTGCCCCTCAAGCACCCTGGCAGCCTGCTGCAGAGTGTCGCCTGCCAATGCTGAGACAGCGTGGCCAGGGCCGTGCGCTAGCTCACAACGGAGCAATGACAGTGGCCATGGCGGCTGCTGCGACGGTGCGCCCTGCACATGCGACGCGCTGACGATTCTAAGCGGGCTATCGCGGCGGGCGCGCCGGAGGCGGCAGCATTTGCGTCGACTCCGCCGCTGTTGCCGCCGCCGCCGCCGCTGCTGCTGCTGACGTGCCCTCCCCATCTGCCTCTTTGCCTTCGTTGTCGCTATCGTCGTCGTCGCCTCTAGCGCCGTCTTTCGCGAGGACCCCGAGGCACAGGTTGCCGATCATGTTCTGCGCGTTGACCCACCTGCGAGGTCGAGCGATGCGATGGCGCGCACACACACAGAGTTGAAGTGATGATGGCGCCATGCGTGAGCGCATCGCAGGCGAGCGCGGTGCTACTGGCCTACCTTCAGAGCAGCAGCTCAAGTGCCTGCGTCTGATGATTGAGATGTACCGCTGAGACCGAAGAGACATGTGGGCGCAGCGCGTGAGAGCAGAAATGATGAGCCTGGCGCGGTGGGTGACACAGGCACCGGAAACGCTGCCGTTGAGCATTGTTTTGCTGCTTCTACAGCCACCGGCGCAAGCAGCAGCAGTAGCAGCAGCGGCGGCAGCACCGACACCGAAAGCCCTAGCCCTAGGGCGGGGGCACGTCCGCCCTGCAGCACCGCTGGTACTACCATGGTAGGCTACCCCCTCGAACACTTCCCTCAAAGACGCTTCAACGCCTGGTGCAGGCGAGCATGAACCTGCGGTTGCTACGCCACTTGCGCCCACAGCGGTAGTGAATCACCGGCCGCTTCCTTGGTCACTCGCTTCAGCATTGATTTCCAAGCGGCATGTGCAGGCGCGCACAAACCTGTGGTATGTTTACGGCTGCACTGCTCCCGTCAAGTAGCTGCAACGCCCGACACATCTGCGGGACTTCCTCAAGAACCGCATCGAGTCTGCGACCGCGCCGCGCACTTCATCTTTTAAGTCATCTCGTGGTACTTCAACTAGAGTCATCCAAGGTGGTACTTCAACTGTTACTTCACCTGTGGTACTTGTTGAAGAGGCCCGTCATGTCCACGCCGGCGCCGCGCATGAGCATCTCGACGCCACCGGGGTGGTAGTGCAGGAACGGCGTGATGTTGTACACGCGCCCCTCGTAGATGCTCCACGCGTCGTGCTCGGATCGATGCTGTCGCACCTCCGCCTGCAGGTTGAAGTTCAAGTTCAAGTACAAATTGAGATTGCGTTGAGACTTAGGTTTTCAAAAGCGCTTTTCGTAGACGCTCCATGCGTCGAGCACCGATCGGTGCTGCCGCACCTCCTCCTGGAGGTTAAAGCTGAAGCTCAGGTAATAGTTGAGAGTGAAGTCGATACTCAGATAGAACATGATGGTGAGTCACGCGCCCCTCGCTATCAAGCTCCACGCGTCGCGCTCCAAAATCTGTGCTGCCGCACCTGCGCGCAGCATGCAAGCTGAAGTGGAGGGCAAAGTTGAACTTTGAACTTCAATAAAGATTTGAACAAGTGTTGTCGTAAATGCACCGCCGTACATGCTCCACTCGCCGTGCTCCCATCGCTGCTGACGCACCTCCGCCTGAACGGCACGGCCGCTGAAATCCAAAACTCAAGTCGAAGCTGAGGCTTGAGCGCGCGGCGACAGCGCCTGAGTACCCGCCATGGTCACGCGCGATGCGCAGAGGGTTGCGACTGCTGCTGAGCGGAAATGAATTCCGCTCATCCTCAGTGACTACACCACCGCTGCACGAAATGGGCATCCGTCGGGGCGCCATCGCGTCATGAACGCGCCGCATGCGCGCACGCACTCTCTCTCTCTCACCTTGGTGATCGTGCGCATGCCGCGGCCGCCCGTGCCCGCCAGGTCCGTGGCCTTGCTGGACAGCAGGTTCCAGTCCTGCGTGCCGACGAACGCACCGGAGCGATCAAATTAAGCCGCGCTCGAGGCTCGACAGGTCACGGGAAGATGCGGTGGACGCTGTGACGAGTGCTGGTCTGCGTCGGGTGCGCGCGCAGCAGCAGTGCGCGGCGGATGGTCGATCGGCGCTGCGCGTGGCACCGTGCTGAGGGCTAGGGTTACTGGCGGCATGCGTAAGGGTAGAATCAGCAGCAGCACACTGCCGGCACACGCACGGGGCAGGATGGATGGACGCGGTGACCTGGCACCTGCCTGCATGGTGCGGTTTGCTGCCGCAGCCAAGACCCTTAGCCTAGCCCTCACCCTGACCCCGTGTGCACGAGGGCGCGCTGGCGCCAGCGCTGCAGCGCTTGCATACTGGCGTCTGCGATCGACCCATTTTTTCCGGCCTTCACGATTGAACCTGTTGTTGAAATGATTAACATTGTGTACTATTTGCACCTCCTTGGCCGATTCTGTCCAACTGGTTTCCGGTCACTGCCAGAGGCCCGTAAACTGCAGCACGTCACCGCCGCCAAGTACACGACAGCAGCGGTACTGTAGGCTTCGTGCTCCTTGATGAGAACGAATGCTTTCATTGCATTGCTTGGGCCTTCCCGACATCAGTTGTGAGCGATGCTGGTGTTTGACATATGCAAGGTTAAACGAGTAAAGTTTCACCAGCACAGAACACCAGTGCCTGTGCGATGCAACTGGTGGATTTTGGTGCAGGCCGGGCACGGTGAGCTGCCACGAGTAGGCCAAGGAGAGAACATGTTCCCAATGAGCGGTTCATCAGAAGTCCTATGGGTACACAATGTCTGCGCTAGTCGCGGCAGGTGCCACGAACAAGGCATCCGTCGGCAAGTGGTGTCGTGCAAGTGCCTGGCATGGTGTGCCTGAAGAGTTCTGATTATTAATCGGCACATGTCGCCGCGGACGTATCAAAAACGGACGCTGCGCCAGCACAAGTGCCACGATATGGATCTATTTAAAGTCATCATGGCTACATCTTTGGCCCGCTTCAAGATCCCCTGTACCGTGCTGGCACGGGATGAGGGCACTTACCAGAATGCTGAAGCCCTTCTTTACTGCGTACTTCTGCCTCGGGTTCAGCCCCCCACTGGCCATCGCAATTCTCTCCTCTCGCGGCAGCGTCTCGCCTCCCGGCATGATGGCTGCGCTGCGTGTTAACAACCACCTCTCGTCCTGCAGGCCAGATGAAGTTGGAGTGAAACTGAATACTTCAAGTTGGATCTGGATTTTGGAATAATGAATGCAAGGCAAGCACCAGATATGGCGCTGTGACCATGCGTCGTACAATCTGTAGTGCAATTGTATAGCGTGCCCGAGGCCTGACACATTCGACTGCAGAGTATAGAACGGCTTCACGAGATCGCAGCTTGCGCTGTCCCGTCACCATGTACGGAGGTGATGAAGGTCTGGATGACTTCATGAACGACGAGAGTGACGACAATGGCATGCTGCGAAGCACTGGGGACATGGTGCAATTTGGCACCATGACCCTCGGCGAGAGCTCCAGATCCGGTCACCGCCATCATCACAGCAGCAGCGCAGGACGGCAGAAGCAGCAGCCCCAGCAAGCATCTCCAGCAATCTCGTCGTTCGCAGGCAAGCCGCTTGGCCCTCACATTGTAATCTCCGCCTACAATAATCACAGTGACGAAAGTTAAGCGTTGTGCGACCACACGTGCAACTGCCATTACACGCCATGTTGGTGCCGTTGTACCAAGTAGACATCCACTGCTTCCCGGCGCGCTGCGCTTGCTGCGGAGTGCACTTGGATCCTGCCACGCTACCGCACAGCACTGAGTCGCCTGGAGCCCTCATCTGCAGCTGCAGCACTTGGGACGCGGTACGCCAGCACTGACCCCCCTCAAACCCGTCCTCCTCCTCCCGTCCCCAGCTACCTCAACGTAGGTTGGCTTCACTGATCTTGCGTTCAACATTCGTTGCGTCTCGCGCGTCAAGTCTCCTGCCGTTGCCGCGCAACCGCCGCAGACGCCAAGGCCTTCTTCGCGTCCGCAACGGGCGGCGCGGGCGCGGGCGACGCCTCCCCCCCCGCCCCCCTCACCCCCCCCAGCGACCGCGAGTCAGGAGGCGACAGCGACGCCGCCGTCACGCGAACGCGCCACCAGCAGCAGCGCTCCACAAAAGCATCGTCGCACGGCAGGCACGCGCGCGGCAAGAGCGCGCAGCAGCAGATGGACGAGCTGCTGGCCTCCAGCGGAAGCAGCGGCGGCGGCGGCGGCGGCGATGGCGGCGGCGGGTCGCGACGGAACACGGGGAGATTGATGGGGGGCGCGGGGGGCGCGAAGGGGGCGGGGACAGGGGGAGTCTCACAGGGGGGGCTGGGCAGGGGGTATGGTGACAACGGTGACGTGCCATTGGCGGTGGGAATGGCCGTGGAGGCCCGGTTCGGGGGCAGGGTGAGTGTCTGCGTGGAAGCGTGGTATTGGTAGGATTGTAATATTTGGTGAATGAAAAGAAGGGGTATGAATATACCAGCTGTTACGGTTTCAGCTTTCAAGTAAGATACGTCAACTTCACCGGTAGCTGTAGCTGAACGTCGAATACCTGGACGTGCACAAAATGTCAGAAATTGCTCAAGAGCACAGTGGAGTGACGGTTGCTGTTGAACTGTGCAGTGACGCAAAAGTTCATAGGGCTTCTTCTGCCAGTGACTTCGACGGCACTAGGGGGCTCTACTGGCTGTGCAGCAGCACCGTTTGAGCTGTTGAGTGCGGTGTTTGTACGGGATGGCGACCAGCATGTGACAATAGTTGCATACGTGGGCATTGTTGCCGAGATGCAGCTGCGGCCTGCGTGTGCAAGCCACGATGAGCATCACCACGTTTTGTGGATGGCCGCTGCCTGTGTTGTGACCAGCCCGATGCCATGCCATCGTTGTATGCTGTTTTGAGTTGGCAGTCAAAGCCGGTGCTGCTGCGCCAGTGTCCGTGTAGAAATTCGCTGAGAGGGGAAATTGTGCTGAAAGTCTTTGTTTGCAACAAGTAGTGAAAAATGATGTCCAGTATGTGTGAAAAAGCATATTCAACCATGATAGAGACCTTACATGCACAGTTTGATACAGCTGTGGTACCGATGCATCAGAAGTGCAGCAGCGGCCATCTGAACGTTGAGCAAAACACTTCAGAGATGCTCATAAAATGCTTTCCGTCTTGCCGAATGCGCCCCCCCCCCCTCCCCCCCCCCCCCAATAGACGCAAATTCTTCAGAGATGCTCATAAAATGCTTTCCATCTCACAGAATGCGCCCCCCCCCCCCCCCCTCAAATAGATACAAATTCCTCAGCTTCTTTGCCGTCCTTTCTAGACGTATGTGTACGAGGGGCAATGAATATGAAAATTGGCTAGGTTGCGGCTGTGCCACTCGGGAAACGCAGAGGCAGCCGCATGTGAGACAGTGCAAAAGATGATTCATGCAAGAACGCTCCTAGGCTGCAAGCCAGCGTCTCTGCAATACGCGGCACGCGGTAATCTTCAATGTGGCTTGCTGAGTTGCCATCGATACGGCATCCACTAGTGGTGAACGTTCTACTAGGTTACCATTGAGACAACGTCATTTTCATGAATTTTTTGGCTTCAAAGCTGTTAAAGCATTACGTTTTGCGGATGTGCAAATTCACTCTGCATGCCTCGACAATGTCCCGCAACACCAGCTTTTTTTCTTTTATTTTTTTTCTTCCTTGGCACTCCCTTCGAAAAAAATACTTCGAAGTACCTTTGTTTGCTCGTCTACAAACACGTCGTGAGACAAGCAAGTATCAGTCTATCTAGTCTAGTGTTGAAACGCACTGCACACGCCACCGGCGACAGAGAGAAGTGGCCCAGACCTACTACTGCAACCCTTAGCATCTGTGAAAACAACACTGCAATTGCGCCCCTTACCCCTCATTTCAAGCTACTACTTCAACGCCAGCGTGCCCCCTCCCCCCCCCCCCCACAACCGCAGGCGCGCTGGTTCCCGGGAACCGTAACCGCCGTGCACGCCGACGGCGCCTGTGCGATCGCGTACGCGGACGGCGACAGGTGAGGCCGCTGAGCGTTGCTGCAGAATGTCTGCACTGTTCAGAAAGCGTCAGCGCGCCAGGGCGTCGTTGTGTGAGCGAGAGTGGCTCCGCCTGCCCCCGCAGCTGAGATTCTCTCTGAGGTTCTCAGCAGCGGGGAGAATTTGGGGGCTGTCGCTGCCGCCGCGTGTGTGTGAGACGCTGCACGAGTGTGCGCGTGGAGGGGGGCAGGTAGGTATGGAAAGGATGAGCATCAGCGCAACGTTCGACGGGGGCAGGTAGGTATGGCGAGGATGAGCATCAGCGCAATGATCAACGGAGGCAGGTATAGCAAGGATGAGCATCAGCGCAATGTTCGACAAAGGCAGGTAGGTACGGCAAGGATGAGCATCAGCCCAATGTTCGACGGAGGCAGGTACAAATGGCAAGGATGAGCGCAATGTTTGATGGAGGCAGGTAAGTACGGAGACGGAGGCAGATGCAGATGTAGAGCAGATGGCAGATGATGATAATGAGATGATGGACGGAAAGCAAGTGAATCGAATTGATTGATTTGATTGAGGACGCACACACATATAAAGGAGCGTCGCTTGTTGTTCGGCAGGAAGTCTGGGGTCCTCCTAGCTTTGCACCTGGGCAGGTTCTGAATCAGGGGTGGCTTTGTGAGGCCAACGGCGGCGGTTTGAGCCGTGTGTTGAACGCCCGGTCCAGAACATGCGGACGTGGTGCCTGACAAACAAAGCGTCAGCGCTCAGCAGCACACGACGTTGAGAGCACCGGGCCCTTCTCTTCCGCGCCACACCGCCGCCGCCGCCGCCGCCCCGCCACCGCCGCCACGTCGCAGGGAGGAGCGCGTGCCGCGGCGGCGCGTGCGGCTGCCGGGCGACGCGCCGGCGCCGCTGCGTGCGGGCAACGCCGTCGACGTGGTGCGCGCCGGCGGCCGCTGCGCCGCCGGCGCCGTGCGGCGCGACAACGGCGACGGCACCGTGTACGTCGCGTTCAAGGATGGCGAAGTGGACTGGGCGGTGCCGCGCGCGCGCGCGCTGGGGCGGTGGGCGGCGTGCGGCGGCGGCGACGGCGCGGCGGGTGAGCGGGCTGCGCCATGCCTGTGGCCAACGCACAGCGCTCTATGCGATGCGCATAGCTACCGCCAAAAGGGTTGCAGCGGCGGCGGCGCTGCGGCAGCGGCGGCGGCGCCGGTGGGCGCGCACGACGCGTCCGTGGGGCGGCGTGGACGGAGCGATGCCCCGTCGCTGAGCGCTGGGGCTCGGGCACGGCAGGCGAGCTGACGCTGTGTGCAGGCGAGCTGACGCTGTGTGGGGCCCTCCGCGCCCCCACGCGCGCGCGCGCGTCACCGGAGGGTGAATGTATCTGCGCGCCGGGCATGCCGATGTGTCTTGGCGTGCCGCATTGCGGCGCCGATTACGTGCGAGCTCTGTCCAGTGCGGATGCTCAGCTGACAGCTGAACAAACACGCCCCGGCGCGAGATCGCAAACACGCCCCGGCGCGAGAGCGCTGTCGTGCACTCAGATTCTCTCGCCGCAGGCCTGCTGTAGGCAGAGGTATGGTGTCTTGCAGGCGCCGACGCTGCCGTAGAGCCCGCTGCTACGTCTGCTGCTTGGCTGTTGTAAGTTAAGGTCGGGGATAGGGTCAGGGGTAGCCGTTGAACATGCAGGTCCAGGCAGTCCAGAAGTATGGTCCTTCTGCGTGCATCTGCAGAATATGCTTGCAGCCGGTAATCTCACTGTGTCCGCAATGGTCAAAATCACAGCACCCGCATGACATGTGATGAGAGCTATCAAAGGAGTGTCACGCATGCAGTAATACTTTGTTCGCGAGCCAGTGAAATCGAGTGCCCCAGCTCCCCCCCCCCCCCCCCCTCTCTCGTGTGCAGAACCGAATGGGAGCAGCATCGCTCAAGGCGACACTGCTGGTGCCAGCGGCAACGGTGGCGGGCTGCACTGGATTCACGCCATCGCTGCCGCGCAGCCCCCGCCCGCCGACACCAAGTGAGTCCACAGCGCTCAGCATCAGTGCTCAGCATCAGTGTGCTCGGTAATGTCGTCTGCGTCACGTGTTCTGGAAGGCAAAGCATCATGCTCAATATCGTCATGTGCATCTCGTTTCCTGGGAGGCAGAAGCGCCTGCTGCAGGCACCGCCAGGGGGCCCAGTCGGGAAATTTGCATCTAAACCTAAGGCTAGGGCCGCAGCGCTGCTGCACGGCAGCTTCGGCCTGCCGCGGCGCGGCGGCAGCGCGCTATTTGGGCTGTCGTTCGAACGCGAGCGTTGCACGTCGCAGCGGCAACGCCGAAACGAAGCTCGCCAAATGTATTTTCAGCATGACAGCACGGCTGGATGCGACCGCTCTCGCGCGACGCGGCGGCAGCGACAGGCCGGCGGCGCAGCCTGCGCGTGCGTGCGCGCACCACCCCGCTGCTGCTGCGGTGACTGCTGAGCGTCCGCTGCGCGCGGAGGCAGCCGTCGAAATGCGCGCACCGAGAGACCAGCCACGGCGCTCAGCAATGCGCCTGGCGCGCGTGGCAAAGCAGGCGGCCAGCTCCGTGCGCCGCTCTCTTCTTGGTCCCACGTGCCGCCGCTCTCTCGTCCCCGACGTGAGCACAGTGGTGCCAGCGGCCGCAGGGACCGCGTGCCAGCGGTGCACGGCGCCGGGGCTGCAGGTCAAAGTAGTGTGTACCTGCAACTGTTCTGCGCCCATCTGCAGCATCGCGAGTCGCCATGCCTGCTCCCCCCTCCCCCCCCCGGCCCGCTGCCACCTCACACACACACCACCCTCTAATCTGCGATACCTGCCTTACCCCCCCCCACACACACACACACTGCCCGCAGGCCCGCCATCGACAGCCCCCTCAGCCCGGGCAGCCCCTTCGGCGGCTCGCCGCTGCGCCCGACTTCCGCCGCCGCCGCGCTCTTCGCGGGATCCCCCGCCGCCGCTGCCTCCATCAACTACTTGGCGCTGGCCGACACTGCCGCCGCCGCCGCCGCCGCCGCCGCCGCTGATAGCCTCACCCTCTCTGACACCGGCGGCGCCGGCGCGTTCGCGTTTTCGCCGTTGCCGCCGCGCCGCGCCGCTGCTGCCAGCGCTCCTGCCAGCGGCGCCGGCAGCAGCGCTGCCGCCGAGCCTGCCGCAGTGGCGGCGGCGGCTGTTGATGGCTGGGAGCAGTGGCGCATCAGCAGCAGCGGCGGCGGCGTCGGCGGCGTCGGCGGGGCCATTGGCGGCCACCGCAGAGTCAAGTCGCCGTCGACTGCGCCGGGTGCTGCTGAGCTCAACGCATTTGGAGCCGTGCCGCTGGCAGCGCTGGAGGCGAAGGCGACGCCTGCACCGGCGGCGGCGGTGCTGCCGGCGGCGCTCGCGGCGGCAGCCACGGCGGCGCCACCGAATGCCCCGGTGGCAGAGGCGAAAGTGGCAGCGGCAGCGGCGGCCGCGATCGCCACCTCAGGCGCGGACATCGCTTATGCAGCAGCCAGACCGTTGTCGGCATCCCTGGTGGCGGCGGCGCTGCCAGTCGCAGCACCAGCGGCAGTGGCGATGGCATCAGCGCCGCCGGCATCGCTGGCGCTGCCGTCAGCTGCGGCAGCGGCGGCGCCGCCAGCTGCGACCACGACTGCGGCAGCAGCAGCGGCGCCGACAACTGCGGCAGCAGCGACAACTGCAGCAGCGGCGGCGGCGGCGGTGGCGGCGGCGGCGCCGCCGCCTCAGGCAGCGGGTGCAGCCGGCAAGGGCGCCCCCGTTACAATTTCACCTCAGGCGGCGGCAGTTTCGCCATGCGCCGCTGGCGGCTCGTCGCTGTCGGCAGGCGTTTTGCCACGCGCAGCCGCCACTTCGCCGCGCAGCGCGGCCGCAGCGTTCTCCAGCTGGGGCGCGCGCGGCGGCAGCCCTCGGCTGACCAGCGGCTCGGCATCCAGCAGAGCAAAGGTGCGTGTGTCGCCCTTGAAGTAAACTTCGAAGTATGTTGAAGTTGATGCACGGAAGGGGGGCGCGCGTCGTGGGAGCGCTGCCACCGCCCATGTGCCGAGCATCAGTTTGAAGCGCGGTGATGCGCAGCAGCGCTCCACACAGCTTGGGCGCCGGCGGCCGGCCCGAGCGCGCGCGCGCGCGCGCGACAGAACATGCACGCTATCACCACTTTGAGCGCGCCGCGTCGCGCGACTTGCCGTCCGCGTACAGCGACGGTGCATCGTCGCCGCTGCATGCAGGCGCCTCCTGTGCACTTATCTTCAAGACAACCGCGCGCTCTGAGCCGTGCTGCGCCTGTGCTGCCGCCGCCGCGCAGGCACCCGCCGCCGCAGCGGCAGCGGCGCGCGCCGCCCCCGACCCCCCCGGGAGGAGGGACCCCGGGTGGGAGGACGCGCGACGCGACGTGCAACGCCAGTACGCGCGTGAGGCCATGGAGCTGAGCGAGGAGGTGAGCATCGCTCAACGCTAACCCTAGCCCTAGGATGCTGGATCCTGCCGCGCGCGTGTCTTTTATGCTGACTTTGATGGCCGATGAGGCCATGGAGCTGAGCGAGGAGGTAACAGTGCTCAGTCCTAACCCTAACCATAGGCTGCCAAAAAACTCGCTTCGGCGTGACGTGCAGCGCCAGTACGCGCGCGAGGCCATGGTTAGGGTTAGGGTTAGGGTTAGGGTTAGGGTTAGGGTTAGCAAGTAGCTGCGCGAGGAGGTAAAGCGCGCAGCCGTACCCCTAACGTCCTGCTGCTGGATCTCGCCGCGCGCGCGATTGACACGCCGGCAGGATTTCTTTCATGGCTGATGATGGGGCCATGAAGGAGCTGAGCAAGGAGGTAACAGTGCTCAACCGTAACCCTAGCCGTAGGCTGCTGGATCTCGCTGCGCGCGCATCTGACGCGCTGGCAGTTTTTTTCCAAGGCCGATGAGGCCATGGAGCTGAGCGAGGAGGTGACCACGCTCAACCCTGATTCTAGCCCTAGGCTGCTGTATCTCGCCGCGCGCGCGTTTGACCCGCTGGCAGGATTTTTTTCCATGGCCAATGAGGACGTTTTCCATGGCCAATGAGGACGTAGCTGAGCTGAGCGAGGAGGTTACAGCGCTCATCCCTAACCGTAGCCCTAGGCCGCTGGATCTCGTTGCGCGCGCGTCCGATGCACTGACATGAAGTTTTGGTCATGGCCGATTTGCGCACAATCCCTCTGGGGCACGGCAACACTTGCGCTTTTGTGATGCCACCTGTCCTCGCTGCCCGCGATCGCCTCGTAAATCTGCTCGCCTCACGTGCAAGCGGCGAGGCAAACCGCCCGCGTCAACGCCGTCTGTTTCGTGCGCGCACCCGACCGCGGCGGGCCTGCTCTCGTTTGCCTGTACAGCCCGCGGTTTGTGTGAAGGCATTTATAGTGTCCGGTGCAGCTGCCAGCACGTGCGCACAAGGCCGGGCAAGCTCAGTGCCGGCAGAAGTCCCGCGCAGACGTCGCGAGTTTTTTTGTTTTGTTTTGCGTGAAGGAGGCGAAATGCTCCAGTTTTCCAGGATCCATTTCGCTCTGTCTCCATGCGCAGCGGAGCGCTGCGCTGATTCGTGCAACACCCCCTGCAGCGGGGCTCTAACCCTAATCCTACGGGCGAAGGGGTAGGGTTAGGGATAGCCCCTAACATCAATCGCGGCCACCGCCCCCACCTGTAGCGTTGACCCCCAGTTTTTGCGCGGCCTGTGCGAGAGGCCGCGAAGATGAGCAAGGGGGTGCTCCTCCCTGGCCACGTGTGCCGATTGCATATGCGTCGCTGCGCGTCACAACAGACTGTATTCATTTGGTGGTAGTTGGCCACTATGACGGTATGTGTGATCTACGTTCGCACTCGCAGCGAATGCTGTTCCAGTCTGATCTTCAAGTTGAAGAAGCTAACCGTGCAGCGGCAGACTGCATCCTGCGGTAGACTGCCATTCTGCTTGCTGTCTGCAGCGCGAGTGATCGAGGGGGCTGCTCCGTGCGAGGCCTTACCATACCCCTAAATTTTGCTTTGTGCTTACCGCCCCATCACACACGCACCAGCGCGTGACTAGCACTTGCCTCTTTCATCGCTCCGCTGCGTGATGACCCTGCAGGTGCGGCTGCTGAAGGCAAAGCTGGCGCAGCGCGAGGTGACATTTGAGGTATGCTCCAACATCATGTGCACGTACATGCGTGCTCTATTGGGCTCAAACCTTCACAGTACTGCAGCGGGAGTGCATCGTTCTCCGAAGTCGCCATACTGCAAAGGACACACATACGACTTCGATGTATGCGTCTGCAGTTTGCACCAACAGTAACTGGCGTTCCTGGATGAGCGGCGGCACGCTGAGCTGGTCCATGGTTTCGCCACAGGGACTTACGCCCTGCAAAACGCGCTACTGAGTGTTGACACGCCAGGATTTATTTGCCTGCTGCAGCCCATTACGTTGTAAGACGTGCTGTGAACTCTCTGTCTCTTTCAATTTCTTATCATCTGGACGGAGACTCCGAGTTGTACTCTGAAGATGATCTCAGTGCTGCCCCACACCTCTTAGGTAATCGCATTCATGCGCCTGGTGCACACATGTGCGCCGCGCACGCTGCACCTGCATTGATGTTCAGGCAGTGCGCTGAATACTTCCTTTTTTTCAAGTATCAGGCACTGTGCCGACTCACTGCTGCTGCTGCTGCCGCCACCGCCGTCGCTGCTGCCGCCGCTGCCACCGCCGCCGCCGTCTCTGCCGCCGCCGCTGCCGCCACCGCTGCCGCTACTGCCGCCGCCGCCGCTGCTGCCGCTGCTGAGCGCGGCAGGTGTCGCTGGCAGCGCGCGAGGCTGCGCTGCGCCACCGCGTCGAGCACGAGGCTGCAGAAGAGGTGCGTACGCAATTATCCACGACCAGTGCGCAGTGTACACAGGTGTCCTCAGTGCTCAGTCAATGAGCGTTGCACGGGGGCTCCAGCCAGGTCTCGCGCCGCGTCGGTGCCGCCAGCACCTTTCGACCTCGCTACTCAGTCCCTGCTGAACTGCAAACAATCTGCGAGTAGGCTGCGCTGATACGAAGTGCGCTGCGCCACTGCCTCAGAACGAGGCCGCAGAAGAGGTTCATACGCAGTTCACCGCGTATAGAGTACACAGGAGTCATCAACGCTCAGTAAATGAGCGTCGCCCTTGCAAGGACAGGGGCTCCAGTCAGGGTTTGCGCCGGACATGGCAGCCGTCGGCGCCGCCAGCAATTTCTGATCTTGCTTCTCAGTCCTCGATGAACTGGGCACGCTTTGCGAGTGGATCGTGCTGATGCGACGTTGACATAAGAGCCCGCTTCTGCCGCTGCACATGTACTTTTTAGTTTTCACTTCCAAATTCTTCTTAGTTTCGGAGCGGCATCACGTGCAGGCCTTGAAGTACAAATGGAGTACTGCTGCTGACCCCAACCCAAACTCTAACCCTAACCCTAACCCTAACCCACATCAAAGCAAGCATTGAGGTACATCACATGCAAGCACTGAAGTACAAAGGGGGTACTGCCGCTGGCCCAACTGCGACTGCAGCCTCCCACTCTGCGAACGTTTCATGGTGCCAGGGCCCCCACCCTCACCCTGAGTTTATCCCTTGAGAGCGCGATTCTTTCTCTAAAGTACTGGTTGGGTAGTTCTTTGTACATGAGTCTGTTTTGTCTTTATGATTGCTTGCTTATTCTGTTGCTGTGCTGAGCGCTGCAGCACTCTGTGCGTGCAGCAAGGGCAGTGCTCAGCACATCCGCACCCGCCACCGCTTGCGCAGGGTTCAGGCCAGAGGTCAACGTGCGAGCATTGCAGTCGGGGATAGGGTTGGGTCACGGTTAGGCCAGCCTGCACCTAAGGCCATGGCAGTTTTGTGTTGGCGTGCCCGGGGCGAGCACTGCCATTACACGTCTCTGGATTTTCCTGTCACCAGTTGTGCCTGCAAACACCAACGCTCGCCTCTGCGCTCACCCCCCCTCCCCCCCCCGCAATGGTGGTTGTAACGCCGCGTCCGTCGCTGCCGCGTTGTTGCAGATGGCGGAGGTGAAGGCGGCGGCGCTGCAGGAGCGCGTAGAGGCGGCAGCGCGCGCAGCCGCTGCAGAGGGCGCGCTGCAGGTGACTGCACTACTTACATTGCGCTGCTTGCCGCTCAATAATACATACTCCTGAAGTATGAATCAATAGGGAAAGTGCCTGAAAGTTGCGACTGCATCACGCTGCTTGTCCTATACTTGCGACTCAATGGGGAAGCGGCACGCGCAGCCGTTGCAGGTGAGTGCACCGCATTTGCGCTGCTTGTTGTTTCTACATACTTTGAAGTACATGCTTTCATAAATCAACGGGAAAGAGGCCCAGATTAGGAAAGAGGCTTGGAATCTGTGAACACTGCAGGAGCGCACAGGGGCCGCGGCGCGCGCAGCCGCTGCGGAGGGCGCGCAGCAGGTGACTGACCGTACTGCGCTGCTAGTTGTCACAACAGGTTTGAAGTCGTGAATCAATAGGACAGAGGCCTAAACATTGTACTTCTACGAAGATGTGCGTGGAGTTTAAACTCGTGATTCAATAGGAAAGGGGCCTAAAATGTGTGTGAAGCTTTGCGTGGAGGCTTGGGTGCTTGTTGTTTTATACATGTGACCCAATAGAAGAGGCCTGAAAGCTGCTACTGCATCACGCTGCTTGTTATTCCATACACATGGTTCAATAGGAAAGAGGCCTAAAGTTTACTTAAGGATTTCGTGGAGGCTTGGGTGAAGCAGCTGCAGCGCCACTTGTTGCTTGACGTAGACCAACAAGACTGGGCACAGGAATGCAGCAGAGGTTATAGCTGGTAGGCGAGCATGTAGCTGTAATCTGAATGACGTTGTTACAAAACTCCAGTCAATCCACAATCTACAGAAGACCGAGTTCTTGACCTCCATGTTTTCTTACGGTTCAGCACCAAAGAGGAATGTATATAATCTGAAGGGACTGTAAAATTGGATATCAAAGATATTTGTATTTCCTTCCGGACAGTCCTGTAATTGTAATTCAGGATTGAAGAATTTACAGCACTGTCTGAAATTATTAATTATTAGAACATTCTCAATTAGTTCCTAATTTTTCGCGGCTATTTTTTAGCTTTGCGGGTGTATCATGAGAACTGCAAAGAACGTGCTGTAGCTTTTGATCTTCCAAAGCACTAATTTCACCTCACAAGTGTTTGACTTAAACTCAATTCAATTTTCAAAATGCAAAATTTAATGGGCATCACGATCCACCAGATGCTATTGATGAATGATACTAGTATACCTAAAACAATGCATGGCACAAAAATGCGAATTAATTTAATCAAGCGGCAATCAGACGAGCATAAATCGTACTCTAATTATGACAACACTAGGAAGAGTCATAATGTATTTGATGAAGCAAAAAAATGTCTTGGTCGATCCTTTTGAAATGCCGCCGATGTGATTTAAAGTGCTGGGAAGTAATTTAAGGAGCACAACGGCATCGACAATGTATAAAAAAACAGGGCCTGAAAAAGCAGTTCTTCAGTTCGGTACATGCTTGCACCGACATCACTGTGTTCTAATGAGCTAACATTGAAAGTTTGCAACTGCGGTCTTGGAGGTAGTGTTTGGTATTTACAGTTGAGTCCATGGAAGCTTAGGTGCAATACGATCAGTTCCTGGATTCATGCATTGCAAATGACCTAATCGAATAAATGCACATGTTTCACGAGATAATGCTTGGATCTTCCTAGTTGACAACGCAAGTATTGGTGGTCGTTCTGATGAAGGGAACCGAACTGTCGAATCATTTTGCTTCCGCTTTAATGCTGCTTTTTCCCCCCAAGTATTTGAAGACATCAAATCTTCACAAAACATTCCTTGCCATCAAGGATTGAATTAACGTGGACATCATTGCGAGAAGTCGAGACATAATCCGATAATCTCATTGAATTGGAACACTACCTAATTGTAGCCAGGAACAGCTTGTGCAAAAGCAGCTGAAAAAGCTGAACAACTGACCTTTTCAGGTAGACAATGTACAAAACAAACAGATCTGGTAGGGAGGCACTGGCTGAGCAAGCAGAACCGCGCTGAGCAAGCAGCAGTGCACCACACACCACCAGATTTATGCACAAGGGGGGTTCGTTGTTCTGATGCGGGCAAAGCAGGTGACACCCCAGTTTGACACTTTAGCACCTAGACTAGACATAGGACACGTGCGGCACTACCACACCTCTCTTGCTAGATCACGCCATCTGCAGCTTGGAAGTGCGAGCACTGCGAGGGATGAAGACCCTGCGGCTGTGAATCGTTGAAGGAAGCTTGTGATTTTTCTGTGCACTTGTGAATTATTGTGCTTGCGAAGCAGCCAGGACTGCGAGCTTTGAACACCGCGGTCCACCAAGTTGGCAACGTGCGGCCATGCCATGCTGAAGCTTTAGGGTTGGTGTTAGGGTTTGACCTTGCCTGCACGATGCTTTTTCTTTGCTGCGCAAGCTGAGAGACACGTCATGCGACAGACGCTCACTGAGAGCTCGTTTCTCACATAAGCACACAGGCATGTACTGCGAGAGAACTGTGCGCAGTCAGATGCCGCGCTCATCTGAACGCCAGATGTCATAGAAGTACAGTTTCACACTGTGCATGTTGGTCAGGCCCAATGCGCCGCTGCGCGACCAATCCCCCCCCCCCCCCCTTACCGCTGTGTTGTGCAGGCACTGCGCGGGCGCCTGCAGGAGCAGCAGCGGCTCAGCGCCGCAGCGATGACGTCGCCGCAGGTGCGCTGGCGGGACTGCAGAGTGACATGTTCTCGTTGCTGACACCGTGTAGAAAAGAGTGAGACACACGGGAACTGATGCCTGGGGCCCGTTTTCCGACAGTGAAGTGTTTGAGTGGTGCGGCAGTGTTCAGCGCCGTGAAAAAAAAAATTAAAACAGGACAGGCCGGCGCAGGCGGCGCAGTGCAGCGAATGATTCAATCAAGCAACGTAGTCTACCATTGTCAATATACCTACCCTCAAGACTCATTGCAGACTGTGACGTGCAGGTGCTCAGCTGCACCCGCAGGCTTGTCGTTGCGTCCCCTGCAGCTCGTAAAATTGGCTGCACTCAGCCTCGATGGACGTCAACAGATAGTGAGAGAGTGAAGGTCCGCAGGCAGCGTCCGTCACCGTGACGTGAGGTGTACGATGCAGAGGCAGCAATGGTAGTGGTGAAACAAAGAAGGTGTTGGCGGCAGCGCTCGGCGCAGGTGACACGGCTTAGTGCGCGCACCAAAAGGGACACATGTAGCCGCAGCAGCGCCACCCATGTCCCTGCTGCGCGGCGCTGAACTGGCGAACTGCGCCCGCTTCCGGCCGCCGGCGCCTTGCGCGGGCAGATTGTCGCATCATGTGTTTATTGAAATTGACAAAATCCCCAAAACCGCAAGCGGCCTGTGGTCTTCCGGACTTTCAAGATATGCATCGTAATGATCTCCTTTTGTACCCAATGGAGTTTCAAATTTCACAGATAAGTTGAAACACATCATATTGTTGACGTGTCCTTATATTCCAGCTTCAAACAAGTGCCACTCTCGAGGAGAAGTACTGCCTTCCGCGCAGCCTAGCCCAACAGCGCGCCTCCATAGCGCACCAGGGCGCCTCTCCCGTGCGCGCCGGCCACCACCGGACAGCCAGTACCCACGGCGCCGACCGCTGCTCACAGTACGGCACGCTACAAGTCATCGGCCCGGGGCAGCGCGCGACGCTGCAAGCGCAGCCGTTTCAACAAGCGCGCAGCGCCTGCACTGCGACAGACTGCGCCGGATGGCAGTCCTTGGCCGCGCACGAGGCGGCCACGGCAGTCCTTGCAGTCGGCCGCGGCGCTGCCGCATGCGCACGTGCACGCCTGCCGCATGCGCGTGTGTGCAGCCTCTGCGCGCTCTGTGCTCTCTTCGCACAGCATTACATCTGCAATAGCGTTTGGCGCAGGCACCCTTTGGAATATTTCCAGGGCTGATCGACGGTCCGCACGTTCCACCAGACCGCAAGGCGCTCCGCGCAGACCGCTGTAATCAGGTCAGGTCCTCAACACGCAGCCCGCACCCTGCTCTCATAGCCCCGCATCAGCGCTCATCGCGCACTCCCGCGCCCGCCGCCGCAGCAGCGCAAGCAGCAGCGAGCGAGCGCCGCGCCTGGCCAGCGGGCGCGGCCGCAGTCAGCTGCCGCCGCTGGCAGGACGGCGGCAGCGCAGGCGGACGCCGCGGCGGCGCGCGCGCGCAGCCGCAGCGGCGCTGCAGCGGACACGCAGTCAATGGTGGCGGCGGCGGCGGCGGCGGCGGCGCAACGAGCTGCGCAGATCCGTGCCGAGCGCGCCGAGGTGCGCAGTTCTTCACGTTCTTCGTACTTTTGGATTACTTCAATGTAGAGTTGAAGTGCTTACCGTAAGCAGCGTTCACAGAGCGTGCGTTAGCGCTTTGAGCATCGTGGCACCACTGGTGCCCATCAGGGCGTGGGCCACAGACGTGCGTGTAGGTGTTGCGCGTATACTGATGTCTTCTTGTAAACAAAGCAGATGTACGCTTGAAGAACGTGATTTTTGAATTTCACATGGACCTCGAATTTCACATGCTGAAGTGTGTTTCATGTGAATGGTTTCATGTGAATGCATACTTCAAACTGGAAGGTCAAACTATGCATTCCAAACTTACAGAAGTGGCGCAATGAGCCCTCCAGCACTCAGATGCTGCAGAGGTCTGACATGGTGTGCACCTCTCATGTCGACGGCTCCAAGGGAATCCCTGAGTTGAAACCAGGTTGATTGAGCAGCCTTGTGATAAATCAGCTGTTGGTGTACGTGCGGCCATTCAACCCAGTTGTTTTAGTTGGTACGAATCCCAACGATCGCGCTGCAGAGCTGAGCGGGCACTCGCAAAAGGCGTAACGCTCATGTGTGAGAAGACTGCAGCAGTATCGCGCCCTGCAGGCGCCGCGCTGAGTGTCTTCGCAGCATTACCTACACAACTGAGTAGGTGTTGGGCGTATTTTCACATGCTTGTGGATGACACGCTGGGCACTTCGCTGCCCAGCTTGAATGAGTCAAATCGCCAATTTAATTTGCACAGCGTTGCATGATTTTTTTCGATGGCGCAAACCGCTCTACTTGTGCTCGGCGGCTGCGACCTGCTGCGTGCGCTCATGAGCAGGCATGTATGTATACGCACAGCAAGCAGCGCTGCGCGCTGAGCTCACTGGCCCGCGCGCTGCCGCGTGCGCAACGCTGCCGCCGCCCGCCAGCGCTGCACACGGCGCGGCGCGGCAAAGTTTAATGCATGTTACGTTAGTCAGCCTGTGCGCGCAGCGCGGCGCTGGTGTTGCGAGCCCCATTGTCATTGACACACCGCGCGTACTGCTTCCCCCGCAGACGGAGCTGCGCAAGCTGCAGCAGCAGGTGTCTGAGCTGGAGGGCACCATCGTCGTGCTCACCGAGCAGCTCCAGGAGGCCAGGTGACTTGCTACTTTTGTGATGTTGAGAGGGCAGCGTATGGTGCTTGCTGTATCCACTGACTTGTAATTATGGATAGTTGAAGGCCCCCAGGGAGGCCGGGTACGCCATGTGTTCTTTGGGTTTGAATCCTATCTTCCCTGTACTGTGAAGTCTCATCCGCTTTCATTGACAATGCGGCGAACGCAGGGCCTGCTCGTTGTCACGTTCGCCGCGAATGCCCTCGCACGCACCACCGGCATCGTGTCACGGCATACAGCTGGGCGCTCTTCAGATCATCACAGACGCCGTTGACTAGATGTCATCAGCTGCTTTGCAGCTCACATGTAACGTCCATAGCGCGAGGCTGTGCAGCGCGCAGCGCCTGCCATCGCAGTGAGCAGGCAAGGCGGCACTACAGTGCGCGCATGCGAACGCCACGCCGCACGTGCATGCAGGCGGCCCCGTCACACACATACAGTAACGCTCAACAGCCAACGCTACCGCAGCGCACACTCGCGCCCCCGCACTACGTCCCTGCGCCACCTGTGCGATCATACCAACCCCCCATACCACCCTCTCACCAATGTCACGGTACTACCTACCTACCCTCAGGCTGGCGCAGGCAGCGCTCAGGGGCGCGGACGCCGCGCTCGCGCGCTCGCTCACGCGCCAGCGCGAGCTCGAGGGGGCTATGGCAGGGGCCGACGGCAGCGCGGACAGGGCGCTGAAGGAGATGCGCAGAGAGGTGGGGGGGTGCAGGAGCATCACTCTGAAGTAGAAGTTGAAGTTGCTCAGCGACTGACTGTGTGCGGTGGGGCGGCTTTTGCTGTCACGGTGCTGCTTGATTGGTGGCAATCGCTTCACAGTGGGGTCACGGCGGTGGCCGCTGCATGGTCTGCGGATGGTTCTGTCGAAAAGGCCCCACGATATGGTTCAGGAAGCTTGGGACTGCCAGTGCAAGTGCCGCCACGTCATGACGACATGCACCACCACGGGCGTAGCGCGTGCCGCAGCCGCACTGTACTCCGTCGAGCAGTGCTGCAGGTCACCGACCCCCATCCCGGACCGTAGTTCAGCGAGCATGCTCGACGCAGCTGGGCGCCCTCCTCTTGCCTGTGCTCATTGTCCAACCCCGTGTCTCACGCGCGCGCGTCATGCAGGCATGGCGCAATGTAGACATTTGGCACGGCGTGCTCTGTGAAGTGGGAGCGTGTCGAGCAGGCCCTGCACCGCGCACCGGCACATGTGTCCAGAAACGCCGACATGCGTCGTCAAATTACTCATGTGTGGCGCTGCACATCACCTTTTCGCATTGCGCTACATGCGTGCTCATTCCGCTTCACTCGTGGTGTGCGTCTCGCGCCAGGTGCGCGACGTGACGAGGGAGCTGCGGACGCGCGCTGCGGCAGCGGAGGCAAGTCACCGCGCGCCCAAATGCGATGGGACATCTCATCAAGCTCTGCTAATAGCATGCTGGTTTCGGTGGTAGTTCTCTTGGTGCATACTGCTGCTTTCAATGTATTTGATGTCAGGGCTTCATGAGGCACAATGAGCTCGCTGGTGCTCTGCTTGTGTTGTGATGGTGTAGGAGGCGAGACGCCTTGCGGTCGGCTGCTGTTGGTCGCTCTTTCGAATGATCGCGTGAGGCTACTGGCCTGATGCCAGCCCTCAGCACACACCTCTGTCCCAACTGTGCACCGCAGCTACCGCGAACTAGACTGTAATCAGATCATCCTGCTGCTGACAGAACTGCAGCAACGACGCCAATCCTGTCAGGGGCAGCAGTACTCCAGGCACCATACGAGGGGACCCTGTTGCCAGGCCTCGGCAGTCGACTGTCACCACCCCGCGTACGCAGCCACAAGCTTGATCCACACGCAGTCTGCACATCCCGCGGGCCATAGCATACTTCAAGCGCAGCACACTGCTGCTTGCTCAGTACGCGGCGCTCCCACGGCCTCAACCCACTTCCCGACCCTCAGGGCGCTCTTCCCGCGGGCGGCCAGACAAGCAGCGCTTCAGTTTACTCACACTGCAGGGCGGGCACCGCTGATCATCATTAGCTCTGGGTATGCATGTATGCTCAGCTGTCCTTTGGGTATGCATGCATGCAGGCGCAGGCGGCGGACTCCGAGGCGCGCGCGCGCACAGAGGCACTCGCGTTCTACGCCAAGAAGCTGGAGCAGCAGGGGGCAGCGGCAGGCGCCACCGCATGTGCAGTCAAGCGCCCCTCAGCAAAGGTACTTTTGCGGCCCTCAAATATGCCCCCCGAACGTGGCTGTGACCGTTGCCGTGTATCGCAATGAGTACAGTGTCGCAGTTGAGCCCTGTGACGGGAGAATTTGCACCCGCGGCTAGTGGAAGAAGGAAGTGGCCTGTCAAGTTCAGCATCTGTGTTGCGTGAAGCACATGAAAGAAAGGGTGCATACACCATTGCCTTGTATGTGAAAATAGCAGCAGAGGGGTGCCAGCATGCGCTGCAGTCCAAATACCGATCACAATGCGCGTCCTCGGTTTGGAGCTCGATGTGAAGTACATCAGCACTCTGGCCAGGCGGGCGGGGCGGCCGCCAAGGGCACGGCCAGATACAATTTGATTAATCCTGGTTGCGGCAGAAACCTTGCTCGCGTCCAGACCAGGATGTATCACATCATTGCAATTGATATGTAACCAGCAGCATAAAGCCAGCCCAAACGACACGACGTCAACATTGCGAAGCCATTACCGTGAACATGCAGTGCTGCGACATTGAGCCGTCTGAGTTTTGGACATGGCAGCGCGGTGTGAGGGTGGCATGCATCAACGGAGCGCTGCAGACTTATGCTGCGCTTTGCTGTTGGGACAGTTGCTGTGTGAGCCCTGCAAGTTGTGTGACGCTTCTACCAAATACTTTGCCAGTGCACCAACGATGTTCGCCGTTTGCCCCGCCGTGTGAGCCAGAGCCCTGCGGGCCTCATGGGCTTGTCATGCGTCCTGTCGCAGTACGTTACCTATCGCAAGCGTGAGCCTCAGCGCTCACATTCCGATCGGGCCTTGATATAAACATCACCGGTGGAGCAGCTTGCCGCACTATGTGAGCCGCGTATGCTGCCAGTGGCTCCTGCACGAGTCCCAGCCCAGTGTGGTGCTCGCGCGGCAGGCTGCAAATCTCGCCCTCACAGTTGAGCGCTGCAGCATGACGCGCTCGCTCACGCCTGCGCCACCTGCATGCGTTGCCCCACAGGACGGCAGCGTAAACAACGGCAAGGCGCAAGCAGCTGCGCCTGCGCCAAGCAAACGTGCGCCCGGCGCTGCCAAAAAGGGTGCATGGGTATGATTGTCTGCACAATTTCTGCAGTGCATTGCATGGCGTTGGAGCCAGGCGTCAGCCACCAGTGCGAATGGGGCACGCACGCACGCCGCAGCGCAAAGCGGGAAGATTCGCCGCAGAGGGACAACACACTGCATGCACTGCGCAGCGGCGCCGCCGCTGGACCACCAGGGCGCCGCAAGCGCGCGTTGCACCGGGCATAGGCATGAGCACGAGCAGACGGTCACTGTGCCGCCCGCGCATCCAGCTTTCACGCAGCTGTCGCCAGCAGCGCTGAGCCGCGCGCACGCCACGCTGCGGGCTCAGCGTGAAATTACATACGCGCCACACACCGCGCTGCGAGGCTCGTCTGCCCGCGCGCTGCGTGGTATCAACGCGTGTGTGGTTTGCTGAAGTGCGCAGGAGCCTGCACCGCTTGCACGGGCATGCGGCCCATGATTGCGGCCACACTGGCGCAGGGGCTGGCTGCTGCTGCCTCGAGCGCACGCAAAGTGCGGAACCCCCTTGAAGCGCAACCCTGTCGGCGCTGCAGGCGACTCACTGCCAGTGTGGCGCTCTCCACGAGACACGATGGCCTTCATAGGAGCTCTAGTTGCACAACAGGATCACAGTGTACTGCCATGGGCCGTTGCTGGAACATCCGGACGCCGATGCTTGAGCTGTCCTTTTTATTAATTCTCGCTCAGGGCGCGAAAAAGCCCAGCTGATTGTCTAACTTGATGCTGCTGTAAGGAATCTACATGTCGTATGACAGTCTGAAAGTGTCGCAACGACCACCACTCAAACGCCGCCGCCGCCAAATGGCATCTCGGGGTCCTCCCCTACGTCCTCCTCCATGTGCCCCTCCCCCCTGGAAGCTGTACATCCTGCTGATAATGACCACTTGCCAAAGAACTGTCCTACATTATTAGCACATGCAGCCGGCAAAGGTGGCGTGCTCTGCATGCTATGGTCCCATGTGGCAGGGCTGCTGTCTGTGCACCAAGCTTGCAATCCCGCAAGCCACTTTGACATTGCAGTGCAGGTAATGCTCCTTTGAGAAGGAAAAAGAAGCCGTGGATTGCCGCCAATATGCTCGTCAAATGTACCGCCTGGCAGCTGGTCCATGTCTATGTGATGGCATGCACCGAAGAGATGATCATCGATGTGCACCGTGACTATCTGAGCAGTGATGATAGCAAAAATCCAGAGCTGCTGTTGCGACCATGAGGCCGTTGATACCACTGAGTCGCGTTGTTGTGATCACCTTTGCTACGTCGCAATGTTGGGTCCTCTGGCTTGGGGGCAGCAACAATAAAGGCAAAACCGGGAAATTCATTGTCAGCAAAATCGGGCGAATCCTGCAGCGGCCAGCCCTTTTTGGGTTGTGCAAGGCATAGCATTGATGTGTGCTGGTGCTGGGATATGCTACTTGGTTCTAATAAAGTGTGCACACCATCACAACAATGTTCTGAGAACGAGGGTGCTTCCACGTGTTGTGATCCCTAAGGTTATGTTCATCGCCCAACCTGAACCCTACATACGAGCCGTTCGGCTCTCAGTTTCATTCGTCTGGCTGGCTGGCAAGTCACTTGCAATCCCGCACCCTGAGATGTCTGCCCAGCTGGCTAGGTCACCAACTGGCATGATGAACATTTCGAAAAAAATCGAAGACAAAAGGTTGCTCCAGGCGGGTCTCGAACCCGCAACCCTTGGCACATAAGACCAAAGCGCTAACCAATTGCGCCACCGGAGCACCTAGAAGTAGCAGCCTGCAGCACGCAATCTATGGCACCGCAAGGTGACGATGGGTCCGCGCAAGCATAATCATACCGCACTGTGGGATCCTTTGGTAAGAGTTGGGGATGATAAATTTGATTTCTTATCTCCAACTAAGAGTGTGCTCGTAGACTTGTATTAGAGAGCGTCCATGTGTCTCTGGGCTTCATCGCCATCATTGCGACGAATATAACACAGGATGCACCCGTGCAAAAGCTGGTTGACAGGATGTCGGACATCAATGTACTACTTGCGTAACCCAACTCGTGCTCGGCACCATTGCGCATGCTTCGCATAAAATACAGCAACTGCAGCTCAATGTCTTGTGCTGCGCCCTCTACTGTTATGGTCAGTTCTCCCATGTGCATTGCCTCGTGTACACAAGTCAAAGTCCACATGTTTATCATGAGCAAGCAAGGCTGCAGTGCTGCTGCAGCACTGAACAATCTGGCGCACTGATCATCCCGACCAAGTGTAATTGAATGATCGCTTCGTCACACCACCCTCGCAAAATAAACACAAACTTGTCACGCAGCAAATGATGCAGGCACTACTTCACACTGACAAAGAATAGCAACAATTGGTGCCATGAGTGACAGAAGCAACATTTGCGAGTGTTCTGCCCAGCGCGTTGTATTATCCCGTAGCTGCAGCTTCTGTGTCGCGGACAAGTGCGCATGAATTTTCGCATGGCATGGCCCTTGTTGGCGTGACAGTTCTGCACTAACCTATGACATAGCTCACGGACTTGACCCTGAGACTCTGACTCTCAGCTGTTGCACTACACGCAATACCTGACTGATGCTGGTTCAGGAGTGCAGCAAGAATGGGTGTGCCTGCTTGTGCCGTTGAATTCGTTTTCGAAGCTGTCCTGGTCACCCTGCACCACTTAGCCTAGCAAGCAAGTCATCCGCCTCAGTCGAAGTTATGGCGTTCTGTGGATAGCGGCGTATGGCTGCTGCAACTGTTTCCAGCGCACCAGCGCGGCGCAGCAATGCGCAGTTTGCAGCCGTGCAGGAGAGGTTGTCAATTGCTACAAGCCCGTGCTTGATGACACCTTCATGGTCTGGATACGCATTTACCGCAGCGACTGCTACTGCACATGCTGGGCCTAAGTTGTCGCGGTAGCCTGCTGCTGTACCGAAGAGGCGTAATGCAGCAAGGGCGCCAGCGGTGGTGTCGGCGTTGTGCATGCAACTTTCGACTGCAGGCGCTACCAGCTCGCAACTCTCCATGTCGACCAGCTGCCTGCTGTACACACTGCTCCCAATGGCAAGTGCAGAGACTATCATGAAGCCATGCAGTTGGATTTCGGCATTCGTTGCAAACGACCGCATGGCCCTGATCACAGCGGGGCCAGGGTCTGCAGTGCACAACCTGGCCCACCCCGTCTCATTCAGTGCGATGCTTGACACAACAGCGAGGCTCAAGTGCTGCACACGCTGGTCCTCCGCATAAGTGTTCAGCGCCTGTACCGCAGCTTCGCACGCGCCAGCCGCGCACAGAGCGGCCGCGTGCTTGCTGGCATGGCGCACAGCCGCTTTTCAGCACGAATGCCACAAGGTCATGATTGTGCATGTTGACTGACAGCAGTTCTACCACCGCGCCCCAGGCATCGCCCGCGGCTAGCGCTTCCTCCTTTCCCGGACATGCCGCCAGGCCGCCGATCGCACCTACTGCGGTGCTGTAAAAGGCGAAATCTGCCGTGAATCTGCGCAGCGCTAATGCAAGTACTCCGCAAGCTCCTGCGTCCGCCAGTGCTTTGCTGTTGGCAGTGTCCATTGCCAGCACACTGATTGTTGAAGCCCCAAATACGCTGTACCTTCACGTTACTTGCGCCATCCTTCATTGCACCCACCACAGTCTGACCGATGCCCGCCTCCCTTAACTTGAGCTGGCAAGCCAACAGCTCCTCAGCAGAGCCCCCCCCAGCATAGGCGTGCAGCAGTGACTGCAAGAGCGCCTGCAGACCCCAGCGAGCAATGGAGGCGCTTCCCCTGTGTGCCTGCATGCATGCCAGCACTAAAACGCAGGCGTCGCCCATTGCGGCGGCACGTGGCTGCACTTGCTGGTCCTGCCTGCCTGATGCTGAACCCTGATCCCCCGTCGGTCCTTCTTGTCGTTGAAACTTCAAACGTGAAAAAAGTGGTGGCACGTTGGGAATTGGTCCTAGTTCCTAGGCGCTGGTGGTTGCACAAGAAGAACAGGAAACGTTGTGGTGCAGCAGCAAACAAGGCTGAGAGGGAAGCGAACGAAGCGTCTGCTGCGCAACGAAGAGCACCATGGCAGTTTTTGATGCGAAGCTGACTGTGATGCAGATAGTGGCCCTGCAGAGCTTTTACTATGTGGTGATGGGCGTGGTGCTGACGTGCTTCCGGATCATATTTGGCACCAAGGTAAGAGGCACCGTCGATATGCACGTGTGTAACCTGGGCTCCAAAAAATCTATCTCAGAACCGGCAAGCAGGTGCCTCAGTAATGCCTCGCCAAACCAGCACTCTTAAGCACTTATGTGCACCTTGTTACGCCGACATCAAATGCCCCAGTTGACCCCCTCTGGCTGTTGGCTGTTGGCTTTTGGGCATGCACTCCACTTGCCGGAGGATCAGCGCTGTGCCTCAAAGCAGCGCTGGTGTGTTATTTGCAGCTGCTCTGCAGACTCGCCTGTCGCCTGGTGCATGATCCAACCGTACAAACTGAACACACGCATACATGCTGGGGTACACACTCAGACCGTCCGTCCCCCAAGGGCACTGTGTCATTGCGTCCCGCAGTGCTCATCAGGACTGTCGGTCCTATCCTGCCTGCCGCTGACCGCCACCAATGCTGGGTGACCTAGCGTGAAGGCGCAAAACGCCGGTTAACATGCGTGCGCACAACTGCGTGTACTCACCTATGCCCCCCCCCCCCCCCACTTTCCTCGCCCCGTTGCATGTGCAGCAATGGCGCTCTTCTCCCCACACTTAGTGTTGCACTCGAGCTTCAGTTAGGGTCAACGTCAGGCGGTGCGTCTGCTTGCACGCACGCACTTGACCTTCCAACCCCCCCCCCTCCCCTGTGTGCGCAGCTGTCGCTGTCCCTCACACGCACTAACTTCCGCGTCCCCCCCCTCCCCCCCCCCCCCCCAGCTGTCGCTGTCCCTCATGTTCTCCGCCGCGAACCTCTCCTTCGCGAGCGCGCCGGGCCTCACGGGCGTCTTTGCGACGCTCGTCACCGCGGCGCTGGGCGCGCTGCTGCTCGTGGTCATCGTCGAGAAGACCAAGCGCTGCCTCGACTTCACCGCGACGCTGTTCCTCGTGCACGCCGCGCTCACGTGCGCGTTCGGCGGCGCGCCGCGGCGCTGGGAGTGGTACGTCGTACAGGTGCGCGCGCATACATACTGTACGCTGTGTACGTGTGCTGGGAGTGTACGCTGTGTACGTGCGCTGGGAGTGTACGCTGTGTACGTGTGCTGGGAGTGGTACGTCGTCCAGGTGCGCGCGCATACATGCTGTACGCTCCCACAAGTATCTGCGAGCATGTGTGTACGTGTGCTGGGAGTGGTACGTCGTCCAGGTACGCGCGCATACGTGCCGTACGCTCACGTCGTTTATGGAGTGCCTGCAGTATGTGTGTACGTATATCGAGCGCGCGTAGTACGCTCTCGCGGCGTGTCCCTCACGTGCCCCGCGAGCGCATGTGCATATGTGTATCGATACGACAGCATACGTAGCTGCCGGCTGGGAGTGGTACGTCGTCCAGGTGCGCGCGCGTACATACCGTATGCTCCCACAGGTGTCTGCGAGCATGTGTGTACGTGTATCGATACGCCAGCATACGCAGCTGCCACGTACGCTCTCTCCGTGTTCCTGGAGTCCCCGCGAGAGCATGTGTGTACGTACATGTATGTGCCAGCGCACCTAGCTTCCGCGCGCATGCAACGCATGCCGCCAGGTCGAGCAGCGACGCCTCTTGGCCCCCTCGCGCTGCCGCCACAAGCGGCGCCAGCGACATGCAAAGTCTTTATCTGCTGAGCACGGAGCGCTGACGCCAATGCGTGCCCCCCCCCCCCCCCCCCCGCGCCAGGGCTGCGCGCTCGTCATCATGGTGCTGCTCGGCGAGTTTCTGTGCGCGCGCAACGAGATGCGCGACATCCCCCTCTACACCCCCCTCAGCGTGACCCCCGCGTCCGCGTCCGCTGGCGCCGTGGCCGCCGCCAGCCGCGACATCGAAATGGGCCCGCGCAGCAGCGGCGGCGGCGGCGGCAGGGGCGGCGGCGGCGGCTGCGGGCTGTCGCCGATCCACGAGCGCCGCTCGCCGCTTCGCGACCTCGTGGCGCCGCAGCAGCAGCAGCGCTCAGCCACGCTGCAGGCGCGCCTCGCGCTGTCGGAGCCGGACCCGTAGTCGCTGCCGTTGGGGCGTAATGGCTAACGTGCCGCACGCGCGTGCGCATGCGCGAGGTCGCCTCTGCAGCCTGCGAGCGCCTCTGCTGCCGCCGCTGCAGCCGCCGCTGTAGCCGCATTGACCGCTGCCGCCGCTGCAGCGATCAACATGGCGCTGCCGCCGCATGCTGCGAGTGCAGGCAGGTGCGCGCCGCTGCCGCTGCGGCGGCGGCCTTCCAGCCGCAGCTCCGCCGCTGCCTTGGTGCAGCGCTGCCGCAAGTGCTGGCGCCGCAGCATCGATCGTGTGCAGCGTGGCAGTCATGTTCTGAGCGCTGCTGTGACTTGATAGCCCCCATGGCTCAGCGCCGGCATGCAGCGCACAGCTGGTGCAGCAGGGATAGTACACAATCACAGAGAGGGGCGCCAGCAGCAGGCTGCTGCGGCCATCTACACTGCCGCTGCTGCAAGGCCGGCCCAGCAGTGCATGCCATGGCCGCGCTCGCAACGCTGTGCGGGCATTGGTGCGCTGGTGCGCCAGCTAAGTGCACAAAGCTGCTAGGCTACCCTGCTAGGCTACCCGCGCACCCCTCTTCTGTGCAAGATGGCAAGCGGCAGTGGCGGCGGCAGTGTTCAGTGCCGGTGCCGCGGCCAAGTCATCGCTGCGCGGCAGCTGCGCAGTGCCCGCACTTCCGTTGGCGGCAGCGCGTCAGTGCTCATCAGCCGCCACCGCAGCTGTTTGCAGCACAGGCAGCGGCGCTAGCGGCGCATATGAGCTTGCCTTTGAGGCTGCTCTGGCGTGTTTGACTGTAGCGACATCCATGTGACGGTAGGACACGGAGAAGGCCAATGTTGCGTGTGCTGCTGGGCTGTACGCCACTGTAGCATTGTGACTGATGCGTCGTTGGCCTGTGAGTGCAGCCTCGCGCTACTGTGGGGCTGGAGAACGAGCCTGCAGCAATTTCCCTGTCGGGTCACGCTTGACGGCGCTGTGTATGTGCGTGTTGGTGCGCGCGTGCGCTGACGCGCGCCCGCAAATGACAGCAGCAGCATGGGGAGTACCATAGAAGCTGGATGAGGCCTGTAGTTGTGCTCACAGATTGTATGGTGGCAAGCTGGCTCGTTGTTGATAGTCTAGGATTCTACACCCTTGTGGTGCATTTTGTGTTGCGTGCGGCACTTTGGCGCAGCTGAATCATGAATTTACTCTGACACGGCAGGCTATCAGTGCCGTTATTTGTGCTTTCTGCGTGCTGGTTTTTAGTGGGTCTGGTTGCAGCATTTTTGTTCAACATACCCAGTGTGGCCGGGTGCACAGTGCGACCATCGTGCACCATGTTATTGATCGTTCCCTCATACTTTACACTATGTGGACGATCGGTGATAGGTGGTACTTTGATCATAACAAGCGTGTCGGTAATACTGAAGTCAAGTTCAAACACTGTCAATTGGACCAAGTTCTTGGCCAGTGTTTGATGGGAATGATCCAGGCTGATGTGATGATTGGAAAGATCGAGGCTGAAAAGCTTCAAATCGCCACCTGTGCTGCACCTGTTTGATGGCGGCGCTGTGTGCTTGCACGTGGCGTGCTCGTGTGCGCTGACACTCGCAACCATGGTCTTGTGCCTGGTTCATGTGCTACTCTCTGAGATGCGCAGGAAAGACACCATTTGTGTGCCTTCTGCATGCTGCTATATGCATGCAGGGTTTGGTTTTGCATCGTTTGTGATCCATGTATCGAACATGACCGAGTGCACAATGTCATGCACCATCGGTGCGCCAAACCACGGGCAACTCCTAGCATAACTTGCTCTTTTGACGTCTGCGTCTCACATCACAGTCAACTTTAACCTAGATGCACCGCTACCATGTGGCAGAGGCCCGTAGCACTTGAATGGGGTGTGTGCATGCTCTGGTATAATATGCAATTCGCTATGATGTTGCGAAGAAGTAGATTGGCATCTGGATGTGACAGGGACCACCATTCATGCAAGTTCATCTGGCCTGACTGGTATCTTGTTCTTCAAGAGCAAAAGTATGGAGGTGGATGCACCTCAGCAACAGCCCCAGTCACGCCCTCTGATCGACATCCGAGCTGGTGCAAAATCGTGATCAAAAGCTTCAATGCCAGGATCGACGCAAACTTGAGGAAGGTGGGCATGAGCAACTGGGCCATCATAGTCGAGAGGCAGATGTCATCACACCGAACCTCAGGTTTGCTTCTCCTGCAGCATCAAAGTCACAAGCGATCACCATGAATTATGATGCACATTGACGCCACGAGACACCGGGACGCCAGTCTCCATTGTCACAGATTGACAGAACGAGCAGCAGGAGCGCAAACGGCCACAGTGCCACGCAGCAGGGGTACAGGCGCTAACAGTTGAATAAGCTGCCGCAAAACAGCGCCGTCACACAGCCGCATTGCACCAGCACGCAAGTCGGGATTACAGAACGCCGCACTGAGGAACAGATACGCCGTGCCAGCAAGTCGGGATTACAGAACGCCGCACTGAGGAACAGATACGCCGTGCCAGCGCAGGCACAAAAACTGGGGCAGCACACAGCGGCTGCACTTGCCGATGCCGGCCGCGAAGGCCGCAAGGGGTTGCTCAGGGGGGGGGGGGGGGGGGAGGGGGCTGCTGCCGTGCGGACGCTCGTGCGCGCTCCGCGCCGGACTTTGTTTTCAGTCCGCGCTCAGCCGGTGCGTGCACGCGGCGCGCTCTTATTATCACGTTGTGCCGAGGTAGAGACAGTGCCGCGCTGCCTTAGTTCAACATCCCTCTGTGTGGTTTCCGTTGCCCATCTCTCGACACCTTTCGCTGTGGTGTAAATTCGCGTCCCCATACTAGGCACAACGCATGTGGCACCTTCAAACTGCGGGGGGCGGCTTTGACAGACGCAGTGCATGTTTGCTGCCCAGACACGTCTGCCCACTGTCGTTGCACCCAAACAAGGCCCACTTTCCACAAGAGAAAGTTGCTAGCACACCTGCGCCCACACTAAAAATTGTGCGCCACCCCACTCAGCCGCTCGCAGCGGCAGTGCTCTGCGCCGCAGCGCCGTGGCGCCGCGCGCGAGCACACAGCACCGCCACCGGCGCCACCTACATCAACGCTGCAGCAGCGCCAAACTGCTGCTGAGCACTGGTGTCCGCCAGTAACGCGCTGCCCCCTAAGCCCCCCCCCCCTCCCCCCCCCAATTCACCAGACTCTACCCGCCCTTCTCGCCGATGCGCGGCGGCCGCCGCGGCCGCAGCAGCGGCGCGCGCGCGCCGCGCTCCTCCGCGTCTGCGCCGCCGCCGCCGCCGCCGCCGTCCGCGTCCCCGTTGTCTACGTTGGGCTCGCGGATCGCGCCGCCGCTGCCGCCGCTGCTGCCGCTGTAGTCGCGCGCGGCGCGCTGCTGCAGCGGCGGCGAGCCGAGCTCGGGCGACGCCGAGCGGCCGCGCGCTGCGCCGCCGTCGCCACCGCCGCGATCCTCGCTGCTGCCGCTGCCGCCGCGGCCGCCGATGATCCGCGCCAGCACGCCGCCGCCGCCGCCGCCGCCGCCGCTGCGGCCGCCGATGATGCGGCTGAGCATGCCGCCGCCGCCGCCGTTGCCGTGCGCGCTGCCGCCGTACACGCTGCTGCCGCCGTGGTAGCTGCTGCTGCCGCGGCGGCGCGGCGGCGAGCCGCCGAGGCTGCTGAGGCCGTCCTCGAGGGCGCGGCCGTCGATGTCGCTGCCGAGCGCGGCGTCGAGGAGGCCGTGGAGGTGCGCGTTGTTGTTGGTGCCGCCGCCCGCCGTGGTGGCGGACGTCGCGCGGCTGCGGCTGCGGTGGCTCGAGGCCGCGGACATGAGGCTCTGGAAAAGGGGGGGGAGGGGGCGGGGGGGTTGTTGGGACAAAGGGGGCAGGGGGGGTTGAAGTCAGCATCGACCGTCGGGAAGGTTATTGCGTCAGTTGCTGTGTGCGGCATGCTGTGTGCTTGCTATCGTGGTGTAGCGGCCTTCGCCGCGTGAGTGCTGACTTTCCAAAGCACCGCCTGCAGTTTGCAACACAACGCGATTGCCGGCCACCCTTGTGCGAATTCGGCGCACCGTATCACCCCAAACTTCATGCTCATCCCTCCGCCGGCGTTTTCAGCGCACTGGTTGGGAGCCCGCCGCTTACTACACGCTCTGACAGCGGGGCTCACGCAGCTCAGGGCTGCCTTCGACACGACTGCCCATCAGCACACGTGCACTTCTCAGCACGCATCGCTTGCACACTATGCAGTAGCAAAAGTGATGAAAATTTGCAAGATAAGGAAAATGATGTACACTGGCACATGCCTACACAGGCGCAGGCACGAGCATCACGAGCGGAGTGCGCCCACGCGCCAACGCGGCAGGTGCCGCGCGCAGCGCAGCAGCGCGTGCCGAGACTTCAGGCATTCCACGCACAACCGTGCACGCTGTGCACACGCAGCATCACGCTCGCGCGCAGCACGCGCTGAGCACTGATGTGTCTCGGCACAGCGGCGGCGCGCCATCGCCGAATGCGCGCATGGCCCGACATCACATGAGCAAACACGCATGCCCCGCAAGCATACGCGCAAGCCGCGTAAGCAGGGCACGCGGGCACGCAGCAAGCGGGGGTTCACAGGCGGGCGCCGACTGACCTGCCGCGACAGGCGGCGCGCGATGGTCCTCTCTATCGGCACGTTGCTCAGGCTGACCGCCGTGCCGACCGTCGGCAGCCTGCCGATGCGCCGGTAGTGCGCCTTCCTGCGGCGCGCACGCGCACACAGCACGGCGGTCAGCAGGCGGCTTCTTCGCGCCGATACCAGCACTCCAGATCATGAATGATTACAAGTACTTCGCAGTATAGCACCTCATTCCTGGTCCGTAGCGTGTGCCTCTGCCCCGCATGGGCAGATACGCGATGCGTTGTGTCCATCAAATGAGGAACCCCCCCCCCCCCCTCCTACGATGAGTGACCGCAATGTAGCAGGACAGCTGCAGCGCCACCAGTGCGCTCTTCCACGACTCGTGTGCATGTGCACAAGGGCGTGGCGCGTGGCGCGCAGCGTGGCCAACACTTATGCGGTGAAAGCCCCATCCTGCCAGTGGCGGTGCTGCTGCTGCCAGCGACAAGCGCTGCAGATGGTTGACGCTGCATGACAGCAGACTGGCGGTTACGTGTTCAACCCCAGCCCTCACCATGTCTTTAAGCCTGAGCCCAACCTAAGATTGACGACTATGGTCAGCACACGATTGAGAGAACGACTGAGGGATAGGGATGAGAGCGAGCATGTCCGCTGTGTGCTGTATGACAGCACATGCCAATGTTGGTGCGCCTTCGCAGCTGGTCACGACCGGCGAGTGGCACTCACGTTGCGCATGCGGCGGCGGGCGCGCGGCCGCAGCAGCGATCGCATGCGCCGCATGTGCGGCCGGTTGTGCGAATGTTACTCTCACCGCTCAGCCTCAGCAACACGTAAGGCCGCAGAGGGCGCAGATCATCACCTCGCAAAGGGCATGGGCCAGAGTAAGAAGACGCAAGCGCGAGATTTGCATGGACGCGCGCTCCGCGGCATGTGCAACATCACGAGCGCGCGTTGGCAGTGCAAGCAGCAGCACGTCAGGCTGCGCCGCACGCACGCACAACCGTGGATGAAAGCGCCAAGCGCTCTGAGCATTCGGGCGCGTGACCCACACACCAAGTTGTCCACGGATGAACGCCTTGGGAACGCTTTGAGAGCCGAGACATTCAGTGGCGCTCCACCGGCTGCCACTGCGCCCCGCCGGTCTCCTACTATATGAAAGCAAATCAAAAGATCGTAGAGCTCTAGGTGACAAGGTGTGGTTAGCCGTCAAATTGAATGCCTTCCACCACTAACCCATATATTTGTACTTTCAAAGAATACTATCGAATCTAACCCAACCCTGAATACATGCTGTATACATGCATACCACTCACCGTTGCGTGTACTTGAGGAGCGTTGCCTTGGCCTGCGCCTCCATGTAGCTAGTGGGCTTGTCGCTCTCGTCCCAGATCTGCGACACGGTGCCACGGACGGCGGTGCGCAGGGTTACAAACAACAAAACAAAATGTTTACGTGGGGGGGCAGTAGCAACACATCAGCAGCGCTCAGCAATGCCACAACAGCAGGCATCGCGTGTTTTTAAGGGTCTCCCCAACAGGGGACCCGATGCTGCTGAAAAAACCTGAATGCTCAGAGCAGCTCTTTACACCTGATGGTGCCCTTGTCAGTGCCGCCTTTGATCTACATGAAAGACACTGCTGGTGCCGCCAGAAACTTCAGCAGCCGCAACGAGGCGGGCGCAGACTCTGAAAGGAGCACACGAGCACAGCAGAACACTCCCGCAAGCCGCTGCGCGGACACTGCAAAGGCACGTCGTCAGGTACGTATGCAGCGCGCCGTTTGGTGAGCGACGCGCATGGGTCGGAACAGGGGGATCCGGCTGCGCCGGCGCGCAACTGTAAATCTAAGGGGCCACTCGGCTCGTGCCTGACCCTGATTCTAGCACATTGGGGGCGGTCAAATGCGCATGGCCCACTCTCAATTTCAAGATTCAGAGCGCGAGGACTCTACGTTATGTACACTGTCGTCTCCTGAAGGTTATCGCGACCGTTTGTTTGAGTATACACCACAGACCTTCAATTTGAAACTTCACAACTAGTCAGAGTCCCCGGGGCGCCACAGAAGTTCAAGTTCAGTCAGGGTCGGCCATCCGTCCAGCGCACGCGGTCACTGCGAGACCGCAACCGGCCGCCGGCGCGCGCAGTGCCACGACTTTAACTTCAACATGCAGGGGCGACGCTCCCCCTCACCTCCTCCTGTATGATCTCCTCGAATATGTCCTCCATGGTGATGATGCCTATCGGGCGCGCGTTGCCCTCCAGGGGCAGGCCGTGGCGCAGCGCCTCGCGCGTGAGCTGCAGCGCGCACGCATACACAGAGGGGGCAGCGGTCAGCATGGTCACACCTGCGCGAGATATCGGCGACAACAGCTTTTACAAGCGCAGCTGGAGGGATCTCAGGTGGCACAGTACCAGAGAGTGGTTAGCGGGCTGCAGTGGATAGCCACTTGCACAGGGATGGACTCCAGCTCAAGGTCATCGCTTTGAGCGCACAGCTGGCTCGCTGCAGATGGGTTCAAGGTATTCTGCAACGACTGCATGCTAATGTACATTGAACCAGTGCTGATGCGTTGCCCACCAAAGGCAGGCCGTGCTGCAGCGACTCACAGTTCGGGTTAGGGTCAGGGTTAGCTCAGCTGCAGCCAGTCAGCGCACACAAAGGGGCAGTGGTCAGCGCGATAGCATGCGTGCATAAATATACCTCAGAAGTATGTTGTACCTCGAGACGGAGGCCGTACACATGTGCATACTCTAGTCAACATTTTGCCACTTCATGACACCTGTGTACTGTGTACTGCATTGCGGACAATGGCGAGGTCGTGCAGCCCATCCGGAAACAAACATGTGCACAACATCAGTCAATGTAGCCAAGCATGGCATGTATTTTGTACTTTGGGTGAGGAGCTGACGATGGCGAGGTGCGTGCAGCCCGTCTGGAACCAAAAATGTGCACGACAATGGTCAACATTTAGCCAAAGTATGAGACGTACACCTGTGTGCTATGATTACCATGTACTTCAAGCCTTGTTTTTTTGTACCTTGGGCGAGGAGCTGACGATGGCGAGGTGCGTGCGGCCCATCTGGAACACGTTGAGCAGCTCCAGCAGGTCCCAGAACCGTTCCAGCAAAAGACTCAGACACCAACTCATCAGTACACCAGTGATGCATGCACGGTATATACTCGTCGTGAAGTACACTGGCGTATGCTTGTCAGTAGTGTACCTTAGGTGAGGAGCTGACCATGGCGAGGTGCGTGCGGCCCATCTGAAAGACGTTGAGCAGCTCCAGCAGGCTCTTGTTGGGCCCCACAACCTCGGGCGCACGCAGCACCAGCGTGCGCACCTGCCGCTTGTCCCCCGGGTTGAGCACGATCAGCTTCTTGACCTGACGAGTGTGGCAGCAGGGGAAAGCATGCATGCAATTTTATTGTCAACAAGAAGGGTATGGCAAGCAGCTTCTCAAGGCAGGGCTAGAAGAAGATTGAGTGAGGTTTTGGTGCAGTGCCTGCCGCCACCTGCAAGTCAGGGCAACGGTTCGAGCACAATCAACTCGTTGACCTGGTGTACCGGCGTGGCGGAAGCGGAGGACAGGTATGTACATACAGAAGACATAGCCGGCAATGCCCTAACAGAGATTAGAGAATATGGTGGCAGTGGAGGCCACGTATGTGTGCAAGTAGGGTGGAGCATGCTACTTCTGAAATGAGCGCGACGGTCAGGTTGCGGTCAGGGCGAGGTTAGAGTGCGGTGCCAACCGTAACCCACAAGTGACGGTGAGGGTTGGAGCGCGATCAGCTTGTTGACCTGGTGCACACGCACAGCGTGACCCTGACGCTACCCCAAACCCTAACCCTATTCTTAGCCCCCACCTGCAAGTACCCCCGGATGTTGCGCACATCGGCGCCCTCAAAGACGGGCACGCGCGGGTACCCCGCCGCCAGCAGGCCGGCCATCTTGCCGTCATCGAACTGTTTCTGACCTCGAGGTTGTATCCTAAGCTAACCCTAAACTCACCCTACCCCTGAACCTACTTGTGACCTGCAGGTAGGTAACCCTGATTGTGGCGTTGAGGTTGTCGCCTGCCCTACCCCATGAACTCTAATCCTACCCCTAATCCTAGCCCCACCTGCAAATACCCCCTAATGTTGCGCACGTCGGCGCCCTCGAAGACGGGCACGCGCGAGTACCCCGCGGCGAGCAGGTCGGCCATCTTGCCGTCGTCGAGCTCGACGTCCATGCTGATGGAGTAGACACGGTCCATGGTGAGCATGGCGTCCGCGACCGTCTTTTCGCTCGCCTGCAGCACACCGTGCACGATGGCGACTTCGTCCGCGTGCTGCAGCGGATGTGTGTGTGTGGGGGGGGGGGGATGGGGGGCAGGGGGGGGGAGTTGAGGGCCGTGGGCTCAGCGGTGCGCCGAGGCGGTCTCATCGTGCGGACGCGCACGCGTTGCTGAGCAGGTAAGCAGGGTCGCGGCGGCGTGTCAAGAGCATCGTCGCTGAGGGCCGCGAGCTGCGCGTGTGCCGCGCTATGCGCACTGATGTGCGTGCGGTGCCTGAGAGGCGGGCATTGCGAGCACAGGACCTCTGTTTGCAGTCGCCTGCGGTAGGGTTAGGGTTAGGGTTAGCGCACGATTTTGACCTCATGCCCCCCCCCGTCCCACCCCCTCAAGGGTCAGCTGGCCGACACATGGCGAATTTCCACCGCGATCCGTGAAGCGCGGGGCAAGAGGGGGGGAGGGGATGCATGGAGCAGTTTCACGCATATGCGCAAAGGGGCGGCTAGGAAGCATATGCGCATGTACATGTAATATGTTACATGTATGTATGGGCAGGTGCGTATACAGCACGATGGGGGGGGGGGTAGAGGGGGGGGGCGGGGTACATGTATATACACAGGGGAGGGGGGGGGGGGGGGGTACGTTACCGCACAGGGAAAAAAGGGCTCACCAGGGGCTGCTCAAAGGCGTTGGGGTTGTCGTCGCGCTTGGAAAGCTCCAGCTGCACCTCCACCAGCGCCGCGATTTCTGCACGGCTGTAGCGCTTGTACTCCTGAGCAATGATGACGACATGCAGCGTGAGTCATGGTGAGCGGCGCGTCATGTGTTTGCGGCTGCGCGTGTACTGATGATAGCAGCAACATGAAAAAATGCAGGGGTTGTCACGACTCCTCGCTCGGAGTCGTCTCTGACTCCGCTCCGACTCCGCTCCGGCCGGAGCGGAGTCGGAGTCGTTCGGCATATCTCATTGCTCCGCGGAGTCGGAGTCGTTCGCCGAGCAAGTTGCTCCGGCCGGAGTCGGAGCGGAGTCGTACAGTTGCTCCGGAGCGAAAGGCCCCGACTCCTGGCTGAGCGCGCAAACGCGTGCTCAAACACGCATTATAGTTGGTGCAATGGTGCAATGCGGTGCCGAACTGTGGCTGCAAGTAGCTCAGCGACAGACAGACGTAGTGTAAGGTGATATTGGCTACTAATAGGCAGGAGCAGAGTCGGACCGGAGTCGCCGGTGACTCCGCTCCGACTCCGCTCCGGCCGGAGCGGAGTCGGAATCGTTTAGGCCGGCTCATTGCTCCACGGGGAGTCGGAGTCGGAGTCGTCCAATGATTGGTGCCAGCTCCCCGGAGCGGAGTCGGAGTCGTAGGCCCACGAGTCACTGCTCCCCGGAGCGGAGTCGGAGTCGTCCAGGTTTTGAGGAGTTGTGACAACCCCTGATAATGGCTGCTTAACGAGTTGAAGATATTGCAGATATGTAGACGAGGTCTGAAGAGTCACGCAGCGCGCGCACACAAGTGCTGCGGGGAAAGGTGAGCAGGCGTCACGCAGCGGAATGAATCGAGTTCTCGCGGAAAGACTTCTTGAGAAAAGCGGCGAGAGAAGCCACTTTGACTTCAACACCAACATTCAACTTGAAGTTTGATATTGAGGTTGCGATGCCCACCACCAGGTCCAGCGCCTTGGCGGTAGGCCGCGCGACGCAGCACTGGTGCCCTTGCACAATGTCAATGCGCTGCCACTACTTCAACACCAGCTTCAAATTGATATTTTGAAGTTGTGACGCCCCCCCCTCACCTCCGTCCCCAGCACTAGATCCAGCGCCTTGGCGATGAGCCACGCGACGGGGGAGAACATGGCCATCAGCGCCCCTCTCGACCTATGGACTTCAACACCAACTTCAAGTTTGAACTTCAGGTGTTGAAGTTATGACGCTCCCCTCACCTTCGGCCCCAGCACCAAGTCCAGCGCCTTGGCGATGGGCCACGCGACAGGCGAGAAGACGGCCATCAGCGCCCACACCACCACTTTGTACTTCAATACCAACAATCTGCCACTATCAATTGCAACACTAACTTCAAAGTTGAACTATGGGTGTTGAAGTTTGTGCCCCTCACCTCCGTCCCCAGCACCAGGTCCAGCGCCTTGGCGATGGGCCACGCGACGGGGGAGAACACGGCCATCAGTGCCCACACCACCCATGTCAGGCTCGACGCGATGCGCAGCTGGTCTGGGCCGGTGAAGAACGCAGTCGGCAGGATCTCTCTGTGGCCGTGAAAGAAAGACGACGCGGCGAGACAGAGGAAGCAGTGAGTGCCGGTGGTGCGGCTTTGGTGCGCAGGTTAGGGTTGGAATGTGGGGCAGGGTGAGCCGCGCGATCAGTCCCTGTGTCGGTATCTGTGTGCGTTCTTGACTAGCATTTGGCTGGGGGCGTTGCGGTCGCAGAAGAGGAAGGGGAGGGGGGGGGGGGGGGGGGCATTGAGCTGCCTCCACTGCACGCGGAAAGCGCCGCATCGACAAGGGCGTGAATGGAACATTGGCATGCGAGCAAGTCCCAAAAGAATGATGCACTCTGAACTTCGAATTGCCTGGGGTAGCTTTTGCTGTCACGTCACATACTTAGTGCTGCGAGGAGCATGATCAGCGGCCGCGGTTCCACACTCTGCGCCAGTGACGCTCCCGGGCGCCTTGCAGTGCTCAGCGTGATGTTCCGCTGCGGGGGCGCGACGCGCTGCGCGCACGGCCGCCGACCGGATGCGCCACGTGCCTACTGTATAAATGTGCAATAGTGGTGATGAACACAATAGTAGGCAAAGTGACAGACGGTGGAACGCATCGGCCCCTGCGCCCCTGAACCGCACCGCAGCTCTCGCGCGCAGCGGGCGGCGACAGCGGGGGTCTGTCTGGCGCGCCGCAAGCGCCGCTTCAGTGCGATGCGCACGGGGGCCGCGCATCCGAGCGACGCGTGCGGGATGAGGTCTGGGCGAGAGTTGGGATCTGGGCTAGGGTTAGGATCTGGGCTGGAGTTGGGATCTGGGCTGGAGCTGGGGCTAGGGTTGGGATCTGGGCTAGCGATACGGGATCTGGGATAGGGTTGGCCATGAGACCGGTCACTGCACGGGCGTTGAGGCGGCATCTGTGAACATTTTGACAAGCCCGGGCAGCACGGCAGGGCAGCAGCGGCGCTCAGCAACTCACCCGAAGAAGAGAACGAGCGTGACGGACATGATGACCGCCTGGTACGCGGGCAGCAGGTTGTCCAAGAAGATCGGTAGCGCCTGCATGGGGGGGGGAGGGGGGGAGGGGGGGGGGGGCGGATGTCACACATGGCGCTGCGTCGTGAATCGCAGCCGCCGCGAATGGGAGAGCGGGTGTGATCCACGCCGCTGTGCACTCAGTGCGCACAGGAGTGCTGCCAAAACCCAACTGGACAACACGCACGCGCGACGCACGCGCAGAGCAGCGATATGGATGTCGTGCCTCCTCCCTGCGCTGCGCACTGGCGCCACACGCAGCAGCTGGCCAGGGCACATTGCACCATGTGTTACAGCTGAAAGTGCCGCTATTTATGCCAGCAGACAAGTTGCTGGTGCGCGCGAGCGCATGGGAGAGAACGGCACTTGCCTCGTTGGCGAGGCTGTTGAAGAGCAGCAGGGTGACGAGGAGCAGGTGGTGGCGCGAGATGATGGGCAGGATGCGCCTCGCCTGGCGCTTCTCGTCGACGGTGCCGCTCCTGCGCGCACAGATACATACATGCCCCCCTGTTGAACACACTTGAATTTGACATTTGTGTGCGGGCTGCGCTTGAGTCGCGCCGCGCTGCTGCAGCATGCGCGTGTGGAACGCGCGCAGCCGCAGCAGCGGCGGCGGCGGCGGCGGCAGCTGCTGCTGCTGCTCACGCCACGCACACACGCCAGCATTTACACAGCTAGGACTGCGTTGGACGTGCGTAACTAAAGCCACCACGAGGCTACACAGGACGCGATGGAGCGTCAACCTCAACCACTTGCGGTACAGGCGTACGGAGCCTCTGTGAGTTTCTCAGTCTGCAGTCTACAGCCCCATGGAAAGTGCGCTGTGTCGTTGCGCATGAACAGCCCGCCCGCCGCATGCACAACCCTCTGGCGCGTCCCCTGCCACCAAGTGCACTCATGGTGGTGTATTCACGCAGGGGGGTAGGTGTGAGGGGTACTTTGCTCGCAGAAATCAGAGCTGGCAGCTGGGCAGGAAGCTGCATTGCAAAGTATAAGACTTGGTGTGACGGGTAGTTGTCGGAACTGTGCGCCCCAACCAAGCTGAGACTCACGACTAACGTAAAGCTGTCAGCGAGCAGGAAGCTGCAGCGCTAGCGGTGCCACCTGGGTCCGTCTCTACTGGGCCGGGCTCACGGTTTGAACAGCAAAGCCAGTCTCCGCCTTGAACGTCTCATGAGTAGCTACATGCATACTTTTAAGTACACGAGCTTCAGCAGCTGCGCAGCGGGTTCATCCTACTGCAAAGTACACCGCTAGTTCAAAGTACATGAGCGACGCAGCTGAGCGCATGCTCATCAGCAGTGCTCAACAGCAGTACTGGTGCCGGCGTCGAAAAGCACGCACTCCAACGGTTGCGGTGGCACTTGTGTTAGGTTGCGTTGGCACTTGCTCCGCACGCCAACTATGCGTGAAGGGCAGTAGCTGATGTTGCGACGTTGCCCATCGCACAGGGGCGGCTAGATCGCCTGGCGGTAAGGGGAGTGCAATTTAAAGTTGCATGTGACAATGGCCATGACCTCTCACTTCAATGCCTATGACCTGCTGAGATGGTGCGTTTTTAAACACCTGCTGCCTTGACAGAAAAACACAACCTGTTGAAGTCACCAACAGACCTCCACTTGAAAACTGCCGCGCTGCCTTCGCGCTACAAACTCGAGAGCGTGTGCGCGATGCAAAACACACACCCCCCAAACTCCCACAGCGAAACGCGCGCGCGCTGACCTCTGCTTGATGGCCATCTCCAGCGGCTCGATACTGAGCAGCCCCGTCGTCAGCCCCGCAGCCAGCCCCGCGCACGTAATGAGCACCAGTATGCAGATGAGGTTCGGCACCAGCCCCTCGATCTTGAGCGCATCCCCCTCCGCGTTGTCCTGCAGCGTCGCGTTCGGTATGAGCGCGGACTTCTCCTTCTTGTGCCTCTTGGGCTTGCAGCAGGGGCACTCGGCTTCTGCGCCGGCGGCAGCGGCGGCGGGAACGGCAGCGGCGGTGGCGGCCGCGGGCGCGCCCTCGCCTGCTGCTGGTGGCGCCGCCTCCGCAGCAGCAGCAGCGGAGGCGGCAGGCGCGTCTTGTGCTGCTGCCTCCGATGCGCCTGCCGCCGACGCCGCTGGGTCTGCTGCTGCAGCTGCAGCTGCATCCGCAGCGCTGCCTGCGACGTCCGCGCCCTCCTCTGCTGCAGCTGCAACGACATCGTCGCCTACTGGCAACGGCTCCTCTGCAGCTTCTTGCAGCGACCTCGGCTGTCCCTCATCCAGTCGCAGCAGCGCCGCCTCCACTGCTGCAGCGACCTCCACAGAGAGCTCCCAGACATCTTGCAAGCCAGCTGTGGTGTCATGCAGTCGCTCCAACAGCACGCCGTGCACCGTCTGCACTAGCGGCGACCACCTCTGTTGAACAGGAGCGGTACCTACGACCAGCCTGGCAGGCTGCGGAATAGCTACATGATGTTGGTGTCCCTGAAGATGATTCGGTCCTGCTGTCGTGCTCCACAGTAACAGAAGCAATGGCAGAGGCCATTTCTGAGCGCTGATCATGCCGCCTCGTCCTACCTGTTGCAGGAACAGGCGGACGGGAGCTTGGCAGCGTGCCACGATAGTATCTTCACCTCCTTTGCTTAGCTAACAACCAAAAACCTCGGGTTTTTTTTTGGCATGAAACCGTAAGAGTGGGCGAAGGTGAAGTAGCAGGAAGTTTGAGAGGTTTTGTTGTTTTTTTAACATTAAAATTTTAAAAGGTGCAGTAAGAATCTCTATTTGGTTCAGTGATGCAAATGCGCCAGGAATGTAACCTGCATCCGACCATGCAATCACGAGCCACAAGAGAGCGCAGCGCAAAGAAAACGCACATGCCGGATGTAGTTGTCCTAAAATGTGAATTTGATGCGGCTGCTGCATGTCACATGTAGATGCCGCCAGCCGGCTGTGTGTCTGTAACCCGCGCACCGCATTTGCACATACCCAAGCAGCGCCCAGCACACGCGCCGCGGGTGGAAGCATGCCCCTTGTGTGCTGTATATCTAAACAATGCACCCCCTGCAACCCCCCCTGCCCCGCCCCCACCCCACCCCCACACGCGTACGCTCACCAGAGGCGTTCACGTCGAGCAGCTTCCAATAGCCCGAAACAAAGATGCAGATTCGCGCCAACAACTCAAAAATGCCCGAGAAAGATGGTGTCGGACTCGATGATAAGGAGAGAGCAGGGAGACCGGGGTGGGGGGGTGGGGGAGGGGGCAAGCTCAACAGGCTCCGCCGCATCTTTAAAGTGTTGCACGATATCGCCTCAGTAGCGAGCAGGCGGTGCGTCTAGAAGAGGCCAAGCGCGGTGGTGATGGCAAAGATGATGAAGAGCGTGCCCCCGATGTAGCCGACCAGCTTCTCGCTGATGTACTGGCTCAGCAGCGCGCCGCCCATGACCGCGATGCCCGTCGCGCTCGCGTGCGCCGCTATCGCGCCGCCGGCGACGCTGCGCATTGAAACAGCACGTCGCAGTGAGACACCAGGAAACATGTTAGTCGCGTCTGCATGCAAAAGGGCACTTCAACGACCATACTTGAAGTAAGTCTGTCACACATGACTGCAATGCGTTGTCACACTCGCGTGCGCTGCAATCGCGCTCGCGCGCGACGCTGCAAATCAGCTGCAACACCACAGCGAGACATGAAAGTACGTGATGGTGGAGTCGGTGTTTCAAGGCTTCATTGGCGTCTGCATGCGAACGCGCACTTTAACAATGCGATGCCCGTCGCGCTCGCGTGCGCCGCGATCGCGCCCCCGGCGACGCTGCGAATCAGGGGCAACACCATAACGATGTACATATTGCTGAAGTCAGTGTCTCAAAACTTCATGAAGTGTCTGCATGCGAAAGGGCACTTCAACAATAATGAGCACGCCACAGTGAGACACCAAGGTACGTAATTGCTGAAGTCAGCGTCTCAAGAGTCCAGTGCGCGCGCGTCATGAAAGCACTCCCATAATCATACTTGAAGTAAGTCTATCAAGCACTGCAATGCATCGTCGCGCTCGCGTGCACCGCAACCGCGCCCCCTGGCAACGCTGCAGGGACCCCAGCGCACCCCATGGCAAGCGAGACGTCAGGGCACAAGTTACAAACAGTCTGTCAAAAGTTCATACTTCAACAACCGTAAGTCTGATATGCATGAGTGCGCTGCCGCCGCATCTTGCACTGGTGTGCATCCACGCAGGAGAGCCCGCGGGCGACAGCGCTGACAGCACCCCTTGAGGTAGATCCCATGATGCATATATAGGGATGAGTGCATCAGCACAGCAGTCCGATGCTTGACAACCCTTCTGCCTCCCGACCTGCGATGACCGCAGCACCTGCGCCACTGCAACTAACACACAGTGGGCTGTAACTGTTTTATGCAGGTGGTGGCATGAACATGGAGGAGGGCACGCATCTCCTTCGCGGAGTTCTACCAGACGCACGCTCGCATGCTGTACCTCCACAACCTCTCCTTGCGCACATCGCATCGATCGCCGCGGTCCCGTCACCAGCGCGCGGGCAGTTACAAGCGAACACTTACGCGCTGACAGTTACACGCGGACGCTGCGCGCACGCGCCCTGCATACCTACCTTGTGGGGTTCTACGCCGCAGACGGAGCGACGGTGGTCAGGAAGGACCGGTCGCCGAATGGCAGTTGCAGCAGCGGCCAGTTACGCGCGGACAAATCCACGGCGCGCACACGTGCGCCCTACATACCTACATACCTTATGGGGTTCTGCGCCGCGGACAGCGCGATGGTGGTCAGGAAGGACCGGTCGCCAAACTCGGCGGCGAAGACGAGGCCAAACGTCTGCGCGATGAGCGCGAGCGTGGACGGCGCGCCCGCCTTGCCCCCTTTTGTCCCCTCGGAGAGCTCCTTCACCGACTCCTCCGCCTGCGCAAAGAGTCATTTTGAAGTTGCACGACTCAGTTGAGGTTGTTGGCCCGGGGACGCGGAAACGTGAAACGTGCAGGGCGCGGAGTCGAACTGCAGGCCGAGTCCAAATGACACTGGTACGAGTTATCCCAACTCTTGCCTCGTTATGCTCCTGCTGCTGTCGCTGACGGGCGTATGCATATGACATGCACTTCAGCAAGAATACCGCTACCTGAAATCTGCTGCAACGCTTTTGTCCATGAAGAGACAAAGCTGCTAGCCATAACCCTAGCCCTAGCCTGAACACTCACTGACCTCTGCCGCCTCTGCCTCCATGCCGGAGTTGTCGTCGTCCGGGATCTGCGATGCGTCAAAAGCGCATGCAAAGAGCGCAGCAACAACTGGTGGTGAGTCACGAAAGGTCACTCAAGTGATTTGAAGTTGCAAAGAGAGCGCCGATGTCATGTGAGCTGAACACTGGCAGTAAGCGCCATTTTAAATGTGTGACGAAGGCGATGCGTTGGAGAAGAGCAGTAACGCAGCCCGCTTCTGCAGCAACCGCAACCGCGTCATGAGTCTGAATACAGTTGCATCGTGATCAATAGAAGCTCATCATATGCTGTCCAACGCTGCAGCTTTGCAGCTGCCGCGCTGTCACGGCGGTAAGTAAAGGTGACACAGTGCTTGCAGTAACTGCCAACTGCGGAGAGCGCGACTCAAAGGATTGACATCCAGGAACTTAGCAAAAGTAGGGGTTTAACGTGGTGCAGCAGCAGTCCCTAATGGCAGTGACCCCCACTTGCATGGAGCTTGTTGTGACCGCAGTTTCACCGCAGTCTAGATTATGATGCTGCAAGAGCACAGACTTCCTGACAGCATTAAGGCAAGAGCCTCACGCCTCACGCCACCGTTCTGTCTACTTCAACACACTCTGACAAAATTGGGTGCCAAAATACAGGCGGCTGCAACTTCTGTACACTTCAACACAAAACCGACCAACGTGCCGCAGTGCGCAGCGGCCTCTGTAAACTTCAAGAGGCGACGCACCTGCGACGCGTCGCGCAGCGTCACGAGCCCAAAGTACAGGAACGCCGCCGCTGCAATACCGGGTGCTGCAACATGCACAGTGGTAACTTCCAGTGGTGACTTCTGTACACTTCGACACAATGAAGGCGCAGTGCACAGCGCCCTACTACAAACTTCAAGAGGCGACGCACCTGCGACGCGTCGCGCAGCGTCACGAGCCCAAAGTACAGGAACGCCGCCACTGCAATGTAGTCGTCGAAGGGGATGCCGTTCGTGCGCGTGCTCAGCACGCTGTGGAAGGCAACGCCGATGAGGCACGACAGCAGCGCTCTACCAAAAACTTCACGAGGCGACGCACCTGCGACGCGTCGCGCAGCGTCACGAGCCCGAAGTACAGGAACGCTGCCACCGCAATGTAGTCGTCGAAGGGGATGCCGTTGGTGAGCGTGCTCGGCACGCTGTGAAAGGCGACGCCGATGAGGCACGACAGCACCGTCATCACCGACAGCGCCGCGATGCTGCCCGCGAACGATATGAGGCGGCTCGTCTTGGCGGCGAGGAGACCCGCGATGAAGAACGTCTTGTCGCCGATCTCGGAGACGAAGACGAGGGAGAAGGCCTGGGGAGGGGGAAGGGGAGGGGGAGGGGGGGCGGCGGTGCGCGCGCAGCAGCGAAGATGACGTGAGGGGGCTGCCTCATGATTTTTGTGTGTATACGGGTGGGAGCCGTGACCTTGACCCTAACTGTAACCAAAGCTAAACCTAAACATAACCTTAGCCAAAACCTACTCCTAACCGTAACCCTAATCCTGATGCAGCTGCAGCAGCGAGGGACGCGATGCCGCAAGTGCAGTGGTTGCCCCCTGGGCATGGCCAACCCCCAGCCTCTTGCAGTGGAATAGGATCAATGCAGCTGCTGGTGGAGTGCCCTGCAGCAATACTGTGCCCACTTCCCCCGTCCTGCAAGCAAACGGCCCGCTAGCACGTGAGCAGTACCTAGCACGCTTGGAGGCCGTGCAGTAAGCCGATGCGGGCCTCGGCGCCAGTGACCCTGCGCCAGCGCCGCTGCAGCTGCCGCCTGCCGACGTAACCCCACAGTCTTTGACAGCGAGTGAAAAACCCAAGGAGACGAGTAAGAGCCCCGCAATCAGCCGGGGGTGCCGCTGCTGGCATCATGAGACCAGCGCTACGTTTGCAGTGTGTGCGGTGACAGCGACTCGTACTTGTGAAGCGGACACTGCTCCGCAGTCCGTACATTGGAGCGTCACTGGTGCAAAGCAGTGAGGGGTTGCACAGGCAGTGGTCATCGCTGCCGCCACTGCCGCCACCGCCACACCGCTGCCACCACTACCCCACCGCCTCCGCCACCGCTGCCGCCGCCGCTGTCGCCGCCACTGCCGCTGCAGCTGCTGACCTCCCGCACATGCACACGCAGCACATTGTCACTGCCAGCAGCCTCTCATGCGCTGCTCGGTCAAAGCGTGCAGAGAGCTGGCGCGCCTTAGGTTCAGGGTTAGACCGAGTGCCGACTGGTACCGCCGAGCGCAGAGCTGGGCACAGGGTCTGCGCTGAGCAGTGCTGACCTTTGCAGCGCCTCATGTCTCAGCGTGTGCGGAAGTGTGCCGGCTCCTCGCAGCTCTGAGCACTGATTCATGTGCACAGGTCCCTCGCCAGCAGCGTCCCAGCCCAGCTGCCATCTACACGCACCGCCGGCGAACGGCAACACCGTCTGCCGCTGCGCTGCGGCTGCGTCTGCCGCTGCGCTGCGGCTGCGGGCGCGCTTGCAAGGCGACGCGCAGCTGCCACATCCACCGAACACCATGATACCCTCCATAATCCTTGCCAGCTACGAGCTCTGAGGCTGCCGCGAGCGCCCTGTATACAGTGACACACTTGTGAAAGTACTCACCGCGTATGCTAAGGAGCTGCCGCACCTGCGCAAAACCGTTGCTGGTGGCGTCCGTCAAAGCGCCATCCGCCACGGCGTCAACTCCTGCCATCCGCACAGCCTGAAAAGCGCAGCCGCCACGACACCCGCCACTCGCCGCCTACTCAGAACCTGCGGAGAATGCCAACGCACCTGCACAAAACCGTTGCTGGTGGCCTCCGTCAGGGTGCCGTCCGCGATGGCGCCCGTCAGCGGCGCGCCCGCCGTCACCGCTGCCGCCGCCGCTGCGGGCAGCGCGTGCGACAGCAGCGCCACCGCCGCCACCAGGAAGACGCCGCTGAGCTGCGCGCCCACGCGCCGGCTGAGCGCTGCTGCGGAGCGCGCCTGAGCAATGCCACAGGCAGCAACAGCGCTTGATGGTGTGAGGCTGGCACCAAAACGATGCCACAGGCGCAATCTCAGAATAGAGCACTTGATGGTGTGAGGCTGCGGTGTTGGCAAACAGAATGGATCGGTTGATGGTGTGAGGCTGTAGTGTAGTGTACGGTGGTGCTCTGGTGAGTGCTGCTGGAGAAAAGTGCCGGGGCGGTGCCGCAGAAGACGGCGCCGCCATACGCGTGCCGCGTGTTGACTTGTGGTCATTAAAGAATCAGTCTTGTGGAGCAATGATGCTGAGCGCGGATCGTGCGTGAGTGTCACTGCGGCAGAAGCAAGAGGACGCGTTTTCTCCTCCCAGCGTTTTCAAACTGCCAAGCGTAGTTGCTGCCTGCGCCTAAAGGTCACAGAGACTGCACAGGGAAGACTGGCTGTCGGTGGCATCGTCGTAGCGGCAGCGTATTGCTGGGCCCAGTGTGCGTTGAGCGTTGGAAAGCTATTCTACGTGCCCGACAACACAAGCCGCTGTAGATGTCAGCAGCAACAAGCATATGTGTACGCACGTCGGGCACTCTCCTTGTGCACCTAATAACCTGCAAGTCAGTCTAGTACACCATACATATGGTGCCGTCAGTGCAACAGGTGTGGCGTGTGCGGCTTCATCAGCTGTGGATGATGGTGAGCATGATATGCGCGCTCACACAGGCGCTGCTGAGCTGCCAACGTCTGCTGCGGCAACAGCGAGAGCACGAGTCGCCGTGGAGTCATGGACGGTGGTGCATCGCCACTGTTCCAACTCAAATACTTCCCACGCTCTCGTTGGGCTGTCGCTCATGGCTTGACGGCATCACTAATTCTATTGACAACATCTTGCAGATTGGTGCTGCAGTGACAGCAGCCAAGAACGATCTTCTTAGTGTCAACTAATTGACGGCCTACTCCTGTACCTGCCGGAGAATAAACCCAGACTAGGCGCGGTGAAAACGCGCACCAAGAATACAATTGCTGCTGCACGAAGACATAAAGGTTTTTGTGTATTGCAGATGGTGCCAGCCAAGTCAAGAGGAGGTTGCACTGCCAATATCCAACATTCAAACCAAGTCGGTGAGGCCACCTTGGGATGAAGCTGGTCGTGGGGTCCGGGATGCCGAGCTCGAAACAGACACCATGCTCGCAGAGCTGCTTTCATTTGATCTGCTCCTCCGATTCGCTGACCAGATGGTGCCGTTGATGCCATCGAAGCTTTCACAGATGGACATTCGAAATCATCGGACAGTTGCAGACTTGCGTAAGTGAGAACAGAGGGTGGTTCACTGCGCGGCTTCAGGCTGGCCGGTTGCTCCCGAGCATCCTCAACAGGTGCAAGCTGCGGAAGGGGGTCTGCAGCCATTGCGTATTACTAGTGATGAACTACGTCGGCTTCAACTCTGTCCTGCTCGGTTGGCAACACGTGTAATGCTGCAGCATTACAAAATCCACGTAGTTGAGTTCCACAATTGCTCACCGAGCCTTTTGCCGCCGCCACCGGCTGCCTTTGCTGCTGCGCAGGGCCCCCTCCCGACAGAAAGTACGACTTGGCAGCTCTCCTCCACGTTTTCGCCAGCGGCGACCACACCATCGTCGTGCCTGCAGCTGTGCAAGCCCTGCCGCTGCATGTCATAGTGGTGGGTGCCTTGACGGCTTGCATGGGCCCGAACGCCAGAACTGTCGACGCCAAGCACACCACCCCTAGGGCCAGAAGCATCCCAGCGAGCTTCATGGCAGCGTCAGCACCTCCGCTACAGCGTGCTGCGCGCCAGAGAGCTGTGTAGCAGGATTCAAAGCCTGGGCCGATACCTCGGTCAGCGTTCCAGCGGCCGGTACGATATCGGTATCGGCGAAAACCGAAAGTAATCGTTTTGATCTGACATGTGTAGTCATGCCGCAGGCTCCTGATATCACATGCCAAGGCTGTGTCAATGTGTGTGTGTGATCGAGGTCACTGAAAAGATTCAATTGCCAAACACGCTTGAACTCGTGCTGTCAGCTTCGAGTATGCGCTGCGTATGGTGAACCAGCTTGAGTTCATTCATGTCACCGTCACGATGCGCGCAAGCCTGCAACACATGCAGTTGAACATTACATGCAACTGCCCTGACGCACCAATGCGCAGACTGATGCTTTGGTTGCAAGGACGGAAGGACCCCATCTGCACAGCAACCCACAAATGGCTCAGGGCATCACCGCCCAAGCACCCGTAAGCCCCCAAGCCATCAGCTGACATTCTGAGGCTGTACAGCATTGCTTGTTGAACAAGCAAGAGTGATCACGTAGGATGACCGTGCTACGCTTTTAATAATAGGGGTGTTCTTCGCCAACTACAGTACCAACTTCAATCCGCACTTCTCTACGCATTCCTGAAGACAAGTTCAATGAAGAGGGTCATCAAGCTGCACCATGTGGGTGATGCCACAGTTCAATACAGGCTTCGCGTCGTCATGTACGTGACTGAACGGCAAGATGCATGTGGCAGCAACAGCACAATCAAACGCGGTAAAAGACAGCAGAGCCCTGTCAGTGACGCTTTGTCAGTACACACACCGCAACTCACTGGAAGTGGCCCCAGCGACACAATGTCAATCCACCATTACAAGCATGAGAGAGACCAGGCAGCAGCGGCACAGACAACAGGCAAGGCACACACACACACACACACACGCAACTTCATGATTGCGCAATGCCCTATTGATCGACCTGCATGGGCTGTGCGTCTGCTACGGCGGGGGGCTTCCCGGCATCGCACGCGGGGCCGTCTGGCGGTCGTCGATCGGGGTCTTCGTCGAGCTGCTCATCGCTCAGCACTCCAGCCCTGCTCGGCAAAAGGAACAGTTCAACGATGCATCAACTCTTGAAGTTTCAGACGAGCGTGGAGGACCGCCCGAGTTGTGCCTGCCGAGGCAGTGAAGGTCAGTCAGGGATGGGGCGGGATCGCTCTACTGCGATGTGCAGTGCTAAGGCGTTGTGAAAAGCTGCAACGCGCTGGTGTGGTGATGCACAATCATCGCTGTTCGTTGCACCATCGACTGTTGGGACTAGAACGACAGAAAGCAGTGTCAAGCTGGCCGTGATCCTGGCGCCGTGCCGTGCAAGTGCAAACGCGCACTGCGCGTCAACTGATGTGTTTGACATCTGGCCACGCGCTCTGGAAATGCGCGCGGCAGGACAGTTGTGCCAGTTTGAGCAGCGATGATGCTCATGTCAGTACGGACACCGCGGTCTCATACTTATGCTCTATTTGGAGGCCACCACATGCATGACAAAACACGAGTGTCCAAATGTCAGCATTCACACGACATCTGCTCCGCCCTCATGGCGGCGGCAGCAGCGCTGCGCCACACACACCCAACTGACTGCGCACGCATGCGCCGCTGATCGACTGACTCACTTCGGCGGCGGCGCTGCAGCACACACGCAAGAGTACACGCACTGACAACTCACTTCAGCGGCGGCGGCAGCGGCGCGCCCAGCAGCGCGGCGTGCGCGGCGCCCTTGGCGGCGGCGAGCCCCGCGGCGGCGCCGGCCGCGCGCATCGACGCGACGAGCCGCTGCAGCACGCGCTGCAGGTACGACGGCGAGTTGGCGTTGCGCTGGCGCGCCGCGGCGCCGACAGTGACGGCGAAGTCCGGCCCGTAGTAGCTGCGGTACGCGCACGTCTCGGGGATCGCGCGCGGCAGCGCCGTGTCGGTGAGCGCGGCCGTGTCGTTCGCCCAGCAGCGCGGCACGTTGGACAGCGTGTAGCCGCCGCCGCCGAGGACGAGCAGCGGCACGCCGAGGCTGCGCACGTAGAGGGCGCACTCCGCGTGGCACTACTCAGCGCAGGGGCACGCATGGGGGGGAGGGCGCAGCGGGGGGGGGCGTGTGAGGGGCATGGCGAGAGGGGTAGCTGGACGGGTATGGGGGAGGGGGGGGGTGAGGTATGTGTGGCAAGCCAACTCGGTAATGCGTGCAGAGAGTGCACCCAGAGCAGTTGGCGCAGAGGACCGCCATGCACCGTGAACATGCTCACAGAGCTTAGGGCGGGAGTGTGCCTCCACATTGACGTCAGAGTGCGCCCCGCTCCTGCACGGCTACAGTGTCTTGCTGCGCATCCGCCAAGCAGCATTGTAGTCCCCCTTAAGCTGTACGCTGCAGCCCCAACTTGGCCTTCAGCGAGCATCACATTTAGGGTTGGGATTGGGGTTGGCCCGCGGTCTCAACCCTGCGGCCGGTTGGCGCGAAGCACACGCGGCGCCGTATACCTTCGTGCTTACAATCGAAATGGCCCCTTCCGCGACCGAGCGTTCACGCCCCGCGGCGAGAGGCCTACAAGTGCAAACGACGTGACGCACCCTCATGCTGACACAGCCGCACGGCCTGCCCCGTTCATGCTCTGCGGGCATTTGTGGCTTGCGACGCATTTTCACTTTGATAAGTTGAAGTGGCACGCCCTGTGCTACAGCCCTCAGCCCAGCAGCCGCCTCATTGCCTTGACCTGCACACGATGTGACGCACCTGCATGCTGTCTTCCGAGCAGCCCGCCCTGCTCATGCTCTGCGGCCAGTTGAAGTATGACATCACCCCCCATGCAACACATTCGAGCGACGCGCCCTGTTTGTGCCCCCTGCGGCCAGTTGAAGTACACAGCGTGTGACGCACCTTCATGCTGACGTTGAAGTGGCCCGCCCTCCCTAGCCTGTCGCCTGCTAGAGAGTCGGCGCCCATCTGCAGCACGATGGCGCCGGGCTGGTAGTGCGTCATGGCCGCCGCAACTGCCGGCTGGAAGACGCTCGCGTAGCTGATGTCATCCATGCCCGCCTGAGCAGGGGGTGGAGGGGGGGGGGGGGAGGGGGGAGGGAATGTATTGAGCTGCTGCAATGGGATACGATTTGAAGATGATCGCAACACCGGTATTGCGTCATCGCTGCCGCGACCGCCGGCTGGAAGACGCTCGCGTGACTGATGTCGTCCATGCCCGCTCATCAGCTACCTGTCAACAGTAAGTAACAATTATGGGAGCATCACGCGGCCCAACACTGCTTCACAACAGTCACCTTCAGTGGGAAGTTGAGCGCGCAGTGCTTGCCGGCGCCATCCCCCGTGTCCTCCATGCTCCCGCCGGACCCCGGGAAGAAGCGCTCGGCAAAGTGGTGGAAGCTCAGCGTCATGACCCTGTTGGTGCTGTAGAATGCCTCTTCCACGCCGTCGCCGTGGCTGCGCGCGCGCGTGAGCGCAGAATGAGACGCGCAGTGCTTAGTAAACCTGCAACTGAGCCGTCAGTACACCAAGGCCGCCGTGCAATGGCGGTGCAATCCGAGACTTGCAGTGGGCTGACGTCTTGCAGTTGAGACGCCAGTGCAGATCGAAAGCGCCAGCTGCGTTGTCTGTGCAAATTCTTGGAGAGAATGGAAGCGGAGCGTGTCAAGGCTCATGCAAGCCCCAGTAATGCGCGTATGCCCTAGCCCTGACCCTAATGGTCGCCCCCGTCCCCTTCATCGTGTCCTCAGAGCATTGCATCGGCTGTGCACACGTGGCAGACATGCAGCAGTTTCTGCTGCTGTCCAACCTGCACACCTGAGCAATGACTGGTGCTTGTTTTGAACAGTATGACATGGCACCTCAATGCGTCACCCGTCAACGACTAAGCACGCATAGGTGAAGCCGACATGGTGTGGTGCCAAGGGAGTGTTCCGCGACACGCGACAGGTGTTATACAGGTGTTGCCAGCCACATGTGCTGCTGCCATGATGACATCTTCACATCATGTGAAGCGACCTGGTGCGCATCATTTGCACCTACAGGTGAACTTTGCCTCCACAGCCATGGCTGAGAGTACCAGCAAGAAAAGCCAGCGCCGCACTTAGCATAGCCCCATGGGGACATGGGTGAGAGTGCACGCTTCAGCAAGAGGGGAAAGGGCCACTCACTGGACGTCTATGTCTATGTACAGGACGCGTGCGTGCGTCTTGAGCAGCTCCACTATCGCCAGCACGCAGTCATTGATGTAGCAGAAGCCTGGGCACACGTGCACGTACAAGTCAGCAGCATTACAATCATGTCAGCCTCGACGCTGTCAGGACACAGGTGCTGCTGTGGTAGCGGCGAGTCGTTGACGTGGCATTCAGGGTATGTGTGAAGAGCAGGTGGGGTATTGATGAGTAGCAGGGTACGTATGAGTGGCAGGTAGGGGTATGCATAATTAGCAGGTAGGGTATGCATGAAAGGCAGGTAGGTTAGCACAGCAACAGCAGCATCCTAGATCAGGGAACCGCACACGTCTGAGGCGCCCCTGCATCCCCCTGAAATTGCTATGCTTGAGCAGTCATGCGAAGCCAAATGACGCTAACCCTAACCTTGCCCCTACGTTTCACAGGCATGGAGCGAAGTCAGGCACTGCGCAACTGCGGGCATACTTGTCGCAGTGTCGCAGGTATGTGCAAGGTATGTACGTGCGTGATTACGCACTGCACGCGGCGTCGTTGCATCACGGCAAGACGATGACCCCATTGCTCACACACCAATCATCTGGCTTGGTTGCGTCCCCTAGGCAAAAATAGGTGGGCCCAAAAGCCAAGCAATGCTGATGGTGTGGGTACATGGCCTAACTGAGCAGCACAGTGTTTATTGCTGAAGGACACTGGAGCTTGTGATTGCTGCTACACCGCCACGTCACTTTATCCTAGCACACAGGTCCCATGACTGGTGTTTGATCGCAGATGCAGATGAGGTATGAGCCACTTCAAGCAGTGATAGAAGTGCCACTCTCACTGGCGCCCACCTGACATTTGGGCCTGGTGACGCGCTCCCCCTCCCCCCCCCCCGCCTGCGAGTCACAAACACCACTTCAACGCGCTTCAAACTTCAACCTTGCCGCGTAAATTGCAGATGCCAACTCCTCGGACCAAAGCAGCAACTGCCTGCGCTGCCGCTCACCTGACGCTTTTGACTTCTTTGCGTGGTGCATGCCGCCGCTCCAGTTGATGGCAATGTCCGCCTTGCCCGCGTTGAGGAGCGCCGCGCCGCTGAGGCTCGCACCCGCCACCGCGCTCGCGTAGTTGTACATCTCGTGGAACACCGGCTGCTCGTCGCCCAGGCCTGCACGTCGCAGGGGCGTGAAAGCATGACGGTGCCCAGTCATAAGGACAGCACGGCCCGGTGGCGGCACGAGCGCGGATGGCACGCCGCGCAGGTGGGACGTGGAGCAGTGCCGAGAGCGCAGTCCTCAGCGAGGAAGGCAGCGCGGCTCAGCAGCATCGCGAGCGCATACAGCAGGCCCGCGCAGGTGGGACGCGGAGCAGTGCTGAGAGGGCAGCGCTCAGGGTTAGAGATGGAGCAACTTCAACGTACATGAGATGTGCAGAGATTTGTGGATGACGCATGCATGGATGGCCGGCTGACGTGACAGCCTCAAGCAGCAGGTGCAATGCAGGCGCAGTTTAAATCATAGTATGTGCCTCTTGGTGCATAGTGACCCTGTTGTTCAAATGCAGAACGCTGTGTGGACTCGTAAGCGCGGTGACATACTTGAAGTAGCATCGGATTTGAAGTCAAGCAGCATGTCTGAGCACTGATTCATCCAAGGCATGCCCGCGTTCACACGTTCTGCACCACCATCTCGTCAGTGCAACAACAGCACTACAAGTAGCAACAGAGACGGACAGAGAAACAAACAGCGCTTTGAGCACTGCTTCATCCAAGGCAGGTATGGTACGAACAGAGACAAAAACAGCGCGTTGAGCACTGCTTCGTCCAGGCACGTAGGTAGGTACGCATGACGCGGCGGCGCGCGCTCACCGTACGCGTTCAGCAGCAGCATCTCCTCGCGCTTGAGGACCTGGTGCGACTCCGGCGTGACGCTCGCAAAGAACTTGAGGTAGCTCTCCGTGTGGAACGCCTGCATCTGAGCGCTGCTGGCGGGCGGCGCGCGGTACACGTCCATCTTCTCAAAGAGGCCGTACGAGAGGACGAGGTTGTGCGTCATGCGCACGCGGTGCGGCTTGAAGACCGTGTTGGAGCCGTAGGAGAAGCCGCCGACGTCCGCTGCGCGGGGGCGGCACACAATCAGCGGGGCGCGCTTGAGTGCGTAGCCACCGACCAGGCTGGTGCAGGGCTGGCATGCCATCAACCACAAGCTAGACCCTGCTAGGGACCCGCAGGTGCTGCTGGCACGCATTCTCCGTGCGCACGAGTTGTAGTGATGATGCGTGCAACATGTCATGTGATGTGAACGCGATGTACCCACAGGTTGTGGACGTGCGAAGGTTCATGGAAACGAATTAAAAGATCGTAGAGCTCTAGGTGACAATTCATGTGTGCGGAGCTTTCGTGTTCCACGCGAACGGCGGACATGACACTCTTCCTGAACGTTCCGAGATCAAAGGTGCCAAAACGACAACGGCTGTGGCAGACTGTACAATGCAAGACACGATGGGGCCATGTGATGTCAGCATTCAGAAATTTGAGACCCCCTGCTCTGTGAAGGTGTCCATCGAGCTTTGCCGCGTCACTATATGCAAGGTGATAATTGAGTGTGGCACAGCTTTTAAGTATAGTATCTTGCGCAGCCAGCGCCCACGCAAGTTGCCGGATTGGGCCAAAACAGGTGCCTCTGAGATGACCACACAACTTCAAGCTGCAAACATCAACAATGGTGATTGAAGAACCCCAGGCTGCGTGCTGTGCTGCTGCAAGCAGATGACCTTAGGATGGACAGATGAGTCACCTCATATTTTACCACTGGATATATTCGTTGTGAAGTGCATACTAGCAGGCCCAAACATGTTTTATGCATCGGCCTCTGACATTCCACATGGCGACAACGTCGCTTTTGCCTCGCGGATCCCCGCTTGCCATTATTTGCACTCACCATCATAGAAGTAGGCCACACGCTTCTTCGCGGAGCCGCCGCTATTCGCCAAAGCAGCCATCTGCCTCCCCCCCTTTCCTTGATCCAGTCCAAGCCCAAATGAAGTTCAGCGAGGGCTTGTGATAGGGTTCGCTCGTATGTCAGCACTTGGCCATTCCGGCGGCTCCTGCGCCGACGTGTCAGCCGATGATGGAGGAGAACTACAGTCAGCGATATGCAGCAGGGATGCACTCGTGATGCTCTTGCCAGAGAGCTCGTTGTCGGTGGGCTTCCAGAAGCCAACCTAGTCGAATCCCACTTGCCAATCAAATCGTGATTTTCTAACCCTAATCCTAACCTACTCCTTAAAACCGGAGCATACCGTAGGTAGTGAGGGGCCGCCTCTTTAGTTCGCTAATCACACAACTTTGGAAAGCTATTCATCCAGGTAAGAGCCTGCGACCGGAGGGTCATGGCTGGTGCCATTATCTTGCCTGCGTCCTAGTCAGCTGCTCCCGCGGGCAAGCAAGCGTGCGCCTTCAGTTGTGTAGGCTTGTCTTTCCACCAACTGCCTTCACAGTTGGTTGTGTTCGCAAGGTCAGCTGCTCTGTAGGTGTGGAGGCTGCGGTGATGCCTTGCATTCATACTTCATGCCGTGACACAGACTGCGCCTGCTGCTGGTAATTCTCCTGTGCTCCACTGCCATACATTGATCTCCTGTTTCAGAGCGCCGTGATTGAGCATGTCCGACGCCTGCGTAACTCACTCACTGTGCTACTTGCGCACACCACGTTCGCCTCTAGTATGCTCCTGGTCAACCTGCATTCCTCCATGTTTCTAACCCTACTCGTTCCTGTGATGCCCCCTTCCCACCTCTTGCCGCCAGTCAGACACCATGGCCCGTACCAAGCAGACCGCACGCAAGTCCACCGGAGGCAAGGCCCCCCGTAAGCAGCTGGCCACCAAGGCTGCCCGCAAGTCCGCCCCCGCGACCGGCGGCGTCAAGAAGCCTCACCGCTACCGCCCCGGAACCGTCGCCCTGCGTGAGATCAGGCGTTACCAGAAGTCCACGGAGCTGCTGATCCGCAAGCTGCCCTTCCAGAGGCTGGTGCGTGAGATCGCCCAGGACTTCAAGTCCGACCTGCGCTTCCAGGGGTCTGCCGTGCTGGCCCTGCAGGAGGCTGCCGAGGTGAGCAAAGGGGTCTTGTCTTCCTTTTTGCTTGCAACCGCAACTGGCAATGTGGCAGTTGGGAGCAGCTTGCTTTGATTTCGCTCAGAAATGACTGCTAATGTACAGAGGCTATACTTGCAGCATTTCGTGCGTGGTCGGCACTTGGGTGTTTTGGTATTTTGAGTTTCACCTGCAAGTGATGGTCACCAAGCTATCACACCTTGCCTTCACATGCACGTGCGCATTGTCGGCAACAGCAGCGGCGCCTCACTGCGCCGCATTCAGTTATTCAACCACAGCTCATTCAACCGTGCCTCACCATGCCTCCACCTACCTCGCGCCAGCGGCTCACTCCATGGACACTGCATGTACTCACAACGCCCCTCCTCCCCACGCTCGCCCGCCCCCATCACAGGCCTACCTGGTCGGCCTCTTTGAGGACACCAACCTGTGCGCCATCCACGCCAAGCGTGTCACCATCATGCCCAAGGACATCCAGCTCGCCAGGCGCATCCGCGGCGAGCGCTCCTAAGCGCTGCGGCCTGAGCGTTGCTGCAGTGCTCTCGAGCACCGCTGCAAGTGCGATAGGGCGCGGCGGTCCGCCTTCCTCTCCACTGGGGGGGGGGCGACCTCCACACACACACACACTGGTGTATCTTTACACCACCCCCGCTGCAAGAAAGGCCGCTGGTGCTGCTGGAAAGGTTCACAGTGTGCTTGTTCGGTCTAGCGTTTTGCTGGGCATGCATTCTTGGGGTGTCACTGCCGGTGCGAGCCTGTGCATTATGTGTGCGTGGTCGTAAGCTGCATTGACGTGGGCGATATATTCAGCCACCGCGTAAACATGAATTCACGCACCTGCACAGCCATGAGCCGCGTGTAGCTGAGCGTCGCCCCTGGCGGCGTGGTGAAGTAGCTGATGAGACACGATATTCTGCATAGTGGCATTTGTTGTCTTGCTGTTGCATGCGACGGTGCTACTGGCTTCGTTAGCTGCGTGCCTTTCAAGTCACGTGAAAGCCCCACTAGACTGGCATCATACGCGTCACAGCTAGCGTAAGGGACTCAAGTTGGGTAGCGGTTGAACGGTTTCACCAAGTGACAGATATCCACATGCACACCAGCTTTTAATGCATGACATGAGCCAGCACCACTGCAGAACTGGCTGATGACGTTGAACCTGAGGCCAATGCCAACAGATGGCACCAGCAACGTCGATGTTTTTCAGAGTTGTCACCTTGTCATAATATGAATGACGCACCCCCTGAATTTTTTTTTCTTTTCTGTTTACTAGCACAATGCAAAGAACTGATCAACTTGAACTGGTGGCACTGACAGGGCGCATTATTTTAGCAGCTGCAGATAGCAAGCATCTGTGTCCACTGCCTCAGCAATGGCCACTAAGATGCAATGACAGAAGGTTGTGTGACAGCGGTTGTGTGCACAGTATCTCATCGTTGCAACAAGATGCGCACGCACGATGGCAGGTGCTGCATTGATGAACAAATGCAATTGCCACAAGATGCACAAGGAAGCGGTGGTACATGAATGATTTTCCTGGTTGCAGCAAACAGCGCATGAGGTAATGCAATTGCAACAACAGCAGTTGAAATTGGTGCACTGTATACAAAAGCAAGACTCTGCAAGGGCAATAAATTTTTGATCCTCAGATGTTTGACATTTTTGTGCATGCATGTACCTAGCAGCATGGCTCGCGAAGAGCCCCCGGGGGCCCCAGAAAGCATGTGAGCACGGCACGGCAACGGCCTTTGCGCTGCAGATACTATCACTCATCTTGTGATGAGGCCGACACACAGGCTTCGTGCCATCAGCCTCTGCACTTTTGGACACTGATGTGCTCAGACGCATTCCTCCTCGTGCTATCGGAATCGCACCGGATGCTGCCCCCAGTCAATCCACATGACCTAGCCTAGCGAGCAAGTCGTCAGCCGAGCGCAATATTTCTGCAATCTGTGGAAACCGTCGCAAGGCTGCCGCTGCTGTTTCAAGCGCGCCGCAGCGACGCAGCAGCGCGCAGTTTGCAGGCGTGGAGGACAGGCTATGGATAGCCATCATGCCGTTTTCGTTGACAACTTCTGAGTCTGGGTACGCATTGACTGCAGCAACGGCTGTTGCGCATGCAGGGCCGAAGCAGTGGCGGTAGCCTGGTGCGCCAGCAAGGGCAGCTAGCGCAGCAAGAGCAGCAAGAGCAATGGCGCTTGCGTCCGGGCTGTGCATGCACACCTCGACTGCAGCCGCCACCAACTCGCAGCTCCCCAAGTCAGTCAGTCGCGTGCTGTACGCACAGCTGCTGATGGAGAGAGACGTGACTATCGATACGCCAAAAAGTTGGATGTCAGCGTCTGTTGGAAACGACCGCATGGCCCTGAGCACGGCCGGTCCGGGATCTGCAGCACACATTCTGCCCCGTACGCCGGCGTTGTCTGACAGCCCCGCCACAACGTGGAGACAGAGATGCTGCACATTCTGATCGTCCGCATGGGAGGTCAACACCTGCACCGCTGTTTCGCACAGACCAGCGGCAGCAAGTTTGGCAGCGTGCTGACAGGCCAAGCGTACAGTCACAGCGAGCAGTGATTTTATCTGACGTCTGTCATGCACGTTTGCTGACAACAGTTGTACTATCGACCCCCAGGCGTCATTCGCCTCTAGCGCTTCGTCATTGTCAGGAAATGCAGCCAGACCGACGAGTGCACCTGCTGCGCCGGCGCAAAATGAGGGATCTGCGGCGTATTTGCGCAGGGCTGATGAAACCACGCCAAAGGCTCCCTCGCCTGCCAATTCCCGGCTGCAGACGACGTTGCCGATTGCAAGTATACCGATTGTTGCAGCCCCAAATCGCTGTACCTTCGCATTGTTTGCGTGATCCTTCATGGCACCCACCACGATCTGATGGGCACCCGCCTCCCTCGACTTGAGCTGCCAAGCCATCAGCTCCTCAGCAGGGACGTCTAGTAGTATAGTCAGTAGCGCCTGCAACCCCCAGCGCGCAAGTGAGGCGCGTCCGGTATGCGCCTGCATGCATGCCAGCACTGAAACGCACGCGTTCATGGCGACGGCAATAGAAGCCGCCTGTGGAGTGGTTCCCTTGCTTCCCGCAGCGCTGCAGGGCTAGGAACTCTCAAAGTCACACATCTTTTTTTGAAAACCAACTTCAACTCATACTTCACCTAAACTTCAAATTTGTACTTTTATTATATTCCACTTGTGGCTGTGGAAATGCCATGTTGTAGGTGTGTCGCCTTGTTCTCACTCTTGGATGTAGCATGCAAAGCTTGCACGCCACACCCCGCCCCCCACATTACCCCCAACAAAGCACCCGCAAGCGACTGTCCCCCACATACTAGCAGTGATACCAAACAAAGCTACAAGACTCTCCCCCCACAGACAGACCCGTCTTAGGGCCACCCAGCTCCACGCAGACTCCATCTCAAAGTTTTCATGCAGGCCAAGGTCACCATAATGGGCTCTGAACTGGAGATTGTGGCTATCTACGTGAACCCCGATATCATAAAGATAAGCAGAGGGAGTCACTGGGCGCCAGGCGCTGACGCTAGAAAGAAAGGCTATATAACTAAGCAAAGCATCGCCTCCTTGATGAGCGGGACGGTGGTTCACCGGGCCTCCCATATCACCCCCAACAAAGCATCCGCAAGCGACTGTCCCCCACACACTAGCAGGGATACCAAACAAAGCTGCAAGACTCTCCCCCCACAGACAGACCCTTCTAAGGGCCACCCAGCTCCACGCAGACTCCATACAATTTGTACCTTCCCTGTTGGGTGGCACCTGCAATTGTCATGTTAGGTGCCAAACCAGCAGTGAAAAACTTGGTGGTTGTACTTCAATACCGCTGCGGCACTGCCCAAATTATTCATGCATGGTCACGTGCTGTGAAAATGAGCAATAATTTTCGAATCACAATCAGACAGGTCACATCATGCGGGGTATGTCCTGCTGCAACACCCTATACTAGCGCGTTCGCATTTCCTTTTTTTTCTTCCTGATCACTGCTCACCAGCAAACTGCAAGAAATGATCAACTTGAACTTGTGGCATTGACAGCACGCATTTGTGTAAAAAAAGCTGCATATACATAATGGCAAGCATCAGTGCACTGGCCATGCCACTGCCTCGGCAATTGCCACTAAATTACAAGGACAGAAGATGCTGCTGCATATGATCTCATCTTTGCAGCAAGATGCGCACAAATAATAGCAGGCGCTGCATTGTTGAACAAATGCAACTGCCACAAGATGCACACGGAAGCGGTGGTACATTGGTGCCGTCCATGGTTTTCCTTGTCGCAGCACACAGCGCACGCACGCGCTTGCAAGTCACAGAGTTGAAATCAAGGTGCACCGATACTCAGAGCAGAGAATTTGTTTGCCCCAGCAAATGTTTGACATTTTTGTGTAGCTGCATCGGCTCGCGTGGACAATGCCCCCCCCAGTGCCAATGGCCATTGCGCTGCAGACTCAACTTGTGGTGAAACTAACCCACATGCTTTGTACTAGTAGCTCTCAGCCACTGCACTACTGGATACTGATGTGCATACGGGCACCGTGCAGGAACGCTTTCTATCTTGCGCAGTCGAAATTGCACCTAACGCTGCCCCTAGTCAAACCGCATGACCTAGCCTAGCGAGCAAGTCATCAGGCGCGGGCAGCATGTTTGCAATCTGTGGATACCGCCGCATGGCTGCCGCTGCTGTTTCCAGCGCGCCACAGCGACGCAGCAGCGCGCAGTTTGCAGGCGTGGAAGACAGGCGATCGATAGCCATCACTCCGTTTTCGTTGACATCTTCGTGGTCTGGATACGCAATCAAAGCAGCGACTGCTGTTGCGCAAGCCGGGCCCAAGCGGTCGCGGTCGCCTGGTTTGCGAGCAAGGGTAGCTAACGCAGCAAGAGCAATAGCGCTTGCCTCGGGGCAGTGCATGCACACCTCGACCGCCGCGACCACCAACTCGCAGCTCCCAAAGTCAGTCAGCCGCGCGCTGTACGCACTGTTGCTGACGGAAAGTGACATGACTATTAGGACGCCAGAAAGTTGGATGTCGGCGTCTGTTGGATACCACCGCATGGCCCTGAGCACGACTGGTGCGGGGTCTGCAGCGCATAATCTGCCCCTTACGCCTGCGTCGTCTGAAAGCCCTGCCACCACGTGGAGACAGAGACGCTGCACACCCTGGTCGTCCGCATAATAGTTCAACACCTGCACCGCCGCTTCGCACGCACCAGCGGCGCCAAGTTCGGCGGCGTGCTCACTGGCGAGGCGAAGAATCACTTGCAGCAGTAATGCCACATGACGTCTGTCATGCATGTTTGCTGACAACAGTTCTGCGATTGACCCCCAGGCATCATTCGCTGCTAGCGCTTCCTCGTTTTCCGGACATGCAGCCAGCGCGACAATTGCACCTGCTGCAGCGCTGCAAAAGGAGGAATCTGCGGAATATTTGCGCAGGGCTGATGAAATTGCGACAAAGGCTCCTTCGTCTGCCAATGCCCGGCTGCAAAACGACGTTGCCCATTGCAAGCATACCGATTGCTGCAGCCCCAAATCGCTGTACCTTCGCATTGTTTGCGTGATGCTTTATGGCAGCCACCACAATCCGATCGGCACCCGACTCCCTCGCCTTGAGTTGGCAAGCCATCAGCTGCTCGGCAGACGCTTTTAGTTGTGTCGCCAGTAGCGCCTCCAGCCCCCAGCGTGCAACTGAGGTGCGTTCAGTATGTGCCTGCATGCATGCCAGCACTGAAAGGCATGCGCTCATGGCGCGGCAGCCTTCTGTAACCGCGCCTTACAAGAGTTTGCGTCGGCTTCCAACTTTAAGAGCTTGAGCAAAACTTCAACTCTGACATGGCTGTGGCACTGTAAATCCCAACACTAGCAAGACTGTATGCCGTGACAAAACAGCAGTAAAAGGCTTTTCGGTTCCACTTGACAGCTGACCCAAATTATTCTGGTCACATGCTTGAAAAAAGTGCCCACAAATAACAAATCGACAGGTCAACATCGTGCGGACATGACATGTACATCTGTGGTGCCTCGCATGACGTACTGCCTGCGCACCATTCCCACTACGCAGACAGCGCCAGCCGCCAAGGAGTGGGATCGGGTCACGCAGTGGGTGCTTGAGCACTCAATGGGCCTGCAGCCACCAGGCCAGACCTGGCGCCAGTTTGAGCAAAGTGGGGCCCACTTCCATCTGGCAGCGCACGGCCCAGCCTTACAGCAAGCGCGACTCCCAACACGGCATGGCGGCCTTGGCATTACCAGCGCCTGCGACATCGCTGATGCTGCGTATGTGGCGGGCACGTTGCAAGCGCTGCAACCAGCACTCTCTGGATGGGCGGGGGTGCTGCAGCAGGCGGCTCCTCGAGCGGCTGCAGACAACGCTGCTGAGGATGCGGCAACACAAGCGGCACCGGCAGCAGCGGCAGCAGCACCAGCACCAGCAGCATCAGCAGCGGCAACTGTTACAGCGGCAGCGGCGGTTGCCAGTGGAGGTGCGACCGCTCCGGCAGCGGCAACTGCATCAGCGGCTGGCCGCGCTTATGGCGCAGCCATTCCGGCAACACACGACGCAGCTGCCGCTGGATCAGGGGCCGCGGCGGCAGCACAGGCGGCACCAGCGGCAGCAGCAGCAGCGGCGGCGCACGGCGCAACTACTCCGGCGGCAGCAGCAGCGGCGGCAGCAGCAGCTGCTCCAGCATCAGAGGCTGCTGCAGCAGCAACAGCACATGTTGCACCTCAAGTGGCCTCGGCGGCATCACTAACTGCAGCATCAACAGCAGCGGCTGCGGGCATAGGCAACACAGCTGCTACAGGCCCTACTAGCCTAAGGGCTGCTGCAGCACCTGCAACAGGAGCAGCGTCGGCAGGCGGCGCCGCAACCGTGCCGGCTGCGACAGCGGCAATGGCGGTGGCAGTGGCCAATGCGGCAGGTGCTGCACCAACACCTGCGGCAGCAGCAACACCACTGGCAGCAGCAGCAACGGCAGGCGGCGCAGCTGCAGCACCAGCGCACGCAGCAGCGGCAGCCGTCAATGCAGGCGCTGCGCGTTCCACACCAGCAATGCTACAAGGCGCAGCAGCAGCAGAGGTGGCGCGCCTGCCCCTCATGCGGACGATCGCCACAGCTGCCACATCTCTACGTGCAGCAACAGGTGACAAGCTGGAACATATACTGCCACCAGCGCTAACGCCACTGCAGCAGCAACCACCTACGCAGCAGCCGCCGCTGCGGCCGACAGCAGGTGGTGGCACTGGTGCGGATGCTGCTTGCGTACTTGACGCCAGTGCTCTGCAGTTGCAGTGTAGCCTGAAGCGCCCCAATCAGAGTGCGCTTGCAGATGCCGTCGCTACCGAGCTTGCAGATAAGGTGGAGGCAAACCTGCAACAGCTACCGCAGGGCACGCAACGCACGCAAGCACTTGCTCGAATCCGGTCGCAGCGCCACATGCACTCGATCGGCATGGCATTCCTCAACGAGCCCATGTACTCCACAACGGCTTCGTTCGATGGCCTATCCTGGCAGCTGGCCGTCAAACGCGCCATCGAAGTAGAGGAGCAGACGGCAGGCTGCAAGCTGTGCGGGAAGTCGCCGGGCGGCACCCTGCATGCACGGCTGTGTCAAGCGCCGCGCGTCAAGGCGCACGACACCATCGTCCACAATAGCGTCAAGAGGGCCACGCAGCGCATCCTGCGGCAATACCTCAAAACGGGACTGGTGGACGAGGACTACACGCCGTTTCTGGGGTCCGCCGGGCCGCCGGGGAGTCGCAGGATGGACATCGTGCTGCCTGCCGACGCCTTCCCGGTGACCGGCTACGACGACCCGACACGCCACCTACCGCTCATGGTGGACGTTACCTGCTTCGAGGCACAGGTGGCGTCGCGGGCGGCGAAGACTGCAGCAGACCCCGAGCGATGCTGCCGCGACCAAGAGGCCGCCAAGACTACCCACTATTCTGGTCATTATGATCAGAATTGCTACAAACTTGCCACTTTGGCAATAGGGTCATTTGGCAGCATCGGGGAGCAGGGGCGGAAGCTGCTGGAGGCTGTGGCGACGGAGTACGCCAGCAGGATGTCAGTGCCCGGAGGAGCGCGCCCTAAAGCTCTCAAGGGCATCGCCCTGGCGCGCTTACGCTCGGCACTGTCGGCAGCGCTCCACATGGCGTACTCTGGCCGTGTCATGACACACATGGCAGAATCCAGGGGGGGGGGGCACATGGAGGAGGACGTAGGGGAGGACCCCGAGATGCCATTTGGCGGCGGCGGCGTTTGAGTGGTTGTCGTTGCGACACTTTCAGACTGTCATACGACATGTAGATTCCTTACAGCTAGATGCCAATCATCTGGGCTTTTTCGCGCCCTGAGCGAGAATTAATAACAAGTACATCTGTCCTGGTGCAACACCACATGGTATCACCAGTTCACATCTACATGTGAAGGCAACAGCAAACCATCTCCATAAAAGCACACAACTGTACCTCAGATATATTTCACCAGGAGGGCATTCTTGCAGTGACCAGAGGAATGAAAGAATATCTAGACTTGAAAGTGAGATAGATCATCATGGGCATTTCCTCAGAGCTGTGGCACCAGACGGGGCAATATCTTCCCGCTTTCTTGAACCGCGACAGAGACTTCTGCACATGGGTGCACAGCGCACGCGCGCTCTACTCTGCTGCTCCCAGGTTGCGCCGCTGGTGGCGTACAGTGTCACCTGCTGCTGTCAGTGCTGCGCGCGCGCTGCACGAGCGCCGTAGCCCGCGCGCACACATGCCGCATACTGGCAGCAGCGCTCAGCGCAGCATCCGCCGCCGACGCCACCAGCGGCGCACGGGCGCGTACGTTCGCGTTTGTGGGCGCTGCTGGTGAGTCAGCGGTACATGTTCCTGCGGGCTCTGTCAAAGAGGCCTGCGTGGGCTGCTGGCCTGCGGGCGCCGCGATGAGCGCTGCGGAGAGCCAGCGCGTGCGCACGTGAAGGCAACAGCGTCCAACTAGTCACTGCTCTGTCGCAGTGCGATGCTGTGTTGCGGAGAGCGCGTAGAGGCCGCCCGCCACCGCCCACTGCCTGATGTCGACCGCGCTGCCGCCGGTGCTCGCGCACTGCGCCGAGCAGCTGCTGATCTGCCAGATGCGCGGCAAAGGCAGGGTCGACGCAGCAGCAGCAGCGGCGCCGTCCAGCGCCCCACCCCCCCACCTCTCTGCTTGCACTGTTCTTGCCACCCCCCTCCGCTTGCCTTGTCCCTGCTGCCGGGACTCGTCCGACGACACGCAATGGCTGCGCGCTGCGGCGCGCGTAAGGTGAGCGTAGCACCTGCTGTCGCGCGACCCGGCGTGTGTGTGTGTGCCCGGCAGCGGCGGCGACCCGCACCAGGCAGCGCCTCTCGCGCGCGCATCTTCAACACACCAGGCAATACCGCTGAGCGCTGCAGCGTCGCGCGGCGACGGCGACGCGCGCGCGGCGGCGCCTCACCCGCCGTCCTCGTACTTGGCGACCCACGCCAGCAGCCACTTGAGGTTGGTGAGCGTGTACTTCATGGCGCGCGTCCACGCCTCCAGGTCGCTGCCCAGCGCCACGGGCGCGCCGCCGACGGTGCCGGCGGCGTCGTCGACGCGGTGCGGCAGCGCGAGCGTCGGGTCGCGCTGCGCCGCGCGCTGGCCTGCGCGGCGCGAGGGGGGGTGCGCATAGATGGTTTGTGAGTTTGCGCAGGCGTCGCGCGGATGAGAGTGGCGAAAAACGTCAGATTGCAGGCGATGGCGCCGCGCAGGCCTGCACGCGGGGCGCGCGCGCACGCACGGAGGGGACGTGAGTTTCCGCAGGTGCCTCGCGGGAGAGCGCAACGAGAAACGTCATTTTGCAGGCGATGGCGGGAACCAGTTGAGGTGACACATTACTTGAACGACGTGGCAGGCTGGTTGCTAGTTCAACTGTTGCGCGTGCAGCGGGACGTCGTCACAGGTTTCAAGGCACACACGCCTGCGCATCTTGCTGTCGCCCGAATGCCTGGCTTCGGGAGGCGCGCAACCGGTCTGAAACGAATGCGAAGAGGACTTGTCAGCTAGGGCGTGCTGCATGCCGCAATGAGGCGTGAAGCACTGCAGCAAATGTGCTGAGCGCTGCGCGATGTACCCACTGACAACCCCCTTAACGCACTGCGAGGGGACATTCAGCAGCCGTGCGTTGTGGCGCCAGCAGCCGCGGTATGAACCCCGCTTTATCACTCACGCATCTCACGACCGTGCAAGCTAACTCAGGCGTGTCATTGAAGCAGGTACTGGTTTTTCAACTGCTGGTGTTGCTGCTTCTGGTATCGCGCGCTGCACCATTCACTTTTCTTGGCCGAGAACCTACGCGTGTACGCAATCAAGCACAGCTGCTGCTGCTGCGCTGCTACCATGGCATGCCGCAGCGCATTCACACTCCTCAGCCTACAGCAGTGCCCACGTGTGCATATCCGGTGAGCACTGCCGCTGCTGCTGCTGCTGCTGCTGCGCGCGCTCACCGGCCTCCCCGACGCACTGCGCGAACGCCCTGAGCGCGGCATTGAGGCTGCGGTGCGGGAACAGCGAGAAGCCCTCGTCGGAGAAGAGCGCGTGCAGCGTGCGCCCGTCCGACGTCGCCATCCTGCTGAAGCTGCCCAGCGGCAGCACCGCGTATCTGTCCAGGGCAGATGCAGAATAAAGCGCAGGGCTGCAGAGCGTGAGCACGCCGTGCAAGAAGGGGGGCGCTCGTGCTGCGGTCGCTCGTGATCGGAGAGCGTGGAAGCGTGAGGTGGCGGCAGCAAGCGGAGGCAGGCACTTGTTGCGCATAGATTTCAGCTGTTAAGGGGAGCAATTAGCAGGCACCCGTTCGAAGCCGCCATCCTGCTGAAGCTGCCCAGCGGCAGCACTGCGTGCCTGTCCCGGGCGGAGAGAAGGCATGGCGTGGGGCTGCGGGGCGTGAGCGGGGAAGGAAGGGAGGGCGCTCGTGCTGCACGGATCGCGGCTGAAGAGCATTGGAGCATGTGCTAACGATCAGAGCGGCACCACTGCTGATGGTACCAGCATGAGTGGTGATCGAGAGGTGCGAGTGCCGCTGCAGGCGCGCGTCAGACGTCGCCACTACACTACTGCTGGAGCGCCCCCCCCCCCCACCCCACCCCCCCGTCCACAGGCGCACCTGCGTACCTGCCTGCCTACATGCACGCACTCGCGGCGCGCTAGGTGCGTGTGCGCGGTCAGCGTATGCTGCCTGCGCTCGTGTGTCACAACGCACCGATGTATGTATACTTCAGAAGTATATACTACGAAGTTGTAAGAGTAGACTGCTGGAATGTATGAGGGCGTTGCGTCAGCCATTTCGCTACCGCCACCTACATACATGCCCCCGCGCCCGGGGGCGAGCGCGCCGCGAGCACGGCCACTGACCGCGAGGGGGGCTCTGCGCGCGCGTAGGTAGGTATGTACCTGGAAAACTTGAGCTTCATCGCTCCGGCGACGAGGGTCAGCGCGATGGCCGCCTGACCCAGGCCTGCGTTGATCTCCGGCCAGCCCACCTGCACGCGCAGTGCACGCACCACAAGGGATCAGGTACAGCGGTTTCACCAACCGTATCCCACTTTGAAGTGTGCGCAGTTTCGCTCGTCAGGGTGTGAGACAGCCGACTCTCCGCAGGGTGCACTCGTGGCCGCAGCCCACAATTCGACTTCAACTCGTGGTGCCATGCATCAGGGTGATCAAAGCCGTGACGGTATTACTACAAGCACAGAGCAGTGTGTGTGTGTATATGGGGGGGGGGGAGGGGCTTAACAGATGACAGAGCACCAGAGCATCCGCGCAACGCCCGTGAAACCGCTGCCGCTGAAGTGCGGCTACCAATCCCCCACCATCGATAAGCCATGTTGTCCGGAAGCGCACCATTGACATGGCCTAGGCGGCACGACCAGAAACAAAAGTCCATCAAAAACTCTGCTCCGTCGACTGTTGTCGTGCACACTATTATCCCAAAGCCAGGGATTGCAGCAGCCAACATGCCCACACGGAGGCTATTAGGGTTAGTGCCAGTGTCAGGCCGAGGTTAACTCTCGTTAAATCCGAGGCGGGATCGTGGGCCAAACCCAGTCTCTCGGGCAGCAGTATCAGTACTCCCCCAGCGGATTTGTACACACAGGGTGTTTCGCCCCTCACGCAAAAGTCGATAAAGTAGAAACCTCGTTCAGGGTGTTCACAAAGACACATGTAAATTCTGCTTGCAAGCCCATGGACAGCCACCATCAGGGCTTCTTTGCGCCCTGAGAAATGTAAATGTAGAGGTATAAACCGTGCTCCCACCTGCACGGACGGGAGGCGCCCGACGCGAAACCCGTTGATCGTCGCCAGGGCGCCCGCGTACCATATGTGGAACGCGTCGTTGGCGACGTGCGTGCCGCTCAGGCGCGCGAGGCGCGCGTCCGCGAGCGCGCGCCGCTGCCGACATGACGCCACCTGCCATGTATGGCGTCGGGGGGCGCATAGGGGCAGGGGGACAGCGTCGCTTCATGCAGGAGCGCGAACTTGACAGACGTCGGCGGGGGGGCGTGCGGAAGCAGGGCGACAACGTCGCGTCATGACAGAGCACAGTTCATGAAGGCGTGTGTGTATGGCACATGAAGCATGTTGATGGCTGCCGGCACGACGCCACCAGCGACGCAGGCGCGCGGGGGCAGGGCGCAATGCCGCTTCATGACGGAGCACATTCAATGGAGGGGAGCACGGTTCATGAAGGATGTGGCACGATTCATGAAGGCACATGTGTGGCACATGAAGCATGGCGATAGTTGCCGGCGCGGCGCCACCTGCGGCGAGTGGCACCATTGCCGGGGGCCATGATTTTGTTGCGATGGCGCACACATCGTGAGCAATGTTTTTTTTTTGCAATGGCGCACACATCGTGAGCAATGTGGCAATTCGCAATGCGAGGCGCGCGTCCGCGAGCGCGCGTCGCTGCCGACGCGACGCCACCTGTGACGTAGGCGTGCCGAGGCAAGGCGCGATGCTGCTTCGTGACGGAGCACATACCGCAAGCAACGTGACAATCAATGAAGGCACATGGCAGGCGCCGGTGAGCGGAGCCAGCGGGGGGTGCTGCTGTGCGCGTGCAACGCTGGCGGTGCGCCGCCGCCGGCGCGACTGCTGTGCCGACGTGCACACCGTCCCGCTACATAGACGCATCTGCATTGAGCAAGCCGCGTCCACTGCGCCTGGCAGCGCTCCGCACGACGGTAGGTATGTAACAAACTGGGCATATATACATGCATACATACATACCTCCTCTCCTAGGGCAGCGATCTCGGCCTCCAGGCACAGCGTCCGCTCGTCCACCTGCGCTCTCGCGCTCAGGAGGTCCGCTCGCCTGCGGCAGCGATCAGCGAGCGTCCCCTTGAGTGCCAGCAATCAATCATGTTGTGGCGGACATGCAGATGGAAGCGTCGCCGCGCAGCAGCGCGCGCCGTGTGCAGAGTGCGGCGCGCCGTCGCCGCCGCTAGGCAAAGCGTAGCCCGGCAGACACGGCGTTCCTGTTGGATTGTGCACAGCACTAGGCAGATGGTGATCCCCCAGACAGCAGCCATGCCAAAGGTTTGCATGTGTTTGAGCTCAATCAGTTGCCACCCCTTACCCTCGCCCACTGACAATGACACGTCAGGTGCCTTGCAGCGACTGAGACCATGGCATGCACTCAAAGCTGCGACCAGCAGGCGCCCTCGCCTGCAGCACAGCGCGCTGTTCTCCCAACTCTTTCCCTGTCCCTGGCATCAGGGTGGCCCCCAAGTGCGCTGCAATGTGCCACTCCACGCCACCAGCTCGGGGACTGATCCTGCACAGCACCAGCAGCACCGCCGCATACCTACGTACCTCTGCGCCACTTGCTCCCGCTCGCGCTGCACGGCGCGCCGCCGCGCCTGCACCCCCCTCAGCTCCTCCGCCAGCGCGTCCTCCACATTGCCCCCTACAATTCTTCGACACACCACCCCATGGGGCCCCCTCTTCACCACTACCATTGCAGCGTCACCAGCTTCGCCGCGTACCTACGCACCTCTGCGCCACCTGCTCCCGCTCGCGCTGCACGGCGCGCCGCCGCGCCTGCACCCCCCTCAGCTCCCCCGCCAGCGCGTCCTCCTCCGGCACGGCGCCCATAAGGCTGAGCCTGTGAACCGCATCGCCGAGGAAGCCCCAGACGCCGCCCGGTGGCTGCCCGGGGTCTGAGCGCTGCTGCGCACGAGGGGACGGGCACGTCGCCAGTGGCAGTGCTCCGAAGGCGCTGTCCAGGGAGTCCGGGGAGGGGTGCTCGGGGGGGGTGTTTTTGGAGTGCGGCGGCGAGCTGGAGGGTGGTTGAGAGGGGGTCGTGGGGGGGGAGGGGGGGAAGGAGGCAAGATGGTGAGACGAGGCTTGAGCTGGGGGAGGTGTATGCTGGTGGGCTTGGAAGAGCTGTCGGCATTGTGTGGCGGGGCTAGCTGCAAGCAAGCACAGCAAAGCAAGGATGGCTGCCCCACGACAGGTGTTGGCCACGCATCCGCAGGTAAGCCGTGCATCCGCGATGATTGGCATGGTCGGGATTGAACAGATGTCTGCAGTTTAAGGCAGCAACTCTCAAGTAGACAAAACCATGATTTTAACCTTCGCCGACAAACATGCACAAGTTTTGAGTGCACGAGGACAAAGGCAGCTGCGCTTGTGTGGCAGCAAGGAAAGGCGAAGGATGAATGTCAATGGTAGTGTATGCCGCACGACAGATGTGTGACAGTGCACTGTGTGCGCCATGTGCATGGGCTCGCCAGGTGGCGAACATGCATGACTTTGAAGCGGATGCAAGTCTAACACAAAAATGTCCAGTACAACGTTAACACACACACTCATGCAGCGGGCTCAGTCAAAGCCTGTCACCATTGGTAGCAGTGCCTGCACCAAGGATCGTTGCGAGGATCAGCGCACAAAAGTGTGCTGAAGATCGCGTAGCATGGTTCACCTGAGCTTCTCCACCGCATCAGTGTACAGTTGCACGCGCGCCAAGGCCACTTTGTGCCTTCCCTCCAGGTCCCTGCTCGCCATATCAGCCACAGCTTTGTTTGCACGAACAACATCACCATTAAGTTCAAGTTTGAAGATCGAAAGTTGATAGTTGGTCAACACACCTGGTCAACACGCCTGGCCTTCTTATTTTTTTCAAAGAAAGAGAAGGAACTTGTACCCATGTGTGCAAATGAAGCCAAAGGAAGCCCTATGGAACTCATGTAATACCACTATGCATTGAACTTGCATCCAGGAAGGATTGCGCGGACATGTGAGCCACGCCCGTGTATGACCTAGGGCAATACAAATATATATACGTCAAAGTACGACTTCACTCTCTGCCAGTCTCAGGGCTGCTGCATTGACCGATGCTTTGTGTCAAGCACATTAGAAGAAAAATTGCCACACCAATGGAACACAATGGGTATTACGATGCTGCCGAAGCACACCTGCAGCCTCAATATTGTTCAGTCAACTTGTGACACATTGGGTGTAGAGGTCTCGAACAATCTGCTTTGCCTGCAATATATATGCGGTATCAGATGAACCGTAGGCGTGGAAGTGTCTGGCGTGGCGTTGTCACTTCAGGCCTTGCTGTCCCCATTCAAGTGCATCGTGTCCGTCGGGGTATGCCCCAGTTGCGCGGGGGCACACCAACGGCATGTAAATGTCAATTGATCATCATCAGGGCAATTCTGTAATGAAATTCAGAAAGAACTTCTTCTCACAAACTTCACCTTCAACGTGTGCATTGTTTGTGCGAGTCATGATTCGCAGATGCGCAAAGCGCAGGCGTTATGGCTTAGGTGTTCCAAGGAGGTATCTGGCGTGACTTCAAGGCTCGTTGAGCCAGTCTGCAGCACTCACGCTTACATGTTAACGACAAGCGAGGGACACCAACAATTGGAAGGAAGTGCCGATGCGCCAGACGAGCGCAAACCCGCTGCTGCCAGCGTCGTCGTCGTGGGAGGAGGGCTTGCAGGGCTATGCGCTGCGATCGAGGCACAACGTAATGGTGCCTCAGGTTGTCACTGCGATAGCATCCATGATTGAATCATGCCTCTGTGCTTCTCTGTGCTTTGACGAGAACACGACACAACAAGAAGGCTTGCTGCGATCTGACTGTCCAACACCTGTCTAGGTGCGATCCTTGGCAGCACACCAAATCAGCCACATGAATGTAACACCTCGTTGTGGCTGGTCGACGGAGTCATAGTTTGCTTGTCCATTCGTATTTGTCGAAATTTGCCGCCATGTACATTGCTGGCCGATGCGATGCCATCAGTGTAGGGCCTGCGCAATCGGCAGCAAAGCAGACCGCACGAGCCTGTACATTCACGTGTGTGTGTGTGTGTGTGTGTGTGTGTGTGTGTGTGTGTGTGTGTGTGTGTCATGTGACAACTGATAATTGACATTAGTGGAACATGTTGAGGTTCATCTACATGACTGTAGGACTCCTGGTCTGTGGTGCTGGGACTCCGCTCGCACAGAGGACGCCGAATCAAGGGCGTGACTGACATGTGCACACCTACGACAATGTCTGCAAATTGTCTGCGGCTGCGTCAGTGACTCAATCGCGCCTGCCGTGCTGACACGCAGTGACACTGCTGGAGGCGGCGCACAGCGTGGGAGGGAACTCTGTCAAGGCCGTATCAGGCATCAATGGCATCTGCACATGCGCGCAGGACACAAGCGGCAAGCGTGACACGTGCGCAGAGTTCAAGAGGGACACAGTGCGCACCGGCGGAGGGTCGGGCGACGACTGCCTTGTGAACGCGCTGGTGCACTGCTCCACGGAGGTAGGCTGTAGAACGCCATGCACACACCCGTATGAGAGTCTCAGCTGCAGCAGGCTTGTCGAGGCACTCGCGCGTTGCCGATGAAGCCAGGTCAGGGGCCGCGCGGCCATATTATATATCATTTCGTGCAGTCATTGGCGCAATGCTTGAGAGGCGGTGAGAAAATCCGCACACGGCATCCACTGTCGTATTGTGCACTAATGTAGAGCTGCCAGTCAGCCTCAGGTCTGACGCGCATCTGCTCGACGTGCCGCGGCTGCGCATTGCATATGCGGAGTGCGATGCCACCTGCCTACTCGATGAGCACGGCTTTGCATTTATATCCTGTCGTCTGCCACGCTCGCGGCGATAGCCTCCAAATATGCAATTTTCTTAACGTAAGCTGAAGTAGGCTTGATGTAAAAAAGCTAGCTGCAGTCAGCCGCACAGTCTATGTGCGTGACTCCCCCCCCCTCACCCCCCGCTGTCGACAGGCTGTGCAGTGGCTGCAGCGCGAGACCGGCGTCGAGCTGAGCGATGTGACGCAGCTGTGCGGACACTCCGCGCCACGCACGCGCCGCCCGCCTGCCAAGGCGGGTACAGGAGCAGCCGCACTGGGCGAGAGCATCGTGTCAGCGCTCAAATCAAACGTCGAGAAGGTGTGTTCAACTGAAAATCAATACGTGCGCTTGCCAACGCGTGCCACAGCTGTTGCTCAGACGGCCAATTAACGGAGTTGGCTTCGGCAAGTCTCAGCGGGGCGGGCTACTACAGCCATTTCGAAACTGTAACAAATTTTTTTGAGTATGTGCGGTCCCCGATAGTGGTCGGCATTGCTAAGCAATTGCGGCAAACTTCCATTATTTTGTAAGCACTTGGCATCAGCTACACGCGCATCTCATTGCTAGTCACGCAGTGGCTAAGCGTATGCCTCAAGCAGGGCATGGAAGCATTCAATTAAGTATACTTCGAAGTATATATGTAGAGGCCTGTATGTGTCACGCATTTGTGCCTCAAGTTGTGCGGCATGCTCTTCTGGGTACAGCAGGCTCTTCTTGAACGTCAAGCCTTGGACACTGACCAATGATCTGATGACATCTGATAACGCTCTTGTAAGAGTTGTGGTTTTCTTTGTGTGAGAGTGTCACATGTGAAGTGGGATGCATTCTTTTGGAACAAGCTAGACATCAGTGCTTCTGAAGCACCCACAACTTCAGCTTCAACTGCTTTTCAGTGGGCACGCACGAGTTTGTAAGTATTGACCTTACCATTGCAGCATCATGTTGCTTGCTTTCACCTTCTGCGCAGGTGCCGGGGGTGACGGTGCGCACCGGAGCGAGGCTGACGAGGCTGCTGACGGCGGACGACGATAGCGACACCGCAATCACCGGCGTGGAGTACGAGCACGACGGCGTAACGGCCCGCCTGCACTGCGACGCGGTGCGCAATCGTGTACACCTTCTCGCACTGCGAAGTCGCCATCAACACTCAACGATGTACGCTGTCACCACACAGGACTCTGAGATGTGTGCCAGCGAGCTGCACCCTGTGCGCAGAGCCATGCCTGTGCTCATAAGCGAGTGCTTTTGGTGCGGATGCGAGGGCGCCACCCCGACTGCCTGCTGCGTGTACGCAGATCTGCACAGCTCAATGCGCACTGCGCAGCCCCCCCGTGGCCGGACGCGGACCCCCCCCCCCCCCGTGCCCGCTACGCGCTTCCGTGAGCCCACAATTGTTCAGCAGGTTTGGCTGGCTCACATCGCCCTCCAGGCAGATCGGGGGCACACATGCATGCATACACCGCACCGGCTCGGACAACCTGCTACAAGGCAGAAGCAGGGCGACCTAGTTTTGCCCTAATGTCAGCCTCATTGACCTAATTTCAGCCTTCACCGTTGTGACCCTTGACGAACCTACCCCTACCCCTGCAGCGCAGTCTCACGGTGCAGCCGCGACTCTGCGCTGTCCATGCCCTGGCGAACGCTCGCTGACGCTTCCACAGGTGGTGCTCTCCACCAGCGGCTTGTTTTTTTGTTGAGCAACTTTACCCTGGCCATAAACTAATCGTGCAGTGCAACCGCCATCCCGCTTTGCAAGTGCCCCTGACGCCATGTGTGCGGCGCGTGCTCGCCGACCTTCAATCAGGTGGTGCTTGCCACCGGCGGCTTTGCAGGCGACCGCGCACTGCTGAGCGCTGTCGCGCCAGACGCAGCGGACATGCCCACCACAAGCGGGCCGCAGGCTGATGGTTCCGCCTTGCGCATTGCTCAGTACGATGCCAACGCGCTGCTGGTGCACATGGACCGCGTCCAGGTGACTCTCCTCTGACAGAGTGTATGCAATTGGTATCGAAGGGGCGTGCACGTGTCTTGTATTGGTGGCCTCTGTGACGGAGGGGAGGGGGGGGGGGGCGTCCTGTACGTGATGCGGACGGTGTTGCGGTGTCCTCGGCTGCCACATTACGTCCCATCATGATTCATGAAACTACTATTTTTTAAAAATTCATTATAATAGTTTATTTTTTCGCTTTTTACTGCAAAAGTATGATTCATTTTTTATTTAAAAAAAGATTGCCGTCGCGATGCCATTGGGCCACTAAAACAGCACCAGCGTGCATGCCACGCACGCTGTCATTATTGCATGGCCTAAACCCGCACATCCTCAACCACGTCCGTCGTTCTTTGAGGCAACTCACATTGACAAGTTTGGGGCCCGTACACATGTCGTACCGCTACAAGGCAACTGGCCTGTGGCTTGGTCTGAACGGCAAGAGCATTGGATAAAACTGGCATGGCGGGCCGAAGCCTGCTTGTGGGGATGAGATCGTCCCCTGACCAGCTTAAAAAATCAATTCAGTTGAAGTATGCAGTCCTTTCTTCTCGAGATCAAAAAACTTATGTAACATGCCCCGGGTTTGAGCCTGTTGGGCCATGACACAGCTGAATTCACGGCGCGCATTGTGACTGCATTCACGCTCATGCGTTCACGACCCTGCGCACATGCATACTTCTATTCAAATATGTAATTGCACAAGCATACCATGCGCGCCTTGAGACCAGTGGGTCCATACGTACCTTACTTGAAGCAGCATTGCTCATCGTCCCCGCCGCAGATGCACCCCACGGGCCTTTTGGACCCTGTTGACCCCAGTGCAACAACCAAAGTGGTGGCGCCGGAGGCGTTTCGCACGTGTGGCGGCATTCTGCTGAGCGCTGCTGGCAGACGCTTCTGCAACGAGCTCGCGCCGTGCAACAGCGTCACCGCTGCGATGCAGGTGAGGCGGCGAAGATGCCCCGAGGCACTGCTGCCATCCTGCTTGTCTGCTTGTTGGCGCAGTCACTCGCGCTACGCAGTGTGAACCGGGCCAACAGGTGCCTGCGCAATGCGACACTGGGACGGCAAGTACGGGATGATGCAACACGTGACGGCTTTCTGTCGAGCGCTGCATCCTGTCGAGCGCTGCTGCTGAGGGAATTGCCAGCACGCCCGTTCTGTCAATCGATTCACAATCAAATTTACCAAAGTTGACCGCATGTACCTACCGTTGTGCTGCATGCAGGCGCAGGCCGCCCCTGGCACGCGACCGCTGGCCTACCTCGTGCTCAACGAGGAAGCCGCAGCAGCGCTCGGACCTGCAACGCTCAGCTTCTACACTGGCCGCGGCCTGGTCAAGCGCTGCGCCAGCACCGCCGCAGTTGCAGCGGCCATCGGCTGCGACGCAAGCGTTGTCGAGGACACCCTAGCTCGCTACGGGCACGTCGCAAGCGGCAGCGAGCAGGATCCCTTTGGGAGAGTCAGCAATGCTGCAGGGGACTGGCGCGCGGAGCAGCAGTTCATTGTGGCGACCGTCACGCCGTGCGTACACGTGAGCTGTGCTGTACTCACTGCCATGAGCACATGCGACCTGGTGCTGTTACTCTGTGCATGCATTGCATTCATGGTGAGCTGCCATGCCAAACTTGAAGGTTTTTATGCTGCAGCTGTGACCGGTGCTTGTTTGTGACGTCTTTTAGCTGCGATGCATGCCTGACACATTGCGGGCAGTGCCATCGTGCTGTGCACCGTTTGTGAGCGCGCCTCAACTGGTGCTGGGCCGCTGGAAGGCATTCTGTTCACTCGCATCGTGTACGCAGCACTGCACCCTGCAGCCCCCCCACTCATTGCCTGCACCCCCACGCCCGCAAAGCTCTCCTCTCGTCAGAGCACTGTGCACGACGCGCCGCAACCACTGCTCATCAACGACCTAAGTACAACTGTACATTGCATGCGAGCATAGCTGCATTACGCTCCACCATCAGGCGCCCGTCGCCGCGCGCCGCTCATGCCAGTACACGCTGGGCGGCGGCGCCATCAACCTGAGCTGCCCCCCCCCACACAATGCTTTCGTCAGAGCTATGCGTGCAGCGTGCTGCAGCCACTGCGCCCCAAAGACCTACCACTGCGCATCCAAGACCTGCTATATCGCATACGAGCATTGCTGAATTACAGTGTTCACCATCAGGCGCCCGTCGCCACGCGCCGCTCGTGCCAGTACACGCTGGGCGGCGTCGCCATCAACGCCAGCTGCGAGGTGCTTGCACTGCCCCCTACAAGCGCGTCAGGGGCGTTCTTGGAGCGCGCCCCCTCGACCCCCGTTGTGCTGGGCCTGTACGCCGCGGGCGAGTGCACCGGCGGGCTGCACGGCGCAGACAGGTATGTGTGTACTGGTTGTTAATTCTCACTCGGGGGCGTGAAAAAGCCCATGTATGTACCTGAAGCACTCGATGCATACATCATGTGCGTGCTGCTGCTGGTGAGGGGGCACAGACGACAGCGTGCTGGCAGCAAGGTATGTGTGTACGTCAAGCACTGTTTATAGGTATACAAATGTGTTTGCTATGTACTGCTGGTGAGCAGGGTCAGGCGGCAGAGATGATCGCGTACTATGGAGGCCCTTGTGGCATTAGCGCATAGCACAAGGCGCTGGACAGGCCCTTCGTGCCAGAACAATGCCTCCAAGCGCAGACCTTGATACATACGGAAGTTGAGGTAAAGAGCTCTGGTCTGGGTTAGTACCTTTGTGCAAGTGCAAAGGTACATTCGCGCCCTGAGCAAGAATTAATAAAAAGTACATTTGCTCAAAGCGTGACATGGGCGGCTTGCACATCCTGTTGTAATCCGTGATTGTTTCGCGCAAAACATGAAAAAAAATTTAACAAAATACGCTCTTTTTGAAAAAGATCAAAAAAGATTTTTTCGTTTGTCATCCACAAGACACACACATGAACATGCTGATGCCATGTGCGATCTGCGCATGCTGTTGTAGTTTTTCAGTGTGTCGCGCACAACATGCAAAAAAACAACAACGCCCATTTCATCGAGTTTCTTCATTGTGTCGTGCACGACACACACAGAAAACGAGCTTGCTGTATGCAAATCCCGAAATCCTGAATAGGGAAAACGCTGGTGGCAATATTTTGGATGGTATACGGACCCCATAACCTGCAGGCCGCAACACTTTTTCACCTCGTGCTCCGGTGGCTCATAGCGCCCAGAGCCACATCTCTCATGCTGTATGTCCGCTTCTGAGACCACACGAGCATCACCACCATTGCGCAACGCCATGCGCCATCGCGCTTGCTCGCACCGTCACCAGTGACCACAATTCACAGCATGTCACCCTGCCTCTTAAATATGCCAGCGCTACTTGCACTTGCGCCCATGCCAGGCTCGCCGGCAGCGCACTGCTGGAGTGCGTCGTGTTCGGCCGCATCGCAGGCGCGCGCGCCGCCGCCATCACGGCTTCCTGCGGCCCTCCGCTGAGCGCTGAGGCATGCACGCCGCTGCGGCTCAGGTGCAAGCGGACGCTCGGGTGCGCAGTACCATATCTTCTTTAATTAAGCCCATAGGGCGAGTTGGGAAAAAAGGGGGGTGGGGCGCCATTAATATTTGGGGAAAAAAAGGGTGGGGTGCATTTTATGTTTGAGGCATTTCAGCTCATCTATCACCAACATGAGGTGCCAGCATGCTTCTAGGCCGCTCCTGACACCAGTGTAACTTTAGGGAAGCCAACTGCTGCTTCTGGGAGCCTTTTTGTGAGTTTGACTACATTGTTGGCTATGTTTCTGTCTGCTCTGAACGTTGCTGACAGTGCATGCATATGCACACACGATGTGGTGATGTAGCAAGAGTCACTGCGCGTGCAGAGTACATGTGCGCAGAGGATACATGCTGCGTATGCATGTGAGAAAGGGGGGGGGTGGGGGGCACATTTTTATGAGTGAAAAATGAGGGGGGCGTCCATTTTTGAGGGCTCGGAAACTCATTTATTGAAAAAAAAAAAACTTGCTCATGGGCTTAATTATAGATGATGCGGCGTGTATGCACTTATGGAATTGTATGTATATACGCATGTACTCGTTGTTAACTGTTGCGTCGGCGCAAACAAGCCCAGCAGGATGTCCAGCTTACTACATACCAGAACGTACATGCATCTTTTGTATGTGTACGCAGGAGATTGTGTTCTGATTTATCAACGAAAGTGCACGCATGGGAAAGTGCACTGTTCTTTCATCGTCAAGTTAGAGTTGGGTTAGGGTGACGCACTCGACCCTAAAGCAGCTTATGCACTGGCAGTTGCACCCCACGCCCCAGGCGTGGCAGCCATCATGAACTGCCCCTGCATGTTGGACAGGGCCCTTAAGGCAGCAATGGCTGTGCCTGCAGCAGCGTCGTCACCATCCCCTTGCCAGCACTCACAACGCGCCCACTCGACCATCACTGCCTCTTTCCGGAGACAGTGCTCACGGAGCTGGTCGTCCTGTGCCAGCACTCTTGACACGCCCTCTTGTGCATCCATCCATCGCTGCCGCTTCCTGATGACAGTGCTCGCGGCCACATTCATGAATTGACGTTGGACCTGCCCAGCACGCGCCACCGGCTGGCGCCCCTCTTCAAGCCGGGGCAGTACATAGCCATACGGCACACGCACCCGCTGCTGCCCCAGCCGCAGGAGAGGCAAGTGCGCGGTCAAGTACTGGCCATATGCGCCTTTGACAGCTCCCGGCGTAAAACTATGCCTTGTTGAAACACGACAGGCTGAGCGTGTGTCTGTGCCGCTAGTGGTTGAGGTGTGCCGCACCTCAGTGCTCAGTGAGCCACAAGGCATAGCAAATTTGCTAGTGCATGCGCTGTGACACTTTGCCTGCGAAGTGCTGCAACAAATGTGATCATCAAAGTGCACGCCTGCTGCCACATGACACAGCTGCTGAAACCACTGCCGAGATGCGCCCGGGAGGCGCGCAGCACTACTTGCAGCAGTGTACACGGTGATCGCGCCCACCGTGCCGCTGTCCCACAGCTGCCTCGCGCATGCTCACACGCTTCTCCACCGCTGCCCCGGCGCCGCGCGCAACAGGTTCTACTCGCCTGTCTCGCGCGACGGCGTGCGCGGCGCGGTGACACTGCTCATTAAAGCCGACCCAGACCGCGGCCCTGTGCAGCGACACCTGTGCGAGCTTGAGCTGGGGCAGACGGTCGATGTGCGCGGCCCATGCGGCGGCCTGACCTTTGACGTTTTTGATGCCGGCGTGCGGCGCATTGGGCTCATCGCGGGCGGCTCCGGCGTGTCGCCCATGGCAAGGGGCTGAGCGATGATGTGTAGTGCATTGGTGCTTATTAGTGCGGCGTAGTGCGTGATACTCCGTTTTTGATGCCATTATGGCAGTAAGGCTATGGCGTTGGCCATGGCTCCGGCGTGTCGCCCATGGCGAAAGACTGAGCAATGATGTGCAGCGCATGAGTGCTTATGAGTGCAGCGTGGGTGAGCGAAGATGTGTAGCAGTGCATTGTGTGCGGAGTGGTGCGCGATGCTCCAGTCTTGAATGCCAGCACTGGCTGTGTGAGATGGTACCTTAGATCAAGGCGTAACGATTGAGCTGTGCGTATATATGAAAGCATTGCCGCAGTCCATGCGGCATACCCGTTGGCAGAGTCTCAACTTCAGTGTCTTGTGACCCGCCATGCAACTAAGTAGCGTGTCTCAAGCTGGTCAGAAGCGGCTCCAGCACGTCTCGATGGTGCACCACCACACATCCTCCGCGCGTCGCCTGACGCACGCGCTGCTCGCTGCTGCTGCAGGTGCAAATCATCCGCGAGTGCCTGTTCAGGCGCGCCAGCAACAAGTCTCTGCGCTTGGTGTGGGGGCGGAGTACGAGGAGGACCTGGTGAGCGCTGCCACATGCAGAGCGCTGCCACAAATGCACTTGGACTTGTGTTTATGAAGGCCTCAAGGGGGCCCCGGTGTCCTATGTATGCAACCGTGGAGTGTGCTGCTATGCAGCAGTCTGCCATATGCACGCCATGCACCGCCGCACGCATGCTGTTGTGGTGTAGCAGTCACAATGCCGCTCCGGACAGCAAGTGTCAGTGTGGCGCAAACTTTGAATGTGCTGCACCGTGGTAAACCAGAGGCGCGCTACTGGCCTTGATGTCTTCGAGCTCCTTGCACGTGTAAAGCTGAAACAGCTGTATGAAAATGTTGCTGAAATTCAGTTGGTTTGAACCTAGATATTGTGTTGTTTGCCCACAAATACTCCCATACCAGACTTTTGTGCTATCAAAGTGGCTGGCTTGCTGTGCGCAAGCGAGGTGACTGGCGAGGAAACCTGTGAATCCCAGCATCCCCCAAGCAGCGCACCCACACTGGCGGGCTTGTGCATTTAAGCATGCGTCATAAAAAAATAGAAGTAGAAGCGACCGGCTGTTCTTGACTGTCACCGAAGCTGTGAAGCAGCAATGCAAGGTGTCCATTGTGCCAGCACTTTGCACAACGCCAGCACATTGCACATGTGTACTCAAGCGGTCAAGCGACCTGTGCAGGATCATCAATTGTCGTCATAGCTTTTGGTGATGACTGATTAAACGCTTCTACTGCCCATGCGCATGTCAGGTGTACCGCAAGGTGAATGGACGAGCAGGCACGGCTTCGCTCTGATGTCTTTGCGTCACCTATGTGGTACGTCAACTTCGCCAGTTGAAGTAAAGTAGAAAATGAGCAGCCCACCTCGCCTTGTCTTGATTGTTACCTAATGTTGGATCTTAAAGGGCCACACACACCGTGTTAGCAGTTGTCCAAGTGACTTCGCACGCCGCCATATGCAATCTGTGGCAACGCACGCCCCATGCAGGAGGGCTTCATTGAACAAGCGTAGGCAAGGCAGGTGACGCTCCTGTTCGTCATTGGCTCAGCAAACCTAAGCATAGGGCATGCGCGATGCTACCACATGCCCGCATATGTACAGACGTACAACTCGGCACGAGCCTCAAATCATGTGTGTGCATTGCCATGCTTTTCAAAATCGCTGTGACATGGCCTGATCATTTTAAAACTACGTACACATGCAGAACAGCCACCCGCTTTGCAACTGCTACATACAAGCTCAAACACGGCAAGCACCTCCATGTGCCTCGCTAAATCAAGGCACTTGCTTGCTGCGCAGGTACACCATCCTGAGCCAGGCTGGTCAGGAGAGACGGGCGTCATCAGCGCAGATGTGCTGCGCCGCCACATGTATCCCCCCGGACCGGGCACGAAGATCGTTCTGTGCGGGCCATTCAAGATGTGCCAGCTCCTCAAGGAAACGCTCAGGGGGCTCGGGTACACGCCAGACATGGTGTCGTCCTACGTGTGAATGACATGCGCGCAAACTTAGTGTACATCGCGAGGACTGCGGCCATCATTTGTTGCTGTACTGTTGTTAGTTTTTGCGTGCAACTATTCTTTGGAGATGAGATGGTCAGGCCTGAGAGCAGACGCCATGCTGGCAGAGTGCAAGTGGCGTGCGGTCACCAAAAGCTCATGGGCTCTGATACCAAGGAAGGTTTCTACACAGTGGCCAGACGACATGAGCGGCAAGCACGACGCACAGAGTAAAGCATGCAATACTTCGGAAGTATGTCAATGGCGATCAGCCACTCACACAATTCTACTATTAGACGTCAGATGGAATGACTTTGGTATTTAGCATGGATGTTTGATGTGCATGTGACCTGCAGCATGCAGCCTGAACAGGCAGGGTCAAAAAGTGATGCACTCGCACGGGAAAACAGCGGCAGCACTGGTATTGGTGAGGCCGTCACAGCAAGCCACGAGGCAAGTGCACACACAGGAGTGTCTGCCTGAGCTACGCCACCATTGTCGACACGGAACGAAACCAATCGGGGAGGGGCGGGCCGCCGAGCACTGACCACAACTCTCAACACGAAGAGACCAACAAGGTGCAGCAGCGGCCGCCAGAGTCGCATGAGCATCTAACGAGTCTAAAGCGTAGCGCGTACGATAGCAGCAGGCGGCTTTGAGGTACGGTATGCTGTGCACAAGGGGCAGCTGAGCCGCAGCAACGCAACGGGCACAGTCGACATGCGCTTGAGGAGCAGTGCTGCGGTAGTTGGCCAACGCCGCAATCAGCAGTTGTGCAGGGCAGCGGGGCCCCATCAGCAGCCCGGCAGCGCCAGAGGCGGCAGCGGCAGCCATGCCCGCAGATTCACTGCGCTTCAACATCAACCACACAAATCAAAGTGCTCCACCAGCTACTTCTGGCGTCGCCGCCGCTGCTGCAGTGAGCCGCCACTGCCGCCGCCGCTGCAAGCCCTTCGGCCACGAACACAAAACTTGGGTGCTTGCTGCACGCGTGCTCTACGGCTGGTTGGCGGCGGGCGCAATGAGCCAATTGGGCGCCACAGCCGCACCCACCGTGATGGGTGGAACGAGTATGCTCGCTGCGCATGTCAACAGCGGCGCAACAGGAGCAAATCAGCGTGTGTGCATGTGGGGGAAGGGGACGAATGATGATGCGTGAACGCGCAGCACACACACATTGCTGCAGGCCAAATGACAGCGAACCACATATCAGCGGTGACGAAAGTGGTACACGGCAGCAATATGCTCAGCGCGAGCAGCGCCGCAGGCGACAGCGCAGTTGCCCCCCCAAGATGCCAGCGCTAGCTGGACTTGAAGGGCCTCTCTCTATATGCACGGGCCAGCAGCAGGGACTGCTACCCCCTACTCTTCAGCACATTGGTCTGTTTTCGCGTCAGGCGGCAGTATTGCTCACTCACGGGCACGCACTCTGCACCAACGTCAGCAGGCACCACACCATTCAAAAAGCGCAACCACATCAGCCTGCTTGCGGGTCAAGTGAAAGCAGCAGCGCTCACCCAGGCTGACCTCGGCAGGCACCACACCATTGAAACAGCGCGACCACATCCGTCTGCGTGCGGGTCACATCAACAGCAGCAGCGCTCACCTAGAGGCACGCCGTCGGCGCCCGGCGGCGGCGCGCGCCACTGCGGCACCGTGAGCTGCCGGAAGCAGCGCTCGCACACGACGCGCGGCAGCAGCGCAGCGCCGCCGCCGCCGCTGGACCCCAGCAGCGTCCAGCCGTTGGCCCCCTGCAGCTCCTCGCCGCACAGGCAGGTGTGCGTGTCGCTCGGCGCTGAAGGCGCGCGCGCGTGCGCCGGCCGCGGCAGCTCCCAAGGACTGAGCAGCGGCAGGGGGGAAGGGAGGGGGGGGGGAATGAGGGACGGCGGCAGCGCGTTTCCTGTTCCGGTGCGGCAAAGCACTGCAGCCTGCTGCTTTTTGCACAAATTTTGTGGTGGTGCTAGCAGGGGGGAGGGGGGGGGGGAGGGGCGGCGTCGATGCGCGCTGCCTCCGGCGGTGCTGCGCAGCACCGCAGACTGCTGATCTTGCTTAAGTGTTGTGGTGATGCTGGCCCGGCGTTAGTGCAGTGCTGAGCGCTGATGTGGCGTGCGCACGCGCGACGAGCAATGACATGGACAGACAGTCTTGTGCCGCGACCACAGATATCTAAGGTGTTGCTCACAGCTGATGTGTACCAACAACGGCTCTGCAAAGAATTGCGAAGCATGAGCGGACGACGCGGCCTGTGCCAGACTGTTGCTTGTGAACGACTGGCATCTCAGCCTGGCGATACCGCAGGCCTTCAGAGCTGGAGAGCTGCACAAAACCGTGGACGGTGGTGCGTGCAGATGGCACAGGTGCAGAGCCATGTGGGCGCTGAAGGGCCTGCAGCACGCGCCCAGAGGACACGCACAATGCAGCCAGTGATGCGCACTGCAGGCACCAGCCACGCATCGATGCCTGAGTGTCACGATAGACACTGGTCGCGTGTTGCAAAACGCACGTGCCAGAGCGCATCTGCCGTATCGCTCCGGCCATGAGAGACTCTTCTGAGCAGAAGCAGCAGAAGCAGCAGCGCGCCAGTGGGCCTGAGGTGCGCCGCTTCCCTGACCGCGATCACCTAACCCTAACCCTAACCCTAACCCTAACCCTCGTCGATGCCTGCCGTGCATGACCGGCTCCAGCAATGGTGCGGGGAGCAAGCAGCAACCGGGCACTTGCGTTCGTTGAGTGACACTGTGTACTGTGCTGGGTCGCCAGCATTAGACAGCATCGAAAACAGGCTGCTCTTGCGAGTACTGCTGTAAGAGGCCATGAATGAAAAGGCAGCGCTGACGGCCATGCGATAGGCAGCCAGGCTGCGCTACGCTGATCAAGCTCACCATTCGCCGATGCCCGCCGTCTGCATGACCAGCTCCAGCGCCACGCCCCCGCGCAGCAACCGCGACAGCTCCGCGCCGCAACCCCTGCTCCCACCTGGCAGACAGCCAGCTCCAGCAGCTGCAGCAGCGCTGCCGCTGCCACCAGTGCCATTTGGACAGCTGTCGCCTGTCGCCGCCGGCGACACCGCGCCGCTGCCGCCGCCGCCGCCGCGATCGCTGCACAGCGCGTCCAGCAGCGCGCGCAGCTCGGCGGCGGGCAGCGGCGGCGCGGCGGGCTCGGCGGGGACGCGCGCGCTGCCGCCGCCGCCGCCGTGCGCCGCGCGCGCCGCGCCGAGGAATGCGCGCTGCGTCGCCGCCGGCAGCGCGAGGTCGCCGATCATCGCCGCGAGCTCGGCGGCAGCGCACGCGGCGAGGACGTGGTCCGCGTCGTCGAGCGCTGCCGCCGCGCAGTGGTGCGACTGGGGGGACTGTGGGGGGGGGGGTGGAGGGGGGGGGGGGCAGGGCATTGAGCGTCGAGTGTGAGGAGGGGACAGAGAGTGAGCATTGAGGACGTGGTCCGCGTCGTCGAACGCTGCCGCCGCGCAGTGGTGCGACTGGGGGGACTGTGGGGGGGGGGTGGAGGGGGGGGGGGCACAGGGTAGTGAGCGTCGGATGTGAGGAGGGGACGGAGAGTGAGCAGCAAGGACATGGTCCGCGTCGTCGAGCGCTGCCGCGCAGTGGTGGGACTGGGGGGACTGGGGGGTGGGGAGGGGTGGGGGGGGTGGGTCGTGCAGCAGGGGGGTGTTGGGGCAGAGTAGTGAGTGTTGAGCGTGAGGAGGGGACAGAGAGTGAGCACGTGCGCAGCGGCAAAAGAACGACTGCGGGATGGGAATGCGGCAGGTGCTTCTTATAAGCGAGACGCCGCCTGCGAGCAATGCAGCCTTAACGCGCCCGAAGATGCTGCAGCAAAGTGCTTGCGAGTCATGTGGCATGCCGTCAGCTGTGGCTGCTGCTGCCGCAGCACGCCGCACTGCCATAGGCGGTCTGCGTCATGCCTTGGCCAGGCGGGGGCGTCGATAGCAGACCCCGCAGCTGCGCTGTGCGCCCATACGCTGGCAGCAATACATATTGCCAGCGGCGCGCGTCACGCGACCGTGCAACAACAAGAAGTACAGCAAAGCCTCGCAGGTGACCGTAGACACCCCGAAAACGGCACGCGGCACAGCCCCCACCCTACGCTTTGCGCAAAAGTCAGGACTCCTCAACGCGCCCCAACCCACCTGTGAGCCCTTCGCAGACGGCACCGCGTGCTCCACGCCCGCCGCCACGCCGAGCATGCCCACCCACAGCGCCGTGCCCCTGAGCGCTGCCGCCGCCGCCGCCGCCGCCGCCGCTGCCACCGCGCCGCCCGCCTCCACGCGCAGCCCGCGCCGCACCGAGGTGCCGTCGCCCATGTGCAGCGCGCCCGCCGCGCGCAGGATCGCCAGGCAGTCCGCGTGCGCGCCGCGCGCCGCCGCCGCCGCCAGCGCCGCGGCGCACGCCGCGCACGTGCGCGCGTACGCGCCCTCGGACAGCACCTCGTCGCCGCCGCCGTACGCCGCCGCGAGCTCGAGGACGGCGGCGGGCGGCGGCGGCGGCGGGTGCCGCGGCCGCGCCGCCGCCGCGGGAGGCGACGGCGGCGGCGCCGCGGCGGCACCGGCTGCAGCGGCGCCCGGCGGCGACTTGGCTGCCGCCATGCGCGCGGAAGTGGGGGTGGCCGGTGCGCTGGGCACCTTGGGTCCCTCTCCGTAGACCTTGCCGCCAAACACAGAGGAGAGCATATGTCGCCTGGAGCTGGGGCGCGGGGAGCTGGAGGTGGACGAGGGCGGCGGCGAAGGGGGCGACGCTGGCGCGTCTTGCGGCGGCGCCTTGGCGGTGGGAGACGTCTCGCCGCTGGAGAAGTGTGGGTCTGGAGGACAGGACTGTCTGCGGCTGTCTGCGCCGGCAGCCTCCCCTTTCGCCAGCTCCTTCGCGGGCACGTGCCGCCGGCACACCCAGCTCATGGGCGCGAGGGATGGGCGAGAAACGGGGCTGGCGGGAGTGCGCTCTATCGCGGGGGCAGGGACGTTGTTGTGCACCCCCGACTCAGCTTCGTCTATCTGCTTACGCCTCCTAGCGAGGATGGCCATCAATTCTGCCATTGCAGCTTTTCAGGTAGCTGTCTGAGCTCCACTGGGGTCCACTTCACACTCAACAACAAGCAGGTCTCACACACTCCTGTGCAAATCGTATCTGATTGCGCCGCAGTCCACGCATCGGACACTATAGGCGCTAGCAAAATGAGCTGCTCTGCTGCTGCTGGCTTTGCTTGAATGCTGCCTTCTCAATGCACGCCTAACGGCAGTGCTTGCCTTGCCTCATTTTTGCAACAGTTGCGCGCAAACTCAGCGAACCAGACGCGAACCATCAAATAAACCACTTTCAGAAACCAGAACATGCACACCATTTCCAAGCCACCAGGCAGCCTAATGCAATGCGTAAATCTCAGCTCCAGTGCACCAGCCATAGATACAGAGAAATTACATTCACACGAGTAGCCGCAGAAAAGGGTGTACACTCATCTATGGAAGTGGTGTGCCACCCCCATGCCCTGATGGGGCTGCCTCCGTGACCGACGTGACGCCTATCATGCTGCAGCAGTAATCCATCCCCACACGCAACATACTATGATTCCTCCCACAAAGCAAAGCGCAAGGCGCCATCGCTGCATCGCCCCCGCACAGCATTCTGAGCGCACCCCCCCCCCCAAACAGACGCTGTACCGACCCAACTTTTAATGCGCACCCAGCACAGCAGCCATTCTCTGCGATCGCCATACTACACAATGCCCTCCCCCTCAGCGCACGGCACGGATCTGCGTCGCCGAAGGGAGCTGCGCAGCATGCGCCTTGCCCTTGAGATGGTGCACGTACTCAGGGCACATGCGCTTCATCTCGGCCAGCGCCGACGGCAGCTGCTTGATGGCGGCGGCGACCCTGTCCTCGCCGGCTGGGTGCGTGTTGAAGTAGCTGCTGGCGCGCGCGAGCACGCCGCCCGTGTCGCCCGTCGCCGCGCGCAGCCTGTCGCACGAGGGGGGGGCATAGGTAGGTAGGTAGGATACTTGCTGAGAGTTACTTTAGTGAGAGAAGTATGTGTTGTTATGTGATGGGATTCTTGGGTAACACAGCGTTCGTTCCCTCAGGACGCACAGGAAGTTGTATAAATAGCAGACCGCCTGTGACCATTCTGAAGCACTTGCCCACCTTGCTTTGTACAGGCGCACCCCTGGTACTGGGAGCCAGTAGCTGCCGGTGTGGTATGGGCAGTGTGCATGCTTTTCGTACTCTATATTATAAAGGGTTTTCCGCCTCTCCAGCAAAAGTGAATGAAGTAGGTACAAGCATCTGGCTGGTCAGTGCAGACTGAAAGTTTGACATGTCCCGGCAGCGCACGCGCATGGAGCGACTGAATCCATCTGGCAGCAGCAGGGCGCAGACGTAACACATCTCATCCATGAAGAAGGTGCCAGCAATCAGCCCATTTCAACTGCAGGTCTTGAAATGGCAAGGATCGTGTGGTTTGCAAGCAACAAGTCCTTGTGATGGCTTCCGCAAGTGTGCACCCACAAGCACAGTGGCATTCTGCAATCAAGAAGTGCGCCGATCATGTGGCTTAGGGGGCGGGGGGCGAAGAAAAGCGGGGCAGCTACTCGTTCACACAAAGCGCAGCGGCGTCAGCCGCTGCTGTTTGCCAGCACCTCATGTGTTGACAATACCTGTTGAGCATCTCCACAGACTCCTGGGGGCGGTACGCGCAGCTGCGCGCCAGCAGCAGCATGCCGATGTGATCAGCCTCCAGTTCGAGCTGGCGCGACTTGGGCAGTTCTGCACGACAGAACAAACAGTCAGAGAGTGCGTGTGAGCCGCCTGCTCGTAATGTACTAGAGGCTACTACACGGTAGATTATAAACATGATGCTGAGCGAAAGCCTTTCCGAATTGCGCAGCACGTTCCCCGTGTACTCAAAAATGGCGTTGCGAGGGTACCAGCGCGCAGCGCACAGCAGCTGGGACATGTGAATTGCATCAGTGCCATGAAAAGGACATCATTGGCCTGCTTCAGCGAATGGCAGCTTTCGGGTCGCCAACACACATTGCGCAACACTGCAATCGCTGCTTCTGCCCCTGCCCCCCCCACACGTTTCCGTCAATGAGTGCTGCACATGCCACACATTCGCAGGCCATCATGGCTACAAAGTACATGGCAGCTGTACACAAGCAAGTTGCTCCGATTTCGCAAAGTGCCTTCCCCTCCCCCTTTCCCGTTGCAATCTTGCCATACAGACAACCACGTCCGCAACACACTGTCCGCCACTCACGTAGCCCCATGGAAGCGAGCCAGTCCAAGACATTGATGCTTGCCATGTCGACGCCCACAAGCAGCGCGACGACTGTCATGAACGACTTGAACCACTGCACCACGTTCTGCTCTGCGTGGTGGCGCGCGAGCGCGTGGCCAATCTCGTGCCCTACCTGTCGTTCAGAGATCGTGTGGCGCAGGTCAGTCGAACTCAGAGCACGTGGTCCGTTGCTACTTAGTTCAGAATGGAAACGAATCAAAAGATCGCAGAGCTCTAGGTGACAAGGAGCGGTAAGCCGCAAGTGCCTTCCACCAGTAAACGTGGTCGCCGCTGCTGCTGCAGTCACTGGCCACGAGTCACACAGTGCCATCATATCCACAGTAGTCGAAGACTTCTGTGTGCAAGCTTGATTCAAGTTGTCAGCAGCCAGACAGAGCACGTGTTGCATTGCTCAGTATGAGTACCCTTCGAAGCGATTAAAAATGTCAGCAGCATGAGACCACAAGTGCTGTGACTGCGATGCGAGCTGCGGTGTGATGCTGGAAGAGTGATACGACAGGCATGCGCCTGGCACTAGCGCACTACCCTGGCAACACGCAGACGGTGTCAACTCTACCTGCGCGCATGCACAGGCAGCAGCGTGCGCTGCGAGCTGTGACACTTTGCACATGACCGCTGCTCGCTGGCACTCTCTCTAAAGCGGTGACCCAAGGCATGCTGCATACATGACCAACAACATTTCTGCAGCACTTTGTGTGGCGGTCCTGTTGGCCTGCCACGCGTGTACTATCGCATCGAAGGCTGCAATATGACGACCTCATACAGGCATCCGAGACAGCGAGCTACGCACTGCACTGGCCTTGGCAAGGACCTGGACATGGTGGACGCCAGTACCGAAAACTGCCTGAGCACTGCACAGTCAGGACGACCACAAACACCAAATACTATGAAGTACTGGAGTACTACTGCCGAAAAATCTGTATATGTACACGAGTACTGGAATACTGCCCCCTTTGAGAAAAAAGAAATGAACACGAGTACTGTTTGACCAGTACCAGAGTAGTTCACGAGTCCCATGAGCAATAAGAGCCAAGAGTGCTCAAGATGTTTAATTTTTCTTTTATTCTTAAAAGCATTTTTGGGTATGTTTTTTGCTGGAACCAGTATGCATCGAGCGCGGCAAGCTACTGCACTCAAACTGATTCACCGTCAGGACCAGTAGTGCTCGTAAAGTACTCCTTTGAAACATAAAATTGTGCACAAGCGCCCGAGTAATACCCCTGGTGAAAAATGAATAAAAATTACACGATTAGTAGAGGACTACTCCTGTAAATGCTGAATTTTCACACGAGCAACAGAGTACGACTCATCGTTCTGCAAACAACGAAGTCATTAAAGTCAGAATAGGAATATAAAGACACTCAGCGTCAACGTGTAAGTGATATTCTCGTAGAAACATTAGCAGGATTGGTACCGCAAGTACTATCGTATTCCTTACTCTTTTGAAGTACTCGTACTCGTCCTGATCGTGGAGAACTGCAACGTAACGGCCTCGCACGGCCATTGTGGGCAGAGCGTCACACACTGCGCTAGCCGCGGCAAGGACCTGGGTGTGGCGGAGGTCAGCCGCGTGCGCCCGCGGACGCAGGAATTCAATGTCACAGCCTTGCATGGCCATCGGGGTCAGAGTGACGGGTCCTTGCGAAGTGCGAGGCACTATACCCCTGATGGCTATATGACTCTTTATGGAAACGAATCAAAACATAAACAAAGAGCTCTAGGTGACAAGGTGTGGTTGGTCGTCAAATTGAATGCCTTCCACCAGTAACCGTGGTCGTGTTTCAGTTGCCTCCATCTGGCCGTGCGTGAGAGTGACGTCCACGTCATACCATGTCCAGATCCTTGCTGTGATTGCCGTAATTGGCACGGTGAGAGGGCAGCCTGCCCCTGACGGCTGTATGACGCTGTTATGTCTGCCTGTCTAACATGATGAAAAAAGTCCTCTGTAGCACAAAGCCAGAATGCTAAATGGCAAAAACTCATGGAAAGGAACCATCATGGAAGCACTGCTGCAGTGTATATAATATATCCCATGATCATAGTGGTATATATTCAGCTGCAATTAACAATGCCCGAAGTGATGACAGGTGTCATGAGTTATTTCTGCTGGATTAAAAAACATGAAGTTGACGGGGAAAAACAATAAGAAGATTGTTTTTGTTTATTACAAACTTCTTGTTAGTTTGCTATTATCCCCAGCAAATTTTTTGGGCAGTATCTATCACAACGACTTTTCCCCCCAATTTGTGTGATCTTGTTTTTGTTTTTGCTGAGATTCAAATTGCAAAAACATCTGACAAGACATTTACTAAAACATTATGCAGAGCAGTAGTTAGTTTGCACACTGCAGCACTGCAATCGAGAGCCCAAAAAAGCTCAGCGGACGCACTTATGGTGCATAAGAGTTGGTGCAAAACATCAGCGCATAAGCTAAAATTATTAATGGGAACGTACCACTGCAGCCAGTAGTCCTTCTGTGGGTGCCACCTTGAAGAGTCCAGTGAAGACAAACACCTGCAGCAGACGCAGCCATGACGCATGAGTCTCAGCAGGGCGCTGCAACTTGAAGAAAACATTATAGAGCGCTGTCACTGTGTAGCTGCTGAAACTCTGTGTTGGGCTGCCGGCTGGAGCTGGCCTACCGAGCACGTGAGACCTTTCCATGCCGAACGCCCATGCCTCGAACACTAAATGCTTGCACACAGAAGTCTGTTTGACTGCTGTGGATATGGTAGTACTGTTTAACTCATGGCCTATTGCTGCAGGCGACCACGGTGTTTGGTGGCAGGCACTTACAGCTAACCATCCCTTGTCACCTAGAGTTCTACTATCTTTTACGTTGTTTTCATTAAATTTAAATTGTCTCTTTTCAGCACAAGGTGCTGTCAGAGGCTAGCGTGATCTGGAGACTTTAGATGCAGGCAGCCACTGAGCCGCAGACTGAGAGTGGCACGCCCGCAGCATCACCCACTGAACGTGCAGGGGATCTGAGCCAGCACACCTAGTGGTGGGATTTCCGCGCTTTGATTTGTAGTTTACAAACTTACTGCAACCATTGATTAATACACTCAAGTAGAAGGCCGATGCACCAGCACTTGCAACGAGCGCTTTCAAGGTGCCACATTCTTCAGTACAATTGTTTACCACGAGCCACAAGAGTTGACGTCCTCGGCAGTTTCAATGACGCATGCACAATCAACACATGGCAATATGCAGTTTTCACCATTTGTGCAACGGTGATCGCGCTTGAAAAGCACAGCACTTGCACACTCTGGCCCGTGTAGTGCAAAAGGGACATTTGAGAAAAACGAGCCGCTTGCAATGGCAACCAACTCAGACACTTGTGCGAGCACGACAGAAGCGCGGTTAGAGCTGCACGCCACCTCGCACCTTGCCGCCTGCTAGCGCAAAGGCGTTGATGTTCGCGGGGTCGTTGATGACGTAGAACTCCCAGTCCCAGGACTCCGCCGCCGGCACCTCCTTCAGGATGCCGCGCATGAGGTTTTGCGCGATCCTGCAGGGGCATGATCCAGATATCCTATGTGAATGATTGAAGAATGAAGAAGGCTTACGGTCACAATATCGAATTGCCTAGTACAGCACAGCGCATGCAGGTCAGAGCGGGGGCTGAGATGCAATGTGCTACAGCTCATCATTGGTTGCGTCTATAGGTTTTGGTAACGGTCAGCGTGCTGCACAGCGGGCAGGGTGCAGTAGCGCGCAGCAGTGGCAGCTCTGCAACAGCGACCACAGGCGACTTGAATGCGAAACTAAATTAGAGCGGCCACACTGGCTCTGTGCGCAGCAGCGCAAGCATCGCAGCGACACCATCTACACGACTCCAGGTGCCATCATGAGACTTGCAACGCTTCTGAGCATGCTTGTGTGACAGGCGACCATGGCGAGCCTCCGCGTGTACATTTCCTGTACTGTCTGTCAGGTGATTGTAAATACTAACAGAAGGCAGAAAGACAGTGATCTGACGAAACCAGGCAGGGGGTCGCGCAATTATTCACGACAGCGCTGGCAGTGCTTATTGGTCAGTGCGCGGCAGCATAATACAAGCACTGCTCATGATCCAGTTGCCAACTGCAAATTCCGCAGCCTCTGTAGTACTCCGGGACGGCAGTGGCGCACGGGGAAAGGTGCGCGAGGTTGCCGCTAGTGCTGACTTGCCGCAGGGTTCAGCTGAGATTTGTCCTCTGAGGCAGGCGCATGGCACATACCCAGAAATGTAAAACGGGTGCTGCTTCGGCACTGGCGTGGGCACATACATAATCATGCAACGCCATCTCAATGGACCAATGATGATCATGCGATGGACCATTGTGCGACGCAACGGGAGCACACATGGCATGCGCGTGCTCACCTTCTCAATGTACGGGATGCTGGATGGTTGGGTGGCAGTATCTTGGGGCCCAACTCCTGCTTCAGCTGCGCGCAGTATATCTGACAATTGAAGTGAACGGGCCACAAGCACAGATCCACAGCATATTGAGCACGAGGCAGTGAAGCAGATGGCGGTGGCAAGGCTGTAAATTGTATTTCCACGGCGCCCAAGCGACAACACCACTCTCAAAGGCTGCATATCAACGAAAGAACGAGCAAGCTTTCACACTGCCTGGGGCACAGCTCGATGGGTCACAGCTTAAGTATAACTACTGCTGTATACTGTAAATAATTCGATATCATGCTCAATATTTACTTTAAAGTACTTCGGAGGTGCTCAAACTGGTGTATATTGCAATGTGCTGAAGCACATACTTCCAAGTATCATATTCAAGCCTTCCTCGTTATTGCTGTCAGGTACCAGTGTGCCTTAGCATCCTACGATGAGTCCAAGGGTTAGCAAAAACTTTAACTCACCCCTTTGGACTTCTAAAAATTGGTGTTGAAAGGTAACATTGCTGTTGCGCTCCTGTCAGTTCCTCAAGTTCTCCTTGCAACACCTATACGCCGTAATGTCTGTCACAGCATTAACGCGGCAAATCGTCGGGTACGTCATCCTCCGTGAGCGCACAAAAAACCTGCCACCACACCGTCAACTAACTTGAGCAACAGAACTGTCCAGCACACTTGATGTGATGAACGGCATGTCACCAATGCAGAGACTTGGAACATAGCATCATGAACGCTGTGGACGTGTGCTGTTGCCGAATGGCATGCACTTAGCCCCGCGAGTGCATCTGTACTTGGCCATCACTAGTACGCACACTTTCTATATAGCTATAGCAAACACATTTGGCTGGTAGCTGTGGCGAAATGCTTACGGCACATCAGCGTAATGCTATTTTTGCATTTGCGGCGCTGGTCCTCTAACTCCTCAAATTTAGAGGGGTCTATGCGGGTCTGTATTTCGGCTTCGGCGGTGATGTCTTCCCATTCTACAGTGTAGAGCACTACTTGAGCACAAAACACAAGAACGCATACATGTGCGCCTGCACATGCGCTGCAATGCCTACACGCCAACGCATCTGACCAACAGGCTGTGCTCACCAACTGCAGCGTGCTGCACAAGTTGTGGCCAATGTAGATGAACTCAATGTAGACAGGAGCCTTAATGGCATTGCCAGGTTTATTGCGCGTTGTTTTCAAAATTTAAAGACAGCCGCTTACAGGAGCTAATGCGTTGAGTCGCACGCACCTCGCCCATTTGCCGATCAGTGGCAGGGCTGGAAAGTATGAGGCGCTTTCGCCCAGTGTAGGGTGCGGGTTCGATATGGCTGACGATGTAAACCGTCCCTGCTGCACCCACCACCGCCCACACAGCTATTCGCAGAATGCTCCTGCTGCTCCTGGTCCGTGCCCTCTTGATCGAAGCAGCCAGCTCCTGTTCCTCATTAGAGCCCAGACGTTGATGTTGCAGCTGGCGCCGAGTCTGCAGTAGGTGCTTCTCGCTTGGATGACTGCGTTTTTGTCGCTGTAGACAATAAGTGCACTTAGACCTGCTGGGAGTTGCAAAGATCCAGGATCTCGAAGATACAGGCTGCCGACTAGAGCGGCATTGTCCCAACAGCGCTGATCGCTGTTGGTGTAAGGTTCTCGCCATACAGCCGAAACGAATCCGGCCTGCCGTCCTGGCCGCCGCCAGCATGATTTAACTTGCAGCTGCGCAGCCAACACGGTCTCTCAAGGTTTCCATTACAGCAAGACTAACTTCAACTTTGAAGTTGGAAGTTGAGGCTTGAAGAAATCGTGTGCTGCTCATCTAGAACAAATTTTGTTGGCCAACAGGGAGTGCTGTAAAAACAAAGCTATTTAGTTTCGAACCCCGTTTAACACAACGAACGGTCACTGAGCAGGCACACATTTGCCTTGTCCACCAGCTCTGAACTCGAAGTCCGGTGCACAGCCATCAGCTCTCAACAGCCATATTGATTACTAGAGCTGTACATATGACTTCAGGACACGGGCGGCTCTGAGAGTGCCATCCATCATGACCATGTGAAGCTCATGGACAGTGAAGTTGTACTGAACAAGGCACCAGCATGCCAGCAGTTAGCCCATTCCAACTGCAGGTCTGGAAATGGCAAGTATCGTGTCGTTTGCAAAAAGGAAGTCCTTGAGATTGGAAGTATGCCAACCTGGCTTTCACAAGTACTGCACGATGTGAAGCGCACCCGCAAGCGCAGTGGCATTCTTTGATCGCACTGAAGCATGTGGCTTTGGGGGTGGGGGGTGAAGAAAAGGGGGGCTGCCGCAGCTACCCCTTCACATCACAAGGTGGTGCAGCGACGTCTGCTGCTGCTGTATATGCGCATCATGAGACGCAGCAATGTCTGCTGCTGCTGTATGCCGGCATCTCATGTGTGTACATTACCTGTTGAGCATCTCCACAGACTCCTGCGGGCGGTACGCGCAGCTGTTCGCCAGCAGCAGCATGCCGATGTGATCAGCCTCCAGTTCGAGCTTGCGCGACTTGGGCAGTTCTGCACGACAGAACATACACTCAGAGAGTGCGTGTGAGCCGCCTACTCGTAATGTACTAGAGGCTACTACACGGTAGATTATAAATATGATGCTGAGTGACAGCATTTCCGAACAGCGCAGCACGTTCCCCATGTACTCAAAGATGGTGTTGCGAGGGTAACAGCGCGCAGCAACCGAGCAAGGCTGCTTTGATCGAAATCAATCAAGCAAAACAAAGTGCTGCACGAATCTACGATGAGTAATGTGCTGATTCCTGACCGTATGATCGAACGATCGTGGAGAAGGTATGCCAAGGCAGCCCCCCCTGATTGAATATACCACGAGGACCGGCGAGAGTGTCTAGTGCGCGCAGCACACAACAAGTCTACTAAACAGCCTACACTGCTGCATTTTAGTGAAAAAGTAGGCTCCTGCAGACATTTTAAGGCGATACGCAACGTCTTCTGAGCTAAAGCTAAGGAGCTGCTGCGCAGGACGTGCTGCTGGTTGCTGGTCAAGGTCGGCTGCCTGCCTGTGCGGCCCAGTGCTTTTGGAGTCGCTGTGTGAGGTTCAGGAGTCAAGGAAGGCGTCAGAACGGGTATTGTTATCGGATTGTACGCTCAAGAGGCTCACCTTCTCGTGCTCGCCTCGCCTTGGCCTCCCTCGCTCATTTTGTCTAGCGTATGATGGCTCAGCGCAACTAACTGGTGCCCGACGTTTCAATGCTTCTTGTTGAAGTTAAACAAGTCACGGGGACTTAGAAATAAATTTGAGCTATGGCGTGTTTGTAAATTTGCAGGAATAAATGAAGCATCCAAAAGCGCATACGCAAGCTGAATTTGCAGCACGAACAGTCAATGAGACTCACCACAAGTCGACCTAGGTCACCGTGTCTTAACGGTGTGAGGCTGACAAGCAGGAAGCGTGTGCATTTACTCAGCCACACATCATGAATACTCGTCTATTGTTTGCTGTGCCTCCTGCCTTAAGTCAAAGCAAAGTAAGCCAGCATGACCTGGAACACAATGCAGCGATGCTCAGCATCGACCACAGCAGACCAGCTGATGATCATCACCATCAAAAGTCAAAATATCGTCACCAGCATAACAACGCAATTTTTTCTGTTGAGTTGAGAGGGCTTTCTCAGATCGAGAAATTTTGCTCGCGACGACGCCACCAGTTCAATTTTTTTTCCTCAGCTTCGAGTCATCAAACACCGTTTCAGTTGCCAACAAGAGAATTTATGGATCGGTCGTCTGACGAATGCATTGACCCCATGCACGCATCTTGGCAAGCTTTTCTGCAGTGTCATGTGCATATGTTGATGTCTGATGCCATGCCTTAACATGCCATGTGGTAGTAAGGCCTGTCGCCGGTGCGTATGCGCATATGCATATATGTACCGGGCAAGCACTGCAGTAGCTAGTAGGGCACTGATTGTAATGGGCAAGTCTGGCACCCCATGGGCAGGCCTGAATATGTGAAGAATATATTACAAGGCAGCCCGGGCAATTGCTTAAGCAAAAACACCAATACACTGCTGAGGACAACACGCAAAGAGTGGCATTGAATTGATTTTTATTTTCCATATGCCTCACAGGCAGGCGTGCTGTTGTGCTGGTCATAAGCCACGCTGTCTGGTGGTCCGCAACAATTCTGCAGCTCAGTGCCCACCACTGATGCACACTATCTGTGAAAAATGCATTTGGCAGCCGCGTGCACTCATGCGCATTGGCAGTGCCATTTCCATACAGCGCTCGGCATTGCATCGCTCAGCCAGAATACATGATTCCGCACTTCTTGTCACACTGAGGTGCAGAGAGCCCACTATACATTGTGGTCATAGAGTATACTTCACTTGAAGTATACTATTGATGAACTACCGACTGGACTCGTAGGGATGCTGTCGCTATTGCCGCACCATATAGCTATGCTGGATGCCAGCGCTGCATGTACTGGGCATTCAGAGCGGAAGGGCATTATCAAGCGTGCACATATACATAGCATATCCGGATCCTGATCGTTGTCCTGATAAGTCGTGCATGTCCATGTAAAAGCGAGATTGCGAATGCCGGCTACTTGCAACTGCAATATACAGTAGCGAAGGCTGCCTGTAGCGATGCTCAGCGCAGGCTGGTTGTAGCAATGCTCCGACAGCCTGGACTTCAGAGCCACCGCTGTTGAGTGAAGCTGCCTGTTGCTGTGCCCCATTGACTCATCTGCCTGCAGACAGCGGACAGCAGCATGATTCGCAGCACTTCACAGGTATCCAGCGAGTTGTTCATGGAGCACTGAAGAGTAAATCACACATGCCAGTGCTCTGTTGTGCAGATCTGCTGTTTGATTATGTCAGGTACACTGGCGCTTGTAGTAAGCATGTTCAGGCCAGCTTGCCGTTGTACTGCGAAAACACTTGTGCTGTAGAGGCACAAATAAGCTGCGTGTAGTGTAAGACTGCAGTTTTCGGTCCAGATCTGCTGAAATGTACAGGCGCATAACATGCCTCTGCCCTTGTGTCCTTGCAACGGCAACTTCAGTGAGGCTTCACATTGCCGTATGCAGTGCCTGCCTGTGACGGTTTGTATACCTGCCACCAGGACTCTCACAATATCATGATTTGCACTCAAGGGCTCTTGGGTACAGCACCAACAGCTTTGTGCCTTGAATTCAATCCAACAAGGTAATTCACAGCAAGATTTCACCAAATGAAACCGGGTTAAACGTTTGGACATGTGTGTCTACTTTAACACCAAAGCATTACTTCAACAACAGGGGGTAATTTCCAAGCTGAGTATCAATGCGCTAGGCTGTTGTACATGTAAAAAAATTCATGCACCATGTTTGAACTAAATTGTGGACTATGTGGTTACAGATGACAACAGCTGTCAGATCTTAAAGACTGAATGCCCCTAAGCCACACCAAGTTAGTTTAAATCACACTAGCCAAACAGTAAAACCGCCACGCATCTCAGCAGTGATAAATGTCAAGGCAGGCTTGAATCATTCACAGGTTGCCATCAAACGTTGCTACGTGGTTGGTGTACTAGATTTAATTTTGTGAAAGCCTGCTTTGAGTACTGATGAACTGATGAGCACAATGCTCTTAGTATACCTTGAACGCATTCAATAACGCTTGAGTACTACTACTGCAGTCATTTTTACTGACATCAGAACAGGTCGGCAAAGCCTGTAGCACAGCTTAAGCATGAATCACATCATATAGGCCAAACACGAAATTGCATGAAATTGCACTTGCAACGTGCTGTGCAGCATCATGTATGTTTCAATTTGCAGTCACAAAATCCTTACATAGATTGGTTGTCAACGGGTCTGCTGACGCATGCGTAGGGCTATGCCCCGTGCTCAGTTGTTGGCTCACGTGCTTGCTAAGTGCTGATTACTGAGGCACACTTTATGCCTCGGGGATGAGCTTATGGAAGTGCGCAAGAACCGTGACAAGTGTTGTCTACAAACAGTGATGCCACTCCAATGTGCGATGATGGATATGCAGCCCTTAGGCTACTAGTGTGGTCAGCTGCATAAGCGCATTGGAGTTGGCTCACATGTGGCATCAACCAGGAGAGACGTGTGCACTACTGGGTTGAATGGTTCATATGCACTTTACCTGAGGCTGCTTCTCGGCTGTCTCGGGATCCACCACCGTGACGATGTTGACGCAGCAGCGCGAGGACTGGCGCAGCATTGAGCACGAGGGCAGGACAAAGCATCACAGCATGTGTATGGAAGGCATCTGAAGATTGGGTGACCATCATGGCATGCAGCGGAAAGTTGTATTGCCCACGCAGTTATGGACTTGTAGGACGGTCTGCAGTACATGCCACTCTACAACATTTGATCTCAGACTGGCAGCAATGCAAAACAGTTGAAGGCGGAGCGCTTTCTGATGAGTCATGACACATGGTCATCTTCTGGAGAAGTCCACCAGCATTGTCAGCATGGCTACTGTTGGAGCAAGTGACAGCAAGACATAACGCATGGAGAGATGGCAAAGAATGAATAACTGCACAGAACAGCAGCAAAACTGTTCTGCTAGTTCAGGAGTGTGCACGCACTCCCGAAACACGGATGGACAGTGTGTGAGCACCAGAAATGCTGAAGGCAAACTGGCACCGCCAGGATCCGACGCTGAAGAGGGATTGAAATCACATCGGAAGCTATGCCAAGGGCGCTGTAGTCTCACCTGTGTGTGCATCATGCTTCGTGTGGAGGGCACCCATTGTCCAGCGCCCATTTCAGCACCTCGTCCTGCCCATAGTAAGCTGCATTTTTGCACGTCTCTGAGTCCCACGGGCAGCCGTTGGCGCGGGCCCACTGAATGACCTCCAAATGACCGTCATATGCGGCTGTGCTGCATGTTGCCTCGTCCCACGGGCAGCCATTGGCGCGCGCCCATTGCAGCACCTCAAGGTGGCCCCGAGAAGCAGCACCAGAGCTTGTGCCCGCATCCCAGGGGCACCCGTTGGCACGAGCCCACCGCAGCATCTCCAAGTTTCCTGCTTCTGCGAGAGACGTTGTCGTATGTTCGTCCCACGGGCAGCCGTTGCTTTGAGCCCACTGCAGCACGTGCAGTTGTCCGCCCTCTGCAGCTTCGCTGCACACATTGCTATCCCAGGGGCACCCGTTGGCGCGAGCCCATTGAATAATGTGCAAGCGCCCTAACTGTGCAGCAGACGCGCATGTGCTCTCATCCCACGGGCATCCGTTGGCGCGAGCCCACTGCAGCACATGCAGGTGCCCGTGGCCGGCAGCATTGGCGCACACGACACTATTCCAGGGGCAGCCGTTGTTATGAGCCCACTGTAGCACATCCAGGTGCCCTCCGGATGCAGCATTAGAGCATGTGCTCTCATCCCAGGGGCACCCGTTGGCGCGAGCCCACTGAAGCACTTGCAAGTGTCCTCCGAGTGCGGCAAACGCGCACGTGGGTTCGTCCCAGGGGCACCCGGTGGCATGAGCCCACTGCAGCACCTCCAAGTGTCCCCCTTGTGCGGCTTCCCAGCAGGTGGTTTGAGACCAGGTGCAGCCGTTCTGATGCAGCCATTGTAGAACCTCCAGATGACCACCGCGAGCAGCCAGGCAACAGTAACCCCCATCAAGTGGCAGGTCAAACTGCGTGCAAAGCCTGCGCAGGCCGTCGAGGTTGCCGCAGCGTACGCATGTTTTCTGCGCCAGGTCCGGGGGAAGACCATTATCGATCGCCCAATCAATGAGCTGAAGGCTGGCAACAGCATCCGAAATTATCGTGTGAACCTTCTGCTTGCCGATGAATGCCTTAACAGCGCCTTTTGAAAGCGCGGCATGTGCTTCTGATGATAAGTGAGGGCCGAAGAAATGTCAGGATGTGGTGAGCTAGCATCGGGTCGGATGTTGGGTGCTCTGCGGCTGCCATCTTCCCTGAAGCCTTTGCCTTAGTCTGTGCTATCCCTGAAGCTGCCTATATATCGTGTCACGACAAATGCTTTCACCATCGAGAACTTGAACAAGGCGAGTCATCGCAAGGTCGAAACTGGCCTAGCCGAACGTGGCTCAGCTCTGCAGCAACGTTGTTTGCTTTCAGAAATGGGTGCGAGTACGAAACACAACAGTCGTTCCGCAGTAGCTTTCACTGCCTAGAGGGGTGCATAGTATGATTCGAAGATCCTGAAGGCTCTCTCCGTGTGACATCTTTGAAGGCTCTCCATGTCGGGCATCGTCCCTCGTCAGCGGACAAGACGGCGCAGTCCATTTATTGGCTGATGTGAAGCTGCAGTGTGTTTCTTGCAAAAATTGATGTGCTTGAGTGATGAAATTGATTCACTCTTCAATGCTGCAATTATCACTCCAGACTGCAATCACAAGCTGGTCATTGACAAGTTGGAATTTGAAGCAGAAGTGTGCCTGTCTGATAGATCAAATTGAAGATGGCCAACAATGCAGGTTAGGCATGGGCAGGGTAGCACCACAACAGCCAGCGCTGGGCCTGCGCCAGCCAAACTGCTTCAGGCATGGCCATCACTGGCCCATCAGTGATGATGGCCATCAGTGATGATCACCGGTAAAAAAGTAAATTGACAGTCCACCAAAACAGGCAGTTGAATATGTCCATGCTGCAGCAGTGACCAAAGGAATGCAACCAATGAGTTGGGGACAAGTAAGACAATGTCAATGATTGTAATAAATGCGTATATTGACGCGGAAATATTGTAATGTTGCATAATTGCCGCATCGCACGGCGCATCTAACAAAGAATGAACATGTACTATGGCTGCAATATCAATGATGATAATCATCACTGGCGGCACTTAAAAGTTGAATGGCTTGCAACTGCTTTGCCACATGTGATTGCTGTGCAGCAGTACAAGAATGACAGTGGGTACTTGATTCAGTTCGGCGCATCAAGCATTTCAACACTGTGGCACATGTGCTGCTGCTGCGCACTAGCTTCCACGAGATGTGAGTTGCGAAGTGAAACCGGGGTGCAACTGGTATTGCAGATTCTCTGCCTGCCCTGCAGTGCTCGCCTTCAAAATTTCTGTTGCAATGCTCACATGATCGTCCTGAATTGCAGTGTATGTAACCAAAGTGCTGAGTTTGGTGCCAGCAGACTTGACGTCGCTTCAAAACCTGTCCCGTTGATGCATGGACAAAGCTCAGGCTGTCATGTCAACAGTGATGATGTCATCCGCAAACTCCCCCTTTTCTTCCAATGTGGCATCTGGAGCTGAATCCACTGCAAGCAGTCAGCGGCTGAGTTTGAGCCGGGCTTGAAGTGTGAGGAGGCACACTCAGACGCGGTTTCACCGCTGAGCCACGCCGCATGCAGCGCTCAGCTATCACGCACTCGCGCCGTGCTCCGCAGGTGCTCCCACAGTCGCGGACCGAAACGGCGTACGCAGCAGCCTAAGCGCTGGTGGGAGCAAGGGACTGTGATGGCATCAGCATATGTCCACTATCATGCTTCCTGGCAGGCTCCAGCTCTTTTTGAGGTTTGCTGGACTTCAAGTGTTCAGCGGCATTGGCCTGCTGCATCAGCGCCAGCGCCTCCGGCAGCACCGCCTTTGCGGCAGCCAGGCGGCGCTCCGAGCAGGGATGCGTGGAGCCGTAGCTCTGCAGGGTGGAGACCAGCCCGCACTTGTCTCCACTTGCCTTCTGCAAGCTGCCAAGGCAGCCGCCCAGGGGGGGGGGGGGGAATTGGTGGGGGGGATGTTGACGTGCCATTGAGATTGATTTGGTCAGTATTTGAATCGCGTGTACTGCGAGATATCACCGATGACCGCAGCAGGGACGCTGTATTGACCAGACGCGCATGGTTCAATCACTCTAGACACAGGCATACATCGCTGTCCTCTACCACTTGCACCTGGACTGACACAGGGGGGGGGAACTATGCATACATATACGGACTGCGTACTTGCCTCAAGCGCTCAATGACCAGCTGCAGCTGACCTACCTGCCTATGCATTATGATGTGCAGTGCATTCAGAAAGTGGTGTCAGGATTACGCACCGGGAGAGCAGTCCTGGGGGTGGTAGGTGCCACTGCGGGCCAGCAGCAGCATGCCAATGTGGTCGGCCTCCAGCTCCATGGCACGCGAGTGCGGCAGGTCTGCTCAGCGCAGAGCAAAGCAGGCATTTTTTGTGGGTAAGTGTGAAGCGATGGCGCAGTATCGGGTTCCTCAGAGTGGCTTGGTATTCAACCTTGTGCAAGTCGCCAGGCGACATTTTCGTTGCGATGCTGAGAATAAAATCCAACCATGTACTGCCATGATTAAACTGCTGTGCCTGTGCTAACACCAGGGTCAAGCAGTTGACATATGCTCCTGTTGACAACTGCTTGCTCAGGTCCGACTCCCCGCACGCATATGCATAGCAATATTAGTGGGTAACCTGAAGCCTCCAGCCACTGGCAGCACAAATATTCAAGTAGCGCAGGTGTGTCGCTTTCACTGTTTTGCCAAAACAGTCTCCGATACAGGCTGTCAGTATACTACATTGGCACCCACAGCACCGTAGAAGCTGCGAGATAATCAGCACATGGGGTACACAAGTTGTAACACAGCTCAAAGTATGTCAATAAGACTAAGCAAATCGTAGTGCTTATTTTGTGTAATCATTCATCTGCAACTTTCAAAATTGTGCTCATCCTATGTACATGTCCTGTTGCCAATGCTGCATAGTTTGAGTGTTAGGCTACACAGTTGGCCTTACAGCGCAGTCTGAGTGCCTTAGACTACTTGGGACACACACGATCTGGACTTAAACACTCAACAGCCAACTCTAGCGAGGGGTAAAAAAAACGAAATAATATAAATCCCCAATTAGCCTAACCCCAGCTCCTGGGCAATGGAGCTGCTCCATAGACCAAACCTAGGGAAATATAGAGCAAGAGCATGACATTGAAATGAATGCAGCACACCAAGCCTGACGATATCAAGTTTCCTTCGGTCGCGCATCAGCAATGAGCGCTTGGCCAGCGCAATTCTGAACAAGGAGTGTTTCCTTACTTCTATATTTTAAACTTGAACGGCAACTAAATAGGTACTTCTTGAAGTACTTTTTATTGCTTTTCGCTCATGGCGCAAAAAAGCCCAGATTATAGATGTCAAGCCTGTTTTCAGAAACTACATGTCTCTTGTGACAACCAGAACATGTCTTAAGGCGCATTGTAAATTGTACTTTTTGTTAATTCTCGCACAGGGCGCGAAAAAGCCCAGATGATTGGCATCTAGCTGTAAGGAATCTACTTGAAAGCATATATTCACTGTCATGCACACACTTCAATCCACAGATCACAAGCTCTTACGTGCATCCCTCAGACTAGTCGGTTATTTCTAGGCATTGTGGTTTTCACAAACTGGCACCTAGTAGAAAGGAGCCCAGCTTGTCCAACTCTTCCAGATTTGGAAGTACAACGTTAGGGTCAACCGCCCCGGCGAGCACAGGCCCCAGGATGAGCAACAACTTGAAAATCCTGACTACAGCCTCTTCCGCCGAGTGTCGGGCTAGGGCATGGCCCATTTCATGTGCAACCTTTTGCGTTGACAATGCAATACACAATGAGTCGATGTAGTCAGAGGAGACTGTGTCCTGGCCATGTGAATGCGAGAGTGCCTTCTGCTGTGACCAGGCAAGAGCGTAACCGTCGTGCATTATGAGATCTTGCAACGTTGCAGTGAATCATACAGCAAAAACGCTGTTGGCTTCCTGTGGCCATTGATGGTGCTCAGATGGTGAGCGAGGCTTCAAGTTCAAGAAGCTTGCAAACTACTCACAGCGTTGAACATGTCCCGCGGCAGCACATTTATACTGGCAGTGTTCATACATTGAGCACGTCGTAACTTGAAGGTGGCTCACTCCTTCCACATGCTAGCGTTGCCAATGGCCACTGATGACTAGCCATGCAGGCCCGCCGGCTGCCTGAAGGGGTGCTGATAACAGTGTGTGAAGTCGGCATCCATTTTGCATCGCGGAGGCAACTCAGGTGAACTGTTGACATTTTGTTCTGCAAATTAACAAATCCTACGCATGCTGAAACGCTGCTGCAAGCTGGTATCACTTGCATCCTGAGCAGTGTCCTACTCACAACTTCTTGCAAACATGAATAAGTTATGCATGTAGCCCCAACCCGTGCGGCTCACCACAGCGGCGAGCATGCCTTCACGCTTGCATATGCGGATCAGGCCGGTGTATACAAACACCTGCGGGCATGCGGGCAGACAAGAAGAGGGAGGGGATAGTCACGCTTGATGACGCGATGGCACAAACCGGCTGTGTGAGATCCAGTGCAAAGACAGCTGCGGTGCAAAGGAGGCTTTGCAGCAGCGGAACAAAATGCTGCCACAACAGCTCATGTGGGCACACTCCAGACTTACACACAAACACATCTGAAATATCACACCTCAGTGGTACTTGCAGCTGTTGCGGTCCTTGCACTTCTTTAATGGATGCCATGAGGTTCATACCTTGGAAAATTCATTTGTGTGCCAGTGCCAGTAGGCTGCGCGAAGGGGCCCATGTGCAAGTGGGACTGGGTGCGGGAGGCTAAGCAATGAGTTTGACTTCCATCAGCACCCACCTTTCCGCCTGGCAGCACAAAAGCATTGACTGTTTTGGGTTCGTCAATGACGTTGAATTCCCACTTCCACTGGTCTGCCCCCGGCACTTCGTTGCCATGCCGGGCAGGAGGTTTCGAGCAATTCTTTGCAAATTTGCTGATGAAACAAGACACCGAAGCAGCAGCAACAATGGCAGCCACGTGAGTCTAGACAGAGTTCAGCCACTATACTAAGAATTATGTGTGAAGCCTACCACTCAGTGTATACTATAGGCTACTCAAAAGGTATACCCATAGCAATTGCTGCTGAACAACTTATTTCAAAGGTGCTTGAAACTCCGGAGATAAATTAGTCGATAAATTTATGATCTATGAATGTCTGCAGACATGATTTGATGACAATAGGCAGGGTGGTGTCTGGGCAGCCGTTGCTGCAGCAGCAAGTCAGAAAGTCTCAAGATGCAGTTGAGCATCAATGTTGCTGAACTGCGTTTGTCAGTTGCGATTAGCAGCTGTTGACGCGATGAGCACTGAGACGGGCCTGGATTGCAGCTGCACAAGCGCAGCAGCAAGTGTATGTACATGAAGCACATGAGTTGTCATATACTGTAGCCAGAGTGTGGCAATTGCGGATGCATGTGTTGAACAATTTGACAGAAGCTGCCAGATCTTGCAAAGAAGCTTCCAAAAACAACTTGGTTTGAACCAGTGCTTCCAAGAGCAACCTGCAAAAGTTCCTGAGCTCTTCCTGAACTACCAGTAATACCCCATATTCCAACACATTGGACTCGAGCAAGGATGTCTCGAAAACGAACATGCAGAACTAAAGAAAATAATGCCTTTGTCTGCTACATAGATGTACATATTCACGTGCATGAGCTGCAGTTTTACTGCGACTTGTTGTGACAGGTTCCATCCGATTCAATGTTGAAAGTAAACGACCACACATTCAGTCGAGAACGTACATGGCATTGGTCGCGCTATGTAACTCACTGTAATGAAAGAACAGCAAATACAACCGCACAGAGACCAGATAAAAAGAACTTTGGGTGCTGCTCCATTCACAATCAGGGGTTGCATCAACACATCATGATCACTTGCAATGCGTCGACTAAAGCCTGTACGCTACAGCAAAATTACCTGTCAAACAAGTGAGCGCCGGCATGTACATACCATGTATGGTAATTGGTACTTGAAGTGTCATCACTACAGGGCCTTGGCGTATCACTAGTCAAGGCACGGTAGCTCTACTGTGGCGCTGGCCAGTTCTGCGATGTACTGCCCCCCCCGGCCCCCCGCGCGCCCTCTACTCTGCCGTATGACATGATTCTGATGACTAATCAAATGTGAATATGCGGCAGGTTCAATATTTGAATGGGCCATTAGAAAAGGTTTTTTATCTCAAGGAAGCTGGCTTGCTGCCAAAAGTGTTCTTTATGCACTCCATGGTATATTGGTTGTATGGGTCTGGGCTCCGAAGTGCCAATCGGGGGGTTGTGTTTTGATGGCGGGGATTCATGGTGGTTCAAAAAGCTGTTTAGGTGGCCGTCTTCGAGTGGATTGAATGTGTCTGCAATCAGAACAGCCACGGTTTGAGCAAGCTGACAAACCAATCTGACGAACTGGCAGGGAGAACTCTCGGACGAACGATCTGTGGCGAATTAACTGGCGAAACAATTTCATAAATGTTAACGGACATCTGATCGCAGAGCTGCAAGTGGGTGCGCGCCCAGGGGTTTGCCTGGGGCACATGCACAAGCACAGCGGCGGCGCGCAGGGGGCACCTGGAGGTGCTGAGGTGGGTGCATGATGCCGGATGCGAGTGGAACGAAAGCACATGCAATGCCGCCGCAGAGTGCGGCCACCTTGACGTTCTCCAATACGCTCGAAGCCACGGCTGTCCGTGGAGCAGCTACACAGCAAACTGCGCAGCCTGCAACGGCCACCTCCAGCTTCTGCAGTGGGCGCACGCAAACGGCTGCCCCTTGCACCCCAGCATATACTCCACAGCCGCGCGCGGAGGCCACCTGCATGTTCTTCAGTGGCTGCAGGACGTAGGCTGCCCCTGGGACCGATTCGGAAGTGCGATCACGGAGGCCGCTGAGGTTGGACGTCTGGCCGTCCTGCAGTGGCTGCGGGCGCATGGCCGCCCATGGAGTGCTGAGGTATGCTCAAAGGCGGTTGAGGGGGGTCACTTAGAGTTGCTGCAGTGGGCACGCGCCAACGGCTGCCTGTGGCCTGGGGAGAAGACCTTAAGATGTTTGTATTGGGTGAACCCTTGTTACAATCGCCTTGTCAACATATTGCGAACGGCGGATTGGGCGCTGGCGAACGGTTGCCCGTGCAGCAACATGCATTTGGAAATGTACAGGCAGCTGCGGCAGTCGGTAAGTGCTGCTGTGGCGCGTGGCGCTGCGTAGCTGTGTTGCTTGCAGATAGGTGCAGCAGAGCGTCACCACTGCTTTCGCATGCAAGGGTAAACTTTGTACACATCACACCAATACTGGCACTGCTTGTGAGTGCTGATGGGTCAGCCACATCCAGCCCGTGACACACAGGCAGGTATACCAAGGATCAACGACCTTCTCTGACAGCTTCATCTGACCTTGAGAAGCTGCACCATCGCAGAGTCTCTCACAAGCTCCTCGTAGTGCCTGCAGACAAGAGAGAGACAGAACACGGCAATGAACAACTATCAACTATAGTCGGCAGGCTGATCGACTACGCTTGAAACACAGTCAAGTATTTCGATTCGCGAGGGTACACATTCGCTAGGCCAGGTACATGCGCGCACCTCAAGCATAGGTTATGTGTTAATCAGATATGTCCAGCATTCGATTGGCGGGTTCGCGTAATACTGGCCTAACCGTAATCCTCCCCTAACCCTAGCCGTAACCCTTACCCTAACCCCAACCCTAATTCCAACCCTAATCCTCAGCCTAACCCTAACCCTAACCCGCTCATTCGGACCATCTCAGACCAACACCAAACATAACAATCGTCTTGCCCTCACCGCAGCAGCGATGATCATCAACGAGCCATGCACTGACCCCAAGCCCGACCTGAGCCAATCCTTGTACCGGACATTAGCGGTCACCTAGTCCATGGGGCATGAGAGTAGCTGTGCCACATGTGGCAGCGGACGCACACATGTCAGCAATGGCATGCACATGCTTCTTCAAAATGATGTGCCTTAGCTATGGTGGTTCGCACTCACCCTTTGGAAATGTGAATCATGGCCGTATTGCTCCTGCAGGTGCGCGACGGACCGTCGCAACTCGTTGGTGGCAGCGCTCGTGTCCTCCCAGCATGGAGCAGCCCAAAGGGCCGGCCTAGTTGGCAGGGATGGAGCAGCAGCGGTTGAGCTCAGATACGATGTTAAAAGAAAACATCTGCTAGAGTGCACGGCATGATGTCATTCTTGCTCGAATGCACCGATCATCGGGATTGAGGCACATGTGACGCATCGCAAGGCTGCAGCTATGGTGCATCACCTGACGTGACGAATTTCAGATCTCGGGCAGCTCCCGTCAAGTAAGTATACTTTGCAGCAGCCCTGTTGTTTCCTCATTCCGTCACTAACTGTAATTAGGACCACAACATGTACTACAGTAGAGCTCAGCAGAGGACAGCATGCTGACACGCAGCATTGCTCATTTTCTCATGGCGATTCATGAAAATTTTAACATGAATGCCGCGGTCAGCGCTGCACGATGACCAGCTCTACCGCAGCACATCTGCAGCAATCAAGCACATCAGACTGTTGTGAGAACATTGATTGACGCATTGTTGCCGCCTACAAGGGCGGCGGCGTCAGAGAAGAAAGACCTGAATGGCGCGAATTGCTCATCTCATGATTCTTGAAAAACACGCGCTGCGGATCGTTTGCAGGCGCGCCGCCTGCTGTGATTTTATTATATTCCACTTGTGGCTGTGGAAATGCCATGTTGTAGGTGTGTCGCCTTGTTCTCACTCTTGGATGTAGCATGCAAAGCTTGCACCGAAAGTTGCACCAGTGCTGGCAAACAGACAATGGCCACCAGGACGGAGGCTCGTGTCCTGACTCTGACATCCTCTTGTGACGCCAAAGCGGAAGCGAGTGAACATGGTGAGATTCTTTGTTTTCAAGCTTTGGAAAGTGGTTGGTTGATTTTATTCATTTTTAAAAGGATGGACCAGGCACTTGATTGTCGGTGCCCTGTGGCGTCCGCATCTCTAGACAGCGATCGAGTTTCGCTTCTGGGCCACCTTTCATCTGCCGCATGAAATAATTGACACCACCTTCCGGACACACCTGCTAAGCAAGTGTGTAGAACCCGAGGTTTCTGTGCAATGTGTCACTTACTTTTTGGCCCTCATCTTGGCCCTCCATTTGCTGATGCCCTCAGACACGTGGACAAAGGTCTTCGAGTTCCTGCCGCATAAGCGCTACCTACAGCTGTCTTCTGTGAGCACGGGGTGGCGCGCGCTGTATGCCAGTAGCATGCAGCACAGGGGGCGGGCACAGACACAGAAAGAAACCTCTGCCGTAGCCATGGTTGCATCTCTGCCCCTCATACAGTGGGCGATAGCAAACGGGTGCAAGGAAACCACGAAGCTGCTGTGGTCAGCCGTCATCCGCAGTCCGTTCGAAGTAGTCCTGTATCTACACGCCTTGGGCGCGCAGTGGGGCATTGACGCGTTTCGCGACACGTGGCTGTGTAGGACTGCAGCTGAGCGCGGTCATCTATAGCTTGCACAGACGTTGTGTAATCAACTTCTTCGGAGTATCTGTCAGATGATACTATAGCAAGCACAGATGCAGTGTGATCAGTGTGTGTACATAACCTTTTGAAGTGCAAGGTCACACCAGCTGGCAGCTTGCAGGAGTTGAATCGCAAAGTGCCACAGAGGTATATTCTTGTGCAACGGCTCACAGAACATCAATACGTTGACAAGCGTATATCGCCAAGGGCGTGCTGTCCGCGCTTATGAGCTCTGCATTTAAGTGTGGCTCGACAATTCTCATGTCCTTCTCTTGCGCTGCATTCAGGGGGGTGAGCCAGGCCTGCTTGTTGGCCCTGAGGAGACAAATGAGTACAGGCAGCCAAGGATCCGCTCCGCTCATCCGCGACCCTGAAACTCAAAAAGCAACCGAGCATTTATGCTGTAGTAAAGTCTCCAGGGCAGAACAGGTGTTGAAGTTGGGTAATGGCATGCTGTAGCCCTATGTCAGGGGCATCTGCTGACTACTCACTTGTTGAAGTTGATGTTGTTCCTGATGTGATATTGTACTTCAGCGGTGATATTCATACTTCAACTTCATGCCAACTTCAACTGTCATATCACTGCTCAGCGTGCAATAGCACGGCTCCACCCGTCTCAACTTCAACAACCAACAGCTCTTCTGGTGCGTCTAAGTGAGGCCAAGAATCTACCATTATCAAACTTCAACAGTTTGAGTGTCTTGACTGACTTCACTATAGCATAAGTGCTCGGTTGCTTTTTGGGTTTCAGGGTCGCGGATGAGCGGAGCGCAATGCGGAGAGTATACAGGACAGCATGGACGTTGTTCGGGAGCACTGCCAGCGGACACTGCCACGTGGCGCCGGTGCTCCTGCAGATGGCATCTCTCAGGAGCCGGAGCCTGGGGCCGTCTCACGCTCAGCGTCTGACCATACGTGCTGTCAAGCCGGAGGAGCAGTATCAGGCCTCTCAGGCTGGTGCAGCGCCTTTCGACGTCCACGCGCTGCTCTGCGCGCAAGATGAGTTGTCACTGGAGCAGCTGGCTGCCATGTACGCGCACTGCTCTGACTCGGAAGACGGCAAGAGCAGCCAAGGTGAGGGCCAGTCACTGATTGAGGTGTGGTTGCGCGCGCTGCAAGGTGAAGGCGCAATGGTGAGATTCAATATCTCTGTATAGAAGCACCCCAACACATGTACTTCAACAGACTTCAAGTGGGCACCCCAAGTGCTCAGTGCGCGTGTGTACTCACATCAGCGTGCGTGCCTAGAAGTGGTACAGAGACATTGAATCTCACCATTGCACCATCGCTTAGCAGCGGGCGCAACCACACCTCAATGAGCAACTCGCCCTCACCTTGGTGCTTTGCTCTTGCCGTCTTCTGAGTCAGAGCAGTGCGCGTACACAGCAGCCAGCTGCGCCGCACTAGTGAAGACTCCTCGTGCGCGCAGAGTAGTGCATGCCCGTCAAAAGCGCTGCACCGGGCTTGATACCGTTCCTCCGGCTCCACAGCATGCATGGTCAGACGATTTTTGACAGCACCTTCTACTTACTTGCAAGGCAAACGATTCAAAAATGTACATTTGCGGAAGTGAAGTTGCAGCGCCCTGCTGAGTCTCACCCGTCATGGCTGCGTCTGCTGCAGGTGTTTGTCTTCACTGGGCTCTTCAAGGTGGCGCCCACAGAAGGACTGCTGGCTGCAGTGGTACGTTCCCATGAATATTTTTAGCGTATGCGCCAATGTTTGCACCAGTTCCTATGCATCATAAAGGCGTCCGCTGAGCTTTTTTGGGCCCTCAATTGCAGTGCTGCAGTGTGCAAACCAGCTACTGCTCTCAACAGAATTTTAGTAATTGTCTTATGAAATGTTTCTAAAAATTTGAATTGAAGTCAAAGACAATAAAAATAAAGATCATACGCAGCGGAGAAAAGAGTCGTTATGATCATTACAGCCAATGAAATTGCTGGAGATAGTGATATACCACAGTCAGGACGAGTGCGAGCGCTTCAAACGAGTAAGGAGTCGGAGTACGACTTGTTGCACGACGAGGAGTCGCACTTAATTGCTCGTGTAACTTTTCAGTATTTACAGGAGCGGTCCTCTCAAAGTCGTGTAAATTTACAACTTTGACAGGGGTAGCTCCACTGCTGGTGCACAAATTATGTGTTAAAGGAGTACCTTACGACCACTACTGGTCCTGGCGGTGGACCAGCTCAAGTGCTGTAGCTTGCCATCCATGATGCACACTAATTCCAGCAAGAGAGAATGCTTGAATGCTCAAAACAAGCTTTCTTGGGATGTTTTGAGCACTCTTCATTCTCTCTGCTCGCGAACTCCTCGAGTACTGGTCAAGTCATCGCGTGCAGTACTCGTGCTCATGAAGATGTTCAATTGTAAGACGAGTAGTGCTCCAGTTCTCGTGTTCATTTGTTATTTCAAGGGGAGTAGCACTCGAGTACTCGTGTTTTCAGATTGTTCGGGAGTAGTACTCGAGTACTTCCAAAGTACTCGTTGCTCGTAGTCGTCCTCACTGTGCAGTGCTCAGGCAGTATTCGTGACTGGCGTCCACCATGTCCAGGTCCTTGCCAAGGCCAGCGCAGTGCATGGCGTGCTGCCCCCGCAGATGACTGTATGAGGCTGTCATTATGCAGCCCTCTGCCCTCTGTCTGACAGTACACGCGTGGCAGGCCAACGAGACCGCCACACAAATTGTTGCACAGATGGTTGTTGGTCATGTATGCAGCATGCCTTGGGTCACCGCTGTGCAGAGAGTCCAGCGAAACGCGTTCAGCTGTGAACTGTCATAGCTCGCAGCGCACTCTGCTGCCAGTGCATGCGCGCAGGTAGAGTTGACACCGTCTGCGTGTTGCCAGGGTAGTGCGCTAGTGCCAGGCGCATGCCTGTCGTATCACTCTTCCAGCATCAGCTCGCATCGCAGTCACAGCATTTGTGGTCTCATGCTGCTGACATTTTTAAACGCTTCGAAGGGTACTCATACTGAGCAATGCAACACGTGCTCTGGCTGCTGACAACTTGAATCAAGCTTGCACACAGAAGTCTTTTGACTACTGTGGATATGATGGCACTGTGTGACTCGTGGCCAGTGACTGCAGCAGCAGCAGCGACCACATTACTGGTGGAAGCGGCTAACCACTCTTGTCACCTAGAGCGCTAGACTACGATCCTTTGATTCGATTCCATTCTGAACTGAGTAGCCATGGACCACGTGCTCTGAGCTGAGCTGAGCCGCGCTACACTCAACTCCGTTGTGCTTGACAGGTCGGACATGAGATCGGCCATGCGCTCGCGCGCCACCACGCGGAGCAGAACGTGGTGCAGTGGTTCAAGTCGTTCATGACGGTCGTCGCGCTGCTGGTGGGCGTCGACATGGCCAGCATCAACGTCTTGGACTGGCTCGCGTCCATGGGCCTGCGTGAGTGGCGGACACGTGTTGTGTACGCGCTTTTCTGGCAACATGCAAGGGGGGGGAGGGGGGCACTTTGCGAAAACAGAACGACATGTTTGCTTGCGTGCAGCTGCCGTGTACTTTGAAGGCATCGCGGTCTGCAAATGTGTGGCGTGTGCAGTGCCCATTGATGGACACATGGGGGGCCCAAGGGCAGGACCAGCGATGCAGTGTGCGCGATGCGTGTTGGCGGCCTGAAAGCTGCCATGTGAGTATTCAAGCAGGCCAATGTGTCATCCTCACAGAACTGTTGCAGTAAACATGTCCTAACTGCTGTGCGCTGCGCGCTGCAATTGCAACTTTGCACCAGTTTGCAAGAAACCCGACGTAGCATTCTTCTGCTGGTCACTGATGCATGCCGGTGCAACAGTGTCCACAACTGCCCAAATGCTGTTGACCGTCAACGAACAGATCATGCTGCCGCACTGACCCTGCTGAAAGCATGCATCGCATGCTGCAACAACGAGCACCAGATCCCAGCATTGCCATCTGCACAGTCTGGCACCTGCGTTGGGAAGCACCTATCTGCCATATGCTCATCCCGTGTTTAGCAGTGAGGTTAAAGCCAAGTTTGCATCCTAGCTAGCTTGTGATGTCTGATTGGCTCGACCTCAAACTCCGTCTTTGCTTTTTACAGGATGCCCTTGGTCCTGAGGAAGTCATAGGCGGCATCAGCAGGTGCTCAAGCAAGAAGCAGGCACCAAGAGGTGGATGCAATTGATTCATCCATCTGCCAACCCTCAATCTGGCTGCCCATCTCAAGAACCATACCGTTCATTTTGTCAGTTGCTCGCGGCTGCTGCTGTTTCACACAGAGTGGCATCCCTTACCCTGGCACAATACTTCTAGGTGCGGCCGCCATGATGAGTGAGCATCATAAAAACGCTAGATTGCCCAGGACAAGCTCTTGGACTCAATCACACATGCCATTGTGTACATGAACAGATGTTGCACATGAACTGTAGACTCTAGAGTGCTCGCAATGCTGCACCTCAGTATGCATGGTGGCAGCCACAGTGCATGCACTCATAGCATCATTTGCAGTACACCATGGTGCCAAAGCTGTTGTGTCAACTGCACACGCTACATTACCTGCACACGCCTTGCGTTGTTTGAATGCATTGCTGGTGCAGCACTGCCGCACTGCAGCATAAACTGCAGGCGCAAAATGCATGTTTTCCCTGTTTACAAGGATCAGTCTACACTTGGTGCCACATGGGTTTCTTCTGGCAACTTGTGTCTTCAACTACTTGCCCAGATCTGTCCCACTTTACATCATGCACATGCAAGATGATCATAGCTGTAGCTCTCTGAACTTGAAAGGTTGCTGCTAGAAAGTGTTGTTGGAGTACAATCAAGGCTCAGGGCAGGCAACAAAATGTGCATGTCGCTGCATACGCTGTGCATGCATTGATCATTATTGAGCATCTTAACTGCAATGGTTGGAGGTGCCGCTACTGTACAGCTGAAAATGGCCGATGGCGTACACGACTCACAAATGTGGACAACACCTCACGCCTGGGCCAATGTTATCAATGCGCCTTCCTTATTACCACCCCGTCCAGCCAAACAGAGCTCAATTGAAGCGAGTGCCGGTGGCTCTGTCTAGACAACTGAGCGACGCACGCTTGTATGTATCCTTCGGAGCATGTAATGTTTGCATCAGGTCAATTGCGCGCACCCGCCGATTTGTGCACGCCGCCTATTAGTGTAGGACTCCCTGACACACATCAACAACAATTCAAAGTGAAGTCCTTCAACGCATTCAAAGCATGCCTCATCTATCTGTCTGCAGCACAGCAAAGCAATTGTCTCGAAGGTACAGGGCATTGAACACACTCAGTCACTCGGTGCAGCTTTGGCAAAAACTGCATGCATGAACGCAAGCAAGCGTGGCTGACAGTCTCATGCTCGAAGCATGCAAACAGGCTGCAAGACGACCAGTCACTTCTCACTGGTGGAACACAGATGATGATGCTGGATAACATGACGAAGCAGAAGCCGCATGTTAATCCTGTGCGCCAGGTGTATTGTCAATGCAAATGCACGCATCTTCATACCTGTAATGCAGGTCGCAATGGGCACAAAACCTGCCGCGATTTCTAAGACGATGCAGCCGGGCAGCGCAGAATGTAGTGCAACAGGAAACCACATGGAAAAAAATGCTTGCCGCAATGGTAATGGTAGGTGGTACTTGCTCCAAGCTGCATGCAAGCCGCGGGAGCAGGACACAGCTCGCACACGAGTCAAAGCTTTAGGGGTGGGAATCGAATGTGGTGGGGACTTGCAACAGGCTACGCTTGTAATGTTCGTTAACATCAATCACCTATTAGTTTAATGCCATGTGCGATCATGTGGGATCATACCTGGCCAGATGGTTAAATTTGAACAAATAGTGCAAGGATCTGCTGAAGCGAAGGGGGTCGATGCGATCAGTGACAGCAATAAAAAAACACATCAACAAAATCACATCATGCAAGCAAACTCAGACAGCTGATTTATGCGTACCTCTGCAACAATTTGGAGTGAGCATGGTCAGCTGGCAGCAGCTTCTTGCCTGCTTCCGCTTCAGTTCGGCGCCGTGCTCCTGCAGCAGCAGTGACGCATCACATGTCAACTTTTGAAAGCCTTGCCGACTGCCGCATCACTGGCGCAGACATCAGCATCAAGAAAGTGATCAGCAGCACGCGTTACTGACGACGGATGTTGCGGACACTTGCCTTGCCCACTTGATGATCGTGGTCTATGCTGATCACGATGACACGGCGCCGGCCGGTGTAAGGCGCTGGCTCGATGGACTCCATAGCAACGATTGCGACCGTAGTGCCGACAACCACCACAGTTCCTATCCTGGCGTCTTGTAGCCTAGTATGCCAACGTGATCCAGCCGCACGTCGGCTGGTGGCGGCGGACGATGGACGTGGAAGCTGGGCCCGTGCCAGTGGCGGTACGCCATAGCGAGCAATGGAGAAGGTGCGAGTCCGCAGCTGCGACGGAAGAGATCTTCGCACAGCAGGCGGGCAAGACCGTTGCGTCGCCACTCTGATGCAAAGCCTAGCGCTACGGGCCAACACTCGCAACATCATGTGTGTCGGCAAAGCGGCTGCGGCAACAATCCTGGAAGGTTTCATGGAAGTTCAAGTTCACCTCGGATTGGCAAAGACTGAGCATACAAAAAATTGGGGAAGAACCTGAATCTTCTACGCAGGATGCAAGACTACGCGACTTTGACATTTGCTGCATTTCGTCGAGCACCCACCACAGAGTGCACGTCGCGTACGTAGTGTGTACCACAGAAGAGCCTGTGCAAACCATATGTGTGTGTGTTGTATTGTACTGCATGTGTTCCGAAGGCATACCCTGATGCACACACGGACAACTGTCTGGTGCTCTTGAAACTGCGATCACAGCATCAGTGACATCGAGAGATGGCTGCTGAGACATGAGAGCTTGTCAATGTGGCAAAACATGACCGCACCACTGCAGTCCGCAAGCTTTACTAAAGCGAACGGAATGCAACGCAGGAAGGCGCGTTTGTCTATGACAATAAATCCGGGACGGCTCAGTCGCCGAAACAGGTCTCCTGATTTGGTGTTGGTCTTGCCACGTGGCACATGAGCCTTCTCAACAGGCATGCATGCACGCGGAGTGAGGCACATATCAACTGTTTGATGCTGACGGCAGATTTGTATCGGCAGCTACATCAATGGCATCATAGCTGAGCATCACTCGTAAGGGGAACTCGCTCGCGCCCACGCCGTGATTGCAAGGGGGCGCATCTCAATTCTACACACCCAGCTCCCCGGACGACAGACTCAAAATGTCAACATCCAGATAGCCATCTGGCGCTGAGGGCGGCAGATCATCGAGCCCGAGCCGCGCCGCCGTCGCAGCCGCTTCTTGCACTCCCGACATCAGCACAGAATCGCGCGCTGCAGTCGCGTGCACCGGGCTCCCCCATGCTCTCTCCGCCGTGTAAATGCGCTCTTCGCCTGCTGCGGCTGCGGACACGCGGCGTGCCGCTGGCAGCGGCGCCGCCGCTGCAGCAGCAGCACCGATGCTGTCGGAGGCCGCTCTGCCGCCGTTGCGAGCTGCAGGATTGCTGGCAGCGCTGCTGCCGCTGCTGCTGCTACCGCCGCTGCTGCTTCTTTTACTGGCGAGCGGTCTGGGCTGCATGCTTTGCTGCTCCGGGAGCGCTGCAATGGCTGTCTGCTCCAGCGGCGGTGCCGCGCCAACTCTGATATTCATGTCATGAATGCCGTGGTCGCCTGATTGACGGGCGCCGCCGAGCTGGGGCGCGCGCGCAGCAACGCGTTCACCCAATGCCTGCGTCAGACCGGTGGCGCGCTGTTCGCTGGCATCAGTCACGTCAGGCGCTGCAGCAAATCCACCGCCGCCGCCTGCAGGGGCGCCGCGCGCTGCATCGAAGCGCTTCTCGCCAGCACGGCGGCTGGAACCGCCGACTTCGCCACCCGTGCTGCTGCTGCTGCTGTTGCTGCTGCGGCCGCTCCGCGCACCCATTCTGGTCGTCAGCTTGACGTCAGCAGCACCGCCGCTGCCACCTTCCGCCGGAGCGCCGCCACGCCAATCATCATCACGGCTCAACAGCCCCGCCGTCACCGCTGTCGCGCGGCGCTGCTCCGCGTCACCGGACCGCTCGTGAAGCCCTCTGCGCGCAGCGTGGCCAGAGCCCGATGGCGACCGCGACGCGCTCGCGCTCTCCTTCCGAGGCGCGTGCAGCTCGCGCTCCCGCTGCTCGCGCCGCCACCGCAGCACGTGCGCGGGCAGGTCCCCGCGCCCCCCCCCTCCGCCGCCGCCGTCGCCGCCGCTGTCGCCGCCCGCGCTGCCGCCGCCGCGCAGCAGCGACGCGCGCTCCGCGGAGTCCTCTGCCGCGTCGCCGCCATCTTCTTCCACGCGGCGCCGCAGCCTCAGCGCCCCGTCAGCACGCAGCACGACGCGCGCGGCCAGCGCCGGGTTGTGCGCGCGCAGCATGGCGGCGAGCGCGGCGGCGTCGTGCGAGAGGGCGCGCGCCTCGCGGCGCGCGGCGCGCGCGGCGCGGCGGCGCTCCGCGAGCGCCGCCGCGTTGGCGGCGCGCTCGCGCCGCAGGCCGTCGACCGCCGCCTCCATCGCTGCGTGGTGCGTCTGCGCGCGCCGAGGGCATGAGGAGAAGTGGGAGCACGGCGCTGTAAGCCGATGCGCTTCGGTTTGTGGCGGTTTGTGGTGGTCGAGAGGCATGGATTCAAAAGGTGCTTTGGAGACCCGATTTGCCACGGGCGTGCCCCGTGATGCCAGTCTCAGCCACATGCAGACGGAGTGTAGCAGATGCGCTTTGCATAGCCACGGACGAGCGCAAAGGTTCGCACCTGTGTCGATCCCGTGCCCTGCTAGGTTCAGATATGGTTGCCGCAATATTGCTGGCATTGTGCTCCATGACTCTGGCGCGCAGAGGAGCTGTGGGCCCATGCAGCGCGGGCATGCGCGCTTGCAGCGCAGCTTAGCCAGCGTTATGCCAATATTCTGCTCTCCTGCTGCTGACACAGATCGCCGCATCGTCGCAGCGCTCAACAATCCCGGGCATCCTGCGGCACTGAATACACTCCGCTGCTGCTCATGAAGCGAAACCGTCCGCGACCGCCATTGCCGCCCGCCCGCCTGCTCACCTTCAGCACCTCCCCGCAGTGCAGCAGGTACTGCGTTGAGAGCTGCGCCAGCTCAAACGCGCGCGCGTGCCCGGGGGCCACGTCCAAGTCAGCACTCCCCGCAGCGCCCACCGCCACCTCCGGCAGAAACGTCCTCAGCTGCCACGAGATCGCACAGGGGGGGAAGGGGGGGGGGCGACATGAGCGATGTTGAAGTGCGTCTGCAAGGCTGTTGTAGGACGAAGTGCTGCTGTGCCCGGCGCTCTGGCACTGCGAGCAGCGGACGTGTAGCTGCGCGCGTGCATCTTCAAGAGCACCGAGAAGCTGCGCTGGGATCTGCAAATGGGGAGCCAGCGAGCTCTGTGTGTGCAGCAGCTGCGTGCTTTGCGGCTGCGACGCAGCGCACATGAGCACACGTGATTTACCAATGACTTGTCCGCTCGCTCGCCGACAGCGCACACTGGTTCTGGCGGTGGCATCCTGCGCGCCGCGAACGCATGGCCTGCGCAGCATATGAGCGCTGCCATGGCATGCGTCACCTGGATGCATGAGCGCACGCGCTCTGCGCATGACATGCACGCGCTCGCTCGCCAACGGCGCGTAGCACCGCTTCTGGCGGTGGCATCATGCGCACCACGACACGACACGCAGTAGCAAGCGCAGATGAGCGCTGCCACGACACGATTCGCCTTCGCTGCTGAGTGGTGATGCCTCTCACCGTGTGCAGGTCGCCGCTGCGGCGCACGCGCGCGACGTTGCACGCGGCGACGCGCCCCCACTCCACCGGGCCGCAGCGCGGCTCGAACGCGAACCCCGCCACCGGCACGCGCGGGCTCCCCAGCGACGCGCTGTCCACTTCGCCTGGCCGCCTGTCGGCGTTGCGCCTGCGGTTCTCCGCGTCCGAGCGATGCGCAGGTGAAGTTGGCGACAGGGGTAGAGGAGGCGGCGCTGGGGGGTGGGCAGGGGGCAGTGGCGGCGCTGCGGCGTGGCTGGTGAGCGCTGCCGTGAGGTCCAGCAGTCTGGACAGCAGTTGGCGCTCCGCGTCGTCTGCCGCTTCTGCGCAGCTTTCGGCTGCTGGTGGGTTGGATGAAGGTTCAGGTTCGTCGGCTGCTGCAGGTGCCTGGACAACTGCACAGCGGCCAGCAAGAGCTCCCACCACAGCGTTTTCGTCGTTCAGAATTGGCTCTCTGAAGCTCGGCGCTCGCACTGTGTCTGGCGACACAGGCGGCAGACAGGCTGACCCCAGGTAGAGCGTGAGACCTCCAGTGCGAGCGAAGATGAAGAGGGTGAGGGCATATGCGCTAGCAGCGGCGCTGCCAGCCACTGCGGATGGCAGGGGGACAGTCCACATTCCTGTCGGCAACTTGACGAGGCCATCGCCTTGTGGATTATCGGCTGCAAGCACTTGCAGTGTGCCCGAATTGGCCAGATGGGGCAGTGCGGACCGCCTAAGCCATGGGTAGTCCAGCCTCAGCTCCAGTTGGTAATCGATAGCCATCGACCACTACCACTTGGCTCACAGGCTTTTTCACGACATCCAACTGTCAATTGGCACAGCTGCTCAGCGCTGATTCAGCTTGCAGTTCAGGGCAGAAGTTGCAGTTCGAGCTCAGCCTTTTTTTTGGCGAGATGTGCAGACGGGGTAGCGACAGCTGCGTTCATAAGTTGCCATCGTCATCGTCATCCTGAGCTGCAGCCACGGCGACCAAATACTGGCCATCTTGTTACAGACGACAGTTCCTAGTGACACATGCAGCCTCAGCAAATTGCGCTGGCGCTGCTGCTGCTGTGCAGCGGCTGCAGCGGCTTTGCAGGCGCTCCTTTAAGAGCAACCACTGCCACCTCTCGCCATTCATGTCAGCACAGACGCAGTGCAGCTTGTAGCAGCAGATTTTTTCCCAGAACACCAGCGTTGCGGCATAAACGCCGAAGTACGTTCCAGATGGCTGCCGACGACATTGGCGAGTCGCCACTGCCCTCACTGAACCAGCTGCGAAAGCAGCAGCAGACGCAGCAGCAGCAGCAGCAGCCGAATGGCGACGGCCTGTCGCCAGAGGAGGCGAAGGTGGTGGAGATGTCGGTGCAGGGGGGAGTCGTGTACTCAGAAGTGGGCTTGAAAAGGACACTGAGAGAGCTCGAGGAAGCCAAGGAGGAGTCTGAGAGAAGAAAGAGGCAGACGGAGGTGGAGCAAGCGGACCTGAAGGCCACGCGGGAGCAGTTGCTGTCCAAGAAAAGGACGGTGAGCAAAAAGCATGTTGCAACATGCATGCCTGTCAAATGGCTCTCGAGAGCTGACTCCACCATCTGCAAGAAGAGGTAGCAGGACCCAATTGTGTGGAACGCTTGATGACTCGTCCTAGCATTCACGGCAAAAAGGTTTGAGTGCTGACAGCTTGCCGTTCTTTTGAACGCTGTCGGACATATAATTGATAGGTGCCAATGTGACGCCGCAGAAGACCGTCTCAGTTAACAACGAGCAAGACATCGATGCCTTGCTGTCATTGGCAGGAGCCAGGATAATAATAAATGCAGCAGTGCCAATCTCACCATGGTATGCTGGCAGCCGCCGATTGGCACACCTCCACAAGTGTGCCATGATGCCTTGGCACACACAACACCACACCCGGCAACTGCACTGCAGCTTTCGCGTTCATGCACATGCGCCCACTCGCATGCGCCTTGCTAACGCACCAACAGTACTGCGCCGCAGTTTCACTCAAGCTCCGCTCGCCGGTATCGCAAGGCTGCGCGCAGCACGCTGCCATCTGCAGCGAATGCAACCGTCACGCCTGCTGCCACACACCCCACGCGCACACAATCGAGTGCCCATGCACAGCTGCGCGCCACCGCTGACCGTCGCAGGCCAAGGCGCAGAACGCGCAGCGCGCCGCGGCGCGCCGCACGCTGCAGGACGTGCGCGCGGACGTGCAGCAGCAGCAGCAGGCGCAGGCTGCAGCGGCGGCAGCGGTGGCGGCGGCGGCGGCGGCGCTGGACGATACCGGGATGGGCGGCACAAAGGCGCCGCCGAAGCGCCAGCGCCTGCCGCTGCCGCTGTTCGACGTCGAGACGCTCGGCCTGACGGGGGGTTGGGAGGAGGTGGGGGGGAACTTCATGCTGCGCCCCCCGGAGGGGACGGCGGCGCGCGGGGTCATCCACTTTCTGGGGGGGGCGTTCGTGGGCGCGGCGCCGCACCTGACGTACAGCTACCTGCTGAGCGGGCTGGCAGAGGTGGGGTTCGTGGTGGTGGCGACGCCGTACCAGCTGGGGTTCGACTACCTGCAGGTGGGCGCGTGCAACTGCTTTTGAACATGTTTGCAACCTCAAGAACCATATTGAAGTTGCCTGAAGGAGAGAGCGCGCAGGAGGCGCAGGAATGGTACATGTGACTGCATCTGATGATTTCGCAAGAGGCGGCTGCTGCGCGGTACCACACCATATCTCGGTTATTTGGGTATGAGAGTAGCATTGCATAATTTGGTGGTGCAGGAGTGTTCAATTGTACTTCAACAGCGAAATTCAACAGCAGAGGACGAGACGCATGCAGACCTCTGCAGAATGTGGTGTGTTGGCCCTCGTGCAGATGGTGCACAGTGCGCGGTCGAATGTAATCTGGTGTCATGCCCCGCAAATCAGCTGCTGATACACCAGCAGCGGCGGCAGAAATCACTGACGGCTCATGGCACCTGCCATCATATGCATGCGCACCATGCATCTATCACGGCACACCGTCTGCAGGCGGGCGCACACAGAACGAGGCGCACGCTGCTGCATTGCGACCAAGCACGTCATAGGCTCAAAAACAGCCGGGGCGTGCAGTTCAAGTTAGCAGTTGAAGTTGCATATAGTTGTGCTACACAACTGCCGGCGTCGCTCAGCGGCATCCAAGGAGCTGGTGCTGGTGCTGACACCATACTGGCTGCCGTGTAACCATCCGCAGCCACGAGTGCGACAGGACAACGTTCGGAAGGGACACTTCGCGTAGTCTAAGCACAGACGGCTGAATTCGCGCATTCCAGACTCGTTGCAGCGCGCTCACCAAGCTCCTTCCATCTTGCATGTCGGCGGCGACCGGTCTCACCGGTGTGCGACGCGAGACTGGAGCCGTTTGAGTTGACGCGCTGCGCGCTCAGCCGCACCTTGCAGCATGCTCACCAAACTCCTCTCTTCTCGTGTATCACCGGTGGCCGCTGTCTGCCAGGTGTGCGACGCGATACTGGAGCGGTTCGAGCTGGCCGCGCTGCCGCTGGCGGAGGAGTACGGCGCGCTGCCCGTCATCGGCATCGGGCACTCGCTGGGAGCGCTGCTGCAGGCAAGCTTTCAGAACGGTACTGTAGTGGTGCAATGCTCACGAGTGCGTATGTTGCAGTTCGCTAGAGGCAGCGGCACAAGCCATTCAATGCAGCGGCGCACGCGTTCATGACGACATGTGTCGTAGCCCCCGCGGAGTGAGCAAATGAGCTCTTACGACATGTGCAGTGGCGCAGCCCAGGGAACGCTGCAGCTGTGACGCGGGGATGTAGCCTGTCCCGGGGGAGCGTCCACGAGAATGAGTGTCGCGGTTTGCAACGGGTAACGTAGGGTTAAAGTTGGGGCTTGAGAGCATGCATCGCAGTATACCACGTCTCTTCTTCTTGTAGCAGTCACCTTGTGCAGGCAGTGCTGCAGCGCCCATGCGAGCGCGTGTCGCGGTTCGCCCGGGCAGTCAACGCAACGTCCGCGATGACGCGTGTCGCTGTGCGCGCGCATGAGCCACGCTGAGAACTTGTGATGAGCGCTGCTGCAGCACGAGACGCAAGGGATCAAGGCGCACATGCAGTTCAGCGCGGCTCGGCTGCGTGCGCTCACCTGCCAGGGGCGCGGGGAAGCAAAAGCGTGCGGAGCGTCGTACCCCTAAGCCTAACCCGAACGCGCCCCACTGGCGCCGCGCTCTACTTGAAGTGATTGTCATGCGGCGGGCAAGGTCATGTAGGATTGCAACAGAGAGTTGACATGACTACACTTCTGGGAAGTGTACACGTAATGCGAGCTGCCCAACTGCATGAAAGCAGATATTCGGGCCGCCGGCGGAACGTGCGGCAGCGCTTGGTATTGGTGCAAAGGCAAAATCAGAGGCTGTGCAGTCGTGTCAAGTGCTGCCGCGCCACAGTGGCGCAAGACGACCACCTGATAGTAACGCTTGCATTGTTCTGAGTTCCGCTGCTGCTGCTGCTGCTGCTGCTGCATAACGGGACACCCCCTCTGACCCCCGTACTGCCGTCGCGCTGTGCTGTCGTCTGTGCAGCTGCTCATCACGTGCCTCTTCCCGGACACACCGCGCGCCGCCAACGCGCTCGTGTCCTTCAACAACAAGCCCGTCAAGCAGGCGGTGAGTGTGACGTCTGAGGCGTCAACTTCACGCTGTCGTCAATGTCTTAAGCACTGGCACCTTTGGGTATGTGCGTACATGCGTACGCGGCAGCAGCCGATAATTTATTGCCGCTTGTGTTATTCAAAAACAAGCCCGTCAAGCAGGCGTTGAGTGTGACGTCATGGGCAAATACTTCACCTTACTGTTGAACCGCCAGTGTTCTTTGCACTGGCACTTCTGGGTATGTGCTCACATGCGTACGCGGTAGCAGCCGAAATCCTATAACCGCTTGTGTTGTTCAGCGATAAGGCTGTCAAGCAAACGGTGAGCGCGACGTCTGGGGCGTCCACTCCACACCCCACTGTTGAAGTACCAGCACTGTTGCAGGCACTGCTTGCCGAAACAAGTAGCAGTGCTCTCGCAGCATCAACTTCAGCACTGCACAGACCTAGTTGGGCTTGCGCTGCAGCACTCAGTAACAGACGTCTTTGAGGGTCGTGGCTGTGCGGCCTCGTGTCACGGCACCCATGCACACTTTGAGCGCTGGTCCCTGGGGCAGACCAGGGGGACACAGATACTCATTGTTGTGGCGAGCATCTTCAGTGATGGCTTGTACCTGTGTTGCGCCTACGAGGCGTTGCAGAGCACAGCAGACAGCTAGAGCACGCACGCATACGACCTTTTTTGTTTCTGAAGACAGCGCCACAGCATCTGCGCCGCTGCGCTGCGGTGCCGCTCAACTAGTTCGTCTCGTATCAGTCGGTGCGATGCTGCGTCTCTCGACGCCACGCACTACATTACACCGGCTCGCTCTTGCTAGTAATGCAGTAGCATGCTGCGGGACTGTTGTGGCACGCATGGGACACCGCGCATGCGCGACGCCGTGCTGGCACTCAATGAGACTGCACAGCCGATGACTGCACGCGGGCAGAGTAGCGCTGTGCGCACGGGCAACGCGCCGCGACCTGGTCCGGCCTGCGAGCCTGAGGGCGAGAGCAATGTGATTGAAGTAGTACCCAGCGCAGCTGTGGGATTGTCGAGCTGCGCTCCCCACATGCACTCAGTCTCGCCCGCGCTGACGCATGCGCGTGCGCCCTCCCCTCTCCGTGCAGGTCCCCGCCTTTGACGAAGTGGTGCTGCCGCTCGTCACGCAGCTGCTCGCGGAGGGGTCGCCGTCGCAGCAGGTGAGCGTCACCACTTGTTGAAGTTGAAGCTAAAACAACTCCCAACACATGTAACGGTGCGCTTTCTCTCTGGAAGTTCAGTGCCCTTGAAGTGGTGCGACAGGCGTTGTCATGGACCGGGGCACTGGGGTGCGCTCTCGCCGGTTGAGCGCTGCTGCCGTCTGCTGCAGGCAGCGTCCACGCGCTGCGCCCCTCGTTTCCCGCGCACCAAACGCCACAACGCATGTCAGGAAGCACTGCAGCCCTACACATCATGCTTTCAGGATCCCGATGTCCCTTGTGGTAACGTCACCAGCCTCCATGGTTGAATTATTGATGACGTGAATGATGATGTCCCTCGTTTTGTGGTTGTGTCATCGGCTTGTACTATGTCAATTCACAACTGAATACATACCCTATCATGCGCGCGCATGTGCAGGCCGCCGAGGCCATCTGGGAGGCGCGAACAAGCGCCATGGATCTGGTGGAGTCATTTGTCAAGTCGCCGCTCGCACCCGCCGCCGCAGAGACGGAACTGCTGCCACTGGCCAAGCAGGTGCGCCTCCCTGCCCTGCATTAGGGTTAGGGTTTGGTCATGTTGCTCGTGCACACGTTGGTTCGTAGAGTCGTTACTGAGCGGGAAGCCCTTTTCTCACTGCAACATCTCAATATTGGCTTAGCAGGTGCGCTGCGCTCCAGATGTATGTTGCTCATGAAACAAATTGGCTGGGGCACTGCCCTCCATGTCCTAACCCTGACCCTGACCCTATGTTGCTCTTGCGCAGTTCATGTGCTTGTAGAGTCGTTGCCGAGATGTAACCCTGTTTTTCTGATTTATGACATCTCAGCATTGGCCTGGCAAGTGCGCTGTCCTGCATACTTCCAAGTTTTCATGTTGCTTGCGAAATTGTGCGTTCGCATGTCAGGCCATAAATGTGCAGGTTTGAAGGAACATGGGAATGACAGCACTCTTTTGGTCTGCTGCATTGAGGCTCAGCTACCGCCATCACCGGCCCCCGCAACCATGTACGTCTGCAGGGCGCTCTCCCTGGCCTCCTGCAGTAGCCAGCACGAGCATGCAGAGTTGCCTCGCCCTAACCCTAACCCTTGCGCAACCTCCCAGCCTTGCAGCACCTGCTGCCCCCTCGCCCTGACAGAGGGGCCTGCTAACCGTAGCCTCGATCCTATCTGAACCCAGTGCACCGGGCTTGCTGACCATGTGCACAAACCGCTCTCGACGTGCATGCTGACTTGGCCCGTGCACACTGCGTTGCGCTCCTGCCTGGCACAGGCGCTGGAGCTGGTGGAGCAGCTGCCGCCGCTGTTCCAGCAGGTGGCGGACGGCGCGCGCGAGTTCACGCCCACGCCGGATGAGGTCGAGGAGGTATGTATGTATGCGAGGCGGGTGACTTTAAATGCTCATAACATGCCAATATAGAATCACGATCAAATGGTTTCAAGGAGCATACACACTTGATGTTCAGTTCACGCCCACGCCGGACGAGGTCGAGGAGGTATGTATGCACGCAGGGCGGTGGCTGCGTGTGTGTCGTCGTTGCCACGGCACTGCGCCGCCTGCGCAGCGCGCGGGGGCACCTCGTCAGCTGTCTTTTAATGCTCGACACGTGTCATTCGAGCAACCGCATCTACAAATGAAAAACGAATCAAAAAGATCGTTGAGCTCTAGGTGACAAGGGACGGTTAGCCGCAAGTGCCTTCCACCAATAACCGTGGTCGCCGCTGCTGCAGTCATTGGCCACGAGTCAAACAGTGCCACCATAACCACAGTAGACAAAAAGACTTCTGTGTGCAAGCTTTTTAGCGTTCAAGGCATGGGTGTTCAGTATGGACAGGTCTCACGTGTTCGGTAGGCCAGCTCCAGCCGGCAGCCCAACACAGAGGTTCAGCAGCTAGTGACAGCGCTCTTGAATGCGCGTAGTGCAGAAGGTGATGTGCGGGGGTTTTGAACCAATCCATGCGGCGACATGGAGGCTCCAGGTTGTTTAGCACGAGCTATCCGTAGCGTTCTCCTTTCCTCACCGACGAGCAGTAGCATAGCAGGCGGAGCGCGGGTCAGGAGTCTTGTCTGACCCCCTAGCTTCGCCGCGCTAGAGGGTAAACCTCCTTTCTCTAGCTCCAGCTGCCCAGTTTCCTTTTCGTCAAATAGTATATGCACTTGATGTTTCAGTTCACGCCGACGCCGGATTGAGAGGGTACGCGCGAATGTGAGGCGGCGGCTGTGCGCGTCTCATTGTATCCCGCCGCGGCGCCTGCGCAGCGCGCGGCCACCTTATCAGCCGTTTGCAGATGCTTGACAAATGTGAGAGACCACCCATCAATTTCTCACAAAGAATCTACTTTGAAGTACGCACTTGGGTCTGTCAGAAGAGGCGGAGGTGCGGCGGTGGTCGGCGCCGTGACATCCGCCACTGCGCAACTGGTCTGAGCCCAATGGCAGTGCCACCCTGCGTTTGTTCATTACGCTGCATTCGCACAGTGCTCAACGCTGTCCACATGCCGCCGCGCATCGCGACGTGACCTCTGCCGCCCCTTCGCCTGGCCTCCGCTCGTTGTCTGTTCCACCCTGCATCGGCGCCACTGCGTGACTGCGAGTACGAAGCGCGCCCACCGTCTGCACATGCGCCGCAACGCACCGATCGCAGGTGGTGCGGCGCATGTACCGCGCGCGGCGCTATATATATACTTCAGTGCACTTGATTGGTCGGGTGTCGCGGCAGTGGTCGGCGCCGCGCCGCTGGCTGCTTCATCGGTCTGTACTTGGAGTCAGCGCCACCCCCCTTGGTTGATTTCATTGCACGTGCGAGCGCCGCTCACCGTCCGCTCGTCCCGTGCACTGCGCCGGCTGCAGGTGGTGCGGCGCATGTACCGCGCGCGGCGCACGCTGGTCGTGCGCTTCGACAACGACTCCATCGACGAGAGCGAAGAAGTGCGAGAGGTGAGAACCCCCCCCCCGTGCCCCTTCCCCCCCCACCCTCCCCAATAATATGTTCACAAGGGGTATAGGTATGCTCGTGCAGTGCGAGAGGTGAGAGCTGCCCCCCCCCACACACACACTCCACACACCCCACACCACAATTCCCATTTGGTACAAGTGAAAGTGTGCTTGCGCAGTGCCTCATGCATACGTGGGCAATGCCGGCAGCAGTGCTCAACTGCATTCGATGTACCCTGATGTTTTGGCGAGCGCCAGATGTGCACTTTTGACCAGTACGCGGTTGGAATAATGCCGCTGCCGTGCGGAAACGATGCGGACATCGCAGACGCTGCTGCACGAAATTGCGGTGGCCAGTGCAGAGCGCAATACGAGCGCACTGATGCCGACGCTCGTGAGCCAACGACGTGCGTCCGCACCCACCGCCTTTACTCTTGACTGGACTGCTTGCAAAAGGCGAGCAGTACCATCGCACCCTGCTAACCCTGCCGCTATCGCTTCCCGTGACCGCAAATGCGCACTCAACCCGATCGCAGCCAACACGCGACTGTGTCACCAATTCCTCGGCCCCATGCTGGTGTGTAGTGCTCTCGTCTGGGCATCCGCTAATAGACCTCGTGCCCCCCCCCCCCCCCCTTATTCGGGTGCTATGCTTGCGCAGGTAATACAGGCAGGCAAGACGCTGCTGCGCATGCGGCCCCCAATTGCGCAGTCAACCCCATCGCAGCCAACACTCGATTTGACATCAAAATCCTCGGCCCCAAGCTGATCTGGAGCGCTCTCCTCTGCGAGCCTGCTTACTGACCCCCTTCCCCACCCCTCCATCCGCGTTTGGTGCACTGCAGGTGATACAGGCAGGCAAGACGCTGCTGCGCATGCGGCGCCCGATGGTGGACATGGACCTCCGGTACGAGGTCCTCACGGGCAACCACATCACGCCTCTGACGCAGGTGAGCTGCGCGTACGCAATAATTTAGATGCAAGCTTGAAGTTCAGCTAGTTCAAAAACGCGTGCAGTGTGCGTGCTCGCGATGCTGCGCGTTCTCCTCGTCCTCACGGGCAACCACATCACGCCTCTGACGCAGGTGAGCCGCGTGCACGCCCCAACTGAACTTTAAACTTCAAGTGCAGCTTCAACGCACATCAGAGTTGGTGGGCGGGCGACCACTGTGCCGATTGAGCGGTGCGTCTCACACTTCAACACGACTTCACTGCGGCGGTTGGCTCGTGCCAGCTGCACGTCACTATGCCGCCGGGGAGGACCGCAAGGACCAGACCCGGTACCAGCGAGCATGCTCTCATGCGCCTCAAAGTCTTGTGACGGCGGCAACACCCTGCCGCTAGAGTGCTTCTGGCTCTGACCTCTTGCGCGGCGCACCATTGTCGGCAAATAAATTTATATGCCGACAATGGTCCCCGGCGCGGTGACCAACGTTGTTGAAGAATTTGTCGGTTCGTGTTCCTGTGCGCACCAGGACGTCGTAATACCAGCGCAGTCGCTGACCAGCGTTGACAGCGACCACTCATGCACCAGCGCTGCTGCACGCCTCATGCATGCTCATAAATACAATATGCATGCGAGCCTGCAATTTCCGCGCGCAGCATGCAGTCGTGCGATGGGCTCGGCATAACTGCCATGACATTGACGAGATCTCTGCGTTGCTGCCCGCCGAACAGGACATTTTCACGCCGCCGCAGCCGCTAGCCGGCCCGCTGCCAGACGCGTGCCCAATACGGCAGCGCGCGCGACAGGACTTTCTGCGCACCGTCAACGACCTGGGCCAGGTGAGGCGTGGCGTCGGCCTTCATCTGTCTACTCGTTTGTGTGCGCGGTGTGCGAGCAGGCTAAACCTCCATCCTTCGGAATTGACATGATCCAGAAGTACAGGAGCAGACTACTGCTTAGGCATAGACTAGCATTTGCAGCCTTCAGCAATCCCTGGCTGCCTCTGACATGTCAATAGGGCGCGCGTGTATTGATTGTACGCAACGCGCACGCTGTGTCGCTGGCGGCGATGCCCGTCAGCAGTCGCGCACCTGCTGATGCTTACTCAGTGTCTCCGCGGTTGTGCGTGTGCTGCTGTATTCGCCATGCGTCACGCGCGTTCACATCACGCCCATCCAGGGACGCTTTGCTTGGTCTCTCCGCAGTTTGTGCGTGTGCTGCTGTCATTGCCATGCAGCAAGCGCGTTCAGTGACGCTGATGCTGAGCATTGCTCCCTTGGCTTTGCTGTCGAACGCAGGTGCTGGTGGAGTGGTTGGAAGAGGGGCTGTCAATGACGTCGGCCTACAACCCCCAGTAGCACCCCCTCGCCACCATAACCATTTTGGCAATTTTACAGCGCCGCACAGGCGGTGAAGCCGTCTCTGCGCACTGCGCTTGGCAGCGCTTGACGTGCGAGATTCAACACATAGGCTGAGCATGCAGATTACATGATAAGCACAGCGGTACATAATAAACCTCCATCACATGCGAAGAACAGGCGTTTCTCAGTCTTTGATGCAGTTGGTCCCTTGTTGTTGTGGCTTCATGTTTTCTGTGTCTTCTGTGCCTTGCAGTTACGGGTTATTCTCATTGTCAAGCCTTGCATGCTCCCAGGGGGTGATCGCTAGAGTGGGCCTGAAAGGTGTATGCAGTCACATGCATTGCGTAATTCTGCGACAATGCAGGTCTCTTTGCGTACATGCAAGTGCACTCTGAAGTGTACAATGATCATGGGCCGCACTGCAATGAATCAGTGGCGAGTCGTGTACAGCTGCCGCGATTGCAAGTGCGCGTCGCGTTGCTGCACCCCGAGCATTAGGTTGCATGCGTCCGGGCAGGCAGCCACTTGGGCAATTTGTAATTCATTGCAGTGGCCAATGGCTTACACCGCTTCATTGCAGATGTATGTTCTGAAATGTGTTTTGTAGCAGGTGGCTGGCATTGGTGCCGCATAAACAGTGTGGTGCCAACATGCGTAGCCAATCAACCAGTTTCTTGAAACTTTTCAAGCGCGGTGCTAGCATGTGATTGCAGATGTGTCGTGGCTCCTGCAGAGTGTATAGGTACTGTCATGCAATGGCCGTTGTTTCAGCAGCGGTGCCGCACTCTGCATGTAGCTATGCCTTTTTTGTTGTTGTTGTTGTTGCACCTGTTGTGTATTGCTGACAGCAATCAAGAGTTCGGTGTGACATTAAGTTGGTTGGCGAAAGTCATTTTTGCTACCACGTGCAGAAAAACTCTCTTCGGGTGTGCACGGCATCGAGCGTATGCGGAATGCATGTACTTTTATTATATTCCACTTGTGGCTGTGGAAATGCCATGTTGTAGGTGTGTCGCCGTGTTCTCACTCTTGGATGTAGCATGCAAAGCTTGCACGCCACACCCCATGTACTTTTTATTAATTCTCGCTCAGGGCGCGAAAAAGCTCAGATGATTGGCATCTAGCTGTAAGGAATCTACATGTCGTATGACAGTCTGAAAGTGTCGCAACGACAACCACTCAAACGCCGCCGCCGCCAAATGCATGTACTTTTTACTAATTCTCGCTCAGGGCGCGAAAAAGCCCAGATGATTGGCATCTAGCTGTAAGGAATCTACATGTCGTATGACAGTCTGAAAGTGTCGCAACGACAACCACTCAAACGCCGCCGCCGCCAAATGGCATCTCGGGGTCCTCCCCTACATCCTCCTCCATGTGCCCCCCCCCCCTGGATTCTGCCATGTGTGTCATGACACGGCCAGAGTACGCCATGTGGAGCGCTGCCGACAGTGCCGAGCGTAAGCGCGCCAGGGCGATGCCCTTGAGAGCTTTAGGGCGCGCTCCTGCGGGCACTGACATCCTGCTGGCATACTCCGTCGCCACAGCCTCCAGCAGCTTCCGCCCCTGCTCCCCGATGTACTTTTTATTATGCATGTACTTTTATTCTCGCTCAGGATGCAAAAAAAGAAAAGATGGTGGATGTCTCTGGACTTTGCAACCAAAATCCACAAATACTAGATGTGCAACTATGTAAACACGCACCTGCACAGGCCAGCGGCAGCAGCAGACTTTTGTACCATGTCTGAGTGGCCACACTCTGACACGTGTCATTCCAAATGCAAAAGCCAGATACAGCCTATGAAGGTGTTGCACACGAGCCATTGAACTACAGACAGCCAATGCAAACAGTCACTGTCACAGTGTCAGGTACATGAAAATGTCAGGCTTCTGCAGGTGCGCACAATCTTGTCAAAACTCGCAGCTCAAGGTGCCACCTTGAAGGTGGATTGCATTGAGCGTTGATGCATTTTTCGAGCGCAACACGCACACATCAAACATGCGAGCACAGACATGTGGCAGCATCCCCACAAGAGAAGTAATGTATTCAGACGAAAACACTTCCAACGTGTGTGCATGTGTGTGTGCGCGTGTGATGTGTGCAATGCTGTCCCCTCATCTGCCATGCTATTTTCCTTGCACCCCCCCAGATAGTCCAACGCAGCTCACCCCCCCCTCCCCCCCACCAGCACAGACATGTGCCGTACAGCACCCCCCCCCCCCCTTCCCCCTAGGGCACCCCCCCCTTCCCCCTGGTGCACCCCCCCCCCCCCGGGCCCCTCAGCTTTAGGCACATCAGGTGCATGCTGTTTATAGCTCCAGCCTCTATGCCACGGATACCGTGCCTGCCAGCAATGCTGCTAGACTGTGGCCGCCGCGCGCTTTTTGTTTTGTCTTTCATGTTTTATGGTGAAGCAATACATACCCTACTAGCGACACACTGATGACACATTGCTATGGTGTGTGTGCGCGTGCGCGCCCCGCTTGCTGCATGCCCCCCCCTCCCCCAATTCCGCCCAAGCACGCTTTACATAGGCGCATTCAGTCGCGATTAGTCGCACTGAGTCGCGTCTGGTCGCGTCCGGTCGCCTTTAGTCGCGTTCGGTCGCGTTTAGTCGCGTTCGGTCGCGTTTAGTCGCGTTCGGGCTGGATGTGGCCCACGCCGCCGTGGTTGCGCTTGTACACCACGTTGACCTGCAGTCCACAGAGCAGCAGTCATCATCATCAACAGAAGTTGCAGTCTCTGAATGAATAGTCGATATTAATTGATTTCAACTGCACGGCCAAGTTGGCCAGACTAAGGACGACGCGTGCGTTGAGCATGCGGCACATGCTTGTGCTAAGGTTTGTGCACCATGCTGCCAATTCGTTTCAACAGACGGATGATTCAAGACGAGAAAGCGTGGTCAGCACGCGCCACTGGGACGTTGTTTCGCGTTCGCCTGCTCCTGGTCTATGATCGCTCTCAACCTGAAGAGGGCCTTTCTGTGTACAATGGGTGTACATTCACTGGCGTCAGTACATGCACACAAGAGTTGCTTTCTGTCTGATATCCCATTTACGCCTGAACACAAGGTGCTTCTTCCTGTACTTTTCAAAATCGCTTCTTCCTGTACTTTTCAAAATCTCTCCTCGGGCCGGAAAAAAAAGGGTGGTAGATGTCTAGTATTTCCTTTACACACTCTACAGGTGTACATGTTTGCAGTGCGCATCGTGAAGGCGCTTTCACGCACCTCGCTCGTGGCGCTGTTCCTGAAGACATAAAAATCGTGGTCAATGTACTCCAGCGCCGTCACCGCGTCCTCCACGGTGCACGGGGGCCTGTGGCGTGCGCGCACGCACACACACAGCGCAAAACCACCAAAACAATGTGAGCACTGGGCACAGCGCAAAACCACTAGAAGGAGATGAGCAGCGGGCACGGCGCAGCGGTGGCAGCCTAGTTGGCAACGAGCATACATAGTTGCGATGTCTACATACGAGCCCAGACCGCCTCTGCTTGTGCGCGTGTACAGTGTTTCTCCGCGAGGTGTCGGTCGGCGGCGCAGCGCACTTCATACTTGAAGTACCAGTTCACCTGCGCCAATCACTTTTCTCCAGGCTTGCCGCCAGGTAAGGCCGCGCGCGTAGCGCAACCGCACGAGCGCGTGCGCGACAGTCGGCCATGCAGCCGCCCCTGACTAGAATACAAAACCTGTTTGAGCCTTGTGCAGCATGACGAAAATGGCTGCCCGAGGCGCGCCCCTGATAGAGTTCCTGTGTCCATACCTGCACTTGTACTTGCAGTATACTGAAAATATTGCGCTTGGGGCTGTGGAAGTGCCAACTTCAACGGTAGCCAATGAAAGACCTCCTGTCACGCCAGGATGCAGCATGCTCGGTTGTACAACACATGAGTATGTACATATGCTGAACGTGTACGTACGAGATCTGCGGTGACTCACATGGGGAAGGACTTGGACTTGACCACGCTCATGTCCACGTGCGGCAGGCCGTCATCGGCGTAGTCGGGCTCGCCGCCATCAGCGCTGATAACAGCCGAAACAAAGCACACCACAAACAGGGCGATGATCAGAATCACAGCAGAAGCCACATATGTACAGAGTTGTCATCCGCTCGTGATGTCACCTGCTCAAGAGCTCAGACACTGACGTGCTTAGAAGACGACGAACTTCAAGGTGACGCTTCGCAGGTGCAAGGCGACCTCCAGTGCTCAGAAGGACGCGCCGTGTGATGTGTGCTGAACCGTGCACTTGCAGGTACGTCACCACTTGCAGATGCGTCACCACTTGCGGGTGCGTCACCACTTGCAGGTGCGTCACCACTCGCAGGTGCGTCACCACTTGCAGGTGCGTCCCCTCCAGTGCTCAGCAGGGCCCGCCATGTGGTGCGTTGCGCCGTGCTCTGCAAAATAGCTGCGGGTGCGGGTGCCTTCACCCCGTGCGCGAGCACTGAGCGGCTCAGACGCGCTGCGCGTCGTGCACGCCAACAGCCACTCACGCGCGCTTGCTGATCATGGGCCTTCCAGTCACATCGCATGCAGCCCCTGTACCATTGACGGCAACTCAAGTGTGGCACATGCAGTGTCTGCCGTGCTGCACACCAGCTCTGGCCTGCGATACGTCCTGAACACTGCCGCACTTGAGATGGTGGCCCGATGCGTCTAGTTTGCTGCTGACGTGAATATCCTGGGTGCTGGCCCGGGCAGCTTCGCAAATGGCCAACACTCTGGTACTCTCAATATACTGTATATGGCTCGAATTTCAAGTCAGCTGCAGCCTATGCCACGTCATCACATCTCTAATATCTGCGCACAGAAGCGATGGCAAAAACACCAGGAAATGATATAGATGGAAACAAAACAGACGTTGAAAAGGCGCACTGACCTGTCTGGGGTGAACGCCTCCTCCACCTCACCAGCCGCTTCACTGCAGCGCTCAACGACGTACAGCACAGACATGCTTACGTCAGTGCATCGGGCGGCAGTGCGATTGGTGCATGGCGAGCCCTGCAACTTCAACAATGACTGCGGGCGATGTGGAGTGAGGGCCTCACTGCAGCGCTCAACGATGTAAGCCTTGCGTCAGTGCATTGAGAGGCAGTGCGATATTGGCGCATGGCACTGCCGCAAGACCTCGACCTTCAACTATGAGCCCTAAAACTTCAAGTATGGAGGCAGGCGGTGTGGACTTAGGGTTGCGCAGCAAGTAGATGTGAGCGGACCAACGCCGTCAGCAAGTGAGGCTGTTCGGGTGCGTGCCGATAGGAGGCAGAGGGTGCACCAAATCAGGTCACGACCGGAAAGTGCACTACCTTTCGCAGATGCTGCTGCTGCATCCAACAGCATGTAAGTGTATCGGTTCTCGTCCACAGCGTGAAAGCGCCCAGATAATCAATGTCAACCTTGCCACCACACACATGCATACACACCGCAGTCTACGTACACCTCGTACCAATGTGTCTCAAGCCTCATTCACGATCAATCTCATTTACCAACACCATACCTACGTGTACTGCTGAGCACAGAAGAAGCGGGCAATGCGGCTGTAAACTTCAACTACAGAGTTGAGAGGCAACTGCATGTTGCTCCAAGCAGCGCGCCCCAGGACCGACACATCACTGTAGGCAGACAGAGTCTCCGACTACAACATCCAGCATGCCCACAGCATCAATTATGCAGGCGCCGTACCCTGCGCAGCAGTCCCCGCGACCGCTGCTCGGCGAGCGTAGGGGGTGGTCGCGACGCCATAAAACCATGCCTGCACACCCTACGAGAGAGATACGCACGAGGCGAGCAGGCGCTGCTGCCGGGGTGCGTGCCGTATTGCCAATTACCAGCCAACCCCCCCCCCTCCCCCTGTCCACCTGCACCTGTAACGCTGAGCGCTGCCTCACCTGATGGACGTGCGCGAGCGCTTCTGCGTGAGGCTGCGCTCCTTGTACTTGCGCAGCTTGCGCCCCATGCGGTCCGAGACGAGGTCAATCGAGGAGTACATAGAGTCCGTGTGCTCCGTCGCGCGGATGATGGTGCCCTTGGCGTAGCACGTCACCTCCGCCACGTGGCCGTCCGCGATGCGCGGGTTCTTGTTGACGCTCAGGTGCACGTCCACCTGAAGTTCAACATTGAAGTTTGTGTTTGAGGTTGAAGTTCTTGTTGGAGGTTTTTGAAGCGCGCGGGGTCAGCAGCGCAGCAGCATGCATGGAGCACGCGGCTCGGCAGCGCCTGGGGCTTGCAGCAGCGCATAAAGTCAGTATGCTAAGGCGCCGCGTGCTGCGCGCGCTCTCGGCGCAGTGAGGCGCGCGTCTGCCCGGTGCCCTCCCCTGCGCGTGACGTGTGGTGCTTGGGGGCTGTCAATTTGCAGCATCGCTCAGCATAAGCGCACACACGACGCAACGTGCAGGGCCTCTAACTCAGCGCCCGAGGCGGAGCTCCGCACCCGTGATATCCTCAGAGCATGCGTAGGGCGCAGCAGGCAGTGCAACGCTCCGTACTGCGATGTGTGGCTGATGATGCTGCGTGCGCACGCTGGGTGCCAGCTACTTTGGCTGATGCTGCAAACAGCACATGTGCCCGAGCGCAGGCGCAATACTGCGCAGTCGCGCGTCAGCCTTTTGATTGGTTGTTTGACGAAATGCGATACTTGGTTATGTGCAGAAGCAGAGCGCTGAGACCACGAGCCGCACTGGCGCGGGAATTGCTGGCACCAGAATTGCCAGCATGAGATATTTGAGCATCAGAAAAAAACTGCAAAGCGTCCTGTCCTTGATGAAAAAATAAATTACCGGGTGGTCAACATGTATTTCGAAGTATTCTTTCTCATTTGTAGACAAATGCAGTAGTCTACGAGTACTGCACAAAAAAATTGTTGGAATACGGTTATTGTTGGTCATCTCAAAGCTGCTGATCTTTGCGAGGTGACAGTATTTTCAGCGCTGCTGCATTTCACTGTCAGGTACGGACTGCCACCTTACACACTGGTTCGTGAACAGTTCTACCAGCCCGCTGTTGCGCAGACGTGCGCAGGCAGCATCTGATGTTATACGCCACATCAGTACGTGTACAAGGGCGCACCTTGGTGACCACTCCCCCCAGCTTCTCCACCACCTTGTCCATCTTTTTGTTCACGTAGTCCATGAGAGCGGGGGTCACATCAATGTTGTTGCCGGTAATCAGCACGGGCTTGCGAGCGGAGTCCTGCATCACCGCCTGCACACACGAAGGGAAGTGCAGAATGAGACGGGGCTATGCGGGCGACTGCTGCACAGCAACGACCGCCATGAAGCTTTCTAGGCTGGGCGCAGCAGCATCACGCGGCAATAGCACGCTGAAGTTGTGGTTGAAGATAGCAACGCTTCTGAGCGTAATGCAGCCAGGAGATATTAAAATACGAGATATGAGCGTGGCCTACCCTCCAGACCAGTGCCACAGAGAGAGCGGCACCTGCAACACTCGTGTATTGAAGCCATCGGCGATAAGATATGGATTTTTACCTTGAGGACTTGCCGGCTTCCCGTCGATGCCAGTGCTGGCGTATACAGGGCCGCTGACCGAGCTCCAGAAAAGCTGCTGACTCCATTGCCTACGGGAACTACGAATGCTGCAGGCAAAACATTGCGGGAGCAGAGCGAGCGGCGAGAGATCACAATCAGCTCCATTTTTGTCGTCAGCTTCAAGTGCACGAGCCAGGACTTAAATGCAAGATACGTACCAGTGGCGCCAGATAGCGTCGCCACGGCGGTCGCCAAGCACACAGTGGATCTTGACATTGTGTTTTCGCTTGCAAGCTTGCAACTGGTAGATAGCTATAGGCAACCAAATCCAGAGTGAGCGCGCGGCGCGCGGTTTTGTGAAGTTGTGTTGTTGTTTGAGGTTGAGGTGAAGTGAAGTGGAAGTTGCAATTGGTGTCTCCACGTGTGGACTCTGCTAGCAGCGCTGCAGTTCTCCCTGCAGCTCTGCTGCAGTGTTCATTGGCTGTGTCGCATCGACAGGCGCCTGCAACAACAGGTCTTACACCCGAACACACTTCGTGCGATCCCCATAATGGCTGTGTCGCATCGACAGGCGCCTGCAACAACAGGTCTTACACCCGAACACACTTCGTGCGATCCCCATAAGCGCGAATCCACATGCAGCAGGCCTATGGCCTCGGATTCAGAAGAGTCAGGGTACAGCGAGAGTGGAAGCGTCTGCAGCAGCAGCAGCAGCGGGCGTAACACCAAGCGGGCCACGTCTAAGAAATCGACACCCACAAATAAGCAGAAGCCCGTACCTTCTAGGAAGCCAGCATCTGCAGGCAGAACAGCTGTAAAACGACAGTCCGTTGCATCACGGAAACCTGCTGCTCCTCAGAAATCCGCAGCAGGACGGAAGCCTGTAGCAGCACGCACATCCACAAAAGCTCCACCTCGTGCTGCAGCACAGCTGAGTGATAGTGATAGCGGCAGCGACCACTTCAGCTCAACAAGCGGAAGCGACAGTGGAGACAGCTCTGACGATGAAGCTCAAAATGCGCCGTCACGGGCCGACAAAGCCACTTCCGATGCCATGGATGTTGCAGCTGCAGACTCCTCCATTGACACCGATACCTCCAGTGACCCCACCCCGGACGAGGCAGAAGACGGCGGCAGCGCCAGCGGCAGCAGTGGCAGCAGCGGCAGCGGCAGCAGCGGCGGCAGCGGCAGCAGCGGCAGCAGCGGCGGCAGCGGCAGCAGTGGCAGCAGTGGCAGTGGCAGCAGTGGCAGTGGCAGTGGCAGCAGCAGTGTCGCCAGCGGCAGCGCCGATAGCGGCAGCGACACCGACTCCGATTCTGCAGCAGCAGCCTACGCAGACGGCAGCGACGGCGCCGATGGCAGCGAGGCCGAAGCAGCGCAGCCACAACTGCCGGCGCGGCGGGCGTACACGCCTCTCGCCATCAAAGAGCGGCAGCGCGCGAAGCAGGCGCAGCGCGACCTGCAGCACGCGGTGGCGTGGGGCGTGCGGCGCGGGCGCGCGCGCGTGTTCGTGCGCGCGGAGCTGCCGCCGCACCTCTCGGAGGGGCTGAGGATGCCGCCGCGCGCGGGCGAGCAGGCGCCGCAGGTGAGCGCGCTGCTGCCACCTGCATGGATGCGGTCATGGCCAGGTGTAATCACTGCGGTCGCCAGGCGTACACACCTCGAGGGCACTGGTCAGAGGGTTTGGGGGTGCTGCTGCGCGCTGGTGCAACGGCGCGAATGCGAGCGCCCTACTGCCATTGCATGGTGCAGTTGTTGCCGGTGATGCATGACTTTGAGAGTGCCCATCGACGGCGAGGGTTGAGAGATGCATCACTTTCAGAGCACCTGTTGGAGGGCAGGGGGGTACCGTTGCGAGCTGGTGCGAGAGCCTCTGAGGCAAAGGCATGCGCACTGCCAGACACACAAATCACTTTGCGCAGGAGCTAGTCACCAGATGGCATTGCGGCTTTGTGCGAGAGGAGCAGCTTGTGTGCTGGTGCTGGGGATTTTTGGCCTGTCGTGAGCGCAGCACCAGATGTTTCATTTGAAAAGTATAGACGCTGTGTCAATCGTCTCGATCCTGACCATACTACCTGTTGAGGTTGCGGCCGTCTGCGCAGTGCATCCTGGTGTGAGACCAGAGGTGCAGAGTGGCAGTTATGGGTAAAGCTCCCCTTTGATGTAAACTATCTCTACAGCACGCAGGCGTAGAGTACGGTTGCGGGTAGCAGGGCCTGGGGCCTGCCGCACCGCCCTTGGTACGCTGCAGTGCTCAGCCCAATTTGCAGCCCAGGACGCTTCAACTGCTTCACAAGCTGCCAAACGTGGGCACGTACTTTTGGTGAGCGTGCCAGTTGTGGGTGCTGCATGTATCCATCAGCAAGTGTGAAAACGCGCTGCCAGCCACATCAGCGGACATTGTCTGTGTACTTCATGTTGAAGTGCATGTTGGCAGCACCAGTTTACCTCTCTTAAATGCCTCATGCTGACTTGGCGCTGCGCGTCTCGCATTCGACAGCGCAGCTGTCAGCGCCAAGTCGCCGACAGCCACCAGAACTCCGTGTTGTCCTACCGCTGCGGCCTTGCTGTCCTTTGATTCCCCCGAGTGCTCAACCCCCCCCCCTCCTCCCCCCTTTCCCCTCCTCACAGGATAAGCGCTTCGACAACGATCTCGTGCGCGCGGCGGACGCGGCGGTGCCGTGGGGCGCGTGGCCCGTGCGGCTGCGCACCCTCGACGGCCGCCGCTTCTTTGCGCAGCTCCAGCAGGCCGCCGCCGCGGCGCCGCGGCCGGCGGCGGCGGCGTCGGCGACCAACGGCCGCCGCGGCGCGGCGGGCGCCGTCAGAAGCGCCGCGCCGCCGGCCGCCGCCGCGGGCAACACTGCCAGCAGCAGCGGCAGCAGCAGCAGCAGTGAGCTGAGCGATGAGGACGGTGCCGCAGGGCAGCGTGCGCCGGCGGTGTGGCGCTACGCGGCGGACGCCGCGGGGCGCTGGCGCAGGGTGCGGAACGACTTCACGCAGCCGCAGCGGCCCCGCGCCGCCGCCGCTGCGGGCGGCGCTGCGGACGCCGCGCAGCTCGCAGCCGACGGTGCGGCGGCGCGGCGCGGTGGCAGCAGCAGCGGCAGCGGCCGCGCCGGCGAAACCGCTGCCACGGAGCCGGGCCTCGGCAGCAGCGCCGACGAGGCAGAGGCAGATGCAGCAGGTGCGGAGGGCGCGCCGCTGCCGCTGCGGGACCTGGTGCGGCGCGCGTGGCGCTGGGAGGCGATGCGGCTGGAGCAGGTGGGGGGGGCGGAGCGCGCGGCGGCGCCGCCGGCGCGCGGCTCGCCCGCGGAGGCCGCGCTCATGGCGGAGGCGGAGGCGACGGTGGAGGCGGCGCTGTGGCTGGTGATGGGGTGCTGGCGCGAGCAGAGCGCAGTGACCAGAGGTGAGTGCGCGGCTGCGGCGCAACGCAAGCGGTATGTACCACTCGTTGCCTCGCGATCAGGCTGCTAGTCTGCATGGCGCTGCCATGCCCATACGCCAGTACGCATGGGGGAGGGCGCGGTGGTGCATTCATGGAGCGGCAGGGTGTGACTGCGCCTCAAGAAGGGCTTAGCGCAGCCCCCGCCGTGCAGTGCCTGCAGGCGAACAAGCTGGCTGCCGTCACCACCTCCACACCACTATGTATCCTTCTTCAGCTGCTGTGCAGAACGCACGACGGCGCCGGGAGTCGTTCTGACGTACCCTCACCCTCCCCGCCTCGCAGTGCTCATCACGCACTGATCTCGCCGCAATCGCGCTGTGCAGCACAGGCAGCAGCATCGCTTCTTTACACCACAGGCCCTCCGTGGCCTCACCCCTCACGATATGAGTCACAATGACTCGTTCACACAACCCTCTCAAGTCCGGAATGTCGCATCGCTCACCCCCTTTCCCCCCCCTACCGAAGCCGCTGCCTCCAGAGGCTCCGCGGTGGACACGCTGTGCAGCTGGCAGGACGTCGTCGCGCTGGCGCAGGACGCGCGCGACCACGCCTCCGCCGCCGCCGGCGGCGGGCGCGCCGGCGCCGCGGCGCGCGTGCGCCCGGAGGGCGTCCCCGCTGCCGCGCCGCTGCCGCCGCTCGCGCTGACGGACGACGCGCTGCGGCGCACATACCTGCGGCTCGACGCGTACGCTCGCGCGCGCAGCGGCGACGGCGACTGAGTCTCTGGTACTGGTGAATCTTTCGCATTGGGGGGGGGGGGGCGTGCGGCTGCGGCGGTCGAACGCGCCAAGGCCTGGGACAGGGCTGTGTGGTGCGACCAAAGGAGCGACGCGCCCAGAGTGGGGGTGCAGTGTCTCGACCGACCCGTCGCACACCCGTGCAGGCGGTCTCCGCTGCGCAGCTTGCGTTCGCTGCCCACACGTTCAGACTTGATGGCGTCAGCGCACGCGCGCAAGCGGCGCGGTCCAGCCGGCGCTTGCAGCGACCCAATGACGCGCAGTGCCGCGCAGACGCGCGCGGGGGCAAGCGGCGACGCTCCACAGGCGGAGGCCGGTTCGCCGCAGCGCGCTGGTGCAGCCCGCCCTCGCCCCCGGCGAAAGCGCTCCGCGGCGCAAGCGATTTGTGCCGACGCAGCGCAGTCCTTTCGACGCGCCGCAACCGGTGCCGCTGCCGCCTGTCTTCCTCGCCCGAACCGTGCACGTGGATGGGCGGGCGGCGCCACACAGGGCGTTTTGCGCCGATGCCGTGTACTGCGCGCGTGTCCGATGCGGGTGCTGCTTCTCGTAGTTCACAGCGGCGCTGTACGCATGCCTGTTAACCAGCGCGCCTGCCGTCGCGGCGGGCGTCGTACGCGACGATGCGCGCGCGCGCGCTCGCGGGAAAGCTACAGCAGCGTGTCTGCAGCGCGCATGCAGCCGTGCAGCGGGCGCTGCGCACAGTCTGCGCTTCTGCGCTTCACAGGCCTGCGCCCGCGCACTCGACGTATCAGGCGGGGACTGCTCCTTCGCACGACATTGGAGCGTTGCCGTGGTTGAAGTTTGGTACTTCAAGTAGGGCACAGACATGGAGACTGCTGCAGATGGTGGTCAGTGCCAGTGCAGTCTTGAGATGATACTGTTTTCCTGGCGTTGCTCAGTTAAGCTGACGCCACGGAGCGCCGCTGATTATTGCCTCCAGGTGGCAGTCGCGTTGTTCCGTAGCTGCACGTGAACAGACGCAGTGCGGTACAGTGCACATTTTGGCATCATAAACACAGGATGAGAGCGCGCAACACATGCGAACACACGCTTGCAGCGTGCCTCGCCGTAGTCACAATCACAAAACGAGCAATACATGGTAACACATGCTTGCAGCCCCGTAATGGTGACGCTCTCTCGCTCCTTTGTATGCCTACATATCTGAGCATTGTGTGTGCGTCCAACTGCCAGGCTCTTCTGCGTGCTGCCAGTGCTGCTGCGGTTTGGTGTTTGTTCGCTGCAGCTCAGACACAGCAGTATGCTGTGCTGCCAGCATGTGCAGGTGTGTGCCTCAATTGGTGCATCTCTTACTGTGCCTGCTCATACATGATATATTCATGTGGCGTTTGCCTACATACTCATACATGAATTGGTCATGTGGCGTTCTTCTGATGCTGACATGTCAGTAATATGATTTTTGCGAAATGATCACAGCCTGTTTGCAGACTCTCACAACAAAAGTACTACCTCATGTCGCGATCCCTCGTGCATCAGATGACATGACCTCGGGGCAGCGTTTGTCTTTGTGCCCCAGAGCGTCCGTTGATCGCGGGTGTCAGGCACAATCGCAGCGATGCCTTGTGGGCAATCGATCAACATCTCCCGCGGCTTGAATTTGCGTTGGCGCAGTCGCTGGTTTGCCCACGCCAGCTGAGCATCCCTGAACCCCCGAGGCCACAATATACCCCCGAGAGAACAGATGTTCACCATGTCACTCTTGATGTGCTGATGATGATAACATAGTTGTGCAAAGCAGGTGTGCTCGTCAACAAGGTGAGCAAACAGCAGTCCAGTACATGTATTGAAGTACTACTCGGCGAATGCTCAATCCCGCCTATTCACATGTTCCAGAATTGAAGAGAGTAGCGCCTTCTCTGCAGGTGGTCACAGACTTGACTAGTGCTCGTTCAAAATCAACGTCACACTGAACTCTCATCACTTGATGCAAAACAGGTGTGGGCAGCATGCACATCAGAGAATATTTGCATCACCCTTGACATCGCTTTGCAACACTTATGGAGGTGGTAGCCTACAGTCACTGCTCCGTTGTCACACGTAGAGTACTTTGCTGCAGCTGAACTAGTAGTCGTTGCATGAAGGTCAGTAGCAGCAAGCATACATTAGCAAGAAACAAGCAAACGTCCAAGACCTTGCTAGCACACCTTGCAAACACCGTGCTGATAAGAAGGTGGGTGATCATTGGGCATGTTAGAACCACATTGATGATGAGGCACCAACGCCAACCAACTGACACAGAGTACATTTACATTTTCCTGCAATGAAGCGGTCTGCGCTCTCAGCCACCGCAATGGTTACAGATCACCCACGTGGCGGCCCAGACACTGCTGCACAGACTGCGGCAACACGCTCTTGCCATCGCGGCACGAGTCGCTGCTAAACCACAACAGCATCACTAGCTCACGAACATTTGCACAACACGGCGGCTCGCCAACACACCTACACCACGCGCACGTGTAGAGCCTCGCGAGTGCGTAAGCTTCTGCGCTGTCACAGCAGCAGCTGAACGACTGCAGCACGGCCCATGAATATCGGCGCCAGAAGGCGACCCCGCTAGTATACCTACACCAATGCGCACGCGAGGCGTGTACGCTTCTACTCCGTCACAGCAGCAGTCCGAGTGCGGCGGCGCCGGAGGTGGTGGCGGGGTGCGTGCCGCAGAGGAGCTCGCCGCGGTCGTTGCACGCGGCGTGCCCCTGGTGGCCTGTGCGCGGCGCATTGGGGGGGGGGGGGGGGACAAGGAGTCGTTGTGTAACTGCCGCAACTGCTGCAACTGCCGCTGCGGATGCACGTGCAGAGCAGGAATTTGCTGAGAGTGACGGTGCGTGGAGCGCTGTATTATGTGAATATGGCTCAGTGAACCATGTGTGCGGCATGTGCGTGTGCGACAGCTGTGCTGAGCGTCTGCTGTGGTACGGAGTCTGGTCACCTGCCATGGCCGCGTGCTCAATGGTCTGGGCATGCCGGAGCGCACAACAGATGAGCGCTGCTGCGCGAGCGGTGAACACTTTGTGTGCAGAGCTTCTAGCAACAGGTGACCCAGTCACAGCAGGCTCGGTTGAATCGTCACCATCTCAAAAATGTGTTTTGTACTTGGCGCGTGCCATAGCCATTTTTTTGTCAACGCGCAACGACGAACAATAAACTCCAAACACCAGATGCATACCACCGCTGCTGTAACATGACGCACCTCCCAAGCGCATCAGCTTTGACGAAGCACGATTCGACACTGTCGCATGGGTAATACTGAAAACCCACACAGGGGGTTCAGTGAGCCCCCCATACCCTGCCTGAACTCGTGCACCATCACTGTGTTGAGTGCCATATGCGGTACTTGAAGTAATGTGCATTTCACCGTGTGCTGGCCTACCTGTGTACCCCGCCATGTTGTGCTTGTGGAAGAGGCGCAGGTTTGCGGAATAAGCGCGCGCGTCCTGCATGTCGCCATGCTGTGGCAGCGAGCATGCGCAGCGCGGCATAATAAGCCGCTGGGTATGCACACGTCTGACATGCAAGCAGGCAGAAGCTGCAGGCAACGCGACGCTGTCATGTAGAGCGAGTGCAGCTAGCACGACGTACAGCGACCTCCTGATCTGCGTGTGTATTCGACAGTTAACCTGGTTTGAGAACAGACTATGAGCACCCAATACAAGCATGCAGTTAAGCTCCTGTGCAGTACTCCATGCTCAACTGGTGGCAGCCAGCAAGGCAGAAAGCGCGCACCGACCTGGGCCACTCTTTGTGTGCATACATTACAGGCAGACGCTGTCGATACTCACCTGCATGGCTCGTGCGTTCACTTTGCTCGCTGGGATGAAGCCTCCGTAGCCTGCGCGGACACACAACATATGCATTGGTCACGTATCAGGCAGACGTCAATGCATGCAACGTGCACAATACTCCAACCTTTAACGAAAATCGTCCAACATTGGTAGTGTTGAGGGATGCTAGCAGTGTCGTGGGTCAACCGCTCATGGAAGTCCCCCTTGTCACCCGTCTTGAACTCGCATCACGCGGAGCGGTCATCCGTTTGAAGGCGTTCCGCGTGCCGCCGCGTCAACCGTGCTGGAGAGACCAGTGCTATCACTCCATCCGCTTCCGTCATGCACAGCGGTAGCACCAGACTATGCTCATACGCAGTTGCTGCTGATGGCCGCCGCTACTTGTTGCGCGAAACCATATCATATGCGGCGTCGCTCACAGGCTGCCCTTGAAGTTGACTTGCCGCACTTGCAGCGCTGGCACACCTCAAGTCCACTCTCATTCCGACGTACGCCTACAGCGGGGCTGGCACCATGACGTGTCTGCTCGTGCAACCACATTCGCACGCCCCTGTGGCACACGTCCGAAGCGCGCCTACAGGGGGTCTTCGTGGCCCGCGCGCATGCAGGGGGCCATCATGGCCCGCGTGCAAGACCGCGCATATAGCCTCCCCACGGCACGCGCCCCGACACCGACGGTATCCGGTAAGAGTGCGCTTAATGTATTTGTTTACCAACAAGTTAAATAGAAATAATAAATGCCAATGCTGCCGTCTACGGGGGCTTCCCTCAGAAGCCTGAACTCTCAAGCTTGTCATCCTGTGTCGCCTCAGGACTCACCTGGTACGTGGAAGGTGTCCTTGGTGGTCCCCTCGAAGAGGTCCTGCGTGGTGCCGCGCATGCCGCGCTTGAAGGTGAGCTGGCGCTGCGCAGGCGCGGCGCCGCCGACGTCGTGCTGGTAGCAGCTGGTGATGCGCTTGCCGTGCTGGATGGTGGGGTGCGCCTGCTTAAGCGCACGCACACACACACACAGGGAGCGCATGTCAACGAAGCAGGCCGGTGGGGTTTGCCTGCTCACACGCACACGCACACACGCACACCCGCACACGCACACACACACACAGGGAGCGCACGTCAACGGAGCAGGCCAGTGGGGTTGGCCTGTCCACACGCACAACGACACACACGCGCACACGCGCGCGTGCACGCACACACACATGAACACAGAGAGAGCGCGTCAATGAAGCAGGCCGGTGATGCGCTTGCCGTGCTACGTGGTGGGGTGAGCCTGCTCATACACACAATCAGTAAACAAATGAGAGCGATGGACGGAGGGGCGAGAGTCACGATGCGCCGCTCGCAATGTCAGCACGCCACATCACCTTGCCTGTGAGTCAACCTGCTTGCGAGGTCGCACGCGGAGTGCGCAGCGACTGAATTCATTGATGCATGACATCTGCAGATACTAGCTTTTGTATGTGGACGTTCATGCATGACGTGCACACGTGAGCTGTCAGGGTCAGTGCGCAACTGCAAACCAGAAGCGGTGAAGCCGCAGGGCGAGCCCGGCACCAGCCCCATCGTCACAACGAAGGCAGCTTGTGACGGGGAATCACAGATTCGAGACGCTGTTGCAGGCCCAGATGCTGAGCACTGCCACTGCACACATACATACCCTGCCCCGCCTCCCGCTGAGCGAAGCTCAGACATACACACGCACTGCGCAGCACATGCGAGCGGTTGACACTTGTACTTCGGCGGAGCCTCCACGCTTGTGCACTCAAGACCACTGCGCACGCCAACTGCCTTTACGTCCGCTTGCTGGGGCAAAAAGCCCCGTGTAGCATGCAGCAACCTGGAAGCAACATCAACATCCACTGGTCCGGTTCCCAGATAGCGCACATCTCAGCGCGCTGCCGCGCACACACGCACCTTGCGGCTTATCAGCACCCACTCCGGCATGGCGGTGCGCACCAGGAGGCTGCCGTCCTTGCTGGCAGTGCTCAGCACCCTGGCCAGGGCGGCCACGAACGTGTCCCATCGGACCTGCGAATGCAGCAGCGCAATCGCAGCGATGACGGTGGAGATCTGAGCCGTGCTTGCAGGCAACGCTGCATCTCGAATTACCACTTCAAGTTCATCAGCGGAGGGAGGGTGCGGACGCCGTGTGTGCGCAAGGGGACGCTGCGGCGTGTGTTGCTGGGTGCACGTTTGGCAACATGCTGCATGCTGCAAAGGTTGCCGCACAGTGAGAGCCTGTGCAGCAAGGGCGACACCCGAGCTTCGAAACGTCCATCGCGTGCACTGGTCGCCAGTGCTGTGAATGGTGGAGACTTGACAGCAGGAGAGCACATCGCTCAACTTGACGACCTGACGCATTGCAAGGATGTCAGGGCATTGCCGCGCGTGTTTGTGAGCGCACACAGTAGCATGTCTCGGGGCCGATGCATCACATGCAGGGGTTCCGAGGGTTCCTCTATGCTATGTCTTGCTCACGCCGTGGAAGCACCGGCCGTCAGAACCTGATTGAAAGACGACAGCACGCACCTGGCCGGACCGATCTCCTTCACATGCTTTCCTGAGACGGTCTGCCAGCCACCTGGGCGGCTTTGAGTGCACCGCCACAAGCAGCCCCGGTATCTGGTTCACATCGATAGTCGGGCTGGCCATGGGCCCCTCGCTGCCGCCGTCGCTGCTGCTGCTGCTGCTGCTGCTGCTGCTGCCGCCGCTGCTGCCGCACAGGGAGATTGACGTTGCCTGGACATCTCTCGCTGCTGCGAGAAAGGCGCACCGATAAGCCTCAACACTGGCCGCAGCAAAGCCCTCAATCTCCTGGCTCCAAGCAGAACAAAGCAGGGGGGTTCGGGGCCCGGATCAGCCACCATGACTGGCTGCTACTGCAGGGGCTGCGCAATGTGATTACTGTGAAGCGGCTGCAGGTAGTGCATTGTGGAAAGATTTCATGCAATACAACATGAAGAGCATGCAGGGCTCATGTACGACATTGATGTGCCTCACCAGTTTGACCTGTTTTAAACTTATCGAGAAAAATCACTTCAACCTTTCACAAATTGCGCTGTTGCTGATTGCTACGCAGCCAAGCCAGGATGCAGCTCATTCTGATCACACACGGACGAGATCCTGCACCTGGTTGATGTCCCTATAACTTTCTTTGTGCAGCGTGCTGTGCAGAAAGGGCTTGGTCCGCGCCACAGCTGCCGCAGCGGTGGCGGCCTGACACCCCCTTTTGCCTGGTGGTCTGAAGTCCTGCTTGGTGACATGCGACGTGGATTCCGCACTTACAGTCTTGATGGTGGCATGCTCGTCGATCGGAGGACCCTCATTGTATTGAACGCCATGACCGACGTCCGAGAACTTGACATCAGAAAAGCGCACCTCCAACCCCTCGCCAGTCTTGAGGGTTGGTGCTAATCTGTGACCGTGAGGCTGAAACCCCTTGTAACCAGTGTACTCGAAGCTTTTATTGGCGTGGCTGAGCATGCTCTGCCGCGGCGTCCCCACCAAGCTCGATGGTGCATGCACAGATGGGTGGAACACAACGTTTCAGATTCTGAAACCGTTGTGTTCCGCCCAGTTTGCAGACTTCAGACCACCAGGCAAAAGGGGGTGTCAGGCTGCTACCGCTGCGGCAGCTGTGGCGCGGACCACGCCCAAGGGCTTGCCCTTCCTGCACAGCACGCTGCACAACGAAAGCTGCAGTAACATGAAACAGGTGCAGGATCTGTGTGGTATGAATCAACTGCATCCACCCGTGGGCGTCAAACAACAGGCCAGCTGACCGCCTCCTCGGCCACGAAAGGAGGGGCAGAGGGCGCGAGACCACCGATTGTCACACCCTCGGGCGCGCTGGTGCCCTTGCAGGGGCACCTGCTGGCTGCCTCAGCTGTATTCTTCAGTATGCTCGCGTGTCCACGCCAGTCTCTCTCTTACTTCTGCTTCTTAGGTTCAGGCTGCGCGCTGCGGCAGATCTCTTTGCCGACTTTACCTTTGAGCTGAAAGAAAAAATCAACGCTCACACACGTTGTTGTCACAGAAAGGATGCCGGCACACCGTGCACATGGGATGCGGAATCAGCTGTCGTCTCCCTGGCAAGCCGCCGCTGTATCGTCTGCCGAGAGAGAGCGTCTTCCCCCTGCGGCGATTCCCGAGATAACCGCGCATATCAGGGGCTGCGGCGCCAAAAGCGGGGATGTTCGTGCCGCCGTAGCGCGTAGTAGTAGCGGCGTGCTGGGCCTTTTTGATGCCTTCTGGGGTCCCTGCAGCACTTTGTGAGTACTGACTAGTGTAGCACCACGGCTATAGGCCATCACTCATGCCTGGGTACGTGCTCTGCGTGTGAGCAGTTGACGTTCGTCAAGTAGTACCCCCCCTACCTCCTCGTAGACATCAATCAGCAAATGGCGTCACAATGCCATGCTGCCCTTTTGATCAAATTTGATGCACGCTTATGCTTGCTCGTGCTATCTTCGCTCATAGGCGAAACGTGTCCGCATAGACTACACGGATGGTGACTGATCATTTATGTTGGCGCTGCTCATTTGGCTCCTGCAAGTTGTTGCATCAAACATGCTTCCTTGTGCCATCAGGGGCAAAACTGCCATGTTCATCAGATTGAAGGCACATACCACAAATGGAACGGACCACAACATAAAGTTGCTGAGAACGCAACAGAGCGACCTACAATACTCATTGGCTAATCACATGACTGTGCCCCTGCTGCATGCTTCATCGTAAACTGTCAGCACCTGACAAACCTCGCGTGCTGGGGGGGGGGGGGGGGTTCACCACTGGCCGGGCATGTGACTACACGACAACTAATGAATGCTTCGAATGTGTTTGCCCCTGTCATGATGCCTTCAGTCTACAACAAGCAGTCAGGTTAAGTGGTATTTGACTTAGATGCAAGCTCGAACACAGCCGCTGGCAGCAAAATTACCATTGCTGCACCCTTCAGCCATGTTGGGGCAGCACTAAGTACATGGTATACACTGTGGCACCTAGGTGCCAGTGCTGCTAGTACTATGTTTTAGTAAAGACAACAACATGAATTTCTTGCCACATCTTGAAGTTGGTGCTGACGATGATGTCAACCCAATCAAGTTGTGCTCCACACTGTGCAGGATGGCGCCTGGCAGAATGTAACGCATTTGCCGCTACCATTCAGTGTGCTTATCGCTACCATTGAGTGTGCGCCTGACGTATGAATGATCACGATCTGGTGCATGACTGCTTGAACAGGGCAAGCGGACCACATGACAGTACTGCCCTCAGCAGGGTATCGCAGGGTGGACATTGTGCTGCCTGTTGCACACTCAGAAGTGGGAACAGACCCGCTGTTCTGGCCATTAGTGTGGAGTTGCATGCCCGCTTTGACAGCATCGTCACGGTGGGACAGGGCAATTTTTTTTTTTATAGCCGAATGCAGCCAGGCCTCTGAGAGTCTGAGGTACATATGTCCTGCTCTGGACTGAACTGAAATCGCAACGCAAACTGAATGCCTTCGTATCACACGCCGGATCATTGACAACAGCCTCAACCATTTCGTGGGCCTTCACTTTCGCTGCCGCCGCTCATACGGTGCTGCTGTCGTCTCGTGTCAAATATCCCCATGTGCAGCGCTCTCAATTGTCCGCAAGTACCAAATGAGGCGGCGCAGCTGCAGCACCAGCGCACGCAGCAGCGGCAGCCGTCAATGCAGGCGCTGCGCGTTCCACACCAGCAATGCTACAAGGCGCAGCAGCAGCAGAGGTGGCGCGCCTGCCCCTCATGCGGACGATCGCCACAGCTGCCACATCTCTACGTGCAGCAACAGGTGACAAGCTGGAACATATACTGCCACCAGCGCTAACGCCACTGCAGCAGCAACCACCTACGCAGCAGCCGCCGCTGCGGCCGACAGCAGGTGGTGGCACTGGTGCGGATGCTGCTTGCGTACTTGACGCCAGTGCTCTGCAGTTGCAGTGTAGCCTGAAGCGCCCCAATCAGAGTGCGCTTGCAGATGCCGTCGCTACCGAGCTTGCAAATAAGGTGGAGGCGGACCTGCAACAGCTGCCGCAGGGCACGCAACGCACGCAAGCACTTGCTCGATTCCGGTCGCAGCGCCACATGCACTCGATCGGCATGGCATTCCTCAACGAGCCCATGTACTCCACAACGGCTTCGTTCGATGGCCTATCCTGGCAGCTGGCCGTCAAACGCGCCATCGGAGTAGAGGAGCAGACGGCAGGCTGCAAGCTGTGCGGGAAGTCGCCGGGCGGCACCCTGCATGCACGGCTGTGTCAAGCGCCACGCGTCAAGGCGCACGACACCATCGTCCACAATAGCGTCAAGAGGGCCACGCAGCGCCTCCTGCGGCAATACCTCAAAACGGGACTGGTGGACGAGGACTACACGCCGTTTCTGGGGTCCGCCGGGCCGCCGGGGAGTCGCAGGATGGACATCGTGCTGCCTGCCGACGCCTTCCCGGTGACCGGCTACGACGACCCGACACGCCACCTACCGCTCATGGTGGACGTTACCTGCTTCGAGGCACAGGTGGCGTCGCGGGCGGCGAAGACTGCAGCAGACCCCGAGCGATGCTGCCGCGACCAAGAGGCCGCCAAGACTACCCACTATTCTGGTCATTATGATCAGAATTGCTACAAACTTGCCACTTTGGCAATAGGGTCATTTGGCAGCATCGGGGAGCAGGGGCGGAAGTTGCTGGAGGCTGTGGCGACGGAGCATGCCAGCAGGATGTCAGTGCCCGGAGGAGCGCGCCCTAAAGCTCTTAAGGGCATCGCCCTGGCGCGGTTACGCTCGGCACTGTCGGCAGCGCTCGACATGGCGTACTCTGGCCGTGTCATGACGCACATGGCAGAATCCAGGGGGGGGGGCACATTGAGGAGGAAGTAGGGGAGGATCCCGAGATGCCATTCGGCGCGGCGGCATTTGAGTGGTTGTCGTTGAGACACATTCAGACTGTCACACGACATTTAGTTCCATACAGCAAGTTTCAAGTTAGATGCCATTCATCTGGGCTTTTTCGTGCCCTGAGCGAGAATTAATAAAAAGTACAATGTAGTGCTGCCCCAACATGGCTGCAGGGTGCAGCAATGGTAATTTTGCTGCCAGCGGCTGTGTTCGAGCTTGCATCTGAGTCAAATACCACTTAACCTGACTGCTTGTTGTAGACTGAAGGCATCATGACAGGGGCAAACACATTCGACGCATTCATTAGTTGTCGTGTAGTCACATGCCCGGCCAGTGGTGACCCCCCCCCCCCCCCCCCAGCAAGCGAGGTTTGTCAGGTGCTGACAGTGTACGATGAAGCATGCAGCAGGGGCACAGTCATGTGATTAGCCAATGAGTATTGTAGGTCGCTCTGTTGCGTTCTCAGCAACTTTATGTTGTGGTCCGTTCCATTTGTGGTATGTGCCTTCAATCTGATGAACATGGCAGTTTTGCCCCTGATGGCACAGTGAAGCATGTTTGATGCACCAACTTGCAGGAGCCAAATGAGCAGCGCCAACATAAATGATCAGTCACCATCCGTGTAGTCTATGCGGACACGTTTCGCCTATGAGCGAAGATAGCACGAGCAAGCATAAGCGTGCATCAAATTTAATCAAAAGGGCAGCATGGCATTGTGACGCCATTTGCTGATTGATGTCTACGAGGAGGTAGGGGGGGTACTAGTTGACGAACGTCAACTGCTCACACGCAGAGCACGTACCCAGGCATGAGTGATGGCCTATAGCCTTGGTGCTACACTAGTCAGCACTCACAAAGTGCTGCAGGGACCCCAGGTGGCATCAAAAAGGCCCAGCGCGCCGCTACTACTACGCGCTACGGCGGCACGAACATCCCCGCTTTTGGCGCCGCAGCCCCTGATATGCGCGGTTATCTCGGGAATCGCCGTAGGGGGAAGACGCTCTCTCTCGGCAGACGATACAGCGGCGGCTTGCCAGGGAGACGACAGCTGATTCCGCATCCCATGTGCACGGTGTGCCGGCATCCTTTCTGTGACAACAACGTGTGTGAGTGCGGTTGATTTTTTTTTTCAGCTCAAAGGTGAAGTCGGCAAAGAGATCTGCCGCAGCGCGCAGCCTGAACCTAAGAAGCAGAAGTCAGAGAGAGACTGGCGTGGACACGCGAGCATACTGAAGAATACAGCTGAGGCAGCCAGCAGGTGCCCCTGCAAGGGCACCAGCGCGCCCGAGGGTGTGACAATCGGTGGTCTCGCGCCCTCTGCCCCTCCTTTCGTGGCCGAGGAGGCGGTCAGCTGGCCTGTTGTCTGACGCCCAGACGGGTGCGCATGGCATCATCGAGAGGCCAGCGCCCTGCGAGCTGGTGATGAGGCCATCAGTCTACTCTCTGGTGCAGTAGGCGTGAGGAGAGGCACGCTGCAGCGGCTGTCCTGCGATTTGCCTGCACGAAAGTTACCCTAGCGCACGCGCATCGTATCCACTGGCGCTGCACGCCGGCGCTTCGATGCAGCCTGTCAGGGGCGTGCACAGTCTGCGCCAGGACGCAGGTGCCAGCGCAGCGACGGCGGCGGCAGGCAGTGGTGGCGTGAACACCCGGTCCGGTCTCTCCCACTCGCAGCAGCAGTCGCAGCGTGTGAAGCACAGCAGGACTGGCAGCCACACCAGCAGCAGTGGAGACAGCAGTGTGGCGAACAGCTGCACCCCGAGCCCTGCCAGGCCTCCCGTAGCCCAGCAGCAGCAGCAGCAGCAGCAGGCAGCGAACTCCACCTTGCGACAGCGAAGCTACCGCCAGGATGCGGTCACCAGGATGCGCCGTTCCGTGGCGATGCTGACTAGAGGCCTGCACAGCAAGGGCTCTGGCAAGGCAGGGACATTCAGGGAGGCCATCGCTGCTGAGGGCTGGCTTCGGCCGCGAGGGCCGGCCATCTCTGCTGCGTCCAATCCTGGAGGCTCTGCTGCTACAGCTCCCGAAGTACCGCCATCCACCGAGACGGCATCTTGCAGCAGCAGGGAAGGGGTGCCAGCAGCAGCACCGGCAGCGCCACAGAAGCCACCAGCTAGTGCTCTGATGGCTGCTCGTGCTGCTGGCGACCATGCCCTGGCCACAGAATCAGGCGCCGCCGCGCCGGGGCGGAAGAGCAACATAGCCCCAAGCATGTTCACGAGCATGCCGGTGCTCGATGCAAACGCCTTAGCGGCCAGTGCTGTGCATGAGGATGTCGATGAAGAAGATGTTGACGATGCTTCTCAGGTCTATGATCTGGACAGGTACTTCCTCAGCAGGTCCACACCGCGGCGCCCGAAAGCCGAGGAGCAGCAGCAGTGCTGGAGTCCAGCCTTGACCGACCGGCAGCAGCCACAGCACAGAGCATCTCCGGCGGTGAGTCTCACGCGCGATTTCAAGCACAATCGATCCAGTTTGGAGCAACAGCGCCCAACTCCTCATCGCATCATGAGAGCCTGGCTGCGCTGCTGCCACGCTTGCAATGTGTGCATATCCATGCGCGCAGCAGCAGCATTCATCACTGGGCAGCCGCAAAAAACGCTGCCACTGCTTCACGTAGTGCAGATGGCGTCACTAGAGCTCAAGGCTGCGGCGCGCATTGCAGACACGCCACCAGATAATGCAGGCGCATCTCCTGCAAGCGGCGCATGCCGCAGCTGCGTGCAGCGCACTTGTCGTCACCACAGACCCGCGTCTGATGAGTTTGTGGCGGCACGTCATCGCCCTCGCAGCGCTATCACAGCGGACCCACGCCTTCGGTCGCACCGCACGCTGCATGTGTCAGACGCGTCGGCGGCGCGTCAGCTGAGCTGCGAGTCACTTGCCCGCACGTCGTTGCTCATCTTCCGCCTGCGTGCGCTGCATGCTTAAGCTTCACTGCCATCTGTTGCCAGCGCTGCTGCCAGCAACGGCGCGAGCGCGGCGCCATAAGCTTTCTGCCCTTCCCTCCAACTCGCGCCGCAGCGTGAAGCCATGGAGCTGTGCAGCGGCAGCCCGGAGGTGCGGCACGCGCCGCGGCGCAGCAGCAAGTCGCCGCATCCCAGCAAAGGCGCAGGGGCGGCAGCGACGGCGGCAGCGGTCGCGGAGCAGTGCGGCGGCGGCAGCGCGGGAGGGGCGCCCGCGCCGTCCGCGCTGTACTACTGCGGCGGCAGCGGCAGCGCCGCGCAGCGCGACGGCGGCGCGCACGCGATGGGGCTCAGCGCGTCAGAGGTCGTGGCGGCGCGCTCGCAGCTCGGCACGCTCGTGCAGCGGCAGCGCAGCGCGCGCAACCTGACGGGCGGCGCCGGCGGCGGCGGCTGCAGCAGCGGCTCCGCCGTCGCGTCGCAGGACGCCGCCGGCAGCAGCACGCGGCGACGAAGCACGGCGGCGAACGCAAGCGGCGGCGGCGGTGCTGCGTACAGCGCCAGCGTTAGCTCAGCGCGGCCCGGCAGCAGCAGCGGCAGAGGCGGCCGTCTCAGCAGCAGCGGCGGGGGCAGCAGCAGCGCCGCCTGCAGCACGCCAGTGGCCGGCAGCCGACATAGCAACAGCGGCAGCTATGCTGCTGGAGCCGGTGTTACCACCGGCGCAGATGCCCGGTCGCGCATGGGCAGCGTGCCTGAGACGGCGCCGCTGCTGAACCTCAACGGCAGCGGCTACGGTTCGCTCGCGCAGCAGCAGCAGCAGCAGTACGGCAGCAGCAGCAGGTGCGGCAGCTGCCGCGGCGCGGGCTGCGCGGCGTGCGCCGCCGGCGGCGACGCGTACCTCGGCGAGGCGGCGTCGGCAGCGGCGGCGCGGCGCTTCCGCGCGGTCGTCGACCCCGAGATGCGCGCGCTCGCGGAGGCGATCCAGCGGCAGCGCGAGGAGAGCGGATTCGCAGCGGGCGAGGACGCGGCGGCGCGCGACGCGCGCGCTGCGGCGCGGCGCGCGCGGCGCGTCGTCGGCGCCAACCCGCCCGACAAGATGTTCCGCTCCGCGCTGCAGCCGGCGCTCGTGCGGCGGCGCAGCTACGGCGGCGGCGGCGGCGCGTTCGGCGGCGGCGGCGGCACCAGCGGCGGCTACGACGGCGACGCCTCGGAGTGGTCGCCGCGCAGCAGCCGCTGCAGCCAGGCGGGCTCCGCGCTGTTCGGCCCGCCGTCGCCGCCGACGCCCATGAGCCCGTGGCGCAGCGGCGGCGGCGGCGGCGGCGGCTGCAGCAGCGGCAGCAGCAGCGTCGCGAGCAGCGTGCGCTGCAGCCGGCCGACGCCCGTCCCCGCGGCGCGGCTCACGCTGGAGAAGTCGCTGTCGTTCGGCATGGCGTCGATGGCGGTGGCGACGCCGCCGTCGGCGCCCGGCGGCGCGGCGCTCGCAGACCAGCTGTACTCGCCGCACAGCGCGTTCACGCCGCGCTCGGGGAGCGTGTACAGCAACGCCTCCACGCGCACGCGCTAGCGGCAGGCGGCGCGGCGCCGGCGCCGTGTTGCGGAGTTGGTGCCTGTGTGTCACGGGCGTGCGAGACAATGCCGCCGCCGCCGCCTGCCGGCGCACCGCATGGGTCGGCGGCGGAGGGCGGCTGGCGGAGGGCGCAGCGGCGGCGCGGCGCGGCAGCAGCAACGGCGCGCACCACTTCGGCCGCTGGGCGGACAGCAGTGCCCCCCCCCCCCCCCCCACTGCCCGGCGTGGCATGGTCCCATGCGGCTGATGTGAGCCGCATCGGCGGTATCACTCACCACTCACCCCTTTCCGTCCGTCAGGCGCTGCTGCCATGCGTGCTTCAAGCGCACCATGTGCTCAGCGAAGCGCGCATGCTCCGCATCCCCTTTTGGGATCTGCTGCAGCCGCTGCGGCTGCGCATAAGGGAGGCGCGGGCGCCGAGGTGCCGATGCGAGAGCAGCAGCAGCGAGTGGCAACACCGGGAGAGGGGTAGATTGTTGCGCACACTGCCTTCCATGGGAGCGCCGTGTGCGGCACCGATGGACGCGCCACAGGGCGTTTGCGAGTCACGCGGGGTCATTACCTGCACCTGTTACAATTACGTGCGTACATGGTGAGCAGTGCTGCGAACGTGTGTGTTGTGAGAGAGCGCGCGCTTGCGCTCGTCGTGGCCGTCCCTGGCAGCACGGGCCGTGCCGAGGGGGAAAAGGGGGGGGGAGGGGGGCGCTCCATCACCCAAACCAGCGGCCTTAGTTTACGGCGCTGCACTGCTTGCGGTACCTGCACTGCAGTGTTACCCGGCGTGCCCGCGTGCGGGTGCCTGCCTATGCTGCTCGCAGTGGCGCAAGCTTTTGGGGCAGCGGACTAGATACGATAGGTGTGTGGCGTTTTTTGGCTTTGGTCTGGGGGCGCGGGGGGGGGGCAGGAGGGGGGATGCGACCAGACGTAGCCATCAGAGGCTTTGCAGTACATTAGACAGTGGCGATTTCGTGCGTGTCAGGTTTTCGCTTTGGCCAGGAACGGACCTGTTTTCCCACACTGCAGAACTCAATGCAAGGCTCCTTGTCACATGGCTGCTGCGCTGTTTTGGCATACTGGTCTGTTGCTTGATGTGGTGTGGTGAGCTTTTTGTTGCGGTGCTCTATGGCGATGCAGCGACGCACTCATTGTGCACTGATATTTCACTGCGCTTGACGCACATGTTGTCGATTCCTGAGGCTCAGCCCCGTCATCGCGCCGCAGGGGCGATCATCAGGGGTCAGGGGTCACCAACTCACCCTAAGCCTAACTTGCCTGCAGATTTTAAACTTACATGAGACAGTGGACATTCGCGCACGCAAAGTGCTGGAGGCAGCTTGCAAGAACTATGGAAATGCTGGGTAGACTCGAACCAATGCCTCCTTACCACTGCACCAGCGGCTGTCAGGCAGGCAATAGCCTTCTTTAGTGTGCAAATCGACTCAGCTGTTACATAGCTGACTTCTACCACAGTGACCACTACCTTACTTGCATCTTTGCACGCCAATGCTTGCTGCTGTGCTCAAACCATTTGGCAGCAGCCTGAACCTTGGCAGTATTGCTTTTTAAAACGCGCAGAGACAGAGTGCACCAATGCCTTCCAAAGATGCACAATGCTGAAGCCACCGTGGACGCAGGCAGACACCTGTGCTGCCCTCACATCCCAATAAGGGGGCTCATGTCTCATATCTGTCATGCTGCTGCAGAGCATCTGTCATGCAGCATGTATCGACATGTAAACGAGATCAATGGCGGTGAGGTTGAAGTTGAAGTGGGAGGTCGAGTTTGCGTTGCCTGTAAACTCCGGATTGAGGCAGGGCGACCTGGCGATAGATTCTTAAACTGGCAAAACGACTCCCAGTTCTAACTCGCAAACGTTCCGGCCGCTCTAGCAGCCTTAGGACTTCTCTCTCAGGTGCTGTCATGTGTTGGAAATGTCCACAGTGAGTGAGAAGTTGTTGTGCCCCATGGACTCAGCGATGCCGCTAGATGCTGAGGCGCCAAAGCAGCAGAGCCTGCAGCAGCGTCAGCGGGAAGCTGCCAGGGCCGTGCAGGCAGCGCTAGAAGCGGCAACTAGAAGCGGAGTGCAAATACTGGTCACTGGTGCCACGGCCATCCCCATTCCTCTGACGCTGCCCACAGACCCGATGCAGTGGTCAGAGGCCGAAGCCCTAGCGCACTTTGGCGACGCCGACACCTGCGACTGCGTGCTCCGGGCAGGGCGCCACCGGCACTGGGTCCACAAGGCTCGCCTCTCCAGGGCATCGGAGTTCTTCGACAAGCTGTTCAACGGGCCCTTCAGGGAGAGCAGGGAGGCCTTGGTCACGCTGCAAGGGCTGCCGCATGCCGACCCGCCATTGGCACTGGCTCGTGTGCTAGAGCACCTGTACACGGGGCAGCTGTACCCTCGTGCGCTCAAACACGACGTTATTGCACAGGTCAGGGCCAGAGTGCGCTTAGTCGAACACGTCCGCGCAATGCCGCACATCACCATCTAGTCCCATCATTGCTGATAACATTTCGTGTGTGGCATTGTGGTTCGCCTCGTATGATGACAAAGTTTGCTTTGGCGCTGGACGCGTGGCCGAGATGGTGTCCGCGACTCAGCGCATCGCATGCCAGTTCACACATGGCCACGATCCTTGTCTGTGCATGCATGTGATGGCGATGCTGGCGTGCGTTGCGCACCACTGTGCCGCGGCGGTGCCTGAAACCTCTATTCCTCGCGCATGACGTCGTGCAGGTGGCGTCCAATGCGCACTACCTGGGAGCGACGCTCCTCTACGACACCTGTGTGGCGCACCTGGCGCAGCATTGGGCGCAGGTCCTTGCAGCGTGCGGCACTTCAGGAGCGTCCGCAATGACGCCAGCGCTGCGCGAGGACGTCCTGCAAGCGCTGAACACTGCCAGTGATCGAGCAAAATTCAAGGCAGCTTACAAGGTGATGTGACATGTAACAGGAGGCCGCCATGAGTGATGCATATTGCTAGTAGTCAGTGAATGCCTGTTGCGCCACCGTGACCGCACTGCGCTGCTCGCTCGCTAGCTCCGGCGCGGACGACAAGCAAGCTGTAGCAACACGGCATTTCACGCACTTTGGCCAAGATATGTGTTTGACTACGCAACTGTGTGCGCTCATCGATTAGCACACTGAAAGTGCTCATCAAGTTCGTGGTCCCTGACAGGGCTGCATTGACGCAATCCACGTGCTGGTGTTTGCTCTAATGCAGAGCGCTCTGTAGGCACGCCAACACGGCAAGAGCGCTGGCTTTTACAATGAGGTCGTGGTTCCCAACAGAGCTGCGTTGACGATATGCACATGCGCGCGCTTTTTCTGTGCAGAGCGCTCTGTACGCCAACACGGGAAGGGCGCTGGCCTTCACAACGCAGAAACTCACGAACGAGCTGGAGTGGGCCTCGCCCGCGGGCCACCTCAGCGTAGAGGAGTGGATACAGTGGGTCTGCAAGTCAGGCCTTGTGACCGACGAAATGCTCGAGGACATCGAGCTCAAGGTGGCGCTGGAGCGGCAGGAGTACGCCCGCAAAACGGCGGCGCAGCGCGCGCAGCAGCTGTCGCAGGCGCGCGCCTCGCAGCAGAAGGCGGAGGCGCAGCGCGCGGCGCGCATTCAGGCGCGCGCCGCCAAGCGGCGCCGCTCCGAGCGCGCGTTTGCCCTGCGGCAGGTCCTGCGCATCGACCAGGCGTGGTGGGCGGGGTACGAGGGCGTGACGGACGCCGTGGTCGTGCACGTAGACAGGCGCAGGCGGCGCGTGCACCTTGTGTGCCCCGGCGTGTTCGAGGGCGGCGAGCGCGCGCGCTTCGACGCGCTGCTGCCCGACTTCGTGGCGGCGTTCCGCGGCGACGCGGCGCTGCACACGCGCGCGGGGTGCGCGGGCTGGGCCAGCGTGATGGAGCAGGTGTTCGAGCTGCCGTTCGACAGTCCCATCATACAGTGAGCGCAGTGTGAGTAGTGCCGCAAGCGCCAACTTGAAGTTGAAGGCAGGCGGCGCCCGCGGGCGGCGATGACAATTCGGGGAGCTGGTCAGTGTAGTGCATGCGCACAGACGCTGTTGAACAAAGCAGTAGAATGCAATTGTATGTGTAGGCGTATCAGGGGCTAATGAGCCGTTGTAGACGATGCCTGTACATGTGTATGTACGTACATATCTGAATGCAGCACCACCGTCAAGGCAGCTTCTGCTGAAGGGACTGCGACTGTGTGCTACGCCATCAAAGAATAGACGCCAAGATTGACACAGTCAATGTACGGCTTGATGATCTGCCATGTATGCGCAGTGGCGCAAAGGACTGCAGGCTCAAATAGAGCGTATGAGCGTGGCAGCTGCAGCTGTGTGCACGCATGAGATGCCCTGTGTGTTGCAGCAGGGCTTGCGTGCAGTCAGGGTTAGGGATGAGCATGAGATGGCAGAATATTCAGAGGAAAACCCGGTGTAATTGCGGCCTTCAACATGCCCAAAACGGCCACCCGTTCGAATGCAAGTTCAACGTGCGGACTAGAGTTGCAAGCACACACCCGCCGTCCCTCTTCTGCATTTGCACGGTGCACTAGCAAGGTGCGAGCACGAGGCGAAGCTTTCATTCACAAGCTTGCATTAGCCCACAGCAGCAGCAGCAGCAGCAGCAGCAGCAGCAGCAGCAGCAGCAGCAGCAGAACCTCCAAGTACACCGAAGCACCAGACCATGGCACCTCTGCAGAGACTCAGCGGCATGATGTGCACGCCTCAGGAGACAGGTACGAGCTTTGTGCCTGTAGTGCGTTCAGAGCAGATGACGTTGTCAGCGCTAGCTGACCTATTGGCCATACCACGCACAAGCCAGCAGCACACACTTATGTATTTCAATGACGTTGTTGAAGCTACCACCTGCGGCCTCTTCGTGGCTCGGTTCTTGCAGCGTTGTCCAGCCATGGCGATTGAATGTCGATTGTTAAGTGTGTACCTGCGCCTTACACTGCGTGGTGTCATGCGAGAGCGGAACGAAGATGCCGCGTGTAACGATATCTCTGCGTCTCGTCACTCAGCACAGTCACATTTTGTTTGCAACAGGCATCGCGACGGGGCCAATGGGCCATCAGTATCTCGATCTGGACGGTCACACCAACGCCGTTGGCGGCCGCCCCGACGAGAGGCACGGCTTCCAAGGCGGCTGGACGCACGGCGTGACTGTCTTCTGTGGCGGCGTGCCCCACGATGTCCGCCCCCCCAAGGAGACCACCAACCATGGCACCGTGCTGTTCACCAGCGCGTCTCTCAGGCCCAACCTCGAGGATGAGCTCCGCATCAAGAGCTGCAGCGATGGGGAGAGGGAGGGCCGCAGCGGGTCACAGGTACGTGACCTTAGCACCAGCACCCTCAGGCTAAGCAATGGCAAAGGCAATGCATGCAGGGGGCATGGTGACATCATTTCCCCGCATGTTCCAGTGAAAGAGCTCTGCAGCTGGCTCCTGCCACCATATCATTGTGCCGCACGCAGTCGTGCCTGTGCGCAGAGCACCGGTGCGCTCGAATGGCGCGCGCCCATCTTGGTGCACACCCTTGCCAGCTGCAGCCTTCGCGCAAGCTCTCGCCAAACCTCACCCCCCCCCCCCCTTGTCCCCCCACCCCCTCCACTCCCCAGGCGCACTGGACGCACCCCGCGCACGACGACGTCCAGCTCGACGAGCTCAACCACGGCACCATCCTTGCGACCTTCCCCCACCTGCGCCCTGACCTCTCGTACGAGGGCCGCACCAACGCCGCCGGCGGCCGCGCCACGGAGCGCCTCGGCGCGCGCGGCTCGTTCACGCCGGGCCGCGCGATCCGCGCCGGCGGCCCCGCGCGCGACGTCCCCGTCCCCGCCCCCATCCTCAACCGCGGCACCGTGCTCTTCACGTTGGCGACGCTCGCGTGCGACGCCGCCGCCGCCGCGGCGCCCGCGCTCAAGCCCGGCACGACGGACGAGCGCGTGGGCCGCGCGGGCTCCTTCGAGCACGGCGACGCGCACCTGCGCATGCCCACCGCCGCGGACGCCGCGCTGTGGCGCGAGGACGGCCAGCGCGGCGGGCGCCGCTACGCGGGCGGCCACTGGCTCGCCGGCGCGAGCGTCATGGCCGGCGGCGCGCCCGTGTACGCGGCGTGAGGTGCCGCGGAGCGCGCGCTGCTGCCGTCGCTGCGCAACGCCGGTTCTTGCGTCGCGCAGTGATGCGCGGGGGCAGTAGTCTGCGGCGCTGATTGCGCGTTGCGCGGGATTTGCCGCCGCCGCCGCCGCTGGCGGTGCATGCACTCGACAGGCAGGGCAACGAGGGCCTCCCTCTGCGGCCTCTGCCTATGTATACCTTGCCTGTTGTTACCGGACGTGGTGAGACGTGTATGCATACAGTAGCTGTAGACGCATGTATTCAGTTTTTTTCTGTGTGGGCGGCCCTCAGGCCACGGTGACATTAGAGCATTGTGTCAGAAGCATATATTAAAAGGGGGGGGGAGCGGCATTGCACGGATGCTGTGCGGCGTGTAGATAGGCGCATGCGCTCAAGTACAGCATCACACATCTCAAAGAGGTAAAGAAGGCTTGATGCCACGATCACATCATACAACGGAATACAGAGGTTTAGACTGCTGCTGGACACACAACGCTCTGCATTCTTTGTGCTTGCGCTGTTTCATTGCCTGCTAGCCTGCTGGCGTTGCTGTCTTGCTAGTGCTGCTATCATTTGCAGCGGCGACTTATCACCTGCAGCCTTGTTTGACAGATGCTGAGTGTTTGCTATTGCATGTGATCGCGTGTGCCTACGTATCCCTGCTTGAAGCATGGCATTAAGCGCTTCTTAGCACCTCTGGCAAGAAAGTGGACACCTGCCATGCCATGTAGCTACACTTCATCATTGACATGTTGCAGGTTTTCGTTGTTGACATGGCAATATGCCACTCGCAATCTGCCAATCGAGCTGTTGCTTTATCGCCAACCCCATGCCGTGTATACTCATCATGAGTTGACCGCACAAGCTCAGTATGCATGCAACTGAGGTGAGATGAGAACGTCCTGATGTTTGCAATTGTAGCACCGCCTGTGCAAGTGCAAGCGAGGCGCATCTTCTGCTTCTTGTGCAACAAACACATGCTCAGAATCTGCGTCTGGCTTCGATTGGCTGTAGAGTTTGCAGTTTTGATGAGCACTTACTGCAGTTGCCGAAAAACGTTCAGGCAAGTGTACACAACAGGCTGGGGAATGCCATTCCCCCCCCCCTGACAAGTGTCAGGTAGATGCGCCGGGGCTGTTTGTGATCGCCGACTTCCGCATAATCATTTTCAGCGACTCGCATAGGTGTGTCACAACAGGTTCCTAATGTATACATCAATGCTTTATTTGTGTGCCCCGCTCTCGCTCCCGGGGGGCTCCCGGGGGGCTCCCGGGGGGCCCCCGGAGCTTTTAAAAAGTTGCTTTCGACTCGGTAGAAACTCGTACTTGGGACTCTACTGCCAAGCGAGTCATTTGACTTCGACAGACGAAGAAGTTAGCTTCAGAGCAAAGGATCTACAGGGCATCTTGGATACCTGCGCACTGGACCTTTTACATAGCATTGCAAACTACTGATCAGCAGCGCGTGGCTTTTAAAGCATTTGGAGTGGTGGTGTGGAGGAGCCTGATTGAACAAGGCAGCAGCCAAAAGGGGTAGATATACTATGGACTCCTTGTTCGGAGTAGCCGGCGATGGGTGAGTGCTTCATTCATTGAAGTGGTGTAGGACCTGCTGCAACCAACATCTGTGCTGTCGTTGACGTCGTTGGGTCGTACAGCTGATGCTGATTGCAATGTCAGTCGGATTATGTTGGCGTTACCGTGACTTGCTCATTGCTGTGTCTGCGTGTTGATGGTGATCGGGAGCAGCTTCGTGGTACTGGCGGCGGATGCTCAGGTGGCGCGATCTATCCTGCTTTACCAGAATGACTTGGACAAAATAAAGGAGCTGGATTCCCACAAAATGATGGCGCTAGCTGGGCCTCAGGTGCGTACAATCAGCAATTCTGCATATTAATAATGGCTATGAATTTGCCAGTATGGATAATCTGCACTGCTATCAAACGGCAGGTTTAGAACACGAGGTTTCGGCCCACATATTTCTACATGCGGGGACGGTTGTGTGTGTGTGTCAAGCAGTTCACACTGCTGCGCAGCTGTAAGCATCCCTCGAGCAATCGAGATGCGTGAGTAAGTTGATTGTTTTCACCAGGCGCGTTTGTTGCGTCTATGTGGCCAGTCACATTTGCAGCGCGTCGTCTGCCAGCACCGGAGCTGTCATGTTGCTCGACCGCATACAACGAGTCGTGCTGTCGAACTTGACACGTGCATGCCCTGATCATTGACAAGAGCACGATCGCTTGGGGCGCTTGTGAGCACGAAGTGCTTGCGCACACTGATCAGGCTCTCTGCAAAGACTCTGTGTGGCGAGCCTCCAAGCTATCGCCTATAGCTGCTTTTGAAGCACTGCCGGGCTCGGAGCGTTTTGTGAAGCACTGCCGGAGGGTTATTGCAGGCATCCTGTACATGGACCACCCTTGTCCGGTGTGCCCCATGAACCGCTGCATTGCCACTGCAGCATTATCACTGCTAGAGCGCTATGGGGCACTCGCAGCGGCACTGGAGCTTATTCTTGCATCCACAATGCATTGAGGCGGCAACAGCTGTGGCCTGCTTGGACAGAAAAGCACCATGCTGTGATGCTGTCATCTCAAACAGTGGCTCACGCTGCAAAGTTTGGACAGATGCGGCCTGCCCACTTTGTATTAGACGGCCACTGCTTTGCTGTGTACAGGTGTGGCCTGCCCGCTTTGTGTTGCACGGCCATCGCTCAGCTGTGTGTGTCACCGATACGGTTCCACTTGCGCAGCAGGGCTTTGCTGATGACGATCATGGAGACGTCCACAGCTGCACAGTGGATCACCGGGGGCAGGCTCTCTCTGTGAAATTGCCAGTACATGTGTGGCAACTGCTCAGCAGCATCACCTTTGGAGTCGCTGACATGATCTCCTCGTGACGTGCGCCATCAGCCAGCACTGCTTCTAGCGAAGGACCACCGCCTTCATTCGTAAACGGTGACCCCATGTATGCATGTTTGTGCGCTGCGCGCGCAGGCGGACTGCAACCTGTTTGGGGAGTACATCCAGAAGAACATGGCGCTGTACGAGCTCAACAACGACCTGCGGCTCAGCACCAAGGCGGCCGCAAACTACATCCGCCGAGAGCTGGCGACGGCGCTGCGGAAGGGCCCATATCAGGTGAGCACTGATGCTGCGTGCGCTGAGCGCTGTCTCACCGACTGGTTCGGCGCCACTTCGCCAGGTCTCTGCAATACCCATGTACCTCTGGTATCTCTGCTGCACTGGTCAATAGTAGTACAAGTTGCGACACTTTCAGACTGTCATACGACATGTAGATTCCTTACAGCTAGATGCCAATCATCTGGGCTTTTTCGCGCCCTGAGCGAGAATTAATAAAAAGTACAAGTAGACGACTCTGCAGTGCTATGATGGCGTGACTTGCGTCCATTGCCGCCCCCACCCTCGCACCACATCCCCCCCCCCACACACCCCCTCACCCCGCATTGCCTCATACGCACACATCTCACCGCAACGCGTGTGTCGCAGGTGAATATGCTCATGGGCGGCATGGACGCCGGCGCGGCGGCGCTGCACTGGCACTGCCATGGTACTTGCGCAGCGTACTGCTATGTGCGCGTGCCTGCCGCACCCTCACCCCCCCCCCCCACACACACACACACCCCCGCGCCCCGCATCGCCTCATGGGCACTTCTCGCCCACACGCGCGCGCCGCGCTTGCAGGTGAACATGCTCATGGGCGGCGTGGACGCCGGCGCAGCAGCGCTTTACTGGCTCGACTACCTCGGCACGCTGCAGCCCGTCAAGTACGGCGCGCAGGGCTACGGCGCGGCCTTCACGCTGTCGCTGCTGGACCGCTCGTACCGCGTGGGCATGGCGGAGGCGGACGCCGTGGAGCTCGTGCGGTCGTGCATCGCGGCGCTGCACAAGCGCTTCCTCATCGCGCAGCCCAACTTTGTCATCAAGGTCGTGGACAAGGACGGCATACGCGTGCTCAAGTAGGGGGGGTGATAGCGGGGACGGGGCGGGGGGGGGGGGGGGGGAGGGGCATGGGCAATGTATGAAATGATGTCAATTCTGAGGTGCTTGATGTTCCTCTGTTGCAAGGCTGCTGTGTGCCAACACAGGCACCATGGGCGACGTCGCGAGGTGCTCTGGCTGTGTGGCGGTGTGCAGGCACAGACATTCCGCATGACACGTTGCGCTTACGCTTTGAGATTTGCGGCATTGTGTCGTATGCAATGCAGTGCACATGAGTCAGAGCGCTGGCATGTGGCAGCAGAACCTGGGCTTGCAAACTTAGCATGATCATTTTCCGCACATGGAGAGAACGTCATGAATGAGGTCATGTCACGCCAGGTATACTGCAATGCACATGGTCAACGATGCATAATCAGAAGCGCACCACTTGCTCCAGAGTCAGGCCGCATATCAGCTGCGCTGGCTTGCACACGCTGCCACTGCAGGTAGAAGCCGCATAGAAATGCACTAGGTGTAGTGGATACGCTTTCGGGGTCCATGCTGTGGAGCGCACACCGGTCCTTCTGATGATGCATGCAACCTACATGATTCGCGATGATTCACGCGTGCCGCACGTGGGGCAGTGCACAACGCACAAGCACGCCGTACGCGCACATTACTTGGGTGACGGCACACCGCACCGAAACAGAGACGACATTGCAGAATAGCCAAGTTTGTTGGATAATAAGTTTGGACATTTTGTAGATATTATAGCATGTCATTGCAGGCCCAGGCCTTCAACCCCGCTCGGTGGCATTGGCGCGATTGTGACTTGCGCCGGTGGCTCCAGGCAGCTGCCGTCGTCTGCTTTACGAGTATAGTAGACCTGCGTTCGCGGCGCAAAGGCAAGGGACGTGTTGTGAGGTCATTGAAAGCAGGCAGTGCTCAGCGATGCAGGAGTTGAAGTACTGCAGCATTCTCGCCATTGTTGCCAGATGTTGAGAATGGTCAAAGTACTACAGACGAATAGCCGGGATGCCTTCCAATAAGGATGCTGGGCGCCGGCACAGCTACATGGCGGGTGCAGGCAGCAGAGCTTTGGCTGCGCAATGTGTACAATGTACCTACACGTGTGATAGCTGATTGCGTCGACGTGCTTGACGGTGGCGACCATGGCACTGTGGCGTGGCTAGCAGTCGCCAGCAGGCAACATTAATTCAGGCAGCAGGCCCACCACAGAAATGCATGTTTGCTATGATAGCACGCTTGACAAAACGAGTGGTGATTGGAGAAGCAGCAAGCGAGTGTCACAAGAAGGCGGTCTCTGAGACAGCAAACCCAAGGTCATAGGGCCTCAGTTGAGCGTGAGGACGAAGCCGGTCAACACAACGGTATGTCTGGCAAGCCGGTGACCATCATGTTTGCGCCCGCTCAGCTGGTCAAAGCCGGGTTAGGGTTAGGTTTAGGGTTAGCAAGCCCTCATGCAAGCCGGTCAGCCAGCTGGGGGGAACCTGCTCAAGAACACTAGGACAGACTTGAAGTACCTCCTCCCCCACCCCCCGCTATGACTCGCCGTTTCTGCTCTGGTGCACGCCGCACACACGTGAACAATGTCAGTAACACCCGTGAAGACCTGATGCAGGGCCTTGCATGGGCAGCCATTAGCGTGCTAACAAGCATGCTTCGCGCCTGTCCCCCGGCGCGCATGGCTGCGGTATGAAGCCCAATTTGCGGAGCGATGTGGCGCCGCCGAGTGTGTATTCATGTTTGCGTGCACAAAAAAGACACATCTTTGTACTTGAAGTGCTTGTTCAGTTCATGGCACCAAGTGCACGCGACTCGCCCTTCCCCCTGGCCCATACGGCTCCGGCTCAAGCCCACCTCGCGGATCGATGTGACTCTGCTGAGGGTATGTGTGTATGCAAGAGTGTACGCAAGTGAATGTATTGGTATACTTCAAGTTGATGTTGCCGTTCAAGGCACCAAGCGTATGCAGCTTGCCTTTTCCCTTGGCCCATACGGCTCCGGCATGAAGCCCACCTGGCGGAGCCATGTGACGCCGCTGAGGGTATGTGTGTGTGCGTGTGTGTGCGTGTGTGCGCGCGTATGTGTGCGCGTTGTGCATGCATGCAAGACCTATACACTTGAAGTATTTGTTGCAATAGCGGGCACCGCGCGCACGCGACACGTGCGCGCGACTCACCGTTTCCCCTGGCCCGTAAGGCTCTGGCATGAAGCCGACCTCGCGGAGCGATGTGACGGTGCTGAGGTCTGGCGCGCCGTCCGCAAGCATGCGCTTAAGTCCGATCTCATTCTTGGCCACGGCGACTTCCGTGCCGCCGGGGGCTACGAAGAACTGCAGCGGGGGGGCAGAATACGCGGCGCAAGACCCGTCTAAGCGGACGTAGCTGATGCGGTGCAACAGGGTGCCACGCAACCTTGCGAAGAGAAGCAAGAAGCCCTACTGAAGGTGGGTGTGGCGGCAGCTGTGCGCTTGTCAGCAGCAGTTGAACTTCAAGTGCGTGCCGTGCAGTGGCCAGGATGCGAACAACGTCGCCGGCTCGAGGTTGGCGTGATCTGCGCCTGTTGCCTCGCAGCGTGTGTCGTGCACGCAGGACGATGAAGCGCATCATGATTGCCGCAATCGTAGGCGCTCGCTCGCATGCCCGCCAGCATCATGACCGCGGTGCACGCAGTGAACAACATGAGCACACAGAAGGCTCCGATGCATCACCGTGGCCATGCACAACCGTTGACTTCAGTGTCATGTCACATACCGTTGACTTGATTCAAAGTGTACCCGCCACACCTCTGCTCATTTGAGCTTCAGCGAGCCGGCAACCTTGACCTTGACGTAAGCCGTCTCCATGTAGCCACTTCCAGGCACTTGCTGCTGCGTGCGCGGTGTTCAGCTTTCCGTCACTTAAGCATTGTCTGATTCAGGTGACTCACCTGCGTTCGCTCACAGAGGTTGGCAGCAGCAGCTCCCCGACGCACTGCGCCGAAAGCACGCACACCATCGTGCTGTTTACACATGTCAGTCCTGTGGCACACAGGCGCTGTCTGTAAACACCGCCCCTGCTGCAACCTCGCAAGGTAACAGCATCATTGCCCGTCGCCAGAAACATGAGGGCGCAGGTCCTCGGCTGCATCAGCAACAGCAAGGCCACCGCCCCCCGCCCGTAACCGCCCACCCGTAACTGCCAAAGCGTAACAGCCGCCGCCGCTCACCTCGGGGCGCAGCGCGTCCATGATGCCGACGATCGCGTCGCAGACCATGTCGTCGGAGTCCGGCGACGCCGTCCCCGACCCCCGCTTCTCGTACACGAAACCGCCAACATGTAACTGGCAAAGCGTAACTGCCAAAGTGTAACCGCCTCACCTGCAACCGCTCCGGCAGGTCCGGCACCAGCATCCGGATGTACTCCGCCGCGAGCGCCTTGTGCAGGTGCACGGCCTGCTCCACCGTCACTGTCCCCGTGGCAATCTTCCCCGTGAAGAAGAACTTGGGGTCGCCCGGGGCGCGTGCGTACAGGTCCGTGATGACGCCCCCCGCGTCCTGCAAATTCAAGTGCAGGTGTTGAAGTTCAGCTTGCATGTTTTGCGAGTGCTTTTAAAAAGGGGCGTGCGCTGTTTCGCGCTCATTGTGCTATGCGTACATGTGTCCACGTGGGTGCCTCAGGTGCAGGGGATGTGTGCTGTTGCGTGCAGCGCGCCGTAGAAGTGAAAGGAGTGGCGGTTTTGTCGCCTTGGATGCGTGCTTGCGTCAATGGCTGACTCAAACATGACGACGAACACAGGCTCATAGTGACAGGGGCTACGTCAAACGCATCACGGCCGATGACGAGTGGCGCAACGTGTGCTGACGCTTGTGAATTGACGTCAGGCGGTCTATAGCTCGGATGTGGTGATTGCCTGTAAACGACGTGCATGCATGCATGCGAGTGCAGCCACAGCTGCCTGCTCTGTTCGCGCAGACCCAATTTTGTGCGGTTCGCGTTGACATTTGTCCAGACATGCTTGCTGAATGATATTTCTGGCTGTAGAGATCGTAGCACAATCGCGCTCGTTCAGCGCAAACGATGCACGTAGCTGCTTCCCCATCGTGGCTTGGTGTGCGAGGAAGCAGCCGAGACCGACGTCTCAAACCGTTGCCACTGAAGTTGCGTCAGAACAGCCGCACACAAGCTTGCATGAGGACGTGCGTGCCCCCCCCCACGCAAGTGGCGCACTGGCGCGCATGTGACAACACTGGGGTTTGGCATGCCGTCAGATGCGCAGGTCCTCAACAGCTGTCAGCGCTGCACTGCGTTCGCGCGCGTGTGTACCGTGTGCCGCCAGGCTGCACGCAAGGCCAGCTACACGCCATCATGTCACTCAGAACTCTTGCGCCCACCTTCATTCGTGCTCAGCATGCTTGGGCAAGCACGTTGGGCCAGCGTGGTCATCATGAGTAGTTTGGTGCTTGGGGTCGTTCATTAGATGTGTAAAAACAGCTAGGAAACGGAATTTGACACAAGGCACGCAACCAAGGAACGCCTACAACAATGACTTTCACAGCGCACTTGCTAAAGGCACAAATGGTGACGAGGGGTGCGCACAAGCCAATTCGATGCCAGCATTGGCTTAACGCACCTTAATTCGCTGAAACTGCCGCATTTGCTCCTCCATCACCTTCAGCCCTCTGCCAGCGCTTGTGACAGGCTCACCGCCAGCGCCGCTTGCCTTGCCTCCTCCAAATCCCTTGCTCGCCATGTGCAGCCGACATGACTGCTGCTGGCGCTGATAACGCGGTGCTGCCGCCAGCACAGCAGATTGCGTAACGAACGCATAGCCCTCGGGCGCGAGCGAGGCGACCCCGATAGCTGCTACTGCCGCCAGAGCCCGCATGCACGCGACCTGGTCAACTTCACAACAACTTCAAAACGTGATCTTCGCTGTTGCAGTTCGCGATGTGTGGACCTGAAATCATTACACACCACGCGACTCGCACCTTGCTTGCTCGGGCCCATGGCTCTGACTGCGGTGCAGTCGCTGCGGAGGTGTCGATGCAGCCCACATCACCGTCTGCTGCGACGAAGCAGCTGCAATGCTCTAGACATTCAGCAACCTTCAAGCTTTCAGCGAAGAACTGAGGTGAGCTCTACTGCCTCATTGCGTGATGGCCGCTTTCGCTGCTGATGCGTGTGCTCTGCCAATGAATGACAAAAAATATCGTTTAACACCTGAGCAAATTTTGCTGACAACACTGTTGATGAGGCATTGTGCACCTGCGTCGCATGCTGCGTAGACTCATGCGCGACGCACACTGCCATTGTACTCACCACCTGTCCTGTCTTACCGCATATCCCTGTGCGCAGGTGATTCGTGGGTCTAGGCGACAAGGTGGAGCACGTGGATGAATGGCTCAGATCGTCCTGAGCGAGGGCGCTGCAAGGCGTTGGTTGCCCGTTGCAGCTGTGACCATCAATGGCTCCAACTTGAGGACTGCTTTCATGGTTTGGGTGACATCAGTGTTCAGCCTGTGCGGGCGTTGGTGGTGCGGAGCTGGCGAGCATTGAGTACGCCGCTGCAGCCACACAAATCCGATTTTGACGGCTGATATGATGATATGCTCAGATATCACTGGCGTCTTCAGCCAGAGAGCCAGCGACGTCGTGAAACACTGTGGTCTCGCCGCAATCGTGGCTAGTCTATGAGCCCTTGTTCCATCAAGACCGCACAGCCTCATCAGCACAAAGTGTGAGAGATGCTGCTGCCTGGCCCGGCGCTGTGGTCCCAAGGTGTTGTCGGCAAGGCGGTGATTGGAGCACCATATGGGCCCACTTTGACACGTGACCGATGCAGGCATACTGGTGACTTTATGGTCAACGTCAAACCCTCAGAGAAGAACATCGCATTTGCCCGTTGTGTATGTAGCGCGACAACAGACCTGGGGCTGTGAGTGGGGGGGCCGGTGTATGCTGCATGCTGCTTTTTGTGGCCATTTTGAAGCTTCAGGTCATACTGGCTACGGAGCAGTAGCAGCCCGTCGAGGTCGTCGCCACAAGACTTTCGCGCCAGCTCTGGGGTTAGGCCATTGTCTACAGCCCAGAGGAGCAGTCTGATGCTGCGGGTGGCCTCCTGCCCTACGGTGTGATGCTGTTTTGCGCCTTCGTGACCTTCAATGGCGCAAATGAAAGCATTTCATGCGCTCCTGAGCATGAGAGACGGAAGTAGACAGGCCAGGATGTACGGAGCAAAGGGCTCATTGAAATCGGGCTCTCATCGGCGCTGTGCTGCTGCTTTGTCTTGTCTTTCTCAACATTGCAGGCCGGTTGTGAGTGGTCATGACGTGCACGCTGAACACGCATTAACACGCACGCACAACCCAGAAGACTTCAACTTCACATTTGCAAGAAATTGGTTTCTGAAAAAAGAGATGTGGCTCCATGTTGCAGGGCCCTGGGCCAGGGCTTTTGCAGTGCATTAAGAAAATATGATGCATTTTGCCGCTTTTGTTGTGCAATTACAACTAAGGCTGCATTCCTGATGCACTGTGACCACAAAATATAATGGTTCCTCCGAAGGGGTTGTGGATGCGTTCACACTTATCAAAATTAAAAGCATCATGCTGTGGCTCAAGAGCATGCTTTCTTTGGAAAAACAGGGGAAGGTGCCCTGTGACGCAATGCCTCGATGCAAAACCTGACGATGTGTGGCAGGAATCACAGGCAGAGACAGCACCGCGCTGTTCATTGCTGCTCCGGCACCATGTCTCAACGGTTTGTGTGTGGCCCAAGACCTTTCAGTACGAAGACAGGCATGTATTTGGAATTAGACCAAGATCTGAGCGTTGGGGATTGTTGTTGGGGACTCTTGTTGCCGTAGTCACCCTACTGGCCCAAACTGTCAGCGTGGGCGCTCAGGTGTCACTAGCGGCATTTGACACAAATGCCCTTCATTGCTGTCATCTGCCCTGTGCATACCCCTACATTCCTACAAAATAGCCAAATAGCTCAGCAGAGACTACGCTTTGTGACGATGGCAGCCCCGGACCTGCCATTCTGTCTGCGTGCCGAAACTGCCATGTATGACTGCAGATCAAGAGGAGGTCCCTTTGCCACCATGTGCTCCTGTACTCCTCACCACAGAGCAAACAGCACGCGCTGCGGTGTTCAGACACTGACACATCTGGGCGAGTACTGCACACTTCAGCGAGCCAATGGCCTAGTCGTACTGATTGCCTCCCAAGTGGGGATGCACAAGTGGGCGCCGGCACTCACCGCCTAGCACCGTCAGATTGCAATTGAAGGCCAAGTGTCATGATCAGCTTGGGCATGGCATACACGAGCGCAAGCATCATCATGCATGTATTCCGAGCTTGGAATACACCATGATCACAGTGTATGCGCATGATACTGACAAAGCAACGCAAGAAGCGGCCGCATTGCAGAACGCTGCCAAACCGTTGCCCTCAGACGAACGTGCTATTGAAAATCCAAGGTGATGTCTATTGCGGGGAGTGTATGAGCAGGAGGACGGAGGCCCTGTGCGCAGAAATTGCAACACAGCCATTGCACGCATCCGATTGTTCCTGCGCCAACATCACACAGGTATCCACCAAGGGAACATAAAACGCAAATGCCCATGTGCACTACGTGACATCGCACACCCGCTTTGACGATGCAAAGAGCACTGCCACAACGCTTTAGCCACCCACACCGACGCCTTGACGTTTCCAACAACGACGATGCAGGCGTAGACAGGCTAGACCCCAGACACATACGTTACCACGTTTGGCGCACGCTTCCGCCCCCTTCCGGTCTTGCGCTCTGCGGCCGCGCCAGTGCCCTCTGCCGCTGCCCGTGCCGCCGCCGCCGCCGCCGCCGCTGCCACGATACCGCCATTTGTCGGCTGCCGCTGAGCGCTGCTGCCGTGACCGCCAGCAGCACAATGGCTGCTCCAGAGCAGTGGCTGCAGCAGGGAACTGGCTGCAGTACCGTGGCGCCGGTGCTCACTGCTGCTCGCCAGACGAAACGCAGCGCATGTACCACAAAGTGTACGCATGCACAACAACGTGGTGGCCGCCAGCGCTGTGTGTGAGCTTGCCCACAGGCGAGCCTGGCGTCAGTGTCGCGGCTGATATCGGCGCTGGCGGTGTCGCTCTTGAGCTGCATGAGCATTGCTGCCGAGTGCTGCAGGAGCCATGCACACCGCTCACGCCAGGCCGCTGCAGATTGCAGCTTCCCTGCTGCCTTGCGCATGCGGAGGTGCACGCCAGCACAGGTTTACTGCTGTCATACGCCGTGCAGTTGCAGGAACCGTACACTGCTGCTGCTGCCGCTTCGCGCGCGCTTCACCGCCACCCCACCGCCCCGGACCCTGCGCACGCCGCGACTGCCGCGCGTGAACGCCTGCATGTGCAGGTGTCACACACTCCTGCGGCTGCACGTGCTGCGCGCTGCTGCTGCTGCTGCTGCTGCTGCCGCCATGCCTCCGCCGCGCGCACGCCACGCCACCGTCCCGCAATCCTTCCTCGCATGCGCCGCGACTGCCGCCGTGCGCGCGTGCGCAGCGCCTCACGAAGCGAACTCCTGCGCCTCCAGCGCCGCGAGGTGCGCGCGCAGGTAGTTGAACAGCTGCGCGCTCCACACATCCGGCACCCCCGGCAGGCACCAGTGCGTGCAGTCCTGCGTGTTCTTGGCGACGCCGAGGACGCCCGCGGCGACGTGCAGCGCGCCCGCCTCCGCGGACCACGGGTTCGCCGCGACAAACGGCACGCGCCCCGCGAGGCCGCGCCGCTCCGGCGTCGACAGCGAGTACGCGTCGAGGTCGATCGTCGCCTGGCACGCGGCGCCGATCGCGGCGACGGCGTCGTACTCGCCGGCGGGCGACGTGCCGCGGAAGTGCTGCGGCGCCGTCTCGCGGTAGATGAGCAGCGGCAGGCGCGCGGCGTCCGCGGGCGCCGTCCACTTGTCCAGGACCTGCCGCACGTGCGGCGCCTGCTCGTTCTTGCGCATGTGCGTGCCGAGGTTCGCGACGAGGACGTCGCGGCGCGGCACGAGCGCGTGGCGCGCGGCGATCGCGTCGACCGGCACGCCGCGCTCCGCGGGGTTGAAGCAGACGGTGAGCTCGCCCGCGTCCGACTCGCCGTCGAGCGCGAAGCGCACGCAGCCGCCGATGAAGCCGCTGTGCGCGCCGCCGCGGATGCAGTTGCGCGTGCCGTGGCACGGCCAGTCCGTGTACCACTTGATGCGGTCCTCGACGACGGCCACGCGCGGCGACGCGTGCAGCAGGCACGCCGTGGAGATGAAGTTCTGCCGGCTCAGCGAGTCGCCCGCGAAGACGAGCTTGCGCGTGCCGAGCAGCCGTATGAAGGCCTCGCCGTCGAAGGGGTCCAGCGTGCAGCCCCCGCCCTCGAGGATGTCCCGGCTGTACAGCAGGGCGGCGCGCGCCCTCTCCGCCTGCTCCTGGTGCGCGCAGCTGTACTTCGACCACTCCCATGGGCACGTGAGGTTCCAGTAGGGGGCCTGGGCGACGTCCACGGCGGCGATCCTGGGGTCGCTGAGGTCAGGCATCGTCGGCAGAGCCTGGATGGTCACGTACTTGAGGGGAGCGTCTGCCGCACTGTAGCATTTGGGCAGCAACTGCAGCTCAGGTTCGGCTGCTGCGTATGGAGTCAGCAGCAGCGCTGCAGTTACGAGAGCCATCAGCACACATCGGCTTGCCGCTGCTGCTGCTCTAAGCCGTGTCTGCCTCTCAGACATCGAAACTGCAGCCGCCTAAAGAGGCTTCTCTGTGCCGATAGGCTCCTTCGCGGAGGTCAAACTCTCCGCTGCTGCTGTTGTTTCGCTCAGCAAAAGCTTTTGTTGTGGGCAGAGACTGTAAACGGAAGTGAAGTTGGATCTTCAAGTTTAAAGTTGAAGTTTGAAGATGAAAGCTCTCTGGAATCGTCAGTGTTGTTTACATGCTTGTCAAACCACAACGCAAGCCGACTGTTGTAGTCATCCTTTTGCAGTGCATATATTTATATTGGCACCCAAAGCGCTTTTTCAAAGTGCTGATTCTCGGTAGATGCACTATTTGCAGTACCTATGAAGCCTACACCTTTCTTAGGTTTGTGGCAACCTCATCACTGCGCACATTCATCATCCTGCGCTATTGTATCATGAGTGCTTGTAATGCCGGTGTTGCTGACCTTGTTTAGCTTTGCTTGCATTGCTGCAGTCAGTGAGTCAGTCTGCAACAAAGCTTCATGCCATGTATATCAGTCACCGAAGGCTGACTGCTGAATGTGTCTGAGTTGCAGATTAATTTTGATTGTTGCACAAGTGCTTGACTGTTCTGCTCTGTTTGCAGGCTCTGTGCTTGCCGCCAGCTCTTGAAGGAATCCCTGCAATAGGTCCCACCAGTCTTACTATTATAAGCAGAGTGAGTGCAGGGTTAACGGCCCAAGGCAGCATGCGCAGATCGACAACTGGTCCCGGCCATGCTCCTTGCTGCTTTGCCATTTTCATTCAGGAACTCATAGAATCTTGAGCTTCAGTTTGCGCAGCGGCATCAGACAAGACAGCTCCTGCCGCATCCTGTCAGTGCAGCACTGCTGTCGCAGCCACGACGGCGCACTCTCTGTCACCAAGTGAATCTACTGCATTTCGCAGGCGGTGTGTATCAGACCCACCAAGCGGTAGCATTCGGCCTGCATAGTGCATTGTTGTCGTTCTGATGGTGATTCTGAAGCACCGCAGCGACAGCAAGCAGCAGAAGCATTTTTTTGGCATCTTCAGCGCCGTGAAACATGCTGCGCAACAGGTTGGTGGCTTCGTCGTCGCCTCCGTAACGAGGCCGATTGACACAGGTAGCTGCGCATCCGAGCTTGTGCGGGCCCGGAGAGCTGCTCAGGTGCGCCGGTGACGACCCAGTGGCGCAGCAAGTACGACAGGCGCACCGTAGTGAACAACAACCGCATACTGCTGCCGCATGAGCCTCAGCCCGGCCCGCTGCTGACCAACGAGGCCTTCAGCGAAACGCACAGAGGGAACAGCGCATCATTCGCCAAGACAGGCGACCAACAGGGTGGGACAGGAGGCGTACGGGTGCCTTTACGCCCAGCCCAGTGGCTGGGTGGATGTACTGCCGGCGGCCGACATCGCCACAGACCCCGAGGGGACGGAGGAGAGGAGAGCCGATCTCCTGTCGGAGGTGCAGAGCCGAGGCCGGGTGAGTGATCGGTGCTTCGCTATAGGCGCTTTCAAATGACAACTCCTAATTCGAACGCCTTCGCAGTAGCTGCCAACTAACTACATGGCACTGTTCCATGGTGTGCCACACATGAGGTGAGGCACTGTCACGTGGTGCAGGGCACTGTTGTGACATGTCGTATTGATTGATGCTGAAGGTTGCTGTATTTGACGCTATGATTGATTAGTGCAAGCGCCTGTAGTAATGCATTGATCACTCCTCCGGCCCCAGCTCTGCACCTCCGACAGGTGAACGGCTCTCTTCTCCTTCGCCCCCTCGGGGTCTTTGGTGATGTCGGGGGGCTTCGGCGACACGTCCATCCACCAGAAAAATTGCGTAGAGGCAGCCGTATGCTCCTCCCTTACCCTGCTGGCCGCCATGACTCGACGGATTTGTGCTTGTGCTGCGGTAGGTGTCCCTAAAAGGCTCGTTGGCCAGCAGCAGTGGGCTAAGGTTCGTTTCGTTTGCGGATGTTGTTTGGTGTGCTTGCTCTGTTGCTGAATAGGATGCCATCTGTTGTTGCGAAACAGGCCTCACTTCACTAGTCGCCAGATGCCGAGCACTTGGTGAAGCGCCTTCACGTTCGCTACGAGCAAAAACTTAAAGAGCAGGTGTGGCCAGGTCTCCAAGTTCAACCACAGCGCGGAGCGTCACCCCCGCTTTTGACGGAAGCAGAGGGCAGTCACACAGAGGTGTGCAGGCCTAGACCACCATCCAAGCCACTTGATTCGGCTTTCCTGCTGCTCTGTTTTGTGCCTACCATGACCATCCGCGTCGCTCTGGCGAGCTCGGCCTCAGGCCGACAACTGCAACCTGCGCGGAGTTTGAACCATCAGAACAGGTGCGTGAGCTGCAGTTAGGCACCACCAGGACAACTGCAGCGATTGTTACAGCGCACGCTGACGATAAATTTTCGCCTCACCAGGACTTTGAGATGCCTGCTGAGAAATTGTTTTTCTTCAAAGAATTAAAAATCAGAATCAAAGAAGTAAGATCCCCCGCGCTGCAAGAACAGCTAAGCACAAATGACGACGACGCTCGGGGGGCAGAACGCTTGTATGGATTCAACGGAATATGGGCGCCACTCATCAACGGCCAGAGCAGTGTTAAGAACACGGCACTTTTCTCTTTTGGCTTGGGTTGAGGGATGCAAATATCTGACATCTGCACGCCCCCCCAAATAGTAAGATGTTTTTTAGGAACGGGCGGACAGAGCTGGCATTGTCTTTGTGCGCAGCAGTAGTATGTTTTGCTTTGCCACGGGGGGGAAGGGGCCCACTCTTCTGGACAAGATCCTTACAGGTATCTTGTGCATGTACAGAACGTGAGAAATCCCACATAGCATAAACCTGAACTGATCTGCTCAAGTGATGCCCGTGGTGCACTCTTGCAAGTCATGAGGACGCCTCTGACGCGCAGATCTGCGTTTACGTGCGCAAAGCAGGCATGCGCGCTCATACATAAGACCCTGGTCCTTGCAAGGGCATGCTTACGCCTTCCTCTTGCACGCCGGCTCGTGCGACATGGCTCAACTCATGCGCCATGGCGCAACTCCGCTCAATGACAGACCTCTCCCCCCTCCGTGCCTCTCGCCCCAGACCTTCCACACGGCAACTTTTACGCTTCTCTTCGGCGGCAACATCAATGAAGGCATGTCCAGGCCAATGTCGACGCACAGCACGCGGGTGCCGCCGACGCAGTGCGTGCCTTTGCGCTTGCCATTGGCGAGCAGTTGAAGATAACTCAGCTTCGCGATGCGGGCGCGCACGCCTCGCAGAGCGCGTGCAATGTGCCATCATGGTGCTGGTGAGCGCTGCCGCTGCTTTTGCCGCTGCCGCCGCTCTGTGAGCGCATGATGCCGCTGAGCCGTTGCAGTATGTGATGACTTCGTGCGTGCAAGTGGCTTGCTGAGGCCTGATTGCTGCCTCTTTAAGCAGTGCAAAATTTTGCCCCTGGAGGTGGGGCGGCTACGATAGGCAACGCTGCAGCCTTGTCGCTCAACATGCAGACCCCTATTTGCCCTCAAAGCGCCGCAGTGCGTTAGAGTCCAGCATCAGCAACCATGCCACTGCCAAGTCGCTTGCCACTTTTGCTTTCACGTCGTTCCTGATGCTGTGACTTTTTTTACCTTGAAGCTCACGTGCGGTGGGCCGTCACTGACACTCATGTACCTACCTACCTAACCACCATTACTGCGCGTCATCGCTCAGGTAGGTCCATCACCGGGGCGCGGAGACACGTCCACGTGCATTGCGCTGTTCGAACGCATTCACAACATGCCCAAGGGAGCTGTAGAGCTGGACGGATGCTATGGTGAGTCGCTGCATAAACCATGGTTGAAACACGCAGCATATGGGTCAATGAGCACAGCCGCAGTGCCTAATAGCGCGTGTGATCTCAGTTCCAAACTTGTCAGCGAGTGCGCATTTATGCATGTGCTGCGTGCGTCCATCTGCACATTTCATCTGACTCTACAATTGTGCGCACGCATCAGCGCTCAACATGGCAGCCCATCACTTCCGCGCACACAGTGCTCTGCACTCGGCCTTGCTGCAATTGTGTATCGGATTTTTCCCACCATGAGGACCCCATATCCCGGCACGTCGCATTCGCCACTCTGAGACATGCTGCACGCTTCGTCTCAGCCTGCATATGACTGCGCGTGCGCGCGCACTGCCGCTCAACGTGCCAGCACTCAGTGCCCCCCTCCCCTCCCCCCTTTCCACACATCCTGCGCCGCAACTTCGGCTGGTTTGACGCTGCAGACTACGCTGTCAGCATGTTCTGATGACCACCCTTGGCTTCCGCTATGGCGCATGCCATGTGCCTGGACATCCGTTCCAAGATGCAGCTGCTGGCCACTACTGCACACAGCATTGTCCTTGGCGTCAGCATCACTGCTGTGGCGTTTCCGCCTTGTCGCGCAGCTCGTCTCGCCCATTTTTGGTGAGTGCATGCAGCACCGCTCAGTTGAAAGCGCGTTGGAGAATACTTGACGGTATGGGGTACGGCTGCAACGTGATTCAATTGTGGTTCTGGCCATGGGCGGCGACCGCATGCAGCGATGCTCAGTTAGCACACATGAGGGATGGGGGGGTGGGAACAGCGACTCAGTCAGCGTACACAATGGGTTGATATTCAGCACTGAAAGCAGTGAGTATGGCCACAATATGGCACCATCCGCAAGCAAGGGGAGCTCACGTGCCAGGCAGCTGCAGTTCCGTGTCCTGGGCAGCAACAAGCCATACTGTGCTCACGCGCCCATGCGAGCCACGCTTTCGGACGTGGCATGCCCTGCTGCATTGCGGTTGCAGCAACAACAGTGATGTCGCGCCGGTCGACAAGTCAGGGATGTCGTACGTGGCCATGACAGCAACTTCAATCAAATCACCGACATGCTGGTGGCAGCGTCACAACGGTCTCATCAGCTTGTTTGTGCCACCTGTGCAATAAGCCTTTGTGACCACAGAAATGTTTCACTTTGAAGCGCACGGGCTCAAGTAAAGCTCGATTGTGTGCGTTTTCTGGCCGTCACTGACATCCGCCTATCTACCTACAACCGCCGCTGCGCATCATTGCTCAGGTGGTCCCATTACGCAGAGACAAGTTCACATTCATGGAGATGTCTACGCGCTTCTTAACACCACCAAGGTCGCCATGGAGCGGCCAACTGCAATGGTGAGTCGCCGCATGAAGCATTGGTTGGAGTACGAAGCACAAAGGTTGCGGACCACAGGCGCGGTGCTTGTAGTGTGCACGTCACTGGGTGCACACTGGCTTGCATGGCAATTACGTGCTTTTCATGCATCAACTGGCACTGTGCCCTCTGCCTGAGCGCACACATCAGCAATGAAGCTTGGCGTCCGATCGCTTCCATGCACACAGTGCTTCGTACTCGGCTTTCAAATTGCTGTAACCCTGCTTACACTGACAGCTACAATATGAGAGCGCTCGACATAAGAGCGTTCACATTTTTTGAGTGGTCTCTCTGCTGGACGCAGATCTGGTCGATGTAAAAGTGGTTTGGTGCTGCACTGGGCTGAGCGCTTTTATATCGCGTCCACCACCGCTCGCCGCTTCACGATCGATGCATTAATGGCGGCTGTTGTATGTTCTTGTTAACGCTCAAGCGTATCACAGCCATATAGCACACGCTGCCGCAGCCGCAGTGCTGTGAGATTGCTTTGCAACTTGATTCAAAGCCAGCTTCAATTATTGGTACACAAACCCTGGATAGCCTACTTCAAACCCTAGTAGTGGGGTTAGGGTTAGACAGGTTTGACGTAATCCCTACATAACATTCCCAGGACATCATCAGAGCGGTCATTGTATGAGGGTGGTGAGGCTGGCGGGACAGATCCCCTCTGTACCACATTAAGTGACCGCATGGGGATCCCCTCACGTTGCAGCCCTTACTGTGAGACTGCATGACTGCGCTCCTATGCGCCAGCACTCAAACCGCCAGCGCTCAATGTGCCAGCGCTCATCGCCTCTCCCTCCACCTTTCTCTCAGATTCTACTTCACGGAACGCCACGCAGCACGCTGCGAGTGTCCTGCTCGTCATCGGGCGGCGGCATCGGCATCGGCATCAGCACGCTATGGCAGCTTGGGCTCGTCTCACTGCTGCTCCTGCCCATGGTCGGTGAGTGCATGCAGCGATGCTCTGAGTCAGTCTGCACGCACGAGGGCTGAGCGTGAGCGCAGCGGCTTGTCAGCGTATATTATGGGGTCAATTGGGTACGTGGCGGCAAAGGGTATCATAATGGCCACAATTAACATTCACTCATGTCCTGCCCGCCCGTGGTCGTCAGGTCCGTTTGTTAGTCAGCATACGTGCAGGGCCTGGATTGAGAGCGCCAGATAGGACAGAGAGTATGTCTCTGATCAGATCAAAATTTTAGTAGTAAGATGTCGAATTCCATCAACCTGAGGCATTGCCGTCAGTGTGCAACACTCACATCGTACGGAATAAAGTGTCAACGTATGGTGACATCAACCAAAGATTATACTTCAAGTATCCACTATACACAAGTCACAATGATGACATGTGTTTGGGCAAGATGGTCATGCTGGTGAGCTTGGCGTTGAGCCATCATCTCCACAGCCGGGAGAAGTACGGGTGAGAAAGACCAACCAGATTAGAGTAATATAGTAAGTAACCCGCAAGGAGTGGATTACTCGTGCTCTGCTCAGACTTGCCGAGCCTGGACGAGTGCTCACCTGCCACTCTCCAAATGACCAGCGAAGGTTGGAGTGGCTTGGCCACTCATACTTTGTCACCAACAATCACTGCTAGGTAGAGATGGAGTGAGGAAGCGTACTCGGTACTCTTTGTTTGTTGAGTTGGAGTAGTCTACTCTGTTACTCTACCAACAAGGGGGTACTTTTGCCCAGCTATGTAATGCTATGTCAGAGTGCGATGGCGACACTACTCCAGGACCTTGCAGGCGTTGCAAGGCTGGGCTCTGCGCCCAGACTCATAGCCAGCCGCGCCTTGCTTTGGGCTTACGGCATTGCAACTGCAGCAGCGGTGGCCTTACCAAGCGGGGGCTCTATGAATGCCAGCTGCAATCGGTTCGGCGATCATCTGACGAGTTTTATACTTTGTATGTAGACATGTAGCATATGCTACATAATAATGCGCACGTGCTGCATGTATGCAAACTTTTTGAGATCGGCTTCAATTTCTTTTTGCGCGCTCTGCCTCTGTATACATTACATTGTACTATATACAATAGTACACGGCGAGGTCGTACCTGGCAGGCACAACGAATGCCGCGAACACGGATGGCTATGCTGCTGGGGTGGTAGAGGACGCGAAGGACAAGCACCACACCGGCACCTTGATATCATCTTGGGTCTTTGTGCCACTCGTGCAGGAGTCGTACGGACGGCTGGGCAAGCAGACATAACTTTTTGTAAATTTAAGGAGTTGGCAATGCGCTCAGCACTGTGCTCAGGCGAGGGGAAGGCAGATGTTGCGCAACGCCGGGCTTGCTAAGCGCCAGATCCTCATTGAGCTGAGTAATACTATGTCGTTGGCGCAGCAGTTGGCGGAGCGCATCATGACGTACACACGCGGAGCGCAAATGCTGCGCTGTATTGCAGCGCCGGTATCCAGGCTTCTAGGGCGCAGTGCAGACTAGGCCTCTGGGTTAAAGCATGTTTTTCGGTTGCATAGGCGACCGGCCTCCTTGGGCCGTTATCAATACAAGTCCACAAGTACATGTACTGTCTGTCACACTGGTAGAGTACATTGCGCTACGGAATCTTGAATTATGATGCGTGGTGGTTTATATGTGCATTACCGTACTTCCAATAGATATATGTAGAGTACAATGAATAGTATCCTCTGGTTTTCTTCTAAGACAATGTCATAAGGTTGCTTTGCACGGGCTGGCTCCATGATAAATCCAAAGGGCCACTGGCACCTAGGTTGGATCTTCTAGTTTTCTGGACCACCGGCCGCTGAAGAGTTTCTCAAAGGTCGCCTGGGCCTGTTGAAGTGCGCAGCCAGCGGCAACACCTACCTTGCAGATGCAGTATGCAGCCAACTGCGGAGCCGTGACAAGTGTGGCAAGTGGGCCGCAGCAGAGCATGGGCACGTGGGTTTCCAGCGGCACTGCATAGTAGAAGTATCACCCCCCCCCCCAAATTTCAAGGAGACTTAAACTGCCGTGTGCGATGCCGCTGCTGGCAGTGCTTGAAACCCTGAAGCTGCTGCGCGCGTTCAACTGCCAGTGGCTCTGGGGGGCAAACACACTAACCGCAGCCTACACCGGTGGCCATGGAGCAGCTGTAAATTATCTCCTAAAATGTGACTGCGCGATAGATGAAAAAGTAGCAGCTGCACGCGAGCATCTCCAAGTCTCCCGCCTTAGCCGCTGCAGCTGCTACTCCTTCATCTATCGTGCAGCCACATTCAAGGAGATAATCTACAACTGCCCCGTGGCCGCCGGTGTAGGCTGCGGTTACTGTGTTTGCCCCAGGGCCACTTGAACGTGCAAAACGCCATCAGGGTTTCAAGCTGTCCACTGCTAGCAGCAGCATTGCACACGGCAGTTGATGTCTCTATGAACTGCAATGGGCAGCGATTGCAGTGCCGCGGGCCCGTACTCTGCTGCGGCTGCAAGCACTTACGAGGTCCACTTGCTACCCTTGTTACGGCTCCGCAGATGTTTGCGTATGGCATCTGCGAGGCTGGTGTTGCCGCTGCAGGCAGCGCACTTCAACAGGCCCATGCCGCACTCTGTGAACCCTTCAGCAGTGCTGCGACCTAATTCGACGTAGAAGATCCGCCCTTCCACAAGCGATGTTTGACTTCCCGTGGAGCCGACCCTAAGGCTTGCAGAGTCCGCATCATGGAACACAGTGCCGCGGTCCGGCCATGCAGTTCTGCACAGACCTCTGCACCGGCAAAACCCTTCAGCCAGGGCGGCCATGGATCGGTAGCACCCTGCTCCTACTATAGGTATTGCAGCACGCGTGTGCGGGGTGCCAGCTGCCTGAGTCGGCCCGGGGCGCCCTCCTCCTGCTGCTGTGAGAGTTTGCCCTTCACCACCGGCACCGGCATCTGCGACCTTTGAGGTGCCCCAACTTGAAAGACTTCGCCTGCTGATGGCGCCTTCACCGGCAGCCGGTTCCATCCGAGGTGTTTCTCAAGAGCTCAGAGCGCTGAGAGCCTCTACTGGTGCTGGTGCTGCCGCCAGTGCCGGCTGAACGTGAAGATTGCTAGCCTAAGGCTTTGATTTCTGCGGGGAGCCGATGATTTGCCTCAACTCGATGGTCACGTCCCTTCTGGTCCATGGTGCGCTGCGCACAGCAAGCTCGGTACATAATGTATGACTTGAAGTACAGGTAGAGGTTGCAGTTGAACTTTTAAATGTGGAGCTTCTGAACTGTGGTTACAGAAAGCCTGAGGTCTGTCCGAAGCTCAGGAACTTCAAGGCACATCTTGATCTGACACATGGCTCTGCCCATGAATTTACACAAAGAGCGGCAGGCACACATCAAGGTTGTTCAATCAGCTCACTTGCTGCAGTCATGCATTGGGTAGGCTCCACATACAGTGACTGCACTAATTATTTCGCATGTCGCATCCTCCACCTTGAGACTTGCTGTGCGCGTAATATCAAACTGTACAACGGCGTGCACGCATCAGCGCTCAGTGCACTGGCGCTCATCGCCCCTCCCCCCGCCATCCCCTCAGATTCTACGACACGGCATTGACATTGACATCATGCAGCGCGCTGCAAGCGCCTGCTTGCCATGATCTGGCTCGGCGGCGGCGATGGTTTTGACGGCGGCTTCAGCACGTTATGGCAGCTTGAACGCGTCGCACTGCTGGTCCTGCCACTGGTCGGTGAGGGCATGCAGCGATGCTCGGAGTCAGTCTGCACGCGCGAGGGCTGGAGATGAGCGCAGCGGCTCAGTATGGGGCGAGCTTCAGTACTTGGCGATAGGGGGCATGGCGGCAAGCACTGATTTCCTGCCCGTGTTAGGTATCAGGTAGGAGTCCAGATTTCCAGCAGCAGATGTGCGGGCCTGGGCCGAGAGCACCACATTGCGGCAGATGGTATGTCCCTGGTCAGGTATAGACTGCAGTGATGCAGTGATGGAAGTTTAAGTTGCCCACGGTCAGTGGATGCTGGCTCATTGACAGCCAGCGTACGCTGGGTTGCAATGTTGAAAATAATGAAGAATTGTGTTCAGTGTACATTGGTCACACAGTAAGAAAGAAAGTGTCAGCACTATGGTGACATCATTAACGCATTGTGATCAATATAATCCAGTCACAATACTGACGCGGGCAGGGTTTTGGCACTGGTGAGCACTGCTGCTGCCGCTGCTGCCGCATGTGAGCGCATGACGCTGCTGAGCCATTTTGGACTCGAGGAGATGCTCGCATGAGATGATCGCTGTGCTTGCTTGCTTGGTCAGGCGACGGACGGTATCAAGCACTACGGAGCATTGTTGTGCATCTGTTTGAGTGCGCACGTGCGCTATTACAGGACTTTTGTGATGCCGTTGCCTCGTGCTTTCATGAAGGCAACTTGAACATTGGCCGAAAACAACGAGTCAGCGCCGCAGTGTTACTGGCGCAATGATGTAGGTGAGGCTGTTGCGTCGCGTGCGTGCGGCTTAAGTAATTACTGAAACGTTCCTGCTGCCTCATCGACCACTGCGCAGTCTACGCTGCCCCTGCTGTGGGCCTCTACAGTCGGCAGCGCTTACCTTATTAAGCAGCATCAGCCTTCAAGGAACAGACCTCTGTTTGCAATGACATTATTGCGGTAAGTTCATGCTCAGCATTGGAGAAAATGGCACTGCGCGGTCTCGCTGGCCGTTTTTGTTGCAGATTGGCGAATGCTCATCCTGATTCAAATCCCTACACCTTGACACGAGCGCTCAGATTCATCATGATCATGCTCGTTGCGGACTATCTCTGACACTCGCCTTACCTACCGCTGCTGCGCGTCATTGCTCAGGTACGCCAGTCACCTGGGCGCAGAGTACCCGCGCGTCGTGCTGCTCAAACGCGTTTACGACGTCGCCAAAGGCGCCATAATGCTGGACGGCCGCTATGGTGAGTCACCGCATCAAATCAGTTTTAAAAAGAGCATGTGGCTGATTGAACACAGCCGCGGTGCTTATACATAGCAATCATGGACTCAGTTCCAGCCTGTTTACGAATTGTCAATTATGCACGTGCTGCGTGCATTCAGTCCCGCTGCATACCGCATCTGGAATTATATGATGGCGCGCACGCATCAGCGCTCAGCCAGAAAATGATTTGCCCATGTCCCCTCAGCTGATCATAAGGTGTGTGTCCGGCTTTTCAGCCCGCATATATAGAAGTACAGAGCCATCTGGGTTCAGAGCACCAGGAAGCTTAAGCGCAGAGAGCAGGTCCCTTGTCAAGTATACTTCAGAGTAGATTACGCAGTCAGTGATTGAAGTTGAAATTCTCATCGCCGGTGAGTGCTGGCTTATTGACAGTCCGCGCACGCCAAATTGCAGTGGCAAAAACCATCAAGCATTGACCACAAAGGTGGCATGAAAACACTACTCACATGGTACAAAATGGAGCGTTGAACCTCAAACATCATGGCGAAGCCATCAACGCATGGTAATTGCAGTACACCAGTCACAGCACCAGCGGGGGCAAGTTGGTTGTCTGGTGCCACTCAGCACTGCTGCTGCTACTACCGCTGCCGCCGCATTGTGAGCGCATCATGCTGCTGAGGGATTGATATGCGATCCGCCCCGGAGTGGATTCCTGGAGACGCTTGCACTGGGTGATAGGAACGCTTGCTCGTTTGGTCGCAATAAAGTGCACTACTGCGGCACAGGCGCGGAGTTTATAGCGTGCACGTTTCTCTGTCCGACCTTGACTGCATGCTGATGCAGGTGCTTCACGCTCACGCACCCGCACTGCTCACTTCCCTCTGTGGTTTGATGACTGCGCGTTTGCAACAGTGCTCATGTGCCAACAGTCGATATGTTCCGCGCACACTGTGCTATATACACGTGCACCCCTGTTGCTATCATGCTTTGGGATCCCCCCACATCGCATAGGGATCCCACCACATTGCATTATGATCCCCCGCTCTGCCTGCACACACTGCGTACTAGTGCTCATTGCACCGCACCAGCGCTCAGCGCAACAGCGCTCATCCCCCCCCCCCCCCCTCAGATCCTGCGCCACAACTTTGGCTGGTGTGATGGCGCGATCATCAGCCTTGACGGACGCCACTGCTGCGGCGTGTGCAGTGTTCATCGACATCCGCCTTCATCCAAGGCGGCCATCGGCATTGGCATCACCATCACCACCATGCATGCACCTTGGGCTCATGGTGCTGCTGGTCCTGCTGATGGCTGGTGAGTGCATGTAGCACAGCTCTATGAGTAGCAGTGCTCAACGGCAGGGGGTATGGCTGCAATCGATTATCTTCAGCGGTTGTAATGACTCCACACTCGGAGTCGTAGCTGACTCTGCACTCCGCTCCAGCCAGAGTGGAGCGGAGTCGTGAGTCGTTCGGCATACCTCCTTGCTCAGCAGAGTTGGAGTCGGAGTCGTTCGCCTAGCAAAGTTGCTTGGTCCAAAGTCGCAGCGGAGCCATCGGAGCGATAGGCCCCGACTCCTGGGCTGAGCATGCCTGCGTGTGCGCAACCATGCATATATTCAATGCAGCGGTGCAATGCGGTGCCGAACCGTGGCTGCAAGTAGCTAAGCAACAGACAGATGCAGTGCAGGGTGGTAGTGGCTCCTAATAGGCGGGAGGGGAGTCGTCGCCCTCCGCTTTGACTCCGCTCCGACTCCGCTCTGGCCGGAAGGGAGTTGGAGTCGTTTGGGCCACCTTATTGCTCCGAGCCCCTCAAGTCAGAGTTGGAGTTGTACAACAATAGGCGCCAGCTCCCCGGAGTGCAGTCAGATTTGGAAGCACACGCGTCACAGCTCCGCGGAGCAGAGTCGGAGTCGTTCGGGTTTGAGGGGTCTTGACAACCCCTGAGTATCTTGTTTTGTTTTGCCTTGGTCAGTGCGTTCAGCGGCGCGGTCTGCATGCAAGGGGGGCACAAGATGAGGGCACCAAATAGCAGCAGGGAGGATGCCTTTGAGCAGTGTTCTGGGTTGAACACGTTTATAGTCTTTGACTGCTGCTCAATTAACGTACGCCGGGACAACAAGGTGCAAACAGTGAACCTTGAGGCCAGCGCACACCGTATCTCAAGGTCAGCAGTGAGGCATAATGATGGTTGACACGTTCAACAGCGGTTGTGCTCAAACGCAGACCAACCTCTGCTTCTATGAACAAGGATCTGGGTTGACGGCTGCAGGTCGCAGCAGCAGCATTCAATTTTGTTGAGGCCAGCCTGACGGTCACATTATTTTCAGCGAGCGCAGACACACTGTATTGTTTTATAAGAAACTTTGAGCTTGTCGAGCTCAGATTTGTGGAAAATGAGACCTGAATTCAAAACAGGAATCTGTCAATGAAATTCTCAATTGTGATGATGTGGGTAATAGTCAAGCCTTGAAAATAAATGACGTACCAGACAGACTTGTTTTCACGCTCAGAATCTTGAGATATCCCATGTTGAACTTGGACTTGAACATTTACATCAACTGTGAACCTTGGCTTGATACAGAAATTCAACTGCAAATAACAGTCTGAAAGGTGCTCAGTGCTCATCATGGAATCCTAACTAACTTCACCACTCAGTCTGGTCGCTTCACCTAATAATCTCAACATCATATTGAAATTCAGCTGCGAACGCTGGCAGGGTTCAACCACACTGAAATCCAAGTTCTTGGACAATGAGACTTGAAGATGCCCACTGCCCGTTGCGCCAGCCCGCCTGGAACGGTTGAGGTTGGGGAAGGCAGCCTTTGTGCGTGAACACAGATTGCAAGAGCAGCAGTAAATGCAGTAGAACTTCAGCTTAGGGTCCCCCCATCTAAATGCAGACAGTCCAAGAGGCAATGATTTTTTACTTCATGGGGCGAACCACTTCTTTTCAGCCAGGCCCACTCAGACCTCTGCTGCCGCACATGCCAGCACACATGCCGTAGCAGCCACAGCGACTGAGGCGCTTCCTGGGGCCGATAGACAAGACTGCCCTGTCGGCAGAGCAGGAAAGCTTGCGTGCCAGGCAGCTGAAGCTGTTCAATGCCATGCAGCAGCGGCCGTGACTCGATGCTACGGGCATGGGCGTGGCACGCTGCAGCGTGTGGTATGCTCTGTTGCGGTGCACCGGCACTGCAGGTGCTGCAGCTGTAACGTTGCGCTAGCTGACTGGCAGCGGCGTTGCGCGTCGCCAAATCTGCAGCTTCAATTATACCAGTGACAAAGTAGTGGCATCGCCAGCGCACCGCGGCGCGACCACGACGACTTTGTCCAGCGCTTGTTTATACCCCCGCAACGCGTCAATTCTAGCACAGAATTGTGACCTACAGCAGCAGCTGCAGTTGCTGCGGAACTTTCAGTGCCAATGGACCTTCGAGACCCTGATACAGGCCTAACCTGCCAAGCACCGCACGGTGTTCGAGTATGTATGCATTGGCAAAAAGGTGTCCGTACTGCGAGGACTTGCCCAGCGATATGGCAGCGGCAGGCGACATGCGGGCGCTGACCATGCTGCACGAGCAGCTGCAATGCCCCACGCCATTGGGCATTAAGACGTGCGCCAGCGCAGCGAGGCACGTCATGCTGCACATGCTCAAACAGCTGTGCATCTAGCAGGTGCAGGAGGATTGCCTGATCGTCGAGACCATGGAGGCAGCAGCATCATGATCCTCCGGCCAGCTACACGTCATCACGTGGTGGCCGCATGAGCTGCGTGCTACCTCCAGCCTAACCGAGTGCGCATGCGAGAAAGCAGCGCGCATTGCAACGGCCACGTTGCGGTGCTTGAAGCACTTGCCGATGAAGATGCACTGTGCGTCACAACCACGGTAGCGGCGGCCGCCTCGGGTCACCTTGAGGTGCTGCAGCCTGAGATGACACCGTGTGACACCAGCGTGGCGCATCTTGGGCGCAGGGGTCAGCCAGAGCAGCGGCCAAGTCGGCCATCTGCACCTGCTGAAGTGAGCGGTCACCGTGGAGCACGGATGCCCATGCGACCTGCAGCAACTTGAGGCTGTTGCCACCCGCGATGACGTGCTGGAGTGGCTTCGCTTGCACCGTGCCCAGTGATGGGACCCCGGTGCGTGCGTTGGCAGCATGCTGCTTGCGGCGGCAGCGGAGATGGCGGCTTCGTTGGCGGCGGTGGCTGTTGGCAGCCGTCAGCGGCTCCTAGATACTTCTATAAGGTTGATGGGAGGGCGGTATTTGGTTTCGTTGGCGGTGGTGGCTGTTGGCAGCCGTCGCCGGCTCCTTGATGCTTCTATCAGGATGGTGGGAGGGCGGTAATTGTACGTGCATGTTGTCACTTGTCTTAAAGGAATACCTGGGTGACAGCGCATAGCGCCACCACCGTGCCAGAGGTGGACGACCAAGCAGCCAAGCAGACACAACTCACGAGAGCATGTGTTGCTACAGAACGAAGTGAATGAGGAACACGATGTGAACCCTGTCTGAAGTGGCACATCAGTGCTCACCAAGGACCAACCTCAGCATGTGCTGAGATCTGCTCCATCACTGGGCATGCTCTAGAATATGTGTGTGTGTGTGTGTAGACTTGCCAAGCTACACTTGCCAAGATGCGCATGTTCTACTGGTCAAAGCACTGCATTCATGAATTGAGCACCTTGCAAATGCGCAGCAAGTTGGACTGATCAAGGCCCCGAGCTTCCAAACACCAATTTGAAGTCACAAAAACTTGGTTGTGAGGCACTACAATGAGCTCAATGTACTCCTGAGAATGTTCAGTATCATGCTTGTGCCACTCACCTTGTGCAGCTGTACTTAATGGCATGCACTCATACATGAAGCCCAAGAAGCAGGCTGGCTGTTTGGCCCAGGAATGCAGCTGAAACGCATGCAGCAATTCTCACCTGTTTATCTGACATGCGTACAAGTGCCACGACTTGTTCTGCAAGTTGTTGCTGCAAGCGCTTCAAGCTCTGCGGGGTGCGCAGCTGCACAACTTGTTGTAGGCTTGCAGTATGATGCAGCACAGTCATTGACAAGCAGGCAAGCGGGCAGAGCAATTTCAACTAATAAAAACACTCAGCAATAATGGGTGCAGGTGCAGTGCAAAGGTCAGGTTCAAAGAATCAAGTATTGCATTCATGTGGAATCCATCTGCCTTTGCTGCCTACATGGTCCATCCACACACACCATCTCAAAGCCAACACCCCGAATACCGCCATCCCACCAATCTAGGAGCCGCTGACGGCTGCCACCGCCGCCAACGAAACCAAATACCGCCCTCTCACCAACCTTAGAAGTATCTAGCAGCCGCTGACGGCTGCCAACAGCCACCGCCGCCAACGAAACCGCCAACTCCGCTGCTGCCGCAAGCATGCCGTCGACGCATGCACCGGCGCGGGGGTCCCATCACTGGGCATGCCGCAAGCGAAGCCACGCCAGCACGTCATTGCGGGTGGCAACAGCCTCAAGCTGCTGCAGGTTGCATGGGCATCCGTGCTCCTCCGCCCACTGCAGCAGGTGCAGATGGCCGTACTTGGCCGCTGCTCTGGCTGTCCCCTCCGCCCAGGGTGCGCCACGCTGGTGTGCAACGTGCAGCACCTCAAGGTGGCCCAAGGCGGCCGCCGCTGCTGTGGTCGTCCTCCACAGAGCATCTCCATCCGCAAGGGCTTCGAGCGCCGCAACATGGCCGCTGCGCGCTGCTTTCTCGCATGCGCGCTCGGTCAGGCTGCAGTTAGCACGCAGCTCATGCAGCCACCACCTGATGACGTGCAGCTGGCCGTAGGATGCTGCTGCCTCCATGGTCTCTGCGACCATCCAATCCTCCAGCACCTGCCAGATGCGCAGCTGTTTGAGCACGGGCATCGTGCCGCGCATCGCTGCTATGGCGCACGTTTGAATGCCCAATGGCATGGAGCATAATGATTACAGCTGCTCGTGCAGCATGGCCGGCGTCCGCATGTCGCCTTCCGCTGCCACGTCGCTGGTCAAGTCCTCGCAGACCGGACACCTGCTTGCCAGACTGAGTGCATACTCGAACACCGTGTGGTGCCCATGAGCATACTCTTGTACTAAGGTCTCCGAGGTCCATGGGCACTCAAGCCTCCGCAGCATTTTGACCTGCAGCATTGGCAGGTGCCATTGCCTGCTGCCGCTGCACACGTTTTCGTGCTGAACACAACGCGTTGCAGTGGTATCAGGAAGCGACTGACAAGGTCGTCTTGACTCTGCTGCGTTTCCGCCACCACCATGTTGTGGTGTAATTGAAACTGCAGATTTGGCAAATTGAATGCGCGATGCCCCCGACGCGGTCAGTCAGCGCAACATAATTGCTGCCGCCAACGCTCCGCAGCAGGTCATTCTATGCGCTGTGGCGTGACTTGCCCGTGCCCATCGCACTGAGTGAAAGCTGCTGCCACATGCCGTCAGAGCTGCAGCTGCTTATCTCGCAAGGTTTTTGCGCTGTCTTGTTGACCTGATCTAAAAAGCGTCCAGCCAGCTACTGGCGGCCATGTGTGCTGGCGTATGCGGCAGCAATTTTTTTTGGTCAGCCTGGCTTTGAAGAGAAATAGCTTTGAAGAGAAATAGTTACTGGCAGGCCTCTTGAACTTGGAGACAATTGGCTCTATTCAATGCCAGATGTCCTCAAACCTTGCGGATCGGTTAGCATGAGGGGCAGAGAGCACCCACTGTCCAGCCTCACCGGGTGGTGTTTTGCTGGGTCTGCAGCTGCTGCTGCGTCTGCGACAATTGATGGGCCTGCTGCTGCTTGGCTAGGTCTGCTGACAGGTGCTTTTGCCGCACGCGCTTGCCAGGGAGTCTGCGCAAAGGCGCTGCTGATCGTGCGCCGTGGTGCCTAGGCTACAGCTGTGAATCAACCATGCAGTTGAATATGAATGTATGGCAGCTCACTTGTTGATGCAAAAGATGGGAGCAAAAGCACATAATCTTTGTGCATGCCATGCATGTACAGCTACAGTGGGGGCCAAGCAAGGCAATCAGTGGATAATGGGGTTGAAAGGCTGCGGTAACACTGCTGCTGTTCAACCACATTTTGGAAGCATGTACTTAGACATTTTTTTTTAGCGGATGATTTGAGGCTTTTGGGTCGAATGCGCATGCTCACTGACAAATAAAGCTTGGTCATGTGCAGTACGGGCCGTCGCTGACATTCGCCTACCTACCTACCGCTGCTGCACGTCATGGCTCAGGTAGGCCCGGCACCGGGGTGCAGCGACAAGTTTACGTGCATCGTGCTGCACAAGCACTGTCGTTGCCGACGTCCGCTGTTACACAGGTTACACCGCTGCAGGCCGAAACCTAACCCTAATCTAACCCTAACCGCAACCCTACACACCTGACCGTAAATCAAGCATACCGTCATTGCGCACGTCTGGCGCCTCATCCGCTGCTGCACGCCGCCGACGTGCGACACATCGTCAGGCATGTGAAGGTGCTGAGCTCGTGTCTGAGCTCTTATCACGTGCCAAACGCACTTCATCATGCTGTCAAATCAAGCGCGGAAGGTTGACTATGAGAAGCCGGACGCGGCAGCGGCAGAGTGGATCAAGATGACGGAGCGAGCCTGCTACTGGGGCGCGAACCTGCGCCCGGGGTTCCTGGCGTATGCAGTGAGGTTCGACAATGAATCTTTTGCGCGGTTCTTCGCGAACGCGGCGTGCAGTGGAGCGAATGCGCGGTCGACGCCATGGCGGAGACGGGCCACTGAGCACTGCTGCGCACGCCGCGCGAGCAGCTGCAGCTGGACTCGCTCAACTGCTGGGCCAGTCCGCTATGTACCTTGCCATGTACCACAGCCACTGGGAGCTCGCCAACTGGGTGACTGCCAGTGGCTGCTACCTCGGTGCACGCGACCTGCTCGAGGCGGCAATTGTGGGCGAACACAGCTCTTACGGCCCTGCCACAGACCTGCTGGTCGGGGGAGATGTCGCCCCCGGGCCAGCAGCCCTATCAGACAACAAGCAGGCAGTCTTGCAACAGGGTTCGCCAACACGGATAGGCCGCAGAGCATTTGAACATGTGCAGAGGGACAATGCAAGCTGCTGCACGTAGGGCCGCTGGCCCGGGGGCGATGTCTCTGCCAATGACCAGGTCTGAGGCACGGACGTAAGAGCCGTTTTCACCGGCAATCATCACCTCTACCATGTCGCATATACCGAACTCGCAGCCACTAGCGGTCGCCCAGTCAACGAGTTTCCAGTGGCTGTGGTACATGGCCAGGTACATTGCAATTGCGGACTGGCCTCAGCAACAGAGCAGGTCCAGCTGCAGCTGCTCTTGCGCTAGGTGCAGCAGTGCCAGGCGGCTGGCCGGTCTCCGCTGTGGCGTCGACCGCGCTTTCGCTCCCCTGCACGCCGCGTTCGCGAAGATAGCGCACGAAACGTTCGTTGTTGAACCTCGCTGCGAATGCCAGGAGCCCCGCATGCAGGTTCGCGCCCAATAGCAGGCTCTCTCTGTCACCTTTATCCACTCTGCCGCTGCCGCGTCCGGCTTCTCAAGGTCCACCTTCCGCTCTTGCACCGACAGCGAGATGCTGCTCGTTTCGCTGCAGCAAGTGCTTTCGTGCTCTGTGGTGTACTGCTCCCCCACAGCTTGCTCACAGATGCCACCTGCCAGTAATGGTTGTGACTTACAAACTGCCAAATAGGGAGTAGGCAGGGCTCTGCAGCATAGGCGAAAGAAACCCACGGGGAGAGCATGAGCGACCACCAAGGGGGACAGCAGCGCTTCACGATGGCTACAGATGATTTGTCATTGCTGTCTGACTCAGAGGGCTGATTACGCATTTGCACCACTGCCAACTCAAGTTGCATGTGTCTTTTTAGATCATAAAAAAGGATGCACCCGCTGTAGCAACTGTGCCATCCACTGCATTGCAACATCTGTTGACAAAGTTGCAAGCGCCATATCAATTAGCACATGCGCCTGCTGCAACTTATTTGCGTGCTGGCGTCAAAAGGGGAACAAGCCTCAAAGACTCGGTAGTTTTTGCAGAGTCTGGGAGAGGCAGCAGCATGTGCATCACTCCTTGCTTGTCACCGACCGACCAGAAAGATCAGGCTCACAGCTGTAGCAGAGCAGTAGCTGGTAAGCTAGCAGATTCTTCATGCGCAGGCATAACCAGTTTGAGCCCGCACCTGTAACAGAGTAGTATGCAGCTGGTAGGCTAGCAGAGTCTTCATGTGCACGCTTTGAAACCGGTCTGTCTCCGCAGAGAGCGAACATGCTGCTCAAGCGCGCACTCACACTGTTCATCGCCTTTTGAAATATTGCCTGCAGGCTGCCAACTCGCACGACGTTGCAACAGTTGACATGCTGCTCAAGTGTGCGCTCACACTACTCATCGCCACTTGAACACTACTCATCACCTCTTGAACAATTTAAACCGTGTGCAGGCTGCAAATGCGCATGACTTCATCAAGGCGTTCCCCAAGGGCTACGAGGTCGGCGAGAGCGGCGTGCAGCTGTCGGGCCGGCTGAAGCAGTGCGTCGCCATCGCGCGCGCCATCATCAAGGACCCAGCCATCCTGCTGCTAGGTGAGTCGCGCGGGCGGGGGAAGGTCATGTTGAGGTTGAACGTGGAGGATGGCTTGTTGAAGATGTAGGCCGTGGACTGCTGAGGTAAGTCAGCAGTGGTTGAGTGTGAAGCAGCGCGTCGCCATTGCGCGCGCCATCGTCTCGTCATCCTCCTGCTAGGTGAGTCGCGCAGGCGAGGGGAATGCCGTGGTGAAGTTGAAGTTCATGGCTGACCTCATCGATGGAAAGATCGTTGCAGTGGCAGCCCGTCGCCATCGCGCGTCACATCATAGAGGTCTCAGCTAGTGTGCTGCTGCCATGCAGGTGAGTCTCGCAGGCTGCAACAGGTGATGTTGAAGCATGCCACTTCAACTTTGACTGCGCATGGGGGGGCCACATTGCTCCATCTTGGTGCCCCACCCCTTCCTTTTCTCGCCCCTTTCTGGCAGGCAAAGTCACGATCGCGCTGCACAGCAAGAGCATGAAGGTTGTCAACTCAGCAGAAGCGCGTGTAGTGGTGCATGCATGTAACCGTCGCCGAGCGCTGTGCTGACGCCCGCGTCACTTTGCTCACCCCCCACCCCCCCACCCCCATCCCCCTGCTGCAGACAAGGCCACCAGCGCGCTGGACAGCGAGAGTGAGAAGGTCGTGCAGTCGGCGCTGGACAAGCTGCAGATGCTCAAGGGTCACCATCGCGCACCGCCTGTGGACGATACAGTCGTGCGACCGCATTGCCGTCATCGCCGGCAAGTGCGTGGAGGGGATCGGCACGCACGCGGAGCTCACCGCGCGCGGCGGACTATATGTGAGTGGTATGAGCAGTAGTTTAATGTATACACCGTTTCATGTAATGTACGCGTCAACACACAACAGCCGACGTATGAGAGTTGTATGAGTAATGTTTTCATGTACGGTCGTGCCGTGTGTGCGTAATTACGCAAGAGCGCAAATCGGCCATTGTACACAACAGCATCAAACAGAAGCATCGCACAATGCAGCCAGTACGTGAGCAGTATGAGTAATATTTTAATGTATTACGTCGTGCCGTGTGCTCGTGATCACACAAGAGCTCATGTCAGCCGCTCATGCGCAGAAGCGCCGAACGAAAGCATCGAACAAAAGCAGCAAGTGCACTCTGCGCACGTGCGGCGGACGTGCTCTTCGGACAACGCGGTGCGGAGCGCGCCATGCACACGGCTCAGCTTGTTGCGCTGAGTACTGTCCACCATGATTGTATCATGGTCAAACATCTCTGACGCGAGAACTTGATGGGCACCCTGAGCTCGCTCGGGGCAGTGCATGCGCGCGCATTTGCCACTCGTGTGCTGCCAAATCAAATTGATATGCGTGTTTGTGTACGGCATAGCATGTGCTCCGTCTCTTGAGCGCCACGTGCTGTGCAGACCAGCGCGTGCAGCACTGCTGATTTACTGAGCGCTTCCCACTATGTGTGGGGTTAGGGTGAAGGTCAGGGTTAGGGTTAGGTCGCCGTCGTCACCAGCGCAGCCTCAGATGCGATTGCCCCCCCCCCCCCCCCCCCCCCCCCCCTCTGGTGGGCTTTTCCCCCCGCTCTGGTGGGCTTTTCCCGCTTTCATGTGTCCGAGATTTGAGGGTGGCATGAGCATTGTATCCACAGCACGCTCTCAGGCATCAGCACATCAGCGCTTGATGATCAAGCTCCCCGTGTGCATCGAGCAGTGCGAGCAGCGCCAGGCCGATGAGCGGAGCGCTGCTACCTCATTTGCGTTGCTGCGCCTTCGTCAACAGCGCTTGCAGGTGCCAATCTGGCACCGCCGGTAGTTGGGTTAGACAGTGACGGCAGTGCTCAACTCCTCAACGCTCTATACCGCCCCTCCTCCCCTTCCCCCCCCCCTCTCGCAGCCCAAGCTGTGCGAGCTGCAGGGCGGCGGCCACAGCACCGCGCTGAGCACTGCAACCGCGCAGCAGCCGCCATCCGCCGCCGCGGCCCTCAGCGCCGCGCCGTCGCCCGCCAACGCCGCCGTGTCAGCGCTCAAGCGCCAGTCCTCCGCGCGCGAGAGCAGCACCTCGGCGGTGATGACGCTCGACAATGTGAACAGTGGCCAGGGGGACATCAAGGGGGGGGGGGCAAGGGGGGCGGCAAGGGGGACAAGCGCGCAGAGCCGCTGGCGCCGCTGGGGCGTATCTGGGCGCTGCAGCGGCAGGACCTCGGCTGGGTGCTCATGGGCATCTGCGGGTCGATACTGCTCGGCAGCAGGTGGCGATCCTTGCGCAGCTGCAGGTGCGGAGCGTCACCCTTTAATGTATGCGAAGCGACCGCCAACTTTAGTACAAGTCAACTTTATGTAGGCGCTCCGTTGGCGCAGAGTGTCAGCCTTGCGCAGGTGCAGGTGCGGAGCGTCACCTTCAATGCACACTTGCAGTTACCTGTGGTTGGAGTTTTGGTGCAGCTGCGCGGTTGCCTGCAAGTGAGGTGGCTAATGCATGTTCTGGCTTGTGGCGATGTCATGATTGGAGACACCGGCAACAGGGCCAGAAATGGGCGTTCTGGTATTGCAGCCGCGGTGTGCATGGGCCATTCATTATTGGTATTCCCGTTCAAGGCGCGATCCTCGCACAGCTTCAGGTGTGGGGCCTTCATCATCTACTATGCCTTGAAACCGCCACCTGTGATATTAGATGTCAGGATCAAATGTGTGGATGCTGCGTTGGCGCAGAGCCACTGGTGCAGGTCATCGCCAGTTCAAGGCGTGATTTTGGCGCAGCTGCAGGTGCACGGCATCATCCTTGCGCAACTCCAGATGCGGGGCATCACCTTCAGTGCGTACTCGCAGTTACCTCTGCACGGACGCTGGCGCAGCTGCGCAACGAGGGACACTGACAATCGGGCTGGAAAAGGGTGTTCTGGTACTGCAGCCGCTGTGCGCATGGGCCGGTTCCTTCAAGTCCGCTTTATCATGCACTGACGTGGCTAGAGTTAGGGTAAGGGTTAGGAGGAGGTATTCACGGACACCCGCAAACTTCTGCATGTGGCTCTGCTCAGAACCCAAGTCCATTCGCGGCCTCGGCTGTTGGCTTTCAACTGTGCGTGAGCACTGACCTTGGTTTCTCTGACAGATTACACTATGTTGTTGCCACCCACCGCTCAACTTTGAACTCTCACTAATTTTATCCGTAGCCCCAGCCCTAACCCTCATTCTTGCTGTGTGTGAGCACCGGCCACGGTTGCGCCATGTTGTTGCTACCCGCCGCTCAACTCTGAACTCTCACCCTACTCTTATCCGCAGCCCTAACCCCAACCCTATAAACAACCCCCCTCCCCTGCGCAGAGCTCCTTCTACCTGCCCACGGCGTCTCAGATCCAGGACAAGGGCTGCGACTCGGTGCTGGCCTTTGTTGGGCTCGCGGCGAGCACTGTGGTGGGCCACGTCATTGAGGCGCTGGCATTTGCTGTCTCGGGCGAGCGGCTCACGCGCAGAATGCGCGAGATGGCCTTCAAAGCGGTGCGTGGCATTGTGGTGTCTCTGAGATCATACCTTGTGCACGTGAGGTTGAGGGCCGGAAATTCTACTTCAGTAGTATCATATGTATGAGGGGCGGGAACTTCTATCACATGTATACAAGTATAATTTTTATTTTGCTCAACTGTGCATACAGCACGAATGCTCCTACTGAGCGTGCATGAGCTGTGGCGTTGCCGTCGATGGGCGAGCGCCTCACACGCAGGATGTGCGAGATGGCCTTCAAAGCGGTGCATGTGGTGATTTGATGCCTCTGAGATTGTTCTTGATGCACTTGCGCTTAAGGGGCGGAAACTCTATATAGTATTTATTCTGCACCACATTGTATACAGCACGTATGCTCCTAATGAGCTTCTGCACGCTTCTGGCATGCGCGAGATGGCCTTCAAGGCGGTACGTGTGGTGACTCGCCGTCATTGAGATTGCACTTTATGCACTTGCGGGCAAGGGGCGAAAACCCCTATAAAGTATTAATTCTGCACCACTTAGTATACGACATGTATGCTCCTACTGAGCTTGTGCATGCTTTTGGGTGCATGAGGTGGCCTTCAAAGCGGTACGTGTGGTGACTCGACGCCTCTGAGATCGTGATATATTTACTTGCGCTGGAGGATATAACACCCTACAGTATTCTGCACCCTGTCGTACACGACACGCATGCTCCTACTGAGCTTGTGCACGCTTTTGGACGTGCGAGACGGCGTTCAAGGCGGTACGCGGCGACTCGCCGATCTCTGATCGCTCAAGGCTTGCGCGCGCGGCCCCCCCCGCCGCGCTGACATGCATGCATCAGCGCTCAGCTCCCCCCCCCCGCCTCCCCCAGGTCCTGCGCGACGACATTGGCCGGTTTGACAACGCTAAGCACGCCGTGGGCGTCCTCACTACAAGCCTGGCTGGGCACTGACGTTACGCGCATCAGCGCTCACCACGACCCCCCCCCCCCTCCCTGTGCACCTGAAATCATCGTATGTCTCTCACTTGACCTTGCCTCCCCCCCCCCGCCTCCCCCCCAGATCCTGCGCCACGACATTGGCTGGTTCGACAATGCGGAGCACGCCGTGGGCGTCCTCACTACTAGCTTGGAGGCAGATGCGTCCGCAATGGCGCTCGCGACAGGCATGGACGTTGGCCACAAGGTCCAGCTGCTGGGCTAGGGTTCAGCATCGGCCTCGACGCGTCGTGGCAGGTCGGGCTTGTCGCACTGCAGCCCATGGTCGGTGAGCGCGCGCGGCAGCACTTCTAGACTGCGCTGTACATAACATATGACTTGTCTATTGATTTATTTTGCAAGCCTTTCAATGGCGCGTTGTGGCAGGTTGGGCTTGTCGCGCTGCTTGCGCTGCCCATGGTCGGTGAGTGCGCGCAGCCGCTCAGTGGCATGTTCCCATGTTTCCGTATATTTACAGATAAATATTTTATGACTTTATGAGAAGACGCGTCATGGCAGGTTGGGCTCGTCGCGCTACTGGTGCTGCCCATGGTTGTGAGTGCTCCGTTGAAACCTATGTACTATATGGTTCTCGCGTTGGTTCTGAGTGTGGTGTTGAATCTCACAATATGTAATTGTCAATTTATTGTTTTGACAAATAAGGCCTTTTTGAAGGCGAGTTGTGGCAGTTCGGGCTCATCGCGCTGCTGGTGCGGTCCATGGTCGGTGAGTGCGCGCAGCAGCAGTTCTCCGTTGAAAACCGCGCCGTACATAACATACTTGTCAAGTTGTCATTTCAAAAAGACTTTTGAAAAGGAGCGTCGTGGCAGGTCAGGCTTGTCGCACTGCTGGTCCTGCCCATGGGCGGTGAGTGGCGCGGCAGCAGCACTCAGCAGCGTACACTGAGCTGCACAACTTGTCGAGGCAAAGCGAAACTGCTTTTTGGGTCGCCTGCGTTTGTGTTGCGCTGCTGGCCCTGCCCATGGTCGGTGACAGCAGTGCTCAGGTAGTAGCGCACGCTGCGTCAGTCGAAGCTCTTAGTTGTTCTAGTCTGCATGCCATGCAAATGAAAGAGACTCTGAAAAACAGTGTTTGGCACAAGCAAGTTAAATCGAGACTAAATCACAATGGCAACGTACCCATGTCAATGTGTACAGCATGTGGGGTGCCGCACTGCTTTTTAGTTGTGATGTGAATTAGTTGGACAGTTGATTAGAAAGTAACTTGCAGTAAACTGAAAAAATGAAATGTTTTGACAAAGAAATCATTTCAGACCAACATCAACAAGGTGATGTTTCAACGTCAATGTGTACGTCTCATGTGCGGTGCCCGCTGCACGCGCAGCGCCCTCGCCAACGGCGTGCAAAAAAAGCAACGTTGACAAAAGCAAATTTTAATTCAAAGAAATTAAAGGTTGAATACACAAAGGCCATGCACTAGTGTCAATGTGTACGTCTCATGTGTGGTGCCTGCTGCAGGCGCGGCGCCCTCGCCAACGGCGTGGCGTTTGGCTACTCCCAGGGCGTGCTGCTATGGATCTTTGCGCTGCTGTTCTGGTTTGGCTCCATCCTCGCCAGCAATGGCGCTGTCACCTTCCTGGTGGGTTTGCGTTTGCAATGTGGAATGCCCTCCATTGACGAGAGCGATGCTTTGTGAACTCTGTTTGGTTTGTTTGTTGTGAAGGTCACGGGCATGCGCGCAGAAACATATCGACGCTGGGGCTGTGAAGTGTTGAAGTTCGCATGAAAGACGGCCAGTCTCAACTTGGCGGCCGATGTTGAGCGTGTATGCATATGTGTGATGGGGGTTAGGGCATGCAGGCATAAAAGTGAAAATCCTGTCTAGGGTCGACGACCTCAAGAAAATGATGTCCTCCGTACCAAAGATTGCTTGCACCTCACTGTTACACGCCCCATGCCCCGCACCCCCCACCACCCTCTCTTTTGCAATGTACAACAGTCGCCTAACCCCCCCCCCACCCCCCCCCCACCCCCAGAACTTCTACATGACCATGTTTGCCATCGTCCTCGGCGGTATGGGCATAGGGCACGTCGAGGGCGACCTCGGCGCGCAGCGCGCGGGCCGCGCCGCCGCGGCGCGCATCTTCGCCCTCGTCGACGACGAGTTGAAGATCGATCCGCTGAGCGATGGGGGGGCGCGCCCCATCGTGCGCGCGCAGAGCGCCATCGCGTACCGCAACGTGCACTTCACGTACCCCACGCGCCCGGAGCAGGCCGTGTACGGCGGCGCCGGCGCGCCGGAGGGGTTCTCGCTGGACACCGGCGCGGGCGAGATGGCCGCGCTGGTGAGTGCTGCTGTCTCGTATTCCAAGTATCTATTTACTATGCACCATGTTATCTATGATGAAGCCCAAGAGGTGAGTTTTTGTATGAGAGCGAAGAAAAGGAAAGCGGGGCGCCGTTAATATATGGAGGAAAAAGGGTGGGGTGCATTTATGTTTGAGCCATTTTAGCTCATCTATCACCATCATGAGGTGCCAGCATGCTTCTACACCGTTCCTGAAACTAGTTCAAATTTTGGAAAGCCAGCTGCTGCTTCTGGGAGCCTTGTTGTGAGTTTGGCTAAATTGTTAGCTGTCTTTCTGTCTGCTCTGCACGTCGCTGACTGTGCATGCGTGTGCACCCACAAAGTGGTGATGTAGTATGAGTCACTGAGTGTGCAGAGTACACGTATGCAGAGGATACATGCTGCGTATGCATGTGAGAAAGGGGAGGGGGGGGGGGGATTTTATGCGCGAAGAATAAGGGTGGGGCGTCATTTTGTGTGGGCTCGGAAACTCATAAACAAACTCGCTCATGGGCTTAGTTGTAGATAACACGACAGCCGATTTGGTAGCGATCTCTCTCGCGACATTAATGGGGAGGATCGGCAGCAACATTCTTCATGTAATTATTTGCTGAACTACTACGCAAGCTGAAGCGGTTACAGTTGTTGTGCCGTATGCCGCTACCACTGCCGCTGCTGCTGCCTGCCGCCGCTCAACGCCAGCAGCTGTTCACTCTTAACACAATGTAGCACAACACCAGTCTTGCCCTGCATGAGTGCAAGTATGCAGCACCAAGGCATACTTCAAGTAGCAGTTGTTGAATGAGCACACGTGAATTTTTTAGTGACTCATCCGGATCTATCTCTCTGTCTGGAGCGCATGGCAGTCCGTCAGCGGCACGCATCGATCAGCTCACATGCTCCGGTGCAGGCGGGCCTCCATTGTGGCAACGCTCACCCTATCGCAGCAATTCTCAGCACTCAACAGGCGGACCCCGTAAATGCAACGACGTCGCCGCTGTGCCTCAGCGCTTGGCATCAGAGTTGCTGGCTTCGCACTGATTGCCCACCGCTGCGCTATGCTTCAGTGGCCGCACATCTTGCTTATGGTGTTTTTAAATAGTTTTTGCCCTTTGTCGCAGACCAAGAGCTTAACTGAAGTGCGGTCGTGCGCGTTTCGTGCCGTACTGACATTGGCCTACATACCTACCTACCTACTGCTGCTGCGCGTCATCGCTCAGGTGGGCCCCTCGGGCAGCGGCAAGTCGACGTGCATCGTGCTGCTCATGCGCTGCTACGACGTCTCCGACGTCTCCGAGGGCTCCGTGGAGCTGGACGGCTGCAATGGTGCGTCACTGCATGAAGCACGGGTTGAAGTAACGGAGTGCACGCGGCGCGCTGAGCAGATCTGTCTAGTGGACGTTGTGGCGCGCGGTCTTCAGGTCTACCCTTGGCCATGCAGTGATGCGTCAAAACAGACAATATGGCGGTGATAAGGCCTGTGATGCGCTCACAGCTGGGGCATGTCTCGTGGTGACCCTTGCCTCTTGGCGCTGGACCTGAATCGCTCTGTTTCGTTTGTCCTGCAGCAGTGAAAGAGCGTTAGACAGCATGGTGGATACTGCGCATGAGCGAGCCAGGGCGCCTGCAGTCACTTAGCTATCGACACCTGCACCCTTGAGTGCAGTCATGAAGTGCGCGACACGTTAGCTGTGCAGGGTCAGGCACTCATGGGAATCACGAACACGGCACATGGGCAATGGGGACCCCTTACATAATTACAGTGAAATACGCTGATGTGTTGACATACAACGCGAGCATCAGCGGATCACAGCAGCAGCTCGGCACTCGTTATTGCGCACCACTGCCCGTCAAGCACTCATGCCATCCCGCACCACTGCCGCCGCCGCCGCTGCAGTCAAGGAGCTCAACGTCCACTGGCTGCGCAGCCAGGTCGGCTACGTGGGGCAGGAGCCCGTGCTCTTCACGGGCAGCATCCGCGACAACATCGCGCGCGGCCACCCCAGTGCAACCGCGGAGGAGATTGAGAGCGCTGCGCGCGCCGCCAACGCGCACGACTTCGTAACTGCCTTCGCAGAGGGGTACGACACGGACGTCGGCGAGAAGAGCGCGCTGCTGTCGGGCGGGCAGAAGCAGCGCATCGCCATCGCGCGCGCGATCCTCAAGAACCCCGCCATCCTGCTGCTCGGTGAGAGGGCAATGTTGAAGTTGTAGTTCATTTGTTGAAGCGCAATTGTAGGTGTAGGCGTGAGGCAGAAGCAGCGCATCGCGATCACGCGCGCAAATTTCAAGAACCCTGTCATCCTGCTGCTCGGCGAGAGGCTGGTGTTGAAGTTGGAGTTCATGGTGGCTTGAAGTGGCATGTTATGGGTGTAAGGTAGAAGCAGCGCATCGCCATCGCGCGCGCGATCCTCAGTAACGCCGCTGACACTGGTGCTGGTCAAGCTCACTGGGGCCGAGTAGGGAGAGGGAGCCCTGCAAGACCTCCTGGGCTGCATGCGGCGCCACACGTTACTCCAAGACGCTCGCAAACTCATCTAAATTTGCACGCAACACAATGGCTGGGCCCGCCGCTCTGATGCGTGAACCTGTGCCTGCCATCGCCTGCTACAGACGAGGCAGGTACCGCTAGACAACTGCATTTGTATGCGGCCAGTTAGCACTACCTATCTGCATCAGCACGCGGGCAACAAGCAGAGAAAGCTGCTCAAAATTCATGCTTGATTGCCTGCCACTGCCCTGCAGATGAAGCAACCAGCGCCCTTGACAACGAGAGCGAGCGCCAGGTGCAGGCGGCGCTTGATTGCCTGCGCGCGCTGCAGAAGTGCACCACGCTCGTCGTCGCGCACCGGTGAGTTACCCCGCTAGTCACTGCTTTTTTGACTGCTCAACGGTGCTGCGTCCTGCATGGCAGCAGCGCTCTGCACGGTGCGCAGGGGCTCCTGCGGTGCTGCTTCTTGGGCAGAAGGAAGATTGTTTTCAAATAAAAGTTGTTGTTGGGAACTCACAGCGGAGCAGCGGTAGGCTACAATACTTGACTGCATGTGAGCCGAACACAATAGCTGCTCGCACCGTGCGCAATGCCACACGCACAACGGCGACGGACAGCCGCTTGACATCGCGCGGGCACACGCTTGACACGCCCACGCACAAGCATGTGTACGGCACCCCGTCTGCACCATTTCATGCTGTGGCCCTCTGTCCATCGTACGCCCTCTCCGCTCCCTCAGGCTCAGCACCATACGCAACGCCGACAAGATTGCCGTGGTGACGGGCGGCGCGTGTGAGAGCTCGGCTCGCACGACGACCTGGTGATTCTCTCCGGCGGCCTCTACGCGAGCCTCTACAACCATCAGACAGCGGCGTTCGGCCACTAAACAAACAGCATTGCAGCGCGCAGGAGGCCTTGCGTGGCCGCTGATGGCCGCTTCCGTTTCGTGTCGTAGCTGCGCGTTGCGAGCCAGCGCTGAGCATCTGACATGGACGTATGGCCAACCCCGTGGATGGGTCGTGTGCAGTCATCATGTGCTGTCTGGCGTTGCGCGCTGCTGCTGATCCGCCGTATTGCGGACGCAGTGTGCACGTCGCGCACGCGCACCTTTTTTTACACCGCTTTCAGAACACATAGGTGTAGTGTTTGCAGCGTCACGCGATTGTTGCACTCCCCCCCCCCCCCCCCCCCCCCCCCTTCCCCCCTTTGCGACCGCATGCACCGCGGGGCTGCCATACCCCCTCGTCGTGTGCGTGCGCCAAGGTGTATGTCGCATTCTGAGCGCGCAACCCAGCGTGCTCTGCTCGCCGCCATACCAGTAACTATATAGCATGAACGCACATCCAACCTCTCTGCTAGCGCGTTCGCATCCCAGCCGTGATAGGGCTTCAGTTTGTGTTCGTCATCCAACACCCCAGCCCCCCTCCCCCCTGGCCTCAACCCCCAAAACTGTCCCTCGCCCACGGGCTGGACCTCCGCAGCGACTGGGTTGCAACTGTACGCGTTGCGGGCCCCCTTTCCTCTCCACGGACCGAATGAGAGCGCTGATAAAGCTTGCGGCAGTGCCTGCCAAGGGGGCGGTTTCTGCGGCTGCAGGCAGGGGATCACATTGCGCGCGCGCGCGCGCGTACGCGCGATAGGGGGCGTAGCAACCGCACTGAGCGTTGTCATCTGCGCGTGCTGTAGAATTAAATTGTAGCGTGCGTGTGAAGAACATCGCTCGACCCTTGCGGCGCTCGAGGCGCTCGTCTGTATCGCACGCATCGGTAATGTACGGCAATCGCATGCTCCTTGCGGTTCATTGCCTGATGCTGTCGTGTGATTCTTCTACATTGTGGTGCCCTGCATGACAATGCCCCGCAAAACACCTGGTCGCTTTGGCAAGTTGAGCTGCTGTGTCACTCTTAGCAATGCATTTTTTGTGAGGCAGTGATAGTCCAAATCAGTTACTCGCTTAAAACTCGCACATGCCCTTTCTCTCAAGTACGTGATGCTGATGCTGAGCATTTGCAACAGTTGCAACAGCAGCCAAGTCAGAGATGCGTCAAGGGTCGTTGGGGCACCCGTCGCTATGTGTGGAATGGCGCAATTGATCGCACTCCTCGACCGCAAAGATTGTCTGCATGCCTTGCAATGCAAACACTGAGCACTGGGGGGGGGGGGGGGGGATGCATGGCTTGTGGTGGGGTACGCTTGCACAACATGTGCACATCTCAAGATGGCTGCTCAGTTCATGAAGCTGCACTTTCTGTGGGCTGTGCATTACTGTGGTTCGGCATACATCAAGCGTACGACGGAGCGTGCAGAGTCCATTGGGTCTGATAACATCAAGTGTGTGCATGCAATTGACGCTTATGGCTTGCTCGAGCTGCTTCTCAACAGCAAAATCTTGGATGAAGACACAGCATCAGAATTCTGTGTGACCGTATTCTGTTGATGCGGTTACAACGCTCAGCACTCACTTCAAACAAGACACATCATGATGCACGACACACATGCACAGCACACAACCGAGGGCAAAACATGTACAGACAGAGGGCCAAGGAACAATAGCAGCAGACGAAGAAGCAGCAAGCTGCACAGCATTATCGTCGGCAACATGATTACATTTGCATCCTCACAGAAAGAAAAAGAATCCATCACAGCCCATATCTGCGCCCCCCTAACCATGCTATAGACATGCTACTCCTCAGAAGAGGATGCGGCGACTACTTCTACAGTACCACAATGCCGTGGCGTGTGCAGGGGAAGGGCGGGCGGGACTCAACATCATGTACATTGCAGGAGCCAACAGTCGCCACAGGGGACTGAGGCACCGACACGATAAACTTTGGTGGTGGCATGTTGGGGACGCCAACGGCGCTGCTAGCAGTGGAAGGCTGCGGGGAAAAGGGGGGGGGGGGGGAGGGGAGGGGGACAGAGGAGGGGGGGCACATGTGAGAAATGGGTACACAGCGCGCAGGCAACACTAGATCATTGATCGTTGTGCTGTGCAATGTCAACACATGGGACGCCACTTGAGAAGAGAGCAGCGCGAAATCACTGGCCCACTGTCCATCATATGCAAACACATACTTCAAGAATCTGTCGCAGCCGATATCTGCGCCCCCCTAACCATGCTATAGACATGCTACACCTCAGGAGAGGATGCGCGACTATCTCTACAATACCACAATGCCGTGGCGAGTGCACGGGGAGGGCGCACGGGACTCAACATCCTCTACAGGGCAGCAGCCAACGGTCGCAACAGGCGACTGAGGCACCGACACGATCAACTTAAGTGGTGGCGTGCTGGGGACGACAGCGGCGCTGCTCGCAGTGCGGGCCTGCGCGGAACAGGGGGGGGGGGAGGGGGGGGGCAGAGGAGGGGGACGCGTGTGAGAAGACGGGTACACAGTGCGCCGGCAACACTAGACCATTGATTGTTGTGCTGTGCAATGTCAACACATGGGACGCCACTTGAGAAGAGAGCAGCGCGGAAACACTCTCCCACTGTCCATCATATGCAAACACATGCTTCGAAGTATGTGATACGCAATATTTGCATCAAACAGAAGACTCACCAGCGCAGTGTCCACACGCAGGTCAGACAGGGACAGCGAGCGCTGCCGCTGGTGCTGCCGCTGCTGCTGCTGCTGCTGCGCCATGATGGGGCGCTCAGCGCAGACTTGATCCACCTTGGGCAGTTGCTGCAGAGGTGCGGATGATGGGATGCCACCTTGACAAGCTGCTGAGGAGCGCTTGGGCTTGTCGACGGTCTGCTGCCACCATGCGCCGATGGCCTTGCCGGTGTTGGCGGCGACGGTGTTGATAAAGGTGCAGCCTTCCTCGATGGCCTTGCACGTGCCTGTAAAGGAAAGGAGCAATAGGAGCGAGAATGCGGCAGCATTTAATCTGCTGTGTGTGATATCATAGCGCATGATCGGTGGTGCGCAACTCGAACACCGATGGCAACGGATGCCATTATGCTGATACCAACTGCGCATGCCATCAGTGAGGAGATGAGCGCTGAGACATTTTAGCCACCATCACGATGCGCACTTGTATACACCTGGGCAATGCATGATAATGTACGCAATGACGTGCATGTTGTCCAATTGACTTACCCCTCAGGAACTCCGCAAAGTCCTCTCCGAACTCGCAGCACGTGGTGGAGTCATCGAACTCGTCATCGGGCTCAGGGTCTTCAACCTCATAGAGGTGGCAGTGCTCTGGCTGCAGAGGCGGTAACAGCAAGTGACAGAGAGGACAACACAACGGCAAGGGCATGAGCATCTGATGGGACAGAGTATGCCAGATATTCCTGTGATGATGCTGCACTGCGATGTCTTTACACTTCAACATCAAGTGCAGCCTGAAAGAAAACTAGGCGATCAATGGCAATGCAATTGAAACATGAAGGAAGTGCCATTCAGTTGCTTGAGAGCTGAACCAAACCAGTACAAGCGTTCAGGCAATGTCTTGGCAAGCAAAAGCGCCTATAGCGAAGCACTGATCACTCACCCGGCCCCGGCTCTGCACCTCGGAGAGGAGCACGGCTCTCTTCTTCTCCGTCCCCTCGGGGTCTTTGTTGCTGTCAGGCTTCTGCAGTACATCCATCCAGCCACTGGGATGGGCAAAGAGGCAGCCATAGATTTCCTGCTTTGTCCTGCAGGCCGCCCTGTGCTGCACCTCCCTCCTAAACGTCTCGCGGAAGGCCTCGTTGGCCAGAAGCAGGGGGCCAATCTTGAGCTTGCGCAGCAAAAGCGTGCGGATGTTGTATAGAGCTGCACGCTCGTCCCAAGCCTTGACCGCCTCTGGATCCATGGGCTTCAGCAGCCCACCGGGCCCGCACACACCCGGGTTGGCGGCGGCGAACTCTCGCACCTCGCGCATCATCTGTTTTTCCTCATCGGACCCGAAGAACGCGGCACCCATGTGCCCCAAAGCGTGCTAGACGTGACCAGCGGCGTGCTGCACCGGCGTTGACGATGCTGAAAAGCATAGTTGCTGGTTGCTGTTGCTGCTGTTGCTGCTGTGTGAAAAGTGTTGTGTGAGCTGCCAGAGAGCTGTGCTTTGGAATCAGTCTGGCCGCGAGAGATGGCTCAGCTGCATCGAGCTCTCCCAGCTCCGCGAGCAGTTTCATCTCTTCGAGGTTAACGGTATTCCTTTCGGAAGGTGAAAGGACCAACTGAGGTCAGTTGCAGCCGTCATCAGCGATCCGTGACTCTCTCCGCGGTCAGGAGGTCTCGCAGCTGCCCGTCATATCAGGCGAGAGCTGAATGGGGATCGCGGGCTTGGCGGCGAGGATCTTGCTTCCTGCTCGGAGCTGGTGTGATGCTGGCAGCCTTGGAGGCGAAGCAGTCTACTTGAGTGTTTTGTCATGGCTTCCATCAGGGCAGGAATTCCAAATGACAGCGAGCCTACACACTGCTAGCGCGCCGGTCGGCCGCTAGCGATCGCTTGTGATTCCCCGATCTTCTTTCGAGCTCTTTCAGCAGCAGCCCGTGATCGTGAGCAGCTTCTGACCACCATTCATGCAGAGCCCTTTATCAGTAGATCCATGCATTCGATTGGCCGCGACATGACATGCCTCGTGCCGGCCGTGATGACAGGCCTGGACACGGGGGTAGGTTGCCGCCGCGGCCGTACTTGGCCGCGCAGCATCTGCTGATCAGCTCTCAGATGCAGTCATGCAAAACGATTGTGTTTGAAGCAGCTTTTGATTCATGCACTAGACGCAGCAACAAGCAGAGGCTCACATTTGCCTACAGCGCGACCTGCAACTTCAATGGGAGGAGCGTTTTTGAAAGTCGTGTTCGGTGCCCCGAGCCATATGCTTTGAAGTTATTGCTGCCATTGAGGCAACAATAGTGCTGCACACCATAATCAGCCGCGCTGACTGCGCCTTCATCGCTCTACTATCACGGGGAGGCTAGCTCTGCCGGCGCCAAACACGAACATTGCCCAATAGTAAAGGGAGGGCCACGTGGCAATTACATCCCATGGTGGAAGGGGGGTTTGAGGGGCATGCCATGGTCTGGTCTGAGGTTAAGAGCGCGCCAGACGCTTGCATCATTGCGCAAGCACATTCTTCATCGAGCGCGCCAGTACCCTTGAACTCATTGCGCAGTCACACGCTTCTTTCACATGAGCGTTTCGTGCGTGTGCGCAGGCCATGTGCCAGCTAGAGTGCTGAACCACCAGACTGAAGCTCGAAAATTGTGTGTGCTCACACCTGTCCTTCTGTCTTGACTTCGGTCATGACCACCAATCTATCCACTGGATCGATTACGTCATCCCATGAGCAGCTGCGCACAACTGTTTTGCAGCTCAGCATGCATGTGCTGAGCATCTGTCGTACGAGGCATAGTGGTATGAAATCATACTCATACACAATACCTCTGTGTGCAATGCTGAAGCAATGACGTGCATCTAGGCCCATTGACGTTTGCTTCGCGCTGATTGGAATCTGCCCCCCCCATATATCCACTTGCGGTGCGACAAAATGGCTCGCATGTAATATCTTTGAGGCGCGGTCGTGAGGAACAAATCATATCAAATCACTGAAGTCGCCATGTGCACGCATGAACAACTGCGGTGCAGGTACAATGTACAGAGCACATCACACTGGTATTGAGCTTTGAGCACATGCCTGTACAAAAGTCAACTCTTACATTGCACTGCGCTCATAGCACACGCCTCACTGCAGAAAACCTCTCAGTCTCCCACCCATGTCCAATGACACATGCCACCATTGAGTTGATAAAACGCCGACTCCTTCCACTTCAAAGATTTGGCTATCTACTCACACGCGCGCTCCTTTTGTGACAGGGCGCACTGTCCGCGTGCCGTCGCGCGCGCACGGCTGCAGCTGCTTGCTGAGCACTGCCCTCGATAAGCGTTCACTTACACCCCCTCGCGCGACGCCACACTGCCCCTTCCACACGCGCCAGCAGTGCCTCGAAGCTGCAGCGCCAGCGTCGTCCTCAGTGTGCGCTGCTGCTGCGGCGCTACTGCTGCCGCTGCCAACGCAATCGCCAACTGCTGCGCGCTGCCGCTGCTGCACATTGCACTTCATGCTGCAGCGCTACTGCGTGCGGGAAGCCCGGAGCGCTGCTGCCCGGTTGCTGGAGGGAGTGCGCGCGCGGCGTTTGTCATGGCGGCTGCGCGCCGGGTTCAGTCAGCAGTGCTCAGGAAAGTGCGGGCACGCGGCGCTCACGTGGAGCGCTGCTGTGCGCACGGTGATGGTGCAGTTGGTATGCGCGCGCCAGCGACGGTCACTCTCGCGCTATCGAGCACTGTGGGCCAGGGGCTGTGGGCATATTGGACGCAGGAGGCCGTAGCAGCAGTGCTCAGATGTCCGCGGCGAAGCTGGCATCACCATGTTGGAGGCGGCGTGCTTGGTGCGAAAACCTATCAGGTGGTGATGAGCAGCGGGCGCTGAGCGGTGGCAAAGGCGGGCAGCACTGGCAGCAGCAGCAGCAGCAGCCGCGGCGGCGGCAGCGCCGCCGCCGCCATCGCAGCACACGCGGACGTCACCGCTCACGCACTCCCTGCGCACTTTCAACAGGCTTGTGGCGGCGAGCCAGTGCTCAGTTGCAGAGGCATGCGCGCGGCGACGTGGTGGCGGCACACAAACACGTCAGTTGTACGGGGGGGCGTGGGGGGGGGTGGGGGGGACAACTGGCAGTGCGACGCCGCAACGGTGCTGTGGCCCACGGCGGCGGCGCGCGGCGTTGAGTAGAGTATGGGTTGCGAGCAGTGCTTTATTAAAGCCACTTATATGCTGGATACCGTGCGTGGGGCATCTGCGCGTACCGCACGATGGTAGCTGCACGGTGGCGCGCGGCTCGGTGCAGCGCCGATTCACACTGCGTACAGCAACGTGAACACCAAGTGGTTGTGGCTTGTGGGTGGAGACGCCTGATGACTGGCTACTGGTGGTGGTGATGGGCACTGCTGCATGATGGTGATGATCAACACGGACGGCCAGCGACGACACGGCCGCGCAACGGCGCCGGCGGTGCTATCGCAGCAGGTGACAGAGCACACGTGCATTGGGATCAGGCGCGCCACGCCAGCTGGCGGCGCGCATGCAGCAGCGCGCAGGCGGCGGCGTGGAGCGATGCTGCAGGTTGTGATTATGAATGAGTCCAGCTTCAGCTTGCTTGCGCGGCGAGGATCGGCGGAGCTGTCGCAGTGGCAGCGCTCAGGCAGAGGCGGCACCGGAGGCGCGGGGTTGGCGACCGCGGCAGCAGCGACGGAGAGCTGCACGGCGCGGCAGCAGGAGCACTGCCTCATTCTGACCAGGCCAGCGAGCAGTGGCGGCGGCATGCAAGGGGGGGGAGGGGGAGGGGGGGCTGCTGTTTGCGGGAGCGATAGGTGTCTGCAGCTGAAGCACGGAAGCTGGCAGTAGTGAGTGGTGCGGGCAGCGTGGCCTTTGGCGGCGTGTGAATTCATGAATTCCGTTGAGCGATTGCGTGCCACGCACTCATGTACAGCAATACGGCAAGGGTGCTGCTGACGGTATGTCCACCTGACATGTCATGCGCATTGGACTCGAAGCTTTGTCGAGGAGCGGAAAGCGAAGCGTCGGTGCCTCTCACCACTGAAACATCAAGTGGCTCGGCTGCATTCCTGCCAGGTTGCATGAAATACTGAGACGCGCAACACACAGCACGCGTACCTCGGAATCTGCGTACGGTATTCATTATGTATATACATGGCAGCGCTCAGGTAAAGCCAAACGGGTCCGGCAGCGGCGTCCGCGCCTGCGTCCGCCCCTGCGCGCCTCCGCTGCCGCCGCCGCGCCAATGACCGCCCCCCGCCGCTCCCCCACTTCCACCATAGTCATCCAAGTAATGTGCATCATCATCCCGCTGCGTTGTAGCCCAAGAGGGCCCCCCATAGGCCCTGATCGGGCTGGTTTGTAGCATGGTCTGGCCGCCTGACTCGCTGCTGCAGTGGTGCCGCTGCTGCTGCGCCGTCAACGCTAACTCCATCCTGCACGCGACAAGCGGTGCGAGGGTGCGGTTTTGAGCTCGTGTGTTTGCCAGCGCGATGCGCGCGCGGTTTGGCTGACAGAAGCAGGAATGAGGTAGGACGCAGGGGGGGGTCGCTACGCGAGAGCCTGTCACAGAGTGCGGCAGCAGCAGGCGCTGCTGATGCGCACACGGCATATCTGAGCGCAGATTACAGTATCATTCATAACAATTTAAGCAAGTGCGCAAAAATGCGCTGCTTCCGCCTGTCGCTTCATAGCGAGCGTCAGTCACCCTTCCATTGCTTGGCGGATCGGTGCTCGGCACGTGACCAGATTTTGCACCGCGCGAGCGCAGCAGCGGCAGATCATCCTGCACATCTGCCCGTTTGTGCCGCACACGCTGCAGACCTGACTAGCCGCAGCTCTTCCGCCGCAGCGCGTGCAGCGAGCCGAATGCCGCATTCACATTTACATGCATTTTGACACAGCGCGCAGCACCGCAACAGCGCTCAGCACCAGCTGCGCGCGCGCGCCAAGACCGACATGCACACTACGCTGCGCTGCGCACAATCTAAACTGTTTGCCTTCTGCATGAAATCAAAAAAACAATTAACTTGCTCTCATCGGTAACCATCACTGTGATCGCCAGTGCTCACATTCCTACCACAGCCTCAGCTGTCTTGCCGACACTAAACCACTCCCAAAAATGCACAAGTCTCCCCTCGCAGCAGCAGCGCCGCCGCTGGCGGCCGTCACTCGCGCGCGGCGCGTACCTGCCCGCAATCGCGCGCCGCAGCGTGTCGAGGCGGTAGAATGCCGCTTTCTCGTGCATCTCGCGCAGCAGCGCTCCATTGTCCTTAGGGTTAGGGTTAAGGTTTAGGGTTAGGGTTTAGGGTTAAGGCCCTCCCTAAAATACACACATCTCCCCTTGCAGTCGCCATCAATCATCACCCGCTTGCGCGCACCTGCCGGCGATAGCGCGCCGCAGCGTTTCCAGGCGGTAGAAGGCCGCCTCCTCGTGCATCTCGCGCAGCAGCGCTCCGTCGTCCGGCAGCGCGCCGCTGCGCAGGAACTGCAGCACGTAGCGGAAGACCCACCAGTCGCGGTCCAGGAAGAACGCGCCCGAGGCGGGGTCCTTCTCCACGGGCGCCGCACTGCCGCCGCCGCCGCGGCACAGCGCTGCCAGCAGGCTGCGCGCACGTGCAAAGCAGGGGGAGGGGGGGTGGAGGAGGGGGTTCACTGGATGATAGGGAATGCGTGCGAAGCATGAGGGAGAGGGGGGGGGGGGGGGGATGATCACTGGACGCTAGGGGGGCGGACACGATTTGCGACTGCACAATACATGACACCATGATCATCTGCAGAACAGCAGCGTGCTGTGTTTGAATTTGACTGTGATGTCTGTTTGATGACTGTCCGTCGGAGGCAGCAGCAGCGCGCAGGAACGTCGCCGTCACCACGGCACACACGCACCGCCGTCGCCACGGCACCCACGCTGCCAGCGTGCGTTGCGCATGCGCGTATCAAGCCTGAGGCGCGGAACACAAGCATGTATTCACGCCTGTGCTGCTGGCACACAGGCTTTTGCATTGGCATGCTTGCCACACAGAATGATGCGGCATGCCGCATGTCCATTTGCGCCACCGGCTGTGCTTCGGAAGGGTGACAGTTTCATGTGCGTAGAGACGGATTCACTAGCGTGGGGGGCGGGGGGGGGTGGAGGGCGTCTGAGCATCACCAGCGTCACACGTTACAACCTGGCAGTAACTGATCCTTGAGGGTACGTAGGGCAGATGCAATGCATGTGCAACAGTGACTACAGTCGTATGCAGTTACACGCTGAGCGTGATGCTCTGGCGAGGCAGGTGGGTCAAGAGGGTCACTTACTGTCATTTGGTCAAACAATGTGGAAAAGACCTAGTTGCTCTGTCCCCGCGCGACGCCCCAAGAACGCAATCATTCTGAATGGCCTGTCTCCCAAGTATACCTTTGATCCACAAGCGGGCTATGCCCGGGAGCCCCTCAGCCACGCTTACGACCACGCCACTGGTCGTGTCGTGGAGCTGAAGGAAATGTATGGATCTGCAGAGCAAGCCCTGCTGCAAGTTTTGCTGCTATGACTTCACCACTCTGAAGCGGGCTGCCAGCGAAATGCGGGCGCACTGCTTTGTCACATCAAAGAATTGCACCAGCTGTACACGCACGCGCCATGTGCGCATCACGGCGCTTGTACTACGCACAGCAGCAGTAAACTACAGGTATCTGTCAAGTCACGTTAACTTTATGTATGGTGCAGCGCCTCACCTGAAGCGGTCTCTGCACAGCACCCCTGCTGTCGTCTCAAAGATCTGCCCGCCCACGTTTAGCACCACGCGCGTCGGCGCCGGCACAAACCCTAGTTGTGCTTCCGCTTCGAACCTGCAAATGCGGCAGGAGATGCAGCAGAAGTTGCAGCGCCAGCAAGGTGTGAGTATGGCAATGAGCAATGATCGTTGCATGTTGCAGCCAGATATTGACATTAAGTAGATCACGCTTGTCATTGGGCGCTGTCTTGCGTGCCTTTCCAGCTTGCGCAGTGCATTGAATGTATTGTCTACTGCCCATACATGATCCACTTTGGAACGCTCCTTTCAAGTCAGAATGCAGTGGGGCCAGACAGTGCAACATTCCACACGCTGGCACTGGCCTTGCAGCGAATGCCTGCGACAGCATTGTGCTTGTGAAAGTCTACTCAACCACTCACGTACGGTCCTAAAGTGTCAGCAAACATCAGCGCTGTGGTCTGGTGCGTGCTGCTTCTGCATTTCTTTTTATGGGGAAACGCAAGGCTGCTTGAGTTCGACCATTCAACAAACAGGGTTTCAGACAATTTCTAGTAAATGCGCGCGGAGGCACACATGGCCAGATAATTGACAGTGCTGCCCCAAAGCAACCTGCTGCTGCAAACCAGGTCAGACTTGAATAAAATCAAGGACTCACGCTCGTCTTTTTTCCTCGTTGACGGTGTGCATGTCCGCAATTTTCAGCCATATCTCCTGCAGTTTCCTCCGTTCCAGCAGCACGTTCTGCTCTTCCTCCTCTAGCGACTCCCAGAGCAGAGACACAGACGGGTCCGCGGCACTGCTACCTCGCATAATTCTACCCTTCTATGGTGGCAAGACAGCACTTGGCCGCTGCTGTCAGGACGACTAGCTGCAGTGCTGCTGTCAGAAATGCCGCCGCTGTTGGCGTGCGCAGCTCAAGTCGTGCAGTAGGCACCGCAGGCAAGCACAGGACACGCACACGACAAACTGCCGGTAAATCGCGATGTCACGTAACTGAAGTAACCGATTTCGGCACTGACAGACTTCTTGAAAGAACTAGGAACAGATGCAATTACTGGCTCCAGCGCCAGGCAAGAGACCATGTCGCAGCTGTCAGGCACAGAGTTGCTGTTTGTTGGGCGCCATGGCGCGACATGAAGTGACCCATGAGCAGGCAGCAGCGGCAGACAGAAGACCAAGAGCGCACTCGCCAGCTCAAGTGTGTGCATTTATTTGCAGTAGTGGATCGTGGCCGCATTCCAGTCCTCGCAAAATGAGAGGTGAAGCATGCCACAGCCAGCCAGTTGCACTGCTGCTTATGTTTGGAACAGAAGAACAACGCCAAAAATGGAGCCTCCGTTGTTGAAGTGGGGCAGGAAAGGGAAACCAACAAGCTCGCGACGCACGCATACAACTCCCAAATGTATCCTGGCTGCCATTCGGCAAGCTTTGTGTCCGCAAGGGGCAAAGCAGCTTGATGCCACTTCCAGGCGTGCTGCTGGTGCTGCTGCTGCTGCGCTGCTGATGCTGCGTTGCTGCTGCCGCAATAGCAGCAGCGGTGCGCACCGCGGCATCAGCAACTCTGTGAGCCGTGCACAGCTTTTGAGCTTCGCTGCTGCGGCTGCCTCACTCCACTGGCATGCGCCGAAGGGTGTCCACCAGGTCCTCCAGGCTGTTCTGCTGCCTGCCACCGCACAACAAAATATCAGCGCAGAGAAGTGCATCAGCAGTGGCACTGTCCATTGATGCTCAGCGGCCGTGCCAACAGTGTTGACCGAGGCCAGACTTCCTGCATCGCAAAGTGAGCAGGAGCAGTTGACGAAGCAAAACGTTGCATCCCGCAGCTCTCGCAATGGCGACAATGCAAACTGACCAACTTGCCCTAGTGGGCCTATGCTCAGACAATGACGGGCCGCATACAAAAGCATGCAAAAAGCAGATGCACAGCATCTGGTAATAATGACGCGAAAATCTGCAGCTCGCCTGTGGGGACGCAATGATTATCTGAGCTGCGGAACAGCTGCAAGCGCCTCGTGCTGCAACACCTGCTTCTGCGCGTGGACATCAAATTTAGCTTACCGATATGCGTCGAGCACGCCCAGCAGCATGGGGTCTCTGTCGAGCTAGCGCCGCAGAAGCGCGTCCGCCTGCTCCTGCGTGAGCAGCTGCTACCGGTTTTTGGTCTCCCGGACTTCAACTTGCCTTGAAAGGCTTGTAATTGGCACCAGCGCCAGGTGTATGGTGGCGGTACATGGATATCTTAGTTGCATGGGAATGTAAGTGGCATTGCGACGCCGCTGCGTTGCGGCGGCTCACGGCGGCGGGCGCGCGGCGGCAGCGCGGCGCGCCCGTGCCCGACGATGAGTAGAGCAATGCTGCGGCGCACGTGTCGACGCAACAACCTGCTGGTCACAAGCAGCGGGCGAGGAGCAACTGGGAGTGCTGACGCGAGCAGGGCACACCAGCAGCACCATCGCACGTGTGACTTGCGTGGGAGAACGACACTTTCAGACTGTCATACGACATGTAGATTCCTTACAGCTAGATGCCAATCATCTGGGCTTTTTCGCGCCTTGAGCGAGAATGAATAAAAAGTACTGCCTGCTCGCTGTGCACCGCACAGTATGTTGCGGAGCGGTGCCGCACGGCGGATCCGCCATACTGTTTCAATGCCAAAGTTCAAGGGCTTGCACAACAGGGACAGAGTGGAGCTGGTTCGTGCACAGGCGAAGGTGACTGCGGCTTTGTGGTGAGATTCCTGTCTTGACTCCGACGCGGCGGTGCGCACCGGCGGCAGCACCCCTTGAGTGGCAGAGAAAAGGGGACTGAAAGTGTGCGGAGCACTGCTGCCACAGCTTCATGCGGCCACGAAGCCGCTGAGCGCTGGGTGAACATGCACATGGTTGTGGTCACAGCGGCATGCTTGCTTGCATTCTTGGGGGGCCCTCCCACATTGATGGACAGAAGGTGTCCGGCAGGACTGCGTGATGTCATGTACCGTGGCTCCATTCGGCAGCGCCGTTTGCATGCTGTCCTGCGTTGCGCCATCATGCAAACGAGGCACCATGTGACGCACGTATTCGTCGCGTACAATGACCAATTCAATCAACGTTCTCGTTGACCATTTGAGCTGTTTTGCTAGCATCTCAAACTGGCAGCAACATGACACAAGCTGTTAACATGCGGCAACGAAGTACCTCACGTCCTCGCCTCTGAACTTCAAGTGCTCTGAACTTCAAGTGCTCGTCAACCTGAGACAGGCAAATGTGCAGGTCTAAAGCAATGCTCTGGCTCTCAACAGATTGGAGTCACCTAGATCGCACGTTTACTACACGGTCGTTACAACATGCTGATTTTAGTTCGCGCCCCATCCTGTCACTTCATGTCATGGCCCTATAGGGGGTCACTTGGAGCATCGATGAACTGTTTGAACCTCAACACCAGACAGCTTTCTCAGCACTATGTAGAAATGACAAGTCATCAGCACCCGTCTCACCGACCTCAGCGCACGACATTGCAATGACGCCAGCATGGCGCAGACGCGCAGAACACCGATCCTCAGAGCAGGAAAAACCCCGCAACAAACTCTCAGGCCTGTCAATGTCCATTGAAGGTGTGCGGCACCTCCCACAAATAGTTAGTGTACAAAGCCTGCTCCAGCCGACAGCGCAACAGCCCTCAACAGTCTGATGCCCTCGGCGCCTGTCAAAACTGACACATGCCCCCCTCCCCCCCGCCGTCCTACCCACCACCACTCCTTCCACTCATTGTCCCCGTACACATTTCACCCCGTGGCAGTGTCATTCCCCGCAGCGTCCGCGGGAGTACACGCGGCGCCTGCAGACGCCGACTCCCCTTACAGACTGGGACCCTAACCCTATCAAAAACACGACGGCGGTGGACAGTTGAAGTTGAAGATGAAGTTGCGCCTGCTACCCCCTATTCCCCCCTTACGGCATGGATGCACGCCGGAACTCGTTGTTCCCGATGGGAACGTAGCGCGCCTTCTTGCGCCCCTGCACGATCTTATATACAGTGAAGGCGAGGCCCGCGATGAGCACCGACGCGGCACCCATGAGCAGCACCGACAGGTCCACCACGGGCTTCTCGATGATGCCCGTGGCGCCCGGCGAGCAGTCGCTGCGCCCCACCTGAGCGACGGACGGCAGCGGTTGAGACGGACAGGGCAGGGCGCGCGGACGAGCGGACAGGGGGAGCGCGCGTCAGAAATCAGCAGCGCTGCGCTCTGAGGAAAGTGACTTTGGAGAGGAGCTTGTGGCTTTTACTTGTGTCAGCAAGATGCGTGAGTGCGCAGAAGTGGACCAGCGCGTTTCTTAAGGCTGCCCGTCTCGCACCCACTACGGATTGACAGTACGCTGCAATTTTGACATAGAAAGAGCTGTCGTTACACTGCAACGACACACTGAAGACAGAGAATCTGCACAGAGTATGCAATGTATGCGGCTGGCTGATTGGCCGGAGTATATGCAGCCCAAATTGTATTTGGATGTACACATTTTTTTCTGCTTGAACGTATGCAACACTGCCATGCAACAAAAGGACTTCAAGCTGTGGATTGATTTGTCAAAAAGCCTGTTTCGATTTTGACAGTGCCATTGCAACTGCAAGCTGGTGTAGAGGGGAGCATTCGTGATCTGGGGGACACAGCCACTCCTGCCTGCGTTTGCACACATAGGAACTTCAGGTCGTGCCAAAGGGCACCCACCTTGCGCCATGCGGAATCCGCTATTGCGTACAGCCACACATCGTTCAGCAGGTCGTGGTGGCCGCTGCAGTGGGCGAGACGGAAGGTGGGGGCGGGGGGGGCGGGAGGGGGCACTGTGAGTTGAAGTACGCAACCTCAAGGTGACGTTGCGAGCGGGCTTGGCTGTGAAAATTACAACGCGGCGTGCAGCGCAGTGCTGCGCTGGCAAGGCGGGCGACACGCTGGGTTTGCTCATCAAGGTAACACGGACACGTGCATGCGTACAAAGGCTGACATGACCAATGGTACGTATGACGCCGCGTTCCGTTCGGGGGCAGTTAGGATTAGAATACCTAAAAATTAGGTTTGGGTGCGTCGTCTGTGCTTGCATGCCCCTCCGCTCGCGCACGGGCAACAGGCGGCTGCTCCATGATCAGCCCCACACAGCTTTACGAAACAACCCAGGTTCTCCACGCTATACATGCATGCACCTCGGAGTGTACACGTGTATGCTACTTCTACTTACATGAGAACTTCCACTTCAAAGCATGTGTGTTTTTAATGTGTGTCACCGCGCACCATGTGCGCATACACCATCATCTGAGCTGAGAGGTAGGTACAGTGACTGAATTATCAACTCGCGTCAGCACGCATGCGCGCACCTGCTGTTGATGACCTCCCCCCCCACCAAGGCCAGCCCCGGGGACCCATCCCCCGCGCTGCCGCGCCACGCCGTGAGGCCGTGCCCGAAGCGCGGCGACGGGCGCTTGGTGGACACCTGCGCGTGCTGCTTCCACCGCCGTGTCTTGAAGTTGAAGCTCCAGATGTCATCGAGCGCGGGCACCTGTTCACACGGTCGCAGCAAGTGAAGGTCCTGTCAACACCATATGGCGCGCTGAGGAAGGTGCTGCGCAATGTGGCTCGAAAGCTGGAGGTGCCCTCGGGAAGTTAAGCTCAGCTTCTGAAGGGACAGGAGCGTTCTCACATAGCGACTGCGTGAAGTGTGTTGCGGGCATCCGCGCTGTAGGCCACGCCACCTGTCACCAGAGCGCGACGCTCGTGAGCGCAGCCGCCTGCAACCAGAGCGCGACGGCGCGCTCACGAGCTCGCTAGGTGCTGCGTGCCCTTGCCTCGTCACAGCGTAGCAGTGAGGCTGTGCGCCGCGCGCGTGAGCACTGCTATCTGCACAGAATGCCATCCAAAGGAGCGCAACGACCACGCTCGCGCCTCGTTCTCCTCACTGCCGCATGCCCTTCGCTCCTGCAGACGCTGCGCCTGCTGCGCCGCGCAAGCGCGCGCTGCTGCCTGCACAGCATACCTACATGCCTGCTTCGACAACATGCGCGCGAAACGCAATGTCCAGCACACCGCGTCTCCCGAGCAGGCACGCCCACAAGTGCGTACAGCGACGTGCGTTCTGCAGCAGCAGCGCTCATCTCGGGCAGCAGCAGCAGCAGCGGCAGCAGCAGCAGCAGCAGCAGCAGCAGCGCTCACCATCTCGTCCGTCCACCGCCCACCGTGTATGAAGAGCGAGTGCAGCTCCTCCACGTACACGGCGCCGTGGTGATCGCGCGGTCGTGGCACCTGCTCGTACGTCTCCGAGTCGTCCGCCTGACAAAGCAGCAGCAATCGGCGGCTCATCGTCAAGCTCTCGATGAATGCTTTGCGTTGGCGCAGTCGCAGAGGAGGGGGTGCATGAGCGCATGGTATGTGTCGTTGTTGAAGTGCGCAGACAGCCTGCAATCTCAACACCGCGGCACCTGCTCGTACGTCTCCAAGGCGTCCGCCTGAAGAAGCAGCAGTGATCAGCAGCAGCACACGGCAGCTTCTTGACGGCTGTTTGCGGAGGGCGTGGTTGCAAAAATGAGCACATGGCCGCAATTTACAAAAAAAGTGATAGAAATATGCAGAGTAGCCCTGAAGAAGCAGCAGCGATCAGCAGCAGCACCCAGCTCATCGTCAAGTTCTTGATGATGTGCCTTGCATTGGTGCGGTCGTGATGGAGAGGGTGCCGGTGCGTGAGCGCGTGGCGAGCGTCTCTGTTGAAGTACGCGGAAAGCCTCCAGTCTCAACGTCAATGAAAGGCACGCGCCGTGCGAGCTTCTCGGTGTGCGTCCGCGACTGCGCACACAGCACCGCCAGGTGTTGACGGCTCGCCAACTACTTGTTTCAATAGATCGGCGGTCACGAGGCTGGGCCGCAGCGTCCCTAGCGTGCGGGAGAGTCACCCAAATGGCAGACGGCATGCAACGGCAACTTCAACGTCACCGCTGGCCTAATGTATGTCAATGTCCGTGCATGTGTCCGCGGCGTACATGGTTTGGTCGGGTGTGCATTGCACGCCCGTGGCCGAGATGTGTATGGCTGCATTGAGTTTGCATACTGTAGCACTCTCATGGTGGTAAAGCATTCTTGCCTTGAACCCCTGACGTCACCGCTGTGACAAGAGCGCATGTGCCGATGACCGCGTTTCACGTGATGGAGCTGGCAAGGCACGACCCGTTGGCACTGATCACCTGTTTATCAATGTCTGCACAAAGTTGAAGAATGGGTGTTGAAGTGCGCACATGCGCACACACTGCACGCCGTAAGCTTACAAACGACGTCACCGTGCGCACACCAGAGACACTCAGGTGCATCATTGGCAGTGGGCGCCGACCGACCCGTGCGCTGACCCCTGACCCTACTTGCTGTGGCAGATCACTGCCCCAGACCCTCGCTGCGCAAACCCTAGTTGGTCAAACCCTAGCTGCCACAGCGCTCAACAGTCGCGCACCTCGCTCGCCACGCCGTGCATGTTCTCCTCCACCTCCGGTGTGAGCAGCTCCCAAGTGTCAGTGACGGGATCGTATGCCCACAGGTCGTTGAAGTACCTGTTGAAGTACGAGGGTGGGCCGCACATCATGAACATGTGCGGTGCAACGGTCAGCACAAGACATTCATTCCATGAACGGGCCCCGAGAATCGCACGCGCGATGGGACATGTACAGAGTACACATGGACAGCAGAGCACACAGAGCAAACTCGTGCGGTGCTGCTGACACTGCGCACGACTCAGACCGAGACTTGTCGGCGTTGTGCAGAAAGTCACACTCCACACGCGGGGACGCACGGCGCGCTCAAACTCCACCTGTGCAACCGTCGACCGCCGAGCGTCCAACAACACAAGCTATATTCACGCATGCATGCTGCACAGCGAACGACTCAGGATGAGCGATGAGTATCGCCTGCGGCGGCGGCTGCGCCCTCAGACAAAACTGCTGTGCACCACGGCGTTGCGGCTCTCGCCGGCGACCATTTGTTAGCGCAAGGGGGCTGTGGTCACAGCACTTTGACGCGGTGCGTCATGCCCAGCAGTACCGCAGCGCAGGCTTAAGTTTAGCGACCGCAATGTATACATTCACCCCACTGCAGCGTCTGCCCCCTTGGCCACATGCTCACTTTGCTGCAATGAGTCCCCGAAACTACACTTGCAACTACGGCATCGCTGACACAGCCATACATGCAGCAGCAGAAGCGGGCATGACGGTTACATGACAGTTACGCACTTGTAACCGCTGCCCTGGTAGCGCCGGCCGCCGAACAGCACCAGCTTCTCGGTGCCGTGGACTGCAGCAGCGGCAACGCAGCCCGGGGGGGGGGAGGGGGGGGCAGCGTTTCCAGCACCAGCAGCGGAACAAGCAGCGGCAGCGGAAGGGAGCATGAGGGTGTTGGTGGTGGTAGGCGTGCGCAAGCACATCTCAGTGCGGACACTCTAAACACTGCTTGGCAATCGTGCTGTTGCAGTATGCACGCCTACGCACATGCACATCCTGCGCAGTACAACTAGCCCCCCTGCCCCCCCTCCCCCCCCAACGCTCTACCGCGGGAAGACTCAGGGAGGCGCGTGGCATGTTGCAGCACAGTTCGACGCAGACTGCAAGTGTGCCTGCTTTTGTGACATTCTTGCACGCGGGCACGAGCACTGCTAGCATCTTGCCCTTGCAGATGCATACCTGTCCTTGCATATACATACTTCGGAAGTACATACACATGCACCTAAAACAGACTGCGCAGAGCAGATGGCCCAAAGGCGTTCTTTGATGGTTGCGTGCCGCACAGTGTGCTGCTGACGCGCGCTCGCGCGCTCCGAGCGCCCCTCCTCCGCTTCCCCCCTTCCACTGAAATCACAGCGCACCAGACTGAGCAGCGACACGCGCCGCGCAGCGCCTATCGCCCGTTGAGCGCCCTGCCTGCGCGCTGACACGCCTCTTGAACATACGACCTCCGATTGTACTTCAACTTCACATACTTCAACTACACGTGCGACGCACCTGGGTGCTCGCCCTTCTGGCTGGCCTTGAGCGCCCGCGCGGCGCCCTTCTGCGCCGCGCCGTCAGGCTGCGCGCTGCTGCTGCTGCTGCTGCTGCTGGTGGTGGTGCTGGTGGCGGCGGAGTCCGCCGTGGTGCCGCCGCTGATGCCGGTGCTGTTGGTGGTGGTGTTGGGGTACGTGATCACGCGCGTCATGGTCTGGCCCCAGCGGCACGGCGCCGGCAGCGACGTCTGCGCGTGCGCAGCAGGGGGAGGCGTCACGTGCGCGGTGAGGCACGCGTCAGGTAAAAATGACAGCTCGTGCAAGTAGTTCAGCAGCTGCATTCAAGAGGGCGTGATAGCGGCTGATGCAACAAGTACACGGGGGTTGCAACAGTCGGATTCGTGTACATATTTCAGTGCACGAGGGGGCTGTCGCCAGGCTCGAGGCCCGTAGCCGCAGCAAGCAGAGAAAACGTTGAGGCGGGTAGAATGGTGGGTTTAGGGTTAGGGTAACCTAACCATGATCCTAACCCTGACCATAATCCTAAGAAGGGCTTCGTGTACCAACGCTGAAACTGGTCACTTGGCCCTGCAGGCAGTGCCGGCTGAGCATTGCCGCATGTGGCAGTGCTCACCACGCCGAACACTGCGCCTGGCTTTCCTGAGCACAGGTGCTTGTTAAGGCGCCACGGTCGTCACCACGGCGGCTTGCGCGGCGCAGCGCAGCACGGATTCCCAGCATGTCTGTACACCCACGCCTTTGCGACAAATGGTGAGTCTGGGAGTGCTGCGCGACCTCGAATCCGGCGCGCCTGGTGAGCGAAACAGATTATGCTCTGACATGGCATCCATGCCTGTGTGGCGGATGCGATCTCGAACGCGCCGGTGATGACCGCGGCTGCGGCACGCGGAAACGGCCACTTCCCGCTAAAATCAAACTTGAAGTTAGAGCTTGGCGCAGTGGCCATCAGAGGAAGTCCAGAGTGCGCTGTGGTCGTACACGCCGTTGCGCTCAACCACAGCGGTCCCTAACCGTTACCGTAGACAGACCGCCCCCAAACCCACGCTCTATCGCAGCAACCCCCCCTCGCGCACCCGCCCCCTCAAAAGGTGGGAGGCGCGTGCTCTTCTGACGGTGCTTACTTCAACATTAACTTCTGAGCGCTGCCCCCACCCCCCTTGGTCGCTCGCGCCGCATTCGCCTCCATGAGGTCGATTTGGGAACACTTTGCTGTCGCACCTCGCCACCTCCAACCCCCCCCCCCCCGCCTCATCGCGGCTGTGCTTTCAAAAAGGGCGCATGCTCGGTTCGCGGCCCCAGACCACACTTCAACATCAACTGCTGAGCGCTGCCCCCCCGACTCAGCTTGGTCGCCCGCGTTCGCATCCGTCAGGTCGAACGCGAACACCTTACTGTCGCACTCCAGCCCCCCCTCGCTTCCTGATCACCCCCACAAAAGCCTCAATTCAAGCTGCAACAAATACCACTTGAGCGCTGCTCCCCCCCCCCCTCACCTTTGGTCACTCATGTCGCGTTCGCCTTCGTGAGGTCAAATGCGAACACCTTGCTATCGCAGTCCAGTTCACCCTCGCTTCCTGATCATCCCCTGAAGAGCACCACTTGACCACGTCAACCCCCCCCAAGTCCCGGGTGTGCTTCCGAATGCTTCCAAACAAGGACCATGCTCGGTTCATGGCCCCAGTTCAAACTTCACCATCAACTACTGAGCGCTGCCCCCCCCATCTCACCTTGGTCGCCCACGTCGCGTTCGCCTCCGTCAGGTCAAACGCGAACACCTTGCTGTCGCACTCCAGCTCCCCCTCGCCATTCTTGCCGCTCGCCAGCACCACCACACCCCCGGAGCTGACCGCCATGCCCTGCCCGCGCCGCTGCCCTGGCGGGTGCTCCGTGTCCGTCGCCCACAGCCGCTGCCACGACTTGCCGCCGAGCGTGACGCCCTGCTGCGGCGCTGGGGGGGCAGGGGGGATGGGGGGGCCGGGGGGGGGGGGGGAGATGAGGGTGGATAGGAGGTGGCTGACGGTTGCTGACGGATCGAGTGCTGCTTCGAGTAGCGCTTGATAGGTGACGGGCGCTTGCTGCCGTATCAACAGCTACTTCGAACGGCGCTCGATGGAGGGAGTATGCACGCAGCAGAGCGCTTTGCGTAACCTGAAGGTGGAGAGATTATGTCCTGAAGGGGATGTAGAACTGGCGGGGAGGGGCAGGTGACATGAGCAGATGATGCAACCATACTGCTCAGGCGCTCTGCTTCAGATTTGACATTGCCATAAACATGCCATGGACAGATGGTCCGCTGATGGTCCGTTGCCACACAAGCAAAGACACCAAGACGAGAGCCGTGGCAGGCGATAGCTTCACAACTACAAGTTCAACTCTGGTGCGGCACAAGAAGAAGTGATGTGAAGGTGCTCAAACCAGGAGTCGTTTTCTTGTAAAGCACATCGGCGGTTAGTGATAGCGAAGGTTTGAGAATGAGCATCGCTAATCTACGTTCTGCTGCGCACAACAGTCCCAGAGGTGCAGTACCCCTAGACGCACTGACGACAGTTGTGACAAATGTGTTAAGGTATCAACGCAGAGCATGCACACCTTGCGACGTATAGACGTGCAGACAGCTGCCCTGCACCAACAAGCCTGCATGTGTCCCATACAATGCAATTGAAATGAAGTTGAAGTAGCATTCAGGGACAACGTCAGTGCTCTGTACGACTGAGCAGCACAATCCGTGCTGCGGAGGTCCAACTGGTCTCAGAGCCTGTGTCCTTTTTATTAATTCTCGCTCAGGGCGCGAACTTCAGTGGCTTTTTCGCCTTGCTCATCGTCAACAAAGGGGTGTACACACAACTTAATGTTTGCACAACTTATGCTCCCCCCCCGCCCCCCCGGCAGTTGCGTGCACTCACTAAACGACCACAGATCACCCAGGTACTCCGCATCACCTGCCTCATTTGTCGCCGCCGAAGATGGTAAATGCGCTGCTTGTGCATTGAAAAAAGGTACCACCACCAAGAGGACCGAGTCACTGCGAACACGCACTTGAACTTCAACTTAAGCACCGCGCTCAGCGCAGTCACCGAACGACCACAGATCGCCCAGGTACTCCGCGTCGCCCCCCTCTTTGTCGCTGCCGAAGATCGCAAACGCGCTGCTTGTCTTTTACATCGAAACAGGTACCACCACCAAGAGGATTGCTGCGAACACGCACATGAACTTCAACTTCAGCATAGTGCTCAACAAAGTGCTCAGCTCACCGAACGACCACAGATCGCCCAGGTACGCCACGTCGCCCGCCTTGTTGTCGCCGCCGAAGATGGCAAACGCGCTGCTTGTCTTGAACCCACCAAAACAACACAGTCACTACGAACGAGTACATCAACTTCAACTTCTTCAAGGTCATGGCACCCCCTCCCCCTCCCCCCCCCCCCCCCCCCCATCACCAAAGGACCACAGATCGCCCAGTACTCGGCGTCGGCCGCCTCATTGTCGCCGCCGAATATGGCAAACGCGCTGCTTGTCTTTATGATGAGTTAAGATACCACCAAGAGGGCAGGATTGCTGCGAACACGCACATGAGCTTCAACTCTCAGCGCGCACTCACAAAACGACCACAGATCGCCCAGGTACTCCGCGTCCCCCTCCTCTTTGTCGCCGCCGAAGATCGTAAACGCGCTGCTTGTCTCTCTTAAAGGTCAAACAAGTACCACCACCCAGAGGACAGAATCACTGCGAACACGCACATAAACTTCAACTTCAGCACAGCACTCACCGAACGACCACAGATCGCCCAGGTACTCCGCGTCCCCCGCCTCGTTGTCGCCGCCGAAGATGGCAAACGCGCTGCTGTCATTGTACGCGCTCATGGAGAACTTCCAGCGCCGCCCCGGCGCGTTCCTGAGGCCCGAGTCCAGCTCGCTCCAGATGAAGCCGTTGTTGGTGATGTGCAGCGCCCAGACGTCGTTGAGGAAGTCCTCCTGGTCCGCCGCGCCCGGGTGCTGCATGTAGTCCTCCCTGGCGGGGCGAGGGTACAATGACAGTTACAACGCTTGGTTTAATTTCACAACTGAATAGCACCGGGGTGCAACGTTTGGTTTAATTTTATAACTGAATAGCGCCAGGGTGCTGCATGTAGTCCACCGTGGCGCCGCAAAGAGAGAGTGGCAGTTACGGCGGTTGCAGTCACAGCCTTCACAACTGAAGCCCGTGCCGGGGTGCTGCATGTTGGTCCTCCCTGTGGAAGTTACGACGGTTGCAGTCACAGCCTTCACAACTGAAGCCCGTGCCAGGGTGCTGCATGTTGGTCCTCCCTGGCGCCGCGAGAAGTACGGTGGCAGTCACGACGGTTGCAGCTACGAACTTTGAAACGTGAACTCGCGCCCGGACCGTGCGGTGTGTACAGGCTTGCAAGCCCATACTTCAAGGTATGAAAACAGCCATCCAGCATTGAAGTGGTCTGCGCTGTGAATCATACAGCGTACGTGACGCTTCAAGCTGCGACAATAACTTCTATTAATGCTGGTGTTCAAAGGGTCATCGAGGTGTGCGTTAAAGCTGAAGTCATGCATGTTCAGCCTCATAGTGCCTGTCAGACCCAATGTGGTTCAGTACCCCTGTCAGAGTGAGCATCTGGTTGCTGGGATTGTAATGACATCGGATGGTCTTGTCACGCAACAATGGTTTTTCCAATGGCCTCAAGTGCCGACCGCAATGATGTTGGCGTCATCCTGCAACTCCATGGCAGTCCATGCCCATAGTCATTGCCATGGAGTCCAATTGCAAGACAAGAGCAAATTGAACACGGGGTGCCTCGCATTACAGATGATTTGATTGCGCAAATTGCATCGCTCACGCCACAGCTGTAATAAGAACTTGCGCAGCGTTCTAAGAATATATAACACTGATGGTGGCGTTGTTTGTATGGCTGCTACTACCGAAGTAGACGAAATGTTACATTTCATCATTAGGTGCCCCGACACCATTGAAAATTGAAGCATAGATGATGTCGAGCTTGAGGCATTGAACACGTTAGTGTACATTTTGCCTGTGTCGTGTCGTATTGGGACGTACGACTTGACATCACGGCAGCCGTGTGTACATGTAACAAGATAGTGTCGATGCCACAATTCCACAATCTGAAAACTGACAACAGTGCTTGTGCGATGGTACTTCATGGCGCGCACGCTATGGGTGATAGGTTGAGTAAAAATGTTGCTTTACGCTTAGTGTCAGAGCACCGATGCTTGACATGCAAGCAAACTGTGAGATTCGCACAGATGCAAGTACAACTTTGAGAGGGCAATCTCACAGGCACCTAACATGCGCGATCCTCACCCCTTGCCGCCAAAGATGACGACCCTTTGCTCCAGCTGCACCCTTCCAGCTGCAGCATCGTACACGGGCAGCCATATTGTCTCCGCGCCGCCTTGCTTCCGGCAAAACGGGATGGCGGGACGCGCACTGTACAGTGAGTGCGGAGCGCGCAGCGCTTTGCCAGCTGCCGCCGGTCGCACTGCCGTGCCTGGATTCGAGCAGGCACAGAGTGCCAGCAGCGCCGGCACAAGCGGCCTCATGAGCCCCTGCAGCAAGTCTCTGCACTACACACACGACTTCACAAAATTCCTACTTCAATTCCATCGATCAAGACTCGCCAGGGACTCGAGCCCACCCATGTCAGAGAGAGTGCTTACGTTTTGAGCAACAGCACGACTCCAAACCCACACACACGACAATACCATGAAGACCATCGCCATCGCCGCCGCTGCGTGCGCCGCCGCTTCCGTGGAGGGCTTTGTGCTGGCACCAGCAGGCACCCAATGTGAGCTCCAAAATAACGCGAACTGAGAGAGGCACTCTGGGCACCGCGGTTCTGAAGGCACGCCTGCATGTCCCCTGCATGCATTGACAGCATCACGCTTGCACAGCTGCTGCAGTTTTCAGTTACAGTGCTTGCTGCATGCCTGCCAAGGGTCTTTGCCGCTTTGGATCGCCATTCCTGCGCCTCTAACAGACGTGAATATCTTGAGGATCACGCACCTTGCGTTACCGTTGCTGCACTCTTCGCGAATTGCAGGCAGCTCAGTTGTCATGTCGGCCGAGCCACTGGACAGGCGCGCTTTCGCTGGGAACGCGGCTGTAGCACTCGCTGGTAAGCGATAGCCAGCTACTTCAAGCCACACTCGAGGAAGGATTGTGAGAATAGCTGCAATAGATGTGCAATCCCTAGGATGGAGTGAGAAGCAATGTGTTGGCCGTCCTACTTCATAGTAGCGGCAGCATTTTCGCTGTGTGCTGCACACAATTGTGCACTTCCGCACAGACCGTAATTCGAGCCGTTATGAATCGCAAACCGGCGCTCTTGCTTGAGTCCTGTGCATGTCGTTGCAAATTTGGCTGTAAAAATGTAGTGTCTTTGCTTCGGGAGCTCATACAGGGTATTGCGTTTCAACGATTTGCACAGTCACCGTCGTTGATGACAAACGAAATGAAATGGGCCGTTGCTGCATCTCGATGTTTGAATGACTTGGTGCATATATTTACTTCACAAGTTTGCGCACGCATGCAGTCTCGAATGCCTGCAAGTGCCTGTGAAGAAGCTGATCACGAAGGCACTGGCACTGACTTGCGGCGAAACACCTTTTTTCTCCCTTCACGCGTGTATGTACAGGCTTGACAGCATTCTCACAAGGCGCGTCTGCGGCCAAATACTTTGGCGACAAGGTGGGTGGTGTGGTATGCAGACTTGTTTGCCGCTGCTCTGATGATTCATGGAAGAGACATCAATCGATGGCGTCTCCCTTGTTTTCAGACCAGCCCTTGCACGTCAAGCACACACATGGCCTTCTTTGTCTGCCATCACATACGGAAGTCGATAGGAATCGGTGGCGCCTTTCTGAAGTTGTTTGGGCGCTGCTCAGGTTATGCAGAGGAGGGGGGGAGGGGTACGCCAGAGTTGACAACGATGCAATCAGCTCATGACTGATGCAGAGCGCACGCAACCTTCAAAAATTCAACACATTGAGCCAAATCAAACACTGTGTCAGGTTCTAATGTGCATTTGTGTTGTAATACACGCACGTTTGGGGGTGATAGCAGATGCAAATATGTTTCGGCATCATCACGACTGTTTTTCAGTCACCTTGTGCGCTTAGGTTCGTCACCAACTTGTGCACATGTACCAAAGGCCAGCACCACAGTGCCCTGCGCTGGTGCCACAACACCTTTCGACGCTCCACAAAACATGAACCTCTCACACTAATTTCCGTGCTGCGCTCGCCTCCAGAACGACTACCCTGAGGTGGTGAAGCCGGAGGATGCGGTGAAGGACGATGCGGCGTTTGGCTCTGCTGAGGTGCGACCCTGCCCTGCTAGAAAATGCTAGAAAATATATGACTCTGCTGAGGTGCGCCCCTGCCCTGCTAGAAAATACTTGAATATGTATGCCTCTGAGGTGCGCCCCTGCTAGAAAATGCTGGAAAATGCATGGCTCTGCTGAGGTGCTCCCACGCCTTGCTGGAAAATGCTGTCAAACAGCAAATGCAGACCACTGCGAATCTGCCGTAGTACGCTGACGGAGGTCCAGTGTTACCTGTATCTTGTTGACATAGAGTTGATTGCAGCCTAGGAATTCTATGGAGTGAATCATTCATAAGTGAAAACACCTTGACTCAAGATCTTTCCATACGTGAAGATACTGCAGCGTATGATATCAGCGAAATGATTTCGACATCATGGGTGCTTATTGCAGCGTACACATTCAATGCATTAAGTCATTATCATAACTGAACTCGGTTGGGCACGGTCTGTACATGATTGTCACTAAAGTGAGCCATTAAGGCAGCAAGTCTTTTGTTACGTCTAGTTGCAGCACATATTTCTAGTGTGACAATTGGAATGAATGAGTAGATGTAAAATCGTCCTGCTGCCCGATCTTCTGATATGATTGCAACGTGGGCGTTCAACGAACTGCATCATAACAAATGCGCAAATTATCGCAGCATATGCACTACTCAGATTGATTGTTGCTAATTTCAACTGTAATTTTTTTCATGGCAAGTTGCAACGATTGACATACTTCCAGCAGAAACTCTGGCGAAGTGAGGTGTGGCTACAAGTTTCTGTGGCGTATACATGGGAACACACCGCTATAACTGAAGTTGTCTCATACAAGATCTTCCCAGAAAAATGTATGCATCATATTTACAGTTTTTTTGAGTTTGATTATTGTTGAAAAAGTGCGACTCTTTGGCAAGAAGTCAACAGCATATTCGCATGGGGCTTCTTGCTGCACCTGGAGCGACGACAGCTTGCAGGACGCGTTGCTCAGATGTTGCGGCATGATAAATCACTCAACACGAACATTCCCAGCTGTGGCGACATCACAAAAGCTGACGTGACCCTGATTTGGCTGCTCACCGTCAGCTGCGCTGCAACTTCAACTTGAACTGTGTGCCTCGCACCGCAGACCAAGTCCGCGGTTAGCGACATCAAGGGCTACAAGCAGGCGGTGGTGGAGCTGCAGTCGGCGCTCAAGGCGGACCCGCAGGTGAACATATGCTACAGTCACATGCTGCCGCTGGAGGCTGTGATTGCATGCCAGTATCGTTGGCAGGTTTCTACGTGGAAGTGAATACGTGCTGCGGTCGCCTGCTGTTGCAAGCCGTGATTTGCATGACAGTGCCATCAGCAGGTCGTGCGTACAGGTGTTGCAGTCAGGACTATGTACATGCTGTGGTCATGAATAGAGGTGGACCTGCAGTCGGCGCTCAAGGCGGACCCGCAGGTGAACACATGCTGCAGTCGCCGGCCACCGCTGCAAGCCGTAATTTGCATTCCAGTACCATCAAGTTGTGCGTGGACCCACAAGTGAACTATGCTGCGATCGCCGCCACCGCTGCAAGCCATTTGCATGACAGTGCCATCAGCAAGGCGTGGAGGCGTTGCGGTTGAGACCCATGTACATACTTGAAGTATGAATATGGCAGTGCTCAAAGGCGTAGACGCAGGTGAGCCGCTGCCAGGGTCTTCGGTAGGGTCCGTCAATGTTGACTGCCACTGATTTACAGGCGCAAGCATGGCCTGTGCCTACTGCAGCACGAGCACTCAGTCAACCCTCGCTGGCACAAACAATAGAGCATTCCGCAGTCCTTGCAAAGTCTGTAATCTCTGGAAGCGTTTTTGCAGCATAAGTCATTGGGATGGTTTCCAGTTACTTCTGCAGAGGCGGGAGTCGCAGGGACCTGGAGTGTGTTGACGGGAGGGGGGGGGGGGAGCAGGGGGGCCCTGAGCACCGCTTCGGTGGCACAGGAGAGCGTGGCGTCAACATCAGGCGATGCAACAGCGGTGGCGCACGTCACTGAGCTGCGCATGGTTAAGGCGAGAGTGAGGGTCACAGTGCGCGGCGCGGCTCACGGTTGGCACACGGGGGGGAAGGGCGGGGGGGGGGGGGGGGGGGGCTGTGCGCACGTGCAGCAGGGGATTGAGATGAGCGCAGCAGCGCAGGGAGGGGATGCGGCAATTATCGCTCCGGCGCTGCGGCGGCAGCGCCTTGCGTCCCCGCCCGTGCCTTGTAGCGCTCAACGGCAGTGAACGTCGCATGCTGACTAGTGCCGCACGTTGTCATTGTGCGTCGAAGTCAATCGCCCCGCTGCGCTGCCAAGCCCGGGGGGGGGGGGGGGGGGGGCTGTTGCGGCGATGCTTAACGCGTAGAGTTGTGTGACGCAGCGGTTGAGTACACTTGCAACTCTGCGAGGGATGTTATTGGACTTCGACTCATACTGCTTTGTATATACTGTTGTGCGTATGCGCGTGCCCCAGGCGGACCTGCGCTCTCAGCTGAAGAGGAGCTTTGAGTACTCCAAGCTGCGCACCTCGCTCAACACGGCGGGCGCGGCGTTCGACGAGGACAGCCAGCGCGGCCTGGACCGCATCACGCGCCTCATCCTCCAGGTGTGCATGTATACTCTAAAATCCGACTGATTCATTGTGAAAAACATTCATGACTGCAACACACGGCTCATCCCCCAAGCACAGGTATCACTCGAATGAGTTCATTCAAAAACATTGATGAATGTGTGACGGCCGCAGCACGCGCCTCATCCTCCAGGTATGTATGTATGCATCGCTGAAAAGTTCATCTTGAAATTGAGTTCATGAGGTCACTTGGGTGTTCATGAATGCTGACAGCAAGCAGGTGTAGACCCCCTTGCTGACACGGCTCTCAACAGAAACTCGCCTCGCGCGCCCTTGATGATCAAGCGCAAGCGTTTCGCGTCCCTCACCGGGGCTGTCGGAAGCCATTGGAAGCGCGCACAAGGAGCGCGTAGCAGTGCTCCGAGAGCCATGCGCGCATTTGCACAAGTCCCCCTTTGTGTGCGGGGGAGTCCACGCACTTGCCCACGGTCGCGTGAGGCAATGACTCGCGGCGGCGCTGCCTTGACGCTGACGATCCGTGACGGCGCCCCGCTATGCAGTGACATGGACATTTTTCTGTACGAGATGGGCCGTGCAGTTTGTGCCTGCGGCTCTTGCTCAACTTCAACTGCGTGTGCGTTGCAGTTGCGGTCCACACATTTATCTTGGGCGCTATGTACTGACTGATGCTGACGTTTACGCGGTGCGCTGACGTTGCAGGACGCGGTGGAGTTCGAGGAGGCGTCCAAGCTCAAGCCCGGCACCACGCGCAACCAGCGCAAGCTCTCGCTGATGACCACCAAGCTCACCAAGCTGGTACGTCAACCCGCGCCCCATGTGCTGTGACCGTGCCTTGGTAGTGCGAGCAAATGTTAATAATGGCAGCCGAAGGGGTTTTGACTCAACCTTCTCAGTGGTTGTGGGCGTGTGCAGATCGGGATGATGGCAGGCTCCACAAGCGTGCTCAGTCGCATTGTGTCTCACGTGATGTGAGTGGTAGCCGTGCATAGTGGCTGATGCAGATGGATCCGCTGTCGTGATATAGTGTAAGCAGATTGTACGGCACATACTTCCTGATGCAATCGAGCATTGCTGGCAAGTGAGCACGATATGTAGGGGTACTGCCGGTTCAGCCATGAGCAACACCCTCAATTTCATCTTTGAACTGACGTCAATATTTGTAAACACAAGTGCCGCCTGAAGTCGATGGTAGCAAATCAGTACACGCCACTTCCGCTCACAGCAACGCTCAGAGGGGCCTCCGTCGGCTGCCATTTGCGCATGCCAAGTGCGCGCCTGCCTGCTGGCTCGACTTATCTCACAAGAGCAGTGAAACCTCATTTGTCCATGGCATTGATGTCGACTTGGGGTGCAAATACCCATTGTCTGGTCCGGCACATGCAGCCATGCACATAATGAAAGGACCTCAGGAAATGAGCCACACTTTGTCAGCGCGGCATTGATGAACCACCTTGGGCAGCTGATCCATGGCCATCAGGTGTTGCCATGCACGTGCTGTGTTACGCAATGTGACACCGCTGTCTGAAGCCCAATGGCAGCGGGGAAGCAACAAGCCGCCACTGCTCAGCCGCTGCAACGGCATGGCAATACAACATCAAAATGCTGCAATGCTGATGCACTTGGCATCAAGTGCTGACCTGTTCGTGTTTCACTGCTGCTCCCCTGCGTATGCAGTCATCCGAACTGGACGAGATGCTCAAGTTCTTCTGAGCACTGACGGATTCAGTAGCAGCAGCAGCAGGCAGGATTCAGGTGCAGCAGCACTAGTGGCGTGGCTCAGCAGTGTGCAGTGCCCAACACATGCGACTTATTTGTGCTATTGGGGGAGAGGGGGACTTCACCGGACTTTGTTTGTTTGGGGTGATGCGGCGGGCCAGACTGGCGGCACCTAGACATGTTTAGACCAGAGGCGGCCGCGAAAGCATGGTCCCAAGCACAGACACACACACACACACACACACACCAGAGATGATGCCTGTTGTAGAGATTATGATGGACTGTTCACACACATGTTGTTAGGACAAATGAGAGCAACGGGCTTCAGATGACCGTGAGTGCTGTTTAGAGCATGCATACTGTTTTCCTGTTGTTTGTGTGATGATTCGATCAGTGCATTTGTGATGCAAGGCCGTGCTGCATTATGGCCTGCTTCGAAGTATGATATGCTGCTGTTACCGTAGCCATGCACGGTGACAATGCCGATGATGCAACGACGTCCTCATGCTAAGGTCAAGAACCAGTCCGCTGACATGCTGATTCCTCACCACACCATATGGTCAAGGTAAACATTCACTTGTGCGTACATCCGCCACCAATGGCGCACTTCGCACTTCACAGGCTGCACAGCAAAATAACCGTCATCGCAAAACAAATGAAGTCCATTGAAAGCGCGTGCTGAGCGGCACACACTGCCCGCACGCAGCGGCAGCTACTGCAACAATGTACACTTTGCAGCCGAATTGCCGCCAGCGCATGTCCACGCCCCGCGCGCGCCTGCGGCGACAGCGCTGCTTGGCCGCCCCTTGCCAGCGCAGACTTGCCCAGCTGCGGTGTGCCCTCGCACCAACTGTTCCGAGCGCACTGTGTCTTGACACGGCGCTAGTAAGAGCGGTGTGCACATGGCATGGCAGGATGCGCGCTCACATCTGCCGTATGCGCGACGCGGCGTGCTCATTGACGAAGCGCATTGCGTGCTGGCGCGCACGTACGGCCCTGTGTGCTATGCCGACGATGCTGAGGCGTGCTGCGATAGGGCCTGCTTGATGGCGCTTTCCATGTCCGCCGCCGGCCGGAAGCCCTCCATGCGCATGAGCTCCTTGCCGTCCTGCGTGCATGCGTAGGGTTAGGGTTAGAATCAATATCAGAAAGCAATTGAGAAGGACATGTCCCTGCCCCACATATGATGGTGGGATTTTGGACCGAAAATCTACAGCTATGGTTTTTGTTCAAGATGCTTCTCCTCAAGTGCGGCTCGAGTGATTTGCAGATTGGCATTCATTGCTCGAATCCGGGAGTCTGTGAGTCTGTGAGACACATGCTGCATGCAGCATGTGGAAGATGACTACAGCATCATAACCCTGCAGGTGATCGAATGGGTGCATGCATGCCTGTTGTGCATGGGGGCAGTACATAGGGGGTCACAAGAAAAAAGGGGGCCCGCCACCAGCCTCACCGCGCTTGTACTCTGACACCTCTTACATCGTCCCATGTAGGCCAAGGCTAACCTTGACCCTAGGTCTAGGATTGAAAAAGTCAACTAGGGTTACTGTGCCAATATTTGAAGTTGGCGGCATATTTCAAATGCCAGAACTCAATCGCAGAGCACTGAGGCCGTGGCACCGTGTGTTAATCGCTCCAATACGCTTCAGCAGCATGAGTATAAAAGCCTTCGTTCATGCATCAATCGAGAAGCGGCGAGCGGTAGGTGGACTCGATATGAGAGCGGTCAACCCCGAGCAGCGCCAAGCCGCTTTTATAATGACCGAATCCTTGTCCAGCCGCCCGACTGCTGTACGATCCTGTGACCGCGCTGATATGAAGCGCTCCTTCACGATAAACGTCCATCTACGAGGACACAGCTCGATAGTGGTTACCTACGCATCTCAACTGCTCGACAAAGGTCTCGCATTGGTTGAACGCAGCGTTTGCAGGCTCCGCTTGACATGCCAGGAACGGCTAGATGTGCCACATATCACTAGACAGGTGATGTACTGCTGATTTGCTTCAAAGCGGCAAGCAGTGTATCAAGACAGCTTCACGTTGCGGCTTGCAGCGTCTTACTGTATTTGTGCACAAATTCGCCTTGTAAGATGCAAGGCATGGAATGTGCCTAGGTACACAGACGTAGGTGGGTATGTAGTAATTTTGAAGCATGATTACGCGGTGCCTGCGCGTTATCTGCCATCCCAATCTGCGCCGCTCCAGCGGCAGCGGCAACTGCTGGTGCATCACCAACGGCCCACGTGTCTTGACAGTCAAAAGTAAGAATGGGTGGGGTCTGCCAGTGCAACACCCTCACAGCCGTGTCAGCCCTCCTCACATGCCATATGTCGCACTAAAGGTAAGATGAATTCGCACAGCGTTCGTCGTTCACGCCCCCATGGAGCTGTCAAGTGGCGCCGCAAGCTCACCTTGAACAGTATACATGTGGGAAGCCCCTGCACGCGCAATTTGCTCGCCAGCGCGGGGTATTTGTCGCTGTCCACCTTTGCCACCTGCAGCTCTCCCTTCATAGAAGCTCCGAGCTTCTCTAGTTCAGGCGCCAGCATCTGGCATGGGCCGCACCCTGTGGAGATGTGCAGCGAAGCAGGTGACAACAATCGAGGCAATGCAGCTGCCGGTCATGCATCAGTGCTACTGTTACCATTACATGGCACATCGTGCCGGCCGCATGGCAGCTTCTCTGGAGCAGTGTGAGCGAGCCACGTGTAGGCAGGCAGCGTGCGCATCTATCCGCATTCTGAGCGCAGCATCCTCTGCACTGGAGGTAGCATGGTGGGGCAGTGGGGCACACAGAGGGCCGAGCCAAGGACCCCGTCCGCGTAGTGACGCAGGAACCACAAGGACGCCGAACCCTCACGGGCAGCACATCAAGGTATCACTCACATACGGCGTACATGTCCAGCAGCAGGGGCACCGGAATATCCTCAATCATGTGTTCAAAGTTCCGATATTGCGCCTTCTTTGCGTGCAGCGCCACCGCTGATGACGCCGACGATCTGCTCCTTGCTAGGTTCAATGGTGCGATCACGAATGCCTGGCACACCGTCGCCAGAGCCGCCAGCAGCACTGTAAAAACAATGCACGAGAGGCGCGTCATGATGAAGCACCGCGGTTCTCTTCAACTGCTCCGTTTTAAATTTGCAGCTGTGCACATGTCATGTCAACAGATCCACGAACTTCAAGTTGAACTTTCTCTCCAACTGAAAAAATCTTTCATCGGCGCTGTTTTGCTGACTGGGCACTGGGGAGCACGGGCAGAGGGGGTGCCAACAGCAGCACGGCATTGTTATCTGTGCGCAACGCGACTCCCTGCACCAGGGACTTTTCGCTGGAGCCTTCTGGCTTGTGAGGAGCAAGTTGCTGCAGAATCCTGAAGTGAACAGCGCGTCTGCCAGGGACGCTGCAGCAGCAATGGACACCAAGCTTGTGTACGTCGAGCATGGCGGTCTGGCCCATCACGTGGCGCTCTACTCCGGCATCAGCCCCACTGAGCTCAGCAGGCTGCTGAAGGTGACGCGAACTGCATGCCGTGGGCTTGAACCTTTCTTTTGCGTGTTGTTGTTGATTCAGCAACCATGACATGAATGCTGAGCGTCGGTGCTCCTTTACGGAGATTCGGCCCCCACCTTCATTACGCAACTGCGGCATGCTCCATCAAGCGGCATTGCCATCAGCTCCAGCCTTCAAATTAAATTGAACTGACTCATTGCCTGATTCGCTGCCTGCCCTGCAGCCGCAAGGACACCCACCATGCACACCAACACGCACACACATGCAAAAATCAAGGGCCATGAACATATGCACGCAACCACACACACACACACACACACACACACACACACACACACACACACACACACACACACACACACACACACACACACACACACACACACAGACGCGCACACACACAAACACATTGTAACTGTCGCTCACACACTCTTGTAACTGTCACCTGTTCGCATGCATCAGGCCGCCTACCAGCTGCGCGCGCAGCACGTGGTGGGGCTGCAGCACATGGAAAGCCGCGTCGTGGTGCCGCTGAGCCTGGCGTGCCACACGCCGCAGGTCATATCGCAGGGGACGTTCGGCCTGCTGCTCTGCGAGAAGGAAATCGACTGGGATGCGCGCGCCGTGAGCGCACGCGCCGGCGCCGGCGAGCAGGCACGTGTAGCAAACAAGTATCGCCATCGCAACGATAACAAACTTTTTGCTTTGCTTACGTGTGCCTGAGGGACGGAAGCCGTTGGCGTGTGTGCGACACACGCACTAGAGCGCATGTGCTCATGTGAGCAGTGTGTCGAAGTTGAAAATGTTGTGTGCTGGAAACTTTTGAGGGTCGATATTCGTGCCCGACTCCAGCGCTAGGTGGAGGCGCTGTCACAGCTGGGCGTTTGGACCAGTTGATGGCAGCACGTCCTCAGAAAACCCATTTCCTGTGTGTGGCAGGTGCTACATGCTGTGGTTTGCACAATTGGAGAACTCGGGCTTATTGCAAAGCTGATTCAGACGTCAATGACCAGTGGGCAAGCGGCCAGACCAGTGTCAATGGCTGAGTTTCAGCAGTCGATGACTTGTGCGATCGTCAATCAATGCGCAAGACAACATGTGGCGGTACCAGCGAACACTTTTGAGACACGAGCATAATGATTGGCTGCATAGTCTGTACGCCTTCCGAACTACAGTAATATCTGCAACTGTCAAATCTTTATGCTTGCTTCTGAGGCCAGCTTCTAGACAGTCGCATCATAGTGGAAATCTCTAACTTGACAAGCTTTGCACTGGGTCTAATTGCACCAGCAGCTAGGGTGTTGCTGCCAGGGGGCACAGCAGTGCTGTACTCCTGAAAAATTGTCAGGAGCGTCACGAAAGGGGCTGAAGTTGTTTGTTGCTGTAAACGAACCATCCTCGGTCCCCACACAATCGCTGTCCTGCTTACGCGTCTCATGTCATGCTCCGCTGCATGTCTGCGCGAATCACCACCCTCACAGTCACGAATGCCCCCGCTCCCTATATAATCTACCCCCTTCCTGATGTGGCAACGCTCCGCCGCCCCCTCCTTGCACCTCACCGCTCAGCAGGACTCCCTGGTGGACGCCGCCGCCACGCTGCGGTCGCGCGCGCAGGCGGAGTGGACGCGCAGCAGTGCGCGCGCTTCCGCCGCCGCCGCCGCCGCATTCTATGGCAACGACGGTGCCCGCGGTGATGATGGGGATGATGCTCAGCAGACGGGGCAGGCGCGCAGGGCGGTGGCGGCGCGGGGGGCGGGGGGGGGGGGGGGGGGGGGGCGGATGCGCGCGCAGGAGGTTGAGGTCGCAGCGGACGACGGCGAGAGCGAGGAGGGCGAGGAGGAGGGAGGTGAAGACGGTGAGTTGAAGTTGAAGTGCCGCACCAGGTGGTGGTGTGGGTGACATCTGGCGTTGCGTGTCTCGGCAGACCCAGCCCGTGTGCATGGCCTGTAAATGGTGAAATGAGTTGGTGTCGATGACAATGATGCCGACATGTGCTTGGCGGCTCCGGGCGTTGTGGACCTCTTGCGGCATTCCCACCTTACAGCGGCTAATAGATGTCAGTGCAAAGCGACCCTGTTTGGGTGCTATGGTTGCAGATGGTTTGCACAAACGTACATGTGCAATATGTTGCTGTACAACGCATGTTATGATGGCTCAGATTAGTGAACATGGGACTGTAAGACTGGCCTGCTGGCCCACCACGCCGGGACTGTTGAAGTCGACACGTGCGCGCCTGCTCGCCACCGCACTCGCCACCTGCACACGTCATTCGCCCTTCGCCCGACGAACACCGCATACACCCTCCTGCCCCCCCCCTCCCCCCCCCCCCTTCCCCTTCAGACGACGTTGATGAGGACGACGAGGAGGACGAGCGGGGGACGACGCAGCGGGGGACGACGGCGATGAAGGGGAGGGGGAGGGGGAAGACGAGGAGGACGCACGCGCGCTGGCGGGCGCGGCGGCGTTCGCGCGCCGCATGGCGGGCATCGGCCTGCTGAGCGCGCGCGAGCTCGCGGCGGCGACGGCGCTGGTGTCCGACGGCAGCGCGGTCGCCGCGGCCGCGTACGCCGCGGCGCTCGAGGAGCAGGTGCGCCTTGTACGTGGAGTATCTGTTCCAAAGTGTGTGTATTTGCAGGCCTGCGTGCGGTGCTTGAGGAGCAGGTGCAGGTGCGCTACGTGCATACATATGCGTAGTTGTGAGCTTGCATAACTGTGTACAAGGGGCCGTGTACGCCGCGGCCATCGGACAGAAGGTGCGCCATGTTGTACGCGCATGCGCACATAGTCTGGGTGCATATATTCACGGCCACGTCCTTGCCAGCCTCCGTTTCTGGAGTGCAGACGTTATTTCGGCCCTTTGCATGGCTACGGTGTGACTGCCAGATGCTCGTCGGGCAGGCGCTTTTTTGTGCGCGCAACTTGCATGTGGCATGTCGACGTCGACTGCGCACGACCCGCACCGCCGTGCGCGTCGGCGCCCCGGCCTGCTGCAGCCGCGCTGCGCCGTGATGGCGCATGTTGAGCGCTGCTCTCACGAACGCCACTGACCCCCGCACGCTGCGCTCATTCATACTTAGCGCCGGCAAGCAGTACATCGCTCATACTTCCCTCCGATACACGCCGCTGATTCCACCGCCGCTCGCCATGCGCGCGTGCACGCTGCGCGCCAGGACCCGGAGCTGCTGGCGCAGCTGCTCAAGGACGCCGCGCAGCGCCAGCTCTCGCGCGAGGGCCAGCTGACGGTGAGACGCCTGCCCCCTTTCGGTGCCCCGGCCAAGTGCTACGATGCTGAGACATGCAGACATTGTGTGGCCACGCAGCTCCCCCTTGTTTCAAACGGCTGCGACGCCACGCATGGCCCGATGCTCAACTGTCATCGTGTCGGCGCTGCGTGGTGTGCGCCGTGCGCGCGCCGCCACGCCCCCCGCTGCCTGTGCGCGACCGCAGGCGTCGCTGTGTCGTCCAACATGGCTTCAGCAGCATTCCTGAGCACTGCAGCGTTGATGAGTAATGCCATCTCTCGGCGCTGGACGCCAGCCTACCGTAGTGTTGCTGAGCATTGCTGAGCTTTTAGTGATGAGCGCACGCCTACGCGTGGCGCCGGCTGCTCGTTCTCCACACGGCAGAGGCTTGCACAATTTCTGGCCACGGTGGTGCGGCATTCGGTGGCGCAGCGGTCGACTGTCTCGGTCACCTCCCTCAACGGGCCTGACAGCATCAATCAACGTTGCTGAGCACTGTCGCGCGCCGCGCATGCGCGCATAGACCAGACTCTCGAGCTGTGCACCGTCCCGTACGTACCACTTCCTCTGCGCCACCGTGCAGACCATGCGCGCTCGTGACGCCCCTCAAATTGCTGTACGTGCACGTCAAGGCGCCGATCTGAGTGCTGCTTTGACGTGCGTGCGCCACGCCGTGCAGCCGCCCCCTTGCGCGCGGCAGTGCTGCCCCCTGAGGCAGCATGAAGAAAGAAGCGTCCGTGTGTGTGTGTGTGTGTGACTGTGTGGCCCGCCTTGAATCACGTCCGCTCGTCGCGTCGCGCGTCGAACTGAGCACTGCTGCACCATGTGGCGCGCAGCTGGCGGCGGAGGGCGACCTGCTGCGCGCGTGCGCGGCGCTGCGCAGGTCCGGCGCGCTCTCCGCCGCGCAGCGCGCCGTGCTGCGCCGCCTCATCCTGGTGCAGTCGGAGCCGGTGAGTCGCGCGACGGGGTGTGACTCTCCTCGCGCAGAACATGGCGTGTCGCTGCGCCTTGCTTTTGTCATAGACGCGTGTTCGCATCTCATGGTGTGATGCAGTGACGCTTCTCGCGCCTGATGTGTGTTGATGTGCCGCTGCGCCCTCAGCAGTGACATCCGCTTGCGTCTCGCGTGTAGTGTAGTGATGTATGGAGTCTACGTGAAGGGATCGTGGCTTCTGTGGTGGCTACACATACATGCGTTGCGCAGGCACCTTTTGTGTGTCACGCAGCACTGTACTGCTCCCTCCCTGCCCTCATGGAAGCATATTGCAGCAAGGATGAGTGGAACACCCCGTATTCGCGCAGTCTGCTCACCCCACGCCAGATGCCCACCGCAAACCGTGTATAGCTGCTGACGCCATCCGCTGGGATGTCACCGCCCGCCGCAGATTCCCCGGTCCCTCACACATTCCACATAATGCACATGCCAGCTCACAGACTATTGTACGCACTTGATCTCAACTGCAGTCAACATCTGGCAGCGACTCTGCGCATGCCTGCAACCCCCCCCCCCTCTCCTGCGCCCACACTCCACTCACAATTCTGCAGCCAGTACGCGGTAGCAACTCAGCGCCTAGGCTGCTACCCCCCCTGCCCCCCCCCCCCGCCCCCCCCCGCCCCTGTTTCAGGTCGCCAGCGTGCAGGAGGCGTACGCCGCGGACGGCAACGTCGTAGCCATGATGGCGCGCCTCGAGCGCGCCGCGCTGTCGCTGGAAACTGACGATGACGAAGGCGACGAGGAGGAGGACGCCGGCGATGACGATGGCGAGTACGCAGAGGGCGGCGGCAGCGGCGGCGGCGGCGGAACGCGGGACATGGCCACGAGCACCGACGACAACAGCCCGGTGCCGGGGGGGCGCGCGGGGAGCGCGGTCAGGCGCGCGGACGCGCTCAGGTGCGGTCTTTGTGCTGCGCCGCGCCGGCGACCGATCGCTTGAAGTGCACCTGTGCGTTGCGGACTCTGTAGAAGCGAAGTGGTGGTGTTGAAGTTGACGAGCGTGTGCTGAGTGTGGCGCAGTGAGTGCGCCGGGAGGGGGCCCGTTTGCCCGTTGCCGGGGGCCGCTGACCCCCCTACGGCGATGTGCGCTGCGCACTGAGGAGCGTCACCTCGCAACGGCGTAAGCTACGAGACGCCAAGGCGTGGTGGTGCTCAAGCCTCAAACAAGAGGAGTGCTTCAACTTCAAACTCTGTATACACTGTGCCGCTGGGCCTTCGATGGATCCACCCTGTCCCTTTGTGTGTCTGCACCCATGTTCCTGGGAGTGCCCCCCTGCGAAGGCGTAAGCTACAAGACGCGCAGGCGTGCCGCCGCTCAGCGTATAGCCATTCGTTTCACCCTTCTCTGAAGCAAACTCTTGCATGCTGTGCGTAAGGCGGAGCGAATGCTCGTGCGTCAGGCAGGAGGTGTGCTGCAGGTTCAGAACGGCGCGCGCAGCCCCGAAAGGCCCCGGGTCCCCCTCGTGAACGTACACTGATGCGGCGCTGAAGCCTGTGAATGCGCTGCGTTCAGCCAGGCTGCGGTCATGTGTACTCATGCCAAGCCCTGTACAACTGCTGCCACTCCCTGCTTGCATTTGATCATCAACACCTTGCCCATCACCGTTGTGCACAAATGCATGTTCCCATCCCCCCCCCCCCTCCCCCCCTTCCCGGCGCTTCTTGTTTGCGCCGCTGCTGCAGCAAGATAGTGTCCGACAAGGTGTCGTCTGGCGTGCTGTCCATCGCAGAGGCGGAGCTGCTGGTGAGTGCTGCATGAGAAGCGGACGGTGACCTGTTTAGGGTTAGGGTTAGAGTTAGGGTTAGGTTAGGCATGATGAGAAAAACCATTACTGCTCAGCACCTCTCCCCAAAACTCTTTGTCTTTCCAAACAGCAGTTTACTGTTTGGCATGTGTGCAGCGGACCGTGAACTTTGATGCACCGCCAACAGTGTCCTGTTACGCACCCACAAAAGGTGTCTGCTAATCCGAAGGAAATCACCTGTGCACTAGGGGGTGGTGTCATGGGGTACAGTACAAAAAAAACTAGCTGTGTGCCCGCAGACATTAGGATTGGGGTTGACGTCACCTTGGTGCTAGGGTAAGCAAGTTAGGGTTGACCATGCGCCCGCACAGCCACCGCCTGTTTGTGCCGGCTTCCCGTGTGCTACCAAGCTCCAGGCGATGGACACTGCAGCGCAGCAACCCGCATCAAAATGTCACGCCGGACTAGCACGCGACCCGGCGGTGAAACATCACACTTCAAGTTCAAGGCTGAATTCCACGCGCGCGCCCGCACTCGGTTTGCGCCGCACTCCTTGGCACTCTGCAAGTTGCCCCTTCTGGCGCGCGAGCCCGCACATCCACACGGATTGCCATGCGCGCCCTAGTTGCCACAATGGTCGCGGTCGACGGCAGCGCCTCCGCCTGCCCTCACCACCGCTTTCGCCTTTTTTTTTGCGTGCGATGTGCGAGCGCAGGTGGAGCTCATGTCGGACGGCCACGAGCTGGTGCAGGCGGCGCTAGAGGTATACGCGGAGGACGGCGACGCCGCGGAGCTGGGCGACACGCTGGCGCGCCTCGCGCGCTACGAGTCGCGGCGGCGGCGCCTCACGGCGCGCCTCCTGCAGAGCACGGGGGCGGCGGCAGCGGTGAGAGACCGCGTGCTCTGCATCGTCGCGCAGCGCACATCCCGATCTCCTTTGTGACCCGCGTCCCTCACTCCGGCAGATGTCCACGTCGCCAGGCGTGCGTGCAGCGCTCAGCAATACTCATCGCGCGCTACGAGTCGCGGCGGCAGCGCCTCGTGGCGCGCCTCCTGCGGAGAATGGGGGCGGCAGCAGCGGTGACAGACCGCGTGTGCTGCAGCGGGTATGCGCGACGGTGCGCAGCCAGTGATGCTGTCAAACGGTGGCGGCGCGGCACAAGCAAGGCAGCGTCCCTCAGCCCAGAGGCATACTATGGAGCGTGGTCACGGGCAGACCACGGATTGCACCCCCGTTCGTGATGCTCAGTAGCGGTTGGTGTATGGGATACAAGGAGCGCTGTCACGGCGCTCGTGTGCCTTCGCTGTGCGTGCGGCTTTGTCGAGCACCCTACAAACTGCGGCTGAAGGCACTGAACGCTAGGGCCGACCTTGAAAATTGCGCTGCAAAACAGCACCTTGTGGCAGACTGCTGTGCATCGCCGCACAGCACACATCCCGCATTCCTTGCGCCCAGCATCCCTCAGTCCGACAGATGTCCACATCGCCAGGTGCGCACTCACTGCGACCCGTGCAACAGCGCAGCTTCGCCCGCTGGCTCCAGCGCTCAGCAATACGGGTTACTGATGCACTGCTCCATGCATTCAGCCGTCTGAGCACTGCACGCCCGCTCCCCCCCCTCCCCCCCCCCCCCTCTCAGTCCCCATCGGAAGACAGCCCGCCGCCGCCGCAGCGCGCCGCTAAACCGCGCGCTGCTGCCGCCGCCGCGACGGCGCAGTCGCGCTCGCCACCTCCGGCACACGACGCCGCTGCCGCCGCCGTGCGCGCCCTGTCGGCGGCGGGCGTGCGTGACGCGTGGGGCGGCGCAGTGCCCCCGGTGAGTCACAGTGTGAAGTATTTGTCACATTTGAAGTGCTTGGTGGCGCCCAGGAGTGCATGAGTCAGCGGTGCGCGCAACGTGTGGTGTGCGGCACGTAGCGATGGCGGCGGCTGCCGCGGCAAGCGGCTTACGGCGCGTCAAGTGCTCAGCGCTCGACAGGATGGTAAAGTTGAGCGCAAGGGGGGGATGGTGAAGTTGCATGGCGCGGTGCGGGGGGGGGCTCTCCATTGCCCTTTCTTACGGCGCCGCCGGCGCCCAACAAATACAAAACCGAAGCGGTCATTGCGCCTTGAACGCACTCATGAGCGGGAGAGTATCGATTGTTTGGCGCGTGAGCAGCTCGCACGCGCCTGTGTTGTCTGCGTCTGAGAAGCACGCAGTGGATGCTGTCCGTCGGCGCACACGGGAGTGTCACATCTCATTACGACCAGCACATTCAGAGCAGCAGCGCTCATGCGACGGTGTCGCGGCTCAGCGTCCTCGTGAGCCGGCGGTGGGGCGCCGATTGCCGGCGCATTCGAGCTGCTACTCCGTTGTAAGTCATTTGACAGGCAGCATGCTGATGCTCCAGTCGGTGTGCTCGCGGGACAGAGCACTCAAAGGGTACAACCTTCTGTTACTGACACGCGCTGCACCTGCCTCCAATCATTTCGTGCGCAGGCCTTCAAAGCGGCTGTGCGGTAATCCCAGCCGAACCGCTCCTCAGAACTTTCGGCTCTTGCTTTTTTTTTTGGCGTCAAACTGTTGCTACCCCAGCCAAAGCAACCCAGAACCCCGCTTCTCGGCCTCACGCCTGCCTCCGCTCGTTGCGTGCGCAGGGCTTCAAGGCGCTGGTGTGGTCTGCCCCTGCCGCAACGGCACTGGCGGCAGGCGCCGCGCGATCCTCCCAGCCAAACCTAACCATCAACCGCTGTAGCTCTTACGCCTGCTTCCGTTGAGTGCGCGCCAATCCTCAACTTTCTTGGCTGCTACACTTGCCTCTGCTCGTTGCGCACGCAGGGCTTCAAGGCGCTGGTGTGGTCTGCTGTGGGCGCGGGGCGGCTGGCGGCGCCGGCGGCGGATGCGCTGTGCACGGCTTATGCCGCTGGGCCGGACGCGGCGCCCGCTGCCGCCATGGCGCACGCCGCGTGGGACGTGCACAGGCGAGTATATGTATGTATGTTATGAGGTATAAAGTACTGCATGGTAATTACGCAATGGCGCACGCCGCGTGGGACGTGCACAGGCGAGTGTATGTTTGTAATTTGCAGTAAGAATCTTCTGAAGTTTATGATACCACATAATGATTACGCCATGGCGAACGCCACATGGGACGTGCACAGGCGAGTGTGTATGATTTATGTATACTTTGTGGTGTACACTAATGCATTATGGGCACGTCCCTAGCGCGCGCTGTGTAGGACGTGCACAGGCGAGTGCTGGCGCATGCGCAACAGCCGTCGTCATCTTGTTTTTTGGGCGGGCGTGCTGTTCGCTGTCCTTTGGTACCTGGTGACCCTACTCAATTAACTTATGCTTACACTTACCTTCAGGTATGTACTTGAAGTACTTCAAAGTACTTCAAGGCATGTGTCCATGTGCTAGTATCGCATGCAATGATCCAGGCACAGCCAGAGTGAAGATTAGGGCTGGATCGAACGCTCGCGTCACGCGCCAGCCAGGCGACGCTCGCCTCACGCGCTGACGCAGGAGCGTCAACTGCAACAACACCAGTACTGACCGCGCCCCAGCTCACATGCATCCCACACACCGTGCCGTGCCGCTGCGCAACAGGCTCGAGGGCGACGACGACGACTGCCTGGACACGCTGGTGCGCGTGGCGCGCCTGCTGCTGCCGGGCGGCGCGCGCGCCGCCGCCGCTGCCGCCCCCGCATCGGCTGAGGACATGAACGGCGTGGGGCCTCTGGAGGTGAATCTCGTTGAAGCGCAATTGTTGACGCGTCAGCGCTGTATCATAATGCGGTTCAGTGTACTGTTCAGTGTACTGCGGCCCCCGCGTCGGACGAGGACCTCAACGACGCAGGGCCTCTCGAGGTGAATGCTTGCATTGCCGATGACCAGGCCACGCGGCAGCTGTAACAGAATGCAGTTCAGTGTACTGTTCAGTGTACTGGAGTCTTGTAGGGTAGGGTTAGGGTCAGGGGTTGGAAGCAGGGGTGATGTCGGACGAGGACCTCAATGGCGCGGCGCCTCTTGAGGTGAGACGCGTTGAAGCAGGCGCACTGTCGATGACCAGGCCACGCGGCAGGGCTGTACCGGAATGCTAGTTCAGTGTACTGTTCAATGTACTGCGGGCTTGGTAGGTCAGGGTAAGGGTCAGGGGTCAGATACAGGGGTGACCTGTTGCTGCACTGCGATCGCCTCATCCGGCAAGCGCCTCAGGGGCGGTGCAGGGCCTCTCCAAGCGTGCGGTGGGCGCCAATATCTGTACACCAGCCTGCGTAGGACGTTGAGTGTGAAGTTGAACCAGGGTGCGTCGCAGCAAGCGCGTGCTCTGGGTTAGGGTTAGGGTTAGGGGTTAGGGTTAGGGTTAGGGTTAGGGTTAGACACGCAGCGCACAGAAACAGCGAGCGAGCGCTGGCAGCAATGTCAGCAGGTACTGCATATCAGAACTAAAGGGAACAGCAGCACATACCATGCAGCCGAAATAGAAAGTTGAGGGCGGGGCCAAAGAAAATTGAAACGTTCAGCGTTGCTCGGGCAAATTATTATTTCACGAAGGTTTTAGACCATCTGCCAGAAGTTTGAAGGAAATCAACAGAACCAACAACACTGGGTTGTCTACCAAAGTAATGGGTGGATATTACGGTATTATTAATACCAAAAACATTGATAGAAAAAATTAAGAAGTGGTAACATTGCACTACTTGTAGACATCTTCTGGTATTGGCATCAGGGCAAATTTTGAGTTCGCCACATAATGGTGAACTCCAAATATTTATTTGGTTGGTGAAAAATTCACGCCCATTGAAGTAAAACAATGTTATTTGAAGAATTAATGTTATCTGCAGAAAACAATACTTTTGAACTACAACAATAGCTAAACCATAAGCAGATTCTGAAGCTGCTACTGTCTGAATGAATACTGCAAAACTTGACCACAAGCCAGTATATAGCCGGGGAAACATCCACATTTCCGTTGTCATGATTTTGATCAAGAAGAAAGCAAATGTGACCAAGGTGGGGAATGCGTGTTGCAAAATCAAGCATGAATGCAAAATCAGGCATGAAGAAAGGAACTGTGCGGACCCTCTTTTTGAATTGCAAACGCGGCGTAGAAGACTTAGGACCCTAGCCAACTTATTTGAACCGGTGATCCGTTTGCGTTCATTGTCCCAGTGGGCATGGCCGTTCACTGCGGCAGGTTCTGAACGCGCAGCGCAGCGCTGCGTCGAGCGTTCTGTCACGGGGCGGCGGGGGGGGGGGGGCTCAGGTGCTTCAAGAGCGCGTTTGCGTTTTCGGCACGCGCACGTGAGCGCGTACCGCGACGCTGCAGCTCAGGGCTGAAGTTACGAAGCGGGCCGGCGGGATAGGGTGACCGTATCAGGGTTAGGGTTAGGGCGCACCGTGAGAGCGCTGCGATGCTGCAGCGTACTTGGGTTCAGAGCTGCGAAGTAGGCCAGTGGGCGCTGCGTTCTGTGGGGCGCACCCAGCGGGAACGGTGCACTGTATAGACGCGGTACGCATGACAGCGTGATGCAGCTCCCCAGGCACTTGACCGGTTGTGTTACTTTATAGGCCAAACCGGGGAGAATATCTAAAGCGTAAATAAAAATGTTGGAACAGGAAAACATGGAACTTTACTTGATACTCAGGAGAGCATTGAAGCCAGCCATTGCAATGCTGCAACAGTTGCAATTAGAAGGGGTGCGGCGCGCGGCGGCACGCAGGTGGCTGGCGAGCCGCGCCCATTGATGCAGCGGCTGCGCTTTATGCTGCACCTAACCCTAACCCTAACCCTTCTCCATCACCTCAGAGGTGCACATGCAACGCGGAGCGTCATGCAGTGGCCGCACAGCCTCCCAACTTGACTGCAACCCCGCGGCGTCGCAATCTTTTTGCTCATTTACGAGGTTGTCATGCACGCCGATGATGTGCATCAGATCGCGTGATCATCATTGATCTACCATCGTTTCACGACGAGCTGGCACGTTCACAATACCTTTGTTCGTCACTGCGCGTGCGACCGCCGCGCAGACAAACGGCAGCGGCAGCGGCAGCGGCGTGCGCGCCGCGGAGCTGGTGGACGCGCTGCGGCGCGTGATGCAGCAGTGCACTGATGTGCTGCTCGCGGGCGAGCGCATCACGCCGGAGGAGGCGCGCTGCCTGCTGGCCCCCTCGCCCAAGGTATGTATGTACATATGTTCATGCAAATACACACCTATGTACCTCTGGCTGGCACCCTCGTCCGAGGTGTGTATGTATGTATGCTCATGCAAATACATACCTACCTCTGGCTGGCACCCTCGTCCGAGGTGTGTATGTTATGTGGTCATGCAAGTGCGTACCTACCTCTGGCTGCCCCCCTCGCCTAAGGTATTCATGTGTTTATGTGTGTATCAAACGCTGAAAAGCACACAGAAGTCTTTTAACTACTGTGGATATGGTGGCACTGTTTGACTCGTGGCCAATGGCTGCAGCAGCGGCGACCACGGTCATTGGTAGAAGGCACTTGCGGCTGACCACACCTTGTCGCCTAGAGCTCTACGATCCTAAGATGTGTTTCCATGTATGTATGGCCATGCAGTTGCTATATATACACATCAGGTGCGTATGGGCTGGCGCGTTCTGGCAGTTGGTGCCGCAGGTCTCTTTTTTTTGCTGGCGTGATAATCACCGAGCGGCGACACCTTCGCTTCCTGCTTGTTTAGTTGATGTACTTCAGAAGTAAGTAGGTAGTGGCTGACGCGTGTTCCTAGCAGAAGGCGCTACGGGGCTGGTTTGTCTCGCTGGCGTGCTGGTCGCTGAGTGCTGATGCCTTGACTGCGGCCATGCTGGGCCCCTCACCCAGACTAGGTATAGGTACTGCTTGGCGCCTGATGTCGTGGGTGTGGGTGGCGGTCGCTGAATGCTGACACCTTGTCACTGCCTGCTTGCCTAAGTTATGTAGGCATGGCCTGTTGCCTGGCCGTAGCGGACGGTGCCATGGGAAGTTCTGTGTTTTGCGGTGTGATAGTCGCTGGGCGTTGACAATTTGTAGTGAAGGCAGAGGCAGTGCTCAGGGCTCAGAGTCATGGTGCAACCCATGTTTTGTCACGGCAGGATACATGCACATTTCATCAGATTCTGCATAGGAATCACAGTAACACATGGCTGAACACCAGGCAGGTCTCTGTGCTGCACACCACCCCCTAGGGCTCGGCAGCTGTTTGCAGGGAACTTCCAGCATGACACCCATGCGCCTGCTCGAAGTTTTAAATCTTGATCTCGCCACACGCGGCGCTGAGCCTGTTTGCTGTTGTCCTCCATTTAGCACTGACATGCTCATCGCGCCTTCTTTATGGCGCTCTGGCAGGGGGAAGCGCTGATCTATGCCAGCCTGGAGAACTACAATGCCTCGCGCAACCTCGAGAATCTGCTGGACACCATGACGGTGCGTAAAACAACTTCAACTTGAAGTTGATGCTTTGTAGCGCCCGCGCACGTGTGCTGTGCGTCGCAGTGCACGCAGTGTGCTGCACGTTCACATGACGCATGACGGCATCAGCGTAGACTAGGTAAAGCCCATACATTGGTATTCGCACAGGATAAAAAGGTTTCGCATCCGCGCCTCTGTAGCGCAATGAAGGTTTTGGCACCTGTGTCAAAAATTGTGCGTCAGCACCGCTCTGCCACCCCAGTCTCCTGAGGCAGGTAGCCGGCTGAAAGCTCTTCTGCGGTGCCAGCCTGTAACGCCACTTGGACGATGCGATCAACCGTTCCGTGACACTGTGCAGCGGCTGCTGCAGCCTTTTATAAATAATACTTTGAGACAATAAGGTGGGGTGCATTAGTGTTTGAGCCAGTTTGGCTCATTTAACCCCATCATGAGGTGCCGGTAGCAGTACCGGCATGCTTCTACGCCGCTTTGAAAGCCGGTTCAACTTTTGAAACACGCGAGCTGAAAAAGAAATTTTTGAATTCAGACGCAGCAGCAGCGAACAGGGGCGCTGGCGGTAGGCCCTTTCAAGCCAGGCAAGCCACGAGCTGAGCTTTGCGTGTGGTCAAGGAAGGCAAGCAAAGCACATGCTGGGTATGTATGTACAAAATAGTCGGCCCATGGTCTCAGCAACAGCCAACAGCCTGTGGGTTTCAGCATTGACCAGCAGCTTCAGCCCCCCCACTAAAGTGCGGTAGGTTGTATGTAGTCGTGCAGATGGTAGAATAGTGTGACAGCAATAGCGATGATGATTCTGCTTCTTGATGAAACAAAACTGCCAATAAAAATGAAATGTGTTCAGTAAAAGTTGCACTTCATGAAGGTATATGTTCTTCGTGACAAACAGAAATAGTTGCCCTGAAGTTGGCTCTCGGATGGACAGACACCCCGTGGGGCGTGAAGCTCCTGTGTCTGAGTCTGGGTCTGACTCTGGAGCTCTGGAACTCCAGACCCCAGGGGGTGTCTGTTCACTGAGAGCCAGAAGGGAGGGCGCTGCCACACCTCTAGACGCGGACATCACCCAAATGGCCATGTACGTGTCATTTGTAGCTGAACACGTGCGGCATCAGCTGGTCACATGGCTCCAGTCACCATTCCGTGGCACTGCAGCTGAGGCAGCAGCCTTGACCCATGTGACCAGCTGACGCCGTGCCCGCTCCCCAGCAGCTATCAATGACACGTACATGGCCATCTACGTGGTGTCTGCATCCAGAGTTGTAGCAGCGCCCTTGCTTGATGGAACATCACACATGCAGGCTAGCACGTCACACCGTGCCAGTCCATGACGCAATGGCAAACAGAGGCAGCTGAAGATGACCCACACACACTTGGTGGTGAAAGCGGAGATCAAGGAGGTGATATTGCTTTCCCCAGCGAACCTGCGCTCGCCACTTCATGATTGCTGAGTCTCCTAGTCTAAATCAATGATCGGTAGCTGGTCTCAAACAGCTCACGAACAAGAATGCACTGCAACGACAACGTCAAGTGCCAACCTCAATAATGCCAACCTCAATAAGGGCATGTAAACCAAAAATACTCAACAGCGCCATATTGCAACACCCTTCGCCAGTCGCAGCTCCATCACACGAGCTTGACCGACAAAACGCGCTCCTCGATGTCGGCCCTGCCATTGCAGGTCCTGGCGCGCAAGGAGTTGATTTTTGTGCTTCATCGATGCTGTATGAAACAAGGCCTGCGCTCGATTGCGTTCCCCAATTCAAGCACGGCCTTCACGTCTGAAGCACTCGCTGGCCGCAAACACTCCTGCGATACACCTTGCACTGCTTGCCACATCAGCATCTAAGCATGTATGTACAACTATATACTTCCTCCGTTTCAATTTATTAGACAGTTGACTTTCAAATGCAAATATGAGGTCAAAAAGAGCTACAGTGACATACACTCCTGTTATATGAATGGAAGAGAACTCCAAGGCCTTTCACATGCACCAATCAGTTTTGAAAACGGTCCACAACTCGAAATGTTGTCACTTTCCCACTACGAGGGTTAGGGTTTCGGCTCGCGGAAAAAAACGGCAAAACTGCAAGTTTGAACTTGCGCGAGTTTGAACTCAGACGACATGCAGCGCCACACGCGCTATGGGCCACTAGAGCGATGGCAGCCTTAAGTAGAAATGCGTTATAACAGTACAGCTAGCGTTTGTGAAGCGCACTGGCGACAGGCCACCTCGTGGTGCGTGATCAGCGGTGGCAAACGAGCACGATGTGTTTCCCAGGATCTGTGCCAGAATACAGAGGATGCGCGCGCTATCTGCCAAGCTGGCGGTGCTGGTGAGCTGTGCTGCACCTTCATATGCAGCTGCAAGGCTGGCAAGCCTCCAACCATCGCTGGCACCACGCTGGAGGCGGTGTCGGGTGTGTCTGTGAACAGCGCTAAATCTGCCGTGTTTTGGCTCACGCGGTCTACGTCGAATGCAGCACCTTGTATCGCTGAGCCAAGCTCAATACTCGCAGTCATTTGGTCAGATGCACAAAGGCCATGCTTTCTGACCAGCACATGCTCCACAGGGTGTGGTGTGCACCCCCAGCAGGGTGAGAGCTGTAGAGACGATGACAGCACCGCAGCGTGCACTTCAACATGAAGTAGCGTTTCGTTGTCAAAATGGCCAGGATGGCCACATTCCGTGTTGTGAAGTTGGACTGGGTGGCAATGGGCACCCCAGCATCAAATGCAACACGATACACCACAATAGTGTCGTGATTTGGTGTGCCTTGCATGCTCCAGGCTGCGCACGCACACAACAGCTCTAAAACGGCTTCAACTGGTAGGCCATAAAAAGAGCCCCCTATGGTAATTCTGGTCATCTACAACCTCATTATGGAGCACAGTGGGGTTCACAAACACAAACTGTACCACGATGGGGTGCACAACCGGCAATACGCGGGCATACTGCAGTGAAACGCGTCCGCTAACGTACATATTGTGCGTGCAACAGCGTTTTGGAGGTCTAAACGCGCGCGCGCGCGACTTGTTCATATCTGCTCATGGTAAGTTCACTGTCATCTGTATTGCCCTATTTCTGGAATGCTGATCACTTTTACTGAAGGGACTTTTTTGGTGTGCGCGGCCGTCTTTGCCCTTGAAATTGCATTTCAATGTCAACTGTCTAATAAATTGAAACGGAGGAAGTATGCATGCCACCTGTTTATGGCGATGATGCTCAACATCAAACGGTGCGCCCTGCCATCACAGGTCCTGGCGCGCAAGGAACGGGAACTCTACATGGCAGAGGTGGCTGGCGCCGCCGACGCGCCCGGTGGAGCGGACGCGGCGATAGTCAACGGCTCAGCAGCCAGGGATGCCACGCATGACAAGGTAAGTTGGGGTATCAATACGCTACCCCTAACCCTATCCTTAGGGCTATTAACACCTCACTCCTGCCCCTCATCCAAACCTTAGGGCGGATAGGGCGCCGCCACAGCTCGGCAGCAGCCAGGGATGACATGTACGATAATGCGCGTATTCGACATGCACCACTTCACTGTCCCAGTAATTGGGTATGATGGAAGGCGGCCCGTTCAAACCCTAACCCTTGACCACGTCACTGCCTAGTCATTACTAGCAGGTATGATGGAAGCCGGCCCGTTCTAACCCTAACCCACCTAGGTCACGGGTTGCAGTACGGCACGCATACCAAGCGCTGTCACAGAAGGGGTGGGGCGAGTATGTGCTTTTTAAAAACAATTTAAAAACAATTGATGATTGTCTGCATGTTTATTTGGGCGGTCTTTTACAGGCACCAAAGGTGTCATTTTGGATGGATGGAACGTCGCCGTTTAAGCCTTCGCCAGTCACATGTCAGCAGCTCTGCGCCTTTTAGTCTCGAAGGGCCGCTGCCTTATTGCGTCGCCCAATTTTTGGTCCTCATTTGAAGGCAAAATCCCGGTCACTTTCCTTCGATGCTAGCGTGGAAAGAAAAGGGGCGCTTTAGACCGGATTCTTCACGTTCAATTGGAAAAGACGGCCTTAGTACGTGGCATTGAATTGTAGCGTTTCAAGGTATACCTGATTCACTTTCTCCTCTCTTTCACTTGCCACCTGATTTATTGTTCCCTCATTTTCAGATGTCAGATTCGATCGATTCACATCAACAATGACAACAGCATCATGCTTGTTTATTATTATTTTTTACCTTGCCTGGTGTGGTCCAAGCTATAATCATACTTATTCAAGTAGCGTTTCATCTGTTGCAAATCCAGGCTTTCCTAATTTCATTATGTGCTTCAGTTCAGGCAATCAATTTTTATTTTCCAACAAACAATTGTTTGAATTTATTGTTTCTTCAGTGTGATGGCTTCCAAGACTATTTACAGTAGATGGTACTCCATTCCTGGCATGAAGATTTGTGCAATTGAAATCTGCAAATTGAGCCGGTCCTGGAAATATTGTGAATATTGATTTGGTATGCGCCTTCAAAGAGCTAGAAGTTTGATTTGTATTTCCTTCAGAGAGTTGCATTCATACTTGAAGTATTTTGTTTTTCTGTTTGCTGTTACTTTGAGGCTTTTGAGCGATTATGAAATATCATAAATAGGCCGAAGCCATGGGAAGTTTTTTTGAGGTCTTTAACACCAAATAAAGAAACAAAATCATAGCAGACAAAGTTGAATTAAATGGTTAACTGCGTTTACTGTACAAATCAAATAGGCCCCTCAAAAACCTTACAAGAATCTGAATAATCAGAATTGTATTATTGACTGAGTTGACATTTCCAAATCGCTCCATGTATTGTCAGTACTGAAAAAAGAAAGCGGTGATGCGCTCTGAATGCGCGCCATCAACCCTGGGCAGATGATGGAAATAAGAAGCACGTCATGGCCTAGTGCGCCGTTGCAATAGTTGTCGGTGCGAAGCTCACAACGAGCCCGCGAGCCGGGCAATACACAAATAAAACAACCACTACTGTCAAAATGGAATGCTTTACGCCACTTCTACCTTTCATAACCCAAGCACTCCTCGTTGCGAGAGCTGTTTTCCCGTTGACATGCGCTGGCGACAAGTCTGAGCGCTGCCCCCGTCTGAGTGCTGCCACCGCATCGTGTGTTCACTCGTGGATGCTATCAGAAGGGCGGCGACGCGGGCTCGGACGGCGGCGGCGCGGCCGCGCGCAGGGCGCAGATGGAGCTGCAGGTGAGCGCTGCCACTTCAACCACTGAAGTAGTTCACACAGTCATTCATCATGAAATGCGAAATGGTGGCGGCGACGCAGTCATTCATCATGAAATGCGGAGCGGCGGCGGCGAGCGAGCAGTGCTGTGGATGCATGTGAGCGCTGCTGCTTCACTCGGCGGTGGCGCGCGCCGATTGTGCTGAACGCTGTCGCCGTTGCTGAGCGGTGATGTGGCTGCCGCGCCCTTCAACTGTGACGACTGCAAGTGCGTGTGTCTGCTGTAGACCTGGCGCGCTCTGCGGCGCTTTCGCTCCCAGCGACACCCACCGCGTGGGCGTCTGCTGCAAGAGAAACTGCTCAAGGGCCCGTCAATTACCAAGACTAAAAAGCAGAATTGCAGACCTGAGTTGAAGTGTGACCGACCGTACGCACATTTTTGCTGCATAAACAGCTTCCAGATCTCGTGTGCACACAGAGTTGAAGATTGATTTGAAGTTTTCCTTACGTCGCAGGACCTGATCGCGCTGCTGGGGCAAGCGGGGCGCCTCGGCAACGCTCAGCTGATTGCGCTGAGCCAGCTCATCGAGGACGCGGACCCGCGTGTAATGGCTGCATACGACGTGTGAGTGAGAGAGTGCGGCGTTTCAACAAACTATTGCTGACAGAAATACTGATGAGTATCATCTAATCATTAATGAGAAATATGAGATGAAAAAGAATTGAAAATGAAAAAAGGACCCACAACAAATAATTGAGCAGCGATTATGGGTGAATCATAATATTTCATCTTATACACATTGAAATGAGAAAATTAAAACTTCAAAAAACAGAACCCACAACAAATAATCGGGTGGCGATTTTGGGTTAATCATAATAGAACCGGATATATTACCATGTATATATATCTACTACTTCTATTATGTGTATACGTTCACACTGTGAACATGTGAGCTCTTGACGTGTGCTGGGCAGGCTGCCAAAGGTGGTGGGGAGTGGACCACCCTTTGGCAAAACGCGTTTACATGCAGGCTGTGAACATCTGAGCCCTTTGACCTGTGCTGAGCAACCTGCAAACAGCGGTAAGGTTGGTGCAGCTGTTGTACTCACGCCATTCGTCACCCCTTAAGACTGGGGGGAGGCCAGCAGCCCCCGCGGGGGGGGGGGGGGGAGCACAGCCCCTCGAGTGTTTGATGCGTGTCGACTGCGCGGGCGCGTTCTCTTTGCCCAGGATTGGCACACACGTCAGGGCTTCTGCGTTCTCACGTATACGTGCATGTACACTTAACCTACTTGAGGTTCATCAATTAACGTAGAAGTACATGTATGTATACACACGTTCACACACAGGTGGTTTTTTCAAAACCTCCATGCGTTATACATTCCCTCCACGATTCATAATACTTCTATCTGCTATTGTTGGAAATGATTTCAATATTTTAACATATGACTAAGGTTTTTGGCAGTAGATCAACTGGCACGCAGTTTACATGCAATGTGAGACACGCATGTCAGAATCTGATCCAATGCGCGGATTTCAGGTTTTCTACCAAACTCATGTTCAACCTTCAGGATCACGTAATCAGTATTTCATGGATAGGACTTCAGCTCATGACCATCAACTGTTGTTTAATTCTTGCCTGACAATCCTCTTTCAACGAATGGAATCTGTCTTACATAGTTGAGAGGGTGGTAACAAATAATCTTTTGATCTGAAGCTTTTGATTCTCAAGTTTTCATCATACTTCTAAATGTAGTTTTGATTGATTGGGCAACAAATTGTTTGCGACTGTCTTATACTTCAACAAGCAGATATTTTTCATCCGCTAAATTTAGGTCTAACAGCATGCACATATGGCATGGGCTCTGCTGCAGCACCAACTGTCAGCCGGCTCGTGTCCCTTTTCATCATGGTTACATGCCCTCCGTTGCATGCAGTCAAATAGCAATGGCTTGATTGACGCGAAGTTTGGGATCGAGTGCACACCAGTTGATCGAGCGCACACCACCGGCACACAACGTCTTGCCACGATTGCCCTGCCCCTCTGCCCCTATTGTGTGCTCGGTGTGCAAACGGGCCACAGCCGCGCATGCAGCCATAGTCATCGATTCCACATATGTGTGATGCGTATCGCAACTGCGCATGCAGCCATTGCGTATCGATTCCACCACTGATCACGCTTCGCCTCTGGTGCGCAGCTACATGGAGATTGAGGACGCGGACGACCTGGCGGACAGCCTCGTGCGCCTCGCGGGCGCCGTCTGCGGCTATGACGGCGACGAGCAGGTGCGCTCCACGTGCTGAGCGCTGGCGCCTTCGACGTAGTCGGCCGATTCGTGACATGTGAGAAGCGGGGGGGCAGGAGCACCCGAGAGCATGAGTGCGCAATGCGGCGCATGTGAATGGCCGCGCGCGCTGACGCGGGCGGTCCGCTCGTCCGGGGCCGACGGGGGGGAAAAGGGGGGGGGGTATGGGCGTGAGCTCAGGCTGCAGGATTGGAGTTGTGCGTTGATTGAGGCACAAGCGCCTCCCATGCTCAATTTCAGCAAACAGGGCTACTGTCTGCGGCGCCCCCTTTCCCCCCATTCCCCACCCGCCCACCCACCCTCCCACCCACATGCGCGCGTGCGCGAACGCCACGCCAGTAACCAGGCATCTAGACTGCAACGCTGGCAAGGCAACAGGCACTCACTAATATAATACGCAAAACCACCTCTTCCTAGCACTGTTTACGCAAAGCCCTTTTCACATACCAGACCCCTCACTGCGCTGGCATCCCCCCTACACCCCGCGCCCTCAGGATCAGACGGATGAGGACGGCGGCGAATCGAGCCCCACGCCCGCAGCACCCGCGAACGGCGTCAGCGGCGGCGGCGGCGGCAGCGCAGCGGCGGCGGCAGCGGCGGCAGCCACAGACCCCTACGGCGACGGGTCGGCGGTTACGGATGGCGGCGGCGGCGGCGAAACGGCGGCGCGCGCGGGCGTGCTGCGCGCCATGTTTGAGACGGGCGCGCACACGGCGGCGCAGGCGGCGGTGCTGCTGCGGCAGCTGCGCACGGGCGGCGCGCGCGTGCACGCGGCGTTCGACGTGTACGACGCGAGCGGCGACCTCGAGGACCTGCTGGACACGCTGGGGCACGTCGCGCGCATCGCCGGCGCGCAGAACGAGGTGCGCAGCGCGCGCAGCGGCGGTTTGGCGGCGGCGATGGAGCAGCAGCGCGCGTTTGCTGACAGAGAAGCAACGACTACTCGATAGTGTCACAAAGACTGTTTGTCGATAGCGCTTTTGAAGTTGTGCGCGTGTTGCTGAACGCTGTCGCGTGCGTGCGGTGTCGCGTGTGCGCGTGTGCGCCGACGGTGCTGCGGAGCGGTCGTGCGCTGTGCAGGGGGGACCAGCGACGACGCACTGTGCGCGCGCGCACACAATCGATACCGGTGCCCGACGACGTCTGATGCAGCATGCATGACACCGTCTTACCGCGCCGCCGCCGCTGCGCAGGGCGGCATGTCGACGGCGGCGCAGGACGGCAGCATGACGAGCGGCACCGGCGAGGACCCGGAGGGGCAGCAGCTGAGCACTGCCGGCAGCGGCGGCGGCGGCGCGGACGGCGAGCTCTCGCGCAAGCTGCTGCGCCTGGTGGACGGCATGGGCTTGGACGAGCTGGAGTCGGCGGCGCTGCGCCTGTGCATCGCCAAGCGCGACCCCATGATCTGGTGCGTGCGGCGACGCAGCGGCGCTCCGCTAACCGTATGGCGACGCAGCGGCGCTTCGCTCACCGTAATTCTTAATCCTTTACCCTGATTCTACTTAGACTAGCGGCGAGGCAACGCTCAGCTTCATGAACCGGGTCAGCATTGCGGTCTGCGGGGGCCGCCATGGCGTGCTCGTTCGCGTGCTGAGGTTATGCGTTGTCAAATGTTGCTGAGCCTGGCGCTTGAAATACTGGGCGCAGCGCACATCTGGGCCACGTTGGGTTCAGTGCACGGGTAATGGTCTGTGTTGAGACCCTTCTCTGATGCTATCACTTTGCGGCTGTCCTCATCGCGTGCCCCCCCCTTCCCCGATCTTCGCGACGATACATACCTGAGGAGCTGCTCAGGTGCTCAACAATAAATGCAGCAATTTTGGGCTTGATGTTATACAAGCCAAACGTGCTACTTTGAGGTACATGAGCATTCATCTGTGATGTGCCCAAAACGAAACCGCCAATCGGAACGTGCAACAGGATATCTAGATAACTCAAAGGCAGTGCTCAGCAGGAGTGCAATGGTGGCAGCAGCACTGACTCGCTGTCCCCTTTTTCATGGTGCGTAGGCTTGAAGATTTGCAACTTGTGGTACATGAGAAAATACGACAAAATGGCTATATCGCAAACTGCCGGCGGAGAGTGGGCACGTCCATCCGCACACCTGAACCCCGCAATTCACAGAATGAATTTATCCCCCCCCCCCCCCCCCCCCCCCCCCCTCGCCTGTTTTTACAGGGCGGCGCTGGACGTATACGGCCTGGAGCACGACGCCGATGACCTCAGGGACACGCTGCAGCGCATCGCGCGCGCGACCATCGCCGATATTGCTCAGGAGCAGCGCCGCCGCGGCTCCGACGGCGGCGGCGGCGAAGACGGTGACGGCGGCGACGATGGCGAGGAGGGGGCGGAGGGGGGTGATGGCGGGGACGATGAAGAGGGGGAGGGGGCGTACAGTGATGAGGATGATGATGAGGAGGAGCGGGGCATTGATATGACGCCGCTGGACAGGTGAGCGCGCGGCAGCGCTCAGCATGGTGTTTTTTTGTGAACGTTGATTATCGCTTGGAGCGCGAAGGAGCGCAGGTGATCAATGTCAAGTACGCTACCAGAATGTACATGAATCTTGTGACAAGATCATGTGTGTCAATGCGCTTTGACGATCACTTTCAAACCACACTACCGCATGCCATCCGCATGGTGCTCTGAGATGGCGGGATTCAGCTGAAGGCAAAGTTGATTTTTTGCCTCAGCCCGACTTCAAAAACGGGATGGCAGTGTGCCTCACTGCCGACTGAGCGCACCTGTTGATCACCGTGGAGCAGGCTAGGTTAGCAAATTAGGCAGTAAGCCACACCGAAGATCAATACTTGAGTACGGTGTGCCGGGGCCAACGATGTGTGGCAGTTTGCGGCGCGCATGGCGTGCTCGCAGTGCTGCGATAGCAATCTTTTGACTGACAAGAACCCCGAAGCAACATATTCAACGACGTCAGCAACTCACGGGCCTCTTGTTTTTTGTTTTCGCCGCAGTGGGGATCTTCTGCGCAAGCTTCTGGATGGTCTGGCGGAGCAGCAGTTGCTCACGCAGGAGCAGGCGGACGCGCTTCTGCGGCGCTGGCTTGACAGAGACCCCGTGCTGCTGGGCGTGCTCGACGCATATAGGTAAGCTGAATGCAATTTACAGAAATGGCGCGTAGTGCCATCTCTGCACCGGTCGCGCGTAGCGCGTGAAATTTGTGTACAAGTACGCGTACGAGTATTCTGAAACTGGTAGCTGTGGCTACCCGTACAAGTTTAACTGGTGCGTTGTGCCAACCGGTACCTGTATACTTGTTGCACCGGTTATTACTGGTCCAACCAGTTTTCACCAGCTGCACCAGTTATTTGGAAGGACAACCAGTTTTTATCTCCAACCAGTTTTTATCTCATGCAAAGGTCATGGTATGCTCATGTACTCATTACTTATTTCCTGGCATGTCAAGGCTGCAAGGGTGGGTACGCAGTTGCACGTGGATGTCACGGTGGCGTAAACTGCATGATATGCATAACGTGCGGCAAACAGCAGCATGTCAGCACAGCTTGTCCTCTACAAATGACTCACGAAGTGAACGCACCAATGCTGAAACCATCGTGCTGTGCAGCACCTTGCTGTTGGCACCTGTGTTCTGCAGGCAGCTGAGTGGGTGCGTCTCTACACATAGTTTCACAGACTCTAACCTCGCCCTGCTCAAGGCTAAGGCCGTTCTAGTTTCGCAACGGTGCCAAAGTGGTCATCCACCGCGCCATCGGGTCGCTATACCAACGTGATGTTCCCTCGGCAGAACTTCGAGCACCGACAGAATAAAGCGAAACAGGCGATTATTAACTTGTACCGCAAGTTGTCAGTTGCGGGGGACCGATCGGTTACTACGCATTGCCTCCCACGGCAAGTTACACGTACCGGTTAATGCGTGTGGCGCAGCGGGCCACCGGTTACGGGTTAAAACCGGAACAAAAAACTTTTACTCGTACCGGTGCAACAAGTTTACGCGCCGTCTCTGGCGATTTACATTCACAGGTGTTGCAGCACTATGTAGGCGCATGCGACCAGTTGCAGCAAACAAATTGCATCAGCCTGTCCCCGAATGCGAGGTGTGGAGTAACGTGTCATTTTCACCAGCCTGATGTGCACCTGCTCCTTGTATGCGACATGTCATGTCTGAACATAGGCCCACTGAGGCAAGTTGGTCAGATTGCGTTGTCGCCATTGCAAGAGTTGTGGGATGCAACGTTTTGCTCCATCAACTGCTCCTGCTCACTTTGCGATGCAGGAAGTCTGGCCTAGGTCAACACTGTTGGCACGGCCGCTGAGCATCAATGGACAGTGCCAGTGCTGATGCACTTCTCTGCGTTGATATTTTGTTGTGCGGTCGCAGGCAGCAGAACAGCCTGGAGGACCTGGTGGACACCCTTCGGCGCATGCCAGTGGAGTGAGGCAGTCACAGCAGCGAGGCTCAGACATCTGTGCGCGGCTCGAAGAACTGCTGATGCCGCCGTGCTAACCGCCAGCAGCGGCAGTGGCGGCAGCAGCAGCGCAGCAGCAGCAGCACGCCTGGAAGGGGCATTAAGCTGCTTCGCCTACATGCAGACGCAAAGCTTGACGATCAGCAGCCAGTGATACATTTGGGAGTTGTTCACGTGCGTCGCGACCTTGCTGTTGGTTGCGCTTTCCTGCCCCGCTCTGACAGTAGTGGCGGCTCATTTTTTTGCGTTGTTCTTTTGTCCCACACATGAGCAGCAGTGCAATTGGTCGTGGCGCGCTTCACCTCTCATTTTGCGAGGGCTGCAATGCCACGATCCACTACTGCAAATAAATGCACACTCTGAGGCAAGTGCACGCTTGGTCTTCTGTCTGCTGCTGCTGCTCATGTCGCGCCATGGCACCGAACGAACAGCAACTTTGTGCCTGACAGCTGCGACCTGGTCTCTTGGACAGGCGCTGGTGCCAGTGCAGCTGTGTTTTTCAAGTCAAGTTCAAGTCTCGTGATGCCGAACGGTTAGAACTCGGTTGTCCCACGCACGACACACGTTTGCGATGGTGCTGCTGGTGTGCCCTGCCCCCGTCAGCACTCCCAGCTGTCCCTCGCCCGCTGCTCGTCACCAGCAGGTTGTTGCGTGCGCTGCAGCATTGCTCTACTCCCCTCATCGCGCACGGGCGCGCCGCCCGCGCTGCCGCCGCCGCGCGCCGCCGTGAGCCACCGCAACGCCGCGGCGTCGCACTGCCATTTACAGCTACAGCATTCCTCCGTGCAACTAATATGTCAATGTGCCGCCACCATGCCTGGCGCTGGTGCCGTGAATGTGCGCAAAGTCAACTTCAAGTTGAAGTCAAATCGGTTACTTCGGTTACGTGACATCGCGATTTGGGCGTGAAACCGGCAGTTCTGTGTGTTTGCTTTTGCCCTGCGCGCGGTGTCTACTGCGTGACTTTGGCTGCGCAAGCCAACAGTGGCGCCATTTCTGACAGCAGCACAGTTCCTCCTCCTGAAAGCAGCGGCCAGGTGCTGTTTTGCCACACACAGAAGGGTGGGAACAAACATGCGAGGTAGCAGTGTGGGCCCCTGTCTCTGCTCTGGGAGTCGCTAGAGGAGGAAGAGCAGAGCGTGCTGCTGGAACGCAGAAAACTGCAGGAGATATGGCTGAAGATTGCGGACATGCACACCGTCAACGAGGAAAAAAGACGAGCTTGAGTCATTGATTTTATTCAAGTCTGAACTGATTTGCTGCGCAGGTTCTTGGGGCAGCACTTGTACTGTCAATTGTCTGGTCGCTTACGCCACCGCGCACATTAACTCGAATTTGACGGAACCCCTGTTACTTGGATGGTAGCACTCAGGCAGTCTTGCATCCAAGGGGCAACTTCAAGTCACACAAATTGAAGCCAGACCACCAACACTTGATGTTTGCTGACACTTTGAGACCGTACATGGGCGGTTAAGTAGACTTCAACAAGCATGGTACTGGTGTCGGCTATTGTTGCAGAGCCAGTGCCAGCCTTTAGACTGCTGCATTGGCTGCCTTCACTGCAATGCTGACTTCAAACAAGCATTCCCAAGAGGTTCAGGTTTGTGCAGTGAACAATAAATTCAATGCACTGCTGCGCAGGCTAACAAGGCACGCAGGACAGCGCCGAATGTCTAGCGCAATCTAAAGGATGTCAACATCTGGCTGCATTATTCAGTGGTCAGTGCCCATCGCCCTTCTTACGCCTGCGCTGGCGCTGCAACTCCTGCTGTGTTTGCAGGTTTGAAGCGGAAGCACAGCTAGGGTTTGTGCCAACGCCGACGCGCGTGGTGCTGAATGTGGGCGGGCAAATTTTTGAGACGACAGCGGGGGTGCTGTGTAGAGATCGCTTCAGGTGAGGCACTGCACCACATTGAAGAAGTTACAATGACGCAACACTATCTGCCCTCCGCTGCGGTTGTGTCCGGTTTGAGCGTCTTGGCGCGCACATCATGTAATGCCAAGTACCGTATTGTCTACAATTAAACCCATGGGGCGAGTGTTTATGAGTTCCCGAGCCCTCACAAAATGACGCCCCACCCTTACTGTTGCTCATAATGTGCCCCCCCCCTTTTCTCGCATGCATACGCAGCATGTATCCTCTGCGTACGTGTACTCTGCACACTCTGTGACTCATGCTACATCACCACATTGTGTGTGCGCATGCATATGCACTGTCAGCAACGTGCAGAGCAGACAGAGAGACAGCTAACACTGTAGCCAAACTCACAAAAAGGCTCCCAGAAGCAGCTGGCTTTCTGAAAGGTGAACCGGTTTCAGGAGCGGCGTAAAAGCATGCTGGCACCTCATGATGGTGATAGATGAGCTGAAATGGCTCAAACATAAATGCACCCCGCCCTTTTTTCTCCATGTATTGATGGCGCCACACCCCCCTTTTTTGGCTGCATGAAAAACTCGCCCCATGGGCTGAATTGTAGATGATACAGTACGCCAATGCGAGGCCTCTGCACAGACGTGATCAAGCAGTCAGAACAGCCACGTGCTCGCCCAAGCTGCCTGTACGTTCTGCATGTCAAGCATGTCAAACGCATGCGCTTCACCCGACAACACCCGCACGCCTACCGCGGCGACGGCAGCGCTGCTGCGCGCTGCTGCTGCCTCCGGCGGATGGTACACGTCAGACAGATATCACAGTCAACTCAGACACAACACGCCGCGGCTCTGCAGATGAACAAACCGTCATGTATTGCCCAGTTGCAAATCGTGTCCGGCCCCCTCACCGTCCAATGACCCCCCTCCTTACCCCCCTCCCCCTGCTTCGCACGTGCGCGCAGCCTGCTGGCAGCGCTGTGCCGCGGCGGCGGCGGCGGCGCGGCGCCTCTGGAGAACGACCCCGCCTCGGGCGCGTTCTTCCTGGACCGCGACTGGTGGGTCTTCCGCTACGTGCTGCAGTTCCTGCGCAGCGGCGCGCTGCCACACGACGCGGCGCTGCTGCGCGAGATGCACGAGGAGGCGGCCTTCTACCGCCTCGACACGCTGCGGCGCGCAATCGCGGGCAGGTGCGCGCGCGCGGGTGATGATTGGTAGCGACGGCGCTGCTGCTGCGTGGGGAGTTATGTGTATTTTAGGGAGTGCGCCCGCGTGTGACGGCCGCTAGCGGCGGCGCTGCTGCTGCGAGGGGAGACGTGTGTATTCTGGTGAGAGCCTTAGTAGCGGCCAGACGGCTGAGACGGGGGTAGGAAAAAGAGAATCGGCGATAGAAGGCTGGTTACAAGTTGCCAGTGAAATCAAGTTGTTTTCTTGCGAACTTTATGCAGAAGGCAAAGTTTGTAGCGTGTGCAGAGTGCAACGTAGCGTGCATTTGTGTTCCGGCACGCGCGCGCGCAGCTGGTGCTGAGCGCTGTCGCGGTGCTGCGCGCTGTGTATGGATGCATGTGAACGCGACGGTCGGCTCCCTGCACGCGCTGCGGCGGAATGTGTGGCCAGTTAGACGGCATGAACGCGGAGATGCGCGAGATCATCTGCCGCTGCTGCGCTCGCGCAGCACGAATCTGGTTGCGTGTCGAGCACCGATCCGCCAAGCAATGGAAGGTCGACTGACGCTCACTCGTGACGCGACAGTGTGAAGCAGCACTGTTGCGCATCTGCTCCATTCGTCATGAATGATACTGCAATTTGCGCTTGGACATGCCGTGTGCGCATCAGCGGCGCCTGCTGCTGCCGCGCGTTATGATGTGCTGTCATGTAGCAACCCCCACCGCGTGCCACCTCCCTCATGCTTCTCTCAGCCAAACCGCGCGCGCATCGCTGGCAAATGTGAGCTCAAAAGCGCAAGCCGCACCCCCCCACCGCTCGTCACGCGCAGGATGGAGTCAGCGGCGACGGCGCAGCAGCAGCGGCACCACTGCAGCAGCAAGCCAGGCGGTGCAACCATGCTAGAAACCAGCCCGATCAGGGCTTACGGGGGGCCCTCGTGGGCCACAACGCAGCGGGGTGATGCACATTACTTGGATGATTATGGTCGCAGTGGGGGAGCGGTGGGGGGCGGTCACTGGCGCGATGGCGGCAGCGGAGGCGCGGAGCTGCGGACGCAGGCGCGGACGCCGCTGCCGGACCCGTTTGGCTTTACCTGAGCGCTGCCATGTACATACAGAATACAAACCGTATGCAGATTCCGAGGCACGCGTGCTGTGTGTTGCGCGTCTCAGTATTTTACGCAATTTTGCAGGAACGAAGCCAAGCAGCTTGATGCTTCAGTGGTGCCTGAGCACAGACGCGTCGCCTCTCGCTCCTCAATGAAGGCCGAATCTAATGCACATGCCATGTCAGGCGGCCGTGCCGTCAGCAGCGCCCTTGCCGTATTGCAGGGAACATTCAGTGCGTGGCACGCACTCGCTCAACAGAATTCATGAATTCATACGCCGCCAAAGGCCACGCTGCCCGCACCACTCACCACTGCCAGCTTCCATGCGGTCAGCTGCAGACCCTTATCGCTCTCGCAAGCAGTCGCCAGCCAGCCCTCCCCTCCCCCCCCTTACATGCTGCCGCCACTGCTCGCTGCCCTGCTTAGAATGAGGCAGCAGCGGTCCTACTGCCGCGCCGTGCGGCAGTCCGTCGCTGCTGCCGCAGTCATCCATACCGTGCCACCAGTGCCGCCTCTGCCTGAGCGCTGCCGCTGCGACAGCTCCGCCGTTCTTCGTCGCACAAGCAAGCTGAAGCTTCACTCGTTCAGAATTTAGAACCTCCCACATCGCTCCGTGACGCCGCCTGTGCCATGCTGCGTGCACGCCGCCACCTTGCATGGCGCGCCCGATCCCAATGCACGTAAACTCTGTCATCTGCTGCGCAGGCGCCGCCGGCGCCGTTACGCGACAGCGACGTCACTGTCCGTCCGTGTTGCTCATCACCATCATGCAGCAGTGCTCATCACCACTACAAGTAGCCAGTCATCAGGCGTCTCCACCCAAACGCCACGACCACTCGATATTCACCGTGCTGCATGCAGCGTAAATCAGCGCTTCGCCCAGACGTGCGCCACCGAGCAGCTGCCATCATGCTACGCCCAGATGCCGCAGGCACAGTATATACTCAGCGTATAAGCGGCTTCGATGAGACACTGCCCGCAACCCAGATGATGCTCAACGCCGCGCGCCGCCGCCGTGGGCTGTGGCGCCGCCGCGGCGTCGCACTGCCAGTTACACGCCCCTCCTCTCCCCCCCCCCCCCCCCGTGTAACTGACGTGTTTGTGTGCCGCCACCACGTCGCGCGTGCCTCTGCAATTGAGCACTGCCTCGCCGCCACCAGCCTGTTAAAAGCACGCAGGGGGGGCGTGAGCGGTGACGTCCGCGCGCGCTGCGCTGGCGGCGCCGCCGCCGCCGCCGCCGCTGCTGCTGCTGCTAAGTGCCCGCCCTTGTCAGTGCTCAGCACCCGCTGCTCATCACCACCTCCATCACTCTCATAGCTTTCAGCAGCACCCAGCGACCACACAAAGTACATAGCTCTGCAGCTCGAGATGACACAGCTTCTATGCGCATCTTGCCGCTGCACCTGTGCGGCGTAACATTATCGACACTGCTGCGCGTGTGGCACATGTTCTGGTGCTGCACGCGAATCAGGTGCCCACACTGCATGCAGGTTCGCTCACCGACGAGAGGTTCTCGCACGCCGCCTCCACCATGATCGCCAGCTTCACCGCGGACGTCTGAGCACTGCTGCTACGGCCTCCTGCATCCAGTGTGCCCATTTTCTAGCCCACGATGGCGCGAGCGTGACCATCGCTAGCGCGCGCATACCAATCATGTCACCACCTTGCGCATTGCAGCGCTCCACGTGCGCGCCTTGCGCCCGCACTTTCCCGAGCACTGCTGACTGAACCCGGCTGTGCCGCGCGCCAGTCGCGAAATGCCATGCGCGCACTGCAGCAGCAGCGCTCCAGGCTTCCCGCGCGCAGTCGCACTGCAGCACGAAGTGCGATGAGCAGCTGAAGCGGCAGCGCGCAGTGAGCACAATGCTGACGCGGCAGTCTCGCGGCACTACTGGCGCATGCGGATGGGGCAGTGTGGCGTCGCTCAAGAGTGAAAGTGAACGCCCATCGAGGGCAGTGCTCAGCAAGCAACTGCAGTCGTGCGTGCGCGACGGCACGCAGACAATGCGGCCTGTCCCAAGCAGCGCATGAGTATAGATAGCCAAGTTCTTTGAAATGAAAAGAGTCAGTGTCTCGTCAACTTGGAAGTGGAGTGAGTGTCACTGGACGGATGCGGGAGACTGAGAGTTACCCTGCAGCAATGCGGGTGCCGTTAGTGCAATCCAATTTGTGTACAGGCATGGGCTCAAAGCTCAATGCTTATGTCATATGCTCTATACCTGCAACAACATTATTTTATTGCGTGTGCACATGATGACTTGTGTGATTTGATACGCTTTGTTCATCATGACCGCGCCTCGATAGTACATACTTTGAAGTATGAGGCATTTTTGTCGCACCGCATGTGGATATCAGATTCCAATCAGAGCGTAGCGAATGTCAATGGGCCTAGATGCACGCCATCGCTTCAGCATTGCACGCAGAGGAATCGTGTATGATTTCAGACCACTATGCCTCGTACGACAGATGCTCAGCACATGCATGCTGAGTCGCAAAAAAATTGTGCGCAGCTGCACATGGGATGATGTGATCGATCCAGTGGATAGATTGGTGGTCATGACCGAAGTCAAGACAGAAGGACAGGTGTGAGCAAACACGATTTTTGAGCTTCAGTCTGGTGGTTCATCAGTTTACAGCCAGCACCATGGCCTGCGCACACGCACGAAACGCTCATGCAGCGAAGCGTGTGACTGCGCAATGAGTGCAAGGGTACTGGCGCGCTCAACAAAGATTTGCCTGCGCAATGATGCAAGCGTATTGACGCGCCTTTGGAAACCTCAAAAAACAGGTCATCTCAAATCGCGTCCAGAGGGGGCTAATTGCCACGTGGCCTTCCTTGCTATTGGGCAATGTCGTGTTTGGAGCCGGCAGAGCTAGCCTCCCCGTGGGTGTAGAGCGATGAAGGCGCAGTCAGCGCGGCTGATTATGGTGTGCAGCACTATTGCCGCTCCATTGGCAGCAATAACTTCGAAGAGTATGGCTCTCGGGGCACCAGAAACGAATTTCAAAAAACGCTCCCGTTGAAGTTGCAGGTCGCTGTAGGCAAATGGAGCCTCCCTGCTTTGTGCGTCTAGTGCATGCATCAATCGCTGTTTCAAACACAATCGTCTTGCATGACTGCATCTGAGAGCTGATCAGCAGATGCTGTGCGGCTAAGTACGGCCGCGGCGGCAACCTACCCCCGTGTCCAGGCCTGTCATCACGGCCGGCACGAGGCATGTCATGTCGCGGCCAATCGAATGCATGGATCTACTGATAAAGGGCTCTGCATGAATGGTGGTCAGAAGCTGCTCACGATCACGGGCTGCTGCTGAAAGAGCTCGAAAGAAGATCGGGGAATCACAAGCGATCGCTAGCGGCCGACCGGCGCGCTAGCAGTGTGTAGGCTCGCTGTCATTTGGAGTTCCTGCCCTGATGGAAGCCATGACAAAACACTCAAGTAGACTGCTTCGCCTCCAAGGCTGCCAGCATCACACCAGCTCCGAGCAGGAAGCAAGATCCTCGCCGCCAAGCCCGCGATCCCCATTCAGCTCTCGCCTGATATGACGGGCAGCTGCGAGACCTCCTGACCGCGGAGAGAGTCACGGATCGCTGATGACGGCTGCAACTGACCTCAGTTGGTCCTTTCACCTTCCGAAAGGAATACCGTTAACCTCGAAGAGATGAAACTGCTCGCGGAGCTGGGAGAGCTCGATGCAGCTGAGCCATCTCTCGCGGCCAGACTGATTCCAAAGCACAGCTCTCTGGCAGCTCACACAATACTTTTCACACAGCAGCAACAGCAGCAACAGCAACCAGCAACCATGCTTTTCGGCATCGTCAACGCCGGTGCAGCACGCCGCTGGTCACGTCCAGCACGCTTTGGGGCACATGGGTGCCGCGTTCTTCGGGTCCGATGAGGAACAACAGATGATGCGCGAGGTGCGAGAGTTCGCCGGGTGTGTGCGGGCCCGGTGGGCTGCTGAAGCCCATGGATCCAGAGGCGGTCAAGGCTTGGGACGAGCGTGCAGCTCTATACAACATCCGCACGCTTTTGCTGCGCAAGCTCAAGATTGGCCCCCTGCTTCTGGCCAACGAGGCCTTCCGCGAGACGTTTAGGAGGGAGGTGCAGCACAGGGCGGCCTGCAGGACACAGCAGGAAATCTATGGCTGCCTCTTTGCCCATCCCAGTGGCTGGATGGATGTACTGCAGAAGCCTGACAGCAACAAAGACCCCGAGGGGACGGAGGAGAAGAGAGCCGTGCTCCTCTCCGAGGTGCAGAGCCGGGGCCGGGTGAGTGATCAGTGCTTCGCTATAGGCGCTTTTGCTTGCCAAGACATTGCTTGAACGCTTGTACTGGTTTGGTTCAGCTCTCAAGCAACTGAATGGCACTTCCTTCATGTTTCAATTGCATTGCCATTGATCGCCTAGTTTTCTTTCAGGATGTTGAAGTGGTATATTATGTCCTGGACCGCATGGGCTGCGCGCACGATAAATCGGGCTTGCAATAACTAAATCTACGGAGGGGCCGGCGGTTCGGCGCCGGCCGGCGAGGGCCGCGGCACTTGCAACAGTGCGATGCGGCGGTAAGCGCTGACGTCGCCATCAGGGGTAATGACTGCGTTCCAGTTGTCGATCACGACACATGTGAGCGCGCGCTGTAGCGCGAGGGAGGTGCGGCGGCGCCAGAAGGCAACGCGCTGCGCGAGATTGTAGCTGCCCTGCGAGCTCTGCTCGGCGAGTGCGTGTAGCAGCGCTTGGGTGTCGCGTGACATAGTGGTCAAAGGCTGCGGAAAATAGGGTGTGTGTAGTGGGGTCCAGGGCCCCTGAGACTACGTATGTGTCTATCTTTTCCTGCGAAGCCGATTCTAGCACGCGCTGCACATCGCGCGCGCCCCCTTGATGTTGAAGTGTAAAGACATGGTCGCAGTGCAGCATCATCACAGGAATATCTGGCATACTTGTCCCATCAGATACTCATGCCCATGCCGTTGTGTTGTCCTCTCTGTCACTTGCTGTTACCGCCTCTGCAGCCAGAGCACTGCCACCTCTATGAGGTTGAAGACCCTGAGCACGATGACGAGTTCGATGACTCCACCACGTGCTGCGAGTTCGGAGAGGACTTTGCGGAGTTCCTGAGGGGTAAGTCAATTGGACAACATGCACGTCATTGCGTACATTATCATGCATTGCCCAGGTGTATACAAGTGCGCATCGTGATGGTGGCTAAAATGTCTCAGCGCTCATCTCCTCACTGATGGCATGCGCAGTTGGTATCAGCATAATGGCATCCGTTGCCATCGGTGTTCGAGTTGCGCACCACCGATCATGCGCTATGATATCACACACAGCAGATTAAATGCTGACGCATTCTCGCTCCTATTGCTCCTTTCCTTTACAGGCACGTGCAAGGCCATCGAGGAAGGCTGCACCTTTATCAACACCGTCGCCGCCAACACCGGCAAGGCCATCGGCGCATGGTGGCAGCAGACCGTCGACAAGCCCAAGCGCTCCTCAGCAGCTTGTCAAGGTGGCATCCCATCATCCGCACCTCTGCAGCAACTGCCCAAGGTGGATCAAGTCTGCGCTGAGCGCCCCATCATGGCGCAGCAGCAGCAGCAGCAGCGGCAGCACCAGCGGCAGCGCTCGCTGTCCCTGTGTGACCTGCGTGTGGACACTGCGCTGGTGAGTCTTCTATTTGATGCAAATATTGCGTATCACATACTTCGGAAGCATGTGTTTGCATATGATGGACAGTGGGAGAGTGTTTCCGCGCTGCTCTCTTCTCAAGGGGCGTCCCATGTGTTGACATTGCACAGCACAACAATTAATGATCTAGTGTTGCCTGCGCGCTGTGTACCCGTTTTCTCACATGTGCCCCCCCTCCTCTGTCCCCCTCCCCTCCCCCCCCCCCCCCTTTTCCCCGCAGCTTTCCACTGCTAGCAGTGCCGTTGGCATCCCCAACATGCCACCACCAAAGTTTATCGTGTCGGTGCCTCAGTCCCCTGTGGCGACTGTTGGCTCCTGCAATGTAGATGATGTTGAGTCCCGCCCGCCCTTCCCCTGCACACGCCACGGCATTGTGGTACTGTAGAAGTAGTAGCCACATCCTCTTCTGAGGAGTAGCATGTCTATAGCATGGTTAGGGGGGCGCAGATATGGGCTGTAATGGATTTGTTTTTTTTTCTGTGAGGATGCAAATGTAATCATGTTACCGATGACAATGCTGTGCAGCTTCCTGCTTCTTCGTCTGCTGCTGTTGTTCCTTGGTTGTCTGCCTGTGCATGTTTTGCCCTCTGTTGTGTGCTGTGCATGTGTGTTGTGCATGTGTGTTGTTTGAAGTGAGTGCTGAGCGTTGTAACCGCATCAACAGAATATGGTCACAGAATTCTGATGCTGTGTCTTCATCCAAGATTGTAATGTTGAGACGCAGCTCGAGCAAGCCAAAAGTGTCAATTGCATGCGCACACTTGATGTTATCAGACCCCAATGAACTTTGCACGCTTTGTTGTACGCTTGATGTAGGCCAGACCACCATAATACACACAGCCCACAGAAGTGTAGCCACATGAACTGCAGCCATCTTGAGATATGCACCAGTTTTGCAAACATACCCCACCACAAGCTATGCATGCCCCCCATTCAATAAGTTAGTGCTCAATGTATGCATTGCAAGGCATGCACACAATCCTTGTGGTCAGGGTTATGAGGTCATACATCATGCTTTTACACGATAGTGACGGATGCACCAATATGCACCAATGGCCCTGCACGCATTTCTGATTGGTTGCTGCTGCAGCTGTTGCTAATGTTCAGCATCAGCATCAAGCAGTTAGAAAGGGCACAGAAGCTAAGCGAGGTCACTGAGTGGACCATCACTGTCGGCAAGAAACGAGTTGCTAATAGTGACACAGCAGCTCAAAGCGCCAAAGTGATCAGAAGATTTTGCGAGGCATTGCAAGGCAGGGTACCACAACGTAGAAGGATGACACACAGGATCAGGCAATGAATCGCTACAGGCATGCAATTGCTGGCATTACCGAGGTGCGCGATACAGACAAGCCACTTGAGCGCCCTAACGGCCCAACGATGTGCTTCAGACGCACAGCAATTTATTTATAAAGCACGCGCAGATGGCGACGCTCAATGGAGTTGCTATGCCCCTTGCAGCGCGCACGTGTGCACGCAGTGTAATCTCGTGCCTGCAGGCACTACCGCAAGCTTTGTTTGTGCTCTCATTCATTCCATGGAGAGAGAAGCGGGCCCTGCATTCAGCGCTAAAGTTACAGGTGAGGATAGGCAGCACGTACACTTGTAAGGCAGACGCTGCAGTGTCCCAGGCCGTGATCGGGGGACAGTTTTGCTGCAATTGGGCAGCGCGGAGGGGGGGAGGAGGGGGGTTGTTGGATGACGAACACAACAGTGGTTCTCATCGCCAGGTGCGCGCATATCTGCGCGAGGTTGATGCGCGTGCTGGTGAAGTGACGAGCAGATTGCGCACTCAGAGCACGGCGGGCACCTGGCGCACATACATAAGTACATGAGGAGGGGCTTTGCAACAAAGCCCCAATGCAATAAGGAGGGTGGGGGAGAATGGGGGGTGTTCGGTGCGCGTGATGCCGCCACCAATACAGTTCAGTCATCCAAACGCGCGATGAGACAGGAGCTGAATGTACACAGCGGGCGCCGTGCTACACTGCGTCCATGGCAAGCTAGCAGCAGCGCTCAACGCTGGACACTCCTCAAAGACTGCAAATGGTGCGAGCAGCGCAGTCTACTCCGGGCCAGATGTCAGCATCAGATGCTCAGCGCTGGCGCGCAACGCGCAGCGACAACAATGCAGGCCGAGGGCGGCCGTCAGCTGCTGCAAGAGGCAAACAGCAGGCTGCAAGGCTGTCAGTTTCGGAGTGTCGCAGACTAGCAGGCAATTGTGAAAGCTCTACGTACAGGCCTCTAGGCATTGAGACAAGGTCGTGCGTCGAGCCTGCGCACGAGGCCGCCCGTCACCTCGGCAACCTTGTCGATGTTGCGGACCTGAGGCGGCGAAGAGCGCAGGATGGGATACAAACAGCGTTTAGATGGCAGAAACAACATGCCGTAGACATGTGTGCATATGTTGTGCACGTGAGTGTAGGTGGAAGTGGCATGCATGTGCGCACGCACGGCTTGGCTTGTGCGGCAATTGCCATTCACGCATTCCGGTGTTGCGTGCGACGCGCAGCACCAGGCCTTTGCGCTGCTGCGGGAGGAGCTGGACATGCGCGAGATCGTCCAGATGTGAGATGTGATGTAAGACCGCATGCGTCTGTGTACCAACGCATTCAATAAGACATAATACTCAGGTGCGGTGAAAAAAGATACGTGTTCAGCAAGCGATCATCCTGGACGGAGCGCTGACACCATGAAAAGACGAAGCGCCATTCTGGCGGTGCAACCAATGAAAAAGCGGCAGTGACCTGCACAGTCACTCACCTGTGAGGGAAAACAGTGCATGGTCTGCCACAAACAGTGCGCGCGCACTGCAGGCGGTCTAGCGCTGGCTGCACCTTCTACTCGCTCCTGTTGTCCAGTGCATTTGTGGCTGGAAGGAAAAGCCAATGGCAGGCATGGGTGCATTGATCAGACTGGTGATTTCAGTTATTTTCATTTATTCCTTACATGCTTGTTGCGAATTTGGCGGAGCTCGAAGGTCGTGTGAACTTGGCTGAGGGAGTGCAGCGTTGCATGCACTGGGCTTGGTAAGCACGGTCTCACATTGTGACTCTCTTTCCTCTCCAAAAGTTACAGTGGATGATCGTTACTCTCGCGTCATGCTACCCCAGACAAATAAGGCAATGATATCACAGCCAATCAATCAATGCGCAGACCGACTGCTACTGCAGCGCCACAAAACAACTGCAGTATTTTGCAGAGTTGTTACGCCCCAACGTCGCATCGGCCCTGATAGAAAGCGCTGTCTTTACTATTACAGAGGGTGAATGCGCCACAAAAGCGCCTAACTCGCCAACACCAGCTAGGAGAGTATTATTGCAGAGCGTGTGCACTGACTGGAATATAGCACGCACGGCGATCGTCCGCATGCCATGGGCATTGACTTCCTGTGTGAGCTTTCAAGCCGTTGTTCCAACTTCATCGTTCAGTGTTATACAGTATGACAATGGAACATTGAACAATAAAGCTGAAACATGGCTTATACAGCATCACCAGCATATGCAGCGCAGCGCTCACGGCGCTGCAGTCACACGGTGTGGAGTGTTCTAGCCAAATGCGAAGATTCCCCCCCCCCCCCCCCCCCTCCCCCCCCCCCTTGCATACATACCCCTGCTGTGGACATGCATTTTCAGAACTGCAGAGCTGTCGCGACACCGCCTTCCGACCTCAAGTATTCCTTCTTCCTTGCCCCATCCACTGTAGCAATATGAGGTCAGTGCGTGCAACGACAATTTGATTGTAAATTCTGTTTCACCTTTGACATTAAGAAGCGAGGAGCCATACATTGACTTTCAACTGCAGATTCAATGTACAGGCATATCACAGCGTGCGCTCAGCAGCGCCTGTGCGCAGCCAAGTACTGGACCCCGCCTCATGGTGTACCTTGACTGAGTCACTGCACTACACCCCAGCCCTCGTGCATGCCACCTCACTCAAACGGTTGCTTCATGCACTCACCGACCATGGGCGGGACCAGCAACGCGACGAGCCGGAGATGCCACAAGGTGATGATGATGCCATGGACGACGCCGAGCATGGCAGTGGTAAAGCAGCTGCACGTTGAAGAGGACGTCCATGCATGCCGCGGCGAGGCATCTGCCGAGGCTGGCCATCAGGACACAACAAACGAATGCTCTGCGGCGCCAAACCAGTAGAAGTGGGGCGCTGGATCTCTTGGAAGGGGGGAAAGGGGGGAGGGGGGGCATGAGCGCTGGCGTGATGAACGCTGGCACGTTGAGTGCCAGTGCATGCACGCGGTCGTGCAGCCTAAGATGAAACGCGCGGCAAGTCTCACAGTGGGGAATGCGAGACGCGGGGATATCTACGGGGTTCCCATGTTGGAAATTATCCCATAAACAATTGCAGCACCGCCTAGTGCAGAACACTGTGTGCGGGGTGCCATACTGAGCACTGATGCGTGCGGACAAACATGAAGTTATAGATGCAATATAAAGCATGGGTTGATTGTGCGCAACACATGCATCAACGAGCACTCGTTGACAAGTTTGACCCTGAGAACATGGATGCTATAAGCCCCGTGGTTATGCTCAATGACCCATGTGTTCTGTACTTCAGCCAATGCGGTGACTCACCAGTGCGGCCGTACAGCTTTCGGCGCCTTTGACAACGTTGTACACCGCGTCTGAGCAGTATGATGCACGTGAACTTGTCGCTGGCCGAGCAAAGAAATTGCGTGCAAAACCGTCAGTGCGTTTGCAAGTTACGGCTGCTTGAAAATCGAGGTCGGCAATTTTGTGCGCAAATGTTTAGCAGAATGAAGATAGCACTCGATAGGCATGGAGTTGGTGCGTCACTGCATCTGTGCTGATACTTGACAATTGCGTTGCACCAGTTCGCAGGGACATTCATTGGGGTGATCGCAAGTTACGAATGCTTGAAAAGTGGGAACTGTGAACCGAATGGCACATGTTGTTTTTTCCGTAACCTTTGTTGTGTTATTAAAGAGCCTGTAGGCAATCCACACAGCAGACATCTCAAAGCCGTGGTCAGGCGGTGAATTATTGTCAACCTGGTCGTAAGTCGCAAGTAGTAGCCGCTGCAGTTTCCTGGCGCCTAGCCTGCAGCACCAGGTCTGATGGGGCTCATTTCGCGCGTTGCAGGTCAAATGGTTGCCTGAGGCCGAGATGATAGAATGACGTGGATGGTGGCACGAAAGAAACCAGCAGATGGTTGTAGGCAGTTCTTCAAGCGTTGACGCGTCGTGATTGAACTTGAACTTGCGATTCCTCAGAACACATGTGTACACAGAGCCCTGATCGATGATGACGATGATGAGATGATCTGAGCGTACCCATTCGCCGCAGCATGATCGGCTCGGTTCCTCCTAATGGCCCACAGAGTCTGCAGAGCCCACGGGGAGAGGCGGAGGCTCTTTGCTCGGCAAACTCGAATTCCATGGATGGAATATGGGTGCTGCACCAAGTGCTCGACGTCTACATCTCTGGCGCGGTACTGGTATTTGAAAGCCTGCTTTGCAGCAAATGGCATCTCGCTCGCTCAACAACAGCAGCCAGCCCAACTAGCAAACATGCTTTTCGGCATCGTCAACGCCGTGCAGCACGCCCCTGGAGCCTTGGTGTTTGGCTCCGCGGAGGAAAAGGAGTTTGATCGCCGCATGCGAGAGTTCGTCAGCTGCCAACCCGGACCTGTGCGGCTCCGGAGGGCTCAAGGGTCCTCAAGACATCCTTTGACCCAGAGGCACACACGGCTTTCGACGAGCTGACTCCAAAGCACACCTCTCTGGCAGCTCACACAACACTATTCACACAGCAGCAACAGCAGCAACAGCAGCAACAGCAGCAGCAACAGCAGCAGCAGCAGCAGCAGCAACAGCAGCAGCAGCAGCAACCAGCAACCATGATCGTCGGCATCTTCAACGCTGTCCAGCACGCATTTGTGCACATTGGTGCCGCGTTCTTCGGGTCCGACGAGGAGAAAGAGATGATGCGCCAGGTGCGAGAGTTCATCGCCGCCAACCCGGGCGTGTGTGGGCCCGGCGGGCTGCTGAAGCTCATTGACGTTGAGCGGCAGAAGGCGTTCGAAGAGCACACGCGCCTCCACAACATCCGCTTGCTGATACGGCACGAGCTCAAGACTGGCCCCCTTTTTCTGGCGAACGAGGCCTTCCACGAGACGTTCAGGAGGGAAGTCCAGCACAGCGCGACTCACAGAATAAGGCAAGAAGTCTATGGCTGCCTCTACGCCCATCCCAGTGGCTGGGTGGACGTGTCGCCGAAGCCTGACATCCTGAACGTCTCGTGGAAGGCCTCGTTGGCCAGAAGAAGGGGGCCTGTCTTGAGCTTGTGCTGCAGGAGCATGCGGATGTTGTGGAAGCGCGTGCGCTCTTCGAACACCTCGCGTGCCTCTGGATCCGTAGTCGCCTTGAGCACACCTTGAGCCCTCCGGGGCCGCGAGACGTTCAGGATGTCGGGCTTCGGCGACACGTCCACCCAGCCACTGGGATGGGCGTAGAGGCGACCATAAACTTCCTGCCTCATCCTGCAGGCCGCCGTGTGCTGCAGCTCCCTTCTGAAGGTCTCGTGGAAGGCCTCGTTCGCTAGAAGAAGGGGGGCAGTCATGAACTGGTGCCGTATCAGCATGCGAATGTTGTCCAACACTGCACGCTCGTCCCAAGCCTTACGTGCCTCTGCATCCATGGGCTTCAGCAGCCCACCGGGCCCGCACACACCCGGGTTGGCGGCGAACTCTCGCACCTTGCGCATCATCTCATTTTCCTCGTTGGACCCGAAGAATGCGGCACCCATGTGCCCCAAGGCGTGCTGCACGCATTGAAGATGCCGACAATCATGGTTGCTGGTTGCTGCTGTTGCTGCTGGTTGCTGGTTGCTGTTGCTGCTGTTGCTGCTGTGTAAAAAGTGTTGTGTGAGCTGCGAGAGAGCTGTGCTTTGGAGTCAGTCTGGCCTCGAGAGATGGCTCAGCTGCATCGAGCTCCCAGCTCCCAGCGAGCAGTTTCATCTCTTCGAGATTAACGGAATTCCTTTTGGAAGGTGAAAGGACCAACTGAGGTCAGTTTACCGCCGTCATCAGCGATCCGTGGCTCTCTCCACATTCAGGAGTTCTCGCAGCTGCCCGTCATATCAGGCGAGAGCAGAAGTGTAGTAGCTGCATGTACCATGTACCGGTACAATTTGCCTGAGTTGTGCAAATGTAACACACAAAAAGGAAGATTGCAGCAGACCCCAGACGTTGCTGCCGCATCCGAGAGGCCGCCAAATGCACCCACTATTCTGGTCATTATGATCAGAATTGCTACAAACTTGCCACTTAAGTTTGCAATCGGGTCCTTTGGCAGCGTCGGGGCGCATGGGCGGAAGCTGCTGGAGGCTGTGGTGACGGAGTATGCCAGCAGGATGTCAGTGCCCGGAGAAACGCGCCTTAAAGCTCTCAAGGGCGTCGCCCTGGCGGGCTTACGCTCGGCACTGTCGGCAGCGCTCCACATGGCGTTGCACTCTGGCCGCATCATGACACACATGGCAGAATCAATGGGGGCCCCGGGGGGGGGGACATGGAGGAGGACGTAGGGGAGGATCTCGATATGCCATTTGGCGGCGGCGGCGTCTGAGTGGTCGTTGTTGAGACACTTTCAGACTGTCACACGACATGTAGATTCCGTACAGCAAGCTTCAAGTTAGATGCCATTCATCTGGGCTTTTTCGCACCCTGAGCGAGAATTAGTAAAAAGGTACAACTCACCACAAACCATGTATGCCCCGCCTGGTGTCGGTTACACAAGGCATGCACACCAACTACACTCCTCCAGTCATTACCCCGCATTCTCAATTGGTTCTGTTGACACAGAGTGTTCTCGTTTCTCATTAAAATATGATGTACTTGGAAGGATGAGGTCTCGAAAGGCAGTCACAAAATCACATCAGACAAGAAAAGCTGATAAATGCCATGTGCCTCACACAGCTATGCAAGCAAAGGTTGTTCAGGTCCGTCATGGTTCCACAGCAACCGTATTCCCCCCTCGCACCATTCTGCGCTGAGCACATGAGGCATTAGTAATAAAGGTAGAGGCAATAGTAGCTGCAGCTGGGTGCGAAGGAGATCAAATGCCAACGGTGTGGTTTCTGTGCTACACATCCCATAACTCTGCGTTCTCACACGAAAAATTATTGAAGAGTAATATGTGCTACGGAGTAGCTTGGGGGTTGCACCCATGCGACCCTAAATGTTGACAATCCACAGATGGTGACGGACGCGTCAATGGCTCTCACCATTTACCAATGCGTGTTTTTTCAAACCTTGCGAGGGAAGGAAAAAGCTACAAGTGAGGGCGAAGTCGAGAGCACAGAAGGGACCGCCCTACTGGCATCAACGATAAGGCGTTATTAGTGATGCAGCACCTCAAAGTGCTGAAGTGATGAGGTGTTTTGCGACCCATTGCAATGCGGTGCACCGCAGCATAGCATGGCGACAACAGCAAGACCAGACGACGAATCGCAGTGCGCATGCGATTGCCGTACATTACCGAGGCGTGCGATACAGACAAGCCCCTCGAGCGCCGCAAGGGTCGAGCGATGTGCTTCACACGCACGCTACAAATTAATTCTACAGCACGCGCAGATGACAACGCTCAGCGGAGTTGCTACACCCCCCCTGTCGCGCGTACGCACGCGCGCGCGCGTAATGTGATCTCCTGCCTGCAGCCGCAGAAACCGCCCCCTTGGCAAGCACTGCCGCAAGCTTTATCAGTGCTCTCATTCGGTCCGTGGAGAGGGAAGGGGGCCCGCAACGCGTACAGTTGCAACCCGGTCGCTGCGGAGGTCCAGCCCGTGGGCGAGGGACAGTTTTGGGGGTTGAGGCCGGGGGGGAGGGGGGCTGGGGTGTTGGATGACGAACACAAACTGAAGCCCTATCACGGCTGGATATGCGAGCGCGCTAGCGGAGAGGGTGGATGTGCGTCCATGCTATATGGTTACTGGTATGGCGGCGAGCAGGGCACGTTGGATTGCGCGCTCAAAATGCGACGTACACCGTGGCGCATGTACACGACGAGGGGGCCTGGCAGCCCCCGCGGTACATGCGTCGCGAAGGGGGGAGGGGGGGGGGGGGGGGGGGGAGGGGTGTGCAACAAGCGCGTGACGCTGCAAACACTACACCTATGTGTTCTGAAAGCGGTGAGAAAAAAAGGTGCGTATGCGCGTGCGCGAGGTGTGCACACTGCGTCCAGCAGCAGCCGTTGCTCTCGACGCCATACAGCACATGATGACTATGAAGGACCGATCCGCAGATTGACCACACGTCCGCGTCCGATGCTCAGCACCGGCTCGCAGCGCGCAGCTGCGACACGGACCAGAGGCGCCCATCAGCGGCCACAAGAGGCCGCCCGTGCGCTGCCAAGCCGTTTAGTGGCCGAAAGCTGCTGTCTGGCGGTTGTAGAGGCTCGCATAGAGGCCGCCGGGGAGCGACACAAGGTCGTCATGAGAGCCCAGCTCGCGCACGCAGCCGCCCGTGACCACGGCAATCTTGTCGGCGTTGCGAATGGTGCTGAGCCTGAGGGAGCGGAGGGAGCGGGACGGACGGAGGGCCGCGGCGTGAGATGCTGCACCCCGTGTCCGCCGCTGTCGGAATGCTACCGCGTGGCTGTAGCGAGAACGGACGCAATGAGACATGTACGGCCGTCAATGCCGCGCGTTTGACACTGCGCGCGGTGCGTCCAGCCAAGACTTTTGGCATGCGCATGCTCAAGCACTGCATCCAGCCGCTGTGGACACTTGCCGAAAATAACCTACTTTTGAGAACAAGTCTTCCTGCTGCCTGCGAAACAGCGACCGCAGCAGCCCCTGCGCACGGTGCAGAGCGCTGCTGCCATGCAGGGCGCAATACCACTACCAGAAAGCAATCAGTAATGAAAGCAGTGACCAACACAGACACTCACCGGTGCGCGACGACGAGAGTGGTGCGCTTCTGCAGCGCACGCAGGCGGTCAAGCGCCGCCTGCACCTGGCGCTCGCTCTCATTGTCAAGGGCGCTGGTGGCTTCGTCTGGGGGGCAATGGTAGGCACCAGCAGCAGGCAGCAATTTAGAGCAGCTTTTCTGTTTATTGCCTGCATGCTGATGCAGATAGGTAGTGACGATTGCCCGCATACAAATACATTGTCTAGCGCTTCCTGCCTCTTCTGTCGCAGGCTATGGCGGGCACAGGTTCACGCATCAGAGCATCGGGCCCAGCCATAGTGTTGCGTGCAAAGTCATATGGGTTTGCATGCGTCTTGGAGTAGCGTGTGGCGGAGCACGAAGCCGCATGCAGCCCAGGAGGTCTTGCAGGCCTCCCTCTCCCTACTCGGCCCCAGTGAGCTTGACCAGCACCAGTGTCAGCGGCGTTACTCAGGCTCGCGCGCGCGATGCGATGCGCTGCTTCGACCTTACACCCACAACACGCCACTTCAAGTCACCATACACTACAACTTCAATGCCGGACTCTCACCGAGCAGCAGGATGGCGGGGTTCTTAAGGATTGCGCGCGCGATCGCGATGCGCTGCTTCTGGCCGCCCGACAGCAGCGCGCTCTTCTCGCCGACGTCCGTGTCATACCCCTCTGCGAAGGCAGTTACGAAGTCGTGCGCGTTGGCGGCGCGCGCGGCGCTCTCAATCTCCTCCGCGGTCGCACTGGGGTGACCGCGCGCAATGTTGTCGCGGATGCTGCCCGTGAAGAGCACGGGCTCCTGTCCCACGTAGCCGACCTGGCTGCGCAGCCAGTGAACGTTGAGCTCCTTGACTGCAGCGGCGGCGGCGGCAGCGCGGCGGCGGCGGTGGTGCGGACGGCATGAGCGCTCGGCGGCAGCAGCGGCAGTGGGAGCTGCAGCACTGTGGAATGTGAGTGCCCGGCTAATGCCATGATCCACCAGATTACGCATCGTGCATCAATATGATGGCGTATTGCACTTGAAGTATGAGAGGGTCCTCGTTGGCAATGTGCTGTGTTGGTGACCCTCGTGAGTGGTTGACCCTGCGCAGCCGACTCGTTGAACGCTTCATACTTGTCCTCAAAGGTGCAGATTGGAGCTAGGGTTAGGTTAGGGTTAGGCTACTTTGACTGCCTGCACGCCTGGCTTGCTGGTGCGATGTAATACACCATGCTGCCTCACACTGTTTCACTGCTGCAAGACAAGCAAAACGTAGCAGTTCGGGTCCAGCATCGAGGGGTGCGAGTCACCACGAGACATGCCCAACTACATACCTCAGCTGTGAGCGCAGCACAAGCCTTTCTACCACCATACACGTCGTTTTGATGCATTAGTGCATAGTCAGGGGTAGACCTGAAGACTCGTGCGCCACAATCTCTATTAAACGATTGTGCTCGGCGCATCGCGTGCAATCTGTTGCTTTAACCTGTGCTTCATGCGGTGACTCACCATTGCGGCCGTCCAGCTCCACGGAGCCCTCGGAGACGTCATAGAAGCGCATGAGCAGCGCAATGCACGTCGACTTGCCGCTGCCCGAGGGCCCCACCTGAGCGATGACGCGCAGCAGCGGTGGGTAGGTAGGTAGGCAAGTGAGTGTCAGTTACGGCACGAGAGGCGCGTGATTGCGCATCAGTCAAGCATGTGCCCTGCGACAATGGGCAAACACCGCTTCGCAGTACATATGATAATCAGGAGGTACGGCCGGTGAAACACAGCGCAGACAGAGGGTGACCAGTCCACCGTCTCTGATGCCGAGCACTGATGCACAGCGACGCCGTCGTTGCAGTCGCGAGGTCCACGTATCGAGTGCTGAGAACTGCTGCCATTGGGTGAGCGCTGCCCATAATGGAGGTCAACCTGCACCGGAGGATTGGTGCGTGCCGCTGCCGGACTGCCATGTGCTCCAGACAGAACGGTGGTTTGAGTGAGGCAATTGATAGTTCATGTGTGTTCATTCCGCAACTGTTTCTCGAAGTGTGCCAAGTTGTTGCATACTTGCACTCATGCAAGCAGGACTGGCATTGTACTATGACGCATCAGGTGAATAGCTGCAGGCGTATATGTAGCGGCATCAGGGAGCAGCAGCAGCGATAGCAGCATACTGCACAGCAATTTGCGGCCATTTTGGCATACGCTATCATTCACCAAACAAAGATGACGAATGTTGCTGCCAACCCTTACCTCACGATCATGAAAACCTCAGCATCGAAACGGCTACATACGAAATACTTGAAGTTCACAGCAGCACCGCTCACCAGCGCGACCATTTCGCCCGCGCCGATGTCCAGCGAGAACCCCTCCGGCGCGCCGGCGCCCCCGTACACGGCCTGCTCCGGCCGCGTCGGGTACGTGAAGTGCACGTTGCGGTACGCGATGGCGCCCTGCGCGCGCACGACGGGGCGCGCTCCCCCATCGCTCAGCGGATCGATCTTCAACTCGTCATTGACGAGGGCGAAGATGCGCGCCGCGGCCGCGCGGCCCGCGCGCTGCGCGCCGAGGTCGCCCTCGACGTGCCCTATGCCCATGCCGCCGAGGACGACGGCGAACATGGCCATGTAGAAGTTCTGGGGGGTGGGGGGGGGGGGTGGGGGGGGGGGGGTCGGCGGTTGGGGAGAGGGGGTTAGGCGACTGCTGAAGTATATTGGTTGAAAATCACATGGTGCCGAGGTCCCCCTCCACGTGCCCTATGCCATGTCGCCGAGAACGACGGCGAACATTGCCATGTAGAAGTTCTGAGGGGGTGGGTGGGTAGGGCGGGACAGGGATTAGGCGACTGTTGTACATTTTGTTGAAATCGCATGGGGGCGTAGGGCATGGGGCGTGTAGCAGTGAGGTGCAAGCAATATTCGCTACCAAGGTCATTTCTTGAGGTCGTGGATAAGATTTTCAATGTGCACGTCTGGATGTCGCTACGCTGCTTGTGCAGTGATAATCAAGTCTTTGGTACCTGATGAAAAGCTACATAACCACATGTGATCTCGTGCAGAGCAGTCTACACAATGAGCAGAAGCTGCCCTGCCTAGTAATTCACGTAGCCAGGAAGCCCACCCCGCAAGACACAGCCTACACGGATATGCGGCAAACACAGTACGATGCGCTTGAATGCACACCTCATGGAGCGTGGCCATGAACGATAAAAATGCAAGGGCATTTGTGAGGGGCAGAGTGGCAAGATTGAGGTGCATCTGTATCACATCTATGTATGCGCGCTCAAATTCTGTGCGTACTTCAACTGTTCACAACACTCAGCAGCTGTACACACACACGCCCATGACTTTTGCAGCAAGCAAGCCAGACAGTGTTCACAAACCACTGGTTGATGGAAAGCGTTTTTTTTTTTGGCGCATACGCACCAGGAAGGTGACAGTGCCATTGCTGACGAGGATGGAGCCAAACCAAAACAGCAGCGCAAAGGCCCATAGCAGCACACCCTGGGAGTAGCCAAATGCCACGCCATTGGCGAGGGCGCCGCGCCTGCAGCGGGCACCAGACATGAGGTGTACACATTGACATTGGCGCATTACCTTAGTGTATTCAGTCTTTGATTTTTTTGAAGTCACATTTGTGTGTGTAAACGTTCTGTTTTTTGCACGCCGTTGGCGAAGGCGCCGCGCCTGCAGCGGCCACCACACATGAGATGTACACATTGACGTTCAAACATCGCCTTGTTGAAGTTGGTCTGTCGTTGATTTTCTTTGTCAAAGCACTTTTATCCCTGTCAGAGCATTGCAAGTAACTTGCTTATTTGACGATTATGACTTAAAGTGTATTGGTTTCAACGATAAGGAAGTTATAACTGAAGAAAGACGAGCTTCGTGATTCTTCAAGCTGACATGACCCAGGGCGGAGCCATCCAGTACGGCGGCTTTCCGCGCTCCCGATGACCTGCTGCTGGCAGCAGTGCATCAGCCTGCGAAAGTGTGCGTGCCTGCAGCCAGAGAGTGCTGTCCAAGCTGCTTGATGTCACATTGTATTGAGGATATCAACCCGATCGATACCGTTCAGAGCTCTGGAAGGTTTTCTTTTGCATTTTCTTGTGGCGCAGGAGCCTCGCGACTTTGCGCCTCGCGATCTTTCTACACTCATGCGCGGACGTGATGGGCGCGTGGCAGCGATCAACAGCAGTAGCAGCAGCAGCAGCAGCTTAGGTCTTGTGTGATTGTTCACAAAAGACATACTTCTACTTCGAAGTATTTGAAAAAGGAAACACTCCCGGAAAAAACAAACAAACCGTAAGCCCATGCCCATGATGCTGTCGAGCAAGACAAATGATCTGTGTTCTACACATTGGTGATCGCCAACACAGGCCAGCTCCTTCAAAATGAGGTCATTCCACTAACCGCGTCAGCAGCAGCAGCAGCGCTCAGCTCACCTGCGCTCCTTGACGGACCCCTCCACGGCCTCGTTGTACCTGTCGCTGAGCTGGCCCTGCAGGTTGAAGGCCTGAACGGTGGAGACGGCATTGAGCGCATTGCCCAGTATGGTGCCCGCACGCACGCCGTCCGTCCCCACCTCCGTGCCGTAGCCGCCCGTGAACATGGCCTGGCGGACAACGCCCGCAAAGCCTGGAGGCAGCGGCAGCGGTGGCGGCAGCGCAATACAGTGAGAAAGGCATGTATAGAGCGCTCAACTTGAAAGCAAGGAGTGCGACTTGACCCCTGCCGACCTCTGGCCATTGCCGCCAATGAAGATGGCCTGGCGCACAACGCCCGCAAAGCCTGGCGGCGGCGGCGGCGCAGCGTCGGGGAACACAACACAGTGAGACTCTCATGCGTAGAGTGCTCAACTTGAAAAGTGAGGAGCGCAACATGACCCCCCATCGTCAGCGCACAGCTCCGCGCATGAAATGGCCTGGTGCTTTGCTTCACGCCTCGTGCTCTGACGCAAGGAGCCGAGTGCGGTGACCGCGGTGCTTCGCTTGTCTACCCCCTGACACGGCGTGCGCTACTAGGTACTTCGAAGTACGTACTTCGCTTTTTTACCTCCTGACACGGCGTGCGCTACTACCTGAGAACTGCTGTCACCGACCATGGGCAGGGCCAGCAGCGCAACACAAATGCAGATGACCCGAAAAGCAGCTTTGTTTTGCCTCAACAAGTTGTGCAGCTCAGTGTACGCTGGTGAGCGGTACTGCCGCGCCACTCACCGACCATGGGCAGCACCAGCAGCGCGACGAGCCCGACCTCCACGACACGCCTTCAAAAGTCTTTATCTGTAAATTGATTACTACATGTTGTGTACAGATTCACCACAACACACTTGAATAATGTCGAAACTTGGCAATGTTAACAAGAGAAAACACTGGTATGCTGACACCCGAGTGGCTACGCGCACTCACCGACCATGGGCAGGGCCAGCAACGCGACGAGGCCGACCTGCCACAACACGCCTTTGACAAGTCTTTATCTGTGAAATATATTGATCAATTCATAGAAGTATACTTCTACGTCTATTGTATACAGATGCACCACGACACACTCAAAATGCAAAAACTACACTTCTTAGTACATAAAGAAACACTGGTACGCTATCACCTGAGCGGTGCTGCGCGCACTCACCAACCATAGGCAGAACCAGCAGCGCGACAAGCCCGACCTGCCACGTCACGCTTTACAAATGTCCTTGTTTGTAGAAACAATAAATTGACAACTACATATTGTGAGAATCACCACAACACACTCAGAACCAACGCGAGAACTATACGGTACGCAGGTTTAAACGGGGCACTCACCGACCATGGGCAGCACCAGCAGCGCGACGAGCCCGACCTGCCACGACGCGCCAAGGCCAATGCCGACCCCTAGCCCGATGGTCGCCAGCAGCTGCACCTTGTGGCCAACGTCCATGCCGGTGGCGCGCGCCATTGCGGACGCATCCGCCTCTAGGCTTGTTGTCAGGACGCCCACGGCGTGTTCTGCATTGTCGAACCATCCAATGTCATGGCGCAGGATCTAGGGGAGGCGGGAGGGGGGGGCAAGGTCAAGTGAGAGACATGCAATGATTTCAGGTGCACAGGGGTGGGGGGGGGTCGTGGTTAGCGCTGATGCATGCAATGCGCAGACGGCAATGTGAGCACTCAGTTTTCAGCCTCGAGCAGCGAAAAAAATGCATACACGTACATCCCGACCTCTAGGTACAATTTCGGGAAGATGTACCGCCTCGAACGCCGTCTCCCGCATTCTGCGCGTGCGCCCTGCTCGCTCACCGACAGCCGCAGCCACAGCGCACACAAACGCCGGCACCCTTGACAGCAGCAGGGCACAGACACCTAGGTCGCAACCTGCTACTACGAGCTCAGAGAAGGCGAGTCGCTGCATACGTGCCGCCCTGAAGACCATCTTACCCATTAAAAAGCGTGCACAGGCTCAGCAGGAGCATACGTATTGTATACCTCAAGGTGCGGGATAGAGTGTTCACCCCTCAAGCGCAATTACATAAAATTCGATCTCAAAAACGTTGAGTCACCACACACACCGCCTTGAAGACCATCTCGCGCATCCTACGCATGAGCCGCTCGCCCATTGACGGCAACGCCACAGCTCATGCAAGCACCCTTGAAAGCAGCAGCGCACAGACACCTAGGTCGTAAAGGCCATCTCGCGCGCAACCAAAAGCGGAGTAGGAGCAAACGTGCTGCACACAACGTGGTGCAGGATAATTACTACATAGGGTTTCCGCCGCTGAACCTGGAGTGCTTGAAATCATTTACTAAAATGCGATCTCGACAGCGAGCCACCACACGCACCGCCTTGAAGGCCATCTCGCGCATCCTGCGCGTGAGCCGCTCGCCCGATACGGCAAAGCCCAGCGCCTCAATGACGTGGCCCACCACAGTGCTCGCCGCAAGGCCGACAAACGCAAGCACCCAGTCGTAGCCCTTGTCCTGAATCTGAGACGCCGTGGGCAGGTAGAAGGAGCTCTGCGGAGGGGAGGGGGGTTGTTCATAGGGTTGGGGTTAGGGCTGCGGATAAGAGTAGGGTGAGAATTCAGAGTTGATCAGTGGGCGGGAACAACATGGCGTAAAAATGAGGGCAACCGTGGTCAGTGCTCACACACAGAAAAAAAAAGGGTTGGGATTGGGGCCACAGATCAAGTTGGTGAGAGTTCAGAGTTGAGCGGTGGGTGGCGACAAAAGGGCGCAACCTGTCAGAGCAACCGTGGTCAGTGCTCACACACTGCAAAGATCAGGGTTACGGTTGGGACTACTTACGGTAAAGCAGGATGAGAGTTCAGAGTTGAGCAGTGGGTGGCGACAAAAAAGCGCAACCTGTCAGAGCAACCAAGGTCAGTGCTCACGCAGAGCAAAGCCAAAAACTGAGATTGCCGACAGACGTGGGTTCCAAGCAGTGCTACGTGCATGAGTTTGCGGGCATGAGGAGCGGTCCCGTAACACCTAACCCTGACCCTAAACCCAGCAAAATCAGTGCATAGAAAAGTGGACTTGAAGGAATCGATACATGCGCACAGCGGCTGCAGTATCACAACACCCATTTCCGGCCCCATTGCCTGTGTCTCCCATCGCGCAGGTCCACCAGCGTCCAATCACAGGAAACTGCAAATGCGCATTGAAGCTGACGCCCCCACCTGGAGCTGCCCAAGGAAATAATGAAGTTGGTGTCGCTTTGCAGACATTCAGGTTGTGACACCCACACCTGCAGCTGTGCGACGCCCTGCACCAGCGGCTCTGCGCCAACGCAGCATCCACATATTCGATCCTGACATGTAATTTCACAGGTGGCAAAATTAAAAGCACAGTGCCGTCTTTTCGAAATTTAAGGACACTGTTAGGCTAATGCGTCAGTTTCAACTGCACCACCCACATTATAGGTCACTCTTTTCACTGGCCATCCCAAATTGTTGGTCAGGGTGGTTTCGAGGTGCACCTCGCACATCAATGACACCACCTCAGCATCAGCAGTCAGTACACATTTCTTTACTGCACGAGACTGTGTAAAGTACGAGATATGTTGCGTGAGCAGCAAGCACTTCTAGCACCTACGCCTTCTGTTCGGCCTGTTGCCGACTTTTGGCATCTTTGCGAGGGCAGGATCGCCGCTCGAGCTCTCTTTTATCGTTGCTGTTGCGGTGAGCTGCTGGCGAAGGCGGTGGGCCCTCGTCAAAATAAGTTACGAACGATAGTGCGTTTCGCTGCTGCAGTGCCGCAGGCTGCAGAGCCACTGCTGCCGCCCACAGCCACTATCTTGACTCTACGCTACACGTTTGCTGCAGCAGCTAGACAGGTGCAGACGCTGATCTTGCGTTGCTTGCCAGAAAAGTCAGCTGCTTTGGCAGCCGCGGCCTCGCGCTGGGCACTTTTCGGCAAAATTGTTTGAAGTTTGAGAAGTTTGAAGTTGAGGTCGGCGCTCGCCCCGCTTGCTTAGAAAGCTCCATCTGAAGATGCCTGAGGATGTGTTGTCAGCCTGTTCCACAAATATCGGTTGACCTTTCAACTGGGGGCCTTCCCAACTGGAATCACCCCCCTTTTACTGCCACACCGCATTGGTCGGACAGAGTCCTGTGAATTCGGACAAGCGGTCGGTGATGAAGGCCTGTACCTGCAGCTGCGCTAAGATGACTCCTTGCACGGGCCACTTAGCTCCGAGCAGTATCGACCCGCAGATGCCCATGAGCACCCAGCCGACGTCCTGCCGCTGCAGCGCCCAGATGCGCCCTAGCGGCGCCAGCGGCTCCACGCGCTTGTCCCCCTTGCCGCCCCCCTTGCCCCCCCCCAGAGCCCCCCCCTGGCCACCGTTGACATCGTCGAGCGTCATCACCGCCGAGATGCTGCTCTCGCGCGCCGAGGACTGGCGCCTGAGCGCCATCACGGCGGCGTTAGCGGGCGACGGCGCAGCGCTGCTGCCGCCGGCGGAAACGGCGGCGGTGCTGCCGGGGTAGTACTCGGCCTGCATGAGGGCCGCAGCGGCGGATGGCGGCTGCTGCGAGGTTTCAGTGCTCAGCGTGTTACTGCTGTGGCCGCCACCCTGCAGCTCGCACAGCTTGGCCTGCAAGAAGGGGGGGGGGGGGAAGGGGGGGGGGGGGGGGGATTGATGAGCTGAGCGCTGCCACCACTACCCACCGCGACCGCCGCCAGTGCCAGATTGGCATTTGGAATGACTGATGAAGATAGCCTGTGACGCAATTTGTGGTGGACCGTGCGCAACGAGTCGGTCAAGCTGAGCTGTGCATGCCAATCGTGCACCCGTCGTCCAAAGAGCACGTGCGCAGAGTACAATTGATGCTGTTGGTTGAAGCTTTTATCTGATACCTTTGCGTGCCAGTGAATGACACCGCCTCTTGTGTGTTCAGGCGCACACCACATACACATCAAACCATTACTCACACAACTCACATACGTCGGCTGCTGTGTGTGGCGCGCACACAGCACGGCGCATACATTAAACCACTACTCGTACTACTCACATATAATCCGCTGCGCGCGGTGAGCTCGGCGTGCGTGCCGATCTCCTCCACGCCCTTGCCGGCAATGACGGCGATGCGGTCGCACGACTGTATCGTCGACAGGCGGTGCGCGATGGTGACAGTGGTGCGCGCCTTGAGCATCTGCAGCTTGTCGAGCGCTGACTGCACGACCTTCTCGCTCTCACTATCGAGTGCGCTGGTCGCCTCGTCTGCGCCAGGGGGGAGGGGGCAGGGGGTGGGGGCAGGGGAGGAGGGGGGGGCAGGGTTTGAGCGATGTGACGCGGGCGGCGTCGGCAGGGCACTCAGCGACAGTTGCAAGCGCGGACAGGAAGCGGTATGCGCAATGACTTGACAACCTTCTCGCTCTCGCTGTCCAGCGCGCTGGTGGCCTCGTCTGCAGCAGGGGGATAGGGGGGGGAAGGGGGGGGGGGGGGTGACTGTTGTGATGGTAACTGCAACAGGGCCTGCCGCGCCGCACCTAGCAGCAGAATGGCGGGGTCCTTGATGAGGGCGTGCGCGATGGCGACGCGTTGCTACTACATTACACCCATGACACCACTTCAAGCCCGCTATGAACTACAACTTCAACACTACAACTGCAACACCGGCCTCACCGAGAAGCAGGACGGCAGCGTCCTTGATGATGGCGCGCGCAATGGCGACGTGCTGGTTCACACTTAACAACTGCTATGACTTACCTCAGCAGTCTACAGACTATGAATTCAGTGAGCCATCCTTGATTGCAACTTCAACACTCAGACGTAAGGGTACATAACAGCAGGATGGCGGGGTCCTTGATGATGGCGCGCGCGATGGCGACTTGCTTCACAACAACTGCCATGACTTACCTCAGCAGTCCACAGACTATAAATTCAGTGAGCCATCCATGATTTCAACTTCCACACCAGCATCACACTCCGAAGTACGCGTACCGAACAGCAGAATGGCGGGGTCCTCGATGATGGCGCGCGCAATGGCAACGCGTTGTTTCTACGTTACACCCTACAACACACCACTTCAAGCCCGCCACAAACTACAACTTCAACACCGCCTCACCTAGCAGCAGGATGGCGGGGTCCTTGATGATAGCGCGTGCAATGGCGACGCGCTGCTTCTGCCCGCCGGACAGCTGCAGGCCGCTCTCGCCAACCTCTGTGGCGTAGCCCTTGGGGAATGCTTTGATGAAGTCATGCGCATTGGCAGCCTGCAGTTTTTTGTCAAAAGGCGATGAGAAGTGTGATTGCTTGAGCGGCGTGTTCTATACGACGCTTGCAATTTTGTCGACAGATGTTGCAATGCAATGGATGGCACAGTTGCTACAGCGGGTGCATCCTTATTCATAGATTACAAAGACACTTGCAACTTGAGCTGGGGGTGGTGCAAATGCGGTGAAATCAGCCCTCTGAGTCAGGCAGCAATGACAATCAGCTGTGTCCATCATGATGACTGCTGTCATGCTCTCCCCACATACTTCTTTCGCCCATGCTGCAGAGCCCTGCCTACACCTTACTTCGCAGTTTGTCGGTCACAACCATTACTGGCAGGTGGCGTCGGTGAGCATGCTGCGGGGGAGCAGCTACAAACACAGAGCACGCATACACTCGCTGCAGCGAAAAGAGCAGCATCTCGCTGTCGGTGCAAGAGCGGAAGGTCCACCTTACGAAGCCGGACGCGGCAGCAGCAGAGTTGATTTTTATAATCGAGAGAGCCTACTACTTGGGCGCAAACCTGCATGCGGGGCTCCTGGCATTTGCGGCGAGGTTCAACAATGAACCTTTTGTGCGCTATCTTCACACATGCGGCGTGCAGTGGAGTGCAAGCGCGGTCGACGCCACGGCGAAGACCGGCCGCCTGGCACTGCTGCGCCTAGCGCAAGATGAGCTGCAGCCGGAGCTGTTCTGTTGCTGGGGGCAAATCGCCGTGCACCGTGCCATGTACCACGGCCTCTGGGAGCTTGTTGACTGGGCAACCGCTAGCGGCTGCCAACTCGGTACATGCGACCTGGTAGAGGCGACAGTTGTCGATGAAAACGGCTCTTACGACCGTGCCTCAGACCTGGTGATCGGCAGAGAGATCGCTGCCGGGCCAGCGGCACTATATACAGCAGCTCGCATCATCCCTCTGCGCGTCTTCATATTGCTCTGCAACCCTTACCTGCGGGCAAACCCTGGTGAAAGACTGCCAGCTAGTTGTGCGGCAGCCGCGGCGGCGGCGGGCGAGCTATTGACGGGCGAGCTATCGACGGCTCTATCGACAGCTCGCCTGCCGCCGCTGCGGCTGTCGGACAACAAGCAGGCAGTCTTGCACCAGGGTTGGCCCGCAGGGATAGGCTGCAGAGCATTTTGAACACCTGCAGAGGGACTAGGCGTGCTGCGGCACCTAGCGCCGCTGGCTCAGGGGCAACATCTCTCCCAAACACCAAGTCTGTGGCATGGGCGTAGAAGCTGTTTTCACCCACGATTGCCGCCTTTACCAGGTCGCATGTACTGAGTCAGCAGCCACTGGCAGTCGTCCAGTCGACGAGATCCCCATGGCTGTGGTACATGGCCAGCTACATAGCGGACTGGCCCCCCAGCTGAGCGAGTCCAGCTGTAGCTCCTCTTGCGCTAGGCGCAACTGTGCCCGGCGGCCGGCCGTTTTCCGCCATGGTGTCGACTGCGCTTTCGCTCCACTGCACGCCGCATTCGCGAAGATAGCGCACGAATGGTTCATTGTCGAGCCTCGCTGCGAACGCCAGGAGCCCAGGTCGCAGGTTCGTGCCCCAGTCGCGGGCTCGCTCCGTCATGTGTATCACTTCTGCCGCTGCCGCGTCCGGCTTCTCATGGTCAACCTTCCGCTCTTGAATTGACAGCATGCTGAAGTGCGTCTGGCACGTGATGAAAGCTGATACACGAGCTCGAGGCCTTCGCATGCCTCAGGGTTAAAGTCAGGGATTAGGGTTAGGGTTAAGGTTATAGTTGATGACGTCGCGCGCATCGGCGGCGTACAGCAGCAGGTGAGGCGGCAGTTGGCCGCAACAACATTACAATTCACGACGCAATGACAGCCGCAACGACAGTTTCACGTGGACCTGTTCACGCATGACAAGCACAACTGGAGGCCGCCATCGCCGGCCTGTGTGAGTTGGCGCTTTTATACGCATCACTGATGCAGTCTAGCTGTTCCAAGCAGCCCCGACTGTCTAAAAAAGGTTATGATGGAGCTGGCACCGCCACACCAACGAGACACGAGCGAGAGCGCATAGCACAGCCTTCAATTGATGGATGGTGGCGCAATTGATGACCAGTAGCCTTTAACGTGCGTCATGACCCTGATATGCGCCGGGTCAGCGCTTCACCAGGCGGCGGCGCATGAACCATTCATGAATTCGGTCATGATGAATGCTGGCGCGTGAATGGTACCAAACCCACCTTGGCAGCGTTGACAATGTTTTTCTCGGTATGTGCGTAAGCAACCCCCAGCATGCGCCGCGGCAGCGCTTCATCAGGCGGTGGCGTATAAATCATTCATGAATCGGCCATGATGAATGGTGAAAAAGTGAATGTTACTAAACTCACCTTGGCGGCGTTGACAATGTCCTTCTCCGTAGCGCCGGGGCGGCCGCTGGCAATGTTGTCCTTGATTGTGCCCGAGAAGAGGACGGGCTCCTGAAGGTGTGTGGAACAAAAGTGCAGAGGAAAGAGGTCATGGCGCTTGCTGGTCAAGAGCTGCGGTCGGTCAGGTGCGCAGATGAGTAGCCTGCATGCAAGGCAGGCAATGTTGTCCTTGATTGTGCCCCAAAAGAGGACGGGCTCCTGGAGCATGCAACAGTTCATGGCAGCTGTGAGTAGAGGCTAGAAACGGAACGGAACCGAAGCGGAAATCGGAATAAAATTTCCGTTTAACATAGTAGACGGATACCTCTACAGGTCCACTAACATACTCACATGACATGGTTACAGTATCACATTCCAAACCACAATTTACAAACTGAAGAGCGAAACGGAAATTTTCAAGACAAACCTTGTTTGAACCGTTTTAAACGGACCGAAACACGACACACGAAACATGGAAAACGGTCTCGTGTTTGAGCGGGTTTAGCCGTGTTTGCGTGCTTGTGTGGTGCCAGACATCTATTCTGGTATGTGCAGCATGGCCATGATTAAGGCAATTGCGACGCTCTAACTGCGTGACAACAATTGGCCCCTACACCGCGGTAAGAAGTTCAAGTGAAAGTTAAAGTTGAGGTTCCACAAGAATTCCACAAAGTGCCTGTGCCCTGAGACTTTGTGAGGGCGTTCCGTAATTGTTGGTCACCATTGCAACTAGCGGTCTCAAATGCGCGGTCGTCCCCCCCTTTTACGGCCGTGCCGCAAATGCTGGACAGTGTCCATCATATCGGATAAGACGGTATCATGTATGATATGCCATGTATCTGCAACCTGATTCTCTCTGCTTGCCCGGCCAATGGGTTCTGCAGGACCAAATTAATTCATACTACCTTTGCAGCACTTGTGCATGTCGTGGCGGCCAATGGCACGGCTGCACAGGCTCAAAACGCCACCAAAACGGCACGAAACACAGTTTCAATTTTCCGTGTTCTGTGTTCCGTTTAACGCGGAAAACGAAACGGAAACGGAACGCCCGTGTGGGCGAAACACGAAACACGAAACGCAGCCTCCTGAACATTCCGTTTCTAACCTCTAGCTGTGAGTCCCACCACATCCGTAAATACAAGAGCTGTACGCAAAGCTGTGCACGCAAAGCGCAATGCGGTACCACACGACGTTGACCTAGCAGGAGGTTGTTGGTAGGGTTACCCAAACGGTATGTAGGGTATGTTCCACGCCCAGCGTCGCGCATACCAGCCCCGCGTAGCCGACCTGCTGGCGGTACCACGCGACGTTGAGCTGACAATTGTAGGCTTACACAAATGGTGTGTAGTGTACAGTATGTTAAACGTGCAGTGTCGCTCGCACCCCACAGTCTACCTGCTGGCGGTACCACACAACGTTGACGTAGCAGGAGGTTGTTGGGAGGGTCAGCAAAGGGTATGTAGGGTATGTTACACAGGCAGCGTCGCTCGTACCAGCCACACGTAGTTGCCCTGCTGCCGGTACCACACGACGTTGAGCTGGCGGATCTTTGTAGGGTTAGACAATTGTAGGATTAGACAAAGGGTATGTAGATATGTTGGAAGCGCAGCGTCGTTCATACCTGCCCCACGTAGCCGACTTGCTGGCGGTACCACGCAACGTTGAGCTGGCGAATGTCCGTGCCGTCGAGGCGCACACAGCCTTGCGTTGGGTCATAGAAGCGCAGCAGCAGCTTGGCCATGGTGCTTTTACCGCCGCCAGAGGGGCCCACCTGAGCGATGACGCGCGTGTGTGGAGAGGCAGCAATCAGCAAAGCTGCAGCACTGCTGGTCAATGCAGCACTGAAAAGAGAGTGTTTTCGGCGGGAGGACCAGATTGCGGCACGGTTTGCTAATGCTGCAGTACAGGGGCATTTGGGGGGGGGGGAGCGGCCAAGTGCAGCAGATAAGGGTGGTGACGACCAGCGGCGACGCTGCTCGCTTTGCTGCTACTTCAGAAAAATCGCTAAATCCCTTCCCTGTCTTGCAGCCTTCTGCAGAAGAAGGGGCTTGAATTTGGAATTTAGCTGCTTCATTGCATCGGCTCCACAGTGAGGTCAGATTGCAGGGCTCCAGTGCAATGGCGCCCTTGCCGCCTGCTGCCGCCCCGAGAGGGACCATGTGTGTGTGCATGGGGGCGCGGCCTGGTGTTGCGGTGCTCAGCAACAACCGCCCGTGCATGCAACGACCGAATCAACGTGGAAGATGTGACAGACGCAGAAGCGGCCACCGTCCCACGCTTGAGAACGCCACAAAAACCCCTGTCCAGTGTCTCACTTTCCCAACCTTAACCCCAAATATAGGGTGAACGCGCGCCCCCTTGTCCTTGACAGAGATATGCGCAGTCACGCAACTGACCAGCGCCAGCGGCTCCCCGGGCTCGGTGCGGATGTCGATGTCGTTGTACGTGAAATCATTCCAGTAATCCAAAGCCAACTCACCCTGTGGTACACGAAATCATTGCGGTCACCCAACACCAATTCACCCTAACTTCAACCTAAGCAGAAAAGTGCGCACGCAAACTCACCAGCGCCAGCGACTCCCCAGGCTCGATTCGAATGTCGATACAGTGGTACACAGGGTCATTCGGGCGCGCGGGGTAGTGGAAGGCCACGTTGTCAATGTGAAGTTCGCCCTTAGACTCTCGGGGCTTGAGACCCCCCTTGGCAAAGACGTCAATGGCGGGGCGTCTGTCCATGGTCGCAAAGATGCCCGCGGCGGCGACGCGCGCCTGGTTGAGCGATGTGAGGCCTGCACGAGTGTTGAAGTAAGCGGCAGGCGGGGAGTAGGGGGGGGGGGGTCAAGCAGGAGTATGTGATTTGAATGGGCTGCAGGGTCACAAAGATGCCCGCGGTAGCGACGCGCGCCTGGTTGAGCGATGTCAGGCCTGCGTGAATGTTGAAGTAGCCGACAGGGAGAGAGGGGGGGGGTTCAAGATGATGTTGAAGTAGGCAGTGGCGGGGGGAGCAGGGGGTATCAGGCAGATGTGATTTTTTTTTTAAATGGTCCGCAAAAATGCCCGCAGCGGCAACGGATGCTTGGTTGAGCGATGCGAGGCCTGCAATGTTGTTGAAGTTTGCGGTAGGTGGGATCAGGCAGAGGTGTATGGTGATAATTGAGGGGGAGATGTCTCGTGGGGGCAAGCGAGTCTTCGCAGTGATGTTGAGGTAGGTAGTGGGGGGGGCGGGCAGGGGGGGCTCAGCCAGAGGTATAAAATGATGACTGGAGGGAAATGGCAGAGGTGTAGCGTGGGGGCAGGTGGGTGTGCGCAGTGCCACAATCACTCTGGCCAATGCTGACCAGAGTACAAAAGTGCTGACGTAGGCAACGCGCGGTCCCCTCAATGACAGTTGTTGAGCGCTGCCGTCAACCTACCCCTAACCCTTACCCTTACCCTAAACCTGACCCTTTTGAGCGGCAAGGCGTGTTGGTTCAATGACGTGCCAGATCTGCCTCGACAGAGCGGCAGGTAAACTGGTGAAGAGGCGCGAGGGCGAGGAAAGGGGAGCGCATGCGACATGCAAACCTGATCCCCACGCACAACAACCGCGCGCTATACAATAACCTGACGCAAGCGCCGAGCTACATCCATTCAATGAGCAGGTGCACTACTCATTACAGGCTGCGTACAAGGGCCACCCTTGTCTGCCATGAGCCAGAGCAGATGGGCGGCACGTAGCCCGCAGCGAATGGAAGACGGACGAGGCAATAGCTGCCCCCGCCCTGAGCACAAAAAGGGTTGCACGCCACTCAATTCCCACTCCGCAATGAGCAGAAACTACACTCGATCAACCCTACTGCTACTCCTAACACTCACACAGACACCATGCCCCATCAAATTTATCGACATGCACTGCTTCGTAACAGCAACAAAAAAATAAGCTAAGCACTGCGCGCGTGCGCATCGGAGCACTGACCTGGCGAGAGCTGCCCCACCTGCACTGCCGCGGACAGCACGGCAAACACGGCAGTTACAACCTTGCCGCCCGTCTTGCAGTTGCCCGTGCAGCCGCTGGCGGTCGCGTCCGACACCTGCGTGATGCCGTACCTGGGGGCGCAGCGCAGGCATGGTGTCAGCAAGTGATAGCAGTATCCGGTTTACTTTGTACTCAACTATTTCAAAAGCATTTCATAGAAGTACTTGGACGGAGTAGTTTTAAATGATAACATGGACGCCTTGAATTGCTCGCGTCCAGTACCGACAGCTGACAGTGTAGCAAAGGCGAGCGCACATGCGCAATGTCACGCACAGGGTTAACTGCTACTTATTGTATCATGTCTGTTGTGAAGCCGAACTGCTTCAAATAGCAGTACACCTGCATGATGCCATTCAGATACCGGCAGCACATGCCAATGCCCCCCCACCATCACAGTTTACCCTGGATCCTAACCTAGCGTAGAGGCCACACTGAATGAGGCAGGCGACCACGTCCACAGACAGAACATACAAATGGCGCTCACCAGAAGGCGAGCAAGTATCTGAGCAGCATGCGCCTCTTCCGAAAACCATGTACTTCAGGAAAAATGATTGAAAAGGAGTTTACAGCTGGTGTAATAAAGTCCTGTAGACAAAGACACGTGCGTTGATGCACTGAAAGCTTCGACCACACGATGGACACGTGGCGCTCACCAGAAGGCGAGGGAGTAGCTGAGTAGCAGCAGGCTCATGAGGACGCCCATGCTGCCGCCGTTGAGGACGCAGCTCTTGATGGTCTGCGCCTCAGCCAGCAGCAGCTGCTTGCTGTAGCGCACCATCTCCAGGGGCTCCGCGCACAGCGATGCGACGGTGCGAATGCCCGCAAACACCTGGCGCGCGCGTGAAAAGCGTACATGTGTTCATGAATGTGTTCATGAATCATGAGTGACCGCTGCAATCACTGGATGAAGCATGGATGAGGCATCTCCAGCGGCTCGGCGCACAGCGATGCGACGGTGCGGATGCCCGCAAACACCTGGGGCGCGCGTGAAAAGCGTGCATGTGCTCATGAACGTGGTCATGAATGGCCGCCACTGAATGAATCATGAATTATGCATGTCTAGAAGCTCCGCGCACAGCGAGGCGACGGTGCGGATGCCCGCAAATCACCTGGCGCACGCGCATGAAAAGCGTACGTGTGTTGTTCATGCATGTGTTCATGATTGACCGCTGCAATGATGCAATCACTGAATGAAGCATGGATGAGGCATCTCCAGCGGCAGAGCTGTGAGGCGACGGTGCGTGCGCAGGCGAACACCTGCTTCCTGGCTGTCCACGCGCGCTTGGAGCATCAACTACCTCATTTGCTTGTGTGGAGAGTCACCTATTTCGTTTGCGATGCCGTTGGATGCCGCGTAATAGCCTTGGCTCGCCGTCTGCGCGCACGTGGAACGTCACCTACCTCATTTGCTTGTGTGGAGAGTCACCTACCTCATTTGCAATGCCGCCAGACGCCGCGTAGAAGCCCTGGCTCGCCGTCTGCGCGCGCGTCATGAGCTTGGTGACGACCACCGTGGCGAAGCCCACCAGCGGCAGGCACGCTGCGGAACGCGCACATAGAGTTGAAGTTGATGACGCGCGGTGTTGAGGTTGAGGGGACGCGTGCCGGTGTAGAACAGTTGTAGGGTAGAAGAGTCGCGGGCAGGTGAGTCGGACTGCACGCGTCAGAGCTGCCCAAGCAGGGCTTCACTGCAGCAGCGCGCACGCGCAACGCAAGGGCCGTGGCTGGGCAGCGAGCGCTGTCACAGCGTCCAACGAGGCACATATGTGGGCGACGCAATCATGACAGATGTATGGAGGACTGTTGCATGCTCATCTTGCAAAAAGTTTCATGGGGTTGCGTAGGTGCGCATGTCGCGAACAACAACAAAACTGGAACGCGGCGCCACAATGCCTGCGCACAGCACAGCACAACACCCACATACACAGCACAGAGCAGCATCACTGCATACCCAAGCACAGCGCCATACCTACATACCCAGCACAGCGCAATACCTACATACCCAACCCAGCGCGAAATAACTACACACCCACGTACCCAGCAGTATGGCGGCCAGCTGCGGGTCCTGCCAGAAGGCCACGATGAAGAGGCCGATGCAGCTGAAGCCGTTCATGATGGCGATGGGGATCTTGGAGCCGATGCCGTCCGCGATCGTCGCGAGCCGGTTCGTCACCAGCGTCGGCAGCTGGCCCGCGGGATGCTCATCGAACCAGCCCATGTCCTGCAAATCACGCGCAGCGCACACAGCAGGAGTCGAGAAAAGTCATCCGTACACTTCAAAGTACAAGATGATTCAAGTGAGTACACGAGTGCGCTGTGTGTACCCCGAGGCTGCGCCGCCGTGCGCATCGCCACGAACAGCGCAGGTTTGAGCCTTTCGCGTGCGCCTGTGCGCCCAGGATACGGTGCAGCTCGCTGCCTGTACAACACAATGCAACTCCGCACTCGTACGACACTACGCAGTCGGTACCTGTGCGACACTATAGTGTTCAACAGGCACTGAGATGCGCTGTATCGACAAGACCTGGGCGCATGCAGCTGCTATTAAGCAGTGGCATGCCGCACCGCCTGGCGCTTGCTAGCCCTGCTCATTGTATCGACAACACGCTGGGCGCACACAGCTGCTACGAAGCAGTGGCATGCCGCTCCGCCTGGCCCTTGCTAGCCCTGCGCATTGTAGCGTCGCAGCGGATGTTGAAGTTATGAATGGCGCCCTCGCTCCTACCGCAGGATGCCCATGAAGTACCTGCATCACCGGTACACCCTGCGTACACACGAGTACACGTTGATGGCCTCGCACAGTGCACACAGCCCCCGCAGAGTTTAGACTACAAACATCTGCGACTCCAAGACTCGTACACGCGCTGCATTGCAGCTGCATCTGTGGCCTCGCCCCACCCCTGCATGCGTGCGCCATCGCAACGAATGACAGAGGTTGAGGTTATAGAAAGAAGTTCTGAAAGCCCCCCCCCCCCCCCTCCTCACCTGCCGCAGGGACGCCCTTCACGTACTGCTACTTCAGGTGCGTAGCCTGCCCATGTTGAAGTAATGAAAGTCATGTTGAAGTTATGAGAGCGCCCCCCCCCCCCCACCCCCCACCCCTCCCTGCTGCAGAATGCCCTTCATGTACTGCTGCCTCATGCGCGTCGCCTGCCCACGTTAAAAAGTTATGAAAGTCACATTGAAGTTGTTCAAGTCATGTTGAAGTTAACAGAGCCCCCCCCCACACCTGCCGCAGGATGCCCTTGACGTACTGCTGCTTCATGCGCGCGGCCTGCCCACGCTCAAGTTATGAAAGTCATGAAAACGATTAAAAGATCGTAGAGCTCTAGGTGACAAGGAGTGGTTAGCCGCAAGTGCCTTCCACCAACCATGGTCATATTGAAGTCATCAACGCCCGCCTCACCTGCCGCAGGATGCCCTTGACGTACTGCTGCTTCATGCGCGTGGCCTGTCGGTCGCCCGCGATCGTCCACGAGTACACGGCGACGAAGCCCGTGATGCTCGCGACGGCGCCCACAATCACAAAGATGATGGCAAAGTTGGCCACGATGCTGCGGAGGTCGCCCGTGCTGTTGAGGCCGTCCAGCGTCTTGCCAAAGCTGCGCAGCGCAGATAAGCAATGTCGTCGTGAGAAGACGCGTGCAATGTCTCGGGGTGAGCACCGGTGACTACTGTACATGCGAGGCTGCGGTCGTTGGTCATGCACACACGTGCGGAGCGCGGAGCAGCTGATGTCGTCGTAAGAACTCGCATGCAATGGTTTCGAGGTGATCAGCGGCAACCGCATGCAAGACTACAGGGGTTGGCGCGTTGCAGTCATGCACACGCGCGGAGCGCGAAAGCAGCACGTGCTTGTGAGAAGTCGCACACAATGGTCTCAACGTGATTGCCGGTGACTTTTGTACATGCAAGGCGGAGGTGATGTGGGGGGTCCGTTGAGGTCACGTACGCACCGCGGAGCGATACCATCATGATATGATGTTTAAGTGGGCGATTACGTCCGGTGTCTTGTCAAAGCTGAGCGGTGGTGTAGCGCATGCAGAGCGATGCCATCGTGAGAGCTCGCTACCAATTCCTGAAGGTGATCGCCGCGGAAAGCAAGGCTGTGCTACTGCGTGCAGCATTTACATGCACAGCTCCTGGCCGTAACAGCGGACGACGAGAAGCTCGGTCACTACAAAGCCACCATCGCCCAAGCTGACAGAGAATGACTTGAAGTCTCTGAAACGCAAAGGCCAGCCCCGTTGCTCGGGGGCAGACGCTGACAACACCAGTCAAACCGCCGTGAGGCTCAACAAAGGGTGACGCATGCTGCTCACTGTCCTCACGCCACCAGGCATCCAGCACGGTGTTTGCTGGCCGCCAGATAGACGAGGCTCATGTGGTGACGCAGACTGAACACGTCATGGGGTGCCGGAAGCGCATGTGTGAGTGTGGGGAGGCCACAGGAGTGGACGACAGCTGATATCCCAATGTTAAGGCACTTGCGGCTAACCGTCCCTTGCCACCTAGAGCTCTACGATCTTTTGATTCGTTTTTCGTTAGGTACTTGAACAACACCATCGTGCAGCTATACCCCCCCCCCCCCCCCCCCCCCCCCGCCCGCGTGTGCACGATCGCGATGCATCTAACCATGCACAGAGGGATGATCTGCGTTGCGCACAGATGCGCACAGCATCGCAGCGACGCTCACGCTTGCGACTCGTGCGTACATTCAACAGACGCGCTGTGCTGCACAGAACAACACACTCTACCCCGTGCCGACCTGTACCGCAGCACGCAGTACAAAACATACTTCTATGTTAATTGGGAGCGCTGCCGACACCAACGCAGGTCACGTCATATTGCGAATCGCAGTGCGCACTCACTAGATCATGAAGAACGGTCTGGCTGCGCCCGTGACCGCAGCCGCCACCGAGCCCACCCACACCAGGCCCTGCGTTCACAACAGGGGGCAGCACAGGGGGGCATGGTCCGTGATGCGGGTTGTGGCTGCTCGTGGTAGGGCATGGTCAGTAGTCACGGTGTGGCGACCTGAATCTGCTTGTTAAGCGGCCAGGCGCTGGTGTACACCAGATTAAGGCTGCGATGCTGGCACCCCGCATCCCTGCAGACGAAGAAGTGGTGATGATCATACCTGGGACTTGTTTGATTGCTGATAATTGTGCTGCTGCACCTACGTCGAATGCAGGAGAACAGTTGCGACAGATCGGATGCCGCTGCGGTGCGTTGAACCCTACCCCTTAACGTCCCGTTGCGATTAGTGAGCTTCTGCTTTGTCTGTGCTCAGCACAAGCAGCCCCGCGCCCTGTGCATGCGCCGCGCGCTTGCTGCCCCTATACCTCGGCGACAGTTGGTTTGAGCGAGACATGCATGCTCACAAGACTACGAGGGTCGCTGGTCAAGTCTGCATCTATAATGCCGATAGCGAGCGTAGCTTTTCTTGTGCCCTGCCCCCTCATCACGTGTTCAATTGAGAGATCACCCCAAGCAGCGAGGGATTGATGTCAGTGCAGCAATTTGCAAGCTGATGTCGTAGCCTACTTATTTGCTGAGATCGATGCATGGTCGCGGTTACGTTGCGCGGTGATAAGCACACATTGCGCGATCAAGCGACGACAGAAGGCCGGGCTGCGCCAGCTGCAAAGACGCAGTCTGCTGTAGCGTCAGCTGACGCTCAGCAGCAAATATGCCTGTCCTGACCGGCAGCAGCATGGCTTGCATATCGCATCATTGGGACCATGCTACTACTGAACCGCCGTGGCAGAGGCAGTGATCACAATGCCGCGAGCGTGGTCTGCTTGTGTGGCGACACAGTATCACGGCCGACACAATCACCATGCAGCAGCCAGGGGTCTGCTTCAGAGGAAAAGCTCTGCCTCACGGCGAAAGCTCCGCAACTTGCTTCTTTCAAATCTGGATTAGAAATTGTGCCACCGCCATGCATTTTGCCGGCAGGTTTTGCGCCATGATAGTAGCAGGTGGTGCCACCAAGCTCATGACGCGAAGTTCACGGACTGCTGGCGTAAAAGCTGTGCACGCAGTGACTGTGAAGACCAGAAGCTACCAACCAGCACGATTTCTGTTGCTTACTAGAATTTGTAGTAATACCAATACACAAAATACGACATGTCATCAGATGCGATGTGTCCATGATAATATTGCCTCCTGCCGAGAGCTTGTGGCAACATGTATGCACACAGCATCTAGTGTGTGGCCCGTGGAGTTCCGCAACCAGGACGTGCATGGCTGCCTCATGTCATGTGTAACAGGACTGTGGCAGGCCGGTGTCCAACTTCGCAGATGAAGTTAAAAACGTCGGAACAACCTGACGCCTGAGATTGAAAATGATGTAAGATTTTTGGAGAACACAAAGCTGGGGACAAGCTTATGCAGTACCACAACACAAACAATGTTCATTACTCAACACAACGCTCTGTCAGGCAGGTTGTGGAACGCAAGCCCCAGCGGAGTTGGTCACCATCGAATTTCTGTCGATTGTAGAATGCAGACCCTACATCGTCGAACGCTGAAGCTGACGCCTTGAAAGCTATGCAATATTCTTCTGCACCACACTACAGAACATGGATGTCATCTGACAGCTCCCGTTATAGCTTGCAGTACTTTTCCTCGGATGTTGAAGTTTGAAAAACGCTGGACTTGGGAGCAACGCACCTGGTCCACTGAGTCGGCCAGTGAGAATAACTGCCCCAGCGATACTCTCTCCTTGTCCCTGTCCCCATTGCCCTTTTTGGAGTGCACTCGCTTGTTGACAATGTCAGCTCCATTCGCAGGCAGAACAGTTGGGCAAGGCCCCCGGGCCGCTGCCGAATCAAACGCTGCCTCGGCAGTGCCGTCCGGATCCTCCGCCACTGCGGCCGCTGCCATGACGCTCTCCTGGCCTTGGCCGTGCTACCGTAATCAAGGCGCGCGTGTGTAAGTGGCTACATCACTCACGTGCAGATCAAAAAAAAACTTCAGCCCAACAAAGTCCGCCTCCGCTCCGCTGCCTGCTGAATTCCGAACAGGGGGCGTACCAAAATGACAGCAGGGTCGGCAGCTTGACCAGCGCAGTTTAGCTAAGTACACCGTCCCTCATGGGGGCATGGAGTGTGTGCGCCTGCCGACTCAATCAAGGCTCAACGATATGAAAAGAAGTGACGAGGATTACTTTTTTTGTTCAGTGGGTTCATCCACAGGCGTGCCTTGTCACGATGGTGCCATCGGCCTCACTTTGTCGCGCGAGTTCGAGGACGCGCTTTGACATCATCGTATAGGGTATTTGCAGAGGGCGACAGTACGTCGTTGTCGTCATTTGTTCTTCGCGCCTAGAGACTGATGATGTTTTCACAATTCGGAGAAGAAGAGTTACTGTAGTAGACAAACTCCGGAGCATGGTGATGGTATGTGTGATGGCATACCATCAAAACTGGAAGTGCCCAGATTGACCATGCTGAGCTGCCAGGAAAGGGCCGGCTCTGCATGCTTAGTAGTCTGCGCTGCGCCCTTAAAGCTTGGACACTCATGTAGAGAACCGGAAATCCTTGATGATGTACGCAGTGTACACTGCTGGCCATGTGTGCACATGTATGATCGTGTGCACACCCTCTTCAGTTGCAACAATTGCTGAGTGTTCGTTGTCATCACAGAATCTGGCTGAGTATGTGGATGGGATGTCGAGTACGAGTTTCACTCGTTTGTTGCTCACCTGAGTCACTCAGTTCCTCTACTCGAGTTGCTCTGCCGTGCACAGAGCAGAACAGCCTAGCCAGCCGCCACAGCCACAGGAAGCACCAGCCCGGTTCGTCAGCAGGGGCGCTGGTGCATTCGACCACCTGCGAAAATTTGGGTGGGATAGCGGCGCTATGGGTAAGATTTGATTTGGGATCTGCCTTACAGTTGCAATTCGACTTGCGAGGTTGTGCGAGGTGGTGCTTACTGCAATAGTTCTGCTGACATCTTGCCAATTGGCTTGAATCGTCGATGCAAGCTGAGCGTATCCAAAGTATCCAATGTCGGGTCCACGGATATGATGGCAATGGCAAAAGCAAGCATGGTCGACATCTTGAGTGCCAGCTGTTGCATGTAGGCGACCAGCGGGCGCCAACATCGCTGGTCAGCTTTCATTTGATTTTCCTTCAACCTTCTCAGCCTGTTGCGTTGCCTGCTGATGCCAACTGCTGGCCAGTGCTTTCGAAAGCCTGATCAGGTGCCTCTGCAACTTTTGGCGCCCTTTGCCATACGACGTCGTGCCTTCACCCAGGCCCATGCGCGACAGCCATTTCACGCGCGCATTTCACATGGCACCTCCCCACTTCACCACCCACACGCATGCACACCATTCCACTGCCGCAGCCCCCTCTCACACACTAACTCCCCCCCCCCCTTTCCCCCCCCGCAGCCGCCCCGCCGGGGGAGATCGGGTCCCCCCTGCAGCTGCTGCAGGGGGACTTCGCCAGCACGGACCAGGAGATTCGCCTGCGCGCCATCAAGCGCGCGCGGCTCGTCGCGGAGGTGATGGGCGCGGAGGCGGCGCGCGACGAGCTGGTGCCGTACCTGACGAGCATCGTGGACGACGACGACGAGGTGCTGCTGGCGATCGCGGAGCAGCTGGGGGGGTTTGTGCCACTCGTGGGGGGGGCGGCGCACGCGAGCCTGCTGCTGCCGTGGTGAGTGAGCGTGGCGGTGCCCGCCGTCGTTGCTGCGCTGTCCTCTGAGAGCTGCCGCGTGTGATGCCGTTGGAAAGGCAGCGGGGGGAGGGGGGTGGGAGGGGGGGGTCCATGCAGCTTCCCGCGCGGGGTGTGTGTGTGGGGGGGGGAGGGGGGGGTCTATGCAGCTTCTCGGCAGAGCAACCCGCTCGTCGCTGCGTGCTCTTGCAGTGCATGAGCCGTTGCGCTAACGCTGCCGCTGAGCAGTCTGCGCGTCGCTTCAGGTGTCTCGCTGGCAGTGGTGCAGGCGCTGGTGGAGGGTGGTGGTGTGGGGGGGGGGGGGCAAAATGAGCGCGGCAGCACCCGCTGACCCCTGCTGCAGATGCTGCGGCGGCGAATGCCGCATACGCTTTCCTGAGGGCTGTGTGAGGTCGGCGGTTGTGGAGCAGCTGGTGCGGAGTCTGATGCCGCTGCTGGGTGGCGCGGTGCGTACACGGGAGATCGCTGAAACATCAGCTCTGTCTCTACGTCATTGGAGAGCACTGTGCAGTGTTGTCTACGCATGGTACCTGGCAGTCAATTGCAGCAACGTGCTGCTAGAGCACCTGGGGGTCCATGTCATTGAGCGGCGGGGCGGCGCATGCGAGCCACCTGCTGCGGCAGCAGCCGCCGCTGCCGATGCGCACAGTCGGTGCGTCGCTGCTGCCGCCTCTTGATCGACGCTCCTTGAACAGTGTGGCCTCTGCGTGCACCCGGCACACCTGCTGTCTCAGGGCGCTGCCGGTTCATTCAGCAGGTGAAACCGGACGTGAAAACTGTACGAGAGCCGCCACGCTCATGCCGTGACTGCTCGCTGACAGGCAGCAGCGCTCAACAGGCAGCAGCGCGCATGCCAGCTTGCCGCTGTACTCCCTATTGCACGCAGCTGCAGTCGCTGGACCCTGAGCGGGTCACACTCACCCTCATCTTCATGCTATCCTTTTGTTTTAACAACAACTTCAGCGGCAAGTGCACTGCTGATATGAGCGCCGCCGCCATATGCTGCCGGCGCAACGCTGCGACTGTGCTGCGCAGGAACTCCATAGTCCGGCAGCCGCGGACATGTTGTCGAAGCACTGCTAGTGGTGCAAGGACCGCCACTTCTCCCACGCGGTTCTGTGTGTGTCGTGGAGGTTGGTTGCACGCTTGCGCGTTCCGCACATCTGACCGGGGTCAGACGGTTAATCGCCTGCCCCGTGCGCGCCGCCCGCTTCTTCTGCTCAGCAGTTCTGTGTGACATGCGGTCGTGTAATCGGTATTAAATGGGATCGCGTGGCTGATGCCCTGCTCCGTCCGCCCGCCGCATGCGCAGCCTGGAGAACCTGGCGAGCGTGGACGAGACGGTGGTGCGCGAGATGGCGGTTACGGCCACGTGCGACGTCCTCAAGGCGTCGCAGGCGAGCTGCGCGGAGGCGTCGGCGGCCATGGTGAGTGCTCGGGCTGAGCCGTGTCATAACTTCAACTCATCATACAAACCTCCACTTGTTACTAAATCGCGCCGTCAGTCAGCCCTCAAGGCGTCGTAGGCGAGCTGCGCGGAGGCGTCGGCGGCCATGGTGAGAGTGGCATAACTTCAACTTGTCATGACGCTTACAAAGTTCTCACCTTAGTACCCAGTTGGGCCGTCAGTCAGTCCTCAAGGCGTCGCAGGCGAGCTGCGCGGAGGCGTCGGCGGTAAGGTGAGCGTGCGCGCTGAGCCGTGTCATAAGTTCAATTTATAATGATGTTCTTCTCAACTTATTACCGAGTTGGAGCCCTCAAGGCATCACAGCCGAGCTGTGCGGAGGCGTCGGCGGCCATGTGAGTGTTCGCTGTGTGTCATATCTTCAACTTGTCAACAGGTTCATGAATACCTCAACTTATTACCGAATCGGGCCGTCAGCCAGTTCTGAAGGCGGCGCAGGCGAGCTGCGCAGAGGCGTCGGCGGCCATGGTGAGTGCGCGCGCCGAGTCAAAACTTCAACTTATTAGACAAACCTCAACTCATGACCGAATCGGGCGTCAGTCAGTCCTCAAGGCATCGCAGGCGAGCTGCGTGGAGGCGTCCGTGGCCTGTGCACAACTTTAAATCATCACGACAAGACAGTGCTCACCATGGCGCTCGTGCAGGCGAGCTGCGCGGGGGCACCGGCAGCCATGGTCAGGTTCAACGCTGCAAGAGGCGCTGCAGTTGCTAACGCGTGCAAAACAGGCCGCTCGCATCTGCAGATGATTTCATAGCGCAGCGTCAGAGTTGAAGTACTGCTACTTGCAGCATGTGTCTCAAAAGTGCTGCATGCCTCGCTGCTCCGTCCCCTCTTGCCCCGCTGCGAGCACATCAAACTTGAAGTACACACTGCAGTGTGACGTGCAAACATGCGGCCTGACACAATGGTACTGCTCTGTCACGCGCACATGAAGCCGCTGGTGGCAGGCGACTGCTTGACGTCGCGAGCGATTGCGCACGGGCTGTTTCAAACATTGCAGTACTGCATCATACTTCAACTTCAACCCCATCGCATGAGCAACAGCACCGCTCCGTGCTGCCGCTGCCACGCATGCGCAGGTGAAGCGGCTCGTGGCGGGCGACTGGCTCACGTTGCGCGTGAGCGCGTGCGGCCTGCTTCAAAAGTCGAACGTTCTGCATCATACTCCAAGTTCATCCCCACCGCTTTCACCAGCGAAGCACCGGAGTCGAACGTACTGCATCATACTTCAAAGTTCAACCCCACCGCCTGACCACCGCCATCGCTCCGTGCTGCCGCTGCGCGCACTCGCAGGTGAAGCGCCTCGTGGCGGGAGACTGGTTCACGTCGCGTGTGAGCGCGTGCGTGCGGCCTCTTTATAAAGTTGAAGTACTGTTTGAAGATTTGACCTCTTGCTTCACCGCTGACACGCCGCTCCACGCTGCCGCCACGCGCGCAGGTGAAGCGTCTTGTGGCGGGCGACTGGTTCACGTCGCGCGTGAGCGCGTGCGGCCTCTTTGCCGCGACGTACAAGGCCAACATCGGCCTCACGGACGCGCGCGCGGCGCTGCGCGCGCAGTTCGAGGCCATGTCCAAGGATGACACGCCCATGGTGCGCCGCGCCGCCGCCGCGCACCTGGGCGACTTTGCCGGCGTCCTGGAGCTCGACGCGCTGTGCGGCGAGCTCGTGCCCGCGCTCACGTCGCTCATCGGCGACGAGCAGGACTCGGTTCGGCTGCTGGCGGCGGAGCAGGTGCGCGCGCGGTGTGTCTTTATACTTAGGGTTTGAGTCCAGATTCAGGATTCGGTTTAGGCCAAGCTTAACCCAACGTCGCTCATCGGCGACGAGCAGGACTCGGTGCGCCTGCTGGCGGCGGAGCTGGTGCGCAAGTGCGCGGCGTCATGATACCTGGATACCTAGGTTTTAACAAAAAAACGTTCAGGTGGTGTCACGATACTTGGGGCCAGGGTTAGGGTGAATTTCAAGCCTCAATGTCGCTCATCAGCGACGAGCAGGACTCGGTGCGCCTGCTGGCGGCAGAGCAGGTGTGTGAAGGCTGAATGGTACTCATCGGTGCGCATGCAGTGTCGTGATGCTTAGGTTCAGGGTGAGGGCTGATACTTGGGATCAGAATTGGGGTTAATTGTTAAGCCTGGATGGTATGCAGCGGCGACGAGCAGGACTCGGCGCGCCTGCTGGCGGCGGAGCAGGTGCGTGCGCCGTGGATGATGCTTAGGATCTAGGTTTGAAGTTAGGGTTGGGGTTGATTTCAGGCCTCAGTGTCGAGTATTGGCGACGGGCCGGTCGCGGTGCGCATGCTGGCGACGGAGCAGGTGCGCGCGCGGCGTCACGGTACCTTGTTGATTTCAAGCCTAATTGGATGGTAACTATCTGTGTGCACGCCGTGTCACGATCCTTGAGGTTAGGGATAGGGTTGATTCCAAGCCTTAATGTCGCTCATCGGCGATGAGCAGGACTCGGTGCGCCTGCTGGCGGCGGAGCAGGTGCACGCGCGCGGCGTCACACGATACCTAGGGTTTAGGGTCAGGGTTTGGGTATGGGTTTGGGTCCGCCAACCCTAATACATAGCTCATCGGTGGCGGCGGCCAGGACTCGGTGCGGCTGCTGGCGGCGCGGCAGGTGCGCACCCAGCTCCACGCTCCGTAGGGTTGGGTTGAAACACGTCCGCTGCGCAGTGCAGCGCCGCGGCGAAAGCGCTCCGTCGCAGGTTTGCCGGCGGTCGAGCGTGAGCGGTTGCGCTTTTTCTTCTCTCGCTGACACTAAAGCTGAGGTGCAGACGCCCGTGGACGGAAGTGGCGCATACGCGGCAAGAGCGGGAACCTAATTCGAACAGTACTACACTTGCGATGCTCCTCTGTGTTGTCTGCGCCTTGCGGTCCAGAAGCAGGGTTGACGCTTTCATGGTGGTGTGTGTCATGTATGTGCGTATGGGGCGGGGGCAAACGCCCCGAACACATGCGCAACAAGCCCCGTGTACATGCACAACGCAAGTAATGGCGTTGAGATTGGGCGTTCAACTACATGCGGCCAATGGTCATTGAGCATATCGCAATCGGTGGTAACCGCTCTTGTGAAACCTGCTCTGCTGCTCGCCCTCGCTTGCTCGGCAGTCGGCGTTCATGACTGCGGCAATGGTGACGGGCGGGCGTGCCAACGAGGCTGCCACGCTTGTGGTACCGCTCTTCAAGAAGGCCGCAGAGGACCGGTCCTGGCGCGTCAGGCATAGCGTTGCCAAGGTCAATACACATACTGTGCAGTTTATGAATACTGCAGTACTGCTGTAAGGTGGTATGCGGGCACAGCTCAACAGTGTATGTATGCTGGAGGTGCCGCTGTTCAAGAGGGCCGCGGAGGACCGGTCCTGGCGTCAGGCAAAGCGTCGTTAAAGTAGACACGCCTATGCTGCAGTTTATGAATATTGAAGTGATGCTGCAAGGTGGTCTGCCGGGCACAGTTTACCAGGGTATGTACGCATGCACTACAGTATCATTGTATGCTTTAAATATTTGATCGTCAACTTCATGGTATTTGCGCGCGCTGTTATAATTTGTACATATGAGTGTGTGTGTGGATGCGTGTGTGGTCTGGCCCATGCCGCAACAAGTGGCTGCGTCAGCGCCATGCAACGACTCCCACAGCGCTTCTACCTGAGCAGTTGCATGGAGGGTGACAGGAAGGACAGCAGAGACATGCCCCCTGCGTGCGTTCTACCATCTCATGTACACTCGTCGGCCTGTTCGCTCATCGCATGCTTGCGACATACGCTCACAGCGTGCTGCTGTCTCCGTCGCGTCCGACTGTTGCGCACCCGCCATGCAGAGCTACCCTACCATGGCCAAGTCCCTAGGCAGCGCCGTCTTCACAAGGTATGCATGTATGCAGCACCGCCCGCCGTCGCCGTGACAGAGCGGCGTGATGGCAGTATGAGAGTATCGATGTCGTGCACTGTTTGCAAATGCGTTGCGCAGCCGCAATGGCTCTAACGCGAGATGGCCCTCGTTCCGCTGCCAGGTTCCTGCAGTGCAGAAGCGCTTGCGCGTGCCTTGGTCAGCATGCATGGGTCTCCACCTCGATGCGCTGCACGCTGTTTACTTTCACACTTGAAGTTGCATGATGATAACTCAGTCAAAGCGACGCTGTTGTTAACGAATTGCGCTCAGGGTGCAGCTTGCAGTTTCAGTTTCGCGTGTTGCTGAGCGTTGCTGCCACTGTGAGCATGTTACGGCAGACCCACATGCACAAGGCGTGAGCACGACGGCACCACACGACTCACTATCCCACTCACTAACTCACTTACTCACTCGCACATTGACATGCATACGCCCCCCTGTGCTCCATGTATGATTACGGCAAGTCACACAGCTGCGGGTCAGCAAGGTCAGGCCTAGGGTTAGAGTTATGGCTACTGCTAGTGCTTCAAGTAACTTCACAGAGCCATGGTGTGCATGCATCTCGTTTTTGCGCACCGTCTCGCTCGTGCGTGCACGCTACGCCAGCACAGAACGTGCCTCCCCGCCGCTCACGCGCGCCGCAATCCCACCTTTGCCGAGCGCTGCCATAAACGGATTCCAAACTTCCCCAAACAAATCTTGCTGATGTTTTTCTTTCTTTGAAAACTAGGGAGCTGGTGGCACCGCTCAACGCGCTGCTGCAGGACATAGAAATGGAGGTGCGAGCGCAGGCGCTCAAGGGCTCCGACATGTACGTCGAGCTCATGACGCCGGACACGTTCGCCGTTCAGGTGAGGCGCGGCCTAGGGGTTAGGTTTGGGGGTTAGGGTTAGGGGTGGGAGACTTCATGTCGCTGAACGCGTTTGCCGTTCAGGTGAGGCGGCGCGTCCAGGGTTAGCGTTAGGTTTTCGCCAAGGTTTGGGTTGGGGTTAAGGTTAGGGCCAGGTGAGGCCACGGCCTAGGGTTAGGTCAGGGTTGGGGTAGGGTTAGGGTAAAGGTCAGGGGTAGGGTTAGGGTTTGTGTGCCAAGAGCGTTGCAACTCGGGGAAGTTCACCTGGATCCAGCGGTACAGTGGTTACAACACCGTGACGATGGGGGTTCACAGTGCTCGAATACTGGTTTGAGCCTCCGTGTCGCCGCATTCATCACACATAAGCTCGCCAACAAGAATAAACAGAACTCGACGATCGAAGTACTGGCGATGAACCCTGCCCGCAACTGGGATACCCAAGTTAAACTGCTACATTGCTTCACGTCAGCGCTTGTCTAGGACGCGAGCATCGCCACACGCGCGCCACGCTGGCAATGCGTGCAGTCAACTTCCGCGATCACGCAGCATAACGCTCCCTGAAACTCCACAACGACAGTGAAACAGCATTTTCCGATGAGCTCCTCCTCCCTGCGCGCATCATGTCATCAGTGCCAGCGCTCGTTCACGACGCGGCAAACTCAACCAGTTCACCGATTCATTCAATACACCGATGAACTACGATGAACTCATTACCCAATGAACTCATCCCTGCGCAGGTGAATCTAACACAGTATGCCGCTGAACTTTCTGCAGGTGATGCCGTCAGTGTCGGCGCTCGTGCAGGACGTGAGCCTTGGCGTGCGCGCCGCGCTGAGCGATGCCTGCATGGCCCTCGCGCCGCGCCTCGGCCAGGACCACACGGTGCGCTCCGTGCTGCCCATGCTGCAGCACTTCCTGCGCGACGAGAGCTCCGAGGTGGGTTCGTGATGCGCGCGACGGCGGTGATTGACAGCCAAGTCGGAGTTGACACGAGCCTCAGCCCCTATACCCCGGATTCTGTGTATATATGTTAAGGCGTGCTCGAAGGTCCGTCTGTGCTGCCGATGCTACTGCACTTCCTGCGCAACGAGAGGTCCGAGGTGAGGCGCTGCGAGCGGCGTCGGTGGTTGAATCTCAAACGATGGTTGACATCTGCCTCAGCCTCTAACAAAAGCACAAAAGCGATTGTGAATTTGACACGCATCAATGAAAAAGAAGAAGGACCACATGGTACGCTCCGTGCTGCCAATGCTGCAGCACTTCCTGCGCGACAAGAGCTCCGAGGCGAGGCACTGCGAGCAACGCTGGTGTGACGGTCAAGTCGGAGTGGACGTAGTATTAGCCGCCACTAAACCAAAGAGATTGTGTATTTTGATACATGTAAATGAAAGAGAACAAGGGACACACGGAGCGCTCGGTGCTGTCCATGCTGCAGCACTTTTTACGCGACGAGAGCTCCGAGGTGGGTTGGTGATGCGTGCGGCGGCGTCGGTGGTTGGCGGTCAAGTCGGAGTTCACATGAGCCTCAGCCCCTGTACCGTAGATGTCATGTTTAAGTACAACTGCAACATGATATGAAGGCCTGTCCGTGCTGCCAAGCTACCACACTCTTGCGCGACGAGAGCCCTGAGGTTTGTGGTTTTGTTTTTTGTGTGCGGCGCTCTCACCTGCGGCAGAGCTGGCAGGCCACAACTCGCAGTCTGCTCTGCCTGAGCAATGCGCTTACCTCGGAGCAGAAAGTTGCATTTTGTGCGCATCTGACGCAGCGATGCCTTGCACTTCAAGCAGAGCGGAGAGTCGCCACGTGCGTGCATCGGCAGACAAGTTCTCGCCTTGAGCGGTCTGCCTACAGGGACCACACACGTGTGACGGCTAAGCATCCGCGGCGGTGATGAAACGCGGATGTATGCGTACCCCTCTTCTGTGGACTCAGAAGACTTCATAGACGCTGTGTGAGATGAGCATCGCAACGCGAGTGCTATTGCAACGCTGCTGCTGATTGCTGCTTGATGCTGCTGCTGCTGCTGCCCGCCATGCTGTCAACAGGTTCGATTGCACATCCTGACGAAGCTCGAGGCGCTGGCAGACATGATGCCCGCCATCGCAGACCAGGCAAGTCACATTTGAAGTACAGGGGCTTGAAGTTTATAGTCATTGAGCTGTGCCGCGTCAAGAAGTCACGCGTGCATATAGTGGTTGCAGCTCATGTCTGTGAGCGCAGCACGTGTACGGATTGGAATGCTGCCTCATGTTACGGATTACAGTCTATAAAAGTATACGTGCTGCCACAAGCGTTTTTTCTGTATTCAAGACAGTGACGTTGTTTTCTGTAATCTCGTGCCAAGCACGCCCTGCTTGATGCATGAGGTTTTGAAAAAAGCTCTTTGCAACACCGCCCTTTTAACAGCTACGTGCAAATTCCAGCATTTCGCAAAGTACAAAAGAAGGCTTACCAGGCCCCTTCCCCGCTGCTCTTCACCATGCGCTGCTGCAGCTGCTGCCATGGTGGTATGGGTGCTAGGACAGGCACTTTTGCATGCCTTGTATGCACATTTTCAACTCCGATGAAGCTCTTACCGTGCCCTCTGTCCCCTCCCTTCATCGCCACGTGCTGCCACAGCTGCTGCCGCTGGTGCTCGAGCTCGGCCACGACAACATCTGGCGCGTGCGCAAGGCGGTGATGCTCAGCATCCCCATGCTCGCCGAGAAGCTGGGCGTGCACTACTTTGAGGACCACCTGCTCGACATGTACCTGCAGGTGCGCGCGCACGTTATCATTTACTTGAAGTATGTATATGGAGCGTCGCCCCACACTCTTGAAGTACAGGGTCATCTGCACATGTTTGCACTGCTTGTGGCTGCAAACACAATGGAACATGCAGATGTAGCGAGGCACCGCACCTGCTGCACCCCCCCTTCCCCTGCCCTGCACGACTCACTTTCATGCGGCAGCAGCACTTATGCATGGAGCATGTCTGGTGTCACGCGCATGCGCAGCCCGCAGCAGCTGCTCAGCATAGCGATTGTGCACCGCCACCACCTCCGTCGCACCTGCTCTCCCTGTCTTCAAATACATATCAACACCCCATAGGGCCATTGCGCTTGCTCTCCCTTGGCCAGGCGGTACACACTGCGGCAGTGAGCACAGCGGCCAGTAGAAGTATATGGAAAAGATTCAAAAGATTGTAGGGCTCTAGGTGACAAGGTGTGGTCAGCCGTAAAATTGAATGCCTTCCACCATAACCGTGTTCGCCACTGCCACCATATCCACAGGAGCCAAAAGACTTCTGTGAGCAAGCTTTGTAGTGTTCAATATATATATGGAGTGTTGTTCCGCACACTTGAAGCACAGGTCCAGCTACCTCATGTGTGCACTGCTTGTGGCGGGAAAGGCCATGGAATGTGCGGGCGTAGCGAGGCACCACACCTGCTGCACCCCCCCCCCCTTCTCCTGCCCTGCACGACTCACTTATGCAGCAGCAGCACTTGTGCATGAAGCACGTCGGAGCGCCGCGCGCATGCGCAGCGAGCAGCAGCTGCTCAGCAGACATCACTACGCACGCCTCTGTACAGCACCCACCGTCACCACCTCCCCTCATACTCACTCTCCCGTGTTGAAAATCATACTCATGTCCCATGCGGCCACCACACAGTAAGAGGGCATCCGACGACAGCCGCCCCCCCTGCATGCCGCCCCCCCCCACACACACCCACACACTTGAGCCCCCCCCCGACCCCCCCCGCCCCCCCCCCGCTGCTGCGCGCCGCGCGCAGGCGTACCAAGACAGCGTGAGCGACGTGCGCGCGGGCGCGAGCCTCGGCCTGCAGCAGCTGTGCCGCGTGTGCGGCAGCGAGTGGGTGAGCGAGAGGCTCATACCCAAGCTGCTCGAGCTGTACCAGGCGAGCACCTTCTACCTGCACCGCATCACCATACTGTGCGCGCTCAAGACGCTGCTGGGGGACGGCACTTCCGCGTCGCAGGCGCTCGTGGCGGAGGTGAGACAGGGGATATTTCTCACAGTGCAGAACTCTAACCTCGGCCCAAACCCGAACCCTAGATGCTGCTGGGGGACGGCACATCTGCGCCGCAGGCGCTAGTGGGGGAGGCGAGAGAGCAAGAGGGATTGCACGTGCGCGTGATTCTGGCCCTAGCCCTAATTTTGGACCCAATCCTGTCGCTAGGCGGGGCAGTTGCGCAATGTCCGAAGCTTATCCGACTCTTGACGAAAGTCTGAAGTGGCCCGATGGTTTTGCTGTGGTGAAAGTAACGCATGTCTCAGTATGCTGCTGAGCCAGGGCGCATCTGCACTGCAAGCACTTGTAGCAGAGGTACAAGAGAGGTGGCATGTGCGCCTAACCCTAATCCTGAAACCTAACCCTAGTCCTTTGCCCCTACGCTAACACTAGACACGGCGGACTCGAATCAGATGGAGACCTTCTGACCAAACCACACGTGACCTGATGATGCTGCAATGATGCAAGGAGCGTCACCTGACGCTGTCGCCCGCGATGCCTCTTTTGCACATGGCTGAGGTGGTGCGCATATGATCATTATGCGAACGTCACCTGACACAGTGACACTGTGTTTGCATCGTCTGTACTTTGTTCCATGTCTGCGCTACGCTCAGGTGGTGCAGATGATGCTCACCGGCGCGCGCGACCCGATACCCAACGTGCGCTTCACGGCGGCGCGCGCGCTGCAGGACGTGGCGCCGTGCCTGGAGGACGCCGCGCTGCAAGCTCAGGCACGTCGCCGCTTGCGGTTTGCTTGAAGATGCTGCCTGGAAGTGTGCCACCATTTATGGCTACAACCACGTGCTTCGAGTAATATTTTGCTTTAAGATGCTTGGAACTGTATCACCATCTGTGGCAACAATCACGTGCTTTGTGTGACGTTGTTCAAGCTGGTACGGAGAATTTGATGGAGCCTGCTTGCGCCAGGCAATGGGCTGTGGGAACAGGAAGCGCAGCGCTGCTCGCTGGTGCAGTGTTTGCATGCATGTAGCTGCTGCTGCAGACGTCCAAATGCTGTCAAGCGATGGCTCAAATCCTGTTCACTTTTGGCGCTTGAGATACTTGATGCAGCGCCAGAAGGTTTGGACCGGTGTTTGCTGCTATGGACTCCTCACCTGTCAACTTGACGTCAGAACGCGTTTGCCGACAGAGCGCACATTCCGCGACGTGCACTCCCGGTAGTGCATGGTGACGGTGATGCCGGCTTTGTGCTTAGGGTTAGGGTTAACCTTACCCTAACCCTAGGTCAGTTGTTTATGGGCCATGCGTGACTGCTGCTGATGTCAGCAGATACCCTCGGCATGCACCAGCGGCCTCCATTCAACCTGGAACCAAGTCATCGAGCAGTTCTCATGTCAAACCCTTGATGGTTGCGATGGCGTTTGTAACGTGTAGTATCAGTCACCACTGGCAGCAGCGCTTCTGCTCAGGCTTACTTGGTCGCCAAGAAACTGGGGAAACGCGCAAGCTCAACAGACTGGAACACCAAGCAGCACACTCAATGCATAAATGGACACGCAGGGCTGGAAGCAGAAATACAAGTAAACAGCGAAATGCTTTTTATGTTCACTTCTGTTCACTCTCGATGTTCAGCTTTGTTCACTCGATTGGCAACGTCAGGCTGACACCCCCCCCCCCCCCTCGTACACCCGCGCTCGCTCGCTCGCACTACAGGTGAAGCCGTGCCTGACGGAGATGGCGGAAGCTGACGTCGACTCCGACGTCAAGTACTTTGCCACGCAGGCACTCCTCACCATCAAGTGAGCCCCCCCCGTCCTCGCCCCCACTGCCCCCCTCTCCCCCCCCCCCCACGGCGAGCAACATGAGGCTAGCATGAGGCCAGCACCACTGCCTCGATCGCCATGACGCCGCTGCAGCCACTGCCATGACCACCGGTGCCACCTCCCGTGTGCCTACCGCAGTATGGCAGCAAAGTTCCGCTGCAGAGTCTCTGCGCCCGCAGCTAAGAGCCAGTCAGCGCACAGAGCGGGCAGGTGGTGCGGCCGCTAGCAGCGGGGGCGGGTGTGGCATGTTTGTTTGACCAGTGGATTTTGTGTTTGAGGGGGGGGGAGGGGGCAAGGGGACGGCACACAGCGCCTTTGTGCCATCGCGTTGGTATGCAAGCACCGTGGCTCGATTGGCGCGGCGGATGCAATGGAGGCAGCAGCAGGCACAGGCGGACACGGCAGAGGACAACAAAAGTGAAGCACGGGGGGCCGATTGTTTGCAGGTTCAAATTCAATTTGAGCGGGCCGACGCAGCAGGCTGCAGCGCAGGCCACTGCGTCGCTAATGCATGTGCCCACCCGCACATACTGAGCGCTGCTGCTGCGTTGCTTCTTGTCTGTTGTCGCTGTGCGTTGCGCGCCACGGCAGTGGGCGGGTGAGGATGCTGAATTTTGCTGCCCCAAGCAGAGCTCGCCGTGCATGCGCTTCGCCGCCGTGACCATTGCTTGTCCTTGGTTTGTGCTCGCAGCAGCAGCGGGCGTTGCTCTTGTTGACACCGCATGAAGCACGCGTTACATGACTGTTGCGCACATGCATGTCATCATACAAGCGCGTGTGGGGCTGCGCCCCTCGCGCATAATCGACTTCACACATCGCCGCCGCACGGCCACATCAGCCGTCACGCCGCAACTTCGCAACGCCCCGGCACTCCAGTCGACCTCCGATGTGAAGACGCGCTCTTCAGCTTCACGCGCAACGCATGTCGCTGTGTTGTAGTTCAATGTTGTAGTTCAACTTGAAGCGGCGCTGGCGGTGGCGGCCTCGTGGCAGTGCAGCAGCAGACTCTCCCACTCAAAGTGCTGCATGCCCACGCACCACGCCGCCACCGGTGCCGTGCACAACTCTGGCGGCGCGCCGCTCTTTATAGCGGCCATGAGCATCACCATTTTGTCAGGGTCCCAGGCCGCCGCGGAGGGGGGTTGCACGCCCCACAGCCGCTCGCGCACCGCTGGGAGATCTGCACAGGGGGCGTAACCAACAACACTCTAATTGTCATGCGCTTCTCGCTCAGGGCGCGCCAAAACTCAGACGGTTGACATCAAGTAGAAATACATGTCCCTGATGACGATTTGTCTCAATGCGCCTCGAGGATCGCTCCTGAATGGCATCGTGCATGCTCCGCAAGAGGTGATGTGTACGTGAAGTGCACAAGCAAGCAATGCCGCAAATGGGCACATGCAAGAATAGAGCATGTGCCGGTGACACTATATACAGTCATGCCTGTGAACACGGATAGCAGGTGGCAGCAGGTGATGCAACAGATCCCGCGCCAGGTATTACCATTGCACATTCTTGAAGTGACACCACTATTATCCCGTGAGAGTACATGCACTCGGCCGCAGTCCTGAGAGAGTGTGAGGGGCATGCAGCACTTGAGTGAGGTCTGCACTGACATTGAGCTTGTACGGCACACGACCTGCATCCAAAGCTCACCCTCCGATCACCTTGCTGCCGCAACAATGCGCGACCGACCAAAGGGACCCACCCCGATGCGGGCCGATGCTAGTAGCGACTGAAGCCGTGCATTCAATGAAGTTCGCACGCAACAGCGTGCGCTGCACAGAGCTGCGCTGGCATGAAGCACGCACTGCACGCTGGTTGTCGGTGGAGGTTGAGGTACGCAGGGACTCTGCCGCGACAGAACAAACGACCGTGTACCTTCTGTTGCGGCAACGTAACCCTTCGGTAGGCGACATGATTCGATCTATCGAGGTGAGAATTTGATCGATGGGGCCCGGACCTGGACGCGTGCGCACACTGACCAACTTCAAGCAAGTCAAGTTGGAGTAGACCATGTGCAGCCGTACCCTCAATACACACCTTGCGACGTCTCCTCCGCCTTCTTTTGCAGGCTCTCAAACAGCGGGTGCCGTCCTGTCTGGTCCCACCAGTAGCTCGAGTTGCTCCAGCCCCGCAGGCGCAGCTCGCCGACCCTCTCGCCCTCGCGCCGGTGCAGCAGCGCGTGCACGTAGTTGGCCTCCTGGACGTGCGTCATGTGCTGCGGCAGGAGCGTCAACGCGCGTGAAGTTGGCGTGAAGATGAGGCGCAGGGCAATCTGTGCGTCATGTGCTTCGCGCGGCGAGCGCGTGTGCAGCACGACCCATGTGGCGGTGAGGCGCTGTGCCCGCTTGCTGATGTGATGACACCATAGCGGTGCAGCAGCGCGTGCGTAGTTGGCCTCCTGGACGTTGTCATGCGCTGCGGCAGGAGCGTCACCACACTTGAAGTTGATGTGACGACGGGCCTCAGTCATATCTATTGTCTGACTCAGCATCAGCACTCATCAGGCGCAATGTTACGTGATTACGTGCCCACGACTACATGTTGAGAATGGCCGTTACATCACGGTTACATTTCTATTGATTCACCTAGTAAATACTACTGGTTCGTTGTTCTGGTCTGGTGTGGCGCCTACGCTGGCGCCTGCGGGCTGCCTGCGCGGTGATGTGAAGATGAGGTGCAGAGGCTGGGGCATGTGACGACAGGGCAATCTGTGCGCCATGTGCTGCGCGCGGCGAGTACATGTGCAGCACGACCCATGTAGCGGTGAGGCGCTGTCCCCGCTTGCTGACATGATGACAGAGCAAGCTTCAGGGAGGGCAAAGGACACTGGGGTGGAAGAGCAAGCCGCAAAGCGCGCATGTGCTGGTGTGTGCACGGGCCTGCTGTGGCCATGCCGCGGTTTGTGGCACTTGTACCACTTGACGATGAGCCAGTGGAACACCTGGCATTGGTTATCTGTGTGTGCACCCAGCGCAGCAGCCTGGCCCTTGTTGCACTCGGGCCAGAGTTGGGGTCGGGCGTATTGAAAACGTGGACATATGCGTGACCAGTTGTGTTACTTGACATGAAACATGTACTTCAAAGTATGTACTTCTATCAAGTACGCGTTACATGTAACAGCCAACGCACACAAATAACGTGTGTGCCCGACGTGCCATAGCACCTAGCGTATGATGCTGAGCTGCTGTAGCACGGAGCCTTTTGCGGGCATGTGTGCCTTCGCCAGCGCAGAGAGTCGGGCTTGCCGGCAGACGCGTTGCAGCAGCGGCTTGCAGCGTGCGCAGTGCTGGCCTAGTGAGTGAGGACCGCCTTTCGGCCACAGTGACACTGCCCCCATGATCAGAAGAAACCCATGTACCTCGGGGTCTGACTTGAATGGGTAATGGCCGCAGTATGTGAGGTGCTGCCGCATCGCCAGAACAGCAATTTTGCTGCGGACAAGCTCATCAATGCGCCGCTGTGTCATAAGCGCTGGAGTGCAATGAATTGCCAAGGTACATCATTTGCTGATGTAGCAGTGCTGCAGAATCATCAAGCTGTGTTGACCAACTAGAATTGGCCCGCACACAGCCTTCAGTGGATGAAGATGAGCTTGACCAGTCTGGCTCGACCTTTCATAAGAAACAGTAGAAATCTGCGCACCTGAACTGTGTCATGTGCTTCGTCCAAGCCGCCCACCCCCAGGTATGCCAGAGCTAGAATCACCTTGCTCCAGGGCTCCCTCGGCTCCCCTCCCATCACGTCTTCCTGCGTCAGACCGTGTACCAGATCTGCAAGGCGGTTGACAGGTTTGGGCTTATGGTAGTACATCACTCCTCCACCGATTGGCATTGGGTTGACCCTCACGTGTTCTATGATATCTCTAAGCTTAGGGGCCAGATCCTGAGTGCTTGAGACGGCGCGGAAGGCCACATCAGGCGGTGCAGTCACTGACGAGAAGGATGCTGCTGGGGACTTGCCGAGCATGCCTGCCATTATTACAACTGTGGCTACCCGCATTGAAGTAATTCTATACAACTGGCATGGATTCCAGCCCAAAGTTCAACTCTAGAATCGAAGAATAAACATAAACGCGCGCGCGCGCGCGCAAGAGAGAGAGAGAGAGAGAGAGAGAGAGAGAGAGAGAGAGAGAGAGAAGAGAAGAGAAAAATAAAGATAAGTGCTGGCAGGCAGCGTTTACCAGACATCAGGCTAGATAGATAATTTACTTGAGACAAGATTCGATTGTCAGATCAATACCGACGAACACATGCGTAATACGCATATAGGGCATGGAAATGGGACTCTAACGGTTTGTCAGCATACACCAGACGTGGACGCGGCCTTGTGCGTTGAGCATGAGAAATCCGCACGCCAAAGTAGCTTGAGATGTTCACATGGGGTGCCACGCATCATCAAGATGTCGCATATGCCCAGACTTAAGGTTGTCCATGAGGCGCCTGCCGACTCCCACGCATGCCTCCTAACTTGCTCCTGCAACTACTATCAGCCCACTAATGCACTGTGCAGCACAGAAAACACATCTTCTAGGCGACGACATCTTCTAGGCAACGATACACATATACTTGCAGTACGAGTACTCTTGTATTTACACAGGACACGCATGAACTTGAAGCAAGTTTTGGGTACTTGTGAACTGTTGTGACATTGTCAAGCTTATTGAGCACTTCATGCTTTGAACACCACAACGTGAACTTGAAGCAATGGTTGAACACTGTGGCAGACTTGCAGAGTTCAGAAAAGCCATTGTTTCCACCATCAAGCAATTCTTAAGACACACTGGCCATGTAGGGCTGACAGTGTGGTCGGGGCAGCGCAACTTACTACTAGCAGCTAAGCTTGAAGTCGCACGTGGCACTGGCAGCCCACTGCCAGTGGCAGGTCCGAGGGAGTTACTGTTACAGTAGTCTCCGGTACCACATCCGCAAAATTGAATTTGGCTATAATCTTGGATCCCCTCTTTTCAAAAAAAATTACTAATGTCCTTGCGCGTATGCACGTTACGATGCCGATAAATCTCAGGCAGCCAGCCGGGGGGATGCAGTGCGGTGCTTATCTGTGAGTCACAACAACTTGAGTTGACAACCCTAATTTAATTCAAACTCTAAACGCACTGACATCATCATGTTGCATCACAAACTTGAAGCTTGTTTGGCATATGCATATCACTTGGCAGCGTGATGCACATGTCATTGTCGGACATGCAGCTGCTAGTACTATGTGGAAGCTGCCGCTTACTACTAGTATGAGCCGTAACGGTTGACGATCAACATCTCAACAATGGCAGTCATGATGACATGTAGCACGCAAGCCTTGCAGCTAGTAGTGCACTCATTGACAAGAAGGCCATTTTCAGGCGCCGAGCATGTCATTGGCATGATGCCCGCATGCGCGGCCGCATGCGGCATTGAGCATTTGTGCTCTTAGACTATGACTTGCGTCCTAGTATCCCGGGTTTTCACGTGGCCAGTCACTGACTATTTGACCCCCCCCCCCCCCCCCCCCTTTCGAAATTTTTTTTCACCTGGCAACGACAATGCCGACTGTGTGACGCGTCCACGTCCGTCTCCCTGCAAGAAATTTCGCCTCCATCGCACAAATCCAACTTCAAGCATACGTAGTCTCAGAGGCCCTGGACCCCACTACACACACCCTATTTTCCGCAGCCTTTGACCACTTCGGCGCTATGTCACGCGACACCCAAGCGCTGCTACACGCACTCGCCGAGCAGAGCTCGCAGAGCAGCTACAATCTCGCGCAGCGCGTTGCCTTCTGGCGCCGCCGCACCTCCCTCGCGCTACAGCGCGCGCTCACACGCGTCGTGATCGACAATTGGAACGCAGTCATTGCCCCTGATGGCGACGTCAGCGCTTACCGCTGCATCGCACTGTCGCAAGTGCCGCGGCCGTCGCCGGCCAGCGCCAAACCGCCGGCCCCTCCGTAGGTTTAGTTATTGCCCGATTTATCGTGCGCTCAACCCATGCGGTCCAGGACATAATATACAACTTCAAGCAACAGGAGGAGGCTTCAGTGTGCACAGAGAACACGCGCAGAAGCAGGGTTGCTGGGAGGTGACTATGCGTGCGGCGATCGCGGCTGTCACAGTCGCTGCATCATCATTCCTGGCTGCGGCTTCAGAATCTGCAGCTGCAGACGATGTTGGGTCCACTGCGATAAGGGTCAAGCCAGGAAGCTTCACCGTGCTGCTGGACCTGCCTAGCCTTGTCGGCGGGACCTAGGCCACCGGTACCCAGATCACTGCCGCAATAGATTCGTTGACTGCCGTCAGTGGCGTAGAGGTCAAGAACTCCCTACCTGATCTCGGCTTGGTTCTGGTTACTACCCCGCACAACAGCGCCGCACGCATCAGAACCACAGCTCCTGTGAAAGCAGTCGCCCCCACACTGATATCCTATACGCCTTCCATAGGCATTCGTCGGGATCTTCAATTTACGTCTCTCAATGATACCGACGCGCAATTCGTCGTCGACAGGGAGTTGTCTGTGGTGAACGAGCCGGATTTCAGGAGGCTGCAATGGGGCAGGACTGCTATAAACGCAGATCGCGCGTTCAATGCCGGAGTCAAGGGAGGTGGCAAGCGGCCTGCTCGGGTCGCCATTGTCGACGGCGGGTGAGCAGTGTGTTTGTTTCGGCGAGCTTGTCATGACTTCGCACTGAGTCTAGTTTGGTGACTTTGATGATCATCCAGGCTACAGATAGACTATAATAAGTCCTGTAGTACTTGCAGATTGGCTGACAGTGACAGGACCTGGTTAAGAATACGATCGAGTATTGGCGGCTTGATTGAATGCATCTTCTTCCAGTCTAAGGATTAAACTTTGCTTCTATGCAGCAACCTATAGTATACAAGCATGCAGTACTCTGCAGTGTGCCCAGTGGGCCACATAAATTATTAATTACACACACACACTACTATTAGTAATTTAAAACACATCGTCCGTAGGAAACATACACATATCATCGAATTCAGTCATCTCCAACAAACTTTGAACCACGTTGTCGGACACTGAAGGCATAATGATCTGTAAGTTTTTTTTTGTAGGCCAATCTTTTTTCTATTCTCAAGTCAGACTTAAGAATTCAAAATCTGTCCACAGAGGACTTGATGAAACTCTACACCAGGTCCTGTTGTGATGCATGCAGGCACACATGACCTTGCCAATGAGTCGGCAAAGTTCACAAACAAAAATTACGGTACTAAGTCCATTAGTCGGGGGTTGGCTGACAGTGACACTGGCAGGTGCAGAATACGATCGAGTATTCAATTTGGTGGCTTGCTGATTTTGTATCATTAAATATGCTCTTTGGACTACACTGTAATTCAACGTAATACTATTTGTAATTTGAAAGGCCAAGGACCCGGGAGGCGGGTGCCACAGTGTCGAATTTGAATTTATAGTTTAATTTGCATTCATTTACTAAGGTCAATCTTTGCTTCAATGCAGCAACCTACAAGTACGTAGTATACATAGTACTCTGCACTGCGTTACTGGCAGACTGTGCCACATGTGAGAGGATACTGTGAGTTGTTGTGGTATCATGCCTGCCAGTGGACATCATGCCATTGCCATCATGTGCCGTCGGTGCGTTTTGGGGCAGGCAATGTTTTTGGCACTTGCAGGTACCCTCAAGGCTTCAAGTTGGTTGGCAATGCCTTAGTGCATTTTTATACAAGTCCATACGTGCATTTTTAATTAAAGCAGGGGCACTCTCAACTGTACCAGTTTTTTTCTTCTTTTAAAATAGTTGCACACTGCGCCTTGGCTACACAGTTTGCCCGGCTGTTGTGCCAATGCCATCTGAGTTTACACGCTAGCCCTGCATACAACTGATTCGTGCCAATACTGAACTAAACACCACAACATGATTGATGCCCGTATTTCGACAGCACCATCAAAGAGAGAGAGATGAAAGTGGGTGACGTTTTCCGCCCTCCTTAAGGCCCCCCCCCCGCGGTGGCATATGTGCCACATTTTGCCCTAGTGTCTGTGTGAATTTGTAACAACTTTTAGGTTTGAATTGCGAAAAACGGGACCTGAATTCAAAACGGGACCCACAGGGGTGAACTCTGCAAATGGACTTCTCTCAATTGTGATGTCAAGGGTGTAATAGGCACGCCTAGAAGTAAATAAATGGAAAAAAGATTTTATTTTTGCGCACAGGATCTTGAGATATACCATGTTGAACTTGGACTTGAATTTTAACTTCACCTGTGAAGTTTGGCTAAGTACAGAAGTTCAACTCCAAATTGAAGTTTGAAATGTGCTCAGTGCTCATCATGGTATGTTAACCAACTTCAACACTGGTCCCTCCAGCTAATAACTTCAACGTCATGTTGAAAGTCAGCAGCGAACGCTGGCAGGGTAGGGTTCAACAAGACTTCGCCAATTTTGAAAGTGGTTTGATGCTGGGTCCCGTTTTCCAATTCAGGTCCCGTTTTTCGCAATTCAGTCCTTTTCGGACACTGGAACGTTCACGCCACATCTGTCAGACTTTCTGCGCCAGACCGCCAGGTGCCTCATAATGTCATGCCATATAGTGTAGTACCCCTACCTCACAATTTGACTGCTGCAGTCAGGTGTCCGAACGAGCTTCATGGTTGAATGCTTGGCCTCTGGCATAATCACTCCGAGTAATCCTGCTGCCAGTGTCAACTTCTGCAAAATCCTTGTTTCAGTTTTCAAATTGTCGTGGTGCGCTGTTTGCTCGCCGATTCAACAAGTTAGCTTTTGGCTGCCAGTGGACCACCCATCTATCAAGCACTACAACAAGAAACTCAGCTTCAACTTCGTAGCCGGGGAGAAGCTCAACTTCAACACGGAGATCGGCAATGACCCTACCACTGGCAGCTTTGACTTCAGCCACGGCACACACACAGCATCCATCATGGGCGGCGCCGATCTTGGCGGAAGTGGGCCCCGGGACTTTGGGGGTGGCTCCAAAAGCTGAATTGATTCTGCTCAAGGTTCTCAGCGATTCGGGCCATGGCGATGATTGGGCCGTCATCTCGGCCATCAAGTATGCTGCCGACAACAACGTCGACATCCTCAGCCTCAGCCTGGGTGACAAGGTGTGCTACCGCAATTTGAAGCCCGTTTGTTGAGTACTCACCGAGCAGGCATTGCGGATTAAATCTTTTCTTCCACAATCCTATGTGTACATTAATTTTTTTGTCTAGTCCTTGGTAAGCCTTCAAATTAGGGGTATAGCAACCGCCAGTAGCGATGAACCTGCCAGTGACTAGCAGGGGTACAACAGCGGGGTCACTGACATGTCAGCCTGAGGGACCCGGTCTCAAGGACTTCGGAACAACTCAGAAGCTTCAAGCCTGGTGCAGCTCAGGCTGCATGACTCATCGGATGCTCTGAATCATCACGGTCAGTCCAGATTCGTTTTAACTAATTAAATAATTAATAATACAGCGGTGCATGCAATCATCGATGATCGTTGTCAGGCCGCAATTGGCAAGGTAATGACCCGGAATGCAGTGTCACAGTAGCCTAAGGTCGGTGAAGCAGAAGAAGGCTTCTTCAGGTCATACGGCAAGGCAACCCCTTGCATTGGCTTGTCAGAACTTCGAAAATGCTGGATTCGAGTGATATGTGTCACGCTGAAAAAGAAGCTGTTCCACAGATCCTGAAGCAAGGTCACTTCAACCAGCTGAATCAAAACTACTAGTAGTACCTTACTGTCATTCTCATTCCATTATGATTAAAGTTCAAGTTTTTACTCTTTTTCAACTTCATAATCAACATCAGATTCTGCCAGTGATCATTTAGCCTGGCAGAACCTCACCAGCATAACCGCCATGCATGATCATAGCCAGCAAAGAACTTGTGTGGCGACTTGAACTTTGTGAAGAAACTTGTCAATTTGAAGTGGATTCTTTGGGGCCGCCTGATCAATTTTGTGATCGAGAGTGCAAGCGGTAAACCTGTGCTGCTTTAAAACTTTCTAGCATCCAGGTCGCTTCTGCGCCGATTGAGGCCTCGAATGTCACCTTCTCAAAAGTCGTCGCTGAGGAACCAGTCTGCATTGGCGTATTTGACTATGATGTCAACTCAGCATCAGTCGCAAGAAGCAGCAATTGTCGCTGAAATATGGAACTGCAATTCCATTCAAGTGCTCCCGTGCAGGGCTGCCAGTATCAACCGAATGCGTCGGACGTATCAACGTCTGACTCAGATCATACTGCACACTGCTGGCCAAGTCATTATCGTGCCTTATCAACCACTATGCTGCTGCTTGAAGCTGAACCACGTGATAGTACTTACTCTCAGACTGTTTCTGTAACTTCTTCTTCCTGAGTCAATTCGACAGGAGGGGCATGAAGGGAAAATACACCGCCGAAGACGTGGCAGCCATCATTCAAATTTACTCTTCGCTCACCAAGTGTGCAGCCGCCAGAGTGAGTCGACGCGCATGCTGGCAATGCAGTACTTGCCCTGATTCGCGAACTGGACATCTTTGTCATTGGCAGCACACTGGCCCTGTAGGACATGCTTGCTGACACGTGTTCGCTGCCCATGATATTGTGGAGTCTGAGTATAAAAAGAAATTGATGCGCCTTGAATGCGTTCAGAGGTGAGGGCAAATGCCATCACACACGTGTGATGTGTAGGTGGCTATGGTTCAACTTGGTGCGCACATTGGCCTACTGGCACAGCCTGCTTCAAGTATCTGCCACGACATTGTGCTGACGCAAACTCAACATGATTGACCTAATTTCAAAGTTTCTTTCCTTGAGAGACGATCAAGGTATGTTGACAAATTTACATTACTGATTAGTAGTTGGCCAGCATGCAGTTATGTGGCACTGCAGTTGCCTAGTCGTGCTGTGCGTCATTGCGAACGACAATTGTATCTAGTGCCGGTCAGAAATTTGTGATGTCTATGAGCAGCCACATTTACTGAGTGCCTTAAGCTAATGGATTCTCATGCTCCACTTTCAGCAACTGAATTCCTTAGCTGAGCTATAAACAAAGGCCTGGATAACATTGGCACTTCAAGACTTGGGGACCAGGTCCGACGGAGTCCAACAAAGACGAGGGGATAATGTGCGAACTTCGTTGACCTTGTGGTCTTTGTGCGCACATGTATCAGTTGCAGACTTATAGAGGTACTGTGAATGCCAGCAAGGACCGAAGGGCCAAGCAGCTACGCATGACTTCAATCCAGCGGTTTTGACTATCAGCATGCCATGACGTTGCTGCACCTGCAGGAGCTGGCCATGGTCAACATGAATGCATCTACTTTGCTGCTCCGTTTTACAAGAGTCATGCTGGCAACCACTACTGGTGTTTGTGACGTCCGGTGTGAGTGCTGCACCGAAGCGGGAGCAGCAGTGGCAATTGCTTACGTCATGAATCATGACTTGACTCATGAATGAGGGTATACCATAGTGCGCATTGAGGTGTAGGTTTGTCACTCACCACGCCTGTGCTGGACATGTCACGACGGTGATTCAATTACTTCACAGCCTGTCAAGAGTGAAATTTGGTATGGAGTATCGGACGACCAGTGCAAGTCATCATGCACCACTGTGTCAGCAATTTCTGGAGCTCTTTGTCTGCGCTACGTAGGTACCGACGCCTCTGATCTTCGATTTCAATTGTGAGGTTGAAGCTGCTGGCTCATACACTAACCACCCACTTCCGCGCTAATCCCTGCAGAAAACCACCCTCATTGCGGCTGCCGGTAATAGTGCAACAAACATGGACAAGGACAAGCCCTACTTCTTCTGGCTGCTTGCGGACCTCCCTCACGTCGTTCCTGTCTCCGCCACGGGTCCAACGTTTTGGGGCAGAAACAGCAAGACTGACCTCGACGAGTTTGCTTAGTAATACTACTCAAACTCCGGCAGCCAGATTGACTTCGCCGCCCCGGGAGGCAGCTTGAAGGTTGCCAACACCCGCCCCGACGCGACGTGCACGGTCCGCGTCGACGCCAGCTTCACCATTAAGGACTTTCCATGCCGCCGCTTGGACTACGTAATCAGCGCGTGCTGCTCTGAGAAGGCCCTCTTCACAAAGGCTCAGTACGGGTACAAGTCGCGCTATGCGTGGGTTTCGGGCACTGGCATGGCAGCGCCGCATGTGGCGGGCGTCGCGGCATTGATCGTCGCCAAGAGGGGCAAGCCCACCAGCCCAGCTCAGCTGCTCAAGTACCTGAAGCAGTGCTCAGATGACCTCGGCACCAAGGGCAAGGACGATTTGTTTGGCTTTGGCCGCATCAATGCGGGCAAAGCGGTAGACCTCAAGTTCTAGGGGCCCCCGCGGGAGCGGCACCCCACGGTGCCATCATGTAGCTCAGATGCCTCCCAGAAGGTCTGCTGTAGACTGCGAACAAATTGAATGCTAGCAGCCGATAGATTTTTATTTTTATGTTGAAGTACTAACTTCAAGTTGCAGTAGTATTAGGCAAAGCTCTGTTGTACTAGTAGTACAGCAAGCTGCGCAAGGTCTTTTTTCATGACGCTGCATCTACCAAATCTTAGCTTTGAAGTTCACAGCCTCTTGATTCGCTGGTTAGCTGCAGTGGGGTCCTTCTAGGCTGCCATCAGAACAGTCGCGCTGCATATGTTTTCTATTCATCGCAAACGCGTGGTTTAAGACGCTCAGGGCACCCTGGTGGCATGCCTATCTAATGCAGCAAGACAGAAGTTGCGAGCGCTGATGGATTTGCTGTGTGTTCACTGTCACACGGTGCATCAATACAAAGTGGTGTAGTAATCCGCATGCTCAATATGCAAAGTCTTGCGTGTATGCAGATGAGCAATAGTGATGTGGTTCAGGGCTCAAGGCTCAAGCCCTAGATGTGCCACTTCAAGTGCAAGCCCTAGAGGGGCGTCACCACCCCACATCTGTAAATACAAAGATCAGTTCTCTTGTCAGCCACAGCAAGCACTGCTGTTGTGGTACCACAGCCATCCAATCACCAAGTCTCGGCTTCCCTGTTGCTCCGCTGCTCGCCTGCGACCGCCATCCTCATCAATAGGCTCCAAATACGATGAGGTCGGTGACGATGCCTTGGCTATGTTGTGCACCCACTGCGGCAGGTGTTGTTGATGCAACGCACCTCGTTGTATGTTTAACATACATGCGTGCCGCATTCAATGAAGTTCACGACATTCGTACGTTCGTATGTCGCGCAGGAACACCAAGATGCACTGTTCGACATTCATACAGGTACTACGGTACTGAGATGCTTTGCATCATTAACACGGGGCGCACAATATGCACAGCTTGTTGTAGCCACAAGAGAGTCTCACTTTGAGGAAGCAATTGGCTCTTGTCCTAGGAGCTCAGGCTGGCGTACTTACTTGGTCTCAAGACACAGCAACGCACTACGCCGTTGATGTCGCTTTACCTCATCATGAGCCCTGTGTGTGGTGTGAGTATGACTCTTTGCAAGCAGGCACTGCAGCATACAGATGGCACCGGACCAATGCACAGGCATATCAAGCAATGCCATAAGCGTTCAACAAGTTGCGGAAGACAATAGCAAAGGCCACATTTTGAGTTCTTCAGCAGCTGTTTTATGACCCCGTCGGCAGCAGCTGCTGGCAGGAGCACCGCCGCTGCACGTCAATCTCTGCAGGCTTGACTGCAGGCTGAGCGCTGGTGACAGCGATCGTGTGTGCCTGCGACAGTAAGTGTTTAACTTGAGCGCTCAGGCTGACACCACGTGCCACATGATGTGGGAGGCACTGCCAGTGGATGCGACTTGAAGTCGGACTCCCCTCCTCCTGGTGCAGGCCCGGGGATACTATCAAACTTTGAAAATGCAGCCACAGTGGCCCCCCTGGAGCAGGGACCCCATCGATGCCTATCAGATTCTGAAGTGTAGCCTACTATGAATAGTTACCAAATTAAATTCCGCATTGATGACGAGCATACTACTAGTTACTGTAGTAGTAGTACACCTACTAGTAGTACGGGCCTGCCAGTGCCAGTGGCTTGGCGCACTTCATGAACAGCTGAGCAAGCATGTGGCACATCCGCCCGCTGATGCAGCCTTCAAGTTGCACCGCTCAATTTTATTTATAGGCGAGGGATCCAGGTGAACCTCAGGAGGCTCAGGGGCCAGCGTCTGACCGCATAGATCGTCACGCCATCGGGTGATGTGCGCGCGTATTTACGTGGAAGAAAAAAACAATTGATTTTTGCAGGCCCTGGGGGGGGGTCCAATTCTCGGGCCATCAAGTCGATGGTGTGCCTGCGAACATGAACTTCAAGTTGAAGCCTTAGGCTACTAGTACTAGTAAGCTTCAACTTGTGAAATGCTGATTGCTCAGCTGAGCAAGTGCTGCTGAGCACGCACACTTCAGGTGGCGCCGGTGTACAAAGCCGCACAGCGGCCGCTGCTTCAACTTGTGAAATGCTGATCGCTCAGCTGAGCAAGTGCTGCTGCACGCACACTTCAGGTGGCGCCGGTGGTCAAAGCCGCACAGCGGCTGCTGCTGCCGCCGACTGCGGCAGCCCCTACCATACGCCGTCATCCCATGCATTCCAGCCCGATTCGGAAGTTCAACAACTTTAGATGGAATCGAAGAATGAACGCCAAAAAGATAAAGACCGCTCTGCTTGCTCCACGGCTGAGCCTCAGAGGGCGTTAAACTTTGTCATATCAATGCCAGCGAACACTTGCGTGTAGCACGTATATGGAGCATGCGCATGGGCCCTCGGGACCCTAAGTTAAACGACTTGTCATCATGCAACAGAGGTCGCCGTGGCACTGCCCCTGTGGATGCGGCCTTGCGTGTTGAGCTGAAAATCCGCACGCCAATTTGCAAGTATTTAGCTTGAGATGTTCACATGCCATTGGGTGCCACGCATCTCCAAGATGTTCAAGTTGCCGCATAATATGCCCAGCCCGAGTGACTTCAAGTTGAGTTTGTCCATGAGGCGCCTTGCTGACTCCCACGCATCATGATGCCTCCCAGGGCCTGACTTCAAGTTCAACTTGCTCTCAGAGGCTTGCAACTAGCTACTACCAGCCCACTAGCCTACTAGTAGTACTGAGTGCACTGTGCAGCACAGACAACACATCTTCTAGGCGACAACATCTTCTAGGCAACCGGTACCATAAACATATAACTTGCAGACTGAGTATTCTTGTATCTACACAGGATACACATGCAGCAAGTTTTGGGTACTGTTGAACATCGTGATTGTCAAGCTTTATTTTCAATTTTGAGCACTTCATGCAGTGCTGTGAACACCACAACGTGAATCTGAAGCAATCATTATGGTTGAACTTGACCACCGTGACAGCTGTCACTGTCACAGTGGCACAGTGGCAAATCTGCAAAGTTCAGAAAACTTTAAGTATAATAAATTAATGCCGCTCCGCTCATCCGCGACCCTGAAACTCAAAGAGCAACCGAGCACTTATGCTATAGTAAAGTCTCCAGGGCAGAACAGGTGTTGAAGTTGGGTAATGGCATGCTGTAGCCCTATGTCAGGGGCATCTGCTGACTACTCGCTTGTTGAAGTTGATGTTGTTCCTGATGTGATATTGTACTTCAACGGTGACATTCATACTTCAACTTCATGCCAACTTCAACTGTCATATCACTGCTCAGCGTGCAATAGCATGGCTCCACCCGTCTCAACTTCAACAACCAACAGCTCTTCTGGTGCGTCTAAGTGAGGCCAAGAATCTACCATTATCAAACTTCAACAGTTTGAGTGTCTTGACTGACTTCACTATAGCATAAGTGCTCGGTTGCTTTTTGGGTTTCAGGGTCGCGGATGAGCGGAGTGGATCCTGTGCCGCATACTATGTGTTTCCTCGATTCAGCAAGACGCACTGGCCATGTACGGCTGACAAAGTGGTCGGGGCAACGCAACTTCAAGTTACTAATAAGTTACTAATAGCATGAAGTCGTACGTGCCGGTGGCACTGGCAGCCCACTGTCAGTCTGCCAGTGGCAGCCTGAGGTCCCGGACCGAGGGAGTTATTATTGTAGTCCGACAGAGTCTCGGGTACCACATCCGCAAATTTAATTTGGTTAATCTTGGATATCCTCTTTGAAAAAACTTGAAGTTACTAGTTTCCTTGCGCGTACGCATGTTACGATGCCGATAAATCGACAAATCCGATCCCAGAGTCTCAGGCTGCCAGTGTTAGGGGACGCGGTGCTTGTCTGTGAGTGACAATAACTTCAAGTTAAATCAACAACCCTAATTTCAAATTCAAAGTTTGACGCGCTTAACGTTATGTTGCACTCAGGCTGCACCAAACTTTAAGCTCGTGACGTTTGATATACATATCACTTGGCAGCCTGAGCATCATGATGCATATGACATGCATTGCTGGCACTGGCAGCTGCCAGTACTACAGTGGAAGCTGTCGCTGACTACGAGCCGTAACGGTCGACGATCGACATCACAACAATGTCATGTAGTACGCAAGCCTTTGCAGCTAGCACTCATTTGAATTTGACAAGAAGGCTAGCACTCGATTGAATTTGACAAGAAGGCCATCTTCAGGCGCCGAGCATCCATGGCAATGCCATGATGCCCGCTGCCCGCATGCAGCATTGTGCATTTCAAATTGTGCTCTTAGACTATGACTTGCGTCCTAGTATACTAGGTTTATCACGTGGGCAACCTGTTTGAACCCCCCCCCCCTTTTTAGAAAAAATGTTTTTCACCGACACATGCCGACTTTGTGGCAAATTTTTTGTAGGGTTGGCAGGCCGGGGGAAATAAAGAGAAAAAAAGGGGAAGAAAGAGGAAGATTTAGCTCCAGGACCTTATTTAGCTGCTGCTGCTTCTGCTGCTGAGGCACATTTCTTGGTGTATTCTGCATGGGACAGCGCAGGACAGGGATAAACATGATTGTAATGCACAAATACTATCATTTGAAGCGTGTAGAGTGCGCTCCTCATGCTTTTGAGCTCATGCACATGAGGCTGCAATACTGCAAAGTACTACAGTTGTCTCTGCACATGTGGGAGGTGTCTGGCTCTCCCAGATGGCTCCCACTGGCACACACGTGGCGATATCTGCAGTTTAGACATCACAGTATGCAGTTCTTCAGGCTGTGGAGCAAACAGACAAGATAACTTGAAGGGGCTGCCAAATAACTAATTGAAGAAACCCCTGGGAAGTTCACCTGCATTGCGGGCACTCAGCCCCCCGTTTAAGAGTTCAGTCATTGCACTCACGACCATGACACCACATGGACCAGCTTGAACTGAATGTTCACAGCCAAGCTGTCCAAACGTTGTCGTGTGACAAAACATATGGACCACAAGAGGTAAATGTGGCGCATGAATGTGAAGCAGCTGTAGCAACAGTTTGTCTCTCAGTGAGCAGTTGAGAAAGGAGACCCTATCACCCATCATCATGAGCACTATGGCAATTGAAATTATACTATTGCGCGCATCATGCATGATGCCATTGTGGTGCCTGCCGCAGTGCATGCATGCAGGAAAGAGCCACGAAGCTTGGCACAGACGCCTTAGGGAAACACATGCCGACTAGACGTCTTAGGAAAACATGTAAACTTGAGTCGCCATACAACCCTCATTGACACCCACAAATATCCTCCAACAGGTATTTCACGTTACTGCTGTAGCCACAGCAGTACCAAGTCCCAAATTGAATGCATTGCCGGAGCGCGGCTGATACCGTTGGCTCAGGCAGGATATATCATATATGTAAATATATATGTGTATACTTGCCAGTGCACTCAGTCTTGCATACATGACATATGTATACTATTCAATAAGTGAAGTTAGCATGGTGTTGAGCCAACTGCTTGTCAATGAGCAAGCACTTGTGTTAAGCCAAATTGGCAACGCTACAGAACTGTATATTTACTGGTAGTAGTAATACTCGGTACGCACCACGAATTGCTATAACCTCAAATTATTGTGTGGAAGCCAGGACGCGAACATAGTTTTAACTGTTCCCCCTGCCATTTTTTTGTTTGACAGCAACAAATAAATTTTTGCTGTCAAACAAAAATAATTTTTAAATAGAAGTAATATTTTTTTGCTGTCAATCAATAAAATGGCAGCGGGAATAATTTTCTTGCTGCCAAAAACAATGGCAGCAGGAACAGTTAAGAATTCACCACTGCTGTATGAAGCACTGAAACCCCGCTGCAGAATGCACACACCCGGTCCGGTGCACTGTGGCACACAATGCTGTCCCAACCGTCAGCCGCCGGCTGCGCCCTATTAAGCGTCCAAAAGCGCGGCTGCAGCAGCGTCGCACATCTCCACTACTAATACTAGCAGTATTTCAGGTTCAACGTAGTTTACTTGAGTGGCACTTAGTCTTAGTAAGTTTTTGCCTCAGGCTGCTCGGCTCCTGGACCAGCAAACTTTGAATGCAACACAAGCATAATATGAGCTCGCTTGTCTGTGATGGTCATGCTGTTGCCACAAGCAGCTTGACTGTGACTGCATGCAGTGCATGCATGGTCACTACCATATTAGTGTTTGTGCTCAGACTGTCGTGATTGATCAAATGCTGTCGATACTGCTGCCACCAGAAGCGGTAGTAGCCGCATCATGTTGTTGAGGATTAAAACTGTTATCGTACTCAGTCTGGCAGGCTGCGAATGGTGGTACGTGGTCAGCAACACTCTGGGGCTCTGTTAGCGTCAGATCCCAAATCAGTTTTTGTTGAGCACTTGTCAAGACTGCAGCTTACTGCAGATCGCAGTGACTACGCAGTGGCACGCCAGGACGGCAGGTATAATAATTGCTGACACTAAAGCTGCTATCTGCAGCAGGCCCTTGACAACTGATCCACGCGCTGCTGCCGAAATTTTCTTTGTATGGCTAAATAGCAACAGCAGGTTTGTGACTAACAAAGCAAGGAGCCTTGCAGATGCTGCATCGCAGCAGAGAGCCCAGCAGAGAGCCCTATGTCAACGCGAAAATGCCCACCTGCCTTCCTTGTGATGGCCACTGAGGTGCTAAACGATGACGGCCGAGGCGGGGTTGCAGCACTTCATGGGGTGGTCTGTCTTGTTGATGATGCTATAGCATTGCTGACGTGCTGTCTTGTTGATGATGCTAGAGCATTGCACGTCAGCAATGCTCTACTCAACTTTCCACAGCGCAGAGCGTGCACCTCGCGACTTCCGCATCAATGGAGCGTCGCTTCAGTGTGCGTCCTGTCGTGTTGGTGTTGCTTGTCATCGAAAGCTCGTTAATTGCAATTGGCAATGCGCTTCAGTCTTATGCTGTTGCAGCGACGTTCACACCAGCTCGGCCTGCAAGCTCTCTAGAGATGACTGTATTTGGCAGCATCGGCCTGAGCGTGACGAGAGCCCGGCCGCCCAGTCCACGATTGCAGCACAGCTTTTACGCGGTACTCATACTCTCCTCTTGGGCGAATGCTTCTGCTCTCTCGCGCTGTGTACTTTTTATTACTACAAAGGCGACATCGCAAGAATAAATGGCAGTCGACAACGCAGTTTTGGTCAGTTTTTTACTCTTATCAGGAATCGGTGGGGGGGTCCTCCCCCCCCACCCCCCCACCGGCGCGCACACACCACACACGCATGCCTGTGGCCTCAGTACAGGTTGCTACTGTCGTATAGTGTCCCACGAGGTCGTCTGCTTCATGCCACCGGCTCGCGCGGTGTACGGCGGCTGAAAATGCATTTTTGGTGTGGCTGAATACTTTCTGCAAGATGCAATTGCTCGCGCGTTGCCACGCACGCACATATGATTGGCGCACACCTTGTCAAATGTATCGTATTATAGCCAGTCAACATCACCAGCTGCAACGTGCATGCTCTCGCTGTGTGTTGCAGCTGCTGTACGCTTGTTGTTGAGGGCGCCTGTTGCAACAACCTCAAGAAAGCACGACGAAACGATGTCGACACAGCGCGCGTTGCACTCGTAATGAGACGAATTGATGCTATGTATCGTGGACTGTCAGCTGCTATTCACGGCGCGCTGGCAAGCACCGTGGCGCAAGCAATAACAGGATTCGGCCTCAGAAAAAAAGCGCAGAACTTCCAACGCTGGCTGCTTTTGCTGCTTGCTCGCGCCATGAAGCTGCCGGTGAGCGTTGGCAGGCTGGGCTACTTACAATACGTTGCCCCTTTGCCTTACGCGGCCTGACTAAGTGTCACTCAGCTGGTATGCTGCCCTGCGGCTCGATTTTTCTATGCGCCAGCACACTGGAAGGAGAACCCTAGTTGTGGCCCTCCTACCAATTCTTGTTTTTGTGTCGCACCTTATGAAACGCGAGGAAACGAGAGGCACAAAAATTGGAATTGGTGGGAAAGCCCTACCTTCCCCCCCCTACTTATTAACACGACTGATTCCAGAGAATTCACTTTTGGGCTGTCGACAGTCGACAGGCCCCCCCAAAGTAAAATCTGCCTCTCCCGGCTCTCCCGGCATCTCCCGACTTTGTGACGCGTCCAGACTGCGTCACGACGTCCGTCTCCCTGCAAGAAATTTCGCCTCCATAGCACAAAATCCAACTTCAAGTTGGCGGGGCAGAGGAACAGTGTGTTACAAGTACACACTGTACACACATACGCGCAGAAGCAGGGTAACCGTTGCTGTGAGGTGATTATGCGTGTGGCGATTGCTGCTTTCACAGCCGCTGCATCATCATTGCTGGCGGCGGCTTCAGAATCTGCTGCTGCAGACGATGCTGGGTACACAGTGACTGCGATACGGGTCAAGCCAGGAAGCTTCACCGTGCTGCTGGACCTGCCTAGCCTTGCAGGCGGGACCAAGGCCACCGATACCCAGATCTCTGCCGCAATAGATTCTTTGACTGCCATCAGTGGCGTAGAGGTCAAGAACTCCCTACCTGATCTCGGCTTGGTTCTGGTTACTGCCCCGCACGACAGCGCCGCACGCATCAGAACCGCAGCTCCTGTGAAAGCGGTCGCCCCCACACTGATCTTCTATACGCCTTCCGTAGGCATTCGTCGGGATCTTCAGTCTACGTCTCTCAATGATACCGACGCGCAATTCGTCGTCGACAGGGAGATGTCTGTGGTGAACGAGCCGGATTTCCGGAGGCTGCAATGGGGCAGGACCGCTATAAAAGCAGATCGCGCGTTCAATGCTGGAGTCAAGGGAGGTGGCAAGCGGCCTGCTCGGGTCGCTATTGTCGACGGCGGGTGAGCAGTGTGTCTGTTCCGGCGAGCTTGTCATGACTTCGCACTAAATTTCGTTAAACTTTGGTGAGTCAGACTTTGATGATACACTGTCACTGACAGGTAGACGAAGTCCTGTAACTTAAAGTAGCAGTAGTACTCGGCGATTGGCTGACAGTGATAGGTGTGGAATACGATCGAGTATTCGCGGCTTGCTAATGTTCATCACACACACACATCAATTGTACTTTTTATTAATTCTCGCTCAGGGCGCGAAAAAGCCCAGATGATTGGCATCTAGCTGTAAGGAATCTACATGTCGTATGACAGTCTGAAAGTGTCGCAACGACAACCACTCAAACGCCGCCGCCGCCAAATGGCATCTCGGGGTCCTCCCCTACGTCCTCCTCCATGTGCCCCCCCCCCCTGGATTCTGCCATGTGTGTCATGACACGGCCAGAGTATCAAATGTAGAGTATCAAATGTACTTTTGCACTACTGTTACAGATGAGAATCAACGTAAATTATACTGTATTTCAAGTTGTAAAGGCCAACTTGAAGGAAGCCGGAGGTGCCGCCACAGTGTCAAAATTGAATGCATTCTGAATTTCTTCTTGTAGCCTAACTTAGGGTTAAACTTTGCTTCTATGCAGCAACCTGCAAGCATGTAGTACTCTGCACTGCGCCACCCCCCCCCCCCACACGCACACTAAAATACATTCAATCAATTTGTCCTTTAAGTTAGAAAATATTAATACATATATTTTTGAATTCCGCCATCTCCAATAAGTCATGTTGTCGGACAATGGTCAATTGATGAAACTCTACACCAGGTCCTGTTGTGATGCATGCAGTGATCGTACCAGTGATTCAGCAAAGTTTCAAAAAACAAATTACGGTAGTACTACCATTGGCAAGTCCTTTGTCCGGGGATTGGGCTGACAGTGACAGCCTGAGGTTTAGGATACGATTGTCAATGAGTATTTCAATTTGGTGGCTTGCTGATTTTTGTATCTTCAAATGTACTGTTTGGACTACAGTAGTCCACCGCATAACAATTACTGCACTGGCCGCCGCTGCCGCACTGCAGTTACTGTAATAAGTCTTGCCAGTGCCACAGTTACTGTACTACCGTACTTTAACAGTAACTGACAGACTGAGTGTACAGTAACTACCAGCTACTATACAGTGCTACCGTAAAGGTACTACCGTCGCCCACGCCGAAACTGCGGCTGAGCTCTCGCATTCAATTTGAATGTGAAATTTCATCGATGAAACACTGGCGCAGTGCTCGAGAATCAACTGGTCAGCAGAGTAATCAAACTCTGAAATGTTGTGCACTGAGTCTCGTTATTGGTGACTCAGTCAGACGACGACAAACCGTGGGGTCACGGTGACCGTGTTTGCGACTGGTCGCCGGGCACAGTGTGGCATCGCAGAGAACTTGAAGTCTTAGTCGGACTCCAAAACAGCCTCAGAGTCTGAGGGATTCGAAGACGACCCTCCGAGTTACTGGCAGACTGTGTGTGAGAGGATTATCCGAGTCATTGTTGTGGTATCCTGCCTGCCAGTGGCCATCATGCCATCATGTGCCGTCAGGGCGTTTTGGGGCAGGCATCTTCTTTGGCACTTGCAGGTACCCTAAAGGCTTGGTTGCCTAAGTGCATTTTTTATTGCAGCCGGGGCACTCTCAAAGCACCGATTCTTTTGGTTCTTTTAAATGCGCACGGTCAGACTTTCTGCGCCAGACCGCCAGGTGCCTCACATGCTATACAGTGTAGTACCCCTACCTCACAATTTGACTGCAGTCGGGTGTCCGAATGAGCTTCATGGTTGAACTTTGATGCTTTGCTTCTGGCATAATCACTCCGAGTAAGCCTCTGAGTCAGGCTGCTGTAAACCTCTGCAAAAACCTTCAAGTTCAAGCTGCTTCAGCTTTCAAATTGTCGTTGTGCGCTGTTTGCTCGCCGTTTAGCTTTTGGCTGGACCATCCATCTATCAAGCACTACAACAAGAAGCTCAGCTTCAACTTCGTAGCCGGGGAGAAGCTCAACTTCAACACGGAGATCGGCAATGACCCTACCACTGGCAGCTTTGACTTCAGCCACGGCACACACACAGCGTCCATCATGGGCGGCGCCGATCTTGGCAGAAGTGGGACTTTGGGGGTGGCTCCAAAAGCTGAATTGATTCTGCTCAAGGTTCTCAGCGATTCGGGCCATGGCGATGATTGGCCCGTCATCTCGGCCATCAAGTATGCTGCCGACAACAACGTCGACATCCTCAGCCTCAGCCTGGGTGACAAGGTGTGCTACCGCAATTTGAAGCCTGTTGGTTGAATTTTTAAGGATTTCCGTGTCCGTGGGTGTCGTGACTCCAAGCCATCAACTCAGCAACCTTACAAGCTCAATGACTTATTAAGCTGCCTGAGGCTTCTGTGCCGTAGTACCGTGACGGTGTCAGCCCATCTCATTGACAATGTCATTGAGTGCTCTCTGGGGACCTTCAAGTTGTCCCGCATGGTGCGGCAGCTGCTAGCCCTGCCTCTGATTTGTGAGATACCAGTGCATGCAAGTAGAGGCTCTGAGTACTCACCGAGCAGGCGGTGCGCATTTCTTCCACAATCCTAATAGTATGTGTACACTTTTGTCCAATCCCTAAGCCTTCAAGTTAGGGGTATAGCAACCGCCAATAGCGATGAACCTGACTAGCAGGGGTACAACAAGCGGGGTCACTGACATGTCAGCCTGAGGGTCTCAATGAACAACTTGAAGATTCAAGCCTGGTGCAGCTGCCTGACTCATCGGATCCTCTGAAGCATCATGGTCAGTCCTAATTCGTTTTTACTAATACAGCGGTGCATGCAATCATCAATGATCGTTGTCAGGCCGCGATTGCCAAGGTAATGACCCGGGATGCAGTGTCACAGTCACTGCGGTACTACTAGTAGCCTTCTTCAGGTCATACAGCAAGGCAGCCCCTTGCATTGGCTTATCAGAACTTCAAAAATGCTGGTCCAGGATTCGAGTGATAGGTGTCACGCTGAAAAAAAAACTGTTCCACAGATCCTGAAGTAAGGTCAGTTCAAGCAGCTGAATCAAAACTACCTCACTGTTATACTCATTCCATTATGATTCAAGTTTCAAGTTTCACTCTTTTTCAGCTTCATCATCATCATCAGCCTTGCAGAACCTCAGCAGCATAGCCGCCATGCATGATCATAGCCAGCAAAGAACTTGTGGCGACTTCAACTTTGTGAAGAAACTTGAACTGATCCAGGATTCTTCAGGGCCGCCTGATCAATTTCGTGATCGAGAGCGCAAGCGGTCAAACCTGTGTAACAGTTGCTTTATAGTTTTCTAGCATCCAGGTCGATTCTGCGTCGATTGAGGCCTCGAATGTCACTTTCCCAAAAGTCGTCGCTGACGAACCAGTCTGCATTGGCAAATTTGACTTTGATGTCAACTCAGCATCAGTCGCAAGAAGCAGCAATTGTCGCTGAAATATGGAACTGCAATTCCATTCAAGTGCTCCCGTACAGGGCTGCCAGTATCAACCGAATGCGTCGGACGTATTGACGTCAGATCATACTGCACACTGCTGGCCAAGTCATTATCGCGCCATCAAATTAGTTGAACCACTATGCTGTTGCAGTGCTTGAAGCTGAACCACGTGATAGTACTCACTCTGTTTCTGCAAATTCTTCTTCCTGAGTCAGTTCGACAGGAGGGGCATTAAGGGAAAATACACCGCCGAAGATGTGGCAGCCATCATTCAAATTTACTCTTCGTTAACCAAGTATGCAGCCGCCAGGGTGAGTCGACGCTCATGCTTGGCAATGCACTACTTGCGCTGATTCAATCGAAGGTCGCGAACTGGACATCTCTGTCATTGGCAGCACACAGGCTCTGTAGAACATGCTTGCTGACACGTGTGCGCTGCCCATTATATTGTACTAGTAGAGCCAAAGTTTAATAACTGATGCGCCTCAAACCCGTTCTGACGTGAGGATGAATTCCACCACACACATGGGAATCCAGGATGTGTACTAGTAGGTGGCTATGGTTCAGGTTGGTGTGCAATTTGAAAGTGGCCCACTCAGTCAGGCTGGCACAGCTTGCTTCAAGTTCATGCCACAACATTGTGCTGACGCAACGTTAACGTGACTGACCTAACTTGGAGTTTGTTTTTGTTGAGAGACGATCAAGGTATGTTGACAAATTTAGATGACTCATTAGTAGTTGGCCAGCATGCACTGCAGTCATGTGGCAGTTGCCTAGTCGTGCAGTTCGTCTTTGCAAAAGACAAATGTATCTAGCTCAGCTCTGAAATTTGTGATGTCTATGAGCAGCCACATATACTGAGTGTCGTAATGGACTCGCATTGCTCCATTTCCAGCAATTGAGTTTCGGTTGCTGAACTATCAACAAAGTTCCGGGTAATATTGGCGCTGCAAGACTTGGGGATCAGGTTCAACAAGAACGACGTGAAATGTGAGCACTGTGGTCTATTGCCCAAACATGCATCAGTAGCAGACTTGTACTGTGAATGCCTGCACTAGTGACCAAGGGGCCAACAGATAATAGCGCTGTATTTTTTTTCACTTCAATTCAGAGTTTTGACAATCAGCATGCCAAGATGGTAGTCTAGTGCACCTGGGCTGATGTCAGCCATGGTCAACATGAATGCATCTACTTCTACTGCAATGCTACACTTTACATGAGTCACACTGGCGACCACGGATCCACTGCTGGTGTTTGTGACTGCATGCCTCCAGTCTGAGTGCTGCACCCATGTGTGAACGTGTTGCAGCAAAAAAAAAAGCTGGCCATGGTCAACATGAATGCATCTACTTTGCTGCTCCGTTTTACAAGAGTCATGCTGGCAACCACTACTGGTGTTTGTGACGTCCGGTGTGAGTGCTGCACCGAAGCGGGAGCAGCAGTGGCAATTGCTTACGTCATGAATCATGACTTGACTCATGAACGAGGGTATAGTAAAGTGCACATTGAGATGTAGATTCGTCACTCACCACGCCCGTGCTGGACATGTCGCGTCGGTGATGCGATTATTTCATGATCTGTTAAGAGTGAGACTCGGTAGGGAGTATCTGACGTCCAGTGCTAGTCATCATGCAAGTTCAAGGAGCTCTTTGTCTGCGCCACGTAGGTTTCGGTGCCTCTGATCTTCAATTTCAATTGTGAGGTTGAAGCTGCTGGCTCATACTTCAACCGCCCACTTCCGCGCCACTCTCTGCAGAAAACCACCCTCATTGCGGCTGCGGGCAATAGTGCAACAAACATGGACAAGGACAAGCCCTACTTCTTCTGGCTGCTGGCGGACCTCCCTCACGTCATTCCTGTCTCTGCCACGGGTCCAACGTTTTGGGGCAGAAACCACAAGACTGATCTCGATGAGTTTGCTTACTACTCAAACTCTGGCAGCCAGATTGACTTCGCCGCCCCGGGAGGCAGCTTGAAGGTCGCCAACACCAAACCCGACGCGACCTGCACGGTCCGCGTCGACGCCAGCTTCACCATTAAGGACTTTCCATGCCGCCGCTTGGACTACGTAATCAGCGCGTGCTGCTCTGAGAAGGCCCTCTTCACAAAGGCTCAGTACGGGTACAAGTCGCGCTATGCGTGGGTTTCGGGCACTAGCATGGCAGCGCCGCATGTGGCGGGCGTCGCGGCATTGATCGTCGCCAAGAGGGGCAAGCCCACCAGCCCAGCTCAGCTGCTCAAGTACCTGAAGCAGTGCTCAGATGACCTCGGCACCAAGGGCAAGGACGATTTGTTTGGCTTTGGCCGCATCAATGCGGGCAAAGTGGTAGACCTCAAGTTCTAGGGGCCCCCGCGGGTGCGGCACCAGACGGTGCCATGATGTAGTTCAAATGCTTCTTGCAGACAGACCAGAAGGTCTGCTGTAGACTGTAAACAATGCGAGCAGCTGAGGTTTTTGTCATGTTGAAGCACTAAGGCGCAGTAGTGTTAGGCAGCCCTGTTGACAGCAAGCTGAGCAAGTCTTTGAGCATTACGCTGCATGTACCGATTCTTAGCTTTGAAGTTCATAGCCTCTTGATGCGCTGGCTAGCTGCAGTGTGGTCTTTCTAGGCTGCCGCCCAAATAGTCGCGCTGCATATGACATCATATTCGTTGCAAACGTGTGTTTTGAGAGGCTCAAGGCACCCTGGTGGCGCGCCTATCTACTAATGGAGCAAGCAATCTCTGCTCGGTTGGTTGCGTGTTCATTGTGCATCAACGGAACGCGTTGTCGAAATCCGTATGCAAAATATGCCAAGTCGTGTACATGCACAGACGCACAAGCAACAGGTATACCGATGCCTGGCTATATTGCGCACCCCAGGTGTTGTCGATGCAAAGCATCTCGGTATCTGTTCGACATACATGCGTGCATCCACAACATTCATACATTCGTATGTCACACTGGTACCGAGATGCATTGTTGGACTGTGTCTTGACGCACTTAAGACACCAGCAACGCACTATGCCGGTGATGTCACTTTACCTTGGCATCAGCCTGTATGTGGCGTGAGCATGACTCTTTGCAAGCAGGCAGTAGTGATAAATCAAGATGGTCCCGGACCACAGCTGACAGCACTTTACACCTAAACTTGTCCAGCAGTGTTGGTGACATGGAAAGCGACCTGTGCATGGCTTTTTTTTAATGGAAGAAAGGACAATTATCTTTGTGGTCACAGCATGCCAAGCATGAGCGTTGCGGAAGACAATGGCAAAGGCCACACTTTGAAGTTTTTTCAGCTGCTTTACGACCAGTCGGCATGCCGCTGGCAGCAGGACCACTGCTGCACGTCAATCTCTTCAGGCTCAGCTGCAGCGCTGGTGACAGCGATAGCCTCACATGCCTGCGACGATTGAGCGCTGACACCACGTGAAAAAAAAATGCGGGAGGCTGAATGCGGTTTCCCTCTCCCCTGGAGCAGGGATGCATACCAAAAGTGCAGCTTACCAGTAATTCCGCAGTGATCACCAGCATACCCCTACGGGCTTGGCTTGGCGCGTGCTACATGAACAGCTGAGCAAGTGCTGTGGGACATGCGCCCGCTGATGCGGCCTCGCGCTGCTGATTTCTACATGGGTTGTGTTGAGCGTGAGATATCTTGCAGCACTGCAACTTGAGCATTGCAGCAAAGAGCACACAATGTGCACAGCAGCCGCCCATGTCACTGCGCTGTGAAGCACACGGACTTCCCCATGTCTGAATGTCTGAGTCTATATAACAACGCAATCTCACTGGTCAACAGCGATAAGGCCTGTGCTGAGCAGTGCCACGTGCAAGGTGAGTGGTATTGAAATAGACAATGGAAATTCCTAGAAGAAGCCTCCTGGCAGTGGTCCGGAAACACACAAGACGCGCAGCTCAGACGTCGAGGCAAGGGGACTCCATTGGCTTGTTTGTGGTAGCGTTACCAGCCCATCCTCACGCTTGCCGGACACAGGAAAAGTGAACAAAACTAGGAATGGTGTGCTCAGCATGCGGGCACATGTGGCTCAGCTCTCACCACACCCACTACAGTGCGGCCTCCTGTGACTATGCTGGCAGCATCACCGCCACTGGAATAATTGCCTCTGCTTGCCGACATTTGGTGCCTACTGTACTGCCGCGCCCGACGTCTGGGCTGCGTTTTGAGGCCTCTTCTGATTGCTTAACTGCACTTGCACAACAGCATCTGCGCACTTGACTAGCGCGTGTCAATAACTGCAAACGAGCCACGCACATGTCCTCCAGCCCCCCCCCCTTCCCCCTCATCAACATCAGAGCGTCTCTGCCGTCAATGCATGGCATACGAGCTCCCGCGCCGCAAAACACCACCCCGGCACCCATGCCCCATGGGCAGCGCTCCATCGAGCAGCCACGTCTCTTGCGCCTACCGCACCACCTCACGCTGCCCATGCCCCCCCCCCGCCCACCAGGCAACACGCCGGAGCGCCTCAAACAGCGGCAGCGCGCGCTACTTAGTTTGCGGCAGTGGCGGCGGCGACGTCAATGGGCGCGCCGCCGTCGGCGCCGCTGCCGGCCGTCGCGACGAAGACCTTGCCGGTGATGAGCAGCGCCTTGGCACGCATCTTGCGCGCCGCCTCGTCCACGCCGTGGTCGTGCAGCAGCTGCGCAGGTGGGGAGCGGCGGCGGCGACGGCAGCGCGTGTGCACAGTCAGGGTGGCTGCCGCGGCAGGCATGGAGCTGCACGGCGGCTGCTAGGCAGCCATGTAGCCACAGCACAGAAGCGGTCACAAACTGCTGTATTCGAAGGGTTCGAAGGTTCCTTCAACTAAGACATAGAAAGGAGTATCAGCGCGCTGAGTGGCGGTGATGGACGCACAGCAGCGCATCCGCGGAAGCAATGTGGTAACGGCGACGTATAGGCGGGACTGCAATCACTGAAGCGCGTTGCGTGGCACCACGGTGCGGATCAACAGCATTACCAATACCGCCAGGCCCCGATCCGTCGCGGCCTCTCACCTTCTTGCACGCGCTCGCGAGCGTGGCCTCAGAGTGGCGGTGATGGACGCACAGCAGCGCATCTGCGGAACCAATGTGGTAACGGCGACGTATAGGCGGGACTGCAATCACTGAAGCGCGTTGCGTGGCACCACGGTGCGGATCAACAGCATTACCAATGCCGCCAGGCCCCGATCCGTCGCGGCCTCTCACCTTCTTGCACGCGCTCGCGAGCGTGGCCTCAATCTCCAGCACGCTCATGCGCCAGACGAGCTCCAGCATGCTCTCCGCCGCCTGCGCCCATGCTCAGCAAAGGTGAGTGCGTGAGTGAGTTAGACGCCCAGAGTAAATGAGTGAGTAATTGAGTGATTAAACGAGGGCCATCAGCCTGTCAGAGGCTGGCCACTTGGTCAATGACACATGAGCACGCTTCGACAAGAGAACAGCGTCATTGTGGCAGCACCGCTCAGGCCATGCACGCGGTATAGTTAGGGTGAGTGAGTGAGTAACACAGGACGCCACCGAAGAAAAGAGTAAATGAGGGAGTGATTGGGTAGATATATGAGTCATGAGGACACTCAGCCTGTCAGAGGCTGGATCGCACAGCGCGCCACAAGCGTTGCACGGTTGATGACACGTGAGCACGCTTGGACAAGAGATCAGCGCGACTGCTGTGGCACCGCTCAGAGCATGCACGCAGCATAGTCACAAGGTGACCCAAGGATACTCAGCACAGGTAGAGCAGGCACATCAGCATCACAGCAAAGGCAAACAGTCTTGTGGATGCAGCTTAATTGTGGATGCAGCTTGTTCGGGGCTGTTCTGTGAAGTGCAGCGATGGCATGCCACACAGCAGAGGTTGGGACGGAGGCGCAGCACGGTTTGCCATATTGGCACCGCGCAATGCAAGTGCCAATGCAAGTTCAAACATGGTAAACAAACCTGTTTGTGTTTTGGATTGCCCCCATCATGCCCACACATTCACCCCTCCGCACACGCAAGACGAATCCCACAACTCCATGACACGGACCTCATAGAAAGCACTGAACACACCGGCAGAGGTGAAACTTGCACGAGCGGATGGCAGTCATCCCATTTGAGGTGGGAGGCACAATGATTGCCATCAACAAGGACAGGCAGAAAATGTGCAGCAAGAACTAACAGTGGATCTGATGGCCGTTACAACGTAACTGACCTTCTGGATGAGCGCCGGGTCCACATTCTGCGCAGAGGCCTCCCTGCTGAGCCCCATCTTCTCCATCTGCTGCGTCGCCGCCATGATCTTGGCCTGCAGGCCACACGGGAGCATGTACGACAATTTGGTGCGCTTGTGTGCATGCAAGGGCGTATACTGTGTAACTGCAAAATAACTGCCGCGTGAGCTCAGCCGCATCTTCTCCATCTGCTGCGTCGCCGCCATGATCTTGGCCTGCGGACCATGCAGGCGCGTACGCGGTACATGACAACATGCATGTTAATGCGCGCAAAGTCGTCTGTCGTATTGCATCGCCGCCATGATCTTTTCCTGCGGACCGTACAGGTGCGAATGCGTGTATGACAACATGGTTGCGCGTGGGGGCATGCTAAGGGCAATTGTCTTACTGCGTCGCCGCCATGATCTCTGCCGACAGATACCATGTACACCATACATACACACGTTACAGGTGCATATACGGTACTTCCGAAGTATCTGACAATATGCTTGCGCGTGAAGTGCGTGCAAACGGGTTCTGTCGGATAACTTCCATGCAACGGATGCCGCGCAGAGCCTTGGGCTCGTTACTGCCATGTAACTGATGCCTGCGCTCAGAGCCTTGGGCTCATTCTCTATGCTTGCTGCGCCGCCGCCGCCGTACCTGTGGCCTGTGGGCTACAATACGTGTGTAGGTGACAGACAGTGTTGCGTGCGCATGAGCGCATGCGCGTCTGGCGCGTAACTGCCACGTATGTAACTGCTGAGCACTGAATCTGCCTTGTCGACGCAGAAAATCGGCCTTCCTGATCCTGAAGCGTGGCAAGGCTATGCTCAGCAGAGTTCAATGGCATCATGACCGTGGCGGCGCTGTCCCAGCCAGCCATCGACACCAACAACATGACCACAGGTAGGTGTTGAGGATAAGTGATCGTTCGCAAGTGCTTCAACGCTGTGTACTCGATGATGGTGGCGAAGCTTGCACTTCTGTCAATAGCTGGTCTGACATCGGTCTGGATGGTCTCGCTGGACACTTCAATTTATGGATTTGACGTCTTGTTGCAGCATCTCCTCATGAACGTACCGACGAACCGGCGATTGATGGCAACATCACGGTGATGGCACGGCATGCGTTGATAACATACCTGGTCCTTGGCTGCGCCAACGACGGCCTTGCTGGTCTTGTAGCGCGTCGTTATGCTGTGCCCGCTGGAGCTGAACATCTCCATGACCTTGGACATGCCGCCGAGGGCGTTCTTGGCCGCGCTGCTGTAGCACTGCCCGATCACCGCCAGCAGGGTGCAGCCAAAGGGGGTGCCAGCGAGCTCCTGCACGGGCATGGACACTCCAAGCATGAGTTGAAGGTTTGACATCAAAATGATATGTCAAAGTCTCATGGCCAGTGAACATCTCGATGACATTGGACATGCCGCCCAGGGCGTTCTTGGCAGCGCTGCTGTAGCACTGCCCAATCACCGCCAGCAGGGTGCAGCCGAAGGGGGTGCCAGCGAGCTCCTGCACGGTCAGGGTGCAGAAATTCTTGAGTTCAGATGTGGGCACGACAAATAAGTTGAAGTTTCATGGGCAGTGCTCGGTGTCAAATACCCAGAGGGCAAGCCTCAGTGCAGATTGATGTTCTGACTGTCTGATGGGGTAAATTCGCAAGTCCTGAGCCTCGTTTTTTCAACCTCAGACACATGTGACACCGTCCGCTCTTTGTTTGACGAACACAGTTAGAGCTTGTCAGTGTGTGCCACCATGCGGTACACACAACACGAGGCATCTATAGAAGGCATATAAATCAGGAAGTGTCCGGAGCAAAGACGACGTATATCGCAAGTGCCAGCACACTTTTTTTATATCTCATCACAGCACTGAGGTAGGCAGCTTGCTGTGCTATCGTGTACCTGGCGCATTGTTCAGCCACAAGGCATAGATACCTTGTAGCAAGGCTTCTGGTACATGTGGGCTTTGTGTACCCTGAGTTGGTGGGTTTGAGGCAGGACACAGGCGCATCTTCTTGGCAAAGGCTATGATTTCATCATCTGGGTTTTGCTGCGCCCTACACGAGAATGAATGAGGAGTACATCAGCGGTGAGGATGTGCTGAGCGCCGCCACGCACGCCTGCACCAAGAGAAAAAATCACTGTTGATGCTTTGTTAATTATGAATCAAATGCCAACTCTGTCAACAGTCCACTTGCAACACAAAAGATGCAAAATGAACATTCAAAAGACCTGAAATCAACTGCGCCGCGACGGTGTCAACTTTATCAATTTCCACTTGCAACACAACATATTCTAAATCAATGTCTGAAAAACCTGGAATGAACAGCACCTGCGTCGCGGGTGTCACCTTGCTTTCATTCATAAATCGAAGTTTTATGTATTTTTCAACTTGAAGTATACACTCGAAAGCACTTTATAAGATATCATCAGCAGCCCACCTGCGCCGCGGTGGTCATCTGCGTCTCAAACGAGTCCTCCGTGATCTCGCCGTCCACGAGCGGCTTCATGAGCTTGGCCATGTTGAGGGCCACCTGGACCTCGCGCTTCCACTGCCTGGCAGCACGTGCGCAGAGGGGGCAAGCAAAAAGCGGGTCAGTGCATGTGGCCAAAGTAAGGCGCTTGTCGTGTTTGGCAGCACCCACAGACGGCAACGGCGGCGGCAGCGTGAACACCGCATGAGGCGTGAATAAGGTGCATACAGAATTCAAAGACGCAAGCACAAGGGCGGCGGCGGTGGCGGCTGGACCTCGCGCTTCACGCCTGGCAGCGCAAGAGTGCATGCGCGGGGGGGCCGGGGAAGGGGGATTAGGGTTAGAGTTAGTGATAGGGTCAGCCACCTGGACCTCACGCTTCCACTGCCTGGCGGCGCGAGCACGGGGATTTTAGCGGAGCACGGGTCAGCGCACGCGGCACTTCAGGTGAATGAACGCGCTTTGCCAGCTGTTTTGTGCAACTCCAGTCTGCTTGCAGCCTCGTGGCCGTCTTTGCAACGCAGCCGACATAGCGGCTGCAGGTGCAGGCTAGCATTCCTACACGGGAGTTCTGAAAGCGCTGGCGCCAGTGCGCTCGCCCGCGTGTGCTGAACGTACTACGTTAGAAGTATGATACTGCAGATAAAACACAAGCAACGTATGGCGCCGCGTGCGCGCTGGCAGCGGCGGCGGCAGCAGCGGGCAGCGCGAAAAGCGCATGTGACATGGATTAGGTGCTTACAGAGTGCGGCGACGCACGTACACGGGGTGTGGCAGCGGCGGCTGCGCAATCAGCGCCCGTGGCACGAATAAGGCGCGCGCGCGGTGCCTGGCAGCAACGCGCGCGCGTGCACGCGGCGGTGGTGCCGCCGGCGCTGGTCAGTGCGCACGGCGCACGGGGAGTGAACAGAGTACCAATGAGTGCATGTACGGACAAGGATCTACTTGCACGCTTGTACGCGCCTGGGGGATGGATGTGCATGATTATGAGGAAACTTAGAGCAGAGGGTGATAATGGGTATGCGTGCAGATCGCTACCATAAGTGTCCCCCCCTCCCCACCCCCCAGCGCTTCCAGAACACAACTTCAATAACATGAAGTTCGGGGGCTTGCCTGAGCGTCTCGCTGGCGCGTGCCAGGTGCGGCGAGGCAAATGTCTTGGCGTCGGCCATGTTGCGCACGGCCGTGGTCATCTGTAGGGGGCAGCATCGTATTGTGCGTGTGAAACGATTGATGAAGGTGGCGATGCTCATCGGCAAAAGAACTCATCTTCAATGGAAGCGACTCATCTTCAACGAAACAATGTGAGCATGCTGCAGGCGGAGGTCATATGTGGCTAGCAGTGAGCAGACCGCGTGCGTGGATCACCTTAACCGCACTCGATCGCAAAGCAATACGGCTTTCATGGGCACACGCTGCATATGGCAGGTCATGCCCAGCGTCATGAGCACACGAGACTTCTTCACAGCGGCGCCCGAAACCTGTTGCGTGGGCTGCACCCGCAGCACCACAGAACTGCCCGTCCGCTTCGGTGGCAAAACTTCAAGCAGACGCCGCTCTGCACTGCTGAATGGCTGGAACGGCAAGCCAGAGGTGTAGAGTCCTAGAGGAGGCACAAATACAAGTCCCTTCCGACAGCTGAGCACTCTGCACAGGACCCGTCATACCAGACTGGTCATACAGCATGCCTTCTGCGGGCGCCTAACCCTAACCCTGAACCCTAAGTCCTGGCACCTCTAGGAAGCGGCCGAGAGGCTCCAGTGCCGAGCCAGCGCACAAAAAGTAGCTGCTGTATCGAACCGCGCCGAGGAATGCGCATTCTGCCGCTAAGGACAGCCATATCAAAGTAGAGCAATTCAGGTATGTAGGCAGCTTCATCTCACCAAGCAGCGCCTCAGAGTCATTGCTGCCGAAAATCATACAGCATACCCAAGAGCCGTGGCCGAGGGCCTCTGATGCAACCGGAAAGCAATGACAGCAATTACACCGGATCGCATAGATAGATGGCACGTGCAGCCATTGTAGTTGAAGTAGGCGACCGACCTTCATCTCGCCGACCAGCGCCTCAAACTTCTCACTGCCGAAGACCATGGCGAAGAACGCCGCGCCGTCCATCATGGGCGCCGCCGCCAGCGCCTCGCTGCCCATCTTGTCGTACTGCTCGCGCAGCTGCGCGTCGCTGAGTGTCTGCAAAGTTCAAGTTGAAGTGCGAACAACACACGGAGAGTCAGTGCATGGGAACCGGTGCTGGTGTCCGAATGAGCATCCCCGCAACTGCCACGAGCCACCATCGCAAAGGCGCTGTCGCCTAGTATTCTTACGTCCCCGCCACAAGCCCCCCTGCAACACCAGCAACAATAGCAGCCCCGTAGCGACCCCGCACAGCGCAGTGGTCTGGTGGTGCGCTTCCATCACTACATGAAGCTGCCCCGTGCACTGCCGAATCAACAACAACAACAGCTATATACATATAGCCAGTATTGTTAATGGTCACCATCGTTGAACTTCAACAGCGGTCGCCACCATGGCTCAACTGCAACTACATATAGCCGGGTTGCCAAGCGCATCTCATTAACAACAGCAGCCACCAACCATCGCCAACTTCAATTTCATCTCCAACGAGATCAACTTCAAGAACCACAGCCGCTACCACACAAGCACACTCGAGAGCAGGGCGGCGGGCAGTCAGTCACTTGGTATGCCTCCGCAACCGCCTGGAATTCCGCTCAACTTCATCTTCATCTCCGATGAGCTCAACTTCAACAACCACAGCCTCTATTGAGCTCACTACTGAGCTTAAAGGAGGCGCAGTCACCTGGTACGCCTCCGCGACCGCCTGGAACTCCGCCGCCGCCGCCGCGTCCCCCGGGTGCTTGTCCGGGTGCAGCGCCAGCGCGCGCTTGTAGTACGCCGCCTTAATCTGCGCCGCGCTCGCGTCGGGCGCAACGCCGAGAGCATCGTAGTACTGCGTCTCCACGACCGCGTGCGGGGCGTGGTGCGCCGCCGCCGCCGCCGCCGCGCCGCCGTAGCCCTCGGAGGGCGCGTGGTCGGGCAGCTTGCCGTTGCGCGCCGCGCGCATGTACTCCAGGTACGCGTCCTGCGGGGTGGGGGACAGGGGGGGATTGGGGGGGGAGGGGGGTTGGGGGTCAATTCGCTTATGTCGTGGGCAGGCGTGTTAACAAGGGGTTTGCGGGGGGGGGGGGGGGGGGGGCTAGGGCCAGGTCTTGCAGGTGCTGCTGTGATGATGACTATGAAGCTGCGGCGGCCTGGGCTTGAGACAGTGCGCCGTCGTACGGCTCGGGGCGTGCCGCTGCGCAGTGCTGCGTCCGTTTGCGACAGGCAGAGGGCGTGCCATACAGACTTGGGGGGTAGACTTGGGGGGTGTCACCCTGAGGGACGGTGGCGTAATGATCACATACTTTGCTGCCCACATCCTTTGAAGAGTGCAGGCAGCGGCTGGGACACGATGCAACTTCAACTGCAGTAGGCCCAGTGCATAGAGCGCAGAGGATGAGACTTGCAAGCTTTGAGTCATTGGAAACAGTCAACAGCGGCAGCATTGACCATGTTGTACGTCCTGGCATACTTTGTTCACGGCTGCGCCGTCATCAACGCTACCCTTGGCGATGTACTCAAGCTTGAGTATGTACCTCCGAGTGGGGCTACTGCAGGCACTTGATGCTCAAAATATGATATGATGGGTTTTAATGTTTTTTATCACCCCATTTGCGCTGCACTCGCTTGATACGCATCATCATCATCATGTAAGCATACAAACCTCAAGTAGAGCTATCAACACGCATGCAGCTGGGCAAACGTACCTACACACGCAGCTGTAGGCCGCTCGCTGCGCACTGAGCTGGCTGGCCAAGCACCACTTGATATGATAGCCTGCCACATTGGCCTCTGCGCAGGGGCACTGGTGCGTGGCCCCGTCACGTTCACCTTCTTCATGTTGAACTTATTCAAATGTCAGTAAACTACCTTTTGTTCTCAGCAAATGTGCAGCATCAAACCAAAGCCCTCATCAGACTCTGAGCATACATACATACCTCATCCATGTCCGCGACCAGCTCTCCCTCCTCCTGCAGGTTGTATATGATCCAGCGCTCCGTCGCCTCGTCCCACTCCTTGCCATGCAGCTTCGCAGAGATCGCGCTGCCTGAATGAGCAGCAGCGCATTTACAACCCATCGGGTATTGCACATGGTGCTGCCATGTGAACTTTAAGTGGTTCGAGTGATGCTCTTGGTGCATGCCAACAGTGACTGTATGCTGCTGTTTTCGGTCAATATTAAATTACTTGTTGAGACGGGTGACTCACCACACAGCATGCCTTGATCATCTCATGCACCGGCCGCAGTTCATGCTGTTGCCCAATTGTGTCTGACAAAAAGTTCAACTTCAAGCACAACGCCGCAGTGTCATGAAAACCAAGTTTTGTGCCACATACGTTTACAGTCTATGATACGGCTGTGTGTCTAGTATTGAGAAGGCAAGTACTTGCACCGTAGCTATTGCACACCATGAGAATGCATGCTGCAGAATATATGGAGCTGCGCAACTGCAATTGTCCTAGAATGTGAACGCCAGATGCTGCCACTGGCTCATGTCCTGAAGGCACACTTGCATTAATTGCATGTTGAGTGTTCAAAATGCAAATACTTGCACCGCAGCCCTTGCACACCCCATGCTGATTGATACTGCATAGTAAATGCAAGAAAAAAACGCCACGCATTGTTGCGGCGACACTGATGCCGATGCCGCCGCTGCCAACCATGAGCGTGCACCTCGCAATTAGCGCTGAGGTTTGTGGTGAAGATATACGTGTGCAGTTGAGACTACCTTCTGCTTGTACTTCTTGTAAATTCTCGCAGAGGGCGCGATAAACCCCCACATGACTGCTGTCAAGGTTTTGCTACGAGAATTCACATGAATCTCGCAACATCTCAAAGTGTCCATGCGCATTGACGACCAGGCACTCATAATGCCTCCGGAAGCTACACTTTCATAACAATGCCGCGCGTGGTCTGCACATGTCGTCACGATGGCTATTAGCACGATTCTACAGCAAGGGTCAAATGCGTCCCGTGAGCGTATGACCTGTGTTGATAACACCACGCGTGGTCCACACCGACGCCCGTGAGTGTGAGCCCTGCGACCTGGGGGAGGAATCAAGTACTGATCATCACTGACATCTCTAGACACACCTTTGTTGGTAACGCCGCGTGTCGTCTGCGCAATGCCCACGCCCACGCCGACGCCCGTGAGCGCGAGCCCCGCGACCTGGGATGAGTTTTGTCTAGTAACCGCTAATTTTTCTAGAATACGCACCTGTGTTAATAACGCCGCGCGTAGTCTGCGCGACGCCCACGCCAACGCCTGCGAGCGCGAGCCCCGCGCCCTTTGGTCTACATACTGATCATCACCAACATCTCTAGAAGACACGCCTGTGCTGATAACGCCGCGCGTCGTCTGCGCAACGCCCATGCCGACACCCGTGAGCGCGAGCCCCGCGCCCTTTGGTCTACATACTGATCATCACCAACATCTCTAGAAGACACACCTGTGTTGATAACGCCGCGCGTCGTCTGCGCAACGCCCATGCCGACACCCGTGAGCGCGAGCCCCGCGCCCTTTGGGGTAGGTATCGTCTACATACTGATCATCACTGATATCTCTAGAAGAGACACCTGTGTTACTAATGCCGCGTAGACCACCTATTGATCACCACTGATATCTTTGGAAGACACACCTGTGTTAATGACGCCGCGCGTCGTCTGTGCGACGCCCACGCCGACACCTGTGAGCGCGAGCCCCGCTCCTGCGATGACGCCGCCCACCGCGCCCAGCAGCAGCCCCGGTATGCCGCTCGTCTTGAGGCCCATGATGGGCGCCGCGACGACCATCGCCGCGCCGCCGCCGACGCCCTTCACCACCGCGCCGACGCCGCTGGCGAGGCCCTGCGCATTGGCAGTTACAGAAGGGGAAAATGAAGTTAATGGACGGGCATGGATGCGGACAGCAGTTTCCTCGTATTCATTGGACCAGCGCATTGATGTTGGCTACAATAGGGACATTACTGCCTAGTGACAGAGTAGACATGCGTCATCCATTGAAGACGTTCAAAAATGTAAATATGTACACCAGGACCCTTGGGACATAGTCTACATGTAATGCCACATTGCAAATAGGTGTGACCATACAAACATCAATTCAAACAACCGCTGCACCCATGCGAGTTCCACAAGATGCCTGACCTGAATTGGCGCCAATGAAGGTTTCAAGACCATAATTGTCGCTTAATGCCTTTGCGGACATTCACGTCAGCGGATCTACAACAGCTACAAGCCAACCAGCCACTTGCGGATTTAACCCCTCTGCAGCAGCAACACGGACCTCGTGCGTTGCTGCCAAGGCACTATTACTTGGTCTGCCAACGTGTACAAATTATAGATCCTTGGAGCAAGACATTCAATGTTGATCAGCAGCCACAGCCGCGTGCGGGGCACACGTAGCAGCACACCCAGCTTGTCAGGCTACAGTTTGATATCTCAAAACGTAATGCAAGTGCGACACAGCTATACTGTCTTGTCATGAATCAGGCCAGCAGGGCACCTAAATCAAATCAGCCGTTTGTGAGCTGCAGCTGAGCACCTCATAAGGAACATTGAAATATTCACGGCCTACACTCACTCAAGACCCCTTACATAACACATGCCAGGCCCACAAAGGCAAGCCTCCTCAACACTCATTTCCGTCACTTCACCTGCTGAAGTTTGGCCAATCTGAGGTGTGGCGAGCCCACACCTTTATTAGCTGTGGTGCGGGCTGGTCTGCTTTTTTTCTTTACACAGTTGACTGGCATCGTTTCCTTGTTTGATCCACAGTTATGAGCACTTGTTCGAACTAGTACCCAAGAAACACAAGCGGCTGCACACATTTGTCTGCGCCAGCAGCGATGTCTAGAGTGTGCAGTGTTCTTCTACACGCACAACCAGCTTCAAGAATCGCCACTTTGATCTGGGTATTGGGCAGCGCCTGCTGGAGTGCGTCAGCAGTGCTGCACAGAATCTGCTGATTTATTACATGCATGAGCGGCTTTATGATCACAACTTAGCGTAAAATTGTGCAACAAATATGGTCCATGCTATAGCACTAGGACGACATGAAATATGCCAGGACTCCGTCACCAAAGTGGTTCATGTGGTGTGAACACTCACATCAATGGCGTGCTTGGGCTTCTTGAGATGCATCAGGTCCTCCTCGACGTGGCCTGGGTGGCTGACGGCCTGGTTGTCCTCACCATCGCCCGGTTGAGTGGCACCGACGTACATTGTGCTGTATCTGAAAACAGGTGGTGAATTTCGCATGCGAACTGAACCAATAAAGACGATGAAGAGGCCAGTTTCAGCGAAGAATGAAAGCGCATACTGCATCGAACTCCACGTGCAACTGGCACACAGTCAACGCAATGAAGGCAGTTGTCGTTGCGGTGCGCAAATCACGTGCGCGTGCATGTTGAATTGTTCACCACCACGTCACTGGCGCTGCCTGCCTGCCTGGAGTCTACAGCACATTATTCACACGCAAGCAACACTGCACACAGCCGCGCCGGCATTGCTCCAGGGAGCCAGCACACGCGTTTGTCGAGATTTCATGCAGCGGAGAATCCTTCACATCGACTTCGCCTCAGCGGGTTGGATACCGTCTGGCTGCACGCGTGAAGAATCGCAAGAATGAGGTGTAATGCGCAACCAGGGCTGCAACTTACATGCAGTCACTCTGCTGCTAGCTAGCTAGCCTGCACACACACATGTGTGATATCCTCGGATTTTGCCGAGCAGTTTAAAACACCCACTCACCGAGGTTCCGTAGCTGATGCAGAGACGACGAAGCTTGGTCAGCAGCGAGACTTGCAGATGAAGGCTCTTGACGACGGCACCACCGTTGTCAGGTTGTGTGTGTGTGTGTGTGTCTAGCTGCTGAGGGGCAATAGATCGAGTCCTTCATATCGCGACATGGATGGGGGTATGTATATCTAAGGTAGGTATCTATTTCAAGTGCCTGCTAGCAAACCCACGCAGGCAGGACGATGGCGAGGGCTAAGGCAGCGAAGGGCAAGAAGAAGTCGCCGGCGAAGGCAGCAGCGGTTCCGGAGCCTGAGCCGGCTGCAGCAGAGCCAGTCGACGCTGAGGAGAAAGCAGTTGAGGCCGCACCAGAGCCCAAGCCTGTCGACCCTGTGGTGGCTGAGCCTGCACCTGCTGAGCCTGAGTCTCCTGCAGCTCCTGACCCGGAGGACACCTATCACTATGAGGCCGAGCAAGAGAGGCAGGCGGAACTGAAACACATGCATCAGCCCATGAGAGTGTGGTATGGGAAAGTGGGCGGGGTAAAGATCCAGAGCTGGGGCGCCTTTCCAAGGTTCTGGCAAGATCTGGACAAGTGGTCTCCTTACAAGCAGGTGAATTTTTTGCGCGGATCACCACAGTGCAACTGCCGGCTTGATTGATGTGGTGCAGACAATAGGGAATCTGCCTTTCGCATCCTTCCGATGCACTCCTGACGGACGACCTACTGTACAATAGAGCTCTTTAGGGCCGCTGCACCCTGAAGGTTTGGTGTATGATCGTTCATCGGTTGGCCACTTTACTCATCGTGCCGCTTTCCAAACACATTTATTTGCTCATGGTGAAGTTACGACATCTACTAATGCCTTCCATGCATCACTGCAGACCTTGTAGACTTTCCGTGTCCATGTATCTGCAGAGCACCGGAGCTCTGTCAGTGTAGCTGTAATTGAATTTACACGTTGTCAGATGCATGTCTCAGTTGATGTGATACTTCGAAGTGTTCAGGGCACGGGCTCAACAGGATTGCAACACCCTTTTGCACAACGCACGTTTGCTCGGGTACCTAGTTGACAACTCCAGCTGGCATCATTGATAGCTCGGCAGTGCGCATCTGAGCTGGAAACGGACAGCGCTCTCTACATGGGCCGTGGTTGTCCAATTGTCAACAGCTGGCGATGTCTGCCATAGTGGAGCCACGCAAGTACGGTGCACATCAAACTTTGCCTCTTTAGACAAGCGGTCAGGTCTGACACCATGTACGCCACCCCCTGCAACCCCCCACCGCAGGTCAAGAAAGCCTACCTCATGCACCTGGAAGGAATGGAGGTGGACCTGGAGGCCATCGCCGGCGCCGCCGCCGCCGCCAACGGGGCCGCCACGCCAGCGGACGCCGCAGCCGGCAATGGCGCTGCCGCCCCCAAGGCGGAGAGCGCAGTAGAGCCGAAGGCCGAGGAGGAGGCCGTCGCCGCAGATGCCATGGCCGTGGACGAGCCCGTGAAGCCGGAGGAGACGGCGAGGCCGGAGGAGACTGTGAAGCCGGAGGAGGAGGTGAAGCCGGAGGCGATGGCGGTGGACGCGGCGGCAGCAGATGGCGTTGATGTAAAGCCCGAGGACAATGGCGCCGCCGCCGATGGTGTCAAGCCGGAGGTCACGGCAGCGGCAGACGGCGAGGTGTGCGCAGATGGTGGCGCGGCGCCGCTGCTCACTGACGCTGCGATGGTCGATGCGGGCGTCAGCGCTCCGTGCGCTGCGGCGACGGCGACGGCGGGCGGCAGCGAGGCGCCGTCCGCGTCCGATGCGGGCACCGGGCTGGAGGAGGTGAGCGGCTCACTTGATGTTTTTTTGTGTCAGGGTGTGTCAGCTGTGTCGTCATGTCTCGCAGTAAGGGGTGTGTTCGCTGTGTTGGCGCGTTTTGGTGTCGGATGAGGGCGCTGGTGACACCACGCTGAGCTTATGGTTGAAGTTTGGGCAACTCGGTTGCTGTTGGCGCATCTGCTTTTTGCACTTGACATCCCCTTGTTTGACTAGAGGGTGCGTCAATGGGTCAGGGCAACACGCGTCAAAGGCTGAGTTGGCCACCTCTTTGCATGACGACCCCAAGCGCGACCCCACCAGCAATCGCTGGTCGGCTACTCATGACATTGCCTGCCGCACCAGCAGCGCAGCCATGATCAGCGCGATGCTTACACGATTTCAAAGCTGCATCGTCCAGCGCGACTGTCGCACGGGCGTTGCGCCAACCCCTCCCACACCTGCCGCTGGAGGGCGCACACGGCGGCTTTCACCGAACAGCGGACGCCGACTCGAGGTGGCGGTGTGAGACGCCTTGCGCCCGCCAACAGAACTTCAACTGCCGCTTACGCACTTCAACCTCTTGGACGTTTTTGCGCACTTCAACTCCTCATGTGCCTGTTGCGGCAAGCGCGTTCGCGCACGCTCTGGAGACACGCATATACCTACCCTCGCGATGCACTCGCTGGCCATCGCATCCCCACGAACTCCCCCTAAACCCCGCTTACCCCCCCCCCCGCCGCCGGCTCTACTTAGCGCGCACGCCCCAATTCAACGCGCGCGCTCGCACGCAGCTCTCCCATCCTAAACCCAATCATACCTACCCCACAACGCGCAGGACGGCGAGGCCGGCACGAAGCGCAAGCGCAAGAACCGCTGGGGCGAGGCCAAGAAGTCGCGCTGGGGCGACAAGGCGCCCGGCGACGCCCCCACAGGCGTCAGCACCCCGGAGGAGGCGGCGGCGGCTGCAGCAGCAGCGGCGGCGGCGGCGGTGGCGGCAGCGGCGGGCGAGAAGCCGTCGCGACGCAATAGGTGGAGCGCGGAGAATGCGGTGCCTAACCTGGCGTCGCTCGCGGCGGGGGGGATACCGGGGCTGCCGCCGGACCTGACGCAGGAGCAGATCCAGGAGACGCTCGTGCTGCAGATGCGGCTCAAGCAGGTGACGGAGAGGATGGCGACGGTCGCGCAGGATGCGCTGGAGCGCGAGAACGACCCCAACAAGACGCCGTCGCCGCCGCCGCGCTACAACTCGGACGGCAAGCGCATGAACACGCGCGAGGTGCGTACGCGTGCGCATGCTGCGCGCAACAGAAGACGGATGCCAGTCGTGTGCTGCTAGACGGGTTGTAGTCTGTCCGCGGGCTTGTGTAACTGTCGTAACCGCCAGGCATGCATCGGCAATGACTATGTACCTGCCATATTCGCCATCAGAGCCGTGATCGTGGACTGCCTGAAATGAGCCAGCTCTGGGTTTGCGCTGTAAACGCTGTAGCGTGTCAGTGGTCAACAGAGTGCCATGAAGCCTTGCAGCCGCAGCGCAGCAGCCGGCGCGCCGCCGCCGCCTGTTGGCACTCAGATGGCAGTGGCTCGTCGGCTCACAGCGTACCGCAGGAAAAGTGGCCCGACAGCGTGCTGCCGCCGTTGAGGACGCGTCTTTGTGCCATTCGACAGAAGTAGGCTCACTGTAGTCACAATGCTGAAGTTGTGTGGGCAGATGGCCGTGGTGCCAGTGCACCCCCCATACCCCGGACGTTCCAGTGCGTGTGGCGCCGCTGCGTGCAGGTCAGGTCCGCCGCCGTCAAAATGTTGGCCCTCATCTTAACCCCACCTTTAACCCTAACGCTAATCTTAAACCCAGTTGACCATGCTCATGCATGGGGACATGCGTAATGCTTCATGGACCCTCATTCGTGCGCGCCATGCCGAGGGCCACGACTCGGCCACTGACTCACTTGCGTGTTGTGCATCCAGGCCCCCGCTGTTTGCGGGCGGCGGCGGGCTTCCTGGACCCTTGTCGTGCACAGTGCGCAGATGACCGCTACTCACTGACCTATTTTAAGCGCGTCGCGTCAACGACATCTGATTGGTCCTCGAGTCACTCAAACACTCACTCGTTCACTCGTGTGCCGCGTCGGGTGCGCATGCGTGAGCGCGGACCTGAGCGCAGCAACGCCATCTGCTCGGCCCTTGATTTTTTCACATACTCACCTACTCACTCACTCACGCATGCATTGCATCCATCAGGTGCGCATGCGCGAGGCGCTGGACCTGGAGCGCGGCAACATCATCGAGGACATGATCAAGCTCAACCCGCTGTACCAGCCGCCGGTGGACTACGTGAAGCGCAAGCCCTCGCGCAAGCTATACATACCCATCCGCGAGTACCCCGGCTACAACTTCATCGGCCTCATCATCGGGCCGCGCGGGAACACGCAGAAGCGCATGGAGCGCGAGAGGTGAGCTGAGCGCTGCCGCTGCCGCCGCTGCTGCCGTGTGACTCGCCTTCTGACGCCAACTTCAACCCTGAAGCCAGTCACGCGTCGCTGACCTGTGCGACGCACCTCTCGAAACCTCCCGCTGCTCATCTGTGCAGCGGCTGCAGGATTGCCATCCGCGGGCGCGGCAGCACTGACACTGCGTGCTGCGTATCTTTGAGCCCCGTGACGCGGTCTATGTATGCCACCCCCCCCCCCTGCCCATGCGTCGTTCGTGATGGTTTGCCCCCCCGCTACCTCTCCTCTCAGTGCCATGCACGCGTCACTCACCCGTATCATGCGCTGCTAGATGCTGTATTGCTCAACGGCGCAGCATTACTGCCGTCGGCAGCGTGAAACCACCATGTATACTGCACACATCAGCAAGCCTAGCCCTAACCCTGACCCTGCATTGTGCGCCCCCATGCCCATCGATGGCGTTTTGATAACGCGTGCGACTCGCCTTCTGACACTAACTCTGAACCCTGCTGCCAGTCACGCGTCGCCGACCTGTGACATGCACTTGTCAAAACCTGGCACTACTTCTCTCTGCAGCGGCTGCAAGATTGCCATTCGTGGGCGCGGCAGCGTGAAGGAGGGCGCGCGCCGCACGGGCGTCAAGTCGGTGGACGAGGAGGACGACCTGCACGTGTACGTGCAGGGCGACACGGAGGAGCAGGTGGAGAAGGCCGCCGCAGAGGTGAGCGCAAAGTTCATACTTCAAGAAATATGCACATTTATTTCCAAGAAGTGTAAACATGTACTTTTTTTTCGAATTATAGGCGACAGACGAGCAGGACAATCTGCACGTGTACGTGCAGGGCGACACGGAGGAGCAGGTGGAGAAGGCTGCTGCAGAGGTGAGCGCAACATTGTATACTTCGAAGTACACATTTGCTTTTAAGAAGTGTAAGAATGTACTCTGAGTGATAGGCAGTGGACGAGCAGGACAATCTGCACGTGTACGTGCAGGGCGACACGGAGGAGCTGGTGGAGAAGGCCGCCGCAGAGGTGAGCGCGGACTGTGTGTATGTATATTCTATACTTTTGAAAGTATACGAGTGTACTTTGAGGTTGGTCCTACATCATAGTCGGCGGATGAGGGAGGAGAATGACCTGCTTATGTCAGTACAGGGCGATACGGAGACGCAGGTGGACAAGGTCGCCGCGGAGGCAAAGTGGTACTCCTTGTATCCATACCCTAAAGCTGTACTTTGACTTGCTTCAAGTACTTGCAGGCATCGTGTAGACCGTACGCAAAGCGCCTTCATAGGCAAGTACACTCCAGTTGAAGTGCCCGGGAAGGGCACGTCACGTCCGCATGTTGCCACCGCTTGGCGTTATAGATGCGCGTAGGTCACTGCCTCGCGCTCCAAGGGGCAGCGACAGAAGTGCGGAGTTCACACCAGAAAGCTCTGCACTGCGCTGCCAAACATGTACCCGCAGCCGAAGCATGCGCTACCCTCTGCGCACCACCGACCGCTGACTCTCAGACTCCGCCCGCATGAGTCATGAATCAGCCAAGGGCTGCAGCGCCCACCCCCTGACCGCTTCCCAACTTCACATGAATTGCCTCAACACGCATCGATGACCCCCCCTCCCCCCCCCCACCGCTGCCACCACGTCACATTGCCAACCCCAACTTTGCTGACTCCCCCCTCCCCCCCCCCCAACCTACCTCTTGTGAAATCCAGGTGGCGGGCCTGCTGCGCCCCGTAGACGACGACCTGAACGAGCACAAGCAGAAGCAGCTGCGCGAGCTCGCGCTGATCAACGGCACGCTGCGCGACGACGAGTTCTGCCACATCTGCGGCGAGAAGGGCCACCGCCAGTATGAGGTACGTATGCTTGTGCGTGCACGAATTTGCAAGTTCTTGGAATTGTTTTTGCATCATGGGCGCCAATGAGTTTTGCCACATCTGCGACGAGAAGGGGCACCGCCAGTATGAGGAAAGTGCGTATGCCTGCACATATCTGGTGCGGTTTCCATCACGTGTTGCCATTAAGCATCACTGTGACGACTGTAAAACGCTACAACTGCAGCGAGAAAGGGGCACTGCCAATATGAGGTAGTTCTACGTATGTATGCACTACACGCAGTGTTGGTGTTTCCGTGATCATGTTTTTTTACCATGAGTATCGACACGTCCCGTCACATCAGCGCTGAGACAAGGGCACCGCCACGTCGAAGTACAAACGGATTATATGCCGTGCAGATGTAGTGATTCCGTGTTCCATGTTCGTTGACCGTGAGTATGGACCGGTTCTGTCGCATGATTGCTGGGAAGGAGCGCTGCCAGTAGGAGATACGTATATTCACGCAAACCAGTACCGTTACAGCACGAATTCGCCCCCATGCGGCGACCAATGTGCATATTTCTTGTATGATGATCAACATTGGCCCTTTGAGGTCAACTGCAGACATTTGGAATCCATGATCTAATCTCTCCTCCTCGCTTCCCCTCCCCCCCCATTCCCCCCCCCGCTCCCCATCTTTCAAACAGTGCCCCAAGCGCGCCGCGCAGAGCCGCCCCGCCGTGGAGGTGCGCTGCGCCATCTGCGGCGACACGAGCCACCCCACGCGCGACTGCAGGCAGGCGCCGGGTGGCGGCGGCGGCGCCGCGGACCCCACCAAGGCAGCAGCGCTCGACAACGTAAGTTCAAGTTTGAAGTAGTTCGAAGTATGAGATTCACACAGGGTTCCTGGCTAAACCTCCGCCCTTGCGCCTCGAGGGTTTAGCCCCGCCGTTGCGCCCCCTTGCACCCCAGGGGGGTGCTATAAGGGTGAGGCGCATGCGGCTAAACTCCCTGCTGTATATAGCCATATATAGCCATATCTACAACAAATCATCGCTCGGCGACACACATGCATCACAGAGAGGACCCGCTGCAGCCTCGGAACCCCATTCGCGGCTTTCTTTTGCACCCGAAAGGTCGCGAACCAATAGGATTAGGGTTAGGGCTAGGGTTAGGCCAGAGTAAGAGTTGGGGTTAGGGGTAGTGCACTGTTGGAGCTTTCCTGGCATGATTGCATGGTAAAACCTAGCAAGTACCCAATGATGACCAAGGCGCTTTGAAGCCCCGTATTTGCTTGAGCTACAGCGTTCTGCGCGCCAAAGGGTTGCGCCGTTGCGCCCCAGGGCTAAACTAGGTTTAGCCTCAGGGGGGAGGCTAAACATGTTGCGCCCACCCCCTTATAGTTTAACCGGGAATTCTGGTTTCACAATCAGCCTTTGGGTATTAAACTTTACTTTGTTCAAGTATTTACACTAAAAAAAGTTGTAGTTTGGCAGGCGCCGCGGACCCCACCAAGGCAGCAGCGCTCGACAACGAAAGTACTACTTGAAGTAGCCTGAAGTATGAGTGTCACGATTAGGCTTTCAATACTTAAAGGAGTACATGCTTCAGGACGCTGAAATGTGTATAAGCAGTACAGTTGTAGTTTGGTAGGCGCTGCGGACCCCACTAAGGCAGCAGCGCTCGACAACGTGATTACTAGTCTGGAGTATGAGTTGACAAATAAATAGGCCTTAAGTTGTAGAAGTATACTGTAACACGTTGAAGTACAAACAGTACAGTTGTTATTTGATAGGTGCCGTAGACCGTAGCGCTCGGCAACGCACATGCCAGTCTGCAGCAAACGGGGTGTTCGGTATTGTACTTCAGTACAAGTGCAGGTGAAGGCGAGGCATGTCAAGCTTGGGCGCCACAGACCCCTCCAAGGCTGCAGCGCTCGGCAATGTGAGTAGTGACTTTGAACTGAAGTTGGGTTAACACAAAAATACCATAGATGCAGGTTCATCGGTATGCGCTGTTGCTGCGGAGCCCACCAAGTTTTCAGCGATCAAGAGTGCAACTATTGTTTGTCATGACTGCTATCACGTATTGCAGGTACGGATGGTTCGTGTGCAGTGCGACCTGACACGCGCCGCTCCTACGCTTCATGCGCTTTCAGCAGCAGATGCATCGTTGGTATAGAACCTTGTATTTCACCCCTCCATAAACGCACTGCTTCTAACTGTGCCCCCCCCCCCCCCCCCCCCGCCCCCCTCCCCCCTTCGCCCCCCCCATTCATGTTCAACAGGAGTACCTCAACTTCATGGCGGAGCTCGGCGACCCCAACGCCGCCGCTCAGGCCGCGCATCAGCAGGCCAGCGGCCCGCGCCCCTCGCAGCAGCAGCAGCAGGCGGCGACGCTGTTCGGCGGCAAGGGCGGCGGCGGCGCTGCGCCGCTGCAGCAGCAGCTGGCCGAGCTGCAGGCGCGCGCGACGCAGCAGAACGCCGCCGCGGCGGCGGCGGGCGCGAAGCCCTCGCGCCACATCGTGTACACGCCGCCGACGTCCGCCGCCGCCGCCGCCGCCACGTCCGCGGCGCCGGCGGCGGCGCCCAGGGTCAAGCACATCGTATACGAGCCGCCCAAGGCGCGCGCGCAGATGCCGCCGCCGCAGCCGCAGCAGCAGCAGCAGCGGTCGCTGTCGTACGGCGCGCCGCCGCCGATGCCCCAGCCGCCGCGCCCGTACATGTCGCCGCCGCCGTTCATCCCGCCGCCGCACCTCGCGCCCGCCCCCGCGCCCTCGCCCTACGGCGCGTACCCCGGGGCCGCGCCCAGCGCGCCCCCCCCGCTGCCCAAGGCCCCCGGCGCCGCCGGCGGCAAGCCGCCGCAGTTTGCGCCGCCCCCCGCCGGCGCGCCGCCCGGCGGCTACGGCGCGCCGCCGCTGCCGCCGCAGCAGCACACGCAGCCGCCGCTGCCGGGACAGCCGCCGCTGCCCGGCGGCGGCGGCGCGCCCGCGGTGCAGTACGTGGATCAGTTCGGTAACCCGCTAAACCCGGCGTTCGCCGCGCAGTTCGCACCCGTGCAGTACGTCGACCAGTTCGGCAACCCCGTCACGGCGTTTGGCACGCCGCTGCCGCCGCCGTCGAGCGGCGCCGGCGGCGGCGGCGCTGGCGCGACTCCCTACTATGGGGCGCCGCCGCCGCTGCCGGGGTACTCACCGCCGCCGCCGCTGCCGCAGCCCGGCGGCGGCGGCGCGCAGCCGCCGCTGCCGCCGCAGGACGGGCAGCCACCGCTGCCGCCGCAGCAGTCGGGACAGCCGCCGCTGCCGCCGCCACCGCTGCCGGTAATTGCTAACTACTGACTAGCTGCCCGTGTTTGCTGCCCGCGTTGCGTGGTTCAGCAGTCAGGACTGCGTTTCGGCAGGCGATGTGTTAATCGGCAGGTGGAGCTGTCAGGGCGTGCATTGGCGGCCCGAGCATGATCTGATCTTCAATTTCGTGTGAGAATGATGCTGACCATTGCTGGTGAACAGAGCAGACCACAGAGCAGTGCATGTCAACACCTCACATTCACCTCTGACACATCATATGCGAGGCATACACTAGATGCGGTGTTTGTTGTGAACTCCTGTGCCCTCGTTTGCTCCACTGAGGCTTCAGGTTGGCGCGAGCTGTCTCTTTCATGTTTGCTTGCCATGCTGACGTGTTTGCTGACATGCAAGTAATGCCGATGTTGACGCTAGTCAATACCGTTGATAGCCATCATATACTGGCAATAACCTTGATGCTGACCAGATTCTAATATGCGCTGGCACCTTGATACTGACCGGAGTGAAGTTTTTTTTGCATGCACTAACTCTTCGACCAGACTGATTCTAATGTGCACTGGCTTCCACTGTGTGTGCCTGCTAGCGCCACAAGCGACCTGCAAGTTTGGTCCCGCCAGGATGGCCACCGACGCTCCACCCCCCTGGGTGCCTCTGTCCCATGACGACGCTAACAATCTCTCCCCGCTGTTGCTCCTTCTGTCCGTGCATTTTGCTTGCTGCTGCCACTGCCCCTTCCCCCTTTCTCTGCTGCCCCGCCCTGCCCCCCCCAAATGTGCTTGACGTTTTAGCAGCAGTGAAGCGGGGCACGGCAATTCAGGTGAACATCAGCGCTGGACTCGGCACTGGCGCGCTGCTGCCGAGTGCTGCTGCTGCTTCTGCCGACGACAGGTCTCGCGCCACTGACCCCGGCCCCTTGCCGGCGACTGACGTGCTGCTTTGATCGTGACGCACAAGCGGGAGGGAGCGATGGCGTGTGCACTTGCTCGCAGGTAATGGCACATGCCAGCCAACAGGAGGGGGACTCGGCGTTGTGGGGAGCACCAGAACTTCGAGAAGACATATGGCAAAGGGAGGGGGGGGTCTGTTGGGGGGTTTGGAGGGGTGACTTTGGACCACATGCAGTGAATATGTTGTGGGTAGGGTGACGATGCCGTGGTGAAGTCGACCAGACGAAGTCATCACCTCCATATACACCACTGCGGTTTGCGCAAGAGAATTATCCCTTTTTGGTGTCAATTGTTGTCGTTGCTGATGATGGCCACCTTTGCCAGTGCCAGCAACTTTTTTGGTGCAGACTGAGGCAGCTTTGTGTGCTTCAGGTGTTCTTGCAGCAACTGCATGCATGTTGGTGCGCCCATGTCAATTGGGCAACGCGTCATGGCAATGTGTGAAGTGGTGCGACCACTCTGTCTAGGGCTGCTCCGACTGCGTTGTTGTGCAGCATGTGCTACTTGACTTTTCCCCATGTTTTTGCCACTGGCTGTGTTGAGTTTTTGGCTGCGCCAGTTGTGTCATGCGCGCGGCCTTGTCCTCTCGTCGAAATGCTTTGCATGATTCGTATTCGGCGTGCTTGCCAGTGCAATCTTCAGTGCGTCATGAGTGAGCAGGCGATCAATCGAGCGTCGTCACCATCCGCTAGTCTCATAGCATGCCATTCAAAGTATGGGCCCCCAAGGCCTTGGCAGTGTGCGCCTTCATACAAGCACATCAATCACCGCTTGATGCGTCTACGACATACCGGTACATATTGGCATAATGAAAGCTTTCAGGTGCGGTCTTGTGCAAATAATGGACACGCTGCCGACGTGCATCTCACCGCACTCCTGTTGGTGCTCCCATGGTTTTGCACTGGGCCAGGTGCCCATTTTTTGCATGTGGACGCCCAAGGTGCCATCGATGAGTGTCGTACAGGTAGTGTACCAAGATGCCATTTCGCAATGTCATTCGTCAACGCATATTGAAACACTTGCATGGTGTTCACAAGATGCATGTAGACTCTACGAGTGGTAGCAAGCTGGACATTGACATTCACTGGGCTGTTTCACGCCTAAGCGAGAATAAATCAAAATTACCCAGATGCGTTGTCTTGACAACAACTGAGGCGCATGACTGCAGCCTAGCCCTATGAGCACTCGTTGCACTAGCATGTGGTGCTATAAGTTGATCAACCCCCCCAACCGCATCATGAGGTCACAAGCATTCTTGAGATGCACACAAAGAGCGGGCGTGACTTGCTGACAAATGTCACAAGTAATTTTTGTTTTTGCATCACTCAGCTTTTTGAAACTGATGTGATCTACACAGTCTTTGACTGAGGTAGTGGCAACAGCAAACATGATTTACTGCCTCTTCATTCTGCAAAACCTAGCCTGCTTCACCGTGATGAGCAAGTGCGCTTATGCGCTTACTTGAGAAGTGAGGCAGTCTGCCACAACTGCTTTCACCGGCATGTCGGGTCTGTGAAAGGTCACAGGTCATATCATATGACTCAGATGTGCGAGCTCGGCTAAACAGGCAGCAGCAGAAGAAGCTGTGCCATGTTGAGAGTTGTCGTGTCTGGTTACAAAGCCCAACAGTGTCCCGCACACAGTTGAAGTATGACTCAGGGGGAGGCAATGGCAATGGCAATATCCCCTAGGTCGAACCAGCCAGATAAGGGGCTGCAGCATGCTTAACGCCAAGAGCACAAGAGCACAGGCACAATGTCTATACACCCAACAGAAAGCGGTTGGTTGGCCCTCATGTAGGCTTTTCTCATTGATGAACATTTTTGCTCGTCGACCGCATGGAAAAAGCACAGTGTAACCACCGCTGAGACCGTAAACATTCCCAGGAGATGTATATGTGGTGGTCAATGCCTCTGGCCGCCCCGCGCCAGCAGCCATGAGCACGGTTGCTGGGCCAGACTGGGAACACAATGTCATATGCGAGTCTGGCAACACGCACAATGTCACCTGGTTGAGCTTGCGGCGATCATGTGCAGCTACTAGTTATCTTCATACTCGTCTTGCTCCCAAGGCCTGCCTAAGTCTGGGGGGGCTGAAGGTGCAGTTCCACTGACAATTTGGCGAAGTCCATGACGACGGTCAGCCGAGAATCGCGAACGAAGGTAGTACCCAAGACATTAGCATCCCCGAAGCGCTTGCCGGCAGGCGCTCTGTAAGCTGTTATGCGGGTGCCGTGAACGTTGACTCCCATGGCCTTCGGGGCGCGCTCATCTTCAAGCGCGTCAAGGGTGGAGTTCGATAGGTAAGTGAGAGGGACTGTAGTATTAATGATGAATACTACTCGCTTGCTGACTGGTGGTTGAATACATTCGTTGGTCACGGTGGCGATCACAAAAGGGCGCCACCAGGGGCCTCGCACAACGCCGTGCAGCGAAAAACCAGTCTCTCGTGGATCAGCATCCGCCAGAAAGCCTGTCTCCTTCAGGCCAAAAGCCACAGCGCGCAGCACAGGCTCTGTAACATCAGGGAGGGTGATGTCCACCACCGTGGACACCACCGTGATCTCCACCACCGATGTCCACCACCGTGATGTCCACCACCGACTGTGGTGGCAAATAATCTTTGTCCTTCGATGCAATCATTATGTGCCCTCCTGTACCGATCCCAGCCATCGCCTTGAGAGCTCCACCTCTGCTAGTCCTTCGTTGGCTGCCTGCTTTCGGTAGTAGTGGTTCGAGCTATGTAGAATATAACGCAACTTCACTTTCAAAAGAAGAATAAACGCAAGATGTGTGTTTTTGTATTGGTGATTATTACTTGCATAGCGCGCTGACAAGACTGCGGCTAGCTGCGAGCATCGCGTCAATTATCTGCACGATAATTAAAGTGCTTTCGCTCCGGTTCTGGTACGGCATAGCCGTGGAGTCGATCAAGGAGACTGTGCTTGCTGGACAAGGCCAGGGGAAAGCGCTGAGAGAGCGGCTTGAGAAGCCACGCCCAGCTCACGTCGTCCTCCGGCAATTGAATACCCCGCCAGTCAGCCAGAGTGGAGTTTGAAAGTCTGTAGTGGCAGTGGGCAAGCCACCATGTGCGCCTTCCCAGGTACATGCATGAGAGCGCATGATGTTGGTGCCTCCAAGCAAACTCGTGTTGCTACTTGTGCTTTGAATGGGCCTGGCTTCATTGCCAGTATGATGTCGCTACCCCTCGCGTGCACGTACTTAGTGTCAGTGAACCATTAGCATCCATGGCGCCAGCGTGTCTCGTCGATTACGCCATCAGGCACAGTTTTGACAGCAGTGCGCACACGCGGAGGTGAAGCAATTGGTGTAGATGCAGTTAAGTTGTTGGAGAGCGGTATTTTTACTCTGCCTGCAGCACGTCTCCTACATCAGCGCCTCTGTAATTGTCATATATTCCTGATGCGGTGTGGCACGTCAGCGCGCATTGGCTTGCATTTTCCCCGTGATGCTAGAGAGTGGTTGTGGGATGGCGGTGGCCGTGGGTGCCCACTGCCCCACGCGAAAACTGACCCTGGAGCGGTTCAGCACGGCCTACTGAGGGTGATGCTCAGGCTGCTAACGACTGCGCTCACATGTTCCATGCATGTCATCACGCACGGCAATCAAAGCCCGCGCTGCTTGCTTGTGCCGCCGCCTGGTCTCGTGCCCTTGCATGTATGCTCCTACACGACGTTGCGGCGCCGCACGCTCCAACAGCGTGAGGTGCGGCGTGGCGCCATCGTCATGCACACGTTGAAGTGACCTCCACTGCCAGTGCGCCACACCTGGTCTGCGTGCTGCGCTATCCATTGTCTCGTAGCAGTGAGCTTCATCTGCTGTTGTGGCGCGCCTGAAAGCCCCAGCCACGTGTGAAGAGCAATCCTCCAAATGAACGCATCTGTACCTATATACGGTACACCTGCGCAGACCCGTCACTTCTTTAACTGCATTCACTTCTGTGATGTTGCAGGGTACTTCACCAGAGCGCACTTGGAGCAGATCATGTGTGCGGCCCTGAGGGAAAGCGGCGCGCCGCCCGATTTGGATCAGCGCGTGTTGGACGACATGGTCATGACAAACGCAGCCCAGCTGCCCCTGATGCGGCCAGAGCAGCTGGCGGCCTTGTACAATAAGACCCGTGCCCTACCACACACAGCCACCAAGGCACTCATCCGTTCTGAGACTGGCATTGTGATAATCGGGCCGTTCGTCTCCAGTACGCCAGTCAGGTAACGTGAGGGTTGTCGGCCATAATGCGAGCTCTGCGCCGTGTCACACTTGAAGTTGAACCACGCAACTTGAACCACGAAGTGTGCTAACAATCAGGTGCTATACCGTTTGCGTGCCACCAGGTCTCGGTCTACACTGCTCATAGGTATGAAGTTGCCAAAAGGAAAGATGCTGCTTGTGAAGGTGCCGTCGTCACGAGAGGACGCAAAACGAGAGCGCAACGTCTATGAGCAGCTGTGGAGTGGGCCTTTGCCACCGCCCCACCTCGTTGGGCCAGCAGAGTACTTGGACAGGGCTTTCCACTCTCATGACGCGAATCGACACAATGAAATGGAGTTGAGCGGTAAGTAACGGTGGTGACAAAGGCGCCATCGACTTTATTCATGAAAATATGGGCGTCAGGGTGGCAATACTTGTCGGTATTGTGTGTCCAATCTGATCCAAACTTCCTTTGGTCTGGTGTACTCGTGTGGGTGCTTGAAGCCTTCTGCGCGCTTCCTTGGCTGTGGGCACAATCATTGATCACATGAAATGGGGTGTGGACCCGCTTTTGGTACAACATACTTCGAAGTACTTCGAAGTATCGGTTAGGCTAGTCAAAACACTTCAAGTTGCCATTGCTCGCAGTTTACACTCAAAGTTTCCAGTGCAACTAGGTAGCTTCATGATGTCGTACGCATTTCAATCACTTCACTACTGACACTCGAGTGCCTGCACATTGCTGCTCGCAGGCCATGGGCATTTGTTGAAGTACGCCCTCGCGATCCCCAAGTACCAAATTGCACTGCAGGATGTGCCGCGGCCCCATGACCCGGAGTTTGCGCTCGCAACGGGCCGCCAGATTCGCTGCGCAATGGAGTTCATGCACGACAAAGGGCTAGGGCACACTGATGTGAAGGCTTCAAACATTTTCTTGGATGGAGAGGGTGATGATACTTTGATGTACTTCAGTCGTATGACAACTTGAACCTGTATGACATGCGGCCCGCATTACGGGTCGCATGATGCTCTGCTGCCAACCCGTCCAAACGCCCTTTGCCAACAGAGTGTACATTGGCTGTGCTATACTTCTAACATACAAATCCTCGTGCATTCACACATCACCTCTTGAACATTAATCACTGCATTGTTGGCGCTTCGTTTAGCGCTCATCAGCTGCCGTGCCATGATATTCACGGCGCCTCTGCGCAGGCACGCGCTACCTGGGCGACTTTGGCTCAAGCGTAGAGCTGGGCCAAGAACTTCAAGAAGTGACGTACTCACACCTGCCAGGTGGCGGCCCAGCGGTGGTACGTGTCTCCATCGACCATGCATCCACTGCGCTGGACTTTTTTGCGCTGGCGGTGACACTGCTGGACACAGTCGGCGCGACAAAACGCACTGTGCACTATCCTGACCCAGTTGCGCTTGTGGCCATCGCTCAGGAGCTGGAGAACAAGGAGCTGAGCGAGTTTGTGGTCACGCTGATTCAGCCAGTGCTGCACGGCTAGGGCCCTGGTGGCCGTCTTGTGCGTCCAGGTGGTGTGACTGCAGTTGTGCGCATTGTGGTACGTACGTGTACAGCACTCAGGATAGGTTCCTAGATTTGTGCGATTACATCGACAACAGCGGACGCTAGTGACAGGTCCCTAAACCCTACAGACAAGGTACCTGGCCTCCCATGGGGCGTTCATGTATGATCAAACACAAGTCCATGTTTATCACGATGCCTGCAGCATGCGTCTTCATTCACAGCACCTGAGCGCACATACATTGTCGATGCCTGCTTAGGGCAGCACAGCAAAAAAAAAAATGCCAAGCTTTGATTGCAGAGAGAATGCATCAATGCACTTACTGCAACGTTGCCTGGCATACTCTCTCGCGTTCCGAGTCAAAATTTGCTTTCATCGGCACTGCAAGCACCTGGCTGCAAGCACCTGGCACAGGGGTTGCACGCATCGTCACATAGCACCGGTGTGACATCGCATGGGACATCTCGTGGCTGAAACCATCAAATTGTGTACAACATCAGATTTGTATGTGTGAGTATGTTCAATGAAAATTGCAGTGTGGCATCAGGTACAAAAATGTTTATGCTGCTTTGTTCCAGCGTCAATTTTAGTGTTGCTAGCTAGACTATACCAATGTGTACCAGGTGATAAAGTTTTATAACCTATCTATAAGAAAGTGTGTCACAATGTACTATATCGCGTGCGTTGAAAAGGTGTGGGTAGGATGACGATGCCGTGTCGAGGCCGATCAGATGAATTCTTCAATTCCACACACACGGCTGCGCTCTGCGCAATCAATGCTCTGCGTTTTGATGTCGATTGTCTGTTGCTGCTGATGATGGTCACCTTCGCCAGTGACGACAACTTGTTTGGCGCAGACTCAGGCAGGAAAATATTGCACTCACAACGCTGCGTCGCATTATAAATTTGGCTTCAGACGGCAAGGCTGTGTGCATTCAGGCATTGTCACTGCAATTGCATGCATTTCGGTGCATGCACATCAATTCTGCACGCGTCATGGCATTATGTGAAGTCATGCGACCACTCTGTCTAGTAGGGCTGCTCTCAATAAAGCGTCTCACGCAGCTGGTGCGACTTGTCTGTTTTTAGCCACTGGTCATGATGATTATTTGGCTGGCGCCTGTGACACGTGTGCTGCATTGTCCTCTCGATGAACTGCCATTAATCATTCATATGCCGTGTGCTTGTGCCTGAGTGAGCTGGTGATCATACAAATAAAACATTGTTACTTAATCCCTAGTTTCATGAATCAATAGCACGCCATTCAAAGTATGGCCCCCTTTTTTCTTGCATGTGCGCCATTTCGTACGACTAAGAGTGGATCAATCACCACTTGTGTCAGGCCACAGTATGGTACATCTGGCACTATGGAGCTTTCAGCTGCCGCTGTTGTGCACATTGTTGACATGTTGCCGGTGTGCATCCCAGCGCAGTCCTGTGCTCCCCAATGCATTGAAGCCATGCATGCTGTTGCTGGTCGTCCATCTTTGCCTGTGAATGCTCAGGCGCTGTCGATGAGTGTCATACAGGTACCGAGATGCATCGTGCTGACAACACCTGGGGCGCACCTGGGGCGCACAACTGCAGCCTAGCCTTTGCGAGCACTGGTTGTGTTAACAAGTGCTGCATATGTAACTTGATTCATCCTCCCAACAGCATCATCAGGTCACCAACATTCTTGTGAGGCATGAGTTCTTGAAGCACAGCACAGGAACAAACATCTTCCCATCTACACGGCTCTTTGCAGAACTGAGGTGATGGTCACGACAGAACTGAGGTGATGGTCACGACATTTTTGTTTAACTGCCTGAAGGTATGTTTTGTGCTAGTCTAGCCTGCTTCTTTGTGATGAGCAGGTGCGCACACTTGAGAAGTGAGGCAGACCACCACTGCTTTTCACTGCGTCTAGGTTCAGCGCAAGGTCACAGGTCGTGTTGTATGTCGTTTGAGATCATCTGGGCCTCTCGCATCTTTGTTGACAAGAAAGCGTACTTCGAAGTAGATGGTTTCTTTGCAAGAAGTTGAGCAAATCTCAAGTGGTTGCTGGGCGCTGATGCTTTGGAGTAGACGCCGCTTTCATCGACTTGTGCACTCACTTGTTAAGCCTATTGCTGTAAAAAAAATTGTCTGGCGCTCACACGCATAATGGGCCAGACCTTGCCTGACAGAGCCTGAGGGTACTATCAGTACCTCTCATTCATTCTCGCTCATGCGCAAAAAAGCCCAGATGAATGGCATCTACTACTGTAGTAATTTTCATTAATTCTAGCTCAAGGCGCGAAAAAGCCAAGCTGGTGGATGATATGGTCTTGCAATTGGAACCTACATGTGTCTTTGTGATACAGTGTCACTGGTTGTGACGTTTTTCAGCACAACCCGTCATCATCTGGAATCACGGGTAAAGGACCCGTAGCTTTTGATACCAGCGCTGGGTACATGGACACAACAGAGCACTGTGACACACCAGAGAGCATGCACTCATATTCTGAAAGTCAGCGGTGGCTTAGTTGGCCCCCGGGGGGAAGGGGGGGGCGAAATTATGTTGCCTACTACGGTATTGTGTGGGCGTTGACCAGTCACGCACACAGTGGCAGATGAAGCCTATTGTGCATGCATCGATCGACTTGGGAGTGGAGTTGCGTTCTTTAAAGCTCATGGTAAAACAAGGAGTAAATAGGGCCGCAAGGGAGGCTGGTCAACTCAATAGTGCAAACATCAAACATCCAGGGCGCATGTACGCCTGCAGTAACACCACGCATGCCACAAATTGGACACATTGCACGCTTGGCATTTGCTGGACATTCATCACATGTACCATCGCTCCAGTAACCTATCAGACGAGCATTTACTTACTACTGTTGTTAACCAAGAACGTACGCAAAAAGCGCTCTGATGGTGCAGCACAGATGTGGCCGATATCCCCATTGCCAGTGTTAAGTTTTTATCTGCACGTGAACTACAATTAAACTCTATGTCGAAGTGTTGCTTTTTGAACGGTGCATGGTCAGGTTGTGACAGGGGTCGGGTTATGTTATATTGAAATCGGTCAGAACCAACCCTTACACTGAGTTTCAACGCTGAACACGAGGTATGCAACAGTGTGGCAGTCTAACACAATCGCCATGCCTGATAATGCTGTCGATCGGTGGGCCCTCAGAGAACAGGAACACGCCACGCACCCTGCACCCATGATTCCAGCTCAGGCTGGCCAGATCTGCTTCAAACATTTGGTGGCGATATAATAGCAGTGCTACAGCTCAGTAGCCATGCCACGTCATCGGCAACGCCAGTGACCGAAGCGACAAAAGCTACTAGTAAGCAAAGTGCGATACAACACACATGCCCCTGCAAGCTCACCCAGCCACATCACATCTCACCACTTGACCACCGCACGTTTTTTTTTTCAAATTCATCACAACCATTGCGCGTCAGATGTCAACATTGCATTCATGAGTCATCTTCCCGATGAGAACTGTTCTAGCTTACTGAGCACAGCCTAGGCAACTTGAAGGAAAAGTGTGCACGGGTATCAAGCGGTTTTGGTGCGTGGCAATAACTGCCACCGCTTGTGCCAGCTACACTAAAAGCAGGATACAGCATTGACACAGACAATATGAAACAAGACAAGCAACAATCTTAGCAAAATCTAATTCAACTTTGTACCTGAGAGGCCACTGGACAGCTGCAATTATGTACAGGAGAAGAACAGGCGCCGCCATCGCCATATTCTGCAGCTAGTCGGTGTGACCAATGGCATGTTGGAAAAGTAGGATGCTTGGAACAAGTCCGGGGAGAGGAGACAGAGTCCAGACTAGAAGTCGAGCTGCTGCGAAGCGTGAAGTTATTGTCTTAAAAGCACAGGTCCAGGCTGCATTCACCTAAAGGGCACGAATAAGGTGCAATCGTATAAGTGCAATAAAGCACGGTGGAACCTACTAAGTATGGTGCAACCAGGTGACCTTTCCAGACACCCACAATACAGCTCTGTACTCCCCTATCACAGCGATGCCAACCAGCTGCTGCCGCATGGTACAAAATATCCTGTGTGGAAGAGAAAATCTCTCCAGTGTACGCGTTTGCTTGAAATGTCGGACAGGGTGGCACATACATGGAGTCTGCATCAACAACAGGGCCTGGCGATGCCCCGCTTGGCATACAGTAAAAGCAACCGTAGAGGAGACGCGCGCGAAGCACGCAAATAAAAGTCACCTGTGGCGACTACGACGTCGGTGCATCTTCAACTTCAACTTGAACTGCATCAACCTCAGACTCTGTCAGCCGTGAGCTGCGGTGGAGGATACCAAACATGGACGTCTGCTGTACTGGGCCATCTTGAGCTCTGACACTGGTGAGCACCAGAATGGCTTGGCCCAATGCCAGGACGAGGAGCAGCACGTTGAGCGCTATGAGCAGGTTGCCGATGATAGCCTCGCTCTGCTCATCCGTGTAGCTGACTTGCATGAGCAGTGACAGGAAGTAAGTGACAAAGATGATGCTGTAACCTGTGGGGCCAGGGCCAGGCAGGGACGACAGGCAGTGGAGGAGCATCAGTCAGCAGTGCAATGACATTGGTGAGGCGCTATGAGCAGGTTGCCGATGTGTAGCCGACTTGCAAGAGCAGTGATAAGAATAACTGTCAAAAAGACGCGGCAGCCTGTGCGGTCGACGGTCAGGGCCAGGCAGGGAAGACATGCAATGGAGGAGCATCAGTCAGCATTTCAATGACATCGGTGAGACGTACTACCTACATTCTGTATCACTGGCAGGCAAGATCCGCCACCTGCAGTCAAACACAAATTGATAATACTATACTTCGAAGTACTATAGTATTGATGCTATTAGCTGCTTCATCGTTGGCTCACCGAGTTTGTACAGCCACATGTCGGACCTCTCCCCGTGCGGGCGCACGCTCTCGTAAACGAACCCCGTAAAGAAGGCAAAGACGCACGCGACGGCGCTCTGCCCGGGCGTTCCAGGCATGATGAAGACGAGCAAGCCTGTCAGCATCAGCCGGCGCAGACACTCCACCACTTCCCAGTGGAACGCGTGGGCTCTGTACGGCTCCCACAGGAAGGAAGATGCCTTGGCGAGCTCCGACGTCCGCCCGTGGTCTCTGTGCGCCCCGAAGCAGCGCCACAGCGTGCTCATGTAGAGGGCGGGGATGCCGATGGGGTAGATGAGGACCATGACGCCGGCGAAGATGCGATACGCTGTGTGCTCCGGCGTGTAGCACTCTATGGAGTAGTCCGCGCGCAAGTAGCTCTTGCTGATGTACATCAGCTCGTCACATGCGAAGGTCTGGAATACCGTCACCGAGACCCCGGCAAAGATGAGAAAGGTGAATGCCAGCGCCGCGTTTCGATCTTTCTCTACTAGGCGCTGCAGAAGGGCATGCGGCTGCCGCGGCGTGCGCTCCGACCGTGCTCGAGCGATCAAGTACAGGCGGGGGACGAATATGAGGGCGATAACCGCTAGCGGCGTCAGCGTGGCCATGAGCAGCCTGCCGTAGAAGTCGACCTTCATTGCGCAGCCAGGCGACGTGACCCACCGCAGGTCCAGCGAGACGAGGCTCATGCTGTTGAGGAATTCCGTGTACGACAGCGGCAAACTGGCACCCGTGATGCTCACGTACTGCGTCAGCACCTGCAGCACGACGATGGGCACCCGAAGCCGCCTCATCAGCTCCAACACGATGCGAGCTACCCTGGACCGGATGTCTGTGGGCTTTGCACCGCCAGCATTCTCCGAGGCGCCGCCCACAGCCCTCACCAGGACCCATAATAGGAACACGGCCGTGACGGCGACTACTGCCATGACAACGAAGGCAATAGCGACGGCTGTATTGGTGCACTCGACGCAGCGGTACCCGACCAGCGCGCCGTAGTTGTCGCTGCAGACCGCACAATCTGCAAGCGGCAAAAGCAAACAGCAGCGTCAGTTCACCGTCGTTGGGCACCAGCGATGTGGACGTTCTCAAGCAGCGTCAGGTCGCCGACGTCGGGCACCAGCGATGCGGACATTCACTGTCAACAGTTTCATTATCTGATTCAGCGTTTAACTTCACTCAATGGCTTACATGGTCCCTTGTAGCCAGCAGCGCAGTATTCGTCGACCGAGGCAGCAGCTGCGCCGCCACTACACGCAGCACTGTTCCAACACTGCCGAACGACTTCCTGGGTCAATGTCTCCCTCCAAAATCCGTTGTCGAGAGTAAGCGTGGTGCTGGTCACTCCAACTCCAGTGCATACGAGCCCTGTAGTGTCACACCCCTTGCACGTAAAAGTGCCTTCCGCGGGGGCTGCTCCGATGTACTGACTGTCACTGCAGCACTCCCTGCATATAGCACCAGCACAATAATTGCCAGTGGTGGTTAGAAAGCTGGCATGCAAGCAGTAGTTGCGACTCACTGACAGGCTGCTGCAGCAGTTTATCTGAACTCCGAGTCTGGACTACCGTCAGCTGAATGCCATGAGGAGTCGACTTGAAGACACCAGGCGTCACATGAGTCAAAGTGTGCTGCTGTTTGTCTCACATTCTAAGCAGAGGCGTGCACTTGAGCGCTTTCTACTTCACATACCATCCACTGTCGTAGCCGGTAGACACATCCACGCAGGAAGCTCCAACGCCGGAGTTCTGCCCGCCGGCATAGCAGCAGTTGGCGCTGTTGTTGGTGAAGATGGTTGCGCTGTCGACCTTCGCAAAGAGAGCACTGCCAGTACCCTCCTGTAGGAACGCCCCCCCGGCAGTGTTTTCGGCAATGTTACCGACAAACTGGCATCCCCTGAAACTGATCATGATGGCAGTGGTCTCCAGTATCGGCAAGGTGATGGCCACCGCCCCTCCTCGAGGACTGGCATTGGCACGGAATGTACAGTCCTCCACAGTCACTGTGGCAGATGCGTCTAAAACAAAGGCTCCTCCTAGCTGCCCTGCATTTTTCACAGACCAGCATATATGTAGTAAAGAGGCATATAAAAAATGAGTAAGATACTATGTGCTAGCGTAACATGCCTTCTGGCAGAAGCGAGAGCCCACATGTGCTTCAAGACATCACCATATAATAGTACTGCTTCTGGTGCAAACATCGAACAAGGAACCTCAGTTGAACTGCAGTGATCACAAACTTTGCTTGATGGTTTCATGGTGCGAAGGGGGCGGCTGCCGCCCTTTTTGGCAGCAGCATAGGCGGAGATCGATGAAGAAATACTAATATAAAAAGAATATAATGACATACACTTGCAACGTTTTCTTCTATAGATACTAGCAGAAACTTGCGACCTGTGCAACAGAGACAAACGCATTGCACCAGCCACACGTGTTGCAGAGCGATGCTGGCGGATAGACTTCCTGATCAACACTATGCCATAATGATTTGCTATGACATGATGTCATGATCGTCAAAGCTTACTTTCACCTGCATAATTCTCTGTAAACTCAGAGCCGGTGCAGTTCAGCATCCCGCTGTTCCACTGGTAGATGGCACCACCATGCTTTTGAACTGGTAAAAGTGAAGTTGTAAGTGAAGTTGCAAGCAACAGGGGTAGAGAGCAATGTTTTGTCAGGCATGATCACTTGAAGTTTGTCACAACAACAATTTCAGAGACACTGTCGCCAAGTGTCTGGCATATACAAAGGACAACACGCCACCACGCCACGGAAGGGTGGATGCGGTAGCAGCGGCAACGCAATGAAAATAGATATGCCCATAGCTGCAGCCTCACCTGAGTTCGATGTGAAGTTGCACGACGTGATTGTGGCTTCACCATAGTTCTCCATGGCACCACCGAGCGAAGGACCTTTCGATGCAAAGATGCAACATTGAGAGGTTAGTGGACGTTTGTCAGGACACTTGCAAGCCAGGTCTGGCATGACACATTTGACCCATCTACCCCGACTGCATCTTGAACTTTCGTACGACCCAGATGCAGCAGCTGGTGTGAAGATGACCAACAGCAGGGCCTGGACTACCACGCACAAGAAAAACACAGTCTGGGCACAATGCTGATGTGAGTGTGAGTGCGGTGATACTTCGAAGTATGTTGTTGAGGGGGGAATGAACAAATGAGGGGAGGGGTCCTGGTCCCCGACCAAATCAGTTTCCGGGCACTGGCGCCTCAAATGTAGTACTACTAATAGGAGACATCATTCTAACCAGTGATCTCCTCAACACTGACCAAGGTGTATTTAAATCGACTACGAGTTTCAAAGTGTTTGATCATCCTTCCTGAGCTGTAAATTACACTGAGCTGACTGGCAACGGGTCGGCGTGCGCACTGCGATCAACTACATTTCTAGTAGTTGCCTGTGGCAATGGTGACTATTCAGCTAAGTAGTGCTTCCAAAGGGTATGATATGGGAGAGTCTGCAGGTGAAGACACGTGCTTCTTTAGGGCATTCTACACCCTGATTGGGTGCATGACACCATTTCAGTCACCTGGAGAGCCTATATGCTGAATGCACAAGGTTAAGATTTGGGTAGAAATATTTTTTTCATATATATAGCTAGAAATGTGGTGGGAAAGGGGGCTTTCCTCCACCCATGGGGTTCTTATGTCAACATGTCTGGTTGTTTTGGCAGCTTATGCTTAACGTCACTGCATCAACAAATACGTCAACATTGAAAAATTCACCACCACCATGACACCAGGCATGGCCCGTCTATCAATCCTGCTTGCAGGAACACAGCTTCGGTGGCGCTGACAAACCATTACATAGACAGCTCTACCGTCTGCCAGCAGTAGCGCAGCGAGATTGCTAGGAGCTATATTGGAGAACAACAGTCATGGCTTTCAGGCAGCAGCAGCAGCAGCAGCAGCAGCAGCAGCAGCAGCAGCAGCACTGCAACATTGCCAGTTGCAGCGCAAGCAGCTCTAGGAGGTGCAGTAGAATGTGCATGCCACCTCCGCCAAATTGGAACAATAAGCTTTTTGCACTACGATGAGGCAGCCGATGGACACTGACAGCCTCAGCAGAACTGCTAAGCCTTCAAGTTGCAGCGCAGCTTTCGGATGACCCATTTAGCACATGTACACTCATGACATCGCATGCGCACATCGCTCTAGCCATGTACGCACAACGAAATGCAGCATTTGCACTTGCAGACAACGCCAATGCAACAAAGTTAATCAACATCTGTTGCAACATTCTGTCTACATTAGTACTTCCATGTTGACGACCCTGACCTGTGTTGTTTGTAAACACAGAGCCGGTGCAGTACAATATCCCGCCCTCCTGTTGAAAGAGGGCACCACCAGATCCAACAACTGAAATGAGGGAAGCGACAGCAGAGGAGCGGAGCATAGCGGTCAAACATGATCCCTCCACCACAATGATTTGACATATTGAAAGGCAGTGGTGCTGGAGCATGCATCTAGGATGACAGAGGGGCAGGTTCACCCGAATGCACCGTTTTTACAGGGGTTGAAAAAGGAAGTAGCCACTTGGCGGTGTGCTCTGCCTTGGCTAACGGGTAGCAGACGCGTTGGCAAAATTGCGGTGGTGATGTTTGTTTCGCATGAGGGATGTGCATGCTTCGCATGGTATGGGTCTGCTACATGCTGGAGCAACCAGGCAAAAGCCATCACGCTGCCAACTCACAGGGTGGGTGTGATAGAAGTGGCAACGAGCCAAGAGTTGATACACGCAGAGCTGCAGCAGTAGCAGCCTCAGGCTCACCTGCGTTTGACGTGAAGTGGCAAGACGTGAACCAGGCTTCACCGGAATTCTGGGAGGCACCGCCATAGTTCGCTTTGATGCAAGCAACACGCAACATTGTAAAACGTCAGTGGACAGCTATAGCTCCAGCATAACAACTCACACGCACGTGATGCCGCAGGGCTGGCATGCATGTTACATTCTTCCTCCACACCTAGCAGGCAAGTGGTATCTGTCCCTGCTGGCCTGGGAGTGTCATGTCCTGAAGAATCAAAGTCAACTAGGCATTCAAACCTCCCGCAACTTTTTCAATTTGAGGACACATTTTTGCGTTGTGAGGCAATGACGGACAGTAACAGGCTCAGCACTGTTGACACTTGTACACAGCTTAGGCTTTGAAAACCCATTTGGCTCACAATTTTTATTATATCACATGACACTTTGTTCTTGCTATGGACCGACGAGGCAATACAGTGCAACGCAATGCTAACAGGTTGACTTGATAATAAAGCCCACTTGTTGTGAGATGAAGATTATGCCAACGACCCTGACCTGTATTTTCAGCAAACACACACTGGTGCAGTTCAATGTCCCTCCGCGCTGTGTGGTAGTTGACTTCATGATAAACCCCTACAAGCAACTGCTGTTACATCATGACTGTGCTGCAGACACTGACCTTTATTTTCCGCAAACACACAGCCGGTGCAGTTCAATGTCCCACCATCACCCTGGTGAATGCCACCACCAGCACCTGAGACTGGTGAAGGTGAAGTTGCAAGTGAAGTAGGAACCGTTGTGACAGCAGCGGGGCGCAGTGTGTCAGGCACGATAATTGAAACGTCGACACAAAAGGAAATATTGCAAGACAGTTTGCTGAACATGCGGCATACAGAGGAAACACAACACGAGTGGGCAACACATTGCGCAGGGTTGTTGTAGAGCTCAGCCCATCGCTGGCGCATGTGTTTTCTGAGCGCATATTTGCGCATGTCGTGAGGCGCTGATGGGGAGGGACGCAAGCCCCGTGTCGGCGCTTCTGTGTGTGACGCCGCCCTGATTGAGGCTGCCGCAGCAGCTTGTACAGATACGCTCGCTTGCTGCCATAAGCCGTCGGGGCTCATCCGACTATCAATATCTACACACTGCTGCCCCATGAGAGAGTGAATGTGATGACAGCGGCAATGCTGATGTTCCCAGAGTTGCAGCCTCACCTGAGTTTGACGTGAAGTTGCAGGATGTGATTGTGGCGCTACCATAGTTGTCCATGGCACCGCCGTAGGACCCTTTCAAAGCAAGGATGCAACATGCAACATCCAAAGTTAATGGACATCTGTAGGATGAAAGTGGCGGCTCATGCTTGCAATTTTAAGTATGGCATGACACGTTTTCAAATAATTCCCCTGCTGTATGCTGCACCGTGACCACCACATGCATCTGGTGTAGAGGCAACCAACAACATGACATAACATAACATAACATGAGTATATCAGGCATATGAACACAATAATTTGGACACAGCGCTAATGGGTTGCGAGTGCGATAAACCGCTGCTGAGCAGGCATACGTCCCCACATGTCGAAAATGACCTGTTTAACTTACTGACTTTGTCTGCCCACCAGCTCACATCACTGTTGCTGCTACAACCACTTCTGCATGTCCATCTGCCTGTAGACCCTCACATGGTGCAGTCCGCTGCTCAAAAATGGCTTGCCAAAAAATATTTACCAAACTTTGACATGGTGCGGATCAGTCACATGAGCAGCAGTGTCACACCAGATGGCATGAGACGGCAAACAGCAGCCCCCCCAGCTCTTGAAGTGCATCTCCGCCAACTTCAAGTCACTGAATTGCGTTTCGTAGTAGGTGCGCGTGCTGGAGCGCCATGTCCCTTTTTTAGTTCACTTGACAGAAATGGACGTGTTCTCGAAAGTTCTTCTCGTGTACATTGACGCAACCGGCAGAAAGAGTTCGTTTTCTGGCCCGAGATTTTGTATTGAACCAATGTTCAACTTCACCTCAAACCCCTTGAATCATTGATTTGCACTTCTCTTGTAGTACGTACTACCAAGACCACCGTTAGTGCGCACGTGATCTGCTTTTCAAAAGCGAAATAAAAAAGAGCCCGCCCCCAAACAGATAAGACGTACCGTCGATCCGGCATCCACCCATTGGCGGTGGGGACTGACCGATCATATGATAATGGCAGCACCACTGGCAGGTGTGCCCACTATCTACAGAGAGGTCTTATCAGCTACAAATATGGGCGTTTCAAAACAACTGGTCCGTGCCGCTGCACAGTGATATGTGCCTGCCAGCGCTGCAAGATATCGCCATCACTGCTGGCAGGATCTCGCCTAATGTACTACTTAGTAAGCACTGACTCAAAGGAAGGAGCAATCAAAATCAAGGTCTTTAGCCAATTATAGCCGCTCTTCCATTAGCTTCCATGCCGTCCATCCTGTCATACATTAATATACACTGACCGAGAGTGTGTTGACATGCACAGTGCAAGTATCAGTGGGATAAAGCTGCCAAAGTTCCAGTCCAATCAGAGGCGCTGCAATGAGACATACACTCCACATCTATCATTTTGATTTGATGACACTTTTGCGCAGCACGATGGGACGCAATGGGCAGTAACAGCCTCAGAAGAACTGCTGACACTGGCAACACAGGGTTTCGGGAAACTCATTTGGACACGTATTCATGGTTGCACATGCACTAATTGTTTGAGTAATTTGTAGACAAGGAAAATGCAGCAGCATTGCCCTTGCAGAGCGGTGCCAACTGGCAAACGTCACGGTTGTTGAACAAGCAACAAACATTTATCATGACACCAGCACAACGCTGACGATACTGACCATGATTGTCCACAAACACACTGTCGGTGAAGTTTGATATCCCCCCGCGCTTCTGGTAGATGGCACCACCGGCGTCTTGAGCTAGTGAATGGACAAACAACGGCAACGGAGCGGAGCATACCATGTCAGGTATGATTACTTCACCATGATCACATACTGCAACAAGGCGGCTGTTGCTGAGCATCTGTCGTGATGATATAGAGGACACCACGCTACTGAGTGGATGTGATGGTAGCGGCAACAAAACAAATAATAGATACGCTGAAGGCTGCAGCCTCAGGCTCACCTAAGTTTGACATGCAGTTAAAGCACGCGACCAAGAATTCATGATTGTCGATGGCACTACTGTAGAAACCTTTTGATGTGAAAACATCTCAACGTATTGCACAGCTAAACAGTAGTATGCAGACTAAACTTGCCATGTAGGTGTGGCATGACACATTTTCACGAAGTTTTCGTTTGTATTATGATTGATGCAGCTGGTGTAGAGGCGACCAACAGCAGGCGTGCTATGTCGTGAGCAACACAGTCATGAATCAACTCTTGCGTTGATGTCACACATGACTGACCAGTGGCATTCACAGAACGGAAAGTTGCCGTACTTTACGTGAGCGCAATTCGTCAGGTACTAGTAGAATAAAACCATCAATGATGTGAAGCTTTTTGTGGCGGTCTGATGCAGCCGTAACAGCAACATGTACCTTGGTTGAATTAGATCCGGCGTACAACGTCGGACACTGGTAGCAACGCCCGGCTCTCGACTTCAATGCATTGATGTAGCAGAGCCCTCAGGGTTCCTTGCAACATGTTTGAGTCAAGGTGCCCAAGATGAGCACAAGTGGCGAGTCACCACCACGGCCCAGTGCCCTTGCCAAATTAACAATCCGTCTATGCCTGCTCCAGCAAGCTCTGCGCAACCTTTTGCTACAGTATTTTATTCGAGCTTCGGGCTTCCCCACAAACAAGCCTACTAATGTCAACTTTTCCGCTCTAGTGCCTGCTGTCTGCCTGACAGTGACTACTCTTTGTGCGGACGCCTGCTCACATCAGCAGCTCCACCACCTTGGAGTCATGTTACCTTCGTGTGCCTGTGCTGGAGCGTCATGTCCTCAAGAAGTACAGTACAGTATGTTTATAGTCGGATAAGCCCCGATGGGCTACTGATAGAGACCAAGCATCAATGTACAGGGCGCCACCTCACTCAGGACGGCGTTCACGTTGCACACAAAAGCGCCGGCCGATGCAGGATTTACATCTCTCCCTGCCATCAGCGCACCACGCACATACGCAAATATGCGCTCAGCAGTCGATCCGGCAACAAAATCACCTGAAGGAGGCATGTCCTACATTGTGCCTGTCACTGGCAGCACCAGGCGCAGCCACTACCTACAGAGAGGTTGTAGTATGCATGCAACGGTGGTCCTGTCAACACACGCTGGTGCGTGCCAATGCGCAGTGACATCTGCCTGCCCATGCTGTGTGATGTTGCTACCACACATGATGTCATCCATTGTCAAGCACAAAGTGACATGAAGGCCGTTGTCATCCTCCGCATGCCACAGACGACTCTACACACTGGCCGGCAACATGTCAATGCGCATTTCAATATCCAGAAGGCATACCTGCCAGGTTGCCTTACATGAGAGGCGGTGCAGTGAAATATGCACCACCTCCGCAAGTGTTTCAATGTGAGTGTGAGGATTGATTTGTGCACTGTGAGGCGGTTGATGGGCAGCAACGGCTTCAGAAGAACTGCCGACACTCGCAGCACAGGTGTTTGATCACCCAAGTCCGCACATACAATGCGTTGGTGACTTCATGACACGCTGTTCATGTTACTCATGGACAAAGCAACACAGTCATTACACTTGAGAAGCAGTGCTGACGGATTACACGGCAATGACTCTTGTAAAGCAGTGCTGACAGATTGCCTTCATAATGAAGCTCACAAGCACCCGTTGTTACTTCATGACCACGCTGAAGACACTGACCTGCATTTTCTGCAAACAAGCAGTCGGTGCAGTTCAATGTCCCATCAAATTCCAGGTAGATGGCACCACCATCCTGGTCAGCTGGTGCAGGTGCAAGCAACAGCAGCGGCCCGAAGCGTAGTGTGTCAGGCATGATCACTCCACACACAGCTGCACACTGAGTGACACTGCTGCTGAGTATCCGGCATGCAGAGGGCCACATGCGTGCGGCACTGTAAGAGGTCCGAGTCGATGCGCTGGCAGCGGCAACATAACATATTCCAAACTGTACACTGACCTCATTGCATTCCGCACTACCCGGTACCCAAAGGCTTATAAAGCACAGCGCTGTGCTTGATGCTGCTCAATTTGATCATTTGCGCGGTTTGCTAAGGATCTCCTGGCATGACCTATGGTTAGCGGTGGTAGTTTAAAAAAACAAGCTTGCACACATGTGCAAGAGATAACTGAGAGCCTCACTTACTCCCTCAGGCTGTATGTTAGACCACAAGCAGATATGCCCAGAGCTCTGCAGCCTCACCTGAGTTCAATGCAAAGTCGCAGGATGCCAACAAGCCTGCACCGTGGTGGCAGATGGCACCACCGTAGGAACCTTTCAATGCAGCGATGCAACATGCAACATCATGAAGTTAGTGGACTGTCACGGCTACAGCATCAAAACAAATACTTCTAGCAGTAGTACTAGGAGTAGTACCAGAGACCAATGACTCACACTTGCGACATACTATGATATGTACAATATAGGGCTGGCATGTCACATTTTCCCATCTGTGTTGTGAATTATCCACCAGACCCAGCTAGTGCAGAGTTGACCATCACAGGAGTACAACGCACATGAATTGAACAGCTTGAATGTCGCAGTCATGAACGTGAGTGCCGTGCCACGTTGCTGGGCATCAGTATCATATGTATCTACATGATATATTCGCATGTACCAGTAGCAGGGCCGAGAGACCGCTCCAAAACCTGTGAGCGTGATGGATCTGCAGAGCGGCGAAGCAGGCCCATGAGCCATTGATTGACTAGGGTTCGTTTACATGATGGGACATACGCAGAAGTAGCAACAAGAGCAGCAACAGCTGCTGCTGCAGCAGCTCGTCATACCGGCTGCGCTCAGCCTGCTGCTGCTGCTGCTGCTAGTGGTAGCGGTGCTGCTGCCGCTGGTATGTACTGTTTGGCAGTGCTGCTGGCTGGTACTGCTGCCATTGCGGCTACTTGTGGTGCTGTGCGCTGCTGCTACGCTGCTACGTCTCTTTACTGAACGCCACACATGTTGTGCACATGATATCTGCCTGCCCGCACCGTAAGATATCGCCATCACCAGGATCGCGTGTAATGCAAACACTGACTCAAAGGAGAAATCGAACAATGTCATGAAGACGTCTTTGTGGCCGTCCTTCCCATGCTGTGGATTTCTCTACACTAGCTGGCAACAAGTCGACGCGCACAGTGCAAGTAGGATATGCCTGCCAGACTGCCATCACAACGGAGACGGCGCAGTTACTGTAGCATAAGCACACCATCTGCGCCATGTATTGATACAATTGAGGACTCTTTTTGTAGGCAGCACGAGGCAGTTGATCGACAGTAACCACCTCAGAAGAACTGCTGACACTACTCACAACGCAAGTTCGATCAACTTACCCCACCTCGATTAACTTCACCCACCTGTGGGCCACCTCACATACATGTTCATGATTCGCATGTGCTCATTGTTAATGCACAAGGAAAACTGCAGTTATCACCCTTGCAGACAATGCTCACAGAACGACATGATGATGAAACCAAGAAGCATCCGTTGGGACATCATGGCAACTTGAAGTCTGACCTGAATTTTCCGCAAACACACAGCCGGTGCAGCTCGATGTCCCGGAGTCCTGGCAGATGGCACCACCATATGTGCCTGATGGAGAGTTAAGCAACAGCAGCGAGGCGGAACATAGCGCGTCAGCCAAAGCCACTTTGACAACACAAAACTGCATACTAAGCAACACCGTTGCTGAGAATCTCGCATGAATATACAGAGGACAACATGCTGCTCCCAGGCAGGGCAATCTATAAGCAGCAGGTAGTCACATACACTCACATATACTACTACATCGTCACATGGCATATATCATCACAAGCCTATTGTGAACCTTTCATCTTACTGTGTCTGATCACCAGTTCACCTCACATTGCTGCAGTGCTGCAACTACTCCTTCGAGTCCACCTGCGTGTACACCCTCGCATGGTCACTGGCTGTGCAGTCCCCTCAAGGATGTCATACTAGCAATTTGGAATGTATCACTTGTTGCCCCGCTGTGGGTCATCCACAACAACGACACTGTCACGCCCAGACAGCATGATACAGTAAATGTAGTACGGCAGACAGCAACCACCAGCTCTAGACAATTGCAGCTCCGCAACCAGGCAGCCGAGTGCACCATGGCATTTAATACCTGAGCTGGAGCGTCATGTCCTCAAGTAATGCAGCAGTCGACCCGAAGTTCACCATGATGAGACTGACCGTTGATGGCAGCACCCGTACTCGCCTATTATCTACAGAGGTCTTGTCGCCGACACCGGTGGGCTGATTGACAAGCGTTGGTCCGTGCCTCTGCACACTGATGACTGATAACTGAACGCCGATGCCGTAACAGAGCGCTATCAGCAGACTCTCACGATATGCATATAGTGAGCTTCCCAAACTGTACACTGACCACCTTGCATTGCGCGCTACCCGAAGGCTTGCAAAGCACAGGATGTGCTTACTACAGTTTACGCGATTTGACCATTGGCGCGGTTTGCTAGGCTGAGGGTTCTGCTGGCACGACCTATGGTTAGCGATCGTAACAAGAAGCTTCCACACCTGTGCAAGATAACCACCAAACACTGACTCAAATGCAGGAGAAACCAAATGTGACGTTCTTGTGGTCCTTCCCATGCAATAAATCACTGTACACTGGCTGAGAACTTGTCAACATGCACATTGCAAACAGTATAAATATCGTTTACCTGCAAAGTCCCAGTTGCATGAGGAGCCAGATTTCGATTTCGGACACTTCATGCAGCACAAGGCAGTTTAGGCACAGCACCAACCTCTGAGCACAGCACAGCAACAGTCACTGACGGTCTCAGAAGAACTGCTGATATGTTTGCGGCACAGATATCTTGCAACTGATTTCACATAAATTAACAATTGCGATGAAGGTTCCAGGTGCACCCATTATTCTATGCATGCATGAACAAGAAAACACGGTCATTATAATATACTTTCCCAAATAAATGCTGACCGACTGAATTGATGATGAGCTTACAAGCATCAGTTGCTTCACCATGGCCATATTAGAGACACTGACCTTCATTTTTCGCAAACACGCAGTCAATGCAGGTCAATGTCCCGTCTTCATTCTGGTAGATGGCACCACCAGCATTGGCAGCTGGTGAAGGCAAAGCGACAGCAGCGCAGCGGAGCTTAGTATGTCAGGTGTGATCACTTCGCCACAATTGAATTCTGAGGACACTGCTGCTGAGCATCCGACATGCAGAAGACAACATGCTGCCGCCCCATTAGAGGGTGAATGCTATATATGGTAGCGGCAATGGGACAAATGCAGGTACAATCAAAGCTGCAGCCTCACCTGAGTTTGACGTGAACTTGCAGGATGAGAACGAGGCTTCACCATGGTTGTCGATGGCGCCACCGTAGGATCCTTTCAATGCAAGGATGCCACATGCAACATTGGTAAATTAGTGGCCGGCTACAGCATCAAAACAATGACTCACACTTGCAACATAGGTTCAAAGTTTGGCATGTCCCGGTCTCCAAATGATAAACAACTGTGTCGTGAATTGTCGTGCCACCAGATGCATCAGCTGGCACAGACTTCGGAAGCGGCCATCAGCAGGACGGACGACACTAGCATGAAACGGTTTGGATGCAATTATTGTGATATGAGGAGACACGTTGCTGAGCATCAGTATGCATCAAGAAATGTCAAAGTACTAACCGAATCGTGGACCTACACTTATACCAAACTAGTGCTACTAGTAGGCCTGAAAGAGCGCAAACCTCTGGGCATGATGACCGTGTGGCAGGGTGCCTTTACACAATGCAATGTTCTGCAGAAGCAGCAAGTATTCATGATTGCGCATGCATTGTTGTTCAAACCATGGATGCACAAGAAACCGCAGCAACTACCGTTGTAGACAATGCTGACAGATCAGTAATACTTCCATGATAACACTGAAAGCGTCCGTTGTGACATCATTGCAATGCTGATGACCCTGACCTGTGTTTTCTAGAAACACACAGTCGGTGCAGTTCAATTTCCCACCGGCTTCCTGATAGATGGCACCACCAACCTCTTGACCTGGTAAACAAGCAAATAACAGCAGCGGAGCATAAGATGCCACTGGCAGGAATGATCACTTTGCCAGAATTACATACTTAAGGCAAGTGCTGCTGAGCATCTGAAATCATGATACAGTGGACACTGCTGCTGCCGAGTGGATGTGCTACTAGGCGCGGCGACAAAACAAATGCAGATACGCTTATAGCTGCAGCCATTGCAGCAACTGAGTTCTACCTGCAGCTGTAGGACATGATCACAAATTGTTCATGATTGTCGATGCCAAAGGTACCTTTGACCCCTCTCATATCTCAACAATGGTGAAAAGCTACAGCTGCTTCCTTATAATGACTCGATGCATTTGCACAGCAATTTCCGACCGTGTTTTAAACGGTGGATCCCACCACCAAGTTCAACTGTGTAGTCCAGAGGCGGCCAGTAACAACAGTACTCAGCATAGGGCCAAAACTGTCTGAAAATAAGCTCCATGCATTGATAAGAGCGTTACGGTAGTAACACATGACTAGTCAGCTGGCCATTCGTATGAAAACTACTGAACATATTTATGAATTCATGTGAGCAACTATTCATGGCCACTGCAACGCAACCAGCGCAGGCGTCAAGTTTCATGTGCCAGCCTGCTGCAGCCATGCAGCAACGACGTACCCTCATTGAACCAGAACCGGCTTGAAATGATGGACAGCAACCCTTGGCTCTTGACAAATGCAGCTCCACCCCAGGGGGCCTCAGTTGCGTCCGTCAGTGCGTGCCCGTTCTGGAGCGTCATGTCTTGAAGATGCACGGTCGACCCGGCATTCACCACGAGAAGGCGCGTTGTTGAATGGCCGTCAATGACAGCGCCAGGTGCGCCCACAATCTTCAGAGAGGCCTTTTCCGCAACGACGATCGGCTCGTCAACGAGGACTGCTCCGCGCCACTGCACAGTGACATCAGCGCCGGGGCACGCAGCGGCACTGACGAGATCAGCATACGACGCTTTGTCGTCGACAACCATGTCATTGACTCTTTTGGCAGTCGTGCATGATGGTTCAGGTGCACCGGTGCTGGCCCAGAAGTGCGTCATCAGCACAAATCCCGCATGGCACCACGCGCGAAGTTGAAGACGACGCACGTGACCGCCGCCTCCACCTGCCAGTGGCATGACTCCGAGTCCGCCCCTGCGTGGCGCCGCAGCAAAAGCAGCATAAGTGTCAGAGTTAACAGCGTCATGGGAGGGGGTCACTAAACCCATGATGCTGGGACCAACTTGAACAATAGCCTGACAGACTGACAGTGTGCCACATTCAATTTGTAAGAAGTCAGCGCAGCAGAAAACATGAGCAGTCACTGTGTCGGAATTGAAAAGTTGAAATTTGCTGCGGGGAGTCCATACACTCACGATGCTGGGGCAATTATTAACATTATAATGTGGGCCGAATTGCGAGAACCGCTCATAATGAGGTACTACCGGCAACACCACACTGCGTACTTCAATCTCCCAATGGCATGATGCTCCAGGAGACAATTTCGTACACGTACTACGTGCACTGCATGCATTTGCAGAAGGTGATCAGCACTCAGTGATTGAATGGCGGTGACAGGCTGCCGTGCACGCGCGACTACTAGTATGTGATTCTGTGTGCGTGGGCATAGCATGATGGCGCCTAAGGCCTTAGCCCAGCAGGCTGCCAGCCTGTGAGGCCTGGGGCTGCCCATCCGAATCGGATGTGCCAGTGGTGTCAACCAGCCTGAGGTTAGAGATGACTAGAGCACCTATTCTGAGCGGCGGCCCGGGGGGTTTGAGGTGACAATTAATTTAAACCAGCAGCTTAAACAAATACAAGGGCATCTTACGTTTCCATATCGTCACTGAGCAGCCTGACAATGCAAATAATATGCCATCAGTGATAACTTGAAGCAAGGCATGCCCAGGGGCACTAGAGTCAACCGCGGGTTCAACTGAAGTTCAACCGGGCTCCTGATAGGCTGTTCACAACAACTCGGCGTACTAAAGTTGGATTTTAAGGAGAAATTTAAGGTCGGGTGGCCAACTACGTGGCCGACTACCACTAGTAGCGCGTACGCGTGAGCTACTTAGTAGTACTAGTTACTGTAGTACCTGCAGGCTAAAAGGTGGCTCGAGCTGGATCAAGCAGCTGAGTGTTCAAGTTGTCGTGCACGTGTCGATTGTTTCGATGCAAACAGTGTTGCATCAGATTCTGCGCTATGCACAGATATCAGTGTCAATACTGAGAACAGTTTGACGAAGCCCACTCTGCTGCTACATTTACAAAAATGATATTACAACAACAAGAACATGAGAAATGATGGATGTGTTTGTCACTCTTCTTCGACGAGTGGCGTAGTACGCTCGCTGACTGCATGCCACTCCTGCGCTTTGCAGCTGCAGTAGCTCTATAAGTTATACAGCTGCTGCTGCGGCTGCGCTGCTGCACAGAGGGATGCAGGGTGAATCGCGTGCCTGTCAAAGCTCCAACAGCGACAGGATGCTCATGGAGGTTGCGCCTGCAGTACTAGTAGTACTCTGTGATCTCGTGTTGCAGTTAATTGCAGTTATTTGCAACTATAGCTGCGGCGCTCACCTGGATGTGGACTGGCTACTGAATGAACTGCCCTCACTGTTGACTGTTGACTGTTGTGCTCCTGCATTCTGCTGCTGCTGCGTCTGCCAAACCAGCGACGTTACGTTTGAACGGGACCCCCCAGATTTTCTGGTGCAGAAATTTATTAGCTCACGTTGCAGAAAATTTTGATCATCACCTGTCACCTGCAGCATACATGACCCCATGTACACCCAACTTGCCAAGGTACTGCATGGAAAAATGCCAGTAGTTGTATGGTGAGGCATGGGCACACTGCTCTGACGCAACAATTGCAGCACCAAACTGCATGCGCTGCCTCGAGACGCTGCTTTGTTTGTTGCGTGGAGGGACTAGGTCAGTTGCATACCCACCGCGCATCGTCGCTGGTGCTCAACAAGAAAAAACAGAGCACACAGCTGCAACATGCAGCCAGCCAGCGGGTGACAAGCGCACAACAGGGCACAAGCCACACAGCAAACGAACAAAACCCCATCTGTGTTGTTTGTTCCATACATTATGAATAGGGCACTGGAATGCGCGCGCCGCCACGGGAGCAGCGGCACCTCTGCCGCTCTCGTAGCAGGGCGCAAGGGCGCGCCGGCGCCGCCTGTCTGTGTGATCCCAAGGGGTCACGGGGGCCGCCTCCTCCCGTCTCTGCGCCTCTTCGCGTGAGTGGCGTACCAGAAGAAGGCATACATACCTACATACCTACGCCTCACTCGTTCATGTCGATCTCGCCGCTGTCGGCGACCTTGACCTTGGCCTGCGGCCGGCCGCTCTGCGAGCCGAGCTTCTCGATGGACTTGACGACGTCCATGCCTTCCAGCACCTGCACGCGCAGGGTCGCCAGCAATGTCAACAGGCGTTAGATTCTGAAGCGGGCAGGGTGTGGCAGCATGCTCCACGAGAAATTGTTGTTGACAACGAGACAACGTCCATGCCCTCCAGCACCTGCACGCACGAGGTCGGCGGCAATGTCAACAGACGTTCGCATCTGAAGCAGGCAAAGTCTGCGGGGCGGGTCCAGGCCCCAGGCTCTGTGGAACTCACAGTGTGTTTACAACGGAACAACAGACAGTAGCGTCTGAAGCAGGCAAAGGTCAGTGTGCAAGCAGGGTGAAGCAACAGGCCCCGTGAGAATGTCCGTTGTTCACACTGTGATGACAGGCGTTGGCGTCTGAAGCAGTCAAAGCTCAGTCCCCGGGCAGAGTGCCAGGATGTGAGGGAATCTCGGCTTTTAGCATCACCGCGGCCACTAGCACCAGCAATTTGTGCGAGGTCTGTTCAAATTGTGTGAGGTCAGTTCATATCTTGGAAGGGGCACAAGGCTCCACCACACATAAAGCCACCTTTGAATAGAAAGGAAGTGTTGCTCGCTTTCCGTCAGACTGAGGCGCAAGCCAGCAGAAACTCTGTAGTCACTTCGGCCCTCGATCAATGGGAAACTTTGTGCGACTCCAGTATGGATACACCTTGCAGCCACCTCTCGGGCACAGCGGTCTTGTTTGTGTGCAGGGTGTGGGCTCTGACAAACGCAAGTTCTTGTTCCCTTATGCTCATCTTGCATTTGCGCCTACACTTGCGCCAAGAAGCGCTCCGCAGGGCGATGTTGTTATTCTTGCTGTGTCACGTGCAGCAAGCATCTCACCAAACGCACCCAAAAGCGATGCAAGCACCACTGATGTGAACACTGCCCCCTTCGTAAGCAGTGCCGTAGTATAATGTTTTCTGACAGCGCAGCATGCGACTGAGGCAGATAGTATGCATACATACGCACCTTGCCAAAGATGACGTGCTTGCCGTCGAGCCATGGCGTGGCCACTGTGGTGATGAAGAACTGGCTGCCTGTTGCAGTGGAAGTTGGCACCGTGCACAACAGCGAGGAACCAGTGTGAGCCAAGCGCTAGTGCATGCGTGAAGTCATCAGATAACTTGCAATTTACAAAGCAGGTATAAGCATGACAGTAGAAGTTGCTCTGCAGGTCTGGGCCAACTCTGACAAACAAAAAAACTGCATCATCAACAAGCATATACATGCTTCAAAAACAGCGTAGCGCAGGCGCCATCAGCGATTTGGTGTTGTCGATGACAACAACAGTGCTTGCTGACACTGCAACCCTCCCTAGTCCCTCGTGTGCCGTGCCCGTGTACACGTTCAGACATGGTCACTTGGCTCTAGCAGCTGATCCACTTCAAACACGTCTCAAGGGTAAAGCGCCCAGCACTGTAACACTAGCCTTGTTCACAAACAGCGCACTGTTGCATAGAATAGTGCAGGATGCCGCTGCTGGTGCGCAAACTGCAACCCTGTGTGGCGGAACCGTTTCAGAAGGCTGCAAGTGCGACAGAAGTGAGCATGCGAAGCCGTCCGACTGAGCATGAGCACTGCCACTCACCATTGGTGTTGGGCCCTGCAAGTTGGAAGCACCATCACATCATGCAGGCACAGCACAAGCAGCAGAAGCACCGTTGAATGAGACAATAATGAAGGGAGGTATCTGACCGGATTCAGCAGTTGCTGCCACGAGGATGTGGCGCTGAGCGTACTCTGAGCACTGCTGCGTGCTTGCGTGAAAGGAGGCAGCAGGCTGCTGTGCGCGTACATGGTGCAGAAACTTCCAGAGTACGAAACAAGAGGGACAGTGCCCTTTCTGCCATCAAAGCGTGCTCTCAAAAGGTTTCGAGCACATGTCAAGGCTGCGTTAAACGCATGCGCTGACACAGTGGCAGAGGCAACCAACGGCAGACAAAGGAGATGCCAAAGTCTTCAGCAAGCAGGCGCCCTTGCCGCAGTACAGCAAGTGGAGTACATTTGTGAAGTACACAGCAAGAAATCATAACACCTCTGAACCTGTGCGATCGCACCAAAACGCACCTGCATTTGCCATGCTGTGACAGGAGCGGGAGTGGCCAAGCAGCACAGCAGCACAGAAAAAGAAATGGCCGTGAGCACAAATTAGCGGGCTGTGTCATGTGAAGAGCATCGGCATCCGCAGAAGAGCCAGTGCAGTACGCGCCGGATGCTGCCGCCGACTTCTGCTTCAAATTTGCAGGTGCTGTGTGCAGTCTGCCACAGGATTCATGGCTGGAATGCAAAGTCACTGCTGCCTTGACTGCGCATCAGCGGACCACGCTTTACCATTAGGGCTAGGGCTTTGGGTTAGATTACCAAGCAACGCATCCATGGCTGCCTTCGGGTTTGGGTTAGGCTCTCGCCTGCGCGATGCGCGCCCTATGTTGCATGAACCACGTCGAATGCAAGAGAGCTATGGAGACACGCGCACATGCAAGGCCAACGGCCCGACGCGTACCTCAACACTAGTCATGGCCGTCGATGCTTGAACACAGTAGCGGCATCTGCACTTACAGTCATCGCCGCTTCGAAAATTGTGATTGCGCACTCTGAGGTGCACGCGCTGGTGTCTGGTGGCTCGTGCACAAATAAAAATGCACTGAGCGGAGCAGCTGCACTGGCCAGCTCTTGCGGCGTTGCATGCCCCTATCAATCAAGCTGGAGCTTGCTTCGCACAGTGAAACTGACGCAGTTTTTGACGAGTGCTTCAGGCTAGAAAACATAGAAGTACTTCAACGAAATTTTCTTTTGTCTTGACGAAAATGAGGTACAATGCGCAGCGCACCTGAGCATCCCAGGCTCCTTGTGCTTGAGCTCCTTGGGGAATGCCTCATCGTCAAACTGCACGAAGCACGGCACAAACATGATGGTGGTGACTCTCCAGTTCGGTACGGTAGGATGCTGCTGAGGAAAAAATACCCCTTTGCTGGCATTTCGCGCGCTGCGGGAACACGGCGGCGCGCATGCGTAGACTATGTAGCATTCTGCCAAATACGGGTAGAGGGGGCATGTACGCGCAGCGAGTCGCGCTTCTCAGATCACGCCTACGCCTCCTGCATGTCTCAACTTCAAGTGGGCAGAACGTCACAGTCTCCACACGCGTGCGTATCAACCGCCGACCCAGCATCTGCTGCGTCGAAAAATTACTTTGCTTTCCTAGATGTATATCATCTACTGAATCTTGTATTACAGTCGGCGACGATCGCCGCTGTTCGGACAGGCATTAAGCGTCGGACCGCAGATGCTGATGGAGGACAGCGCATTTCTCAGCTCAGAATGAGGCGGAGTCCTGCTGCTGTGTCTGTTTATGCTGGATTGTATTCCGATTGTCAACTGTAGCAGCAGATATGTTGGCCAGAAAAACAAGAGTTCAAACGTGTCCACTTGCATCCCTTGATTATTCATGCCCGTCAAAAAGTTGGTCAGCTACGCACTCACACTCGCAAAGCCAACAAAAACTGCAACATACGCGGGTCGCTTCAGACGCAAAACCGCGCTACCACAGTCACACAAGAAACTTCATCCTTGAAGTAGCAAGGCGCGTCAGCGCTCACCTTGCCGCCGTAGATGGACTCCCCGCCGGTGCCGGTGCCGTGCGTGAAGTCGCCGCCCTGGAGCATGAACTGTTGACAGCAAGCAGCACGGCAGTGCTCAGCATGCTGCACTTTCAAGCACCACAAGCATGTGCTTCACTCTGAAGCATCGCAATCATGAACTGCGGTGACAGCGAGCAACACAGCAGTGCTCAGCACGCTGCCTTTCAAGCACCACACGAGCATGGACTGCGGTGGCATCGACCAGCGCAGCGGGCACACGCGTATGGTTCACTTCTAAGGCATCGCGAGCATGAACTGCGGTGACAGCGAGCAGCACGGCAGCACTCATGACGAAAGCGCTCGCAAGCGTATGCTTCACTCCTAAGCACCACAAGGAGCTTGGACTGCGTGACTGGCGCAGCGTGCACATGCGTGTGCTTCACTTTTTGAGCATTGCGAGCATGAACTGCGGTGACAGCGAGCGACGTGACAACGTGCGCTTCACTTCTCAGCACCAGCGAATGGCAGCAAACTACATTCTGGCGTGTGCAAAAAAAAATTTTATATATACATACAAAATATGGCTGCAGGCTCACAATACAACAGCAAATGCCGGCTTTCCCGGAGCAGAGTCCACACCGCCTAACTCTAACTCTACACCTGAACCTCACCCTAACCCTCGATGGACTGAAGCCACCCCCGCGCACTTACAGAGCGCGATGCCGCAGCGAGCTACCAGTGCACAAGCCAGCAGCTTGCCGCCCGCACGCCATCGTTGCAGGATCTGACTGGCGAGACAAGCTTGCGCGGGCCAACGGAAGCGCTGCCGTACTGACCTAGCATGCAAAATGGCTGTAAGCCGCGGTACGCTGAGCCAAACCTACCCATATCGCGCTGACAGTGTGCGACAAACCCAGCGAGCACCTGACGCGTGCACCAGCCTGCCCCACGCGAGCCCTCAATGAACACAATGCCTGGAATCAGGTGTGACAGTCACACAGTCTGATGCGACAAGCGTGCAAGCCGATGGAAGTGCCGCCGTACCTGGGGGATGATGCGGTGGAAGGACGACCCCTGGGAGCCGGAAACGACAGAGAGTACAGACGCGGCAAGGACGCGCATGGAAGTCGTCAGTAATGCCAACTGAGCACTGCTGCTAAGGCATCCTAACACTTTTGAACGGGTGTGCCTGTATATCCGCTACGCAGCGGGCGGCCTGTATACGATGTTACAGGCACCTGCTGAACCACACGTGTGACGCCTCGGGGGTGGAACTGCGGCGATGCATGCGGGGCATGGCAGCTCCCAGCGGCAGTGCACCGAAGCTGACTCCAGGATCCACGATGATGCCACCGGCAATGACCGGTGGTATAACCATGGACCGTCATTGTGACAAGCCGATGCTTTACGCAGCGTGTAAACGATGATTGCTACATTTCGGTCGCGCCCGGTGTTGGTCGCAAGCTACGACTGCAGGAGGAAAGTCAGCTCACTACTTAATTTATATACAAATGCACGTTTGAAAAGGTATATTGACGGTGCTATTCGCTGAGTGCCTTGTGATGCCGAGCCTACAAAAATGAGACGCTCGTGGATCTCAAGTCCAAGTCATCGCTTGCCGGGCGCTAGGCGATGAGTCCGGTTCACGTGTGTAATATGGGCACCCGATGCCTCTCAGAGGCCCGCCATATGCGGGATGAGACTACCTAGGCGCAGTTCGAGACGAGCCCGCTCTGCGGTAGTTCTGACAAGTCATGTCTCAGCACCCGCCTGTATCATTGCTCAGCACAAGTACACACGGACGCCTGAGCACCAAGCACATAGCTAGCGTGTACTTCGCCAAGAGAGGCCGGTTGGCAGACGTGATGTGGCACACACATTTTGTCCACTTTCGCGTACGCGCTTGTTATAAGCCATCAGCCTTTCCAGTCTCGCAAGTGCGATACGCCTGTTTTCGATGCCCTAATTAGGAAGCACACTCGCGCACCTTGTAGGTCAGAGGCTTGTGGTAGACCTTGCCCACGCCCTTCTCCCCCGTGCACAGCGCGCGGAAGTTCTCCACCGTCTTGGGTACCGCCTCCCCGTACAGCCCCATCACGATGCGCCCGCCCGGCTTGCCGTCGATCTCCATGTCGAAGAACACCATCTTGGTGACCTGGCGGCGGCGGTGTGGGGCGCGCGCGTGGCAGCAGCAGGTAGGTATGTACGTGTGAAGCGACAAGACCGTGCGTGCGCACACAATGTGGTGCCGGAATTCAATACGTAGTATGAGTGCAGGCACAGCGTGCCTGAGGCGCGCGCTTCGTTGGCTTGAAAGACTTGGTGATAGCACTGTGCTGAGCGTCGCCTCGTGCAATAATGCGCCATTGCGCCGTGCCAGTCGTTCGGCTGCACTTCGGGTTTTAGGTGTTGGAGAGCCTGCGCAGGCGCCGCCGATTCCACTGGTGTTGTGGAAACAGCAGTCGGGAGGAGGGTCAGAACCCAATCATAACCTGCTGTGATGTGCACATGCATTGATTTGCGATGAAAGGGATATGCCACCTGAATCACATGGATCACCTGCGTAAATAGTCTCCAGATTCGCCAAGCAATTCATGTTGGCCCACCTTACAGCTTTATTAGCAGTACGATCAGGGGGCGGATCACAACAAGTCAATTAAATCACCACATTTGGTGTTACAGAATATGATGGCGTGTTGCAACTAGATTACCAGTGTGCAGTTGTGAACTGCTGTTGATGCAACGAGTGTGCACCAGTCATCGGCAAAGAGGGCTGCGAGCGAAATTGATGCAGCTGGTGTGTGCTGCGGTGTGGTCGACAACCTTTGCAGGCGTCACCAGCTGGTACTCACTCGACGAATACATTCCTGTCTAAAACGCAACAACTTCGTGCGTGTTTTCTAGCATCTCTTTCGATCAGCGCCTTCATGCCTCTGCTGGATGTTCCCTCGAACTCTGCTGACAACCGGCGAAAGCAGCTTAAAGCCGACACGCCGAAGGAAAGATACGTGCTACTTGGCAGACGCACGCCATCTGTGAGACCAGCAAATTGGCCCCATGGCGGCGCGAGCGCAGCAGGCGGAAAATGCGTGTTACCTTACTATGTATTCGACGGCCGCGAAAGACGCAGGCTCTTACGGCATGGCTTCGTGGTCAACTCTGCAGAAGATCCGGTGCGATCTTGAACAAAAGCAAAGCGAGAGGAAGCGAACCCCATGCGGCTTACCGAGTCCACAGCGGCCATGACCGATGACACCGCGCACAGCACAAGAGCCAGAACACCGCACAGCTTCATGATGGCCTGCACACACCGAGAGCACACAAGGCGTGGGAGAGGCAGGTAAACTGCCTGCTTCACGGGGTCCTTTTTGCGCCCGGCACGCCCAGACGCCTGATGAGCAAGTCAGCGAGCGCGCGTCGCGTCACTGTCAAGAGGTCATGGCTCACCTTGGAAGGGAGAAGTAGTAAGGCAGGCTGGCTGTGTTCTCTCGATGATTGATGAGGTGCGCGCGAGCGAGCTCGACTGCCAACGATTGTAGCCGATCGACTTCGAGCTTGACCCAACCAAACTTGACCCAACCAAACGAGCGGCAATCATAGCATCATAGCACCAGCTTGCAGGGCCAGGCAAGCCAAGCAGCAGGTAAGCAACTGCAGGGGACATGGCAAATCAACATACAACCAGGTACGACTGTCTCATCCAACAACAGCCCACAAAACTGCACACATCGCATCGCGTCACCCCTTCACATGTATAAACCAACTTTTCCAACAGTGTAATTCAGTCATATCATGCCCAGCACCATGATGAAACGCAACGCACAAGCAAGCTAAGCAGCAGATAGTCAACAGCAGGAGTTGCGACAAATCGACGCACAACCAGTCACATCGGTCTCATTTGACAACATCCCACAAACAGCACACATATATATCCAGCCTGCCAAACCGACGGCACCAGCGCGGCGCACCAATCTCTACAATCATGTGATCAGTACTGAGAATTCATGAACGCAAGCAGCTCCGCGCGCCCGCGCTCGCGCGCCCTGTCGTCCGCCGTCTTGTCGATCTTCATCTTGATAACTTCGCCTGTGATGACGCTCCGCTTGACGCCGGGCGCGTCGCCGTCGCTGTCGTCGCCGCCCTTCCTGTGCTTTCCGCTCTGTGCAGCAGCCACAACACGCAGAGCGCGCAACCGAATTTGAGCATGTTGGCCCCGCCAAACAGGGCTACCAGCAGTGATCGAAGGCTGCAAGAAGCGCTTCCAGGCTTATTAAAAGCGCTGACAGCCAGCGATGCAGTTTCGGCCGCAAGCATCGTGCAGAGAAATGAGTTGAGGTTTTGGCCTGAATGAGCCAACCTCGTTTGCCATGAGCTTCTAACAGCAGCCGGCGGATGCCCGCATTGAGGCGCAGCTGTAAACGCATCGTTGGCTCTGTCAAACAGCGACGCCACAGCGCAGCCCGCAGCAGTTGGCGGTCAACATCAATTGAAACAATATCATACACCACAAAGTCCATGGCTGTTGCGGATATATATGTTGGCAACGAGTGCGTGCAAAACCTGCAGCAACCTAGACAATATTTGCAGAAACGGGGTGCATCACTTCGCCAGAGTGGATGCTTTGTATGCAAGCAGGTATGGTCATGTCATTGCTCAGCAATACCAATGTGCAGCAACCTGATGCAAGCGAAGTGCGTCCCTTGCGTACCTTGCCATGCTTCCGCTTGTGGTGCTTGTGCTTCTTGCTGCTGCTGTCGCGCTTGTCGTGCTTGCGGCTGCTGTGCTTCTTCTTGAGTTTCTTAGAACTGCTGCTGTGGCTCTTCATTGCCTTCTTCTTCTTGGGGCTAGGACTCCGGCTCCTGCTACTTTCACTGCTGCCGCTACTACTGCTGCTGCTGCCGCTGCTGCTACTGCTGCGGGCGCGTTTCTTCGTGTCCCGCTTACTGCGTCGGCCCCTACTGCCGCTGCTGCTCCTGCTGCTGGATCGCCGGCTGGCTTTCTCTCGACCTATCCGCTCTCACGGTGGCCGCAGCAATGTGCCGGAGTGTGCGGCGGGTTCCCGAGCACTCCAAACAGGAAGCATCAAGGAACGGTGCGTGAGCCTGAAGGCTGGCAATGAGGTCAACTTTAGATGCCGAGCGGCGAGCGCACATTGACACCTGAAGATGGCAGGGGTAGCAGTACTTCTTCAACATGCTCACCTCGTCCTGTCCTGCTTTCTGAGCTCCTGCCCTCGCCGCTGCCCTTGGCAACAGCTGCAGCTTGGTGTGTCCCCATCCAGAATTCCGCGCAGCGGTAGTCCAATAGCCAGGAGCCAACAGCTCGAAAGGGCTTAGGCACTTTGCCGCCTCGGGATCTTCACTAGATCTGACAACTCCTGTGTGTGTGGGTGTTTCGAGAACCTCAACTTCCTCAACTTTCTGACGAAACTTCAATCACGTCATGACCGAAACAGTTCACAGCTCTGTGCTCTCTTTGCCGCTGGCGCTACAAGTCTCGGCATCACATCTGCAGAGCGTCAGGTACTGGTCGCATGGCACTCAGGCGTGCCGTCCTCTGCGCGATGATGGCGCGACTGGCCTTATCGTTCAGCCTCAGAGCTGGTGGCGGCGTGCAGGTGGTGCGACAGCTGAGCACCATACCCTCACGGCGACAACCGCAGTGTATCAACTCCCTATTGCAACCATCACAGCGACTTCTGCTGCGGGCGGGACCGCTTCATATGAGTGATCGAGGTGAGTGGAAGAGCGCCCGGCTCAGAGGAAGGTTATGCACCATAAACGACAGCCAGGTGTGTCTGCCGTGTATAGAGAATCAAGATGAAGCCCGGTTTGACGATGCCAATGACTGGAACATGACAATTGCAAAGAGGCCCCTTGTGTATTCATGCTGACCAATTTTGACAACTTTAAACAGGCCCAGCCTGTATATCAATGCTGATAACTGTGCAATGCGTTCTGGACTGTACCACAAATCGCGCATTGCGAGCTGCAGGCGCGCGCACTACGATTACTAAAGGACAGCGGCAGCACATGACACTTTGCGCTAAGAGAAAAGCGGTCCTTGACTTAAGCAAGTGTGAGGTGTTGAAGGCGCTCCTGTCGTCAGCAGTCATGCTTCCGCGTGCAACATCAGTACCTGAAGCCACGCAAGTCTGCTGCTCACCAGCCTCGCCGGTGCTGGTCTACTGCACCCCGCAGCAATGGCGTCTGGCGCTGCACAGGTACACATTCCGGAGGACCGGTTGCAAATATCATTCACCAGGAGCAGCGGCGCTGGCGGTCAAAATGTTAACAAGGCAAGTGTCTATGCAGCGGCGCCTACTTGGCTACTTCACCATGCCCACGTTCACAGTCGGGCAATGAGTGTGAGTTGCCGTGGCATCAGCAATACTCATAACACTGGTGGTGTTGAAAGCGTTGACATGGGCAGGCAGCATGGCCGTCATCGCAATAGTTGTGGCAACTGTCACCCTAGCCACGAAAGGAATCCGCAGCACCTGATGAGCTTTGCCAGTCATCAGCGAGACTCATGCAGCACAGAGCATTGCAATGGGCAGCAGCGCTTCCTGAACCAATGCTTGTCATTGAACACCAGAAACCAAGAGCCGTTCTTGCTGTCTTTTGCACACTGCAAGCACCATGACCGCCTTTGCGGCCTCCCACGTGTCACGAGGGATGGGGTGGCAGCAGCAGAGAGCGCGGCTTATGTTGAAGTGCATGGTCTCACGAGCTTTGACCGCAGCTGCTTTATTTGTGATCTATCAAGGTACCTGCTTGCAGGACCCACTCAGTGCAGCGGCATGCCCCCCCCCCCCCCTCCCCCCACACACACAGACATGGGAATCACATTTCAAAGAAGCTGAGCAAGTGCCGTGCGTCGTTCGTCATTGCTCGTGCGCGCATGCAGGTGAACACAAAGGTAGAGGTTCGATTCGTGGTGGACGAAGCGGACTGGCTGGAGTACGACGTCAGGCAGCGGCTCAAGGAGTATCAGGTATGCGCACAAGGCACACGAGGGTGACTGCAAGGCAGCAAAGACCGTGTAGAAGTGTGCGTTGGCAATGGTGTGCGTTGGGGCATGCGGCGCACCTGTGTGGCCTCATGCTGCGGGTCCACCACGAGCTCCGTGTTTGTGAGAGGCTGATGTGAAGGTGACGCGCTCACCGAAGCGGCCGGGAGCTTATGTGAGCCTAAGTAGTCGCAGGGTCAGGGGCACGGCTAGGTTTAGGGTTAGGGTCACTACGTCCCGTTGTGTCGCAGACTGCTGTGCGGTGCACGTGCTTCATTGTGCGTTCATGCTGTCACTACGCGTACACGATGAAGCCACAGCACGGCGCTGAGTCGCCTGATGTCATCCGTTGTGCATACATCGAGGGACGCTGCGATAATTGCGGCTGTAGGCTGTCTCGACGGCATTGACAGGAGCAGCAGGCGCCTGCGTCACTACGCTGTGCTGGCGGCGCTGACACTCTCTGCCCGGCGGCTGTGCTTCTGCGCAGGCGGGACGCGTGAACAAGACGGGCGAGCTCATTGTGACATGTCAGGTGAGCGGCGCAGCCACATACCTCAAAGCTGTATGCTCATGGATACAATCGTACGTGTGGTAATACATTCATGAACATGTCATATACAATCATGCAGTGTTGCAAGCGCCTACAAATCTGCATGACACATGCAGCTGACGCCCACCGTCGCGGGCAAGGGATCACGAGCCAGCGCAGAGCGGCTGCTGCACAACATCAACGAGTGCTGCTGAGCGTCAGCAAGTCATGCACCGCGGAGTCGGCTCTGCTCATCGCAAGCAGGCCCCACCACAATCGTGGAGCTGTACACTGTGTGCCTACTACGTAGTATTCCAGGCAAATGAAGTATTGCAACATGACACATCTTGCTCCGCGCTGTCATACGACGCTCCCCCCCACACGCACGCAGGAGCACTGCACGCAGATGGTGAACCGCATAGGGGCGATCGCGAAGCTGCGCAAGATGGTCGCCAATGCACTGCTTGCACATGTGCTCATCACACCTCGCATCCGGCCCCCGTAAAGACTGTAGATCGTTTTGTCCTCATCTTGACCACATGGTGTACATGCGTTGGCGCTACCCGCACACGCGCAGGAGCACCGCCCGCAGAAGTCAAGCTGCATGGAGGCAATCGCGAAGCTGCGCGAGATGGTCGCGGACGCGCTGCTGGCACACGTGCTAATCAAAGCTAGCGTCTGGACTTGAAGAACGTATGAATTGTTTTGTGCTCAATCCCTTATCTTGACCAAGTACACGCGTCTGCGCTCCCCGCACGCGCGCAGGAGCACCGCACGCAGAAGGCGAACCGCATGGAGGCGATCGGGAAGCTGCGCGAGATGATCGCTGACGCGCTGCTAGCGCCCAAGGAGCGCGCCATGCGCGTGGGCATCGGCGAGGCCACCAAGCGCCAGCGCCGCGACGACAAGCGCTTCCGCAGCAAGGTCAAGGCGACGCGCGGGCGCGTCCGCTCCGACGATTGAAGCGAGGCATTCAAAACTGCATGAGGGCTTCATGAACGAGGACGCGCATCGTTCATGAATGAACCGGGGCCGCGCGCGCCCCGCGTCATTCATGAACGGTGGTTGAGAGGACGCGCGCCTGGCCGGGGCGTGATCTGGCCATGCAGGGGGGGGGGGGGGCGCGGTGTTCAACGTCACCCCTGGGCATTCCCAGTTGTCCCGATGACGCGAATGCTTTCAAGCTCGTGCAGAGCTCGACGACCGGCTGTCTGTTGCGTCTAGATGTGTGCAGTGCCATCGGAGCACTGACGCTATGACTCACACAGCTTTGGTGGCGCGGGCCGCTGTGTCGCGTGTGTGGACATAGCGTCGTGCGGCGGCGCAATGGCGCAATGGCCCGTGAAGGTCTTTAGGGCCGCCGTTGCCACGTTGTTATTGTGAGCAGGGTTGCAGTGCGCTCTGCAACGGTGGCGGCAAGGAGGCTAGCCTCACCTGTGAGGTTTTGAGCATCATGCAGAGGCTGCTGTGCGTAGCGGTCAGCAATGCGCAGGGCACAGATAGGTCTCTCTTGGTCATTTGGTGTCGGCTGGTGGTGGGACCGGTCGAAAACGGGAGGGTGCGGGTGTGCGACGATCGGCATGGCTCAAGACTTTATGTACAAACTGTAGAGGATGACAGCTTTGCCGGCGGATGTGTGGCACCTCCACACACGCAAACTAATGTAACCATCACATTAGTGGACGTGCTTCCCAACGGGGTGCATCCCCATGTTGCGTGCCTTTGTGCCTTTGTGCTTATCGGTGTCTGCTGCAGATGCTCGCTTCCTTCATTGACACTTTAAAATAAAGAAGGAAGCACTTTGTTGTGTTGTTGCGCCTCTTTCAAAGGTGCATACCGTCCAGGTCAACACTTTGCATGTGCATAAGCGGACGTGCAGACATTGATGTCTCCTGCTGCACTGGGCCCTTGAGTGCAGCGTACTCTGTGTTGTTGATGATGATGATCACCAATGCGGCATTGCTAAGTCAATCATTGACAACTTCAAGGTGAACACCTCTTGAAGTTGCACCAGTTGGCAAAACTTGAACTTCTGGGGGAACTCTTAGGCCATGCTGCAGCCTAAGTCACTGAAGCCCAGGTCCATCGCGGCTTTGTATGGTGGCGTGCAGAGCTCCAGCAGCGCCCTTGGCTCGTCATTCAACCTGGGAAGTAGCGTCGGCAGCAGCAGCAATCAGGGCACACCACCTGCATCCGAAAGGCGACAACTGCCAGATGCTGAGCACCATGACCTGCAGAGCTGCGGCTCGCCCGCGTCCATAGGCTCGACAGGAGCCTACGCCTTCAGGTATACTTGCACCACTGCTCACTGTATGGTGTTGTGCGGTATGCTGGAACAGACGTGGCGACAAACATGTCACTTGGACTTGTGCATGCTCAGCTATGATGCTGCTGTGCTTGCGGCCTGCAGCAGCGATGACGGCGCGCTATCTCCTGGCGCTGGCGATGGCGACGGCGTGCTTATGACAGATGAGGAGGGCAGCTTGTCACCTGATGGCAGGTACGCAAAGTGCTTGCTAAGCTTCGCACGGTCCAGCACATCACCTTTATGAATATATGTACATACATCAATCACCTGCGACTGTACAAGGACGTCGTTGTCAGTGCACGTGTTGTATGTGAGGCAGCGTACTCAGCACTTCTGAGATATCACCTGTAGCTCAGCGCCTGACACATGGCATCATTGCTCTCAATCAGCCGTGGCGATCACGACTCGGTTTAGCACCTGCCGGCCTCAGAGGCTTACTGTCCATGCCCATATGCGGGATCGAAACAGTATCAGTATTGGCAATTACTGGCGCTCGGCATAGAGTACCACCAATGTGTAGCCAAAAACCGCAGCAGGCGTCGTTGCCATGTCTAGAGGCGTACGCACTGGCAATGCCTGAGATGCATGCGCGGCGCACCACAGCTGGCCTGCTTCCCTATTCCCTGCTGCAGCTCTCTTGACATGTGACTTCCTGCCATCGAAATCTCATGCCTGCAGCGCATCGCAAGGTCCCTCCCGATCTATGTAACGACACACTAGATGTGTTCTCAGCTGCTCAAGCGCAGCACATGCACTACCGGTGGCATGTGCGCGCTGCAGCAGTGCTCACCCTGTCCATTCCTGATGACGCAGACGGAGGAGCGCCGGCAGCCGCGCGGCGCGCCGCCCGTCGTCCGCATCCGCATCGCCCCCATCGCCGCCGCGGCGCGCGAGCGCTGCCGCGCAGCAGCAGCAGCAGCAGGAGGGCGGCGCATTAGGTGGCAAGTCGCATGCACGGAACAGCAGCAGCGGCAGCTTCGTTCCCGCTCTGCAGCAGCGCTCTGAGTCGCCGGAGGCGGCGCCAGCAGCGGCAACGGCGTCAGTGGCAGCGGCGGCGGCAGCGGCGGCCGTGGGCGCGCACAGCAGGAGCCCGCTGCGCAGCACGCGGCAACGGCGCGGACGCGAATGGGAGGCCGCTGCGCAGAGCCCTGGAGGCAGAGCTGGCGCTGTTGGTGGTCCCGACGCTGTCAGCGACGGCGCTGGCGCAGAGGCGCGCAGCGGTGCGGCGGAGGGCGCGATCGGCGCAGCGCAGCGCTCAGTGCCCAGCCCTAACCCTAGTAACGGCAGCCAAGGGGTGAGGGGGGCGGGGGGGGAGGGGGGCAGCGGCGCGGATGCGGCAGCAGGGGGGTTGCACGTGGAGACAGCGGGGGAGGGGGGAGGGGGGGTGAGGGGGGGCAATGGGGATGAGCCGGGGAGCCCACTCGCGGCGACGGTGCTGCCGCATCCAACCGTCACGTGCAAGGTGCTGGTGGTGGGCAACGCCAAGTGCGGCAAGACGAGGTGCGTCCATAGGTTGAAGTTTGATGGTGAAGTATATGGTAGCCAGCGAGAAGCGCTGTGCAGCTGCAGTGCGGACTGCGGCAGGACGAGGTGCATCAAGTTGAAGTTTGCTGTTGAAGGGGGGCAGAAGGCGGGTGCAGAAGGAGATGTCGCGGCGTCTATCGGCGGCGCCAGTGGTTGAGGTTTGGTGTTGGCGCGTACAAATTCGCACTTCGGGAGCAGTGCAGATTGCGAGCGCGCATTGGTAGTAGCGATGCGGCTACATCCATCGGCCACGCGTGCAGGGCGACGCCGCTGCCACCTGCTGCTTCACCCAGCAGCGATTTGCGGTGTGGTGATGGGACAGTGTACATGCGTCCGAGCAGGCGTTCCGTATCAACGTCGCGATGCGCGTTAGCGCGACGAAGTGGCGCGGCTGCCGTGTTGTAGCTGCAGTCGCCTTTGCGAGTTGCACAACAGAGGCAGCGTCGCTTGGGAGGTGCTTGGGGTGCCATTGCTTATGGTTTGGTTAACTGTTTTGAAGCTTTCGGCCCTCCTGCCTTGGGGGTGTGGTTGTGGTTGTGATCTTGTTGGGGAAGCGGTGAAATCAAGTGCTCAGGTTGACAGTTTCGCGATGCCAGATGCGTTGAGTAAGGCATGCGGGGAGTGGGGTGAAGACGCGTGCGCTTTGCACCTGTGCATAGTATCACAATGCATGTACCTGCATATGTACCGCAGCAGGGATCGCCGTGCATCTGTTTACAGGTTGACGCCTCATATCTCGCCGTGAGCTATGGACCCCAGCAGCTTCGTGACATGGTGGCAGAGGAGTGCATGGCGCAACCAACATGCCGCCACGCCGGCGCGATGCTCAGACGAACCTCAAACTTCAACGAGAAGTTGCCGGGCAATGCCCGAAACCATGCATGCGGCACGGCACATGGAGATTTTAACAGCAGTGCATGTACTTCCAGGTAGCATGACACGCGCGTGCCGCCGCTGCCGTCGCTGACGTTATCCCCCCCCCCCCCCCCCCCTTCCCCCTCCCCCTTTCCCCCCCATATCTCTTCCCGCAGCATCATCCAGCGTTACGTCCACGGGCGGTTCACGAGCGAGTACACCACGACCGTGGGGGCGGACTACTTGAAGAAGGACGTGCTGGCGCCAGACGGAACGTGCGTGCGGCTTCAGGTGGGTGACTCGCCCTTGCTGCCTACTTCAAGAAATGCGCGTGCGGCTGCAGGTGGGGTGACTCTCCTTTGTTGCCTACTTGAAGAAGGTGGCTGACTCTCCCTTGCTGCCTACTTGATGAAGGACGTAATGGGCGCCCGACGGCACGTGTGTGCGGCTGCAGGTGGGTGACTCTCTCTTGTTGCCTACTTCAAGAAGGTGGGTGACTCTCCCTTGCTGCCTACTTCAAGAGGGACGTACGTGCGTGCGGCTGCAGGTCAGAGACTCTCACTCTTTCCGCGCGCGTGCTGCCGATTCTGCGAGCACGATTCACCATGTAAGCATTTGAGAGTCATTTGATGTCGCTACTCTCAGCGCCGCGCGCGCTGCGATCGTGCTGGAAGGGTTGGGCTGGCGCGCAGCTGTAACTCCCAAGCCTAAGTGTGTAACCCAAGATGCAGCCCTACCCGCGCTCGGAGTGCCGTACATCAACCGGCTGGAGCCGAGCGTCAGTCACTTCCTTCGCAGAGAGCACAGCCCCCCATGCTGACATCCTGTCCAATGTGCAATCAGTCCTCATCGCTCAGCTCCTCGCCGAACTGCGCTGAGCACTGCTGCACCGTACAATTGCGTGCCCCCCGCCGCAGCTGTGGGACATTGCGGGACAGGACCGTTTCGCGCGGCTGACGCGCGCGTACTTCCGCCGCGCCAGGGCCGCTGTCGTCGTGTGCGACATCACGCGCGAGGTGCGTGGCTTGAAGTTATATGTCTGGCTTGAAGTTCTCGCGCTCGTACATCCATATGTGTCGCTGCGTGGCACTTATCGCTTGAAGTTACCCAGAGCAGCCATCATCGTGTACGACATCACGCGCGAGGTGTGTGGCTTGAAGTTCTCTGTCCGGTTTGAAGTTCTCGCACTCGTACATCATGTGTCGCGAGGCGCGTGGCGCGCACCGCTTGAAGTTACCTAGGGCCACCGTCGTCGTGTGCGACATCACGAGCGAGGTGCGTGGCTTGAAGTTATCTCTCTGGCTTGAGGTTTTCATGCTTGTGCATCATCTGTTGCGAGGTGCGCGGCGCACACCGCTTGAAGTTACCCAGGGCCGCCGTCGTCGTGTGCGACATATTGCGCGAGATGCGTGGCGTGCGCGCCGCGGTCTGGCTTGAAGTTATTGTGCTTGAACTTGAACTCTATATACCCACATGGTGTGTGGCGCGCGTCGCAATCCGACTTGCGTGAAGTTGACGTGCTTGTACAGATACAATGTGAACCAGCAGCGACATGACGGGCGAGGTGCGCGTTGCGGCCTAGCTTGCGATGATCATACCATATGAAGGGTAAACTTCAAGTATCTCAGATAAAAAAAATGTCACTTTGAAATATGTCTGCTGTGTTAGTCGAGGGGCTGTCAAGCCCCTGGCAGGCGCTGCACGCGCACGATATGCCATGCAAGAGCCTGCGGCTCCCACGTCAGGTACACATTGCAGCCCATAAACAGCATACGGGATGTTGTACGAACGCTGTTTGTGGTGGTCGAAGGTGATCAAGGTTCGGCAGACGCAGCGCGCTATGTGCAGGCAAGCGGCAGCACTCCACCCTTCAGTTACGGCCGGGTCTAGCAGCTACGGCGAGGTGCAGCATGACTAGGATTAGGGTTAGCGTCAAGGCTAGGGCAGCGGGCCCTGGAACAGGTGTGCTGCATGCGCGTTGCCACGGGACCTGTATGAGACAGCGCTGGTCGCAATTTATCACGTCTTGTCTCCCTTCACGTGGCTTCTAGAAGCCAACTATTTGCCGCTGCCTCAGCGCCGCCGCGGGGCACCGTAGGTGCGAGAGCAGCGCCAGCAACGACGGCGCTAGGCAGACAGCACATGTCTGTCGCGTTTTTCCCTCTCTTGGCACCCTGTGGCGTCTGGTCCCCCTATGATGCGTCGCAGCCGTTGCAGTGCACTTCACTTCTTGATCTTCGGGGTTGCCAAAGGGCGCATGTACGAGCGGTGTCAGTGTCGGCCGCGACTTCTCACGTGTCTCCGTTCTTGTGGCGTCTGAAAACAAACTATGTGTCACTGCCTCGGCGCCGCCGCAGGGCACATTTTTTGTCGCGTTTCTCTCTCCACTCTTGCACCCTTTGGCATCTGGTAACCTATTGTGCGTCGCTGCCGTTGCAGGGCACGTACGAAGCGGTGTCGCGCTAGTTTCGTCACGTTCTTCTCTCTCGACGCCCTGTGGCATCTAAAACCCTACCGCGTATATGCTGCTGCCGTTGCAGGGCACATGCTTTGTCACATTTCTTCTTGCTCGGCACCCTGTGGATTCTAGAAACCAACTATTTGTCGCCGTTGCAGGGCACGTACGAGGCGGTGTCGCGCTGGAAGGACGAGCTCGACGTGTGGTGCACCACCGAGGGGTGCAAAATACCCGTCTTCCTCATCGCCAACAAGGTGAGCGAGAGCGGACACTGGTATGCAGCGCTGTGCCGGCGCGATGTAGCGCTGACATGTACCCGTCTGTTCTCATTGCCAGCAAGGTGAGCGCGTACTGGTGTGAAGTTGCGCTGTGCTGGCGCGTTATAGCGCTGCCGGGCGCTCAATGAAGGTGGGAGGTTTTTACATCAGGATCTGCACCGTATTTGTGTTGCTGTGAGCACTGCGAAGGCCGCATTGGCTGCGACTGTCTGCAGTTCTGGGCTCAGTGTATTCTTTAGAGTGCTTCAAGTACAAGATTGATAATATGCGCGCCTTCACACTGGGGCCCTGTGCTGCGACCGCACCAGTGTGCATGCCGCCGTTGCTGCAAACAAAAGGTTTGACTTGCCTACGGCTGTGCGCGCATCGTTGTGTTGGCCACTATGGCCCGCCACGGTGCAGACTTCTTCACCAGCACTTGAAGTTGCGTGCTACATCGCTCACATCAATTTCTGCACGGGTTGCCTGCCTCCATGCAGTGCGACCTCCTCACGGACGCCCAGGAGTCCTTTCTCATGGGCGCCAAGATGGAGAAGACGTGCCGCGAGAAGAACTTTGAGGCATGGTACATCACCTCCGCCAAGGTATGTACGTATGCATGCGCTGAGCGCGCTGAGAGATAAATACTTGAAACGTATATTCTTCGAAGTATATATATATAGTGAATGGATAAGAACTTTGACGCGCGCCGGGGTGCACCCGCATGCGCTGACTAGAAATCAAGGAGAACTTTGAGGCGTGGTACATCACCTCCGCCAAGGTATGTGCGTGTGCACTGACTGCGTCGAGGAAAAATAGATGAGAACTTCAAGGTATGGTACATCATTTCGGCCAAAGCGCGTGCGCAGGCGCCGACTACGCCGCGGGTCTAAAGGAAAACTTCATGGCGTGGCACATCGCCTCCGCCAAGGTACGAATGTACACGCTGTCTGCGCCGCCCGAAGACGGCTGAGGCAAGAATACCTCACCCTCATCCCAAAATGGTACTACGTGGTTCACAGTTCCCGGCTGTATTTTTGAAAAATGCACAACGCGCGAACCTGCTGACCGATTTGCTTCAAAGTGCATCGTATACAGTATGTCAGTCTCTAGATGACCTGCCGATGGTGCTGGTGGATTCGATGCACGCATGACATCTGCCCCTGGAGGCATGCAAGCGCCTGCCCCCCCATTTGACATCGGTTTGTTTAGTGGCGCTCCTGCTGCCAGCACTGGCTGCCGCTCTGTCGCTGTTACGAGATGACACATTCGCATATTGCTGCTGCTTCCATGCCACAAAAGCTGCAAGGAGCTAGGCTCGCTGAGAAAAACTGACAGTGCGATGTGAGAATACCGGACAGCGTTTCAGATGCCCAGACAGCAACATACGGCAGTGCGATGGGCTGCACGTTGAAGGTCTCGCCGCGGAGTGCACGGTGGAGGCAGCGCGGCTCATCATCCGCTCGGGGGTTAGGGTGACACTTATTCAGAATTTGATGCAACTCCTCAAGTCAGATGCTTGGCGCAGGGCGCGGGCTCTACTTGAGTTGTATGGTTACACTGCCTGTGACACAACGTTTGCGGGGGCATGAGCGCCCAGAATCAGTGCCTTTACGGGGGCATGAGCGCCCAAAATCAGTGCCTTCAGCGCTGTAGACAGAGGCAGTGTAACTCAAGTAGAGCCCGCGCCCTGCGCCAAGCATTTGACTCGAGAACTTGGACCAAATTCTCAATAAAAGTCACCCTAACCCCCGAGTGGATGATGAGCCGCGCCTCCACCGTGCACTCCGCGGCGAGACCTTTAAGGTGTAGCCTATCGTCGGCAGGCACATGTTAGGGGCTCAGCCTCTTGAACTTGTAAGGTTCAGCCACTTGAACTGTTAGGGTTCCAGTCGCTTGAGGTCTCGGCACCAGCGGCCCACGGCGTGCTTGCGCTGGCAGCCGTGGTGGACGCGTCAACAGCAGTTGAGCGCTGCTGCCCCCTTGATGCCGGCGACCAGGATCTCCTGCGCCTCGCTCCGCTGCGCGAAGGACAGCGCCGCTCCCTACTCATGCTGCTGCCACTACCTTACCGTGCAACTTCGAGAGCACGCGTGTGTGCGTTGCGTGTGCGGTTCGCGCACCTCAAGCCTGTGCCCCCAGCCCTTGGGGGGTACTAACCCTACTCAGCCCCCATGTATACCCTGCCCTGCGCGCGCCTGCCGCGCTGCACGACATGGCTTGAGAGGCAGGGCTGCGCACTGCCTCCCGCACTGTGCCGCAAGATCGCTGTGCTGATGGTCACTGCTTAGCACTGCTGACACGTCATAATACCTCACTGTGGCTGACAAGCGCCTCTTGCTCTGAGTGTTGCTGACATTCGTGCCATTGCTCTTCTCTAGTGGCTCAAATTGTGGTGCCCAGACTGTAGAGCCTTGCGCTTTGAGCACCTCGGACACCTGTGCCTTCGCTGTCCTCTCCTTTGACTCACACTGTAGTGCCTCGGGTCTGTGCGCTTCTTTTGTGGCTCATACTGTGGTGCCTTGGGCTCTCCTCTTTTGTGGCTCATATTGTGGTGCCTCAAGCTCTGAGCACCTCTGTTGTGGCTCATGCCAAAGTGGCTCTGGCTCTGAGTGCTGCTAACACCCGTTTCATCACTCCGGCGCTGTTTCCCCACGCAGGGCGGCGACAACATTGCCACGGCCATGTCCAACCTGCTTGTCAAGGTGAGGCAGGTATCTCGGACGCTGCTCAGTGGCCACTGCATGTGCGGCACCGTGCGTACCGTATATACATGGGCATTGCTTGCGTGTGCTCAATTGCCAGCTGCGTGTGCAGAGGCATCAGCGCCGTCAGCACGAACTTCCAGCTGCACTTCTGAACTGTCACGGACTGCGGGGCCTTCCCCGATGCGAATGCAAATGCGGGGTCTACCTGCGCCTCAGCGTCTGAGCGCAGGTGCAGGCAACACCGAATGAGTTCATTCAGTGAAGGTGCTTCCTCAGAGGGTTCTGTTCGATTCGTGGTGTAGTTCTCATGTTGTGCATACTGTTTAGGCTGCCGCTGATGCCGCTGCACAGCAATGCGCTCTGCCATGTAGCAAAGCCTTCAGGGCAGCGAGACTCCCGGGTTATGCAGCTCCGCTGCCGCCTACAGAAGAGGGCGACTGCACATGGCTGCTGCTGGTGGTAGTGCTGCTGTTACATGCGCCTGCACTTCGTGCAAGAAGCAGTTGTGCGCGCGTGAAACACCTTATTTGGCCCCACCTAACTCAAGCGCTCCTGCTGGATCTACTCCTGTGCGCAATCAGGTGTTGGAGAGAGACAGCCAAGCAGCAGCAGCGGCGGCGGCGGCAGTGGCGGCGCCTGCTGCAGCAGACTCAGCACAAGCGCCAGCGTCCGGCCCCCAGGCTGCTAGTGAGCCGTTTAAACTGGACCCTAGTGTGCTCGCGCACGACCACCGGAATGGCGATAAAGGGTGCTGCTGAGCGCGATAGGGCAGGGTCTCAGAGGGCGCTGGTTGAGTGTTGCCATATATGGTACTTGAAGTAGTGTTGTTTGGAGTTTACGCGGTATCTCTCTCGCTCTGTTGATAAGCTCGTTGCCATCGGCACCAATGTACGTTTGGTCGCATGTAATCTGGGACAGCGCGCTTGTGGCGTCATGCTGGTTGGGTGTGTGCTTGCTGATCTTTTGCTTGGTGAGATGTTTCTAGCAGGTTCAGCGCTCTGCACCGCAGCGCATGTCGCAAGTGTGCGACAGGCCTTCGGCGCTCATGCCTTCATACCTCCATGCTGACTGCATGCTCAACTCTGCGTGTACCCTGTGATGTATCGACTGAGTGACACATGCTTTCATTGCGCGGAGCTGTATGTCTGTGCTCACGCGCCGTGAATAGCCGGTCATGGACCAAGCAGCAATACTGCTGTGTGCATCGCGATTCACATGCTGCGCAGGACAGGCAGCGGGCAGCATCAAGGGAACCGCTTTGCGCAACTGTGTCTAAGCATCGCACTTGGTGATTGTGACATTTAGGCATCACATTTGGTGATTGATGGTGATGTGATACAAGTTTTGGCCGATGCTTCCCGGCATTGGTCGAGTGCGTTCGCGGTAGCAACCCATACTTGTCAATCGGATACGGCAGTTGCAGCGGTCGCGCATAATCATTGGCGAAGGTGGTACAGGTGGCAACAATGCGGCGTGCCGCCGGTCAAGCGCGGCCAGTGATGTGACAACTTTTGGTGGATCGCAGCGACGACAGCGCGTGGCAATTGTTAATGGGCGGCGCCAGCAGTTGCAGCAGGCGACAGCAATCGCACGCGCGGTGCAGCAGCATGGAATGCGGCAACAATGGCATGCGTTTGCAGTCCGCTTTGCACAGTGGCCGCAGCGCGCATCAGGGGGGCATTTTCAAGTGCACGTGGCGGGGGGGGGGGGCATTTTCACGTGCACGTGGCGCGGGGGGGGGGGGGGGGGATTAAAAAGAGCGATTGACTCCTCTTCTTCTTCTCAGTCCCGGGCACGACGAGGAAAGCTCCTCTACCAAGCCGAAGCCAGCTCTCAAGGCAGTGCTCGTGAGGCGTAGTATGTAGCGCGAGGTGTAATAACCCATCCACAGACAGCGCTTGCCATCGGCCCCTTGCTCTGATGGCGTTTGACCCGCAGGCACCGTCATCAGGTGCTGGTGCCTCTGCTGCGGAGGAGGTGCTGTACTTGCAGGTTGTGGATCAATCCACAGACACGTTTTACAAGGACGAAGGAGGGCGCCAGGCCCACATCCAGGTTGACGTGAAGATCACCAACCCCAAGGGGCTGGATCTTAGCCGCATTCCTCTAGTGCTGCAGCTGCACTACGAGAATGGATACGCCGTGCAGAACCAGGAGATACTGGCCACCATCATGGCGCAGCACCTGGAGACCGACAACAGGGGAGGAGCGGTCATCCGTTTCAGGATCGAGGAAGTGTCGAAAAATCACAGAAGGTGAACCATGCCAACAACACAAACGCATCTGTTCTCACGTCACAGCAGCAGACATGCTACTACGTTAAGCATGCAACATACATATTGCATGCCACATATAGTCTGCTGCAGAGCTGGCCGCATGTATCACGAAGTTGGCACGG